>OX438983.1:25000-5025000 GCA_949316085.1 Hypercompe scribonia
CAACGCGAACTGCAGAAGCAAAAGCCAATCTGATTCGGGCCAAGACGCTTCTTGGCCAGTCCAGAAACATCAGAGCAGACATCAAAACTGATGTGGCAGCGGCGATCGAGCGGCTCTATGAGTTAGTGAAGGAAGGGGAGGGCAACAAGCAAGACCAGGAAAAAGACCAGGGCAAAAGTACTGGCATAACTGAAGTACAAGAACGGTCGAATGGGAACGATGGCCAACTAACAACTCTAATGATCGATCACATAAGAGTAATTAAGGAAAACACAGCCAAAATGGAAGACTTAAAAAAGACATTAGAAGACCAAGCTCACTATTCCAATAAAGTAACCTATGCTAGCATAGCGGCAAGAGATCTAAGGAGGCAACCCCAAGAGCAGACAACTCTTCACTCAATAGTCATCGCGTCTAAAGACACGACTGAGTCAGGAGAAGAGGTTCTGGGTAAGATCAGAAAAGCCGTAAATGCTAAGGAAGGCTGGGTAACAATCGATCGTGTTAGAAAGGCCAAAGACCGTAGGGTAGTAGTGGGTTGCAGAACGGAGAAGGAAAGAGACGAAGTGAAGGAACGGTTGACCAGTTCAGGAGGAAATCTGATCGTGGAGGAAGTTAAAAACAAAGATCCGCTGCTCGTAATCAAGGACGTACTGAAGTACAATACAGACGAGGACATCGTAAAGGCAATAAGGAAGCAGAATGGTGACCTCTTCCACGATATCAAAAAAGAGGACAATAGATTGGAAATAAAATATAAAAAGAAGACGAGGAACCCCCACACTCATCACGTGGTAATAAGCGTATCACCTCAGCTATGGAACAGAATACTCGAAAGAACCACCCTGCATATCGACATACAGAGAGTAAGGGTAGAAGACCAATCCCCTCTCGTACAGTGCACATGTTGCCTAGGGTACGGGCACGGAAAGAGGTTCTGTAAGGAAACAGTCGAGAGGTGTAGCCATTGCGGGGGTCCTCATGTAAGAGCGCAGTGTGCCGACTTGCTTGCCGGAGTAGCCCCATCATGCGTAAACTGCGTCCACACGAAAACAACTAACGTGGAGCACAACGCGTTCAGCAAAGAATGCCCTGTACGTAGACGATGGGAGGCTCTTGCTAGAGCGAGAATAGCATATTGCTAAAGACGAACTGGTCACCAAAAACAACAGGGCAGGCAACCCCCCCAGCAGTTACGCAGTGGCCCAAGCGAACCTCCAACGAAAGGAGCTCGCCACACAAGAACTAATGATAGAAGCTACCGAGCGAAAAATAGCTTTCGCCTTAGTACAGGAGCCTTATGTGGGTGGGATCCGAAGGATGAAGAGCTACCGAGGAGTGCGAACTTACCAATGTGTGGACGATGGAAGTGGGACTGTCAAGGCTGCGGTCGTAGTTTTCGACCCAGACCTGGACGTCATACAGTGCCCAGAACTCACTACAAATAACATCGTAGTGGTGAGGATCCGAACCAAAGCATGGGAAATCGCAGTAGTCTCTTTGTACTTCGAGCCCGATCAACCCATAGAACCATACCTCGAACTTTTAAAACAAGCGGTAGCGAAAGCGGGCTCTAAAAGACTGCTCATTGGAGGCGATGCCAATGCAAAGAGCACCTGGTGGGGTAGCACTATAATCGACCACAGGGGCATAGAACTGTCCGGGACCCTGGAAGAGTCGGGCTTGCAGATATTAAACAGGGGCGTAACACCGACCTTCGACACGATACGGGGAAACAGAAGGTTTACCAGCCATGTGGACATTACAGCTTGCTCCACGAATATGATCCCAATGATAACGGACTGGCAACTCGACCAAGGGATAGTCAGCTCTGATCACAATGCCATTACCTTCAAGCTACAGCTACGCAAGGAGAAAGGGGTGTGCATCCAACGTACGACTCGCCTTTTTAACACAAAAAAGGCTAATTGGGAGAAGTTTAATTATAAACTTAAACAATTAAATGCCGAGTATAAAATAAGTGCGGAAAATATAGGCCGAGTCCAAGAACCAACTCAATTAGATGCATTGACGAAGACCCTATCAATCCACATAACATCGGCGTGCAAAGAGAGTATGCCACTGAAGGTAGCGACGGCAAAGGTCACGACACCATGGTGGTCTAAAGAGCTGGCACAACTTAAAAGAGCTATGGTCACCAAGAAACGCCGCATTAAGAGAGCAGCACCGGATCGCAGGGAAAGAGTTGTCAGTCTTTATCTGCAAGCCAAAGAATTGTATGAGTGCCAAGCCAAGAAAGCCCAAATAAGAAGCTGGAAAGAATTCTGCCAAAGACAAGGCAGAGAGGGAGTGTGGGAGGGTATATACAGAGTCATCGGTAAGACCGCTAAGCGACAGGAAGATCTGCCGCTAAGAAAGGACGGAGTGTACCTAAACCCAAAGGAGTCAGCTGCCTTACTAGCCGCAACATTTTTCCCCGAGGATGCCGCAGAGACGGATACTGAACACCATCGCCAAATTAGAGAACTAGCACGAGAAATAAACGCCCCGGGTCATGATGACCTCAATGATCCGCAGTTTACTAGAGACGAGCTAAGGACCGCGATGGGGAGCTTTAATCCGAAAAAGGCTCCAGGAGCGGACGGCTTCACAGCGGACATCTGTTGTCGAGCAATCTCTCAGGATCCGGACGTGTACCTTGCCCTGTACAACAAGTGCCTACAGATAGGACACTTCCCGGACATATGGAAGGAAGCCACAGTGGTGGTATTAAGAAAGCCGGGCAAGGACGACTATCAGAACCCCAAGGCTTATAGACCTATCGGTCTGCTGCCGGTCATGGGGAAGATCCTAGAGAAGATGATAGTAGCGAGGATTAGGTGGCACCTAGTACCGAGGATTAGTACTCGCCAGTACGGCTTTATGCCCCAGAGGAGCACCGAAGACGCCCTCTATAACCTTGTGAACCATATTAAGGGTAACATAGAGCTGAAGAAGCTCGTAACCCTCGTTTCGCTTGATATAGAGGGAGCCTTCGATTGCGCATGGTGGCCGGCTATAAAAGTCAGACTGGCTGAGGAAAAGTGTCCGGTCAATATAAGGAGGCTACTGAGTAGCTATCTCGACAACAGAAGAGTCGGCCTAAGGTATGCTGGGGAGGTACACACGAAGAACACCAAGAAAGGTTGCGTCCAGGGATCCATCAGCGGGCCGATGCTCTGGAACCTGCTTCTCGACCCACTACTGCGCAAACTGGAACAGAGGGGAATATTCTGCCAGGCGTATGCGGATGATGTTGTCCTCGTTTTCTCGGGAGATACGGCGCTCGAAATATCTAGACAAGCCAATGCAGCTCTCTCCTGTGTTCATGAGTGGGGAGTCTGTAATAAATTAAGATTCGCACCGCACAAAACCTGTGCGATGGTAATGACGCGGAAATTGAAATTCGACACCCCGCTCCTGACTATGGGTGGGATCAGCATCGAAATGGTAAAGGAGATAAAAATCCTGGGTCTCACGATAGATAACAAGCTTACCTTCAACACTCACGTCGCAAATATATGTAGGAAGGCCGCTGATATTTATAAACAGCTTTCCCGCGCGGCAAAAGTTAGTTGGGGCTTGCACCCGGAGATCGTTAGGATAATTTATACAGCAGCCGTCGAACCCGTAATTACCTACGCGGCAAATGTGTGGGCACCTGCAGCCAAGAAAGTAGGAGTCATGAAAACTTTGAACGCGATGCAACGAGGCTTCGCCCAGAAGCTGTGTAGGTCGTACCGAACAGCCTCCTTAAACTCGGCGTTGGTACTGGCCGGGATACTGCCTCTCGACCTCAGAGTACAGGAAGCAGCCGCACTGTACGAGGCGAGGAAAGGGTCATCCCGGCTATTAGTGAGCGACAGAGAGGTGGAGCGTGTAGTAGAGTTTGCGGAGGTTCCTCATCCGGCGACACATATGGCACTGAGTTTCGCTAGCTTGTCGACTCAAGCTGAAGTTGAAGAGTGCAACGTGCAAGCGGTGCGCATTTACACCGACGGCAGCAAGCTTGACGGCAAAGTCGGGGCTGCGCTTTCCATTTGGAATAGCAACATGGAGACGAAGGCAGTCAAGCTGAGCCTGTCTGCGTACTGCACGGTGTACCAAGCGGAACTCCTTGCCATATGTAGAGCCACGAGTGAGGTACTGAAGCGAAACGAACGAACGTACGGTATATATAGCGACTCGAGATCTGCGCTGGAATCGATCATAAATCATCAAGTACTGCACCCGCTTGCCATAAAGACGCGCTCTAATATCAAAAAAGCTCTTGATGAAAACAAAACTGTTGCTTTGTTCCACATCAAAGCTCACGTGGGCCTCCCGGGAAACGAGCGCGCGGACTTTCTTGCAAAAGAGGCGGCGCTTTCGTGCCGAAGGCTGCCTGACTATGATCGGTATCCGATCTCGTTCGTCAAAAAGGTTATCCGAGAGGGTACCCTAGACGAATGGAACCGGAGGTTCCAGTTAGGCGAAACCGCCTTCGTCACGAAAGTGTTTCTGCCCGATGCAGTACGAGCCTATAGTACAA
The DNA here is from genome assembly GCA_949316085.1 of Hypercompe scribonia. Lineage (NCBI taxonomy): Eukaryota > Metazoa > Arthropoda > Insecta > Lepidoptera > Erebidae > Hypercompe > Hypercompe scribonia. The sequence continues at coordinate 29,532 of OX438983.1, forward strand.
TCAAACGAATCAAAGTTACACCAAAACTGGCGCAGGTGCTCACGGGGCATGGAGGATTCGCCCAGTACCTCCATCGCTTCAGGTGTAAGGACAGTCCATCTTGCATTTGCGAGCCCACCAAGGAAGAGAGCGTTCTACATGTACTCTTAGAATGTCCCGTCCATCTAAATCTTAGACTTAACCTAGAGCAACAAATCGAGACAAACATATGCACAGATAATTTAAAACACATATTAGAGGATAAAAAACGTAGTGGTTACTTGATTAAATATTGTGAGAAACTTGTAGAAATAGTAAATAATAGAAATAAGATAGGATAAGCATTTGATGGATTATATATAGTAGTAATATATAATAGACATCAAAGACAGAGCACCATAGTATTTAAGAAATTAATGTAACTAGAATAATGAAGGTAATTGTAATATATAGAATAAGCGATGGACGAGGTCAGTACTAATAAGAAAAAATATGTATTGAACAAGTTACTTTAAGTAGACTAAGACCAAATCGGTCAACTTTTATAAATTATGTAAGTGTATTTAAATAAAGAAAACAACGAGCTGTGACACTTACAAGAGTCACAGGATGCACAAGGCAGTAACACCCTGCGATGGCGGGTGCCTGTTTAAAAAAAAAAAAAAAAAAAAAAAAAAAAAAAAAAAAAAACCTAACCTAACCTAACCTAACCTAACCTAACCTAACCTAACCTAACCTAACCTAACCTAACCTAACCTAACCCAGTCCCGCACGCTAAGCCGCCGCGTGAACAGCGTTTCTATGTCGCTCCGCGCTCGAAAATTCCAAGTCGTGGTATAAATTTCCTTAATAGTGTATTGTGATACATCAAAAGTTTCGTTTTCGCGAGCTCTATGTGGGCGTGAAGTTCCTGTGAAAATCGGAGAGAAACTGTGGATTTTCCTAGAACATTAACCCTTTTTCTGGGTTAATCTAGTGAAAAATTTTCACATAATCGTGAATTCCTCGGCTTTTAGATCGGTGACCCCTAGTTTTTCAACTGTGGGAGGGTGCGTCTCGGGGGTACCTACCTTTTGAGACCCCTCTCATATTTTTCCGGCCACGTTCGGGAAAGCTACAGCGGTTTTTCCGAAAACCGCGTGGCCACGAGGTCCCTGATCCCGAACTTCCAGGACAAAATTGAGCGGTGAACCTTGTGCAGGACTATACAAGGACCAGGAAACCACTTCAAGAATATAAAAAAGTTAAGTGGTTTTGTTTTTATTAAAGTGCAAAGTGTTCCAAACTTTTGACAGCCCTAACTTTTAAACAAGATCGATGACCCTAGCTTTTTAGAATTTTCCCTTAAAGTATACATGCCATAGATTCCTTCAAAAATTAATTCGTTCAAATCGGTTCAAAAACGTTGAAAATATAATATTAAATATATCCAGTGAATAAAAAATTAAGACTAAGGCTGTTAAGGGATGAAATATTCACCCCTAACCCCACACTAACTATCTGAAATTGAAGATCTACAAAAAACATTTAACCTGAAACTTTTTCGTTTAAAATCGGTGTTAAAATAACGAAAATATAGTGACTTTAAGTTCTTAGGTTTTAGTTAGTGTTTAAGTAAATACTAGAAAGTAAGCAGTGATTAAACGTAAGGTATTGGACTTTAAGAAAAACTTTTTTCAGGCCCTGTTGCGAGAATTACTTAAGATTTGTTTGTGCCTCTTATAAAAATTTTTAGGTTAAGGGATTATAGTTAAAAATAGAATTAAGTAAGACCTAAGCCGAACCTGTAGAATCTGTTCGACACAGATTCCTTAAAACTTCGGAGGGCTGTAATTCCGAAATCTGTGACTCGATTCAGAATCTGAAACCGTAGAAGTAATTTTTTTCAGCAGATTAACCAAATGCATTGAAGAAACAGGACCTAACCCAATTTTTCAGGGGGGTCATTTTGAGTTTCAGATTACGAAACGCAAAATTAAACAGAAAATTCAAACTTCGATATCTCGGGCCCTATACATCCGATAGAGACAAACGAGGTGTCTAAAAACCACCCCGCGCGACGACCTTGTCGATGACAACGTCAGAACGACTCTATGTAGAGCCATTTTGAAAATAAATTTTCGAGTGAGAGATTTTGACTGGCAAGGTGCTGGGACAAATTACCAAAGACCTAACAAAAGTATACATCGTTACTAAAGGTGCTCTACATAGAACAAAAAATTTTTCGTACTCATTAAGTCTCGAAAATTTTAAATTAGCCAAAATTCAAACAGTGTATACCTTACTACGCTCTGCACTGTGAATGTAGAGCCACTCCAGATACACCTGTGTACGTCTTCCTGCTTTAAACTGTACTTACGCTGCGTACCGTGTTTTTTGACCGGTACGCATAGAATTAGTCTGTAGAGATAGACACAGACTCTACATAGAGAAAAGCTCTTTTATTTTAAAATTTTAATTAAGTCACTATACGCTGAACTTGGGACATTCCTTGCATAATTTGTGTCAAGGCAATAGACTTGCGCGGTGTACCGAGTTTTTTGACCGGTACACATAGATTTAGTCCAATTACTATTTTATTTTCTGTTGATTGTGTTTTTATTTTATTACCATTGACCTTATTTACACGTGTCTTTACGACACATCACCTTAGACAAATCCTGTGACTCATCGCTTAACAATGTTTGGGTTCAGGACACCTGTAAGACAGAACATAGACATGTCACCCAAAGCCGACAGCCCAGCAGACGACGGGGCAGGCCCTTCGAGTTCACCGGTTAAAACTGTATCAAATGTAAGACGCAGTATAGGTGAATGGGAGATAGGCAAGGTTACAGGAAAGACAATATCACCTGTAAAGCCTGCGAGCAAGGTTGCACCAGGTGCCCCAACAAAACTAAGAAGCAAACCTGCAGCTCCAACCGAGACCAAAGCCCCAGCACGAAGAACATCAGTAGAGGTGCAGGCCCAATCGCCAATAATACCCAAGCCCAAATACGCAACCAGAACTGCGGAAGCTAAAGCCCATGTGGTTAGAGCCAAGACACTTCTTGGCCAATCTAGGAATATTCGGGCAGACATCAAAACAGAAGTCAAAGCGGCGATTGAGCGACTTTATGAGTTGGTCAAGGAAGGGGAAGGCAATAATAACTACCAAGAAGTAGAGATTTCTGAAGCAGAGGTACAACCAACCGACAGAAGTGAGGGTCAACTGACAAAATTAATGGCTGAACATATAAAAGTCATTCAGCAAAATACGGCCGAAATTCAAGAATTAAAAAAGGCACTAGAGGATCAAACACAACAGACCAATAAAGCGACCTACGCTAGTATAGTAGGTAAGCAGAAACAAGGTCAGGATCAGACAACCCTCCACTCAATCGTTGTTGCGTCGAAAGACACAACAGAGACAGGAGAAGAGATCTTGGGTAAGATCAGGAACGCCGTCAACGCTAAGGAAGGCTGGGTGACAATTGACCGTGTCCGGAAAGCCAGAGATAGAAGAGTAGTAGTGGGCTGCAAGACCGAAAAGGAGAGAGATGAAATAAGAAAACGGCTGACCAGTGCAGGAGAGAATTTGATCGTGGAAGATGTAAAAAATAAGGATCCGCTGCTCGCCCTGAGGAATGTACTGAAGTACAACACAGATAGCGATATAGTTAAGGCGATCAGAAACCAAAACGGTGACCTCTTCCACGATCTCAAGAAGGAAGATGAACGACTTGAGGTCAAATATAAGATCAAGACGCGTAACCCACACACACATCACGTTGTGATAAAAGTATCACCACAGCTATACAACAGAATCCTAGCAAAAGTTACCCTGCATATCGATATTCAAAGGGTCAGGGTCGAAGACCAATCGCCCCTAGTACAATGTACATGCTGCTTAGGGTATGGGCACACAAGGAGATTCTGTAAGGAAACAACAGAGAGGTGTAGTCACTGTGGAGGACCTCACGTAAGAACACAATGTGCAGACTTGCTCGCCGGAGTAGCCCCATCATGCGTCAACTGCGTTCACGCAAAAACCGCCAATACACAGCACAACGCGTTCAGTGATGAATGCTCTGTGCGCAGAAGATGGGAGGCTCTCGCTAGAGCGAGGGTAGCATATTGTTGATGAAGAACTGGTCAGCATAAACAACAGGGCAGGCAACCCCACCAGCAGTTATGCAGTAGCCCAAGCTAATCTCCAACGAAAGGAGCTAGCAACGGAAGAACTCATGATAGAGGCTACCGAGCGCAAAATAGCTTTTGCCATAGTTCAGGAGCCATATGTGGGTAGAATCCGAAGAATGAAGAGCTACCGAGGAGTGCGAATCTACCAAAGTGAGGACGATGGAAGTGGGACTGTCAAAGCAGCGGTCGTAGTCTTCGACCCTGATGTTGACGTAATACAGTGCCCAGAACTCACCACAAATAACATCGTAGTAGTGAGGATCCGGTCCAAAGCCTGGGAAATCGCAGTAGTCTCTTTATATTTCGAGCCCGACCAGCCCATAGAGCCTTATACTGAACACCTTAGACGAGTGGTAGCAAAAATGGGCTCAACGAAACTGCTCATTGGAGGCGATGCCAATGCCAAGAACACCTGGTGGGGCAGCACCATAAATGACCACAGGGGTACAGAACTGTCCGGGACCCTGGAAGAGTCTGGTCTGCAGATACTTAACAGGGGCGAAACACCAACCTTCGACACAATTCGGGGACACAGAAGGTACACGAGCCATGTGGACATTACAGCTTGTTCCACGAACTTAATCCCATTCGTAATGGACTGGCAACTCGATGAAGGATTAACCAGCTCAGACCACAACGCTATCACCTTCAGGTTACGCCTACGTAAGGAGAAAGGGATATGCATCCAACGTACGACTCGCTTATACAACACGAGGAAAGCTAATTGGGAGAGCTTTAATGCAAAGCTCAAACAATTACTTAGCGAAAACAACATCTCTCCGAAAACTGTAAGTGGAGTCAGAGAACCATCCCAGTTGGACGCATTGACAAAAACCCTAACGATCCTAACAACTACAGCGTGCAAGGAGAGCATACCCCAGAAGGCAACAACAGCAAGACTCTCATCACCATGGTGGTCTAACGAGCTGGCAAAACTAAAGAAAGAAATGGTCACTAAAAAGCGCCGTATCAAACGAGCAGCATCGGATCGAAAACAGAGAGTTGTCAGTCTTTACCTGCAGGCCAAAGAAAATTATGAGTGCCAAGCCAAGAGAGCCCAAATAGAAAGTTGGAAAACTTTCTGTCAAAAGCAAGACCGGGAGGGGGTGTGGGAGGGTATATACAGAGTCATCGGTAAGACCGCAAAGCGACAGGAGGATCTGCCGCTAAGAAAGGACGGTGTGTACCTAAACCCAAAGGAGTCAGCTGCCTTACTAGCCGCAACATTTTTCCCCGAGGATGCCGCAGAGACGGATACTGAACACCATCGCCAAATTAGAAAGTTAGCACGAGAGATAAACGCCCCGGGTCATGATGACCTCATTGATCCACTGTTTACCAAAGACGAGCTAAGGACCGCGATGGTGAGCTTTAACCCCAAAAAGGCTCCAGGAGCGGACGGCTTTACAGCGGACATCTGTTGTCGAGCAATCTCCCAGGATCCGGACGTGTACCTTGCCCTGTATAACAAATGCCTTGAGATAGGCTACTTCCCGGACATCTGGAAGGAAGCCACAGTAGTGGTAATGAGAAAACCGGGCAAGGACGATTATCAGAACCCCAAGGCCTATAGACCTATTGGTCTGCTACCAGTCTTGGGGAAGATCCTGGAGAAGATGATAGTAGCAAGGATTAGGTGGCACCTAGTACCGAGGATTAGTACTCGCCAGTACGGCTTTATGCCCCAGAGGAGCACCGAGGACGCCCTATATAATCTAGTGAACCATATCAAGGCAAACATAGAGCTGAAGAAGCTCGTAACCCTAGTCTCACTGGATATAGAGGGGGCCTTCGATAGCGCATGGTGGCCAGCTATAAAAGTCAGATTGGTTGAGGAAAAGTGTCCGGTCAACATAAGGAGGCTACTGAACAGCTATCTCGACAACAGAAGAGTCGGCTTAAGGTACGCTGGGGAGGTACACACAAAAAACACCCAGAAAGGTTGCGTCCAAGGATCAATCAGCGGGCCGATACTCTGGAATCTGCTCCTTGACCCACTACTACAGGAACTGGCACGACGACAGATGTACTGTCAGGCGTACGCGGACGACGTCGTCCTTGTTTTCGTGGGTAATACTGCACTAGAAATAGAAGAACAGGCAAACGCGGCTCTTCTCCATGTTCAGCAGTGGGGAGTTAAAAACAAACTGAATTTCGCGCCGCACAAAACGTGCGCAATGCTGCTTACACGTAAATTGAAGTATGACACTCCAAGGCTGAATATGGGGGGGACCCGTATCGACATGTCAACAGAGGTAAAAATCTTGGGTCTAACTATAGACGAAAAGCTGACCTTCAACACACACATTGGGAACGTGTGCAGAAAGGCTGCGGACGTTTATAAACAGCTTTCCCGCGCGGCGAAGGTTAGTTGGGGTCTACACCCGGAAATAATTAGGACAATTTATGTGGCTGCCGTCGAACCAATTGTGACCTATGCGGCGTGCGTGTGGGCACCTGCAGCTAAGAAAGTAGGAGCACAGAAGGCCTTAAACGCGGTGCAACGAGGTTTCGCTCAGAAACTATGCAGATCTTACCGCACGGTTTCCCTGAACTCGGCACTGGTGCTGTCCGGGATACTGCCTTTCGACCTCAGGGTACAGGAAGCAGCCGCACTGTATGAGGCGAGGAGAGGGTCATCCCATCTAGTACTAGGGGATAGGGAAGTGGAGCGCGTTGTTAAGTTCGTGGAGGCTCCTCACCCGGCGACACATATGGCACTAAGTTTCGCAAGCTTGGTGACCCAAGCTGATGTTGAGCAGAACAACGTGCAGGCGGTGCGTATCTACACCGACGGCAGCAAGCTTGACGGCAAAGTCGGAGCAGCGATTTCCATATGGAATAACGCAGTCGAGACGAAAGCGGTCAAGCTCAGTCTGTCCGCGTACTGCACGGTGTATCAGGCGGAACTTCTTGCCATATGTAGGGCCACGGGTGAGGTGCTGAAGCGTAACGAAACCTCATATGGTATCTATAGCGACTCTAAATCCGCCTTGGAGACCATCACCAACTATAGGGCACTGCATCCGCTTGCAGTGAGGACGCGCGAAAACCTTAAGCAAGCTTTGGAGCAAAATAAAACTGTCGCTTTGTTTTACATCAAAGCTCACGCGGGTCTCCTAGGCAACGAGCGCGCCGATCATCTGGCGAAGGAGGCAGCACTTTCGTGTCGGAGGATGCCTGACTATGATCGGTGCCCGATCTCGTTCGTCAAAAAGGATATCCGTGAGCATACCCTAGACGAATGGAACCGGAGGTTCCAGTTAGGCGAAACCGCCTCCGTCACGAAAGTGTTCTTTCCTGATGTAGTGAACGCTTACCGTACTATCACACGCATCAAGATAACACCAGAGCTGACACAGGTGCTCACAGGGCACGGGGGTTTCTCGCAGTACTTATACAGGTTCAAGTGCAAGGATGACCCATGGTGCGTATGCGGGCCTGACAAAGAGGAAAGTGTCTTGCATCTCTTGTTAGAATGTCCAACTCATTTAAAAGCAAGATACGAATTAGAACAACAATCGGACACTGAAATATGCAAGGAAAACTTAAGTAAAATATTAGCTAATAAGAAAATAAGTGGTTATTTTATAGAATTCTGCACTAAAATAGTAAGAACTGTAAACAATAGAAATAAGGTAGTTTAAGCATTTGATAGGTCATATATAATATCTATATATAATAACTATCAAAGATAAGGCAATATAGCATGTAAATCAATAATGTAACTAGAATATGATAGCATATAAGTAGTGCACTAACTAAATACATAGTAAGACACTAGTACTAAGACAGTAGACTGTACAAAACCAATATAATAGGGCTAAGTCGTTATAAGAAAGAGCAAACCTAAACTAGAATAAGCATAAGTAACAATAGGAATAAACTAAATCAGATCATAAAACTGTAACAGTAAAATTTTCTTTTTTTTTCAAATATTGTAATAAACGATTGTAAGTGTAGAATATAAGACGAAATAAAAACGATCTGTGACACTTGCACGAGTCACAGGAGGCTGCAACACCCTGCGATGGCGGGTGCCTTTTAAAAAAAAAAAAAAAAAAAAACCTAACCTAACCTAACCTAACCTAACCTAACCTAACCTAACCTAACCTAACCTAACCTAACCTAACCTAACCTAACCTAACCTAACCTAACCTAACCTAACCTAACCTAACCTAACCTAACCTAACCGGAGTCCTGCACGCTACGCCGCCGCGTTAGCAGCATTTCTAAGTCGCTCCGCGTTCGAAAAATACAAGTTGTGGTATAAGTTTTCTTAATAGTGGACTGTGATATATCAAAAGTTTCGTCTTCGCGAGTTCTATTTGGGCGTGAAGTTCCTGTGAAAATCGGATCAAAACTGTGGATTTTCCCAGAACATTAACCTGTTTTCTGGGTTAATCTTGAAAAAATTTTTCACAAAAACGTGAATTCCTGGGATTTAAGATCGGTGACCCCTATTTTTTCAACTGTGGGAGGGTGCGTCTCGGGGGTACCTACCTTTTGAGACCCCTCTCATATTTTTCCGGCCACGTTCGGGAAAGTTACACCGGTTTTTCCGAAAACCGCGTGGCCACGAGGTCCCTGATCCCGAACTCCCAGGACAAAATCAAGCAGCAGGCCTAGTGCAGGACTACATAAAGACCAGGAAACCACTTCAAGAGTGGGAAAAAGTTAAGTGGTTTCAATTTTATTGATGTGCAAAGTGTGTCATACTTTCGACAGCCCTAGCTCCAAGGGTAGATCGGTGACCCCCCCTTTTTATGTTTTTGTCGGATTATTTATTGAGTGCAGATTGTGTACAAAAATTTAAATGGTAAAAAACATAATAAACCGTGAAATTAAAATAGTTTTAAACCCTTTGGTAAAAAATTTTTCCCTCGGACTAGCTAAGGGTTGAAAATCGCACCCCCAGATTCAAACTGACAATTTTATTTAAAAGTGTATGTGGAGCGCTGTGGCCCAAAATTTCTCCCAAGAAGATTGGACTACAAATGGTGGAGTTATACTAAATTGAAAATTCTAGGTTTAAGTTAGTAATTGTAAATAGACTAAGATCTAAGCCTAATTTAGACATAGCTAGCGTAAGTTATTAGCCGTTTTTTCTCCAGGCCAAGAAAACTGAGACCCTTAACTGTAGTTTTTAGTGCAAATTAGATTTTTTATATATAAGAGAGTGTTTAAAAACTAAGATAGAAAGAGACCTAGGTGAGACCTAAGCAATTTCGGAAGCCACGTTTTTTCCAAACTTTAGGTGGCTGTAACTTTGGAACTAATAGTCTGAGCGTGGTTTTGGCGCCGCAGAAGTTATTTTTAGGGGCATAGAAATCTTGTGACCCCAAAAAATCGTCTCCGTCTCAATATTTGAAGGGGGTCGATTTCGTTTTCAAAATACGAAACTACAAAATTTCACAGAACTTCAATCCTTGATATCTCGGGTCTTACTGCTCCGATCACGACAATCTTAGTGTCAAACAAGAGCCCGCAAGGAGAGCTATCTAGTGGCATTGTAGTGGTGACTCTACATAGAGCCGCTTCCGACTTGAGATTTTAGAGTGTTGTTTTCAAGGTTTGAAGTGCAAAAATTTGAAAGGGGAAACTACATAGCGTGACATGACAATTTAGTGACTCTACAAAAGGAAATCTCAATATTTACTAAATTCATCTTTCGGTTTTAGTTTTATTCATTGACAGGGACTCTATATCCCCTAATAAATAGAGACAACTCTGCCGTGCAGAGAAAAACGGATCTACATAGAGTTATTAATTGTTTGTTTGTTCCTTAGTTTTTATTTTTTCTTTTGTTTCTTTTATATAGTCTATGACAGGGACTTTACATCCCTATATTATTGACAATTCTGATAAGAAGAGTAGAACGGCTCTATATAGAGTAAAATTTTTCTTTTTTTATATTTTGTTTCAACGGCTCTACATAGAGCATATAACTATCCTGATTTCTGTAACTTTATTACCTATTGACTAAAAAGCAGATTAGACATTACGCAGAGTCGTCGTAAAAATTATTGCTTTTATTTTCTTTTCTGTTTGATTATACAATTCACTGACTAGTCAATTAAGATTAGTATACATTTTATAACTTCTACAAACCCTGTATACTAATCAATTACTACACAATAACAAATTTTTGCCTGATTCCTACACTAAAATGGCTACTATTCACACTCCAATCAAGAAATCCGATAGCGAAGAAAAGGACAGGAGTTCTCTGGGATCTAAACACGAAGATGAGAGGGCAGGACCTTCTCTTCAGAGAGGCCCAGCGCCCACAACACGTGTGAGAAGGAGTATAGGGGAGTGGGAGACAGGGAGAGTTGAACCAAAACCTGGGCTAGAGACTTCTCCAAAAATAATACAGAGGACGCAGCCGGCACCAAAACAAAAATTAATAGAAGCAAAGGAACCGCAAGTACGTAAGGTGCCAGTAGAGTCTACCGGTGATTCCCCAAAGACCTCAGTACAATATCAGAGCCGAGTTGCCGAGGCCAGAGCATGCTTGAACAAAGCAAAACTCCACCTCGGAAACTCTAGAAATTTGAAGACGGATATCAAAAACGGAGTTTCCCAAGCAATCGACCGGTTGTACCAGTTGGTCAAAGAGTCAGAATTAGAGAGAGAAAAGACTCTTGGAAAAACAATTGGAACAGGAAAACAGGCGACAGAAGTAACCCAAATAGAAAGGGGAGAAACTGAGATTAACTGTAATAAAGAAAGGAAAGTCGAGGAGAGCACCTTCCTAAGTAAGCTAGAGGAACACGCAAAGTTGCTAGAGGAACACAAGAAAGAGATGGAAACTTTAAAAACGGCTCTATGTCAGCAGGAATGCCGGGAGCGAATGACATATGCGGCGGTTACGGCAAGTGTTGGCAGGAAGCCGTCTCTTGAGAATACGGCTATTCACTCGGTAGCGATTACTTCAAAACTTGAGACAGAAACCGGTGAAGAAGTCCTAGAAAAGATTAGGCTGGCCGTAAATGCTAGAGAAGAAGGAATAAGAGTGGATAAGATCAGAAAAGCCAGAGACTGGAAAGTCATAATAGGTTGCAGAACTCATCAAGAAATAGAAAAGGTGAAAGAAAGAATCCAGAGAGCTGGGACAGAGTTGAATGTAGAAGTAGTAAAAAACAAGGATCCCATGATAATGCTGCATGATGTATTAAAATGTAATACGGACGATGAGATTCTCAAAGCCCTGAAGAACCAAAATAAGTACCTGTTTGCTGGACTTAGCGCGGAAGACGAGAGAATGGACGTGAAGTTTAGGCGAAACGGCAGAAACCCACTGATGGCACACGTAGTGTTGAAAGTCTCTCCAGTAATCTGGAATCGTCTTATGGAGGCCGGTACAGTGCACTTGGACTTGCAGAGAGTCCGGGTAACCGACCAATCCCCTCTTGTCCAATGTTCGCGCTGTTTGGCATACGGACATGGTAGGCGATACTGTCGAGAGACTATAGAGAGTTGCAGCCACTGCGGAGGGCCTCACATGAAGACAGAGTGCTCCGAGTGGTTAGCAGGTACAATGCCAACCTGCTGTAACTGTTCCAGAGCCAAAATGGACAAGAATGAACATAACGCTTTCAGCGACATCTGTCCAGTCAGAAGAAAGTGGGAAGCGCTGGCCAGATCCAGTGTAGCATACTGCTAAAGTTAACCCAGATGGAACAAGGAGTGAGGAACGGAAGCCGGGAGCCCGAACGACAAAGAGAGATGTCCCTCCTGTAGATGCCATCCCATACTGTGTGCTGCAAGCCAACCTGCAGAGGCGGAAACTCGCAACTGACGAGCTCATGCTCGAGGCCGTGAGACGCAAAGCCGCAATCGCCCTTATACAGGAGCCCTATGTAGGAGCAGTGAAGAGGATGAAGGCATACCAGGGCTTTAGGATCTTTCAGAACACCGGGCAAGGAGAAGGGACTGTGAAAGCGGCAATAGCCATTTTCGATCCTAATCTAGATATCGAGCAGTACCCGCAACTCACCACCGATAACATCGTGGTGGTGGGTATCCGAACCGGTGCCTGGAGGATCACGCTGGTATCCTTCTATTTCGAGCCGAGTGAACCCATAGGGCCCTACGTGGACCATCTCAGGGAAATTGGGCGCAGAATGGGCTCTAAACGAGTCGTTTTCGGAGGCGATGCGAACGCAAAAAGCACCTGGTGGGGTGGTATACTGGAAGACAGTAGAGGTGAAATACTCAGTGGGGCGCTCGGGGAAATGGATCTCCAAGTCCTTAACAGTGGAAACGTTCCGACTTTCGACACTGTGAGGGGTGGAGTGAGGTACTGCAGCTACGTGGACGTTACAGTCTGTACGAGCGATATGCTGGCCTGGATCGATGCCTGGAGAGTCGACGAGGGCCTCGTGAGCTCCGACCACAACGGCATAGTTTTTAAAATCAATCTTGAGAAGGCAAAAGGGATGAAAATCCAACGCACCACACGCAAATACAACACGAAGAAGGCGAACTGGAATGACTTCAAGGCTCACTTAACCCGACTAATCTCTGAAAACAACATCAATGTCAAAGACGTAACAAATGTCCATGAAGTGGAGAACACAGTAATAAAATACAGTAGATTGGTCGGGCAGGCTTGCGACCAGAATATTCCAAAGAAAAGGAAAAGTGAGCTACTTACTGTGCCGTGGTGGACGGAGAAACTCGCGAAAATGAAGAGAGACGTCAACGCGAAGAGGCGTAGAATCCGGAACGCAGCACCAGTCCGAAGAGAGTGGGTAGTCAGGCAGTACCTAGAACAAAAGGAGATATATGAATCTGAAGTAAGAAAAGCACGGGTCGAAAGCTGGAAAGATTTTTGTGGAAGACAGGACAGGGAAGGTGTCTGGGAGGGAGTGTATAGGGTTTTGGGTAGGGCTACGGCAAGGGAAGAGGACCAGTTATTAAGGGAAAACGAAATTTACCTGGACGCGAAAGGTTCCACTGAGCTGCTCGCGCGAACGTTTTACCCGGAAGATCGAACTGAAGAGGATGGGGCGGGGCATCGATGCATCAGAGAAGCCGCAAGGAAAGTGGACGAGGAAGAGGGTCATTATGATGATGATCCACCCTTTCAGATGCACGAATTGCTCGATGCTCTGCAGCGATTCAACCCCAAGAAGGCTCCGGGTGCGGATGGCTTTACGGCCGATATTTGCACTCATGCAATTGAGACTGACCCCTTGCTATTTCTGGAACTGCTAAACAGTTGTCTTCGCCACGGTTACTTTCCTAAGATATGGAAAGAGGCCGTGGTGGTGATACTGAGGAAACCAGGAAAGGACTCGTATGATGTCCCCAAATCGTACAGGCCGATTGGGCTATTGCCTGTGCTGGGGAAGGTGTACGAGAGGATGCTGGTTGCCCGCCTTAAATTTTATTTACTACCGAGGATGAGCACTCGCCAGTACGGCTTTATGCCCCAGAAGAGCACCGAAGACGCCCTCTATGACCTAATGGGCCGCATAAGGGCTAAGCTTGATAAAAAGAGAATAGTCACTATGGTGTCCTTGGACATAGAGGGCGCCTTCGACAGCGCCTGGTGGCCAGCTATCCGGCTACGGCTGGCTGAGGAGAAGTGTCCGGTGAATTTAAGGCGGGTGATTAATAGTTATCTCAGCGACAGAGTCGCAAGGGTGAGGTATGCGGATGAGGAGTGCAGCCGTTTGATGGAAAAGGGATGCGTCCAAGGATCAATAGGTGGGCCCCTTTTTTGGAACGTAATACTGGATCCCCTGCTACACAAACTGGAGAGCGATGCGGTCTATGTGCAGGCGTTCGCGGACGATGTGGTGTTGGTGTTCGATGGTGACACGACTCTGGAGATTGAGAGACAGGCCAATGCCTCTCTCGAGCGGGTGCGGGAGTGGGGCGTCGGAATGAAGCTGAAATTCGCACCGCATAAAACAAGTGCGATGGTAATCACGCGGAGGCTGAAGTACGACGTCCCGCGCCTCAGCATGGGCGGGATAGACATAGGATTGTCCAAAGAGGTCAAAATCCTAGGGCTCACCATCGACCACAGACTCACTTTTAACGCACACGTAGCAAATGTCTGCAGAAAGGCGATCAGCATTTACGGGAAACTGGCGCGGATGGCCCGGATTAGCTGGGGGCTACACCCTGAGGTGATTCGGACCATTTACGTTGCAGCTGTAGAGCCAACCATATTGTACGGTGCCAGCGGCTGGTGCGTGGCGGCGAATGGGCTTGGCGTCCGAAAACAACTGAACGTGGTACAGCGCGGATTCGCCCAAAAGCTGTGTAAGAGCTATCGGACGGTCTCTCTGCACTCTGCGCTGATCCTGGCTGGTATGCTCCCTCTGGACCTCAGAGTTCGCGAGGTGGCTTCGTTGTATGAAGCCAAGAGAGGGGTGTGCCAGTCATGGTTGGGGGACAGAGAGATTGAACGAATGGCTCCGGCTATAGAGGCACCCCACCCCGCGGAGCATGGACCTCTGGAGTTCAAAAGCGTGATAGACGAGGACCAATTACAGCGCACCGACAACATCGAGGTGCGCATTTTCACGGACGGGAGCAGGATTGAGGGCCGTGTCGGTGCGGCGTTATCCATGTGGAAAAACGGAGTCGAGACCAGGGCCCTCAAGCTTGCTCTGGCGTCCCACTGTACCGTGTACCAGGCTGAGCTTCTGGCCCTATGCAAAGCGACCAGTGAGGTTCTCAGGCGAGGCGAGACCACGTTTGGCATCTTCAGCGATAGCAGAGCCGCTCTCTTAACAATCACTAACCACCACGCTCTCCACCCCCTTGCTGTGGAGGCCAGAGTAGCCATTCAAAAAGGCATGGCCCAGGGTAAGGAAATATCTTTATTCTGGGTCAAGGCCCACGCAGGGCTGAGTGGTAACGAGCGGGCCGACCATCTGGCCAGGGAAGCGGCTCTGAGGCTGAAGAAAGCACCGGACTACGGTCTGTGCCCTGTTTCATTCGTGAAGCGAGGTCTTCGACAGGCCTCGCTTGGCGAGTGGAATAGGAGGTACAGAGAGGGCGAGACCGCCTCCGTCACCAGGCTCTTTTTCCCCTGCGCGCTGGCTGCTTACGGTGTCGTTCGAACGATGGAGGTCACCGGCATGACGACTCAATTGTTAACGGGGCATGGTGGGTTCTCCGAATACTTGACACGATTCAAGTGTAAGGAGAACCCATCCTGCATATGCGATCCAAACGCACGTGAATCGGTGATTCATATTGTGGTGGAATGCCCTGCCTTCGGTAGGAAAAGATTTGAAGTTGAACAAGAGCTAAAGATCAAAGTTACTGTAGAAAATCTTAGCCAAATTATAGCCAGTAAGAATAGAAATAGATTTTTAAAATATTGTACAGAAATCATTGGAATAGTGAATAAACGTAATAAGTAGAATAAGATAATGATAACAAAATAATGTAGTATTATTATTGTTTATCATTAAGTAAATAGGTGATAAGTAACTAATTATTATAGTAAGTACAGCTTTCAACAGAAATAGAAATTAAGTTAGATTAAATAGAAATAAGAACCGCTAATATAAGTTGTAGAAATATTGTAAACCCACTCCCTTAAATATAGTAAAACTAGGTTAAGTATCAGTAGTAAGTAGTAATAAGAATAATTTGTATATTATACCCTGTACATTGTAAAATTAATAAAAAATTAAAGATACGACAAGATCCAGTTGCACAAAGGCTCCAAAATATTTACACATTGGAGGTGTTAGGAACAGGCTCAACACCCTGCGATAGCGGGTGCCTTTTAAAAAAAAAAAAAAAAACCTAACCTAACCTAACCTAACCTAACCTAACCTAACCTAACCTAACCAGTACTGCGCCCCGCTCCGTCGCGTTAACAGCACTTTTAAGTCGCTCCGTACACGAAAAATCAGACCAGTGGTAAAAGTGTAAGCAGTATAGCAGTGCTATACATCAAAAGACGTGAAAAAGCGAGATCTACGCTTTAGTGAAAACCGCGAAGAAATCGGACGAAAATTGTGGATTTTTCCTTAAGAAAAACTAAATTTTTGTGTGAAATTGTGACACTTAGTGATATATCCGCGGAACTAGATCGACGACCTACACTTTGTGAATTGTGGAAAGGAGCGCCCTGCGGAGACCTATCGTTTGAGCCCCCTTTTGGAATTTTCCGCCGAAAAGTGGAAAAGATACAGGACTTTTTCCAAAAAGGGCGTGGCCACGAGGTCCTTGATCCGGAGGTTTCCGGAGTTAAAAAGTGTACGCAAAATATGTAAAATCGCGAGCTCTGTACAATAGAAAAAACCCCGAGAAAATCGAATGAAAATTGCGGTTTTTCCTTGAACTAAAACTTTTTTGGGGGTTATTTTTGATGTAAAAAAGTGATAAAACTCCGGAAAACGATCGACGACCCCTGTGTTTTTTGCTGTGGGAGGGTGTGTCTCGGGGATACCCATCTTCTGAGACCCCTTTCAGATTTTTCTGGCTACGTTTGGAAAACTTATACAGGTTTTTCCAAAAACCACGTGGCCACGAGGTCCCTGATCCCGAGCAACCAGGCGGAAGTGAAGTGAGGAGCTGTATGCGGGACCACCTGAGGAGCAGTAAACCGTTTCGGGAAACAAAATAAGTTAAGTGGTTCAAAAGTTACTTGAGTTAGAAGTGAGACATTGTTTTGACAACCCTAGCTCAATAAAAAGATCGACAACCCTACTTTTTTGTGCCTTGAAATTAAAGTTAACAGACTACAGATACTCTTAAAAATTTTTCTTATTAAATTGGTTCAAAAACAGTCGAAATAGAGCATTACAAACTTTTATTAAATAAAAAATTGATATAGACACTATTAAGGGATGAAAATCCCACCCCCAGACTTACAATAAGAAACTCTAACGAAAGACAAAGTGAAAATATACCTAAGGAAAGTTTTTCGACCAAAATTGGACCATAAAGAACGAAGTTATAGAGACTGTAAATTTTTAGGTTTAAGTTAGTATTTAAGTAAATACTATAAGTCTATCGACCAGCAGACGTGGAAGCAGTGCACTTCTAGAAAAAGTTTTTCTAGATTCTAGTAACTGGACAAACTGGGATGAGAACGCTCTCCTTATCGGATTTTTAGGAGCAGTAGGAAGTAAATTAAAACAAAACTAATAAAACCTAAACATGACCTAGAAAAATTTCTAAACCT
Organism: Hypercompe scribonia; assembly: GCA_949316085.1. Taxonomy (NCBI): domain Eukaryota; kingdom Metazoa; phylum Arthropoda; class Insecta; order Lepidoptera; family Erebidae; genus Hypercompe; species Hypercompe scribonia. Next base: position 46,867 of record OX438983.1, read on the forward strand.
CGGTCTCCCCAAACTTCTAGAGCCTATAACTCCGAAGCCAGAGGGCCGATTCGTGATCTGAGACCGCTGAGGTTATTTTTTAAGCTAGCTGATCCCGTTAACCTGAAAAAATTAGCCTTTTGTACATTTTTCAGGGGGGTCAATTTCATTTTCGATTTACGTAACCAAGAATTTAAGGCAAACTTTGAGTCGCCATAACTCAGCCATTTCTGCTCCGATCGGCTTACTCCTTGGTGTCAAACGACTGGCCACGCCGAGATCTATCTGGTGCCGGTACCGAAACGACTCTATGTAGAGTCATTGTAGACCGGTTCTGAAAGTGGAGTTTTGGGGCCAATTGACTTATAGGGTATAGTATATATACTGCCGACCCAGTAGAGGAGGGCTACAAAGCAAAAAGTGCTCTACCTAGAGACAGACTGCTTGAAAAATTTTTTATAGTGTATAAGAGTGTTAGAAACTAAGTTTACGCTGCGTACCGTGTTTTTTGACCGGTACGCATAGAAATAGACCAACCGGAGAGACACAAACTCTATATAGAGTTTGTCTCTAAATTTATTTCGCTCCATCTTCTTTGTTATTGTTGACTATTGATATTTTTACATATTTTGACTTCACATTACACATAAAACAGGTGCGACTCTATATAGAGTTGCTAAAAATTTTTTATTAAATTATTGTGACATCAATCTATTGCTGACCATATGCGTACGTAGTCGTATTCGACTAAAATTTTGGACTCTATACATCCCCTTTACAATCTGACGCATACCTCCAACGAAATGATTGGCATCAGAACCCCGGTCAAAAAGCCCCAGCAGGGGGTCCAGTCACCACCGGAGACGAACGCCTCGGTCTCACCCCGGGAGACGCGCCCGAGTGTGGGGGAAAGCAGGACACAGCGCGATTCAAAAGTAAGGAGAAGTATAGGGGAGTGGGAGGCAGGGAAACCTGAAACTAGGCCCTCTACCCCTTCCCCCCCGAAAAGAGGAATACGCGCTACTTCTCAGCCGAAGTCATGCGAGGTGCCTTCACAAAGGAGGCGCGGGACACCGGTGGCCTCGGAAAGCCCTCCAAAAACCGTAAGGGTAGAGCAGGCGAGTAGAGTCGTCGAAGCCAGGGAGTGCCTGAACAAGGCCAAGCTCCACCTTAATGCCTCACGCAACCTAAAGGCAGACATAAAGGCGGGAGTACTGCAAGCGGTGGACAGACTCTACTTGCTAGTGAAGGAGGCTGAGCAGCAGAGGAGAACACAGGTATCCTCCTCTGATACCCGGAGGCAGGCGCAGGGGGTGAGCGGCGATGAAGGCCAAGACATAGAGAGAGAGACGGACGCCTTAAAAGAAACGATAAAAAACCATACTGAACTGATCCATCGGTGTATGGAAGAGACCCGAAAACTGAAGGTTAACCTCAACCTGATAAGCGAGGTGACGGTGGCACACAGAGGTGTCATGGAGGACTGCGCCAAGCATGGCCAGGCTCTGGACAACCAGCTCAGGCAATCCACGGGACACTATATAGCTGGCAAGAGTCCCTCTTTTGCAGAGATAGCGGCTAACCCCGCGAGGACAACAGCAGTGCAAAAGCCTCTGCACTCGGTGGTAGTGTCATCCACGGATGAAAACGACACCAGTGCAGAGGTCATAGCAAAGATTAGGACGGCTGTCGACGCCAAGAAAGAGGGAATAAGAGTGGACAAACTCAGGAAGGCTAGAGACCAGAAGGTAGTGATCGGGTTCAATACAAAAGAGGAATTGAACAGGGTAAGGGACAAAATAGGGAGGACGGGAAACCTAAAGGTGGAGGATGTCAAAAACAAGCATCCTCTAATTATTCTGAGGGACGTCCTAGCGTACAACACGGACGACGAGGTGGTGACGGCATTGAAAAACCAGAATGCCCACTTGCTAGACGACATAAAATCGGACGACCAGCAACTGGTCGTCAAATACAGACGAAGGGCTCGAAATCCACTCATGAGCCACGTCGTTATGCAGGTGTCCCCCCCCGTCTGGCAGCGTCTGACCGGAGCTGGAAGTGTCCATGTAGACCTCCAGCGAGTAAGGGTCTACGACCAATCACCGCTGATACAGTGCTCGACGTGCCTAGGATACGGACACAGTAGGAAATACTGTAAAGATAGTGTTCCACTGTGTAGCCACTGTGGGGACCCACATATGCGGGAGAAATGCCCGGCGCTGCTGGCGGGAGATGTGCCGCAGTGCAGGAACTGCGTAGCAGCCAGAAATGGTAAGGCAGACCATAACGCCTTCGATGCGGAGTGCCCCATTCGGAAGCGATGGGATGCATTGGCGAGATCGTCGGTAGCATATTGCTGAGGGCGTCCGGGGCGAACGACACAGCTATAAATTGGTGCAAGTAAACCTCCAGAGAAAAAGGCTGGCTACCGACGAGCTGCTAATCGAGTCGAAAAAGCGTGGAGTCGCCGCGGCCCTTATCCAAGAACCATACGTGGGTGGGGGCAGTAGAATGAAGTGCGGGGTGGGGATGCGAGTCTTCCAGAGCTCTACTGTCGGAGAAGGGAAAACTAAGGCTGCGATAGCCGTCTTCGACCAAAGCCTTAGCGTTACACAACACCCCAATTTGACCACAGACAACATCGCTGTGGTCGAAATTCATACTGAAGCCTGGAGGATCGTATTGATATCCTTCTACTTTGAGCCGGAGGAACCCATCAACCCGTACTTGACACATCTTGGGAGGGTATTGGAGGAACTGGGACCTGGGCGAGTGATCGTGGGTGGCGACTCCAACGCAAAGAGCTCATGGTGGGGGAGCCCCTTAATAGACCATAGGGGTGAGGAGCTGTCGGGCACTCTCGAAGAGCTGGGCTTAAACGTACTCAACGTAGGGGAAACTCCGACCTTCGACACCATCAGAGGAGGCAGGCGTTTCAGCAGCTATATAGACGTAACGGCGTGCTCCACGGACACACTAGACCTAGTGGAAGAATGGAGGGTAGACGAGGGGCTAACGGGATCAGACCACAACGGAATTACTTTTAACATTCGGCTTCAAAGATCGAAAGGACTCAAAATTAATAGAACTACAAGAACTTACAACACCAGAAAAGCAAATTGGGTTAAATTTCATGAGAAATTTAACCAAATTATGCAAGGGAACCAAATCACGAAAACCAAAATAGAGAACATCAGTGATACCCAACAAATCGATGAAATTGTTGATAAAATCACAATGGCAGTCAGACATGCGTGCGCCTCGTCTATACCGACAAAGAAAAATAAAGAAACATTTACACTACCATGGTGGTCCGAGGAGCTGGCCGAAATGAAGAAACGGGTTGCCACCAAGAAGCGCCGAATAAAATGCGCTGCACCGGTACGGAGAGCGAAGGTCGTAGAGGAGTACCTGAAACAAAAAGAAGAGTACGAACTGAAAGCAGCAAAGGCCCAAACTGACAGCTGGAAAGAATTCTGCGGGAAACAGGACAGGGAGGGGGTCTGGCAGGGCATCTACAGGGTGATCGGAAGAACAACTAGGAGGGAAGAGGATCTGCCGCTGCAGACCGACGGAAAAACGCAAGATGCGCGTGGCTCTGCAAGGTTGTTGGCGGAGACGTTTTACCCGGAGGACCTAGAAATCACCGACAGTGCACACCACCGATATATCCGAGCTAAAGCTGATGCCGTGAACGCTGGAGAGCAAGATGGTCTATGTGATCCACCGTTCACAATGGCCGAACTCAAAGCAGCAAGCGGAACAATCAACCCTAAAAAAGCCCCAGGTGAGGATGGTTTCACCGCGGATATATGTCGTAGAGCCATTGAGAGTGACCCTGAGGTGTTCCTGGGTCTGATGAATGCGTGTCTGGAAAATTATTATTTCCCCGGTGCCTGGAAGAGGGCTACGGTAATCGCGATGAGGAAACCGGGTAAAACAGACTACACAAACCCGCGATCATATAGACCGATTGGCCTCCTCCCCGTTTTTGGCAAGATACTTGAGAAAATGCTGGTGGCTCGCCTAAAGTATTACGTAATACCGAAAATAAGTACTCGCCAGTACGGATTCATGCCGCAAAGGGGTACCGAAGACTCCCTCTATGATCTGATGCAACATGTTCGTAAAAAACTAAGCCAAAAGAAGATAGTTACACTGGTGTCTCTGGACATAGAGGGAGCCTTTGATGGGGCCTGGTGGCCAATTATAAGAGTCCGGCTGGCAGAGGAAAAAGTCCCATGGAACATCAGGAGAGTCATGGACAGTTACCTCGCCCATAGAAGGGTCACAATTAGATATGCGGGAGAAGAGTACAGCAAGTGTACAAATAAAGGATGTGTTCAGGGTTCTATCGGGGGCCCCATTTTATGGAACATCCTGCTGGACCCACTCCTCACAGACCTGGAGGCGAGGGGGTATTATTGCCAGGCATTTGCCGACGACGTCGTCCTGGTGTTCGACGGCGACACAGCACAGGGCATTGAGGAACATGCCAATGTCGCACTTGAACGTGTTCGCGCGTGGGGCGTCGATAATAAACTAAATTTCGCACCAAACAAGACCAAAGCCATGGTCATTACCAAGAAATTAAAATACGACGCCCCACGCCTGAGCATGGGCGGGGTCGACGTTGTCATGTCAAGACAAATCAAAATGTTAGGAGTCATAATAGACGATAAACTAACGTTCAGTGCCCATGTCTCAAGTGTCTGTAGAAAGGCAATAGGGATCTACAAACAGTTGTCAAGAGCGGCAAAAGCCAGTTGGGGACTGCACCCCGAGGTCATTAAAATAATATACACGGCCGTAGTGGAGCCTGTTGTCCTGTATGCCGCCAGCGTATGGGCTCCCGCGGCGGAGAGGCTGGGAGTAGCAAAGCAGATGGGGACATTGCAACGCGGGATAGCCCAGAAAGTATGTAAGGCATACCGCACCGTGTCGCTGCACTCTGCCCTTTTGCTGGCCGGAATGCTCCCCTTAGACCTGCGAGCCAGAGAGACCGCGAGGCTGTACGAGGCAAAGAGAGGGGTGCCACAGCCGGCGCTGGCCGGCAGGGAGGTCGAGAGAATGGCATCGGCGCTGGAGGTTCCGCACCCCGCAGACAACAAAGAACTGGAAATAGAACATCTTGCGAACCAGGACTTAGTGGACATGCACAATCGATATGATATTCGGCTGTTCACAGATGGGAGCAAGATAGCTGGTGGGGTGGGAGCCGCCGTGTCAGTGTGGAACCACGATGCCGAAACAAGGGCCATTAAATTATCCCTGCCAGCATATTGCAGTGTATACCAGGCGGAGCTGCTAGCATTATGTAGGGCGACGGAGGAGGTCCGGAGTCACGGAGCGAGGTCTTTCGGAGTTTGCAGCGATTCTATGGCGGCCCTTCAAACGGTAAAGAATCATAGTTGCCTCCATCCCCTAGCAGTCAAAGCAAGAGACAATCTAAATCATGCATCTCTCCAAAACAAAACTGTTGCTTTGTTTTGGGTCAAAGCACATGCGGGGATGGTAGGTAACGAAAGAGCAGATGAACTGGCGAAGGCGGCTGCCGTGGGCTCAAAGAAGAGACCCGATTACGATCGGTGCCCGGTTTCATACATTAGGCGCAGTCTGCGAGCGGATACGCTCTGCGAGTGGAACCGGCGATACACCACCGGAGGTACCTCCTCCGTAACCAAACTGTTTTTCCCGGATGCGATGGCGGCATACGGGGTAATAAGGAAATTGAGTGTGACGAACATTAGAACGCAGATCATGACGGGACACGGAGGCTTCTCCCAATACCTGAACCGTTTCAGATGTAAGGGGAGCCCCTCATGTGTCTGTGACCCCGAAGCGGAGGAAACGGTTCCACACATATTGCTGGATTGTCCGATTTACGGCAACGAGCGATATGCACTGGAGATGAATCTGAATATCCGACTCGAACCTGGTGTCATAAGCGAGATAATGTCTAGCAATGATAGAGACAAATTTCTGGACTACTGTGTAAAAATAGCAATGAAAACGATAGAGCGAAATAAAACGTAAGGCAATATACTTTACTAATATAATAATTATATTAATGTTAAGTATAGAAATTAAGGTGTAAAAATAGAATAAGGCAAACGGAAGATTCAGAGAAATGTTTTTAGCAATAGAAAGTAATTATAAGAATAATACAAATGTATAGCTGTAAGAAACATATAGTAGTAAGTAAGATAAAATGTAAGCTATTAAACGGATAAGATATAAATGTAAACCTATAAATAAGATAGATAATGTAACATAATTTAAATATAGAATAAACAAATTTGTCAACTCATTACCCCCGAGTCAGAAATAGAACGGTAGCGTAGATAGCTAGATGGGAGTCCCACCCATAGAGACCAGAAAGACGATGGATGAAAGAAAGATCCAGTATGAAGGATGACAGTGCGAGAAGCATAAAAGCGAGAACTAGTATGAAAGGAAAAGGCTAACATAGGCTCCGATCACGTTGGAGGTACTAGGTTAAGGCAGTAACACCCTGCGATGGCGGGTGCCTGTTCTTATTTATAAAAAAAAAAAAAAAAAAAACCTAACCTAACCTAACCTAACCTAACCTAACCTAACCTAACCTAACCTAACCTAACCTAACCTAACCTAACCTAACCTAACCTAACCTAACCTAACCTAACCTAACCTAACCTAACCTAACCTAACCTAACCTAACCTAACCTAACCTAACCTAACCTAACCTAACCTAACCTAACCTAACCTAACCTAACCTAACCTAACCTAACCTAACCTAACCTAACCTAACCTAACCTAACCTAACCTAACCTAACCTCCAAGCTCAGCCCCAGACAGTACGGCTTCATGCCGCAGCGCAGCACAGAAGACGCCCTGTACGACGTCGTCAACATGATACGAAGGCTCAGGAGCGACAGGCAGATGGTAGTCGTCATCTCCCTCGACATCGAGGGGGCCTTTGACAATGCCTGGTGGCCTGCTGTCATGGGAGAGCTCCTCAACAAAAAGACCGAACCCTCAACCCTGAGGCTGCTCTCGAGCTACCTCAGCGACAGGGAGGTCACCGTGCAGTATGCGGGGGAATCGGTCACCTGTGAAACCAACAAAGGATGCATACAGGGATCCACCTGCGGTCCTCTCCTGTGGAACGTGCAGCTCGACCCACTACTAAGAGCGGCTGAAAAATTGAAAGCCCACATTCAGGCTTTCGCCGACGACATTTTAGTCGTCGCCTCAGGAAGGACCACAGAGGAGGTGCGTCTTAGCGCACAGCGGGCGCTGGATACTGTTGCGGACTGGGGGAAAGCATATAAGATGCGCTTCGCTGCCCACAAGACTCAGGCCATTTTTACAACGCGCAAACTGAAAGCTACTGCGCCGCAACTAACCTTAAATGGCACTGAGCTACAATACAGAGACTCCCTAAAGGTCTTGGGACTCACCATCGACAGTCAGCTCAATTTCAGGGAACACTTGGCCGGTGCACATCGGAAAGCGGTTGCACTCTATAAAAGAGTCGCGAGAACGGCCTCGGCGGGATGGGGCCTAAACTCTAATGTGCTGCGAATTATATACCGGGCTGTGGTTGAACCTACAGTCCTGTATGCAGCCAGTGTTTGGGCGGAAGTCGCCAAGAAAAAGTACAATCGGGTAGTGCTGGACAGAATCACCAGACAGTTTGCAATCTTGATTGCAAAGGCTCACCGGACCACCTCTTTCACATCAGCAGCCGTTCTGTCGGGGATTCTCCCTCTGGACCTGAGAGCACAAGAACAGCTCAAACTCTACGAGGTTCGGAGGGGGCGCTCCCTGTCTGCGCTGCCCGACTACACAATGGAGAGGCGCCTCAGCCCTTTCGCTCTTCCCCATCCCGCTCTTAGAAGGGGGTTGACTCATCTGCGCGTGTCATCGCTGGAGGAACTCGACCAGCTGGACCCAGACAGGGTCCACATATACACGGATGGCAGCAAGATAGAGGGTCATGTCGGGGGGGGCGTCACAGTATGGCGAGGAGGACAGGAGATCGGGCACGCCCGCTTCAGACTCTCCGATCACTGCAGTGTATTTCAGGCGGAGCTTGTGGCCATCACCCGAGCTCTCTCGATGGCGAAAAAAGACTCCAATAACAAGAAGACGTACATCCTTAGCGACTCAAGATCGGCACTGGAGACCCTGGCTGATCCAGCTTCCCTTCATCCAATCACCAACCACATTAAGAACCAGCTCACCGAACTAGAAGAAAAGGGAGGGGATGTTCAGTGGGTGTGGATCAAGGCACATGCGGGATTACCAGGCAACGAGAGAGCTGACGAGTTGGCTAAAGAAGGAGCCCTAAAGGACAAGAGAGCCCCTGTGTACACTGACTTCCCGTTGTCCAGAGCCAGGTACCTCATCAGAAGAGCAACGATTGAGGAGTGGCAGTTGAGATACGAAGAGTCTCCCACCGGGAAAACCACTCAACTCTTCCTTGAAGATGTCCAAGAAGCCTTCAAGATATTTGGAACCCGCAACCACACCAATGTGGGGTCCCAACTGCTTACTGGTCACGGGGGTGTCAGAGAATACCTGCACCGGTTCAAGCTTGCTGATTCCCCGCGGTGCATCTGTGACGACGTGACAATAGAGACAGTCGAACATCTCATCAGACACTGTCCCAGATATATGTCACTACGTCACGACTGTGAGAGTAGCCTCGGGATCGACCTCAGCACATGCAACCTGGCTGAGCTCGTCAGGCACGAGGCAAGCAGAGACCGGTTTCTTCGGTACGGAGCACGAGTCATGAGAGCTGCGGGCAGAACAAACGGCTCAAGATTGTAGTCAATGGTAGTTAAAGTTAGTCTAAGTTTGATATTGTATAATTTTTGCATCTTATCTATTAAATTTTTAAGTTTACTATATTAAATGTTCAAGTTAACTTTGGTCCTATATTAATCTTGTATAATTTTTGCATCTTATTTTTAAAATTGTAATAAACTGCATGTCAAATAAATATTAGTGCATGGTACTCAAAAAAAAACAAAAAAAAAAAAAAAAAAAAAAAAAAAAAAAAAAAAAAAAAAAAAAATATAGGTGCGTGAAAATAAAGGCACGTACAACACATAGCACTAATTGAAAAAATTTTCAAATGACGTAATAACACATAACGTCAAAAAACACAGTTAAAAGAAAAAAAAAAAAAAAAAACCTAACCTAACCTAACCTAACCTAACCTAACCTAACCTAACCTAACCTAACCTAACCTAACCTAACCTAACCTAACCTAACCTAACCTAACCTAACCTAACCTAACCTAACCTAACCTAACCTAACCTAACCTAACCTAACCAAAACAGTGGTCTGCTGGAGGGGGTTCCGGAGAAACAGAGGCGTGCAAGGGTTGTTCGCAGGGTTAAGGGAAGAACGGGCGTAACTAATAATGTTATACTGGAGGTAAGCCCACAGACATGGAAGGCTTTACAGAATAGAAAGGTACGCATTGGGTACCAAATGGTGCCCGCAGTCGACCAATCCCCAGTAGTCCAGTGCTACCGGTGTTTAGGATTTGGTCACCGAGCGTCCGAATGCAAGAGCAAGAGTCCTACTTGTGCTTACTGCTCAGAAACCCATGACACCCGCACATGTACCCGGAGGAACCAGACACCCAAGTGCGCCAACTGCGGACACGGCGCCAACCATCCGGCATATTCCACTGAGTGTCCAGTCTGGCAAAAGTGGGATAAGATAGCTCGCACAGCCGTTAGCTATTGCTGAGGGCCCCCAACAGGAACAACAACCAAAGATGAAGATCGTTCAGGCAAACCTGGGAAGGGGTTTCGCAGCGACGAAGGATTTGATAAGAGTGGCAGCTAAGGAGGGAGTATCTCTTCTGCTGCTTCAGGAACCATACGTGGGCGCCTCGAAAAGACTGGAAGTGGCGGGCGTCAAAATATTCCAGGGTGACGCGAGTGACCTACCATCTAAGGCAGCAATAGTGGTCATGGATGATCGGCTGCGGGTGTCCTCGGAACCAGACTGTGCAGCGCACAACATGGTCGGTATTAGGGTCTCTCTGGGGGGCCTTGTAGTGGCGGTCATAAGTGTATACCTAGAGGGGGACTCTAACCTTAACGAGGACCTGCCCAAGCTGAGGAGTATCAGGACCGCTCTGCGCGCCGATCACTGCCTATTGGCCGGAGACATGAACGCCAAGAGCCCCTGGTGGGGCTGTGACTGCGAGGACGTAAGGGGAGTTTCGCTGGTGGAGTTCATGGCGCAAGAGTCACTCCAGGTAATCAACGAGGGGACCGCGCCCACGTTCTCAGCGTTTAGACTGGGTCGCCACTATACCAGCATTGTGGACATCACCATGGCTTCGGACCGCCTTGCGCCGAGGATCGCGGGCTGGAAGGTGGATGCGGACTTGTCAGATCTCTCTGACCACCGTCCGATTTCCTTCTACGTGGCGGTCGACGGCGGGCCAGTGGCGCCCCCTAAGCCGACTACCAAGCGGTACAACACCAAAGGGGCGGACTGGGAACAGTTCGACAGCGAGCTGGCAGAAGCCTTGGACAGGCGTGGCCTTACCCCAGACCTACTGGAGGCAGCTTCAAGAGCGGAGGAACTGGAGGAGCTGGTGGCATCGATTACCGACTCTGTTGGTGATGCATGCACAGCGGCGATGCCTCCTGCCTCCTCCGGTAGGAAAAAACGTCTCGGGGCACACTGGTGGACGGATGAACTGCAGGAGATGAAGGCCTCTACAAACAGGCTGCGCAACAGAATCAAGAACGCAAGCGCAGAGCGCAGACAGTTCGCCGTTGACCGCTACCTGGAGGCAAAAAAGGAATACAAGGAAGCTATCCAAGAGGCCATCACCCGGAGCTGGAGAGAATTCTGCGGCAGACAGGAGAAGGAGTCCGTGTGGGACGGGATATATAGAGTCATCCGCGTATGTGGCGAAATTAAACAGGATGAGTCCTTGAGGGACCCCACCTCGCCCGGCGCTACATTGGATGCCCTCGCTTCGGCGCGGCTTCTAACATAGACCTTCTATCCCCCGGACTTAAAGGAAACGGACACCCAGGAACAACGAGAGCGGAGGGCGGCAGTGACGGAGAGTCTGAAGCTCATAAACGAGGGAACCTTAAACTTCGTAGAGTTCACCGCTTCGGAAGTCTGGACGGTTCTGAAAGCTATGAACCCGACAAAGGCTCCGGGGCGCGACGGACTCACCTCGGACATTTGCTCGAGAGTTATGTTGAGTAAGCCTGCGCTGTTGTTATCAACATACAACGCTTGTCTGAGATTGGGCTATTTTCCGCGGGCTTGGAAGAGAGCGGTTATCCGCATAGTTCCCAAGCCGGGCAAAGAAACATACGATGAACCAAAGTCGTACAGACCTATCGGCTTGTTGCCGGTTTTCGGGAAGGTTCTCGAGAAGTTATTTGCCACTAGACTCCTCTGGGAGCTGGGTAGCGGCTCCAAGCTCAGCCCCAGACAGTACGGCTTCATGCCGCAGCGCAGCACAGAAGACGCCCTGTACGACGTCGTCAACATGATACGAAGGCTCAGGAGCGACAGGCAGCTGGTAGTCGTCATCTCCCTCGATATCGAGGGGGCCTTTGACAATGCCTGGTGGCCTGCTGTTATGGGAGAGCTCCTCAACAAAAAGACCGAACCCTCAACCCTGAGGCTGCTCTCGAGCTACCTCAGCGACAGGGAGGTCACCGTGCAGTATGCGGGAGAATCGGTCACCTGCGAAACCAACAAAGGATGCATACAGGGATCCACCTGCGGTCCTCTCCTGTGGAACGTGCAGCTCGACCCATTACTAAGAGCTGCTGAAAAATTGAAAGCCCACATTCAGGCTTTCGCCGACGACATCTTAGTCGTCGCCTCAGGAAGGACCACAGAGGAGGTGCGACTTAGCGCACAACGGGCGCTGGATACTGTTGCGGACTGGGGGCAGGCATATAAGATGCGCTTCGCTGCCCACAAGACTCAGGCCATTTTTACAACGCGCAAACTAAAAGCTACTGCGCCGCAACTAACCTTAAATGGCACTGAGCTACATTACAGAGACTCCCTAAAGGTCTTGGGACTCACCATCGACAGTCAGCTCAATTTCAGGGAACACTTGGCCGGTGCACATCGGAAAGCGGTTGCACTCTATAAAAGAGTCGCGAGAACGGCCTCGGCGGGATGGGGCCTAAACTCTAATGTGCTGCGAATTATATACCGGGCTGTGGTTGAACCTACAGTCCTGTATGCAGCCAGTGTTTGGGCGGAAGTCGCCAAGAAAAAGTACAATCGGGTAGTGCTGGACAGAATCACCAGACAGTTTGCAATCTTGATTGCAAAGGCTCACCGGACCACCTCCTTCACATCAGCAGCCGTTCTGTCGGGAATTCTCCCTCTGGACCTGAGAGCACAAGAACAGCTCAAACTCTACGAGGTTCGGAGGGGGCGCTCCCTGACTGCGCTGCCCGACTACACAATGGAGAGGCGCCTCAGCCCTTTCGCTCTTCCCCATCCCGCTCTTAGAAGGGGGTTGACTCATCTGCGCGTGTCATCGCTGGAGGAACTCGACCAACTGGACCCAGACAGGGTCCACATATACACGGATGGCAGCAAGATTGAGGGTCATGTCGGGGGGGGCGTCACAGTATGGCGAGGAGGACAGGAGATCGGGCACGCCCGCTTCAGACTCTCCGATCACTGCAGTGTATTTCAGGCGGAGCTTGTGGCCATCACCCGAGCTCTCTCGATGGCGAAAAAAGACTCCAATAACAAGAAGACGTACATCCTTAGTGACTCAAGATCGGCACTGGAGACCCTGGCTGATCCAGCTTCCCTTCATCCAATCACCAACCACATTAAGAACCAGCTCACCGAACTAGAAGAGAAGGGAGGGGATGTTCAGTGGGTGTGGATCAAGGCACATGCGGGATTACCAGGCAACGAAAGAGCTGACGAGTTGGCTAAAGAAGGAGCCCTAAAGGACAAGAGAGCCCCTGTGTACACTGACTTCCCGTTGTCCAGAGCCAGGTACCTCATCAGAAGAGCAACGATTGAAGAGTGGCAGTTGAGATACGAAGAGTCTCCCACCGGGAAAACCACTCAACTCTTCCTTGAAGATGTGCAAGAAGCCTTCAAGATATTCGGAACCCGCAACCACACCAATGTGGGGTCCCAACTGCTTACTGGTCACGGGGGTGTCAGAGAATACCTGCACCGGTTCAAGCTTGCTGATTCCCCGCGGTGCATCTGTGACGACGTGACAATAGAGACAGTCGAACATCTCATCAGACACTGTCCCAGATATATGTCACTACGTCACGACTGTGAGAGTAGCCTCGGGATCGACCTCAGCACATGCAACCTGACTGAGCTCGTCAGGCACGAGGCAAGCAGAGACCGGTTTCTTCGGTACGGAGCACGAGTCATGAGAGCTGCGGGCAGAACAAACGGCTCAAGATTGTAGTCAATGGTAGTTAAAGTTAGTCAAAGTTTAATATTGTATAATTTTTGCATCTTATCTATTAAATTTTTAAGTTTATTATATTAAATGTTCAAGTTAAATTTAGTCCTATATTAATCTTGTATAATTTTTGCATCCTATTTTTAAAATTGTAATAAACTGCATGTCAAATAAATATTAGTGCATGGTACTCAAAAAAAAAAAAAAAAGAAAAAAAAAAAAAAAAAAAAAAAAAAAAAAAAAAATATAGGTGCGTGAAAATAAAGGCACGTACAATACATAGCACTAATTAAAAAAAAAAAAAAAAAAAATTTTCAAATGACGTAATAACACATAACGTCAAAAACACAGAAAAAAAAAAAAAAAAAAAAAAAAAAAAAAACCTAACCTAACCTAACCTAACCTAACCTAACCTAACCTAACCTAACCTAACCTAACCTAACCTAACCTAACCTAACCTAACCTAACCTAACCTAACCTAACCTAACCTAACCTAACCTAACCTAACCGAACCAGTCCCGCACGCTACGCCGCCGCGTTAGCAGCATTTCTAAGTCGCTCCGCGCTCGAAAATTCCAAGTTGTGGTATAATTTCTCATAACAGTGAAGTGCGATACATCAAAAGTTTCGTTTCCGCGAGCTCTATATGGGCGTGAAGTTCCTCTGAAAATCGGAGTTAAACTGTGGATTTTCCCAGAACATTAACCTATTTTCTGGGTTAATAGTGTGAAAAATTTTCACAAAACCTTAAATTGCCACGAATCAAGATCGGTGACCCCTGTTTTTTCAACTGTGGGAGGGTGCGTCTCGGGGGTACCTATCTTTTGAGACCCCTCTCATATTTTTCCGGCCACGTTCGGGAAAGTTACACCGGTTTTTCCGAAAACCGCGTGGCCACGAGGTCCCTGATCCCGGGCTTTCGGAACGAAACCAAGCGGTGAACCTTGTGCAGGACTACACAAGGACCAGGAAACCACTTCAAGACAATAAAAAAGTTAAGTGGTTTTATTTTAATCGAAGTGTAAAGTGCAATAAACTTTTGGCAACCCTAACTTTTCAACTAGATCGACAACCCTATATTTTTATAATTTTCTTTTAAAGTCTATTTACCATAGTTTAATTTAAAATTTAAATCGTTCATATCGCTTCACAAACTCTCAAGATATAGCACTAAACATATACAGTGGAAGTGAAATTAAGACTAGGTCTGTTAAGGGATGAATATTCCACCCCTAACCCCACAATAACTATTTTAAACTGAAGACCTGTTAAAGACATCAAACCTGAAAGTTTTTCGTTTAAAATCAGAGTTAAAACAACAAAGTTATAAGGACTCTAAGTTTTTAGGTTTATTTAGTGCATCTGTAAATACTAGAATCTAAGCAGCTATTAGACGTAAGGTATAAGACTTTTATAAAGAATTTTTTCAGGCCCTGTTGCCTGAATAGCTTAAGATTTGTTTGCACATAACATAAAAATTTTTAGTATAAGGGTTACGTTAAGATTTAGTATTAAGTAAGACCTAAGCTGGACCTAGAGAAGTTGTTCGATACAAATTCTCTAAACTTAAAGAGGCTGTAAATCCTAAGTCTGTGACTCGATTCATGATCTGAAACCGTAGAAGTTATTTTTTCAAGTAGCTTAACCCGATACGTCGAAAGAACCGGACCTAACCGAATTTTTCGGGGGGGTCAAAATCGGTTTCGGATTACGTAACGACAATTTTCTGGGAATTTTTGGGTTGCCATAACTCCGGCACTGCTTGACCGATCGGGGACATCTTGGTGTCGTATAAAAGCCCCCATCGAGACCTATCCACGGCTGCCGACGAGGCGACTCTATATAGAGCCGTTTCGAAAGTAGTTTTTGGGGTGTCTGTTTTGGGCCGGGGAAGCATAGTGCCCTGAACACCAAAGACCTAGAACAGTTGTGGTTCGACACCAGAGGTGCTCTACATCGAAAAATTTTTTCTTCTGTACTTTTTATACACAAACATCTGTGCACATTTAGCTTATTGACTAAACCTACGCTGCGTACCGTGTTTTTTGACCGGTACGCATAGAAATAGACTAAAGAAAGATACACAAACTCTATATAGAGTTTGTCTCTATTTTATTTTCGTTTTGTTTTCTTTTTGTCTTGTTTTATTGACTTAATAATTCCTTCTTGTTATTTTACATATTTTTGACTTTCTTGTATATTATTTGTGTGACCTGTCTTTCAACTGTACATTGACACCTGTCGGAGACAGGCATCAGTGTGACGCAGCAGCCAGTGTTGGCGCTGGAAATTGTTGCAATATTGCAGAAACGGGTGTGACTCTATATAGAGTCACTCACATACTTATTTAAATTAGATACATAGTCGTTTTCGGCTGATTTTGACTCTACAAATTTTATACATTTGACACATATCTCCAACACAATGATCGGCATCAGGACTCCGGTAAAGAGACCCCAACAGGGGGAGCAGTCACCACCAGAGACGAATGCCTCAGTCTCACCCAGGGAGGCGCGCCCGAGTGGGGGGGTAAGCGGAACACAGTGTGACTCGAAGGTTAGAAGAAGCATAGGGGAGTGGGAGTCAGGGAAACCTGAATATAGACCCACTACCCCTTCCCCTCCAAAAAGAGGAACGCGTGCCGCTCCTCAACCGACGTCGCGTGAGATGCCTTTGCAGGGGAAGCGCGGTACACCGGTGGCTGCGACGGAAAGCCCTCCAAAAACCGCAAGGGTGGAGCAGGTGAGTAGAGTCATGGAAGCCAGGCAGTGCCTAAATAAGGCCAAGCTTCACCTTAATGCCTCGCGCAACCTAAAAGCAGACATTAAGGCTGGAGTTCTGCAGGCGGTGGACAGGCTCTACTTGCTGGTAAAGGAGGCTGAGCAGCAAGGGAGAGCACAGATGTCCTCTTCTGATACTCGGAGGCAAACGCAGGGGGATAGCGACGATGGAGGCCGGGACCTGGAAAAGGAAAGGGATAACTTAAAACAAACAGTGAAAGATCACAGTGAACTGCTCCATCAGTGCATGTACGAGACCCAAGAGCTGAAGGAGAACCTCAAGCGGATTAGCGAAGTGACTGTAGCACACAGAGGGGTCATGGAGGACTGCGCAAAATACGGCCAAACTCTAGACAGCCAGCTAAAAGAGTCCTCAAGACACTTTGTGGCTGGAAGGAGTCCCTCCTTTGCGGAGGTAACGGCGAATCCTGCGAGGACTTCAGCTGTCCAAAAGCCTCTGCACTCGGTGGTAGTCTCATCCAAGGATGAGAACGACACTAGTGCAGAGGTCATAGCAAAAATAAGGACGGCTGTGGATGCCAGGAAAGAGGGAATAAGGGTGGATAAACTGAGGAAGGCCAGAGACCAAAAAGTGGTAATCGGATTCGATACCAGAGAGGAGTTGAGCAGAGCAAAGGACAGGATACAGAGGACGGGGCACCTAAAGATAGAGGAGGTTAAAAACAAGCATCCCCTAGTCATCCTGAGGGACGTCCTAACATACAACACGGACGAAGAGGTGGTGACGGCATTAAAAAACCAAAATGCCCACCTGCTGGGAGATATAAAATCAGACGACCAAAAATTGGTCGTCAAATACAGAAGAAAGGCTCGAAACCCTCTCATGAGCCACGTAGTCGTGCAGGTGTCCCCCCTTGTCTGGCAGCGTCTGACCGGAGCTGGAAGTGTCCACATAGACCTCCAGCGAGTGCGGGTCCACGACCAGTCCCCGTTGGTGCAATGTTCAATCTGCCTGGGGTATGGACACGGAAAGAAGTATTGTAGGGACAGTGTCCCTCTGTGCAGTCACTGCGGGGACCCGCATATGCGGACGGACTGCCCGGCACTGTTGGCAGGTGACGCACCGCAGTGTAAAAACTGCACTGCGACCAGGAGTCACAAAGCGGACCACAATGCGTTTGACGCGGAATGCCCGATCCGCAAGAGATGGGACGCGCTAGCAAGGTCATCGGTGGCTTATTGCTGAGGGCGTCCAAGATGGGACAAAGCAGTATGCCCTCATACAGGCGAACCTCCAGCGAAAAAGGATTGCAACCGACGAGGTTCTATTGGAGGCCGGGAAACGTGGTGTCGCGGTGGCTCTCCTGCAGGAGCCTTATGTGGGAGGAGCGAGGGAGATGAAGGGCTACAGAGGCGTGCGGATCTTCCAGAGCACTGCCACAGGAGAAGGGACTGTGAAGGCGGCGATTGCCGTCTTGGATGAAGATCTGAACGTCGTCCAGTACCCGACTCTAAGCACAAGCAACATCGTTGTGGTGAAGATCCAAACAAATGCCTGGGAAGTGGCTCTCGTCTCCTTCTACTTCGAGCCAGACAGTCCCATAGAGCCATACCTCGAACACTTGGCGAAAATAGCTGAGGTAGTGTGTCTCAGGAGACTTATCGTTGGAGGCGACGCCAATGCTAAAAGTGCATGGTGGGGTAGTCCTGTTACGGACCACAGGGGAGAATCCATGTCCGGAGCGCTCGACGAACTGAACTTAAACATACTCAACAAAGGGGAAATTCCGACCTTCGACACGGTTAGAGGCGGACGGCGATTCAGCAGTTTTGTTGACGTAACAGCCTGTTCGACAGACTTGCTGGACCTGGTAGATGACTGGAAAGTGGACGAGAGTCTAACCAGCTCTGACCACAACGGCATATTCTTCAGAATTCGCCTTACAAAATCAAAGGGAATGCGAATAAAAAGAACTACCAGACTGTACAACACGAAAAAAGCGAATTGGGCAGAGTTTCGTGTGAAACTTGAGCAAAATTTGCTACAGAATCAAATCACCCTAAGAGATATAAATAAAATAAATAATACAAAACAAATAGACATCGTTACAAGCAAACTTACCGAAACGATAGGAAACACATGTAAAACAACAATTCCAAATAAAAAGTACAAAGAAACATTAACCTTGCCGTGGTGGACCAAGGAGCTGGCTGAGATGAAGAAGAAGGTTGCTACCAGGAAACGCAGGATAAGATGCGCCGCTCCAGTGCGAAGGTCGAGGGTCGTCGAAGAGTACCTGAAACATAAAGAAGAGTATGAGACAGCCGCCGCCAAGGCGCAAACGGAAAGCTGGAAGGCATTTTGCGCGAAACAGGACAGAGAGAGCATTTGGGACGGGATTTATAGGGTCATAGGTAGAACGACCAGGAGAGTGGAGGACCTACCTTTGGAGAGGGACGGTGAGATCTTGGACGCCAGAGGCTCGGTAAAACTCTTAGCTGAGGTGTTCTATCCAGAGGATCTCACGCTCAACGAAAGCTCTCACCACCAAAACATAAGAGCAGAGGCAGAAAGGGTGAACAGTGGTGAACAACACGAGCCTGGCGATCCACTGTTCACAATGGCGGAGCTGGAGAGAGCCTATAAGTCCTTTAACCCAAAAAAGGCCCCGGGAGCGGACGGACTTACCGCGGACATATGCTCCGAGTTCCTGAAGCTTTGTCCTAAATTGTTCTTGGCACTGCTTAATAAGTGCCTCACAAGGCAGTACTTCCCCGAGACCTGGAAGGAGGCTGTGGTGGTGGTGCTCAGGAAGCCGGGTAGGGCCAAGTACACTTGCCCAAAATCGTACCGGCCTATTGGACTTCTCCCCATACTTGGCAAGATCTACGAGAAGATGCTGGTGGCCCGCCTCAGGTTCTACCTAACACCAAGGACAAGTGCTCGCCAATATGGGTTCATGCCCCAGACGAGCGCCGAGGACTCCCTCTATGACCTAATGCAGCACATAAACAGCAAACTAGACCAAAAGAAAATCGTAACACTAGTATCATTGGACATAGAGGGAGCCTTCGACAGCGCCTGGTGGCCGGCCATACGAGTCCGACTGGCTGAGGAGAAAGTCCCATTGAATCTGAGGAGGGTGATGGACAGCTACCTCGAAAATAGGAAGGTGAGGGTCAGGTATGCGGGGGAGGAACAAACCAGAGATACGGAGAGGGGCTGCGTCCAGGGGTCCATTGCGGGTCCAATACTGTGGAACCTCTTGTTGGACCCACTTCTTAGGTGTTTGGAGTCAGAGGGGACCCATTGCCAAGCCTTCGCGGACGATGTCGTCCTGGTATTTGACGGACACACGTCGATAGCGATCGAGGACCAGGCTAATGCCGCTCTCGAACGTGTTTGGGCGTGGGGAGTTCAAAATAAGCTAAAGTTTGCGCCACATAAAACCATGGGAATGGTCATCACGCGCAAACTGAAATTTGACTCCCCGCGCCTGAAGATGGGCGGGGGGGACATAGCCATGTCCGACAAGATCAAACTCCTCGGCGTAATAATTGATCGTAAGCTCACCTTCAATGAGCATGTGTCGGCTGTGTGTCGCAAAGCTATTGGAGTCCACAAACAGCTTGCAAGAGCAGCAAAAACAAGCTGGGGGCTTAATCCGGAGGTAATAAGAGCAATATACGTGGCGACAATAGAACCGATCATACTGTACGCCGCCAGTGTGTGGGCGCCGGCGGCTGGAAGGCTGGGAGTTAAGAGACAGTTGAACACGGTCCAGCGTGGGATCGCGCAGAAACTATGTAAGGCCTACCGTACAGTTTCGCTGAACTCAGCACTGATGCTGGCCGGGATGCTCCCTCTGGACCTCCGAATCCGGGAAGCAGCCTCTCTATACGAGGCCAAGAGAGGGGTGCCTTGGCCTGTGCTGGCCGGGAGGGAGGTAGAGCGAAGGGCACCGGCCATTGAGGCTCCTCATCCTGCAGAGCAGGGTAACTTAAGCATTACGGGTTTGGCGGACCGGGAAGATTTCAGCGTACACAGCGAATACGACATCCGAATATTTACGGACGGGAGCAGGATTGCGGGTCGTGTTGGGGCCGCGCTGTCCTTGTGGAGGGGCGAGGCTGAGACCAGGGCTGTCGGACTCGCTTTGCCTTCGTACTGTACAGTTTACCAGGCTGAACTGCTGGCTGTCTGTAGGGCAACGACAGAGATACTAAATCTCAAAGCAAAAACTTTCGGCATATATAGCGACTCCATGGCTGCCCTCTTAACAGTAATAAACCACGATTGCCTTCATCCCCTGGCAGTGGAAGCAAGAAAGAACCTTGGATCAGCATCTCTCCAGAACAAGGCTGTGACCTTGTTCTGGATAAAAGCCCACGCAGGATTGGAGGGAAACGAGAGGGCAGACGAACTGGCGAGGATGGCAGCCATGAAGTCGAAACGGACACCGGATTACGACCGATGCCCTGTCTCATTCGTCAAGCGCAGCCTGAGAGTGGAATCGCTTGACGAGTGGAACAGGAGATACGTGACTGGTGAGACTGCATCGATCACAAAAATTTTTTTTCCGGACGCGATATCGGCCTACAAAATAGTCAGGAAAATTAACATTACAAGCGAGGGTACACAGGTCATGACGGGTCACGGCGGTTTCGCCGAATACCTGAACCGCTTCAAGTGCAGAGAGAGCTCTTCCTGCATGTGTGACCCGGCAGTGGCTGAAACGGTTCCACATATACTTTTTAGCTGCCCGATCTACGACCTGGAGCGCTACAACTTGGAGAGGGAACTGGACACTTGCCTTAACCCGAATGTGGTAAATGAAATCATAACTGGGGAAAACAGACAAAAATTTCTGGACTACTGTGTCAAACTAGCAAAAAAGGTCATTAAAAGGAATAAGACGAAGTAAAATGGTATGTTTTCGCAATATTGTAACAATATTAGGAGAAAACATAACGGTAAACAAACAGTAAGCAATGTATAGTAAAATAGTATAGACAGTTAGCCTAGTATAGAAATATAGTATAGAAACATAATATAGAAATAAGAAATAGTACATAAGTAGAATACATTCTGTAAACATCTTTTCTGTGCAAGAGTATGAACAGAATGTCATAAGATTAGTAATATAGTAATTTGTACCTATAATTGATAAGTAGTTCCTAAGGCAGTGTTTAGTGTATAAGTTGTTGTGTATAAGTTAATTAAATTGAACTAAGTACTGATAAGTATGAATAAATAAACGAAAAGTGTCACTCTCATTAACCTCAAGCCTAGAAATAATAAAAAATGGATAGATAGATAGTAGATAGAGGGGCATCCCACCCCTAAAAAAGGATTGAAAGAAATGAAGGATAAAAGAAAGAATCAGTATGCAGCATAAAAGTGCGAGCGGAATAAATGCGAGAACTGGTATGAAAGAGTACCCGTAAACACAGCCTCCGATTATGTTGGAGATACAAGAAAAAAAAAAAAAAAAAAAAAAAAAAAAAAAAAAAAACCTAACCTAACCTAACCAGTACTGCGCCCTCCGCTGCCGCGTAAACAGCACTTTTAAGTCGCTCCGTAGTCAAAAAATAGTACAAGTGGTAAAAGTTGTGAAAAATATAGAGTGTGATACATCAAACTGTTCGAAATCGCGAGTTTTACTTGATAGTGAAAACCGTGTGAAAATCCGTTGGAAATTGCGGATTTTTTCCTAACAAAGACCGATTTTTATTTGAAAAACTGTGTTTTGCCGCAGTTAACGGCGAATTTAGATCGATAACATATATTTTTGGAATTGTGGAAAGAAGTGCCTTGTGGAGGCCTATCATTTCGGACCCTTTTTGGATTTTTCCGATAAAGATTGGAAAAGTTATAGAACTTTTTCTAAAAAGGGTGTGGCCACGAGGTCCCTGATCCGGAGGTTTCCGGAGGTCAAAATTATACTCAAAATCTTCAAAACCGCGAGCTCTATACAATAGAAAAAACCACGAGAAAATCGAGTGAAAACTGTGGATTTTCCTTGAACAAAAACTTTTTTGTGGGTTAAGTTCAGTGATATAAAAGTGAAAAAACTAATAAAAACCCCGGAATTCGATCGATGACCCCTGTGTTTTTTGCTGTGGGAGGGTGCGTCTCGGAGATACCTATCTCCTGAGACCCCTTTCAGATTTTTCCGGCGGCGTTTGGAAAAGTTATTAAGACTTTTCCGAAAAGGGCGTGGCCACGAGGTCCTCGATCCAGAGGTGTGAAGCCAGAACTGGATAGACAGTGACGTGCAGGTTCACAAACAGACCTAGAACCCGTTTAGAACATTGAGAAAAGTTAAGTGGTTTATTAATAATTACATTTTAAATAGTGACTTACTTTGATCAACCCTAGCGCTAAGGGTAACTAGACAACCCCCTAATTTAAATTATAAAATAAAAGCAACTAAGTGGTGAACATACCTGTAAAGTTTGGTGAGAAAAACACTAAAAATTAGTACATTTTTGGGCCTGTGAAATTTTTGAAAAATTCAAATGTAAACAAGACAGTTTAGGGTTGGAAATCGAACCCCTATACCCAAAACAGGTGACGGAAGTTATAGTCCTAAGAAAGACCTATAAGTGAAAAGTTTTCCCACAAAAATCCAACAGTAAATGAGCCAGTTATGAACCATTTCAAAATCTTAGGTTAAGTTAGTGCTAAGATAAAGACTAGAATCTAAGTTAATAGATAGGACACTTAGAATAAGTTTTTAGTAAATATTTTTCTAGATCTTTAAAACAGGACTCCTTAGCTTTAATATCAAGTAGTTGTTAGATTTTTATGTGGTTTTTTGTGCTATAGAAACAGGTTTCTAAGAAACCTAAATGTGACCTAACTAAATATCAACAAAATTTTTATAAAAAATTAAAACGGCCATATTTTTCAAACCAGTTGAGCCTGTGAAGTTTTTAAACCGTGGAAGCTATTTTTTAGAGTAAACGAAGCCGACGGTATCAAAAAATCGGCTCTACTACTATTATTGAGGGGGGTCAAATTTGTTTTCAAATTACGAAACGAGAATTTTTAGCGAAATTTAAATCAATTATATCTGGAGAACTATTGCTCCGATCGGAACAAACGGGGTGTCTAAAAACCACCCCGCGCCGAGACCTTTTCAATGCAATCGTCAGAACGACTCTAGCTAGAGCCGTTTTGTAACTGAAATTTTTGGGTAAGAATTTTTGGGAAATTGTAGTTTCCTCCCCTCAACTAAGGACAGGGTCCTTACTGCACCTCTTAAAGGCAAGCTCTACGTAGAGTTTTGCCTTGATTATTGACATAGAGTAATTTATAAATTTTATTATTCTGAATATTGTGTTTTTTGACCAATATATAAACATATTGCCTTACATGACCAGTATATATATTATTGGGCATTGACAAAAAAAAAAATTTTTACTTGTTTATTTTTATATTATTTTTTATTTTTATTTTTATTTTAACTTGAGAGTGTACTATATTGTATACTCTACTATACTTAGACGTTTGTCTGTGACAAGCAATAGGACTACACTAAAATAAGGAATTATAGTGATTTTTGAAAAATTTTTTACTAATAGTTTTACAAAATTATAAATTAAATTATTATAATCTTGACATTATCTTTTTTAAATATACTAGACGCATACTACAACATGATCGGCATTAGAACACCGGTCAAAAAGACCGTAGGTGAAAAGTCACCCGAAAAGTCACCCGCGCAAAGCGCAAACGTGAGGCGCAGTATAGGAGAATGGGAGGCGGCAAAAGCAGATACAACACCCACCACTACAAACAGGGCGGCACAGGCCGGGCCCTCAAAGGCCAAACCAAAACCGACACTGTCGCAAGACGGTAAAGTTATGGTAGCCCGAAATACGAGCGTGGAAACCACAAGTCCGCAGGAAAAAGGTTCAAACCGAGTTGCAGAGGCCAGGGCTTGCCTAACAAAGGCAAAGCTCCATCTGAACAACTCGCGAAATTTAAAAAATGACCTGAAGGTGGGTATCGTCGAGGCGATTGATCGGCTATACCAATTGGTCAAGGAGGCCGAAACGGATGCTCAAGCAAACAGGCTAAGAAAGGATTGTGAGAGGAAAGACCACTTAGAAGCGAAAACCACCTCATTGGCCGGCACAAAACTAAGCGAAACACCATCAAATCTTCTCATCGCACGAATAGAGGAACACTCTAAACTACTAGAAATAAACAACAAGAAAATAGAACACCTCAATGAGAAGATTCAAAAACAGATGGAATCGATGGAACTGACAGCCGTCAGAACATATGCGGGGGTGACAGCATCCCACGGTGGCAAGCCGGCCCAAATGAGGAACACACTGCATTCAGTAGTGGTCACCTCTAAGGACGAGACGGAAACCGGTGAGGCCGTGCTGGATAAAGTCAGGAAAGCAGTGGACGCCAAGGACGGCTGGATCAAAGTCGAAAAGATAAGAAAAGCAAAGGACAGAAAAATCATAATGGGCTTTAGATCGAAAGAGGATAGGGAAAAAGTAAAAAACCGGCTCGAGAAAAAAGGAGTCGACCTCACCATCGAGGAAGTTAGGAACAGGGACCCACTTCTGATCTTGAGGAATGTCCTACTAATGAATACGGATGAGGACGTCCTAAAGGCACTGAGGAATCAGAACCGGGGTGTTTTTGGTGGCCTGGATGATGAGGACGACAGGCTCGAAATTAAGTACAGACGAAAAACCAGGAATCCTCACACCGGACATGTGGTAGTCAGTGTGTCACCGATCATATGGCAGAGGGCAGTCGAGGCTGGCAGCGTGCACATAGACCTGCAGCGAGTCAGAGTCGAGGATCAGACTCCGCTGGTGCAGTGCACGCGGTGCCTAGGTTTTGGGCACGGTAAAAGGTTCTGCACGGAACCAGCGGACCTGTGCAGCCACTGTGGGGGCCCACATCTGAGAGCGGAGTGCACCGACTGGCTCACAGGTGTGCAGCCAAAATGTCGCAACTGTTGTAAAGCTAATATGGACAGAGTAGACCATAACGCTTTCAGCCTCGATTGCGTGACTCGCCGGAGGTGGGATGAGCTAGCCAGATCAACCGTGGCATACTGCTAAGGGCGTCCAAGGCGTACAACAGAAATATAAATTCGTACAAGCCAACCTACAAAGACAAAAGCTGGCTACAAACGAGCTATTGATTGAGTCCAAAAGGCGTGGAGTTGCCGCGGCTCTTGTCCAGGAACCATATGTAGGCGGAGGCAGTAAAATGAGATGCAGTGTGGGAATGCGGGTTTTTCAGAGCTCCACCGTGGGAGAAGGGAAAACAAAGGCGGCGATAGCCGTCTTTGACCAATCCCTTGATATTATACAACACCCAAAATTGACCACAGACAACATCGCTGTGGTCGAAGTTCAAACCGGAGCATGGAAGGTAGCACTGATATCGTTCTACTTTGAGCCGGACGAGCCCATCAATCCGTACTTGGTGCATCTGGAAAAGATCGTAGAAGAACTGGGACCTGGGGGAGTGATCGTGGGGGGTGACTCAAACGCAAAAAGCTCATGGTGGGGAAGCCCTTCAATAGACCGTAGGGGCGAAGAGATGGCGGGAACTCTCGAAGAGCTAGGCTTAAATATACTCAACGTAGGGGAAACTCCGACCTTCGATACAATCAGAGGGGGCAAACGCTTCAGCAGCTTTGTGGACATAACGGCGTGCTCTACAGACATACTGGACCGGGTGGAGGACTGGAGGGTAGACGAGGGGCTAACGGGATCGGACCACAATGGCATTATTTTTAACATTCGGCTTCAAAAATCAAAAGGAATCAAAATTAACAGAACAACAAGACTTTACAATACTAGGAAAGCAAATTGGGTTGAATTTCATGAGAAACTCAACCAAATTATGCAAGAAAAACAAATTACGAAAGCAAATATAGAGAAAGTTAAGGACACCCAACAAATTGACGAAACCGTTGACAAAATTACAACGGCAGTCAAACACGCATGCGCCTCGTCTATGCCAACAAAGAAAAGTAAGGAAACACTTACTCTACCATGGTGGTCCGAGGAGCTGGCCGAAATGAAGAAACAGGTTGCCACCAAGAAGCGTCGTATAAAATGCGCTGCACCGGTACGGAGATCGAAGGTCGTAGAGGAATACCTACAACAGAAAAAAGAGTATGAATTGAAAGCGGCAAAAGCCCAAACTAGAAGTTGGAAGGAGTTTTGCGGGAAACAAGACAAGGAAGGGGTCTGGGAGGGCATCTACAGGGTGATTGGAAGAACGTCAAGGAGGGAAGAGGATCTGCCACTGCAGATTGACGGAGAAATGCTGGATGCGTACGGCTCTGCAAGGTTATTGGCGGAGACCTTTTACCCAGAGGACCTTGAAATTACCGACAATGCATACCATCAATATATCCGAACCAAAGCTGATGCCGTGAACGCTGGAGAACAAGATGGTCTGTGTGACCCACCGTTTACAATGGCCGAATTAAAATCAGCAAGTGGATCATTTAACCCTAAAAAAGCCCCAGGTGAGGACGGTTTCACCGCAGACATATGTTGCCGAGCCATCGAGAGTGACCCTGAGGTGTTCTTGAGTCTGGTGAACGCGTGCCTCAAAAATTGTTATTTTCCCAAGGCCTGGAAGAGGGCCACGGTAATCGTGATGAGGAAGCCGGGTAAATCTGACTACACAAACCCTCGTTCATATAGACCAATTGGCCTCCTCCCCATTTTTGGGAAGATATATGAAAAGATGCTAGTGACTCGCCTAAGGTACCACGTAATGCCGAAGATGAGTACTCGCCAGTACGGATTCATGCCGCAAAGGGGTACCGAGGACTCTCTCTATGACCTGATACAACATGTCCGGAAAAAACTGAGTCAAAAGAAAATAGTCACATTGGTGTCTCTGGACATAGAGGGAGCCTTCGATGGGGCCTGGTGGCCAATTATAAGAGTTCGGCTGGCCGAGGAAAAAGTTCCATGGAATATAAGGGGAGTCATGGACATTTACCTCACCCATAGAAGGGTCAAAGTTAGATACGCGGGAGAAGAATTCTGCAAGACTACTAACAAAGGATGTGTTCAGGGTTCTATTGGGGGCCCCATTTTGTGGAACATCCTATTGGACCCACTCCTTAGAGACCTAGAAACGGAGGGGTACTACTGTCAAGCATTTGCTGACGACGTTGTCCTGGTAATTGATAGTGACACAGCACAGGGCATTGAGAGACAGGCGAATGCCGCACTTGAACGTGTTCTGGTGTGGGGCGTCGATAATAAATTAAAATTTGCACCGAACAAAACCAATGCTATGGTCATTACCAGAAAATTGAAATACGACGCCCCACGTCTGAGCATGGGTGGGGTTGACATTGTCATGTCAAGAGAAATAAAGCTATTAGGAGTCATAATAGACGAAAAATTGACATTCAATGCTCACGTCTCGAGTGTGTGTCGAAGGGCAATGGGGATTTATAAGCAGCTATCAAGAGCGGCAAAAACTAGTTGGGGATTGCACCCTGAAGTAATTAGGGTGATATACCTAGCTGCCGTGGAACCTATTATCCTGTATGCCGCCAGCGTATGGGCTCCTGCCGTGGAAAAGCTGGGAATTGTCAAGCAGATGGGGACATTGCAGCGTGGGATAGCCCAAAAATTGTGCAAGGCATACCGCACTGTGTCGCTGCACTCCGCGCTTTTGCTGGCTGGGATACTCCCCCTGGACCTGCGAGTCAGAGAGACTGCAAGGTTGTACGAGGCAAGGAGAGGGGTGCCGCTGCCGGCGCTGATCGGTAGAGAGGTCGAAAAGATGGCATCGGCGCTGGGGGTTCCTCATCCTGCAGAAAACATGGAATTCGAGATAGGAAATCTTGCGAACCAGGACCAAGTGGACACAACACACAGCCTATACGATATTCGTATGTTCACAGATGGAAGCAAGATTGCAGGTGGGGTAGGAGCCGCCATATCAATATGGAACTACGAGTCAGAAACCAAAACCATCAAACTGGCTCTGCCGGCATATTGCACCGTCTATCAGGCGGAGCTTCTGGCAATATGCAGGGCAACGGGGGAGGTCCTGAGGTACGGTGCGGCGTCCTTTGGAATATACAGTGACTCCATGGCGGCCCTTCAAACGATCAAAAACCAAAGTTGCCTCCATCCCTTAGCGGTCAAAACAAGAGAAAATATAAAACATGCATCTCTCCAGAACAAAGTTGTCACCTTGTTTTGGATTAAGGCACACGCGGGGATGGTAGGTAACGAAAGAGCCGACGAGTTGGCTAAGGCGGCGGCCACGGGCTCCAAGAAAAAGCCAGATTACGATCTGTGTCCGGTCTCATTTGTCCGGCGGAGCTTGCGAGCGGAAACGCTCAGTGAGTGGAACCGTCGTTACACTGCCAGTGGAGCGGCCTCAGTGACCAAATTATTCTTCCCAGATGCGGTGGCGGCATACAGTATAATACGAAAAATAGAAATAACAAGCCTGAAAACACAAATCATGACGGGTCACGGGGGTTTCTCCGAGTACTTGAATCGATTCGGGTGCAAGGAGAACCCGTCGTGTGTCTGTGACCCCGCAGTGGGTGAAACAGTTTCACACGTGCTGTTCGACTGCCCGGCTTATGACAAACAGCGTGACAAAGTCGAAAACGAACTAGACGTCCGACTCGAACCAAATGTGGTAAAAGAGATAATGTTAGGAAAAGATAGAGATAAGTTTTTGGACTACTGTACAAACATAGCAGCAAAAATCATAGACCGTAATAAAATGTAATTAAATTATACTTCATAAATATAATAAGTATATTAATGATAAGTATAAAAAGTAATGTATAAAATAAAATAAGTTTAACAGTAGGCTCAACAAAATCTTGTTAGAAATAGTCAGTAATAGTTAAGAGATATAGTATAAAAATGTGTAGCTGTAAGATAAGCAATGTATATTATATTATTATATAGATAAGATCAAAAATGTTAACCTACATAAGTATAAAAGCCAAAATGTAACTAGAACATTGGTAGAGAAATAAACGCTAATTGTCAACTCATTACCCCTAACACAAAAAACATAAAATAAAAGTAGATAGTTAGATAGCTAGATGGGAGTCCCACCCATAGACATAGAAAGATGATGGATGACAGAAAGATATGGCATGAAGCATGATAGTACGAGAAGAAAAAAAGCGAGAACTGGAATGAAAGGATAAGCAAACATAGACTCCGATCATGTTGGAGGTAGAAGATAAAAAAAAAAAAAAAAAAAAAAAAAAAAAAAAAAAAAAAAACCTAACCTAACCTAACCTAACCTAACCTAACCTAACCTAACCTAACCTAACCTAACCTAACCTAACCTAACCTAACCTAACAGACGGAGAAATGCTGGATGCGTACGGTTCTGCAAGATTACTGGCGGAGACTTTTTACCCAGAGGACCTCGAAATCAACGACAACGCGCACCACAAACACATCCGAACCAAAGCTGATACCGTGAACGCTGGAGAACAAGATGGTCTATGCGATCCACCGTTCACAATGGCCGAACTAAAGTCAGCAAGTGGATCTTTCAACCCCAAGAAAGCCCCAGGTGAAGACGGTTTCACCGCAGATATATGCTGCCGGGCCATAGAGAGTGACCCTGAGATATTCCTGAGTCTGATGAATGCGTGTCTCGGAAATTGTTACTTTCCCGGGGCCTGGAAGGTGGCTACCGTAATCGCGTTGAGAAAACCGGGTAAAGCGGACTACACGAACCCGCGTTCATACAGACCAATTGGCCTCCTCCCCATTTTTGGAAAGATATACGAGAAGATGCTGATGGCTCGCCTTAAGTACCACATAATGCCAAAGATGAGTACTCGCCAGTACGGATTCATGCCGCAAAGGGGTACCGAAGACTCTCTCTATGACCTGATACAACATATTCGCAAAAAACTCAATCAAAAGAAAATAGTTACATTGGTGTCTCTGGACATAGAGGGAGCCTTTGATGGGGCCTGGTGGCCAATTATAAGAGTCCGGCTGGCCGAAGAAAATGTCCCATGGAATATAAGGAGAGTCATGGACAGCTACCTCACCCATAGAAGGGTCAAGGTTAGATACGCTGGAGAAGAATTCAGCAAAACCACTAACAAGGGATGTGTTCAGGGGTCTATTGGGGGCCCTATTTTGTGGAACGTCCTGTTAGACCCACTCCTCAGGGACCTGGAAGTGGAAGGACACTACTGTCAAGCATTTGCTGACGACGTAGTCCTGGTGTTCGACAGTGATACGGCACAGGGAATAGAGAGACAAGCTAACGCCGCACTTGAACGTGTCCTGACGTGGGGCGTCGACAACAAACTAAGATTCGCACCGAACAAAACCAACGCTATGGTTATTACCAAAAAATTAAAATACGACGCCCCACGTCTGACCATGGGCGGGGTCGACATTGCTATGTCGAGAAAAATAAGAATGCCGGGGGTCATAATAGATGACAAATTGACGTTTAACGCCCATATCTCGAATGTCTGCAGAAAAGTAATAGGGGTATATAAGCAGCTGTCAAGAGCTGCAAAAACCAGCTGGGGATTGCACCCCGAGATCATCAGGGTGATGTACGTGGCTGTCATGGAACCTATGATCCTGTATGCCGCCAGCGTATGGGCTCCCGCCGCGGAAAAGCTGGGAATCGTAAAGCAGATGGGGACACTGCAGCGTGGAATAGCCCAAAAATTATGTAAGGCGCACCGCACTGTGTCGCTGCACTCTGCCCTTTTGTTGGCTGGGATGCTCCCCTTAGACCTGAGAGCCAAAGAGTCTGCGAGACTGTACGAGGCCAAGAGAGGGGTGCCACAGCAAACGCTGATCGGTAGAGAAATCGAAAGAATGGCATCGGCACTGTAGGCTCCTCATCCCGCAGAAAGCAAAGAACTGAAGATAGAAAATTTTGCGAACCAGGACCCAGTGGACTCACATAACGGATACGAAATCCGAATGTTCACAGATGGGAGCAAAATAGCTGGTAGGGTGGGAGCCGCCATATCTATCTGGAGCCAAGAAAAAGAAACAAAAGCCATCAAACTATCTCTGCCGGCGTACTGCTCTGTATACCAGGCTGAGCTACTAGCAATAGGCAGAGCGACGGAGGAGGTCCGGAGACACGGTGCGGTGTCTTTCGGCATTTACAGTGACTCTATGGCGGCCCTTCAAACGGTCGTGAACTACGGTTGCCTCCACCCCTTAGCAGTGAAAGCCAGAGAAAACATCCAACACGCATTTCTCCAAAGCAAAACTGTCGCTTTGTTTTGGGTAAAAGCACACGCGGGGATGGAAGGCAACGAAAGGGCGGACGAATTGGCGAAGGCGGCTGCCATGAACTCCAAGAAAAAACATGACTATGATCAATGCCCAATATCGTACGTTAGGCGAAGCTTGCGTGCAAATACGCTCAGCGAGTGGAGCCGCCGATACGCCACCGGCGAGACGGCCTCGGTGACCAAACTGTTTTTCCCGGACGCGGTGGCGGCATACAGGGTCGTGAGGAGAATGAGCATAACGAGCACCAAAACTCAAATCATGACGGGGCACGGAGGGTTCTCCGAATACTTGAACCGTTTCAGGTGCAAGGAGAGCCCTTCGTGTATCTGCGAGCCTGGAACTAACGAAACGGTGCCACACATACTAATAGACTGCCCGATTCATGAATATGAGCGATATGCAATCGAGCGAGAACTGAACGTCCGACTCCAACCAGGTGTTATAGGAGAGATAATGTTGGGCAAAGATGGGGACAGATTCATAGACTACTGTATAAATGTAGCAACAAAGGTAATAAAACGTAATAAAACGTAACAAAATATACTTTAATAATATAATAACTATATTAATGTTAAGTATAGTAAATAAGATATAAAAATAAAATAAGGTTAACAGTAGGCTAAGAAAAATGTTAGAAACAGTAAGTAATTGTTAAGAGATATAGTATAAAAATGTGTAGCTGTAAGATAAGCAATGTATATTATATTATTATATAGATAAGATTAAAAATGTTAACCTAAGTAAGTATAAAAGCCAAAATGTAACTAGAACATTGGTGGAGAAATAAACGCTAATTGTCAACTCATTACCCCTAACACAAAAAACATAAAATAAAAGTAGATAGTTAGATAGCTAGATGGGAGTCCCACCCATAGACATAGAAAGATGATGGATGACAGAAAGATATGGCATGAAGCATGATAGTACGAGAAGAAAAAAAGCGAGAACTGGAATGAAAGGATAAGCAAACATAGACTCCGATCATGTTGGAGGTACTAGGGTAAGGCAGTAACACCCTGCGATGGCGGGTGCCTGTTCTTATATAAAAAAAAAAAAAAAAAAAAAAAAAAAAAAAAAAAAAAACCTAACCTAACAGCAAAGGAGGTCACAAGTGTTTTCCTCCGACACTCGGAGGCAGGTACAGGGGGACAGCAGCGATGGAAGCCAAAACTTGGGGGAAGAGAGAGAAACGCTGAAGACGAAAATGGTAGACCATGGCGAACTGCTCCACCAATGTATCGAAGAGACCATAAAGCTAAGGGAAAACCTGAAACTAATAGGTGAAGCAACGGCAACACACAGAAACGTCATGGAAGACTGCGTGAAGCACGGCCAAGTCCTGGACTGCCAGCTTAAGCAGTCCTCAAAGCTTTTCGTAGCTGGACAGAGTCCGTCCTATGCTGACATAGCGGCAAATCCTGTTAAAACACCAGCAGTCCAGAGGCCTCTGCACTCAGTGGTTGTGTCATCCACGGATGCGAGCGACACTAGTGCAGAGGTAATAACCAAAATAAGGACCGCCGTCGACGCCAGGAGAGAGGGCATAAGAGTGGACAGGCTAAGAAAGGCCAGAGACCAGAAGGTCGTAATTGGCTTCAACACGAGAGAGGAGCTAATTAAAGCGAAAGGCAAAATGCAAAGGGCGGGTAATCTCGAAGTGGACGAAGTCAAGAACAGGCATCCTCTCGTCATTCTGAGGGACGTCTTGGCGTACAACACGGACGACGAGGTTGTGACGGCATTGAAAAGTCAAAATGCCCACTTGCTGGAAGACATTAAATCGGACGACCAAAATCTAGTCGTCAAATATAGACGAAAGGCTCGAAATCCGCTCATGAGCCACGTTGTTATGCAGGTGTCCCCCCTTGTCTGGCAGCGTCTGACCGGAGCCGGAAGTGTCCACATAGACCTCCAGCGAGTACGGGTCTACGACCAATCGCCGCTGGTGCAGTGCTCGACGTGCCTGGGATACGGACACAGCAGGAAGTATTGCAAGGATAGCGTCCCACTATGCAGCCACTGCGGGGACCCACATATGCGGGTGAAATGCCCGGCGCTATTGGCGGGTGACGTGCCGCAGTGCAGAAACTGCGTTGCGGCAAAGAACGTCAAGGCAGTCCACAACGCCTTCGACGCAGAGTGCCCAATCCGGAAACGATGGGATGCATTGGCGAGATCGTCGGTGGCGTACTGCTGAGGGCGTCCAGGGTAAACCAACACGATACGCGCTTATACAGGTAAACCTCCAACGTAAAAAGCTCGCAACCAACGAGGTATTAATAGAGGCCAAGAGACTTGGTGCCGCGGTGGCTCTTCTCCAGGAGCCTTATGTGGGTGGAGCGAGGGAGATGAGGATCTACAGGGGCGTACGGATTTTCCAGAACACCAGCACGGGAGAAGGGACTGTGAAGGCGGCGATCGCTGTCTTAGACGATGAGGTCAATGTCATTCAGTACCCAACTCTCAGCACAAACAACATCGTCGTGGTGAAGATCCGTACAAATACCTGGGAGATTGCTCTCGTCTCCTTCTACTTCGAACCAGACAGTCTCATAGAGCCATACCTGGAACACCTGACGAGAATAGCACAAGAAATGTGCTTCTGCAGATTGATCGTTGGAGGCGACGCCAACGCGAAGAGTGCATGGTGGGGCAGTCCTATTATGGACCACAGAGGAGACTTCATGTCCGGAGTACTTGAAGAGCTGAATCTAAATATACTCAACAAAGGGGAAATTCCGACCTTCGATACAGTTAGAGGAGGACAGCGATTCAGCAGTTTCGTTGACGTAACAGCCTGTTCAACAGACTTGCTGGACCTGGTAGACGACTGGAAAGTGGACGAGGGTCTGACCAGCTCCGACCACAACGGCATACTTTTTAAAATTCACCTTGAAAAATCAAAGGGATTTTAAGTAAACAGAACCACAAGACAATATAATACCAAGAAAGCGAATTGGGCTGAGTTTCGTGTGAAACTTCAGCAAAATTTATCACTAAACCAAATTACCCAAACAGACATAAATAAAATAAATGGTACAGGAGAAATAAATATGGTTACAAATACACTTACTAAAGTAATAAAAGATACATGCGAAGCAACAATACCTAGCAAGAAATCCAAACAAACACTAACCTTGCCGTGGTGGACCAAGGAGCTGGCCGAGATGAAGAAGAAGGTCGCTACCAGGAAACGCCGAATACGATGCGCTGCTCCAACGCGAAGGTCGAGGGTCGTTGAAGAGTACCTAAAACAAAAGGAAGAGTATGAGACAGCGGCAGCCAAGGCGCAAACAACGAGCTGGAAGGAGTTTTGCGCGAAGCAGGACAGGGAAAGTATTTGGGATGGGATATACAGGGTGATAGGAAAAACGATGAAGAGAGCGGAGGACCTGCCACTGGAGAGCGATGGCGTGGTTTTGGACGCAAAAGGCTCCGCAAAACTTCTGGCCGAAACCTTCTACCCGGAGGACCTCACGCACAACGAAAGCTCTCACCATCAAAACAGAAGAATAGAGGCAGAAAAGGTAAACAGTGGTGAACAACACGAATCTAACGACCCACTGTTTACAATGGCGGAGCTAGAGAGAGCTTATAAGTCTTTTAACCCGAAAAAGGCCCCGGGAGCGGACGGACTTACCGCTGACATATGCTCCGAATTCCTGAAACTTTACCCTGAACTGTTCTTGGCAGTGCTCAACAAGTGCCTGACAGAGCAGTATTTCCCCGAGATATGGAAGGAAGCTGTGGTGGTGGTGCTCAGAAAGCCTGGTAGGGCAAAATACACCTGCCCAAAATCGTACCGACCGATTGGACTTCTCCCCATACTTGGCAAGATCTATGAGAAGATGCTGGTGGCTCGCCTCAGATTTTACCTAACACCAAAGATGAGCGCTCACCAGTATGGATTCATGCCCCAGAGGAGCGCCGAGGACTCCCTCTATGACCTAATGCAATACATCCACAACAAACTAGACCAAAAGGAGATCGTAACACTGGTATAATTGGACATAGAGGGAGCCTTCGACAGCGCCTGGTGGCCGGCCATACGAGTCCGACTGGCTGAAGAGAAAGTCCCACTGAATTTGAGGAGGGTGATTGATAGCTACCTCGAAGATAGAAAGGTAAGGGTCAGGTATGCGGGAGAGGAACATATCAAAACCACGGAAAAAGGCTGCGTCCAGGGGTCTATCGCGGGTCCAATTTTGTGGAGCCTCCTGCTGGACCCACTCCTTAAAGAACTGGAGGCTGGGGGTACCTACTGCCAAGCTTTCGCGGACGATGTTGTCCTGGCCTTTAGTGGTCATACGGCGAGGACAATTGAGGGACATGCAAATGCCGCTCTCGAGCGGGTTGGGGCGTGGGGTGAACAAAACAAGTTAAAGTTTGCACCACATAAGACCGTGGGAATGGTCATAACCAGAAAACTGAAATTTGATACCCCGCGCCTGTGGATGAGCGGGATCGAGATAACCATGTCCAAAGAAATGAAGTTACTCGGGGTGATAATCGACAAGGGGCTCACCTTCAATGCCCACGTGTCTCATGTTTGTCGGAAGGCCATCGGGATATACAAGCAGCTGACTAGGGCGGCTAAGACAAGTTGGGGCCTCAACCCAGAGGTCATCAGGACAATACACCTGGCGACTATAGAGCCGATAGTCCTCTATGTTGCCAGTGTGTGGGCGCCAGCGGCTCGTAAGCTGGGAATAAAAAGGCAGCTGGATACGGTCCAGCGTGGAGTCGCACAAAGATTGTGCAAGGCCTACCGCACAGTGTCGCTAAACTCGGCGCTGTTGCTGGCCGGGTTGCTCCCTCTCGATCTCCGGGTTCGGGAAGCGGCCTTATTATACGAGGCCAAGAGAGGGGTACCTTGGCCTGCACTGGCGGGGAGGGAGGTGGAGCGAAGGGCGCTGGTTGCCGGGGCTCCTCATCCAGCAGAGCAGGACGGCCTGCAAATCACTAGTTTGGCGGACCAGGACGATGTCAGAGCGCACAGCGGGTACGAGGTCCGCATATTTACAGATGGGAGTAGGATCGGGGGTCGTGTCGGAGCTGCATTGTCCCTGTGGAAGGGCGAGGCCGAAGTTAGGGCTCTCAAACTTGCTCTACCGGCGTACTGCACGAATTACCAAGCCGAACTGTTGGCAATTTGTAGAGCAACGTCGGAGATTAGAAGACACAAGGCAAAAACTTTTGGCATCTACAGTGACTCCATGGCTGCCCTCTTAACCGTGACAAACCACGGCTGCCTCCATCCCCTGGCAGTGGAAGCCCGAGAGAACATAAGAGCGGTATCTCTCCAGAACAAAGCTGTGTCTTTGTTCTGGATAAAGGCCCACGCAGGATTAGAGGGGAATGAGAGGGCGGACGAACTGGCGAAGATGGCAGCTATTGACTCCAAGCGAACACCAGACTACGACAGGTGTCCTGTCTCATTCGTCAAGCGCAGCCTAAGAGTGGAGTCGCTTGACGAGTGGAACAGACGACATACAACCGGTGACACTGCATCTGTCACGAAGATATTCTTCCCGGATGCACTGTCGGCTTACAGGATAGTCAGAAAAATGAGCATCGGTAATGAGAGTACACAAGTTATGACGGGCCACGGAGGATTCGCCGATTACCTGTGTCGTTTCAAATGCAGGGAAAGCTCCTCGTGCATGTGTGACCCAGCGGAAGCCGAAACGGTCGCACATGTGCTTTTCAGTTGTCCGGTCTACGACCGCGAGCGATTTCAGATAGAGAGTGCGCTGGACACTCGTCTCAGTCCTTCTGTGGTGGGTGAAATTATGGCGGGCGGAAATCGCGAAAAATTTATGAGTTACTGTATTAAATTAGCAAAAAAGGTAAACAAAAGGAACAGGACAAAGTAAAGCGTATGTTTTCATAATATTGTGAAAATATTATTAGAAAGCATAACAATATACAAAAGTGTAAAATAGCAACATTAGAATTAACCGTAAATTGAGCGTAAACGTAATGTAAATAAATATTAAGTATTGTAGAAATTAGAAATAGCAAGTAAGAAAATAGAACAAATGTAAATATCTGTATTGGAAAACGTAGAAATAGAACGTCATAATTTTAAATATAAGTTACACCTATACCTCATATGTAAATGTAAGTAAATGACTAATATATAAGTTAAATAATGTACTGTATAGAAATAAGCAAGTTGTTTTATGAAAATAAATAAAGCGCCTTATAGTTATTAACCCTGAGCCTAAAAGACACATAACATAGAATAGATAGATAGCAGATAGAAGGGCATCCCACCCTTAAAAAAGATTGAAAGATGATGAACGTAAGAAAGATTCGTATGCGGAATAGAAGTGCGAGAGGAAAACAAGCGAGAACTGGTATGACAGAGAAATCGTAGACACAGCCTCCGATTATGTTGGAGATACTAGAATTAAAAAAAAAAAAAAAAAAAAAAAAAAAACCTAACCTAACCTAACCAGTCCCGCACGCTAAGCCGCCGCGTGAACAGCGTTTTTAAGTCGCTCCGCGCTCGAAAATTCCAAGTTGTGGTAAAATTTTTCATAACAGTGAAGTGCGATACATCAAAAGTTTCGTTTTCGCGAGCTCTATGTGGGCGTGAAGTTCCTGTGAAAATCGGAGAAAAACTGTGGATTTTCCTAGAACATTAACCCTTTTTCTGGGTTAATCTTGTGAAAATTTTTCACAAAAACTTAAATTGCCACGAATCAAGATCGGTGACCCCTGTTTTTTCAACTGTGGGAGGGTGCGTCTCGGGGGTACCTACCTTTTGAGACCCCTCTCATATTTTTCCGGCCACGTTCGGGAAAGTTACACCGGTTTTTCCGAAAACCGCGTGGCCACGAGGTCCCTGATCCCGAGCTTTCGGAACGAAACCAAGCGGTGAACCTTGTGCAGGACTACACAAGGACTAGGAAACCACTTCAAGACAATAAAAAAGTTAAGTGGTTTTATTTTAATTGAAGTGTAAAGTGCAATAAACTTTTGACAACCCTAACTTTTCAACTAGGTCGACGACCCTATATTTTTATAATTTTCTTCTAAAGTCTAATTACCATAGTTTATTTTAAAATTTAAATCGTTCATATCGCTTCACAAACTCTTAAGATATAGCACTAAACATATTCAGTGGAAGTGAAATTAAGACTAGGGCTGTTAAGGGATGAATATTCCTCCCCTAACCCCACAATAACTATTTTAAACCGAAGACCTGTTAAAGACATTAAACCTGAAACTTTTTCGTTTAAAATCAGAGTTAAAACAACAAAGTTATAAGGACTCTAAGTTTTTAGGTTTATTTAGTGCATCTGTAAATACTAGAATCTAAGTAGCTATTAGACGTAAGGTATTAGACTTTTATAAAAAATTTTTTCAGGCCCTGTTGCCTGAATAGCTTAAGTTTTGTTTGCACATAACATAAAAATTTTTAGTATAAGGGTTACGTTAAGATTTAGTATTAAGTAAGACCTAAGCTGGACCTAGAGAAGTTGTTCGATACAAATTCTCTAAACTTCAAGAGGCTGTAAATCCAAAGTCTGTGACTCGATTCGTGGTCTGAAACCGTAGAAGCTATTTTTTTAAGTAGCTTAACCCGATACGTCGAAAGAACCGGACCTAACCGAATTTTTCGGGGGGGTCAAAATCGGTTTCAGATTACGAAACGACAATTTTCTGGAAATTTTTGGGTTGTCATAACTCCGGCACTGTTTGACCGATCGGGGACATCTTGGTGTCGTATAAAAGCCCCCATCGAGACCTATCCACAGCTGCCGTCGAAGCGACTCTATATAGAGCCGTTTCGAAAGTAGTTTTTGGGGTGTTTGTTTTGGGCCGGGGAAGCACAGTGCCCTGAACACCAAAGACCTAGAACAGTTGTGGTTCGACACCAAAGGTGCTCTACATCGAAAAATTTTTTCTTCTGTACTTTTATACACAAACATCTGTGCACATTTAATTTATTGACTAAACCTACGCTGCGTACCGTGTTTTTTGACCGGTACGCATAGAAATAGACTAAGAAAAGATACACAAACTCTATATAGAGTTTGTCTCTATTTTATTTTCGTTTTGTTTTCTTTTTGTCTTGTTTTATTGACTTAATAATTCCTTCTTGTTATTTTACATATTTTTGACTCTTTTGTATATTATTTGTGTGACCTGTCTTTCAACTGTACATTGACACCTGTCGGAGACAGGAATCAGTGTGACGCAGCAGCCAGTGTTGGCGCTGGAAATTGTTGCAATATTGCAGAAACGGGTGTGACTCTATATAGAGTCACTCACATACTTATTTAAATTAAATACATAGTCGTTTTCGGCTGATTTTTGACTCTACAAATCTTATACATTTGACACATATCTCCAACACAATGATCGGCATCAGGACTCCGGTCAAGAGACCCCAACAGGGGGAGCAGTCACCACCAGAGACGAATGCCTCAGTCTCACCCAGGGAGGCGCGCCCGAGTGGGGGGGTAAGCGGAACACAGTGTGACTCGAAGGTTAGAAGAAGCATAGGGGAGTGGGAGTCGGGGAAACCTGAATATAGACCCACTACCCCTTCCCCTCCAAAAAGAGGAACACGTGCCGCTCCTCAACCGACGTCGCGTGAGATGCCTTTGCAGGGGAAGCGCGGTACACCGGTGGCCGCGACGGAAAGCCCTCCAAAAATCGCAAAGGTGGAGCAAGCCAGTAGAGTCGTGGAGGCTAGGGAGTGCCTCAATAAAGCGAAGCTTCACTCGGCAGCAACATATCCAGTGCCCTTGTCTCTTAGCGACAAGGGCGGGGAATGAGCCGCCGTGGAGCCGACGACTGCCACGGAACCGTCCCGGTCACCCAACCAGTTTGGACGGGGAGGAACATAATAGGGTTCCGCGGCTACGGCAACACCGATCGACCACTGCGCCATGGTTTGCAGGAAAAGGTCCTGCGCCACGGCACAGTGGTTCAGGTTCGTCTGGACCAGGAGGTTGGAGACTTGGGCCATTACTCGACCGTCTCTACAACCTCCTCCATGGGCGACGATATCGACGCACGAACGACGTCAGAAGCAGCCTGGGCCGACTGGCTAACCCCTGACGCCTGCCGAGAGTTGCGGGAAGGTTTACAGCCTCCCTGCCCAATCTGGTGATTGGCAGGCTTGTTGTCCGCTGCACACACCGGGCAGTGAGGGGCGGCAGAACACTCTGCCGCCTTGTGCCCCGGTCGACCGCAGCGGAAACATAATCCGTTGCAGTCGAAACAACTGACGCACTTGGCGCGTGTGTGTCCCGATGCCAGGCATTTGTAACACCTCATCGGTCTCGCCGCCAGGACTGTGATCCTAGCGCTCACGAAACCGATGAGCAGCCTGCCGGCGTCGCCCAACATTTTAGCCGACGCTACGGGACAGCTGACCCACACTGCGCCAAGCCCTCCCGGACCGGGGCGGATGGTGCCGACCCTAATATTGTCCGCGTTGCAGCCTGTCTTCTCGCTAATTGCAACGCGGACATCCTCTGTCGATACAGAGTCATCCAGGCCCGAAATGCGCAACTCTGCGCACTTGGTAGGCCTGGCGATCTTGACACCATCCGTAGCCGTAAACATTTGCCGCAACTTCTCGGCAAATGTGTCCGCCGTCTTAGCACCTTCGGCTCCAGGGAACTCGAGCACTCGAGCTCCCGTTTGAGCGAGGCGCAACCTGACTCCTACTGTCCCGAAGTCGTTGGCGAGACTAGCGCGGGCCCTCTGGAAGATGGTTGCGTAGGAGAGTCCGCCGCTAGCCGCCTCCGGTGACACGGTGACTACCACGGCCGCGCTTTTAGGCGCCTGTAGTTTGCGCGGCTTCTTTGTGGTAGCCACTGCAGCCGATGGCGCCTGCGGGTTAGAGGCTGCTATTTGTGCAGCCTTCTTACCCCGCTTTCGGGACTTTTTCGCCCCCCCGATTAGCTGCCAACCATCCGTGGAAGGGGCGGATGTGGAGGGAGCACTTGTTGAGGTGCCAGATACAGCGGCTGGAGTGGGGAGCGGAGGGAACTCCGCCCCAGACTCTGCCGCTGTTTTGGGCCCTGACCTCGGTGCGGGCGTCCGGGCTGTTGCCTTGGCCGCCTGCCGTGTCCTCGGAGCAGTTGCAGGAGCAGGAGAAACTGCTGCCGCCGCCGCGTAGGACACGCGACCGGTCGCAACGGGAAGCGATGCTGACACCGATGCAACCTTCGCTTTATGGCCCGCAAGCGGCGGCCGGACAACAGGAGCCGGCGGCAGCCTTGCCTCCAGGCCAGCCAGACGTCCGTCCATCATGCGCCATACTACATCGGTTATATGGCGCAGATGGGCATCAGGAATGCCACCGAGGCTGGAAGAGGGGGCAGGCTGAGACGGGGACGTGACCGGATCCTCTGTCGGGCGATGTGCCCGGAATTGGGCGAACTGAGCGCTGAGCTCAGCTACTTGCCCCGTCAGGCGATCGTTGGCCGCCTGGAGCCGAGCCACGTCCCCGATGAGGGTATCCACGACCCCCGCAATAGCGGAAGAGGAGTCCTTAAGGGCTTTAACAAAAGAGCCCTTAAGGTTACTCGACTTGGTGGCCACTTTGTGAATGATGGCCACCGCCGCATCCGCTCTCTCCTGCATGGACGATGGTGTTTGAGGAACTGAATCCCCCACCATCGGCTCCTTAATTTTTAGCAGGAGATCCGCAATCTCCTCTTCCGCCAAGATTTCGCCGTCTGCCCTGACCCGTCTATAGGCTTCCGCCTTGCAGAAGACGGAACCTGACGGGGCCGAGATCGGGGTTCGTGATCTCCCTCTGCGGCTGTTTGCTACTTTAGGAGGTAGCATCTCCTGGGATGTATCGCTCTCCTCATCCCTGGAGCGTCCACGTTTTCGGCTGTCACACAGCTCCGTCTCCATGAAGTCCAGCACGTCGCTCCTCGCACTGGAGCTTCCGCCCGTGGTAGATCTGGAGCGTAATCGCTCCGATGTTCTTCGGCTCCCAGCAGCTATAATGGCTTCTGGGAGCCCCACCGAGATAGGCGCTTCACCCATTACGTCTTCCATATTAGACGAAAGGTCGTCCGCCCTCATATTACTCTCCTTCGTACTCTTCTTCTCCTTCACTCCTTCCTTTATATGTTTAGGTGTATTAATTTTATTTATAGAACCTTTTTTTTTTTTTTTTTTTTTTTTTAACGTGTGGAAACCCCCTCGGGCCGTCACCCCACCGGGGTTTACGGCGGGGTGGTGTGTCGGAATCGGACCGACTAAAACCACACGGTGTGCCACTCTGCGCCTGAGACAGGAGGGATCCGGGAACCGCTGCTATTACGACATCCAGATCCCTCCTAGCGCCTGCCCGCCAAAGCGGGCACCATCTGCGGATAAACTCTCTATATAGGCGACGTACGGCACACGCGGACGTCGCCTCCTCGCGGCTGGCCATTATAGCGGGTGGAGGGGAAAACCCGTCCCGTCCGCCCGCGGCCACACTCAAGGCGGCATGAGGCGCTGGTATGTGCGCCTCCGCCGTCCGGTTCGCCGGCGGCGAATTGGGTCCGAGTGGATATCGTCCTCCCGGGCCTTCTCCGCCGCCTCCTTCCGCGAAATTACGTCTTCGCAGAAGGTTGCGACCGCGGTAAAACAACTGTCGCTACCGGCCATGGAGCGTATGACGGCCGGTAGCGAGAGATCTCCTCCAATAACTGCAGTGAGGACCCCACGCTGCGCCGCCCAGGCGGAACAAACCGCTAGCGTGTGCTGAGCCGAATCCTCACTGCATTCGCAGTGGTAACAGGCGGGACTCAATTCCCTCCTGGCGACCGAGTGCAGATACTTCCCGAAGCAACCATGCCCGGAAAGGACCTGCGTCAGTCGGAAGGAAAGGGTCCCGTGCTGCCGCCCTGCCCACTCGGCGATGACCGGCTGGAGAGCTTCCACGAGGGCGAAGCCAGCACGTGGAGTCTCCAACCGGAACGACCAACGAGCCATCGTGGCTCGACGAGCGGCCTCACGCCACTCGCGTATCTCTTCGGGCGGGGGCCGTATGCCGCTACCCGCCCGGAAGTCAGCCGTCCGCCGATAAACTTCGGCGAGCACTTCCGCCTCCAAATCCCACGGGGGAGTTCCGGCCAAGGCGCACGCCGCCTCCGTCGATACGGTGCGGTAGCCGCGTATGGCCCTAACCGCCAATATCCTCTGAGGGCGCCAGAGGCGAGCCCTATTCTGGGCGGTCAGAGCTGCCGCCCACACCGGTGCACCATATAGCGCCATTGACCGAACAACCCCCGTGTATAGCCGTCTCGTCGCGACGCTGGCTCTTGGCGATGTCCAACGACACCGCCAACAGCACGCCGCCACAGCTGACCGCCTCTTCGGTAACGGCCCTCAGGCGCAGCACGGCATCGACCGTCGAACGCCCCGCCCGAAAACCAAATTGGGCGTCCGACAGATCGGGGCCCACCTCGCAGAGGTGCCGGACGATGCGAGCAGAGAGTATCCTCTCAAAAAGTTTACCCGCCTCGTCCAGCAACACGATGGGCCTATAGGCCGCCACCGAATCGACAGGCCGTCCCGGCTTCCTTAACAGGACCAGCTTTCCGCTTTTCCAGCACTCAGGGAAGCGTCCGGACGCCAAGCTAGAGTCCAGGACCTCCCTGAGGCGGTCCGACATGTGCTCGAGGGCTCGGGCCAGTGCTCGGGCAGGTATCCCGTCTGGCCCAGGGGCGGTGTTCTTAGAGCGGATCCGTAGAACAACCGCCCCTACCTCCGATTCCCTGACGGGCGGAACATTGCCCTCGTTCTCCCCGTCGTCTCCGACCATTAAGGCCATCGACGGGGGTGTATGCTCCACCCGCTGCGGGAAAAGGCCCTCGACCACTTCCCGCAGGAAGCTGGGCTGGAGGGTCTCTGTAAGGGGGGGGCCCGACGTGCGGAGCTTTTGTCGCGCCGCACGATAAGGGCGACCCCAGGGGTCACGATCGAGACCCTCCAGCATTTCCTTTCTCTTAATTTCTTTGGCGCGGCTGATGGCCAGCTTCAGAGTTTTCCGCGCCTCTCGGTACTCCTCATGAAGCTGGTCCCCCCCGCCTTTTTCGCGGTGTCGCCGCCGACTACGGGTGTAGGACCTCCGGGCACGAGTACAGGCCGCACGGAGGTCCGCCAACTCCTGGGACCACCAGTAAACCTCCTTCCGTGGAGGCCGGCAACCTCGGATACGGGGCATGGCCGCATCACATATCTGCGCAATGGCATCGCAGAAGCGACCAGCCCCCATGTCGACCTCCTCGGTCGGGGCTTGCGGAGACAGCCAAGA
Source organism: Hypercompe scribonia (assembly GCA_949316085.1). NCBI lineage: Eukaryota > Metazoa > Arthropoda > Insecta > Lepidoptera > Erebidae > Hypercompe > Hypercompe scribonia. The sequence continues at coordinate 91,652 of OX438983.1, forward strand.
GTGAACGATGGCTGCCTCCTCCAGTAGGTCCCTATTTAATTTGGCTAAAGCCCACCGCGGAAAGCGAGAAGAACGCCGCGCCACGTGACCCCTACTGGGGTCCTGGGTCCGGGAGAGCTCAAATCGGATATAGAGAGAGAGCGGCTACGGCAACACCGATCGACCACTGTGTCATGGTTTGCAGGAAAAGGTCCTGCGCCGCGGCACAGTGGTTCAGGTTCGTCTGGACTAGGAGGTTGGAGACTTGGGCCATTACTCGACCGTCTCTACAACCTCCTCCATGGGCAACGATGCCGACATGCGAACGACATCAGAGGCAGCCTGGGTCGATTGGCTAGCCCCCGACGCTTGCCGAGAATTATAGGGAGGTTTGCAGCCTCCCTGCCCAATTTGGTGATTGGCGGGCTTGTTACCCGCCGCACACACCGGGCAGTGAGGGGCGGCAGAACATTCAGCCGCCTTGTGTCCCGGTCGACCGCAGCGGAAACATAATCCGCTGCAGTCAAAACAGCTGGCGCACTTGGCACGTGTGTGTCCTGATGCCAGACATTTAAAACATCTCATCGGTCTCGCTGCCAGGACTGTGATCCTAGCGCTCACGAAACCGATGAGCAGCCTACCGGCATCGCCCAAGATTTTGGCTGATGCTACGGGACAGCTGACCCACACTGCGCCAAGCCCTCCTGGACCGGGACGGATGGTGCCGACCCTAATGTTGTCCGCGTTGCACCCTGTCTTCTCTCTTACTGCAACACGGACATCCTCGGCTGTTATGGAGTCGTCCAGGCCTGAGATGCGCAACTCTGCACACTTGGTGGGCCTGGCGATCTTAACACCATCCGTGGCCGCAAACATGCCCCGCAACTTTTCGGCAAACGTATCAGCCGTCTTTGCACCTTCGGCTCCAGGGAACTCTAGGACACGAGCTCCCGTCTGAGCGAGGCGCAACCTGACTCCTTCCGTCCCGATGTCGTTGGCGAGACTAGCCCGGGCCCTCTGGAAGATGGCCGCGTAAGACAGTCCGCCGTTAGCCGCTTCCGGTGACACGGTGACCACCACCGCCGCGGTCTTGGGCACCTGCAGCTTGCGCGGCCTCTTCGTAGGGGCCACTACCACCGATAGCGACTGCGGGGTAGAGGCTGCTTTTTGAGCAGCCTTTTTACCCCGCTTTCGGGACTTCTTAGTCCCCCCGACTACCTGCCAACCATCCGTGGAAGGGGCAGATATGGGGGGAGCAGACGTGGAGGTGCCAGGTACAGCGGCTGGAGTGGAGAGCGGAGGGAATGCCGCTCTAGACTTGGCCGCCGTTTTGGGCCCTGACCTCGGTGCACCTGTCTTGGCTGTTGCTTTAGCCGCCTGTCGTGCCCTCGGAGCAACCGCAGGAGCAGCAGACACAGACGCCACCGCCGCATAGGATACACGACCGCCCGCAACGGGAGGCGTTGATGGCACCGATACGGTCTTAGGTCTATTTGCCGCGAGCGGCGGTCGGACAGCTGGGGCCGGAGGCAGCCTCGCCTCCAGGCCAGCGAGACGCCCGTCCATCATGCGCCAAACTGCGTCCGTGATTTGGCGCAGGTGGGCATCAGGAATACCCCCGAGGTTGGAAGAGGGGGTAAGTTGTGACGGAGGCGAGCCTTCTCTTTCGGGGCGATCTGCCCGGAATTGAGCAAACTGAGCACTGAGCTCAGTCACCTGCCCCGTCAGACGCTCGTTGGCTGCCTGGAGACGAGCCATGTCTCCAATAAGGCTCTCCACGACCCCCGCAATAGCGGCAGAGGAGTCCTTAAGGGCCTTCACAAAACAGCCCTTAAGGTTACTAGACTTGGTGGCCACTTTGTGGATGATGGCCACCGCCGCGTTTGCTCTCTCCTGCATGGACGATGGTGTTTGGAGAACAGAACTCCCTACCATCGGCTCCTTGATTTTAAGCAGGAGATCTGCGACCTCCTCTTCCGCTAATGCTTCGCCGTCCGCCCTGACTCTTCTGTAGGCTCCTGCCTTGCAGAAAACGGAGCCTGACGGGACCGAGGCCGGAGTTCGTGACCTCCCTCTACGGCTGCTTGCAACCTTGGGAGGTAACATCTCCTGAGACGTATCGCTGCCGTCATCCCTGGAGCGTCCGCGTTTCCGACTGGCACAGAGCTCCGATCGCAACCTTTTTTTTTTTTTTTTTTTTTATCGTGTGGAAACCCCCTCGAGCCGTCACCCCACCGGGGTTTACGGCGGGGTGGTGCGTCGGAATCGGACCGACTAAAACCACACGGTGTGCCACTCTGCGCCTGACATAGGAGGGATCCGGGAACAGCTGCTATTACGTCATCCAGATCCCTCCTAGCGCCTGCCCGCTACCGCGGGCACCTTCTACGGATAACCTCTCCATTTAGGCGACGTACGGCACACGCGGACGTCGCCTCCTCGCGGCTGGCCAATATAGCGGATGGAGGGGAAAACCCGTCCCGTCCACCCGCGGCCACACTCAAGGCGGCATGAGGCGCTGGTATGCACGCCTCCGCCGCCCGGCTCGCCGGCGGCGAATTGGGTCCGAGTGGAGATTGTCCTCTCGGGCCCTCTCCGCCGCCTCCTTCCGCGAAATTACATCTTCGCAGAAGGTTGCGACCGCGGTAAAACAGCTATCGCTACCGACCATGGAGCGTATGACGGCCGGTAGCGAGAGATCCCCTCCAATAACTGCAGTGAGGACCCCACGCTGCGCCGCCCAAGCGGAACAAACCGCTAGCGTGTGCTGAGCCGAGTCCTCACTGCAGTCGCAGTGGTGACAGGCGGGACTCAATTCCCTCCTGGCGACCGAGTGCAGATACCTCCCAAAGCAACCGTGCCCGGAAAGGATCTGCGTCAGTCGGAAGGAAAGGGTCCCGTGCTGTCGCCCTGCCCACTCAGCGATGACCGGCTGGAGAGCCTCCACGGCGGCAAAGCCAGCACGTGGAGCCTCCAGCCGGGACAACCAACGAGCCATCGTGGCTCGACGAGCGGCCTCTCGCCACTCGCGCATCTCTTCAGGCGGGGGCCGCATGCCGCTACCCGCCCGGAAGTCAGCCGTCCGCCGATAAACTTCGGCGAGCACTTCCGCCTCCAAGTCCCACGGCGGAGTTCCGGCCAAGGCACACGCCGCCTCCGTCGATACGGTGCGGTAACCGCGTATGGCTCTAACCGCCAATATCCTCTGAGGGCGCCAAAGGCGAGCCCTATTCTGGGCGGTCAGAGCCGCCGCCCACACTGGTGCACCATACAGTGCCATTGACCGGACAACCCCCGTGTATAGCCGTCTCGTCGCGACGCTGGCTCCACCCAAATTCGGCAAAAGTCGCCCGAGGGCAGAGGCAGTGCCGACCAGCTTTGGAGAAAGCTGTCGGAAGTGCTCGTCGAAGAGCCACCTCCCGTCGAGGATCAGGCCCAGGTACTTCATCTGGGCCTGAACCGGTACGAGGACCGAATTGACTACGATAGAGGCGCCGGGTGGGGGACCACGCCGGGGCCCATGGAACAAATGGGCCTCCGTCTTTTCTAGGGCCACCCGTAACCCCAGCGCCTCAATACGCCCGACCACCAAAGAGACTCCCGTGGTGGCCAGGCGCGCCGCCTCTTGGAAGTTCGCTCCCCGGGCCGTGATCAATGTATCATCGGCGTAACAAATTACACCCAGCCCGGGGGGAAGACGACCTCGAAGGGCCCAGTCGTATCCCATGTTCCACAGAAGTGGTCCGAGGACAGACCCCTGTGGAACACCGCACGACATGAGCCGCCGCCACAGAACACCATCTCGGTCCTCGTACATGACGGTGCGCTCCTCAAGATAGTCTGCCACAAGCCGCCTCAGGTACTCTGGCACCCCATGGTATTGGAGTGCTTCCCTGATGCAGCTAAATGGCAGACTATTAAATGCGTTGGCGATGTCCAACGACACCGCCAACAGCACGCCACCACAGCTCACCGCCTCTTCGGTAACGGCCCTGAGGCGTAGCACGGCATCGACTGTCGAACGCCCCGCTCGAAAACCGAATTGGGCGTCCGACAGATCGGGACCCACCTCGCAGAGGTGCCGAACGATGCGGGCAGAGAGTATCCTCTCAAACAACTTACCCGCCTCGTCCAACAACACGATGGGCCTATAGGCCGCCACCGAATCGGCTGGCCGTCCCGGCTTTCTTAATAGGACCAGCTTCCCGCTTTTCCAGCACTCAGGGAAGCGTCCGGACGCCAGGCTAGCGTCCAAGACCTCCCTGAGACGGTCCGACATGTGTTCGAGGGCTCGGGCCAGCACTCGGGCAGGTATCCCGTCTGGCCCGAGGGCGGTGTTCTTAGAGCGGATCCGTAGAACAACCGCCCCTACCTCCGATTCCCTGACGGGCGGAACATTATCCTCGGTCCCCCCGTCTTCTCTGACCATTATGGCCATCGACGGGGGTGTGTGCTCCACCCGCTGCGGGAAAAGGCCCTCGACCACTTCCCGCAGGAAGCTGGGCTGGAGTGTCTCTGTAAGGGGGGGGCCCGACGTGCGGAGCTTTTGTCGCACCGCACGATAAGGGCGACCCCAGGGGTCACGATCGAGACCCTCCAGCATCTCCTTACGCTTAATTTCTTTGGCGCGGCTGATGGCCAGCTTCAGAGTTTTCCGCGCCTCTCGGTACTCCTCATGAAGCTGGTCCTCCCCGCTTTCTTCGCGGTGTCGCCGCCGACTACGGGTGTAGGACCTCCGGGCACGAGTACAGGCCGCGCGGAGGTCCGCCAACTCCTGGGACCACCAGTAAACCTCCTTCCGTGGAGGCCGATAACCTCGGATGCGGGGCATGGCCGCATCGCAGATTTGCGTAATCGCATCACGGAAACGACCAGCCCCCATGTCGACCTCCTCGGTCGGAGCCTGCGAAGACAGCCAAGAGTGAATAATGGCTGCCTCCTCTAGTAGGTCCCCATTCAGTTTGGCTACAGCCCACCGTGGAAAGCGAAAAGAACGCCGCGCCGCGTGACCCCTACTGGGGTCCTGGATCCGGGAGAGCTCAAATCGAATGTAGAGGTGATCCGAGAGCGTCTCAACCTCTTCCAGGACATACCAGTTCCTTACTCGTGCGGCGAGGGCAGGGGTAGCGAACGAAAGATCCACTATCGACCCTCCCTGCTGTCGCACGCACGTGTTGGTGGAGCCCCTGTTTAATAAACAGAGGCCCACCGAGGCCGCCCACTCCTCTACGGCCTCACCCCTGGCGTCCGTCCTGGGGGAACCCCACGCAATGGACTTTGCGTTGAAGTCCCCCAGCACTAAGACGTGCCCAGACGTTAGTCGCCGCATCGAGGTTTCCAAGTTGTTAAGGAAAACCTCGAAGTCGCTCAAACTCCGGTTGGGGGAGAAGTATACACCATATACGGTGATCCCCCCCCACTCAGCAGCAACATATCCAGTACCCTTGTCTCTTAGCGACAAGGGTGGGGAATGAGCCGCCGTGGAGCCGACGACTGCCACGGAGCCGTCCCGGTCACTCAACCAGTTTGGTCGAGGAGGAACGTAATAGGGTTCCGCGGCTACGGCAACACCGATCGACCACTGTGCTATAGTTTGCAAGAAGAGGTCCTGTGCCGCAGCACAGTGGTTGAGGTTCGTCTGGACAAAGAGGTTGGAGACTTGGTCCATTATTGAACCGTCTCTACAACCTCTTCCATGGGCAACGATGCTGACGTGCGGACAACATCGGAGGCAGCCTGGGTCGACTGGCTAGCCCCCGACACTTGTCGAGAATCGCGGGGAGGTTTGCACCCCACTTGCCCAATCTGGTGATTGGCGGGCTTGTTACCCGCCGCACATACCGGGCAGTGAGGGGCGGCAGAACACACTGTCGCCTTGTGCCCCGGTCGACCGCAGCGGAAACATAGTTCGCTGCAGTCAAAACAACTTACGCACTTGGCGCGTGTGTGTCCCGATGCCAGACATTTGTAGCATCTCATCGGTCTCGCCGCCAGGACTGTAATCCTAGCGCTGACGAAACCGACGAGTAGTCTGCCGGCGTCGGCCAGAATTTTGGCCGACGGTACGGGACAGCTGACCCACACTGCGCCAAGCCCTCCTGGACCGGGGCGGATGGTGCCGACCTTGATGTTCTCCACGTTGCAGCCTGTTCTCTCTATAACTGCAGCGCGGACATCCTCAGCCGTTACGGAATCGTCCAGGCCCGAGATACGCAATTCAGCGCACTTGGTGGGCCTGGCGATCTTAACACCATCAGTGGCTGCAAAAATTCCCCGCAGCTTCTCGGCGAAAGAGTCCGCCGTCTTTGCACCTTCAGCCCCAGGGAACTCGAGGATCCGAGCTCCCGTTTGGGCGAGGCGCATTCTAACACCCACCGTCCCGAAGTCGTGTGTGAGACTGTCCCGGGCCTTCTTGAAGATAGCCGCGTAGGACAGCCCACCATTAGCCGCCCCCGGTGACATGGTGACCACTACCGCCGCAGTTTTGGGCGCTTGCAGTTTGCGCGGCTTCTTTGTGGCGGCCATCGCCACCGATGGCGACTGCGGGGTAGAAGCTGCTTTTTGGGCAGCCTTTTTACCCCGCTTTCGGGACTTCTTAGCCCCCCCAACTACCTGCCAACCATCCGTGGACGGAGCAGATGTGGAGGGAGCAGATGTGGTGGTGCCAGGTACAGCGGCTGGAGTGGGGAGCGGAGGGAATTCTGCTCTAGACTTGACCGCCGTTTTGGGCCCTGATCGCTGTGCACCCGTCTTAGGTACTGCTTTAGCCGCCTGTCGTGTCCTCGGAGCGGCCGCAGGAATAGCAGACACTGACGCCGCAGGAATAGCAGACACTGACGCCGCAGGAACAGCTGACACCGACGCCGCCGCCGCATAGGACACACGACCGCCCACAACGGGCAGCGACGTCAGCGCCGATGCGGCCTTTGGTCTATGTGCCGCGAGCGGCGGCCGGACAACAGGGGCTGGAGGTAGTCTCGCCTCTAGGCCAGCGAGACGTCCGTCCATCATGCGCCACACTGCGTCTGTGATTTGGCGCAGGTGGGCATCAGCGATGGTACCGGGATTGACAGGGGCAAGCGATGGAGACGGGCCTTCTCGCTCAGGGCGAACCGCCCGGAATTGGGCAAACTGCGCGCTCAGCTCAGCCACCTCCCGTGTGAGATGGTCGTTGGCCGCTTGGAGACGAGCCACGTCCCCAATAAGGGTCTCAACAACCCCCGCAACTGCAGAAGAGGAGTCCTTAAGGGCCTTTACAAAAGCACCCTTAAGGTTACTCGACTTGGTGGCTACCTTGTGGATGATAGCCACCGCTGCTTTCGCTCTCTCTTGCATGCACGATGGCGTTTGGGGAACGGAATCCCCTACCATCGGCTCCTTGATCTTAAGCAAGAGATCTGCGATCTCCTCCTCTGCAAGTGCTTCGCCGTCCGCCCTAACCCGCCTATAGGCTTCCGCCTTACAGAAGACGGAGCCTGACGGGATCGAGACCGAAGTTCGCGACCTTCCTCTGCGGCTGCTGGCGACTTTAGGAGGCAACATCTCCTGAGACGTGTCACTCTCCTCGTCTCTGGAGCGCCCGCGTTTTCGGGAGTCGCACAGCGCCGTTTCCATCAGGTCACCTCCTGTGCCATCTGACGAACATGCAGATCTGGAACGCAATCGTTCCGATGTTCTGCGGCTCCCAGCAGTCGTAATGACTTCTGGGAGCCTCGTTGACATAGGCGTTCCAACTGATGCGTCTTTTAAGTTGGACGAGAAGTCTTGCACTCTTACGCTTTTCTCGTTCTTCTCGTTCTTCTCCTTCTTCTCCTTCTCTCCTTCTACATTTAGGTTTTTATTTTTCATTTGAGATTCCATATTAGACCCACGAGTGGGGGAGAACTATAAGTCGACCCGGGCAGAGATCCCCCAATACCCGGGCAAGCGTACATTTATGCCCAACCGAGGGGTCCGCAGGTGCCTCGGCTGGGGGTGCGCTTGCGACTGAACAGCCCATCAGCCATGCATCCCCTGGTCACGCACCAGAACACGGGATTCGGGGTAATTTTTATAGAGGTTTTCTTCCTCGCAGTCCGGGCGGCTAAGCCAAGACCCTCGCCCCCGATTGGTGTCGCGAGACATAACCACGACACTCCTTTCGGGATTACGATGTGACAACGGTGGCAGGAAGATTGAATCTTCCAATGCCTGCTCGGTGGCAGTGTGAGTACACACCGAGCCCGTTCTCCTTTCTCCACCATTGAAAGTGGAGAAACGTCGACCCATGAAAGGGTCCCACTATAATGATTTTTTATCGAGGTTTTCCTCCTCATTGCTCCGAGGGCGAAGAGCCAACAGAGGAATCGACAAATATGCCCGCTCTGTTGGACCAAGTCTCGGCCGAATTGCCGTAGAAAATGGCTTCCTCTTCGTGCTAGAATATTAGCCGTTGGCAGTGATGAACACCATCGCCAACGTTACCAGGGTGCACCACGTGGAGGTTTTCTAGCCAAGCACCCCACTCCGATCGCAACCTAACCTAACCTAACCTAACCTAACCCAGTCCCGCACGCTAAGCCGCCGCGTGAACAGCGTTTTTAAGTCGCTCCGCGCTCGAAAATTCCAAGTTGTGGTATAATTTTTCATAACAGTGAAGTGCGATACATCAAAAGTTTCGTTTTCGCGAGCTCTATATGGGCGTGAAGTTCCTGTGAAAATCGGAGTTAAACTGTGGATTTTCCCAGAACATTAACCTATTTTCTGGGTTAATATTGTGCAAAATTTTCACAAAAACTTAAATTGCCACGAATCAAGATCGGTGACCCCAAATTTTTCAACTGTGGGAGGGTGCGTCTCGGGGGTACCAACCTTTTGAGACCCCTCTCATATTTTTCCGGCCACGTTCGGGAAAGCTACAGCGGTTTTTCCGAAAACCGCGTGGCCACGAGGTCCCTGATCCCGAACTCCCAGGAAAAAATTAAGCGGTGAATCTGGTGCAGGACTACATGGAGACAAGGAATCCACTTCAAGAACACAAAAAAGTTAAGTGGTCTTATTTTTATTAAAGTGCAAAGTGTTACAAACTTCTGACAGCCCTAACTTTTAATTTAAAGCGACGACCCTAACTTTTTAAAGTTTTCGCTCAAAGTGTACAAACCACAGATTATTTTAAAATTTAAACTGTCTAAATCGCTTCACAAACTTTCAACATATAGCACAAAATACATTTAGTGAAAGTGAAAATAAGACTAAGGCTATTAAGGGTTGAAAATTCCACCCCCAACCCTACACTAACTATTTTAAATTAAAGATCAACATAAGACAATTAACCTGAAACTTCTTCGTTCAAAATCGGTGTTAAAATAACGAAGATATAAGGATTTTAAATTTTTAGGTTTTAGTTAGTGCATAAGTAATTACTAGAAACTAAGCAGCGATTAGTCATAAGATAGTGGACTTTAAGACAGTATTTTTCAGGCCCTGTTGCCTGAATAACTTAAGTTTTGTTTGTGCCTATTTTAAAAATTTTTAGGATAAGGGTTATTAGTTAGAAATAGAGTTAAATAAGACCTAAGCTGGACCTAGAGAATATGTTTGATACAAATTCTCTAAAACTTCAGGAGGCTGTAAACCCTAAGTCTGCGGCTGGATTCGTAATCTGAAACCGCAGATATTATTTTTTTAGGTAGCTTGACCCGACGCGTTGAAGAAATTTGACCTAACCAAATTTTTCAGGGGGGTCGAAATCGGTTTCAGATTACGAAACCGTAATTTTGAAGCAAACTTTGAGCTGTAATAACTCAGCCATTTCTGATCCGATTTGCTCAATCTTGGTGTCAAAGAACTAGCCCGCGGCGAGACCTATCCAGTGGCGCCACAAGTGAGACTCTACGTAGAGTCTTTCGGTTTTTGAATTTTATGTGTGGTGCAATCGAGGGGTGAAGTGACGTGACTTGAAAAGGGAGCTTACAGAACTGTGACCTGGCAGTTTGGAGACTCTACATAGAGAATAATTTATATTTATATAGTCTTAATTTTATTCTTTATTTTATTGTTATTTTATTTATGTGACAGGGACTTTACATCCCTAGAAAATATAGACAGCTCTGCCGAGCAGAGTGAAACGGCTCTATATAGGGTAACTATTTGGAACAGCCATTATTTGTTCTTGGTAATTGTATAGTTTGTGACAGGGATTATACATCCCTATAAAATTGACGTTACTGCCGAGTATAGTCGAACGGCTCTATATAGAGTGTAAATATTGTTTGATTTTATTCTTTTATTAATTTTGATGTAATTAATAGGCTTTATATTTAATTACTTATTTATTTTAACAGAATAATACACATTAGCAAACACTTTTATAGCAGAGATGGCGGCAAGAACGTTTTAACAAAACTGTCAAACGTCATCACGTAGTGAGAAGTTGAGAACGCGGCAATTTCAAATTACTACAACACTCTCTCCAAATTACAGCGTTCCTCATTGTAAAGTGAAACAAATAATAGTAACTAACAAAAAACAATAGGTTAAGTTACTCTACACATACATAGTATTACTAAACAAAGTATTACAGAATCAAGTTTTATAAGTACAGTTACATTTTCCTAATACCTAATTTACTTCTTAGATATTTAAATTTACTTTTACATAAGGGTTTAGTAAATATATCAGCCCTTTGTTCATTACTACTTATATACTTTAGATCAATATCTGTACTTTCATATTTCTCTTTAACAAACTTGTATTTAATATCTATGTGTTTACATCGTTTATGATAATTTTCATTTTTTTATGACAGATATTGCACTTTGATTATCTATGTTAAGTGTTACAGAATCCTGATTATATTCATCTATATCTAACAAAAGTCTCTTTAACCAAATAACTTCCTTTCTCAATTTCTAGGCCAACAAAGTTTTTAGGTTCACATACTTTTATTTCAAAATTTACTTTTAAATCATCAATGACTTTGTTTAACACACTTTTATCCTTGGAAATTATTAGTCCATCATCCACATACAGTATTAGGTACACCTTACTACCATTTAACTGACCAATATAGATACACTTGTCTGAGTGACTATTGGTGAAACTAAATTTCTTTAAAACAGAATCAAATGTTTGATTCCAGCACCTGGGTGCTTGTTTTAACCCATATAATGACCTTTTAAGTTTACAAACATGCCCTTCAGGTACATCTAAACCATCTGGTGGATTCATATAGATATCTTCAGTTATGGATCCATAGAGAAAAGCAGTTTTAATATCAAACTGTATCATTTGCAAGTTATCCTGACACACTTTAGAAAGCAAAACTCTTACAGAGTCATACCTGACAGTTGGTGAGAATGTTTCTGTGTAATCAACCTGGTGTTTCTGTGAGCAGCCCATGGCACATAACCTTGATTTATACAGTAGTCCCGATGGTGTATCTTTCACTTTGAAAACCCACTTACAGCCAATAGTTCTCACTCTATCTGGCTTCTTCACCAACTCCCATGTTTCATTCTTACTGTGTGCTTGCAACTCTTCTTCTATAGACTTTTTCCACTTATCTTTATCCACTGATGACAGAGCCTCTCGGTAAGTTATTGGAGTATCATTTTCTTCGTGTTCTCCACCTTGACAGAGGTAAGTATTAGTTTCATATTTTCTATTTCTATTTCTAAGTGTTATATTACTAGGTCCACTAATATTTATTTCTTTTTCAGGTACATATGCAGGATCATCATCGGAGAAGAATGTTTCTTCTTCATCATTATCGGATAATGTTACAGATGAGTTATTTAACTCTCTTGTGCTTTGATTTGTTAGCTCAACAGATTCATCAATGTTCTTTGTTTCATCAGCACATATTTTAACATTATTATTATTTTCTGTTAGCGGAACCATACAATATTTTCTTTGTACAGAATTTTCCAGAAATACAACATCTCTACTGATAAGAATTTTTCTTGTTTTAGTATCTAATAGTCTGTAACCTTTAGTGACTTCTGAGTAGCCAATAAATATCATTTTTCTTGCCTTAGGATCCAGTTTTTTTTTGACGTTTAGCATCAGGAACATGAACCATGACTTCACATCCAAAGATTCTAAGGTGCTTCAAATTTGGCTTCTTCCCGGACCATAACTCCTCAGGTGTAGCGTATGAAATGGATCTTGTTGGACAGCGGTTCGTTATGTACGCAGCTGTCGCCACTGCTTCAGCCCAGTAGTGTTTCTGTAAATTAGCATTAAGCAACATACAGCGAGCTCTCTCCATCAATGTACGGTTCATACGTTCCGCTAACCCATTTTGTTGTGGGGTATATGGATTAAAAGTTTCATGTATAATGCCACAATTTTGCATGTATTCAATAAACTCGTTACTTAGATACTCTCTTCCATTATCAGTTCTTAATTTCTTTATTTTACATTCAAGTTGATTTTCCACAAATGCTTTAAATTCTTTAAATTTATTAAATACTTCAGACTTGTTTTTAAGTAAATAAATAAATACTTTCCTGGTATAGTCATCCACAAATGTGAGGAAATATTGCGCTCCTCCAACTGATTTCACCTCCAGTGGCCCACAGATATCGGAATGTATAAGTTCTAGAGCCTTCTTAGCACGAGAACCTTCCTTAGGAAACGGCAGCCGGGACTGTTTTCCTTCTTGACAAAATTCACATATCATATCCAGCTTATTGTCAGTAAGCTTGACACCTTCTGCACATTTGGAGAGTTTGTTCAGATCAGTCATATTGAGATGAGCCATCCTTTGATGCCATAAGTAGCTGTCATTTTCCTTTGTATCACATGCATATGCTTGTGCACTACTTAAGTTCAGACGATACATGTTATTCACTAATTCACAAGCTACTACTTCTTTTTGAGATTTGTTGAATATTTTACAGCCATTGTTACCAAACTGTACAGAACATTCTTTATCAGCTGACTCACGGAGAGAAGATTGCTTGCTAACTCAGGCACATACAACACATTGGTTACTTGTATGGTTTGTGTTTGTCCTACACTATTACATATAGGCAGATCTATTTTTCCACAGCTCTTCACTTTAAGCATTTTATCATCAGCAATACGGATGCTTGTAATTGGAGGTGATGATTCATCGTATAGCCAGTCCTGCCTCATTGTCATATGCATGGACGCTCCTGAATCAACAAACCAGCTCTTACTGTCATTTGCTGCACTGGATGCCGAGAACACAGCGACATATCCAGTTTCTTTGCCTTGGTCCTTTTTCTTTGTTTTGCAATTTTTACTTATGTGACCATAACGGTTGCATTTGAAACAACGGGGACCTTTATTAAACTTCAGAGAACTATCAGAGTCCTTTTGTTTATATTTACTTGACTTACTTGCATACAATGCTACTGACTCGGAGCTCTTTATTTCTTGTAAGAGCTTAGTCTTTACAGAGTCTGCTGTAATCGGCACACCAGAACTTTCGAGGGCCATAATCATTGGCTTGTAGACTTCGGGTAATCCAGCAAGGAGTAATGTACCCAGCCACTCATCATTGATGTCAAATGATATGTTTCGAAGTTTATGTGCTGCACTCATTATTCTGTTAACGTAATCTTCAACATTTTGACAATTTTCTAACGTCGTTGTAATCATATCTCTCAATAAGCCCACGCGTCTTGTCAACCCTTTGTCGTCAAAAGCTTTTTGTAAATTGGTCCACACTTCTTTTGCCGTTTTTGCCTCTTGTATATGTATGTAATTCACTGAGTCAACCAACAATATAATTTTTGCCTTTGCTTTCAGGTCGAGCTTTGAATCAACAGGTTCGCCTTTATTTTCGATACAGCACCAGAGGTCTTCATGTTGTAAATACGTCATCACGGCAAATCTCCATGTATTGTAATTATCTCGACCACTTAACTTTTCGATAAGAGTCATTGTATTTGAAGACATTTTGTATAAAAAATATTTTTCTACACAAACCACGCAGCTTTAGGTTATGTCGTGTCAGTTTTAATGACCGGCGACTTTGTATATCGTTATTTCACTGATATTACTTCTCACTGATACTTATTACAAACAGATTACGTTCTGGGCCCATAACCTGATGTAATTAATAGGCTTTATATTTAATTACTTATTTATTTTAACAGAATAATACACATTAGCAAACACTTTTATAGCAGAGATGGCGGCAAGAACGTTTTAACAAAACTGTCAAACGTCATCACGTAGTGAGAAGTTGAGAACGCGGCAATTTCAAATTACTACAACAAATTTGACTACTTAAAATTCGCTGTACGCTGTATATCCTGACTGGCACCCGCCGCACGACGTACGCAGAGTCTACCTCACCTGGTAAACCGAAAACAAACAATAATAGATTATAAATAAATTCTAACTAAATACTTACATCCCTACACGTGTGTCCTTTACAACACACTAGGCTTAAAGCACTGGGGATTCCACGAAAATGTTGGGAATGAGGACTCCAACAAAGAAGACCACGGGCGCATCTCCAAAAGTCGATAGCCAACCTAACGACGGAGCAGGTTCCTCGACTTTAGCCACGCAAACGTCAAATGTGAGGCGTAGCATTGGGGAATGGGAGACGGGCAAAACCACGCCGAAAACGTCACCCACCAAGTCACCAAACAAAATGCCTCTTGGTGCCCCAACGAAGTCAAAATCTAGAGCAGTTCCACCTCCATCTGAGGCCGGAACACTAACCCGCAAAGTATCAGCGGAGCGACAGACTCAGTCGCCGCCAGTGCAACCAATGAAGTACAGTTCAAGAAGCGCCGAGGCCAAAGCGAATGTGGTGAGAGCCAAAATTTTGCTTGGCCAATCTAGAAATTTAAAGGCAGATATAAAAGCGGACGTTACGGCGGCGATTGAAAGACTCTATGAACTAGTCAAAGAAGGGGAGAATAAGAGGAAGGAACCAGGAAAAGAATTACAAGTTGAGCCAAATAGGGAAATGGCAGGTGAGGACACTCTGAGGACATTGTTGAGAGAAAATATAAGAGCTATTCAAGAAAACGCAGATAAAATGCAAGGCCTAGAAAAAGCACTAGAAATACAGAGGACAGATAATAATGAAAAACCTTTCCCTCTCTTATACGCAGAAGCTGCTGCCAGCTGTGTTGCAAATAAGCTGAAAACACCGACGAAGGGTACCACACATTCCGTAATTGTCACCTCAAAAGTAGAGACAGACACTGGGGAGGAGGTCCTAAACAAAATCCGGCAAGCTGTAGACGCAAAAGAAGGTTGGGTAAAAGTGGAAAGGGTCAGGAAGGCTAAGGATAGGAAGGTGATTTTAGGATTTAGCCCCAAGGAGGAAAGAAACAAAGCACGAGGAAGATTAGAACGAGATGGCGTCCAACTCGTGGTCGAGGAAGTCAAAAACAGAGACCCTTTACTAATACTCAGAGACGTGTTGTCGCTGAACACGGACGAAGACCTGATTAAGGCCTACCGAAATCAGAACGAGGGAATCTTTCTCGGCCTTCAGCAAGAGGAGGACAGAATCACAGTGAAGTACAGAAAGAGAGCTAGGAATCCTCATACCTGTCATATGGTACTCAGTGTTTCGCCTACCATCTGGGGGAGGACTCTAAAAGCTGGATCGTTGCACATAGACCTGCAGCGAATCCGAGTGGAGGACCAATCCCCACTAATCCAATGTACCCGCTGCTTAGGCTATGGACATGGTAAGCGTTTCTGCAAGGAGCCGGCTGATTTGTGCAGTCACTGTGGTGGTCCACACCTAAACCAGGACTGCGCAGAGCGGCTTGCGGGTGAGACACCGAACTGCCGAAACTGTACCAAAGCACAATTGGACAGAACTGACCATAACGCCTTCTATCTAGAGTGTCCTACAAGGAGAAAATGGGACCGACTTGCTCGATCGACAGTAGCATATTGCTAACACAGTTACGGACGATAAAATAACCTATCGTATAATACAGGCGAACCTCCAGCGAAAGAAACTAGCCACGAATGAGGTGCTCCTTGAAGCGAGTAAGAGGAATGTTGCAATAGCCCTACTACAAGAACCGTATGTAGGCGGAGCCAAAGAGATGAGGAGTCACCAGGGAGTGCGTATATTCCAAAACACGAATTGTGAGGAGGGTACGGTGAAGGCAGCAATAGCAGTCTTCGACCCAAACCTCAGAGTCAAACAACATCCGAGTCTTACCACAAACAACATTATCGTTTTGAGTATACAAACAGGCACCTGGGAAGTTACACTCATCTCTTTCTATTTTGAGCCGGATCAACCGATACAGTCGTACTTGGAGCACCTCAAAAGTATTAACACCAAACTAAGAACAAGGTGGGTCGCTGGAGGGGATGCCAACGCAAAGAGCTCCTGGTGGGGAAGTCCCAAGACTGATAGGAGAGGAGAAGAACTCTCTGGAACGTTGCATGAATTAGATCTTAATATTCTGAATAGAGGGGAAACTCCTACTTTTGACACCGTGAGGGGTGGCCAGCGTTTCACCAGCTACGTAGACGTAACCATTTGTACCACCGATATATTAGATATTGTGGACAACTGGGAAGTAGAAGAAGGCCTCACAAGCTCCGACCACAACGGCATGACATTTACCATAAGTCTAGGAAAACCTAAGGAAATTAATATAAAAAGAACAACGAGAATATATAATACGAAGAAAGCAAATTGGACTCAATTTCATATGAAATTGAGACAATTGAAAATACAAAATAAAATAACTAGAACTGAAATAGACAAAATTACAACCATTGAGCAGCTAGAATTAATTATTCACAATTTCATGAACATTATAACAGTAGCGTGTAATAGAACTATACCTAAAATCAAAAATAAAAAGTTAAGTACCATGCCGTGGTGGTCCGAGGAGCTAGGCAAGATGAAAAAGAAGGTAGCTACTTTGAAGAACAGGATACGCTGCGCTGCCCCGGTACGTAGACAAAAGGTAGTAGAGGAGTACCTGAAACAGAAAGAAGAATATGAGAAGGTTGCAGCGTCGGCGCAGATAGAGAGTTGGAAGGGTTTCTGTGGGAGGCAGGATAAGGAGGGCGTCTGGGAAGGAATATACAGGGTGATCGGTCGAACCACTGTTAGAGCGGAGGACTTGCCAATGGTAAGGGCTGGGAGAGAGCTGGACGCGAAGGAATCGGTGAAATTCATTGCGGAAACATTTTATCCGGAGGACTTGGAGGAGTCGGACAGTGACGATCATCGCCGAACCAGGAGAAAAGCTGGGGAGGTGAACGTCGGAGCATGTAGTGACCTTTGGGACCCCGACTTCACACTCTGCGAGCTGAAGGCTTCAGTTGATTCTTTCAACCCACGAAAAGCCCCTGGTGCGGATGGTTTTACCGCAGACATATGCCGTCACAGCATTAACGATGATGCCGAAACTTTTTTGCGGCTCCTAAACAAGTGCCTGGCTCTACATCATTTTCCGAGGGCCTGGAAGGAAGCAACTGTGGTGGTGTTGAGAAAGCCAGGAAGGGAGAATTACACAACCCCTAAATCACTAAGACCTATAGGATTATTGCCCGTTCTGGGAAAAATCCTAGAAAAAATACTAGTTGGGAGACTAAGGTTTCACTTGTTGCCTAGGATGAGTACTCGCCAGTACGGTTTCATGCCCCAAAAGAGCACCAAGGACTCCCTCTATGATTTAGTGCAGTACATCCGCGATAAATTAAAAAGAAAACAAATCATTACATTGGTATCTCTGGATATAGAGGGAGCCTTCGACAGCGCTTGGTGGCCTGCATCCAGAAGTCATCCGTACAATATACATGGCAACTATGGAGCCCATTGTCCTCTATGGGGCCAGCGCCTGGTCATCGGCCGCAAACAAATTAGGAGTTAGGAAGCAGCTTAACATGCTACAAGGTGGAATAGCCCAAAGACTATGTCGAGCCTATCGCACAGTCTCCTTAAACTCAGCACTGGTGTTGGCGGGGATTCTCCCCCTCGACCTCCGAGTGCGTGAGGTCGCCTCGTTATACGAAAGTAAGAGGGGAATAGCCTGGGAAGCATTGAAGGATAGGGACATGGAGCACATGACAAGGAGCGTTGACGCTCCTCACCCTGCTGACCATATCACCCTAGATATAAAACACATTGTTAACCAAGAGCAATACTTGCAGAGTGGAAACGCGGAAATTAAAATTTTTACTGATGGTAGCAAAATAGCGGGTAAGGTCGGAGCCGCCTTGACAGTATGGAGAGGGGAGACTGAAACAAACACCATCAAACTTGCTCTACCAAGCTACTGCACAGTGTATCAGGCTGAATTATTGGCACTAAATAGGGCTACAAAAGAAATAACTATGCGCGATGGCACTGCTTTTGGGGTTTATAGCGACTCAATGGCCGCTCTTCAAACCCTTCAAAACCCCCGTTCTTTACATCCGCTAGCGGTAAGAGCTAGAGACCATCTGAAAACGGCGTCTCTCCAGAACAAAGCTGTGACTCTGTTCTGGATCAAAGCACATGTAGGATTGACGGGAAATGAGAGGGCGGACGAGCTGGCGAAGTTGGCGGCTGTGGGTTCGAAACGCAAACCAGATTACGATCTATGCCCCGTTTCATTTGTCAAGGGTAGCATTCGAAGTGCGACCCTTGACGAATGGAACGAGAGGTATTAAAAGGAACAAACAGCAGCAGTAACTAAATTGTTCTTGCCTAACGCTAGACAAGCGTATAAAGTGGTCCGAAATTTCGAGGCCACTAGTGTTAAGACCCAGGTCATGACGGGGCACGGCGGGTTCTCTGAGTATCTGAACCGCTTCCGATGCAAGGAGAGCCCAGCGTGCGTCTGTGACCCAGAAGTTTGTGAAACAGTGCAACATATTTTGTTTAAGTGCCCGGTACACATGAGGGAACGGCACGAGGTTGAACACCGATTAGGGCGAAAAATAGAAGCCACAAACGTGGCGAGTATTATGCTGGGCAAAGATAGGGGCACGTTGCTAGACTACTGCGTCAAAATTGCTAACATAGTTATAAAAAGAAATAAAACTAAGCTATAGTAAATATGCTGTCACAATATACTAAGTTATATCATCGTACAGCATAAAATAAGATTTAGAATA
The DNA here is from genome assembly GCA_949316085.1 of Hypercompe scribonia. Classification (NCBI taxonomy): domain Eukaryota; kingdom Metazoa; phylum Arthropoda; class Insecta; order Lepidoptera; family Erebidae; genus Hypercompe; species Hypercompe scribonia. The sequence goes on from OX438983.1 coordinate 110,696, forward strand.
AGTACATTGACTAGTGTGTAAGCGGTAGTTTAAGTTAAATTGTATCATAGTTCGTAGTAGTATTGTTAAGAAATAAGTGATGTTTTAGAAAATAAGTAGACTAAGGCTTATGTATATTGTATATATAATGACACCTTAAATAATTAAATATATAGTCTGTGTGCACAAAATCGTACCCTAGATTAGACAGTAGTGTAGTGATTTGGTGATGCTGAGAGACGTATAAGAGCGTGATGTATGAACAGAATCTGGTGGAAACAGGCTCCAATTATGTTGGAGGACCTACGACCAGGCAGCAACACCCTGCGATGGCGGGTGCCTGCTAATTAAAAAAAAAAAAAAAAAAAAAAACCTAACCTAACCTTTTTTTTTTTTTTTAACGTGTGGAAACCCCCACGGGCCGTCACCCCACCGGGGTTTACGGCGGGGCGGTGTGTCGGAATCGGACCGACTAAAACCACACGGTGTGCCACTCTGCGCCTGAGAGAGGAGGGATTCGGGAACAGCTGTTATTACGACATCCTAATCCCTCCTAGCGCCTGCCCGCTTTCGTGGGCGCCATCTGCGGATAAACTCTCCATTTAGGTGACGTCCGGCACACGCACACGTCACCTCCTCGCGGCTGGCCACTATAGCGGATGGAGGGGAAAACCCGTCCCGTCCATCCGCGGCCACACTCAAGGCGGCATGAGGCGCTGGTATGCGCGTCTCCGCCGCCCGGCTCGCCGGCGGCGAATTGGGTCCGAGTGGATATCGTCCTCCCGGGCCTTCTCCGCCGCCTCCTTCCGCGAAATTACGTCTTCGCAGAAGGTTGCGACCGCGGTAAAACAACTGTCGCTACCGGCCATGGAGCGTATGACGGCCGGTAGCGAGAGATCTCCTCCAATAACTGCAGTGAGGACCCCACGCTGCACCGCCCAAGCGGAACAAACCGCTAGCGTGTGCTGAGCCGAGTCCTCACTGCAGTCGCAGTGGTGACAGGCGGGACTCAATTCCCTCCTGGCGACCGAGTGCAGATACTTGCCGAAGCAACCGTGCCCGGAAAGGACCTGCGTCAGTCGGAAGGAAAGGGTCCCGTGCTGCCGCCCTGCCCACTCGGCGATGACCGGCTGGAGAGCCTCCACGGCGGCAAAACCAGCACGTGGAGCCTCCAGCCGGGACGACCAACGAGCCATTGTGGCTCGACGAGCGGCCTCTCGCCACTCGCGTATCTCTTCGGGCGGGGGCCGTATGCCGCTACGCGCCCGGAAGTCAGCCGTCCGCCGATAAACTTCGGCGAGCACTCCCGCCTCCAAATCCCACGGGGGAGTTCCGGCCAAGGCGCACGCCGCCTCCGTCGATACGGTGCGGTAACCACGTATGGCTCTAACCGCCAATATCCTCTGAGGGCGCCAGAGGCGAGCCCTATTCTGGGCGGTCAGAGCCGCCGCCCACACCGGTGCACCATACAGCGCCATTGACCGGACAACCCCCGTGTATAGCCGTCTCGTCGCGACGCTAGCTCCACCCAGATTGGGCAAAAGTCGCCCAAGGGCAGAAGCAGCGCCGACCAGCTTTGGAGAAAGCTGTCGGAAGTGCTCGTCGAAGAGCCACCTGCCGTCGAGGATCAGGCCCAGATACTTCATCTGGGCCTGAACCGGTACGAGGACCGAATTGACCACGATGGAGGCGCCGGAGGGTGGACCACGACGGGGCCCATGGAACAAAAGGGCTTCCGTCTTGTCCAGGGCCACCCGCAAACCCAGCGCCTCAATTCGCCCGACCACCAGTGAGACACCGGTGGTGGCCAGGCGCGCCGCCTCTTGAAAGTTCATCCCCCGGGCCGTGACCAATGTGTCATCTGCGTAACAAAGTACGCCCAGCCCGGGGGGAAGACGACCTCGAAGGGCCCAGTCGTATCCCATGTTCCACAGGAGTGGTCCGAGTACAGACCCCTGCGGAACACCGCACGACATGAGCCGCCGCCTTAGAACACCGTCTCGGTCCTCGTACATGACGGTACGCTCCTCAAGATAGTCTGCCACAAGCCGCCTCAGGTACTTTGGCACCCCGTGGTAGTGGAGTGCTTCCCTGATGCAGCTAAATGGCAGACTATTAAATGCGTTGGCGATGTCCAACGACACCGCCAACAGCACGCCGCCACAGCTCACCGCCTCTTCGGTAACGGCCCTCAGGCGCAGCACGGCATCGACCGTCGAACGCCCCGCCCGAAAACCAAATTGGGCGTCCGACAGATCGGGGCCCACCTCGCGGAGGTGCCGGACGATGCGGGCAGAGAGTATCCTCTCAAACAGTTTACCCGCCTCGTCCAGCAGCACGATGGGCCTATAGGCCGCTACCGATTCGGCTGGCCGTCCCGGCTTCCTCAATAGGACCAGCTTCCCGCTTTTCCAGCACTCAGGGAAGCGTCCGGACGCCAAGCTAGCGTTCAGGACCTCCCTGAGGCGGTCCGACATGTGTTCGAGGGCTCGGGCCAGCACTCGGGCAGGTATCCCGTCCGGCCCGGGGGCGGTGTTCTTGGAGCGGATCCGTAGAACAACCGCCCCTACCTCCGATTCCCTGACGGGCGGAACATCGTCCTCGTTCCCCCCGTCGTCTCCGACCATGAAGGCCATCGACGGGGGTGTGTGCTCCACCCGCTGCGGGAAAAGGCCCTCGACCACTTCCCGCAGGAAGCTGGGCTGGAGTGTCTCTGTAAGGGGGGGGCCCGACGTGCGGAGCTTCTGTCGCGCCGCACGATAAGGGCGACCCCAGGGATCACGATCGAGACCCTCCAGCATCTCCTTTCTCTTAATTTCTTTGGCGCGGCTTATGGCCAGCTTCAGAGTTTTCCGCGCCTCTCGGTACTCCTCATGAAGCTGGTCCTCCCCGCCTTCTTCGCGGTGTCGCCGCCGACTACGGGTGTAGGACCTCCGGGCACGAGTACAGGCCACACGGAGGTCCGCCAACTCCTGGGACCACCAGTAAACCTCCTTCCGTGGAGGCCGGCAACCTCGGATGCGGGGCATGGCCGCATCACAGATTTGTGTAATCGCTTCGCAGAAGCGACCAGCCCCCATGTCGACCTCCTCGGTCGGGGCCTGCGGAGACAACCAAGAGTGAATAATGGCCGCCTCCTCTAGTAAGTCCCTATTTAATTTGGCTACAGCCCACCGCGGAAAGCGAGAAGAACGCCGCGCCGCGTGACCCCTACTGGCGTCCTGGGATCGGGAGAGCTCAAATCGGATATAAAGATGGTCCGAGAGCGTCTCAACCTCTTCCAGGACACGCCAGTTCCTTACTCGTGCGGCGAGGGCAGGGGTAGCGAACGAAAGGTCCACTATCGACCCTCCCTGCTGTCGCACGCACGTGTTGGTGGAGCCCCTGTTTAGTAAACAGAGGCCCACCGAGGCCGCCCACTCCTCTACGGCCTCGCTAACCTAACCTAACCTAACCTAACCTAGTTAAAATCCGTCACATAGAAACTCGAAAAATAAGCCCGAAACTGGTGGTTTTTATGCCTACTCGAGGGCACGATCCAGAGTAACTATTGTTGAAAATCGAACTAACGCCTTTCGCCTCAAATCGATGTGGAACAGTGAGAACTATGTTTTTTAACAACAACGGTCGCTTTTATACACTGTTTTGAGCATGTAAGATTTTCAGTGTAAAAACTCTAAACTTGTGTGTATTGTCAAAGTAAAAATGATGATTATAACTCACATATCTCCCTCGTTTCTCAACGTATCCGGTTAGTTTTAGTGTTACAGTTTCGGCAAGAGAGTCACCTACGTGATGACATATAGTGTTTGGTGTTTTGTATTGTAGATTTACTAAAATTTTTCATTATATTCGTAATAGTGCATAAAAAAGGGTCATTTTTCAACTTCTTTCGCGTATATTTCGTAAATGTCTCCGCCTACGTTCAATATTGTCACATATTTAGATAGGGCTCATCGAGATGCACTTATAAAACTACCTGCGTCACCCTTGCAGTGAATTATTTAAGTTTCAATTTCAAGTGACGATAGCTGAATACAATCACTGCTTTATTCGGGTTTGCTGAATGAATTACATTTGAAAAAAGTTTTCTTAATACTCACGTGCATTGAGGCTCGTGTCCACAGAAGAATAGCGTTAGTCGACGATGGTCACCGACACCTTCGCGAGTTTCTCCTTCACTGTAACGACACTCTCGATCCCCACTCAGCACGCAGGTCTCAATGTCCTGGAAACGATCACATTGAAAAGAATAAAAAGAAGGGTCACTTTTCAAATTCTTTCGCGTATGTTTCATCACTGTCCCCGCCTACGTTCAAAATTGTTAAATATTTAGATAGACCCTGTCGAGATGCGTCTGGTGACACCTCATTTTTTAAAATCCGTCACATAGAAACTCAAAAATAAGCCCGAAACTGGTGGTTTTTATGCCTACTCGAGGGCACGATCCAGAGTAACTATTGTTGAAAATCGAACTAATGCCTTTCGCCTCAAGTCGACGTGGAACAGTGAGAAATATGTTTTTTAACAACAACGGTCGCTTTTATATGCTATTTTGAACATGTATAATGTTCAGTGTAAAAATTCTAAACTTGTGTGTATTGTCAAAGTAAAAGTGATGATTATAACTCACATATCTCCCTCGTTTCTCAACGTATCCGGTTCGTTTTAGTCTTACAGTTTCGGCAAGAGAGTCACCTACGTGATGACATATAGTGTTTGGTGTTTTGTATTGTAGATTTACTAAAATTTTTCATTATATTCGTGATAGTGCTTAAAAAAAGGGTCATTTTTCAACTTCTTTCGCGTATATTTCGTCAACGTCCCCGCTTACGTTCAATATTGTTACATATTTAGATAGAACTCGTCGAGACGCGTCTGGCGACACCTCATTTGTTAAAATCCGTCACATAGAAACTCAAAAATAAGCCCGAAACTGGTGGTTTTTATGGCTACTCGAGGGCACGATCCAGAGTAACTATTGTTGAAAATCGAACTAACGCCTTTCGCCTCAAATCGACGTGGAACAGTGAGAACTATGTTTTTTAACCACAACGGTCGCTTTTATACACTGTTTTGAGCATGTAAGATTTTCAGTGTAAAAACTCTAAGCTTGTGTGAATTGTCAAAGTAAAAATGATGATTATAACTCACATATCTCCCTCGTTTCTCAACGTATCCGGTTCGTTTTAGTCTTACAGTTTCGGCAAGAGAGTCACCTACGTGATGACATATAGTGTTTGGTGTTTTGTATTGTAGATTTACTAAAATTTTTCATTATATTCGTGATAGTGCTTAAAAAAAGGGTCATTTTTCAACTTCTTTCGCGTATATTTCGTCAACGTCCCCGCCTACGTTCAATATTGTTACATATTTAGATAGAACTCGTCGAGACGCGTCTCGTGACACCTCGTTTGTTAAAATCCGTCACATAGAAACTCGAAAAATAAGCCCGAAACTGGTGGTTTTTATGCCTACTCGAGGGCACGATCCAGAGTAACTATTGTTGAAAATCGAACTAACGCCTTTCGCCTCAAATCGATGTGGAACAGTGAGAACTATGTTTTTTAACAACAACGGCCGCTTTTATACACGGTTTTGAGCATGTAAGATTTTCAGTGTAAAAACTCTAAACTTGTGTGTATTGTCAAAGTAAAAATGATGATTATAACTCACATATCTCCCTCGTTTCTCAACGTATCCGGTTCGTTTTAGTCTTACAGTTTCGACAAGAGAGTCACCTACGTGATGACATATAGTGTTTGGTGTTTTGTTTTGTAGATTTACTAAAATTTTTCATTATATTCGTAATAGTGCATAAAAAAAGGGTCATTTTTCAACTTCTTTCGCGTATATTTCGTAAATGTCTCCGCCTACGTTCAATATTGTCACATATTTAGATAGGGCTCATCGAGATGCACTTATAAAACTACCTACGTCACCCTTGCAGTGAATTATTTAAGTTTCAATTTCAAGCGACGATAGGAGAATACAATCACTGCTTTATTCGGGTTTGCTGAATGAGTTACATTTGAAAAAAGTTTTCTTAATACTCACGTGCATTGAGGCTCTTGTCCACAGAAGAATAGCGTTAGTCGACGATGGTCACCGATACCTACGTGAGTTTCTCCTTCACTGTAACGACACTCTCGATCCCCACTCAGCACGCAGGTCCCAATGTCCTGGAAACGATCACATTGAATTTCAGATTTTTTTTTCATTTTAATTCACCTATCTTCCTCGTTTCTCAACGTATCCCATCCGTTTTGGTCTTACAGTTTCGGAAAGAGAGTCACCTTTGTGGTGACATATAGTGATTGGTGTTTCGTATTGTAGATTTACTAAACTTTTACACTATATTCGTAATAGTGTATAAAGAGAAGGGTCACTTTTCAACTTCTTTCGCGTATGTTTCATCACTGTCCCCGCCTACGTTCAAAATAGTTGCATATTTAGATAGACCCTGTCGAGATGCGTCTGGCGACACCTCATTTTTTAAAATCCGTCACATAGAAACTCGAAAAATAAACCCGAAACTGGTGGTTTTTATGCCTACTCGAGGGCACGATCCAGTTACTATTGTTGAAAATCGAACTAACGCCTTTCGCCTCAAATCGATGTGGAACAGTGAGAACTATGTTTTTTAACAACAACGGTCGCTTTTGTATACTGTTTTATAATAAAACTCCAATTCACAGCACAGTAAAGTGCTGTGAATCTATGATTATCGAACCAATGCCCCAGCTCCTTACTCAATAATAAAAAACGCTATTTCAACCCCACCACTCTCACTCCTTTCACTGGCAGTTGTCACAAAAGAGTGACGGGGTCGAGTAGTGTTGCAATTTAAGAAAAATAAAACTATCCTCCATAAAACCATTACATTCGGCCATCCTACGAAATGTGTAGCCTCCTGGCATACTAAAAACATCAGGAATTCTACCAATAAATTAGTTACTAACTTAAGTTACTCATTGTTTTGAGGCCAATAGAATAAAATCTTAATTTAATTTTAATTTAAACAGCATAATCTCATAAAAGTATAATTTTAAATAACTACTGTACTGTAACTGTACATTTTGAAAGATTTCATGTGACTTAAATTATACAGTATTATGTACTAACACATTTAGGTATGCATACATTATTATATTTACAAATAAATGAGTTAAAAACATTATAGTTGTTAATTTTCTCATAAGTATATAGAATAACATAACTTAATTATTTTAATTTCAAATAGTTACTATGTTTTGAGATTAAACAATAACATATATTGTTCGTGCAAAATCAGTTTTAAACAAAATCTTATAATATGTAAATCAAAGATACTATTTGTAACAAAAATACGAAATTGGTATAAGTAATTTGAAATTTCGTACCAGTGATCATCTCACTGTATCTTATTCTTCTATTAAAAATAATAAACAAAATAATAATATTATATGTTTGCCCACTTCAATCCTATATGTAGCAACCAATATTGAATGATAATTCGTAACAACCGGCAAAGTTTCTGTCTTTCTCACTCATCATTATTCACTACAAGAAGACGAACCACTCGTTTCACTATCATACACCTATAGAGCTTTCACATTGATCCAGGGTCGAATTCTATCAAAAGCTATTACCGATTCATAAGGCTTACCTCTTTTAGGAAAACCTGGAATATCCGTTACTTGATAACGATCATTTCCTAACGCTTGAGAAATCTTAAAGGGGCCGACAAATTTAGATAGGAGTTTAGTACTTTTTCCATCATTACCGTAATTATTTCTTAAAATCTTAACTAGATCACCAACTTTGTATTTAGGTCCCGGCACCCGATTAGCGTCATGTCTACGTTTTTGAATATTCTGATCCTTTTCTATATTTGTACGGATAATACTTCTTACACGTTCCACGTCGTCTTGTGTGCTTTCAATTCCCATTTTGTTCACAAGATCATCACGCATTCTAATACCAAATAACGCTTCAGTTGGAATCTTTTTAGTGGTTGTATTAATTGTGTTATTAACTCTCCACTGAATTTTACCCAGTTGCTTATCCCAGTCACGTTCATTACCATTAAAGTTTTGTGCAGCTAAAGAATTGAGTATAACTTGATTATATCTCTCAGCTTGACCATTAGCTCTGGGACAAGCAACCGCGTTCAATGTGTGCTTAATGCCATGTTCATCGCAAAAAGCTTTAAAAACCGACGATGTAAAAGAAGTGCCACGATCTGACACAATTCTTGCTGGCAACCCAAAATCAAAAAATATACTTTGAAGAACCTTTATCGTAGTCTTTGCTTTCGTATTTTTGACTGCCCGCACGAATACGTATTTAGTGAAACCATCTACAATTGTTAGAATGTGGGTGTTAACATTCTTGCTCCTAACGAAAGGCCCCAATTGATCGATATGTATAGTATGAAACTGTATACATATCTTCTCTATAGGGAACAAATGACCGCTTTTCTGCCGAGATGCACTGTCTTTGTTATATGCACACTCAATGCAAGCGCCCACACATTTCTTCACAAAGCGCCTAAGTTTGGGGAACCAGTACTGACTTTGGACTTTTTCTAAAGTCTTAGTATAGCCAAGATGACCGATGTCATCATGGCTAGCTTTACATATTTGCCATATAGCATTTCGTGGAACAACCAAACGTATTCCGCCATCAAGTTTCCAATGCACGGTACCATTTTTCACTTCATAATTACTCCTTATTTCTTTACATTCTTTGTCTTCCTCGGGTTTTAGAATTTTAAATATCCGAACAATATCCGGATCTGCTAGTTGTAGAGTAAGAAGCCAGTTTTCCTGTTCTATTCTATAAATATTGAGACATGGATTATCATCTGCTGTAACGGATAGCGTGGTGTTTCTACAGAGAGCGTCGACATGTGACATTTGGACGCCAGGACGATATTCTATGTTAAAAGTAAATTCAGAAATTTGTAACCACCACCTTGCTATCCGCGGCAGCAAATCTCTTTTTGTCAAGGTGGTTCTAAGAGCCACGCAATCTGTACATATTTTAAAGTGTATACCCATCAAGTATACTCTAAATTTCTTCAAGGAGCACACGACAGCCAATGTTTCGAGCTCATAGGAATGAAGATGCTTTTCCTCAGACGTGGTCTGCCTGCTAAAATAGGCAACTGGTTTTAACACTCGCGTTTCTTTTTGCCACTGCATTAAGATCCCTCCTATGCCAAGAGCACTGGCGTCAGTGTGCAATTCGGTCTCCAATTTAGGATAATAAAGAGCTAAAACAGGCCTGTCGACAAGTTTTTTTTTGAGCAACGAAAGCAAATTTTCTTGTTCCTTGGACCACAACCACGCAGAATCTTTTTTTAGCAGATACGTCAATGGTCGGGCAATCAATCCATAATCTTGGATGAATTTGCGATAGTATCCCGTCAGGCCAAGAAACTGGCGAACTTCGTGAACATTACGAGGTGTTGAAAATGCTTTGACAGCTTGAGTTTTTGCGCTACCGAGCTGTATACCTTCTGCAGATACCTCATATCCCAGATAGTCGACTTTAATATCGAAGAAACGGCATTTTGACAATTTCAAAGTTAAGCCAAATTCTCTCATCAATTTCACAATTTTCTCTAGTCGTTCAAACATCTCAATCGTATTCTTGGCAGGTATCAACACATCGTCTAGATATGCTAAGGCGTATTCGTATCTTTTGCTTCCAAAGATCTTATTTATCATTCGCTGAAAGACAGCTGCAGCATTTGCTAGCCCGAAGGGCATCCGTTTAAATTCGTAATGCCCATCGGGCATGACGAAACCCGTAAGATGTTGACTGTCCTTAGCCATGGGCACTTGGTAATAATCACAAAAAAGGTCAAGAGTTGTGAAATAAGCGTTGCTGCTGATATTCGAGATCTGATCTTCTATCAAAAGGAGAGGGAAATGATCTTTTACTGTTTTATTCTTAAGAGCTCTGAAGTCTACGCAAAGTGTTTGTTCGCCAGTTTTCTTCCTCACCATAATGATTGGACTTGAATAACTGGAATTCGACTCTTGAATTATATCGTTTTGCAGTAATTCATCAATGGTCTCCCTTACTTGCTCTCTCTCTAAGTGTGACAATCGGTAAGGGCGATATACGATTGGTCTATTATGTGAAAGTTTAATGTGCATCTCCATGTCCTTTACACAACCTATTTCTTTTAAATTCGTTGCGAAGCAATCTCTATATTTTTGTAATAAAAGGTGCAACTTGTCTATGACGTCTTCACTCAAATTTTTCCCCACTTTAAAGTCTTCTTTTTGAAGGGGCTCAAAATCTTTGATTTCAGCAGTGATCCTATTGACCTGATTAAAGTTTGATTCTACTAAAGGAGCTGCCCGGGCTATCAAAGTATCCGCTTCAAAGGTTATGCTACGATTTGTCAGGTTACTAATTATCAAATCCCCTTTTCCGTCTTTTAAATTGTAAGCACCCTGAAATAAACTAAACTCTCGACCAGGTTCTGCAGTACAATATCCTTCAATAAAAACATTTCATTAAAATTGGTGTCTTTGGTATAGACAGGTAGAGTCTTTGTATGTAAAATTTGGGTTATGTTTGTAACGAAAAGTTTAATCGGATTGTAATTATTTTCAATATTGAATGGATTGCAGTTCGGGCTTTTATAAAAAATTAAATGAGTACTATCCTTTAATACGATTATAAATGGTAGTTCGGTAAAGTTATGTGCTATGATCAAAGATGTTGACATAAATTCATCATCCACTACAAGCACAGTGATCGATGCCTCAACTTCATCAATTCTGACGGTGATATGAGATTTGTATAATAGATGAATTGCCAATTTCCCAAAACCTCTCACTACAGGCAATTCATCAAATATCTTAGAAAATTTTAAGGAATCTGCGTCACTTTGGCTGCATTCACTCCCGAAATCTATGTATGCTTTTAACCAACTGTCATTAACAAGGATATTCTTATAAAATTTTTCATTAGTTTTATTCGATACGTCAATTTTTAAAGTTTTCTATTCTGCGGGTTCAGCACGCGTCGATACAGAGGTTGTTGCTACTGCTGATCGTGGTACATAAGGGCGTAACTTACAGTCGTCATTATCATGTCCAATCCTATGACAACGTTTGCATTTTGATTTTTGATTTGATCGGAATAGGGCATTTGTAAAATGGATACCCTTTTTGGTTGCAGTTGAAACACGTAATCGCAGAACTATCGTTTGGAACTATATTAGGATTATTCCGACTAACAAATCTTTTGTTATTGCGTTCTCGGTTACTATTTTGATCAGATGGAGGTAGCTGTACGCGTTGAGTACTTAAAAAGCTTAATAGCCTGAGGAGGTTCTGCACATCGAAGGGTCTGTGCACCACTTTTGATAGACACGTCACTAATACCATGAATTATGCAATCGACAGCCTTTTTGCCAGTTATTTCGCATCTAGTTAATAGACATAGCTTATCATAAAAATATTCACGGAGGCTTTCGTCACTTCGTGAAGTCCTGTTTAACATTTCCTCCAGAAGACGTCCGTAATTTTCCTCGCTCGGAAAAGCCTTCAAGAGTTTTTCCTGCCATTCACTCCATGAGAAAATCACTGTAGGTAGAGCTTCAAACCATTTCTTGGCCCAACCAGTGAGCTTTTGCAAAGAAAAATGGACAATTTGTTTTTCATCCCACTCATAAATGGCGGCACATTCGTTAACTTTTTTTAGCCAAGATTCAATGGTTTGAGACCTGTTTGCAGGATCAAATTCCGGCACAACATTATTTAAGTTATTGTTATTAAATGAATTCTTACTCGTCTCCCCTTTGAAGTTAGCTAGCAGTTTCAAAACGTCATCTGTAGTCGATCGTTTCGATGTTTTTTGCATCCTCCGTGGCGGAGTATCCTCACTTGACGACGTTGAAGTAGATGACGCCGAAGAAGTTCTTTTTCTCTTTACTTTCCTCCGTTTTGTGTACTTACGCTTCTTTGGTGGAGTCGTAGGTGGCGTACCTCCAACTTGGTCATCATCTGTCATATATAAATGTATTAAAACCCTAAAATCATGTCAGAATCTCTCTTATTTACATCAAAGTTCACTAGTTTCCTACAGTCCAGCGAGCATCATTGCTCACTTAATCATTATCCAGCGTACATCATTGTTCGCTCAATCATTATCCAGCGGTCATTCACTGTTCGCTCAATCAATTTCCCGTGAACACCTTTGTTCACTCAATCATTATCCCGCAAACATGTTGGTTCTCCACTGTTTAATCGTTCAAAGCGAGTAATTCTAACTGTCATTAATACAAAAAATTGAAAAGTAAATGATTCGCCCAAAAATAAAGTCTCATAAATAATAAAATAGAAACCTATATTATATTTTTCTCTATTGGGAGTTCTCGCTTGTACAACTATGAAATCATTACCCATATTCAATTTCCAAATATCACGTAAAACGTTTAAAATTCTAAAGAATTCAAAATAGGTTTTATAAATGTACTTAAGGTAGATTGAAAATACAATTTAAAATCACATTTAATACTTTATAAATAAATCAGTAAGTCAGTTAATAAATATTTTTAATAATGACGTAAAGTCTCATGTAACATATGCATGATTTGCATTTTTGGAGAATAGCTCTGATCAAATGTATTGCAAAAGTTTCATATTTGTCCAGTATCGAAATTAAATAAAAATAAATTTTAACAAGTGTTATAGTTATTTTGTATTTTGATGTAATTCCAAATCAAGTTTCCTTCTTTTCTTTCTTATTTAAAATTCTGAACGCGTACATACCTGGATTTTTAGATCCCACTTCTGAAATATAATAAAACTCCAATTCACAGCACAGTAAATACTTTTATTTCACTTTTAACACTGTTATCAGCCAACTAGCACAGTTTTCACTAGACGTCTTCCCACCTCTATGGTTATCGAACCAATGCCCCAGCTCCTTACTCAATAATCAAAAACGCTATTCCAACCCACCACTCTCACTCCTTTCACTGGCAGTTGTCACAAAAGAGTGACGGGGTCGAGTAGTGTTGCCATTTAAGAAAAATAAAACTACCCTCCATAAAACCATTATAGTTTTGAGCATGTAGAATTTTCAGTGTAAAAACTCTAAACTTGTATGTTTTCAAAATGAAAATGTTGTTAGTTTACATGAATATAACTTCACACATCTCCCTCGTTTCTCAACGTATCCGGTTCGTTTTAGTCTTACAGTTTCGAGAAGAGAGTCACCTATGTGGTGTCATATAGTGTTTGGTGTTTCGTATTGTAGTTTTACTAAAATTTTTCATTAATTTCGTAATTGTGCATAAAAAGAATGGTCATTTTTCAAGTTCTTTCGCGTATATTTCGTCAATGTACCCGCCTACGTTCAAAATTTTAACGTATTTAGATAGGGCTCATCGAGATGCACTTAAAAAACTACCTACGTCACCCTTGCAGTGAATTATTTAAGTTTCAATTTCAAGCGACGATAGCTGAATACAATCACTGCTTTATTCGGGTTTGCTGAATGAATTACATTTGAAAAAAGTTTTCTTAATACTCAGGTGCATTGAGGCTCCTGTCCACAGAAGAATAGCGTTAGTCGGCAAAGGTCACCGATACCTTCGTGAGTCTCTCCGTCACTGTAACAACACTCTCGATCCCCACTCAGCACGCAGGTCCCAATGTCCTGGAAACGATCACATTGAATTTCAGGTTTTTTTTTCATTTTAATTCACCTATCTTCCTCGTTTCTCAACGTATCCCATTCGTTTTAGGCTTACAGTTTCGAATAAGAGAGTCACCTATGTGGTGACATATAGTGATTGGTGTTTCGTATTGCAGATTTAGTAAAATTTTTCATTAATTTCGTAATTGTGCATAAGTAGAAGCGTCATTTTTCAAGTTCTTTCGCGCATATTTCATCAATGTCCCCGCCTACGTTCAAAATTGTTACATATTTAAAAAGAATTCGTCGAGACGCGTCTGGCGACACCTCATTTGCTAAAATCTGTCACATATAAACTCGAAAAATAAGCCCGACTCTCGTTTTTATGTCTACTCAAGGGCACGATCTAGAGTAATTATTGTTGAAAATCGAACTAACGCCTTTCGCCTCAAATCGATGTGGAACAGTGAGAACTATGTTTTTTAACAACAACGGTCGCTTTTGTATACTGTTTTGAGCATATAAGATTTTCAGTGTAAAAATTCTAAACTTGTATGTTTTCAAAGTGAAAATGTTGTTAGTTTACATGAATATAACTTTACACATCTCCCTCGGTTCTCAACGTATCCGGTTCGTTTTAGTCTTACAGTTTCGGCAAGAGAGTCACCTATGTGGTGACATATAGTTTTTAGTGTTTCGTATTGTAGTTTTACTAAAATTTTTCATTATCCTTGTAATTGTGCATAAAAAGAAGGGTCATTTTTCAAGTTCTTTCACATATACACACGTCAACCCCACGTCTAAGTTCGAAATTTTAACATATTTAGATAGGGCTCATCGAGATGCACTTAAAAAACTACCTGCGGCACTCGTGCAGTGAATTATTTAAGTTTCAATTTCAAGCGACGATAGCTGAATACAATCACTGCTTTATTCGGGTTTGCTGAATGAATCACATTTGAAACAAGTTTTCTCAATACTCACGTGCATTGAGGCTCGTGTCCACAGAAGAATAGCGTTAGTCGGCGATGGTCACTAATACTTATAGGTCACCGATATTTATACACAAAAATACAAAACCAAGAAAGAAAGAAGGAGACAAAGAATCGAATGGATATAAGAGTGAACGAACGAACGAAGAGGACGTATTAGTGAGTACGCCTATCTCGGTGGTCTCCCAGAAGTCACTTTGACTGCTGGGAGCCGAAGAATTTCGGAAGGATTACTTTCCAAATCGGCTATTCCGTCGGACGGAGGTAACTCCAGTGTAACTATGGACGCACTGGAGTCGGCAAGGATGGAGCTCTGCGAAAGCAGAAAGCGCGGACACCCCAGGGACGAGGAGAGTGATACGTCCCAGGAGATACTGCCCCCTAAAGTGGGTAGCAGCCGCAGAGGTCGGTCACGCACTCCAATCTCGACCCCATCAGGCTCCGTCTTCTCCAAGGCAGAAGCTTATAGAAGGGTCAGAGCAGAGGGTGAAAGCGCGGCGGAGGAGAACATTGCTGATCTCCTGCAAAAATACGAGAACTGGTAGAAAGGGATTCTGTCTCCCAAACACCGGTGTCTTTGCAGGAGAGAGTAAATATAGGGGTGGCCATAATCCAAAAAGTGGCCACCAAATCCAGGAACTTTAAGAGTTCCTTCGTAAGGGCTTTTAAGGACTCTTCCTCATCCATTGCTGGAGTCGTGGAGAATCTCATGAGGGACGTAGCTCGACTTCAGGCGGCTAACGACCGCCTGACGGGACAAGTAGCTGAGTTCAGCGCTCAGTTCACCCAAATCCAAGCACATCCACCGACAGAAGATCCGGTCAAGACTTCATCTCAGTCTGCTCCCTCGCCCAATGTCGGTACCATCCCTGACGCCCACCTGCGTCAAATTACGGACGCAGTGTGGCGTATGACGGACGGGCGTCTTGTTGGCCTAGAGGCAAGGTATGTGTTGTATGTAAACGATTACAGATATTGGTTTTTTAAAAACTGGAGTGATCAAAACAGTACCATATATTTCTTTCATGTCACTTAAGTGAGTAGACAGATCAACTGACTACCGCTATCCAATGATTGATGTGATTTCTTAAAACACGTTTTCTACGAGACCGTGATACCACGTTGAACTAGTCGATCATGGTCTCACGGTCTTCCACGGTCTTAATTTTGTACTTAATGGGTACAGATTGTACTAATTTAAAATTGCAAATCAATATACTTACGAAGGGATTCCATTGATTTTAATACCAAGAATTGTGCACACTATGTCGACTATATAGGCAGGTATGTAGTGTAGGATCAAAGTAAAAAGCCAATATAAGACGGGATTGGTCACTTCAAGTAGATAACAGTACCAGACAGCGAATGGAGTGCTGATCCTTTTACAGTCATCACTCCTCAAAGTTGATGCTATGAAATCTAGAAAGAAAAAATAGAAAATGAAATGATGATCAATCACCACCAATAGTCTGCCATTCTGTCTCCTTATCTCCTTAGAAAGGAGTTTTAACTTACTAGCATTTGGCATAATTTTCATTTTATCCATGTTTTAAGACCCACAAGTTAAGAGACTACCAAGTTCATTAAGCGTTGTGCTAAGATTGTAACCAGTATGATGATCGTAGCTCTTAGATTTAATTCATGCGTTCCATCAGGCAGAGTTTTTAGTAGGCATTAATTTTTTAAGAGGTTGCCAAAGTGAGAGTCACAAATTAAAGCAGAGGTAAGAGTTATCGTGGGGCGCGAGATAGCGTCTTGCTAGGCCGTCATGTGGGGGTCACCATACTGCATTGTCAGCATTCACAACAAGTATGGAGACCTCAACACATGGATTCGATTTATGCTTTCCATTCGAAAATAACCTTAGTTCAACTAATCCTAGTTTCTGAATTAGTGAAGTTTACAGACCTATTTACTTATTCTTATTTTCTCCTGTTTTTGCTATCGTTTTAAATAAATACCGGTTAATATTTTTTCAACATATGGTAATCATTAATTTCAAACAGACTACACTACTTCACAAATTAATTAAATTATTATATAGCTTCTCCTTTAACACAATCGAAACGATAAATGATACTTACTGCAGCTTTTTACACGCTTTGGCCAACGACACACATTCTCTGGTGCCTCGAACGTTGGTGAATGTGGCGTCTTGTAATGGTCCTTCGAACCGAATTGTCGCTGCCATATGAACGATGAAATCAACCTAAGGCCACTGATCGACGGACGAGTAAGACCGCGGTTTTAAATACCGACGAACCTGGCTCGCGGCTCGTTGGTGCTGATCGATTAGCAAGCAAAACAGTCGCAAACATGTCTTGTTCCGAGTCTGAAGCCTTGTGTTATCTCGCCATAGGATATTACGCAGTTATGAAAAAAAAAAGAAAACGCCCTAAAGTTTGGGTTAAAAGTTGGATTGAAAAAAGGCAAGCTTTGTCACATACCCATTTAATTCCAGAATTGGCAGCAGAGCCATTTGATTACCAAAATTATCTGAGAATGTCTGAAAAATCGTACAACGAGTTGTTATCTTTAGTGACACCTTTAATACAAAAACAAGCCACTGTAATGCGAGAAGCTATTTCTCCACATGAACGTCTAACTGCTACAATCAGATACCTGGCAGAAGGGAAAAATCAAACCAGTTTGCAGTATCCTACTTTAATATCTAGGCAAACTTTGGGAAGAATTATTCCAGAGACATGCAGAGCTATTTACGGTGCATTGAAAAACGAATATATGAAGGTAAGTAAAACATTTATTTGAACTTAAAATTTTTCATTAGATACTTCAGAACAATACAACAATATTTGAAAAAAAAAACTTATGGTAAAAAATTTGAAACAAAATATGACAGCTCTTTTGAGTTTCCTGAGTCAAATTGTTGATTATCTGTAGCTGTCTGAACTTGAAACTGTGGTAGAGTTGAGATTGTGGATGTAAAATTAGATGATGAGGTATTTACTGAAGCTGGAGCACGTAATAGTAGTTGATCATCTGTGGGTGTCAGAACTGGAGCAGTTGCAGTCAAATAATTTACATTTCCATGTCCCACGTTAACTTCTGAATTTACAGAGAGCCGTTGCATTTGCCCATAAAAAATTACATCGTTGATTAGTTTCTCTGATAATATTTTCTGTTCTTTCGTCATCGTCCTTAATTTTATAGCAACATTTTTCCCAAAAATATCAAACTCATCATCTTTCTGACTGAGCCGTTGACTAATCAAACTAAACATATGATTTACATTGTCGTCTTTTCGTTTCCTTGTAAATGATGGAGGTTCAGGCGTTGTAGCTGGAGATGGAGTTTGAGATGCCTGTCCAGGCAATGAATTAAGCGATGGCGGTGGACTGATTATCTGCAATAAAACAAATAATTAAAGTACCTCTTGTCTTGTTTCAGTTTCCTGGTAATATAGAAGAAATGAAAATGATAGCTAAACAATTTCAAAACAAGTGGCAGTTCCCCAATTGCCTTGGATCAGTAGATGGTAAACACGTCAAAATAGTTCCACCTCCTGGCGCTTGGATCCCATTTCTTTAATTATAAAGGCTTTCATAGTATTGTTCTCATGGCAATTGTCGACGCAGATTACCAATTTATATTTGTTGATGTCGGCATTAACGGCCGCGTTTCTGATGGAGGAGTTTTAAAAAAGACAGAATTTTATAAGCGTTTGAATGAAGGTGATTTATATATACCACCACCGGAAAAACCAACACAGGACTCAGATCCTTTACCATTTGTGTACATTGGTGATGAAGCTTTCGCCTTAAGACCAGATTTCTTGAAGCCATATCCACAACGAGAATTGAGTGATCATGACAAGAGAATCTATAACTATCGAGTGTGCAGAGCTCGGAGGATAGTAGAAAATGCGTTCGGTATTTTAGCCGCAAGATTTCAAATATTTCACAGTGCTATCAACTTCCAATCAGTCGAAGATATTAGTTTTGTGGTATTGGCTTGTTGCACTCTGCATAATTATTTATGCAAATCCAGAAGGGATTATATCACTCCAGGTGACAGTGACACAGAAAATCATATTACTGGTACAATTCAAGAAGGTCTAAGCCCGGGTGGTATTTTAGAGCCCATACAAGTGACCCGTACTGGAAATTCAAGCAATAATGCAAAAAAAGTTAGGGAAGATTTTGTTAAATACTTCAATACTTCTGGGGTTGTACCATGGCAAGAAAGAATGATAAATTCGTAATTATAATAGGTACTCACATCGTTCAGAGAATCTTGAGTTGATACTTGACTACGAGTCTCATCGTCGTCACTTCGAAGAGTTGACATTGATGCTGTAGCTGTAAAATAATTGTCTGTATTACATATTTGTTTCATTAGTTGATGTTATTTGTTTAAATATCCAGGGCGTAACGGTTAGATGTAGTCATATATTAAGGGCTTGTTCTACCCATCAATACGAACAACTTTTACTATGGGGGCAACTTCGAAATCGCGAAAAAAATGAGCTGTTGCATAGAAAAGTTCAATAACCTCCCGATGCAATGTATGAAACAGCAGTTTTTTTTTTGCGATTTCGAAGTTGTTCCCATAGTAAAAATTGTTCGTATTTATGAGTAGAACAAGCCCTTAAAATATGACTACACTTAACCGTTAGACCCTGTATATTTATAAAATAAATAAAATTTAAAAATAAAAATAAATTTATGTGTTAATAAAGAACTACATACTTACATACCACAATTGTTACCTACTTGTCAATAACCAATTTTTTTATTTTTTTATTCATAGTAAAATTGATAGGTACGCACCTATATTAACTATTTACTTACTTTCGATCGGATCGTTGAGAAATTCTAGCTCCTTATAATACCACAACTTTGGCTGATACAAATCTTCAACTCCGGAGCCGGTTCTCATGCTTGCTTTAACCTTGTTTCGTTCTTTCCTGTGGGA
Source organism: Hypercompe scribonia (assembly GCA_949316085.1). Lineage (NCBI taxonomy): Eukaryota > Metazoa > Arthropoda > Insecta > Lepidoptera > Erebidae > Hypercompe > Hypercompe scribonia. Next base: position 130,255 of record OX438983.1, read on the forward strand.
AGCTCGTAGTGACTGAATTTTTTTCTTAATATCGGTTATATCCGAGTTTGGTTCATATTTTTTTGCAATATCCACGAGTTTATTATATGCTGCAAGCCTATTTGCTTTGTTTTTATACTCGCTTGTTTTGGTTTGCCATAAACAGGGACAGTCTCGAAAGGCATTTATAAATTGTATTATAAAATCGTGGCTGCAAGTACGTAGATCCATTATTGTGACACGGACTGAGCACGCACGTTACGAAGTTTGTAGTAGGTAGGTACACAGCTCTTCTGGCGCACATCCGTCCTCTAGCGCTGTCGCCGAAAAGTGACGGCTCGGCTCGCCGGCCGTGATCGACACGCGGTTTTGCATGGCGAGCCGAGTAAAAAATATAGCACGACGACGAGCCGCGAGCCAGGCTCGGCGGTATTTAAAACCGTGGTTTTGCAATGATACACCGGCGAGCTTTACCGACGAGCCATAAAACCGCGGTCTTACTCGTCCGTCGATCAGTGGCTTAAGAATAATCAAATATTTTTGTGAGAACTTTTAACGTATCGTTCCGCTTTTACCTGTGAGAATAATAGTGGATGTTTACACGTTAAGTCGTCGATCCTGTCTACAACATTACGCAATCGTTATGGATAGTTGAAGTTCTAAATTGTCCGACAATAGAACGTCGGTATCGAGCGGTATTGTGGAGTTCTAATGGTAGTCTGTATCATAGTGGATTTGAAGCTGACCCAAACCTAGTTGCAATCAGTAATCGCCCGAAACTCCAAGCCCTTTATCCGTTTGTTAATTGTGATAAATGTTCTTCGACATTTATTAATGTATCATGACTAACTTTGATCAAACGTTTTGTATGCGAGTCAGTAATTACCTTTAGCAAAGCATAATGATAGACAACATTACAGATACACTGATTATATCATTTGAACGTAAATTTGGGGAGAGAATTAAATAACAGTAATTACACGCTTAAAAATGTTAGTTATATGTAATATTGACAAAAGCCGGGTGGTGTTTTGAGGGGATAGTTTTACAGGTTTTAATTGATCGTGATGCAAGTTGGCTGCCTAAACGTTGAAACTCAATCATGATTAAATTATTATGAAAGTAGACAAAATTATATATTGTTTTTTAAAAGAATATCAACAAAATGTATTTAACTGTTTTGGTATCAATATAATTTAAGGACTGAACTACTAACTAACTAACTAACTAACTGAACTAACTTTCTAGTAATATAGCTTATAAATAAAAGTAACACGCAGGCTACTATTTACGGCGGTAACCGACATACACACGGGTCGAGCCGCAGGAAAAGCCAATCTATTATATAAAAATGAGAAGGTGGTTTGTGTACTATAACTGAAAAAGTGCTGCACTGATTTAGATTAAATTTTAACAATATGTGAAGGGAGTTGTTATGTACTTATTTTCTTTGTCTGTTTTTCGCGTCAATTTTGGCCTTCATTAGTTATAAGTGCAAGTATAATGAGTGACAACGAAGCGTGGCAGGAGGGTACAACTAGATAATAACTTAGGACATCTGTACTACGGTAACCAGACTGCTGCTAAACATACTTGAATATATTTTTATAAAAATATGCTTTCAACATCTGTCACAAATGGATGTCACATCTCAAACTAGGCAGACCTTGGGCTACGGTAATCAGACTGCTGATGAACAATGATATATTTTTAAATACACGTATATCATTAATAAAGTACACCCAGACACAAAACAAATTACCATGCTCACCACACAATATCTGTTGTCAGTCGAAATTCAAGCCAGGAAAGCCACTACACCGACAGGTCGGTCAAGTCGAAGATAAGGGAACCATTAAATCACCACGGAACTACTAAATAATTATATAAGTATCATTACACGGATGACGCAGCTACGGAACCTTCGGTATATATACGTGCAAGCGCTGGCTAATAATGATTGTAGAATTATGCTTAGAAATGGCGAAGAGTTCTCAACTATGCCGAGGTTTGCTTAGAAATCACAACGTATCGATATAGTAGTTATTGCTGTTCTTGTTGGTGAAGAATAACTAACGGAGTCACGAAAGTTGCCGATACTGAAGGTTGCGTCGGCATCTTTAAGTTTATCTTGGCTTCCAAAGAATTGTGAGGTATACCAAAGCTACCTCACCGTTTCAACTACGCTCAGTGTCGTAAATTGGGATAAAATCTTGAATGATCCACAAACGGGCGTTATTTGTATCGTTTGTACTATCCTCCATGACACTTGATATATTTTAAATACGTGAGTTGTTTGTAAAAAAAAACCTACGTGGATTTATTATATGTTAATATAAATAAATAATTATATTTTACCTGACTGGTATGAAGCCATTTTAATAGCACGATGACACTGTTAACCACTGAAATATGCAACCAAGACTGGCAGGACAACCGCAACGTCGCTGACTTAAATAAAGTATTCTAATGAGGGTACCCGTAGAAATTAATTAATCAACTGCCCTCCCGTTTGTATTAGTTAGTGTCGGTATTAAATTCGAAAGTTAAGACCGACACTAAGTTTCATCCCCACCTAAGAGTGCAGCCAATGTAATATACCTGAGAATGTTCAATAATGTTATTGGCAAGCGACCTAAAGCTTTTCTGCTCAAATCGACCTTGAACTGTGACAAAAACGTTTTATTACAAAATCCGTAGCTATTAAATACTGTCTTTGAATATTTATACTTTTGGAAATTCACATAACCTATATATTGACTTAGTAAAATTTTCTTTTGTGTACAGTGATAGGATTTCGTATATGTCTCTCGTCCCTCAACGCATCTGGATCGTTCTAGTCTTGAATTTTCGGCAGCAGCGTCACCCACTTTTAATTTTTTTTGTAAAATTACAAGTGTTTTACAAAACAAATATGAGAAAAATTCCAAATCAACGTATAGTAATACAAAACATAATAAAATTCGAATAAAATTACAAGACATGTAAAGGAACTTACTATAATAAGTTGTAATTTTGGAACCTTTATGTAATTATCCTACACGTATTGTAATAGGCACGATGACGAATTTTGAATAACTGGTTTTTCAGATTCAGAAATAAATATTATACACAACGTATATCAAATTTCTGCTTAATATGAGGAATCAGTATTAAAGAAAATATATTTTACTTTAAAAGTTTTTTCATTGCCGCCAAAACGCTTCAATCTGTCAATGGCGTGGCTTGTGGCGTTCCGTTCAATGTAAATATTGACGGCTACAGTATTAATTTTGCATTGTTTGTTTTAAAAGTTCTAAAATATGAGTTCGAGACCGTATAGGTGTTGTGCAGTGCCTCTGTGTATTAATACAACTATAAAAAGCCCGGATAAGTTATTTATATTCATTCCCTATGACAAAACAATACGAAATAAGTGGTTTAAACTTGCAAGACGTGATATAAAAGAAATATTCCTAGTATCTTAACTAATACTCAACTTTATTTCTGTGAAGATCACTTTGACGTAAGTATTTACTTATAGTGGATTCCACATAGTTTCCAATCCATTATAATTATAACGCTGTTCAATATTTAAACTTTGAGGTTACATTTCACCTTTCATATTTTTTTCTGTTTTATCACAGAATACATAATACTTTTATTTAAATTTCAGTTACCGAATGATATGGAGAACTATATGCAGTATCACTTGATGGGATCAGTGTCACAGATACGCATGAAAGCAGGCTGCATTCCTTTAAGATTTGCTTGTCGACCAGATAGAAGAAAAAGAACAGCTGATACAATAGAACGGCAATATATTGTCAAAAAACAAAGGAAGGAGTTGATTGAAGAATTACAGAAAGAAATAAAAAACAGGACAGATAGAGAGTCTTCATCGGAAAGTTCAGGTGTCAACTTAATTTTAATAATTTTGTTTGAATCACACATTGACTCGGTGTTCATTATTATTTTACAGAGAAATGGCATATTATACCCATGTCATGTCTTAACTCTTACCCCCATATTCTTAGTTGTTTTCCTCAAGACAGTCATTCATAAAAAAATACAAATATGAAAGAAAAACTGAGAATGAGTCAAGTAGAAAATTTCTTCAGGAAACGACTTATATTATGGAGGTTAATTAATTACTATATTTTATTGGTTCTTCATGAATGTCAAATCCATGCACATACAAAAAAGTCAGTGTCAGTGAATTGTTGTTATTCTGTAAGTTTTCTAAAAATATTTCTTTTTTTCAGTTTTGCAAGAAAATGTTCCACAACATGAAGTCTCTCATCTGAGCGTTTTTCCTGCTGCATCCACAGCAGCCTTACTCTAGACTTCAGGATCCCATGCAATAACTACACAAGATACACCTATGACAGCAAATAAACTGGGGTAAAACTATCAAAACAGGAGACGAGAGAAACTAAACAAATCGCTAGTTTAAGAATACATGTGGAAAGATTGATTAGACGATTACGGGAATTTAGTTTGTTAAAGCTACATGCTTGTATAAACCTCAATCTTGTGAAAGTACTTGATGATATTATCACTATTGCCTGCGGATTAGTTAACTTACAAGATTCAATGATTAATAGCTTAGCCGTTGGTGGTGATGTCCTCTTCCAAATGGCACCGGCAGAAACAGTGCCGTCACCAACTAGCTAGCTCAGAGAAGCCGTCAGAGCCTTCAAGTAAAATAATAATTGAAACCACTGATTTTTACACCGAACAGTCTCAACAGATGTTAACATTCAAAGAAAATGCAGAGAAAAAAATTAGTCTATTAGAGAATAAAAATACCCACCCACAGAAAGTAAATAGTGCTTGAGCAGAAAGAATAGCATTATTGCAAGAATAACAGACCGAGAAATGCATTGAGATTTTTAGATTAGATGAGATTAAAGACGAAGACACTATGCAATGAGTAAATAAGATATCGAGCCGATACCGCCAGGGACTCATTGGTTGTGTAACAAGTGGCTCTATCTTGTTGAAATCATGTATTACAATCGTAACCAGCAAATTCCAGTAGCATCGCTCCCAAGAACTCCCGTAATATTTTCACATATGCAGCAGTAACTGAAGTAACTGAACGGCCGCGAGAATGTTCAAAAAAATAGGATCAATATATTTCGTTTGCTGAAATTTCACCCCATACAATTACTTTGGAAGAATGAAGTGACCTTTCGTGTTTAGCTTTGGAATTTTCACTGCTCCGTTGAGGTAAAAATGGGCTGCGTCAGAAAAAAAGATGTCAAAATCACTGAACGTTGTTTCGGCATACGACTTGTGCAAATTTAAATCATTAGGTTTTAGTTTCTGCACTATTTGGATCTTACATGGATGTGATTTCAAATGTAATTTCAAAATACGGTGTCATGATGTGCGGGATAATCCTAATATGGCCGAACGCTTGCGCATCGATAAATCTGGATTACGTCGAACAGAAGCGGCAACTTGCTGCACGTTCTCTTCGGTAAGAGAAGTCTGTGGGCCTCCTGTTTGCTTCACATTTCTTCACCTATTTCTTCATTGAAGGAGCAAGTGTAAATCGTATCCAACCTGAAATACGTGTCTTATAGTAATAGGTGAACTGTTGTTTAAATAAAATTGTTTTTCACAGCAAGCTCGCTGCGACCTCATAAAGCGATCTATTGCGACAAAATTTCCGAGAAACGAGCTAGTGGTCAGATCTCTCCCCGCGTCCCGCGCTACTTTTGTTTGCGCGGGATGTTAGATTCAAATATTAACAAATTCTTGGCTTACCCTGTATAATATTGTGGCAAGTCACAGGTTTGATTCCCGTCTGGGCCCAAGTATACAATTGTGAATGCAGTGAGGCAACGCTACTACACTAGCACCATAGCACATAGCCCGGCCCCTTTACACCAGCAGCGTTGCCTACCAAATTATTTAAATTAAATAAATAAGTAATAATAATAAATAAATATTTCAGACATTAAACAGCAACATCATCTAGTTTTAAACTAAGCAGAGCTTGTACTATGATAACTAGACTTACTGATACAATATTTATCTACTTTTTTTTTGCAAAAACATACATATTATACATAAAAAACACCCAAACTTTGAAACAAATAATTGCAGATCTTACAAACATTTGGTCCGACCCGGGAATCGAACCCGAGACCTCAAGCATAGCAGTTGTATTCATTACCGCTGCACCACCGAGGCAGTTAAATTGACATCACGTTTGTTTGTAAATATCCAAATGTAAACATTAAAGACTTAATAAAAGTAAGAATAAAGAGACGTTGATGAACGTAAACATAAACAAAATCTTATCTGCTGCTGGGTAAAACCGTGCGGGTTTATCCAGAAATACGGATAACGTAACACGATGCAACTGAATGACATTCACAGGTTGCTAAAACCTTGGACGTTGGTTCCGTGATACTTTAACTACGCGGATATTGTCTATTGGTACTTTAAGAGAGATCAGATAGTGATGCCATATTGTGCCTCGTGGCTGCTAATATTTCTAAGGTTATTTAATTATTTTTATGAATCTTTTAATGAACTTATTACTGTCCATTAGAACATTTGTGATCGCTTTGAAATAATCGTCACCGAATTGACTGACTCGTCACCACACAATCCAAGGCTGAAAGATTATTTGAACACGCGCACACGAAGGTGGGCGTTTGAAACGAATTTAAATGTGAGCATCTTTTATAGTATGCTTACAATATATTCAAAAAGACAAAGGGGTTATCGGCGGTGCGACCTTCGATACCTGCCGCTCTTATAGACACCAATAGTTCCAGCTCCAATCACTCCTTCATCATGCGAGGTGCAACACTGGTATTGACGCTCATTGTCACCCTGACGATTGGTAGCGGAACTGTCCGAGGAGAATGTTGTTACCCAACGTCCATACAATGGGTCGCAGATGACTGTTCGCCGTTCCAACCTCAGTCTCAAACGGCTGACAACATTGAGAAAGAACTTGTCGGTGTGAACCAGCGAATCTGCGAAGCAAATGTGTGTAACGACGGACACGTTTACCCGGGAATGGTCTGTAGCAGAGGAAAATGTGACCTGTTCGGATGCAACTGTGAAGGTGGATGCATTCCTGGTAACGCGGTACTCAATTTCAGACAATTGAACGATATACCAGACGCCGTTGATGAATCAGAGGTAGATCCCACCACATATAGGCGTGATGAATGATCTGACGTCTACAGAAAAAGCGGAGCGACTTCTAAGATAGCAAATTCGGTTTATAAAGGCTACAAATAGGGCAAGCTTAGCGCCGAGCAAAGTAACAAGGACGCAGAAAATGCTCGCAAGAATGCGCAAACTTCGAAGCCCACCACGCTGAACTACTTGATCAGCGACCGCCAGTATGGTTTCCGCCACGGTCGCTCGACTGGTGATCTTCTAGTGTATCTCACTCACCGGTGGGCTTCAGCCATTGAGAGTCAAGGTGAGGCTTTGGCAGTTAGCCTAGATATAGCAAAGGCGTTCGATCGGGTCTGGCACAGGGGTCTTCTATCGAAGTTACCATCCTACGGCCTGCCCGAGGGTTTACGCAAGTGGGTGGCTAGCTTTTTGTCTGGCAGACGCATAAAAGCTGTCGTCGACGGTAGCTGTTCCGAAAGCATGGACATAAACGCTGGTGTCCCGCAAGGCTCCGTGTTATCTCCAACGCTGTTCTTGCTGCATATCAATGATATGCTGTCCACGGATGGTATCCATTGTTATGCGGACGACAGTACTGGAGATGCCTATTACACGGGCCGAGCTAACATCCCTCTTACCGTTGTAGTAGAAAGTCGCGAACAACTTGTGTCGCACATCGAGAGCACCTTACACAGAGTCTCCGATTGGGGTCGGGATAACCTGATCCAATTTAACCCCTCTAAGACACAAGACTGTGCGTTTACCGCTAAGAAAACCCCGTTCACTGTGGTTCCACAATTCCAGAATACATCCCTTACCATCTCACAGAGTATTGGAATCCTCGATGTCGACATCTCCAGTGAAGTCCAATTTCGAGCTTATTTGGAAGAGAAGGTCAAGCTGGCATCAAAAAAGCTTGGTGTTCTAAATAGAGCGAAGCGATACTTCACACCGGCACAAAGGCTACTACTTTACAAAACACAAGTTCGACCTCACATGGAGTATTGCTGTCATCTCTAGGCGGGAGCACCGAAGTACCAGCTTGAGCCTTTCGATTCAGTTCAGAGACGTGCTGTGAGAATAGTCGACGATCCTGATCTCACAGACGGTATCGAGCCACTAAGTCTTAGGAGAGACTTTGCCTCCTTGTGTGTGCTCTATCGTCTCTACAATGGGCTGTGTTCTGAAGAATTGTTTGATATGATGCCCACAGCCACTTTCTACCATCGCACCGCTCGCCATCGTCAGGGAGCTCATCCACATACATTGGAACCTAAATGGTCGCATACAGTGCGGTTTCAGAGAAATTTTCTCCCGCGAACAATCCTGTTATGGAATGAGCTCCCTGCCGAGGTTTTCCCTGGAAACTACAGTATGGGGCTCTTTAAGAAGGGGGTAAATAGGTCTTTAAAGAGTCGGCAACGCGCACGTGATGCCCCTGGTGCCGCAGGCGTTCATAGGCTGCGGTAACCGCTTACCATCAGGCGGGCCGTATGCTTGTTTGCCAGCGTCGTGGTATAAAAAAAAAAAAAAAAAAAAACTACGCCAAACAGGCGCAAGACAATTTGATCGAAATGTTATATATTAAAATAAATTGAGCTTATTTGTCTTAGTTCTCCTTATTAAATATCCAATTTTGGAACAACAAGGAACCTCTTGCACTCGAGATTTTGATTCATTCCAACACGATACGATTGTGCCGCGGGTAGCTGAGAAGAGAAATGACTAAAGTTTGTTTACTTATGCAATAATTTAACTTCCTAACAAAGGACTTCAACAACACACATACTGGTGAACGTCAGTAAACTATGTGTTTTTTTAATAACATCCTCTAAGCCAATTGGACATACTTCACTGCTCTTAAACATTTTTTTGTGCAATGAATGTTAGAACATTTTTTTTCTTTTAAAAAGACAACTCCCGCACTAGCCATGAATTGTTATTCCTGTGTCGCGGGAGACTTTACGTGACAAATATACTAGAAACGAACACAACGAACACGCAGACTCGTAACTTAAATTTGTGTTTCACACAAAGTGTTATTCCATTTAGATTTGAATCCATAACACTGTGCAGTAGAAAGCAGGCAGACCACTGCTTAAACCACTGTTCCATTTTGCAGCATTAGTCGAATTACCCCGTATTATAAGCTCATATCTTAGGATTGATAAGGGTTAATAATGGCCTTTATATGCTACACCTGCAGTCTTTTCATCGGACACGCTACACAGCTTTAAGGGTGTAGTCTAATATACTTAGCTTGAGACAAACGTCATTTACTTGTTGTTTCCAGTTACAAAATCTATTCACCGTCCTACCTAAACACATATACTCCCGGCATCTTCTGTAGTGTTGTGTATCTTCATGTTATTGACTGAGTATTTACTTTCATTCAAACTAAATTTTATTTTTAACAGATTTACATTTCACGTATTTATTTTTAACCATTCTAACCTCAATTGTACCTCTTTAATTAGTTTATTTTCATGAGTAACATGTATCCTTATTCGTATGTGACACATTAAGCGTGAGCGTAGCAAAGTGTAACCTGAAATTACATGTCACATGACTCGGATCTCCCCAGAGTACAGTAACTGATGCTATTCATCAGGGTAGTTGTTATGGAATGCACCATGTACTCCTAGTTTCTGAATCCGATGGGACTACCTACCCTTCAACTAAACAAAAAGTCATAGTCTTTGTCGAAGTCAAGCTGCTAAATCGTCCACGATACGACCGGTTTCTGCATTAGAATTGATTCAGATACGTCAAATTCGAAAGTGAAGATATTCCCAGTTAGGTGAGAATTCAGGTTTACCGACTGTACGATAGGAAGAGGATACATGTGCCGAGAGATGTGCCTTAGGAGATAGCTCCAAACGTGAGCTCTGGTCAGCTCAGCTCCGTCTTCGGTCTCTGGTCGTAATATTGTTTTTGTTTCTCTTTATTCATTGTCGCACTTATGTGATAGTAGTTTTGTATTATTTAGTGTTCCAGAACTTTTATTAGCTTGTAATGTCACTACTCGTGAAAACCTATATTGGCTTGATGTTGTGTATAAAACTGACCATTGGTTTTTTGAAGCTGCTGGTTTGCCAAAATTTAATAAATAAATAAATAAATAAATAAATATTATTTCTGGTCGTTCTCGTCTTGCTAACGGTGAGTATTTGCACAGGTACAACCAAGTAGCCCGAATCGTACATCAACAACTTGCCCTTAAATACCAACTTGTCAATTTTATCATTTTATCATAGTGCCATACTACAGGTGTATGCCCAACCCAGTTCTCGAGAACGGTTGTGCTACGTTATATCTTTTTTTTGAAGTGAAAACTTCTTTAGGCGCGTTGAGCATTTTGGTAGAGGGTAAAATCCTCGGTTCGCGTCACCGACATGCTAATGATAATAGTATATCTATAGCTATGGAGAATATGATATTATATATTATATATGAAATTTATTATTATATATTATATATAGCTATATATGAAACATAAAAAATTTCATATAATTTTTGCATATAGTTTTAATTACTCTCAACTTAATAGTTCCGTTTTCATTTCTATCGGCAGTCCCACGACTGCTACTGTTTTTTTACATAAACAGGCACTCGCCATCGCAGGGTGTTGAACCTGTTTTCTAGCACCTCCAATATTTATAATTTGGAAACTTTGTTGAACTTTGTTCTGACGTACCGTTTATTTTTATTACTTTCAGGACAATAAAATTAACATAATACTTACATTGATTTTTTTACTTGGCTATTAGTGCTAGTGCATTAAGTTTTACCTTAAAACTAACTTATTAACAGTATATATGTACATGTGGAAGGGGTTTACATTGTTGCTTATATACTACTGTATTAAGTTAACTTATGGTACTGTACTTACTTACTACCTTAATATTGTACTAGTTTTGTGCTATGATGAACAAGAATAATTTTATATTAATCGTTATCATACTTTAATCTACCTTATTTCTATTATTTACTATTTTCACTATTTCTGTACAATATTTTATGAATATCTCTCTATTCTTACTTGCTTAGATTTTCAGTAGTGATTTTTATGTTTAATTCCTGTTCCACATTAAATCTTTCCCTATTAAAAACTGCGCATTCTGTGATCAAGTGAGGGACCATCTCCGGCTCATTCGGGTCTAAGATACACGAAGGGTTCTCCTTACACTTGTATCGCGTCAAGTATTCAGAGAACCCACCATGTCCTGTCAGTAATTGTGTAGTGTACTTATCGGCTTCGAATTTCCCTATAATTCTGTACGCGTCCACCGCATCTAGGAAGAAGAGGTTTTTTATTGAAGCGGTCTCACCGGACACATACCTCCGATTCCATTCCAAAAGCGAATCCATACGGATTCTTCGCTAGACGAAGAAGACCGGGCAGCGATCATAATTCGGAGCCCGCTTCAATCCCAAAGCCACCTCTTTCGCTAGGCGGTCGGGTCTCTCATTCCCCTCCAACCCGGCGTAAGCTTTGATTGAATACAATTTTACAACTTTGTTTTGGTCGAAACAAGTTCTAAAATGTTTGCTGGTTTCTGCAGCTAAAGGATGGAGGCTACTGGGATTGACCACCGTCAGGAGTGCCGCCGTTGAGTCACTAAAACATATACATGCTGTATGTAATATGAAGGCAAGCAAAACTTACAGTCCTTATTGGGATCAATCTATTATCACAGATAGGATTGTTGTTGCCAATAAGCCTGATATTGTGATGACAGATCGATTAGAGTGCCGCGTAATGATTGTCGAAATCGCCGTTCCTCTTGACAAGAATCTCGTGAAAGTTGAAAAATAAAAACAATTGAAGTATTTCGATCTGTCTCACGAGATTGCCGATATGTGGAATGTGGATTCGGTGATCATTGTTTCGATAATTATATCTGTTCACGGATTGATAGCCAAGAGCCTCGACCACGTTAGAAGCTTGGATCAAGGGTCTACAAAACCTCCACGTGGTGTACCCTGGTAACGTTGGCGATGGCACTGTTTCTTCCTGTGCCATTTGGAAGAGGACATAACCACCAACGGCTAATATTCTAGCACGAAGAAGAAGAGGCCATTTTCTTTGGCCATTCGGTTGAGGCTTGGTCCAACAGAGCGGGCGTTTTTGTCGATTTCTCTGTTGGCTCTTCGCTCTTCGGAGCAATGAGATAGTGGTTCAAAAGTGATATGAAATCTACATAAAAATGTTACATTATATTGTATGGCGCCTTTTCTATTGGAGCGTAGACTAGAAAAATACTAATTTTTAAGTTGTTAATGTTTAGGTCAAATCTTGCCACTCTACTCAAGATGCGATTGAACTTCATTATATGTTTTCATGTAGTGCTTTAATATAAAGCCAATACCACTGTAGCTGCGTTCTCGTTTTCTGAGTACAAAAAAATTAAATTATCTTTTTTAAAGATATCAGAATGTTTTTCTTGTTTCAGATAAGATCAATCCCAACTGTTTTTTTCATAGCATGTAAAGGTTCTACCTAGTAGTCTTGTTTCACAGACTATAGACCTAACATTAAGCGTACGGACACTAAGATATGGAAGGTTGCAGTCTTTATTATTATTCACTTGATAAGACGAACTTTCGTTGTTAAAAACAAATTTCGGTTTGTGTACACACACTTCATACATCACACTTCCATTGTAAATGTGTTACTTTTTACATGTTGTTTTTTGTTGTCTTCCAGTTTTTGAGCATAGTTTTCCTTTGTTTTAAGTGATACAGATATAGTTTTCTTTTTTTTTTGTGAAGAGTGTTCTCCATTGTTTGCAGGTACAATAAACTTATCGTATTTAATAAAAACCGTTTTGTGTAGTCCCTTTACTTTTTCAATTGCATTTTCTTTCTCTATATTTGCTTAGAATGTCTTTAGGGTTATCTTGCTTTATGTAGTCTAGTAATTGTTTCAACAATTTAAGACTTCTTTTAATTTTTATTTCAAGTCCAATTGTTGTAAACGTAATAATTTTTGCAACACTTTAAATGTGCCGCCACTTGTATTGACCAAGTATTATCTCTCTTAAACAACTGGTGCACCTACAATAAAGCAGTATATTGTTTTTAAAATATAACGAAAAGAAAGAAAATCTTATTATTACCATTCTTTTTACTCCGCTTCTGCTCTGTATATACATAAATTAAAATAAATATAATAAATTTAAAATAATAATAGATTTAAAAATTATGAAAGTTTCAGTGCTCGCTTAGATTGTATAATTCACCGTTTTAGAATGGTAGACATACGCTCCCGAACTAAGCGGTTCGGCTCTTCCTTCCTGTGCAGAATGGTTAAAGTATGGAATTCATTACCGGCGCACGTGTTTCTCTTCCACTACGATCCCGATTCCTTTAAGCGGGGCGTGAAAAAGAATCTCATTAGGCCGCCATAGCGTGGGTTGCCATATTGCACTGTCGGCATTCGCAGTGACTATGGCGACCACCGCTCCGGGATTCTATACATGCTTTCCATCAGGCAGAATAGAGTCACTTTGGTAGGTTTAATACAAAAAAAAAAAGTAAGCCGAAACTTCTGAACAATAACTGTTTGAAACTTTTGTTAGTTTTCTACGCATAATACCATTTCTATTGTTTACACGTGTTCCATTTTAATATCAAGAATTTTAGAGAAAAGACGTTCTCCTTACTTGTATCATTAGCAAATTGTTATGAACTCGTTAGTTAGTAACTAACTAGTTACTAACAATTTGCTAACGAGTAAAGAATAAATAACAATTTACTAACGAGTAAAGAATTAATAATAATTTACTAATGAGTACAGAATTAATAACAATTTGCTAATGAAGCTAAATAGTTCTGGTCGTGGAGCTTTGTTTAATTTGAAGCTACTTTAAATAATGGTGAAGTATTCACTTGGACATGGTTATTTAATTTAATATCATGTTTAAAAGTTAGTGTTTACATATATCCCGACGTATGTACCTACAGTGTTAAAGTATCTGTTAGAGAGTACATATAGTTTCAATGTATTTTTGTCGTTAGTAGATTACACGTTAGAAGATTTAAATGCTTTACTTTCTCTCGATATGCTGTTCGCGACATTTCTGATTTGCTCGCTTATAATAGTAGTGTATATCACGAAATAAAAACAATAAAAAAGCCATTTATGCCCAAAATAAGATTACAAAAAGAAACCCAGCACACATAGGACCACTATTCGACTTTACACACACAATTTCAACAACAGTAATTATGCCATGTCCTCTCTGTCACTCATACATAATTAATTGATTTTCAATATTACTATATACTTGAACATGGATTAATTTATTATTAGAAACTGAATATGTAAAGGATGGCCCAAGAATTCGTCAACATTTGAATTTAACAGCCCGTGCAAACAAATGCGGCAATGAAGAAATTGTTGAAGAAGTTCGATGAGACGAGTACTACGCTAAATGTGAAGCAAACTGGAGACACACGGACATCTCAGACCGAAGAAAACGTGCAGCAAGTTTCGTTTAGAGCAGGAACTAAAGCCTGATGATTTAAATTTTCACAAGTCGTATGCTGAAACAGTGTTAGACCGATTCAGTAATGCTGGCATCTTATTTTCTGACGAAGCCCATTTTCACCTCAACGGACACATAAAAAAACAGAATAGCAGGTATTGGAGCAGTGAAAACCACATGGACATTTAATTTTTAAAAAAAGTACCAACCAATTATCTTTCTTATAAATAAACAATTTTTATTATGTATCGAATATTTTTTTATACAATTTTTTAAATGATAACTAATTCATGGCCTATCCTGTATACATTCATGACATACAATTGATTCTATACACAATTCTTTAAGTATTTTTCCTCTCCCTCTAACATTACTTACATAGTTTCAAAGGCTCATCATACACCTGTCTTCAGGTTCAGTGGCTCCTATTTTGGCATTAAAGTCCACAGTTATAATATTAGGATCGTATTGTTCAAAGCTGATATGAAATCTACGTAAAAATGTTAAATTATATTGTATGGCGCCTTTTCTATTGGAGCGTAGACTTGATAAATACTAATTTTTTAATTGTTAATGTTTAAGTCAAATCTTACTTCTCTATTCAAGATGCGATTGAACTTCATTATATGTTTTCATGTAGTGCTTCAATATAAAAGCAATACCGCTGTAGCTGCGTTCTCGTTTCCTGAGTACATAAAAATTAAATGATCTTTTTTAAAGATATCAGAATGTTTTTTCTTGTTTTAGGTAAGCCTAATCCTAATTGTTTTTTTCATAGCATGTAAAAGTTCTACCTAGTAGTCTTGTTTTACAGAATATAGACCTAACATTAAGCGTACAGACATTAATATATGGAGGGTTGCAGTCTTTATTACTATTCGTTGTTGAAAACAAATTTCGGTTTGTGTACATCATACTTCTTTTACATGTTGTTTTATGTTGACTTTCAGTTTTCGGGTATAGTTTTCCTGTATTTTGAGTGACACAGATATAGTTCTCTTTTTTTTTGTCAAGAGTGTTCTCTATTGTTTGGAAGTACAATAAGCTAATCGTACCTAATAAAAATCGTTTTGTGTAGTCCTTTCACTTTTTTCAATTGCATTTTTTTTCTCTATCTTTGTTTAGAATGTCTTTAGGGTCATCTTGCATTGTCAGTAAAGTAATTGTTTCAAAAATTTTCAATTTTTATTTCAAGTCCAATTGTTGTAAATGTAATAATTTCTGCAAACAATTTAAATGTGCCGCCACTTGTACTAACTAAGTATTGTCTCTCTTAAACAACTGATGCACCTACAATATAGCGACTTATTGTTTTTAAAATGTGTCAAAGAGAAAGAAGATCTTATTATTACCGTTCTCTTTACTCCGCATCAGCTCTGTCATTATAAAAAAGACAAATAGCGTTTATAATGTTAACAAAAAAAAAATTCAGCTGTATTGTTTAGACTATAACATTCAAGGGCGTATTAAGAGTAAAATTCAAACTCCTACTTCCTCCTAAACTACTAGTGGGATACTTGTGTATCCTTTCTGGTTTTAAATGATCTGTCATTGAGTCAGCTTGGAGGTGACGAATAATTCCCGTTCCGTGGGAGATCACCGCCAAAAATTAGGTATACAGTAGTCACTAGTTTACTACTGACTACAGGCGTAAGTGGATACTAAGAGAAATATAATAATGAAATAAGATGGAAATCGTGAATGGAAACCAAGAGTGGTGGTCACCATATTCATTGGGAAAACAGATAACGCAGTATGGTGACCCACACTATGGTGGGTCAGTGAGGTGCTTTGTCACGCCGTACTTAATAGACTCGAGATCTTAGTAGGAGGGAAACACGTATACTGGTAGTGAGCTCCAGATTTTATCCGCTTCGGACTGGAAGGAAGAACCATTCCAAAACGATGACTCCCAAGGCTACCAAATGTGGTCTTGTAAAGAAATGGAAAAATGAAATGGAAGTGGAATCAGTTGGAAGAGCTCGCCAGAACATTCTTCATCCAGGCAAAGGGAGAATAAATGGACGCTAATAGTGTAAAAACTTTAAGCCATGCCCACGCTCATGACGTTAAGACCTTGTTTTAATCACGGTGTAAAGTCTCTTGGACCCTCTCTTGTTTGAATTTACTCCGTGGGACCCTGTAATAAGCAGATACACCACATTTACGATAGCAAATAAAGCATTCTAAAACTTCAATGGCCAGTAAAGAGAATCACTTCTACATCTTTAGAAATAAAATTAGATTTTAATGTCGATATATGTACATATATATGTAAACCAAACTGAAACTTCCGTACAAGGACCGTTGGTAACTCGTGTTAGTTTTCTGCGCGCAATCCTATTCCTATTGTCTAGAGGTGTTCTATTGAAACACCTCCTCGACCGGCCTAAAATACAAAAAAAATCCCTACGAACAATGAGTCAATAACAATTTGCTAATGAGGGTCGAGTTTGTTCGTGGTGGGGGCTTTGTTTAATTTGAAGCCACTCTATATATAATGGTGAAGTGTTGAGTATCGAGTTTATTTCGGTTTCTCGTTCTGCAGCGGACACAAGTCTCTGAAATTAAGATAGTAACTATTGTTGTTGTTGGATAAAGTGCTTGCTAATTTGAAAAGTTTGTGTAATTTTGAAGTGTAAAACTTGAAAAGATGTCTGCTTCCATTTGTGACCCGGTAACAAGCGCATTACGTTTATCACTTACACCAGACGAATCTCAAAGTCCTGATTTGTTGGAGAGCAGACTTTATTCTTCAACTGTCAGCGCACTGTTATCATCCAAGATTGAGTTTGAAGAATCTTGCGACTATCAGAGTCACGTTCTTGACGGCTTGAAGTCTAAATTCTTGGTGATTCGACCCAAAAAACTTGCGAATGAAAGTAATCACATTAAAAAAGAGTGTAATTCAACCAGTCAAGCATCAGGTAAGCTACACAACCCTGTTAATCTTATAAATAATGTAATAATGTTTGTTTGTATTTAGTAGCATAGAAAGAGGCGTTTAACATTTATAATAATTAAATCCCTAGGACAAATTACCGTTAACGTCGCTATGTGTGTATAATATTATTATTTGTTAACGTGTGGGTCTTGGTGACAGAGAATCTCTTGATATTTACCTTTGATCGCACTTCTAACGTTTATTTCTCTGTTCCTAGCCTGTGACCGTCCACAGGCTAAATTTTGTGAAAGAAAACCTTCAAAAGTTAGTACCAACAATGATTGCTTAAAATTTGGACCGCCGACCCGCTCCATTTTCGTTCGAGTGCAATTTGTGCATTTTAATTTTCAATATTAATAATGTTCAGTAAAAATACGATTATTCAGATTAGTGTGATAGAAAGTAATATTTATTTGAGAAGATCAGATTGTAAATACAATAGTAATTGTATAGAAATTAAATTGATCTGAAAACATTACAAATATAATAGGAGTATTTTATATTTGTAGTAAATAATGAAAAAAAAGGTGAATATAGAATAATAGGTATGGCAAAAGACGAAAATTACACAACGGAATTAAATGCTGTTTTACCATCGCACTATATACGAGATTAACAGAGCGTCTAACAGCGTTGATGGCTCGTCTCACCAACGTAGGGCGCAAAACACTTCACCGCGATGTCTGTTCCATATATAGTAATATTAGTTCAATGGTTCAAATGCTCATTAAGGGAAACTTTCATGAAAACATGTAGATTAGAGAAAATGCAATTAAATGAATAATGCGTTATATCATATGCTCGCTATATTAAAAAACAAGTATATAAAATAAAGTTATGCGTGAAGCTATGATCGCTAGAACTTTTATTATTATTTCAAACGATACACGCACCCGAATCGAATGGCGCTCTGTGATTAGTGCAAATGGCCGGTCGCAGTCGCCTCGCGCACTCGCAGTCATTATATTCACTACAATACAATATGATGTACCTACCTATTATTTTGATACTTTCAGTTATAATAAAATAAATTTAACTACAGAAGCTTGAATTGTATCTTTTGAAGGAAAAGGTCCCTTAAAAGATAGCAAAAGCGTTGAAACTGAAAAACGTAAAATTGTGCTTAGATGTAAAATCCGTGGCAATGTAGGTATAAATAAGAAGCACAAGTTAATAAATTTGTTAATCTTTACTTGATGCTTTCTTTAGAATGTTACTTGGCGTTGTAAAAAAGAGGAATTAGTTTATTCGAATCAGAAGATCTCATTTCAAGTTTCTCGGTTATAAAAGTGTGAAGTTTGATCACAAGGCCCATAATAGTTCTTTTTATCCCTTCTTTGTTGAATTGTTTAATTTGTTTAAAAACATTGCAGGTACTAATACAAATGTGGAAGAACGATTGCCTAAACCCAAGCAGGTGCTTTGCTCCCTTAAAAGGGTCCATTTAGAATGGCAAAACGATTGGGCAGTCGGAGCTGGCATGCAGAATATGGGCAACACATGTTATCTAAATTCTACGCTGCAGGCTCTTTTCCATGTACCTGCTTTAGCTAATTGGCTAGTTACGGAAGAGACTCATGCTGTAAAGTGTTATCAACAAGGTACAAACTTACTTTTTCATTCAAAGATGTATATTTTCAATATGCGACCCACACACAACTAGTAATTATTAAAATCCAGAGCTTTACATTGTTAAGACATTGTTTTAGCCATTACTTTATCACTACTTTTAATGTCTAAATTTACAAAAATATGAAAATTTCAGTGCTCGCTTACAAAAGTCCAAACGTCGAAAAGGTGGACCATGTTATTTTTAAAAAGCACTTGTGAATAAACGATTTTTATAACACATATTCATGGCCCACCTTGTATATTACATTTAAATTTATAATACCCTGCTATGCATTTAAGTATTGTCACATGTGGTATGAAATAATTCTCCAAAGAGGAAAGTAAACAAGTAACAAGAAAGGGTAATTAAACGTTTATTGGAACGAAGTTCCTTACGGCAGGCTTGTAGGGGATAGGGATTTCGCTGCGCGACCGAACTGAAAAAAATGTGATAGTAAAACCGTAAGAAAAAATCCGTGGAAAAAGTGCGTGGAATAAATCTGTGGAAAGAAGTGCGTGGAATAAAACCGTTAAATGAGACGTGCGCAGGCGCGAAAGCGCGTCATGTGTGCTACGTTTCATACTATCTATCACGTACTTAACATTCGTACTATTTCTACCTCTTTTTTCTATTTTTCTATTTCTATGTCATTTTTAATTAATAATAATGTTGACAAAAAAAAAAATAAAGATACAGATTTTTTTGTTATTTCAGTTGAAATTTGAATTACGATGTTTTTTTTATTTTAAGGAATTTATTATTTTATTATTTTAAGGAATTTATTATTTTATTTCCTAAAATACTGAATTTCCTAAACACTTTCTTGTACTTAAATAAAAACTAATCAGCAAAATTTAAGAGAAAAATCAAGAAAACCTACATAAAATTGAGCACGATTTTTTTTGCAAATTGTGTCGATTCCACATTATCCGAAGGAACTTCGTTCCTACCTGGTGTCCCACGACACCATTCATTTTATATTTAATTATTTCACATACATATGTACATACATACATATGTACATTCGTACGTACATAATATATTTCTTTTGTTTATGTTTGTCTAACGTTTGTGATCTTTTCTTAACAGAAACATGTGTTCTTTGTGCAATGCGTACTACGTTGATAGCGACACAGAAGAATGATGGTGCATTCATCAAACCCTGGCAGGTCTATTCAAAGCTAGGTCTCATATGTAAACATTTGGCGCCAGGCAGACAAGAGGACGCTCATGAGTTCCTGAGGTAAAACATCATATTATAATCATAACTTAAAGTTATTATTATTATTTATTATTAATTTTAAATTCATTTCACGAATGTGTTTCTTACAGGTATTTGGTAGAGGCTATGGAGAAGTGCTATTTAAATAGATTCCCCAATTCGGACAAATTGGATCACTATAGCAAAGAGACAACACCATTAAAACAAATTTTAGGAGGCTGTTTACGCTCGACTGTAACATGTCTAACGTGTAATCATGTATCTACTACTTATCAGCACTTTCAGGTAACTTGGCTATCATTAAGACTGATACTTTTTTCAATGTACATACATGTTGAGAGGTGTAAATTAAAATCATACAATTTTTTTACAGGACCTACTTTTAGACATCAAAAAATATACTACATTGAATGAAGCATTAGAGTCCTTTTTCTCTCGTGAACGGTTAGAAGAGTTAAGTTACAGATGTGAAGCATGCAATAAAAAGGTCTCGGCCACAAAACAATTTCTTATAGAGCGGGCACCAAAGGTTCTTTGTATAGCATTGAAAAGGTTCTCATTTGGTGTCAAACTCTCCAAGCATGTACAATTCCGTAAGAAGATCAACCTCACTAAATACATGTACAATAAAAAAAATCAACAACTGGTGAGTTTGAATCAAAACAATTTTTTAGTCACAAATCGACGGTTAACCGCCAAAATCTCCTTACTGACATTAGATAACGCACATATTTTTCAGCTCATGCGGTTGACCGTCCAAATGACACTTGTAGATTAATAAATGAAATATTTCACAACTAATGTCATTGCCTTATTTTTGTTTCAGTCTTATAAACTAGTAAGTGTGGTTACCCACTTTGGACCAACGCCGAACTATGGACATTATACTGCCGTGGGCCAAGTTCCAAATGGCAAATATTTTAGTTTTGACGATGACCATGTTCGGCCCATATCAGTTAAAGCAGTATTAGATATGAGTGCCTATATAATGTTTTACGAAAAAGACAATATACCAGAAGAAGTATCCGCATGTACGAATACTACTGCCCCTGTAAATTGAAAACTGTAAATTGAATCGAAAACTACATACAGTACAGTGTGAATAAATTGTACATAGTAAAATAATGAATGAATTGATTTTAACTTTTCATGCTTTTTTTTCAATACATTATGACTATATCACACTTCCAACTGATCCCACCTTCTCCCTTCCTCCACAGGATAATATTAACTGGCCTTGAAAGTCATCGTTTTAGAATGGTTCTTCTTTTCCGTACGAAGTTATTAAAATCTGGAGCACACTACCAGCATACGTATTTCCCTCCTACTAAGATCCCGGGTCCATTTAGAAAATTTCTAGGGATTTAATAAAATATTTCTACAGGTTTTAGCATCTACGGACGTCTGTAGTCAGTAATAAAGTGGTGACTGCTATTACTAGTGACTACTGTACAGCTAATCATTGGCGGTGATCCTCGACGGAACGGAAACTATTCGTCACCACCGAGCTGACTCAATGGCAGATCATTTAAAACCAGAAGGGATACTTGCAGTTAAGGAGAAAAGAGGAGCTTAAAAATGTACTGTTACTTATGGCCTTGCATATTATTGTCGAAACAATTTAGCTGCAGTAATATATTTTTTGTTGAGATTGTAAACGCCGTTTTAATAATGACAGAGCAGAGCAGGAATAAAGAGAATGATCATAATATAATAATATTTTTTTCTTTTCATTATATTTTAAAAACAATAAATCCCTTTATTGTACACCAGCTTCCTAAAACAGATAATAGTTGGTAAGTGCAAGTGGTGGTATATTTAGTGTTGCAGAAATTGTTACGTTTACAACAATTAGACTTAAAATGAAAATTGAAAGAAGTCTCATAATTTGAAATAATTACCTTAATATAAAGCAACATTACCCTAAAGATATTCTAAACAAAGATAGAGAAAAATGCAATTAAAAAAATTAAATAGACAAGACAAAACGGCTTTTATTATTTACAATAAGCTTATACTCGTATATGTACTTCCAAACAATAGAGAACACTCTTCACAAAAAAACAAGAGAACTATATTTGTGACCCTTAAAACAAAACTAAAAGACAACACAAAACAACATATAAAAAACTAAGACAATTACAATGAAAGTATGTTGTGCACAAACCGAAATTTGTTTCAAAGACTGCAACGACTCCATACCTATCTTAATGTCTGTTCGCTTTATGTTAAGTCTATTGTTTGTGAAACAAGACAAGTAGAACTTTTACATGGTTTATCTGAAACAAAACAAACAATCTGATATCTTTAAGAAAAGATAATTTTATTTTTATGGACTCAGGCAACGAACACGCCAGCTACAGTGAGCAGTTATATTGATAGACTACATGAAAGCATATGTAATGAAGTTATTGTTATTGTGATAAGCAACAGTTTCTAAAATATTTACAAAAATAATTTGGTTTTCCAACATTACACACAGTAAACACAAAGCCTATAACGTATACAAACACATACAGTCGCCCAAATTTTAAAATAACTTTCATTCGAATGTTCGAAATATTACACCTTACTATTTTGTACTCACATGTCACATACAACACACATATAAAATTTTGTT
This sequence comes from Hypercompe scribonia, assembly GCA_949316085.1. NCBI lineage: Eukaryota > Metazoa > Arthropoda > Insecta > Lepidoptera > Erebidae > Hypercompe > Hypercompe scribonia. The sequence goes on from OX438983.1 coordinate 153,262, forward strand.
TTCAAATTTTGTAATGGCATTAAATTTTGTTTACTTTTCACCTCATGATACTTCAGTTGTTAACTATGACGACACTTGAAATTATGCAACTCGTAGATAACTCAGAGATAGTGAAATACCATTATATTTACACTGCAGAGATAAAGATCGAGCCCGAAGTAAAGATCATTCATTACATTCAACAGTCGAGGTCTTAGTCACAATTTTAATAGTTTCCTACTCACTCTCGAAAGATTAAACGTCAACTTTGATGTTATCATATTAACAGAAAGCTGGCTAAATGAGAGCTCAATACTGAAGTATAATAACGGCTACACAGTTTACCACACTACAAAGTATATCAACAAAGCCCGGCGGAGTGGACACGTATGTAAATAATGCTTAGACACTAAAGGTATATGAACCCAAAATTAACGATACAGAATGCATTACTAAAACTATTTCTGATGTATGTATGTATTTACAACATATAGAATTTTATGATTTGGTTGTAATTTGTCGGATTACAAGGTACTTTTTTTTAAAAAAATCTGGGTTTTAGGGGGCCCTTGGCAGTACTCTATTCTGCCCTGCAAAACGTTTGTCGAATTATCGGGGGTCCACTGTATACGCGAGCCGTCCTCTTTGCGAATATGAATCTTGCCGCACTTGACCCACACGTATTGAAAGGCTTTCTGTTTGGCCAGTAATCTAGCCCTGTTCAATAGCTGCTTGGATTCAGAGGTCAGGTGGTCATTAATGAAGATACAATGCTAAGATCCCTCGTAGCCTAGATCCTATGTTAAAAGATTTGTTAAAGATCGGGCTGCCGCAATAAAATCCTTCTTAACATACCTGTTCAGGAAACTTACGATGATAGATTTTTCCTTTGAGTTGACTAGAGGTGTTCCGTTAATGTAATTTATTTGAGCTTTAGTAAATGTAAACTTTACTTTTTGACTAATTTTTTCAATGATATTAAATAGATTTTCACCAGTCTTAAGTGGAATGCCCTCGATTTCGCTGATTTTTCTTTTAGTTGACGTAGTGTTTATTTGGTTTATTGATTTAGACAGGATTCTTCAAATAATCCCATAAAAAGAAGTCTGCAGGGATAAATCTAGAATTCTGGGTGGCCAATGGCCACTGGTCATGGAATGTCGCCAAGGCTGGAAATCAGTTTTTCTGGAAACACATCTTTGACCATCGGCAGGGACTCATTAGATATATGACAAGTGGCTCCTCCATCTTGTTGAAACCATGTGTTTTAACAATTTCCAGCAGCATCGGTCCCAAGAACTCCCGTAGTATGTTTACGCACGACGTTACATTCAAATGTTAACGAATTCTTGGCCCAGCCTATAGTATAGTTTGATACATAAGGTAATCGCGTATGGGCGTCTGAACGATACTATGTCAAACACTAGTTATCTTCGATGTAGTTATTTTAGTATCTTGATTTGTAATATTTTTATAATATGCAATTTTTCTTAAGGAATATTTTCTAAATTATTATTGAAATTTGTCAGTTAGTATTTCAACGCAAGAAGTTACCAGTAAAGAGAATCATTTCTATACCTTTTCAAATACAATAAGATGTTTGTGTTGATGTCTAGACGTATAGCAAGCCGAAATTTTTGAACAAACTTCTTGGTAGTAGAGCCGCGCTGATTTCAGCACGAGCGAGCCGGCTCGACCGGGGCAGTACTACCCTCCCACAGAAGACCAACCTAAAGCGCCAGCATCTGTGTTGTCGTGTTTCGTTGGTGAGTGTGAGACCGCAGGCCCATTGATGCAGGGGTGGCAGTTATCCTGGTAACTGTGTAAGCCTTACACTGTCACGATGACTGTCATACCTTTTACGTCGGGATGTGAAAAAGCATCTCACAAGGCCGCCACAGTGTGGGTCACCATATTGCATTGTCTGCATTTGCAATGAGTATGGTGACCACAATTCTTGGATTCTATTCATGCTTTTTATCAGGCAGAGTAGTCACTCTGGCAGGCTCTTAATATAGAACAAAGAAAAAAAACGCACAATCACCACATTTCTATCTTTTAGACGTGTTCTATTTTAATGTCACCTCGACCGGCCTAGAGTAAGGAGAATTAACATTTTACAAATACCTTATTTGTAGAAAATATTCTCCATACTTGTGTCATTAGCAAATTGTTATTAACTAAAGAGTTTAGTTTAAAAGAGTTTAATTTGTTAATGAGGTTAAATAGTTCTGTTCGTGGGGGCTTTGTTTGATTTGAAGCTACTTTAGATAATGGTGAAGAGTTCATTTGGAGGTGATTACTTAATTTAATTTCATGTTTAATAATTAGTTTTAAAGTGTCTGCTAGAGAGTACATATGGTTTCAATGTCTTTTTGTCGTTAGTAGATTACACATTAGAAGATTTAAATGCTTTACTTTTTCTCGATATGCTGTTCGCAACATTTCTGATTTGCTCGCATATAATAATAAAAATAATTTGAAGTTAGTGTTAAAAAATGAATGCCTTGGAAATCACCGTTTTGGAATGGTTCTTCAATTGTTTGTTCTTTTTGAAGTGCCTTACTACAGGTATGTGCCCGATTCAGTTCTCGAGAACGTTGTGCTACGTTATATCGGGATCGATTTATTATCACAGATAGGACTATTGTTGCCAATAAGCCTGATATTGTGGTGATAGATAGATTAGAGCGCCGCGCAATGATACTCATGACGAGAATCTCGTGAAAGTTGAAAGAGAAAAACAATTGAAGTATTTGGATCTGTCTCACGAGATTGCCGATATATGGAATGTGGATTCGGTGATCATTGTTCCGATAATCATATCTGTTCACGGATTGATAGCCAAGAGCCTCGACCAACACCTTAAGAGGCTCACGTTAGAAGGTTGGATCAAGGGTCTGATACAGAAGGCAGTCCTTCTTGACACGGCCCGTATTGTGAGGAGGTTCCTGTCTCTGGGGCCCTAACCACCGGTATCTTGGTCCCTGTACTCGATGTCGGCGGTCTACTATTTTTTATACATATTTTAAATATGTATTTTTTATTTTTTATATATTTAAAAATGTAATCAATATGTATATTTAAATGTAATAAAGAGAATAAAAATCATAATAAAGCCATTCATTCCTAAAATAAGATTACAAAAGGAAACCAAGCACACATAGGACCACTATTCGCCTTTACACGCACAATTTCAACAACAGTAATTATTTGCCATGTCCATTCATACATAATGAATTGATTTTCAATATTACTATTATATTTATTTGAACATGGATTATTTTATTGTTAGAAACTTAATATGTAAAGGATGGCCCAAGAATTCGTCAACATTTGAATCTAACAGCCCGCGCAAATAAATGCCGTAATCAAGAAATGGTTGAAGAAGTTCGAAGAGACGAGTACTACGCTAAATGTGAAGCAAATTGGAGACACACGGACATCTCAGACCGAAGAAAACGTGCAGCAAGTTTCGTTTAGAGCAGGAACTAAAGCCTGATGATTTAAATTTTCACAAGTCGTATGCTGAAACAGTGTTAGACCGATTCAGTAATGCTGGCATCTTATTTTCTGACGAAGCCCATTTTCACCTCAACGGACACATAAAAAAACAGAATAGCAGGTATTGGAGCAGTGAAAACCACATGGACATTTAATTTTTAAAAAAAGTACCAACCAATTATCTTTCTTATAAATAAACAATTTTTATTATGTATCGAATATTTTTTTATACAATTTTTTAAATGATAACTAATTCATGGCCTATCCTGTATACATTCATGACATACAATTGATTCTATACACAATTCTTTAAGTATTTTTCCTCTCCCTCTAACATTACTAACATAGTTTCAAAGGCTCATCATACACCTGTCTTCAGGTTCAGTGGCTCCTATTTTGGCATTAAAGTCCACAGTTATAATATTAGGATCGTATTGTTCAAAGCTGATGTGAAATCTACGTAAAAATGTTAAATTATATTGTATGGCGCCTTTTCTATTGGAGCGTAGACTTGATAAATACTAATTTTTTAATTGTTAATGTTTAAGTCAAATCTTACTTCTCTATTCAAGATGCGATTGAACTTCATTATATGTTTTCAAGTAGTGCTTCAATATAAAAGCAATACCGCTGTAGCTGCGTTCTCGTTTCCTGAGTACATAAAAATTAAATGATCTTTTTTAAAGATATCAGAATGTTTTTTCTTGTTTTAGGTAAGCCTAATCCTAATTGTTTTTTTTATAGCATGTAAAAGTTCTACCTAGTAGTCTTGTTTTACAGAATATAAACCTAACATTAAGCGTACAGACATTAATATATGGAGGGTTGCAGTCTTTATTACTATTCGTTGTTGAAAACAAATTTCGGTTTGTGTACATCATACTTCTTTTACATGTTGTTTTATGTTGACTTTCAGTTTTCGGGTATAGTTTTCCTGTATTTTGAGTGACACAGATATAGTTCTCTTTTTTTTTGTCAAGAGTGTTCTCTATTGTTTGGAAGTACAATAAGCTAATCGTACCTAATAAAAATCGTTTTGTGTAGTCCTTTCACTTTTTTCAATTGCATTTTTTTCTCTATCTTTGTTTAGAATGTCTTTAGGGTCATCTTGCATTGTCAGTAAAGGAATTGTTTCAAAAATTTTCAATTTTTATTTCAAGTCCAATTGTTGTAAATGTAATAATTTCTGCAAACAATTTAAATGTGCCGCCACTTGTACTAACTAAGTATTGTCTCTCTTAAACAACTGATGCACCTACAATATAGCGACTTATTGTTTTTAAAATGCGTCAAAGAGAAAGAAGATCTTATTATTACCGTTCTCTTTACTCCGCATCAGCTCTGTCATTATAAAAAAGACAAATAGCGTTTATAATGTTAACAAAAAAAAAATTCAGCTGTATTGTTTAGACTATAACATTTAAGGGCGTATTAAGAGTAAAATTCAAACTCCTACTTCCTCCTAAACTACTAGTGGGATACTTAGTGTATCCTTTCTGGTTTTAAATGATCTGTCATTGAGTCAGCTTGGAGGTGACGAATAATTCCCGTTCCGTGGGAGATCACCGCCAAAGATTAGGTATACAGTAGTCACTAGTTTACTACTGACTACAGGCGTAAGTGGATGCTAAGAGAAATATAATAATGAAATAAGATGGAAATCGTGAATGGAAACCAAGAGTGGTGGTCACCATATTCATTGCGAATACAGATAACGCAGTATGGTGACCCACACTATGGTGGGTCAGTGAGGTGCTTTGTCACGCCGTACTTAATAGACTCGAGATCTTAGTTGGAGGGAAACACGTATACTGGTAGTGAGCTCCAGATTTTATCCGCTTCGGACTGGAAGGAAGAACCATTCCAAAACGATGACTCCCAAGGCTACCAAATGTGGTCTTGTAAAGAAATGGAAAAATGAAATGGAAGTGGAATCAGTTGGAAGAGCTCGCCAGAACATTCTTCATCCAGGCAAAGGGAGAATAAATGGACGCTAATAGTGTAAAAACTTTAAGCCATGCCCACGCTCATGACGTTAAGATCTTGTTTTAATCACGGTGTAAAGTCTCTTGGACCCTCTCTTGTTTGAATTTACTCCGTGGGACCCTGTAATAAGCAGATACACCACATTTACGATAGCAAATAAAGCATTCTAAAACTTCAATGGCCAGTAAAGAGAATCACTTCTACATCTTTAGAAATAAAATTAGATGTTAATGTCGATATATGTGCATATATATGTAAACCAAACTGAAACTTCCGTACAAGGACCGTTGGTAACTCGTGTTAGTTTTCTGCGCGCAATCCTATTCCTATTGTCTAAAGGTGTTCTATTGAAACACCACCTCGACCGGCCTAAAACACAAAAAAAAAATCCCCACGAATAATTAGTTAATAACACTTTGCTAATGAGGGTCGAGTTTGTTCGTGGTGGGGGCTTTGTTTAATTTGAAGCCACTCTATATAATGGTGAAGTGTTGAGTATCGAGTTTATTTCGGTTTCTCGTTCTGCAGCGGACACAAGTCTCTGAAATTAACATCTATCGTTGTTGTTGATTAAGTGCTTGTTAATTTGAAAAGTGATTGTATAATTTTGGAGTGTAAAACTTGAAAAAATGTCTACTTCCATTTGTGACCCGGTAACAAGCGCATTGCGTTTATCACTTACACCAGACGAATCTCAAAGTCCTGATTTGTTGGAGAGCAGACTTTATTCTTCAACTGTCAGCGCACTGTTATCATCCAAGATTGAGTTTGAAGAATCTTGCGACTATCAGAGTCACGTTCTTGACGGCTTGAAGTCTAAATTCTTGGTGATTCGACCCAAAAAACTTGCGAATGAAAGTAATCACATTAAAAAAGAGTGTAATTCAACCAGTCAAGCATCAGGTAAGCTACACAACCCTGTTAATCTTATAAATAATGTAATAATGTTTGTTTGTATTTAGTAGCATAGAAAGAGGCGTTTAACATTTATAATAATTAAATCCCTAGGACAAATTACCGTTAACGTCGCTATGTGTGTATAATATTATTATTTGTTAACGTGTGGGTCTTGGTGACAGAGAATCTCTTGATATTTACCTTTGATCGCACTTCTAACGTTTATTTCTCTGTTCCTAGCCTGTGACCGTCCACAGGCTAAATTTTGTGAAAGAAAACCTTCAAAAGTTAGTACCAACAATGATTGCTTAAAATTTGGACCGCCGACCCGCTCCATTTTCGTTCGAGTGCAATTTGTGCATTTTAATTTTCAATATTAATAATGTTCAGTAAAAATACGATTATTCAGATTAGTGTGATAGAAAGTAATATTTATTTGAGAAGATCAGATTGTAAATACAATAGTAATTGTATAGAAATTAAATTGATCTGAAAACATTACAAATATAATAGGAGTATTTTATATTTGTAGTAAATAATGAAAAAAAAGGTGAATATAGAATAATAGGTATGGCAAAAGACGAAAATTACACAACGGAATTAAATGCTGTTTTACCATCGCACTATATACGAGATTAACAGAGCGTCTAACAGCGTTGATGGCTCGTCTCACCAACGTAGGGCGCAAAACACTTCACCGCGATGTCTGTTCCATATATAGTAATATTAGTTCAATGGTTCAAATGCTCATTAAGGGAAACTTTCATGAAAACATGTAGATTAGAGAAAATGCAATTAAATGAATAATGCGTTATATCATATGCTCGCTATATTAAAAAACAAGTATATAAAATAAAGTTATGCGTGAAGCTATGATCGCTAGAACTTTTATTATTATTTCAAACGATACACGCACCCGAATCGAATGGCGCTCTGTGATTAGTGCAAATGGCCGGTCGCAGTCGCCTCGCGCACTCGCAGTCATTATATTCACTACAATACAATATGATGTACCTACCTATTATTTTGATACTTTCAGTTATAATAAAATAAATTTAACTACAGAAGCTTGAATTGTATCTTTTGAAGGAAAAGGTCCCTTAAAAGATAGCAAAAGCGTTGAAACTGAAAAACGTAAAATTGTGCTTAGATGTAAAATCCGTGGCAATGTAGGTATAAATAAGAAGCACAAGTCAATAAATTTGTTAATCTTTACTTGATGCTTTCTTTAGAATGTTACTTGGCGTTGTAAAAAAGAGGAATTAGTTTATTCGAATCAGAAGATCTCATTTCAAGTTTCTCGGTTATAAAAGTGTGAAGTTTGATCACAAGGCCCATAATAGTTCTTTTTATCCCTTCTTTGTTGAATTGTTTAATTTGTTTAAAAACATTGCAGGTACTAATACAAATGTGGAAGAACGATTGCCTAAACCCAAGCAGGTGCTTTGCTCCCTTAAAAGGGTCCATTTAGAATGGCAAAACGATTGGGCAGTCGGAGCTGGCATGCAGAATATGGGCAACACATGTTATCTAAATTCTACGCTGCAGGCTCTTTTCCATGTACCTGCTTTAGCTAATTGGCTAGTTACGGAAGAGACTCATGCTGTAAAGTGTTATCAACAAGGTACAAACTTACTTTTTCATTCAAAGATGTATATTTTCAATATGCGACCCACACACAACTAGTAATTATTAAAATCCAGAGCTTTACATTGTTAAGACATTGTTTTAGCCATTACTTTATCACTACTTTTAATGTCTAAATTTACAAAAATATGAAAATTTCAGTGCTCGCTTACAAAAGTCCAAACGTCGAAAAGGTGGACCATGTTATTTTTAAAAAGCACTTGTGAATAAACGATTTTTATAACACATATTCATGGCCCACCTTGTATATTACATTTAAATTTATAATACCCTGCTATGCATTTAAGTATTGTCACATGTGGTATGAAATAATTCTCCAAAGAGGAAAGTAAACAAGTAACAAGAAAGGGTAATTAAACGTTTATTGGAACGAAGTTCCTTACGGCAGGCTTGTAGGGGATAGGGATTTCGCTGCGCGACCGAACTGAAAAAAATGTGATAGTAAAACCGTAAGAAAAAATCCGTGGAAAAAGTGCGTGGAATAAATCTGTGGAAAGAAGTGCGTGGAATAAAACCGTTAAATGAGACGTGCGCAGGCGCGAAAGCGCGTCATGTGTGCTACGTTTCATACTATCTATCACGTACTTAACATTCGTACTATTTCTACCTCTTTTTTCTATTTTTCTATTTCTATGTCATTTTTAATTAATAATAATGTTGACAAAAAAAAAAATAAAGATACAGATTTTTTTGTTATTTCAGTTGAAATTTGAATTACGATGTTTTTTTTATTTTAAGGAATTTATTATTTTATTATTTTAAGGAATTTATTATTTTATTTCCTAAAATACTGAATTTCCTAAACACTTTCTTGTACTTAAATAAAAACTAATCAGCAAAATTTAAGAGAAAAATCAAGAAAACCTACATAAAATTGAGCACGATTTTTTTTGCAAATTGTGTCGATTCCACATTATCCGAAGGAACTTCGTTCCTACCTGGTGTCCCACGACACCATTCATTTTATATTTAATTATTTCACATACATATGTACATACATACATATGTACATTCGTACGTACATAATATATTTCTTTTGTTTATGTTTGTCTAACGTTTGTGATCTTTTCTTAACAGAAACATGTGTTCTTTGTGCAATGCGTACTACGTTGATAGCGACACAGAAGAATGATGGTGCATTCATCAAACCCTGGCAGGTCTATTCAAAGCTAGGTCTCATATGTAAACATTTGGCGCCAGGCAGACAAGAGGACGCTCATGAGTTCCTGAGGTAAAACATCATATTATAATCATAACTTAAAGTTATTATTATTATTTATTATTAATTTTAAATTCATTTCACGAATGTGTTTCTTACAGGTATTTGGTAGAGGCTATGGAGAAGTGCTATTTAAATAGATTCCCCAATTCGGACAAATTGGATCACTATAGCAAAGAGACAACACCATTAAAACAAATTTTAGGAGGCTGTTTACGCTCGACTGTAACATGTCTAACGTGTAATCATGTATCTACTACTTATCAGCACTTTCAGGTAACTTGGCTATCATTAAGACTGATACTTTTTTCAATGTACATACATGTTGAGAGGTGTAAATTAAAATCATACAATTTTTTTACAGGACCTACTTTTAGACATCAAAAAATATACTACATTGAATGAAGCATTAGAGTCCTTTTTCTCTCGTGAACGGTTAGAAGAGTTAAGTTACAGATGTGAAGCATGCAATAAAAAGGTCTCGGCCACAAAACAATTTCTTATAGAGCGGGCACCAAAGGTTCTTTGTATAGCATTGAAAAGGTTCTCATTTGGTGTCAAACTCTCCAAGCATGTACAATTCCGTAAGAAGATCAACCTCACTAAATACATGTACAATAAAAAAAATCAACAACTGGTGAGTTTGAATCAAAACAATTTTTTAGTCACAAATCGACGGTTAACCGCCAAAATCTCCTTACTGACATTAGATAACGCACATATTTTTCAGCTCATGCGGTTGACCGTCCAAATGACACTTGTAGATTAATAAATGAAATATTTCACAACTAATGTCATTGCCTTATTTTTGTTTCAGTCTTATAAACTAGTAAGTGTGGTTACCCACTTTGGACCAACGCCGAACTATGGACATTATACTGCCGTGGGCCAAGTTCCAAATGGCAAATATTTTAGTTTTGACGATGACCATGTTCGGCCCATATCAGTTAAAGCAGTATTAGATATGAGTGCCTATATAATGTTTTACGAAAAAGACAATATACCAGAAGAAGTATCCGCATGTACGAATACTACTGCCCCTGTAAATTGAAAACTGTAAATTGAATCGAAAACTACATACAGTACAGTGTGAATAAATTGTACATAGTAAAATAATGAATGAATTGATTTTAACTTTTCATGCTTTTTTTTCAATACATTATGACTATATCACACTTCCAACTGATCCCACCTTCTCCCTTCCTCCACAGGATAATATTAACTGGCCTTGAAAGTCATCGTTTTAGAATGGTTCTTCTTTTCCGTACGAAGTTATTAAAATCTGGAGCACACTACCAGCATACGTATTTCCCTCCTACTAAGATCCCGGGTCCATTTAGAAAATTTCTAGGGATTTAATAAAATATTTCTACAGGTTTTAGCATCTACGGACGTCTGTAGTCAGTAATAAAGTGGTGACTGCTATTACTAGTGACTACTGTACAGCTAATCATTGGCGGTGATCCTCGACGGAACGGAAACTATTCGTCACCACCGAGCTGACTCAATGGCAGATCATTTAAAACCAGAAGGGATACTTGCAGTTAAGGAGAAAAGAGGAGCTTAAAAATGTACTGTTACTTATGGCCTTGCATATTATTGTCGAAACAATTTAGCTGCAGTAATATATTTTTTGTTGAGATTGTAAACGCCGTTTTAATAATGACAGAGCAGAGCAGGAATAAAGAGAATGATCATAATATAATAATATTTTTTTCTTTTCATTATATTTTAAAAACAATAAATCCCTTTATTGTACACCAGCTTCCTAAAACAGATAATAGTTGGTAAGTGCAAGTGGTGGTATATTTAGTGTTGCAGAAATTGTTACGTTTACAACAATTAGACTTAAAATGAAAATTGAAAGAAGTCTCATAATTTGAAATAATTACCTTAATATAAAGCAACATTACCCTAAAGATATTCTAAACAAAGATAGAGAAAAATGCAATTAAAAAAATTAAATAGACAAGACAAAACGGCTTTTATTATTTACAATAAGCTTATACTCGTATATGTACTTCCAAACAATAGAGAACACTCTTCACAAAAAAACAAGAGAACTATATTTGTGACCCTTAAAACAAAACTAAAAGACAACACAAAACAACATATAAAAAACTAAGACAATTACAATGAAAGTATGTTGTGCACAAACCGAAATTTGTTTCAAAGACTGCAACGACTCCATACCTATCTTAATGTCTGTTCGCTTTATGTTAAGTCTATTGTTTGTGAAACAAGACAAGTAGAACTTTTACATGGTTTATCTGAAACAAAACAAACAATCTGATATCTTTAAGAAAAGATAATTTTATTTTTATGGACTCAGGCAACGAACACGCCAGCTACAGTGAGCAGTTATATTGATAGACTACATGAAAGCATATGTAATGAAGTTATTGTTATTGTGATAAGCAACAGTTTCTAAAATATTTACAAAAATAATTTGGTTTTCCAACATTACACACAGTAAACACAAAGCCTATAACGTATACAAACACATACAGTCGCCCAAATTTTAAAATAACTTTCATTCGAATGTTCGAAATATTACACCTTACTATTTTGTACTCACATGTCACATACAACACACATATAAAATTTTGTTTTCAAATTTTGTAATGGCATTAAATTTTGTTTACTTTTCACCTCATGATACTTCAGTTGTTAACTATGACGACACTTGAAATTATGCAACTCGTAGATAACTCAGAGATAGTGAAATACCATTATATTTACACTGCAGAGATAAAGATCGAGCCCGAAGTAAAGATCATTCATTACATTCAACAGTCGAGGTCTTAGTCACAATTTTAATAGTTTCCTACTCACTCTCGAAAGATTAAACGTCAACTTTGATGTTATCATATTAACAGAAAGCTGGCTAAATGAGAGCTCAATACTGAAGTATAATAACGGCTACACAGTTTACCACACTACAAAGTATATCAACAAAGCCCGGCGGAGTGGACACGTATGTAAATAATGCTTAGACACTAAAGGTATATGAACCCAAAATTAACGATACAGAATGCATTACTAAAACTATTTCTGATGTATGTATGTATTTACAACATATAGAATTTTATGATTTGGTTGTAATTTGTCGGATTACAAGGTACTTTTTTTTAAAAAAATCTGGGTTTTAGGGGGCCCTTGGCAGTACTCTATTCTGCCCTGCAAAACGTTTGTCGAATTATCGGGGGTCCACTGTATACGCGAGCCGTCCTCTTTGCGAATATGAATCTTGCCGCACTTGACCCACACGTATTGAAAGGCTTTCTGTTTGGCCAGTAATCTAGCCCTGTTCAATAGCTGCTTGGATTCAGAGGTCAGGTGGTCATTAATGAAGATACAATGCTAAGATCCCTCGTAGCCTAGATCCTATGTTAAAAGATTTGTTAAAGATCGGGCTGCCGCAATAAAATCCTTCTTAACATACCTGTTCAGGAAACTTACGATGATAGATTTTTCCTTTGAGTTGACTAGAGGTGTTCCGTTAATGTAATTTATTTGAGCTTTAGTAAATGTAAACTTTACTTTTTGACTAATTTTTTCAATGATATTAAATAGATTTTCACCAGTCTTAAGTGGAATGCCCTCGATTTCGCTGATTTTTCTTTTAGTTGACGTAGTGTTTATTTGGTTTATTGATTTAGACAGGATTCTTCAAATAATCCCATAAAAAGAAGTCTGCAGGGATAAATCTAGAATTCTGGGTGGCCAATGGCCACTGGTCATGGAATGTCGCCAAGGCTGGAAATCAGTTTTTCTGGAAACACATCTTTGACCATCGGCAGGGACTCATTAGATATATGACAAGTGGCTCCTCCATCTTGTTGAAACCATGTGTTTTAACAATTTCCAGCAGCATCGGTCCCAAGAACTCCCGTAGTATGTTTACGCACGACGTTACATTCAAATGTTAACGAATTCTTGGCCCAGCCTATAGTATAGTTTGATACATAAGGTAATCGCGTATGGGCGTCTGAACGATACTATGTCAAACACTAGTTATCTTCGATGTAGTTATTTTAGTATCTTGATTTGTAATATTTTTATAATATGCAATTTTTCTTAAGGAATATTTTCTAAATTATTATTGAAATTTGTCAGTTAGTATTTCAACGCAAGAAGTTACCAGTAAAGAGAATCATTTCTATACCTTTTCAAATACAATAAGATGTTTGTGTTGATGTCTAGACGTATAGCAAGCCGAAATTTTTGAACAAACTTCTTGGTAGTAGAGCCGCGCTGATTTCAGCACGAGCGAGCCGGCTCGACCGGGGCAGTACTACCCTCCCACAGAAGACCAACCTAAAGCGCCAGCATCTGTGTTGTCGTGTTTCGTTGGTGAGTGTGAGACCGCAGGCCCATTGATGCAGGGGTGGCAGTTATCCTGGTAACTGTGTAAGCCTTACACTGTCACGATGACTGTCATACCTTTTACGTCGGGATGTGAAAAAGCATCTCACAAGGCCGCCACAGTGTGGGTCACCATATTGCATTGTCTGCATTTGCAATGAGTATGGTGACCACAATTCTTGGATTCTATTCATGCTTTTTATCAGGCAGAGTAGTCACTCTGGCAGGCTCTTAATATAGAACAAAGAAAAAAAACGCACAATCACCACATTTCTATCTTTTAGACGTGTTCTATTTTAATGTCACCTCGACCGGCCTAGAGTAAGGAGAATTAACATTTTACAAATACCTTATTTGTAGAAAATATTCTCCATACTTGTGTCATTAGCAAATTGTTATTAACTAAAGAGTTTAGTTTAAAAGAGTTTAATTTGTTAATGAGGTTAAATAGTTCTGTTCGTGGGGGCTTTGTTTGATTTGAAGCTACTTTAGATAATGGTGAAGAGTTCATTTGGAGGTGATTACTTAATTTAATTTCATGTTTAATAATTAGTTTTAAAGTGTCTGCTAGAGAGTACATATGGTTTCAATGTCTTTTTGTCGTTAGTAGATTACACATTAGAAGATTTAAATGCTTTACTTTTTCTCGATATGCTGTTCGCAACATTTCTGATTTGCTCGCATATAATAATAAAAATAATTTGAAGTTAGTGTTAAAAAATGAATGCCTTGGAAATCACCGTTTTGGAATGGTTCTTCAATTGTTTGTTCTTTTTGAAGTGCCTTACTACAGGTATGTGCCCGATTCAGTTCTCGAGAACGTCGTGCTACGTTATATCGGGATCGATTTATTATCACAGATAGGACTATTGTTGCCAATAAGCCTGATATTGTGGTGATAGATAGATTAGAGCGCCGCGCAATGATACTCATGACGAGAATCTCGTGAAAGTTGAAAGAGAAAAACAATTGAAGTATTTGGATCTGTCTCACGAGATTGCCGATATATGGAATGTGGATTCGGTGATCATTGTTCCGATAATCATATCTGTTCACGGATTGATAGCCAAGAGCCTCGACCAACACCTTAAGAGGCTCACGTTAGAAGGTTGGATCAAGGGTCTGATACAGAAGGCAGTCCTTCTTGACACGGCCCGTATTGTGAGGAGGTTCCTGTCTCTGGGGCCCTAACCACCGGTATCTTGGTCCCTGTACTCGATGTCGGCGGTCTACTATTTTTTATACATATTTTAAATATGTATTTTTTATTTTTTATATATTTAAAAATGTAATCAATATGTATATTTAAATGTAATAAAGAGAATAAAAATCATAATAAAGCCATTCATTCCTAAAATAAGATTACAAAAGGAAACCAAGCACACATAGGACCACTATTCGCCTTTACACGCACAATTTCAACAACAGTAATTATTTGCCATGTCCATTCATACATAATGAATTGATTTTCAATATTACTATTATATTTATTTGAACATGGATTATTTTATTGTTAGAAACTTAATATGTAAAGGATGGCCCAAGAATTCGTCAACATTTGAATCTAACAGCCCGCGCAAATAAATGCCGTAATCAAGAAATGGTTGAAGAAGTTCGAAGAGACGAGTACTACGCTAAATGTGAAGCAAATTGGAGACACACGGACATCTCAGACCGAAGAAAACGTGCAGCAAGTTTCGTTTAGAGCAGGAACTAAAGCCTGATGATTTAAATTTTCACAAGTCGTATGCTGAAACAGTGTTAGATCGATTCAGTAATGCTGGCATCTTATTTTCTGACGAAGCCCATTTTCACCTCAACGGACACATAAAAAAACAGAATAGCAGGTATTGGAGCAGTGAAAACCACATGGACATTTAATTTTTAAAAAAAGTACCAACCAATTATCTTTCTTATAAATAAACAATTTTTATTATGTATCGAATATTTTTTTATACAATTTTTTAAATGATAACTAATTCATGGCCTATCCTGTATACATTCATGACATACAATTGATTCTATACACAATTCTTTAAGTATTTTTCCTCTCCCTCTAACATTACTTACATAGTTTCAAAGGCTCATCATACACCTGTCTTCAGGTTCAGTGGCTCCTATTTTGGCATTAAAGTCCACAGTTATAATATTAGGATCGTATTGTTCAAAGCTGATATGAAATCTACGTAAAAATGTTAAATTATATTGTATGGCGCCTTTTCTATTGGAGCGTAGACTTGATAAATACTAATTTTTTAATTGTTAATGTTTAAGTCAAATCTTACTTCTCTATTCAAGATGCGATTGAACTTCATTATATGTTTTCATGTAGTGCTTCAATATAAAAGCAATACCGCTGTAGCTGCGTTCTCGTTTCCTGAGTACATAAAAATTAAATGATCTTTTTTAAAGATATCAGAATGTTTTTTCTTGTTTTAGGTAAGCCTAATCCTAATTGTTTTTTTCATAGCATGTAAAAGTTCTACCTAGTAGTCTTGTTTTACAGAATATAGACCTAACATTAAGCGTACAGACATTAATATATGGAGGGTTGCAGTCTTTATTACTATTCGTTGTTGAAAACAAATTTCGGTTTGTGTACATCATACTTCTTTTACATGTTGTTTTATGTTGACTTTCAGTTTTCGGGTATAGTTTTCCTGTATTTTGAGTGACACAGATATAGTTCTCTTTTTTTTTGTCAAGAGTGTTCTCTATTGTTTGGAAGTACAATAAGCTAATCGTACCTAATAAAAATCGTTTTGTGTAGTCCTTTCACTTTTTTCAATTGCATTTTTTTTCTCTATCTTTGTTTAGAATGTCTTTAGGGTCATCTTGCATTGTCAGTAAAGTAATTGTTTCAAAAATTTTCAATTTTTATTTCAAGTCCAATTGTTGTAAATGTAATAATTTCTGCAAACAATTTAAATGTGCCGCCACTTGTACTAACTAAGTATTGTCTCTCTTAAACAACTGATGCACCTACAATATAGCGACTTATTGTTTTTAAAATGCGTCAAAGAGAAAGAAGATCTTATTATTACCGTTCTCTTTACTCCGCATCAGCTCTGTCATTATAAAAAAGACAAATAGCGTTTATAATGTTAACAAAAAAAAAATTCAGCTGTATTGTTTAGACTATAACATTCAAGGGCGTATTAAGAGTAAAATTCAAACTCCTACTTCCTCCTAAACTACTAGTGGGATACTTGTGTATCCTTTCTGGTTTTAAATGATCTGTCATTGAGTCAGCTTGGAGGTGACGAATAATTCCCGTTCCGTGGGAGATCACCGCCAAAAATTAGGTATACAGTAGTCACTAGTTTACTACTGACTACAGGCGTAAGTGGATACTAAGAGAAATATAATAATGAAATAAGATGGAAATCGTGAATGGAAACCAAGAGTGGTGGTCACCATATTCATTGGGAAAACAGATAACGCAGTATGGTGACCCACACTATGGTGGGTCAGTGAGGTGCTTTGTCACGCCGTACTTAATAGACTCGAGATCTTAGTAGGAGGGAAACACGTATACTGGTAGTGAGCTCCAGATTTTATCCGCTTCGGACTGGAAGGAAGAACCATTCCAAAACGATGACTCCCAAGGCTACCAAATGTGGTCTTGTAAAGAAATGGAAAAATGAAATGGAAGTGGAATCAGTTGGAAGAGCTCGCCAGAACATTCTTCATCCAGGCAAAGGGAGAATAAATGGACGCTAATAGTGTAAAAACTTTAAGCCATGCCCACGCTCATGACGTTAAGACCTTGTTTTAATCACGGTGTAAAGTCTCTTGGACCCTCTCTTGTTTGAATTTACTCCGTGGGACCCTGTAATAAGCAGATACACCACATTTACGATAGCAAATAAAGCATTCTAAAACTTCAATGGCCAGTAAAGAGAATCACTTCTACATCTTTAGAAATAAAATTAGATGTTAATGTCGATATATGTACATATATATGTAAACCAAACTGAAACTTCCGTACAAGGACCGTTGGTAACTCGTGTTAGTTTTCTGCGCGCAATCCTATTCCTATTGTCTAGAGGTGTTCTATTGAAACACCTCCTCGACCGGCCTAAAATACAAAAAAAATCCCTACGAACAATGAGTCAATAACAATTTGCTAATGAGGGTCGAGTTTGTTCGTGGTGGGGGCTTTGTTTAATTTGAAGCCACTCTATATATAATGGTGAAGTGTTGAGTATCGAGTTTATTTCGGTTTCTCGTTCTGCAGCGGACACAAGTCTCTGAAATTAAGATAGTAACTATTGTTGTTGTTGGATAAAGTGCTTGCTAATTTGAAAAGTTTGTGTAATTTTGAAGTGTAAAACTTGAAAAGATGTCTGCTTCCATTTGTGACCCGGTAACAAGCGCATTACGTTTATCACTTACACCAGACGAATCTCAAAGTCCTGCTTTGTTGGAGAGCAGACTTTATTCTTCAACTGTCAGCGCACTGCTGTCATCCAAGATTGAATTTGAAGAAACTTGCGACTATCAGAGTCACGTTCTTGACGGCTTGAAGTCTAAATTCTTGGTGATTCGACCCAAAAAACTTGCGAATGAAAGTAATCACATTAAAAAAGAGTGTAATTCAACCAGTCAAGCATCAGGTAAGCTACACAACCCTGTTAATCTTATAAATAATGTAATAATGTTTGTTTGTATTTAGTAGCATAGAAAGAGGCGTTTAACATTTATAATAATTAAATCCCTAGGACAAATTACCGTTAACGTCGCTATGTGTGTATAATATTATTATTTGTTAACGTGTGGGTCTTGGTGACAGAGAATCTCTTGATATTTACCTTTGATCGCACTTCTAACGTTTATTTCTCTGTTCCTAGCCTGTGACCGTCCACAGGCTAAATTTTGTGAAAGAAAACCTTCAAAAGTTAGTACCAACAATGATTGCTTAAAATTTGGACCGCCGACCCGCTCCATTTTCGTTCGAGTGCAATTTGTGCATTTTAATTTTCAATATTAATAATGTTCAGTAAAAATACGATTATTCAGATTAGTGTGATAGAAAGTAATATTTATTTGAGAAGATCAGATTGTAAATACAATAGTAATTGTATAGAAATTAAATTGATCTGAAAACATTACAAATATAATAGGAGTATTTTATATTTGTAGTAAATAATGAAAAAAAAGGTGAATATAGAATAATAGGTATGGCAAAAGACGAAAATTACACAACGGAATTAAATGCTGTTTTACCATCGCACTATATACGAGATTAACAGAGCGTCTAACAGCGTTGATGGCTCGTCTCACCAACGTAGGGCGCAAAACACTTCACCGCGATGTCTGTTCCATATATAGTAATATTAGTTCAATGGTTCAAATGCTCATTAAGGGAAACTTTCATGAAAACATGTAGATTAGAGAAAATGCAATTAAATGAATAATGCGTTATATCATATGCTCGCTATATTAAAAAACAAGTATATAAAATAAAGTTATGCGTGAAGCTATGATCGCTAGAACTTTTATTATTATTTCAAACGATACACGCACCCGAATCGAATGGCGCTCTGTGATTAGTGCAAATGGCCGGTCGCAGTCGCCTCGCGCACTCGCAGTCATTATATTCACTACAATACAATATGATGTACCTACCTATTATTTTGATACTTTCAGTTATAATAAAATAAATTTAACTACAGAAGCTTGAATTGTATCTTTTGAAGGAAAAGGTCCCTTAAAAGATAGCAAAAGCGTTGAAACTGAAAAACGTAAAATTGTGCTTAGATGTAAAATCCGTGGCAATGTAGGTATAAATAAGAAGCACAAGTTAATAAATTTGTTAATCTTTACTTGATGCTTTCTTTAGAATGTTACTTGGCGTTGTAAAAAAGAGGAATTAGTTTATTCGAATCAGAAGATCTCATTTCAAGTTTCTCGGTTATAAAAGTGTGAAGTTTGATCACAAGGCCCATAATAGTTCTTTTTATCCCTTCTTTGTTGAATTGTTTAATTTGTTTAAAAACATTGCAGGTACTAATACAAATGTGGAAGAACGATTGCCTAAACCCAAGCAGGTGCTTTGCTCCCTTAAAAGGGTCCATTTAGAATGGCAAAACGATTGGGCAGTCGGAGCTGGCATGCAGAATATGGGCAACACATGTTATCTAAATTCTACGCTGCAGGCTCTTTTCCATGTACCTGCTTTAGCTAATTGGCTAGTTACGGAAGAGACTCATGCTGTAAAGTGTTATCAACAAGGTACAAACTTACTTTTTCATTCAAAGATGTATATTTTCAATATGCGACCCACACACAACTAGTAATTATTAAAATCCAGAGCTTTACATTGTTAAGACATTGTTTTAGCCATTACTTTATCACTACTTTTAATGTCTAAATTTACAAAAATATGAAAATTTCAGTGCTCGCTTACAAAAGTCCAAACGTCGAAAAGGTGGACCATGTTATTTTTAAAAAGCACTTGTGAATAAACGATTTTTATAACACATATTCATGGCCCACCTTGTATATTACATTTAAATTTATAATACCCTGCTATGCATTTAAGTATTGTCACATGTGGTATGAAATAATTCTCCAAAGAGGAAAGTAAACAAGTAACAAGAAAGGGTAATTAAACGTTTATTGGAACGAAGTTCCTTACGGCAGGCTTGTAGGGGATAGGGATTTCGCTGCGCGACCGAACTGAAAAAAATGTGATAGTAAAACCGTAAGAAAAAATCCGTGGAAAAAGTGCGTGGAATAAATCTGTGGAAAGAAGTGCGTGGAATAAAACCGTTAAATGAGACGTGCGCAGGCGCGAAAGCGCGTCATGTGTGCTACGTTTCATACTATCTATCACGTACTTAACATTCGTACTATTTCTACCTCTTTTTTCTATTTTTCTATTTCTATGTCATTTTTAATTAATAATAATGTTGACAAAAAAAAAAATAAAGATACAGATTTTTTTGTTATTTCAGTTGAAATTTGAATTACGATGTTTTTTTTATTTTAAGGAATTTATTATTTTATTATTTTAAGGAATTTATTATTTTATTTCCTAAAATACTGAATTTCCTAAACACTTTCTTGTACTTAAATAAAAACTAATCAGCAAAATTTAAGAGAAAAATCAAGAAAACCTACATAAAATTGAGCACGATTTTTTTTGCAAATTGTGTCGATTCCACATTATCCGAAGGAACTTCGTTCCTACCTGGTGTCCCACGACACCATTCATTTTATATTTAATTATTTCACATACATATGTACATACATACATATGTACATTCGTACGTACATAATATATTTCTTTTGTTTATGTTTGTCTAACGTTTGTGATCTTTTCTTAACAGAAACATGTGTTCTTTGTGCAATGCGCACTACATTGATAGCGACACAGAAGAATGATGGTGCGTCCATCAAACCCTGGCAGGTCTATTCAAAGCTAGGTCTCATATGTAAACATTTGGTGCCAGGCAGACAAGAGGACGCTCATGAGTTCCTGAGGTAAAACATCATATTATAATCATAACTTAAAGTTATTATTATTATTTATTATTAATTTTAAATTCATTTCACGAATGTGTTTCTTACAGGTATTTGGTAGAGGCTATGGAGAAGTGCTATTTAAATAGATTCCCCAATTCGGACAAATTGGATCACTATAGCAAAGAGACAACACCATTAAAACAAATTTTAGGAGGCTGTTTACGCTCGACTGTAACATGTCTAACGTGTAATCATGTATCTACTACTTATCAGCACTTTCAGGTAACTTGGCTATCATTAAGACTGATACTTTTTTCAATGTACATACATGTTGAGAGGTGTAAATTAAAATCATACAATTTTTTTACAGGACCTACTTTTAGACATCAAAAAATATACTACATTGAATGAAGCATTAGAGTCCTTTTTCTCTCGTGAACGGTTAGAAGAGTTAAGTTACAGATGTGAAGCATGCAATAAAAAGGTCTCGGCCACAAAACAATTTCTTATAGAGCGGGCACCAAAGGTTCTTTGTATAGCATTGAAAAGGTTCTCATTTGGTGTCAAACTCTCCAAGCATGTACAATTCCGTAAGAAGATCAACCTCACTAAATACATGTACAATAAAAAAAATCAACAACTGGTGAGTTTGAATCAAAACAATTTTTTAGTCACAAATCGACGGTTAACCGCCAAAATCTCCTTACTGACATTAGATAACGCACATATTTTTCAGCTCATGCGGTTGACCGTCCAAATGACACTTGTAGATTAATAAATGAAATATTTCACAACTAATGTCATTGCCTTATTTTTGTTTCAGTCTTATAAACTAGTAAGTGTGGTTACCCACTTTGGACCAACGCCGAACTATGGACATTATACTGCCGTGGGCCAAGTTCCAAATGGCAAATATTTTAGTTTTGACGATGACCATGTTCGGCCCATATCAGTTAAAGCAGTATTAGATATGAGTGCCTATATAATGTTTTACGAAAAAGACAATATACCAGAAGAAGTATCCGCATGTACGAATACTACTGCCCCTGTAAATTGAAAACTGTAAATTGAATCGAAAACTACATACAGTACAGTGTGAATAAATTGTACATAGTAAAATAATGAATGAATTGATTTTAACTTTTCATGCTTTTTTTTCAATACATTATGACTATATCACACTTCCAACTGATCCCACCTTCTCCCTTCCTCCACAGGATAATATTAACTGGCCTTGAAAGTCATCGTTTTAGAATGGTTCTTCTTTTCCGTACGAAGTTATTAAAATCTGGAGCACACTACCAGCATACGTATTTCCCTCCTACTAAGATCCCGGGTCCATTTAGAAAATTTCTAGGGATTTAATAAAATATTTCTACAGGTTTTAGCATCTACGGACGTCTGTAGTCAGTAATAAAGTGGTGACTGCTATTACTAGTGACTACTGTACAGCTAATCATTGGCGGTGATCCTCGACGGAACGGAAACTATTCGTCACCACCGAGCTGACTCAATGGCAGATCATTTAAAACCAGAAGGGATACTTGCAGTTAAGGAGAAAAGAGGAGCTTAAAAATGTACTGTTACTTATGGCCTTGCATATTATTGTCGAAACAATTTAGCTGCAGTAATATATTTTTTGTTGAGATTGTAAACGCCGTTTTAATAATGACAGAGCAGAGCAGGAATAAAGAGAATGATCATAATATAATAATATTTTTTTCTTTTCATTATATTTTAAAAACAATAAATCCCTTTATTGTACACCAGCTTCCTAAAACAGATAATAGTTGGTAAGTGCAAGTGGTGGTATATTTAGTGTTGCAGAAATTGTTACGTTTACAACAATTAGACTTAAAATGAAAATTGAAAGAAGTCTCATAATTTGAAATAATTACCTTAATATAAAGCAACATTACCCTAAAGATATTCTAAACAAAGATAGAGAAAAATGCAATTAAAAAAATTAAATAGACAAGACAAAACGGCTTTTATTATTTACAATAAGCTTATACTCGTATATGTACTTCCAAACAATAGAGAACACTCTTCACAAAAAAACAAGAGAACTATATTTGTGACCCTTAAAACAAAACTAAAAGACAACACAAAACAACATATAAAAAACTAAGACAATTACAATGAAAGTATGTTGTGCACAAACCGAAATTTGTTTCAAAGACTGCAACGACTCCATACCTATCTTAATGTCTGTTCGCTTTATGTTAAGTCTATTGTTTGTGAAACAAGACAAGTAGAACTTTTACATGGTTTATCTGAAACAAAACAAACAATCTGATATCTTTAAGAAAAGATAATTTTATTTTTATGGACTCAGGCAACGAACACGCCAGCTACAGTGAGCAGTTATATTGATAGACTACATGAAAGCATATGTAATGAAGTTATTGTTATTGTGATAAGCAACAGTTTCTAAAATATTTACAAAAATAATTTGGTTTTCCAACATTACACACAGTAAACACAAAGCCTATAACGTATACAAACACATACAGTCGCCCAAATTTTAAAATAACTTTCATTCGAATGTTCGAAATATTACACCTTACTATTTTGTACTCACATGTCACATACAACACACATATAAAATTTTGTTTTCAAATTTTGTAATGGCATTAAATTTTGTTTACTTTTCACCTCATGATACTTCAGTTGTTAACTATGACGACACTTGAAATTATGCAACTCGTAGATAACTCAGAGATAGTGAAATACCATTATATTTACACTGCAGAGATAAAGATCGAGCCCGAAGTAAAGATCATTCATTACATTCAACAGTCGAGGTCTTAGTCACAATTTTAATAGTTTCCTACTCACTCTCGAAAGATTAAACGTCAACTTTGATGTTATCATATTAACAGAAAGCTGGCTAAATGAGAGCTCAATACTGAAGTATAATAACGGCTACACAGTTTACCACACTACAAAGTATATCAACAAAGCCCGGCGGAGTGGACACGTATGTAAATAATGCTTAGACACTAAAGGTATATGAACCCAAAATTAACGATACAGAATGCATTACTAAAACTATTTCTGATGTATGTATGTATTTACAACATATAGAATTTTATGATTTGGTTGTAATTTGTCGGATTACAAGGTACTTTTTTTTAAAAAAATCTGGGTTTTAGGGGGCCCTTGGCAGTACTCTATTCTGCCCTGCAAAACGTTTGTCGAATTATCGGGGGTCCACTGTATACGCGAGCCGTCCTCTTTGCGAATATGAATCTTGCCGCACTTGACCCACACGTATTGAAAGGCTTTCTGTTTGGCCAGTAATCTAGCCCTGTTCAATAGCTGCTTGGATTCAGAGGTCAGGTGGTCATTAATGAAGATACAATGCTAAGATCCCTCGTAGCCTAGATCCTATGTTAAAAGATTTGTTAAAGATCGGGCTGCCGCAATAAAATCCTTCTTAACATACCTGTTCAGGAAACTTACGATGATAGATTTTTCCTTTGAGTTGACTAGAGGTGTTCCGTTAATGTAATTTATTTGAGCTTTAGTAAATGTAAACTTTACTTTTTGACTAATTTTTTCAATGATATTAAATAGATTTTCACCAGTCTTAAGTGGAATGCCCTCGATTTCGCTGATTTTTCTTTTAGTTGACGTAGTGTTTATTTGGTTTATTGATTTAGACAGGATTCTTCAAATAATCCCATAAAAAGAAGTCTGCAGGGATAAATCTAGAATTCTGGGTGGCCAATGGCCACTGGTCATGGAATGTCGCCAAGGCTGGAAA
Source organism: Hypercompe scribonia (assembly GCA_949316085.1). NCBI lineage: Eukaryota > Metazoa > Arthropoda > Insecta > Lepidoptera > Erebidae > Hypercompe > Hypercompe scribonia. The sequence goes on from OX438983.1 coordinate 178,107, forward strand.
TCAGTTTTTCTGGAAACACATCTTTGACCATCGGCAGGGACTCATTAGATATATGACAAGTGGCTCCTCCATCTTGTTGAAACCATGTGTTTTAACAATTTCCAGCAGCATCGGTCCCAAGAACTCCCGTAGTATGTTTACGCACGACGTTACATTCAAATGTTAACGAATTCTTGGCCCAGCCTATAGTATAGTTTGATACATAAGGTAATCGCGTATGGGCGTCTGAACGATACTATGTCAAACACTAGTTATCTTCGATGTAGTTATTTTAGTATCTTGATTTGTAATATTTTTATAATATGCAATTTTTCTTAAGGAATATTTTCTAAATTATTATTGAAATTTGTCAGTTAGTATTTCAACGCAAGAAGTTACCAGTAAAGAGAATCATTTCTATACCTTTTCAAATACAATAAGATGTTTGTGTTGATGTCTAGACGTATAGCAAGCCGAAATTTTTGAACAAACTTCTTGGTAGTAGAGCCGCGCTGATTTCAGCACGAGCGAGCCGGCTCGACCGGGGCAGTACTACCCTCCCACAGAAGACCAACCTAAAGCGCCAGCATCTGTGTTGTCGTGTTTCGTTGGTGAGTGTGAGACCGCAGGCCCATTGATGCAGGGGTGGCAGTTATCCTGGTAACTGTGTAAGCCTTACACTGTCACGATGACTGTCATACCTTTTACGTCGGGATGTGAAAAAGCATCTCACAAGGCCGCCACAGTGTGGGTCACCATATTGCATTGTCTGCATTTGCAATGAGTATGGTGACCACAATTCTTGGATTCTATTCATGCTTTTTATCAGGCAGAGTAGTCACTCTGGCAGGCTCTTAATATAGAACAAAGAAAAAAAACGCACAATCACCACATTTCTATCTTTTAGACGTGTTCTATTTTAATGTCACCTCGACCGGCCTAGAGTAAGGAGAATTAACATTTTACAAATACCTTATTTGTAGAAAATATTCTCCTTACTTGTGTCATTAGCAAATTGTTATTAACTAAAGAGTTTAGTTTAAAAGAGTTTAATTTGTTAATGAGGTTAAATAGTTCTGTTCGTGGGGGCTTTGTTTGATTTGAAGCTACTTTAGATAATGGTGAAGAGTTCATTTGGAGGTGATTACTTAATTTAATTTCATGTTTAATAATTAGTTTTAAAGTGTCTGCTAGAGAGTACATATGGTTTCAATGTCTTTTTGTCGTTAGTAGATTACACATTAGAAGATTTAAATGCTTTACTTTTTCTCGATATGCTGTTCGCAACATTTCTGATTTGCTCGCATATAATAATAAAAATAATTTGAAGTTAGTGTTAAAAAATGAATGCCTTGGAAATCACCGTTTTGGAATGGTTCTTCAATTGTTTGTTCTTTTTGAAGTGCCTTACTACAGGTATGTGCCCGATTCAGTTCTCGAGAACGTCGTGCTACGTTATATCGGGATCGATTTATTATCACAGATAGGACTATTGTTGCCAATAAGCCTGATATTGTGGTGATAGATAGATTAGAGCGCCGCGCAATGATACTCATGACGAGAATCTCGTGAAAGTTGAAAGAGAAAAACAATTGAAGTATTTGGATCTGTCTCACGAGATTGCCGATATATGGAATGTGGATTCGGTGATCATTGTTCCGATAATCATATCTGTTCACGGATTGATAGCCAAGAGCCTCGACCAACACCTTAAGAGGCTCACGTTAGAAGGTTGGATCAAGGGTCTGATACAGAAGGCAGTCCTTCTTGACACGGCCCGTATTGTGAGGAGGTTCCTGTCTCTGGGGCCCTAACCACCGGTATCTTGGTCCCTGTACTCGATGTCGGCGGTCTACTATTTTTTATACATATTTTAAATATGTATTTTTTATTTTTTATATATTTAAAAATGTAATCAATATGTATATTTAAATGTAATAAAGAGAATAAAAATCATAATAAAGCCATTCATTCCTAAAATAAGATTACAAAAGGAAACCAAGCACACATAGGACCACTATTCGCCTTTACACGCACAATTTCAACAACAGTAATTATTTGCCATGTCCATTCATACATAATGAATTGATTTTCAATATTACTATTATATTTATTTGAACATGGATTATTTTATTGTTAGAAACTTAATATGTAAAGGATGGCCCAAGAATTCGTCAACATTTGAATCTAACAGCCCGCGCAAATAAATGCCGTAATCAAGAAATGGTTGAAGAAGTTCGAAGAGACGAGTACTACGCTAAATGTGAAGCAAATTGGAGACACACGGACATCTCAGACCGAAGAAAACGTGCAGCAAGTTTCGTTTAGAGCAGGAACTAAAGCCTGATGATTTAAATTTTCACAAGTCGTATGCTGAAACAGTGTTAGATCGATTCAGTAATGCTGGCATCTTATTTTCTGACGAAGCCCATTTTCACCTCAACGGACACATAAAAAAACAGAATAGCAGGTATTGGAGCAGTGAAAACCACATGGACATTTAATTTTTAAAAAAAGTACCAACCAATTATCTTTCTTATAAATAAACAATTTTTATTATGTATCGAATATTTTTTTATACAATTTTTTAAATGATAACTAATTCATGGCCTATCCTGTATACATTCATGACATACAATTGATTCTATACACAATTCTTTAAGTATTTTTCCTCTCCCTCTAACATTACTTACATAGTTTCAAAGGCTCATCATACACCTGTCTTCAGGTTCAGTGGCTCCTATTTTGGCATTAAAGTCCACAGTTATAATATTAGGATCGTATTGTTCAAAGCTGATATGAAATCTACGTAAAAATGTTAAATTATATTGTATGGCGCCTTTTCTATTGGAGCGTAGACTTGATAAATACTAATTTTTTAATTGTTAATGTTTAAGTCAAATCTTACTTCTCTATTCAAGATGCGATTGAACTTCATTATATGTTTTCATGTAGTGCTTCAATATAAAAGCAATACCGCTGTAGCTGCGTTCTCGTTTCCTGAGTACATAAAAATTAAATGATCTTTTTTAAAGATATCAGAATGTTTTTTCTTGTTTTAGGTAAGCCTAATCCTAATTGTTTTTTTCATAGCATGTAAAAGTTCTACCTAGTAGTCTTGTTTTACAGAATATAGACCTAACATTAAGCGTACAGACATTAATATATGGAGGGTTGCAGTCTTTATTACTATTCGTTGTTGAAAACAAATTTCGGTTTGTGTACATCATACTTCTTTTACATGTTGTTTTATGTTGACTTTCAGTTTTCGGGTATAGTTTTCCTGTATTTTGAGTGACACAGATATAGTTCTCTTTTTTTTTGTCAAGAGTGTTCTCTATTGTTTGGAAGTACAATAAGCTAATCGTACCTAATAAAAATCGTTTTGTGTAGTCCTTTCACTTTTTTCAATTGCATTTTTTTTCTCTATCTTTGTTTAGAATGTCTTTAGGGTCATCTTGCATTGTCAGTAAAGTAATTGTTTCAAAAATTTTCAATTTTTATTTCAAGTCCAATTGTTGTAAATGTAATAATTTCTGCAAACAATTTAAATGTGCCGCCACTTGTACTAACTAAGTATTGTCTCTCTTAAACAACTGATGCACCTACAATATAGCGACTTATTGTTTTTAAAATGCGTCAAAGAGAAAGAAGATCTTATTATTACCGTTCTCTTTACTCCGCATCAGCTCTGTCATTATAAAAAAGACAAATAGCGTTTATAATGTTAACAAAAAAAAAATTCAGCTGTATTGTTTAGACTATAACATTCAAGGGCGTATTAAGAGTAAAATTCAAACTCCTACTTCCTCCTAAACTACTAGTGGGATACTTGTGTATCCTTTCTGGTTTTAAATGATCTGTCATTGAGTCAGCTTGGAGGTGACGAATAATTCCCGTTCCGTGGGAGATCACCGCCAAAAATTAGGTATACAGTAGTCACTAGTTTACTACTGACTACAGGCGTAAGTGGATACTAAGAGAAATATAATAATGAAATAAGATGGAAATCGTGAATGGAAACCAAGAGTGGTGGTCACCATATTCATTGGGAAAACAGATAACGCAGTATGGTGACCCACACTATGGTGGGTCAGTGAGGTGCTTTGTCACGCCGTACTTAATAGACTCGAGATCTTAGTAGGAGGGAAACACGTATACTGGTAGTGAGCTCCAGATTTTATCCGCTTCGGACTGGAAGGAAGAACCATTCCAAAACGATGACTCCCAAGGCTACCAAATGTGGTCTTGTAAAGAAATGGAAAAATGAAATGGAAGTGGAATCAGTTGGAAGAGCTCGCCAGAACATTCTTCATCCAGGCAAAGGGAGAATAAATGGACGCTAATAGTGTAAAAACTTTAAGCCATGCCCACGCTCATGACGTTAAGACCTTGTTTTAATCACGGTGTAAAGTCTCTTGGACCCTCTCTTGTTTGAATTTACTCCGTGGGACCCTGTAATAAGCAGATACACCACATTTACGATAGCAAATAAAGCATTCTAAAACTTCAATGGCCAGTAAAGAGAATCACTTCTACATCTTTAGAAATAAAATTAGATGTTAATGTCGATATATGTACATATATATGTAAACCAAACTGAAACTTCCGTACAAGGACCGTTGGTAACTCGTGTTAGTTTTCTGCGCGCAATCCTATTCCTATTGTCTAGAGGTGTTCTATTGAAACACCTCCTCGACCGGCCTAAAATACAAAAAAAATCCCTACGAACAATGAGTCAATAACAATTTGCTAATGAGGGTCGAGTTTGTTCGTGGTGGGGGCTTTGTTTAATTTGAAGCCACTCTATATATAATGGTGAAGTGTTGAGTATCGAGTTTATTTCGGTTTCTCGTTCTGCAGCGGACACAAGTCTCTGAAATTAAGATAGTAACTATTGTTGTTGTTGGATAAAGTGCTTGCTAATTTGAAAAGTTTGTGTAATTTTGAAGTGTAAAACTTGAAAAGATGTCTGCTTCCATTTGTGACCCGGTAACAAGCGCATTACGTTTATCACTTACACCAGACGAATCTCAAAGTCCTGCTTTGTTGGAGAGCAGACTTTATTCTTCAACTGTCAGCGCACTGCTGTCATCCAAGATTGAATTTGAAGAAACTTGCGACTATCAGAGTCACGTTCTTGACGGCTTGAAGTCTAAATTCTTGGTGATTCGACCCAAAAAACTTGCGAATGAAAGTAATCACATTAAAAAAGAGTGTAATTCAACCAGTCAAGCATCAGGTAAGCTACACAACCCTGTTAATCTTATAAATAATGTAATAATGTTTGTTTGTATTTAGTAGCATAGAAAGAGGCGTTTAACATTTATAATAATTAAATCCCTAGGACAAATTACCGTTAACGTCGCTATGTGTGTATAATATTATTATTTGTTAACGTGTGGGTCTTGGTGACAGAGAATCTCTTGATATTTACCTTTGATCGCACTTCTAACGTTTATTTCTCTGTTCCTAGCCTGTGACCGTCCACAGGCTAAATTTTGTGAAAGAAAACCTTCAAAAGTTAGTACCAACAATGATTGCTTAAAATTTGGACCGCCGACCCGCTCCATTTTCGTTCGAGTGCAATTTGTGCATTTTAATTTTCAATATTAATAATGTTCAGTAAAAATACGATTATTCAGATTAGTGTGATAGAAAGTAATATTTATTTGAGAAGATCAGATTGTAAATACAATAGTAATTGTATAGAAATTAAATTGATCTGAAAACATTACAAATATAATAGGAGTATTTTATATTTGTAGTAAATAATGAAAAAAAAGGTGAATATAGAATAATAGGTATGGCAAAAGACGAAAATTACACAACGGAATTAAATGCTGTTTTACCATCGCACTATATACGAGATTAACAGAGCGTCTAACAGCGTTGATGGCTCGTCTCACCAACGTAGGGCGCAAAACACTTCACCGCGATGTCTGTTCCATATATAGTAATATTAGTTCAATGGTTCAAATGCTCATTAAGGGAAACTTTCATGAAAACATGTAGATTAGAGAAAATGCAATTAAATGAATAATGCGTTATATCATATGCTCGCTATATTAAAAAACAAGTATATAAAATAAAGTTATGCGTGAAGCTATGATCGCTAGAACTTTTATTATTATTTCAAACGATACACGCACCCGAATCGAATGGTGCTCTGTGGTTAGTGCAAATGGCCGGTCGCAGTCGCCTCGCGCACTCGCAGTCATTATATTCACTACAATACAATATGATGTACCTACCTATTATTTTGATACTTTCAGTTATAATAAAATAAATTTAACTACAGAAGCTTGAATTGTATCTTTTGAAGGAAAAGGTCCCTTAAAAGATAGCAAAAGCGTTGAAACTGAAAAACGTAAAATTGTGCTTAGATGTAAAATCCGTGGCAATGTAGGTATAAATAAGAAGCACAAGTTAATAAATTTGTTAATCTTTACTTGATGCTTTCTTTAGAATGTTACTTGGCGTTGTAAAAAAGAGGAATTAGTTTATTCGAATCAGAAGATCTCATTTCAAGTTTCTCGGTTATAAAAGTGTGAAGTTTGATCACAAGGCCCATAATAGTTCTTTTTATCCCTTCTTTGTTGAATTGTTTAATTTGTTTAAAAACATTGCAGGTACTAATACAAATGTGGAAGAACGATTGCCTAAACCCAAGCAGGTGCTTTGCTCCCTTAAAAGGGTCCATTTAGAATGGCAAAACGATTGGGCAGTCGGAGCTGGCATGCAGAATATGGGCAACACATGTTATCTAAATTCTACGCTGCAGGCTCTTTTCCATGTACCTGCTTTAGCTAATTGGCTAGTTACGGAAGAGACTCATGCTGTAAAGTGTTATCAACAAGGTACAAACTTACTTTTTCATTCAAAGATGTATATTTTCAATATGCGACCCACACACAACTAGTAATTATTAAAATCCAGAGCTTTACATTGTTAAGACATTGTTTTAGCCATTACTTTATCACTACTTTTAATGTCTAAATTTACAAAAATATGAAAATTTCAGTGCTCGCTTACAAAAGTCCAAACGTCGAAAAGGTGGACCATGTTATTTTTAAAAAGCACTTGTGAATAAACGATTTTTATAACACATATTCATGGCCCACCTTGTATATTACATTTAAATTTATAATACCCTGCTATGCATTTAAGTATTGTCACATGTGGTATGAAATAATTCTCCAAAGAGGAAAGTAAACAAGTAACAAGAAAGGGTAATTAAACGTTTATTGGAACGAAGTTCCTTACGGCAGGCTTGTAGGGGATAGGGATTTCGCTGCGCGACCGAACTGAAAAAAATGTGATAGTAAAACCGTAAGAAAAAATCCGTGGAAAAAGTGCGTGGAATAAATCTGTGGAAAGAAGTGCGTGGAATAAAACCGTTAAATGAGACGTGCGCAGGCGCGAAAGCGCGTCATGTGTGCTACGTTTCATACTATCTATCACGTACTTAACATTCGTACTATTTCTACCTCTTTTTTCTATTTTTCTATTTCTATGTCATTTTTAATTAATAATAATGTTGACAAAAAAAAAAATAAAGATACAGATTTTTTTGTTATTTCAGTTGAAATTTGAATTACGATGTTTTTTTTATTTTAAGGAATTTATTATTTTATTATTTTAAGGAATTTATTATTTTATTTCCTAAAATACTGAATTTCCTAAACACTTTCTTGTACTTAAATAAAAACTAATCAGCAAAATTTAAGAGAAAAATCAAGAAAACCTACATAAAATTGAGCACGATTTTTTTTGCAAATTGTGTCGATTCCACATTATCCGAAGGAACTTCGTTCCTACCTGGTGTCCCACGACACCATTCATTTTATATTTAATTATTTCACATACATATGTACATACATACATATGTACATTCGTACGTACATAATATATTTCTTTTGTTTATGTTTGTCTAACGTTTGTGATCTTTTCTTAACAGAAACATGTGTTCTTTGTGCAATGCGCACTACATTGATAGCGACACAGAAGAATGATGGTGCGTCCATCAAACCCTGGCAGGTCTATTCAAAGCTAGGTCTCATATGTAAACATTTGGTGCCAGGCAGACAAGAGGACGCTCATGAGTTCCTGAGGTAAAACATCATATTATAATCATAACTTAAAGTTATTATTATTATTTATTATTAATTTTAAATTCATTTCACGAATGTGTTTCTTACAGGTATTTGGTAGAGGCTATGGAGAAGTGCTATTTAAATAGATTCCCCAATTCGGACAAATTGGATCACTATAGCAAAGAGACAACACCATTAAAACAAATTTTAGGAGGCTGTTTACGCTCGACTGTAACATGTCTAACGTGTAATCATGTATCTACTACTTATCAGCACTTTCAGGTAACTTGGCTATCATTAAGACTGATACTTTTTTCAATGTACATACATGTTGAGAGGTGTAAATTAAAATCATACAATTTTTTTACAGGACCTACTTTTAGACATCAAAAAATATACTACATTGAATGAAGCATTAGAGTCCTTTTTCTCTCGTGAACGGTTAGAAGAGTTAAGTTACAGATGTGAAGCATGCAATAAAAAGGTCTCGGCCACAAAACAATTTCTTATAGAGCGGGCACCAAAGGTTCTTTGTATAGCATTGAAAAGGTTCTCATTTGGTGTCAAACTCTCCAAGCATGTACAATTCCGTAAGAAGATCAACCTCACTAAATACATGTACAATAAAAAAAATCAACAACTGGTGAGTTTGAATCAAAACAATTTTTTAGTCACAAATCGACGGTTAACCGCCAAAATCTCCTTACTGACATTAGATAACGCACATATTTTTCAGCTCATGCGGTTGACCGTCCAAATGACACTTGTAGATTAATAAATGAAATATTTCACAACTAATGTCATTGCCTTATTTTTGTTTCAGTCTTATAAACTAGTAAGTGTGGTTACCCACTTTGGACCAACGCCGAACTATGGACATTATACTGCCGTGGGCCAAGTTCCAAATGGCAAATATTTTAGTTTTGACGATGACCATGTTCGGCCCATATCAGTTAAAGCAGTATTAGATATGAGTGCCTATATAATGTTTTACGAAAAAGACAATATACCAGAAGAAGTATCCGCATGTACGAATACTACTGCCCCTGTAAATTGAAAACTGTAAATTGAATCGAAAACTACATACAGTACAGTGTGAATAAATTGTACATAGTAAAATAATGAATGAATTGATTTTAACTTTTCATGCTTTTTTTTCAATACATTATGACTATATCACACTTCCAACTGATCCCACCTTCTCCCTTCCTCCACAGGATAATATTAACTGGCCTTGAAAGTCATCGTTTTAGAATGGTTCTTCTTTTCCGTACGAAGTTATTAAAATCTGGAGCACACTACCAGCATACGTATTTCCCTCCTACTAAGATCCCGGGTCCATTTAGAAAATTTCTAGGGATTTAATAAAATATTTCTACAGGTTTTAGCATCTACGGACGTCTGTAGTCAGTAATAAAGTGGTGACTGCTATTACTAGTGACTACTGTACAGCTAATCATTGGCGGTGATCCTCGACGGAACGGAAACTATTCGTCACCACCGAGCTGACTCAATGGCAGATCATTTAAAACCAGAAGGGATACTTGCAGTTAAGGAGAAAAGAGGAGCTTAAAAATGTACTGTTACTTATGGCCTTGCATATTATTGTCGAAACAATTTAGCTGCAGTAATATATTTTTTGTTGAGATTGTAAACGCCGTTTTAATAATGACAGAGCAGAGCAGGAATAAAGAGAATGATCATAATATAATAATATTTTTTTCTTTTCATTATATTTTAAAAACAATAAATCCCTTTATTGTACACCAGCTTCCTAAAACAGATAATAGTTGGTAAGTGCAAGTGGTGGTATATTTAGTGTTGCAGAAATTGTTACGTTTACAACAATTAGACTTAAAATGAAAATTGAAAGAAGTCTCATAATTTGAAATAATTACCTTAATATAAAGCAACATTACCCTAAAGATATTCTAAACAAAGATAGAGAAAAATGCAATTAAAAAAATTAAATAGACAAGACAAAACGGCTTTTATTATTTACAATAAGCTTATACTCGTATATGTACTTCCAAACAATAGAGAACACTCTTCACAAAAAAACAAGAGAACTATATTTGTGACCCTTAAAACAAAACTAAAAGACAACACAAAACAACATATAAAAAACTAAGACAATTACAATGAAAGTATGTTGTGCACAAACCGAAATTTGTTTCAAAGACTGCAACGACTCCATACCTATCTTAATGTCTGTTCGCTTTATGTTAAGTCTATTGTTTGTGAAACAAGACAAGTAGAACTTTTACATGGTTTATCTGAAACAAAACAAACAATCTGATATCTTTAAGAAAAGATAATTTTATTTTTATGGACTCAGGCAACGAACACGCCAGCTACAGTGAGCAGTTATATTGATAGACTACATGAAAGCATATGTAATGAAGTTATTGTTATTGTGATAAGCAACAGTTTCTAAAATATTTACAAAAATAATTTGGTTTTCCAACATTACACACAGTAAACACAAAGCCTATAACGTATACAAACACATACAGTCGCCCAAATTTTAAAATAACTTTCATTCGAATGTTCGAAATATTACACCTTACTATTTTGTACTCACATGTCACATACAACACACATATAAAATTTTGTTTTCAAATTTTGTAATGGCATTAAATTTTGTTTACTTTTCACCTCATGATACTTCAGTTGTTAACTATGACGACACTTGAAATTATGCAACTCGTAGATAACTCAGAGATAGTGAAATACCATTATATTTACACTGCAGAGATAAAGATCGAGCCCGAAGTAAAGATCATTCATTACATTCAACAGTCGAGGTCTTAGTCACAATTTTAATAGTTTCCTACTCACTCTCGAAAGATTAAACGTCAACTTTGATGTTATCATATTAACAGAAAGCTGGCTAAATGAGAGCTCAATACTGAAGTATAATAACGGCTACACAGTTTACCACACTACAAAGTATATCAACAAAGCCCGGCGGAGTGGACACGTATGTAAATAATGCTTAGACACTAAAGGTATATGAACCCAAAATTAACGATACAGAATGCATTACTAAAACTATTTCTGATGTATGTATGTATTTACAACATATAGAATTTTATGATTTGGTTGTAATTTGTCGGATTACAAGGTACTTTTTTTTAAAAAAATCTGGGTTTTAGGGGGCCTTTGGCAGTACTCTATTCTGCCCTGCAAAACGTTTGTCGAATTATCGGGGGTCCACTGTATACGCGAGCCGTCCTCTTTGCGAATATGAATCTTGCCGCACTTGACCCACACGTATTGAAAGGCTTTCTGTTTGGCCAGTAATCTAGCCCTGTTCAATAGCTGCTTGGATTCAGAGGTCAGGTGGTCATTAATGAAGATACAATGCTAAGATCCCTCGTAGCCTAGATCCTATGTTAAAAGATTTGTTAAAGATCGGGCTGCCGCAATAAAATCCTTCTTAACATACCTGTTCAGGAAACTTACGATGATAGATTTTTCCTTTGAGTTGACTAGAGGTGTTCCGTTAATGTAATTTATTTGAGCTTTAGTAAATGTAAACTTTACTTTTTGACTAATTTTTTCAATGATATTAAATAGATTTTCACCAGTCTTAAGTGGAATGCCCTCGATTTCGCTGATTTTTCTTTTAGTTGACGTAGTGTTTATTTGGTTTATTGATTTAGACAGGATTCTTCAAATAATCCCATAAAAAGAAGTCTGCAGGGATAAATCTAGAATTCTGGGTGGCCAATGGCCACTGGTCATGGAATGTCGCCAAGGCTGGAAATCAGTTTTTCTGGAAACACATCTTTGACCATCGGCAGGGACTCATTAGATATATGACAAGTGGCTCCTCCATCTTGTTGAAACCATGTGTTTTAACAATTTCCAGCAGCATCGGTCCCAAGAACTCCCGTAGTATGTTTACGCACGACGTTACATTCAAATGTTAACGAATTCTTGGCCCAGCCTATAGTATAGTTTGATACATAAGGTAATCGCGTATGGGCGTCTGAACGATACTATGTCAAACACTAGTTATCTTCGATGTAGTTATTTTAGTATCTTGATTTGTAATATTTTTATAATATGCAATTTTTCTTAAGGAATATTTTCTAAATTATTATTGAAATTTGTCAGTTAGTATTTCAACGCAAGAAGTTACCAGTAAAGAGAATCATTTCTATACCTTTTCAAATACAATAAGATGTTTGTGTTGATGTCTAGACGTATAGCAAGCCGAAATTTTTGAACAAACTTCTTGGTAGTAGAGCCGCGCTGATTTCAGCACGAGCGAGCCGGCTCGACCGGGGCAGTACTACCCTCCCACAGAAGACCAACCTAAAGCGCCAGCATCTGTGTTGTCGTGTTTCGTTGGTGAGTGTGAGACCGCAGGCCCATTGATGCAGGGGTGGCAGTTATCCTGGTAACTGTGTAAGCCTTACACTGTCACGATGACTGTCATACCTTTTACGTCGGGATGTGAAAAAGCATCTCACAAGGCCGCCACAGTGTGGGTCACCATATTGCATTGTCTGCATTTGCAATGAGTATGGTGACCACAATTCTTGGATTCTATTCATGCTTTTTATCAGGCAGAGTAGTCACTCTGGCAGGCTCTTAATATAGAACAAAGAAAAAAAACGCACAATCACCACATTTCTATCTTTTAGACGTGTTCTATTTTAATGTCACCTCGACCGGCCTAGAGTAAGGAGAATTAACATTTTACAAATACCTTATTTGTAGAAAATATTCTCCTTACTTGTGTCATTAGCAAATTGTTATTAACTAAAGAGTTTAGTTTAAAAGAGTTTAATTTGTTAATGAGGTTAAATAGTTCTGTTCGTGGGGGCTTTGTTTGATTTGAAGCTACTTTAGATAATGGTGAAGAGTTCATTTGGAGGTGATTACTTAATTTAATTTCATGTTTAATAATTAGTTTTAAAGTGTCTGCTAGAGAGTACATATGGTTTCAATGTCTTTTTGTCGTTAGTAGATTACACATTAGAAGATTTAAATGCTTTACTTTTTCTCGATATGCTGTTCGCAACATTTCTGATTTGCTCGCATATAATAATAAAAATAATTTGAAGTTAGTGTTAAAAAATGAATGCCTTGGAAATCACCGTTTTGGAATGGTTCTTCAATTGTTTGTTCTTTTTGAAGTGCCTTACTACAGGTATGTGCCCGATTCAGTTCTCGAGAACGTCGTGCTACGTTATATCGGGATCGATTTATTATCACAGATAGGACTATTGTTGCCAATAAGCCTGATATTGTGGTGATAGATAGATTAGAGCGCCGCGCAATGATACTCATGACGAGAATCTCGTGAAAGTTGAAAGAGAAAAACAATTGAAGTATTTGGATCTGTCTCACGAGATTGCCGATATATGGAATGTGGATTCGGTGATCATTGTTCCGATAATCATATCTGTTCACGGATTGATAGCCAAGAGCCTCGACCAACACCTTAAGAGGCTCACGTTAGAAGGTTGGATCAAGGGTCTGATACAGAAGGCAGTCCTTCTTGACACGGCCCGTATTGTGAGGAGGTTCCTGTCTCTGGGGCCCTAACCACCGGTATCTTGGTCCCTGTACTCGATGTCGGCGGTCTACTATTTTTTATACATATTTTAAATATGTATTTTTTATTTTTTATATATTTAAAAATGTAATCAATATGTATATTTAAATGTAATAAAGAGAATAAAAATCATAATAAAGCCATTCATTCCTAAAATAAGATTACAAAAGGAAACCAAGCACACATAGGACCACTATTCGCCTTTACACGCACAATTTCAACAACAGTAATTATTTGCCATGTCCATTCATACATAATGAATTGATTTTCAATATTACTATTATATTTATTTGAACATGGATTATTTTATTGTTAGAAACTTAATATGTAAAGGATGGCCCAAGAATTCGTCAACATTTGAATCTAACAGCCCGCGCAAATAAATGCCGTAATCAAGAAATGGTTGAAGAAGTTCGAAGAGACGAGTACTACGCTAAATGTGAAGCAAATTGGAGACACACGGACATCTCAGACCGAAGAAAACGTGCAGCAAGTTTCGTTTAGAGCAGGAACTAAAGCCTGATGATTTAAATTTTCATAAGTCGTATGCTGAAACAGTGTTAGACCGATTCAGTAATGCTGGCATCTTATTTTCTGACGAAGCCCATTTTCACCTCAACGGACACATAAAAAAACAGAATAGCAGGTATTGGAGCAGTGAAAACCACATGGACATTTAATTTTTAAAAAAAGTACCAACCAATTATCTTTCTTATAAATAAACAATTTTTATTATGTATCGAATATTTTTTTATACAATTTTTTAAATGATAACTAATTCATGGCCTATCCTGTATACATTCATGACATACAATTGATTCTATACACAATTCTTTAAGTATTTTTCCTCTCCCTCTAACATTACTAACATAGTTTCAAAGGCTCATCATACACCTGTCTTCAGGTTCAGTGGCTCCTATTTTGGCATTAAAGTCCACAGTTATAATATTAGGATCGTATTGTTCAAAGCTGATGTGAAATCTACGTAAAAATGTTAAATTATATTGTATGGCGCCTTTTCTATTGGAGCGTAGACTTGATAAATACTAATTTTTTAATTGTTAATGTTTAAGTCAAATCTTACTTCTCTATTCAAGATGCGATTGAACTTCATTATATGTTTTCAAGTAGTGCTTCAATATAAAAGCAATACCGCTGTAGCTGCGTTCTCGTTTCCTGAGTACATAAAAATTAAATGATCTTTTTTAAAGATATCAGAATGTTTTTTCTTGTTTTAGGTAAGCCTAATCCTAATTGTTTTTTTTATAGCATGTAAAAGTTCTACCTAGTAGTCTTGTTTTACAGAATATAAACCTAACATTAAGCGTACAGACATTAATATATGGAGGGTTGCAGTCTTTATTACTATTCGTTGTTGAAAACAAATTTCGGTTTGTGTACATCATACTTCTTTTACATGTTGTTTTATGTTGACTTTCAGTTTTCGGGTATAGTTTTCCTGTATTTTGAGTGACACAGATATAGTTCTCTTTTTTTTTGTCAAGAGTGTTCTCTATTGTTTGGAAGTACAATAAGCTAATCGTACCTAATAAAAATCGTTTTGTGTAGTCCTTTCACTTTTTTCAATTGCATTTTTTTCTCTATCTTTGTTTAGAATGTCTTTAGGGTCATCTTGCATTGTCAGTAAAGGAATTGTTTCAAAAATTTTCAATTTTTATTTCAAGTCCAATTGTTGTAAATGTAATAATTTCTGCAAACAATTTAAATGTGCCGCCACTTGTACTAACTAAGTATTGTCTCTCTTAAACAACTGATGCACCTACAATATAGCGACTTATTGTTTTTAAAATGCGTCAAAGAGAAAGAAGATCTTATTATTACCGTTCTCTTTACTCCGCATCAGCTCTGTCATTATAAAAAAGACAAATAGCGTTTATAATGTTAACAAAAAAAAAATTCAGCTGTATTGTTTAGACTATAACATTTAAGGGCGTATTAAGAGTAAAATTCAAACTCCTACTTCCTCCTAAACTACTAGTGGGATACTTAGTGTATCCTTTCTGGTTTTAAATGATCTGTCATTGAGTCAGCTTGGAGGTGACGAATAATTCCCGTTCCGTGGGAGATCACCGCCAAAGATTAGGTATACAGTAGTCACTAGTTTACTACTGACTACAGGCGTAAGTGGATGCTAAGAGAAATATAATAATGAAATAAGATGGAAATCGTGAATGGAAACCAAGAGTGGTGGTCACCATATTCATTGCGAATACAGATAACGCAGTATGGTGACCCACACTATGGTGGGTCAGTGAGGTGCTTTGTCACGCCGTACTTAATAGACTCGAGATCTTAGTTGGAGGGAAACACGTATACTGGTAGTGAGCTCCAGATTTTATCCGCTTCGGACTGGAAGGAAGAACCATTCCAAAACGATGACTCCCAAGGCTACCAAATGTGGTCTTGTAAAGAAATGGAAAAATGAAATGGAAGTGGAATCAGTTGGAAGAGCTCGCCAGAACATTCTTCATCCAGGCAAAGGGAGAATAAATGGACGCTAATAGTGTAAAAACTTTAAGCCATGCCCACGCTCATGACGTTAAGATCTTGTTTTAATCACGGTGTAAAGTCTCTTGGACCCTCTCTTGTTTGAATTTACTCCGTGGGACCCTGTAATAAGCAGATACACCACATTTACGATAGCAAATAAAGCATTCTAAAACTTCAATGGCCAGTAAAGAGAATCACTTCTACATCTTTAGAAATAAAATTAGATGTTAATGTCGATATATGTGCATATATATGTAAACCAAACTGAAACTTCCGTACAAGGACCGTTGGTAACTCGTGTTAGTTTTCTGCGCGCAATCCTATTCCTATTGTCTAAAGGTGTTCTATTGAAACACCACCTCGACCGGCCTAAAACACAAAAAAAAAATCCCCACGAATAATTAGTTAATAACACTTTGCTAATGAGGGTCGAGTTTGTTCGTGGTGGGGGCTTTGTTTAATTTGAAGCCACTCTATATAATGGTGAAGTGTTGAGTATCGAGTTTATTTCGGTTTCTCGTTCTGCAGCGGACACAAGTCTCTGAAATTAACATCTATCGTTGTTGTTGATTAAGTGCTTGTTAATTTGAAAAGTGATTGTATAATTTTGGAGTGTAAAACTTGAAAAAATGTCTACTTCCATTTGTGACCCGGTAACAAGCGCATTGCGTTTATCACTTACACCAGACGAATCTCAAAGTCCTGATTTGTTGGAGAGCAGACTTTATTCTTCAACTGTCAGCGCACTGTTATCATCCAAGATTGAGTTTGAAGAATCTTGCGACTATCAGAGTCACGTTCTTGACGGCTTGAAGTCTAAATTCTTGGTGATTCGACCCAAAAAACTTGCGAATGAAAGTAATCACATTAAAAAAGAGTGTAATTCAACCAGTCAAGCATCAGGTAAGCTACACAACCCTGTTAATCTTATAAATAATGTAATAATGTTTGTTTGTATTTAGTAGCATAGAAAGAGGCGTTTAACATTTATAATAATTAAATCCCTAGGACAAATTACCGTTAACGTCGCTATGTGTGTATAATATTATTATTTGTTAACGTGTGGGTCTTGGTGACAGAGAATCTCTTGATATTTACCTTTGATCGCACTTCTAACGTTTATTTCTCTGTTCCTAGCCTGTGACCGTCCACAGGCTAAATTTTGTGAAAGAAAACCTTCAAAAGTTAGTACCAACAATGATTGCTTAAAATTTGGACCGCCGACCCGCTCCATTTTCGTTCGAGTGCAATTTGTGCATTTTAATTTTCAATATTAATAATGTTCAGTAAAAATACGATTATTCAGATTAGTGTGATAGAAAGTAATATTTATTTGAGAAGATCAGATTGTAAATACAATAGTAATTGTATAGAAATTAAATTGATCTGAAAACATTACAAATATAATAGGAGTATTTTATATTTGTAGTAAATAATGAAAAAAAAGGTGAATATAGAATAATAGGTATGGCAAAAGACGAAAATTACACAACGGAATTAAATGCTGTTTTACCATCGCACTATATACGAGATTAACAGAGCGTCTAACAGCGTTGATGGCTCGTCTCACCAACGTAGGGCGCAAAACACTTCACCGCGATGTCTGTTCCATATATAGTAATATTAGTTCAATGGTTCAAATGCTCATTAAGGGAAACTTTCATGAAAACATGTAGATTAGAGAAAATGCAATTAAATGAATAATGCGTTATATCATATGCTCGCTATATTAAAAAACAAGTATATAAAATAAAGTTATGCGTGAAGCTATGATCGCTAGAACTTTTATTATTATTTCAAACGATACACGCACCCGAATCGAATGGCGCTCTGTGATTAGTGCAAATGGCCGGTCGCAGTCGCCTCGCGCACTCGCAGTCATTATATTCACTACAATACAATATGATGTACCTACCTATTATTTTGATACTTTCAGTTATAATAAAATAAATTTAACTACAGAAGCTTGAATTGTATCTTTTGAAGGAAAAGGTCCCTTAAAAGATAGCAAAAGCGTTGAAACTGAAAAACGTAAAATTGTGCTTAGATGTAAAATCCGTGGCAATGTAGGTATAAATAAGAAGCACAAGTTAATAAATTTGTTAATCTTTACTTGATGCTTTCTTTAGAATGTTACTTGGCGTTGTAAAAAAGAGGAATTAGTTTATTCGAATCAGAAGATCTCATTTCAAGTTTCTCGGTTATAAAAGTGTGAAGTTTGATCACAAGGCCCATAATAGTTCTTTTTATCCCTTCTTTGTTGAATTGTTTAATTTGTTTAAAAACATTGCAGGTACTAATACAAATGTGGAAGAACGATTGCCTAAACCCAAGCAGGTGCTTTGCTCCCTTAAAAGGGTCCATTTAGAATGGCAAAACGATTGGGCAGTCGGAGCTGGCATGCAGAATATGGGCAACACATGTTATCTAAATTCTACGCTGCAGGCTCTTTTCCATGTACCTGCTTTAGCTAATTGGCTAGTTACGGAAGAGACTCATGCTGTAAAGTGTTATCAACAAGGTACAAACTTACTTTTTCATTCAAAGATGTATATTTTCAATATGCGACCCACACACAACTAGTAATTATTAAAATCCAGAGCTTTACATTGTTAAGACATTGTTTTAGCCATTACTTTATCACTACTTTTAATGTCTAAATTTACAAAAATATGAAAATTTCAGTGCTCGCTTACAAAAGTCCAAACGTCGAAAAGGTGGACCATGTTATTTTTAAAAAGCACTTGTGAATAAACGATTTTTATAACACATATTCATGGCCCACCTTGTATATTACATTTAAATTTATAATACCCTGCTATGCATTTAAGTATTGTCACATGTGGTATGAAATAATTCTCCAAAGAGGAAAGTAAACAAGTAACAAGAAAGGGTAATTAAACGTTTATTGGAACGAAGTTCCTTACGGCAGGCTTGTAGGGGATAGGGATTTCGCTGCGCGACCGAACTGAAAAAAATGTGATAGTAAAACCGTAAGAAAAAATCCGTGGAAAAAGTGCGTGGAATAAATCTGTGGAAAGAAGTGCGTGGAATAAAACCGTTAAATGAGACGTGCGCAGGCGCGAGAGCGCGTCATGTGTGCTACGTTTCATACTATCTATCACGTACTTAACATTCGTACTATTTTTACCTCTTTTTTCTATTTTTCTATTTCTATGTAATTTTTAATTAATAATAATGTTGACAAAAAAAAATAAAGATACAGATTTTTTTGTTATTTCAGTTGAAATTTGAATTACGATGTTTTTTTTTATTTTAAGGAATTTATTATTTTATTATTTTAAGGAATTTATTATTTTATTTAATAAAATACTGAATTTCCTAAACACTTTCTTGTACTTAAATAAAAACTAATCAGCAAAATTTAAGAGAAAAATCAAGAAAACCTACATAAAATTGAGCACGATTTTTTTTGCAAATTGTGTCGATTCCACCTTATCCGAAGGAACTTCGTTCCTACCTGGTGTCCCACGACACCATTCATTTTATATTTAATTATTTCACATACATATGTACATACATACATATGTACATTCGTACGTACATAATATATTTCTTTTGTTTATGTTTGTCTAACGTTTGTGATCTTTTCTTAACAGAAACATGTGTTCTTTGTGCAATGCGTACTACGTTGATAGCGACACAGAAGAATGATGGTGCATTCATCAAACCCTGGCAGGTCTATTCAAAGCTAGGTCTCATATGTAAACATTTGGCGCCAGGCAGACAAGAGGACGCTCATGAGTTCCTGAGGTAAAACATCATATTATAATCATAACTTAAAGTTATTATTATTATTTATTATTAATTTTAAATTCATTTCACGAATGTGTTTCTTACAGGTATTTGGTAGAGGCTATGGAGAAGTGCTATTTAAATAGATTCCCCAATTCGGACAAATTGGATCACTATAGCAAAGAGACAACACCATTAAAACAAATTTTAGGAGGCTGTTTACGCTCGACTGTAACATGTCTAACGTGTAATCATGTATCTACTACTTATCAGCACTTTCAGGTAACTTGGCTATCATTAAGACTGATACTTTTTTCAATGTACATACATGTTGAGAGGTGTAAATTAAAATCATACAATTTTTTTACAGGACCTACTTTTAGACATCAAAAAATATACTACATTGAATGAAGCATTAGAGTCCTTTTTCTCTCGTGAACGGTTAGAAGAGTTAAGTTACAGATGTGAAGCATGCAATAAAAAGGTCTCGGCCACAAAACAATTTCTTATAGAGCGGGCACCAAAGGTTCTTTGTATAGCATTGAAAAGGTTCTCATTTGGTGTCAAACTCTCCAAGCATGTACAATTCCGTAAGAAGATCAACCTCACTAAATACATGTACAATAAAAAAAATCAACAACTGGTGAGTTTGAATCAAAACAATTTTTTAGTCACAAATCGACGGTTAACCGCCAAAATCTCCTTACTGACATTAGATAACGCACATATTTTTCAGCTCATGCGGTTGACCGTCCAAATGACACTTGTAGATTAATAAATGAAATATTTCACAACTAATGTCATTGCCTTATTTTTGTTTCAGTCTTATAAACTAGTAAGTGTGGTTACCCACTTTGGACCAACGCCGAACTATGGACATTATACTGCCGTGGGCCAAGTTCCAAATGGCAAATATTTTAGTTTTGACGATGACCATGTTCGGCCCATATCAGTTAAAGCAGTATTAGATATGAGTGCCTATATAATGTTTTACGAAAAAGACAATATACCAGAAGAAGTATCCGCATGTACGAATACTACTGCCCCTGTAAATTGAAAACTGTAAATTGAATCGAAAACTACATACAGTACAGTGTGAATAAATTGTACATAGTAAAATAATGAATGAATTGATTTTAACTTTTCATGCTTTTTTTTCAATACATTATGACTATATCACACTTCCAACTGATCCCACCTTCTCCCTTCCTCCACAGGATAATATTAACTGGCCTTGAAAGTCATCGTTTTAGAATGGTTCTTCTTTTCCGTACGAAGTTATTAAAATCTGGAGCACACTACCAGCATACGTATTTCCCTCCTACTAAGATCCCGGGTCCATTTAGAAAATTTCTAGGGATTTAATAAAATATTTCTACAGGTTTTAGCATCTACGGACGTCTGTAGTCAGTAATAAAGTGGTGACTGCTATTACTAGTGACTACTGTACAGCTAATCATTGGCGGTGATCCTCGACGGAACGGAAACTATTCGTCACCACCGAGCTGACTCAATGGCAGATCATTTAAAACCAGAAGGGATACTTGCAGTTAAGGAGAAAAGAGGAGCTTAAAAATGTACTGTTACTTATGGCCTTGCATATTATTGTCGAAACAATTTAGCTGCAGTAATATATTTTTTGTTGAGATTGTAAACGCCGTTTTAATAATGACAGAGCAGAGCAGGAATAAAGAGAATGATCATAATATAATAATATTTTTTTCTTTTCATTATATTTTAAAAACAATAAATCCCTTTATTGTACACCAGCTTCCTAAAACAGATAATAGTTGGTAAGTGCAAGTGGTGGTATATTTAGTGTTGCAGAAATTGTTACGTTTACAACAATTAGACTTAAAATGAAAATTGAAAGAAGTCTCATAATTTGAAATAATTACCTTAATATAAAGCAACATTACCCTAAAGATATTCTAAACAAAGATAGAGAAAAATGCAATTAAAAAAATTAAATAGACAAGACAAAACGGCTTTTATTATTTACAATAAGCTTATACTCGTATATGTACTTCCAAACAATAGAGAACACTCTTCACAAAAAAACAAGAGAACTATATTTGTGACCCTTAAAACAAAACTAAAAGACAACACAAAACAACATATAAAAAACTAAGACAATTACAATGAAAGTATGTTGTGCACAAACCGAAATTTGTTTCAAAGACTGCAACGACTCCATACCTATCTTAATGTCTGTTCGCTTTATGTTAAGTCTATTGTTTGTGAAACAAGACAAGTAGAACTTTTACATGGTTTATCTGAAACAAAACAAACAATCTGATATCTTTAAGAAAAGATAATTTTATTTTTATGGACTCAGGCAACGAACACGCCAGCTACAGTGAGCAGTTATATTGATAGACTACATGAAAGCATATGTAATGAAGTTATTGTTATTGTGATAAGCAACAGTTTCTAAAATATTTACAAAAATAATTTGGTTTTCCAACATTACACACAGTAAACACAAAGCCTATAACGTATACAAACACATACAGTCGCCCAAATTTTAAAATAACTTTCATTCGAATGTTCGAAATATTACACCTTACTATTTTGTACTCACATGTCACATACAACACACATATAAAATTTTGTTTTCAAATTTTGTAATGGCATTAAATTTTGTTTACTTTTCACCTCATGATACTTCAGTTGTTAACTATGACGACACTTGAAATTATGCAACTCGTAGATAACTCAGAGATAGTGAAATACCATTATATTTACACTGCAGAGATAAAGATCGAGCCCGAAGTAAAGATCATTCATTACATTCAACAGTCGAGGTCTTAGTCACAATTTTAATAGTTTCCTACTCACTCTCGAAAGATTAAACGTCAACTTTGATGTTATCATATTAACAGAAAGCTGGCTAAATGAGAGCTCAATACTGAAGTATAATAACGGCTACACAGTTTACCACACTACAAAGTATATCAACAAAGCCCGGCGGAGTGGACACGTATGTAAATAATGCTTAGACACTAAAGGTATATGAACCCAAAATTAACGATACAGAATGCATTACTAAAACTATTTCTGATGTATGTATGTATTTACAACATATAGAATTTTATGATTTGGTTGTAATTTGTCGGATTACAAGGTACTTTTTTTTAAAAAAATCTGGGTTTTAGGGGGCCTTTGGCAGTACTCTATTCTGCCCTGCAAAACGTTTGTCGAATTATCGGGGGTCCACTGTATACGCGAGCCGTCCTCTTTGCGAATATGAATCTTGCCGCACTTGACCCACACGTATTGAAAGGCTTTCTGTTTGGCCAGTAATCTAGCCCTGTTCAATAGCTGCTTGGATTCAGAGGTCAGGTGGTCATTAATGAAGATACAATGCTAAGATCCCTCGTAGCCTAGATCCTATGTTAAAAGATTTGTTAAAGATCGGGCTGCCGCAATAAAATCCTTCTTAACATACCTGTTCAGGAAACTTACGATGATAGATTTTTCCTTTGAGTTGACTAGAGGTGTTCCGTTAATGTAATTTATTTGAGCTTTAGTAAATGTAAACTTTACTTTTTGACTAATTTTTTCAATGATATTAAATAGATTTTCACCAGTCTTAAGTGGAATGCCCTCGATTTCGCTGATTTTTCTTTTAGTTGACGTAGTGTTTATTTGGTTTATTGATTTAGACAGGATTCTTCAAATAATCCCATAAAAAGAAGTCTGCAGGGATAAATCTAGAATTCTGGGTGGCCAATGGCCACTGGTCATGGAATGTCGCCAAGGCTGGAAATCAGTTTTTCTGGAAACACATCTTTGACCATCGGCAGGGACTCATTAGATATATGACAAGTGGCTCCTCCATCTTGTTGAAACCATGTGTTTTAACAATTTCCAGCAGCATCGGTCCCAAGAACTCCCGTAGTATGTTTACGCACGACGTTACATTCAAATGTTAACGAATTCTTGGCCCAGCCTATAGTATAGTTTGATACATAAGGTAATCGCGTATGGGCGTCTGAACGATACTATGTCAAACACTAGTTATCTTCGATGTAGTTATTTTAGTATCTTGATTTGTAATATTTTTATAATATGCAATTTTTCTTAAGGAATATTTTCTAAATTATTATTGAAATTTGTCAGTTAGTATTTCAACGCAAGAAGTTACCAGTAAAGAGAATCATTTCTATACCTTTTCAAATACAATAAGATGTTTGTGTTGATGTCTAGACGTATAGCAAGCCGAAATTTTTGAACAAACTTCTTGGTAGTAGAGCCGCGCTGATTTCAGCACGAGCGAGCCGGCTCGACCGGGGCAGTACTACCCTTCCACAGAAGACCAACCTAAAGCGCCAGCATCTGTGTTGTCGTGTTTCGTTGGTGAGTGTGAGACCGCAGGCCCATTGATGCAGGGGTGGCAGTTATCCTGGTAACTGTGTAAGCCTTACACTGTCACGATGACTGTCATACCTTTTACGTCGGGATGTGAAAAAGCATCTCACAAGGCCGCCACAGTGTGGGTCACCATATTGCATTGTCTGCATTTGCAATGAGTATGGTGACCACAATTCTTGGATTCTATTCATGCTTTTTATCAGGCAGAGTAGTCACTCTGGCAGGCTCTTAATATAGAACAAAGAAAAAAAACGCACAATCACCACATTTCTATCTTTTAGACGTGTTCTATTTTAATGTCACCTCGACCGGCCTAGAGTAAGGAGAATTAACATTTTACAAATACCTTATTTGTAGAAAATATTCTCCTTACTTGTGTCATTAGCAAATTGTTATTAACTAAAGAGTTTAGTTTAAAAGAGTTTAATTTGTTAATGAGGTTAAATAGTTCTGTTCGTGGGGGCTTTGTTTGATTTGAAGCTACTTTAGATAATGGTGAAGAGTTCATTTGGAGGTGATTACTTAATTTAATTTCATGTTTAATAATTAGTTTTAAAGTGTCTGCTAGAGAGTACATATGGTTTCAATGTCTTTTTGTCGTTAGTAGATTACACATTAGAAGATTTAAATGCTTTACTTTTTCTCGATATGCTGTTCGCAACATTTCTGATTTGCTCGCATATAATAATAAAAATAATTTGAAGTTAGTGTTAAAAAATGAATGCCTTGGAAATCACCGTTTTGGAATGGTTCTTCAATTGTTTGTTCTTTTTGAAGTGCCTTACTACAGGTATGTGCCCGATTCAGTTCTCGAGAACGTCGTGCTACGTTATATCGGGATCGATTTATTATCACAGATAGGACTATTGTTGCCAATAAGCCTGATATTGTGGTGATAGATAGATTAGAGCGCCGCGCAATGATACTCATGACGAGAATCTCGTGAAAGTTGAAAGAGAAAAACAATTGAAGTATTTGGATCTGTCTCACGAGATTGCCGATATATGGAATGTGGATTCGGTGATCATTGTTCCGATAATCATATCTGTTCACGGATTGATAGCCAAGAGCCTCGACCAACACCTTAAGAGGCTCACGTTAGAAGGTTGGATCAAGGGTCTGATACAGAAGGCAGTCCTTCTTGACACGGCCCGTATTGTGAGGAGGTTCCTGTCTCTGGGGCCCTAACCACCGGTATCTTGGTCCCTGTACTCGATGTCGGCGGTCTACTATTTTTTATACATATTTTAAATATGTATTTTTTATTTTTTATATATTTAAAAATGTAATCAATATGTATATTTAAATGTAATAAAGAGAATAAAAATCATAATAAAGCCATTCATTCCTAAAATAAGATTACAAAAGGAAACCAAGCACACATAGGACCACTATTCGCCTTTACACGCACAATTTCAACAACAGTAATTATTTGCCATGTCCATTCATACATAATGAATTGATTTTCAATATTACTATTATATTTATTTGAACATGGATTATTTTATTGTTAGAAACTTAATATGTAAAGGATGGCCCAAGAATTCGTCAACATTTGAATCTAACAGCCCGCGCAAATAAATGCCGTAATCAAGAAATGGTTGAAGAAGTTCGAAGAGACGAGTACTACGCTAAATGTGAAGCAAATTGGAGACACACGGACATCTCAGACCGAAGAAAACGTGCAGCAAGTTTCGTTTAGAGCAGGAACTAAAGCCTGATGATTTAAATTTTCACAAGTCGTATGCTGAAACAGTGTTAGATCGATTCAGTAATGCTGGCATCTTATTTTCTGACGAAGCCCATTTTCACCTCAACGGACACATAAAAAAACAGAATAGCAGGTATTGGAGCAGTGAAAACCACATGGACATTTAATTTTTAAAAAAAGTACCAACCAATTATCTTTCTTATAAATAAACAATTTTTATTATGTATCGAATATTTTTTTATACAATTTTTTAAATGATAACTAATTCATGGCCTATCCTGTATACATTTATGACATACAATTGATTCTATACACAATTCTTTAAGTATTTTTCCTCTCCCTCTAACATTACTTACATAGTTTCAAAGGCTCATCATACACCTGTCTTCAGGTTCAGTGGCTCCTATTTTGGCATTAAAGTCCACAGTTATAATATTAGGATCGTATTGTTCAAAGCTGATATGAAATCTACGTAAAAATGTTAAATTATATTGTATGGCGCCTTTTCTATTGGAGCGTAGACTTGATAAATACTAATTTTTTAATTGTTAATGTTTAAGTCAAATCTTACTTCTCTATTCAAGATGCGATTGAACTTCATTATATGTTTTCATGTAGTGCTTCAATATAAAAGCAATACCGCTGTAGCTGCGTTCTCGTTTCCTGAGTACATAAAAATTAAATGATCTTTTTTAAAGATATCAGAATGTTTTTTCTTGTTTTAGGTAAGCCTAATCCTAATTGTTTTTTTCATAGCATGTAAAAGTTCTACCTAGTAGTCTTGTTTTACAGAATATAGACCTAACATTAAGCGTACAGACATTAATATATGGAGGGTTGCAGTCTTTATTACTATTCGTTGTTGAAAACAAATTTCGGTTTGTGTACATCATACTTCTTTTACATGTTGTTTTATGTTGACTTTCAGTTTTCGGGTATAGTTTTCCTGTATTTTGAGTGACACAGATATAGTTCTCTTTTTTTTTGTCAAGAGTGTTCTCTATTGTTTGGAAGTACAATAAGCTAATCGTACCTAATAAAAATCGTTTTGTGTAGTCCTTTCACTTTTTTCAATTGCATTTTTTTTCTCTATCTTTGTTTAGAATGTCTTTAGGGTCATCTTGCATTGTCAGTAAAGTAATTGTTTCAAAAATTTTCAATTTTTATTTCAAGTCCAATTGTTGTAAATGTAATAATTTCTGCAAACAATTTAAATGTGCCGCCACTTGTACTAACTAAGTATTGTCTCTCTTAAACAACTGATGCACCTACAATATAGTGACTTATTGTTTTTAAAATGCGTCAAAGAGAAAGAAGATCTTATTATTACCGTTCTCTTTACTCCGCATCAGCTCTGTCATTATAAAAAAGACAAATAGCGTTTATAATGTTAACAAAAAAAAAATTCAGCTGTATTGTTTAGACTATAACATTCAAGGGCGTATTAAGAGTAAAATTCAAACTCCTACTTCCTCCTAAACTACTAGTGGGATACTTAGTGTATCCTTTCTGGTTTTAAATGATCTGTCATTGAGTCAGCTTGGAGGTGACGAATAATTCCCGTTCCGTGGGAGATCACCGCCAAAAATTAGGTATACAGTAGTCACTAGTTTACTACTGACTACAGGCGTAAGTGGATATTAAGAGAAATATAATAATGAAATAAGATGGAAATCGTGAATGGAAACCAAGAGTGGTGGTCACCATATTCATTGGGAAAACAGATAACGCAGTATGGTGACCCACACTATGGTGGGTCAGTGAGGTGCTTTGTCACGCCGTACTTAATAGACTCGAGATCTTAGTAGGAGGGAAACACGTATACTGGTAGTGAGCTCCAGATTTTATCCGCTTCGGACTGGAAGGAAGAACCATTCCAAAACGATGACTCCCAAGGCTACCAAATGTGGTCTTGTAAAGAAATGGAAAAATGAAATGGAAGTGGAATCAGTTGGAAGAGCTCGCCAGAACATTCTTCATCCAGGCAAAGGGAGAATAAATGGACGCTAATAGTGTAAAAACTTTAAGCCATGCCCACGCTCATGACGTTAAGACCTTGTTTTAATCACGGTGTAAAGTCTCTTGGACCCTCTCTTGTTTGAATTTACTCCGTGGGACCCTGTAATAAGCAGATACACCACATTTACGATAGCAAATAAAGCATTCTAAAACTTCAATGGCCAGTAAAGAGAATCACTTCTACATCTTTAGAAATAAAATTAGATGTTAATGTCGATATATGTACATATATATGTAAACCAAACTGAAACTTCCGTACAAGGACCGTTGGTAACTCGTGTTAGTTTTCTGCGCGCAATCCTATTCCTATTGTCTAGAGGTGTTCTATTGAAACACCTCCTCGACCGGCCTAAAATACAAAAAAAATCCCTACGAACAATGAGTCAATAACAATTTGCTAATGAGGGTCGAGTTTGTTCGTGGTGGGGGCTTTGTTTAATTTGAAGCCACTCTATATATAATGGTGAAGTGTTGAGTATCGAGTTTATTTCGGTTTCTCGTTCTGCAGCGGACACAAGTCTCTGAAATTAAGATAGTAACTATTGTTGTTGTTGGATAAAGTGCTTGCTAATTTGAAAAGTTTGTGTAATTTTGAAGTGTAAAACTTGAAAAGATGTCTGCTTCCATTTGTGACCCGGTAACAAGCGCATTACGTTTATCACTTACACCAGACGAATCTCAAAGTCCTGCTTTGTTGGAGAGCAGACTTTATTCTTCAACTGTCAGCGCACTGCTGTCATCCAAGATTGAATTTGAAGAAACTTGCGACTATCAGAGTCACGTTCTTGACGGCTTGAAGTCTAAATTCTTGGTGATTCGACCCAAAAAACTTGCGAATGAAAGTAATCACATTAAAAAAGAGTGTAATTCAACCAGTCAAGCATCAGGTAAGCTACACAACCCTGTTAATCTTATAAATAATGTAATAATGTTTGTTTGTATTTAGTAGCATAGAAAGAGGCGTTTAACATTTATAATAATTAAATCCCTAGGACAAATTACCGTTAACGTCGCTATGTGTGTATAATATTATTATTTGTTAACGTGTGGGTCTTGGTGACAGAGAATCTCTTGATATTTACCTTTGATCGCACTTCTAACGTTTATTTCTCTGTTCCTAGCCTGTGACCGTCCACAGGCTAAATTTTGTGAAAGAAAACCTTCAAAAGTTAGTACCAACAATGATTGCTTAAAATTTGGACCGCCGACCCGCTCCATTTTCGTTCGAGTGCAATTTGTGCATTTTAATTTTCAATATTAATAATGTTCAGTAAAAATACGATTATTCAGATTAGTGTGATAGAAAGTAATATTTATTTGAGAAGATCAGATTGTAAATACAATAGTAATTGTATAGAAATTAAATTGATCTGAAAACATTACAAATATAATAGGAGTATTTTATATTTGTAGTAAATAATGAAAAAAAAGGTGAATATAGAATAATAGGTATGGCAAAAGACGAAAATTACACAACGGAATTAAATGCTGTTTTACCATCGCACTATATACGAGATTAACAGAGCGTCTAACAGCGTTGATGGCTCGTCTCACCAACGTAGGGCGCAAAACACTTCACCGCGATGTCTGTTCCATATATAGTAATATTAGTTCAATGGTTCAAATGCTCATTAAGGGAAACTTTCATGAAAACATGTAGATTAGAGAAAATGCAATTAAATGAATAATGCGTTATATCATATGCTCGCTATATTAAAAAACAAGTATATAAAATAAAGTTATGCGTGAAGCTATGATCGCTAGAACTTTTATTATTATTTCAAACGATACACGCACCCGAATCGAATGGCGCTCTGTGATTAGTGCAAATGGCCGGTCGCAGTCGCCTCGCGCACTCGCAGTCATTATATTCACTACAATACAATATGATGTACCTACCTATTATTTTGATACTTTCAGTTATAATAAAATAAATTTAACTACAGAAGCTTGAATTGTATCTTTTGAAGGAAAAGGTCCCTTAAAAGATAGCAAAAGCGTTGAAACTGAAAAACGTAAAATTGTGCTTAGATGTAAAATCCGTGGCAATGTAGGTATAAATAAGAAGCACAAGTCAATAAATTTGTTAATCTTTACTTGATGCTTTCTTTAGAATGTTACTTGGCGTTGTAAAAAAGAGGAATTAGTTTATTCGAATCAGAAGATCTCATTTCAAGTTTCTCGGTTATAAAAGTGTGAAGTTTGATCACAAGGCCCATAATAGTTCTTTTTATCCCTTCTTTGTTGAATTGTTTAATTTGTTTAAAAACATTGCAGGTACTAATACAAATGTGGAAGAACGATTGCCTAAACCCAAGCAGGTGCTTTGCTCCCTTAAAAGGGTCCATTTAGAATGGCAAAACGATTGGGCAGTCGGAGCTGGCATGCAGAATATGGGCAACACATGTTATCTAAATTCTACGCTGCAGGCTCTTTTCCATGTACCTGCTTTAGCTAATTGGCTAGTTACGGAAGAGACTCATGCTGTAAAGTGTTATCAACAAGGTACAAACTTACTTTTTCATTCAAAGATGTATATTTTCAATATGCGACCCACACACAACTAGTAATTATTAAAATCCAGAGCTTTACATTGTTAAGACATTGTTTTAGCCATTACTTTATCACTACTTTTAATGTCTAAATTTACAAAAATATGAAAATTTCAGTGCTCGCTTACAAAAGTCCAAACGTCGAAAAGGTGGACCATGTTATTTTTAAAAAGCACTTGTGAATAAACGATTTTTATAACACATATTCATGGCCCACCTTGTATATTACATTTAAATTTATAATACCCTGCTATGCATTTAAGTATTGTCACATGTGGTATGAAATAATTCTCCAAAGAGGAAAGTAAACAAGTAACAAGAAAGGGTAATTAAACGTTTATTGGAACGAAGTTCCTTACGGCAGGCTTGTAGGGGATAGGGATTTCGCTGCGCGACCGAACTGAAAAAAATGTGATAGTAAAACCGTAAGAAAAAATCCGTGGAAAAAGTGCGTGGAATAAATCTGTGGAAAGAAGTGCGTGGAATAAAACCGTTAAATGAGACGTGCGCAGGCGCGAAAGCGCGTCATGTGTGCTACGTTTCATACTATCTATCACGTACTTAACATTCGTACTATTTCTACCTCTTTTTTCTATTTTTCTATTTCTATGTCATTTTTAATTAATAATAATGTTGACAAAAAAAAAAATAAAGATACAGATTTTTTTGTTATTTCAGTTGAAATTTGAATTACGATGTTTTTTTTATTTTAAGGAATTTATTATTTTATTATTTTAAGGAATTTATTATTTTATTTAATAAAATACTGAATTTCCTAAACACTTTCTTGTACTTAAATAAAAACTAATCAGCAAAATTTAAGAGAAAAATCAAGAAAACCTACATAAAATTGAGCACGATTTTTTTTGCAAATTGTGTCGATTCCACATTATCCGAAGGAACTTCGTTCCTACCTGGTGTCCCACGACACCATTCATTTTATATTTAATTATTTCACATACATATGTACATACATACATATGTACATTCGTACGTACATAATATATTTCTTTTGTTTATGTTTGTCTAACGTTTGTGATCTTTTCTTAACAGAAACATGTGTTCTTTGTGCAATGCGCACTACATTGATAGCGACACAGAAGAATGATGGTGCGTCCATCAAATCCTGGCAGGTCTATTCAAAGCTAGGTCTCATATGTAAACATTTGGTGCCAGGCAGACAAGAGGACGCTCATGAGTTCCTGAGGTAAAACATCATATTATAATCATAACTTAAAGTTATTATTATTATTTATTATTAATTTTAAATTCATTTCACGAATGTGTTTCTTACAGGTATTTGGTAGAGGCTATGGAGAAGTGCTATTTAAATAGATTCCCCAATTCGGACAAATTGGATCACTATAGCAAAGAGACAACACCATTAAAACAAATTTTAGGAGGCTGTTTACGCTCGACTGTAACATGTCTAACGTGTAATCATGTATCTACTACTTATCAGCACTTTCAGGTAACTTGGCTATCATTAAGACTGATACTTTTTTCAATGTACATACATGTTGAGAGGTGTAAATTAAAATCATACAATTTTTTTACAGGACCTACTTTTAGACATCAAAAAATATACTACATTGAATGAAGCATTAGAGTCCTTTTTCTCTCGTGAACGGTTAGAAGAGTTAAGTTACAGATGTGAAGCATGCAATAAAAAGGTCTCGGCCACAAAACAATTTCTTATAGAGCGGGCACCAAAGGTTCTTTGTATAGCATTGAAAAGGTTCTCATTTGGTGTCAAACTCTCCAAGCATGTACAATTCCGTAAGAAGATCAACCTCACTAAATACATGTACAATAAAAAAAATCAACAACTGGTGAGTTTGAATCAAAACAATTTTTTAGTCACAAATCGACGGTTAACCGCCAAAATCTCCTTACTGACATTAGATAACGCACATATTTTTCAGCTCATGCGGTTGACCGTCCAAATGACACTTGTAGATTAATAAATGAAATATTTCACAACTAATGTCATTGCCTTATTTTTGTTTCAGTCTTATAAACTAGTAAGTGTGGTTACCCACTTTGGACCAACGCCGAACTATGGACATTATACTGCCGTGGGCCAAGTTCCAAATGGCAAATATTTTAGTTTTGACGATGACCATGTTCGGCCCATATCAGTTAAAGCAGTATTAGATATGAGTGCCTATATAATGTTTTACGAAAAAGACAATATACCAGAAGAAGTATCCGCATGTACGAATACTACTGCCCCTGTAAATTGAAAACTGTAAATTGAATCGAAAACTACATACA
This sequence comes from Hypercompe scribonia, assembly GCA_949316085.1. Lineage (NCBI taxonomy): Eukaryota > Metazoa > Arthropoda > Insecta > Lepidoptera > Erebidae > Hypercompe > Hypercompe scribonia. The sequence goes on from OX438983.1 coordinate 210,960, forward strand.
GTACAGTGTGAATAAATTGTACATAGTAAAATAATGAATGAATTGATTTTAACTTTTCATGCTTTTTTTTCAATACATTATGACTATATCACACTTCCAACTGATCCCACCTTCTCCCTTCCTCCACAGGATAATATTAACTGGCCTTGAAAGTCATCGTTTTAGAATGGTTCTTCTTTTCCGTACGAAGTTATTAAAATCTGGAGCACACTACCAGCATACGTATTTCCCTCCTACTAAGATCCCGGGTCCATTTAGAAAATTTCTAGGGATTTAATAAAATATTTCTACAGGTTTTAGCATCTACGGACGTCTGTAGTCAGTAATAAAGTGGTGACTGCTATTACTAGTGACTACTGTACAGCTAATCATTGGCGGTGATCCTCGACGGAACGGAAACTATTCGTCACCACCGAGCTGACTCAATGGCAGATCATTTAAAACCAGAAGGGATACTTGCAGTTAAGGAGAAAAGAGGAGCTTAAAAATGTACTGTTACTTATGGCCTTGCATATTATTGTCGAAACAATTTAGCTGCAGTAATATATTTTTTGTTGAGATTGTAAACGCCGTTTTAATAATGACAGAGCAGAGCAGGAATAAAGAGAATGATCATAATATAATAATATTTTTTTCTTTTCATTATATTTTAAAAACAATAAATCCCTTTATTGTACACCAGCTTCCTAAAACAGATAATAGTTGGTAAGTGCAAGTGGTGGTATATTTAGTGTTGCAGAAATTGTTACGTTTACAACAATTAGACTTAAAATGAAAATTGAAAGAAGTCTCATAATTTGAAATAATTACCTTAATATAAAGCAACATTACCCTAAAGATATTCTAAACAAAGATAGAGAAAAATGCAATTAAAAAAATTAAATAGACAAGACAAAACGGCTTTTATTATTTACAATAAGCTTATACTCGTATATGTACTTCCAAACAATAGAGAACACTCTTCACAAAAAAACAAGAGAACTATATTTGTGACCCTTAAAACAAAACTAAAAGACAACACAAAACAACATATAAAAAACTAAGACAATTACAATGAAAGTATGTTGTGCACAAACCGAAATTTGTTTCAAAGACTGCAACGACTCCATACCTATCTTAATGTCTGTTCGCTTTATGTTAAGTCTATTGTTTGTGAAACAAGACAAGTAGAACTTTTACATGGTTTATCTGAAACAAAACAAACAATCTGATATCTTTAAGAAAAGATAATTTTATTTTTATGGACTCAGGCAACGAACACGCCAGCTACAGTGAGCAGTTATATTGATAGACTACATGAAAGCATATGTAATGAAGTTATTGTTATTGTGATAAGCAACAGTTTCTAAAATATTTACAAAAATAATTTGGTTTTCCAACATTACACACAGTAAACACAAAGCCTATAACGTATACAAACACATACAGTCGCCCAAATTTTAAAATAACTTTCATTCGAATGTTCGAAATATTACACCTTACTATTTTGTACTCACATGTCACATACAACACACATATAAAATTTTGTTTTCAAATTTTGTAATGGCATTAAATTTTGTTTACTTTTCACCTCATGATACTTCAGTTGTTAACTATGACGACACTTGAAATTATGCAACTCGTAGATAACTCAGAGATAGTGAAATACCATTATATTTACACTGCAGAGATAAAGATCGAGCCCGAAGTAAAGATCATTCATTACATTCAACAGTCGAGGTCTTAGTCACAATTTTAATAGTTTCCTACTCACTCTCGAAAGATTAAACGTCAACTTTGATGTTATCATATTAACAGAAAGCTGGCTAAATGAGAGCTCAATACTGAAGTATAATAACGGCTACACAGTTTACCACACTACAAAGTATATCAACAAAGCCCGGCGGAGTGGACACGTATGTAAATAATGCTTAGACACTAAAGGTATATGAACCCAAAATTAACGATACAGAATGCATTACTAAAACTATTTCTGATGTATGTATGTATTTACAACATATAGAATTTTATGATTTGGTTGTAATTTGTCGGATTACAAGGTACTTTTTTTTAAAAAAATCTGGGTTTTAGGGGGCCTTTGGCAGTACTCTATTCTGCCCTGCAAAACGTTTGTCGAATTATCGGGGGTCCACTGTATACGCGAGCCGTCCTCTTTGCGAATATGAATCTTGCCGCACTTGACCCACACGTATTGAAAGGCTTTCTGTTTGGCCAGTAATCTAGCCCTGTTCAATAGCTGCTTGGATTCAGAGGTCAGGTGGTCATTAATGAAGATACAATGCTAAGATCCCTCGTAGCCTAGATCCTATGTTAAAAGATTTGTTAAAGATCGGGCTGCCGCAATAAAATCCTTCTTAACATACCTGTTCAGGAAACTTACGATGATAGATTTTTCCTTTGAGTTGACTAGAGGTGTTCCGTTAATGTAATTTATTTGAGCTTTAGTAAATGTAAACTTTACTTTTTGACTAATTTTTTCAATGATATTAAATAGATTTTCACCAGTCTTAAGTGGAATGCCCTCGATTTCGCTGATTTTTCTTTTAGTTGACGTAGTGTTTATTTGGTTTATTGATTTAGACAGGATTCTTCAAATAATCCCATAAAAAGAAGTCTGCAGGGATAAATCTAGAATTCTGGGTGGCCAATGGCCACTGGTCATGGAATGTCGCCAAGGCTGGAAATCAGTTTTTCTGGAAACACATCTTTGACCATCGGCAGGGACTCATTAGATATATGACAAGTGGCTCCTCCATCTTGTTGAAACCATGTGTTTTAACAATTTCCAGCAGCATCGGTCCCAAGAACTCCCGTAGTATGTTTACGCACGACGTTACATTCAAATGTTAACGAATTCTTGGCCCAGCCTATAGTATAGTTTGATACATAAGGTAATCGCGTATGGGCGTCTGAACGATACTATGTCAAACACTAGTTATCTTCGATGTAGTTATTTTAGTATCTTGATTTGTAATATTTTTATAATATGCAATTTTTCTTAAGGAATATTTTCTAAATTATTATTGAAATTTGTCAGTTAGTATTTCAACGCAAGAAGTTACCAGTAAAGAGAATCATTTCTATACCTTTTCAAATACAATAAGATGTTTGTGTTGATGTCTAGACGTATAGCAAGCCGAAATTTTTGAACAAACTTCTTGGTAGTAGAGCCGCGCTGATTTCAGCACGAGCGAGCCGGCTCGACCGGGGCAGTACTACCCTTCCACAGAAGACCAACCTAAAGCGCCAGCATCTGTGTTGTCGTGTTTCGTTGGTGAGTGTGAGACCGCAGGCCCATTGATGCAGGGGTGGCAGTTATCCTGGTAACTATGTAAGCCTTACACTGTCACGATGACTGTCATACCTTTTACGTCGGGATGTGAAAAAGCATCTCACAAGGCCGCCACAGTGTGGGTCACCATATTGCATTGTCTGCATTTGCAATGAGTATGGTGACCACAATTCTTGGATTCTATTCATGCTTTTTATCAGGCAGAGTAGTCACTCTGGCAGGCTCTTAATATAGAACAAAGAAAAAAAACGCACAATCACCACATTTCTATCTTTTAGACGTGTTCTATTTTAATGTCACCTCGACCGGCCTAGAGTAAGGAGAATTAACATTTTACAAATACCTTATTTGTAGAAAATATTCTCCTTACTTGTGTCATTAGCAAATTGTTATTAACTAAAGAGTTTAGTTTAAAAGAGTTTAATTTGTTAATGAGGTTAAATAGTTCTGTTCGTGGGGGCTTTGTTTGATTTGAAGCTACTTTAGATAATGGTGAAGAGTTCATTTGGAGGTGATTACTTAATTTAATTTCATGTTTAATAATTAGTTTTAAAGTGTCTGCTAGAGAGTACATATGGTTTCAATGTCTTTTTGTCGTTAGTAGATTACACATTAGAAGATTTAAATGCTTTACTTTTTCTCGATATGCTGTTCGCAACATTTCTGATTTGCTCGCATATAATAATAAAAATAATTTGAAGTTAGTGTTAAAAAATGAATGCCTTGGAAATCACCGTTTTGGAATGGTTCTTCAATTGTTTGTTCTTTTTGAAGTGCCTTACTACAGGTATGTGCCCGATTCAGTTCTCGAGAACGTTGTGCTACGTTATATCGGGATCGATTTATTATCACAGATAGGACTATTGTTGCCAATAAGCCTGATATTGTGGTGATAGATAGATTAGAGCGCCGCGCAATGATACTCATGACGAGAATCTCGTGAAAGTTGAAAGAGAAAAACAATTGAAGTATTTGGATCTGTCTCACGAGATTGCCGATATATGGAATGTGGATTCGGTGATCATTGTTCCGATAATCATATCTGTTCACGGATTGATAGCCAAGAGCCTCGACCAACACCTTAAGAGGCTCACGTTAGAAGGTTGGATCAAGGGTCTGATACAGAAGGCAGTCCTTCTTGACACGGCCCGTATTGTGAGGAGGTTCCTGTCTCTGGGGCCCTAACCACCGGTATCTTGGTCCCTGTACTCGATGTCGGCGGTCTACTATTTTTTATACATATTTTAAATATGTATTTTTTATTTTTTATATATTTAAAAATGTAATCAATATGTATATTTAAATGTAATAAAGAGAATAAAAATCATAATAAAGCCATTCATTCCTAAAATAAGATTACAAAAGGAAACCAAGCACACATAGGACCACTATTCGCCTTTACACGCACAATTTCAACAACAGTAATTATTTGCCATGTCCATTCATACATAATGAATTGATTTTCAATATTACTATTATATTTATTTGAACATGGATTATTTTATTGTTAGAAACTTAATATGTAAAGGATGGCCCAAGAATTCGTCAACATTTGAATCTAACAGCCCGCGCAAATAAATGCCGTAATCAAGAAATGGTTGAAGAAGTTCGAAGAGACGAGTACTACGCTAAATGTGAAGCAAATTGGAGACACACGGACATCTCAGACCGAAGAAAACGTGCAGCAAGTTTCGTTTAGAGCAGGAACTAAAGCCTGATGATTTAAATTTTCACAAGTCGTATGCTGAAACAGTGTTAGACCGATTCAGTAATGCTGGCATCTTATTTTCTGACGAAGCCCATTTTCACCTCAACGGACACATAAAAAAACAGAATAGCAGGTATTGGAGCAGTGAAAACCACATGGACATTTAATTTTTAAAAAAAGTACCAACCAATTATCTTTCTTATAAATAAACAATTTTTATTATGTATCGAATATTTTTTTATACAATTTTTTAAATGATAACTAATTCATGGCCTATCCTGTATACATTCATGACATACAATTGATTCTATACACAATTCTTTAAGTATTTTTCCTCTCCCTCTAACATTACTAACATAGTTTCAAAGGCTCATCATACACCTGTCTTCAGGTTCAGTGGCTCCTATTTTGGCATTAAAGTCCACAGTTATAATATTAGGATCGTATTGTTCAAAGCTGATGTGAAATCTACGTAAAAATGTTAAATTATATTGTATGGCGCCTTTTCTATTGGAGCGTAGACTTGATAAATACTAATTTTTTAATTGTTAATGTTTAAGTCAAATCTTACTTCTCTATTCAAGATGCGATTGAACTTCATTATATGTTTTCAAGTAGTGCTTCAATATAAAAGCAATACCGCTGTAGCTGCGTTCTCGTTTCCTGAGTACATAAAAATTAAATGATCTTTTTTAAAGATATCAGAATGTTTTTTCTTGTTTTAGGTAAGCCTAATCCTAATTGTTTTTTTTATAGCATGTAAAAGTTCTACCTAGTAGTCTTGTTTTACAGAATATAAACCTAACATTAAGCGTACAGACATTAATATATGGAGGGTTGCAGTCTTTATTACTATTCGTTGTTGAAAACAAATTTCGGTTTGTGTACATCATACTTCTTTTACATGTTGTTTTATGTTGACTTTCAGTTTTCGGGTATAGTTTTCCTGTATTTTGAGTGACACAGATATAGTTCTCTTTTTTTTTGTCAAGAGTGTTCTCTATTGTTTGGAAGTACAATAAGCTAATCGTACCTAATAAAAATCGTTTTGTGTAGTCCTTTCACTTTTTTCAATTGCATTTTTTTCTCTATCTTTGTTTAGAATGTCTTTAGGGTCATCTTGCATTGTCAGTAAAGGAATTGTTTCAAAAATTTTCAATTTTTATTTCAAGTCCAATTGTTGTAAATGTAATAATTTCTGCAAACAATTTAAATGTGCCGCCACTTGTACTAACTAAGTATTGTCTCTCTTAAACAACTGATGCACCTACAATATAGCGACTTATTGTTTTTAAAATGCGTCAAAGAGAAAGAAGATCTTATTATTACCGTTCTCTTTACTCCGCATCAGCTCTGTCATTATAAAAAAGACAAATAGCGTTTATAATGTTAACAAAAAAAAAATTCAGCTGTATTGTTTAGACTATAACATTTAAGGGCGTATTAAGAGTAAAATTCAAACTCCTACTTCCTCCTAAACTACTAGTGGGATACTTAGTGTATCCTTTCTGGTTTTAAATGATCTGTCATTGAGTCAGCTTGGAGGTGACGAATAATTCCCGTTCCGTGGGAGATCACCGCCAAAGATTAGGTATACAGTAGTCACTAGTTTACTACTGACTACAGGCGTAAGTGGATGCTAAGAGAAATATAATAATGAAATAAGATGGAAATCGTGAATGGAAACCAAGAGTGGTGGTCACCATATTCATTGCGAATACAGATAACGCAGTATGGTGACCCACACTATGGTGGGTCAGTGAGGTGCTTTGTCACGCCGTACTTAATAGACTCGAGATCTTAGTTGGAGGGAAACACGTATACTGGTAGTGAGCTCCAGATTTTATCCGCTTCGGACTGGAAGGAAGAACCATTCCAAAACGATGACTCCCAAGGCTACCAAATGTGGTCTTGTAAAGAAATGGAAAAATGAAATGGAAGTGGAATCAGTTGGAAGAGCTCGCCAGAACATTCTTCATCCAGGCAAAGGGAGAATAAATGGACGCTAATAGTGTAAAAACTTTAAGCCATGCCCACGCTCATGACGTTAAGATCTTGTTTTAATCACGGTGTAAAGTCTCTTGGACCCTCTCTTGTTTGAATTTACTCCGTGGGACCCTGTAATAAGCAGATACACCACATTTACGATAGCAAATAAAGCATTCTAAAACTTCAATGGCCAGTAAAGAGAATCACTTCTACATCTTTAGAAATAAAATTAGATGTTAATGTCGATATATGTGCATATATATGTAAACCAAACTGAAACTTCCGTACAAGGACCGTTGGTAACTCGTGTTAGTTTTCTGCGCGCAATCCTATTCCTATTGTCTAAAGGTGTTCTATTGAAACACCACCTCGACCGGCCTAAAACACAAAAAAAAAATCCCCACGAATAATTAGTTAATAACACTTTGCTAATGAGGGTCGAGTTTGTTCGTGGTGGGGGCTTTGTTTAATTTGAAGCCACTCTATATAATGGTGAAGTGTTGAGTATCGAGTTTATTTCGGTTTCTCGTTCTGCAGCGGACACAAGTCTCTGAAATTAACATCTATCGTTGTTGTTGATTAAGTGCTTGTTAATTTGAAAAGTGATTGTATAATTTTGGAGTGTAAAACTTGAAAAAATGTCTACTTCCATTTGTGACCCGGTAACAAGCGCATTGCGTTTATCACTTACACCAGACGAATCTCAAAGTCCTGATTTGTTGGAGAGCAGACTTTATTCTTCAACTGTCAGCGCACTGTTATCATCCAAGATTGAGTTTGAAGAATCTTGCGACTATCAGAGTCACGTTCTTGACGGCTTGAAGTCTAAATTCTTGGTGATTCGACCCAAAAAACTTGCGAATGAAAGTAATCACATTAAAAAAGAGTGTAATTCAACCAGTCAAGCATCAGGTAAGCTACACAACCCTGTTAATCTTATAAATAATGTAATAATGTTTGTTTGTATTTAGTAGCATAGAAAGAGGCGTTTAACATTTATAATAATTAAATCCCTAGGACAAATTACCGTTAACGTCGCTATGTGTGTATAATATTATTATTTGTTAACGTGTGGGTCTTGGTGACAGAGAATCTCTTGATATTTACCTTTGATCGCACTTCTAACGTTTATTTCTCTGTTCCTAGCCTGTGACCGTCCACAGGCTAAATTTTGTGAAAGAAAACCTTCAAAAGTTAGTACCAACAATGATTGCTTAAAATTTGGACCGCCGACCCGCTCCATTTTCGTTCGAGTGCAATTTGTGCATTTTAATTTTCAATATTAATAATGTTCAGTAAAAATACGATTATTCAGATTAGTGTGATAGAAAGTAATATTTATTTGAGAAGATCAGATTGTAAATACAATAGTAATTGTATAGAAATTAAATTGATCTGAAAACATTACAAATATAATAGGAGTATTTTATATTTGTAGTAAATAATGAAAAAAAAGGTGAATATAGAATAATAGGTATGGCAAAAGACGAAAATTACACAACGGAATTAAATGCTGTTTTACCATCGCACTATATACGAGATTAACAGAGCGTCTAACAGCGTTGATGGCTCGTCTCACCAACGTAGGGCGCAAAACACTTCACCGCGATGTCTGTTCCATATATAGTAATATTAGTTCAATGGTTCAAATGCTCATTAAGGGAAACTTTCATGAAAACATGTAGATTAGAGAAAATGCAATTAAATGAATAATGCGTTATATCATATGCTCGCTATATTAAAAAACAAGTATATAAAATAAAGTTATGCGTGAAGCTATGATCGCTAGAACTTTTATTATTATTTCAAACGATACACGCACCCGAATCGAATGGCGCTCTGTGATTAGTGCAAATGGCCGGTCGCAGTCGCCTCGCGCACTCGCAGTCATTATATTCACTACAATACAATATGATGTACCTACCTATTATTTTGATACTTTCAGTTATAATAAAATAAATTTAACTACAGAAGCTTGAATTGTATCTTTTGAAGGAAAAGGTCCCTTAAAAGATAGCAAAAGCGTTGAAACTGAAAAACGTAAAATTGTGCTTAGATGTAAAATCCGTGGCAATGTAGGTATAAATAAGAAGCACAAGTCAATAAATTTGTTAATCTTTACTTGATGCTTTCTTTAGAATGTTACTTGGCGTTGTAAAAAAGAGGAATTAGTTTATTCGAATCAGAAGATCTCATTTCAAGTTTCTCGGTTATAAAAGTGTGAAGTTTGATCACAAGGCCCATAATAGTTCTTTTTATCCCTTCTTTGTTGAATTGTTTAATTTGTTTAAAAACATTGCAGGTACTAATACAAATGTGGAAGAACGATTGCCTAAACCCAAGCAGGTGCTTTGCTCCCTTAAAAGGGTCCATTTAGAATGGCAAAACGATTGGGCAGTCGGAGCTGGCATGCAGAATATGGGCAACACATGTTATCTAAATTCTACGCTGCAGGCTCTTTTCCATGTACCTGCTTTAGCTAATTGGCTAGTTACGGAAGAGACTCATGCTGTAAAGTGTTATCAACAAGGTACAAACTTACTTTTTCATTCAAAGATGTATATTTTCAATATGCGACCCACACACAACTAGTAATTATTAAAATCCAGAGCTTTACATTGTTAAGACATTGTTTTAGCCATTACTTTATCACTACTTTTAATGTCTAAATTTACAAAAATATGAAAATTTCAGTGCTCGCTTACAAAAGTCCAAACGTCGAAAAGGTGGACCATGTTATTTTTAAAAAGCACTTGTGAATAAACGATTTTTATAACACATATTCATGGCCCACCTTGTATATTACATTTAAATTTATAATACCCTGCTATGCATTTAAGTATTGTCACATGTGGTATGAAATAATTCTCCAAAGAGGAAAGTAAACAAGTAACAAGAAAGGGTAATTAAACGTTTATTGGAACGAAGTTCCTTACGGCAGGCTTGTAGGGGATAGGGATTTCGCTGCGCGACCGAACTGAAAAAAATGTGATAGTAAAACCGTAAGAAAAAATCCGTGGAAAAAGTGCGTGGAATAAATCTGTGGAAAGAAGTGCGTGGAATAAAACCGTTAAATGAGACGTGCGCAGGCGCGAGAGCGCGTCATGTGTGCTACGTTTCATACTATCTATCACGTACTTAACATTCGTACTATTTTTACCTCTTTTTTCTATTTTTCTATTTCTATGTAATTTTTAATTAATAATAATGTTGACAAAAAAAAATAAAGATACAGATTTTTTTGTTATTTCAGTTGAAATTTGAATTACGATGTTTTTTTTTATTTTAAGGAATTTATTATTTTATTATTTTAAGGAATTTATTATTTTATTTAATAAAATACTGAATTTCCTAAACACTTTCTTGTACTTAAATAAAAACTAATCAGCAAAATTTAAGAGAAAAATCAAGAAAACCTACATAAAATTGAGCACGATTTTTTTTGCAAATTGTGTCGATTCCACCTTATCCGAAGGAACTTCGTTCCTACCTGGTGTCCCACGACACCATTCATTTTATATTTAATTATTTCACATACATATGTACATACATACATATGTACATTCGTACGTACATAATATATTTCTTTTGTTTATGTTTGTCTAACGTTTGTGATCTTTTCTTAACAGAAACATGTGTTCTTTGTGCAATGCGTACTACGTTGATAGCGACACAGAAGAATGATGGTGCATTCATCAAACCCTGGCAGGTCTATTCAAAGCTAGGTCTCATATGTAAACATTTGGCGCCAGGCAGACAAGAGGACGCTCATGAGTTCCTGAGGTAAAACATCATATTATAATCATAACTTAAAGTTATTATTATTATTTATTATTAATTTTAAATTCATTTCACGAATGTGTTTCTTACAGGTATTTGGTAGAGGCTATGGAGAAGTGCTATTTAAATAGATTCCCCAATTCGGACAAATTGGATCACTATAGCAAAGAGACAACACCATTAAAACAAATTTTAGGAGGCTGTTTACGCTCGACTGTAACATGTCTAACGTGTAATCATGTATCTACTACTTATCAGCACTTTCAGGTAACTTGGCTATCATTAAGACTGATACTTTTTTCAATGTACATACATGTTGAGAGGTGTAAATTAAAATCATACAATTTTTTTACAGGACCTACTTTTAGACATCAAAAAATATACTACATTGAATGAAGCATTAGAGTCCTTTTTCTCTCGTGAACGGTTAGAAGAGTTAAGTTACAGATGTGAAGCATGCAATAAAAAGGTCTCGGCCACAAAACAATTTCTTATAGAGCGGGCACCAAAGGTTCTTTGTATAGCATTGAAAAGGTTCTCATTTGGTGTCAAACTCTCCAAGCATGTACAATTCCGTAAGAAGATCAACCTCACTAAATACATGTACAATAAAAAAAATCAACAACTGGTGAGTTTGAATCAAAACAATTTTTTAGTCACAAATCGACGGTTAACCGCCAAAATCTCCTTACTGACATTAGATAACGCACATATTTTTCAGCTCATGCGGTTGACCGTCCAAATGACACTTGTAGATTAATAAATGAAATATTTCACAACTAATGTCATTGCCTTATTTTTGTTTCAGTCTTATAAACTAGTAAGTGTGGTTACCCACTTTGGACCAACGCCGAACTATGGACATTATACTGCCGTGGGCCAAGTTCCAAATGGCAAATATTTTAGTTTTGACGATGACCATGTTCGGCCCATATCAGTTAAAGCAGTATTAGATATGAGTGCCTATATAATGTTTTACGAAAAAGACAATATACCAGAAGAAGTATCCGCATGTACGAATACTACTGCCCCTGTAAATTGAAAACTGTAAATTGAATCGAAAACTACATACAGTACAGTGTGAATAAATTGTACATAGTAAAATAATGAATGAATTGATTTTAACTTTTCATGCTTTTTTTTCAATACATTATGACTATATCACACTTCCAACTGATCCCACCTTCTCCCTTCCTCCACAGGATAATATTAACTGGCCTTGAAAGTCATCGTTTTAGAATGGTTCTTCTTTTCCGTACGAAGTTATTAAAATCTGGAGCACACTACCAGCATACGTATTTCCCTCCTACTAAGATCCCGGGTCCATTTAGAAAATTTCTAGGGATTTAATAAAATATTTCTACAGGTTTTAGCATCTACGGACGTCTGTAGTCAGTAATAAAGTGGTGACTGCTATTACTAGTGACTACTGTACAGCTAATCATTGGCGGTGATCCTCGACGGAACGGAAACTATTCGTCACCACCGAGCTGACTCAATGGCAGATCATTTAAAACCAGAAGGGATACTTGCAGTTAAGGAGAAAAGAGGAGCTTAAAAATGTACTGTTACTTATGGCCTTGCATATTATTGTCGAAACAATTTAGCTGCAGTAATATATTTTTTGTTGAGATTGTAAACGCCGTTTTAATAATGACAGAGCAGAGCAGGAATAAAGAGAATGATCATAATATAATAATATTTTTTTCTTTTCATTATATTTTAAAAACAATAAATCCCTTTATTGTACACCAGCTTCCTAAAACAGATAATAGTTGGTAAGTGCAAGTGGTGGTATATTTAGTGTTGCAGAAATTGTTACGTTTACAACAATTAGACTTAAAATGAAAATTGAAAGAAGTCTCATAATTTGAAATAATTACCTTAATATAAAGCAACATTACCCTAAAGATATTCTAAACAAAGATAGAGAAAAATGCAATTAAAAAAATTAAATAGACAAGACAAAACGGCTTTTATTATTTACAATAAGCTTATACTCGTATATGTACTTCCAAACAATAGAGAACACTCTTCACAAAAAAACAAGAGAACTATATTTGTGACCCTTAAAACAAAACTAAAAGACAACACAAAACAACATATAAAAAACTAAGACAATTACAATGAAAGTATGTTGTGCACAAACCGAAATTTGTTTTAAAGACTGCAACGACTCCATACCTATCTTAATGTCTGTTCGCTTTATGTTAAGTCTATTGTTTGTGAAACAAGACAAGTAGAACTTTTACATGGTTTATCTGAAACAAAACAAACAATCTGATATCTTTAAGAAAAGATAATTTTATTTTTATGGACTCAGGCAACGAACACGCCAGCTACAGTGAGCAGTTATATTGATAGACTACATGAAAGCATATGTAATGAAGTTATTGTTATTGTGATAAGCAACAGTTTCTAAAATATTTACAAAAATAATTTGGTTTTCCAACATTACACACAGTAAACACAAAGCCTATAACGTATACAAACACATACAGTCGCCCAAATTTTAAAATAACTTTCATTCGAATGTTCGAAATATTACACCTTACTATTTTGTACTCACATGTCACATACAACACACATATAAAATTTTGTTTTCAAATTTTGTAATGGCATTAAATTTTGTTTACTTTTCACCTCATGATACTTCAGTTGTTAACTATGACGACACTTGAAATTATGCAACTCGTAGATAACTCAGAGATAGTGAAATACCATTATATTTACACTGCAGAGATAAAGATCGAGCCCGAAGTAAAGATCATTCATTACATTCAACAGTCGAGGTCTTAGTCACAATTTTAATAGTTTCCTACTCACTCTCGAAAGATTAAACGTCAACTTTGATGTTATCATATTAACAGAAAGCTGGCTAAATGAGAGCTCAATACTGAAGTATAATAACGGCTACACAGTTTACCACACTACAAAGTATATCAACAAAGCCCGGCGGAGTGGACACGTATGTAAATAATGCTTAGACACTAAAGGTATATGAACCCAAAATTAACGATACAGAATGCATTACTAAAACTATTTCTGATGTATGTATGTATTTACAACATATAGAATTTTATGATTTGGTTGTAATTTGTCGGATTACAAGGTACTTTTTTTTAAAAAAATCTGGGTTTTAGGGGGCCTTTGGCAGTACTCTATTCTGCCCTGCAAAACGTTTGTCGAATTATCGGGGGTCCACTGTATACGCGAGCCGTCCTCTTTGCGAATATGAATCTTGCCGCACTTGACCCACACGTATTGAAAGGCTTTCTGTTTGGCCAGTAATCTAGCCCTGTTCAATAGCTGCTTGGATTCAGAGGTCAGGTGGTCATTAATGAAGATACAATGCTAAGATCCCTCGTAGCCTAGATCCTATGTTAAAAGATTTGTTAAAGATCGGGCTGCCGCAATAAAATCCTTCTTAACATACCTGTTCAGGAAACTTACGATGATAGATTTTTCCTTTGAGTTGACTAGAGGTGTTCCGTTAATGTAATTTATTTGAGCTTTAGTAAATGTAAACTTTACTTTTTGACTAATTTTTTCAATGATATTAAATAGATTTTCACCAGTCTTAAGTGGAATGCCCTCGATTTCGCTGATTTTTCTTTTAGTTGACGTAGTGTTTATTTGGTTTATTGATTTAGACAGGATTCTTCAAATAATCCCATAAAAAGAAGTCTGCAGGGATAAATCTAGAATTCTGGGTGGCCAATGGCCACTGGTCATGGAATGTCGCCAAGGCTGGAAATCAGTTTTTCTGGAAACACATCTTTGACCATCGGCAGGGACTCATTAGATATATGACAAGTGGCTCCTCCATCTTGTTGAAACCATGTGTTTTAACAATTTCCAGCAGCATCGGTCCCAAGAACTCCCGTAGTATGTTTACGCACGACGTTACATTCAAATGTTAACGAATTCTTGGCCCAGCCTATAGTATAGTTTGATACATAAGGTAATCGCGTATGGGCGTCTGAACGATACTATGTCAAACACTAGTTATCTTCGATGTAGTTATTTTAGTATCTTGATTTGTAATATTTTTATAATATGCAATTTTTCTTAAGGAATATTTTCTAAATTATTATTGAAATTTGTCAGTTAGTATTTCAACGCAAGAAGTTACCAGTAAAGAGAATCATTTCTATACCTTTTCAAATACAATAAGATGTTTGTGTTGATGTCTAGACGTATAGCAAGCCGAAATTTTTGAACAAACTTCTTGGTAGTAGAGCCGCGCTGATTTCAGCACGAGCGAGCCGGCTCGACCGGGGCAGTACTACCCTTCCACAGAAGACCAACCTAAAGCGCCAGCATCTGTGTTGTCGTGTTTCGTTGGTGAGTGTGAGACCGCAGGCCCATTGATGCAGGGGTGGCAGTTATCCTGGTAACTGTGTAAGCCTTACACTGTCACGATGACTGTCATACCTTTTACGTCGGGATGTGAAAAAGCATCTCACAAGGCCGCCACAGTGTGGGTCACCATATTGCATTGTCTGCATTTGCAATGAGTATGGTGACCACAATTCTTGGATTCTATTCATGCTTTTTATCAGGCAGAGTAGTCACTCTGGCAGGCTCTTAATATAGAACAAAGAAAAAAAACGCACAATCACCACATTTCTATCTTTTAGACGTGTTCTATTTTAATGTCACCTCGACCGGCCTAGAGTAAGGAGAATTAACATTTTACAAATACCTTATTTGTAGAAAATATTCTCCTTACTTGTGTCATTAGCAAATTGTTATTAACTAAAGAGTTTAGTTTAAAAGAGTTTAATTTGTTAATGAGGTTAAATAGTTCTGTTCGTGGGGGCTTTGTTTGATTTGAAGCTACTTTAGATAATGGTGAAGAGTTCATTTGGAGGTGATTACTTAATTTAATTTCATGTTTAATAATTAGTTTTAAAGTGTCTGCTAGAGAGTACATATGGTTTCAATGTCTTTTTGTCGTTAGTAGATTACACATTAGAAGATTTAAATGCTTTACTTTTTCTCGATATGCTGTTCGCAACATTTCTGATTTGCTCGCATATAATAATAAAAATAATTTGAAGTTAGTGTTAAAAAATGAATGCCTTGGAAATCACCGTTTTGGAATGGTTCTTCAATTGTTTGTTCTTTTTGAAGTGCCTTACTACAGGTATGTGCCCGATTCAGTTCTCGAGAACGTTGTGCTACGTTATATCGGGATCGATTTATTATCACAGATAGGACTATTGTTGCCAATAAGCCTGATATTGTGGTGATAGATAGATTAGAGCGCCGCGCAATGATACTCATGACGAGAATCTCGTGAAAGTTGAAAGAGAAAAACAATTGAAGTATTTGGATCTGTCTCACGAGATTGCCGATATATGGAATGTGGATTCGGTGATCATTGTTCCGATAATCATATCTGTTCACGGATTGATAGCCAAGAGCCTCGACCAACACCTTAAGAGGCTCACGTTAGAAGGTTGGATCAAGGGTCTGATACAGAAGGCAGTCCTTCTTGACACGGCCCGTATTGTGAGGAGGTTCCTGTCTCTGGGGCCCTAACCACCGGTATCTTGGTCCCTGTACTCGATGTCGGCGGTCTACTATTTTTTATACATATTTTAAATATGTATTTTTTATTTTTTATATATTTAAAAATGTAATCAATATGTATATTTAAATGTAATAAAGAGAATAAAAATCATAATAAAGCCATTTATTCCTAAAATAAGATTACAAAAGGAAACCAAGCACACATAGGACCACTATTCGCCTTTACACGCACAATTTCAACAACAGTAATTATTTGCCATGTCCATTCATACATAATGAATTGATTTTCAATATTACTATTATATTTATTTGAACATGGATTATTTTATTGTTAGAAACTTAATATGTAAAGGATGGCCCAAGAATTCGTCAACATTTGAATCTAACAGCCCGCGCAAATAAATGCCGTAATCAAGAAATGGTTGAAGAAGTTCGAAGAGACGAGTACTACGCTAAATGTGAAGCAAATTGGAGACACACGGACATCTCAGACCGAAGAAAACGTGCAGCAAGTTTCGTTTAGAGCAGGAACTAAAGCCTGATGATTTAAATTTTCACAAGTCGTATGCTGAAACAGTGTTAGACCGATTCAGTAATGCTGGCATCTTATTTTCTGACGAAGCCCATTTTCACCTCAACGGACACATAAAAAAACAGAATAGCAGGTATTGGAGCAGTGAAAACCACATGGACATTTAATTTTTAAAAAAAGTACCAACCAATTATCTTTCTTATAAATAAACAATTTTTATTATGTATCGAATATTTTTTTATACAATTTTTTAAATGATAACTAATTCATGGCCTATCCTGTATACATTCATGACATACAATTGATTCTATACACAATTCTTTAAGTATTTTTCCTCTCCCTCTAACATTACTAACATAGTTTCAAAGGCTCATCATACA
This sequence comes from Hypercompe scribonia, assembly GCA_949316085.1. Lineage (NCBI taxonomy): Eukaryota > Metazoa > Arthropoda > Insecta > Lepidoptera > Erebidae > Hypercompe > Hypercompe scribonia. The sequence goes on from OX438983.1 coordinate 228,182, forward strand.
CCTGTCTTCAGGTTCAGTGGCTCCTATTTTGGCATTAAAGTCCACAGTTATAATATTAGGATCGTATTGTTCAAAGCTGATGTGAAATCTACGTAAAAATGTTAAATTATATTGTATGGCGCCTTTTCTATTGGAGCGTAGACTTGATAAATACTAATTTTTTAATTGTTAATGTTTAAGTCAAATCTTACTTCTCTATTCAAGATGCGATTGAACTTCATTATATGTTTTCAAGTAGTGCTTCAATATAAAAGCAATACCGCTGTAGCTGCGTTCTCGTTTCCTGAGTACATAAAAATTAAATGATCTTTTTTAAAGATATCAGAATGTTTTTTCTTGTTTTAGGTAAGCCTAATCCTAATTGTTTTTTTTATAGCATGTAAAAGTTCTACCTAGTAGTCTTGTTTTACAGAATATAAACCTAACATTAAGCGTACAGACATTAATATATGGAGGGTTGCAGTCTTTATTACTATTCGTTGTTGAAAACAAATTTCGGTTTGTGTACATCATACTTCTTTTACATGTTGTTTTATGTTGACTTTCAGTTTTCGGGTATAGTTTTCCTGTATTTTGAGTGACACAGATATAGTTCTCTTTTTTTTTGTCAAGAGTGTTCTCTATTGTTTGGAAGTACAATAAGCTAATCGTACCTAATAAAAATCGTTTTGTGTAGTCCTTTCACTTTTTTCAATTGCATTTTTTTCTCTATCTTTGTTTAGAATGTCTTTAGGGTCATCTTGCATTGTCAGTAAAGGAATTGTTTCAAAAATTTTCAATTTTTATTTCAAGTCCAATTGTTGTAAATGTAATAATTTCTGCAAACAATTTAAATGTGCCGCCACTTGTACTAACTAAGTATTGTCTCTCTTAAACAACTGATGCACCTACAATATAGCGACTTATTGTTTTTAAAATGCGTCAAAGAGAAAGAAGATCTTATTATTACCGTTCTCTTTACTCCGCATCAGCTCTGTCATTATAAAAAAGACAAATAGCGTTTATAATGTTAACAAAAAAAAAATTCAGCTGTATTGTTTAGACTATAACATTTAAGGGCGTATTAAGAGTAAAATTCAAACTCCTACTTCCTCCTAAACTACTAGTGGGATACTTAGTGTATCCTTTCTGGTTTTAAATGATCTGTCATTGAGTCAGCTTGGAGGTGACGAATAATTCCCGTTCCGTGGGAGATCACCGCCAAAGATTAGGTATACAGTAGTCACTAGTTTACTACTGACTACAGGCGTAAGTGGATGCTAAGAGAAATATAATAATGAAATAAGATGGAAATCGTGAATGGAAACCAAGAGTGGTGGTCACCATATTCATTGCGAATACAGATAACGCAGTATGGTGACCCACACTATGGTGGGTCAGTGAGGTGCTTTGTCACGCCGTACTTAATAGACTCGAGATCTTAGTTGGAGGGAAACACGTATACTGGTAGTGAGCTCCAGATTTTATCCGCTTCGGACTGGAAGGAAGAACCATTCCAAAACGATGACTCCCAAGGCTACCAAATGTGGTCTTGTAAAGAAATGGAAAAATGAAATGGAAGTGGAATCAGTTGGAAGAGCTCGCCAGAACATTCTTCATCCAGGCAAAGGGAGAATAAATGGACGCTAATAGTGTAAAAACTTTAAGCCATGCCCACGCTCATGACGTTAAGATCTTGTTTTAATCACGGTGTAAAGTCTCTTGGACCCTCTCTTGTTTGAATTTACTCCGTGGGACCCTGTAATAAGCAGATACACCACATTTACGATAGCAAATAAAGCATTCTAAAACTTCAATGGCCAGTAAAGAGAATCACTTCTACATCTTTAGAAATAAAATTAGATGTTAATGTCGATATATGTGCATATATATGTAAACCAAACTGAAACTTCCGTACAAGGACCGTTGGTAACTCGTGTTAGTTTTCTGCGCGCAATCCTATTCCTATTGTCTAAAGGTGTTCTATTGAAACACCACCTCGACCGGCCTAAAACACAAAAAAAAAATCCCCACGAATAATTAGTTAATAACACTTTGCTAATGAGGGTCGAGTTTGTTCGTGGTGGGGGCTTTGTTTAATTTGAAGCCACTCTATATAATGGTGAAGTGTTGAGTATCGAGTTTATTTCGGTTTCTCGTTCTGCAGCGGACACAAGTCTCTGAAATTAACATCTATCGTTGTTGTTGATTAAGTGCTTGTTAATTTGAAAAGTGATTGTATAATTTTGGAGTGTAAAACTTGAAAAAATGTCTACTTCCATTTGTGACCCGGTAACAAGCGCATTGCGTTTATCACTTACACCAGACGAATCTCAAAGTCCTGATTTGTTGGAGAGCAGACTTTATTCTTCAACTGTCAGCGCACTGTTATCATCCAAGATTGAGTTTGAAGAATCTTGCGACTATCAGAGTCACGTTCTTGACGGCTTGAAGTCTAAATTCTTGGTGATTCGACCCAAAAAACTTGCGAATGAAAGTAATCACATTAAAAAAGAGTGTAATTCAACCAGTCAAGCATCAGGTAAGCTACACAACCCTGTTAATCTTATAAATAATGTAATAATGTTTGTTTGTATTTAGTAGCATAGAAAGAGGCGTTTAACATTTATAATAATTAAATCCCTAGGACAAATTACCGTTAACGTCGCTATGTGTGTATAATATTATTATTTGTTAACGTGTGGGTCTTGGTGACAGAGAATCTCTTGATATTTACCTTTGATCGCACTTCTAACGTTTATTTCTCTGTTCCTAGCCTGTGACCATCCACAGGCTAAATTTTGTGAAAGAAAACCTTCAAAAGTTAGTACCAACAATGATTGCTTAAAATTTGGACCGCCGACCCGCTCCATTTTCGTTCGAGTGCAATTTGTGCATTTTAATTTTCAATATTAATAATGTTCAGTAAAAATACGATTATTCAGATTAGTGTGATAGAAAGTAATATTTATTTGAGAAGATCAGATTGTAAATACAATAGTAATTGTATAGAAATTAAATTGATCTGAAAACATTACAAATATAATAGGAGTATTTTATATTTGTAGTAAATAATGAAAAAAAAGGTGAATATAGAATAATAGGTATGGCAAAAGACGAAAATTACACAACGGAATTAAATGCTGTTTTACCATCGCACTATATACGAGATTAACAGAGCGTCTAACAGCGTTGATGGCTCGTCTCACCAACGTAGGGCGCAAAACACTTCACCGCGATGTCTGTTCCATATATAGTAATATTAGTTCAATGGTTCAAATGCTCATTAAGGGAAACTTTCATGAAAACATGTAGATTAGAGAAAATGCAATTAAATGAATAATGCGTTATATCATATGCTCGCTATATTAAAAAACAAGTATATAAAATAAAGTTATGCGTGAAGCTATGATCGCTAGAACTTTTATTATTATTTCAAACGATACACGCACCCGAATCGAATGGCGCTCTGTGATTAGTGCAAATGGCCGGTCGCAGTCGCCTCGCGCACTCGCAGTCATTATATTCACTACAATACAATATGATGTACCTACCTATTATTTTGATACTTTCAGTTATAATAAAATAAATTTAACTACAGAAGCTTGAATTGTATCTTTTGAAGGAAAAGGTCCCTTAAAAGATAGCAAAAGCGTTGAAACTGAAAAACGTAAAATTGTGCTTAGATGTAAAATCCGTGGCAATGTAGGTATAAATAAGAAGCACAAGTCAATAAATTTGTTAATCTTTACTTGATGCTTTCTTTAGAATGTTACTTGGCGTTGTAAAAAAGAGGAATTAGTTTATTCGAATCAGAAGATCTCATTTCAAGTTTCTCGGTTATAAAAGTGTGAAGTTTGATCACAAGGCCCATAATAGTTCTTTTTATCCCTTCTTTGTTGAATTGTTTAATTTGTTTAAAAACATTGCAGGTACTAATACAAATGTGGAAGAACGATTGCCTAAACCCAAGCAGGTGCTTTGCTCCCTTAAAAGGGTCCATTTAGAATGGCAAAACGATTGGGCAGTCGGAGCTGGCATGCAGAATATGGGCAACACATGTTATCTAAATTCTACGCTGCAGGCTCTTTTCCATGTACCTGCTTTAGCTAATTGGCTAGTTACGGAAGAGACTCATGCTGTAAAGTGTTATCAACAAGGTACAAACTTACTTTTTCATTCAAAGATGTATATTTTCAATATGCGACCCACACACAACTAGTAATTATTAAAATCCAGAGCTTTACATTGTTAAGACATTGTTTTAGCCATTACTTTATCACTACTTTTAATGTCTAAATTTACAAAAATATGAAAATTTCAGTGCTCGCTTACAAAAGTCCAAACGTCGAAAAGGTGGACCATGTTATTTTTAAAAAGCACTTGTGAATAAACGATTTTTATAACACATATTCATGGCCCACCTTGTATATTACATTTAAATTTATAATACCCTGCTATGCATTTAAGTATTGTCACATGTGGTATGAAATAATTCTCCAAAGAGGAAAGTAAACAAGTAACAAGAAAGGGTAATTAAACGTTTATTGGAACGAAGTTCCTTACGGCAGGCTTGTAGGGGATAGGTATTTCGCTGCGGGACCGAACTGAAAAAAATGTGATAGTAAAACCGTAAGAAAAAATCCGTGGAAAAAGTGCGTGGAATAAATCTGTGGAATAAATCTGTGGAAAAAAGTGCGTGGAATAAAACCGTTAAATGAGACGTGCGCAGGCGCGAGAGCGCGTCATGTGTGCTACGTTTCATACTATCTATCACGTACTTAACATTCGTACTATTTTTACCTCTTTTTTCTATTTTTCTATTTCTATGTAATTTTTAATTAATAATAATGTTGACAAAAAAAAATAAAGATACAGATTTTTTTGTTATTTCAGTTGAAATTTGAATTACGATGTTTTTTTTTATTTTAAGGAATTTATTATTTTATTTAATAAAATACTGAATTTCCTAAACACTTTCTTGTACTTAAATAAAAACTAATCAGCAAAATTTAAGAGAAAAATCAAGAAAACCTACATAAAATTGAGCACGATTTTTTTTGCAAATTGTGTCGATTCCACCTTATCCGAAGGAACTTCGTTCCTACCTGGTGTCCCACGACACCATTCATTTTATATTTAATTATTTCACATACATATGTACATACATACATATGTACATTCGTACGTACATAATATATTTCTTTTGTTTATGTTTGTCTAACGTTTGTGATCTTTTCTTAACAGAAACATGTGTTCTTTGTGCAATGCGTACTACGTTGATAGCGACACAGAAGAATGATGGTGCATTCATCAAACCCTGGCAGGTCTATTCAAAGCTAGGTCTCATATGTAAACATTTGGCGCCAGGCAGACAAGAGGACGCTCATGAGTTCCTGAGGTAAAACATCATATTATAATCATAACTTAAAGTTATTATTATTATTTATTATTAATTTTAAATTCATTTCACGAATGTGTTTCTTACAGGTATTTGGTAGAGGCTATGGAGAAGTGCTATTTAAATAGATTCCCCAATTCGGACAAATTGGATCACTATAGCAAAGAGACAACACCATTAAAACAAATTTTAGGAGGCTGTTTACGCTCGACTGTAACATGTCTAACGTGTAATCATGTATCTACTACTTATCAGCACTTTCAGGTAACTTGGCTATCATTAAGACTGATACTTTTTTCAATGTACATACATGTTGAGAGGTGTAAATTAAAATCATACAATTTTTTTACAGGACCTACTTTTAGACATCAAAAAATATACTACATTGAATGAAGCATTAGAGTCCTTTTTCTCTCGTGAACGGTTAGAAGAGTTAAGTTACAGATGTGAAGCATGCAATAAAAAGGTCTCGGCCACAAAACAATTTCTTATAGAGCGGGCACCAAAGGTTCTTTGTATAGCATTGAAAAGGTTCTCATTTGGTGTCAAACTCTCCAAGCATGTACAATTCCGTAAGAAGATCAACCTCACTAAATACATGTACAATAAAAAAAATCAACAACTGGTGAGTTTGAATCAAAACAATTTTTTAGTCACAAATCGACGGTTAACCGCCAAAATCTCCTTACTGACATTAGATAACGCACATATTTTTCAGCTCATGCGGTTGACCGTCCAAATGACACTTGTAGATTAATAAATGAAATATTTCACAACTAATGTCATTGCCTTATTTTTGTTTCAGTCTTATAAACTAGTAAGTGTGGTTACCCACTTTGGACCAACGCCGAACTATGGACATTATACTGCCGTGGGCCAAGTTCCAAATGGCAAATATTTTAGTTTTGACGATGACCATGTTCGGCCCATATCAGTTAAAGCAGTATTAGATATGAGTGCCTATATAATGTTTTACGAAAAAGACAATATACCAGAAGAAGTATCCGCATGTACGAATACTACTGCCCCTGTAAATTGAAAACTGTAAATTGAATCGAAAACTACATACAGTACAGTGTGAATAAATTGTACATAGTAAAATAATGAATGAATTGATTTTAACTTTTCATGCTTTTTTTTCAATACATTATGACTATATCACACTTCCAACTGATCCCACCTTCTCCCTTCCTCCACAGGATAATATTAACTGGCCTTGAAAGTCATCGTTTTAGAATGGTTCTTCTTTTCCGTACGAAGTTATTAAAATCTGGAGCACACTACCAGCATACGTATTTCCCTCCTACTAAGATCCCGGGTCCATTTAGAAAATTTCTAGGGATTTAATAAAATATTTCTACAGGTTTTAGCATCTACGGACGTCTGTAGTCAGTAATAAAGTGGTGACTGCTATTACTAGTGACTACTGTACAGCTAATCATTGGCGGTGATCCTCGACGGAACGGAAACTATTCGTCACCACCGAGCTGACTCAATGGCAGATCATTTAAAACCAGAAGGGATACTTGCAGTTAAGGAGAAAAGAGGAGCTTAAAAATGTACTGTTACTTATGGCCTTGCATATTATTGTCGAAACAATTTAGCTGCAGTAATATATTTTTTGTTGAGATTGTAAACGCCGTTTTAATAATGACAGAGCAGAGCAGGAATAAAGAGAATGATCATAATATAATAATATTTTTTTCTTTTCATTATATTTTAAAAACAATAAATCCCTTTATTGTACACCAGCTTCCTAAAACAGATAATAGTTGGTAAGTGCAAGTGGTGGTATATTTAGTGTTGCAGAAATTGTTACGTTTACAACAATTAGACTTAAAATGAAAATTGAAAGAAGTCTCATAATTTGAAATAATTACCTTAATATAAAGCAACATTACCCTAAAGATATTCTAAACAAAGATAGAGAAAAATGCAATTAAAAAAATTAAATAGACAAGACAAAACGGCTTTTATTATTTACAATAAGCTTATACTCGTATATGTACTTCCAAACAATAGAGAACACTCTTCACAAAAAAACAAGAGAACTATATTTGTGACCCTTAAAACAAAACTAAAAGACAACACAAAACAACATATAAAAAACTAAGACAATTACAATGAAAGTATGTTGTGCACAAACCGAAATTTGTTTCAAAGACTGCAACGACTCCATACCTATCTTAATGTCTGTTCGCTTTATGTTAAGTCTATTGTTTGTGAAACAAGACAAGTAGAACTTTTACATGGTTTATCTGAAACAAAACAAACAATCTGATATCTTTAAGAAAAGATAATTTTATTTTTATGGACTCAGGCAACGAACACGCCAGCTACAGTGAGCAGTTATATTGATAGACTACATGAAAGCATATGTAATGAAGTTATTGTTATTGTGATAAGCAACAGTTTCTAAAATATTTACAAAAATAATTTGGTTTTCCAACATTACACACAGTAAACACAAAGCCTATAACGTATACAAACACATACAGTCGCCCAAATTTTAAAATAACTTTCATTCGAATGTTCGAAATATTACACCTTACTATTTTGTACTCACATGTCACATACAACACACATATAAAATTTTGTTTTCAAATTTTGTAATGGCATTAAATTTTGTTTACTTTTCACCTCATGATACTTCAGTTGTTAACTATGACGACACTTGAAATTATGCAACTCGTAGATAACTCAGAGATAGTGAAATACCATTATATTTACACTGCAGAGATAAAGATCGAGCCCGAAGTAAAGATCATTCATTACATTCAACAGTCGAGGTCTTAGTCACAATTTTAATAGTTTCCTACTCACTCTCGAAAGATTAAACGTCAACTTTGATGTTATCATATTAACAGAAAGCTGGCTAAATGAGAGCTCAATACTGAAGTATAATAACGGCTACACAGTTTACCACACTACAAAGTATATCAACAAAGCCCGGCGGAGTGGACACGTATGTAAATAATGCTTAGACACTAAAGGTATATGAACCCAAAATTAACGATACAGAATGCATTACTAAAACTATTTCTGATGTATGTATGTATTTACAACATATAGAATTTTATGATTTGGTTGTAATTTGTCGGATTACAAGGTACTTTTTTTTAAAAAAATCTGGGTTTTAGGGGGCCTTTGGCAGTACTCTATTCTGCCCTGCAAAACGTTTGTCGAATTATCGGGGGTCCACTGTATACGCGAGCCGTCCTCTTTGCGAATATGAATCTTGCCGCACTTGACCCACACGTATTGAAAGGCTTTCTGTTTGGCCAGTAATCTAGCCCTGTTCAATAGCTGCTTGGATTCAGAGGTCAGGTGGTCATTAATGAAGATACAATGCTAAGATCCCTCGTAGCCTAGATCCTATGTTAAAAGATTTGTTAAAGATCGGGCTGCCGCAATAAAATCCTTCTTAACATACCTGTTCAGGAAACTTACGATGATAGATTTTTCCTTTGAGTTGACTAGAGGTGTTCCGTTAATGTAATTTATTTGAGCTTTAGTAAATGTAAACTTTACTTTTTGACTAATTTTTTCAATGATATTAAATAGATTTTCACCAGTCTTAAGTGGAATGCCCTCGATTTCGCTGATTTTTCTTTTAGTTGACGTAGTGTTTATTTGGTTTATTGATTTAGACAGGATTCTTCAAATAATCCCATAAAAAGAAGTCTGCAGGGATAAATCTAGAATTCTGGGTGGCCAATGGCCACTGGTCATGGAATGTCGCCAAGGCTGGAAATCAGTTTTTCTGGAAACACATCTTTGACCATCGGCAGGGACTCATTAGATATATGACAAGTGGCTCCTCCATCTTGTTGAAACCATGTGTTTTAACAATTTCCAGCAGCATCGGTCCCAAGAACTCCCGTAGTATGTTTACGCACGACGTTACATTCAAATGTTAACGAATTCTTGGCCCAGCCTATAGTATAGTTTGATACATAAGGTAATCGCGTATGGGCGTCTGAACGATACTATGTCAAACACTAGTTATCTTCGATGTAGTTATTTTAGTATCTTGATTTGTAATATTTTTATAATATGCAATTTTTCTTAAGGAATATTTTCTAAATTATTATTGAAATTTGTCAGTTAGTATTTCAACGCAAGAAGTTACCAGTAAAGAGAATCATTTCTATACCTTTTCAAATACAATAAGATGTTTGTGTTGATGTCTAGACGTATAGCAAGCCGAAATTTTTGAACAAACTTCTTGGTAGTAGAGCCGTGCTGATTTCAGCACGAGCGAGCCGGCTCGACCGGGGCAGTACTACCCTTCCACAGAAGACCAACCTAAAGCGCCAGCATCTGTGTTGTCGTGTTTCGTTGGTGAGTGTGAGACCGCAGGCCCATTGATGCAGGGGTGGCAGTTATCCTGGTAACTGTGTAAGCCTTACACTGTCACGATGACTGTCATACCTTTTACGTCGGGATGTGAAAAAGCATCTCACAAGGCCGCCACAGTGTGGGTCACCATATTGCATTGTCTGCATTTGCAATGAGTATGGTGACCACAATTCTTGGATTCTATTCATGCTTTTTATCAGGCAGAGTAGTCACTCTGGCAGGCTCTTAATATAGAACAAAGAAAAAAAACGCACAATCACCACATTTCTATCTTTTAGACGTGTTCTATTTTAATGTCACCTCGACCGGCCTAGAGTAAGGAGAATTAACATTTTACAAATACCTTATTTGTAGAAAATATTCTCCTTACTTGTGTCATTAGCAAATTGTTATTAACTAAAGAGTTTAGTTTAAAAGAGTTTAATTTGTTAATGAGGTTAAATAGTTCTGTTCGTGGGGGCTTTGTTTGATTTGAAGCTACTTTAGATAATGGTGAAGAGTTCATTTGGAGGTGATTACTTAATTTAATTTCATGTTTAATAATTAGTTTTAAAGTGTCTGCTAGAGAGTACATATGGTTTCAATGTCTTTTTGTCGTTAGTAGATTACACATTAGAAGATTTAAATGCTTTACTTTTTCTCGATATGCTGTTCGCAACATTTCTGATTTGCTCGCATATAATAATAAAAATAATTTGAAGTTAGTGTTAAAAAATGAATGCCTTGGAAATCACCGTTTTGGAATGGTTCTTCAATTGTTTGTTCTTTTTGAAGTGCCTTACTACAGGTATGTGCCCGATTCAGTTCTCGAGAACGTCGTGCTACGTTATATCGGGATCGATTTATTATCACAGATAGGACTATTGTTGCCAATAAGCCTGATATTGTGGTGATAGATAGATTAGAGCGCCGCGCAATGATACTCATGACGAGAATCTCGTGAAAGTTGAAAGAGAAAAACAATTGAAGTATTTGGATCTGTCTCACGAGATTGCCGATATATGGAATGTGGATTCGGTGATCATTGTTCCGATAATCATATCTGTTCACGGATTGATAGCCAAGAGCCTCGACCAACACCTTAAGAGGCTCACGTTAGAAGGTTGGATCAAGGGTCTGATACAGAAGGCAGTCCTTCTTGACACGGCCCGTATTGTGAGGAGGTTCCTGTCTCTGGGGCCCTAACCACCGGTATCTTGGTCCCTGTACTCGATGTCGGCGGTCTACTATTTTTTATACATATTTTAAATATGTATTTTTTATTTTTTATATATTTAAAAATGTAATCAATATGTATATTTAAATGTAATAAAGAGAATAAAAATCATAATAAAGCCATTCATTCCTAAAATAAGATTACAAAAGGAAACCAAGCACACATAGGACCACTATTCGCCTTTACACGCACAATTTCAACAACAGTAATTATTTGCCATGTCCGTTCATACATAATGAATTGATTTTCAATATTACTATTATATTTATTTGAACATGGATTATTTTATTGTTAGAAACTTAATATGTAAAGGATGGCCCAAGAATTCGTCAACATTTGAATCTAACAGCCCGCGCAAATAAATGCCGTAATCAAGAAATGGTTGAAGAAGTTCGAAGAGACGAGTACTACGCTAAATGTGAAGCAAATTGGAGACACACGGACATCTCAGACCGAAGAAAACGTGCAGCAAGTTTCGTTTAGAGCAGGAACTAAAGCCTGATGATTTAAATTTTCACAAGTCGTATGCTGAAACAGTGTTAGATCGATTCAGTAATGCTGGCATCTTATTTTCTGACGAAGCCCATTTTCACCTCAACGGACACATAAAAAAACAGAATAGCAGGTATTGGAGCAGTGAAAACCACATGGACATTTAATTTTTAAAAAAAGTACCAACCAATTATCTTTCTTATAAATAAACAATTTTTATTATGTATCGAATATTTTTTTATACAATTTTTTAAATGATAACTAATTCATGGCCTATCCTGTATACATTTATGACATACAATTGATTCTATACACAATTCTTTAAGTATTTTTCCTCTCCCTCTAACATTACTTACATAGTTTCAAAGGCTCATCATACACCTGTCTTCAGGTTCAGTGGCTCCTATTTTGGCATTAAAGTCCACAGTTATAATATTAGGATCGTATTGTTCAAAGCTGATATGAAATCTACGTAAAAATGTTAAATTATATTGTATGGCGCCTTTTCTATTGGAGCGTAGACTTGATAAATACTAATTTTTTAATTGTTAATGTTTAAGTCAAATCTTACTTCTCTATTCAAGATGCGATTGAACTTCATTATATGTTTTCATGTAGTGCTTCAATATAAAAGCAATACCGCTGTAGCTGCGTTCTCGTTTCCTGAGTACATAAAAATTAAATGATCTTTTTTAAAGATATCAGAATGTTTTTTCTTGTTTTAGGTAAGCCTAATCCTAATTGTTTTTTTCATAGCATGTAAAAGTTCTACCTAGTAGTCTTGTTTTACAGAATATAGACCTAACATTAAGCGTACAGACATTAATATATGGAGGGTTGCAGTCTTTATTACTATTCGTTGTTGAAAACAAATTTCGGTTTGTGTACATCATACTTCTTTTACATGTTGTTTTATGTTGACTTTCAGTTTTCGGGTATAGTTTTCCTGTATTTTGAGTGACACAGATATAGTTCTCTTTTTTTTTGTCAAGAGTGTTCTCTATTGTTTGGAAGTACAATAAGCTAATCGTACCTAATAAAAATCGTTTTGTGTAGTCCTTTCACTTTTTTCAATTGCATTTTTTTTCTCTATCTTTGTTTAGAATGTCTTTAGGGTCATCTTGCATTGTCAGTAAAGTAATTGTTTCAAAAATTTTCAATTTTTATTTCAAGTCCAATTGTTGTAAATGTAATAATTTCTGCAAACAATTTAAATGTGCCGCCACTTGTACTAACTAAGTATTGTCTCTCTTAAACAACTGATGCACCTACAATATAGCGACTTATTGTTTTTAAAATGCGTCAAAGAGAAAGAAGATCTTATTATTACCGTTCTCTTTACTCCGCATCAGCTCTGTCATTATAAAAAAGACAAATAGCGTTTATAATGTTAACAAAAAAAAAATTCAGCTGTATTGTTTAGACTATAACATTCAAGGGCGTATTAAGAGTAAAATTCAAACTCCTACTTCCTCCTAAACTACTAGTGGGATACTTAGTGTATCCTTTCTGGTTTTAAATGATCTGTCATTGAGTCAGCTTGGAGGTGACGAATAATTCCCGTTCCGTGGGAGATCACCGCCAAAAATTAGGTATACAGTAGTCACTAGTTTACTACTGACTACAGGCGTAAGTGGATATTAAGAGAAATATAATAATGAAATAAGATGGAAATCGTGAATGGAAACCAAGAGTGGTGGTCACCATATTCATTGGGAAAACAGATAACGCAGTATGGTGACCCACACTATGGTGGGTCAGTGAGGTGCTTTGTCACGCCGTACTTAATAGACTCGAGATCTTAGTAGGAGGGAAACACGTATACTGGTAGTGAGCTCCAGATTTTATCCGCTTCGGACTGGAAGGAAGAACCATTCCAAAACGATGACTCCCAAGGCTACCAAATGTGGTCTTGTAAAGAAATGGAAAAATGAAATGGAAGTGGAATCAGTTGGAAGAGCTCGCCAGAACATTCTTCATCCAGGCAAAGGGAGAATAAATGGACGCTAATAGTGTAAAAACTTTAAGCCATGCCCACGCTCATGACGTTAAGACCTTGTTTTAATCACGGTGTAAAGTCTCTTGGACCCTCTCTTGTTTGAATTTACTCCGTGGGACCCTGTAATAAGCAGATACACCACATTTACGATAGCAAATAAAGCATTCTAAAACTTCAATGGCCAGTAAAGAGAATCACTTCTACATCTTTAGAAATAAAATTAGATGTTAATGTCGATATATGTACATATATATGTAAACCAAACTGAAACTTCCGTACAAGGACCGTTGGTAACTCGTGTTAGTTTTCTGCGCGCAATCCTATTCCTATTGTCTAGAGGTGTTCTATTGAAACACCTCCTCGACCGGCCTAAAATACAAAAAAAATCCCTACGAACAATGAGTCAATAACAATTTGCTAATGAGGGTCGAGTTTGTTCGTGGTGGGGGCTTTGTTTAATTTGAAGCCACTCTATATATAATGGTGAAGTGTTGAGTATCGAGTTTATTTCGGTTTCTCGTTCTGCAGCGGACACAAGTCTCTGAAATTAAGATAGTAACTATTGTTGTTGTTGGATAAAGTGCTTGCTAATTTGAAAAGTTTGTGTAATTTTGAAGTGTAAAACTTGAAAAGATGTCTGCTTCCATTTGTGACCCGGTAACAAGCGCATTACGTTTATCACTTACACCAGACGAATCTCAAAGTCCTGCTTTGTTGGAGAGCAGACTTTATTCTTCAACTGTCAGCGCACTGCTGTCATCCAAGATTGAATTTGAAGAAACTTGCGACTATCAGAGTCACGTTCTTGACGGCTTGAAGTCTAAATTCTTGGTGATTCGACCCAAAAAACTTGCGAATGAAAGTAATCACATTAAAAAAGAGTGTAATTCAACCAGTCAAGCATCAGGTAAGCTACACAACCCTGTTAATCTTATAAATAATGTAATAATGTTTGTTTGTATTTAGTAGCATAGAAAGAGGCGTTTAACATTTATAATAATTAAATCCCTAGGACAAATTACCGTTAACGTCGCTATGTGTGTATAATATTATTATTTGTTAACGTGTGGGTCTTGGTGACAGAGAATCTCTTGATATTTACCTTTGATCGCACTTCTAACGTTTATTTCTCTGTTCCTAGCCTGTGACCGTCCACAGGCTAAATTTTGTGAAAGAAAACCTTCAAAAGTTAGTACCAACAATGATTGCTTAAAATTTGGACCGCCGACCCGCTCCATTTTCGTTCGAGTGCAATTTGTGCATTTTAATTTTCAATATTAATAATGTTCAGTAAAAATACGATTATTCAGATTAGTGTGATAGAAAGTAATATTTATTTGAGAAGATCAGATTGTAAATACAATAGTAATTGTATAGAAATTAAATTGATCTGAAAACATTACAAATATAATAGGAGTATTTTATATTTGTAGTAAATAATGAAAAAAAAGGTGAATATAGAATAATAGGTATGGCAAAAGACGAAAATTACACAACGGAATTAAATGCTGTTTTACCATCGCACTATATACGAGATTAACAGAGCGTCTAACAGCGTTGATGGCTCGTCTCACCAACGTAGGGCGCAAAACACTTCACCGCGATGTCTGTTCCATATATAGTAATATTAGTTCAATGGTTCAAATGCTCATTAAGGGAAACTTTCATGAAAACATGTAGATTAGAGAAAATGCAATTAAATGAATAATGCGTTATATCATATGCTCGCTATATTAAAAAACAAGTATATAAAATAAAGTTATGCGTGAAGCTATGATCGCTAGAACTTTTATTATTATTTCAAACGATACACGCACCCGAATCGAATGGCGCTCTGTGATTAGTGCAAATGGCCGGTCGCAGTCGCCTCGCGCACTCGCAGTCATTATATTCACTACAATACAATATGATGTACCTACCTATTATTTTGATACTTTCAGTTATAATAAAATAAATTTAACTACAGAAGCTTGAATTGTATCTTTTGAAGGAAAAGGTCCCTTAAAAGATAGCAAAAGCGTTGAAACTGAAAAACGTAAAATTGTGCTTAGATGTAAAATCCGTGGCAATGTAGGTATAAATAAGAAGCACAAGTCAATAAATTTGTTAATCTTTACTTGATGCTTTCTTTAGAATGTTACTTGGCGTTGTAAAAAAGAGGAATTAGTTTATTCGAATCAGAAGATCTCATTTCAAGTTTCTCGGTTATAAAAGTGTGAAGTTTGATCACAAGGCCCATAATAGTTCTTTTTATCCCTTCTTTGTTGAATTGTTTAATTTGTTTAAAAACATTGCAGGTACTAATACAAATGTGGAAGAACGATTGCCTAAACCCAAGCAGGTGCTTTGCTCCCTTAAAAGGGTCCATTTAGAATGGCAAAACGATTGGGCAGTCGGAGCTGGCATGCAGAATATGGGCAACACATGTTATCTAAATTCTACGCTGCAGGCTCTTTTCCATGTACCTGCTTTAGCTAATTGGCTAGTTACGGAAGAGACTCATGCTGTAAAGTGTTATCAACAAGGTACAAACTTACTTTTTCATTCAAAGATGTATATTTTCAATATGCGACCCACACACAACTAGTAATTATTAAAATCCAGAGCTTTACATTGTTAAGACATTGTTTTAGCCATTACTTTATCACTACTTTTAATGTCTAAATTTACAAAAATATGAAAATTTCAGTGCTCGCTTACAAAAGTCCAAACGTCGAAAAGGTGGACCATGTTATTTTTAAAAAGCACTTGTGAATAAACGATTTTTATAACACATATTCATGGCCCACCTTGTATATTACATTTAAATTTATAATACCCTGCTATGCATTTAAGTATTGTCACATGTGGTATGAAATAATTCTCCAAAGAGGAAAGTAAACAAGTAACAAGAAAGGGTAATTAAACGTTTATTGGAACGAAGTTCCTTACGGCAGGCTTGTAGGGGATAGGGATTTCGCTGCGCGACCGAACTGAAAAAAATGTGATAGTAAAACCGTAAGAAAAAATCCGTGGAAAAAGTGCGTGGAATAAATCTGTGGAAAGAAGTGCGTGGAATAAAACCGTTAAATGAGACGTGCGCAGGCGCGAAAGCGCGTCATGTGTGCTACGTTTCATACTATCTATCACGTACTTAACATTCGTACTATTTCTACCTCTTTTTTCTATTTTTCTATTTCTATGTCATTTTTAATTAATAATAATGTTGACAAAAAAAAAAATAAAGATACAGATTTTTTTGTTATTTCAGTTGAAATTTGAATTACGATGTTTTTTTTATTTTAAGGAATTTATTATTTTATTATTTTAAGGAATTTATTATTTTATTTCCTAAAATACTGAATTTCCTAAACACTTTCTTGTACTTAAATAAAAACTAATCAGCAAAATTTAAGAGAAAAATCAAGAAAACCTACATAAAATTGAGCACGATTTTTTTTGCAAATTGTGTCGATTCCACATTATCCGAAGGAACTTCGTTCCTACCTGGTGTCCCACGACACCATTCATTTTATATTTAATTATTTCACATATATATGTACATACATACATATGTACATTCGTACGTACATAATATATTTCTTTTGTTTATGTTTGTCTAACGTTTGTGATCTTTTCTTAACAGAAACATGTGTTCTTTGTGCAATGCGCACTACATTGATAGCGACACAGAAGAATGATGGTGCGTCCATCAAACCCTGGCAGGTCTATTCAAAGCTAGGTCTCATATGTAAACATTTGGTGCCAGGCAGACAAGAGGACGCTCATGAGTTCCTGAGGTAAAACATCATATTATAATCATAACTTAAAGTTATTATTATTATTTATTATTAATTTTAAATTCATGTCACGAATGTGTTTCTTACAGGTATTTGGTAGAGGCTATGGAGAAGTGCTATTTAAATAGATTCCCCAATTCGGACAAATTGGATCACTATAGCAAAGAGACAACACCATTAAAACAAATTTTAGGAGGCTGTTTACGCTCGACTGTAACATGTCTAACGTGTAATCATGTATCTACTACTTATCAGCACTTTCAGGTAACTTGGCTATCATTAAGACTGATACTTTTTTCAATGTACATACATGTTGAGAGGTGTAAATTAAAATCATACAATTTTTTTACAGGACCTACTTTTAGACATCAAAAAATATACTACATTGAATGAAGCATTAGAGTCCTTTTTCTCTCGTGAACGGTTAGAAGAGTTAAGTTACAGATGTGAAGCATGCAATAAAAAGGTCTCGGCCACAAAACAATTTCTTATAGAGCGGGCACCAAAGGTTCTTTGTATAGCATTGAAAAGGTTCTCATTTGGTGTCAAACTCTCCAAGCATGTACAATTCCGTAAGAAGATCAACCTCACTAAATACATGTACAATAAAAAAAATCAACAACTGGTGAGTTTGAATCAAAACAATTTTTTAGTCACAAATCGACGGTTAACCGCCAAAATCTCCTTACTGACATTAGATAACGCACATATTTTTCAGCTCATGCGGTTGACCGTCCAAATGACACTTGTAGATTAATAAATGAAATATTTCACAACTAATGTCATTGCCTTATTTTTGTTTCAGTCTTATAAACTAGTAAGTGTGGTTACCCACTTTGGACCAACGCCGAACTATGGACATTATACTGCCGTGGGCCAAGTTCCAAATGGCAAATATTTTAGTTTTGACGATGACCATGTTCGGCCCATATCAGTTAAAGCAGTATTAGATATGAGTGCCTATATAATGTTTTACGAAAAAGACAATATACCAGAAGAAGTATCCGCATGTACGAATACTACTGCCCCTGTAAATTGAAAACTGTAAATTGAATCGAAAACTACATACAGTACAGTGTGAATAAATTGTACATAGTAAAATAATGAATGAATTGATTTTAACTTTTCATGCTTTTTTTTCAATACATTATGACTATATCACACTTCCAACTGATCCCACCTTCTCCCTTCCTCCACAGGATAATATTAACTGGCCTTGAAAGTCATCGTTTTAGAATGGTTCTTCTTTTCCGTACGAAGTTATTAAAATCTGGAGCACACTACCAGCATACGTATTTCCCTCCTACTAAGATCCCGGGTCCATTTAGAAAATTTCTAGGGATTTAATAAAATATTTCTACAGGTTTTAGCATCTACGGACGTCTGTAGTCAGTAATAAAGTGGTGACTGCTATTACTAGTGACTACTGTACAGCTAATCATTGGCGGTGATCCTCGACGGAACGGAAACTATTCGTCACCACCGAGCTGACTCAATGGCAGATCATTTAAAACCAGAAGGGATACTTGCAGTTAAGGAGAAAAGAGGAGCTTAAAAATGTACTGTTACTTATGGCCTTGCATATTATTGTCGAAACAATTTAGCTGCAGTAATATATTTTTTGTTGAGATTGTAAACGCCGTTTTAATAATGACAGAGCAGAGCAGGAATAAAGAGAATGATCATAATATAATAATATTTTTTTCTTTTCATTATATTTTAAAAACAATAAATCCCTTTATTGTACACCAGCTTCCTAAAACAGATAATAGTTGGTAAGTGCAAGTGGTGGTATATTTAGTGTTGCAGAAATTGTTACGTTTACAACAATTAGACTTAAAATGAAAATTGAAAGAAGTCTCATAATTTGAAATAATTACCTTAATATAAAGCAACATTACCCTAAAGATATTCTAAACAAAGATAGAGAAAAATGCAATTAAAAAAATTAAATAGACAAGACAAAACGGCTTTTATTATTTACAATAAGCTTATACTCGTATATGTACTTCCAAACAATAGAGAACACTCTTCACAAAAAAACAAGAGAACTATATTTGTGACCCTTAAAACAAAACTAAAAGACAACACAAAACAACATATAAAAAACTAAGACAATTACAATGAAAGTATGTTGTGCACAAACCGAAATTTGTTTCAAAGACTGCAACGACTCCATACCTATCTTAATGTCTGTTCGCTTTATGTTAAGTCTATTGTTTGTGAAACAAGACAAGTAGAACTTTTACATGGTTTATCTGAAACAAAACAAACAATCTGATATCTTTAAGAAAAGATAATTTTATTTTTATGGACTCAGGCAACGAACACGCCAGCTACAGTGAGCAGTTATATTGATAGACTACATGAAAGCATATGTAATGAAGTTATTGTTATTGTGATAAGCAACAGTTTCTAAAATATTTACAAAAATAATTTGGTTTTCCAACATTACACACAGTAAACACAAAGCCTATAACGTATACAAACACATACAGTCGCCCAAATTTTAAAATAACTTTCATTCGAATGTTCGAAATATTACACCTTACTATTTTGTACTCACATGTCACATACAACACACATATAAAATTTTGTTTTCAAATTTTGTAATGGCATTAAATTTTGTTTACTTTTCACCTCATGATACTTCAGTTGTTAACTATGACGACACTTGAAATTATGCAACTCGTAGATAACTCAGAGATAGTGAAATACCATTATATTTACACTGCAGAGATAAAGATCGAGCCCGAAGTAAAGATCATTCATTACATTCAACAGTCGAGGTCTTAGTCACAATTTTAATAGTTTCCTACTCACTCTCGAAAGATTAAACGTCAACTTTGATGTTATCATATTAACAGAAAGCTGGCTAAATGAGAGCTCAATACTGAAGTATAATAACGGCTACACAGTTTACCACACTACAAAGTATATCAACAAAGCCCGGCGGAGTGGACACGTATGTAAATAATGCTTAGACACTAAAGGTATATGAACCCAAAATTAACGATACAGAATGCATTACTAAAACTATTTCTGATGTATGTATGTATTTACAACATATAGAATTTTATGATTTGGTTGTAATTTGTCGGATTACAAGGTACTTTTTTTTAAAAAAATCTGGGTTTTAGGGGGCCTTTGGCAGTACTCTATTCTGCCCTGCAAAACGTTTGTCGAATTATCGGGGGTCCACTGTATACGCGAGCCGTCCTCTTTGCGAATATGAATCTTGCCGCACTTGACCCACACGTATTGAAAGGCTTTCTGTTTGGCCAGTAATCTAGCCCTGTTCAATAGCTGCTTGGATTCAGAGGTCAGGTGGTCATTAATGAAGATACAATGCTAAGATCCCTCGTAGCCTAGATCCTATGTTAAAAGATTTGTTAAAGATCGGGCTGCCGCAATAAAATCCTTCTTAACATACCTGTTCAGGAAACTTACGATGATAGATTTTTCCTTTGAGTTGACTAGAGGTGTTCCGTTAATGTAATTTATTTGAGCTTTAGTAAATGTAAACTTTACTTTTTGACTAATTTTTTCAATGATATTAAATAGATTTTCACCAGTCTTAAGTGGAATGCCCTCGATTTCGCTGATTTTTCTTTTAGTTGACGTAGTGTTTATTTGGTTTATTGATTTAGACAGGATTCTTCAAATAATCCCATAAAAAGAAGTCTGCAGGGATAAATCTAGAATTCTGGGTGGCCAATGGCCACTGGTCATGGAATGTCGCCAAGGCTGGAAATCAGTTTTTCTGGAAACACATCTTTGACCATCGGCAGGGACTCATTAGATATATGACAAGTGGCTCCTCCATCTTGTTGAAACCATGTGTTTTAACAATTTCCAGCAGCATCGGTCCCAAGAACTCCCGTAGTATGTTTACGCACGACGTTACATTCAAATGTTAACGAATTCTTGGCCCAGCCTATAGTATAGTTTGATACATAAGGTAATCGCGTATGGGCGTCTGAACGATACTATGTCAAACACTAGTTATCTTCGATGTAGTTATTTTAGTATCTTGATTTGTAATATTTTTATAATATGCAATTTTTCTTAAGGAATATTTTCTAAATTATTATTGAAATTTGTCAGTTAGTATTTCAACGCAAGAAGTTACCAGTAAAGAGAATCATTTCTATACCTTTTCAAATACAATAAGATGTTTGTGTTGATGTCTAGACGTATAGCAAGCCGAAATTTTTGAACAAACTTCTTGGTAGTAGAGCCGTGCTGATTTCAGCACGAGCGAGCCGGCTCGACCGGGGCAGTACTACCCTTCCACAGAAGACCAACCTAAAGCGCCAGCATCTGTGTTGTCGTGTTTCGTTGGTGAGTGTGAGACCGCAGGCCCATTGATGCAGGGGTGGCAGTTATCCTGGTAACTGTGTAAGCCTTACACTGTCACGATGACTGTCATACCTTTTACGTCGGGATGTGAAAAAGCATCTCACAAGGCCGCCACAGTGTGGGTCACCATATTGCATTGTCTGCATTTGCAATGAGTATGGTGACCACAATTCTTGGATTCTATTCATGCTTTTTATCAGGCAGAGTAGTCACTCTGGCAGGCTCTTAATATAGAACAAAGAAAAAAAACGCACAATCACCACATTTCTATCTTTTAGACGTGTTCTATTTTAATGTCACCTCGACCGGCCTAGAGTAAGGAGAATTAACATTTTACAAATACCTTATTTGTAGAAAATATTCTCCTTACTTGTGTCATTAGCAAATTGTTATTAACTAAAGAGTTTAGTTTAAAAGAGTTTAATTTGTTAATGAGGTTAAATAGTTCTGTTCGTGGGGGCTTTGTTTGATTTGAAGCTACTTTAGATAATGGTGAAGAGTTCATTTGGAGGTGATTACTTAATTTAATTTCATGTTTAATAATTAGTTTTAAAGTGTCTGCTAGAGAGTACATATGGTTTCAATGTCTTTTTGTCGTTAGTAGATTACACATTAGAAGATTTAAATGCTTTACTTTTTCTCGATATGCTGTTCGCAACATTTCTGATTTGCTCGCATATAATAATAAAAATAATTTGAAGTTAGTGTTAAAAAATGAATGCCTTGGAAATCACCGTTTTGGAATGGTTCTTCAATTGTTTGTTCTTTTTGAAGTGCCTTACTACAGGTATGTGCCCGATTCAGTTCTCGAGAACGTCGTGCTACGTTATATCGGGATCGATTTATTATCACAGATAGGACTATTGTTGCCAATAAGCCTGATATTGTGGTGATAGATAGATTAGAGCGCCGCGCAATGATACTCATGACGAGAATCTCGTGAAAGTTGAAAGAGAAAAACAATTGAAGTATTTGGATCTGTCTCACGAGATTGCCGATATATGGAATGTGGATTCGGTGATCATTGTTCCGATAATCATATCTGTTCACGGATTGATAGCCAAGAGCCTCGACCAACACCTTAAGAGGCTCACGTTAGAAGGTTGGATCAAGGGTCTGATACAGAAGGCAGTCCTTCTTGACACGGCCCGTATTGTGAGGAGGTTCCTGTCTCTGGGGCCCTAACCACCGGTATCTTGGTCCCTGTACTCGATGTCGGCGGTCTACTATTTTTTATACATATTTTAAATATGTATTTTTTATTTTTTATATATTTAAAAATGTAATCAATATGTATATTTAAATGTAATAAAGAGAATAAAAATCATAATAAAGCCATTCATTCCTAAAATAAGATTACAAAAGGAAACCAAGCACACATAGGACCACTATTCGCCTTTACACGCACAATTTCAACAACAGTAATTATTTGCCATGTCCATTCATACATAATGAATTGATTTTCAATATTACTATTATATTTATTTGAACATGGATTATTTTATTGTTAGAAACTTAATATGTAAAGGATGGCCCAAGAATTCGTCAACATTTGAATCTAACAGCCCGCGCAAATAAATGCCGTAATCAAGAAATGGTTGAAGAAGTTCGAAGAGACGAGTACTACGCTAAATGTGAAGCAAATTGGAGACACACGGACATCTCAGACCGAAGAAAACGTGCAGCAAGTTTCGTTTAGAGCAGGAACTAAAGCCTGATGATTTAAATTTTCACAAGTCGTATGCTGAAACAGTGTTAGATCGATTCAGTAATGCTGGCATCTTATTTTCTGACGAAGCCCATTTTCACCTCAACGGACACATAAAAAAACAGAATAGCAGGTATTGGAGCAGTGAAAACCACATGGACATTTAATTTTTAAAAAAAGTACCAACCAATTATCTTTCTTATAAATAAACAATTTTTATTATGTATCGAATATTTTTTTATACAATTTTTTAAATGATAACTAATTCATGGCCTATCCTGTATACATTTATGACATACAATTGATTCTATACACAATTCTTTAAGTATTTTTCCTCTCCCTCTAACATTACTTACATAGTTTCAAAGGCTCATCATACACCTGTCTTCAGGTTCAGTGGCTCCTATTTTGGCATTAAAGTCCACAGTTATAATATTAGGATCGTATTGTTCAAAGCTGATATGAAATCTACGTAAAAATGTTAAATTATATTGTATGGCGCCTTTTCTATTGGAGCGTAGACTTGATAAATACTAATTTTTTAATTGTTAATGTTTAAGTCAAATCTTACTTCTCTATTCAAGATGCGATTGAACTTCATTATATGTTTTCATGTAGTGCTTCAATATAAAAGCAATACCGCTGTAGCTGCGTTCTCGTTTCCTGAGTACATAAAAATTAAATGATCTTTTTTAAAGATATCAGAATGTTTTTTCTTGTTTTAGGTAAGCCTAATCCTAATTGTTTTTTTCATAGCATGTAAAAGTTCTACCTAGTAGTCTTGTTTTACAGAATATAGACCTAACATTAAGCGTACAGACATTAATATATGGAGGGTTGCAGTCTTTATTACTATTCGTTGTTGAAAACAAATTTCGGTTTGTGTACATCATACTTCTTTTACATGTTGTTTTATGTTGACTTTCAGTTTTCGGGTATAGTTTTCCTGTATTTTGAGTGACACAGATATAGTTCTCTTTTTTTTTGTCAAGAGTGTTCTCTATTGTTTGGAAGTACAATAAGCTAATCGTACCTAATAAAAATCGTTTTGTGTAGTCCTTTCACTTTTTTCAATTGCATTTTTTTTCTCTATCTTTGTTTAGAATGTCTTTAGGGTCATCTTGCATTGTCAGTAAAGTAATTGTTTCAAAAATTTTCAATTTTTATTTCAAGTCCAATTGTTGTAAATGTAATAATTTCTGCAAACAATTTAAATGTGCCGCCACTTGTACTAACTAAGTATTGTCTCTCTTAAACAACTGATGCACCTACAATATAGCGACTTATTGTTTTTAAAATGCGTCAAAGAGAAAGAAGATCTTATTATTACCGTTCTCTTTACTCCGCATCAGCTCTGTCATTATAAAAAAGACAAATAGCGTTTATAATGTTAACAAAAAAAAAATTCAGCTGTATTGTTTAGACTATAACATTCAAGGGCGTATTAAGAGTAAAATTCAAACTCCTACTTCCTCCTAAACTACTAGTGGGATACTTAGTGTATCCTTTCTGGTTTTAAATGATCTGTCATTGAGTCAGCTTGGAGGTGACGAATAATTCCCGTTCCGTGGGAGATCACCGCCAAAAATTAGGTATACAGTAGTCACTAGTTTACTACTGACTACAGGCGTAAGTGGATATTAAGAGAAATATAATAATGAAATAAGATGGAAATCGTGAATGGAAACCAAGAGTGGTGGTCACCATATTCATTGGGAAAACAGATAACGCAGTATGGTGACCCACACTATGGTGGGTCAGTGAGGTGCTTTGTCACGCCGTACTTAATAGACTCGAGATCTTAGTAGGAGGGAAACACGTATACTGGTAGTGAGCTCCAGATTTTATCCGCTTCGGACTGGAAGGAAGAACCATTCCAAAACGATGACTCCCAAGGCTACCAAATGTGGTCTTGTAAAGAAATGGAAAAATGAAATGGAAGTGGAATCAGTTGGAAGAGCTCGCCAGAACATTCTTCATCCAGGCAAAGGGAGAATAAATGGACGCTAATAGTGTAAAAACTTTAAGCCATGCCCACGCTCATGACGTTAAGACCTTGTTTTAATCACGGTGTAAAGTCTCTTGGACCCTCTCTTGTTTGAATTTACTCCGTGGGACCCTGTAATAAGCAGATACACCACATTTACGATAGCAAATAAAGCATTCTAAAACTTCAATGGCCAGTAAAGAGAATCACTTCTACATCTTTAGAAATAAAATTAGATGTTAATGTCGATATATGTACATATATATGTAAACCAAACTGAAACTTCCGTACAAGGACCGTTGGTAACTCGTGTTAGTTTTCTGCGCGCAATCCTATTCCTATTGTCTAGAGGTGTTCTATTGAAACACCTCCTCGACCGGCCTAAAATACAAAAAAAATCCCTACGAACAATGAGTCAATAACAATTTGCTAATGAGGGTCGAGTTTGTTCGTGGTGGGGGCTTTGTTTAATTTGAAGCCACTCTATATATAATGGTGAAGTGTTGAGTATCGAGTTTATTTCGGTTTCTCGTTCTGCAGCGGACACAAGTCTCTGAAATTAAGATAGTAACTATTGTTGTTGTTGGATAAAGTGCTTGCTAATTTGAAAAGTTTGTGTAATTTTGAAGTGTAAAACTTGAAAAGATGTCTGCTTCCATTTGTGACCCGGTAACAAGCGCATTACGTTTATCACTTACACCAGACGAATCTCAAAGTCCTGCTTTGTTGGAGAGCAGACTTTATTCTTCAACTGTCAGCGCACTGCTGTCATCCAAGATTGAATTTGAAGAAACTTGCGACTATCAGAGTCACGTTCTTGACGGCTTGAAGTCTAAATTCTTGGTGATTCGACCCAAAAAACTTGCGAATGAAAGTAATCACATTAAAAAAGAGTGTAATTCAACCAGTCAAGCATCAGGTAAGCTACACAACCCTGTTAATCTTATAAATAATGTAATAATGTTTGTTTGTATTTAGTAGCATAGAAAGAGGCGTTTAACATTTATAATAATTAAATCCCTAGGACAAATTACCGTTAACGTCGCTATGTGTGTATAATATTATTATTTGTTAACGTGTGGGTCTTGGTGACAGAGAATCTCTTGATATTTACCTTTGATCGCACTTCTAACGTTTATTTCTCTGTTCCTAGCCTGTGACCGTCCACAGGCTAAATTTTGTGAAAGAAAACCTTCAAAAGTTAGTACCAACAATGATTGCTTAAAATTTGGACCGCCGACCCGCTCCATTTTCGTTCGAGTGCAATTTGTGCATTTTAATTTTCAATATTAATAATGTTCAGTAAAAATACGATTATTCAGATTAGTGTGATAGAAAGTAATATTTATTTGAGAAGATCAGATTGTAAATACAATAGTAATTGTATAGAAATTAAATTGATCTGAAAACATTACAAATATAATAGGAGTATTTTATATTTGTAGTAAATAATGAAAAAAAAGGTGAATATAGAATAATAGGTATGGCAAAAGACGAAAATTACACAACGGAATTAAATGCTGTTTTACCATCGCACTATATACGAGATTAACAGAGCGTCTAACAGCGTTGATGGCTCGTCTCACCAACGTAGGGCGCAAAACACTTCACCGCGATGTCTGTTCCATATATAGTAATATTAGTTCAATGGTTCAAATGCTCATTAAGGGAAACTTTCATGAAAACATGTAGATTAGAGAAAATGCAATTAAATGAATAATGCGTTATATCATATGCTCGCTATATTAAAAAACAAGTATATAAAATAAAGTTATGCGTGAAGCTATGATCGCTAGAACTTTTATTATTATTTCAAACGATACACGCACCCGAATCGAATGGCGCTCTGTGATTAGTGCAAATGGCCGGTCGCAGTCGCCTCGCGCACTCGCAGTCATTATATTCACTACAATACAATATGATGTACCTACCTATTATTTTGATACTTTCAGTTATAATAAAATAAATTTAACTACAGAAGCTTGAATTGTATCTTTTGAAGGAAAAGGTCCCTTAAAAGATAGCAAAAGCGTTGAAACTGAAAAACGTAAAATTGTGCTTAGATGTAAAATCCGTGGCAATGTAGGTATAAATAAGAAGCACAAGTCAATAAATTTGTTAATCTTTACTTGATGCTTTCTTTAGAATGTTACTTGGCGTTGTAAAAAAGAGGAATTAGTTTATTCGAATCAGAAGATCTCATTTCAAGTTTCTCGGTTATAAAAGTGTGAAGTTTGATCACAAGGCCCATAATAGTTCTTTTTATCCCTTCTTTGTTGAATTGTTTAATTTGTTTAAAAACATTGCAGGTACTAATACAAATGTGGAAGAACGATTGCCTAAACCCAAGCAGGTGCTTTGCTCCCTTAAAAGGGTCCATTTAGAATGGCAAAACGATTGGGCAGTCGGAGCTGGCATGCAGAATATGGGCAACACATGTTATCTAAATTCTACGCTGCAGGCTCTTTTCCATGTACCTGCTTTAGCTAATTGGCTAGTTACGGAAGAGACTCATGCTGTAAAGTGTTATCAACAAGGTACAAACTTACTTTTTCATTCAAAGATGTATATTTTCAATATGCGACCCACACACAACTAGTAATTATTAAAATCCAGAGCTTTACATTGTTAAGACATTGTTTTAGCCATTACTTTATCACTACTTTTAATGTCTAAATTTACAAAAATATGAAAATTTCAGTGCTCGCTTACAAAAGTCCAAACGTCGAAAAGGTGGACCATGTTATTTTTAAAAAGCACTTGTGAATAAACGATTTTTATAACACATATTCATGGCCCACCTTGTATATTACATTTAAATTTATAATACCCTGCTATGCATTTAAGTATTGTCACATGTGGTATGAAATAATTCTCCAAAGAGGAAAGTAAACAAGTAACAAGAAAGGGTAATTAAACGTTTATTGGAACGAAGTTCCTTACGGCAGGCTTGTAGGGGATAGGGATTTCGCTGCGCGACCGAACTGAAAAAAATGTGATAGTAAAACCGTAAGAAAAAATCCGTGGAAAAAGTGCGTGGAATAAATCTGTGGAAAGAAGTGCGTGGAATAAAACCGTTAAATGAGACGTGCGCAGGCGCGAAAGCGCGTCATGTGTGCTACGTTTCATACTATCTATCACGTACTTAACATTCGTACTATTTCTACCTCTTTTTTCTATTTTTCTATTTCTATGTCATTTTTAATTAATAATAATGTTGACAAAAAAAAAAATAAAGATACAGATTTTTTTGTTATTTCAGTTGAAATTTGAATTACGATGTTTTTTTTATTTTAAGGAATTTATTATTTTATTATTTTAAGGAATTTATTATTTTATTTCCTAAAATACTGAATTTCCTAAACACTTTCTTGTACTTAAATAAAAACTAATCAGCAAAATTTAAGAGAAAAATCAAGAAAACCTACATAAAATTGAGCACGATTTTTTTTGCAAATTGTGTCGATTCCACATTATCCGAAGGAACTTCGTTCCTACCTGGTGTCCCACGACACCATTCATTTTATATTTAATTATTTCACATATATATGTACATACATACATATGTACATTCGTACGTACATAATATATTTCTTTTGTTTATGTTTGTCTAACGTTTGTGATCTTTTCTTAACAGAAACATGTGTTCTTTGTGCAATGCGCACTACATTGATAGCGACACAGAAGAATGATGGTGCGTCCATCAAACCCTGGCAGGTCTATTCAAAGCTAGGTCTCATATGTAAACATTTGGTGCCAGGCAGACAAGAGGACGCTCATGAGTTCCTGAGGTAAAACATCATATTATAATCATAACTTAAAGTTATTATTATTATTTATTATTAATTTTAAATTCATGTCACGAATGTGTTTCTTACAGGTATTTGGTAGAGGCTATGGAGAAGTGCTATTTAAATAGATTCCCCAATTCGGACAAATTGGATCACTATAGCAAAGAGACAACACCATTAAAACAAATTTTAGGAGGCTGTTTACGCTCGACTGTAACATGTCTAACGTGTAATCATGTATCTACTACTTATCAGCACTTTCAGGTAACTTGGCTATCATTAAGACTGATACTTTTTTCAATGTACATACATGTTGAGAGGTGTAAATTAAAATCATACAATTTTTTTACAGGACCTACTTTTAGACATCAAAAAATATACTACATTGAATGAAGCATTAGAGTCCTTTTTCTCTCGTGAACGGTTAGAAGAGTTAAGTTACAGATGTGAAGCATGCAATAAAAAGGTCTCGGCCACAAAACAATTTCTTATAGAGCGGGCACCAAAGGTTCTTTGTATAGCATTGAAAAGGTTCTCATTTGGTGTCAAACTCTCCAAGCATGTACAATTCCGTAAGAAGATCAACCTCACTAAATACATGTACAATAAAAAAAATCAACAACTGGTGAGTTTGAATCAAAACAATTTTTTAGTCACAAATCGACGGTTAACCGCCAAAATCTCCTTACTGACATTAGATAACGCACATATTTTTCAGCTCATGCGGTTGACCGTCCAAATGACACTTGTAGATTAATAAATGAAATATTTCACAACTAATGTCATTGCCTTATTTTTGTTTCAGTCTTATAAACTAGTAAGTGTGGTTACCCACTTTGGACCAACGCCGAACTATGGACATTATACTGCCGTGGGCCAAGTTCCAAATGGCAAATATTTTAGTTTTGACGATGACCATGTTCGGCCCATATCAGTTAAAGCAGTATTAGATATGAGTGCCTATATAATGTTTTACGAAAAAGACAATATACCAGAAGAAGTATCCGCATGTACGAATACTACTGCCCCTGTAAATTGAAAACTGTAAATTGAATCGAAAACTACATACAGTACAGTGTGAATAAATTGTACATAGTAAAATAATGAATGAATTGATTTTAACTTTTCATGCTTTTTTTTCAATACATTATGACTATATCACACTTCCAACTGATCCCACCTTCTCCCTTCCTCCACAGGATAATATTAACTGGCCTTGAAAGTCATCGTTTTAGAATGGTTCTTCTTTTCCGTACGAAGTTATTAAAATCTGGAGCACACTACCAGCATACGTATTTCCCTCCTACTAAGATCCCGGGTCCATTTAGAAAATTTCTAGGGATTTAATAAAATATTTCTACAGGTTTTAGCATCTACGGACGTCTGTAGTCAGTAATAAAGTGGTGACTGCTATTACTAGTGACTACTGTACAGCTAATCATTGGCGGTGATCCTCGACGGAACGGAAACTATTCGTCACCACCGAGCTGACTCAATGGCAGATCATTTAAAACCAGAAGGGATACTTGCAGTTAAGGAGAAAAGAGGAGCTTAAAAATGTACTGTTACTTATGGCCTTGCATATTATTGTCGAAACAATTTAGCTGCAGTAATATATTTTTTGTTGAGATTGTAAACGCCGTTTTAATAATGACAGAGCAGAGCAGGAATAAAGAGAATGATCATAATATAATAATATTTTTTTCTTTTCATTATATTTTAAAAACAATAAATCCCTTTATTGTACACCAGCTTCCTAAAACAGATAATAGTTGGTAAGTGCAAGTGGTGGTATATTTAGTGTTGCAGAAATTGTTACGTTTACAACAATTAGACTTAAAATGAAAATTGAAAGAAGTCTCATAATTTGAAATAATTACCTTAATATAAAGCAACATTACCCTAAAGATATTCTAAACAAAGATAGAGAAAAATGCAATTAAAAAAATTAAATAGACAAGACAAAACGGCTTTTATTATTTACAATAAGCTTATACTCGTATATGTACTTCCAAACAATAGAGAACACTCTTCACAAAAAAACAAGAGAACTATATTTGTGACCCTTAAAACAAAACTAAAAGACAACACAAAACAACATATAAAAAACTAAGACAATTACAATGAAAGTATGTTGTGCACAAACCGAAATTTGTTTCAAAGACTGCAACGACTCCATACCTATCTTAATGTCTGTTCGCTTTATGTTAAGTCTATTGTTTGTGAAACAAGACAAGTAGAACTTTTACATGGTTTATCTGAAACAAAACAAACAATCTGATATCTTTAAGAAAAGATAATTTTATTTTTATGGACTCAGGCAACGAACACGCCAGCTACAGTGAGCAGTTATATTGATAGACTACATGAAAGCATATGTAATGAAGTTATTGTTATTGTGATAAGCAACAGTTTCTAAAATATTTACAAAAATAATTTGGTTTTCCAACATTACACACAGTAAACACAAAGCCTATAACGTATACAAACACATACAGTCGCCCAAATTTTAAAATAACTTTCATTCGAATGTTCGAAATATTACACCTTACTATTTTGTACTCACATGTCACATACAACACACATATAAAATTTTGTTTTCAAATTTTGTAATGGCATTAAATTTTGTTTACTTTTCACCTCATGATACTTCAGTTGTTAACTATGACGACACTTGAAATTATGCAACTCGTAGATAACTCAGAGATAGTGAAATACCATTATATTTACACTGCAGAGATAAAGATCGAGCCCGAAGTAAAGATCATTCATTACATTCAACAGTCGAGGTCTTAGTCACAATTTTAATAGTTTCCTACTCACTCTCGAAAGATTAAACGTCAACTTTGATGTTATCATATTAACAGAAAGCTGGCTAAATGAGAGCTCAATACTGAAGTATAATAACGGCTACACAGTTTACCACACTACAAAGTATATCAACAAAGCCCGGCGGAGTGGACACGTATGTAAATAATGCTTAGACACTAAAGGTATATGAACCCAAAATTAACGATACAGAATGCATTACTAAAACTATTTCTGATGTATGTATGTATTTACAACATATAGAATTTTATGATTTGGTTGTAATTTGTCGGATTACAAGGTACTTTTTTTTAAAAAAATCTGGGTTTTAGGGGGCCTTTGGCAGTACTCTATTCTGCCCTGCAAAACGTTTGTCGAATTATCGGGGGTCCACTGTATACGCGAGCCGTCCTCTTTGCGAATATGAATCTTGCCGCACTTGACCCACACGTATTGAAAGGCTTTCTGTTTGGCCAGTAATCTAGCCCTGTTCAATAGCTGCTTGGATTCAGAGGTCAGGTGGTCATTAATGAAGATACAATGCTAAGATCCCTCGTAGCCTAGATCCTATGTTAAAAGATTTGTTAAAGATCGGGCTGCCGCAATAAAATCCTTCTTAACATACCTGTTCAGGAAACTTACGATGATAGATTTTTCCTTTGAGTTGACTAGAGGTGTTCCGTTAATGTAATTTATTTGAGCTTTAGTAAATGTAAACTTTACTTTTTGACTAATTTTTTCAATGATATTAAATAGATTTTCACCAGTCTTAAGTGGAATGCCCTCGATTTCGCTGATTTTTCTTTTAGTTGACGTAGTGTTTATTTGGTTTATTGATTTAGACAGGATTCTTCAAATAATCCCATAAAAAGAAGTCTGCAGGGATAAATCTAGAATTCTGGGTGGCCAATGGCCACTGGTCATGGAATGTCGCCAAGGCTGGAAATCAGTTTTTCTGGAAACACATCTTTGACCATCGGCAGGGACTCATTAGATATATGACAAGTGGCTCCTCCATCTTGTTGAAACCATGTGTTTTAACAATTTCCAGCAGCATCGGTCCCAAGAACTCCCGTAGTATGTTTACGCACGATGTTACATTCAAATGTTAACGAATTCTTGGCCCAGCCTATAGTATAGTTTGATACATAAGGTAATCGCGTATGGGCGTCTGAACGATACTATGTCAAACACTAGTTATCTTCGATGTAGTTATTTTAGTATCTTGATTTGTAATATTTTTATAATATGCAATTTTTCTTAAGGAATATTTTCTAAATTATTATTGAAATTTGTCAGTTAGTATTTCAACGCAAGAAGTTACCAGTAAAGAGAATCATTTCTATACCTTTTCAAATACAATAAGATGTTTGTGTTGATGTCTAGACGTATAGCAAGCCGAAATTTTTGAACAAAGTTCTTGGTAGTAGAGCCGCGCTGATTTCAGCACGAGCGAGCCGGCTCGACCGGGGCAGTACTACCCTTCCACAGAAGACCAACCTAAAGCGCCAGCATCTGTGTTGTCGTGTTTCGTTGGTGAGTGTGAGACCGCAGGCCCATTGATGCAGGGGTGGCAGTTATCCTGGTAACTATGTAAGCCTTACACTGTCACGATGACTGTCATACCTTTTACGTCGGGATGTGAAAAAGCATCTCACAAGGCCGCCACAGTGTGGGTCACCATATTGCATTGTCTGCATTTGCAATGAGTATGGTGACCACAATTCTTGGATTCTATTCATGCTTTTTATCAGGCAGAGTAGTCACTCTGGCAGGCTCTTAATATAGAACAAAGAAAAAAAACGCACAATCACCACATTTCTATCTTTTAGACGTGTTCTATTTTAATGTCACCTCGACCGGCCTAGAGTAAGGAGAATTAACATTTTACAAATACCTTATTTGTAGAAAATATTCTCCTTACTTGTGTCATTAGCAAATTGTTATTAACTAAAGAGTTTAGTTTAAAAGAGTTTAATTTGTTAATGAGGTTAAATAGTTCTGTTCGTGGGGGCTTTGTTTGATTTGAAGCTACTTTAGATAATGGTGAAGAGTTCATTTGGAGGTGATTACTTAATTTAATTTCATGTTTAATAATTAGTTTTAAAGTGTCTGCTAGAGAGTACATATGGTTTCAATGTCTTTTTGTCGTTAGTAGATTACACATTAGAAGATTTAAATGCTTTACTTTTTCTCGATATGCTGTTCGCAACATTTCTGATTTGCTCGCATATAATAATAAAAATAATTTGAAGTTAGTGTTAAAAAATGAATGCCTTGGAAATCACCGTTTTGGAATGGTTCTTCAATTGTTTGTTCTTTTTGAAGTGCCTTACTACAGGTATGTGCCCGATTCAGTTCTCGAGAACGTTGTGCTACGTTATATCGGGATCGATTTATTATCACAGATAGGACTATTGTTGCCAATAAGCCTGATATTGTGGTGATAGATAGATTAGAGCGCCGCGCAATGATACTCATGACGAGAATCTCGTGAAAGTTGAAAGAGAAAAACAATTGAAGTATTTGGATCTGTCTCACGAGATTGCCGATATATGGAATGTGGATTCGGTGATCATTGTTCCGATAATCATATCTGTTCACGGATTGATAGCCAAGAGCCTCGACCAACACCTTAAGAGGCTCACGTTAGAAGGTTGGATCAAGGGTCTGATACAGAAGGCAGTCCTTCTTGACACGGCCCGTATTGTGAGGAGGTTCCTGTCTCTGGGGCCCTGACCACCGGTATCTTGGTCCCTGTACTCGATGTCGGCGGTCTACTATTTTTTATACATATTTTAAATATGTATTTTTTATTTTTTATATATTTAAAAATGTAATCAATATGTATATTTAAATGTAATAAAGAGAATAAAAATCATAATAAAGCCATTTATTCCTAAAATAAGATTACAAAAGGAAACCAAGCACACATAGGACCACTATTCGCCTTTACACGCACAATTTCAACAACAGTAATTATTTGCCATGTCCATTCATACATAATGAATTGATTTTCAATATTACTATTATATTTATTTGAACATGGATTATTTTATTGTTAGAAACTTAATATGTAAAGGATGGCCCAAGAATTCGTCAACATTTGAATCTAACAGCCCGCGCAAATAAATGCCGTAATCAAGAAATGGTTGAAGAAGTTCGAAGAGACGAGTACTACGCTAAATGTGAAGCAAATTGGAGACACACGGACATCTCAGACCGAAGAAAACGTGCAGCAAGTTTCGTTTAGAGCAGGAACTAAAGCCTGATGATTTAAATTTTCACAAGTCGTATGCTGAAACAGTGTTAGACCGATTCAGTAATGCTGGCATCTTATTTTCTGACGAAGCCCATTTTCACCTCAACGGACACATAAAAAAACAGAATAGCAGGTATTGGAGCAGTGAAAACCACATGGACATTTAATTTTTAAAAAAAGTACCAACCAATTATCTTTCTTATAAATAAACAATTTTTATTATGTATCGAATATTTTTTTATACAATTTTTTAAATGATAACTAATTCATGGCCTATCCTGTATACATTCATGACATACAATTGATTCTATACACAATTCTTTAAGTATTTTTCCTCTCCCTCTAACATTACTAACATAGTTTCAAAGGCTCATCATACACCTGTCTTCAGGTTCAGTGGCTCCTATTTTGGCATTAAAGTCCACAGTTATAATATTAGGATCGTATTGTTCAAAGCTGATGTGAAATCTACGTAAAAATGTTAAATTATATTGTATGGCGCCTTTTCTATTGGAGCGTAGACTTGATAAATACTAATTTTTTAATTGTTAATGTTTAAGTCAAATCTTACTTCTCTATTCAAGATGCGATTGAACTTCATTATATGTTTTCAAGTAGTGCTTCAATATAAAAGCAATACCGCTGTAGCTGCGTTCTCGTTTCCTGAGTACATAAAAATTAAATGATCTTTTTTAAAGATATCAGAATGTTTTTTCTTGTTTTAGGTAAGCCTAATCCTAATTGTTTTTTTTATAGCATGTAAAAGTTCTACCTAGTAGTCTTGTTTTACAGAATATAAACCTAACATTAAGCGTACAGACATTAATATATGGAGGGTTGCAGTCTTTATTACTATTCGTTGTTGAAAACAAATTTCGGTTTGTGTACATCATACTTCTTTTACATGTTGTTTTATGTTGACTTTCAGTTTTCGGGTATAGTTTTCCTGTATTTTGAGTGACACAGATATAGTTCTCTTTTTTTTTGTCAAGAGTGTTCTCTATTGTTTGGAAGTACAATAAGCTAATCGTACCTAATAAAAATCGTTTTGTGTAGTCCTTTCACTTTTTTCAATTGCATTTTTTTCTCTATCTTTGTTTAGAATGTCTTTAGGGTCATCTTGCATTGTCAGTAAAGGAATTGTTTCAAAAATTTTCAATTTTTATTTCAAGTCCAATTGTTGTAAATGTAATAATTTCTGCAAACAATTTAAATGTGCCGCCACTTGTACTAACTAAGTATTGTCTCTCTTAAACAACTGATGCACCTACAATATAGCGACTTATTGTTTTTAAAATGCGTCAAAGAGAAAGAAGATCTTATTATTACCGTTCTCTTTACTCCGCATCAGCTCTGTCATTATAAAAAAGACAAATAGCGTTTATAATGTTAACAAAAAAAAAATTCAGCTGTATTGTTTAGACTATAACATTTAAGGGCGTATTAAGAGTAAAATTCAAACTCCTACTTCCTCCTAAACTACTAGTGGGATACTTAGTGTATCCTTTCTGGTTTTAAATGATCTGTCATTGAGTCAGCTTGGAGGTGACGAATAATTC
The DNA here is from genome assembly GCA_949316085.1 of Hypercompe scribonia. Taxonomy (NCBI): domain Eukaryota; kingdom Metazoa; phylum Arthropoda; class Insecta; order Lepidoptera; family Erebidae; genus Hypercompe; species Hypercompe scribonia. The sequence continues at coordinate 264,887 of OX438983.1, forward strand.
CCGTTCCGTGGGAGATCACCGCCAAAGATTAGGTATACAGTAGTCACTAGTTTACTACTGACTACAGGCGTAAGTGGATGCTAAGAGAAATATAATAATGAAATAAGATGGAAATCGTGAATGGAAACCAAGAGTGGTGGTCACCATATTCATTGCGAATACAGATAACGCAGTATGGTGACCCACACTATGGTGGGTCAGTGAGGTGCTTTGTCACGCCGTACTTAATAGACTCGAGATCTTAGTTGGAGGGAAACACGTATACTGGTAGTGAGCTCCAGATTTTATCCGCTTCGGACTGGAAGGAAGAACCATTCCAAAACGATGACTCCCAAGGCTACCAAATGTGGTCTTGTAAAGAAATGGAAAAATGAAATGGAAGTGGAATCAGTTGGAAGAGCTCGCCAGAACATTCTTCATCCAGGCAAAGGGAGAATAAATGGACGCTAATAGTGTAAAAACTTTAAGCCATGCCCACGCTCATGACGTTAAGATCTTGTTTTAATCACGGTGTAAAGTCTCTTGGACCCTCTCTTGTTTGAATTTACTCCGTGGGACCCTGTAATAAGCAGATACACCACATTTACGATAGCAAATAAAGCATTCTAAAACTTCAATGGCCAGTAAAGAGAATCACTTCTACATCTTTAGAAATAAAATTAGATGTTAATGTCGATATATGTGCATATACCTAGTCTTGCCATAAATATTGTAATAAAGAAAAAAGAAAATTGTTAACTGCAAATAACATTTATTACTTTTACAGTGTGTCAGTTTAATACATAAATATAAAACAATTAAAAATATAAAAAGCTTATTCGAAGTGGTCTCCATTGGCTGCAATACAGTCCTTTAAACGATGAGGCCAGTTATCAATAGAAGCACGCACTCTTTCCATGGGAAAATTCTTCACTGCCAATCGTATAGATTGTTTTAGGGACTCCAAATTATCATGGCGTTTAGAGCAAGCTGTACTCTCTAAAACTGACCACAAATCATAATCCAGCGGATTAAGATCGGGACTAGACGACGGCCAGTCTTCAGCTCTGATGAAGTCCGAAACGTTCGATTCCAACCAAGACTGCGTGGACCGAGCTTTATGACCCGGCGCCGAGTCTTGCTGGAAGGACCATACTTGGTTATTGAACATGGTGATGTTAAGGGGCTTAACTACCTTCTCAAGAATGGTATCTTGATACACTTGTGCCGATGTTTTGATACCTTTTTCACAAAAATATGGCTCAGTCACTCCTTCATAGCTAACACCCCACCAAACCATCACTGAAGTCGGATAATGTCCACGTTGCACTCTGTCGACTAATTGGGAAGCTTCCTTAGAGCTTTGAGCATAAATACGGTCATTTTGTTTGTTAAAATGTTGCTCAATTGTAAAAATTTTCTCATCCGTAAACAAAATTTTTCTGTGACCTCCCTTTGCGTACCGCTTCAGTAGTTGTTTCGATTTTACCACCCTATTCTTCTTTAAATTATCAGTTAAGAAATGGCCAGTGCGTCTCTTATAGGCTGCAAGTCCTAAGTCATCTTTTAAAATACGCGACATGGTTCTAGGTGCTATCTTCATTTCCCGAGATAAAATCTTTTGCTTTCGGACAGGATTTCTTCGAATTCTTTCCCTTACTGCTTTGACCACCTTTTTCGTACGAACACTACGTGGACGGCCAGATCTTTTTCTGTCACAAACAGAGGAGGTCTCATTGTACCTATTAATAGCCCGGTACACAAACATTTTACTAATACCAAGTGTATGGAGAGTTTTAAAAATTGCATTTGGCTCCATACCTACTTTGTGTAATGCTATCACAGCGATTCGGTTCTCTTTATCACCCCACACCATTTTAATATCGCAAAATATTTTACAATGTATTGGCGCCAAAATGAGAAAACACAATGAACAATCGTATAAAAATGACAGATTCGAAATTCAAATGTAATATTTTTTTATAATTAAGTGTAACAGTATTTATGGCCAGACTAAGTATATGTAAACCAAACTGAAACTTCCGTACAAGGACCGTTGGTAACTCGTGTTAGTTTTCTGCGCGCAATCCTATTCCTATTGTCTAAAGGTGTTCTATTGAAACACCACCTCGACCGGCCTAAAACACAAAAAAAAAATCCCCACGAATAATTAGTTAATAACACTTTGCTAATGAGGGTCGAGTTTGTTCGTGGTGGGGGCTTTGTTTAATTTGAAGCCACTCTATATAATGGTGAAGTGTTGAGTATCGAGTTTATTTCGGTTTCTCGTTCTGCAGCGGACACAAGTCTCTGAAATTAACATCTATCGTTGTTGTTGATTAAGTGCTTGTTAATTTGAAAAGTGATTGTATAATTTTGGAGTGTAAAACTTGAAAAAATGTCTACTTCCATTTGTGACCCGGTAACAAGCGCATTGCGTTTATCACTTACACCAGACGAATCTCAAAGTCCTGATTTGTTGGAGAGCAGACTTTATTCTTCAACTGTCAGCGCACTGTTATCATCCAAGATTGAGTTTGAAGAATCTTGCGACTATCAGAGTCACGTTCTTGACGGCTTGAAGTCTAAATTCTTGGTGATTCGACCCAAAAAACTTGCGAATGAAAGTAATCACATTAAAAAAGAGTGTAATTCAACCAGTCAAGCATCAGGTAAGCTACACAACCCTGTTAATCTTATAAATAATGTAATAATGTTTGTTTGTATTTAGTAGCATAGAAAGAGGCGTTTAACATTTATAATAATTAAATCCCTAGGACAAATTACCGTTAACGTCGCTATGTGTGTATAATATTATTATTTGTTAACGTGTGGGTCTTGGTGACAGAGAATCTCTTGATATTTACCTTTGATCGCACTTCTAACGTTTATTTCTCTGTTCCTAGCCTGTGACCATCCACAGGCTAAATTTTGTGAAAGAAAACCTTCAAAAGTTAGTACCAACAATGATTGCTTAAAATTTGGACCGCCGACCCGCTCCATTTTCGTTCGAGTGCAATTTGTGCATTTTAATTTTCAATATTAATAATGTTCAGTAAAAATACGATTATTCAGATTAGTGTGATAGAAAGTAATATTTATTTGAGAAGATCAGATTGTAAATACAATAGTAATTGTATAGAAATTAAATTGATCTGAAAACATTACAAATATAATAGGAGTATTTTATATTTGTAGTAAATAATGAAAAAAAAGGTGAATATAGAATAATAGGTATGGCAAAAGACGAAAATTACACAACGGAATTAAATGCTGTTTTACCATCGCACTATATACGAGATTAACAGAGCGTCTAACAGCGTTGATGGCTCGTCTCACCAACGTAGGGCGCAAAACACTTCACCGCGATGTCTGTTCCATATATAGTAATATTAGTTCAATGGTTCAAATGCTCATTAAGGGAAACTTTCATGAAAACATGTAGATTAGAGAAAATGCAATTAAATGAATAATGCGTTATATCATATGCTCGCTATATTAAAAAACAAGTATATAAAATAAAGTTATGCGTGAAGCTATGATCGCTAGAACTTTTATTATTATTTCAAACGATACACGCACCCGAATCGAATGGCGCTCTGTGATTAGTGCAAATGGCCGGTCGCAGTCGCCTCGCGCACTCGCAGTCATTATATTCACTACAATACAATATGATGTACCTACCTATTATTTTGATACTTTCAGTTATAATAAAATAAATTTAACTACAGAAGCTTGAATTGTATCTTTTGAAGGAAAAGGTCCCTTAAAAGATAGCAAAAGCGTTGAAACTGAAAAACGTAAAATTGTGCTTAGATGTAAAATCCGTGGCAATGTAGGTATAAATAAGAAGCACAAGTCAATAAATTTGTTAATCTTTACTTGATGCTTTCTTTAGAATGTTACTTGGCGTTGTAAAAAAGAGGAATTAGTTTATTCGAATCAGAAGATCTCATTTCAAGTTTCTCGGTTATAAAAGTGTGAAGTTTGATCACAAGGCCCATAATAGTTCTTTTTATCCCTTCTTTGTTGAATTGTTTAATTTGTTTAAAAACATTGCAGGTACTAATACAAATGTGGAAGAACGATTGCCTAAACCCAAGCAGGTGCTTTGCTCCCTTAAAAGGGTCCATTTAGAATGGCAAAACGATTGGGCAGTCGGAGCTGGCATGCAGAATATGGGCAACACATGTTATCTAAATTCTACGCTGCAGGCTCTTTTCCATGTACCTGCTTTAGCTAATTGGCTAGTTACGGAAGAGACTCATGCTGTAAAGTGTTATCAACAAGGTACAAACTTACTTTTTCATTCAAAGATGTATATTTTCAATATGCGACCCACACACAACTAGTAATTATTAAAATCCAGAGCTTTACATTGTTAAGACATTGTTTTAGCCATTACTTTATCACTACTTTTAATGTCTAAATTTACAAAAATATGAAAATTTCAGTGCTCGCTTACAAAAGTCCAAACGTCGAAAAGGTGGACCATGTTATTTTTAAAAAGCACTTGTGAATAAACGATTTTTATAACACATATTCATGGCCCACCTTGTATATTACATTTAAATTTATAATACCCTGCTATGCATTTAAGTATTGTCACATGTGGTATGAAATAATTCTCCAAAGAGGAAAGTAAACAAGTAACAAGAAAGGGTAATTAAACGTTTATTGGAACGAAGTTCCTTACGGCAGGCTTGTAGGGGATAGGTATTTCGCTGCGGGACCGAACTGAAAAAAATGTGATAGTAAAACCGTAAGAAAAAATCCGTGGAAAAAGTGCGTGGAATAAATCTGTGGAATAAATCTGTGGAAAAAAGTGCGTGGAATAAAACCGTTAAATGAGACGTGCGCAGGCGCGAGAGCGCGTCATGTGTGCTACGTTTCATACTATCTATCACGTACTTAACATTCGTACTATTTTTACCTCTTTTTTCTATTTTTCTATTTCTATGTAATTTTTAATTAATAATAATGTTGACAAAAAAAAATAAAGATACAGATTTTTTTGTTATTTCAGTTGAAATTTGAATTACGATGTTTTTTTTTATTTTAAGGAATTTATTATTTTATTTAATAAAATACTGAATTTCCTAAACACTTTCTTGTACTTAAATAAAAACTAATCAGCAAAATTTAAGAGAAAAATCAAGAAAACCTACATAAAATTGAGCACGATTTTTTTTGCAAATTGTGTCGATTCCACCTTATCCGAAGGAACTTCGTTCCTACCTGGTGTCCCACGACACCATTCATTTTATATTTAATTATTTCACATACATATGTACATACATACATATGTACATTCGTACGTACATAATATATTTCTTTTGTTTATGTTTGTCTAACGTTTGTGATCTTTTCTTAACAGAAACATGTGTTCTTTGTGCAATGCGTACTACGTTGATAGCGACACAGAAGAATGATGGTGCATTCATCAAACCCTGGCAGGTCTATTCAAAGCTAGGTCTCATATGTAAACATTTGGCGCCAGGCAGACAAGAGGACGCTCATGAGTTCCTGAGGTAAAACATCATATTATAATCATAACTTAAAGTTATTATTATTATTTATTATTAATTTTAAATTCATTTCACGAATGTGTTTCTTACAGGTATTTGGTAGAGGCTATGGAGAAGTGCTATTTAAATAGATTCCCCAATTCGGACAAATTGGATCACTATAGCAAAGAGACAACACCATTAAAACAAATTTTAGGAGGCTGTTTACGCTCGACTGTAACATGTCTAACGTGTAATCATGTATCTACTACTTATCAGCACTTTCAGGTAACTTGGCTATCATTAAGACTGATACTTTTTTCAATGTACATACATGTTGAGAGGTGTAAATTAAAATCATACAATTTTTTTACAGGACCTACTTTTAGACATCAAAAAATATACTACATTGAATGAAGCATTAGAGTCCTTTTTCTCTCGTGAACGGTTAGAAGAGTTAAGTTACAGATGTGAAGCATGCAATAAAAAGGTCTCGGCCACAAAACAATTTCTTATAGAGCGGGCACCAAAGGTTCTTTGTATAGCATTGAAAAGGTTCTCATTTGGTGTCAAACTCTCCAAGCATGTACAATTCCGTAAGAAGATCAACCTCACTAAATACATGTACAATAAAAAAAATCAACAACTGGTGAGTTTGAATCAAAACAATTTTTTAGTCACAAATCGACGGTTAACCGCCAAAATCTCCTTACTGACATTAGATAACGCACATATTTTTCAGCTCATGCGGTTGACCGTCCAAATGACACTTGTAGATTAATAAATGAAATATTTCACAACTAATGTCATTGCCTTATTTTTGTTTCAGTCTTATAAACTAGTAAGTGTGGTTACCCACTTTGGACCAACGCCGAACTATGGACATTATACTGCCGTGGGCCAAGTTCCAAATGGCAAATATTTTAGTTTTGACGATGACCATGTTCGGCCCATATCAGTTAAAGCAGTATTAGATATGAGTGCCTATATAATGTTTTACGAAAAAGACAATATACCAGAAGAAGTATCCGCATGTACGAATACTACTGCCCCTGTAAATTGAAAACTGTAAATTGAATCGAAAACTACATACAGTACAGTGTGAATAAATTGTACATAGTAAAATAATGAATGAATTGATTTTAACTTTTCATGCTTTTTTTTCAATACATTATGACTATATCACACTTCCAACTGATCCCACCTTCTCCCTTCCTCCACAGGATAATATTAACTGGCCTTGAAAGTCATCGTTTTAGAATGGTTCTTCTTTTCCGTACGAAGTTATTAAAATCTGGAGCACACTACCAGCATACGTATTTCCCTCCTACTAAGATCCCGGGTCCATTTAGAAAATTTCTAGGGATTTAATAAAATATTTCTACAGGTTTTAGCATCTACGGACGTCTGTAGTCAGTAATAAAGTGGTGACTGCTATTACTAGTGACTACTGTACAGCTAATCATTGGCGGTGATCCTCGACGGAACGGAAACTATTCGTCACCACCGAGCTGACTCAATGGCAGATCATTTAAAACCAGAAGGGATACTTGCAGTTAAGGAGAAAAGAGGAGCTTAAAAATGTACTGTTACTTATGGCCTTGCATATTATTGTCGAAACAATTTAGCTGCAGTAATATATTTTTTGTTGAGATTGTAAACGCCGTTTTAATAATGACAGAGCAGAGCAGGAATAAAGAGAATGATCATAATATAATAATATTTTTTTCTTTTCATTATATTTTAAAAACAATAAATCCCTTTATTGTACACCAGCTTCCTAAAACAGATAATAGTTGGTAAGTGCAAGTGGTGGTATATTTAGTGTTGCAGAAATTGTTACGTTTACAACAATTAGACTTAAAATGAAAATTGAAAGAAGTCTCATAATTTGAAATAATTACCTTAATATAAAGCAACATTACCCTAAAGATATTCTAAACAAAGATAGAGAAAAATGCAATTAAAAAAATTAAATAGACAAGACAAAACGGCTTTTATTATTTACAATAAGCTTATACTCGTATATGTACTTTCAAACAATAGAGAACACTCTTCACAAAAAAACAAGAGAACTATATTTGTGACCCTTAAAACAAAACTAAAAGACAACACAAAACAACATATAAAAAACTAAGACAATTACAATGAAAGTATGTTGTGCACAAACCGAAATTTGTTTCAAAGACTGCAACGACTCCATACCTATCTTAATGTCTGTTCGCTTTATGTTAAGTCTATTGTTTGTGAAACAAGACAAGTAGAACTTTTACATGGTTTATCTGAAACAAAACAAACAATCTGATATCTTTAAGAAAAGATAATTTTATTTTTATGGACTCAGGCAACGAACACGCCAGCTACAGTGAGCAGTTATATTGATAGACTACATGAAAGCATATGTAATGAAGTTATTGTTATTGTGATAAGCAACAGTTTCTAAAATATTTACAAAAATAATTTGGTTTTCCAACATTACACACAGTAAACACAAAGCCTATAACGTATACAAACACATACAGTCGCCCAAATTTTAAAATAACTTTCATTCGAATGTTCGAAATATTACACCTTACTATTTTGTACTCACATGTCACATACAACACACATATAAAATTTTGTTTTCAAATTTTGTAATGGCATTAAATTTTGTTTACTTTTCACCTCATGATACTTCAGTTGTTAACTATGACGACACTTGAAATTATGCAACTCGTAGATAACTCAGAGATAGTGAAATACCATTATATTTACACTGCAGAGATAAAGATCGAGCCCGAAGTAAAGATCATTCATTACATTCAACAGTCGAGGTCTTAGTCACAATTTTAATAGTTTCCTACTCACTCTCGAAAGATTAAACGTCAACTTTGATGTTATCATATTAACAGAAAGCTGGCTAAATGAGAGCTCAATACTGAAGTATAATAACGGCTACACAGTTTACCACACTACAAAGTATATCAACAAAGCCCGGCGGAGTGGACACGTATGTAAATAATGCTTAGACACTAAAGGTATATGAACCCAAAATTAACGATACAGAATGCATTACTAAAACTATTTCTGATGTATGTATGTATTTACAACATATAGAATTTTATGATTTGGTTGTAATTTGTCGGATTACAAGGTACTTTTTTTTAAAAAAATCTGGGTTTTAGGGGGCCTTTGGCAGTACTCTATTCTGCCCTGCAAAACGTTTGTCGAATTATCGGGGGTCCACTGTATACGCGAGCCGTCCTCTTTGCGAATATGAATCTTGCCGCACTTGACCCACACGTATTGAAAGGCTTTCTGTTTGGCCAGTAATCTAGCCCTGTTCAATAGCTGCTTGGATTCAGAGGTCAGGTGGTCATTAATGAAGATACAATGCTAAGATCCCTCGTAGCCTAGATCCTATGTTAAAAGATTTGTTAAAGATCGGGCTGCCGCAATAAAATCCTTCTTAACATACCTGTTCAGGAAACTTACGATGATAGATTTTTCCTTTGAGTTGACTAGAGGTGTTCCGTTAATGTAATTTATTTGAGCTTTAGTAAATGTAAACTTTACTTTTTGACTAATTTTTTCAATGATATTAAATAGATTTTCACCAGTCTTAAGTGGAATGCCCTCGATTTCGCTGATTTTTCTTTTAGTTGACGTAGTGTTTATTTGGTTTATTGATTTAGACAGGATTCTTCAAATAATCCCATAAAAAGAAGTCTGCAGGGATAAATCTAGAATTCTGGGTGGCCAATGGCCACTGGTCATGGAATGTCGCCAAGGCTGGAAATCAGTTTTTCTGGAAACACATCTTTGACCATCGGCAGGGACTCATTAGATATATGACAAGTGGCTCCTCCATCTTGTTGAAACCATGTGTTTTAACAATTTCCAGCAGCATCGGTCCCAAGAACTCCCGTAGTATGTTTACGCACGACGTTACATTCAAATGTTAACGAATTCTTGGCCCAGCCTATAGTATAGTTTGATACATAAGGTAATCGCGTATGGGCGTCTGAACGATACTATGTCAAACACTAGTTATCTTCGATGTAGTTATTTTAGTATCTTGATTTGTAATATTTTTATAATATGCAATTTTTCTTAAGGAATATTTTCTAAATTATTATTGAAATTTGTCAGTTAGTATTTCAACGCAAGAAGTTACCAGTAAAGAGAATCATTTCTATACCTTTTCAAATACAATAAGATGTTTGTGTTGATGTCTAGACGTATAGCAAGCCGAAATTTTTGAACAAACTTCTTGGTAGTAGAGCCGCGCTGATTTCAGCACGAGCGAGCCGGCTCGACCGGGGCAGTACTACCCTTCCACAGAAGACCAACCTAAAGCGCCAGCATCTGTGTTGTCGTGTTTCGTTGGTGAGTGTGAGACCGCAGGCCCATTGATGCAGGGGTGGCAGTTATCCTGGTAACTGTGTAAGCCTTACACTGTCACGATGACTGTCATACCTTTTACGTCGGGATGTGAAAAAGCATCTCACAAGGCCGCCACAGTGTGGGTCACCATATTGCATTGTCTGCATTTGCAATGAGTATGGTGACCACAATTCTTGGATTCTATTCATGCTTTTTATCAGGCAGAGTAGTCACTCTGGCAGGCTCTTAATATAGAACAAAGAAAAAAAACGCACAATCACCACATTTCTATCTTTTAGACGTGTTCTATTTTAATGTCACCTCGACCGGCCTAGAGTAAGGAGAATTAACATTTTACAAATACCTTATTTGTAGAAAATATTCTCCTTACTTGTGTCATTAGCAAATTGTTATTAACTAAAGAGTTTAGTTTAAAAGAGTTTAATTTGTTAATGAGGTTAAATAGTTCTGTTCGTGGGGGCTTTGTTTGATTTGAAGCTACTTTAGATAATGGTGAAGAGTTCATTTGGAGGTGATTACTTAATTTAATTTCATGTTTAATAATTAGTTTTAAAGTGTCTGCTAGAGAGTACATATGGTTTCAATGTCTTTTTGTCGTTAGTAGATTACACATTAGAAGATTTAAATGCTTTACTTTTTCTCGATATGCTGTTCGCAACATTTCTGATTTGCTCGCATATAATAATAAAAATAATTTGAAGTTAGTGTTAAAAAATGAATGCCTTGGAAATCACCGTTTTGGAATGGTTCTTCAATTGTTTGTTCTTTTTGAAGTGCCTTACTACAGGTATGTGCCCGATTCAGTTCTCGAGAACGTCGTGCTACGTTATATCGGGATCGATTTATTATCACAGATAGGACTATTGTTGCCAATAAGCCTGATATTGTGGTGATAGATAGATTAGAGCGCCGCGCAATGATACTCATGACGAGAATCTCGTGAAAGTTGAAAGAGAAAAACAATTGAAGTATTTGGATCTGTCTCACGAGATTGCCGATATATGGAATGTGGATTCGGTGATCATTGTTCCGATAATCATATCTGTTCACGGATTGATAGCCAAGAGCCTCGACCAACACCTTAAGAGGCTCACGTTAGAAGGTTGGATCAAGGGTCTGATACAGAAGGCAGTCCTTCTTGACACGGCCCGTATTGTGAGGAGGTTCCTGTCTCTGGGGCCCTAACCACCGGTATCTTGGTCCCTGTACTCGATGTCGGCGGTCTACTATTTTTTATACATATTTTAAATATGTATTTTTTATTTTTTATATATTTAAAAATGTAATCAATATGTATATTTAAATGTAATAAAGAGAATAAAAATCATAATAAAGCCATTCATTCCTAAAATAAGATTACAAAAGGAAACCAAGCACACATAGGACCACTATTCGCCTTTACACGCACAATTTCAACAACAGTAATTATTTGCCATGTCCATTCATACATAATGAATTGATTTTCAATATTACTATTATATTTATTTGAACATGGATTATTTTATTGTTAGAAACTTAATATGTAAAGGATGGCCCAAGAATTCGTCAACATTTGAATCTAACAGCCCGCGCAAATAAATGCCGTAATCAAGAAATGGTTGAAGAAGTTCGAAGAGACGAGTACTACGCTAAATGTGAAGCAAATTGGAGACACACGGACATCTCAGACCGAAGAAAACGTGCAGCAAGTTTCGTTTAGAGCAGGAACTAAAGCCTGATGATTTAAATTTTCACAAGTCGTATGCTGAAACAGTGTTAGACCGATTCAGTAATGCTGGCATCTTATTTTCTGACGAAGCCCATTTTCACCTCAACGGACACATAAAAAAACAGAATAGCAGGTATTGGAGCAGTGAAAACCACATGGACATTTAATTTTTAAAAAAAGTACCAACCAATTATCTTTCTTATAAATAAACAATTTTTATTATGTATCGAATATTTTTTTATACAATTTTTTAAATGATAACTAATTCATGGCCTATCCTGTATACATTCATGACATACAATTGATTCTATACACAATTCTTTAAGTATTTTTCCTCTCCCTCTAACATTACTAACATAGTTTCAAAGGCTCATCATACACCTGTCTTCAGGTTCAGTGGCTCCTATTTTGGCATTAAAGTCCACAGTTATAATATTAGGATCGTATTGTTCAAAGCTGATGTGAAATCTACGTAAAAATGTTAAATTATATTGTATGGCGCCTTTTCTATTGGAGCGTAGACTTGATAAATACTAATTTTTTAATTGTTAATGTTTAAGTCAAATCTTACTTCTCTATTCAAGATGCGATTGAACTTCATTATATGTTTTCAAGTAGTGCTTCAATATAAAAGCAATACCGCTGTAGCTGCGTTCTCGTTTCCTGAGTACATAAAAATTAAATGATCTTTTTTAAAGATATCAGAATGTTTTTTCTTGTTTTAGGTAAGCCTAATCCTAATTGTTTTTTTTATAGCATGTAAAAGTTCTACCTAGTAGTCTTGTTTTACAGAATATAAACCTAACATTAAGCGTACAGACATTAATATATGGAGGGTTGCAGTCTTTATTACTATTCGTTGTTGAAAACAAATTTCGGTTTGTGTACATCATACTTCTTTTACATGTTGTTTTATGTTGACTTTCAGTTTTCGGGTATAGTTTTCCTGTATTTTGAGTGACACAGATATAGTTCTCTTTTTTTTTGTCAAGAGTGTTCTCTATTGTTTGGAAGTACAATAAGCTAATCGTACCTAATAAAAATCGTTTTGTGTAGTCCTTTCACTTTTTTCAATTGCATTTTTTTCTCTATCTTTGTTTAGAATGTCTTTAGGGTCATCTTGCATTGTCAGTAAAGGAATTGTTTCAAAAATTTTCAATTTTTATTTCAAGTCCAATTGTTGTAAATGTAATAATTTCTGCAAACAATTTAAATGTGCCGCCACTTGTACTAACTAAGTATTGTCTCTCTTAAACAACTGATGCACCTACAATATAGCGACTTATTGTTTTTAAAATGCGTCAAAGAGAAAGAAGATCTTATTATTACCGTTCTCTTTACTCCGCATCAGCTCTGTCATTATAAAAAAGACAAATAGCGTTTATAATGTTAACAAAAAAAAAATTCAGCTGTATTGTTTAGACTATAACATTTAAGGGCGTATTAAGAGTAAAATTCAAACTCCTACTTCCTCCTAAACTACTAGTGGGATACTTAGTGTATCCTTTCTGGTTTTAAATGATCTGTCATTGAGTCAGCTTGGAGGTGACGAATAATTCCCGTTCCGTGGGAGATCACCGCCAAAGATTAGGTATACAGTAGTCACTAGTTTACTACTGACTACAGGCGTAAGTGGATGCTAAGAGAAATATAATAATGAAATAAGATGGAAATCGTGAATGGAAACCAAGAGTGGTGGTCACCATATTCATTGCGAATACAGATAACGCAGTATGGTGACCCACACTATGGTGGGTCAGTGAGGTGCTTTGTCACGCCGTACTTAATAGACTCGAGATCTTAGTTGGAGGGAAACACGTATACTGGTAGTGAGCTCCAGATTTTATCCGCTTCGGACTGGAAGGAAGAACCATTCCAAAACGATGACTCCCAAGGCTACCAAATGTGGTCTTGTAAAGAAATGGAAAAATGAAATGGAAGTGGAATCAGTTGGAAGAGCTCGCCAGAACATTCTTCATCCAGGCAAAGGGAGAATAAATGGACGCTAATAGTGTAAAAACTTTAAGCCATGCCCACGCTCATGACGTTAAGATCTTGTTTTAATCACGGTGTAAAGTCTCTTGGACCCTCTCTTGTTTGAATTTACTCCGTGGGACCCTGTAATAAGCAGATACACCACATTTACGATAGCAAATAAAGCATTCTAAAACTTCAATGGCCAGTAAAGAGAATCACTTCTACATCTTTAGAAATAAAATTAGATGTTAATGTCGATATATGTGCATATATATGTAAACCAAACTGAAACTTCCGTACAAGGACCGTTGGTAACTCGTGTTAGTTTTCTGCGCGCAATCCTATTCCTATTGTCTAAAGGTGTTCTATTGAAACACCACCTCGACCGGCCTAAAACACAAAAAAAAAATCCCCACGAATAATTAGTTAATAACACTTTGCTAATGAGGGTCGAGTTTGTTCGTGGTGGGGGCTTTGTTTAATTTGAAGCCACTCTATATAATGGTGAAGTGTTGAGTATCGAGTTTATTTCGGTTTCTCGTTCTGCAGCGGACACAAGTCTCTGAAATTAACATCTATCGTTGTTGTTGATTAAGTGCTTGTTAATTTGAAAAGTGATTGTATAATTTTGGAGTGTAAAACTTGAAAAAATGTCTACTTCCATTTGTGACCCGGTAACAAGCGCATTGCGTTTATCACTTACACCAGACGAATCTCAAAGTCCTGATTTGTTGGAGAGCAGACTTTATTCTTCAACTGTCAGCGCACTGTTATCATCCAAGATTGAGTTTGAAGAATCTTGCGACTATCAGAGTCACGTTCTTGACGGTTTGAAGTCTAAATTCTTGGTGATTCGACCCAAAAAACTTGCGAATGAAAGTAATCACATTAAAAAAGAGTGTAATTCAACCAGTCAAGCATCAGGTAAGCTACACAACCCTGTTAATCTTATAAATAATGTAATAATGTTTGTTTGTATTTAGTAGCATAGAAAGAGGCGTTTAACATTTATAATAATTAAATCCCTAGGACAAATTACCGTTAACGTCGCTATGTGTGTATAATATTATTATTTGTTAACGTGTGGGTCTTGGTGACAGAGAATCTCTTGATATTTACCTTTGATCGCACTTCTAACGTTTATTTCTCTGTTCCTAGCCTGTGACCGTCCACAGGCTAAATTTTGTGAAAGAAAACCTTCAAAAGTTAGTACCAACAATGATTGCTTAAAATTTGGACCGCCGACCCGCTCCATTTTCGTTCGAGTGCAATTTGTGCATTTTAATTTTCAATATTAATAATGTTCAGTAAAAATACGATTATTCAGATTAGTGTGATAGAAAGTAATATTTATTTGAGAAGATCAGATTGTAAATACAATAGTAATTGTATAGAAATTAAATTGATCTGAAAACATTACAAATATAATAGGAGTATTTTATATTTGTAGTAAATAATGAAAAAAAAGGTGAATATAGAATAATAGGTATGGCAAAAGACGAAAATTACACAACGGAATTAAATGCTGTTTTACCATCGCACTATATACGAGATTAACAGAGCGTCTAACAGCGTTGATGGCTCGTCTCACCAACGTAGGGCGCAAAACACTTCACCGCGATGTCTGTTCCATATATAGTAATATTAGTTCAATGGTTCAAATGCTCATTAAGGGAAACTTTCATGAAAACATGTAGATTAGAGAAAATGCAATTAAATGAATAATGCGTTATATCATATGCTCGCTATATTAAAAAACAAGTATATAAAATAAAGTTATGCGTGAAGCTATGATCGCTAGAACTTTTATTATTATTTCAAACGATACACGCACCCGAATCGAATGGCGCTCTGTGATTAGTGCAAATGGCCGGTCGCAGTCGCCTCGCGCACTCGCAGTCATTATATTCACTACAATACAATATGATGTACCTACCTATTATTTTGATACTTTCAGTTATAATAAAATAAATTTAACTACAGAAGCTTGAATTGTATCTTTTGAAGGAAAAGGTCCCTTAAAAGATAGCAAAAGCGTTGAAACTGAAAAACGTAAAATTGTGCTTAGATGTAAAATCCGTGGCAATGTAGGTATAAATAAGAAGCACAAGTTAATAAATTTGTTAATCTTTACTTGATGCTTTCTTTAGAATGTTACTTGGCGTTGTAAAAAAGAGGAATTAGTTTATTCGAATCAGAAGATCTCATTTCAAGTTTCTCGGTTATAAAAGTGTGAAGTTTGATCACAAGGCCCATAATAGTTCTTTTTATCCCTTCTTTGTTGAATTGTTTAATTTGTTTAAAAACATTGCAGGTACTAATACAAATGTGGAAGAACGATTGCCTAAACCCAAGCAGGTGCTTTGCTCCCTTAAAAGGGTCCATTTAGAATGGCAAAACGATTGGGCAGTCGGAGCTGGCATGCAGAATATGGGCAACACATGTTATCTAAATTCTACGCTGCAGGCTCTTTTCCATGTACCTGCTTTAGCTAATTGGCTAGTTACGGAAGAGACTCATGCTGTAAAGTGTTATCAACAAGGTACAAACTTACTTTTTCATTCAAAGATGTATATTTTCAATATGCGACCCACACACAACTAGTAATTATTAAAATCCAGAGCTTTACATTGTTAAGACATTGTTTTAGCCATTACTTTATCACTACTTTTAATGTCTAAATTTACAAAAATATGAAAATTTCAGTGCTCGCTTACAAAAGTCCAAACGTCGAAAAGGTGGACCATGTTATTTTTTAAAAGCACTTGTGAATAAACGATTTTTATAACACATATTCATGGCCCACCTTGTATATTACATTTAAATTTATAATACCCTGCTATGCATTTAAGTATTGTCACATGTGGTATGAAATAATTCTCCAAAGAGGAAAGTAAACAAGTAACAAGAAAGGGTAATTAAACGTTTATTGGAACGAAGTTCCTTACGGCAGGCTTGTAGGGGATAGGTATTTCGCTGCGGGACCGAACTGAAAAAAATGTGATAGTAAAACCGTAAGAAAAAATCCGTGGAAAAAGTGCGTGGAATAAATCTGTGGAATAAATCTGTGGAAAAAAGTGCATGGAATAAAACCGTTAAATGAGACGTGCGCAGGCGCGAGAGCGCGTCATGTGTGCTACGTTTCATACTATCTATCACGTACTTAACATTCGTACTATTTTTACCTCTTTTTTCTATTTTTCTATTTCTATGTAATTTTTAATTAATAATAATGTTGACAAAAAAAAATAAAGATACAGATTTTTTTGTTATTTCAGTTGAAATTTGAATTACGATGTTTTTTTTTATTTTAAGGTATTTATTATTTTATTATTTTAAGGAATTTATTATTTTATTTAATAAAATACTGAATTTCCTAAACACTTTCTTGTACTTAAATAAAAACTAATCAGCAAAATTTAAGAGAAAAATCAAGAAAACCTACATAAAATTGAGCACGATTTTTTTTGCAAATTGTGTCGATTCCACCTTATCCGAAGGAACTTCGTTCCTACCTGGTGTCCCACGACACCATTCATTTTATATTTAATTATTTCACATACATATGTACATACATACATATGTACATTCGTACGTACATAATATATTTCTTTTGTTTATGTTTGTCTAACGTTTGTGATCTTTTCTTAACAGAAACATGTGTTCTTTGTGCAATGCGTACTACGTTGATAGCGACACAGAAGAATGATGGTGCATTCATCAAACCCTGGCAGGTCTATTCAAAGCTAGGTCTCATATGTAAACATTTGGCGCCAGGCAGACAAGAGGACGCTCATGAGTTCCTGAGGTAAAACATCATATTATAATCATAACTTAAAGTTATTATTATTATTTATTATTAATTTTAAATTCATTTCACGAATGTGTTTCTTACAGGTATTTGGTAGAGGCTATGGAGAAGTGCTATTTAAATAGATTCCCCAATTCGGACAAATTGGATCACTATAGCAAAGAGACAACACCATTAAAACAAATTTTAGGAGGCTGTTTACGCTCGACTGTAACATGTCTAACGTGTAATCATGTATCTACTACTTATCAGCACTTTCAGGTAACTTGGCTATCATTAAGACTGATACTTTTTTCAATGTACATACATGTTGAGAGGTGTAAATTAAAATCATACAATTTTTTTACAGGACCTACTTTTAGACATCAAAAAATATACTACATTGAATGAAGCATTAGAGTCCTTTTTCTCTCGTGAACGGTTAGAAGAGTTAAGTTACAGATGTGAAGCATGCAATAAAAAGGTCTCGGCCACAAAACAATTTCTTATAGAGCGGGCACCAAAGGTTCTTTGTATAGCATTGAAAAGGTTCTCATTTGGTGTCAAACTCTCCAAGCATGTACAATTCCGTAAGAAGATCAACCTCACTAAATACATGTACAATAAAAAAAATCAACAACTGGTGAGTTTGAATCAAAACAATTTTTTAGTCACAAATCGACGGTTAACCGCCAAAATCTCCTTACTGACATTAGATAACGCACATATTTTTCAGCTCATGCGGTTGACCGTCCAAATGACACTTGTAGATTAATAAATGAAATATTTCACAACTAATGTCATTGCCTTATTTTTGTTTCAGTCTTATAAACTAGTAAGTGTGGTTACCCACTTTGGACCAACGCCGAACTATGGACATTATACTGCCGTAGGCCAAGTTCCAAATGGCAAATATTTTAGTTTTGACGATGACCATGTTCGGCCCATATCAGTTAAAGCAGTATTAGATATGAGTGCCTATATAATGTTTTACGAAAAAGACAATATAGCAGAAGAGATATAATACTACTGCCCCTGTAAATTGTACATATTAAAATAATGAATGAATTGATTTTAACTTTTCATGTTTTTTTTTTTCAATACATTATGACTATATCAAAGTCAAAGTCAAAGTCAAATTCATTTATTCATTTAGGTCACAAAAGACACTTATGAACATCATAAAAAAAAAAAACAATAAAAGATGAAAGATGAACAATCTGTCGATTAAAATTATAGCTATATCACACTTCCAACTGATCCCACCTTTTCCCTTCCTCCACAGGATAATATTAACTGGCCTTGAAAGTCATCGTTTTAGAATGGTTCTTCTTTTCCGTACGAAGTTATTAAAATCTGGAGCTCACTACCAGCATACGTATTTCCCTCCTACTAAGATCCCGGGTCCATTAAGTAGAGCGTGAAAAAGCATTTCACTAGGCCGCCATAGTGTGGGTCCCCATATTGTGTTATCTACATTCGCAATGAGTATGGTGACCACCACTCTGGGTTTCTATTCATAATTTCCATCAGGTAGACTGGAATAACTTTGGTAGACCCCGAATCGACCAATCTTGGTGCTGCTCGTGAAAAATAAAGTTCAATCGTAGCATAGTAGAAAATTTCTAGGGATTTAATAAAATATTTCTACAGGTTTTAGCATCTACGGACGTCTGTAGTCAGTAATAAAGTGGTGACTGCTATTACTAGTGACTACTGTACAGCTAATCATTGGCGGTGATCTTCGACGGAACGGAAACTATTCGTCACCACCGAGCTGACTCAATGGCAGATCATTTAAAACCAGAAGGGATACTTGCAGTTAAGGAGAAAAGAGGAGCTTAAAAATGTACTGTTACTTATGGCCTTGCATATTATTGTCGGAACAATTTAGCTGCAGTAATATATTTTTTGTCTAGATTGTAAACGCCGTTTTAATAATGACAGAGCAGAGCAGGAATAAAGAGAATGATCATAATATAATAATATTTTTTTCTTTTCATTATATTTTAAAAACAATAAATCCCTTTATTGTACACCAGCTTCCTAAAACAGATAATAGTTGGTAAGTGCAAGTGGTGGTATATTTAGTGTTGCAGAAATTGTTACATTTACAACAATTAGACTTAAAATGAAAATTGAAAGAAGTCTCATAATTTGAAATAATTACCTTAATATACCTATAAAGCAACATTACCCTAAAGATATTCTAAACAAAGATAGAGAAAAAATGCAATTAAAAAAATTAAATAGACAAGACAAAACGGCTTTTATTATTTACAATAAGCTTATACTCGTATATGTACTTCCAAACAATAGAGAACACTCTTCACAAAAAAACAAGAGAACTATATTTGTGACCCTTAAAACAAAACTGAAAGACAACACAAAACAACATATAAAAAACTAAGACAATTACAATGAAAGTATGTTGTGCACAAACCGAAATTTGTTTCAAAGACTGCAACCCTCCATACCTATCTTAATGTCTGTTCGCTTTATGTTAAGTCTATTGTTTGTGAAACAAGACAAGTAGAACTTTTACATGGTTTATCTGAAACAAAACAAACAATCTGATATCTTTAAGAAAAGATAATTTTATTTTTATGGACTCAGGCAACGAACACGGCAGCTACAGTGAGCAGTTATATTGATAGACTACATGAAAGCATATGTAATGAAGTTATTGTTATTGTGATAAGCAACAGTTTCTAAAATATTTACAAAAATAATTTGGTTTTCCAACATTATACACAGTAAACACAAAGCCTATAACGTATACAAACACATACAGTCGCCCAAATTTTAAAATAACTTTCATTCGAATGTTCGAAATATTACACCTTACTATTTTGTACTCACATGTCACATACAACACACATATAAAATTTTGTTTTCGAATTTTGTAATGGCATTAAATTTTGTTTACTTTTCACCTCATGATACTTCAGTTGTTAACTATGACGACACTTGAAATTATGCAACTCGTAGATAACTCAGAGACAGTGAAATACCATTATATTTACACTGCAGAGATAAAGATCGAGCCCGAAGTAAAGATCATTCATTACATTCAACAGTCGAGGTCTTAGTCACAATTTTAATAGTTTCCTACTCACTCTCGAAAGATTAAACGTCAACTTTGATGTTATCATATTAACAGAAAGCTGGCTAAATGAGAGCTCAATACTGAAGTATAATAACGGCTACACAGTTTACCACACTACAAAGTATATCAACAAAGCCCAGTGGAGTGGTCACGTATGTAATTAATGCTTGGAGACTAATGGTGTATGAACCCAAGATTATTGATGCAGAATGCATTACTAAAACTATTCCTAATGTATTAACTATTTTGGGCGCATATACTCGTAGATCTCCTTCCTTCAGAAATATTGAATGTTATTAATACACTCCAGGACACTATACAAACACTTAATTTAAAGCAATGTACGATTCTCACTGGTGACATTAACGTAAATATTACTGATACATCAGCTGATCACACTACAATATTTTTTTGTGCTATGGTAGAACTGGGTCTTAAACCAGCAATAAACAAACCCACTAGAAATAACTCTTACCTAGATCATGTATTCTACAAATGAACACTATCAAAACAATTATTGACACAAGCTCCAGATCAATGCAGATTAGTCAATCAAAAAATATTTTAAAACATGAGTGACTCAGGGACTGCTAAGATATTCACGTATAAGAGATAAACTTCACTTGAAAGTCAGAAAAATGCCAAATAATAATGTTAAATCTATATCATATACGAAAAAAAAGTACTTTTACATTTCCCTTCTACATAAACAGAAACATAACTATAACAAAAATTTACTGAAAAAATACAAGAAAGAACCAAAGAAACTGTATGAATATTTGCAATTGTTTTTTTACTTCAATAGGACAAAACTATGCAAAAAACAAACTTAACTAGCTTGGCACAACCGAAACAACACTAGTGCAAAGGATTAAGAAATTCTTCTTTTTGAGCCTACGAACACGAAAGAAATAAAAGTTATCATTCTGAAGTTGAAACTTCAAAGTGCTCCAGTAATAGACGATGTTACACACAGATTTGTTAAAAAACTAAAACAATATATTGTAGAACCGTTCAACATAACCACCAATCAAAACCTTGCTATGAAAAGTGTCCCACAAGAATGGAAACCAGCTGTAATCTTGCCTATACACAAAGGACACAAAGGACACCCTACCAAATAATTATCGTCCTATTTCATTACTTCCAGTTTTTACTAAAGTATTGGAGAAGGTGGTAAATAAGCGTTTAGTGAAATATCTAGAAAATAACCTTTTTCTAAGTGAAACACAATTCGGTTTCCGTAGAAATAAATGTACTCAAGATACTGTGGCTCTGTTAACAAATAAAGTCACTGATCATTTATATAATGGCTGTGCCTGCATTGGTTTCTTCTTCGATCTTGCTAAGGCCCTTGACACTGTAGCTATCCTAATCTTGGCCTAAATATATACATGGATACATGGACTTAGATTAGTTTCGGAGTTATCTTACTGAAAGGAGACAATGCTTGAGACAACGTCTTTTGAAGTACCTGAGGGTAGCATGTTGGGACCAACATTATTCCTGCTCTATCTCAATGACCTTACCCAGCTACCTCTGAAAAATAGTAAAATAGTCTGCTGTGCAGATAGTATTGCAATAATATTTCATGGTACAAACTGGAATGACTGCGTTCTAACTGCCGAAGAATGTATGACAAAAATAGCGAAATGGCTAAGCGACAACTTACCAACCTTAAATACTAACAAAATTAATTGTCTTTGTTTTTATAAAACAGTTGCTTCTTCTCCCATGGTTAACCATAAAATTCCACTATAAATATATGATGACAATCAAATGGAAGCGTATATACCAAAGAAACTAAACAGCAATTGCAAAATTCTAAGAAATAATAATAATAATATAATAATAGTAATAATAACCCCCCCGGGGGACCACCTTGACGTGGTGGGGGGGCTTACGTAAAGGCATGAACTTATTATATCGTCACTTAGAACTCGACTATACCCTGTTACAGGAGGCACAAAAACTAAAAAAATATTACGAATAGCTGAAAACATCTTGGCTTAAGCCTTTCTAACTAACGGTCCCAAACCTAGAAGAAGAAACATGGTCTTAACAAGAAGCAGTACGAAACGGCCCCAAGTGCCCGGGGGGCCAATACTAGTCATGGTGATGACGACAGCCAGACTGAGACTGAGCCCAGGGGTGCGAAGAATCTCCGGGTGGGAAGAAAAACTCGTCAAACGACTACAGCTATTCATAAGGACTCTGATAAATTAAGCGATATTTCATTGACTCCATCACCATTTCATTCACTCGAATCACCTTCTTCATCCCCATTATCATTTGCGTCTTCAATGCCATCAATTACTGAATCAGCTTTGTCTGAGGATGTTGTGCAGCGGGCACATGCCATTACGCCTACACCCACTTCAGACACAAACCGTACGCGAAAGAGATGGTCACAAGAAATTAACGAATTCATCTGGCGTACGTATCTCATAGCTACAAAATTAAACACTAGTAAAGTATATCTTAATCACTTGCACCACGAATTCACGCAAAAATATCCACAAATGCAGGCATCTAAACAAAGATTAGGAGACCAATGCCGAGCTATAATCAGAAACAATCTTCTCTCTCAGCAGACATTAGACAGTATAAAAGATGAAGTATCCACTTACCTACAACTAACACAAAATACACAAATGACACTTAGTGCAACTATACAAACACAGAGAAGATGATGGACAACAGAATATAACGAATCAATACTCAAAAATTACTACAAAATTACACAATTAGGATCAAATTGGACAGCCTATCGTAAACCACTTTATCAAGTAGTTATTGCAGAACACCCTAATTGGTCAGAAGTTAGCGAACAGAGGATATCTGATCAACTCCGGGTAATACTACACAACAAATTGATTAGTGATCAACGACAGGAAGAAATACGTAACGAGATATCAAGTACCATTAATCTACAAAATATTAATCAGGAAGACTGTGCCACACAAACACAATGCATGACATCAAGAGCTGAATTACTACCAGAAATACACAGCCCACCGACTGATTCACTCACCGAACCACTGTTAACTCGAAATTGTCAATTGCAATTCAATTCAGTTTTAGAGCCTAATAAAATTGAAGAAATATTTAAAACTGCAATACTTAAGTTCAGATATAGTGACCCAACGACTCGACCATACATACCAAAACAGAAAACATCTACAAAACTAATGAAAATAGTCCATTTCATTGACACCGAAATACTGCCCAATCATGTATCACTTGATCAAGAATTTTTACTGACTCAGACCATTATTTACTGCGCCGCCTACACGGCTGTTACCTGTAATGGATCTAAAATTAAAGATAATATTACAACTGTCATTCGAAACCAAGTAAAAATACCGCCTTGGCAGAAAAGGTTACAAAACAAGATACAAAATTTAAAGAAAGACATTGGAAGGATGACAGAATTT
Organism: Hypercompe scribonia; assembly: GCA_949316085.1. Lineage (NCBI taxonomy): Eukaryota > Metazoa > Arthropoda > Insecta > Lepidoptera > Erebidae > Hypercompe > Hypercompe scribonia. The sequence goes on from OX438983.1 coordinate 288,780, forward strand.
ATTAGAGGCAATAGCAGTGAAAGAGTTAGAAGATTTGTTGAAAAAATTAAAGATAAACACCAAATTCATTCACATCATGAAGAATAAACAGTTCCTCGATACTCTCAAACAAAAACTTAATGCAGCTACGAGTAGATTAAAAAGATATATTAATTGTACACTTAGGTAAACTCAAAACAGCCAGTTCACTAACAATGAAAAACAGTTTTACAGACAATTAGCCTCAAACATAACACAATACACAAATAAAAACACACAAAATCCAGTAACGGCACCGGTTGATGAACTACATAGCTTTTGGTCTAATATTTGGTCAAAATCTGTTCTTCATAATTCACAAGCTGAATGGCTTCAGACAAACACTTCCTTACCAGATCCTATTACACCCATGGATTTTGAACAAATTACTGTAGAAACATTTGTAAATATATTAAAAAAACTGCACAACTGGAAGGCACCAGGTACCAATTGCATTCATAACTACTGGTATAAAAAATTCACGTCTGTCCACCCTTGGCTACACAAACACATCAACATTTTCATTCAGACACCAGATATAATGCCAAAGTATATTACTGAAGGCCTCACCTACATGATACCAAAAGATACAGATTTACAGAATCCAGCTAAATACCGCCCTATTACATGCTTGCAAACGATTTATAAAATACTTACAGCATGCATTGCAGAAATAATTCATCAACATGTCGCCGAAAATAACATACTTGCAGAAGAATAGAAGGGGTGCCGTAAGAGAAGCCAAGGCTACAAAGAACAGTTATTAATAGACTCAGTGGCTATGAAACTAGCAATTTCGAAAAAGAAAAATATTAGCACCATGTACATAGACTACCAGAAAGCCTTTGATTCCGTTCCACACAGCTGGTTACTTCACCTCTTACAATTCTATAAAATCCATCCAAAAATAATTGACTTTTTACGAAACTCGATGCAACACTGGACTACGAAATTAAATATCAAAGGATACCCCAATACAGAAATATCAAAAATCCCGATACGACGAGGAATTTTCCAAGGGGATGCACTAAGCCCGTTATGGTTTTGCCTAGCTCACAATCCTCTCTCTCATATGTTGAATTAGTCTCGTCTAGGTTACACTATCACTACATCATGCAAAAAAATAAAACTTACACATCTCATGTATATGGATGACATAAAATTATACGGAAACAACACAGAGTCATTACACCATCTAGCAGATATTACACAATCTTTTTCAAACGACATTCATATGGAGTTTGGAATTGATAAGTGCAAAAAAATCAATGGGGAAATTACTTCAAGCGCCTTCACATTACAGACAGGAGAGACGATTGAACCTCTAGAACCTCACAATTCATACACATATTTAGGATTCCAGCAAAGTAGACAAATTCATCAAAAAGAAATAAAAGATATACTTAAACAGAAATTCAAACATAGGCTTAATATAATACTCCGTTCACAACTCACTTCCCGAAATTTAGTTAAAGCAATTAATAGCTATGCAATTCCGGTTCTAATCTACTCTTTCGGTATAATAAAATGGTCCAAAACTGAACTCACTAACTTACAACGCACAATAAACATAACCTTAACAGCTCACACACAGCTCGCTTGACACTTCCGCGTGAAGAAGGTGGACGAGGCATAATAGATGTCTCTAATCAACATAACAAACAAATCACATCACTCAAACATTACTTTCAGCAACGATTACAACACTCAACACTGCACGAAATTATTACATTTGCAGATAGACGCCTTACCCCACTTAATTTAGCAAACCAAAACTCACAATGCAATGAATATACTGTCCAGTTAAAAGAAAAGATTGCCGAATGGCAGCGAAAATCTCTACATGGCAAGAACTGCAGCAACCCCACGTCGACAAAGTTATGTCGAACGAATGGTTACGACGTGGAGACCTGTTTCCTGAGACAGAAGCATTCATGATTGCAATCCAAGATCAAGTCATCGACACCCGAAACTACCAAAAGCACATAATACGCGCACAAAATCTCTCTTCAGACTCCTGCAGACGCTGCCATGCCTGTCCCGAAACCATTCAACATATAATTTCAGCCTGTAAATCTCTAGTTCAAACTGACTACAAACATCGACATGACCAAGTAGCTGCTATAGTTCACCAACATCTTGCCCACAAATATTACTTTACAGACAAAAAGATCCCCTACTACAAATACAAGCCGGAGTCAGTACTAGAAAACAATAACCTTAAAATATACTGGGACAGAACTATCATAACGGATAAGACTATTCATTTCAATAGACCAGACATCACACTTCACGACAAAGTAAATAAAACTATATATCTTATAGATATAGCAGTGCCAAACACCCATAATGTTCAATCTTCAATAGCTGAAAAACTTAACAAGTATCAAGATCTGGCAATAGAATTGAAAAGGCAGTGGCAAGCAGTCAATATCCATATAGTCCCCATAGTAATATCTTCAATAGGAATAATACCTAAAAGCCTTCAACGTAGTTTAGATATTTTAGAAATGCCACAACATGCTTTACACCTGCTTCAGAAAGCAGTTTTATGAAACACTTGTAGACTTACTCGGAAATTTCTCACCACATCTTCAGTTTCATCCACATACACCATCACTTAAACTCTGATTACACTTGGCTATGGCCCGTGGAATCAGAAAATTTTACCCCGTTCTGGGAGATTAACAAAGTAAAAACAATAAATAATAATAATAATCTACAGACGAATGCGGGAGTGCATCGCAATGTAGTTGCAGTGGATACTGGTTTCACCCCGCTCGGTCTGGCTAAAGAGAATTGGCGCAAACCTGTAGTACTTAGTACTACTGATCGCAAGGAAGTATGGAAGGGTAAAGAACTTCATGGTGGATTTTATCGGGCCCTACACGGGTCTGATATAAACTTTAAAGCGTCGACGTCTTGGCTACGGTATGGTGATCTCTTCGGAGAAACCGAAGGTTTTGTTTGTACAATTATGGACGAAGTTATAATGACGAATAACTACCAGAAATATATCCTGAAAGATAGTACGGTTGACATCTGTCGGGCTTGCCACCGTCCTGGAGAATCTATTAGGCATATTATTTCCGGTTGTTCTCGTCTTGCTAACGGTGAGTATTTGCACAGGCACAACCAAGACGCCAGGATCGTACACCAACAACTTGCCCTTAAATACCAACTTGTCAATTTCGAAGTACCTTACTACAGGTATGTGCCCGACCCAGTTCTCGAGAACGGTCGTGCTACGTTATATTGGGATCGATCTATTATCACAGATAGGACTATTGTTGCCAATAAGCCTGATATTGTGGTGATAGATCGATTAGAGCGCCGCGCAATGATTGTCGATATCGCCGTTCCTCATGACGAGAATCTCGTGAAAGTTGAAAAAGAAAAACAATTGAAGTATTTGGATCTGCCTCACGAGATTGCCGACATGTGGAATGTGGATTCGGTGATTATTGTTCCGATAATCATATCTGTTCATGGATTGATAGCGAAGAGCCTCGACCAACACCTTAAGAGGCTCGCGTTAGAAGGTTGGATCAAGGATCTGATGCAGAAGGCAGTCCTCCTTGACACGGCCCGTATTGTGAGGAGGTTCCTGTCTTTGGAGCCCTAACCACCGGTGTCTTGGTCCCTGTACCCGATGTCGGTGGTCTACTACTATTTTTTATATTTTTAAATGTGTATTTTCTACTTTTTATATATTTAAAAATGTAATAAATAAGTGTATATAATGAAATAAGAAATAATATAACAACACTGAAAGCAGCTGGAACTTCTTAAACTTATTTTTTAAAAATATAATATTTTTGGCTGTTATATTTAACAAAAGTAACTGCATCAAATTTTTGAAGTGTACTATAATGGATAATAAGATAAGAACCAGATGTTTTAATAGGAAAAACCATAAAACCACAAAGAAATATCTGTGGTGTAACCCATTATGTTTAAACGAGAAATAGAGCTAAATCTAGAGTTCAAAAAGCACAAATAATATCCCCGGACTCGTCGCTCCGCCCCGCCCTGCCGTCCCCGGAAGCAAGAATAGAAATTCCGACTGTTGCAGAGGCGTCGAGCTCTAGTTCCAGCGCAGAGTTTTTCTCTCCACCGACGTCGCCAACACCTGTAGGTCGGCAGAAGAATACCCGGCCACCGACCAGCTAGGGATCCCGAAGACCACTGACCTCAAACAGGGTCCCCGCTACTGGCGGTGATGTGCACCGCATGAAATGGACAAATTCGATATACAAGACTGTCACACGGGCATATTTTCGGGCTACAGAGTTGGGAACGAACCTTAGTGCGTACCGTGCTAGACTTATTATTCTTATTTTATATCTATTCTCCTCTTCCGATTTTTCCACCTGCTCGGAGTATCTATTCTTCGAGATTTGTGTCGAGAAGGAAGGAAATTAACGTTTTTCTAAGTGTAAATTATTTCTCTAGTCTGGATTAATGCTGGAATCTTGAGAGTGGAAACACTCACATCACATCATTATGGGTGCTTTCAACACCAACCTACTAGCCGTAAACTCTCCACGTACACACAATCTTCTCCAGATAATCTAAGCAACCAGTCTACACGTCCTGCCTCTTTAAGCCACTCCACCTCAATTTAGTCCTCTAATGTCTTTAATACCGTCGACCATGAAATCTTGTTATCCATCCTTGTATATCTTATGATTGCTTCAGAGACACTGGACTGGCTCTCGACTTATCTTTGGGGGGCGAAAGCAGTGCGTTCGTGTTGATGCCATCATTGTAGGTAGCAAAATACCACCTCAATCCCACCGATATAGTTCAGCAATAAATGGTTTGAGCTTACTTATCGAGTCAACCCTCGATTGGCGAGCTCAGATCACTAGCGTGAGCCAGAAAGTAACTGGAAACCTACGTACACTATTTCGTCTCAATAATTTTCTGCCTTCTAAAACTAAAATTACACTCATGTAGTCCATAACTATACCATTAATTGACTACGGTGATGTACTTTATTTCGACCTAAATGCAGACCCCCTTAACCTTGACTGCCTTCTCAATAACTGCATTCGATACATTTTCAATCTTCGACAGCATGACCATCTGTCTGCTTTGCGTTCCTAGTTAAAATAGTAGTCTACTCGGCAACGGCACAATCAGCGAGCACTTACCTCTCTATTTTCATTTCTGAACTCGCCGTCCTTAGCAACTTATCTTGCTCCGTATTTTCGTTACCTGTGCTCTAACCACGATAAGAATCATCTTCGCTCGGTTAATAAGCTGTATCTCTCATGTCCCTCTCACAACTCTGACTTCGTAAACTATTCGTTTTTGTTCAAGCGGTACTACTTTGGAGTGCACTCCCGGTCGAAATCAGGATGTCCACAAATCGATTTACATTCAAAAAGAAAGTACATGACGTCCTTCACAATGAACTGGCAGAATTATCTAATCAATAGCATACCTTATATTCTGCGGCCTCAGTGCGCGAGACGACAGCGACCGGCCATTTGCACTAATCAAAAAGCGCCATTCAATTCGGGTGCGTGTATCATTTGAAATAATAATAAAAGTTCTAACGATCATAACTTTACGCATAACTTTATTTTATATAATTGTTTTTTAAAATAACGATCATATGATATAACGCATTATTCATTTAATTGCATTTTCTCTAATTTACAGGTTTTCATGAAAATTCCCCCTAATGAGCATTTGAACCATTGAACTAATATTACTACATATGGAACAGACATCGCGGTGAAGTGTTTTGCGCCCTACGTTGGTGTGACGAGCCATCAACGCTGTTAGACGCTCTGTTAATCTCGTATATAGTACGATGGTAAAACAGCATTTAATTCCGTTGTGAATTTACGCGTTATGCCATAATTCATCCTTTCTTTTATTTAATAAAATTATTAAATGTTGCTATCATATTTATAAGGTTTTCAGATCAATTTAATTTGTTACACAATTACTATTATATTTATAATCGCACTAGTTTATAGTAGTGATCGTATATTTATTATACATTATTGATGTTGAAAATTACAATGCACGAATTGCACCCGAGTGAAAACGGATCGGGTCGCCAGTTTATAAAATATTTATTGCACAATTCAAAGGGCATAGCCGGTTTAATATGGGAATTCTGCCCCCATAATTTTTTTGACTCATACTTAGGGGGTCGATTTGATGTCGAATGAAAATAATTCACACCAATTTTTAGCTCTTTAACTCGAACGGTATTCGAGATATTAAAAAAAAAGTGTTCTTCAGAATTATTTTTTTTCTTATATTATAATTCAGAGTTATTTAGGGATGATTTTTTCCAAACCTTACGAGTCCAAAACATGAAAAAATCGTATGATTCTCAAACAGAAAACCGATTTTTAACGCAGATAAAAACAAAATTCTTTGTGTTTTTTAGCCTTCTTGAAATATGTAACTCGCCGACATTCGTCAGAAAATATCTTTTATACTCGTCTATACTCAGGAATTTCTTTAAGTTTTTTCAAGTGGTGTAACAATTAAAAAAAATTAAAATTCAATTTTTTTTTTCGAAATATGCCGTTTTACCAAACTTAAGTTTATTTTTTAGTACACATAAATACGTGGAATTTTTTTTTTACCAAAATGTATCAACGCGAAAGATAAACAGAAAGAATCAATAGGTTAAAGTGATTAGAAGGGTTATTATTGATTCAAAAGCCATCTAAAGGTAATACTTCTAAATTCTTTCAAACTATTGTGAAATTCTTTCTGTTTATATTTTGCTAAAACAAAAATTGCAACGTATTTATGTGTATTTAAAAAATATGTAAGTTTGTTAAAACGCAAGATTTGGAAAAAAAATATTTTAATTTTTTTTTAATTATTTCAGTGTTTCAGTTAAAGAGCTAAAAATTAGTGTGAATTATTTTCATTCTACACCAAATCGACCCCCTAAGTATGAGTCAAAAAAATCATGGGCGCAGAATTCCTATATTAATCCGCTTACGCCCTTTGATCAGTTTTACTTATCACATTGTTATTCACACGAAGCCTTCTTACAAGGTTTAATAATACATTTAATATTTATTTAAATGAAAACCATCGTTCTCATTTGTCAGATTCTATTAAAACTATCGACAGATACTTGGCTACGTTTATAGAGGTTCTACCTCTATAAACGTAGCCAACCCGTGCAACTTCGGCTGCGTCTGTCATAAGCAATAAATTTTGCTGGTTTTATGAAGACTTTTCATTGATGCTCGACTCCTGTTGGCCCAAGAGCGTGATGTTTTATAGCCTACATCCTTCCTCGATAAATGGGCTCTGTCCAACATACTGAAAGAATTAGCGAAATTGGTTAGATTAGACGTGACCAAAGGCGTCTGGGCACGTCTTAGTGCTGGGGGACTTCAACGCAAAGTCCATTGCGTGGGGTTCCCCCAGGACGGACGCTAGGGGCGAGGCCGTAGAGGAGTGGGCGGCCTCGGTGGGCCTCTGTTTATTAAACAGGGGCTCCACCGAGAAGAAGAAGAAGAAGGCGGGGAGGACCAGCTTCATGAGGAGTACCGAGAGGCGCGGAAAACTCTGAAGCTGGCCATCAGCCGCGCCAAAGAAATTAAGAGAAAGGAAATGTCGCCCTTATCGTGTGGCGCGGCAAAAGCTCCGCATGTCGGGCCCCCCCTTTACAGAGACACTCCAGCCCAGCTTCCTGCGGGAAGTGGTCGAGGGCCTTTTCCCGCAGCAGGCGGAGCACACACCCCCGTCGATGGCCTTCATGGTCGAAGACGATGGGGTGAACGAAGACAATGTTCCGCCCGTCAGGGACTCGGAGGTAGGGGCGGTTGTTCTACGGATCCGCTCTAAGAACACCGCCCCCGGGCCGGACGGGGTACCTGCCCGAGTGCTAGCCCGAGCCCTCGAACACATGTCGGAACGCCTCAGGGAGGTCTTGGACGCTAGCTTGGCGTCCGGACGCTTCCCTGAGTGCTGGAAAAGTGGGAAGCTGGTCCTATTAAGGAAGCCGGAACGGCCAGCCGAATCGGTAGCGGCCTATAGGCCTATCGTGTTGCTGGACGAGGCGGGTAAACTGTTTGAGAGGATACTCTCTGCCCGCATCATCCAGCACCTCTGCGAGGTGGGCCCCGATTTGTCGGACGCCCAATTTGGTTTTCGGGCGGGGCGTTCGACGGTCGATGCCGTGCTGCGACTGAGGGCCGTTACCGAAGAGGCGGTGAGCTGTAGCGGCGTGCCGTTGGCGGTGTCGTTAGACATCGCCAACGCATTTAATAGTCTGCCATTTAGCTGCATCAGGGAAGCCCTCCACTACCACGGGGTGCCAGAGTACCTGAGGTGGCTTGTGGCAGACTATCTTGAGAAGCGTACCGTCATGTACGAGGACCGAGATGGTATACTGAGGCGGCGGCCCATGTCGTGCGGTGTTCCACAAGGGTCTGTCCTCGGACCACTCCTGTGGAACATGGGATACGACTGGGCCCTTCGAGGTCGTCTTCCCCCCGGGTTGGGCGTAATTTGTTACGCAGATGACACATTGGTCACAGCCCGGGGAGCGAACTTTCAAGAGGCGGCGCGCCTGGTCACCACGGGAGTCTCTTTGGTGGTCGGGCGTATTGAGGCGCTGGGTTTACGGGTGGCCCTAGATAAGACGGGGGCCCTTTTGTTCCATGGGCCCCGTCGTGGTCCACCACCCGGCGCCTCTATCGTAGTCAATTCGGTCCTCGTACCGGTTCAGGCCCAGTTGAAGTACCTGGGCCTGATCCTTGACGGGAGGTGGCTCTTCGACGAGCACTTCCGACAGCTTTCTCCAAAGCTGGTCGGCGCTGCCTCTGCCCTCGGGCGACTTTTGCCGAATTTGGGTGGAGCCAGCGTCGCGACGAGACGGCTATACAGGGGGTTGTCCGGTCAATGGCGCTGTATGGTGCGCCGGTGTGGGCGACGGCTCTGATCGCCCAGAATAGGGCTCGCCTCTGGCGCCCTCAGAGGATATTGACGGTTAAAGCCATACGCGGCTACCGCACCGTATCGACGGAGGCGGCGTGCGCCTTGGCCGGAACTCCGCCGTGGGATTTGGAGGCGGAAGTGCTCGCCGAAGTTTATCGGCGGACGGTCAGCCGTATGGTATACTGAGGGGGCCGTATGCCGCTATCCACCCGGTAGTCAGCTACCGGGTGGATAGCGGCATACGGCCCCCGCCCGAAGAGATACGCGAGTGGCGTGAGGCCGCTCGTCGAGCCACGATGGCTCGTTGGTCGTTCCGGTTGGAGACTCCTCGTGCTGGCTTTGCCCTCGTGGAGGCTCTCCAGCCGGTCATCGCCGAGTGGGCGGGGCGGCAGCACGGGACCCTTTCCTTCCGACTGACGCAGGTCCTTTCCGGGCACGGTTGCTTCGGGAAGTATCTGCACTCGGTCGCCAGGAGGGAATTGAGTCCCGCCTGTCACCACTGCGACTGCAGTGAGGACTCAACTCAGCACACGCTAGCGGTTTGTTCCGCCTGGGTGGCGCAGCGTGGGGTCCTCACTGCAGTTATTGGAGGAGATCTCTCGCTACCGGCCGTCATACGCTCCATGGCCGGTAGCGACAGTTGTTTTACCGCGGTCGCAACCTTTTGCGAAGACGTAATTTCGCGGAAGGAGGCGGCGGAGAAGGCCCGGGAGGACGATATCCACTCGGACCCAATTCGCCGCCGGCGAGCCGGGCGGCGGAGGCGCGCATACCAGCGCCTCATGCCGCCTTGAGTGTGGCCGCGGGTGGACCGGACGGGTTTTCCCCTCCATCCGCTACAGTGGCCAGCCGCGAGGAGGCGACGTCCGCGTGTGCCGTACGTCGCCTAAAATAGAGAGTTTATCCGCAGATGGTGTCCGAGGTAGCGGGCAGGCGCTAGGAGGGATCTGGATGTCGTAATAGCAGCGGTTCCCGGATCCCTCCTATCTCAGGCGCAGAGTGGCACACCGTGTGGTTTTAGTCGGTCCGATTCCGACATACCACCCCGCCGTAAACTCCGGTGGGGTGACGGCCCGAGGGGGTTCCCACACGTTAAAAAAAAAAAAAAAATTACGTGACCAAAGGAAACAGGGATTTATTTTATATATGTATATACATAAAAACAATTACGTTTCGTTTCGATAAATTTTCATCAGTATAAATATAACTTTGTGCTCGATGGCATTTCAGCCTTTATTCAGTCACAGCATAGTATATTGAATCACCAAATATATTGAACAAACTCTAATTATTTCAATACCTACCTAATATCGTTTTATACGCTGAATTGAAATATTTATTAGCGTATTATGAGCATTTCTTTTAACTAAACTACTGACGTAACATGACACATGTCTATGATGAAACAAGAAAAGCAACTAAGTTTGAATAACTATAAAAAAGCAAACGGGTTTGTTTTTCAAAATGTGTAAGCATTTTCTCTATTTCCTAGCAACGTCTATCGTTTATGAAGTTATAAGCTCTAGCGTCAATTCTAGATACCTAGTAAATATTGATATGTTAATTACTTTTTTCCGGTTTCTAATCATTGTAGCACAAGTCACATTTTACGATATGGATGTTACAAATATCTATATGCCGTATGCCTCACCAGACAACTTCCTTTCCATCTACCGTATTACCATCAAATATTTTGTGGTACCATTAAAAATTTAACTTTATTAAATCTGTAATACAACATGTGGAGGAGGGCGCGCTAATGTGCCACGGTTCACATCGGCTCTGTTAGAAGCGTCCAAATAAAATATTTAATAAATATATTAATTCAAGGTAAAGTGTTATTGTGGAAGCAAACTTGATAATTTTAGTGATATATTAAAGAAACCAACAAAGATACAGTCCGAAGAAAGTTAAACGATAAACAAACACCAGCGACTGTGACCTTTGTTTCATGTAAATTTTTCGTGTTTATTACCTACAAGAAAACATTTTGGCTGGTCTGCGATCATTTATCCAGTGCTCAGGAGTGATTAAAAATGAACAATAATGCTATTAAATATATTTTAGATAAAATATTTACATAACCTCTTTGTCAATAAGGAACCATGTTTTTGCAAAGCCATCCAACAGTATCTTAAAACTAATAACGCCATCTGTTGAAACAAGCACGAAACACCTCAAAGTCCAACAACAGTGCTTGGGTTCTGGAACAGCGCATCTATCTAACGCTCAGCTCAAAAATATCAAGACTAGTGGCTCTAGTGGCTTCACTAGAGGGTGACATATACAAGTAAATAAACTGTTATTGAAAACTAAAATAATAAGATGGATGAAATTCTGAATGCTCTTAAAAAAATCCAACTGGAACTAGATGATCAGAAAAAAGAAATTCGAGAAAGTGGAAAAAACGTTACTGAACAATTTACATAAAATATCAATAAAATACTAGAGGAAAAATTCTCTGTAAATCATGAAATAGTAGAAAACCAGGCAAATAGAACCTACTTCTTACAAAAGCAGGCGAGACAAAGAAATTTAGTTTTCTTCGGCATTTTGAAGAATTGGAATCTTCATACGTCAATTTAGAAAAAAATATGCTCAAATGGTTAGAACGATATTTCTCAATCAAACTATCCAATAGGCACCTACAAGAATTTAAAAGGCTAGAAAAGAAAGGCGATAGACCACGTCCAGTGTTTGTATCCTTTTTGAACCTGGGCATAAAGATCAAAATCTTGAAACCAAAAAGGAGTACTGCGAAACGCAAGTAACTATATAAAAAAAGACTATCCTAAACACGTTTTAGAAAAAAGAAATCAATTACAAGAATAGCTAGAAACAGAGAGAGAAAAAAGAAAACACCGTTTTTCTAAGGTATGACAAACTGGTCATACTTAAACAAACATATAAAATAAAGCTTTTACCCACACCAACAAAATACACTGAGGGCATGCCAAAGGAAAGAAACACACAAACAAATAAGAAGAATAAATCACAACAGCATAACCAACCCGGTGATAAAATCAAACAGCACCTCAGAAGGAGTAGTTAAACCGCCCATGCTAAACTTCTTAATAAACAGAAACACTGCACTTAATTGTTATCAATCAAATGACGTTATCAACCAGCCACCGCCTCCTGGAGCTGATGAACTCTTTGAAGAATACAGAATACGATGTAATCGGTATCTCAGAAGTCCGACGTCTTGGTGCATTTATCCAGAAGTACGACAGCTTCGCATTTTGTTATACAGAAGAGACACGTGGATTATATTGTGTGTGTTTTATCGTTAAAAAGTATCTGAAAGGAAACATTGTGGACTTTAGTAAAATATCAGAATCAAAAACTCTCCTAAGACTTAATATGAGTGGGTATCAATTAGACATACTCCAAGTCTATGCACCCATAGAAACCTCAAATGACGATGAGGTGGATCATTTCTACAACACTGTCAACGAAACCTTGAAAAACTGTGCAAAAAAATGTGACAGTCATGGGAGATTTTAACTCAAAAATAGGGCAACCTAGAGCCGAAGAACGCTTAGTATTGAAAATTATGGATACGGAGCTAGAAATAGTGGAGGTAAACGCCTGATAGACTAGAGGCAAACGAAAACAAGATGAGTAAATAATGAACAATGTTGTATATTTTTCTTTTCGCTGTAATGTGGAAATCGCAACAGCCATATTGTCTATTATGCGCGAAATAGTATTGTCAGGAAGTGGTATATTTTTTAATTTGTTTACTAATCATAATTTCAACCATACTATGTACCATAAATAAGAATAATATGTTTTGCTGCTGCTGACTAAGAGTTTTCTGCTCGATGCTCGGTGCTCGATATTTTAAATATTAAAATCATTCTAATGGCAACTATCTATGCGAGGATAGTTATGAATCGCAGTAAAATCCACCCCACGCTTTTTACTCTGAATTAAATTATTCTGACAATAACTTAAATTTTATTATAATTTTATTTTGAGGCGATTCACTATGATTGATTGTTCGATCTTCTACTACTGTAATATTAGACTCTTTGTCATTAAAGATTACTTTCTAATTTTTAGTTCGATTAGCAATAAAAGCGTGTTTTTTTAGTTTTTTTAAACTATTATTTATTGTGTAATAATTCAAAGCGTATTCTATAGTGTCCAAAAATGTTACATGGCTGTGTTAATGGCTCGGTAGCACAGTGTTTGCACCACGCTGTGCTTGAAGTCTCATGTTCGATTCTCGGGTTGGACCAAATACTCTACGGAAAGGATTTTTTTTTTTCAACCTACTAAAGTGACTCTATTCTGCCTGATGGAAAGCATAAATAGAATCCAAGAGCGGTGGTCGCCATACTCACTGCGAATGACGACAGTTCAATATGGTGACCCACGCTATGGCGGCCTAATGAGATGCTTTTTCACGCCCCGCTTAAAGTCGAGTTGGTGTGCCCTAAGAAATTCGCTAACTTCATCTCTTTGCCTACCGATGCCGTTAGCGTTGAAGTACCCTACCTTGAGTGATCTTGGTTTGACTCTGCTTGTTGGTGTTTTGTCCATTTTATGGGTTACACTTGAACGCACCTAGCTTCTCGAGTAAGCTCGAGTATCTGATGCTAACGTTGAGGAGGGCCAACGGATTGCCCTCGTTCTGCCTAATTAAGTTGGCGAGCTGGCATAGCTCGCTAAAATCTATCGGACTCGTGAACCTTGCCACGAGGGATAGGTCCGGGTCGATAGTTTGGGGTAGGGGTGGAGTTTGGGTGTTTTGGGTAGGAGGGCTCCTATGGCCGACGAGCGGCTTGGGCCCTCCTTGGAGAGCCTTTGTGGGCTTGACGGGGGCTGCCTTTGCGGGTACTGGGGCAGGTATGGGGGCCTGACTCGTCCGCACAGGCAGAGGTGGAAAGTTCTCCCCCGTCATCCTGGGAGTGGCCCATGCGTTAGTTCTGGGGGGAGGAGCAGGGAGGACTGGGCGGGGAGGCTGAGGGCCTTTCGCCTTGGGGAGTTTTGGCACCCGCGGGTAGCCTCTGTAGTTAGCGGGGTGGCCTGTTTCGCCACACAGGACGCACGCGACTAGCTCGGTGCATTGGGCCCTGTCTTTGGGCCTTTTGCACTCCTCCGTCGCGTGGTCTTCCAGACACTTGACGCACCGGGGCGAGCAAAACAATTCCTCGCGGAGTGACCGTATAGCTGACAGCGGTGGCATTGTGAAATGCCACTTCTGGGGTGAGGTAGCTCTACGGTAATGCTCGACAGTCCGCAGACGGATGACATCTTGAAGATGTCTTTGCCCGTGTGGTTGTCGTCGAGGGAGATCATCACCATATCGTATGTGATATTGGTGCGGCCTTTAACTATCCTGTGTACCTCGTGCACCGGATAGTTTTTGGACAGAAGAGATTTTTTGATCACTTCGGGGGAGCACACGCAACTTCCTGTCTTCCGGGAGATAGGTATGGAACGAGATGTCCCTCTCCCGGAGGAGTTTAGAGAGCGCCCTGTGGTCGTTCGAGGTAGCTTGGGCGACTTTGATGCCCTGTTGCGTACTGCGAGCGGAGTAATTGTATACGGCGCTCGCTGCACCAGGTTGATATGGCCGTCCATCTCGACTTCTCCTGGACGTAAATTGGTGGAGGGGGTGGGATCTTTTGGGGGGCCGCCGAGGCGTTGATGTTAGTGGGCGTGGCCCTCCCTGAGGGGGAGGGGGTGCGCTTAGGCCTTGAAGAGGTGTGAGCGGGGACGAGAGCGAGGGTGGGGGCTGCCGAGGCTGGTTTTCCCTCAGCCAGTTTGGGGGCCTTATTTGGACCCCCTTTCGCCTTCCTGCTTCGTTGGACGCCCCGCCTTTTTATACCTTCGGCCGCGAGACGCGAGGAGCGCGGCGACCGATTCTCGAACGCTAGCGACCGGCCGCACTGCGCGCTTGGCGCCTAGCTGCTAGGCCGCTCGTGAGTGAACGTTCGAGAATGTTCGTTTTACGAAGCTGCTCGCTAGGTGACTCGCTAGCCTCTAGGCGCCAAACAAGCCACCTACCCGTGCGTTCGCGACCTTATATACAAAAATAATCCGTATAGCATGATTCAGTATTCACGCGCGATGGCTTAGCGTATTTCATGTTTAACTTTGGTGTTTCTATACCTATTTCTTCATTTTTTTTTTATGGAATATTTAATATATAAAATATTTTTAAATTAGGGATGACTAAGAGTGTTATAAACGTAAGAGTAAACAAATATCATCAGAAAGCTTCGAACTGCTAAGCTATCGGGACTTACACATGCTATTGTGAGTCAACCATAAAAGGTATGCTGTCATGGGATATTTTTTTATATAAGAGAGGAGAACATTTCCGTCATACATGATTTATGTGTAGCTTCAACCATTAAGGTTGCACACGCGACGGAAGCTTAAAAAATGGAATAAGTAATCCCGTTTTCCCAACATTTCTCTTCACTGCTCTGCTCCTATTGATTGAAGCGTGATGAATAGTATATTAAAACCAGCTCCGGAGTATGAAAAATAATTGTACCAAGATTCGTTGAAATCCGTCAAGTAGTTTTTGTTTCTATTACGGTTATACAGACAGACAGACAGACAGACAGACGGACAGAAAAATTTTACTGATTGCATTTTTGTATCAGTACCGAACCCTAATCGCCCTCTGATAGTTACTTTGGAAATATATTTCATGTACAGAATTGGCCTCTCTACAGATTTATTAATAGTGTAGATAGAAGATAGAAGAAGATAGATCATATCAGTAACTACAAAAAATTTCGCGATTTCATGTCGAACTGTTGTAGTGAAGTCACTGTAACCAAAATCAGACCGTTGTCCTTACCTTTGTATTGATCCTTATCTAAATAAACAAATTTGTATTCAAGAATGTTTCAATACCTGTAAATTACGTTTTGAATGCCGGCGTGCAAAACCTGCCTGAGGCGGTCCGACATGCGCTCAACATGATCGTCTATCTATTTCTCTTTTATTTGCAGAAATCTTATGATTCTTCGTAAAATACTCAAACTAAACGAAAAAGTGTTTACATTCCCGTGCTGCTACTCAAAATTACCCAGTCACACTTTTGCCCAAGCCGGGAATCGAATCCAGAACCTCGCGGTTATAGATAACATATGCTAACTAATAAAACCGCAGAGGCAGTCACTTTTATGCTTCCCGTACAATATGTTTAGCAATTATATTTAATTTCACATGTTATTAAATATGTTAAATTAATTTTTTAATAGTAATGGTAATAGTGATGTGCTTCACATATTATCATCATCAACAGCCTTTAACAATCTAGTACTGAACGTGTCACTAATAAACAACTAGGCCGTCACCTGGAGGATCACTCGTTGATAAATGATCAACAATACGGCTTCAGACTGAACCGATCCACGGGTGATCTTCTTGCGTTCTTCACACACCTTTGGGGTGAGGCTGTAGATAGGCATGGGCAGTCCTTGACTATCCGCCTCGATATGGCCAAGGCTTTCCATAGGGTCTGGCACCGTTCGCTCCTCTCCAAACATCCATCATTCGGCCTGTCCCCCAAACTCTGCAGCTGGGTGGCCGCATTTCTGCACAAGCGCCGCATTAGAGTCCTCTGCAACGCCACTACCTCCAATTTTCAGCAGGTTAATGCTGGTGTACCTCAAGGTTCCGTCCTGTCACCCACACTGTTTCTTCGGCATATCAATGACATGTTGACCCTTGGCGATATACGAGTACATTGCTGTGCAGACGACAGCATAGTTCCTGGACGATACTATGGTCACCCTACAGCCAAATTAGCGGACGTTGAGGAAAAGCGACAATAGCGTTACTAAGGCGGCCTCACGGAAGGTGGGTATACTTAACAGAGTGAGACGGTTTTTTGCGCCTGAGCATCTGTGTCTTCTTTAAAAGACCCAGGTACACTCCTGCATGGAGTACTAGGCATGGCGTCGACTTAGGCGGCGGCCCTTCAGAGAAGGACGCCTGAGACCGGCCGCCAGGGTGGTTTTTAGTGGAAACACCTCATACTCCTGCCTCCTGCGTCCCCGAGGAGTCGCAGATCCGAAGGAATTTTCCACCCCGACTACAAAAAAAAACAACAAAACTCACGGTACCTTGGTTTTTCCAAGGTACCGTGATTGGATGAACGATGGAATCTCAAATGATTGTCTCGAAAATTATGACGAATAAACAATGATAACCCCAAATATATGTTATAAATTTATTTACTTTAATATTTATTAATTATTTCCTTGTTAAATTTAATTTTGTTGAAATAAAGATGCAAAAATCTCAGATTGAAAACAGTAAGTATTCTTAGTACATTAAATTTTTTTACTTTGAGGCGCATGCGGATAGCGCTCTCGCCCTCATACTTCTGGCTGAATAATTTTTGTCTTAGGGGATGTTTGGTCACTCTAATTTGTCTGACTGATTGAATATAATTTTTAAATAAATACTTCAATAACATATCAAAAAATCAGACATGTAAAAATAAGTAAAGTTCGTTTATTTTTTGGGTAGCTCTAAAAGCGTCTGACAAAAGCTCTGGTCCATCAAAAGTGTCTGACACTTATGATATTACTTTAAAATAATATTGTACATGACATATATGTATAAAAATCAGCCATGTGAATTTAAGTTAAATAATTCTTATTTTTAGTTGCCTTTCTCACCTGGTACCTGCCCAGGTTTGACTCGACAAGTTCCACAAAGCGCGTAGGTATTCAAGGCACACGAGACGCTACTGAAAACTTCAGGTTTCATCCGTGTGAAAATAAGTTATGTCTGATTGCTCTGGGATCTTGCACTACTAGTTTTTAGTTCGATTAGCAATAAAAACGTGTTTTTTTAGTTTTTTTAAACTATTATTTATTGTGTAATAACTCAACGCGTATTCTATAGTGTCCAAAAATGTTACATGGTAGCTGTGTTAATGGCTCGGTAGCACAGTGGTTGCACCACGCTGTGCTTCAAGTCTCATGTTCGATTCTCGGGTTGGACCAAATACTCTACGGAAAGGACTATTTTTTTTTGTATTGAACCTACCAGAGTGGCTCTGGGATCTTACTCTATAGAAAGTAATCATTAATGACAAAGAGTCTAATATTACAGTAGTAGAAGAACGAACAATCAATCATAGTGAATCGCCTCAAATAAAATTATTATAAAATTTAAGTTATTAACAGAATAATTCAATTCAGAGTAAAAATCGTGGGGTGCTCGATATTTTAAATATTACACTCATTTCATTGGAAACTATCTATGAGAGGATAGTTATGAATCGCAGTAAAATGCACCCCACGCAGAGTAAAAATACTCTGAATTGAATTATTCTGCTAATACTTAACTTAAATTTTTTAATAATTTTATTTTGAGGCGATTCACTATGATTGATTATTCGTTCTTCTACTACTGTAATATTAGACTCTTTGTCATTAAAGATTATTTTCTAGTTTTTAGTTCGATTAGCAATAAAAGCGTGTTTTTTTAGTTTTTTTATACTATTATTAATTTTTCATTTTTTAGTCTGTGACAAACTCATAAATCTATTATCAAATTATCGCATTGTCATCGGTCCTTGAGACGTGTGCGAAGTTTCAAGTTGATCAGATTTTTAGAAACCGGTGAAAATTAAGTTCAAAGATTCCGTTACATACATTCATAGATACAACCCAAATTAATAAAAGCGTGTTAAAAATTGAAACGGAAATAGCAACATTAATGAAGTGAGCAATCATTCTATGTATTTTTACGGTACTCTACTGAGAAAAATAAATTTTCAGGATGGACTTTAGTATGGTAATTTCAATTCATGTTTGGATCCATCATTAATTTCTTAAAAAATAAATATTGAACAATTTCTCTGAATCATAATTTTGTTATGTTATGGCGTCTTCTGTCGAAGATTATAAAACTGTTTCATCTTTTATTTTCTTCAGTATTACTACTTACACCATCTGTTAAAATATTGTAAAACTACGTAAATAATCAAACAGGCTTAGGGTGGGTTGCCAGGTATGCAAACTGAGTATTAATTTAGTTACGGCTGAGAAATACAGCATTTTGTTATTATTTGAGCTATAATATACATTAATAAACATAAATATTTTTAAATATTATAAATATAATTTATAAAGTTTTATTAACACATTCTTTAATTAATTTTTAAACGACGGTAACACTTCTCTTTCAGCTTTTAGTGATGTCGCATTCCAATGCAGTCATGAAGCATACTAAATATAGTTCGACTTATTAACAGAATAGCTTTTTATTAATCGTTTTATTAAAATAAAAAAAATAAACAAGTTTTAGTGAAGAGATGTCAACAACAGAATTAGCCCGAAGCTGTACTCTATACCAAATTTCTGCCAGAACAATGATACAATTAAATCAGCTTGATCGCTTAGTGGATTTTTATTTATGGTTTGTTATATATTTTTGAAGTGAAAACTTCTTTAGGCGCGTTGAGCGTTTTGGTAGAGGGTAAAATCCTCGGTTCGCGTCACCGACATGCTAATGATAATAGTATATCTATAGCTATGGAGAATATGATATTATATATTATATATGAAATTTATTATTATTATATATTATATATGATATTATATATTATATATATGATATATATGAAACATAAAAAATTTCATATAATTTTTAATTTTATGTATTACAATTTTATATATAGTTTTAATTACTCTCAACTTAATAGTTCCGTTTTCACTTCTATCGGCAGTCCCACGACTGCTACTGTTTTTTTTTGTTATTTTTGTATTAATATATTTGAGGTGTATCTGCTTTAGAACTAAGTTAGAAAAAAACGTAACCAAAAAAATCTACTAAAAATAAAAGCGTATTACTCCTGTCAATTTCTGAATTATACACGTGTAAAACTGTTTTACTTTAGTTAATATGAAAAAATTACGTTTATCTTTTTACATATCCTACGAGTATGTATTCGATTATATTTTTAAAAATAGCATAGCAACATTTTTGACATGAAACGTCACGTCATACGTCACGCTTACGCCAAGTGCAAAAGAAACGGACATATGTAAGGAAGGTGAATGTTAGGAGTAAAGTAATATTTCGTCACACACTCGGCCAGAGAAGTCAAATGCACTGGACAGGGTTTCTGTGGACCCGATAGATGATAATGTAAACGAAATGAGGAGTGCTCGAGACGGTATAGGTCGGTGAGAGCAATGTCGATAGAGTACGTGCCGGTGAGTGAGGGGGAGCAGGAAGAGCCCATCGAGCTGCCCACCGAGGAAGACGGCTCGCTGCTGTTGAGCACTGTCGCCGCACAGTTTGCTGGCGCCAGTGGACTCAAGTACCGCGCGGGCGGCCGGCTACGCGGACTACGTCTGGTGGACGAGCGCCTGTCGCCCCCGGCTGAAGGCTGGGCTGCCCATCGCTACTGGTGTGCTTTCCCGCGCTCCTCTCCGTCACCAACACCGAGACCCCGATGCTCCGATCTTATAGTCCTCGGTCTTCCTTGGAAAACAGGCGAAGACGCCGTGCGAGAGTATTTTGCCGCGTTCGGCGACTTACTAATGGTGCAAGTGAAACGAGATGCTAAAACGGGGTTATCAAAAGGCTTCGGCTTTATAAAGTTCGCAGACTACGAGGCTCAATTGAGAGCACTGGGCCGGCGCCATATGATCGACGGCCGGTGGTGTGATGTGCGCATCCCGAACGGCAAGGACGGTGGTGCCAGCGCACACCGGAAAGTGTTCGTGGGGAGGTGTACCGAGAACTTGACTGCAGAGGACTTGCGCGAATATTTCGCTGCATTCGGGCAAGTGACAGATGTGTTCGTACCGCGACCGTTCCGCGCCTTCAGCTTCGTGACGTTCTTAGACCCGGAGGTGGCTCAGTCATTGTGCGGCCAGGACCACATAATTAAAGGAGTATCGGTGAACATCTCCACAGCGTCACCGAAGCGCGACCGAGGAGGTGGCGGCGCTCGAGGCTCTCAGCTGCTCGGTTGGGGCCTGGTGGAGGCGGGGGGCGGTGCGGCCCGCGTTTTTAATTGGGCCGGTGACGCGTGGCCGCAACAGCCACCGCACTCGGCTGCCACGCCACACGCCGCACTCGACAAGCCTTACCTCAAGTATGAGTGATATTTGCATGTGCACCAAGTGTACTCCGCTCTTTGTTGATCACTGTCAAATTTTATATGAAATGTGTAAATAATATAATATAGTATGATGTTGTCCCGATGTTTCAATTTGCAGTGTCAGGTTCTTAGTGGACATGTAAAAAATATAAATATTGAGAACTGCTGAGGTGTGCACGGGCTACTCCACACCTAGGTATTCAGTCTATTCTAACATATTAATGTACTTAGTATTGTGTGTTCTCGATAAGTCTACTTGCTCTTTGGATTTCTTTAACACCAGTGTGCAAAACTAGCTAAACTTAATCATCTGTAAATTGCATTTCAGCAATGTTTAAAGAGCAGATCCAACGACCATGCAAATGTGCAGTATCTATTTTGTACCAAGTATATTTAAAACTGTTAAGAGTAATCCACAAAATGTTGTAAGCATCAAGTATATGACCAAGAGCTGTCCGTTGATGATGTGGATATGAGTCTACGTGGGCCAGCACCTACTTGGCTACTTTATTTATGCAGAAGATTGACACATTGTGTATTCAATAAAATCATATTTTTATATAAATTTAATGTTAAAAACATTTTCTGTTGTTTTAGTCGCTTCACAAACTACCTTTTGTATATATGTTGCAGATAAAGTGATCTATACAAAAATAAATGCAAATGTTTGGCACTTTCACAATCATCAGTGTGAGAGCATGTCGCTTATATTGTGAGAATGTTATGTGGTATGAACAGAACTGTTGTAAGGATCTTTTTATCTATATATTATACAGCATTATTGATGGACTGGAGCCTAGTCAGAAAGCAAGCTATTGTGCATGTGGGTCCACTGTGCTCATATAAATGAATAGACAATAGTAACAGAATAGACAAGAACTCATGTAATGTGGATGATAGAATTAAAACCAAGGACAGTACCAGTAACATACATGACATTTCTTGTTGTATGGCCACAAGATACTTCTCATCAAGCTCTAGCCACTGGAGAGGAAGATGTCAAGGTATATGAGGTTGTTAAAATACTCTTGACCATAGCAAAGGTTCTATTGTTTCTCATGTAATGCACTCCTATTTAAGCCGAGGTGGCCAGTCTCAGTAGAGGGCACCTTTGCTTGGCACTGTTCATTCATTCTCATAATCTGATGGTACAGTTATCCAAGCCATATAATTTCGACGCAACTTCCAAACTCCGGGTTGTTATTATGAATTTCTCTAATCAGACAAACTCAATAACACTTTTTGACCCTACCCAGGATCGAAGCAAAGAGCGACCCTTTGATGTGTAGTCGCCATACGTTAACCGCTAGACCAAAGAGACAGTTCACATATGTGTTTATAAAAGTAGAGTTATAGGGGTCACCTGACGCACTCTTGTAACTCAGAGAAACACAGACAGTGCATTGTTGCACTCTCAAGTAGGGTCGGAAAACTGAGAAGAAATAGACAGCACTTATTATTCGTTGTATCATGAAATTCAGGCATTATGTGACGTGGCTCCACAATAAATATTCCGTGGTGAAAAAACTGCATATATTAGTGTCAATTATAAATCGTGAGTATCAAAAACTATTATCCAACAAGATCTCAATTAGTTTTACGATCGTAACAGTACTAAGATATTCAATATAAGCTTATTTAGTAAAATAAAACCAAAATGTTTAAATTTCATGTCAATAACAGTAGGTTATTTTATTGACGGAGTGGAAAACCTCTTAAGACCTCGGAGTCCTCGGAGACGAAGGTGCTGGAAATGCGGCAGTCTAATCGTTTATGACCAAGTCACCATCCTATCACTTTACACAGCAACTAAGCTCGTGGGAGCTCGCCTCCCTGAAGCCGAGGATCGCCCTCTCTAAGCTCCAGCGACTAATCAGGGTGTGGCCAAGGTGCTTGATGTATCGGCCGACCTCGACTTGTTCCTCCTACGGATTTCGTTACGTACCTACAAGTTTATTTTCAGTCAAGAGATCATATGCCTTTTAACATTAAATTTAGCTTTACATAAAAACGGCACAGTTACGCAAGGAGTAAGGGAGTCAGTATCATCATATGTTTTTCTTTGACAGTGGATCTCCCACCACACTGTCGATTCAAGTAGATATCTTATACTTCACTTAAGGATCTACCTAATTTATATTAATTAAGGATTATCTATTTTATGAGAATTTTTCTAATCCAGTATATGTACAGCAACATTGGTGAAGTGTACTTACATTCTATAAGGGGTTGTAGTGATTATTCTAATAGATTCCACTATGAAATATGGGTGAGCTAAGAATTCGTTTACATTTAAATCTAACATGCAAGGCGCGGTAAGGAGTCTGACCACTAGCTCGTTTCTCGGAAATTTTGTTGCAATGGATTGCTTCAAGGGCCCGCAGCGCACTTACTGTGTAAAACAATTTTATTTAAACAAGAGTTTGCTTATTACTGTGAGTCGACGATTTATACGGCTTAAATCAGTGTCTGAGTGCACTTTTAATAAAGAAATGGGTAAAGAAGTTCGAAGAGACGGGATCTACGTTACGCTGGAAGCCCCCGGACTTTTCGGACCGAAGAGAACGTGCAGCAAGTTTCCACTTCTGTTCGACGTAATCTAAATTTATGGACGCGCAAACGTTCGGCTGAATTCATGAAGGGTTATCCCGTACATCATTACGCCGTATTTTGAACTCACATCCATATAAGATCCACATAATGCAGGAACTAAAACTTAATTTAAATTTTGCGCAAGTCGTATGCCGAAACAATGTTAGAACGATTCAGTAATTTTGACAAAATCATATTTTCTCACGAGGCCCATTTCACCTCAACGGACATGTGAACAAACAAAATAGAGATACACGACACACGATACACGATAATAGAGAACACGAGAGACCACTTCATTCTCCCAAGGTAACTGCACGAGCTGTAATTTTAGCAAAAGGAGTCATTGGATCCTACTTTTTCGAAGATTCTCGCGGCCGTTCCGTTACTGTTCATTCTGTTCATTGAATATGTAAAAATATTACGGGAGTTCTTGGGACCGATCCTACTGGAATTTACTGGAAGTTTCAATAAGATGGAGCCACTTGTCACACATCCAACGAGTCCCTGCCGGTGGCCAAAGATATGTTTTCGGAATAGTTGATTTTCAGAAGAAGCGAGATTCCATAGCCACCCAGAAGTCCAGATCTATGCCCAGCAGACTTCTTTTTATGGAGTTATTTCGTGTAGTATATCGTGTCACTACGTCATCTAAAAGAAAAAATCAGCGATGAGATGTCGGCAATCTCACGGTCTCTTTGCCGACGAGTATTCGAAAATTTCAGTGCTCGTTTTGAAGAGTGCAACCGTCGAAACGGTGGTCATTCAGACGATGTAACTTTTAAAAAATAAATTTCATATATATATATATATATATATATTTATATATATCAAATGATTTTTATACGATTTTTTTAAAATGTTAACTTATTCCTGGCTCACCATGTATCATATCCCAATACAATTTACCTTGCCTTGCTTTATGGATTGTATTTTTGGACCATTTCCTTTTCTATTCGTGACTCTGTGTTGCTAATTGGACTTCGATTTGTGTTGCTGATTGTGTTGAAGATGACGATCTCTACGAACCAGGAATGTGCAGATTATTCTAATTTGTTATGGATATTGGCAATCGTTTACACTGAATGTGTTTAGGGTGTTTCACGATTAAAGAAACAGACTATATTATACTGACTTCCTCTTACAACTTGCATAAGCGTGTAGTTATACAACTATATAAGTGATCTTTTGATCAAAAATAAAGTTTATTTTAGCGGCAGCCTAGGTTCATTTACGCTTTATCGACGCTACAAGTACACGTGGGTTCGTTCACTTAATACCTACTAAATAAATAAATAGTTGTTATGGCTCTATTAGATAACTTAAAACAAAGGTACCTTTATTACTCATTGCAACACACAGACAACAATACTTTTTGGCTTATCGATGAAACGATCAATAAAAATTAAATTCAAGAACGAGGGCCAACACGACGACGACGCTCGTTCCCCCATTGCATTGGATGCGAACGGCACCCTCGTTCATCGCAAGTACTTAGCCGCCCAATCGACCCGGGCAGCACCACTACCCACCGCCGTCGCTTCTGGAATAGGTGGGTCGAGTTATATGCCAAATTTTAACATTCCTCATTCGCCAAATTTCGACATTCGACATTCGTCAAATATTAACACGAAAGCAAATAAATTACCTCGATGCGCTCGTAGAGGTAGTGGACGGAAAAGCGAAGTGTCTATGCGCGAACCCGTAACGTATCGAGCTGCACTCAAATACGCGGCCGCCGCACCGCCCGGCGGGGCGAGCGGGACGAGCGGGACCAGGTGTGGAGCGAGTAACGGCGCAGGCTGCTGCAGCGCCGCCAGCACGCTGCGACCGCGCGCCTCCCCGCCCAGGCCCGCCACGCGCCTCAGCGGCTGCTCGCCACTCGCCTCGTGCACCACCTCGCCTCTGTGTACAGTGTCAGCCTATACTGTAGAACCCGTAACGAATCTACGTGTATAGCACCTATGTGACTATGTTCCGAAAAGTACGATGTTTCATTTTATAGAATTTAGTAATTAGTTCTGACCGGATACAATCCACGTGTTTGATATCAATGACTATAGCAACTAGTTACTAACGGGAAAACTGCATCCCAAAGTGCTTCCAGGTCGTAGCGTCGAATCAGAAACTGAGTAGAGTCAGATCTATAAAAAATACCTCAATGATTGTGTAATAAACGTGTTCGGAAGTCAACACTTACCCGAGAATATCGGCGAACCTATCGTGGAGTGACGGCGGCGGAAGCGCAGCGTGTTGTGGAAGCGCAGGGACGGGCGACCTGACCTTTTCTGGAACGTTCTCAACCTCTGCGCGGGTGGAGCTTCTGTACAGACATTTATGTTGTGTCAATTTGAACAAATAGTTATGAGGCAACCGTCCATACTTGATTTCAGCACTAGACTATGCTTTAAGTACAACAGGGGGTTGTGATTAGTTAGGGATTACTCAGATACTTACCTTCGCGCCCGAGAGGCGGGTGGTGGTAAAACGAGTGCAGCGCCTACAGCAAAATATGGAAATCTGAAATCAATGAATGCGTATTACTAGAAGTAGTACTCCACACATAGACTCTTTACTAGCCCGGTCTGCCAGATCGGGTATAGTAGGCCAAAACCTCCATTCTAAGGAGAGGCCTAGGTCCACCAGTAGACTGTTACAGGCTGTTAATGTATGTGACTCTACACACATGTAATGAAACGTGTACATGTTTATTAACGTTAGATTAGACGTACCGTAGTGCCTGCGGTGCAGTGGGTCGATCGCGCGGTGGGTAGCGCAATAATGCAGCAAGCAACGCCAAAGCGGGAGGTGAGGCTGAAGGCACGACGCGTGCCAAAGGCACTCCTGCGCTGGAAGGGAAACGGAATCGCAACCCTTCAGCTAGAGCATATCCCTCAGGCCAATCGTCACGATCAGGCGTACCCAGGATGGCGCAAATCTTGTGCAGTTGGTCAATTTCGGAGTTACCAGGGAACAATGGCCGACCCGTATATAACTCCGCCATAATGCAACCCAGTGCCCACAAATCTATGGGAGCACCGTATCGCGTGTCGTGAAGCAGTACCTCAGGAGCGCGATACCAGCGTGTGGACACATAGTCGGTGTATGGCGGTCGAGAGCGCACTTCTCGCGCTAATCCTAAATCAGCAATCTTTACTAATTCCGCACCCGCACATAGCAAATTTTCAGGTTTTAGATCCCGATGGAAAAAACCATGACGGTGCATATGAGCTAACCCTTGAAGTACCTGATATATTATATTTCTTAATACGGGTTCGGGAAAGGGTCGTTCAGCGTCGCGTATCAGCTGATAAAGATTACCACGCATGTACTCGAACACAAAGTACAAAGTATCGTTTTCTCTTATGACTTCACGTAACTTAACAATATTTGCGTGATTAAGTTTTTTTAGAGATTTCACCTCACGTAAATTCATTGCTTCATCCCACGAGTAGTATTTGCGCTTCATGCGCTTTATGGCCACCTTCTCGCCTGTGTCGCGACGTTGCGCCAGCACCACGGAACCATACGTACCGTCGCCGAGCTGTTGCAGCACCACATACCGATTCATAGTTTTGCTGTTCTTGACTTAATCATTCAAGACAGACATTGTGACACTCGTTCCACTTTTCAAACGAATAATTTTATGACTAATATTAAATCCAATGTTAAATTTCGTTGTTACTCAAAACATTTCACTTCTAAAGAATTCTGATAATATTTAATAAGGCAATAATATCGTAATACATAGATTTGTGCAAGAAATATGACCATCTATTTTTTTATTTCAAGATTACTACATTAACATTGTTGTATATTATAAGTCTTTCTTCAACTTTGAGGAAACTTAAAAAAAATCCTTGTTTTTCTAATAAATCACCATTTAAATTCATCTAATCGCGCACTCTCATTAAAAGCTTAATAATTAAATTAACTAGATATTTTCGTAGACACAGTTCTAATAAATAAACATGTTATATCTAGAATTGGTTGCTATGGTAACTGTTTTACTACATTCCACCGCCCATCCCCCACTCCTTTACCACAGAACAAACAAGTAAGTTAAATCTATATCTATACATACATATATATAAAAGAAAGTGGTGTTAGTTACACCACTTATAACTCAAGAATGGAAGAACCGATTTAGCTGAAAATTGGTGGGGAGGTAGCTTAGAACCGGGAGACTGACATAGGATACGTTTTTTCCCGTTCGACCGCGAAAAAAAAATCAAAAATCTGCTTATTTATTGCCTCTAAGACGGAACAGAGTTCGCAGGGTAAGCTAGTAAATAATAAGACAGGGAAGGTTCAGTTTTCTTTTATTTTTTATAACGAAATATTTCTTTTTACAGAAAGTTTTATATATAAGAGACAAATTGACTAACTTCTAAAAACTTTCTGGAAAAATTATTTAAAGAAAACATGTATACATGGCTTAATAATTTTTTTAACCTCGTGAATGAGGCTGTGAGGTTGATGGTCGACGGCGGTGTTCACTTACTGATGATGTGATGTTACTCTTAGCCGAATTCGGCAACCGCGGCCGGTCACAACGGAGACCAACCGATTACGGAGGAGATAGTGATAGTGAACAAGTGTGTGGGATATAATAATAGGAGATTATAGTGCATGATTTGATGGAACGGCTATCTGATATGAAGGGACAGAGATAAAGAGATCAGACACAGGACCGCCAGCTTTACATACTCTCCGAGGCACGGGGGTTAAGATTCGAACTTCCAACCTTCAGATTGTTGTTCAGCCGGATCCAGCAATCCAAATCCAAACCTCGTGTTCGGCAGTCGTATACACTAACCGCTTGACCAACTCGGCAGTTTTGTGTCGATGATAGCATGTTGCAATTAACATCTATAACAACAACATCGAAAATACTTAACCTCTTTACTTGAACATTAATTTGAATTCACTATTTTTCAAGCTTCAAGGATTAATCCAATGAGATTAGTGTTTTTAATATACGACCGGCTGAAAATAAGTAGAAATACGAGTATAATATGTCAACCAAATAAGAAATGTAGAAATAGGTACATAGTAGAAATAGGTACCGTCAACAGACAAAGGGTTATTTTTTTGTCAAGTACAGCACGACAACAAAGAGATGAAATTAAATGAGGACGCCACCTTCTAGCCTATCTACTTCTAGCTGAGGTAACACATGGGCGTAGTACCGTAGTAAGTAAGTTTGATACATTTTCAATTTATTAATCAACGAACATCAACTATGTACGGGTCCCCGTCTAGACATGGATAATTTATAATTGAAAGAACTATTTTATCTTTCAGTGTCCTATATAAAACTGAAAACATAATTTTGTAAAGTTATTTCTTGACATATTTGATAATATTTTTTATCGTTATATGATTACTTACGCTTCAACGTAACTGATGAATGATGTCATTACATATTTTTACGTAAGTAGGACGAGTTTGGTAGGGCCTTTCATGAGTGCCGTGGGGTGTAAGGTACAAGGGGCTGCACTTACACTGCCTTGACAGAAAAGATAATACGTAAAAAAGCACATGTTTTTTAACTTATTTCATAAAAAAAGTCGATTTCATGGGTAAAGATGAGTAAAGACCTGATATAATTATATATTTTATATTGGTTTATAGAATGTATGGATGTAGAAAGACCCCCTGAAAATTATTCGGGCGACGCCCATGGTGTCTATTCAATTTTTATTACTTGCCAATCTCCTAAAGTTTGTTAACACCTCATTGACATTCCGCTTCCAAAATGAAGTGTATAAGCATTATAACTAGTTAAGTAGATAATTTTATCAGAGACTGAACTAGACATGAGGCATTTAAATACTGTTATTAATTAAGAATATCGTATGTAAATGTGCTTACTTAGCTCTACGATATTGCAATGTCATTTCGCATTGCATTTTTACTTTGCAGACTTACCATTATCTGAAATACAAAATCTATTCATCAACTAAATATTAATACGTTCATGGTCGGTAGCGACAGCTAGTTGATCGCGGTTGTAACCTTTCGTGAAGACGTCATTTCGCAGAAGAAGGTGGCGGAGAAGGCCCAGGAGAACGATTTCCACTTAGACCCAATTCGCCGTCGGCAAAACGGACAAAATGCCGCCCTGAGTGTGACCGTGGGTGGACGGGAGAAGTTTTCCCCTTCATCCGCTAAAGACGCCAGCCGCGAGGAGATGACGTCTGTGTGTGCCGTATGTCGCCTAAATAAAGAGTTTTACCCGTAGATGGTGTCCGCGAAAGCGGGCAGACGTTAGGAGCGGTCGTAATAACAGGTGTTCCCGGATCCCTCCTATCTCATGGCAGAGTGGCACACCGTGTGGTTTTAATCGGTCTGATTCCGACACACCACCCTGCCGCAAACCCCGGTCGGATGACAGCCCGAGGGGATTGCCACACGTTAAAAAAAAGGAAAAAGAATTATCCCGTACATCATTACGCTGTATTTTGAAATTATATCCATATAAGATCCAGATAATGCAGAAACTAAAACCGAATTTAAATTTGCGAAAGTCGTATGCCGAAACAATGTTAGAACTATTCAGTAATTTTGACAAAATCTTATTTTCTGACGAAGCCCATTTTCACCTCCACGGACATGTGAACAAACAAAATTGCAGGTATTGGAACAGTGAAAATCTCAAAACTGAACACGAAAGGCTACTTCATTCTCCCAAGGTGACTGTATGAGCTGCAATTGCAGCAAAAGGCATAATTGGATACTACTTTTTTGAAAATTCTCGCGGTCGTTCCTTTACTATTCATTCTGTTCATTAAATATGTGAAAATGTTACGGGAGTTCTTGGGACAGATGCTACTGGAATTTGCTGGAAGTTTCATCAAGATGGAGCCACTTGTCACACATCCAACGAGTCCCTGCCGGGTGGTCAAAGACATGTTTCCGGAAAAGCTGATTTCCAGAGGAGGCGACATTCCATGACCACCCAGAAGTCCAGGTCTATCCCCCGCAGACTTCTTTTTATGGAAAAATATATATAAAAGAAAAATCAGCGATGAGATGTCGGTGATCTCACGGTCTCTTTGCCGACGAGTATTTGAAAATTCCGGCGCTCGCTTTGAAGAGTGTAAAAGTCGAAACGGTGGTCACTTAAAAGATGCAATTTTTAAAAATTAAATTCCAACTGATTGCACTTATATCAAATGGATTTTTTATACCATTTTTTCAAATGTTAACTTATTTCTGACCTATCATGTACCATATCCCGGTCCAGGTTTAGCTTGTCTTGTTTTATTCAAGTTTTTTTGAACTTATTTTTCATTACTTATCTTTTATTTTTTATTTTGGTAACGGTGAAAGATTGTTTAAAATTTCCATTATCAAAATTGTAGTTAACAAACTGAATCGAAATTACTACACCAATAAACCAAATACACTACGTTAATTAAAAGAAAAATCAGCGAAGAGATGTTGGCGATCTCACGGTCTCTTTGCCAACTAGTATTCGAAAATTTGCGTGCTCGCTTAGAAGAGTGTAAAGGTCAAAACGGTAGTCATTTAGGCGATGTAATTTTTAAAAAATAAATTTCAACTAATTGGCTTTCTTGTAAATAAACAATTTTTTAATATATCAAATATATATATACGATACGATAGATATATACGATTTTTTCAAATGTTATCTAATTCGTGGCCCACCTGTGTTACTATCGAAATATCTTTCACTTTACTGTGACTATAGCTGTAGGTCATCGGTATACAGATGATACGCACAAAGAAGTTCCAGGGTTAGGAGGTTAATATACACGGAAAATAATATAACGGAAAGAATACCGACTTGAGGGACACCGGAGTCAAATACCAACCGTAGTATATATGCATTAGCATATATTTATGTTGTGTGTATGTATACGTATATATGTATATATATACGCGCGTTTATACCCCTATTTATGAGTTTATTTAATACCATCATAGCTTCAAAACACCCTAACTACACTTTGTTTCTTCTTATCTCTTCTCTAATTGTGTAAAACGAAGATGCCTGGAAGAGATTGTTTGTAGCAATAAGGCCGCCTATTGTACATATCTGTAATTGGTGAAAAATAAAGTAAATTTCATTTTAGATTTACTCAATTACAGCGAAATATTATTTTAATTACACTACAAATATAACTAAAATAGCAGTTGCAAAAAGGGCTAACTCAATTCAAGATTATCTTGTCGTGATATATGGTTTGTTTATCTTAGCTTAACCTAAGATTGTACACAACTATTTTAACTATGAGATAATAGTGAATGTAAAAATAATAATCTTGGAATATTATGATGACTTCTCATTACTGTTTGATATAGTTTTGCTTTAGTTACTTATTCATAATATCATCTGTACTATTATAAGCATCTTCACAATTAGATAGTAGTTTGCAGCCTTAAATAATTTCCATTGCAGAATCATGTCTTTAGGTATGTTAATAGTTATTAAAGAAAAACTGCATACAATTCTAAATTATCACGAAATGATTTGTATGAACGAAGAAATTAACAGCTTACGTACTTATTTTAAATACTGGCGGTTAATGCTGATACTTTAGTGCCTAAACATTGATTTCTTTTCTTTTATGTTGCACAATATTCATAGATTTCTACAATATGTAGGTTGAATTCTAGAGATCACTACTCTACTGCACATGGTAGGTATACACATAGCCCTAAGATCCTCAGTTGCCATGTTGTGAACTCAAACCTGTCCAAAGTGGCAATACTAGTACTGGCAACATGCAATCGAATCCGTCATGACCATCATAATAATTGTGCTCAACAAAAAAAGTGATGT
The DNA here is from genome assembly GCA_949316085.1 of Hypercompe scribonia. Taxonomy (NCBI): domain Eukaryota; kingdom Metazoa; phylum Arthropoda; class Insecta; order Lepidoptera; family Erebidae; genus Hypercompe; species Hypercompe scribonia. The sequence goes on from OX438983.1 coordinate 321,254, forward strand.
ATTACGATTACATTATATATTTAATGTGGTTTACGAGACGTTAAGTTATACAAAAAGGATGTAAATATTTGTCCTGGTATATGTGCTTTGAGACATGAGTGCTGTGTTAACGAGATGCAGAGTGAGCTCGGAGCAATTGGATCTATTATTGTCGTTTATGGAAGATCATCCCGACTTCGCTTCAGGCAAGCAGTCGATCTACTCACGTTTCAGTTCGAGCAAGTTGTGGCGCTTGCTGGCCGAGCGACTGAACGCAGCGGCCTCTGATAGCGGCGGCGCGCTCAAGACTCCTGACAAGTGGTGTAAGGTCAGTATTGTACCACTCTTGTTCTCCAACATCCTTTCCATTACAAAACATTGACTATCTGTTTGAGTGTCTTGCTTATGGAGAACTAATATGGACACTAACTCAAAAAATAATAAGTAAAAATCATATTTGAATAGCGTTGAACATATCACACCAGCAGTGTATCTAACACCCCGAACATGACCATGTACCAGTGCTTGGACTTTCTAGCAATAGTCAGTTCCATTCCCAATCATGTGAATCGAACTGCTTGAGCTATTGATTATAATCTACAAAACCTCCATATAAGCAATATTCTTTCAGCACCTACCTACCTTCATTTTATTTGACGTTGATGCCTGTCTTCTGCATCTGTTTACTCTTTGAAGTTGTTAAAGTGAGCATATGTAATTTTGGCCATATTTTATGATGTTGTGCTACTTTTGTGTGTGTCCTCAGCACCACAACTTTTTTTACCTGACTATATTATATTGTGTATTGTGGATTTGCACTATTTGAGAGTAATGCAAACACATTCAAATTATTTGTGGGTATAAAACTTTCAGTTATTGATGTAAATTTTATGCAGAAGCAATCAACTTACTGTAATACACATACAACCAAATTGTAAAGTACAGGCATAAGCTGAGAACTGTCAGAAGCTATGAAACTTTAATGTCAAATATATTTTTTTTATAACTGCTCATATACTTGCATCAGCAGATTTAATACATTTTTGCTAGTCAACCAGTGGTCTAGAGAAAAGATGAGGTAAGTACACTTAAGGATAAGCAATAAGTAAAATAAGACTTAACACATATTCACACACACATTCTGACTAGAAATATGCAAATACATACAGGTATTTTTTTTTTATAGCAACCTACCAAAGTGATTCTATTTTGCCTGATGGAAAGCATGAATAGAATCCAAGAGTGGTGGTCGCTGTACTCACTGCGAATGAAGACAGTGCAGTATGGCGACCCATGCTATGGCGGCCTAGTGAGATGCTTTTTCATGCCCCGCTTAAAGGACCCAAGATTGTAGTGAGAGGGAAACACGTGCACTGGTAATGAATTCCAGGCTTTAACTGATTTGCACAGGAACGAAGAGCCGAACGGTTTAGTTCGGGAGCGTATGTCCACAATAAGATATAGTAATACTGGGTTATGAGCTATGAAGTTGCCAGTTCTGCCAATTCACCCAGTAAAAACGAGTCTACAAAATTGCTTTGTTGGTGCAGCAGTTAGTGTATGTGACTGTATGTGCCAGTCAAGAACTTCTAATCTCAGAAGAAGAAATACTTACAACAGCCCAGAGGTTGTAAGATGAGTTCTTAACTCCCCATGCCTCGGAGAGTATGTAAAGTCGTTGGGCCTGCGCTTGATCTCTTCCCAGTCGTGTTGGATAACAGCTCCATCGAATTATGAAAGTAAGGGAACAGAGAGTGCCCTTGTGTTTGCACGCACACTCATGGGCTGTAATATCTACTGAGTAATTAGGTAGTGGTCTCCATTGGGACTGGCTACCGTCTCTGAAATCGGCTAGGAGTATATTATCATCATCAGACTAAAATCATTAAAATGATTTTGAATTTTTAAAATTCAGCAGTTTGCTTAAACATACTGTTATTTTTCTTGAAAATAATTTAGCACCGAGTGAGTAATGATTAATGTATTCATAAATAACTTGGACATCCCTTTGAAAACATATAATATAATTAATTTGTTTATTTTTAAGTTTTCATTCAGTTCCTCGATTGTTACTTACATATGTTAGAGCATGCCTAAGTTCTGGCGATTTACGTATTTCAAAACTTTAGTCTTCATTATCTCACAAATAAGTTTATTGTACTTCTTACCTTCTTTTAAAAAAATACAACGTCCGCGTTACAAATGTATGCCTGTCGCGTGAGATTTTACAAACATACATGAAACAGACATAACATCCAGACTCAGAACAACAATTTATGGTTCACACAAAGTGATGTCCCATATGGGATTTGAACCCACAACACTCAGCGCAGTGGGGAGAGGCGTGGCGACCGCTTACGGTGTCTGTGCAGTACACGTGATTACTTTGTACCCTATGTGGACAATATGTCGTCTTATGTGACTGCAATGAGTCTAATCAAAATGTTATTACAACTTTACTGAATTATTAAGGCTAACAAGTTTTCTTCTTATGTATAGTTTTTTTTTTTTACAATAGTTGGCCACCAACCTTGTGCCAATGCAAAGGTAGATGGAGTGGCTAACCTGGCGCCCTCAGAGGATATTGGCTGTTAGAGATACGGTTACTGCACTGTGTCGACGGAGGCAGCGTACGCCTTGGCCGGCATTCCCCCGTGGGATTTGCAGGCGGAAGTGCTAGCCGAAGTTTATCAGCAGACGGCTTACTTCCGAGCGGGTAGCAGCATACGCAACGTTACGGCACCTTACGTAACGGCAATATACCAACTTTCTGCAAAGACGTAATTTGGCGGAAGGAGGTGGCGGAGAAGGTCCGGGAGGACGATCTCCACTCGGCCCAATTCGCCACCGATTCACTGGGCGGCAGAGGCGCGCGTATCAGCGTCTCATGCCGCCATGAGTGTGGACGCGGGTGGACGGGACGGGTTTTTCTCTCCATCCGCTACAGTGGCCAGCCGAGAGGAGGCGGCGTCTGCGTGTGTCGACTATAGTTTACCCGCAGATGATGGCCGCGGTAACTGGCAGGCGCTGGGAGGAATCTGGATGTCGTAATAGTAGGTGTTCCCGGATCCCCCCTATGTCAGGCGTAGAGTGGCACACTGTGTGGTTTTGGTCGGTCCGATTCCGACACACCACTCTGCCGTAAACACCGGTGGAATGACGACCGGAGGGGGCTTCCACACGTTAAAAACAATAAAACGGATGAAGTAGCTGAGGGAGCTAAGTTAAGAGGCATCAGAAGTGTCAGATGCAAAAACTGGACTGTGACAACAGTGGTGAAGAGGCCAGTTATTTAGTCAACCTTTAATCTTATTTAGTCCTAAGATGTAAGATGCAACTGGGTCCTTGGTACAAATATTACAGTTAAATGGTGAAAGACTCACCAAGCTACACGCTAACTCATCAAAGACCGAAATTGATATGCAACACACAAACTAGATTTACAACATTCAAAATCTGTACATACTAGGTAGTAGAGCCACGCTGATTTCAGCACGAGCGGGCCAGCTCGACCGGAGCAGTACTACCCTCCCACAGAAGACCAATCTAAAGCGCCAGCATCCGTGTTATCGTGTTTCATTGGTGAGTGTGGGACCGCAGGCCCTTTGATGCGGGGGTGACAGTTATCGTGGTAACTGTGTAAGCCTTACGTGGTAACGATGACTGTCATGCCTTTTACGTCTCCAAGCGGGGTGTAAAAAAGCATCTCACAAAGCCGCCATAGTGTGGGTCACCATACTGCATTGTCTGCATTTGTGATGAGTATAGTGATCACAACTTTTGGATTCTATTCATGCTTTCCATCAGGCAGAGTAGAGTCACTTTGGCAGGCTCTTAAAATTAAAAAAAAAAAATGTTTTGTATATTGTCTATAAGTAAATTGAATGGATCTGTGTGGGGGTAGATTAAGAAAACATTAAGAATGTCATCATCCCTGTTCGTCGCATGGGTCTCATAAGAGGCGAATAAAGGAATAAATTGTGCAGGACAACACCACTGCAAAAAGAAAGGAAAACTTGACACAAACTTCTGGTCAAAACCTCCCTTCTAAGGAGAGGCATATATCTAGCAGGGGATTGTTAAACCCTGTTGATGTAATGTGCTGATGTGAATTGATTGTAGGAGAAGAATAACTAGGTCTACTATCTAAGAGATATGTTGACTTGTAATAATTATAAATATTTCCTATTGTTTATAGTATTGGGCGGATATAAAGTATAAGGCACGGAAAAAGTCTGCGGCCGGCGGGGCTCTAGGAGACCTTTCCAGTGTAGAGGAGCGGTTGCAGAATATATTCAATAGTAGCGGACGAGAATGTAAGTCCTACATATCTACATATGCTAAACAAATGTGTCACAACAAACAGACGCAACTAAACGTTTCTAATTCTAACTTTATTTGATTCAAATTCGCTTACATAAACCATTTAAAGGAGTCAATAATAAATATATACACACACACGCGTCGCACACACGCGTCGCACGCACACGTCAGAGGCGATCGATCATAAATAACCTAGAACGTAACGTTCCTCCGACAGCGACGGGCGGCGGACGACGCGGCAGCCACTCGGACGAGGAGCGCAAGCCCGCCCTGCTGGACGACGACATGTGCTCGGAGGGCTCCGCCGGCCAGGCCGGGCCCGGCGACTCGCGCCTCAACACCGAGGAGCTGCTCGCCGAAGCCGCGATGCGCAGCGCACTCGCGGCCGAGAAACAGGCCGAGGCGGTCGCGCAGGCCGTGGACCTGCTGCGCGACCTCGTGGCTCTGCTCCGCGAGCGCCGCGAGCCGCAGCACGAGCACATGGCGCCGCTGCAGCACCACCACCACCGCCTCTAGGCTAGCGCTCGGCGCGCGCGGCCGGCGCCAGCCCCACGCGCGCCAGCACGCGCTCGTACACCAGGTCGGCGCGGGGGCGCGCGCGCGCGGCGCCGTGGCGCAGCACGTCGCGCAGTAGCTCGGGGCGGCGGCGCAGCGCGGCCGCACGCTCGCGCACCGGGCCCAGCGCCTCGCTCAGCGCCGCGGCCACCGTGCGCTTGTACTGGCCCGTGTTGAGCCCGTCCGCCTCCTCCACGACTTCCTCGGGCAGCTTGTCGGCGGCGAGGCAGTGGACGGCGATCAGGTTGGACACGCCCGGCCGCGTCTCCCGGTCGAACGTCACCTGGGCGAGTCGCCACGCTTACGCCGGTCCGGCCCGCTCGAGAGCGGTGCGCGTTCCGTCGCTAGCCGCTCTGAGCTAATGATCGGTGTCGTTCTTACCCGTTCGACGACGAACGTGTGAAGTGTGAATCTAAACTCTCTCACTGCCGCTACGATGTTTACCGTTTAAGTACCTATGTAAGTAAAAGTGATATGCCCCTCGCTCTAAGGAAAATTACTGAAGCAATTTTGAAATATAAAATTGGACAATGATAAAATTGTTTTTCTACGCTCATTTCTTCAAGAAGGGCAAAGCTATCTCGATTTCGCGGGTGAGTTCTTGTTAACATATTTCAAGAAAAACGGTAATCACTTAGGTAAATACCTAATAGTTTGGTAACCCTCATCTATGTACAATACATGTGTAAATCCTTGACTCCTACTACCTTCTAGTATTTGCTAATGAAATCGGTCAGAACGCATTCTTCAGACAAAACTTTGGTGTCACTTGTACTACATAATTTCATTTCCTAAAAAGGAACTCACAATTTCTGTTGACGCAACCCTAAGAATAATTCCTGTAGGCATCAATATAATCTTATACTACATATTGAGTAAGCTATTAACCTGTGGTGTAAAGTCCGTCACAGCTTTTCTCAGTTTCAGCAAAATTGCATCATCAGAATCGGTTAGCAGGATACACGACTTGGGGTCTGTGTCTGACTTAGACATCTTCTTGGTGGGGTCTCGTAGACTTAGCAATCTGTCACTGCCATCTTCTATTCGGGCAAACAATTAATCGTTATTACCTCTGTTTAAGAGTGTGCATAAATACATAGAAAATAAGTCTCATTTCACAATCTGGCGAGAGATAGGTTTAACAGCGACTATACAAATGTGTTGCCAGCTTAAGTAGATGTGAAACAATGTGTTGATGTAAAAAAATAATTTTCATGAATAATGAATATAAAAGGGTAGCTTAAGGAGACAACAAATGTAGAGCCGCAGAGGTGTCTGCGCATGGCGACTCGTCACCACACCGCTTAACATGTTATATTTCTACTATTATCATACCGCAATGCCTCACCGCGCCAAGAGAGAGTCGGAAGGGCATTAGACATTTCACATCAATATTCACAAAGGCTGCCATAATCGCAAGTTAACCAGTTTGAATTTTAAAAAGTGCAGATGTTGAAGTAATAATAATTTACCCGCAAGCAACGGTCTCGGTGTTGGGAAGGTTTTGCCGAAGCGGTGGTTGAAGGTGCGCACCAGCTGTGACGCGATCTGCAGGTGCTGCAGCTGATCCACGCCGACGGGCACGTGCGTACCGTGGTACACCAGAACGTCCGCCGCCTGCGCAACACACCCACGCTATGACTACCGACACCAAATCGTTCAAATAATTTCATGACCGATTCATGCATTTAAGAAATAAATACTGAAATTAGTGCCGAAAGGTTCGTTACGAAAACGTGTTCCGTTTCCAGCGACGGAATGCGACGCTTTAAAAAGAGTTAAACAAGATTTCCAGAGGCGCTGATAATGATAGTGAAAGAGACCTGTAGCACTGGATAGAGTAGAAGGCCAAGCGGGACTTCCTTCATTTTAGCCGACTTCTCTTTGTATTGCGGCAGATGCGCGAGCCGCGCGTGCGTGGCCAGGCAAGTGAGGAGCCAGCACAGCTCCGAGTGCCGTGCTACTGACGACTGCGTGAACAGCACACTGCGGTCCGGGTCAATGCCACTCGCCAGCAAACATGCAGTAAGGTCCAGCACATTTTCTTGAAGTATAGCTGGGTCCTTAACAAAAATTTTAAAACACTAATTAGCATTAAGAAAGTAAATTTGTATTCACAATATCTATTCAATATAACCAATTCCATATTGGATATCAAAACTCACAATGATTCAATTCAGGGCTTGTGGTGAAACATCAAACAAAATTGTTCTTTTGCAATTCCTAACATTGTTTATACCTACTTAGATCAGTTTTGTGTCCTCCAATTTTTTCCATATGGTATCACTAACTGCTAGTAATTGTGAATAATCTAAAAGTAATTGGCTGTTTTCTCTACAGATGTCTCTTGAAAAATTTATTTACATTCTATCCCTTGTAAAAAGTACTTTATACCAGTTTGCAGAGCTTGTGCCCAGAGCCCAGTAGCTAATTACAGTCTTGTCCACAAATTAATCATCATCATCATCAAATGAAGGGTTCCAATAAAATTAATTAATCATGCTCGGAGTGATTATCGATTGCTTCATCATCTGCCTCTCCATAGAAAGTGGGTTTAGACAGGTAGGCTTAGTCAGACTTTTTGGTATGGTTTGTTTCAAGTTTCCCTTCTCTTTGCATTAATGTTGGTCTTGCGTTGTTCTCTTTCTCGCTTCTTACAACATCCCTGGGATGAAATAAGAGTGGTCACACAATTCTTTATCTGTCACCCATTAATAATCATTAATTGTTTATTACATTTTTTGGTTATCCTATTGGAAGGGTAGTGTCCAGAAGTATACGAGAACTGTGATTTTTTTCATAAAAGCAATCATTATCAGTTTTATAATTATCAAGACACCTTTAAAAAAGTAACTAAGCAGCATTACTGAGTTAATACTTTGATTGATTTATTATATCACAATGCTGCTAGAAATAACTATTTTGTATCATGTTTATTTTTTTTAAAGGCAACTTTCGCACTAGTTATAAATTATGTGTGGTTGTGGGACTTTACAAAAATATATGAATTAGGTACAACTAACAATCAGACTCAAAATAATAATGTGTGGACCTGGCTGATAAGGATCAGATTCACAACATTCAGCAAAGAATGAAGTAGAGAGGTGACCACTTAAGCCAACTTCTGACATTATGCATTTAATTTTATTGGAATTCTGCCTACAAATTTAGGGGATTAACTCAGGTTGGCATTTTCAGATTGAGTATGTAAATAACTATAGATACAGCATTACCTGATGGGTGGTAAGAGAATGCAAGTCAGCTATAAATATCATGAGGTCCTCGCCCTTTTCTTGAAGGCGGACACAGCGCCGCACCGCACCAAAGTAGTTGCCGATGTGCAGTGTGCCGGTCGGTTGCAAGCCAGACACTATGCGTCTTGGCCACTCATTTTCTGTGCTATCGCCACTATTGTTGTTACCTGCCTATCATATGACATTATCAAATCACTGTGCAGTACGCACCTAGCAAGTCATGAATAAAATTATCTGATTATTAACTGTCTTATAATCAAGACATAATTTCAATAAATGTCTACCTCAATTAATTTATAATTATATACATATATATAATACCTCTGCAGATGTGCTACTGTTGCTCATTGCACGACTATTGAATACATTACGTCTACAACGATAACAAACAGTGATACATTTTTTAAACATTTTATTTAACATTTTTTAGTTGAAGAATAGGGTAATTCGAAGGTTTATTTTAACAGTGTATCATACAGATTTGTTAGAAATCAATCATTACAGTATTAAATTTACATCAGAAAATATTCTATCAACTCGAATTTAACCAACGACATTCGGTTTCGTTCAGCATGTTTCAGTTGACAGCGACGTTAATGACACATTGCCTGAACTCACATTTTCAATATATTGACAAGATTATTAAAATGATCTTTCAGATGCGTTCACATACTATGAAAATCGGAGAATACGATTGAGAGAAAAATAACAGATGAGAATGAGATAAAATAAATAAATATTTCGGACATTTGGACACACAACGTCGTCTAGTTTCAAACTAAGCAGAGCTAAAACCAAGCCAATTTAGATTTATGCCTGGATGCAGAACAGCAGATGCCCTATTTGCTTATGTACTTACTATGTGAGAAATACAAGAGTGCGCACAAAAACTTGCAAATGGTGTTTGTGGACCTCGAAAAGACATACGATACGTTACAAAATCTCTCAAGGTAGGGAGTTTTGAAAGAAGACGGAATGCCTATTTAGTATGTAGAATTGATTCGTGCTATGTACGCAGAGTCGAGCACTCATGTTAGGTAAATTGAAGGAAACATTGATCAATTCAGTATCCCTATAACCATACACCGTGGATCGTCTCTGAGCCTATACCTAAGTACATGTTCTACGATTTCGACTATCTCTCCAGTACTGATACGATTTCACTAGATGGAATAGCGATAACAGTCAGCTCCAACTTAAAGTACCTCGGCTTCTTCTCGCAATGTGAGGACAAGATCGGTCGAACCGTGCAGCATCGAATCCATACGGAACGGATAAAGTAGCTACAGGTAACGGAAATAATTTGTGACCCTAGTTTTTCTAAGAAGTCAAAAAGATGAATATACAAGTTATCACCCATTATAACCTTCCTGTTTGGTTCTAAATATTGACCCAATGGCTGAAATGCCAATGCTGAAATAGATGTGTGGTGTGACTCGGATGAAGAAGGTCAGATATGAGTAAATCCAAAGGAGTCCGAAAGGAATTCCATTGGATGAAAAGTTAAAAAGTAATAGGTTTTGCTAGTATCAGCATGTAATGTAGAGGGATGAGGAAAATGCGGCGATTTAAGTGTTAGGTATTCGAGCTGAAGGGAATAAGAGAAGGAAGACCAAAGAAAAGGGGGAAGGTGTGTGTGGAATAGAATTTAGTTAGAAACGGAATTAATAGTGAAATGACTAGTGATAGAGTAGAACAGAAGGCTAAAACGCACGGCGCTGACCCCAAATAATATTGTAATAAGGGCAGTAAGATGACTACAGGCGCGTTTAACGAAGGAGTTAGTTAAATGAGCACTGAAAGCTACTACAGACCATTATCTGTTTTTTAGAAAGAATCATGAATTCAAGTATATGAAGGTAATCTACTTTCAGAATTTTACGGATTAGTTACTAAATTTACATATAGTTCTGTAATAGACTGTGCAGAATCATTGTTATACAAATAAGAGACATAGGCTAAGGTCCGAATTGTGCTCACAGCACTCACGACGTTTACACTGCTAACGTGTGGTCCGAATTAGTGAGCGCGCCAACGTCTCTTAGCAGTATTAATAATTCGGACTACTTGTGAGTGTGCTTATGAATTCAAAAAGTTGAATATAACCTAACAGAGCATTTTTTGACATAAACACGAGTGGAGTATGTTGTGTAGCCGATGAAGATGGTAAATTGCTTGTATTTCAAGTATTTGCCGCAATCGAGGAAAGTCAATTCAAATAAATGGTGCTAAATAACGTCAATGCTCGCGATGCTAACAATCCGACCCGTTATTACTGTAAGCACTAGGTAATGACGTCACATGTGACGTCATAGCATCCACAACGCTAACGGTGCAGTGTGTTAAGAACCCTGTTTTTGTGTCATCGTGTTTTTATTGAATTAATCGATAGAGTCTACAATCCCAACGATTAGAGTAAAACTCCGGGCACGCTAAGACTTGTACTTTTCTTTTAAAAAAATGTCAAAGTTTCGCTATATTCGACTCTTGAAAACCGAAAAAACAAAAAATATAATTTAATGGAAGTACCTATTACAGAAATTATTTATTCTATCGAAAGAAGGACTAATAGCCGACCGTCCTACCAATTCCTGTTGCTTTAGTATGAATGGGTCGAGAGTAATGATTTATTTTCTGATTTTTCGTTTTTATATTTTTATTCATCAAAACCGCCGTAGTAGGTGATTATTCCTACATTAAAAAATAGCTTAAGCTTTCTATTATGTGTGGTATTAATTCCAAAACCTAATTCATTGGTTTCCAGGAGTTATTGGCAATTTCAGTAATATCCGAAATATCCGCACTTAGGGCTGCCACTTGAAGAGGCACTTTTTTACAACTTATTTTAAATCAATTTTAGCATACACATTTTAGTTTATATTTTACATTTTTTTCAATCAATTTTAATACACTTTTTGATTTATAACAATTCATTATATAATTTATATTTAATTTTTTTGTTTACATTAATTATATACATACCTTATTATTTTAAATCAATTATCATTTTGTTTTATATCTATTGTATTTGATACATATTATATTTATATATGTATGTAACTATATTGATTAAAGTATAGTTTTGGCTATAAAGCAAAATCAATGGTTGTTCCATCTGAAGTTGGAACAATTTCAGGGGACTGAGTGCCAGTCAACCTGTATACCGTAACTGTACTCTGCACTTCAACAACCTCAGTAAGGCGTGACTGAGGTACGTCGTGCAGAACTACAGCCGGGGGGCTTGCCTTAACTGGCCGGTCCGCGAGAAGGAAATCTCTATGAAACCCGACAGCGAAGTCGTTTAAGCCCTTCGGATACCTGGCGACCTCCATAGTATGTAGCCTTACCCTCGGAATGGGCGTTACCCGGGGGTGGACCTTCTATCGACCTTACTCGTGGGAACAACAATGGAAACTAATCAAAAACTAACAAATAAACCTGGAATTTCAACACAGAAGATTATAGCATTACCAATGGAAACCGATTCAGACAGCGAGATATCGTCAACTAACCAACAGAACAATGCGTGTCAACAGACAGATGACCATGAAGGACATTCTTCTGGTACAAAAATACTAACTCGACTGCAAGCTTTTAAACTATTTAAAGGAAAAGCAGAGCAGCTGCCGCTTTCCGAACGAGTGAGTATGGTTGTCAATTATTTTGGCTCTGAATATCAACTTTCACAAACTGACGAGGAGTTGAAACAAACACTTTCAGGGTTTTTATCAAAGAGTCAAGATTACTTTAAGCATTGTAAGTTTAATGAGTCCTATTTTATTAAAAAGAAACGAGATTGGCTTAGTGGTACTCTTGTAAGTGGTCATTTGATATCAGTCCCTGATAATGATGAAATTTCATCAGAAACGGTTAATAATGAACCTCTCTGTTCTCCGAAATCTATTAAGTTTATGGCTTTAAGCAGAAGCCAACAATATAGATCTAAGCGTAAACTTTTGGAAGCCTTAGACAACGAATCAAATATCAAAAAAATACAAGCTTTTGTACGATCTATTAAAATCGGAGGACAAAATCTGCCACAGTTATCTGCTAAAGATTTAGAGACACTATTATTTCTATGTCTACAATCTGAGACTGCTCCAACAGAAATCCTTAAAAAAGTTCAGACTTCTCTAGAACCATGCACACCTGTCGAAGCTCTGGCAATAAAAACTGATAGAAATATATCTGTCAAAACATACAATGCAATTCGATTAGATCTCAAAAGACGTGGATTTGATGCATACCCACCGTATTATAAAATTCAAGAGGCAAAAAAATCTTGTTATCCTGACCAGGTTCAAGTGTCTGAAAGAGAAGCATCTGTGCCTCTTCAATGTTTAGTGCACCACACTTTTACTCAGGTGATTAAATAAAGTGATGAAGTCCTCATCAACTATTGTACCAAGAAAAGCATCCAAGCAGTAGATTGCATTTTAAGGGGTAACTGGGGCTTTGATGGTAGCACTGGGCAATCATTGTATAAACAATCATTCTCAGACGCAGAAGGTGACGAAAAAAATCTTTTTGTGACGACATTTACGCTATTACAGGTTGTTACTAAAGACAGCAATGATGTTATTTGAGTAAATCCTGCACCGTCATCTTTTCGTTACTGTAGACCGTTACACTTGCAGTATAAAAAAGAAACGAAAGAATTAATTATTTCGGAGAAACAGTCTATTCAGGATCAAATACAAAATCTTACACCCATTGCAACTGAAACATCGAGAGGGCAAACAATAAAAGTTGTTGAATATGAATTATACTGTGCAGCTTTTGATGGGAAAGTCTTGAATGCAATTCTTTGTACACCATCTCAGTTACGTTGCCCATACTGTAATTTGACCTCATCCCAATTCCACGATTTAGAGGTTGTATTCTCTAAACCAGTAATAGAAGAACGTTTGGTGCATGGCATAAGTCCACTTCATTCTTGGATAAGGGCCTTAGAATTTTTATTAAACCTGGGATATAAGGTAGAGGTTAAAAAATGGAGGATCCCTCAAAGGTCAGAAGAGAGCCGATTAGTCGAGGAGCGTAAAAAGTAATCCAGGCTAAAATCAGAGAAGAAATGGGACTTTTGGTAGATGTTGTCCGTCCAACTTCAGAGACCACTAACGATGGAAACACTGCACGCACTGCTCTTTCTGATAGAAACCGAGGAAATTCGCAATGTTTTGCAAAGAGTTGGCATACAAATATGTTGCGAAGTATGGATGGCATCCTATGACTGTCACGCTTCACAAAATTTTTGTACATGGGTGGAAAATTATAGAAAAAACAAATTTACCAATCGGCATGCTTTCTGAACAAGCGGCTGAGTCACGCAACAAATTTTGGAGGTTTGACAGAGAACACCATACCAGAAAGAAATCTCGTGAGGCAACTATCTTTGATCTTTTTCATAGAGCTTTAGTCTCATCGGATCCAATTATCTCTGATTACAACCTCCTAGAAAGAAAAAAGAAAGCTAAGAAAATCCCATTGCCACCGGCCACATTGTCTTTGTTGAGATCTGTTCATGAACAAAATCAATCTATCGATGATTATTCCCATGTTGAAATGATTGTAACCAACAATGAAGATGAATTTTAGTTAGGTCCACATAAAATTTTACAAATTCATATACATTTTCCTTTAGAATAGCCAACTCCATATTAGTTATAACAAAAAGTATTTAAAACACTTTCTTATTTTTTCAAATAAAATATATTCTTGTTAGTTTAGTTTTCGGATACATGAAAGTGACAACCCTAAGGAAAATTTTGAATTTCCTATAACTCCTGGCAACCAATGAATTAGGTTTTGGAATTAATACCACACATAATAGAAAGCTTAAGCTATTTTTTAATGTTGGAATGATCACGTACTACGGCGGTTTTGATGAATAAAAAAATAAAAACGAAAAATCATAAAATAAATCATTACTCTCGACCCATTCATACTAAAGCAACAGGAATTGGTAGGACGGTCGGCTATTAGTCCTTCTTTCGATAGAATAAATAAATTCTGTAATAGGTACTTCCATTAAATTATATTTTTTGTTTTTTCGGTTTTCAAGAGTCGAATATTACGAAACTTTGACATTTTTTAAAAAAAAAGCACAGGTGTTAGCGTGCCCGAAGTTTTACTGTAATCGTTGGGATTGTAGACTCTATCGATTAATTCAATAAAAACACGATGACACAAAAACAGGGTTCTTAACACACTGTGCGGTGAGCGTGAAAAGCACGAATCGGACCGCACGTTGGTACGCTATGAGCGCTGTGAACGTGATTCGGATCACGGCCTCTAATGTATAAATAATGTAATGAGCAAGCTGTCACTCTCAGCTGTCAGCTGGTTTTTGTTTTGATAATGAGGGGGTTAAAACCAAAGCAGACGAGAATTATATGTGTTCTGTGAATTTACAAAAAAGACAGGTAAACTGCCTCTTTACTATTTTTATAATATAAACCTCTACTTGCCATTATAATTATTTGCTATCAATGTTGGTTGGTGTTTGTCAATATGCATATATAACCTTAATCTAAACATTAACAAATGGTAATAAAAATTATCACCAACATAATTTATACGTTTCTATAGTAAAAACTAGTGGCTCAGCTGTCTATGTAATATTATTGTAATTGGGTTATATGTAACACTTGTTAGGTTTTAGTGTTTGATTTGACCTGGTTTCGTGTTAATTTACGCAAGAAGAGGTAATGTGAAACTTACTTTCTAAGGAGCGGCCTGTCCCACAGTAAATTAAGGCTATTCTTGTGATAATGAGGATTGCCCTCCTAAACATATAGTTCCTTGTAGAAAGAAGAACATAGCATGTACATATAGTCTGGTTTTGGTTATTGACACAAATGGATCATCTCAGCCGAAGGACGGCCGCTGCTGGACCTATGTCCAGAGACCTTTGGGGTATGCCTATGCATACCCCAAAGTTCTCCACAATAGTCGGCCCTATGTCACCCGCATCAATCTGCTTTCCGCGACCCTCACCAGGTCATCGAACCAACTTTTGGATTGTACACCAACTGCATTTGCCAGTATGCAGTTGCCACTCAAAAACCTAAGGCCCAATTGGTCATCGTTTTTATGTGCAATGTGCCCCACCCACTCTTGGTTCATCTGCAAATCTCCTCATTCAAGAATCAATCAAGTAGAGAAACTCTAAGCATCACCCTCTGCGTTGCTCTTTGTGTGAGTTTGAACCTTCTTATAAGGCCGATAATGGGCGACTATGTCTCTACACTGTAAGTCATCACCGGCAACACACTCTGGTCAAAGACTTTTGTCTTGAGACTCTGCATTATTTACATTTGATGTAGTTTTATAATATTAGCCAATTAAAAAAAAACTTTTATATTTAATGTCCAGTATTTTGATTAATTTAATTTTTCATTGACAAGTGTGTGTTGAAGGTACATTTCAGGAGATACGTTATAAGAGTGGAATATATTTCCTTATTATACATTATAATACCCTTGTCACATATAGGATCGTAGTAGGATTGTGCTTCTTATAGTGTTGACTTATGAATAATCTTAGTTAAGAAAAAGTCCACACAAAGTTCTTGAAGGTATATTTTATTATATATTGATGTACACTGTTCACACAAGAAACTTTAACACACGAATATACAGACTGACTGGTGAGATACCTTCAATATTTGAGGACGTGATAGTATGCGAACATATACCATGAAATAAAATAACATAAAAACGAAATATTAAATAACTCCTTAGTAAACTTCGTACACAGTACACCGAGAGCCCAGTATTTAACTGCGGAATACTTGGACACCGCGCGGACTTATCTTTTAGAGACATTTCGATAAAAAATAAGCACCTATTTTTTTATATCAAGTTAACGAGAATCGAGTACCGAGTACTCTCCATAAGTATTGAAGGTATCTCACCAGTCACAGTGTATATACACAGTTATTAAGGAAGGTGAGATGATGCGAAAGATATAAGATTTTAAATATTAAATAAAAAAGTAAAAACAATTTGTGATATAGACGGTAGCTATATGTGTCGGGCGTAATTCACACTCAGTTAGCGGTGACCAGTCAGTTAGACCGCTGTGACGTAGCACTCGATGAAATATATATAGTTAAAGGCGGTCGGTTTGTCCGACACATATAAAAACTATATTGCAAGATATATTACACAATAAAATTATACATCAATACTATACAGTTATAGTATATAATTTGAAACATAAAATAATAATAAAACGAAAGAACTAAAATACCTCATATATATATATATAAACACAAATGAACTGAACACATCAGTCAACATACCTTAACCTAATCAGACACAATACAAAGTATGGTTCGCTACATCACATAATTCATCAGTATCCTTGTACATATTTCTGAGTAAAAAAACTGTTAAATTTATAAAAATGTTATAAACAAAGCTGTTCTTGGGAATTCACTTTTAACTCCAGGGAATATTCTTGGTCAGTATGATTTGAGGTACACATTACATGCATTTTAAAACATGCTGGTCCATTTTCTTGGCTGTACCAGTAGGGGTGGTCTTCCAAGTAGCCATACACACTTTGCATAATAAAATGGTAAGAGATTGATGTCTGTACATTAAAAATATTGAAAAAAAACTACTGAAGATGCCTTCATTAAAGTAACAGAACTCAAAACAACAATTTTTGGAATTTTTATTTGTTTGTATGTTTGTGCACCTCACTCTCAGAAGAAGTTAACCAATTTCGATGCGATTCTCTTTTATGTATTGTGGTAAACTTCGTTAAACGTTTAGTATTTGTTTTATTTCAATCAGTTGACAAATAAAAAAGTTATATAAATTTAACCGCAATAATCGACCTACACACGGACGATCCAGCAGGGAAAAGCTAATAACAAATAAAATTTAGGTACATCAGAGATGAAAAGACAAGTGTCCCGATATTTGACATACATGCATTGGAATCGTACGAAAGCACATTAATTATTCTTATTTATTTACCTATTCTTTGTGCAACACAAGTAGGTATTTGTAAACATATGTAACATAGGTGACACAAGTGGAATTTTTAATAGTGTTACAAACTATTATATTTCAAACATTTAGATACATTAGTTTTGTATATCGTCATTCTATACAGTTTTCAAGAGCTTCAAGTGTGAACTTACCATATAACCCGTCTAGAGAACATGTTAACAACGGTCGCTTGAGGCAAAGCGTTATGGATGAAATCTGCTCACTATTCAACACTTTCAAATACTTTCCTGATTGTCGATTCTGTATCGGTTTTTAGTAGCAGTAATCATGACAGCGAGCAGTCAGGTACGCACGGCCGCCCGCCTGGCGCTCGACCCGCGCGCGACTCTAGCGGCGGGCCGCATGCGCGCCTGGCGCGTGCACAACTACGGCGCGCTGTCCGAGCTGCGTCTGGAGGAGGCGCGCGTGCCGCCGCTACGGGCCCCGGACGAAGTGCTCGTGCGCGTCTCGGCGGCTTCCCTCAATCCTATCGACGTCGCCATGATCGGTGAGCAACGTTAAACGGCTTAATTCGCTTCCGGAGGATAATTAAGAAAATCTGACACGACACCTCGAATAACACATCTAACCTTTTGAACGACAACAAATTATCTACCCTTTCACCGCCTACACGGGGCAAACGCATAAGTTGTTATGTATAAGTGTACTATTGCGAGTTCACGGCAGGCGGATACGGCGCACGAGCACTGAACACGCTGCGAGCGCTGGACCGCGCCGACGACATAGAGTTCCCCTTGGTGCCCGGCCGCGACTTCGTCGGCACCGTGGAGCGCGCCGGGCCCGCCGCGCGCCTGCGCCCCGGCGCGCGCGTCTGGGGCGTCGTGCCGCCGCACCGCCCGGGCAGCCACGCCGACCTCGTCGTCGTCAAGGATCACTGGGTGCGGTGACCGCTATCACATATTTATAATTAGATCAGGAAAAAATTATTCTCATCGGTTATGATTTTCATTAGAAACTTTTAAAATATGAAGATAAGATACGGGTACGACTAACGGTAGTTTCGACGAATCGCACTCTTCGAAATGCGTATTTCAGGCGGGGCCGGCGCCGTCGACGTTACGAGACCACGCGGCGGGAGGCGCTCTGTACGCGGCCCTCACGGCGTGCGCGGCGCTGCGGGCGGCGGGGCTGGCGCCGGGCGGCTCCGCGCCCTGCGCCGGCGCAGCGCAGCCGCGCGTGCTGCTGCTGGGCTTGGGCGGGGTGGGGCAAGCCGCTCTGCAGCTGCTGGTGCAGCGGAATATAGAGGTGGGTCGCTTCGATCGGAACGATCCGAGTCGCGGACCGATTCGGCGTCGACGGCATCGCTGAACGTATAAACGGTAATCGATACGATCACGCGCAACAGGTAACGGTGGGCTGCTCCGGTGAACTGGTGGAACTGGCGGAGCGGCTGGGCGCGGCGCAGGCGTTCGACCGCCACCGAGAGGACTACGATCGTCGACTGGAGAGCGGCGGACCGTCAGTACCGTGTCTCGTTTATTAATCGCTAGAGATCGCAATCCGCCATCGACGCCGGCCGACCGGCGTCCTCGCCGATCCGACGGGATCCGGCGGAGGCCGGTCGGTCGGAGCGGGAACGGTTCCGCTCAAGGTCCCGGCGGCGCAGGTACCTGGCGGTGCTGGACTGCGCGGGGCTGGGCGGCGGCGAGGCGGGCGCGCGGCGCTGGCGCTTCGCGCGCTACGTCACGCTCACGACGCCGCTGCTGCGCCACATGGAGGCGCGCGGCGTGGCGGCGGGCGCGCTGGCGGCGGGCGCCGAGCTGCTGGCGCAGGGCGCGCGCGCGGCGGGCGCGGCGCTGCGGGCCGGCGCGGCCTCGCCCGCTCCCGCGCCCGCTCCCGCGCCCGCTCCGGGTCCGTGCGCGGCGCTGGTGCCGCCGCACGTGCGCTGGGCCTTCTTCTCGCCGCGCGCCGAGGACGTAGCTCTCGTGCACCGCCTGGCCGAACGTCACCAGGTGATGTTTACGTTCTACCGTTTCGCCAGAACTCACGTACGACGTAAAGAACGTAATGAAGAAATTCGAATATTGAGGACGTGACCGTATACAGATTGCACACTTCGGCGATCGCCGATATAGACGTTGGCGAACGAACTTTTTGTGACGACCTTGTTATTGTAGCGTTGAACGGGATAAAGCTACTAGAGGGCTCTCTTCGCAGTCTGGACTCTGTTGTGAAATCAGCTAGTTTCTCTTTATGCCCGTTAGTGCCTTTACCCTTTCGTAGAATGCGACGATGTAGACGTTGCACGGCTAGTACCCGATAGAGCACTGGAAAAACATTAATTGGGATCTAGAATAAATTCTCGTTGTTTTTGTAGCTTACGATCACATTACTCAAAGTGTGTACGCTTTCTCCTATCTTTCTAACAGTAATCGAATGCCCCGTCGAAGAAACGATTCATCTTTTGACGTTTCATGATTTCTTTTTTCGATTTCTTTGAAAAAAGCGATGCTCGCTTAAACCGTGCGCCATCGACCGAAATGAGTGGTAACCGGAGGGACTTATGTCCGGTCCGTCCATATTTGGTTTTGGGTACCATGTTGATGCGTGATCAGACATACCCCACGATATTTAACGCTTTGCACTGTCGTTGTGAATCCAATTTTCATCTGCATTGATAGTATGGCGCAGAAAACCTTTTTTTTCTGCCGTTGAAGCAGCGATTCACACATGAGAAAACTTTTTCAACGTCTCTCAGCCTCAACTCGTACGGCACCCAATATCTTTGCTTTTGGACAATTTCTGGTGCTTTAAAACGTCTGGAAACTATTGAAGCATCTACTTACACTATTTTCAGGAGCTATACTAGCGTCTGACATGAATTTAATCAAGAAATGCCTCCAATTCTTCATCTTAAAAATTTTTTCGGTGCTCCAAAACGGTCTTCGTGTTCAAGGTCAAAGTTATTATTTTTAAAGCACCTAAACCAGTCTCTGCAAGCTGCATTCGACAGAGCATGGTCACCATATGTTTTAACAAGAGTTTTGTGTGCTTCAGCTGCAATTTTCTTTGAATAAAACAGTACAATAAAATTCTCCGCAAAAATACTTGATTTGGCACATAAGTAGACATTTTCATAATAGGTAAGTATACATGTGGTAAATTATATCCATTAGAATTTGAGGTTACTTATAATTCTACTTAGCTGATGCGTTACCGTACGAAATTCCATGCACAGAATACCGCTACGCCATCTTTTAAGAAACAGCGAGAACTTATTCTGAAAACAATAGAAATTATAACGCGTCTAGGCAAGATAGAGCCGTGGTCAAACTATTTGACTTATTAATAGAGGGATGGCAGTTATTGTGGTAACTGTGTGAGCCTTACAGTACCACGATGACTGTCATGCCTTTTACTTTCCAAAGCGGGGCGTGAAAAAGCATCTCACTAGGCCGCCATAGTGTTAGTCACCAAACTGCATCGTCTGCATTTGCAATGAGTATGGTGACCATAACTCCTGGATTCTATTCATGCTTTCCATCAGGCAGAGTAGAGTCACTTTGACAGGTTTCAAGAACCTGTCAAAGTGACTCTACTCTGCCTGATGGAATCTATTTTAGAACGATATTTATGTCGAAATCTTTACATAAGTATAGATTTTGACAGTAACAGAATGGAAATGTCGCGATTTCCACACACGAGAGACTAGTCTACAAACCGTAAACGGTTTGAGGTCCGTCGAGGTACTAGGGATATCCGTTCCAGGATACACCTGGTTCTTCGGTTGAATTTAAAACTAATTTCAGATAATCATTTAAACTGGACATCTTTTACAATATATGGACCTTAGAACCGAACGACTCTCGAATTCGGTTCTGCGAAATCTCTATGTAAATCTGAAGTATCTCGTCTAATCGGGAATCCTGCAAAATGTTTTTTCTAGTTCATCGAAATTGTCTATGTAATAGTGAATCCCTCGACGTGTCGCCCGACCTCGTATCCTTTTCACTCGAATCCCTGACTAGCTAGAAAAGCTAGCAGGGAAAGAGACCCCGTAACACCTTCGTATCCGCCGCGCGGTGGCGGTCGTGACGTTGGTTCGTGTTGCAGTTCGCGGTGTGCGTGGAGGAGGTGTTCCCGTGGTGGCGCGCGCGCGAGGCGTTCGAGCGCGCGGCGCGCGGGCGGGCGCGCGGCAAGCTCGTGCTCGACTTCGCCGCCGCCGGGGAGCACGACCAGCGCGAATAAATCGCAGTCTGAACCTCACTATGGACTAGTTGTTAAATATAAATAAAATTCTTTACTTAGTTGCGTTGTGTTATTTCTATATCCAGCATTATCTTACAGTCGTTCATTTACTTTCAAATGTCCATTTGTATAGGTAATGTATCCATTTGTACTAAAAAAACAAGTATTCTGATTATCTGCGCGCTATTATACTTACGGTAGCTTTCGACCGCGGCTCGGCCCGCGTGTATGTCGGTTATCACGGTAAATAGTAGCCTAAGCGTTATTCTGACGTATCAGCTATATTAATGTAAAGTTTCATCTGCAAGTTTCAAGTCCCTACAATAATTTTCGCGTGAAAGAGTAACAAATACCTAACCAATATTTGAAGTTAAATAAATATTAAAAAGTTATCGTAGATATTTTTTATAATAGATTGTGTATTGCACGCATTCGGGTGAAGAAACCTAATAGCGTCATCTGTCGGAATTTATAACATATAGAATGATCCATATACGCATCATAATGAATTGAGAATCTTTCTCACAGGAATGAGATGCTTTACCGCGTGAAAAGGAACCCTATGTCACTCTTCAGGCTTCTAACTATATGCAGACACAAAAATAATACCATAAAATTGCTCCGTTACGATGTGAAAGAATGGCAAATAAACAAACAAACACACTTTCGCACATATTATATTAGTAAAGACAGTAACGGTTTCCGAACGGTAGCTATAATTACCCGTACAACAAGTATGTATGTTTCGTCACAATGATGGGCTTTGTAATATTGCTCCTGAGTTTACGTAGACCACTAATAGACTAATTAGTCATCTGGTGAAGGCACAATTTAAGAGAAATATAATACTTAATCTTTAATCACAAGTATGTATAGCCACAATGGTTCAGGGCAAACTCATTCTACCCTCAATGGCTATATAACAATCTGTAACAGAACTTTATACCTATTTATTTATGTAAGTTGCCGAAATAATGTTGCACGTAATCGAAGAATATAGAAGTACGAGCTCGCCCACAGAATTAGGAACATACCGGGAACAGCTTATGCGTTGCCCATCCCTTTGACAACTAAATTCCAAATCCCACGGCTTAGTCTCATCGAATATATCATAGGATTCATAGGTAATTTATTCCTCAAGTACTGCCAGATACGGACTATGGCGATTCACAAACAAAAATATACAACAGCGCCAGCTAGCGAAGATACATCGAACTACGAAGTATGAACGAAACGTATGAATGTAATGAACTACGATACAACTACTAATCCTGTATCGCAAAAGCTAGATTCGCGTGGCAATTAGCATATATACAACATACCAACGTGAACCGTTGGGCCGTGGCCTGCGAAGCATGATCACCTCGCCTGGTCCGAGGATCCTCTCTTTGTGTCGGAGGGACATGAGACCCTCGTTCCTCCTCACCGACCTTTATAGTGTAAGGTACGCTTCATAAGTAATAGTAGATTAACTTAAAACTTTAGAAGTCGAGTTTCAAATAGACAGATAGATACACAATGCTTTTGCTTAAACAAATGTTTCAGATATTATTTATCACTAATATATAAAAAAATAATATTTACTTTGAGATTTTTGCCTTGTTTCAATCATAAATTCTGGTTACGCCTTTGATTAACCCTCTAGATTTTAACGCAGAGGCTTAAACATTGTTTAAGCACATACACAATACAACGCGAAACAAAAGAGCGAGTGCTATACAATAGTTCAGCACGAGTAGGCTGGCCTACTTCTTTGGATGCATACGCAAGAAACCAAAGTTGCCAAGAGCTTAAGAAATGAGCAAACTGAAATGCGAAGAACATATTTGACATTAAACATTTGCCTGATAATAATAAATATTATTATTATCTCAAATTTTAAAGATGAATAGTAAGTACTTTATATGTATATTGCAGTTATTGCAATATTTCCTTTTTTCTATTACTTAAAAGGTACACCTAATCCTTCTATGTGACGGATGTTGGATGTATGGTGATCTGTCAGCACGTGGGCTAGCGCCTCTTTGCATAGTATTGCGCTTGTGTGCTATACATCTGCTAACTTTGTACATAATATTTATTTAGTTATAAGAGTTGAGTATATATTTCGTAAATGACCATTTCAAATAGTTATTTTTATTTGGGCAAACTGTTGTGGATGATTGTCTCGCGCCCCACACAGGTATAACACGTCGTTCAATAAGTCTCGGGACTAACTATGCAAACAACATTTTATCAGCAAAATTCTTTATTATTCATCAACATAATCTCCTTCAAGTATAATACAATCATTCCAACGCTTCTTTAACTTTTCAATGACATGTTTGTAGAACGATTTGTCTTTTGACTTAAAATGAGCCTCAGTAGCAGCGATCACCTCCTCATTTAAGCCAAATCTTTTTCCCTGAAGCATCTTTTTGAGATCCGCAAAGAGCCAGCAGTCGCTGGAGGCCAGATCCGGCGAGTACGGAGGATGAGAAAGTAGTTGGAAGCTTAATTCGTTGAATTTGGTCATCGCTTTGATTGACTTGTGGCACGATGCGATGTCTTGATGAAAGATGACTTTTTTCTTCTTCATGTGTGAGCGTTTTTTCACTATTTCGCCCTTCAAACGATCCAATAACAGCATGTAGTAGTCGCTATTGATGGTTTTTGCTTTTTCGAGGTAGTAAGTAGGAAAATTATACCATTTGCATCCCAGAATACGGACGCCATTACTTTGCCGATCGGTTGTTGTGTTTTTAGACGCTTTGGGTGGCTTTCACCGGTCGTACGCCATTTAGTTTTCGACGGAGTAGAATCCGGATAACGTTTTTCAAGCCATTGCTGAGCTTGCATACTGTTTTTTCCCATTAGAAAATAATTTTTTACCACACACGAAACTCGTTTTGGTTCATTTTTTCACAATTGCAAAGGTAACGTCACTTTAACCACTATAGCTTTCATCGTTATGTTTCGAATTACATCAAATTTTGACACATCTTATTTGAAGGTTGGTACTTCTGAACCTTGGTATATAAATGGCATTATTAGCGCCATCTGTACGCTAGTCCCGAGACTTATTGAACGATCAAGTACCTATACATAGTTACGTCTTCGACTATACCGGCTGCCTAGGGCATGTTTGGCATGTATTAGATCTTTGATACGTCATATATGGAGGCTCTTTATTTGTACTCCATACATAAAAATATTATACAACTGAAGTCATTCAAAAATATTTCGTAAAACACTTCAAAAATCTACGTTATAATATAACCTCACTTTTACTATACACGTTTTCCTAACTTCATTCTTGGATAGTCGAATGTCATCAACTTGCAGTAAAACCGTGGTATTAAAAATCGAAATATGGCTGAATAACACTTGCTGGGCTCAGGAAACCGGAGTCGTCTCCTCCTTTGTGTATCTATAATAATGGATATCTATCAACTAGTTAAGTTTTGGTCATAGCGGATTATGTAACACATTTAAAATTTAAAGTTAAGACAAAACTATTATTTTTGTGTTTAACTAGTACTAAATTTTCAAATAGGTAGCGCTGTTATATATTATAGATTAACTAGGAGACACATCACCTGATGACTAACGTAGCCTATGAGTTACCGTCTTTTGAGTGTTAAAAATTACTCAAACAGTTTTCTGTGAGACTGTGGTAGCACTCTGGTAAAATCGACTGATATGTACCGAACTATTTCTATTAAATTATCTTCGTCATTGAACGGGTTATTTTATTCAATCGTTTTGTATTGACTTTAGTACAAACTATATGTACATATATGTATTAACAAGATCGTAGAGCCGCGCTGATTTCAGCACGAACGTGTCGACTCGACCGAGGCAGTACTACTCTCACAGAAAACCAACCTGAAGCGACAGTATCCGTGCTGTCGTGTTTCCTTGGTCAGTGTAAGGCTGGAGGTCCATTGATGAAAGGGAACAGTCATTGTGGTGAGCCTTACACTGCCACGTTTCTGTCATGCCTTTTGTCTCCCAGAGTGCGTATGTATACCATAAAACTAGACACATTACAATATTATGTGAACCCTATGTATGTATGCGAATTTATAAGACAAAAACCTACTAGCATTACGCTTCTTTTGCTACAAAATTCGAACTTAATGTTGCATTGTAGTCAATAAATTTGAACATTCCATCTAACGGTAAATTACTTTAAACCGAAACGGATGGGACTGTCAGTGTGACGTGTTCAGGTTAGCGAACGCTTTGTCTGTTTGTATTAAAAAAGATGAATGGAGCAACTTGTCCAGTCCCTGGTTAGAGTCCCCTTTGTTAAAAGAACAAAGTAATTAAAAGAGCAAACGCAAAGTGTTTTACTACTTTATGACGTCAAAAAGGATTTTTACAATTCAAGAAATATTTAGATAACTCCTGAGTTTTACTGTTTTGTATTTTATTTATATTTGTAATGCCTCAAAAATCCACTCGTTGTCAATCGACTCAAACAATTCCATTTCAGTTTAAAAAAGAACTAACCTAAAGAGGTTTTTTCCGTAGTTAGTAGATTGTTCACAATTATTTCTTTGTGTATAGTTTAAGCCTGAAATTTTCAAGTTTCGCTCGTATCTACCAATAGCATTCTCTCGTCGATTTAATTAATTAAAAAAAGCAAAAAATCTACCTACCACGAGGCAGCTTCGTGTGTAGAGCTCACTAGGAGAGCTTCCGTATTAACAATTGTACCTAAATATGGTGATATTTTGTTAAGTCAAAGCTCCATGCATCTCCTCTGCCCTACTTTTCCTTCTGGACTTTAAGCGTAACCGGTTTTATTATCTACAGGTACTTGTTATGAACGTAACTAAAGCAAATTCTTCGTTTTTATATTTTATTTTATATCTTTATGATTCTTTAATGCAAATTTGAATGGGACAAAATAGAAAGTATTCTCCCAAATAATCTCCCAAATTTTGAAACAGAAATCATAGAGCTCTGAAGTATTGAACATAAAAAATACAACCAAATTAAGTTATATTTTTCGGAGGTTCTCAATTGAAAATTTCCTTGAATTTTGTGAAAAAAAAAACAATAATCACCCACCCGCTTTCTAAGTCACTTTATTAATTATTGGTAGTATTTGCAGTTCGTTTGGCGCGGTAACTTGGAATATTGATGCGATCACTTAGGTAAGCACGAATATATATACATGAATTATATTAAAGTAAATATCCATAAATATCTCGCGACGCTATATTAGACAAACTTGTACCTATTACGTAAGCGCATGAGAATGGCTAAGAAGTACACTTAATTAAATTGTTTTTGGCTTATTGCAAACATAAATTTGTTTTTTAATGCTATTTTATAAATCAATTGCTGATTGCAAAAAATATAGCACCTACAACAAATATATAACATAATATTTCGGATATCTGACATAACGATATCTAGCTACAAACTAAGCAGAGCTGGTGCTCTGAAATCTAAATTGACAGATAAGAAACTAATGCAGTTTTTTTGTAAACACAATACATAGAAAATATCCAAACTCCGAAACAAATATTTGCAAATCATACTTACATTTGGTTCGATCTGGGAATTGAACCCGAGACAGCACAATCGCATACGCTAACGCTCCATGATGCTGTTTATGATAATGACACTACACTTAAAACAAATATTGCTGATCACACTTTGAAGTAGTGTACCTCGATGGGATCACAAAAATTGGCTTATATTTTTTGTAAATTGCTTGAAATTGTCTCAGTCCATGTTGATTGTAGATTCTAAACTCATAAATCGAGCGATACACACACAATAGTTACAATTTCTGTTTTGTCAAGAATTTAACAAAATAAATATAATAATATTATACGTATTGAAAATCAATTATATACCTAATATGTATAGGTATTTGAATGAGCAGATCTACACCCGCCTGTTTCCAAGGGGGTGAGCGTTATGAGAACAAAGTTCAAATAAACTAGGTTACTCTTTTTAATATTCTAGATAGAAACAATTGCATTAATAAATACACACCACAACAGTGTTTTTATTGTATTTAATAAGGATTAAACGGTAAAAAGGTAGTGGAAAGAAAATAAGATAAAGAGAAATCAGAATAAAAAAGAAATTTAACTAAAACTTTCCATTTTTATTAACAATTCTCAGCAGAGAATCAATTCACGATTATCACAAGTTAATTATTGAAATAAAAATTAATTGCGTGAAGTTACAGAAACTTACCAATTTTAAGTCTTGGGTTCGAAGCTTTCCAAACATCTATTTATTATAATATAATGTAACGCGTAAGTACGTACTTAATACACACGTTACCATCTAGGTCTGCGCTAAATGTTGCTTGTATAATCTAAGCTTCTATCTATGTCTTCTAAAACAGATTGACATTGTTATTTTGTATGTACATAAGAGTACCTACATTTTATAAGTAGAAACACACAAAAAGTATTTACTAAAACTTATTCATATGTGTATTCTAACATGTATTGTGAGCAGAAATAGAATCTCTTTATCTTAAGATTATAATGTTTTTAAGCTCCAGTCAATATCCCTGTACTTCGCTACCGCACGGCTCTTTACGTCACTGTTATGTTATAATCGAATACAAACAATTCGATTTAATGAATATTTTCGTGCTGACCAAATGTGCCTTATTATGTGGCTATGCTTACTTAATTTCAATTGTTTATTTAGTGGTATTCTTTTATTTAGGTAGGCCTATTGTTAATTTGCAAGACAATACCTACGCAAATAAGTCTCCAAGACCTCTTATCTTCAAGGAATCTTAACAAACAAAAAGAAAAGTGTCAAGGACAAGCAAAGCCCGGTGTCCAGTTGTCCAGGGTCACGGTGTTCTCAGTCACTAGGGGCGTACTGTGTCAGTCTCGCATGGGGTTCCGTGGGGCTGGCGGCGAGCGGTTGACTGCGCGAGGGTAGCGGCGCGCCGCAGCACGACGGCGCAGCGTGCTCGCGGGACGGCGAAGTCCTGCCATTGGCCGCATGCACGTGGCCTGATCTCGCACCATGGCAACCGCTCCGTCCCGCACCCGCCCCGCTCTCCGCAATTAGATATCGCGCAAGCCATCGCCTCCTCGCATTTCGCATTCACAGTCGCGCTGAAAACGAAGTCGCGACGTGACGTGCCGGACGTCCGTAGAACGCGCGCCGGTCGATATTCACGAACCCATATTATTACGACGCGACGAACCTTATAATTACAAACAGTGTTCAGCGCTTTGTGCTTTCTATTCACCGCACGCTGATGTTTTACGTCAGTCAGTCAGGATTGTTCAAACATACAAAAATATAAACTCATCACATTCATTGATTGAATACTCCGCAGTCACAAATTGGGATCTTGATTAATTCTGTAAGTTACACTACCTAAACACTTAAAATAAATACATTTAGAATTTAAGTTACCAGGAAAACCAATGTTCTGTGTCACAATATATTCGTCCCTTGTCAAACCGTCAAGAGTGCAGTTAATATCTTAGTCATAAACGACGCTGTAATAGTGATAGTACAATCATTAACACAATTTTATTAAAAGTAATATATTTTTATCGATTTCAAGGAAACAGGAGTCGGCGAGTCACACGGATGTAAAACTCATTGATTTTCCTCACCCGACTGTTTACCGTATGTCGCACACACTAAAAAATGTTAGAACAAATAATAACCTCGCACGTAATAGTTAAGTATGTTAGAAGTGGTATGTAAATATAATGAATGACAATTAGTAGATAGGTATTTTATAAATATCAAGGCATTTAAGTGGACTAGGACAGGCTCTATTTGCGCACCGAACGCCTAAAATGTAATGTTCGTACTCGGGCTGCACTAGCAGTTAGCACCATGCTGTATGCGAGTGCAGAGGCGAGCCGAGCTTTGAAAGGAACATGATTTACATCAGGAGGTGATGTGACGTCACTTGCGGTCAGACTTAGCCCATGATCCGCTCCGCTCGGCTCAGATGATGTTGATGTTCAGCAACGGCCGTGACTGTAACTGTGCATCGCTCATCGTAAACGACTGGTATAATTATCGTCCAACTAGTATTTAGAAACTCATGTTTTGTTGTTGCTCGTACATTAAATAGTAACATTAGTACTGATTCGTATAACAATACAATAACGTTGAAGGAGATAAAGTCACAATGAACTGTGTGTGTTTAGAACTGTGAGTGTTGGAATAACAGTGAACGCACTGAACAAAATTTATCTACATGTTGTGTGTGTAATGCAAATAAACTCCACTTCTAAACAGCTGTACGGCTAATGAAGGAAAAATTGCAGGGACTGGGAATGGAGTCTCCTGACGTCGTCACATAGGTATCGGTTTCAAAGAGAGGCAGACGTTAGTATCGATTGTCGCGCTATTCTGCTGGCCTCTGGCCTTAACTTATGATGTCGTTCAGAGTCGGAACGCAGTGTTACCATGTAGTCGTCTGCTGATCAATATTTTTTTAAAAATAATATACACCCACAGATGTTAACATATGTCAAAGTAAAGATTTTTTATCTACTTAAAATATTTGAAATGATTTAGTCGGGATACTAATGAATAATAATAAGTAAATCATCATCAAGACGATTTGATAAACATGACTCTTTTTGTTTATTGCATGTGGGAACCAGCTTTACATAGTTAAATGCTTTTTTTTCTTGTGCGCTTGGCTTTTCCAGAGTGCCTAACATATTTTCATGCGGTTTTTATCATCAAATATACGAGTATATAAATCTTCCTTGAAACATAACCAATTTAGGTTATGATATAGGCCGATATTACCCCTGTGAAGCGGGGCGGGGCGGGTCATAACAAGTTAAAATGTAGCATAGAAAATTGAGGCTCGTGGCTCCAGCGGTTAGCGTATGCGACTGTTATTTGAGAGGTCTCGGGTTCGTTTCCCGGGTCGGAGCAAAAAATGTTATTGAATTTTTCTTACAAGGAATTCCTAATATTATAACAGCTCGGTGTATGGTAGTCTGCGGTATTGCCCATCCGTGCCTCGTAGAACAAATTAAATCGTCGGCCCGGTCATGAACATCTGTGACAGTACGTTGAAAGATACTGAGTAACAACTGACAACTTCCACCTTCGAATTCAGTTCGCCCTAAGGGTTGCGGCAGTCCGATGCCAGGCTAGGAAGAACATAAAAAATTGAGGGATACAATTTTTTGTTGATGCGTACTAAATGCTTAATTGATTTTAAAATCTTTGGCCATTGTGCGCTGTCATAATTGTTGTGACGGTAAAAACCTACAGGCAGTCAAAGAAAAAGTTATATTACGAAAAATTGTGTTGAATTTTAATCCATTATTTATTTTATATTGAAAACGTTGGAATAGTACGAGCAGTAATTTGTGTTATAGATACTGTCGAGTATTGTTGGTAGTCATACACACCCGTGTAATCATACGCTTGTGCTATCATTTTGTACATTTAGTGTTATGACCAAGGCCGTCGACTGTACATCTGTTTCAGTTAGTGTTTTAGGGACGCTGTTCTCAAATATATAGGCAATTAGTAAAACGCTTGAAGTGAACTTCACCAAATCTGACAAGAACACTAATAGTAACTTGTAGTTATTGGATTATTAGATATTTATTATTATATCGACGCTGAAATCTAGCGATACGGTGAGTCATCCACTTTACGGAAACTTGTTATCGATACTATATTTTAACACAAAAATGATTCATTGCTAATGATGAATAAAAAAGTTATTTTCGTTTTCCACGACATATGTATGTAACCATTAACAGAAATAAGCGCCACCACGTAACAGAGTGGACATTCAAGCAGGACCCCAATACTGCTATTTTCAACCTGTTCACAGGAATCCTCTTCTTCGACGTAGCGAAAGCTTTCGACAAAGTGTGGCACAACGGCTTATTATTTAAGCTGTCTACCATGGGAGTGCCACACGGACTCGTGCTCATTATACGAGACTACTTGTCGAATCGAAGCTTCCGCTACCGAGTAGAAGGGTCACTGTCCTCCACTCACCCCATTCGAGCCGGTGTCCCACAAGGGTCCGTGCTCTCCCCCCTACTCTTCACGCTGTATACTAGCGACATTCCGAAGCATCGGCATGTGCAGACGGCACTATTCGCAGACGACACGGCTATCTACTGCTCGGGGGTGAACCCCTCGACAGTAGCCAAAAAACTCCAGACCGCAGCCAACGCACTGGGCGTTTGGTTCCGGAAATGGAGGATAGAGGTCAACCCCGAGAAAAGCCAGGCGGTGCTGTTTCACAGAAGACAGCTAAGCTTGTATCCTTTGGAGAAGACCCCTCAGATTAGGATGTTCGGCAAGTCTATCCCTTGGGCTAGGCAGGCCAAATACCTAGGCATAACCCTTGACGACCGTCTATCCTTCGGCCCCCACATCAAGGCAGTCCGCAGCCGGGCTGCCTTCGTGCTAGGACGTCTACACTGTTTAATTAACGCGCGTTCGAAATTAAACTTAAAAAACAAAGTTAGATTGTACACGGCATGCATACGTCCTATAATGACGTACGGCAGCGTAGTATTCGCACACGTTAGGCCACACAGGATCCATAGGCTTCAAACACTACAGAATAGTTTCATGCGCAAAGCTACGGGAGCACCGTGGTATGTACGCAACGTCGATCTTCAAATCGACCTCAGATTGCCGACCATCAAGCAATTCATTAAACAGTGCTCCCTTAGCTACTTTGACTCTGCTCCGACTCACCCCAACCCTCTAGTGGTTGCGGCCGTTTTTTTTTATTGGAATTGATATTTAGCTGTTGGCCTCAGACGGCCTCTACAACTTTACCCGGTTTGGTTACGGTGAGCGCTGAGGGCTCTCAACCGGCCTTTATTAAACAACATTGCCCAAGGGCACCCCCTGCGGGGTACGAACCTCGGCTTGGGGTGTTGCTGAAACACTGGGGCGGCCTACTCCCATGTTTTGTTGACGGTTTACGCGGCCCGTGTTCCGCCCCCGCCGGCGGGGACGAAAACGCGGACGGTTCGCACCTAGTGTGTTCGCTCTGCGTTGAGCGCGTGTAATGTCGTCGTCTAGCTCCCCTAACGCGTGTTTGGGTCGACGTATTTTTGATATTTTACTCGGTGAGTAATTTACAGCCGCAACCACTAGAGGGTTGGGGTGAGTCGGAGCAGAGTCAAAGTAGCTAAGGGAGCACTGTTTAATGAATTGCTTGATGGTCGGCAATCTGAGGTCGATGTGAAGATCGACGTTGCGTACATACCACGGTGCTCCCGTAGCTGTGCGCATGAACCTATTCTGTAGTGTTTGAAGCCTATGGATCCTGTGTGGCCTTACATGTGCGAATACCACGCTGCCGTACGTCATTATAGGACGTATGCATGCAGTGTATAATCGGACTTTGTTTTTTAAGTTTAATTTCGAACGCGCGTTAATTAAACTGTGTAAACGTCCTAGCACGAAGGCAGCCCGGTTGCGGACTGCCTTGATGTGGGGGCCGAAGGATAGACGGTCGTCAAGGGTTATGCCTAGGTATTTGGCCTGCCTAGTCCAAGGGATAGACTTGCCGAACATCCTAATCTGAGGGGTCTTCTCCAAAGGATACAAGCTTAGCTGTCTTCTGTGAAACAGCACCGCCTGGCTTTTCTCGGGGTTGACCTCGATCCTCCATTTCCGGAACCAAACGCCCAGTGCGTTGGCTGCGGTCTGGAGTTTCTTGGCTACTGTCGAGGGGTTCACCCCCGAGCAGTAGATAGCCGTGTCGTCTGCGAATAGTGCCGTCTGCACATACCGATGCTTCGGAATGTCGCTAGTATACAGCGTGAAGAGTAGGGGGGAGAGCACGGACCCTTGTGGGACACCGGCTCGTATGGGGTGAGTGGAGGACATTGACCCTTCTACTCGGTAGCGGAAGCTTCGATTCGACAAGTAGTCTCGTATGATGAGCACGAGTCCGTGTGGCACTCCCATGGTGAGTAGCTTAAATAATAAGCCGTTGTGCCACACTTTGTCGAAAGCTTTCGCTACGTCGAAGAAGAGGATTCCTGTGAACAGGTTGCGTTGAAGCCGATCGCTGGTGTATTCAACGATGCGGTGAACTTGGTGGACGCACGAGTGTTCGGTTCGGAACCCGAATTGCTCGTGGGGGACGAGAAGATTAGCATCGGCATACGCTTTCAGCCTACTGTAGATTAGACGCTCGTATAGCTTGCCTAATCCGTTAAGCAGACTGATCGGTCTATAACTGGTCGGTTCGGACTTCGGTTTGCCAGGTTTGGGTATCCCAATAACAACGGCTTCTTTCCACTGTTGTGGAAAGATGTTGTTTTTGAGTGCTGCGTTGAAGATGAACGTCAGCAGGACCAGTAGCCTCTCCGGAAAGAGTTTTAACACCCTGTTTGTGATACCGTCCGAACCGGGCGCCTTGCGAGCGTGTAGGCCCTTGACGATCGTTTCGACTTCTTCGGGGGTGACCGTGTCTAGGTCATGTTCATCTGTCGTCGTTCCCGTCGGCGTTGATGTTGATGTAGGAAGTGAGGTTATTAGGCGCTCTACTTCCGAATCAACTTCGGCTATTTGGTCCGAGTCGCAGTGTATTACGCTGGGCGTGCACTGATTCTCTAGACTCTCGGCCAGGCACTCTGCCTTTTCGATATCGTCGAATGCCGGTGGAAGGTTAGGTCTGCTTAGAGGAGGCATAACGGTGACGGTGTCTCTCTTAAGCGAGCGGGATAGTTGCCAGAAGGCATGGTGGGTAGGTTCAAGGTCTTGTAGTGTCCTATCCCACCTGTCTTGGCGCATTTGGTCGATGCGTGACTTGACCGCTCTTTCTAAGCGTCGTAACCTGATCCTGTTGGCGTCGCATGGATATCTGTCGTAGGCTCGTACGGCGGCGTTCTTCCGCCTCAGCAGCTCACGTACGTCATCGGGTAGGTCCCAGCGGCGATCGTTCGTCGCCGGTGCCTCCCGAGTGCATTCGTTAATTAACGATTGCACGTGAGCTGTGAGGTTGTCGATCGCCATCGTGGTGTCCTCTTGGCTATTTATGTGGTCGGGTATCCTATCTAGATGCACGGACGAGGTTGCCTCGAGTTTTGTCCCGAGGCGCCTCCAGTCCGTGGTTCGTCTAGTGGGGGTACGATGACCTGTGTCGATGGGACCCAGTCTGGGTGCGAACTCCACGACCACAGGTCTGTGGTCTGAAGTTAACTCGTGTAGCACCTCTACTGAACACAAACGTAGGTTTATGTTCTTTAGGAGTGCCACGTCCAGAATGTCGGGTCGGTGAGACACGTTGTGCGGATAGTGGGTCGGTTCGAGCGGGGCGATGATGTCGAACGCTAGTCTATTCGAGAGCGACTCCAAGGCTCTGCCTTTGGCGTTGGACTGGTGACAGTTCCAAATGGTGTTCTTGGCGTTAAGGTCGCCGCCGATTATCACGGCGTCGCTCAGTTCTAGCAGCGCTCGGAGGTCGCTCTCGAGTAGTTGCCGATTGGGTGACAGATAGGCTGAAACTAGCGTGATCGATTGGTGTCCGGTCATGCCTATTCGACAGACCGAAGCCTCGATGCTAGTCAGCGCAGGCGGATCCATAGGTACGCAGTGAAGGGACCTTTTGTAATATATGAGAGTTCCCCCTAGCGCAGAGTCAATCCTATCGTTGCGGACCACAGAGTAGTTCGCAACGTTTGGGTTTCTCTGCGAGGGTTTCAAAAAGGTCTCTTGCACTAGCAATATGTCCAATTGGTGTGCCCTAAGAAAAACGCCAACTTCATCTCGTTGCCTACCGATGCCGTTGGCGTTGATGTACCCTAACTTGAGTGATCGGGGTTTGACTCTGCGTGTTGGTGTGCAATCCATTATGGATTACATTTAAACGCGCCTAGCTTCTCGAGTACGCTCGAGTACCTGACACTAACACTGAGGAGGGCCAACGGATTGCCCTCGTTTTGCCGGATTAGACTAGCGAGATGACGTAGCTCGCTAAAGTCGATCGCACTCGCGAACCTTGCCACTAGGGATAGGTCCGGGTCGATCGTTTGCGGTAGTTGGCTCCTGTAGTCAACTACGAGCGGCTTGGGCCCTCCCTGGAGAGGCTTTGTGGGCCGCTCGACAGGGGCTGCCTTTACGGGTACTGGGGCAGGTATGGGGGCCTGCATCGTCTTCCGCACGGGCAGAGGTGGGAAGGTCTCCCCGGTCGTCCTGGGAGTGGCCCAGGCGTTCGTTTTTGGCAGAGGAGCGGGTTTAAAGCTCCCCCCAGTCCCTGCAGCAGCAGCAGCAGCAGCAGCAGCAGCAGCAGCGACGACTGGGCGGGGACGCTGAGGTCCTTTCGCCTTGGGGGTTTTAGGCGCCCTCGGGCAACCTCGATAGTTGGCCGGGTGGCCTGTTTCGCCACACAGTACGCACGCGACTGGCTCAGTGCATTGGGCCCTGTCTTTGGGCCTTTTGCACTGGTCCGTCGCGTGGTCTTCCAGGCACTTGACGCACCTGGGGCGCGCGAAACAGTTACGCGCCGAATGCCCATAGAGCTGGCAGCGGTGGCATTGTGAGATGCCACTTCTACGGTGAGGTGGCTCTATAGTTATGCCCGACAGCCCGCAGATGGACGACATCTTAAAGATGTCCTTGCCGGCGGGGGTGTCGTCGAGAGTAACCAACACCATGTCGTAAACGACGTTGGTGCGGCCTTTAACCATCCGGTGTACCTCATGCACCGGGTAGTTGGGTGTCAAGGCTTGTTTGATCTCCTCGGGGGAGATCTCCTTGGGTACGTTGCGAACAACGACACGGAGCTTTTTGTCCTCCGGCAGAGTGTACGTGTGGTAACTCACGTCCCTCTCCCGAAGGAGCTTCGAGAGCGCCCTGTGGTCGCTCGCGGTGGCCAGGGCAACTTTGATGCCCTGTTGGGTGCTACGGGCAGAGTGGTAGCGTATGCGGCGCTCATTGCACCAGGTGGAGATCGCCGTCCACCTCGATTTTTCTTGGATGAAAATCGGAGGTGGGGTGGGGATCCTTGGCGCGGCCGCCGAGGCGTCGGCGATAGCGGGCGTGGACCTCCCCGAGGGGGAGTTGCCGCCCTTGGGCCCCGGAGAGGCGCGAACGGGGGCGGGTGCTGTCGAGTTATCTATATCCTCCGACAGCTTTGGGGCCTTGTTTGGCCCCTTCTTGCCTTTACGGGCGCGCTTCCTAGAGGAGGACACGACCGTAAAACCGGACTCCTTTGAAGAAGAGGAGGACGTGGAGGACGAGGACTCGTCCTCGCTGGCGTCGGAGCCCCCGGACTGGTCCGCTCCTTCGTCATCGCCCGAGTTTGCCTCGGGCTCTGGAGACGTTTCCGTCTCCATGTCCTGAGTCCTTTCCTCGGTCAATTTTATGAGGAATTTCCTCTGGATGAGCTCGAGGACTTCGGGGTCCTCGAGGATGGCGTTTATGTCCGCTCCCAGACGTTGGAGAGCGGACCCCGCGGAAAGGCCCGCGAGGGCCATTTCGGCGGTTTTCGGCGGTTGTTGTGCTGCCAACAGCAACAACAGCAGCAGCAAACAGTCCTAGTCCCCGGGTGGGACAACCCGGGGGTGTGAGTGTGCTTGGCCTCCCAGCCGGGGTAAGGCCGGGAGGGTGTGCTTAAAAATAAGGTGTGCCCTAAGCTTGTATCCCTTCGCCAATCTCAATGTGCGTCGGGTTCCTAACTGCCCAGATGCCGGGGTGGTATGGGCCTGTCGGCCGGCACACCCAAACTAACAGCTGAGAATAGGATGTGGAGGTAAGGGTGGGGTGGGAGGGCGACGGCTAGGCTCGACTAGGGGACACCCCCAAGGCCGAGTTGTCTAGCCCCAGCCGACTTTGCCTAACCCAGAAGGGGCTAGGCAGGCGGGTCGGGTCACCGCCCACTCGGTTCGTTGACACCGTAAGGTTTCCACCGAGTGACCAATTGGATTTACCCTGAAGGGGCCAAAGACTTCGTTGTTGTATACAGAAACTTGCGCCTCTGTGAAGGACGGCGCACTATCCAACGTCGTATTTAAAAATACGACGTTAAACGCACGCGTCTCGTTCACAAAGAGCGCTGACTATGACTTCACTGTTTAAACAAGAAACGAGAAGAACTAGCGCTTCCGTGACAGACACGCACTAAACAAAGTCGAATTGAAAAATACGACTTTGAATGTACGCGCCTTGTTCACAAAAACACTGACGCTGTGAGCGCAGTATGCCGCAAACGGGCGACCGTTACGACACACCGACACACAGCGGTGACGTAGGCGCCGCGATGGCGCGAAGCGACAGGTGCGGCGTGGCGCGGGCGCGATGTCACAGCGGGAGCACTCGAGCACTTGTCGGACACGTCCACTCGGGACGCGCGTCCGAAGCGGAATGATGTTGCGGCCGTAAACTACACACCGAGTAAAATCTCAAAAATACGTCGACCCAAACACGCGTTAGGGGAGCTAGACGACGACATTACACGCGCTCAACGCAGAGCGAACACACTAATTACGAACCGTCCGCGTTTTCGTCCCCGTCGGCGGGGGCGGATCAAGCGCCGCGTAAACCGTCAACAAAACATGGGAGTAGGCCGCCCCAGTGTTTCAGCAACACCCGAGCCGAGGTTCGTACCCCGCAGGGGGTGCCCTTGGGCAATGTTGCTTAATAAATGGCCGGTTGAGAGCCCTCAGCGCTCACCGTAACTAAACCGGGTAAAGTTGTAGAGGCCATCTGAGGCCAACAGCTAAAAATCATTCAAAAAAAAAAAAAAAAAAAAAAAAATCCTTTCTAGGGAGAGGTCAAGCTGTGGTCAACTAAAGAGTGTTGATGAAAATGTAGGCACAGTAAGAGGAATATATCTGTTTGGATTGAATAGATAGAAATATACGGCAAGAGGGATAATGTCTCTGCATATAGCAAGTACGAGTATCTTTTACTCGACATACCTTCCACTGAGTTAAGCGTGCAAGCGTTAAGGGACAGTTTATGTAAACGTCGCTGAATGTTACAGTCATAACTGCTGATCCAGAAAAGAAAATCATACCTACCTGCGGCTTAAAGCTTCTACCTCACGGACTGTAATTCTGATTTAGATCACAGTACAAGCTAAAAAATGATTAAGTTTTGAACGTATTCAGGTATATTTTAAGTCGATCCTAACCTAGTTTAAAAAAGAGCCCTGCAGATAGAAGGCAAGAAAAGTTAAGAATTGATATCAATACATTCATTATTTATTTTAAAATTGTATTAATTTGTAGCTCAATAATTGTTTATCAGTAATTATATCAAATCTTTGCGATTTCATTGGAAAATCCATGCGATTCTATAACGAAAGTAATGAAGCGGACTTGTGATTATTTTTAGAAAATTTAAACTGCTTAAGACATCTGGAATTAGTGCTAGCTCGCCGCTGCCCCAGTGGGCAGCAACAGTGCTCCGGAGTACACGAAAGTTTTTTTTTTAATATAAACCCTTCCACAGTGACTACTCTGTCTGATGGACAGCATGACTAGAATCCAAGAGTAACTAGGTCACCATTACTTTAACCATTAACTGAACGATTCTGAACCTTGTTTACCTAAAATTGCAAACATTGATACGTTGGTTCGAATAGTTCAGCAGGCAGGATTTATAATTATTTTTTTTATAGGTACTTGACCGAAGCACCGAATCTTTTCGCGAACAATGAATTCAAACCTGAATCAGAAAGGTGGGATGAGTCGTGTCACAACATTTGTCATTTTTTTTAAGATTTATTTGTCATCTTCCGGTAGCAGCGTGCGTAGTGAACGATAAGTTGCCGAAACAGATGTGACGTATAAGGAAAATAAATCATAAAATAAGTCATAATGAATGCAAACTATTTTTATATACTTTCTTTCTTTCTACGAGTGTTTTGCCCAAAGTAGTTTGGGGTTGGCTTTAAGTGTACTGCGATACGGCTGAACTTACATGGAGTAAACTGCCATCAGACCTCCACAGCCCAACTGCTTGGCGATATGGGAATTTTGTATTAAGATTGCTGTCGGACTTTTAGTACTTTACTGTACTTACTTTTGTTTATGTTCTAAGATGTTCGAATGGCAACCGGAACTGGCAGTTTAAAGTGAACTCCATAGCACAGAAGGGTCTCAATATGTTAAGAATGGTTGTTGTTGTTGTTGTGTAAAGAATGTGGCACCCATCCGTACACTGACCAGACTAGGATTACTTTACTTTGCAATGTGCAGGTGCTTGTTTATCAGTAGAAGTTGCAGGGGTAAACCTGCAACTTCTACTGATAAACAAGCCTCATTGTTAGTTCGCGGAATTCTTTTTGAATTGTGATATTAAACGAGAATAGCAGATCCTGTACCACCGCTAGTAACGTGTACTGTACGGTTATGATAAATGTACCGTTTATAAAGTGAATCATTTTAACTATTACTTAGTTATCATATGTTTAGAACTTTGCTAAAAGAATTAAATGTTGTTACAACTGCAATAACAACACATACATTCTTACGTTTTCTAAATTCGCTATTCTTAAGATCTGCTTAGTTTGAAAACTAGATGGCGTTATATGTCAGATGTCGGTTTTTTTATTAATAACATAAAGTTAATAAAAAAGGATAGAATATATAAATCGGTATTTATGAATGAGCTTACTTGTGTATTTAGAAGCAGAGAGAGAGAGAACATTTTTTTAATTTTATCGACGAGTTAATAAAATCATAAATGAAGGATTTTGATTTCAACAAAAAGGTACTACGCCTTCTTGTTGACAGCTATCATGGCTGTCGACTTTGATGGAGTAATTTATTTACTTATTGTTATAATGAGTGCAAAGTTCATTGAAACTATGTAAGTTGGGGTTTTGAGCACCGCCAACTGAAGTATTATATACGGTATATACGATTGTAGGTATGTTACCACTACTGATCACAAACAAATATCTCGTGAGATTTAAATTATTGACAAATTATCAAAATTGGTTGATGTGCTCGTTTTGCCGGTTTCTCAGAACTCCCACACGAGTTACCGCGGCCTATCTGCATTGTCTTATTTCACCAGCTGACACTAGCGCTATATTTTATCCTAACTTTTCGTGTTATCCATTTTCCGACCTTGGATGAAATACGAATGAATCTGTTTAAAAAAAAATGAACCGAATTCAATAAATACTAACAAAGAGAACTAAAAATGATAAATCTAATTGAAAAACTAAAATAAGTACGACTTTCAATGTGACGTAATCCAGATTTATCGACGCGCAAACGTTTAGCTGAATTAGGATTATTCCGCATGTTGTATTTTGAAATTACATCCATGTAAGATCCAGAAGGTGCATAAGCTAAAACCTAACGATTTAAATTTACACAAGTCGTAAGCCGAAACATTGTTAGAACGATTCAGTAATTTTGAAAACATCTTATTTCCTGACGCAGTCCATTTTCACCTCAACGGACATGTAAACAAACAGAACCGCAAGTACTGCAGTAGTGAAAATCCCAATGCTAAACATGAGAGGCCATTTCGTTCTTCCAAGATAACTGTATGGGCTGAAATTTGCATGTAATGCATGCATCATTTAAATTATGTAATTTTTAAAAAATAAATTCCAATTAATTAACTTTCTTGTAAATAAACAATTTTTATAGTTATATCAAATGGATTTTTACGATTTTTTCTAATGTTAACTAATTTTTAATTTTTCTATCGTTAGTTTTCCAGCTGCTTGTTATCGCAAAAATATCTTCATAATTATCAGATAGATGCAGCATCGCCTTGTTCTCATCTATTACGATATCAATAGCGGATTTTAGAATGTTTAATTTTTCAATATATTGCATTTTTATCTCTTCAATTGAGTCCTTATTCTGACATTGTATTGTTATGTTATTATGTTTGATCATTCAACCTTCTTTTGGTTCTCTTGGTATTAATAGGGTCAGTTTTTATAGTTTTTTTTTGGGTGACATGGAGTACAGTGCTTAGGAGTACGTTGAGTGGACGTGAACTTGAACTTCTATTTCTTACTGCCATCAGACCTCCACAGGCCAAGTACTGAGTGACATCGAAGTTCTGTAGAATGATTTTTAGGAATCATATTACCCGTAGCGATTGCTCCTTTTGCAATTTTGACCAACAACTTGACGTGCTCCCTTAGAATGGTCTCCCATCCATAAAC
This sequence comes from Hypercompe scribonia, assembly GCA_949316085.1. Taxonomy (NCBI): domain Eukaryota; kingdom Metazoa; phylum Arthropoda; class Insecta; order Lepidoptera; family Erebidae; genus Hypercompe; species Hypercompe scribonia. The sequence continues at coordinate 362,698 of OX438983.1, forward strand.
TGGCCTGCCTAGTATTGTTTAACTTTGAACCACGAACCCCTTTTAAAGGGACCACGGACACCTCCCAATACGCTTCCAAATAAAAAAGGCTTTTTCGAATCGGTTTAGGAAGAAAAGAAACATTTGAAAATAATTGTGTAACAAACTTTTTTTTGGCAAAATGTTTTGCTATCTCATTGGTTATTTCCTCGTGTATATATCTCTGTAACCCAGCACAAACACCTAAGAAATATCTTGAAATAATAAAACAAATTCAATTACAGGTGTATTCCACTTTTGGGTTGGTCTTGGCAGTATTTCAAGTAGGTAATGAGATTTCAGCACGATTCACTGATCTCAGCACGGACAGGTCACTCGACTCGGGCAGTACTACCCTCCCACAGAAGACCAACCTAAACCGCCAGCATCAGTGCTGTCGTGTTTCGTTGGTCAGTGCGAGACCGAAGGCCCATTGATGCAGGTGTGACAGTTATGGTGGTAATTGTGTAAACCTTACACTGTCACGATGACAGTCATGCCTTTTACGTCCCCAAGGGGGCGTGGAAAAGCATTTCACGAGGCCGCCACAGTCTGGATCACTATACTGCATTGTCTCCATTTGCAATGAGTATGGTGACCACAACTCTTTGACTCTATTCATGCTCTTCATCAGGCAGAGTAGCTTCACTTTGGCAGGCTATTATTTTTGAAAAAAAAAACAAAAAGAAAACAATTAAACTGAAAAAGTTTCCTTTTTTTTAAATTAGCTTAATTACGATGACGATTGTATTAACCGTGAGAAATACTCCCACGATAAAATAAATCATGGTTTATATGGCTAAAGATAAAACTCTTTATCATTTATGACATTGCACTCGTGTTTTTATCAAACATTAATGCGTTAATTGCTGTTTGTGTTGAAGTAGTAACAAAGTAGCAGACAACCTCTAAACTTCAATGTTGGCGGCAGTAACCGTGGCATGAATTTGACAACAGACTGATCCGTGAAGATTGCAGGTAAAGTGCGCGAGGTGTGCTAAATGGTGCCCACATACGAGGGAGGTCGGCGAGAAATAGCTTTGTGTTTCCTTTCTTCATTAAATGTAGAGTAGGTATGCAGACCCGCGACATATATGTATAGCCGTATATTATATATTTGCTCTTTAGAGAATACGTAATACTTTCCCTCATTAATCTATTGTACTGTGTCCTATAAAGTTTACAAATCGTTATAAGTAAATATAAATATCTCTACTCGTGCTTAAAATGTAAAACAATTACATGCCATATTTGTTGTGCTACTCTAATTTGTAACCGCTGCATGGCTGCTTTATAAATTAATATTGAAACATTAATATTAAAACATAAACTAAAATTAGTATGAACTAAACTTTCATTTGCCGTTTTATCAAAGGTTTGCCAGCCAGTTGTAAGAGTTTTGTAACTCTATATTTCTCTAACACCCTTTGATTTGTCGGGACCTAAACAAATTTCATTATCCTTTTTTTTAACTAAACCGAATTAGCAATATCAGTAACAAACAAGTGGGCGTTAATAATTAATTATGTTTGGGAGGCGTGCGACTATTGAAATCTAATCAAATAATAGTAATAAAAATAATGAAACAATAGAAGTATTTTGTAAGTCTGACATTTTTACACGTCGCACATTACAGCTAGAAGGCGCCGCCATTCGCTAAGACTCACTGTGTTAAGAAATGTCGAAACAAACTACAGAGATGTCTTTTTTTAAGTCCGTGAACAATGTTAAACAAAAATTAAAATTATAAGATTACAGTTCAGGGTCCGGATTGGCCTTTGGAAGAAAGGAACATAATTTTAAGTCGGTCAGTCCACACAGACGGCCTACGAGCCCGTCATCCCAAACCCAAACCGGCATTAATCAAAATGAACGACGTAAAGCGCGACACTACCGCTTGGACACTTGGGTAGGCCATGGCAACGCTCGAAACCACCAGAAACTTACAAAAGAAATACAAAATACATCAATAAATTAAATGTGAATCACTTTCAAACATAACAGCAATGATAGGAGCGTACACACGGGAGTGAGCAGCGTCCAACCAAAGCAAATTTGTAATTTAAATAATCTACAATTGTTTTGTATCTCTCTATACGAGGAGATACAGACACTAGTGTTACTTTCCTCAATGTTTGTGGCTTGTCATGAAAACTTGTTTCTGTAAGGCAACCGAGCGTAACGTAACGGCCGAACTTAGCCCCCGTAGCCAAGATTCAAGTGTTTCGCGTCAATGCTCTTTCTAAAATTGCTAACGCCTCTATTCTCTTGTATTATTGGGTACTATTTTATTTTGACCACGTGATTTAGCGTTAAGAGACGTTATTCACATACATTTCTTAATTTTCAAAGTTCACGTTTGTAGAACATCCACTTGGCTAGTGGGCTAATTGGATACCGCAATCGAAGGGAATGGGGTAACCGTTTGGTTGCCGTTTGATGGTACTTCAATACAACATGGCTTCTTGTTATCCGGTGTCCATGTAATGGGTCCTAGACAATGAACAATTGCAAACATGAGATGTAAAAAAAGTAAGGATTATTGAAATTTTGAAGAGCCCTGATGTCTTGCACCCTTTTTCCACGAAAGCCTTGTGTAGTTCAGAAATAATTGTGCCAAAGCAAGTGCACCAATAAATCCTATATTATTAATGCATACAGCAAGGTGTAACGGCTGTATCGGTCCTAATACCATCAGACAAGACATTACCAAAAGAAACCATCTTAGGCAAAAGTTGTAAAACTGAATAAAAATACGATTAATATAATATCATACAATATATTGTTGAGCTTTTCGCACTATATGCTATAAACGTTGAGTGTGTACATACATATATTGTACGTAGAATAGAATTAGCATTCATGAGCATACGAGTATGAAATTATCTGATATTCTTGAAAATAGAGAAATACATAAACAAATGGAAGTTATGAATTACAAGTGAATGACAATGACAGAAATGATTAAAAAGTAATGTATGAGTTAAGTTGAGATTTACGAACGTAGCGATCGAACTAGGATTTAGAAACAAACAACAAACAAATAATATTGAAATGCCTGTTTGTAAATTGAAATTAGGAGGTTTTTACAAAATGCATATGAAAGTGTATACGGTACTTAAACTAAAATAAGTAATTTTTGAAATTTTTGTGCCCACTAATCTTTATAACGACTGGACCGATGTAGATGGGACTTTCACTTGCTATAAGGAGTAACTTCGCCTACTTTATTTAAAAAAAATAGAGAGCTACAATAGAGAACGGCAAGAAAGCAAAATTAAGCAAAACCGATGATATAGTGAACAATATTCCATAGCAACAAAAACCACAGGTAATACCGCAGGGAGCAGTCAATAGCTAGCTAAATAATATAACTATGCCTCAGTGTTAAACAGCAACTTGTGACGTCACGCTGTACTTACGTCGAATTGTTTACTTTTTGTGGGACTCCATACAAACACTCGTTTGCTTTCTCCTGCGATCGGTTGCTCGCCAGTTGCCAACCCATACAGGACCCTGTGGTCGGTGAGACCAGTAGCACGACATCGACACACCGTCACGCACCACGTCCCAACTAGCCGTGAGATGAGGAAGAAAAACGCGTTATTTACAAAAATTTGGCAGATTTCGCAATACACAGGTCGTCTGTTATAAATATTTATTGCTACATGACGCCTGTTGTACAAGAGTGTATGTATATATATGTATTTATGAATTGTATATGGTAAATATCTGTGTTCAACATGTTTGGGTACGTTGTCGGTACCGAGTGAGTGGAAAGCTACACCTAAAGGCATCTTTAAAGTGTGTTCTAAACGCCATTTATTTCTAATGCTTTCCATCAGGTAGAGAAAAGTCATGTTGGCAGACTAATATATAAAAAAAAAAAGCTCAAAACGCATTTTCTTTGTGTCAAGTTGGTACGCAGTTTAAATTAGTTTTGAGCAACCCAGTATGAATGCTACCAACACTTTACTTTCGGAAAATAGTATGGAGAAGTCATGTATACCAACACCGAGCTTCACGTTTAGTTCCAAAGCGGAAGAGAAAATCCAAATACTTTAATATGCCTCGGTGGCGCAGCGGTAGTGAATTCGACTGCTGTTCTTGAGGTCTCGGGTTCGATTCCCGGGTTGGACAAAATGTTTGTATGATCTGCAAATATTTATTTTGAAGTTTGGATGTTTTCTATGTATAATATGTATGTATTTACAATAAAAAAGTATATAAGTATTCTATCAGTCAGTCTAGTTATCACAGCACAAGGTCTGCGTAGTTTGAAACTAGATAACGTTGTGTGTCAAATGTCCCAAATATTTATTTATTTATTTAAAAAAAAGAAAAATTCTATGTATAATATGTATACACTTACAAAAAATAATAATATGTATATTTATATCAGTTGTCTAGAAGCCATAGTACAAGGTTTGCTTAGTTTGGGACTAGGTGGCGCTACATATCAGATGTCCGATATACATATTTTTTTTTATACCACGACGGTGGCAAACAAGCATACGGCCAGCCTGATGGTAAGCGGTTACCGCAGCCTATGGACGCCTGCGGTACCAGAGGCATCACGTGCGCGTTGCCGACCCTTGAAAAACCTATTTACCCCCTTCTTGAAGAGCCCCATACTGTAGTTCCCAGGGAAAGCCTCGGCAGGGAGCTCATTCCATAACGGGATTGTTCTCGGGAGAAAATTTCTCTGAAACCGCACCGTGCGCGACCATTTAGGTTCCAATGTATGTGGATGAGCTCCCTGACGATGGCGAGCGGTGCGATGGTAGAAAGTGGCTGTGGGCATCATATTAAACAATTCTTCAGAATACAGCCCATTGTAGAGACGGTAGAGCACACGCAAGGAGGCAAAATATATAGAAATAAGAAAAGAAGTTGAATAAATTCAGAAATACAGGAGCAAATATATTATTATAATATTATTATTATTGATAATATGGCAAAAAGAATCTTCTATGAAGAAAACTCTGAACATATATATATATATATACATACTAAAGAGTAACAAGCCTATGACTAAGAAAAGGGTAATAGATTAATTGGATAATGGATTTATCCTCCGCTACACACGCGTGTCATACATGCAAGTTCACGGCTACCACTCTACAAAAAGAGATCCTGCCAACGCCATACAAAAAGAAGTTGAATCAATTCAGAAATACAGGAGCAAATAATTAACCGTTTAAACACTTATATGAAATTTTTAAAAGTTGAGTTGTGATCGAGTATCACTAGTCAGATGGTAGAGATCGTCACTGTACCTCTAACGCGTTACAAACTAAGAAACATTAGTGTACCTAACACTATAACGAGTAAGAACTGAGCGTGTGACGTATGATTTTCATCAAACTTGTGTGTGATGTGATTATGTCATTTAAAATCCTAAGTTTTCCAAGAAACTAAATTATTTTGCTTATTTTAGAAATAAACCTCAAAACGCCTACTACATATCTATGAAGTACAGACAGTCGTCTGTAAAACATTGCAGCTTGCTATAACGCCACCCATTCTAGCAATTTTTTGTATCACAGCGACCGTTGTCAAGGTCAGTGTACAACATGGTGCTTGTCACGCCTCCTAAAATTAAAATAGTTCGAAAAATGGAGGCTGACTCCAGTTTACCATGTATCGCCATAACTGTCCATATACTACGTCGTCTAAAAGGCTTCACTTGATGTTGATTTTTAAGAGCTATAGAGAGCCACACCATCAAGAACTTGCATGCAACTTGTGAATGTGGGTGTCAATAAAATAATATATAATGGAATAATCTTTACTAGTTAAATTAACGAGCTGTTTTATCAGTCGTTTACAGGAAACATTTGGCAACAAAAATGCATTGTTTTTTGTTTGTTATAAGGAAATAGTATTTAGTCGAGACCAGTCATAACCGTGCTATAACACTAGCCATCTTAAAATATATTTATTATAAACATTTGTAAATTACTTTATCACATATTTAGAGAGAGAGAGAGCTTCACTTTACCTGACGGTATGACTTGAGTGCAGTCGCGTTGTTTCAGTCTTACACGGACGTTCCTCATTACCAAAATATTGATTTCAGATAGCACTCCAACATCTCCGGTTTCCTTTCCTATCACTTCAGTCGATCGAAGTAATCTACTCCTAATTTCAACATCAGTTAAAGGACGATCCAGTCATTTATAGACATATTACAGATAGTGAACATATTGTTTTTGTGTAGTTTACATTTGGAAGAACTCTAAGTTAATAGTAGTGAATAGTTTTGGACCATGTGCCATTAATTTTTATTAGACGTTTTAAAGTAAGTTAGTCGTTAAATTTAATGTTTCCATCATCGATAAAGTGGCCAATTGTTCAGATAACAGCTGCAATTTCACTGCATACATTATCTATCTTTTGTATAATTGTCAACGGAGTTGATGCCTGCTCGTTATGTGCTTCATTTCATATCAGTAGTCCAAATTCTACTTTTTTCTTCTTTGACAGTTTTCAGTATGAATCTGTAATTAATGACATACACAAAAGAAAGTCAATAATGTTATTTGGAAGAAAACAATCTATTTATTTCATTTTATTTTATTTATTTTGCTTTGTCAATTATTTTATTTTTTCATCATCCTAACAAACCTTTTGGTTCTACTAACCACACTGACTTCAGCACGAACAGGCCGACTCGTCCGGGAAAGTACTACCCTCTTACAGAAGACCAACCTAAAACTACAATATCCGTGCTGTCGTGTTTCGTTGGTGAGTGCGAGACCAGCGGCCATTGACCCAGGGGTCTCAGCTATCGTGGTAAGATTGTGAGCCTTACATCTCCACGCCTTTTACCTCCTCAAGTGGGACGTGAAAAAGCATATCACTAGGCTGCCACATTGTAGATCACCATCTGTTGTAATGCTTGCATTCGCAATGAGTATGGTGACTACAACTCTTGAATAATATTCATGCCTTCCATCAGAGTAGAGTCACTTTGGTAAGCTCTTAAAAAGAACAAAAAGTCCTAGCGAACCATAATATAGACCCTAACTCACAGAGGTATGTCAAGAGTTTATTGTACAACGCACTTTTTACCATACCAAAATATGATGTGTATAAGAAAAAGTCACGCTATACCAAAATGAGGGATCTCATTTTGGTATAGCGTGACTTTTTCTTATAGTTGAGAGTTCGCTCTTTTACATGAAACACGTTCATGTGGACCACGTGATCCCAATACAGTTTGTGGTTCAGCTCGGCCTAAATTTGACGTAAATGAATCACGGCTTTATTTGAGGTAGTGCCCTGAGGGCCTTATGTGATTTTATTCACGTCACATAGTCACGGTGGCCTCAGTTGGTGTCGCTATAAGTGGAGTGTTCAGAGGACCTGTTTTGAGTTTGGTGAACATGAACTCAATGGTCACGGCGAACGTGTTGTACTTGGGAATTGATAAAGATTTCAGTGCGGACCGACCACATGCCCAAGTCGGTTACCGTGACGATCGATTAGACGTGAAATAAAGTCACACTAAACCCTCGGGTGTTAATACACAGAAACCACTCAACGAAAGAGAAACGATAGCATCCTCAGTTCTACATTCCCTTGGCCCTCAGATACCTGATGCACTGTTGACTTGTGCGCTATGACAACTAATCTCTCAATGTTTTTTGTTTTTATCATCAAATTCAAAGACTAAATCGAGCTGCTTGCACGATTCTATTGGATCATGTTATCGTCATCAAAGGCCTTTAACAGTCCATTGCTGGACATAGGCCTCTCCTCAGCAAGGAGGTTCATCACATGGTTCTTATTACTTATCGACCAGGTCCTCTGTAATAGAAATATTGAGTCTCAAAATAATTCAGGAACCTACCATCACCATCATCATAGTCATCAACATCATCATCATCATTATTAACAGCCTTCACAAACCAAATAGTGATTAATTAATTAATCGAATGACTTTTAAGATATTAGATGTTTTAACGGTCAATTATTTTAAGTAATACATAATCTGGTAATATCATTCACCAAAATTGGGGCGATCTGGTTCATACTCGTTTCGCTCGCTTAGTCTTTCTTGTTCTTGTTTTTGTTAGCTTGGAACCGACTTCAAACAGATTCTAGATGCTTAACACATCTTATTATAATATTTTATTTAAATTAATAGGTAATTGGGTTTAGGCAAGTAAATAAGTCGTAAACACGTCATAAACGTATATTAAGATTTGGATAGGGATTCCGTTTGTTTTTTTTAAGTCAATTAATTTATTTTATAATATTTTTTTTGTTAAGATATGTTATGATTATCAATATATTTTAGCTCGTTAAAGCCGAAACTGTATTATTTTCGGGTTAGATACAAAATTAAAAAATAAATAAACCGGGTTTTACCTGGCTACATTGTCCACACGGGCATGTGTCTTTCTCGTCGCAGTACATTATGTAAACGGGAGACATTGTGCGAGATGATCCGATGTGTCGGTCGATGTCTTCAATTGACGGACAAAAGCCGACCATTGTTGCGGTAAGTCGAGGCGTTGCCACTTCGCGTCGCACTCTAACCCATTCTTTTGCGTGGCCGGAGCGCGCAGTGACCGTCTGGGCACAAAGCACGGGCGCGCTGTCCCACGAGTCCGGCGACAGTTATGTTTAAGGATGGCGTTTATACTATCTTATTGGTCACAAAAAGTATTCGACCCGAAATCGTTCTGATGCACACCACACTGCACGTCACCGTAAGTGTGCGTGATTAGCTGTCACACGCTTGATTGACTGCGTCTTTAAACGAGGGGTCACTAGATTGTCATTTCTAGATAAAGATTGCCTGAGGTCGAAGCGGACTCCGGTTATCTCTACGTTACCCTGGAAATTGTTGAGTGGATCGTAATAACTTCGCGCAAGTTTTGGGAGTACCAGTGGCTTGACGGGTCTCGGTGGACTGTCGCGAGCTGATAATTTTAGAGAGTAGGAAGAACAAGCTGACCTTGTCCGTCCTTGTGGTACGATAACACGAGTTCGGGGTCTCGTGGAAACGTGACGCTTCGGGTCGCGACCCCGCTATCTCGCCTCTTAACCGCATGTCACATCGCCGCGCCATCACTCAGCTCGCACGCTCTCTGTGCGTATCACGCACCTTCTGTTTTGACCGTGCGGAAATAACATATAAGACAGAAATCAAACATTCCGAATTAAGTCCATGGTCGGAGCGCCACTAGATTGGACGTTCGTTCGAAATAGTTGAGGTGAGGTAAAGATAGAGGCACAAGCCATGCACAATTCTTGACGGCTCTTAAGCTAGATCAGTGGAATAGGTGAACTGACGGGGGTCTGGTTGCAGGTACGTCAAACAGCAGAGCAACAATATGCCGAGCGCAGTGATGAACGGGACTCACGGAGGGGACGATGACATCGTGCTGACGGGCCTGTCGGGTCGCCTGCCCGAGTCCAACAGCATTGAGGAGTTCGCGCAACAGTTGTTCGACGGCGTGGACCTCATCACCGCCGACGATAGAAGATGGATACCAGGTAAATACTATTTTTGTGTGTGTATAATATTTAGGTGTTCGTGTCATATTTACTAATCTGATGTATAATCTGTGCTATGAGTGCTCAATTGTGAATAATTCGTTGTGAGAGATGTAAACTGCGAAGTAACACCGACGCGCTAACTCTGCATCTGACACACGCTACATACAATCCTCACCTAGCACACTCAACTTGAATCTCGTTGTGGACCTATGCCATTAGTAAATATGTTATCATTTGCTGTCTTAGCGGATATTAACATAAAATGATAAATCATGATTTTTAGCGGTTAAATTGAGTAGTAAAACATTATACCCACATTGGATAAAATGACGTAAAGTGTGATGGATGTTACGTTATTTGTGTATACTGCGCAGTACCCGCGCAGTTTGCCGTCCTCACCTTACTTAACCACGTATGAGAGTGTTACACGAAGAATACAGTACAAGTTCGAATGAAAATCATTCAGGTTTGGATTGTGAGGAAACTGTGTGACATCAATGCTGGTGATGATGTGTTGTGCCTTAGGTCAAGTCAAGGTCAAATTACAACAGAATTTTTAGATTTTTTTTTGTGAATTAACAGAACTGAAACAAACCCACCATCACCAACCCCACACCTAGTAATGTTCAGAACTGTGGGTTGCTAAAATTTCCCGAGGAACATTAGAAGCGCGTTATGTAGACGATCATGCATCTATCATGTCGGGGAAATAATCATTTATTTAAATAATATAGGAAACTGATTATTATTTATTAAGTAATCCGATGTTAATTAGACTGGCTGTTAGGAGGCTAATTTTTCGCAGAAACTGCCACAAAAATAGTTCAAATGCCGTTCCAGATTAAATCAATCGAATAAATGTCATCGATCAATCGACGAGATTTATTCCAATTTAGAAATCTTAGATTCAAAAATTTGAGATACACGATTACATAATTCACGTGTAGGTATTTTTTAATTGTCAAGAGTTACTGGGATTTGTTAAGACTAGGTTAGTCGTGATTCTAGTTGCCTGTTCTAGTGCGTGGATCCTATGGAGAGAAATAAATAAGAATATCCAAGGGTTTTCTTAATAAAATGTTTTTTACAAGTGACATGTTATGATACTTAAAGCTATGTAAATGAAATGTGAGAACAATGTCGAACTATCAGAAAAAGTGAGGCAAATTGTATAGTAATAGCAAAGTCTGTGTGTGTTGTTTTCGGGTTTGATGCAACTGAATCAAATTTTGCAGGAGATGATCAGACCTCTAGAACAATTTTACTTATAATAAAAATTCGTTCATAGTTCAGCTCCGATATACTCCTGATTTCATAAATGACATAAATTGCCGACTGACATTACCCATAGTAAAGTTAAACTATCACAACAATGATGCAACTTTGAGCCACAATACGCTATGATCACATTACAAATAACGGTGGATGATTAAATTGATGCCTAGTTTGATGATATGTTAAAGGGGAGTGGATGAACCGAATCATGCGCCATCATTGCCAATACGCAACGTAGAAAAGAAAAAAAATAATAATTTAATAAATGAGTATACAGTTCTCACAAACAATGTGCGCTCGCATCTAGAGTGTTTCAAAGAGATGCGAGGCAGAGCGAGTTCAAAACACCTAGAGCTTGAGAGCAAAAGCTCCCAGATTACGCATTGTTTTACTATTAAAATTAACTTTTTCGCTTAACAGGTAACTTGAATAACAAAATTTATGTTTTGCACCGTAATAATTTTTTCTTTTGAAATCAACACAAAAAATTGTTAAAATTAATGTGTTTTGGTTTAAAACTTTACATGTCTAAAATTAATTTACTATTCTTTGTTCTCTGTGGTACGGAGATCGCACCATCAGAACACAATGACTTTGATGCCATTGTAATGGTGTTGCCCAGATATTGCACACAGCGCGATGTTCGGTCGCAGGTCGCCGCCGGCCGGTCGACGTGGAGCCACCACATGACCTCATGACGATTGTCATCTGATTTTAGAGTACCTACTTTTATGTTATCAGAATAAGTAAGTCAAAAGTGCAGATTTTATCTTTTAGATCTGTATGATGTGTGGTTGCGTGTCAGTTGCATAACGTGACACATATACATATGTATCGTATATGTTATGAGCACATTTCGTTTAGCACTAAGGCATTCAGTGTCATATTTTATTACAAAGAAATATATGTAAAACATACCATAGCGATATGTAGATCGATCTACTTCTCCGGTGTATTAACTTAATTATGCTCCAAAATAATTCTTACGAAATCCAAAAGGTGTCATGCACTTATGGATATCTTTTTAGTATTTTTATACGTGATTTATTCAATTTTTATTCTTTTCTGAAAGAAGAGAAAAACATCTAACAATACTCACGTTTGGCCCAGTATATACCATAGGCAACAATAGCTCCCAGGTTCCTCCTCCTAGTCCTAAGCCCTTCATATTGGAGGAGGTCGGAAGCCATCATTTTTGTACGTTGGCGATTGGGGTGAAGGGTCGAATGGGCAAAATCGGCAGATTCGTGAAAATGTCCAAGGTTCTGAAGGGTTTCTTTATCGTAGTGGATTTCGGTGGCAGACCTATTTGAAGTGAGAAAGGAAAATATTAGACATGAGACAAAAATAATTAAAAATGTCTACATTCCCTTCTCAACTCTAACTAAGTAATAGCCTACGGTTTGAATCAAATCATTTAACTGTTTTTATTTATATCAAATTATTATTCCCATTCGTATCGCAATACAGTGAAATAAACATTGGAAGTACGATCACCAATAAATCCCAAGACATCCTTTGTCGCCTAGACGATGTATGAATGGTATACACATAACAAAGCCTATCCTTTTTCGATCAAAGGATTTAATGAAGATGCATCCTAAACGGTACTTACCTTATGAATCCCTATTTCTTTTAAGTAGAGTAGCTTTTCACTTCCTTGTACTTTAACAAATACTTTCATGAAAAATATTTTTAAATATTCCCGCAACAAATATGGTTCATTGCGGGTTCTCCTGGTAACAGTGTAGTTAGTACTCAAATTTCATACACAGTGTATTATTGTTTCGAGTACGGTTGTTTCAGAGGTGCACAAAAGTACCGAAACTATGACCGATCACGCTCAAAGCGCGTCCAAAATTTTGGCGCGCCTGAAACACCTGCATTCGTACAATTTGTACAGAATTAGTGTGAATTGTTAGTATTACGCAACCAGGATAAGACTAATTGTTACGATTTGGTTAGGTGCAAGCTTACTTAGCTTTGCTTACTAAATCGTATATCGACCGGCGGGAGCGACACGCCGCAAGGTCCGAGCGGCACGTCGCCCCACCCCTCCCCTACTGGTACACGCACACTCCTAGTGACTATCAGCACATCAGCTTGGGGGAAAAGGTGGAAATACCTACTAAATATGAACTTATTGAATTGAAACAACACAATTTGCTAGTGTTTCAATGCTAACTGTCACTACACCTGCCGTCAACTACTAGATTGTAATTCACACGAATTAGTTCACGGCAGTGTCCGATTGCTACTCGTAAATATGGAAATTACTCGAATTGTAACAATGCTAACTTATTAAAATATTATTTATTTTTTGTATGGCTAAGATGAGTCATGAGGCAAGCTGTGAGAGATGTCAACGAGGCCAATCTCAACAAGTATTACTGAAGACAGAAAATGAGTGAAAACTTTTACGCAAGTCTATCCATTACTGATAAAAACATCACTTGACGCAACGCTCATAAAATTAAATTAAATGTCACTTACCTGAATCAAACGAATCCCTCAAATGGTTTAATTCAATTTATCGTACAGATAATATAGGGAATGATTTATGCACAGTTTCATATGGCAATCCCTATAATAATTTAACCGTTAGTTTGGTAACAAAACGGAATTGGGCATTCTTCTTTATTTAAATGTGATAATAGACACTTCTATTTATACATAGTTTCGGTCTAAATACAACAGTCACATGACCTGAATGTGTTTAAGGTTGCGCTAATCGATATTTTCCATGACCAACACTGATGAGTGGGTAAGGTAGGTATTCTACACACAACTAAGGTTGTACATCGATGTGTGTGCCTCATATCTGTAAAAATAGAGGAACGTGAGGAAAAATAAAAAGAAATACTAGTTAAAGTAAGCTACGGCATCTATATTTTCATGAGTCCTTTCTGAAAATAAAACATGAAGTCTTCAAAATAAAATCCCGTTGCGATGTTTTAAGATTAATCTAAATGTTTGCTACCCTGTCTATTGTATGTGAAGAAGTGTAAACAAGTTTATCTTTACGGATGGCGCAGTGGATAAAGTGGTCGCCACACCGTTTTCTACTGCGCTCAGTGTTTTGAGTAACAACACTTTGTTCGATTCACAAGTTGTTGTATAGAGTCTGGACGTTCTTTGTGTTCATCTCATGTCTGTCTGTAAATTCCCCCGGCGATGTGGGATGTATTGTAAACGGCGAAGCTGTGTTTAAAAAAATATATAGTTATAAGTTTTTCTTATAAATCATTTTCAAAATATTCAACACAATAATTAATTAAATTAATTTATTGCGCGTGGCAAATTATATTTTTTTATTTTATTCCTATTTTTTTTAATTTATATTAATATATGTTGTTAATGTTTTTTTATTGTTTTTGTTAGTGCTGGTCGGTTATTCGGCAAAAGTACACTTTATATGGACCCTGTAATCGTATATCGTCTAGGGTCAGCGCCCATGGGGGTGCAGGTATAGTTAGGGTTGATACCAGTTGACACCGTGATAAAACACTATATACAATAAATGAAATGGAAAAAAATCTTTAAAAACAAGTGTTTTTTAAACGCAGTAAAGAGAATAAAACAAATTTTTCTTGCAAGTTTTTACTATCAAATTATAATGTTATTAAACAATTTAGATGTTTCAAAAACTTGTCACGAGATTTAAGTACTTGTATTTACTTATTTTGAATATTTTAGAAATTAAAAGAAATCAGATTATTTTATTTAATTGACTTGTCTATCTACACAGGTAAATCTCGAGACAAACTTTCATATCATACTAGCGTTTGGCCGCTTCTCCAGCTGAGTGTATGTCGATTATCGCGGTAAATAGTAGCCTATGCGTTATTCTGATGTATAAGCTATGTTATGTTAAGTTTCACTTAAATCCGTACAGCCATTTTTGCATGAAACAATAACAAACATCATACGTTCACATTTATAATATAAAGTTAAAAAAATATTTAAAAAATATCAATAAGGAGTCTAGGTACGTTATTCAATCACAAGTGTCACGTCACACCCATATGCGTGCAAAATTTCAACTCGATCGGTTGAAGACAACTGCTTTAAAACTGGCAGCAAGATTCCACCCGAACAAACATAGTTACATACATACATTACAAGCCAAATAAAAGCCCGTAAAAAAGCTGAGTCTCATCAAGACATCGCATGATTTTGTTAGTTTGTACTTATGTAATGGTCAAGGTCCTTATATTATTTGCGTTTGCGCTAACGTCATCCACTTACTGCATATTATGAAAATAGAATAATAAGTTGTTTTGAAGAATTACTGACACACACGTATCCGGAACACGTTAAAGTAAGCATTTTTAGAGAGCCATAGTAGCCGCTGATAATGTTGATTGGGATACTGGGACACAAATCGGTGCTGTAAATCTTCGCGCCCTTGCTTACGCTACCTAGTTCTAGATATTTAACCAGAAGAAAGGTTCAGTTAGACGTTGCAGCTGTCGGCGGTTATCAAATTGAAGAGTTGGCAACATCTTGCCGAGCAGAAGGAGGCGGCGGCTTTCGCAGCGCTGATGTCGTTTATGATTTGCTCCCTTGCGACACCCACGGCATGAGTAGGGTTGGTGACACTTCCGTATAGTTAATCCCTCACCACGCGAATTGACTTCCACTTCAAGAAACTCTTCTATCTCTAAATGTATAATCGATATAACTTGCAAATCTTTCAAGTATATCTTAATATTTGTGTCTATTGCATCGTTGTTTGCAGGCGTTTAACTGCGTTTTATCTGATTTAATGTGCCTAAGTGTCGAGTACGAGCGTGATGTGCAGCTGATAATAAGTTTATCGGTTTAGTTGTCTATAAACATGGTTACTATTAGAAGCAGGCGATTCAATCGCACAAACAAAACTATTATAGAAATCTGTCATTTAGTACAAACGACAGCGGTCACCCCTACTTTTGTTTACACCAAGTGTCATCAAATCGCTGAGTTGCGTGTGCTGACTCCGATAGTCATCGCCATGGTTTTCGAAACTATGCGTGAGTTATCGTCACTTCTGTAAGTATCGCAACACCATCGATCAGATATCGCATTTAAAACATTATTTCAGCTTTGTCACGCTGCCGTGCGGGTAGCGCGGGACACCATTGTTTACTCTATTGTCAAATATCACAATTATTTTCATGTTAAAATATAATTTTATTGTTTCATCGTAATCAGTTTTTTTTGAGCCATGACCGCGGTATCATCAGCACTGTCAAGGCTTCGTTCGACTTCGTCAACGCTAAGTTCATTTATGCAATCACATTTGTTTAAAGAAAGTAAAGGTGGCTTCAGTGTTTCTGATGGTGGTTAATTACAAACATCATTGTCCCTTTTGTCTATGACACAAAGACTTCAAGCGATTGTCTGCCTACCTCTGGCAGTGGGAACGACTAGGTAATTTGTAGTTTTATATTCGTGGGTATGTCTGTAATTGATACACTGTATGAGATTGATATTCAAATACCATTGATAATTGTTGAATATTCACAATAGGAATCCAGTTCATTAATATTTTTAATCTCTTAACAATTACGTGCAATCTGAAGATGTGATTTTACACAATACAATTATGTTAATAAGAAAAATAACATAATAACAAACAGACACTTAACAATGATAAAAAATACAATATAACAATTATTCATTTTATCTCTCTTTTCAAAATAAAACGAAAAAAAACAGGAAAAGTCTCACCAGTTTAACACTTAGGTAGCATTCATTAAGTTGTATAATACCGAAATTCCGTAACAAATGTTATAATCCGTCTGGTTTCGACCAACTCGCGGTAATGCGACAGTACCCGCAGGATTTCATTCAGTGTTACCGATCAGCGCCGGGAGGACATTACAGTAAACAAAACATTCAAATCTAGTCACATCAAGTTACCTAGTCTAGTAATTACAACCTCAACTAATTTTAGAATTTAGTCTGTTTGTATACAAATTACTTACTTACTTAATTACTTATTTGAACAACTCTTTCATACGAAATGAAGTAAAAACTGTAGATAATAACTGAGATATCCGTCACTTTAACAACATCTATTCGTATTACTCCGTACGTACGTACAAATAATGAATATGAGTTATTTTGTAAGTTTGATTTAGTCATGAATCAATCTGAAGGTAATAATGGTGGTATAGTACGAATTTACATCGGCATCGCTTTACGTTGTGATTTCTTATACATATTTTAATCCATTTTGTGTATAATAAGTATACATATTGTATTAGATTATTTTTTATTTCATGGTTTGTCTTACAATTTCAAATTAAAAACAATTGCACACCCAGCGAGGCGGAGCACACAGTAAATTAATATGTGGGATTATATTAATTGGGAAATATTTATTTTTTAATGTGTAAAAATTTATTATTATATTATATTAAATTTGTGGGTTTATTTTAAATTACGGTAAGTAATTGCGTTGTTAATACCAGAACCAGTTATGCATCCGGCTTCTTAAAATAAT
Organism: Hypercompe scribonia; assembly: GCA_949316085.1. NCBI lineage: Eukaryota > Metazoa > Arthropoda > Insecta > Lepidoptera > Erebidae > Hypercompe > Hypercompe scribonia. The sequence continues at coordinate 380,000 of OX438983.1, forward strand.
ATCAGCCTATGTCACTAAGACGTAGGTACTGGTGTTATTTTTTTTATCACAATTGGCATACTCTTTTGTGAAAGAGTATGCCTATTTTGTAACTCTGTGGAGTTACAAAATAGTAAGTAAGAAATTAATTAGCTGAAAGGTAACATTCTTTTTTGATTCCCTTAGTTCCATTACAATTGCTCGGCAATATCTTGTAAAGTAGGCTAGCAATAGTGGTCACATACCTACTTTACAAAATACAGAGCGTCCTATTTGGTGAAAAACAATTTTTGTGGAAAAAAATGCTTAATAAGTGAACGAGAAATGACTTGTACGGTGGTCGGTGTAGGTATAGGCAGCGAAGTTAAAAGCGAGCAATAAGTAGAGTTTTTCTAAGTCGAGGTGACAGGCCGCCACTCCGTGTGTGAGGTTTTACATCTCTCTAAAAACTAAAAGGTGAATCTATACTAATACTCGTATTATAAAGCTGAAGAGTTTGTTTGTTTTATTTGTTTGAACGCGCTAATCTCAGGAACTACAGGTCGGTTTTGAATTTTTTTTTTGTATGGTATAGCCTATTTATCGAGGAAGGCTATAGGCTATATATCATCACGCTAAGATCAATAGGAACGGAGCACCAATGAAGAATGTTTCAAAATCGGGCGACTGTTCCTATTGAGAGCTGCCGCTGTTTGCGCTGCGTAAACGGTTAACGTTTCGCATAAATCCCTGTTCCCTTACTCACCTATATAAACGAAGTCGCGGGTTAAAGTAAGCCTCAGCCCAAAGTAACGAAGTATTCCGGACGAAGTAGCGGGCGGAAGCTAGTATAATATAAAGGCCTTAAGTAAATATGTATCTTTTCACAGTCATTCGTAATAATTACAATTTGAGTGGATGTCTTTTTAACTTTAAATGATAACTTCACACATCTCACACACCATGTTTGCGTGTACTTATGTAATATTTTACAATTCCATAGGTACCATATCGAAAAAAAAATTGTAAGATCATTTCATTGTGATTTTGTGAGTCTGTCATTACCATTTTTCTTAGAAATGCATACAAGTTGAAATTAATACATGTATAGTGTTGATAAGTTCTTAAATAGGTACTAGATATAGGTATGCAGTTCCATGATGCTGTCTAAATACATGGGTATAACATCCCAGGACTTAGGTAAAAGCAATCCAAAAATACGGCAATTTTAGCTTAGCACTTGAAATTTTTTCAAGCCTTTACACTGAAATCATTCGAGGATATACGTTTAATTCGCTTTTGTGACTTTAAAAGTAAATATTATTGAGCAAAGTATTGCTACACGTCAACTTTAGAAGAGTTTAGCCGTATTAGTAAGCTTGACTGGCACTTGGTAACAGAAATTTCTCCATTTCGTGTATAATAAATAAATAAACCTCTTAAAAATGTAACAGTACGAAGTACAGACCTATTTACTCGTATGTGCACAAGTGTAAAACCAATACACGCACAGTGTTATCTTCTTCTAAAAATACTCATCTACTGAATAGTAACTCATAATTTGTTATCTCACTTCGGATGATTACATCAGTAATCCATATGAAGAACATATGGCCTTCAGTAAATGACATTCAAAGTAAAGTCAAATTTCAAGTGTGCGTTTAAATCACGTCACACCTAAACGATGATACGAAGTCACGTGTTTTGTGTTTAAAGTTCTCAATACTCCTATATTTTTTTGCGCTCCATATCCTTACAGAGATGTTACATTACGATGATAGAATCGGCTCAGGGCAGGCAGGGCAGGCTCCACAAGCCGACCCGTGGCGCCGTGCCGCGTGCTCACTCCATGTTCAGAAGCCAGTATTGATTGTATCTGTCTACGCGACACGATCAATAACTAGCTAGCCCTCATCGGTAATAAGCTAGGATAGAATACTGGCAAACGGCCTCCAGTCTTATTGTTTCATGTTAAAAATAACACTAAGTATTTGATTTTATTATAATAGTTACACGGATGAATTGAGTGTACGAAAATAGACTTAATTAATTTTCTATCAACACACATTCTGTGAGGATTTTTCGGTCAGATACAGCGTGCTCGTTTAGTTATTTTATGTAGAAATTTCGCTGTGTCGTTTCACTTTACCATGTTGTCCATAATACCTTAAACTTACATATCTCCTGGTTCTTGTGGCCACTAATAAATTATAACAAAACGCTCACACTTAAATATATTTTTCACGTGAATGTCTTTCATCTGAATTTGTAGTTAAAGTAATATATCTGCGAGATGAGTACATAATTAATATTATAATTAGTTTAGCTCGTGACCCTTCGCCTGACCTAAGAGTAAGAGTGAGATAGGCCCACTTTATTTATCGCGTATACTGTATGAGCGATAATTAAAATCAATCGTTGTTATGAATCGCATTTTACCCATTATGACACTACATATGTATAATTATGTGTAGTTCAGGTATGAAACATAATTGTAAATGAAAGTTCATTAGCAAATACTTAAACGTTAAGAATTTGCTTGTAGGAGAATGACTTTTATTGAGGTTTTTATGTACCTCTATTATATCTATTAACGGATAAAATGACGACTATACAATCCCAGTTCCATCAGTCAAATGTGGTGTAAATAGATGTGTAGGTACGCGAACGGCACGCCACCGTCCTTAGATGGTGAGGCTTTCACCCTTCCATCGCCCCTAGAAAGAGGCCGGCGCGTCCGCCGCGTGCGCTCTCGCCGCTCGGTCTGGCCGGCTGGTGGCTGGCGCGTCTGGCGACCGGTGGCGTGATACTCCGTGCGTCATCGATCGCGCTACTTATCTGACGCTTACAAAGAACACATTCGCCAAACTCGTTACCAATGATGTCATTCATTCTCGCGACAAAATAGTAAACATTCATAATGTGTACCATCATTTATCGACACTGACGTCACTAATTCGGCCCTACATTGATAAACGTAGTTTGATAACTTAACTCATTTCATTTTTCTCACGTCCATCGCAACATAACACGAGATGGTATAGAGTTGTCCAGCGTAAGTGGGAGATACTAGTATGTATTTATGGTTTTAATACTTGGAATTTTACTACGAGCTTTAAATTCAATAACGATTTTTGACCTGCAGGACTGCATGGCTTGCCGGAACGAAACGGAAAGCTGAAAGACTTGGCACATTTTGATGCGACGTTCTTTGGGGTGCACCCGAAGCAGGCGCACCTACTAGATCCACAGCTACGCCTGCTGTTGGAGTTGACACACGAAACCTTAGTGGACGCCGGCTATAACCCTGCAGAACTTCGCGGCTCGCGTACCGGAGTATATGTCGGCGTATCCAACTCCGAAACCGAAGAAATGTGGACATCAGACCCAGATAAGATCAACGGTTACGCGCTCACCGGGTGCTGTCGAGCCATGTTCCCCAACAGAGTGTCCTACACGTTCGATCTAAAAGGTCCATCGTTCGCGGTGGACACTGCCTGCTCTAGCTCCATGTTTGCGCTGACGCAAGCCGCTGCAGCCATCCGCGAGGGACACTGCGACGCCGCCATCGTGGCCGGCACCAACTTGTGCCTCAAGCCCGCCACCTCGCTCAGCTTCCACCGCCTCAGCATGCTGTCACCGGAGGGCCGCTGCGCCGCATTCGATGCGAGCGGGCGCGGTTACGTGCGCTCCGAGGCGGCGGTGGCCGTGCTGCTGCAGCGGCGCAGCGCAGCGCGTCGTCTCTACGCCACGCTGCGCGGCGCGCGCATCAACGTGGACGGCTACAAGGACCAGGGCATCACGTTTCCCTCCGGCGACATGCAGCGCCGCCTCGCCGAGGAGACCTTCGCCGAGGCGCGCCTGCGGCCCAGTGACATCGTGTATGTCGAAGCTCACGGCACCGGCACCAAGGTACGCGCCGCTGCCGCTCATCGGTTGCCGTTTATTATTGCTCATAAGCGATGCTTACGTTTGCCATTTTAAAAGATGATAATGATGATAATAGTACCGTTAGCGATTTCATCATTCTGGCCATAATTCATCTTATTCATAAATAATTCCTTTATTTTTGAAGGTGGGCGACCCGCAGGAGGTGAACGCTATAGCAGATTTCTTTTGCCCGGGACGCAAGAGCCCGCTGCTTTTGGGTTCGGTTAAGTCCAATATGGGCCATTCGGAGCCAGCCTCCGGTCTGTGCTCCATCGCTAAAGTCCTGGTGGCAATGGAGCGGGGCGTCATCCCACAGAATCTTCATTACAAATCGCCCAACCCCGATATTCCGGCGCTCAGTGACGGCAGGATAAAGGTAAGCAAATTCAACGTACCTGTGGATTTAAAACACCACCTGTAACGCTCGATGCAAATATTATGATCGTTAGGTTTTTTTTTCTTCTTTTGCGAATAGTAGTTTTGTAGACTAGTACAAAAACAATTTAAAATTATTCATAAGTGTGTGTATGTAAGGATTAGGATTTTTTCTATTTTTTCTTGATATTTTATGACCTATAAGTTGTTCTGTATGTTACAGGTAGTGGATCGAAACACACCGTGGGACGGTGGGCTGGTAGCCATCAACTCGTTCGGGTTTGGCGGCGCCAACGCTCACATAATTCTGGAATCACAACGAGCATCTGTCTCCCGCAGTACGAGCACGAACGGTCCCCCACGACTCATCCTGGCGTCCGGCCGCCACGAGGAGGCCGTGCGACACTTGCTTTCGTTGGCCGCCACCCACAAGGACAACGCCGACTTGCACGGGCTGATGGACAGTATCCACCGCCACAACGTCGTAGGACATCCGTGTCGCGGTTTTACCGTTCTCACCGACCCTCCGGTCGAGGAATGCTTTGTGAGTTTTTTGACCGACGAGTTGCGTTATAGGTTTGATAGGAACGTGTCAATCAAAACGTTCACCTTCAAATTACTTTCACAGGAAATGGAAAGTGGCGAGTCGCGTCCTATCTGGTTCGTCTTCTCCGGTATGGGGTCTCAGTGGCCGGGCATGGCGAAAGCGCTGATGCAACTACCGGTGTTCGCCGCTAGCATCAACCGCTCGGCTGCAGCGCTACGACCCTATAAACTCGACCTCCTAAATATCGTCACCGAGGCACCGAGCTCGGCGTTCGACGACGTCGTCAACTCATTCGTGTCCATCGCCGCAGTGCAAGTGGCGCTAGTGGACGTACTCCGAGCCCTCGAGATCCGTCCCGACGGTATCGTGGGACACTCCGTGGGGGAGATAGGTGCGTAGGAGAGCTTCGTTCGTTCAACGCTCAGACCGCTACAGACTATCGATCGACTCTAAACTGACGGGTGTCAAACGCTGTAACAGGTTGCGCGTACGCGGACGAAACCCTGACGGCGGAGCAAGCGGTGCTGGCGGCGTACTGGCGGGGTCGTAGCATCGTGGACGCCGAGCTATCGCACGGTGCGATGGCCGCGGTGGGACTCTCGTGGGAGGAGTGCGAGGCGCGCTGCCCGCCCGACGTGGTGCCGGCGTGTCACAACGCCGCCGACAGCGTGACGGTATCGGGCCCCGTGCGGTCCGTCGAGAAGTTCGTCGCAGAGCTGGCGAGTCAGGGCGTGTTCGCGCGCAGCGTCAACAGTTCCGGCGTGGCGTTCCACAGCAAGTACATCGCCACCGCCGCCCCGCTGTTGCGCAAGAGTCTGGAGCGCGTCATTCCCGATCCGAAGCCGCGCAGCGAGCGTTGGATCTCCTCTTCGCTGCCCAAGAGCATGTGGAACTCCGACATCGGTGAGTCGCCGCCGCCGCCGTCGCCGACGTCGGAACCGTCCACACGAGACTGACGATCTTTCGACCGACAGCGAAGCTGAGCGACGCCAACTACCACGTGAACAACCTGCTGTCGCCGGTGCGCTTCGCCGACGCGCTGCGCGAGGTGCCGGCGCGCGCGCTGCTGCTGGAGGTGGCGCCGCACGCGCTGCTGCAGGCCGTGCTGAAGCGCGCGCTGCCCGCGCCGGGCGCCGCGCACGTGGCGCTGGTGCGGCGCGACGCGCCCGACGCGCTCGTGCACCTGCTGAGCGCCGTGGGGCGCCTGCACGCGGCGGGCGCGCAGCCGGCCGTGGCGCGCCTGTACCCGCCCGTGGCCTTCCCCGTGGCGCGCGGCACGCCGGGGCTGGCCTCGCACGTGCTGTGGGACCACTCGCAGGAGTGGAACGTGGCGCACTTCGGCGCGGCGCGCTCGGGCGAGAACGTCATCGAGTACGACTTGTCGCGCGCCGACGACGCTTTCATCGGCGGCCATAACATCGACGGCCGCGTGCTCTTCCCGGCCACCGGATACTTGGTACTTGCGCTTTTTTCAGATATTTATGAAATTACTCGTGAAAATTAATAACGTTCGAGAGGTATTCGTGTTCGACGATTCGCAGCGCCGCAAAGTCAGTTACGATAGATTACAGAAAGCGTTTTAAACAGAACTTACTTTACCGAGTACAGAAATTATAAATTAATGATGATATTCCCGCGGAAAAATAGTAAACGTACGCAATGTGTACCATAATTTACCGACACTGACGTCACTGATTCGGCCATATGAATATAAACGCCGTAGTTTGATATCGTGCGTCACCGTTCATTTAAAATTTTATCACGTCCGTCGAAACGGCACGAGACGGTAAAAAGAAGCGTTCGGTATCGAATTCAAACTCGTACAATTGCAACGGAACCATATTTGTTACGTCGTGCTCCTATAGATGGCATCGATGTCAAATTAGATCACGATATGATTTCGTTCACATTTTTAGTTCAAGTAGTGAAACGATTTAACAATTGTCGTTGAGCTTCGATTATCCGTTTGTATGGTATATCGATAATAGCGGATCGCGGTGACCTCTGTTGCCAATATACGTTTAGTTACGACAACCCAGTTTAATTGTACTCGAAGCGCGTGTACACTCTAATTTTATTCGTTAATTATTGCTGCAGAGTCTAGTGTGGAGGACGATGGCAAAATTGAACAACAGGAAGCCAGAAGAAACGCCAATAGTATTGGAGAACGTGCAGTTCCGCCGCGCCACCATCGTGTCGCGCAACGCTCCGGTCAGGTTCCTGATCAACGTGCTCGAGGGCACCGGCGAGTTCGACGTGTGCGAGGGCGGCGCCGTGGTGGTGACGGGCTGCGTGCGCCTCGCGGAGGACCCGCGCGCCGAGCGCCTGCGCGACCTGCGGCCGCCGCGCGCCGAGCCCGAGCCCGGCCTGCTGCCTCTCGATACCGACGACATCTACAAGGAGCTGCGCCTGCGCGGCTACAATTACGGCGGTGTCTTCCGCGGTATCCGCTCGTCCGATCCGCACGGTACCACCGGCGAACTCGCCTGGGACGACAACTGGATCTCTTTCATGGATACCATGCTTCAGTTCGCCATAATCGGCGTGAACACGCGCGAGCTGTACCTCCCGACGCGGCTGCAGAGGGCGCTCATCGACCCGCGAGCGCAGCTGGCGGCGGTGGCGGCGCTCGGCGAGGGCGAGCACGTGCCCGTGCACATGTTCCGGGACATCGAAGTCGTCAGCGCCGGCGGCGTAGAGTTGCGCGGCGTCAAAACTAGCCTGGCGCCGCGTCGCGCCAACGCGCAGGCGGCACCCACGTTCGAAAAGTACGTGTTTATGCCGTACGACAACGCCACGGTGGCCACCGAGGACACGTCGCGCTCCAAACGCGACGCGATGACCGTGAGTCTACAGCTAGTACTGGAGAACACCAGTGCGCTCAAGCTGAAAGTGGCCGAAGCCGCGATAGACCGCTCGCCCGAGGCGCTGCTCACCCCGTTGGCTCTGCAGATTCTGGACACGCAGCCGATGGTGCGCGTGGACGCCACCCTCGCCGCGGGCCCGACGCCGGCGCCGTACGCCGCCGTCGTTAAGGATCTCGGCGTCAAGGTCGTCGCGAAGGACGCTCGCACGGCGACGGTGGAGACCGACTGTCACCTGGTGATGGCCGCCGACGTGCTCGTTCGCCACGGGGCCGGCGCGCTGAGCGGCCTCGCGGGCTCGCTGGCCGCGGGAGGCATGCTGCTGCTGGAGGAGCCGCACAAGGCTCTGGACGAGCGCGTCGCGCGCGACGCCCTCGATCGCGCCGGCCTGACGTTGGTCTCGCGCCAGGTGGCCGCCAACTGCGAGTACCTGTTGCTGCGTCACCGCGCTCGCGTACCCGAACGCCGCGTCGTAATCGACGTCTCCGACGACACGACGTTCGAATGGGTGGACGCGCTGCGCGAAGCCATGGTGCGCGCCGAGAGCGAAGACATGCGAGTGTACGCGGTGTCGCGCACCGCGCACAGCGGAGTGCTCGGGCTGGGCACCTGTCTGAGAAGCGAACCGGGCGGCCACGCGCTTCGAGTGTACTACCTGCCCAACGCCAAGGAACCGTTCAGCCTTTCGGCGGCCCCGTACGCGGAGCAAGCGGCTCGCGATCTGGCCGTGAACGTGCTGCGCTCGCGCGTGTGGGGCAGCTACCGCCACGTGGCGCTGGGCGAGGCGGGCGCGGCGCAGCTGCAGGTGGAGCACGCGTACGTGAACACGCTGACGCGCGGCGACCTGGCGTCGCTGCGCTGGATCGAGTCGCCGCTGCGGTACGCGCGCGAGGCCGGCCCGGCGCCGCGCACGGACCTGTGCGACGTGTACTGCGCGCCGCTCAACTTCCGCGACATCATGCTGGCCACCGGCAAGCTGCCGCCCGACGCGCTGCCCGGCAACCTCGCCGGACAGGTAATCGTCTTGTGTTAATTTGTGTAGCGCTTTGTGTTAAATCGTTGCACAGTAATGTTCCATAATAGATCCGTATATGAAATTATACGGTTAGGCACTTGTAATTTTAGATGTGAAACACCATCATTAAAGAAAATCTACGCCACTGTCTACCGTCTACCGCTTTTTTGACATCGACCGTTTTTTTCAGGAGTGTATTCTCGGCCTGGAGTTCAGCGGTCGCGCGTCTAACGGCCGTCGCGTGATGGGCATGGTGGCCGCGTGCGGCTTGGCCAGCACGGTGCTGGCCGACGAGGGCTTCCTGTGGGACGTGCCCTCCGAGTGGTCGCTGGAGGAAGCTTCCACGGTGCCCGTGGCGTACTCGACGGCCTACTACGCGCTGGCCGTGCGCGGGCGCATGCGGCGCGGCGAGTCGGTGCTGGTGCACGCGGGCACGGGCGGCGTGGGGCAGGCCGCCATAAGCATCGCGCTGGCCGCCGGCTGCACGGTCTTTACGACCGTGGGCACGCCCGACAAGCACGCTTTCCTGCGCGAGCGCTTCCCCCGGCTGGCGCCGGAGAACATCGGCAACTCGCGCGACACCTCCTTCGAGCAGCTCGTCAAGCGTCGCACGCGCGGCCGCGGCGTCGACCTCGTGCTCAACTCGCTCGCCGCCGACAAGCTGCACGCCTCCGTCCGCTGCCTGGCCGAGGGCGGCCGTTTCCTGGAGATCGGCAAGCTCGACCTGTCCAACGACACCGCTCTGGTCGGTATCCGTGCGTCGTTTCGACATTATATTCGCTCGTGACCCCCGACGGAGTACTGAACGTTTGCGTGCGTACGTTGCAGGGTATGTCGATATTTTTGAAGAACACCACCTTCCACGGTATCCTGTTGGACGCTCTCTTCGACGCCGGCGACGATAACGTCGAAAAGGCGGAAGTGGTTCGCTGCGTCACGGAGGGGATGAAGAGCGGCGCCGTCAGGCCTCTGCCGGCCACCGTCTTCTCGGATCATCAGCTCGAGCAGGCTTTCAGGTGAGCGTTTATCGCAAACGATCATTACACGCGTACGTCGCGATTCGTCCTTTAGCGTATTACGTTTATCGGACGATCGCAGCTGACGTTGATCGATCGACTGCGTTTCAGATATATGGCGACGGGCAAGCACATCGGTAAAGTGGTGCTGCGCGTCCGCGAGGAGGAGGCCGCGGGCGCTCGGCCCGGAGCGAAACTCGTGTCCGCGATCCCCCGCACCTACATGCACCCGGCCAAATGCTACGTGCTAGTCGGTCAGTATCTGTTCGGGCCTCGCGCGGAACTTCGGCGTGACGTAAACGTAAAAGCCGTTCGAAGGTGTGAAATCCATAATTGGCGGTCCACAGGCGGTCTCGGCGGTTTCGGTCTGGAGCTGGCTCAGTGGCTGGTGCGGCGCGGCGCCACGAAGCTGGTGCTGAGCTCGCGCGGCGGCGTGCGCAGCGGCTACCAGGCGTGGCGCGTGCGGCGCTGGCGCGAGGCGGGCGTGGCGCTGCGCCTGAGCACGGCCGACTGCGCCACGGCGGCGGGCGCGCGCGCGCTGCTGCGCGAGGCGGCGGCGCTGGGCCCCGTGGGCGGCGTGTTCAACCTGGCCGCCGTGCTGCGCGACGGCTTCCTCGACGGGCAGACGGCCGCGGCCTTCCGAGCCGTCGGCGCGCCCAAGATCGACGGTGAGCGGACGCCGTCGGTGCGGCGTTCGATATTTTTCGATTCGCCGATCGACCCGTAGACCGTTCTTCGAACGAAACGTACGCGTAACCGATGTGACCGTTCGTCGACAGGTACGAAAATGCTGGACGCGGCCACGCGCGAACTCGCTCCGGAGTTGGATTATTTCGTGGCCTTCTCGTCGGTGTCGTGCGGCCGCGGCAACCCCGGCCAGAGCAACTACGGCCTCGCGAACTCTGCCATGGAACGCATCTGCGAGCGGCGCCAGGCCGACGGCCTGCCCGGCCTCGCCGTGCAGTGGGGAGCCATAGGTACCGCGCCTTTCTTATCGGGAAACGAACGGTCGCCGCCGCGTTAAGACCGAACGACGTTATGTGTACTTATAGACCTGACGCTTCTCTCGGTCGTCGTAGCGTCTAAATCTAATTTGTGAATTAAAATACTATAACTATAAAAAGAAAGCGACTTACTATAAAAAGAAAGCGACTTTGCAAGTCTCTGCGATACCTTAATAACGTTACTTTATAATATTTAATAGACGTTTCGTAGTCTTCGCGTACGTGCCCGGTGCCGAAATCTAGAGCTATCATTAGGTCGAATCTGTTCAATTATATTTTCCGCTTTCGTCCGAGCGAGGAAACGTTTGAGCGCTGATCTCGAACGGGAATTTCATGTCGACAGGCGAAGTGGGGATGATCATGAACATGAAGGACGGCGACGAGATGGTGGTGGGCGGCACGGTACCGCAGCGCATCTCGTCGTGCCTGGAGGCGCTGGGAGCGCTGCTGGCGCTGCCGCACGCCGTGGCCTCGTCGCTGGTGCTGGCCGACAAGCGCCGCGCCGCCGCCGCGCCCACGCTCGACCTCGTGCACGCCGTCGCCAACATCCTAGGTCAGTAGCAGCACCCGCGCTCGACCCCGTGCACGCCGTCGCCAACATCCTAGGTCAGTAGCCGCACCCGCGCTCGACCCCGTGCACGCCGTCGCCAACATCCTAGGTCAGTAGCAGCACCCGCGCTCGACCCCGTGCACGCCGTCGCCAACATCCTAGGTCAGTAGCCGCACCCGCGCTCGACCCCGTGCACGCCGTCGCCAACATCCTAGGTCAGTAGCCGCACCCGCGCTCGACCCCGTGCACGCCGTCGCCGACATCCTAGGTCAGTAGCAGCACCCGCGCTCGACCCCGTGCACGCCGTCGCCAACATCCTAGGTCAGTAGCCGCACCCGCGCTCGACCCCGTGCACGCCGTCGCCAACATCCTAGGTCAGTAGCCGCACTCGCGCTCGACCCCGTGCACACCGTCGCCAACATCCTAGGTCAGTAGCCGCGCCCGCGCTCGACCTCGTGCACGCCGTCGCCAACATCCTAGATCAGTAGCCGCGCCCGCGCTCGACCTCGTGCACGCCGTCACCAACATCCTAGGTCAGTAGCCGCGCTCGCGCTCGACCTCGTGCACGCCGTCGCCAACATCCTAGGTCAGTAGCCGCGCCCGCGCTCGACCTCGTGCACGCCGTCGCCAACATCCTAGGTCAGTAGCCGCGCTCGCGCTCGACCTCGTGAATGCCGTCGCCAACATCCTAGGTCAGTAGCCACGCCCGCGCTCGACCTCGTGCACGCTGTCGCCAACATCCTAGGTCAGTAGCCGCGCCCGCGCTCGACCTCGTGCACGCCGTCGCCAACATCCTAGGTCAGTAGCCGCGCTCGCGCTCGACCTCGTGCACGCCGTCGCCAACATCCTAGGTCAGTGGCCGCACCCGCGACACCGCGCGGACTCAGCGGACTATTTGTATGGCAGCACACGAACTGCTGTCGGATGACGTTGATTATTAATTATTTTGGTAAAAATACGTAAATGAAACGTTACGTGCTAATGAACATTACTTACCAATTCGCAAAAGGGAGTTTTGCATTCATAACAATTAATAAATATATTTATGTTAGCTAGTAGTTGCGTCTGTCCAATTGAGAACGGTCACTTTTTAATGAAGTGCAAATATGTGTTTATTATGTTTAATTCTCGCCAAAGAGCGGTACAACTTGCGAGAAATTTACTTATGTACACTTTTATATTTTCATGAAGAAATGTTCAAAAAAGCGCCACGATCGTTAGCATTATTTCGTTTTCAGTTAGTATTTAATCTCTAATAAACGAGGTGTTATTTAATAACATAGGTATTAAAGACCCGAGCAAAGTATCGGACTCGGCCAACCTCGCGGAGTTGGGCATGGACTCGTTGATGGGCGCCGAGATCAAACAGACGTTGGAGCGAGGGTACGAAGTGGTACTCGGAGTGGGAGAGATCAGAGGGTTGACGTTTGCGAAGTTGCGTGGTATGGCCGGAGGGGAGGAGGGCGCCCCCTCTACCGAGGCTGCCGCCGTCGCCGACGCTCCGACGGATCTGGTGCAGTTCGCAACCGTCGGGGAGATCGTGCCTAAGCAGGTGATCGTCAAGCTGCCCAGTGCCGCGAAGGCCGACGCCAATATTAAACCCGTATTCATGGTGAGTGATGTCGCCGATCGTTTATTTACTTATTTATTTATTACTTACATGGAAAAGTTACAGGTAGAAATATCAGAAAATTAAAATAGATTAGTCATCTGTCAGGTAATTACAAATTTTCACCTCTAGTTTTTAGATTTAGATTTAGAGATGAACAGTGCACGTCTCCTCATCCTTAAATTGTGTATGCAAAAAAATTGACAATCTATTATTTTAAACACGGATTGGCAACAGACGTAGTGTGCGATTGCGTGCTCAGGCGGGGATACGTATTTATGTTTGGATTTAGATATTTCCACAATTTCTTTTAATTTACTAATTAAATAAACAAATAAACGTTCGGAACGAGTAGTGATGGGCCCGGTGGTGTGGCAGGTGCACCCGATCGAGGGCGTGGTGGAGATGCTGCGCGGCGTGGCCAGCGGCGTGCGCGCGCCCGTGTACGGGCTGCAGTGCACGGCGGCCGCGCCCGTCGCCAGCATGGCCGAGCTGGCCGCCTTCTACGTCACGCACGTGCGCGCGCTACAGCCGCAGCCGCCTTACACGCTCATGGGCTACTCGTTCGGCGCGGGCGTCGCCTTCGAGATGGCGCTGCAGCTCGAGAAGGTGAGAGACGATCCGCGAACGAGTCGCGTCCGCTCCGGCGCAGAGGTCGCGCTCCTAACCGTATGTCCGTTCGCAGGCGGGCTGCGAGACGCGACTGGTGTTGGTCGACGGCTCGCCGGCGTACCTCGCCACTCACACGACGCGCGGCAAGAAAAAGCGCGCCACGCGCACTCAGACCACCGACGAGGCCGACGCGTTGGCATACTTCGTGCAGCTGTTCAAGGAGCTCGACCCCGCCAAGGTGAGTCTCGTCCGCCGTTCGGCGCGTTCGAACGATATAGATACGGTCACCGGTCCGAAAATCGACGCTCGGTCGATAGGCGTTAGATATTTTTGAATCGTCTAACACCTAAACGCTCGCCCGGCCGTAGGTGTCTGCGGAGCTGGAGCGGCTGCCCAGCTGGGAGGCGCGGCTGGCGCGCACCACGGCGCTGGTGGGCGAGGCGGCGGGCGCGCACGCGCGCGAGCTGGGCGCGGCCGCCGAGGCGTTCTACCGCAAGCTCGTGGTGGCGGACGCGTACCGGCCGGCCGAGCGGCTGCGCGCGCCCGTGGCGCTGTTCACGGCGCGCGACAACTACGTGACGCTGGGCGAGGACTACGGGCTGCGCGAGGTGTGCACGGGCGCGCTGAGCACGCGCCAGCTGGCCGGCACGCACCGCAGCATCCTGGCGGGCGAGGCGGCCGGCGCCATCGCGGCGCACCTGTCGGCGCTGCAGGTGCAATAGCGCCGCCGCCCGCGCCGCGCCCGGCGCCGCGCGCGCCGCTAGCGCCCGCGCGACTGGACTCGTGTGCGTGTGACCTGACTCTGTTTGTCGCTCGTGCGCCGCGTGCTGCCTCGAGCGCTCGCGAGTGCGCTCGGGAAGTCGTCGTCCGCTAGGCCGTGCGACGCGAAGGATAGGATGCGGCCGAGGGCGGCCGACGATTTGGGACGAGTAGAGATCTGTCGAGTTTCGTTAGTCGGTAACGGTTTACATAGAATTAAGAGATTACGCGGTAACTCTACCGGTAACTCCGCTTCCGCGAATTCGGTGTAGTCGATAAGATATATTGTGTAAAGGACTAGTGTTAAGTAGCCGCGGCGTCTCAGCGCGCGTTAGTTAGTACCAGTGTATGGTTGTTGTGCTATTTATTTTGTTACTGATAAGGAGCAGGAACCTGTGATTAAAAGTGCATTATTTTCTAAAAAGTAATTTTATTTCTGAAACCCACCTGTCGTTTACTCTATCCGTAGTGATATTAGCATATTTCATCATGTTTTTACCTCGTTCCCTCATTTATTAATCTTTAACAAACATTTAATTTACATTTTGAACGATGTTGGTGTAGTTTTTTCTGGCGATGACTCTTCAGAACATGTTAGATACGTTTGCTTGCCAAATACACTGCATGATCATTTGCGACAAAAGCTTCTCATTCTCATCCTTATCTAAATGTTTGCCACGTAAATACACAAACTTCGTTTTATACTTATCCACAATGACCGTTCAAATAAAAGAGGTGGTTTATTGCTCTCCAAATATTATATTTCTCCAGTCTAGAAACAGTTCTTGAATCTTGACTTTCTTGTTCTTGACCTTAGATGAAGTATAATGGACCTGATCCTCGACGGGAGGAGCTGTCAGGTCAATGGTACTTTACGCTACACTGCTGACCGGGCAGAATAGTGCAAGCCCATGGTGTCCCCAGACGATATTGGTGCTTAGAGCGATACGCAGTTAACGCATAGTGTTGACGGAGCCGGTATGCACCATGGCCGGAATTCTTCAGTGGGATTTCTAGATGAAGGTGTTCTCTGAAATTAACCGGCCGACGGCTGATTGCCGGATGGGAAGCGGCATTCGGTCCCTGCCCAACGAGGTGCGTGACTGACGTGAGGTCACTCGTCGAGCCACGATGACTTGATGGTCGTCCCGGTTGAGGGCTCTCCAGCTTGTCATCGTCGAGTAGACAGAGTGGACAGCACGGGACCCTTTTTTTCAAACTGATATAGGTTCCATGCACGACTGCTTTGGGAAGTACCTGCACAGAGACTGCAGGGAGAGGACTCGGTTCAGCATTCGCTGACGGTCTGCACCGCCTGTGCGACGCAACATTGGACCATCATCATAATCATCGGAGGAGGAGGAGAGTCTCGCTACCGGCCGTGCTCCATGGCCGGTAGCGGCAGCTGTTTTGCCGCGGTCATTACTTTCTGCGAAGATGTAATTTCACAGAAGGAAACGGTAGAGGCGACTCGAGAAGATGACCTCCACTCAGACCTAATTTGCAACGGCAAACCGGGCAGCGGAGGCGAGGTTACCAGCGTCTCATGCCGCCCTGAGTGTGGCTGCGGGTTGACGGGACGGGTTATGGAATGGCCGAGGTTAATAGAGAGTTCACCCGAAAGTGGAGCCCGTGCTAGCGGGCAGGCGCTTGGAGGATGACCCATTATTGCCGAGGTAACAGTTGTTGTGGTAAGTGTGTAAATTTTACACTGCCACGATGCCTGTCACGACCCCAAGCGTTGCGCGAAAAAGCATCTCATTAGGTTGCTATAGTGTGGGTCACCATACCGCATTGTATACATTTGTAATGAGTATGGTGACCAGAACTTTCGGATTCTATTCATGCTTTTCATGGCTGAGAATGGTCACTTTAGCAGCTCTTAAAAAAATAAAATAATAGCTAACTGGCGTTTTCAATTTCGTCATTTATACTAATATTATATCTATACTAATATTACTCAGAGGAAAAATTTGTTTGTTTGATTGTTTGTTTGTACCCTAAAGGCTCTGAAAGTACTGTACCGATTTTGACCGTTCTTTCACTAATAGAAAGCTACATTATCATGGTACGTATGTACGTATATACTTACGTACGTATGTACTTATGTACGTATGTGTATATGTACTTACGTAGTTATGTACGTATGTTCTTATGTACCATTGTACGTATGTACGAATGTACGTATGTACTTATATACTTATGTACGTATGTACTTATGTACTTATGTACGTATGTACTTATGTACCACTGTACGTATGTACGATTGTACGTATGTACTTATATACTATGTATGGGTTACGTCTATGAGTAAGGTAGCCGCGCGGCTCATTCGCGCGGTTGGCTCCCTGCGTTTCGGTCGTAAACGATATTGTATTTTAATTTTTACATTTCGTTATAACTACACGTAATTTAAAAATTACTTTTCAATTATTTCAAGTTCTTTTTTAGAACTACATATAAAAGTTCTGTTTAGAACTGCATAAAAAGTTCAAACCAATACTTGGGGACTATTTGGGATTCAAGGAGGCAATATTCCGTCGAAGTCCATGAAAGTCAATGGAGAAGGGTTATGTCCAGCAGAGAACGCATCGTGGCTGACATGATGATGATGAAATACATTTTTCAATGATGCGTAAAGATAGTTTACACTCTTTTAATTAACAAATGTCCACCCGTGCCACGCCGGACGGGCAGCTTAATTTAATACAAAAAAATATAAAAAAATGAATGGTGTCGTGGGACACCAGGTAGGAACGAAGTTCCTTCGGATAATGTGGAATCGACACAATTTGCAAAAAAAATCGTGCTCAATTTTATGTAGGTTTTCTTGATTTTTCTCTTAAATTTTGCTGATTAGTTTTTATTTTAGTACAAGAAAGTATTTAGGAAATTCAGTATTTTAGGAAATAAAATAATAAATTCCTTAAAATAATAAAATAGCACACATGACGCGCTTTCGCGCCTGCGCACGTCTCATTTAACGGTTTTATTCCACGCACTTTTTTCCACAGATTTATTCCACGCACTTTTTCCACTTACGGTTTTAATATCACATTTTTTTCATTTCGGTCCCGCAGCGAAATCCCTATCCCCTCCAAGCCTGCCGTAAGGAACTTCGTTCCAAAAATAGGGATCCGCGTGAAAATTTCGACGATGTAACCCGACGTGTGAAAAAAGTACCAAAAGAATCCTTATATCGCGTATGCTGTGAAAATTATTGATGATAGAGCAAAGTGATGTACTACCAATCGTGATATCTATAAAAATGTCCGCGATCCCATATGTCTAACTATTACAGTTATCCCACAGTAACTCCGTTTTTGTCCACCCGTGCGAAGCCGGGACGGGCTGCTAGTATGTAAATATTGTCATACAATATTGTTAGACGTGTAAGTGACCACCACCCAAGAATACCTGTGGCTACCTGTAGGCTGCAAATTTTAGGAGTCACAAGTTTGTTGTCGGCCTTTTAGCTGGAAGTACACTTTTGTAGGTTCGGTGATTATACTAGTGGACAATAATAGCAGGCGACAGTTCACTCCACAGGTTACTTGTGAAAGGCATCATGTTTTTTTATAAAGGGCTCAGTAGTGGAGTTTTCATTATTCAAGTGATAATGTACTCGTAGACTGCAATACAACGACATGGGATGAAACACATAAAAAATATTGCAACGGAGACTTTATTGAGATCTACAGTTGACGGAACTCCTTGGAGCTGGCAGTGGAAGTGTTCGACATGTTTCACCACGGGTCGTGTGACCAAGTGCATGGTTAAGGAATAAATATTTCTATCTATAGTTTCAAACAAAGTAGAGCTTGTACTATGATAACTAGATTGACTGATGAACACTTGTTTAATTTTTTTTTGTAAATACGTACACATATTATACACAGAAAACACCCAAACTCCGAAACAAATATTTGTAGATCACACTAACATTTGGTCCGACCCAGGAATCGAACCCGAGGCCTTAAGCACAGCAGTCGCATTCGTTACCGCTGCGCCACCGTGAAACCGTCAGATTGTTCAACGAGAATGAGTCTGAACGCAAGTTTGAGTCCTGTTCCGAGTGCTATTGTATAAATTGATATGCAAGCAGGGGCAGGTATGATCAGGCAGCAAAAATCGTCTCTAGTTAGCATTGGTCATTGGACAGTGCGTGAGAGAGTCAGTACGCGGCAGCGCAGTGCCCGGAGAGAACGTTCGGACGTAGCGCCTCTTACGTACCGCGATATACGTACGCCTCGCGTACGACGCGCTGTGAATGTGATCACACATTGTGTAGTCAAAAAATAAAACGTGCTTCACTCATGGTAGTAGAGTAATTTATAATTATATTCGGCTGTTTCATATTGACCTACGCTCAAAAATGTGTATTTCCATGAAAGTTGAGACGTCTAGGCGATCTTAAATGACATTTACCCCTACTGTGCCTATTTATATATTTTTGTAATAACTGTAATGTTTCAAAAGTTTTCCATGAGGCTGTCACAAAAACTGAAATCTTTAAATAAAGAGTACGTATAAGTAATACAGTTGAGTAGGTACCGCACTGCAGGCTGACCAAAACACTAACAAGAATTTTTGACGTGAGTAGACATTTGATTGTAGTGTGTCTGTGAATTTAGTGAATATGAACGTGCACAATTTGTATTTAAAATATTTATTTAAAACAAGTACACGTGTTAAGGCTGCGGAGTGCAACTGTACAAGAACATCTTCCTATTGTTTACATGGCTTTTTATATCTTTGCGAATGTATACATGTGTGCGTCTGTGTGTGGACCTCGCGACAAGCAGGGTGTCCATATCCAGGAGACCATAAAGTCTTATGGTTTCTGACATCATTAAGTTTATTATAATTAATCAATTAGAAAGTGAGACTGTAAGACTTCCTGGTACAACTGGGTGGCATGGTCTAATACTAGTTTATTGTTATAGTACGTGGTAAGGGTTGGTCACGCATAACTATCTATATTTTTTACGTCTATTTACTGATTCTATGTTACTGTGGATCAATTTTCTGAAATCTCCACGCCTTTAATGCATTGGTCGCTTTCTTGTAGTGCCTCCTTGTGGAGCGACAATGTAATGTTAAGTACAAACCTACGTTTCAGCAGTTTTATGTTGACAACTACAGCAGAGAGAAATAACCGATTCTGTGTGACACTGTATTGACTATTGCTATAAGGTTCTAATCATTTTTATGCGCCGGTCTTTACTATAAATTGGTTCACGTTAAAATAGTTATCTTTAAAAACTGTTACCTTTTTTTTACGTTTGGAAACCACTTCGGACCGTCACCGCCTCAACTCTCTTAAATCACGGCAAGAACAGAATAAAGAAAATATTGAATAATGTTCGGTATTGTTTATTCTTTTCTTTATTTTTCACTTTTGGGGGTTTCATTTCAATTTAGCTGAGTTAAGTGCATACTTAATGGTTTATTAACACGCTTTTAATAGTTTGCTTTTCATAGTAATTGATGCTATTATTACTTTGCATTTACCATTGTTAGTAAAATATTTAACAACAGTTGACATCTAGCACCGCCATGCAATTTTACGACAAAAAACAGTATTATCAGATAATATTATTTTCTACTTGTTAATTCGGGTAATGTTTTTTTTCGTTTTTAAGGTTCCGTAGCCAAATTGCAAAAAACGGCTCCCTTATAGATTCGTTATGTCTGTCCGTATGTCACAGCCCCTTTTTTCCGAAATGATAAGAACTACGAGTATACTGTTGAAACTTGGTAAATAGATGTATTCTGTGAACCACATTAAAACTTAAAAAAAATAGAAAAAAAAATTGAGGGTCTCCTATACCCATACAACTGAAACTGGTTTTTTTTTCATCAAATCCATACGTGTCCATCCATCTATGGATAGGTCTTCAAAAATTATATTGAGGTTTCTAATATCATTTTTTTTCTAAACTGAATAGTTTGTGCGAGATACTTCCGAAGTGGTAAAATGTGTGTGTGTTCTCTATAACTTCTAAAATAAGAGAATTATAAAACTAAACAAAATACAAGTATATGATGTACATATCAATGTAAACTTCTGCCGAAAATTGGTTTAAACGAGATCTAGTAAGTAGTTTTTAATACGTCATAAATCACTGCTACGGAACCCTTCATGGGCGAGTCCGACTTCCACTTGACCACTTTTTTTAAATATATTTTATTATACAATAACGTTAATTGTTACTGAGTAGTCCTGGAATCGAATTAAATCCCAGGTATAATATAACCAGTAAGAATTGTTCAAAATATTTTTTTTCCGTAACCTTTATTATTTCCAAGATTATTTGGGGTCGGCTACTAATTCAACCGATTTTACTTAAATATATGGAGCAGTTTTTCCGTGTAGCGACTGGCATCGAGCCTCCGCCACCCTGAGGGCCGAACTAAATACGACGCTTGGACTAGTTATCAGTATATTTGAGTGTTCGCAACAACAGTGACCGACGGCTTAACGTGTTCTCCGAGGCGCGGGCGTCAAACACCGTCAACTTCCATACTCCGTGCTGTTATTAAGAATTCCTTGCAAGAAAAGTCCAATAACCGTTTTGGCCCGACCCATTAATCGAACCCGAGACCTCTCGATCGGCTGTCGCATACGCTAAACGTTAGATCAACTAGGCAGTCATCATCTCAACTATGGCAAACGGATCTGAGGTTGGGTTTTCTTTTTGCTTGTAAAGTATATTAAGTCTAGTTATTTACGGCTGTTCCTCAGTCACAATCAGCATAACATGGAAATTGT
Organism: Hypercompe scribonia; assembly: GCA_949316085.1. Taxonomy (NCBI): domain Eukaryota; kingdom Metazoa; phylum Arthropoda; class Insecta; order Lepidoptera; family Erebidae; genus Hypercompe; species Hypercompe scribonia. The sequence continues at coordinate 401,014 of OX438983.1, forward strand.
TCCTTCGGTGTTCCGAAAAACTGACTATTATGGAACACAAAGGAGCATGGATCCTGTGCCGCTAGCAAAATTTGATAAATACTTATGAGATTTATATCATTCATACAGTTAATTATTAAAACCATTTTCATGTAATTATCATTATTTTTAAAAGTTCACAAAAAGAATTTGAATTCTTCTCTAAAAGTTGTTACAACTGCAACGACAAACAACGTATTCCTATGTTTTCTAAACTTGCCAAGCTTCAAATCTGTTCAGATTCAGATGATAACTAGACAGCGTTGTGTCAGATGTCTGGCAATATTTTTATAGATTACTATTATATAATATGAATTACATAAAAAACTACAAAGAATTTAAATCGATATATATGAGTGAACTTACTGGGGGAGTTGTTGGTTTAGCAGCAGAGTGACAGTTTATTGACGAAACACGACAATCGTAAACGAATGATTTTGATTATAAAAGTATTATTAACAACAATGACAACTCATTTGTACGAGTCATGAAAGGCAGCTGTCATGAGTGTCGATTTTTTTTATAAGTGGATAATGCATGCAACGCATTAGGAATAAATCCTGTGTCGCGGGGACTCTACATACATACAAGAAACGGACACAAAAAACACTCAAAGTCAGAACAACAATTTGTGGATCACACAAAGTGTTGTCCTATGTGAGGTTTGAACCCACAACACCCACCGCAGTAGTGAGCGGCGTGGCGACCGCTTATACCACTAGGTCAACCGTAAAGTGGAAATTGAACTATGACTTGTATAACAACAATGTAAATTTCAATTTAGCGCAAAGTTAAAAAAAATTGGCAATTTAAAATGTTATTGTTGATGATATTATCACCAACTCAACACTTCATTTTGTACATTTTGTTATAGAAGGAAAAAGGAGCAGAAAGAAATATTAAGTACCTTGGGATGAATATAAAAATTGTAGAAAACAGAATAACGTTAGCTCAAGGAGGTCATTTCAGAAGTATATTAAAGATATTTAAAATGAAAAATTGTAACCTCACACAAATAGTTTCCTATTCATGTTGAGGTAACGAAGTTTAGAATTACCAAAAAGGTATGTGAGATAAGGAATTGGAGAAGATGTAGAGGACTTATAAGAAGATATTCATACAATGTTAGAGACGAGGCCTAATGTTTAAGTAGGTTACAAGTCTATGTAGGTTTACAGTTGAGGAAAGTGTTAAAGCGTATTTAACGACACTAGTGGTCGCCTACTGGTCGAAATTCGACAATAATAAAACACAACTTACATTACATAAATTTGTATAAACGAGCAGTATTTCATGTGGTATTTTTATATTAAATGGGGCAAATAAAACTTTTCTGTTCGACATTCAGTAAGACCACAGTAAACATATAAATGTCTGTAATCTAAGTCTATGTCAGTACTCAATGTCTATATCAATGACCAGAAAGTATGTATGCCTGTAACAAATACTTGTTTGTGTGTGTCAAATGCATGGTAGTGTTTGTAATGTTTTATTTATTGATTTAATGTACTTTGTAAGCATTATTATTGAAAAATATTAGCGTTCTGCACTTCTCCTACATATAAACTATAAGTGTGCTAAATTTCATACTCCTCCATCTACGCAATTTTCGTATAAAAGGGTCCAAAGTTTTTGCTTCACGTATAATATATAGATGTATGTAAAGGGTACAATAGGGTATAATTTAGTTTATTCACAAAGAGGACAAAGGACATTTAATTAAACTTTATGGCTGTATAGTATCGTACTATAGTTCAAAACAACAGTGCGTTGCTCTAACATCAATAAATCCAGAATATATATATATGTATTAAATGTATGTATATATAACATTGATATATATATTGAATTGGTATATATATTGGTATATATATTGAATATATGTATATATATATAGCACTATGCAGGGGAATGTATGTATGTTGAATTAGAAATTTATTAAAAGAAATAGAGATAAATTGTAACAATATTGTGTGCATGTTGGAAATCAGTTCGCTGTTCATGTATCTGAAAATTGTTTTTACAAAGAAACGAAGCCGATTTCAAATACAACCAAACCTCCATACCTAGGAACACTAAAAAGCGACATATAAACTAATGTAAATTATTTATTTTTTCAAAAATACACGACTTTTTCTAAACACTTAAACTAGAAGTAATTAGATATACCACAACAAGTGATTATGTCTGAAATATTGAGCAGAATACTTTTGACGTTTGTTCCATCATTCGAAGGTGGATTCAAAACAAAAAAACTCTCAATAATAATGTGATCCATGTTATTTTCTTGTCTTGTTAATATTACAGACACTACGTGTTCTTTTCTTTCAACATTAGAACTAAATATTTTCCAAAAGTATAAAATCGTCGTCTGATGTAGTGGAAGCCATGGTTGTCGCCATGGATAGATGTACCTATTGTACATCTGTCCATGGCGTACGTGTATTTTACCGATCGGTACCAACCAGCACAGATTTATCTGCCTATGAAAATTGTCAGGGTTGTGAGAAACGTGACAACGTTAGATATGTATGCACGTGTCCAGCGCACGTGCAGCCACGTGGTTCGCTCCCGTGTCGCTAGTGTCTGTCATTCCTCCTGAATATAACTTTCAAGTAAAATAAATCCTCAAAAGTATCATCTAAATATTGAAAGTGGAGTAGTGTACCCGGTGGTGGTGCGAGAGTAGGAGCGGTGTGAGCGTTGCGAATAAATGAGTGCGTCACGATCCATTATACAATTAGTGGCGCGCATGCGTGATGCGAGCGCGTGCTCCGGTCCGCCCCGTAATTGTGGCTCACCTTTGACCGCACCGCGCCGCACATTGGTACACACCACAACGTATGGACACGCTCTCACGCACCCTTTTCTTTTTACTTTATAAAGATGCAAAACAAGTGAACTTTATACAACGTCTCTCACACATTTAGATTTACTCATGATCTCTGTTGTACTGGTTGCCTGGCCCAACATCATAATTGTAGGATGTTTTGGTATTTAAAAGAATCTTGGGAAAGTACATTTCAGCTAATTTATACAGAAGACAGCCGTGTCGCTATATACAAACACAGCCACACTACTTAGTCTGGCCATAAATACTGTTACACTTAATTATAAAAAAATATTACATTTGAATTTCGAATCTGTCATTTTTATACGATTGTTCATTGTGTTTTCTCATTTTGGCGCCAATACATTGTAAAATATTTTGCGATATTAAAATGGTGTGGGGTGATAAAGAGAACCGAATCGCTGTGATAGCATTACACAAAGTAGGTATGGAGCCAAATGCAATTTTTAAAACTCTCCATACACTTGGTATTAGTAAAATGTTTGTGTACCGGGCTATTAATAGGTACAATGAGACCTCCTCTGTTTGTGACAGAAAAAGATCTGGCCGTCCACGTAGTGTTCGTACGAAAAAGGTGGTCAAAGCAGTAAGGGAAAGAATTCGAAGAAATCCTGTCCGAAAGCAAAAGATTTTATCTCGGGAAATGAAGATAGCACCTAGAACCATGTCGCGTATTTTAAAAGATGACTTAGGACTTGCAGCCTATAAGAGACGCACTGGCCATTTCTTAACTGATAATTTAAAGAAGAATAGGGTGGTAAAATCGAAACAACTACTGAAGCGGTACGCAAAGGGAGGTCACAGAAAAATTTTGTTTACGGATGAGAAAATTTTTACAATTGAGCAACATTTTAACAAACAAAATGACCGTATTTATGCTCAAAGCTCTAAGGAAGCTTCCCAATTAGTCGACAGAGTGCAACGTGGACATTATCCGACTTCAGTGATGGTTTGGTGGGGTGTTAGCTATGAAGGAGTGACTGAGCCATATTTTTGTGAAAAAGGTATCAAAACATCGGCACAAGTGTATCAAGATACCATTCTTGAGAAGGTAGTTAAGCCCCTTAACATCACCATGTTCAATAACCAAGTATGGTCCTTCCAGCAAGACTCGGCGCCGGGTCATAAAGCTCGGTCCACGCAGTCTTGGTTGGAATCGAACGTTTCGGACTTCATCAGAGCTGAAGACTGGCCGTCGTCTAGTCCCGATCTTAATCCGCTGGATTATGATTTGTGGTCAGTTTTAGAGAGTACAGCTTGCTCTAAACGCCATGATAATTTGGAGTCCCTAAAACAATCTATACGATTGGCAGTGAAGAATTTTCCCATGGAAAGAGTGCGTGCTTCTATTGATAACTGGCCTCATCGTTTAAAGGACTGTATTGCAGCCAATGGAGACCACTTCGAATAAGCTTTTTATATTTTTAATTGTTTTATATTTATGTATTAAACTGACACACTGTAAAAGTAATAAATGTTATTTGCAGTTAACAATTTTCTTTTTTCTTTATTACAATATTTATGGCAAGACTAGGTATATTCAATATTGTGCTTCTTATGCATACACACCCATGTCAACGTTTGGATTTATAAAAAATAGCTATCGATGCGTAAAATATAACCAAATTCAACATCAATCGAAAATTCTAAAGTGCACAAGTTTAAGTTTTGTTAAAAACGGCCCTTAAGAAATGATTGCTTAATAAAAATTGTGTAGTGATAGTTGGATGCTTTCAACATTAATATTGATAATTTTTACTTGTTATTTATACAATTTGTATGTTTTAACACGTACATGATTTGTATTGAATTTAATAAGATCATTTTACAACCAATGATGTTTTAAAATGTACATAAATGAATACGCACGCCGCAAGTGGCAAATGAAACTAAGCTTTTTTAACAAACAGTAACACAAATGCGCCCATGACCTATGGCATAGCCATTTCTATGAAATAAGGAAACGTATTTTTTTGTGAATATTTTATTGATATCCAACAATCAAAGTAGTCACTCATGCAAACGATGCAACTTTGCCAACGCAGTCGCAGTTTATTAATGTCGTCTACTACTGCTCGGGTATTCTACCTTACCCGGCAAGAAGTTAGTCAAATTCTAGAAAAAGTAGAAATCTGTAAATCCAAGGTGTGACGAGTGAGGTGGATGATGGAGAGTTTCCAACTCCAGCTCTTGTTAGTGCGTAGTATGAAGTCGTAGTAAGTTGTCGTGTAATAGCAGCAGAGAAGAGCGATTGACAAAAGCTAATTGGATTAAAGCGAGTTTCTCCACCATTAAAAGGCGATAATATCTGTATTAAGTAGGAGGGTTATGCGTGTGTAATAAACTTTTTTATAATGGAAAATAAAACAAGGGTTAATTATTGAATTAAACTAACCTATAATTAAGCGCTGTTTTATTTTCCATTATTGCCATTGGGCAATAGTGTTCTCAGTTGTTGTATCGATTTTGCTCGTGTTTGAAGTTTACTGGCAACGGCAATCTTGTGTGGTAATATTTTTTGAATTCAAAAGTAATATATGTAAGTCAAAAGTAATAATTAAGCGCTGTTTCATTTTCCATTATTGCCATTGGGCAATAGTGTTCTCAGTTGTTGTATCGATTTTGTTCGTGTTTGAAGTTTACTGGCAACGGCAATCTTGTGTGGTAATATTTTTTGAATTCAAAAGTAATATATGTAAGAACCAACCACCGTAAATGTATTTTTTACATACAGCAGTCCAAGTCAGTTACAAAAACTTTACAAAGTCGATATACAAAATCAAAATATTGAATTCAATTTTTCGACAAAAGATGCAAATATGTTGGTAACACGGCTGTTTTCTGTATAACTTGGCCCAATCTAAAACCATAGTTATAGTTGAGTGATAACAGGGCACTTTAGCCTCTTAATCATACATTTGTATTTCTGACAACACAATAGTTTATGTTGGCCATAAAGGTAGACGCTTTTTGTACAGTATCGATAACCAATCTTAGTGAATTTCAAATTTCGGCCCCGTACTAGGCAGGTAACTGAGTAACCCTACCAGTAACTCATACTGACCGTTGAGAATCAACTTGTTTATTTCAATAATTTATTTGTTTTTGTTCTAAAAAGTTTAAAGTAAATGTGTCATCAAACAATGTATCTCTCTGTTTATTTTATCTCCACATAACTCAAACGTCGAATGGCTGGGATATTGCGTGTACAACATGTTTATAAGTAAAGTAATTTACATAGAACTGTAGTGGATTGTGGAATCTATTCTGTATTACTGCTGCGGTGTGACGATGTCATCGCTCGCTGGCACAGAGGCAAGGCACCTGTCAGGTGATACACGGTGATAATTCGCTTGTAGCCGCTTCGCTGACTTCCATGAATGTCTTCTATTTGTATCTTATGCCACAGAGAAAACCGCGTGTAATTGTACACTCAGCGCAGTGACGTGGATGGCTAGTGTAACAGCGTACACAAGTGTGGTTAAGTGACCTTAATCTATTTATATTTTTGTCCTGGAGTACGTTGAGCCCTGAATTTAATTGATGAAAGTTTTGGAGCTTTTAGTAATAATAATAATAATAATAATTCTTTATTTCATTAACCAGTTTTAACAGTTTAAAAAGTGACCACAGTGACCTTTTAAGCAAACAATGCCTGTGACAAGTCACTGTGCTCCTCCATAGTAGCTGTTTCAATCCCAGAACAGTCCTTTCCAAACCAAACATAGTTATCTTTACAAGTGTCTATTCAAACTAAGCTTTAATACATTACTAAATGAAAAGAAAAAACAAAATAATAATAAAAAATTAAAAAAAAAAAAAAAATCAATAAGACAAACGAAACCAATATCTTAATACCTTATACGTTAACATTTGTGTGTGTATGGTTGTGTGTGTATATGTGTGTGTGTGTGTACGTGTGTATGCGTGTGTGTGTGTGTGTGTGTGTGTGTGTGTGTGTGTGTGTGTGTGTGTGAGCTTATGTTTGCTTGGATGTATGTACTAGAACGGTAAACCATTTATATTATATGTTGCAAGAAGGACTCCATTTCTTCGTAACTTAAGGGTGCCAGAAAAGTAGTAACTTGTGTTTTACAGTCTCTTAATGTTTTTCTGCAAATGTCCAAGTTTCTATTAACTTTAGTGTATAGATGTACCGACCGGCTTTTGAACTGTCTGTTTGCAAATTCCGTTCTTGTTTTTGTGCGAGTAAAATTTTGTGGTCTTCTCCTTGTGACGCTGCTTGGAATAGAAGATGGTATTTTATGTTTTTTTAATATTGTATAGAGTACGTATAACTTCCGCACTGATAGAACGTTGCTAATTGAGTATAGACTATTAGTCGGAAAACACCTTTTTTTAAAATACATTACCTTTAATAATGCTCGTTGTGCCCGTTCTATTTCCATCATTTTTGCTTTTCCAGCTCCTCCCCATATGGGGATACAATAAATAATAATGGACTGTGCTAAAGCTGTATATATTTCCTTTAAGATATTCCTATGTGAGCCTTGTGTGTTCACATGGTTAGAAGGTACTACATGTCTTAAGGTCTTAAAAATCCATATTAATTTTCTAACTCTAGCAGTGAGCTGATCAATATGGGAGTGCCAGGACAGTCGTTGGTCAACTATCACTCCCAGGTATTTTGTTTTTTTTACCTTTTCTATTGTGGGGCAATCACATGTAGCTGATTTCGTAAACCCACCACACGAGTGTATTCGAAGATGGAATTCTAATTCTGGTTGCAAATGATTTTGAATACTGTAACAGATGTAGTTAGTTTTTGATGTGTTAAGCGTTAAAAGATTATTTTTCAACCATTCTGCAACAACTCTCATGCCAGCTTCTGCATTTTCTCTTACCGCAGCCCAGGTTTTACCACTGAAGACTACCGCCGTATCATCAGCATATGAGAAAATGTGTGCATTGTTGATTTTTAAGTTACATAAATCGTTAATATAAATAAGAAACAGCGTAGGGCCAAGCACACTGCCCTGTGGAATACCATATGATACAGCGGAGTCCCCACTAGTATACTGGTTAAGCCTCACTCTTTGTGTTCTGCCTGACAGATAACTGCTAAAGAGAGACAATTCAGCAGCTCTTAGCCCAAGCTTTGCCAGCTTGTGTATAAGAATGGGAACAGAGACTGTGTCAAACGCTTTTTTGAGGTCTATAAATATCGAGAGGCACTTGTGTCCCTTATCAAGCTGCTCAGTTACCAATTGGGTTACAGCCAAAATTGCGTCTTCAGTAGACACTCCTTGTCTAAAGCCGAACTGGGAGGTGGATAACAGCTTATATCTCGCCAGATAACTCGTTAGTCTGTGATTAAGAAGTTTCTCGAGTATCTTTGAAATAGACGGGAGTACAGCAATTGGTCTATAGTTGCCGACGTCATCTCTATCACCACTCTTATACACTGGAGTAATGATTGCTTTCTTTAATAGCGCTGGGAATATACCTTGTCGAAAACAACGGTTAAAAAGGTGCGTAAGTATTGGGACTAGTTCATTCTTTGCAAATTTTAGAAAACTAACAGGTATATTGTCCCAACCAGGAGCGCTATTTGATCTTAAACCCATCAGAATTTGTTCGACTTCAACGGGATCAGTATCTAGTAGGACAAATGAATTAACCTGAGGCATCATTTTGTGAGTTAGGTCATTTAGATGAATACTCGTAGTACTACTCGCTTGTATTTTACAGGCTAGATGTTTCCCTATGTTCGCAAAGTAATCATTAATATAATTAGAGGATTCGGTGGGATCGTTTCTAAGATTCATCAATTCTGAGTTAACGTTATGTAGTTCACTAAAATAGGTTATACGTTTTATGTTTTGCCATAGAAGTTTGTTATTTTTAACCGAGTTAGCTAGAAGATCTTGTTCATATTTTCTTTTAAGCTTTTTGATTAGGTTATTGCAATAGTTTCTGTAACGTTTATACGTGACCTTCAATAGTTCATTGTAACTGTCCCGCCGTAACCTCATCTGCAAATTGTTCCTATGCCTAATGCAACGTAAAATACCGGGTGTTATCCAAGGCTTCAGAGTGCGTTTGTTTTTAGGGATGTTACTTGTTGTGGTGCTAACTCTCAGAGACTCAGTAATTGTTTCGATTAAAGTTTGTGTGACAAGGGTAGGATCGTCACAAAACATCAATCTCGAGATATTTTTTTGTTGTAGTACACTAAGTCCAGTTGCGTAGTCAATTTTCGTTTTAGTCTTGATTACAGAATCGTTGATCTTAGATTTAGCGATAGAGAGAAGGATGGTGAAATGATCCGTTACAGTGGTTTGTAGGACGGCAATAAATGCTGAGTACTTATTCTTATTAATTTTTAACATGTAGTGGTCTAAACAGTTGCAGTCTCTAGTGGGTATAGTATGGCCAGCCAATATTCCATAGTTAGAAAGAGCACTTAAGTAGTTAACTCTGTTGTTGTACTCATAAGTAGGTTCGATTTCTTTGGGTGCAAGGTTGATATTGATGTCACCCGCTATTATGATATTATTCTGGCCAGTTAAAGTATCTAAGTGAGACGAAAGTGATTCTATGAACCCAGTGGCGTTAGTTTTGGATGGAGAGCGGTAGATACATAATATAGTGTTAGAAAGAACTTCGAGTTGAAGACATGACGCATTAACCAACTTGACTTCCTTTAATTTACTTTGTAGAACTTTTTTAATATATACAACCACCCCGTCGTTCTGATTAAGCTGAGATGTAGTACAGAAGAAGTTGTAATTGTCAAGTTGCGGTATAGGTTTACTTGTGTTTAGTCTACATTCACTTAATATTAAGATATCCGCACTAAAGGGGAGGTTAGACAATGTCGCCAAAAAATCATCAAAATTGCGATAAATACTACGAATGTTTTGTGATACTATCGTAAGGTCGTTTTTATTAATAACTTTATATGATCTGAGCTCGTTACAGTTACATGCTATTGCCTGAGCAATTTCAACTTTGTCTATTACGTTCATAGTATGAATTGCGTCATCCATTCATATAGGGAGCCCGAGACAAGCAAGTCAATCCATAAGCAATACAACACTTTAAATTCACAATTTCATGCGTACTAGAATGTTTAAATTTTGTAGGAAGTGTGTGGGATATGTGTAATGTAAATATGAATTGTTGTATAGCGTAGATTTGTATGAATTTGTATGAGTTTGTGTGTTTGTATGAAGTTGAGTTGATGTAACGTGGGTTCAAGTATGATCGTGGTTTAATATAACCCGTTGTAAGAATTCTTTTTACATTTTTACAAATCGTAATTAAAAATAATCGGTATGGTGATATTGGACTAAGCATAATTAAGATAGTAATTATTCTAAATATGTTAGGAACATGCATTAGAGAGATCATAGTAATCAACGGGTGATTACCTCGGACAATTGACCTTGCAGCTGATAGTCACCCAGTGTGCATACTTTGACGCTGCGCGTTCATCAGTTGGTGTACTTGATTTTCATGTGTAATCATTATAATTGGTGAGTGTTCGTTTTCTCTTATATACACTTTTCCGTAAGCAGTCCAGCAAAATTTAAAGTTTTGTGTCTTGGCTAAGTCACGCGCCAAGAAATACAAGCGCGCACCTTTTGGGGTTAAGTGCTCGGATAAATATATAGGGGTATCTTCATTTACTTTAAAGCCTAGGTGTTTGGCGCACAGCTTACTTTTATTCCTAATATTAAATGACTTAGCGGATCTTAGAATGTTGTTCTTCAGTAATGTGGACTTAGTTTCCACAACAATAGGTGCGCTTTTGTTTTCAGCTGACTTTGGTTTCATACGGTAAATATCAGTGATATCCGATTTTAATATGGTGCAGTTTATGGTCTCACAAAGACTCGTGACAAAGCCAATGAGATTTTCCTTGTTTTCAGTACATGTTTTTGGGACATTTTTAATTTCAAAACTGGACTTCCGGCTAATCATTTGCATTTCTTCTATTTTATTCTCTAGAATAGTAATACAATTCCTGTCTTTCGTCGCCTGCATCTCCAACTCCACAATCTTCCGCTTAAACTCCTCATTTTGTGCTGCGAGAAAGGACACCGTATTTTCAATGTTGTGGTTAGATTGCTTTATTTCTTTAAGAGCGGTGTTCAGTTCCTTTAGCTCATTAGCTTGTAATGTAAAGTTAGATGTCATTAACTGCCGCATCTCCTCCTTGAATTCCTCCATTTGACTGGAGAACGAACCGTCCATTTGGGCCCTACATCTTTTTTTTCTTTGTGATACAAAGTCCTGTGGGATCGCGTGTGCCAGATCCGAATCGGAGGCAGATCTATTCAGAACGGCTTCTACTGATGCCATGGAATCTGAGCTGATTGGCATTGTGTTAAAAGCCACCTGTTCATTCATGGTGAGAGATGTTTTCGGTGGTGTTCTCTTAAGCGGCATGTTCACAAACAAATTGTACTAGGGTAACAGAAAATATTTGCAAGTATAACAAGCAAGCGTTAGGCGCAGGAGCTCACAAACAAGAGGTCAATGTAAAATGGTGGCTATCGACGCTCTCATACAATGGCACTTTCCGTCCAGTATAAGAAGACCTCTAATCCACTTGATCGATCATTCATTAACTTTCACTCACACATACGCCGTCCGCTCACCTGATATGTGTCCCGCCTCTCTCAGGATGGCTTGTGATTGTTCGAACGTTGCTACGCCCCTGAGGTCGTCACAGCACAACAGTGGGCGTTAGTGATGTTAGCAATGATGTATCTGCGGTTGGTTGACACGGGGCGCGCAATGCACGACCTTCCTTTGTATATGCACTCCTATTATTTTAACTAAAATTTTTACGACACTAAAATGATTTTTTAATTTAAATAAAATAAGAAGCGGTTTGCCTTATAACGTCTGAACTCCTCAGAGGTCCGGGGGAAGAGGAGTAGTATTACTAAAGAAGTCAGTCACATTGTAGTTACTGGCCGATATATTTCATGGATAATTTAATAAATAAAAAGAGATTGTGCGTTATTTTATTATTTGTGTACGACGTCAGAACAAGCTATTCAACTCCGCCGCAAACTTTCAGCGAGTTCCTTATTGTTGTCGATGCCCACTAAAATCTGGACGCTGAATAAAAATCTTATTGACATTAACTTTGACGAAATCTTATTATCTATAAGGCTAACAACAGAAAATAAGTTAAACGAAGAAGTTTGTGTTGACGCTTGCAAAGCAACATGCTTCCTTGACAGACGCTATCACATTTATAGCTTTAGTAGCTTAGAGTAAACAAACTGATTTACATATTTAAATATTTAATTTCACATAATTTATTCAAAAAAGAAATTGACAAATAAGAGTCTTGGTCAAATCTGTGGTTATAGCAGTTTAGTTTTCGACAGTAGAACCTTAATAATGTTTGAATATTATATTTTAATAATGTGTCACTTACAATTTAAATTTATTATGGTCGAATTTCGACCACTGGGCGACCACTAGTTAAAATAAATCTGTAAAATTTTTGTGAGTTGTGAACTTTACTGTATTTTTTTTATTTAACAAAAATTAAATATTATTTTTAGGCATACACTGTTCACTATTTGAGAGTTTTTACTTTGCAGCATTTGCTTTACTCTGCTCTGTAGGCATATTTGTGTTGATTCAGAATTCTGAAATTCAGAAACTAGTTAGTTAGAGTGATAAGTGCAAGTCGCTGACTGGTTAGAGCTACAGCTTACCTTACCTTCTTACTCCACTTGTTGTCTCCAAATGACTTGCTCTTTGTTGTGGAGTATGAAGAAGCTATAGTTGGTAGAAAGTGAGTGTATAATATGCTTAAAAGTGAGTAATGTGACATTAGCGTAAGTATATGGTTACGTATGTCTCATACTTATGCTGATGACACTCACAGTTCTCCCTCTACCATATTTTGTGCGACCGATGCTTACGGGTATCTCTAGTCTCTGCAATGCCTTGCATGTTTACTTGTAATGTGCTTTTTCAGGTGTTATTTATTAAATGAAGTTGTTTTTGACTATAAAACATAGAGTAGATGAACGGGCGGTGTACTGACGGGGCAGTGAGTACATAACGAGTAGATGTGTGTCAGTGTGTCGGTGGAGGAGTTGTTGGATGTGTGTGCGCCTCTCGCCGAGTCCTCGCAAAAAGGTCCGCGCGACATTCCGGCCGCGGCGGTGCGTCCCGCGCCCTCCGCGCGCGTCCGCGACGGATGTGTGTCAGCGGCGCACGGCCGCACATCCCTCGCTCCTGAACCAGCATAAGCAGTCAACACTGCACCAGGCGGCGGCGTGTTCTGCCGACTCACCGCCGGTAATGAGTGCGACGCAATGCTTGTTGCGCCGCGCCGCGCCGCCCACACTCCGCTCCTGTGCCAAGACATACAATACCTCATTAGTTCCGAGTGCCGAGTGCCTGATTATGATGTGAACGTGCGCGTAAGTGAACTCGGCCAGTGCGCAGCCGACGACTAGTTTTTATGTATGGCGATATGGAAGTGCGTCGGAAGAGAGCTTTAACGGTTAACGCTAATGGTGACGGATACGTACACGTGAACATGTGAATAGTGGCCGTGCGTGGTTCGGATAGTGTGTCTCGTGCGGAGCGGCGCGGTGCGGTGCGATATGCTGCTGCCAGATCAGACGTACGAGAGCGCGCTCTCGGTAATGCTGCGCGCTCACCGCCTGCCGTCCGACTTCTTCTGCGCTAACAGGGCAGCGCTGGAGCGCGTCAGCGGTACTGCGCCACTTTCCGTTCGGTATGTAAAATTACTCATTACAATACGGTGCTCGTTACAACATTATGATATTATCATGTTTACATATACAAACATGAGTGTATTTCTTAATGGGGACAATCAATTACTTTCCTTTTAAAAATCTTGTTAATGCATGCGCAATAAGCATGCAAAAATTTTGGCACATTGGTCTTGTAAAGATAGCGCTTAGTGGAATAAATAATGAATATTGTTGAGTGTTGGATAGGGCCTAAAAAGTGCCCTAACGATTAATAAATACTACGTCTCTTTATCAAGTTCCCAATTAACAGACTACGTATATTGTACTTGAAGTAAAGTTGATCATAAAGCTGCATTTCAAAGGAGTAAACATGAACAGTTCAACAAGTACATATATCGTGATTGGTTTTGATGTACACTGAATTGGTTGTTCAAAAGGTTAAGACTAAGGCCAATTAAACTCGGCCAGCTAGTTTTAACACAAATTGAAAGTGGAATACTTCCAACACAAACATCATATTACATAAGCAGTTCTGGGTGTATCTATTAGTGTGTTGTATCGTTGTATTTCATGGCAGTACTTGTATGTGGTCGGTGTGGTGCAGGTCCTCGTCGGTGGCGGGCGGTGGTAGCAGGCGACGACGACGCTCCCGCCTCCCGCGTGCTCGCCAACACCACGGTCAGTGAATGCACATACATGTTATGTATATTATAAGTCACTAACTTTAGCCCGCAGCGTCGCCCACGTAATATTCAGTTGTCTGTTCCTCGGGCACAATATTTTTCTGTAAATTCGGTCCGAGTAGAGATCGTCCGCGAATTGGGCGTCTGACAGTTCGAGACCAACCTCGCAGAGGTGCCGGACGATACGGGCTGAGATTAGCCTCTAAAAGAATCTATTTACTCACCTCGTCCAGAAATACGATGGGTCTAATTGAGAGCAGAACTTAATACAACCCATTTAAATTAAAAAAAAACTATTTTACTATCCGTCATCAGATTTTATACATCACTAACTTTTGTCTGCCGTTCCGCCCGCGCGTATGTCGGTTATTGTCCGTATACCTCCATAGAATCTTCGAATACTTCAGCCACATTCCGATTAGAGAAGGTGGTAACCTCGAAAGGCTGAGTGCTTACCTCGCCACCACGCTAACCTCGAAAGCTCGAAAGACAGGAACAGGTGACCGTCACCTATTGCTATTGCAGAATGAATGCTAATGACACAAGGTGGGCACCGGTATACGTAAAAATATATTGAGGATTGAGGAGGCACACCGTTGAAGGCGCTCATTGAGGTAGTTGATTTATTTGAATGTACCCTGATGCTAAGATTACCCCTAGTAAATGCAGTGCGAGAGTCTACAGCGCACCTATGCAGTATACGAAGGCCACAACAAAGTTGCATCCGATAGCACTCTCTGTGGGCCCAACGACCACTCAACGCTAACTACAACAATAACCGACTTTTATGTCGCGTTTTAAGAATATTTCCTACGAAAGTATCTAAGACTATTTTTAAACCTTGTCGCAAAAAGTAGTGGCGTGATAAGTTGAGAATACGTACCTGTGTGTCGCGAACAATTTTGATTTAGTTTTATTTCTTAAAATAAAAAAGTTCTCGATTGTAGGATAGTTCAAAAGAATAGTTCAAGTACCTAACATCAGATCAATTCTATCGTTGATGACATTTTTGAGTAGATATTATATTATTATATTTTAAAGAATCGTTGTTATCTTTAACATAGTTTTACTTTTAATCTTTCTGGTGTTAATATTACTGAAGTTAAAACGATTATATTATTTTTAAAAGCATTATTTGTTACCGAAGTCTATAAAAAGTAAGAAATAGTTACAAAATCTGTCTTCGTTATGTAGGTACTTACTCAGCAAATACATAAATCATAATTGTTTTAAGCGTGTAATCCTGGCACGTTAAAGAGTAAGTGACAGTTGAACGACAAATTCCACAAATTTTATTCATCTATAGATTTTGTCTTCACTTTCCATTAGGTGAGTCGAAAGATACGGTTATTGTGTTTACAAAAAGTGTACGACTCTGGAGTTTGAATCGTGGCCATTATGTTAAGATTTATTGATATTAATTACCTGTAAGTAACATTATGAATTATAAAAACCACTGTACTAGAGCAGAATGCATAGTAATGTAATGATCGATAATTTGATCGAAGAATGAGACCTTGCGAGAAGGCGCCGCAGCACTAGAGGTAGTAGTGTGGCTAGAGGTGTGCGGCGAGTGTCGCGCTTGCCGTACAATAAACAAGTCGGACGTTATCGCGCGCCCCTTAATTGGCCTTATCTGCAGCCTCCGCGCCTCCATTGTGTCCGGCCTGGTGTTGTCGCATCATTGTATACACACAAGTCACACAACGAAGCCACTGACCGACTATTTACTACACTTACACATTTACAAAGACAAATAAAAACAGTTAGAACTATTTTCTCCTAAATTTGTCAACTCATTTCTTTAAATTTTATTTTGTTTCTTTGTTATTGAACAGCGTTAGTGTAATCAAGAAACGAAAGTTAAAAATGTAGAACCCTCAAAAAACTACAAAAAAGGAGTCTAAAAAGAACGCAACTAAAAAAATAATTCGTCATAATAATAAAAGAAATGGTCAATGATCATTCTTGCACCTGCGCATTTCTAGATTTCTTGGTTAATTCTTTTCTGGTTTTATTCCTTTTTAGATCTCTTTGTATTTGTGTTTCTTTTCTCTAAATAGTTGGGATTTAATTTTTAACTTATCTATTTCTTACACCTACCTACTTACTTCCAAGTTTTTAACCAGTGAACACGCTGTGTGCAACATAATTATTTCAAATTATCCTGTCTGATAGGTAGTATGAATAGAATCCAAGAGTGGTGGTCGGCGTACTCATTGCGAATGCAGACAATGCAGCATGGTGACACACGCTATGGCGGCCTAGTGAGATGCTTTTTTATGCCCCGCTTAAGGACCCAGGATCACTTTGAGAAGGAAACATGTGTAGTGATAGTGAGTTTCAGGTTTTCATGGCTCGGCACAGGAAAGAAGAGCAGAACCAGTTACTTAAAAAGCATCTCACTAGGCCGCCATACTGCACTGTTTTCATTCGCAGTGAGTACGGCGACCACCGCTCTTGGACTCTATTTATGCTTTTCATCGGGCAGAGTAGAGTCACTTTAGTAGGTCTACTATAAAGAAAAAAGAAAGTTAGAGAGCGTATGTGAAGTGATGGCTATATGATCGGTAGTTGACCAGATTGAAGCGGTCGTCTTTTTGGCTCTGGGTTGAACATTCGTCTCTCTCCAATCCCCCAGAGCAATTTCTGAGAAATATGACAGGCGAAAAAAGCGCGTCAATACAGGAGACAATTCTGGTGCGCAGCTCCTAAGAACTATTACTGGGTTAAAGTCGGGTCCACTGGCTTTCTGCAAGTCGAGTGACCGCAGTTCCACATGGACATCACTTTAAATGATATGAATATCCCACATTATGTAGTTACAGATCGGAATGTCTTATGCCACGTTCATTGATTTTGGAGTTAGCCACAAATAGGTCAATAAGCAGTTTCGCTTTCTCCTGCGCTTGATGAACAAGTAATCTTTCGGGATATTTCAGCGGTGGTAGCGAGTGCTTACAGTAATTAGTTCAGTTCACTTTGAAGTATTGTTCAAGGTTTTCTAGTTATAAAAACTCATGCCGCTTATACAATGTTCGGTTTATCCCAACTCGGTAGAGGTTATGGTACACCTTTCAAGTACAAGATTTTTCATAAACGACTGAAAAGGTGATTTGTACGGAGATCATTTAACAATGTAACTATTAGAAAAATATGTACCAAATAAAGCCAAGCATTTTCGTAGCAATAATGAACAAACTTACTACACTACTACTCCTACTTTTATAATATATATATATATATATAATATAATGTATAGAATATTTACACACAGGAGAATATCCAGAGGAGTGTAATCGTGTTTCGTTGGTGAGTGTGAGACCGGAGGCCCATTGATGCAGGGGTGACAGTTATCGTGCTAACTGTGTAAGCCTAACACTGTCACGATGACTGTCGTGCCTTTTACGTCCCCAAGCGGGGTGTGAAAAAGCATCTCACAAGACCGCCATAATGTGGGTCACCATACTGCATTGTCTGCATTTGCAATGATTATGGTGACCACAACTCTTCTATTCATGCTTGCCATCGGGCAGAGTGGAGTCACTTTGGCAGGCTATTACTATAAAAAAAATGGTCATATTTGTACTCAGCACACATATTTGTATAGAGTGGGAATCGAATCTTATCTCAAAGTTTGCAGTCGAATGTTCAATCACATGTGGCACTTAGGTCGTCAACTTTACTATTACAGTTTATTTACAAAGTAAGCGGTAATCGCGGCGCCCTACTCGTACGTTCGTAGCTGAACGGGATAAGCCCCACTCTTACAAGTCGTTAATAGGCCCCAGTCTGGAAGTGTATCGGCGCTGATTTATGGCTCTGTAATGTAACTGCCACCGTAACTTGTTACCTCGTCACTTGGTGCTGCAGGTTTCAGGTGCATCAGTTCTAGCAACAATAATCATACTTAGTAGTGTAGGAAGGGCCCCGTGCATGCGCACTTGAGCCGTGTTTGGCTATTGATGTTTATATTAGTAGTATTTACATGATTGGTCATTATTTACATCTGCGTGCAAAAAAAGGTTAATCTGGTATGGATTGCCTCCTCTGAGGGGGTATTCGTGTACAGTTTAATATCGTGTAAAAGCTTCAATTTAGTCTCTTTTTCTTGGTTTCAAAACCTTTATATTTGTATTCAGAGTTTAGTTAGCTTAACCTGTTTTATTTACCGATAATAGCGCACCTAATAAATAGAATACGCGTTCACTGCCTCTGTGGGGTTCGCAGTTTTGATTCCAGATTAGTGTAAAAATATAACTATTTGCATGAGTATAAGGTGTCTATCAAGGGCGTGAGAAAGCGTCGCGACGAGACGGCTGTACACGGGGCTTGTCCAGTCAATGGCACCGTATGGTGCACCGGTGTGGCCGGCGGCTCTGAACGCCCAGATTAGGGCTCGCCTCTACGCCACTACGCACACGTTACTCTCGCCCAATTCGAGAGGAGATCGTCCGCGGAGGCGCGCTCACCATCCCCTCATGCCACCCTGAGTGTGGCCATGGGTGGACAGGATGGATTTTTCACCTCCATCCACTACAGAGGCCAGCCACGAGGAGGCGACCTGCGTGTGTGCCGTACGTCGTCTTTTCGCGTCCCTCCTATCTCAGGAGGCGAGTGGCATACACAGTGACGGCCCGAGGGGGTTTTCACTCGTTAAAAAAAAAGAAGGTGTAAATCAAGGGTGTACGTGCATTGAGGCAAAGTGGAGTGCTTGCCCTACCCTCCACTGTAACATAAACTCGTTTTCTCGTTTCAAAACGTTTCCTGAAGTACATGTTCCTTTGTAACACAGAAAAATAGCTTTAGCAGAATATTATCATGAAGATAGCAATTTTGATAAGAAGCAAACAAAGAAAATATTTAGTGAGACAAGGAAACATTCAATCATAGCCCCAGTCTTCCCTTCGTTGACTTTTACAACAGACGGTCCTATACATAGCGCAACTTTCTATACCCAGTTTCCAGACTCGGAATTATTAAAGGATCATTGCGAATTTAAACTAACAGCTTAACATAATATTTTGCCTAACATTGTGATTGAATGTTGCTGAAAAGTAAACCTTAAATTACTACCAAGTGATCACCTTTTGACAGTGTGGTGAACGCTTCCACACTTCTAAAAATTCATCAACGTAATATGTTAAATCCCGGTGTAATAGCAACAATTATTGTTACTAAAAAGACAACGCTCGCATTAGGAATAAATTATGTATCACGGGGGACTTAACAAACATACAAGAAACGGTCACAACGAACACCCAGACTCAGATCAACAGTTTACGGATCGCACAGTGTTGTCCCATAACACTCAGTGTAGTAGAGAGCGGCGTGGTGACCGCTTCAACCGCTACGCCAACCGTGTCGTCTAATATTAGAATGCTGAATTTTTTTAATTATTTACAGCGTTTTGGCTGCACAACGATAATGTTAAAACTTGCAGTGTTTGCAGCGAAAGGTACCGAACGTGTCGGAGTCACGTCATAGCAAAATCAAATTTAAAAATCACAATATTGATACATTAACTTAACTTTCTGGTCAAATTTTCCAAAGAGTACAATAATAATCCAATTAGAACCAGAGTCCTAAGAAGAGAACCAAAATAAAATAAAATTTAGAATAATGGTAAATAGTTTATTTTATGATATAAGGTGGCAAACAAACAAAAATATCACCTCATGGTAAGCGACAATTCCATTTATTGACAATCTCAACACCCCCACCACAATTAGTGTTCGGAGTACCCCTGTGGTGTGTTTGTGCTGCGGTCACTCACTCTAATTTTAAGTGTATTAAATTCGAATCTTTTGCCTACTTTTCGTAGTTTTCTCTTACCCCTAAGAAAATGCTGAGTACGCCCGTGGTGTATAGAACCCATAGTATATCTATTTCTACTTAGTGCTCGAATAAGGACGTGTAAATATATCTTAAACTTAAACAACTCGCGTGTCTAATCCCACCTAATAAAGTCTTTATTTGTACCTGTATGAGATGTCGTTTGTTTCTTTCGTAAGGTAGTAGAGCCACGCTGATTTCAGCACGAGCGGGCCGGTTCGACTGGGGCAGTACTACCCTCCCACAGAAGATCAACCTAAAGTGACAACATCCGTGCTGTCGTGTTTCGTTGGTGAGTGCGAGACCGAAGGCCCATTGATGCAGGGGTGACAGTAATCGTGGTAACTGTGTAAGCCTTACACTGCCTCGATTACTGTGTGAAAAAGCATCTCACTAGGCCGCCATAGTGTGGGTCACCATACTGCATTTTCTGCATTTGCAATGAGTATGGTGACCACAACTCTTGGATACTATTCATGCTTTCCATCAGGCAGAGTAGAGTCACTTTGGCAGGCTACCAAATATGGCTGCAATACAATGATTTCTACATCTTTTTTTTTTACTAGTAATATATCAGGTACTCGCTACAGGTACATTTTATATTTACTTTTACAACGATATAGATAAAGTAGACGTTATACTGTGAAATAGAGGCAATGAGACCTCACTACTTACTCATTACTTACTTACTTACGTAGTAGCTATCTACTTATTAACCGATCCACAGCTTCACATGCCAGCGGATACACAACTGACTGCGTCAACTAATTATACACGTTACAATCTTCCCTTTTATAGTTTTGGACACTTTTCACCATTTATACTGTACGTACAATAAATAGAAGTCTTGTATACATCAAAGTAATATAAATTACATTAGATATATTAATCTCGTGATGCATGCTCATAAAAGAGTAAGACCTAATTACAACATCTAATTACCAGTATTCAGTTGATATAACATGATTGCACTTATAACTGACCATAAACTACACGTAGAAAGTTTTATGTATCAGAAAAAGATGACCTGTACTGGCTGCTCTAGATCCACTCTCGAATGCATTGATTTATTTGTAGCACGCCACGTGCGCTGTGACAGTGCGCGGGCGCAGCGACCAGACGCGACGTGACTTGACTGGTGAGGAGGTCCGCTGTGACACTGCGCTCACTGTCCTCTGTTCAAGTGCGTACTTCTCGCTATCTTATTGTAGCGCGGAAGTAAAATACATCGGTAACATGTTGATGTTCCAGATATGAGAACATTGTGTGTGGGGGCTATGGCAGATCATATACGAACCATAAAATAATTTAGAAAATGACAACAACATTAAACTCAGTTTAACTATTCATGCTATGCAATAAGAGGTTTGCTGCTGTCGTTTATGTATTCGTGAGTGGCAGCGATAGTTTTTTTTCATCTGCCACAAAAGTGTTCGAGCTCATACTTTTGCCTTGTATCAAGTTTTATAGTTTAAACACAATTTGTAAAGATACACATACTCATACATACTCCTATACGCGTTTCATAACTATTCAAAAAAAAAACCTCCGAATCTTTGTCCAAGTTAGAAAGGAATCGGACCGACTAAAACCATCAGTGTGTCACTCTGCACTTGAAATAGGAGGGATCCGGGAACAGCTATTATTACGACTTCCAGATCTCTCCTAGCGCGTACCCGCTACCGCGTGCACCATCTGCGGGTAAACTCTCTATTTAGGCGACTCTATTTTGGCAGGTTCTTAAAATAAAAAAATGAATGGTGTCGTGGGACACCAGGTAGGAACGAAGTTCCTTCGGATAATGTGGAATCGACACAATTTGCAAAAAAAATCGTGCTCAATTTTATGTAGGTTTTCTTGATTTTTCTCTTAAATTTTGCTGATTAGTTTTTATTTAAGTACAAGAAAGTATTTAGGAAATTCAGTATTTTAGGAAATAAAATAATAAATTCCTTAAAATAATAAAATAGCACACATGACGCGCTTTCGCGCCTGCGCACGTCTCATTTAACGGTTTTATTCCACGCACTTTTTTCCACAGATTTATTCCACGCACTTTTTCCACTTACGGTTTTACTATCACATTTTTTTCATTTCGGTCCCGCAGCGAAATCCCTATCCCCTCCAAGCCTGCCGTAAGGAACTTCGTTCCAAAAAAAGAAAAAAAAAAATTCTTTATTTTATTCTGTCACTCAGTCACAAGCCCCTTTTTTCAAAAATGAGATGTAGAGAGAAAATAGAGTACGTTTCATTATTGAGAATATTCGTCCAATATCAACGAAGTTTAACTTGCTGATTTGCCCAAAAAAATATATTACACGGATATGATGTACTAGTATAGTTACATATGTATACGGTAACCGCAACTCTTAGATTCGACTCATGCTTTCCATCTGGTGGAAAAGAGTCATTTTGGCAGCTATTATAAAAATAATAACTAAATTCTATACAACGTTATTCTTATTTAACCTAAAAATAGTTTATTCAGAATAAGCAATATAATCAAATAAGCAATGATTCTAATCAGTGTTCTTAGGTAGGTGAGGCACTCGGGTTTCCAGGGATTTCCTTTCTAGGGTACACCTGAGACTGCGTGCGGTTTTATGTCGGTTCGAGTCCGACATAACCACCAGTAGGTGATTTTTTAGAGGATTTCCGCAAGGAAAAAAAAAGGAAAGTGAGGTAAAAGCAAACTGACGTCAAAGTTGAAAATAAATTTACATTTTATTTGTTGTATATTACAATATGGGTATCAAATGAAGGGGCTCATGACTGGTATGGTATGGATGACTTGGTAGGTTAGCGAACGTTAAAGCCATAAATGTACACCTAAATAAATAAAATAGACTAAGTAAATATAGATATAATATTTCCACACGATAAAATAAAAATTCCTTTAAAGAATTAGACCGTTTACGAAATTTGTAATAAATGTAACATAAAAATGCGAAGTTCTCCATCTTATTCTAATCGCAAATAAAAAGAGTAAATAAAAACCACAACTTCTTTTCTTTCAGTTTTTATGTAAAGATATTGGTTATTTATTATTTACATAATTGGGTTTCATTCTTTTTTAAAAAGAAGGTAATTTTTACAGAATAAACGGCATAAATCGGCGTATACATACTCACACAGAGCTAAATGTTTCCCCTTCAGCGTGGATCGTGCCTCACTAACCGCACCCCCGCCTTGTCCTGAGTCCAAAGTACTCGTATCATATGTTTTTGATACCTAGCTCGCGCGGGCAATGAGCGGTCATTGACGCATTGTGTAACAATGTTTCCGCGAGGACAACGAAGCAACGCAATCAGCTGATAGCTTGTGAGATTTTTATATTTCTCTATCTTCTTTTGAGACTACTTAAAAATAACTTTGTAAATAAATCTTCTATATATATGAAAGAAAGTGGTGTTAGTTACACCACTTATAACTCAAGAACGGAAGAACGAATTTAGTTGAAAATTGGTGGGGAGGTAGCTTAGAATCAGGAGACGGACATAGGATACTTTTTATTCCGTTCGACCGGGTTTCCGTCCAAAATAAAAAATTTGCTTATTTATTGCCTCTAAGGCGGTACAGAGTTTGCGGGGTAAACTAGTATGAGATAAACAAGAGTGAGACTACCAGACAAAGTGAAGATCATGAACGGGACTCCGCCCAGCACACGCTGGAGGACTGCCCTGCTTGGGAGTCTGAGCGTCGAGTCCTGGTCGGACGGATCGGACGTAACCTTTCACCGTCAGCATTGATCGCGGCGATGCTGGCGAGTCGTGAAGGATGAGCAGCCGCGATCTCCTTCTGTGAGCAGGTTATGCTCCGGAAGGAGACTGCAGAGCGAGATCGGGAAAGGGCCGATCCCGCTCGAAGGAGGCGGCGAAGGGGACGCGGCAGAGGTCGCTAGCTCCCTAATCGCCGCCTAAGGGTCGCTGCGGTCACGTCTTGGGGCGTTGTGACTGCTGCAAACGACCCGAGTCAGGTGACACTCCGGTGCGGCCGGGGAGTGTCGTCTGGGGCGGGGCGCTGTTCTGCCTCTTACTGCGCAGGGCGATGGGAGTGCGATAGCGTCCTGATCCTGGGGCATGAGGTGCCCGAGAGGTACTAGGCCGCCGCGGGGTTTAGTGGGTAGACCGGTTTGTCGGGAGTCCCACACACGCCCTTCGTCCCTCCGGAGGGTATGGTGCGAAAAGCATTCCCCGCGTTAAAAAAAAAAAAAAAAAAGGTCATATAGTCTTAAAAACCAATAAGCGCTGGACAAAAAGGTTTCTCCATGTTCTCTCTTTCTGTAGTTTTGATTTTGACTTCCTTCTAGAAACATACGTACAAAAAAATAGGATTTTAGTAGTTTAATGTAGATAACTACCTACATAATTATCCTAACGGGGCCTTCAGAGTTTTATGTAGGCGTAAGTGCACCGAGAATCGTGATGATGTAGATAGTAGCTCATACAACAACAAAACACAATTGAACGAGTTGCTTGTAACTACAACACTGTTGAATGTTCAATAAATGAACATAACAAGAGGAAAGTATCCTTTGTACAATCGTCGAAGACAAATTATGGAAAGTTTTGAAAACTGTGTTGTCCAATGCCATGACCAATTAGTGGTGATTAATGTAGCCCCATCGGCTTATGTGAGTGGGGCCAGAAAGTATACCTGTGTTTGCGTACACACTTGTACACTGTAGTGCATATCTCCTGCCTAGTTACCTGGTCTCCGTTGAATCTGGCCAACGTGGCCCAAATCGGCTAGGAGTACATCATCAACGTAAGTAAACATAACTTGATGTGTTGAGGATACAATCATTTATTATGCAACGAGTTTTTAACACTAGTGTTACTTGCACTCCGAAATTTTAAGTTACGGTGTACTAGAGAGCACTAATACCATAGCATTAGAATGTTCAGTATCAGTGCAGGTCGTTCAATAACGTTCTGGTAAATACCAAAACTTTGTAATCCATAACTGTCGTAACAATCTAATAACTGTATGAATAAGACAGTTAGGCAGATGAGGCGCTCGAGTGACGGTAGGTCGCGTGCGGTGCGCTCGTTACCGCATCGACACCACCTCCACCACGAGCGGTGATCACCGCCTCATATTACACTTGATTCCGGCAGTCACCACTCGTGATCCACTCGCCCTGTCATACTACAGACTGTAGAAATGTACATAGTTATTTGTAAATTACGTATTACAGTCAACTATAACATCCTAACAGACGCGATGCATGTGCCAACTAAGCGTTACGAGTATTACGGGTGAAGTGCACAGGCGTCAAAACTTGTGAAAATCATCAGCGTGCCCAACAGACGATGACGTCAGATGTGAACACAACTCTAGCAGGTTCGTGTAGTGTGTTAGATCAGTACCTATGCACTTGTGTTTATTTCTTGAAACATGTTCTACGATTTCAGCGCTCTACGATTGCACTCTGGAGAATTTTGACTGTAAAACATAAGAATTGAACCCAATACATAAAAGACAGAAGTGTTGAAGCCATGTCGTATACATACAATGTCGTATCTGAGGCACGCTCTGTCCGCTATAAACTCGAACGTGTGGTGTGCTCAATGCTTTTAATTGCAAATTATGAAATAGTGAAAATATATTCATGTAGATTTTTTTAAATTTTTTTATTAAGACAACTATTGGATCCATAAAAGATTAGCTTTTGCCCGCGGCTAAACCAACATTCATATATCCTTACAAACTTTCGCATTAATAATGTTTAAAATTCAACAAATCTTAAAAAGTTTATCGATAAAGGACTCTACATTCGTTATTCAATATAACACCATTTATCAAATACCACTTTATTTTTTATACAATCTAATGACAGATTTTGTACCGTATGCAATTGGGTGTAAAAAATTATAGGAATTTATCAAACTTAGTGTGATTCAAAATCAAAAATCATCCCACAAAATCGCTCCGTCGCCACGTGAAAGAAAGACAAACAAACAAACACACTTTCGCATTTATAATATTAGTAAGGATGTAAGGATTAGATCTAAAAAGTTACAGTTCCTTAAGTACCTCGAGTTCCTCTCAGTGTCGGCCAACTGCACTGCAAGATACGCAGAAACATACGCATATCTAAATTCGTCTATTTATAATAAATAAATTACACCCAAGCACAAGACGAATAATCATGCTTGTCTCACAATATTTGTCCTGTGTGAGAACTGAACCCACGACTTCGGCTTCGTAGTCGGTACCGCTAACCAGTTAACCACTAACCAACAAGGGGCCAAGACACAGGTGTTTGTTGTTGTTACTATAATCACCTTTTTTTCTTTTTTTAAATATAAGACCTGCCTAAGTGACTCCTGTCCTGATGGAAAGCATGAGTAGCATCGAAAAGTGGTAGTCATGCAGTATTGTGACCCACATTATGACGGCCTAATGAGATATTTTATCACACCCCGATTAAAGGACCCGGTATCACAGTAGAAAAGAAAACTTGCGTTATTAGTAAGGTCTAAGTTTTGACTGATTGGCACAGGAAGTAAGAACCGAACCGTTTAGTTTGAGAGTGTGTATCTACCAATCTAAATCGGTGACTTCCAATGTCAGCGCGTGTCATCGTAAAGAAGAAAGGAGAAGGTGGGACCAGATAGAAGAGCTCATCAGAACCCTTTGCATGATAAGATTTCGATAGAGGACTGCCACAGAGGCAACATCTCTTTGTAACTGCAGAGGCTTCGGAACTGTTGATAACACGGACTGCTCGCCACTGCAAACGATCGAGAGCATCAAGAAAATACTGTGTAGATTCATAAGGATTCATCAGGAAGCATTTTGGGCCCAAGTCTATTTCCCGTGTATGTGAATGATCTGTGCAACATTGAACTCGACCATGGAGCAATTTTCGCTTATACTGATGAGCAATGATTTTCTCATCGGACGATTGGAAGGAGACCTATGGTTTCGCTCAGAGGGGCTTCGATGAGGTTAATGGTTGGCTGAAAGATAGCCTACTCACATTAAATGTAACGAAAACTAAAGTGCTTGACTTCTCTATCCGTTCCTCATATCTGTTGGACAGTTCCTTACAAATAACTTTTAGTTTACCTGGTAAGGAATCCTATTCTATAGAAAAAATAAATTCTATTAAATATCTTGGTATCATTATTGATAATAACCTGACTTTCAAAAATCATATTTGATACATGTCGGGTAGAATACGCAAACTTATCTTGTGGCGCTCTCAATGTAGTCACGTGGGTTGAGATGTCAGCAAATATTCATACCCAGCATACCAAACTTATCATATAGTGCCAGTTTAGTGCTCTGAAAAGTGGGGAGAGTAAAAAACGGAGATTTTTTGCTCACATGATTTACACACTTCATACACTGTATTTACAGATGGGTGACTGTATTATGTTATATTCAAGACCCATAAAATGAACATAATGAATACGTAAATGACTAAGTCTTAGAAAGAAAGTAGAGTTGGAACATGATCATGTTTGTCAATAAAACTTTATTCACGCAAAACAGAGTTGTCATTAACACATATTCAAAATCAAGAATGTTGAATTTTATGAATGCGTTAAAAATGATATAAAAGACATGCCCTGAACAAACATAAATTTGGCTGGCAGACAATAAAAAAAATAATTGCTTTAACATTGACTCGTTCCCAATTCGGCAATGAGTGCTTTTCGCAGCCTGTCGTTGCGGATTTTCAAACCAACCCTCGCAAAAAGCGTGGCCAGTTTATGGAATTAAACGTTGAATAATCAGCGATAGAAACCCTCTGACGGGCGTCGGATGCACCACGCAGGCTTAGATAAAGATTGTCGCGCGTAGTAGACAGTGAGGCACGGCAGTGTGGGAGTACGTCACTCCGCGGCGCTCGCAGAGAGGCCGCCCCTGTCCTCAGCGCACAACTGCTACGCAACATTATATTAGATGGCGCTGCATTACGCGTTCATACCGACGCGTAGTGTTGGTTGTTCACATTAAACTACATTAAATTTAGGTATAGGCGTATTGGACGCTTATAATTCTACTTAAGTTGCAGAAAAGTATATTACCGGGCAGTTTAGGAAGGAGAAAGAGAGAAAGAGAGAGAGAGAGAGAGAGACAGAAAAGTGATATTGGTCTACGGATAGATTGAGGATAATCAATATTTCGGGCGAGTCAGTGTCATTTGACCGGAACTGATACCGGTCCAAACTCTCTAAACGCAGTATTGTACTCATAGTAAAAAAAAAATTAACATCAAGTTAAGAATAATAAAACAGCTATTTAAAAAGAGTTTGTCTCTATGAATATTGATTTTTAAGAAATTAGCTCTGATCAACCTAACGTTTTCATTTGCATAATCGAAGTTTAGTCAGTCTAAAGTTAATCATCCGTTACAGAGAAATTTACCGAAAGAATGAGAAACTTGTGTTAAACACACATATTTTCGTGTGAAATAATCTTTTAAATCTGCGCAAATTCGATTTATCTTAGCCAAAAAATGTCCTTTGCTGGACATAGGTTATCACCAAGGTTGACCACCTTGGACTACTTTTTAGAGGGCTTACCAACGTGAAACTACGAACATTGTGAGTGACCACGTCGCTGTATCACTGGCAACGTACTCCGGTTAAAGACTTTTTTCTTGAGACACTGCAGAGAGTCTCCAATTTTTCACTGGAGTGAACGCAACACGTGCATTCGACATAATTTTCATCTTATCCATATCTACGTATTTTAATACTTATTTAGAAACCCTACTAAGGTCATTGCGCATTGTGCTAAGATCATCAGCTATGTCATCAGGAAATCGAAGGTTAAATCTATTCCAGTCCAGAAGCTTAAAGATGTTTTCGAACAGTTGCTGCGGTGAACCTTACACCTTACTGTAGTTTGATATGTAGGTTTCGAGCATTGATCTTGTAAACTGGTTGATATACTGGTTTTTCATACAAACACTTCAATACTTCGAGGTATCGATGTCAATTTTTCACGGCTGGAGAGGACTCACACAGTCCAGGTTTGGACCGAATCGAAAGTTTTCTCATAGTCCACAAATGCCAAGCATAATGGAAGGATATACTCTTCGGATTTCTGTGTGACCTGCCGCAGTGTATCAACGTGGCCTATGATATTAAAGCCTTTTCGAAAACCGGCTTGTTCGGAAGGTTGGAAATCGTTAAATTTGCGATTCGTTATGGCTCTCGAGAATAGTTTAAATTACAAGTACATGTTACACGCTTGAGAGAGAGAGATGAATCCAAAGTTCTTCAACGAGAGTTTGTCGCCCTTTTTGAAAAGCACCACTACATCTTTGAGCCATGTCTGATGTGGCTTTCCATCGAGTATAACGGGATTAAATATGTGCCTCATTGTTTTGAGATGTTTGAGAGCCATGCTAATCTCGCACAGACTAACATCCGGTATGTTTACTATATACTCGTAGTGTCGGATTTGCTTAGCCCTTGGATTCTTCTGTAAGTCAGTATCAGGATCCAATTTGCCGTATATAATTGCCCACAGAATCTCTCCACCTCACTCCGAAGGGCGGATCTCGACTTTAACATTTTGTCATCGTCAGTCTTGTTTCCGTATCTGGTTCCACCTAACAAATCGCATCAATCTGCGCAAATAGACTAAATACATAGGTATATTTAAAGGTTCATATTAACAAACACTCCCGAATGGTATGTATTTTAGAAATTAATATATGGCATATCTTCTTCAGAGTTCTCTATGCTGGATGTAATCGTTTACACGTCATATTTACCTCCGTTAAACATATGTATACAATGTTATTTTCTTACTAAAACGCTATGCACTATTAGCTTAGTAAATTGTTGATATGTGTTTATATTAATAGTTACATAATTATTTTTGTGTCATTATAGTGTATTACTAAAATGAGCTGAGCGAGTGTTGAAAGAGCATCCTTCGCCGCCTGACGTACATTAGACTTCAACGCGCGCCGCTGCAACCCACCAGAACATACTTTTAGTTCCGTGAATAAAAGCTATTGACTAGGCTCTGTCTCTTACATAAGCAGTGGTTCAGACTTTTACCAGTTTTGTGCGGGTTTGTTTATAGATCATGTACTTATATTTACTGTTTCGCAATTATACCGTCTCGAGATTGTTACGTGACTGTGTCTTTGTTCAGAGCTTTTACAAACAACTGTATAAATATGGTTATTTAAAGTGTAAAATAAAGTATCAGTACGGTGCCACCAGTGGGATTAATAATCATATTTTACTTAAAAATAAAACAACTAAAATTTAATGCTTACAAACATTCATGGGACTGCTGAACTTGAGGTTTCGAGTTCGATTCCCGGGTACGAACAAATATTTGTATGACCTGCAAATACTTGTTTTGGAGTTTGATTGTTTTATACTTACGAACTTACATATTTTAGTATGTATGTATTTCTATCACTTTTCTAGTACCCATAGTACAAGGTCTGCTTAGTTGGGACTAGATGGTGTTGTGTATCAAACGTCTGAAATATTAAATATTGTTTATGATTTTACATTATTATTCTTTTTCGAAACGCTTTCCACCTTTTAGTTTCATAAGTCGCTCCATCGTCACTAACCATAGACTATTGAACTCCGTCAGATAAATCCCAAAAACTATCAATAAGTGCCACCTCACGCCTTTATTACTGGACAAGTTCTTATATACCAAATAATAGTACTCTCCCCAAACTATGCAATACATTAAAGTACTATAAACATATAAAGCTTAATTTCCATGAAACTGCAAGAAGTAGGTCCCTTCAAGGTTCCATTTACATACTCGTAGTTAGTCACAAGTAAAGCTATGTGTTAATAATACACATGAGTGTAACACGAGCTTAACTTTATCATTATTCATGATATTTGAACATTGCGATTATAGTTTTATATTCAGCTTCTATTTAATTTTGCATCCACATCAAATGAAAGCTCTTGTAAGGTATTTCTAACGAGAATACGTTACAGACGTGGCACAACGCTGTGTAATAAAGCCTTATCGTTAACACAAATAAGGACAAAAGGAAGTGTTGTACTCGGAGAGAGAGGCTTCGCTTGCTTCTTGGCTGCTCTAATATATGTCTGCCTCTCTTTAGCTAACCCACTTGTTGGACATTACCTTTACTTTGTGGTACTGAGATTAAGTACCGACTAAATAAGCGCAAGTAATGTTATATTTTAAGTTACATGTTTATTTTATGTTGCTTCTAAATATTTATTTGCTGTAAAAATATTTAAATTTAAAAGAAATTAAACTAGACCTCGGAAAGTGTCGTACTGTTCTTGCACAAATTTAAAATGATAGAAATATACAGAGCAATATTTAAATTTGGAATAATGTTTTGTCTGGAGTCCACAGAGATCCAACATCTATTTTGATAAGAGGTTCAGCCGCGATCAGATCGTGTATATATTTGCATATCTCCATCTCTCTATTTGATTTATGCAAGAGAACTTATCAAAAAAACTTTTCGTTTGAACTTTTGCCCGTTCAAGTTGGTAGTATTGAGGGAAGCTAAGCGTGTTCGGGAAACTTCAATTACTTCCCTTTATTACTGGTTCTCCCTCAATCAACGCCAGATGTTACGTTGAGTTAGTGTCACGTTAGAGATGTGGACGAAGACCTCCTCGTATAGTATCAAATGAAATATTTTCTAAAAACTCTTTCAGGTAGTGTCTAGAATCACGATAGTTGAAATATTCGGGCAAACATACCTGTGTACTCTCACTAAACTGATATGTGAAATCCATCTCTTTTATTTATCTCATGATTACTAAAAACCTATCTCTACGTACTTTAATGTATGACTAATTGAATATCTTTTGAAGTGCCGAAGTCAATTGTATCTTCACGCAAAATTCCAAGTTTTCAATACGTGAGTGCGGACGTTAAATTGGAAATTTTATATATTTCTTCCCCGTGGATTTGTATTTCATATGTTATGATTGCCGTTTCGTAGCTAATAGTCGTAGAACATTTATGTATCTCTGTATATTAGGTAATGAAAGAGTACTGAGTGCACACACTTCAGAACTGTAAGTACTGAACAGTTAGAACTTAAAGTTACAACATCGAGGTGTATCAAGAACGCATTATGTTATTGTGGCATATCAGTTACGTTATATTTAATATGATTAGATTTACATTACTGCTTTGTTTCGTAATAATATGAGACACTGGTATAATGTGTTTCCAATCATATAAAATTGCAGATGTTTCTAATTCTACTAAACATCATCCCCACGAGTGAAGGAGATTATGTACTATTATTACTTGTGGTTGACTAATAGCTGTAATATTTGCGGCTTAAGGTATAAGAATCTCAGAAGTGAACTCTAGTACAATGTTAGAGTAGAGTCATGTCTTCCTCTGTTCTAAAAGCACTTTTTTAATATCGTGTATGGATCTTTAAACGGTTTCACTGACCACTTCACCAACTTTACTCAATTTTCAATAGTTGTTGTTTTTAAATCCATTCTAAGTTTGTTTTATGTACACGTTACAGAAAAGACAGGTATAGACAAGATTAAGTCAAAGGCATATCAACGTGCTATGCAATATAAAAGTGGTCCCTCGATGCCGAGTATTATAATGACCACTTCACTTCGACTGTTCATTTTACAGTGGTCACTCTACCGTCTCATTGTTGACTTTATTTAAAACAAGACAATTAATTTTAAATTTCGAAGTTGGTGATAATTATTTCGTCGTTATAAGTTGTAATAAACTGTATTGTTCCTACATTAATCTACTTCACACTCACACTAGCCAGGCATTCTATGAAAATTGATCCCACCCTCCGATAGCTAAAAATGTTACATCGTTGAATAGACATAGTTTAAATTACACATTGTACTTGTTTCATCGGCCGATATACTTTAGAGCCTTGGATGCGTCGGGCTTTAG
Source organism: Hypercompe scribonia (assembly GCA_949316085.1). Taxonomy (NCBI): domain Eukaryota; kingdom Metazoa; phylum Arthropoda; class Insecta; order Lepidoptera; family Erebidae; genus Hypercompe; species Hypercompe scribonia. The sequence continues at coordinate 434,025 of OX438983.1, forward strand.
GGAAGCGTTGGTTCAACCCTGCCTTTGAATAATTTCATTGTAAACGAAAATTAATATATTTACTTCTAAAATACCACCCTTTGAATTGGTAAAATAACAATTTTGATGAGTGTATAGGTCGTTAATAGTTGAAGAGAGTGTATGGTGAAAACATTAGTGAATTTATCTGAATTTATTTAAAACTTTTATATCGAATTTAGTTTTGGTTACGATTACACTTTTATTAATTATATTCAAAAGTTTCGGTCAATGTGACTAAAGTGTGATACATCAAAACACTCGAAGCTGAGCCAGCAGCGGACCTAGAGCTAGGAGGGAGCGGCGCGCATGAGTAGTTTTCGGCGTGCTCTTACAAATAAATAAACCAGTTTCCCCACACTATCTACACCGTGCCGTCCCCCACCACACCTGCAGCCTCCATCGAGCGCTCGTGTAATGCACGAAATGAACTTTTGGCGTCCGAAAAGCTTTTAAACATTTGCTCTCGTTTATCTGTAACATCAACAGGTCATCCCGCACAGGTCGCCGTTGCTTTTCGTTTGTTGTTTGAGAGTCTAGTACGGTCGTTGAGCCAGCGCACGTCCACACCTGGTTGCCCGCCTGTCCGCGTAGCGGCGGCTGGTCCCTCGACGTATCTCTATCGAGGTCGTTTGCCGAACGCTCAGAAGATAACATTTCTAGTCCAAAAGTAGGTGTCGCTCGTGCCGGGTCAGGGGGCGGGAGACGAGGATGGGGCGGTGCGGTGCGGTGCGATGCAGCGCGGCAGTACGCGAGTAGACGCGCGCACGAGTGGTCGCCACAGTGCGCAGGGAGCGGCGCGGCCGCGGAGTGTGATGCGAGCGCGCCGCCCGCCATGGCCACGCTCGGCCTCTCCAAGGTGTTCATCCTCGACAAGTACTTCACTGAGCTGCAGAAATTCTGGGAGACGGAGAAGAAGTTACAAGGTGAGCGCGAGCCTCCGCGTCCCGCGAGCCCTGCGCCCGCGCAGCCGCACCGCTGTGATTATTATTACTTTTTGTGTCGTGTTCAGCGCTCGAAAGCTCCACATAGTAGTTTGTGTGCGTGTAGTTGTCTGTGTATGTGTCGAATGGCTCATAAGCTCTTAGAGGACACGGCTGTGAGGACCACGGCGGCAGCCTCTTTACTCCGGTCACTTATATGTGCTTTTACTTTTTCTCATTATAATTATATTAGAAAAGTAATTTATTATCATTGCGAGCGTTGATTACAATTTCGAATCAGAACTTTACAGTGTCAAATACTAGCTACGCTTGGCAATGTAGAACGTATCATTGACAACAAGGCCACATAAGGCTTTGCGGCGCCGCTACCTGCCACCGCCGGGGCATTGTTATCGCACCCTGCCCACCCCAGATCTGACCCCCCTCTCCCCGCACCCTTATCCTACCAGCGGACAGGTTGCTGTGATATATTTTAATAGCATAAGAAATACTTTCGTGTTTGACACTTACGATTACATTTTCCATATAAAGATGAGAATATTCACGAATCGAATGTTTTGAAGCAAGACCATCTGCTAGTCAGAATGTCTTCTGAAATGAATATCCTAATTACAGCAGTGATCGTGAGCGGAGCCATCACGCACTCATTAACATCACTATTTTGCATATTCAACAAGTCCATACCTAGGGAATAGTAAACAGCAGTCGTGCTGCTACTAAATACCGTGAGGGACCTCGATACCTAGTAAAGGTGGTGAGGAGGGGCCAGTGAAGGTAATCGTCAAAATATGGCGCAGGAACCTTAGAGCTTTAGAGATACAAACCTACATCAGTTCAGTGAGCGTCGGCGCAGCTGTGGCTAACGGCAAGTTATACGCGAGGAGGGTGAGGTGGGGGGCGGCTGAAACGTGAAAGCTTTGTGTACCGCTGTATGTAAACAAATATAGTGTAGAGTGCTAAGCACCGACTAAGTTATTACTTGAAGAGAACTGTTTACGTAACGAGTTGTATTCCGCAATACATATTATACTAATAGACGAGATTATTATCTAGTGTCACTGAGTATATTCGTAAAGTTCTTTTAAAAGACCGAGGAGTCTCACTTAAAAAGTCATAACTCCTTGTAACATTTCGTATCCATATTATATTACACAATCGATCAAATAATTTAGGTACTTTGAATGCTGATAGCGCTTAAAAAGAACTGCCTAAAATTTGCAAGAATTTGTTTGAAAATAGAAAGTAGGTACGTTGCAGCCTCGCGGCCAGATTTGTGCATTTATGCCTTACTGAGCTGAAATGAATGTTAATACAGTAACCTAATCTTTTCAAAGACAGTTTTATTAAATCAAATATTTAAGTTGCCTCTTCAAAAGGAGTCGTAGATTTATGAACTCAAAGCTCTCAATTACATTGAAATTTGCCAATTAGTCACGACATCATCATATCAATATGGACGCCTTCTATATGTCGTTCGTTTTATTTTACTTTTGTCACGTATTTTACAGCTAAAATAATTTAATTCTTTTTCATTCATTCGTCATGAATGAATGAATTCAATGTGAATCTCGAACTTTCTTCGCATTGAGTCATCGTCACAGTACGAGTTGCGTAACCGACAAGAATACCTTCCGCCTTACATTTATGTCATATTGCCATTGTTTATAACTAAGTACAATTTGTCGCAACTTATATGTGCCTGTTCGGCGCGTGCGCAGTCCCGTAGCCATCTATGCATCTCATTCTGTTTTGTTATATGTCATTATCAACATCATCAACAGTCTTTAATAGCCAACTGCTGGACCCAGGCTTCTCCTTAGAAAGAAAACTTTGGCTTAGTACACCACGCTGGCTCGACGGGCCGGTATAACGTTTTCCTTCTCTTTGCAGCGGTTTTCCTGCGTAGTTTGCTTCCCTAATCGACGCTTATGATATCTACAGAATTAATAGCGGCGGCGATTCGTATTCCTTCACCACACGGATACCCATTGTATTCATAATTTGCTTCAAATAGCTCTTTTAATATCAATTAATATGAACATTTGTGTAGAAACTCTGACATATTGTTTGTCTTACCTTGTCTTACTGGCAATAGAAATGCTTTAGACATAGTTCAAAATCCTCCTTAATTTACAAAAACCCCCATTCTTGAAAACGATTTCTCGTAAAGAGCAGTTTGTCAACTTTTTTTTAAGTAATCCTTTTCTTTTAAAGATAGTATAAAACACAAAAAAGCACGTTTACAAAAGTTAGTTACAAATAAACACGGGCGAAGCTAAGAAAAGCGTGTTAAAAACACAACGGCTCACATGTTTAGGCGTGAACTTGATTTTTATATCTCTTGAAAATATCCGCAAATGACATAACTAACTAATATATATGCAATATAATACAAACACTGAAACAGCGGCATCACCTCGACATTCGCAAGTTGAACTCAGTGGCTGAGTTCAACTCATTTAATTTTCAAAAAACACTTATATTTTATTGTGTACAATTGACACAAATTAAATTATTTCCGTTGTAGTCGTAACTTCGCCACATTCGTGGGCACTTACAATTACACCTTGTATAAAGGGAACAAAATTATCTTTTATTGTTCTACCGTCGCTGCGTTTAAACCAGTTTCAATGAATACCTCGCGTAAGACGTACTTCTTTATATAAATTTGAATTAAACGTTTATTAAATTGAAATGAACTTGTACGAGTATATTTCAATGAGCTAACGGTAGTCCAAGTTAAAAAAATAGGCTGTTGAACTATTTCTAATGGAAAATACCAATTTTGACGTCGATAAAAAGTAGAAAATAAATGATAGTTTATATAACCAAAACGTAGTGTTTGCTGTCACTTGTTATAAAGATTTTATTGACAAATGTTGATGGCAGTAGCCGTTTTGTAACTTTTAATTGATGAGAGTGTGATTAGCAAAAAAGTGAATTTGATTATGAAAAACACCTTGAATTGAAATGAAATTGATTAAAAATCATTTTTTTTATCTTTTAGTTTGATTTTTTATAAAAGCGTTTTTTTAAGTTTTTTATAGTATTATTTATTATATAATTTTTAGCTTGATTATATTCAAAATCGTGATTTATTTAAACTATCACTTATCTTTCTTTCTTTACTAATAATCAACGAATAATCGACTAATACTGTTATCATAAGTGAAAACTGGCTACCAAGTTGTTCTATGAATTATTTCGTAATCTATTTTATTCATCTAATGCATCATTGTATGAGACTTTCCTTGTCAATTTCGAGCAATCAAGTTTTGCTATCCGAATGCCACCCAGAGACCTTCCGCGACTTAGTTCTTCATAAGCTTGTATAACGGCAAACAGTCGAGAATCTAGATAAACGAATATATGATCAACTGCACCGTTTTGCATCTTGTGGACAGTTGATGCCCAATTCAAGATCAATGGCAATATTCGTCTTTCAGCGGTACCATAGCTATATTTACCATCTGTTTCAAAAGTGACGTTACATAGATACACACCAAGCTTATAAAAGTGTGTTAAAAATCATCCTTGTAAGGATAATGAGACAAACTATACAGATTGCAGCATTGTCATCGATACTTGATAAGTGTACAAAGTTTCAAATCAATACGTCATTTGGAAAGAGGCGAAAATCAATTCAAATATTCCATTAAATAGATTCATAGATACGTAGGTACATACTAAGCTAAAAAAATGAAAAGCGTGTTAAAAAGGCTTACTTGAAAGGTTATGTTTCAGTTTTAAAGAAAATTGCGCTTTATTTTTGAATTTCTTTCATATACAGATAATATTTTACAGATTATCCTTTAACATCCCTTGTTAATTAGATTCAGGTAGTACTGAGGTTACGTTGTGAGTGCTGTATCTCAAATATTATCGTGATCATTCACAACGAGACTCACCCACACGTCGTGTGGTCGTGCACCTGTTTTTTAAACACACTCATTAGCATACGCGAGTAGCGAGTGTAGAGGAAGCGGCCGGACGGCCTTTAGAATGCCAACGAGCGTCCGGCGTAACCAGCGCCACACCCCGCCTCACATCTCCACTGAGACGGCCTGGAGCTTCGATTGATTACTTCAACGATTCATTTTATTTTAATAGTTTTCCCGTCAACATTCTTGCTGGCGTTCACACAAACGTTCCTATTTTATTTTTTAAATTTTGTTCAAATGTAAAACTTTGAAATATCTGACAAAATGAATCTATCCAGATTAAGAAAAGAAAATTCTAAAGTGGCAGGATTGTCCGGGCGCAATTTCTGATTTTTTAAGTACTATGGGTGTGTGCGATGCTTTTAAAACTAAATTTGATCGAAAATAATATTCGTTACCACATATGTTCGAAGTATGGTAGGTGAGTGGTTCCGGCGGAGGCCTCTGAGCGCCGGAGGCTGTGCAGCGTGTCAGGTGCGGGTTGGTGTGACCGGCGGTCCCGTTAAGGCGGCTTCGGCTCGCACATAACTCGTATGGGAGTCGGTGGAATAGGTACGTGTGCGCATAGAGCAATGTGATCGGCATCCGGTCCAATTACCGGCAGCGCGCTGAGCACGTGCACCTACTATCAGTTTTTGCCGCACTCAGACCGACTGTGTCTAATCTCCGCTCAAGGCGTACGAGGTTCGCTCTATTGTAAAGCTCACTTGCACAACATTCACTATGTATGTTGTTGCCGTTACCTTTGTGTATTTTATAACAGTGAGGTATGTTGAGTACAGTCACCAACAAGTCATGTGTTATGAGGCTTACAGTGTGGCGTCAGTCCAATGTGGTCACACTTTCGAAAACATTATGAATCAAGAATACGAATTTCCTTCCGGCGTTTACTTCACCGACAAACCATTAACCGTAATTTCTTTAAATTTCAAACAAATCGTTAGAAATCGTGTTAAGATTTGGATAAAATACTAAACTTAAGGCGGTATTCTTGTTTAACAAGTCGATTTTTATTTAGTGGTTCTTGTACGTATATGGCTCCCATTCAAACACTTGGGACTATAGGGATATTATGTTGGAGGTAGCAAACTAGTAAACCGGTTACGGTAGCTTGTTATCGTAAAGTCTAAACGTCTAAAAAGGCCGAGATGTTCGTGGTGTTGATGATATCTGCCTTCACAATTCAACTTACTGCGGCAATATTCCTCATGTACATTTATGTTTTGTATACCACCGGCAGCGGAAATAACGTGATGTATAAGAAATAATAATAATAATATAATAATATATCTCTTTTTTGTACACCAGATTAAATTCATAAGTACCTTAAAGCTAAAGAAGTACAAGTGGCGGCCTTATCGCCCATTGGCAATCTCTTACAGGCAACCATGTTTTTACATTTCCATAAAACGTTTTGCCACAATACTCCGTACTTACCAGTAACTCAACGGGTTTAACTATGTTTAAAAGTATTGGTTATGACTACCCAGTGATAGTCTGAATAAACTAAAACTTAATTTATAAGTATAGTTAACAATTTTGATCTAAGCATGTACGAGTATAGGGTGACTCAGTATCTCCCCTGCCATCTTATCGTATTTCTCGGTGTGTTTTTACGGCTAGAACTTTGAACACGTAAACATAAGAGAGGGACACCTTCTTGAGACCAGAGGCCCATTGATGCAGGGGTGACAGTTATCCTGGTAACTGTGTCTTAGGGTTACACTGCCATGATGACTGTCATGCCTTTTACGTCCCCAAGCGGGGTGTGAAAAAGCATCTCACTCATCTCAGTGTGGGTCACCATACTGCATTGTCTGCATTTGCAATGAGTATGGTGACCACAACTCTTGGATTCTATTCATGCTTCCCATCAGGCAGAGTGGAGTCACTTTGACAGGCGCTTAATATAAAAAAAATGAATGGTGTCGTGGGACACCAGGTAGGAACGAAGTTCCTTCGGATAATGTGGAATCGACACAATTTGCAAAAAAAAACGTACTCAATTTTATGTAGGTTTTCTTGATTTTTCTCTTAAATTTTGCTGATTAGTTTTTATTTAAGTACAAGAAAGTATTTAGGAAATTCAGTATTTTAGGAAATAAAATAATAAATTCCTTAAAATAATAAAATAATAAATTTCTTAAAATAAAAAAAACATCGTAATTCAAATTTCAACTGAAATAACAAAAAAATATGTATCTTTATTTTTTTTGTCAACATTATTATTAATTAAAAATTACATAGAAATAGAAAAAAATAATAAAAATAATAATAATACGTGATAGATAGTATGAAACGTAGCACACATGACGCGCTTTCGCGCCTGCGCACGTCTCATTTAACGGTTTTATTCCACGCACTTTTTTCCACAGATTTATTCCACGCACTTTTTCCACGGATTTTTTCTTACGGTTTTACTATCACATTTTTTTCAGTTCGGTCCCGCAGCGAAATCCCTATCCCCTCCAAGCCTGCCGTAAGGAACTTCGTTCCAAAAAACCTTTCATTATACGAGAAGGCTCCGCGTGGACAGCGCTAGCAATAAATAAATGTTCGAAATAGAAGAACTTCACGCACGCCTGCCAGCGTGACAGGCACGTTGGTCAGTCGTTAGTTGGTGCCGGACCAGTTGTGAAATAACCGTTGGATTTATATTCGATATCAAATTGTCAAATGCCTGTTACTGTAATACGAGACGCGATTATACACTACATTAATTAATTAATTGATATTCATGGAATGTGCGTGGGAACGGTCCAAGGAACGTGTTATTTGAGGTACACGTTATATCTCGAGCAGGTACGCTCGTATCTACATCTAAAATCAAATTGATTACAACGTTATTTACCCTTTCCATCTATATTATATATTAGTATATGGTATATTACTCACTAAGATTCATAACCTCATTTTCAGCAGTAGTTCTTGTGTCCTGTAAGTTGAAGTTCATACTTAGCATTACACATTTAATAGATTCCTTAAAATTTCAATAGCATGAAAGTTGTTTTATCCGAAGGCATTGGAATTCTAACGCAAAGCATATTAAAGCAATCGCCAATTACCTTAGTTCAGCGATCTCTAGTCCAAAATTTAAATTGAAATCCGTGAAGTATTAATATTTCAAACCGCAAACAATATACACCATTCAATCATAACTATCTTATCCCTTTAATGTACAATAGAGGAACTGAATCAAATAAGAAAATGCTACACAACCGCAATATGAAAGGCAATACCTATTGAACTAACCACACATCGCTCACCAATATCTAGAAATAATTGTAACAATTGCAGTCTAGACCGTGTTCTGAAGCAGGCCTTCTCCACAAATAACAATTCGCCCAACCTAAATTCTGAAGAATGGGTATTTTTCTGTAACTTTCAAACATTGTTTCAAATAACGTTCGGTGTTACATTTACATTCAGTTGTTTTCGAAAAGTGGACGTTGGATGTACTCATACTGTAATTACATTAAGATGACACGCGAATTCGTTTCAGTTGTTGATCCACCTCGAGAATGTTATAAGTAAACGAGTTTGTGAGTCAGTACTCGCAGAGGCAATGGCAGCGCGCTCTCAGCGGTTTAGGATTCCTTTGTTTAGATCAACTTTCTACCGTTCGACGTGCAGAGACACTCGGACTGACTCGCTTCGTGCCCGCCGCACGCTTTCATAATGCACGCTACCATTAGTTGCAAATTTTTTGCAAATTGTTATTGACTTTGACTACACCAAACGACTTGTAGTGTTCGTTTACAGAGCTGTCTAATATTGCCCTATGTGCCAGCTGTACCTGTTGCCAGATCTAGTTTAAACTGAACTAGGTTTTTAAAAAACGATCTAAATTTAATCAATGATACATAAATATGTTGTAAAGTGGCTTATGAAATACAACTACTGTGTAATTCGTCTTGGGAAATAGACAAAAATAGAATAGCTCCGTCCTACTTTTACATGTTATTGTCGTTTCTGTGCTGGTGAGCGGCTCACCAAATCTCTTTGGGATGAGATTGTCGCAAGCGTGAAGACGAACTCCTTTAAACGCAAAAAAAGGAGTCTATCTAAGTACTAGTAACTCTGCACATTTTAGATCACACTATCCATCGTTGTAACATACAAAATGTGTAATTTAAAGAGCGCGTGCAGAGGGACTATTATCTTTATAGCGTGAACATGAATAAAGGTGTCTTTGAGCGCATTCCAGCGTCGAGCCGCGGCAACTGCGCCGTACCCTTTAAAAGATCATTTCAAATGCTTCGCAGGGTTAACACTTGCAAGTGTATTACCCAGAAGTGATTTATAGTTTATGGTTGCTTTCGCTCACTGGACATGTGAAATAATTCGTATTCTGTGCATCTTTATAGTGAGTCTTTGTACGAGTATATCTGAGAAAATTTACCTACAGAAATAAATGCTATTCACAATGTATTCTGCCACGGTGCGATGCTGCGTCACCCCTGCCGTTGGTGCGAGCGGCGCGTGCGCGTACATATATGAGCATGTTTTTGCGACAATCCCGACACACAGACGCCGCAAAGATTAAATACGTACTCAACGCAGTGGCGACTAATGGACCGTTGAACACGTTAGCCACGTCATAAACGTTTTTATGTACCATTCCTAGCGATGCCAGCGAGAACCTCCACACAAACAGGTTGACGCCGACCTTAGGAATTCTTCCTCAGTTATTATCTACGTTTACGTCACGAAATGTTCAATTTATCACGGAATTTTCTGACTACCTATATACTCGTAATATTGTTTGCATGCAGATCGATGTATACGTATGTTATAGCACATTCGCAGGTAGTTTGGTGTCGTTGTGTTGAATTTGAGCGAATGTTTTGCATTGTTGTCAAATAAATATTACAGTATATATGTGACCGTCGACGTCAGTGGCCCGACCACTGGTTCGGCGCGCGGCGCATAGTTTTTGTAAGCTTACTCACCTCCAATCCGTTGTTCACACCACGTTCCCACGATCGATTCGGAAGTTTAAGGATTCTTCCAACCTCCTTTAGGGATGAACATATTTACATTTCGCTTATCAAAAGTGATATTATATTATTTATAGGTTAGGCCATAAATACAAAATATCGCTGTTGTCTGAGCGGAAGTTAAACACATTAAACAGTGCGTGTTTACGACTGAACAGACATTTAGCATGTTGATGTGCGGTGACTGTGGCGTAAACATTCATCTTATTAACATTCCCTTAGAGGCGTGTGTCACTTGTGCAGAAAGTAAAAGCTCTAAGAGCGCTGCGCACTCGTGACAAGTGTGAAGCGCTGAGCTTACGCGCGTAGCTGCACATGCCACAACACAATTTTTTGCCCACCGACTGACTATGAAATTGAATTGCGCACCGTATCACGTAACAAGTAACAAGCTAGTCTCGTTAGGTCTCGTACCGGAATCACTGTCGAGTGAACTGAACGCAGGCTCGTGTCGATAATTTTTATGTTCACTCTTTGCGAAAATGTCATAACTAGATACGTAGTGGGTTCTCTGTCTACTAAGATGAGTGTAAATATACTTAATACGTTCGAGTTCGAGCATGGAAATACGATCTAGTCATAAAAATATAACTAGATATCTGTGTCACTAGTGTCATTTTAGAACTTGTGAGTATCTTATAGAAGAGAATTCTTCCATTTATTATTTATTGCACTTCGTTTGTGACAAAACTAAAAATAGGTAATACTAAATGAAATCATTTGTTCAAAGTGACTTCGTCGGTTTCATAGCTGTCTGTGACAGAGGTCAAGCTGTATATTTAGAACTGTAGTGTCGCTGCGATGGTACTATCTCAAGAGAAATAAATTATCTAATTAGGAACAACTCAAATTACAAAAACTGTTTATAAACACTACATATACTTTACAACATAGTGCTAAGGAAGTCATTCAATTCGCTGTTGCACGAAGCTCGTACAAATAATTTCTTAACATTCATAAATGCACTATAAACTCCACGTTTAGAAAAGTAACTATGTAACTTGAATTATTAATATGTCTAGATTAATTTTTTATTAGAAAAAAGTCTCTCGGAACCGCACTCGGGTGAGAATAAGAACAACAGAAAAGAAATATCTGTCGATTTTTATAACGAATTAACAATAAATTGCACTCAAGGTTCATCAAATATTTTTGTAATGAATTGAATGCTCTACAAAACCATCTGATATTATTTTATAAGTCAACCTCGTCACAAGTTATTCGAAATCAAACTCAAGTTCATTCTAAGTAATAGTATTCAATCATTATAACTAAGAGTAATTAACTTACAATATACCTAGTCTTGCCATAAATATTGTAATAAAGAAAAAAGAAAATTGTTAACTGCAAATAACATTTATTACTTTTACAGTGTGTCAGTTTAATACATAAATATAAAACAATTAAAAATATAAAAAGCTTATTCGAAGTGGTCTCCATTGGCTGCAATACAGTCCTTTAAACGATGAGGCCAGTTATCAATAGAAGCACGCACTCTTTCCATGGGAAAATTCTTCACTGCCAATCGTATAGATTGTTTTAGGGACTCCAAATTATCATGGCGTTTAGAGCAAGCTGTACTCTCTAAAACTGACCACAAATCATAATCCAGCGGATTAAGATCGGGACTAGACGACGGCCAGTCTTCAGCTCTGATGAAGTCCGAAACGTTCGATTCCAACCAAGACTGCGTGGACCGAGCTTTATGACCCGGCGCCGAGTCTTGCTGGAAGGACCATACTTGGTTATTGAACATGGTGATGTTAAGGGGCTTAACTACCTTCTCAAGAATGGTATCTTGATACACTTGTGCCGATGTTTTGATACCTTTTTCACAAAAATATGGCTCAGTCACTCCTTCATAGCTAACACCCCACCAAACCATCACTGAAGTCGGATAATGTCCACGTTGCACTCTGTCGACTAATTGGGAAGCTTCCTTAGAGCTTTGAGCATAAATACGGTCATTTTGTTTGTTAAAATGTTGCTCAATTGTAAAAATTTTCTCATCCGTAAACAAAATTTTTCTGTGACCTCCCTTTGCGTACCGCTTCAGTAGTTGTTTCGATTTTACCACCCTATTCTTCTTTAAATTATCAGTTAAGAAATGGCCAGTGCGTCTCTTATAGGCTGCAAGTCCTAAGTCATCTTTTAAAATACGCGACATGGTTCTAGGTGCTATCTTCATTTCCCGAGATAAAATCTTTTGCTTTCGGACAGGATTTCTTCGAATTCTTTCCCTTACTGCTTTGACCACCTTTTTCGTACGAACACTACGTGGACGGCCAGATCTTTTTCTGTCACAAACAGAGGAGGTCTCATTGTACCTATTAATAGCCCGGTACACAAACATTTTACTAATACCAAGTGTATGGAGAGTTTTAAAAATTGCATTTGGCTCCATACCTACTTTGTGTAATGCTATCACAGCGATTCGGTTCTCTTTATCACCCCACACCATTTTAATATCGCAAAATATTTTACAATGTATTGGCGCCAAAATGAGAAAACACAATGAACAATCGTATAAAAATGACAGATTCGAAATTCAAATGTAATATTTTTTTATAATTAAGTGTAACAGTATTTATGGCCAGACTAAGTAGATAAGCCATGAATACATATACGAGTACGTATGGTTAATAAAATTACTTGTCTGCTGGTCTGGATCATAAAGTTTAGAAACACGAATTTTAGCAATTAATAGGCGCAAATTGTTTTAAAATATATTTTACAACAAAATTATTACAATTTTTGAGAGCAAAAGATAATAGTTTTGTTTTTCAAAACTGTGTGAACTTGGATTTTTTTTTTTCGTTTTAAAACCTTTAAACTAAGGAGTATTCTTTGGAAAACAACTAGATTGAGAATTCAACTTTGATCTCCAATAACTTGTAACTAGTTTGCTTTATCGAAAAATGTCATGAGACTGTTTTTGTGGAACGTTCAATTGTCTACAAGAATAATTAGTGACCATTGCAGTGCAATATATTATTCGTTAGTTATAAAAGTCATAAGAAAAAACTTTATTCCTATGTTATTCTTATCGAAAAACGAAAAATTCGATGGTGATGATGAACGAAGATTGTCCACCTTAATGTTGCTCAAGGGTTCATATTTTCAGAGGTCTATTTAAGTATTTAAACCAAACTTTTGAGCGTGGTTCAGAGAAAAAGTTTATTTTTTGAAACGCCCTAATCTACATCGAGTATCGCGTTATAACAGAACAAAAAGAAATTAGACAACTTTTTGGTGTGTGTTGCGTGACAGCTACGTCTTACACTCGCCTCGCGTCATTTTGATTTCGTAGTGTGCGTGCAATAATGATACCAGTTGTTCATATTTTTTTTTAAATGTGAAAAATTATAGCAGTGTTGAATAAATACTTCTTCCTTTTTTTTTGTAAGCTCGTAGGTACTCATTATGTACTCGTGTAGAGCCTACTACCACCTAGAGCTTTAACTGTCTCGGTGACGCAGTGGTAGCGTATGCGATTGTTGTGCTTGAGGTCGACTTCGATTCCTGGGTCGGACCAAATGTCAAATATTTGTTTTGCACTTTGGGTACTTTCTTTACAAAAAAAAGCTAATTTGTATTAATGTATATCAGTTGTCTGCCACCCACAGTACAAGCTCTGCTTCATTTGTTACTGCATTGTGTCAGATATCAGAAATATTATTATTATTATATATAGAAAATAGACGAATTCAGTGTAAATAATTACAAATATTTTGCCTGATCCGGGTATTGAACCCAAAACCTTTGCGAAACAATTGCTTACGATACCACTACTCCTACCAAATATTACTTAACGCAACTTAATTTTTTTTGCATTAAAATTAAAACCCTTTAAATGATTTCCATATAAATTTTATCGCTTTTGGAACATAACTAATTCAGAATATAATACAACAAAAACTAGCAACGCATACAAAATGGCGGACATAATAATTATTTATTTTACGAATAATTCAATGTCATGCTGAAACAGACACTAAACAATTGTATATTACTTATTGATATTAGCCAAATTTTTGTTTAAATCGCCTTTTATAACTTCTAAACACTTTTATTACCCAAATCGTCATAATAAACACAAAATGCGAAACAAACGCGTGCATATTCAGTGACAGTACTTCTAATACTACCATAGTTCTAATGCCAGCAATACGTGGCAGCTCTTTTTCATCTGTTTTTGCAGCTTTTACTTTACATATACGAGTACGAGTACATTATATAAATTTCCGTTGTATGGTAAAAGTTTTTATAATATAATATATTTATTTTGATTACATATTCATTTTGTAAAATAATAAAAATTATATTTATTACGTGCTTTAATGTTTGTCATTTTATATTAATTAACACTATTTAACTGTCCGTACGTATATGCAAATAAATGTAAATGTAAAAACCACTATATGCTATCACTAACTATCACTATACAACAGAAATTTTATAGATGTTGTTTAAGTGAGTTTCGAATTCGGTTTCGGGTTTGACCGAAACTGAGAGCAAGGCCGAAAATTCAGTTTTGGTTTCGGCTTCCTATGTCGTAAATTTCGTTGTTTACTGTAATACGAATACAGTATTAAATTTTACAAGTCTGGAAGGAAAGTCACGATATTTCCACATAGCGTTACAATAGGTACGTGAATACTACTCGTTTCACGGCGTGCCAATCAATAACACGAACGTTACGAAAATTCAAATCAATCTATCACCGTCCACTGCTGAACGAAGGTCTCCCTCAAGGAGCGCCAACCATCACGGTCGTAGACCCAGTCATAGCTTCCCAGCCCAAGTGAATCCTTCAATTGGTCTCCCGATCGAAGTTGCGCCGGCCAAGATTAATAGCTTGCCCAAAGTAGACGTATTCTTGCATTACCCCGATAGCAGCACCATTTACGGTTGCGGGACTCGGGGATACATACCTATTATGCATGATTTTCGTGTTTTCGATGTTTATCCCCAGTCCCACGTTTTGAAGAAACGTCCAGACTGTTGAGCATTTCTTCCAGATCAAGCAGAAATGCCGCCAGGATGACTATGTCGTCTGCAAATCGCCTACGAAAATTCTGAACTAAATATGTAAAAAAACATCGTCACAGCTGTAAGACGACTACAGGATATAGGTCCTCCTTCATCACAACCACTGGGCCTGCGGTGCCCGTATCAACGGCTTGTCGTGAACGTCATCATGTACAAAATGGGTTTCTAAAAAAGTCAAGAACTATTACAAAAAGAGTTTACGTACCGTTAAAGGCCTTATTGAGAAATAAATAAATAGTCAAAAATAGGCAAATTAATTTTATAATAGAAAGATACTCGGTGTTCTTTTGTCATAACAAACTCATTAGGTAACAAACACAGATGATAAATGCTAAACATTAGCGTTAGCATTCATAAGAGAACCGCGTCGTAAGAACGCAACAGATCAACGTACAACCATTGCGTGTGAGGCCTCAAGAGCCGTCGCAATGGCAAGTGTGCACATAGCGTTGTTTGTTTCTTGTTATGTTCTCCATTTTGTTCCGGTTGGTCGGCTCGAAAGTTGTTTTATATTTTCGGCGACTTTTCCGGTTTTCGTGTTGTTGATGTATGCCGTCACTCACCGACGGGGGATAGTCTGTCCGCTCACCAGTCAGCGGTTAGCGGTAACATACGTTTTGTCTCACGCTTGTACTCATATGTGCGAGGTATCTCGTTTTATGTACAGCCTTCTCTGTCAAAGAGAATTACTGACAATACATTTCTGTCATTACAAGAAACCGTGTGTAGTTCTTGTGCGTGTACCTATTATTACTTTTTATATGTTCGAACACTTAAAGAAATATTAACGAACTATCGATCGACTTATCGGTGACAATAAAATCAATGAACAAGCTTCTCAACGAAGAGTACTTGAATAAAATTATTTAATTTAATATGTATTTATTTCAATATTAACAAATACAAAGATTACTAGTATTCGGTGGTACTTGATAACGGCGTATTTTATTGGATATACTGTCTTAAAATAAGATTAATATTTACATGTTTATCTATATCTGAAAAACAATAGACTTATTCATTATTTATACAACTATTATATATTTATAAAAAATATCGGTTTCTTAGATGTAATTTATTTTATTCATCTTACAAACACTCGCTTAAATATCTCCTCAATAGGCTAGATGACACCTTAGTCAAATTAGTTACTTTTTATCATCTGTCAAAACGACAATTTTGTATTAAAAGTGTACTAAATACAAAATTGTGACGTCACTGTTTTAGACTACTCAGTTGAACAATATATTTCACTGTATATTTGATTGAAATTCGTAATAATAATAAAAAGCTATGTTAATTGTATTTTCTGAGATGTTTCGCGATATTAATTTTAATGAAGTGAACATTGTTATTTATTTACAATACAGTCATCTACCCAATTGCTACATAATATGACATAACGTACAACAAGAAGTATTAAATTGGGTTGAACCATTCATCTGCACTGTTTGTGTTTCTTCACAACTAACTTACTCTGCACAAGCTGACGACAGTGTGGCTGACACATTTTCATAGCTTTACTTGTAGAAGAAGTCTAATGAAACAAATGAAGGTCGCTAACAGACTGGTTTTTATTTCAAAAGGTATACATAGACAATCATACAATTTATTTTTAAAAATAACACTGTACCAAAGAGTATATAATCACTACGTTACACATTGTACCATAAATATACATATAGTGTCTACACTGCACAAGAGATGGCGTTACTAGCAGAAGAATACAATTAAGAAATACTTTTATTATTTTGATACATCATTATAACAAGAAGCACGTTGCTATTTATCGCCACATCACCATGTCAATAATAAAATCTGTCAACATTTTGTCGCCTTCAAATGCTGAGATGAGACCTGTTAATATATCGTTATTGCCATGGCAGATGGGTAGACTTGTGGTGTAGAAGGAATTTGCGTTAACAACTTGTACACCTGGTTGATGGCGTTGTTGTTTTCATGAAACTATGTGGGGTTTTTTCTTGCAAAGAGGATAATTGTTGAAATTAAATAACGCTACTAGTGTGTGTAATTCCTGGGAAGTATTACCTATACTTCCGAGGAATTACACAACGAATGCATCTCAATAGTCCTTGTATCATTTCAGTGTCTAACGGTCTTATGGCTAGTGATTCTGACTTCTAAGCCAGAGGTGGAGGGTTCGATTCGATCCCAAGACAAATTTGGTGTGATGAGCACGAACATTTATTCTGTGGCTTGGTGTAATTTATCTATAACATATATATAATCCGATATATGGCATGTATTTATCCGCTGATTGGTTACCACAGCATCAGCACGGTTTTGCATAGTTTGGGATCAGATGACCGTGTGTGAGATGTGTGAAGATATTATTATTAACCTTAAAATATTTCCAAGCTAATCTGTAAGTAAATAACGTATATAAAAAAAAACTAGATATAAATCATCAATTCAACAATTTTAAATTAGGTATACATATATACAATGTGACTTAAACATTTTAGATTTATTACTACTACAGGTGAGCCAAGCAATCGTTAACATTTGAATCTAATATCCCACACAAACAAGTGATGCGCGGGATGTTAGATTCGTTTCTCGGAAATTTTGTCGCAATTAATGTGTGAAACAATTTTATTTAAACAACAGTTCGCTTATTACAGTGCGACACTTATTTTAATACGACGGCGATTTATACAACTTAAATCAGTGTACGAGTGCTCCTTTAATAAAGAAATGGGTGAAGAAGTCCGAAGAGATTGAACCTACGCTAAACGTGAAGCATACTGGAGACCGGACCGAAGACAACGTGCAGCAAGTTACCGATTCTGTCCGACGTTATCCTGATGTATCGACGTGCAAACGTGCGGGTGAATTAGGGCTATCCCGCACATCATTACGCCATATTTTAAAATTACATTTGAAATTACACCTATATATCCAGATAGTGCAGGAACTAAAACGTAAGGATTTAAAGTTGCCGGTGGTCAAAGACATGTTTCCGGAAAAGCTGATTTCCAGACGAGGCGACATTCCATGACCACTCAGTAGTGCAGATCTAAAAATCAGCGAAGAGATGTCGGCGATCTCGTGGTCTCTTTGCCGACGACTATTCGAAAATTTCGGTGCTCGCTTAGAAGAGTGCAAACGTCGAAACGGTGTTCATTTATTGGTGCTGATCATAGTCAGCTTTCTTGTAAATAAACAATTTTTATAATATTTCAAATTATTTTTTTATATATTTTTTTTAAATGTTAACTAATTCGCAGTCCACCTGTATAACCTCTTCCAAGTTTTCAGTTCTCTAAACCTTAAGATTTATTTTGTTGTGTCAATGTTTTCACCATTCTTGACGTGTAGCACTGAAGACAAAACTCTCCATTCCAAAATTAATTAACAGCTCATGGTTCTTTTAGTTTTTAATTGTTTATTGACTGTACAAAATTGGTTTCTCTGTTGTATTCCCGGCTTTGCAGTATCAAACCACTCACACTTAAAATTAAACACTCTTTAGGTGTTTGGGTGCCTGCGACTATGGAGTATCGTGAGTACCTTTATCTCCTGGGCAGTGGTAGAATTTTTGCGTCTTCAATAGGTATATATATATATATCAATGCCTGCCATTATTAAATACTATGAAGAAAACTTAGAACTCATAATTGAAACTGATCGTTTTCAAAATGCCAAAAATGTTACATGTTAATAATCTGGGCTTCGACCAGGAAGTGCCGTCGCTCACCTGTGCGTGTTTTCTTGACGATCGCTTTAACTTTTACGAGGCATCCTTTTCGCTTGAATCAACGAAAGCTCTCTTAAATACGATGAGATAGGACGAGCGAGAGGTGGGGAGCACAGAGACGCGGGGAGACGTGGTGTCCTTCGATCGCGCACTACCTAATAAAAAGGTTTTTGACGCTGCACTTGCGTCACGAGTAGTTTCATTTGGGACGTTATGGTGTTTAGTTAAAGGGTGATTTTGGGACGGCGCCCGCGCCGACGACCGGTTGTCTCTACGCACAGGCGTCGCACGGTGCGAGCCTCTCCTCGGATTCCACAACTCATATAATATAATCAGATGATGATTCGCTTCCACGTTTATTAATATCGCTGTTTTATTCAACATTGTCCTTCTAGCATTCTGTGAATTCAGTCGTAGCTGATGACTGTACATGTGAATTAGTCACCAATCAAAATACCAGTAAGTGTTAGTAGCCTATAGACTTTCTCAGACAAACACCCGAGGGTAGTGTTTTTGTAGTGGCTAGTTTAACAGTTTTTTGTTATATAGATAAGGTTATACAAGGTATAATAAACTTTCTGCACGATTAATACAGGGTGCCCACCATGAATTAGTTAGCATTTGAAAACAATGTATAAAAAAAATCATTTGATAAATTATAAAAAAAAAATTACATTACTTTCTTTTTCAAAAATTACATCGTCTAAATGAGCACTGTTTCGACGTTTGCATTCTTCTCTTTTCTTTCTTTTCTTTTTTTTCCTTTTCTCTTTTTCTCTTCTTCTAAGCGAACACCGAAATTTTCGAATACTCATCGGCAAAGAGACCGCAAGACCGCCGACATCTCTTCGCTGTTTTTTTCCTTTTAGTTGACATAGTGTAGGTGAGGTAGTTTGGCTTACTGATGTAAACACGATTCTTCAAATAACACCATAAAAAGAAGTCTGCTAAGAATAAGTCTGGACTTCTGGGTGGCCATGGAATGTCGCCTTGTCTGGAAAGCAGCTTTTCCGGAAACATGTCTGACCACGGGTAGGGACTCATTGAACGTGTAACATGTGGCTCCATCTTGTCGAATTCATATGTTACGATTGTAGCCAGCCAATTCCCAAGAACTCCCGTAACATTTTCGCATATTCAGCCGAATTAACAATAACTGAACGGCCGCGAGAATCTTCAAAAAAGTAGGGTCCAATGATTCCTTTTGCTGAAGATGCAGCCCATACCTTACATCTTAGGAGAATAAAGTGGCCTCTCGCGTTTAGCTTTGGAATTTTCAATGCTTCGATACCTACAATTCTGTTTGTTTACTATGTCTGTTGAGGTGAAAATGGGCTTCATCAGAAAACACGATGTTGTCAAAATTACTGAATCGTTTTAACATTGTTCGGCATACGACTTGTGCAATTTTAAATCATTAGGTTTTAGTTTCTGCACTATCTGGATCTTATATAGGGGTAATTTCAAATGTAATTTCAAAATATAGCGTAATAATGTGCGGGATAACCCTAATTCAGCCAAACGTTTGCGCGTCGATAAATCTGGATTACGTCGAACAAAAGCGGCAACTTGCTGCGCGGTCTCTTCGTGCCGACAATGCCGTGTTCCTTTAGTTTGCTTCACATTTAGTGTAGATCGCGTCTCTTCGAACTTCTTAACCCATTTTTTTTATTAAAGGAGCCCTTGGACACTGATTTAAGCCGTGTAAATCGTAGTCAATGCGAAATAAACGTCTCACAGTAACAAGCGAACTGTTGTTTAAATAAAATTGTTTACACAGTAAGCGTGCTGCGGCTCCGTGAAGCGATCCATTGTGACAAAATTTCCGAGAAACGAGCTACTTGTCAGACCCCTCCCCGAGTCCCGTGCGGCATTTGTTTGCACAGGATGTTAAAATCAAATGTTAACGCATTCTTGGCCCACCCTGTACTTTAATGGTGTAGTCTTGTACTATTTCGGCTCTTGTCAACTTTGGCATACAAATGACATTGATCGCTCGCGTTCTCCGCCTAACTGGCATCATGGTGGTGTCTAATGTTGCACTACATCAACTATTGTCACTGTGTCCGTACTTCAAACCGACAGCCATATATTTTGGTAGGCGGTGGAGGAGATAGGAGATTTGCGTACATTTTTGGCTGTAACTCCGTTTTTTACAGTTAAACGCGTCTGTACTTATTTTTGTGAACATATACTAACCAACAGCTTTACTGGCATTACAGACGCGTCATCCTCCAACGAGGCGGTGCATCTGCAACGGCGACTCTTGAGTCTAAGTTCGGAGCTGGTGACTCTCCGCAACCACCTGCACGTGGGCGCGGGTGGCGCTGGTGGCGCAGGTGGTGCGGGTGGAGCGAGCGGCGCAGGGGCGGCGGGGGGCGCGCAGCCTGCCGTGCCGCCCCGCGCGCCGCACCTCCTGCCGCCGCCTCCCGCTACACAACCCCCAGCGCCGCCGCAGCCACCGCCTGCACCGCATCATCCTTTGCCGCCTCCTCCAGGTAACTTAAGCATAGCTATTAAACATAAATACCTGTATAAATTCATCACTTAATATCATATAGCTTGAGACTGAAGACTATAACCGACTCTTTGTAGCCATTAGTGAAGGCCTTTACTGAATTTTAACTATATTTGGTGCGACGCGTAGAGACGCGATGGCGCAGCGTGCCGGCAGTGCCTCCACCCGGCGCGAACGTGAGCACGGGGGCTCCGAGCGCGAGCAGTGCGGGAGTGGACGTGGAAGACCTCATCCACCTGCGTGGGCCGCTTACCGAGGACGCCGTTGTGCGCGCATTACAGGCGCGCTTCTACCACAATAAATTTTATGTAAGTAACACGTGTCATCACTATCTTCGGTTTAATCATTGTAATATATGCACACAGAAATGATTTACATACATTTTATTGTTGTACAGTAGGAACAATATCTGCAAATTATTTAAATAAACATAAAAAGTAAACATTTCAACCTTTTGTGACAGACCTTGTTGATAGATTTGGCTTAGACTTATGATTTCACCCAGATTTCACTTGACATTGGATACATGACAAGATTTCATGTCTGATTGACTGTGCAGAACAGGGCTGCCTCATTTCCACAACTGGTAAACCTGTGTGACCGTATTGGTCACTGTGCGTTGGCAAAACGCGCGTTTGTGTTTCACAAGTTTTAAAAATTATATTTAAGAAGCATTAGTGATTAAAAGTAAGACTGGGATGTTTTTTACATTTCAGACGATGATAGGACCAATTCTGGTGGCAGTGAACCCGTACACAGATGCGTGCAACGCTTTGACGCTGACGGCGGCGCGTGCACACCGGCCAGAGCTGGCGCGACTTGTGCACGACGCCGTGCGCCACCAGGCCGACACCGGCTACCCGCAGGCCATCATTCTCTCGGGTAAATCGTCACGACTACATTTGTCGTCAAAGCATTATCTATTGAACCGCCTCGTTGTAATTCAAGACAGTCGTAGATAAGTAGACAAGTCGGCAATTTGAGATCTGGAAACGTCAAACAGTGCTCAGTCTATCAGTGCAATATTAAGTTGCCGAATTTTAAGATTTGTTTAACGTCAGTTGCTTGATATCGGTATTGCTTGTTTTTCTATTTACTTTTAACTAATGGCTGAACTTACTACACAGGAGTATCAGGTTCGGGTAAAACCTACGCCTCCATGGTACTTCTGCGGCGGCTATTCGACGTGGCGGGCGGCGGGCCAGAAACCGATGCCTTCAAGCACCTTGCTGCTGCTTTCACTGTACTGCGAGCGCTCGGCACCGCCGCCACGCCAGCCAACACTCATTCCAGCAGGATTGTAAGTGTACAATTTTTCTCCGTGTATTTTTATTCTTCCAAGTGTTTTTACAATATGGTGATTTATTTATTTTGTAGTATTTTCTTATCACAAAAGTCCTGACCAAAAAAAAGCCAAAGCCAAAAACTTCATGTCATCTGACTAAACTAAAAACTGCACAAGGCACCACCATCACCTCTAAATCAGAGGTTCTCGTTGAAGTCGCAAAGTTCTATGAAGATCTATAGGTATACCTCACGAACCCGCCCACCTCGTCTAGCACGCGGGTCATCCGCGTTATGGGTCTCGCATGCTAGACTGCTAGACTGACTCGCCACTTCTCAGATGAACTTCCCGACATCGATCTGGGCGAGATTAGAATGGCACTCGGACAGCTTAACAACAACAAAGCTCCTGATGAAGACGGAATTACAACAGAGCTCCCAAAAGCCGGTGGAATACCTATATTAGTAGAGCTCTCAAAGCTATTTAATTCTGTCATTCATACTGGTACTACACCGGAGGCATGAAACAGGAGCGTGGTACTGCTATTCTTCAAGAAAGGAGACAAAACACTACTGAAGAACTGCTGCCCAATTTCACTCCTGAGCCATGTACATAAGTTGTTTTCGAGGGTTATTACGAATAGTCTTGCCCAAAAATTTGATGACTTCCAGCCCGTGGAGCAGGCTGGGTTTCAAAAAGGCTACAGTACCGTAGACCACGTACACACTCTAAGGCAAATAATCGAAAAGACAGAGGAATATAACCAGCCACTCTGTCTAGCGAATGTGGACTATGAGAAAGCCTTCGATACCGTTTCGGCTGTCCTGGAATCCATGCAGAGATGCCTAGTCGACTGACGATATGTTCAGGTGATGCCTCTATGAAGCTGCAACAATTACCGTTTAAGTACTAGAAAAGAGCACAAGACCAATCCAATTGCATCGTGGGGTAAGACAGAGAGATGTTATATCTCCGAAACTATTTACCAATGCATTGGAAGACGTCTTTAAAACGCTTGATTAGAACGGACAGGGAATCAACATCAATGGTCGATACCTCTCACATCTGCGGTTTGCAGACGACATGGTCATCCTGGCGGAATCTCTGCATGATCTGAAAGAAATGCTGAACAGTCTGGATGATTTGTCAAAACGAGTGATGCTAAAGATGAACAGCGAAAAAACGAAAATAATGCATAATAGGCATGTGTCCCCGAGTCCCGTAACCGTAAATGGCGTTGTTATCGGAGTTGTGCAAGAATATATCTACCTTGGGCGAACTATTAAACTTGGCTGGCACAACTTCGGTCGAGAGGCCGATAAGAGGATTCGTCTGGGCTGGGCGGCGTTCGGCAAGTTTCGTCATTCACAATCATTAAAGACCAAAGTATTTGACCAGCGCGTTCTAGCTGTAATGACATACGTAGCCGAGACGTGGACACTCACTATTAGACTTGTCCATAAGTTTAAAGTAGCTCAGCGTGCGATGGATGATGCTGGGTGTTTCTCTGGCCAATAAAATTCGTAACGAGGTTATTCGACAAAGAACTAGAGTAACTGACATCGCACGGAGAATCAGAATGCTGAAGTGGAAGTGGGCCGGCCATGTCTGCAGACGAACCGATGGTCGCTGGAGTCGAAGTGTACTAGAGTGGATACCATGATTAGGCAAACGTAGTGTAGGGCGCCATGCGGCGCGATGGACCGACGACTTGAAGTAGGTAGCTGGCAGCAGATGGATGCGAATTGCCTAAGACCGGGATGGTTGGCGTTCCTTCGTTCAGCAGTGGACGGCGATAGCTTGATTGAATTTGATTTTCTTGTCCTTTTTGGGATGTCAAGATCTCCTAATTTATTTTTTTCAATTCCAATTAATTTATTTTGTAATCATAGGTTTTATAGAATACATACAAATAGCAGGAGCTTGTTCCACTTCGATCGACCTATCTTCATTTCTTTTGGCAATGTTCATCCAACCGATTTTCTGTATAAATAATAACATCAGTTCAGATCTTGCTTAACAACCTGAAAGCTATTCGATCCATTAGTGGAGGTTAAAAGTGAGATGAATGTGTCACAGGATCAACGCAGACCAATGGTGCATTACAGTAAACATCATAGCGCTGTACGATCCACTAATGTATTGAGATAGTGGATCCTAATGGACAAAGGTGACTTATAATTATAATAATGTCCACAAACTGTGTAATCAACATTAAACTTATTTCAATATTTAGTCGGTTGTAAGTTTCAAAGTTTTCATTATCGAAATTTGTGTGGGTGATAAAAGTACACAAAATTAATAATAAATTCGCCTTTGTTTACCTTCCTCTGGGAGAGAATGTCAAGCTAAGCAAAGCCTTAAGTAAGTCGAATTATTTCACCTGACTGGTGAAACATTTCCAAGGTAAAATGAGGAAACCCACAAGGATACTTTATTGACCCGGATGATATCACCCAGGTGAGCAAAGTGAAACAAACTCTAGCAAGTACATACTATGTTCATTTGTTATATATCACCCAGTAAAAAGTTATAGACCTTCAAAACTTTTTATCGATTATTATGTTGGTTATATAAATGCATAGCTTGCATCATCCACTACCATTAGATAATTAGAGAATTGTATGAAACTCAATCATAATATAGAAGAAACCAATGTCAAAAAAATAATAATGTCATGTTATTAAAATACTCGTATATATTAAATTTCGACAGGTCATGTATTACAATTATTTTATTGTTATACTTGACGTGCATATTATATATTTTTGATTCTAATTAAACTTCTTAACAATATTTTAGGGTCATTTCATCGAGGTACAAGTGACGGATGGTGCACTGTACCGCACTAAGATACACTGCTACTTCCTCGACCAGACGCGAGTGGTACGTCCGCCCGCTGGGGAACGCAATTATCACATCTTCTACCAAATGCTCGCCGGACTCACACCCGAGGAGCGCTCTCAACTTCATCTAGAGGGATATTCACCACAGGACTTGAGGTAACCTTCAACTGCTAGCACTGCAAAACTTTAGTCCCACTACATACATTAACAAGTACTACATTCTCAATGACTGTAATTCAATTGGTCGTATAATCGTAATACTTAATACACAGTTAATCGTAGTATGCGTAATTATTCGACAGGTACTTGGTATCGGCGCATCATCGTCGTCCCGAACCAGAAGACGCGCCACGATTTCACGCATGGAAAACGTGTCTCGTAATTCTCGGCATACCTTTCTTGGATGTGGTCCGCGTCCTCGCCGCGGTATTGCTTCTAGGCAACGTACAGTTTACGGAAGGTGGTGACGGTTCAGCCGAGCCCACCAGTGAGGCGGAGCTCGCGGCGGCAGCCGCATTATTGGGAGTCGCTGCACCGGCTCTTCTCCGAGGACTGGTGTCGCGTGCTGCACCGCGAACAAGAGGAGCACCTACACGAGCACCCGCCACACCGCCAGCCGCTCTGGCAGCGCGAGACGCTCTCGCGAAAGCGCTGTACTGTCGCACCGTAGCAACTATAGTTCGTCGGGCCAACTCGTTAAAGCGTCTAGGTTCAACGCTAGGTACTCTTTCCTCCGATTCCAATGAATCGGTTCATAACCAAGATGCGGCATCACGGCGAGCATCGTCGGCCGGGGGCAGCGGTGGAGGCGGAGCGAGGAGTCGAGCCGGGGCCCGTTCGATGGCCGTGCTCAACGATGCGGTGCGACACGCGACCGACGGCTTCGTGGGCATCTTGGACATGTTCGGATTTGAGGATGCGGCGCCGAGCCGGCTGGAGCACTTATGTGCCAACTTATGTGCGGAGACGATGCAACACTTTTATAACACCCACGTGTTCAAATCGTCGGCGGAATCGTGTCGCGAGGAGGGCGTCTCTTGCGCACTCGAGCTAGACTACGTAGACAACGTGCCTTGCATCGACCTGGTGTCATCACTGCGCGGGGGCTTGCTCGCCGCCCTCGACGCCGAGTGTGCTGCGCGCGGCACACCTGAGCAATACGTCACCAGAATAAAGGCTGCACACAGGTATGTATTTCGAAATCGTGTAAATTGTTTTTTACCATTGATAGAACAAAGCGCCATCTGGCAAAACAAATGAACAAATAGCACTTGATAAAATGCCTTCACCTTAAAGCTTGTCCATTGACTCAACTCTTGATTGTCAAGGTTAAGTTACTCACGTGAGTCAGAAGGTAACTGAAAACCTGCAAGATAAATGCCTGCAAAACTACAAATACACCACTCAAAGACTGACTGGTAAAGAATGCCCTGAGCATTAGACCCGTCGATGTACAAAAGTGTATAAAGTTACAAATAAATAAATAATGTAGACATTTGGTTTCACCCACGACTCATATTGCAGAGGTCACCCGAGGCTGGCCGAGGCACGCCCACCCCACCCACGACGCTTTGCAGTGCGACACTATGCTGGCGAGGTGTCGTATGACGCAGCGGACTTCCTCGAGGCTAACCGCGATGCCGTACCCGACGACTTGCTAGCCGCTTTCGATAACAGGACTTGTGAATTTGGTTTTGCAACGCATCTCTTTGGTGCGGAACTCAAGGTATCTCAGCTCATATAAAAAACTGCCATATTTGTGATACATTTTTTATGACCTACGTTAATTCCATTTACGTCTCCAGGCTTTGACGGCCCAGGGAGGCCCGACGGGGGGTCAATTCCGAGCTTCACCGACAGTGGCGGCGGCACTGGACGCGGCGGCTTCGTCGACGTTGACGCAGGACTTCCACACGCGACTCGACAACTTACTGCGTACGCTCGTGCACGCGCGGCCACACTTCGTGCGATGTTTGCGCGCCAACGCCACTGAGACACCCATGCTCTTTGAACGACCCACCGTTTCTCGACAAGTATGTCAACCTATAAATATATATTTTGTTCTTGTTCATAAAACAAAATGTACATTGACGTTTGAAACTTTAAAATTGTTCAATGTGTAAAGGAACGTAATTGTACTTTAATTGCACGTGTACATTTCAAAAGGTAACCCATTACGAAAAGTGGCTTTTTAAGCCTCGGTCGTTTTCATCAGTCGTGTACTGTATAAATATTTCGATCTGTGAAGTTTACTTCTCGCTAAGTTCTAAGTAGCTGCAACCATAACCGAACGCCATAAATCCACAATCGGTTAAGTTTAAAAATCTGCAACAATAAACACTTTATAAATATTTAGATCCCAAGCATATATTTCGCATTAAACATATTTCAGGTACGCGCTCTGCAAATCCTGGAGACGACGCAGTTGATGGCGAGCGGGTACCCGCACCGCATGCGCTTCCGCGCGTTCAGCGGCCGCTACCGCGCGCTGTGGCGGCGCGGCGGCGAGCGCGAGTCGGGCGCCGCGTGCGCCGCCGTGCTGCGCGCCGTGCAGGCCGCCGCCGCGCCGCCCGCGCCCGCCTCGCCCGCCGCCGTGCGCTGGGCGCTCGGCAAGCGCCACGTCTTCCTCAGCGAGGGCATGCGCCAGGTCACTCTCCTTTTCTCGCCGCTCGCTACGCGCTACTTACTTTCTTTCGAAACAAAATTGACACGATAGTATGAAAGATTGGCTTTCGACGTGACGTACGTTGCTAAGCTATGTGATCGTATCGATAGCATGTAATATCGTGTTATTTCTTTAAAAATAAAAATTAACATTAGTTTTGTGTAGGGAACGGGTATCGGGTGTCTCTCCGACATAAAGGGAGGATCCTCCAACCGGGCGAGGTGATCGTGTCTGTTGGGCCACGGCCCAACGCTTGATGTTGGGATATTGTATACAAGTATATGCTAATTGCCATGCGAATCTCTATCTCGCGATACAGGATTAGTAGTTGCTTCGTAGTGCCTTACATTCATACGTTTCGTTCATACTTCATAGTTCGATGTATCTTCGCTAGATGACGCTGTTGCATATTTTTCTTTGTGCTGTAATGTGGAAGTCGCCAGTTTCATTCGTGGAATGTTCGTTAGTTTCTTTTAAAAGCGATCTTTTATACTCATTATTCCACAATATAATTTAGGCGTTTCACGCGTGTCTGACGTCCCGCGATGATTCAATTATTTTAACGTTAAAAATTGTCGGCAGGTGCTGGAGCGCATGCGCCGAGCACGGCGTCAAGCCGCAGCGGAGTGCATCCAGGCCGCGTGGCGCCGCCACCGCGCGCGGGCTGCTCGCGCGCCCGCCGCCGCGCCCCTGGCACCCGCGCGCCCGCGCCCGGCGCCCATCGCCGGTACGCCGCCGCCCGACCCCGCCGACAAGTGTGATCCCGCCCTCGTTAAGCGAACCTGCTCACTCTTCGGCCTCGACCTCGTAAGTATACTACGTCCACCCCATGCATGGTTTTTTTTTATGACATATGTTCCTCACAAACTAACAGACGAGGCACTAGTACTGTCCATGGATACTTGGAATTCGAGTCATAAACGTGTCCAGGGAGGGAAACGGGCGTGGTTTAGGCTCCGGTAATCTAATTCACTCGATGAAAAGCAAAGAATCGACTGCTCACTGCCGGTTTTCGTGTATCACTCCGGTCGATTCTTGCCAATATCTGCTGAAGTATGGCTCTCGCATAGCAACGGTGCAATTTATCCAAGTTGTGCAAAAAATCCTGGTATTCTCTTTATTTCGACATTTCATAGTAGTTCAGTACGATGTGGCGTCCACGCCAACGGAAAAGATCGATTCGAATCAAACGTGCGCTGTTTCCAGGAACGACCGCCGCCGTTGCCGCCGTCGCGGGCGTACACAGTGGCGGGCGGCGTGAAGCTGGGCTACCCGCAGCAGCGCACGGTGGGCGCCGAGTGGACGGACGAGTCGGGCGCCGTGCGCCTGCGCGCCGGCGACGCCGTGCTGGTGGTGGGCGCGGCGCGGCGCGGCCACGTGGCCGTGCAGGCGGCGGGCCGCACCGTGAGCGTGCCGCACAACGTGCTGGCGCCGGCGCGCGCTCGCCCGCAGCCGCCCCCTCCGCCCGCGCCGCCCTCCGCCGTGGCCTGACGGCTCTCGGTTCGGTGTTAAATTTTATCCGTCGTTCCGTGTCTGCCGCGATTCGGAAGTATATCGACGTTAGTGCCTTATCTTTTAAAAGAGTGTAAATAGTAGGGTTAAGTATTTATGGTCGCCGTCCCGTGGGCGGAGCGTTCGTCGCCCGCCCCGCAGTATTATGTACAGGGCGGCCTTAGTTTTATGCATACATTTGAAAAACGTTTGGGAAATGTAACAATAGTAATTATATGAATTCGAAGCCAGCGTCAAACGTCGTGGTTGAACGTCACCTGTGCCATAACGCTTACGAACACCGTAGTTAGTTTGTGATATCGATATCTCGTAGCTGCATCGCGCTTTACCTTTTATATAAATATTTGTTTAATAAGCTCTCCTAAAAGAGATAACACGATGTTGTTCAAACGCTGGCTTTCAGAGCTGAGACTGTGCCTCGTCAAAAGACTCCAAATCTTCATGAATTTAATCATCACATATAAACTTCGATATGATTTGGACGATCATACGTGAAGTCATGAGACACGTAAATGTCTGCAACTATTACCTAATGTTTACCATAAAATCGGTTTGCACCTAATCTTGAAAAAATTAAAGATGATTCTGAAATTAGATGAACAAGAGGTGGTCTCGGCGCCCCACTACCGCAGTGTTGTGAGTCGGTGCTGTATATTCGAGCAGTGCAAGTTATCGGTGCTGGACGGTGCGTGTGTTGTACCGCTTTACGCCAGCCCTTTGTTGCACGACCCATAGCACTGTTACAGCTTTGTAGCGGTTACTTCATTGCGTGTACACAAAATTCACAGTGAAAGTTCCAACACCAGGGGTGTATCGCTACGGAAACAGTTCAATGTGAAAATTACCTTAAACAAAACGTTTTTCAGAACAAACTAGACGCCAAAGTTTCGAAGAAATTCAAAACATTACAAATATAAACAAGCTTGGACCTAAAAATTAAAGGTTTTGATATGTAAAAAGTATAATAATAATCAACTACACCAGTACTTACATATATAAAGGCCCTATTTTATAAAGCGTCTCAGTCGTGAATCTAGTCTTAAAACTGATTTTAAGTAGATATTTTATTATTGAACGTCACTTAAATTGAGATTCACAAATCCATACTCAAGTACAGAGCGTCGTGTATATCGAAATATATGTATATCTTCGCTCAGGTATAAATTTTGACAGCTGCGGTCTCTGTTTATTTCTGTCTGTTGTCTGTCTCTTTACCTGAAACTAGTCTCAAGCGGTGATTTCTCAAGTGTTTTAGGATATGTATGAACGTGTTTTACGATGATTTGTTTCTGAATAATTTTGAAAGAGTTACTTTGTTTACAAAAGAATGACTTAAGATACATATTTCAATTTGCTTTGATTAACCTTGATTGATGTTCACTTCACTTTGTACTCAAGTATTTGTTTAATTAAAAATCACCGCATCCTTTTGGTTTATGGGAAAAGTAAAACATTATTATTTAATATAAAAACATAAACAAGATTAGATAACAATTTAAACGTTCCGTTATAGCTAATACCTGGTCATTTTTATTTTGATAATATATTTAATTTTATAATTTTTTGGTATCAAACTGCCAGCTATCTGGTTCTTATTAATGTGTTTAAATTGCTAAACTGGCCAATAATAATAATGTCAATAAGGCGAAAACGTAATTGAGAACTGACTAAGTCAAAATCAATTACTGAGATAAGTTTCAGCTGAGTACCATTTAAGACGCATTCTATAATAAGAATGACATTTAAGTATTGTTGTGAACTTAAGACTAGTTTTCGGTGATCAGAGCTCAACGGATACTTGAGAAGCCTTTCAAAATACGGGCCAAAGAGTTTAAATGATTATTTTTATTTTTCCAGTACCCACAATAAGTCTATTTAATTACAAATCTTTACTTTTATATTATTTATGACATTCTATATCTTTAATATAACATTGCAATTGTTATCGGCTGAAGTCGATCAGGTTTAAAACTACATCTCCATTGTAAGCACATATGCAAGTTGTATTCGTGTTGGGTAACCGCTAGTGAAGCTCTAACACATACCTAGTTATACGCGTGCATGTATCTGTGGTTATAAGTGAAAAAGATGAGCTCGAGTGTTAGGTGTGAATGTGTGTGTGCGTGTGCGTACTGCGAGAGCGCTCTGCGCAACTTGCCAACCAGAGTCTGATTAATGAATACGATTTTATATGTAATCTAATGTATTAATTGTGAAAAAAATCAATGAAATGTATAATGTCGATAAAAGGTACAAATAAACGTATATTTTAAAATAAACACTTTATTATTTTACAATAAGTTTGTACACAAAATACGTGGAATGTGGAACGTGTCGGTGGCGCGGCGCTGCGTGGCGCTGTCCGTGGCGCCACCGACCGTCGAGGTGACCGAACACAGACATGGCAGTGATTGTTGATAAAGGAAATACCACAAGTCACTTACGCTACAAAATTTATTAAATCTTGTCAAAACATTAATTATAGAAGCTTTAAAACGAGTTTATATTACAAAAAGACGCCACATTGAGAATCCAATCAGCGATATATTTAGAAATAGAATGTATAACAGCACATAATATATATTTGAAACACGAAACATATTGCGCTAACTACCATACCGTTACTTACACTCGTACATATCTAAGTATATAACTATTCACCGCTACACGTACGCTATTTCTCTCTTTTAATTATATACTATTAAACTTTAAAAAGTGGCAGCAACACCAGGAAAGTATTCAGTCTGTCTTGAGCGTTTGAGTTAGATTGTCAGCTGTCAAACTCATGACAGGTTTCTAGGTGTGTAATACTTTATTACCTTGTATCATCTCATTGATTGAATGTATTGTTTTTAAAGAAAAACAGAGCTATAAGACACCTAAATATTTTTTTTTAAATGACAGCTTCTTTGCGCCGTTTCCTGTTATTAAACCATAAACTCATAGAGGAGATGTCATGGGTATTAAAATAAGAGGTTTAAAATACATTCAGTCGATTTTTCTTTACGATTTAAGGATTTCTTTTTATTGTTTTTTTCTTGTTTTTAGTCTCGTTTGTCTCGCACATTACACAATTTATGGTATATAATGTGTATAACACTTTCCTGGTGCCACTACATCTTTCGTACAATGC
Organism: Hypercompe scribonia; assembly: GCA_949316085.1. Lineage (NCBI taxonomy): Eukaryota > Metazoa > Arthropoda > Insecta > Lepidoptera > Erebidae > Hypercompe > Hypercompe scribonia. Next base: position 466,660 of record OX438983.1, read on the forward strand.
GGGTAGAGTCTGTTCATGCCAACAATACTTTAGCAAAGGTCCCGCCAGTAGCACGTGTTTACATATAAACGTTTTCGTTGTTATATCACATAATATACACTACGTATACAATTATATCTTGTCTGCTATAGCTTCAAATGTAACAATTCATTTATTATATAAAAATACATGAATATATCACCGAACAAATATATGTATATATTGTAAAGCTTTCGAGGCGGCGAGGTTCGCTCACACTCTAGGTACTAAGTAAAATTTGGCAACACTACACGTACGTACGAATTATACAATACGGCAATACATAAGTTCACTCGCATCCACCGATGTGTACGTATGACTCGTCAAACATAGCCTGTGGCAGTTATTCATGTTTGTGTCCCTTTACACTGGCCGATGCGAGTGCTTTCAACGAGAATTATACAATAATATTATTAAATAGTAAATATAATAATACTGTATTACATATAAGTTGTGAAAGCCATTGAATAACATTTAAGCATATTATCATTTGTACAAAGTTACGTTACAATAATCAGATCTAATTACAATGAGATTACGCGGCCCCTCCATCTCTCTGCGGGGCTCGCTCTACGCTAACAATAATGTAAAAGTATCGAAAACCTACACCTATGACGTCACACGTGCTATGGCCGCGTGGCCCACGTGTGCACAACAACACATCCACGCTGCAATTTTGAACAGCAAAGCAAAAACAAACTTCAACTCTATTACCTTGTGATTAAGCTATACATTTGATTACGTATATTTATAAGCTGTTTGAGTCGCACTCACGTAGCGTAGGGCTTACAATAACGAAAAGGCAGTTAATTATTAGCACTAACATATAATAATAGCACACACAGCACCATAAACTCTGCAGCGTTAACACATCAATATCAATTATTTAATTATACAGTGCACAATATTATTTGATAGTTAACGATAATAGATATACACATGACAACACCTTGGTATATAAAAAGCACCTTATTTACGTGTACTGTGTATTGGAAAAATCATTACATCGCACAGAATTACGAATTCAACACTTGGCAATATTCATGAAGGACCTACCGACCTTGTATTGTTAAGTGCCGTCACTCGACGCAGACAGTACTACAGCTAATGGTTAATTACAAAGGTTTCCAAGTAGGTACTTAAAGTTTTCTACAACACACAGAATAGGCTAGATGACACCTTAGTCAAATTAGTTACTTTTTATCATCTGTCAAAACGACAATTTTGTATGAAAAATGTACTAAATACAAAATTATGACGTCACTGTTTTAAACTACTCAATTGAACAATATATTTCACTGTTTATTTGATTAAAATTCGTAATAATAACAAAAAGATATGTTAAGTGTATTTACCGAGATGTTTCGCGATATTAGTTTTAATGAAGTGGACATTGGTATTTATTTACGATACAGTCATCTACCCAATTCAAGAATAATAGCAACATGTGAATCTAGTAGATACTTTGAAGTTGAAACATTGAACAAAACAGTTTTCTCTCATAATCAGTTGCTCTTTACAACTCCTGACATTATTCTTGTAGCAATCACTACTTTAAGATAAAAACATCCCTATCAACACTACGGCAGTTACTGTACGTATGGGAGTGACACGAAACAATACTTACAACAACGTGTTAATAAACCAGTAAGCGTCTCACCCGCACACCAATCAGCGAAAGCGCAATGTCACTACCCACCGATAAGCGTTGAGCGTAATCAAACCGTTCCAGTGCTTGCTAAGTGTAAGGAGTTCCCTCGTCTTAAAATATAGTTTGTCACAACAATTTCGTTTATAGTCCATGCTAATATAGCCGGAGAGTTTACTTGCACGCATGGACGCCGCCACAATTATTTTCAGGGGGGTGCATCTGGTTTAGGGATTTCCTTTCTAGGGTACACCTGGTTACCAGACTACTGGTACTTGAGACGGCGTACGGTTTTTGGTCGGTTCGAGTCCGACATAACCACCAGTAGGTGGTATCCGGGGGGATTTCAGCACAGAAGAAAAAAAAAAGAGGGCGTGCATCTACATCCATACATACTATTTACTAAAACTTATAAAATATAGAATCATACTTTCTTCACGTTTATTTATTAAATCGACTTTTTTTATGAAATAAATTAAAAATATGTTGATCCCTATGTATTTTCTTTTCTGTAAGGGGGGCACACCCCCCTCCCGGTGCCCATGATTGCACGTTTGTTTGTTCAAAGACGCAAATGTCTGAAATCGTCATTGAATAGAGTTCATTATCATCACGCTAAGACGGGTAGCGACTATGAACGCACGTGAAACTATAAGTACACTAGGAATACAAATGTCCACGCTTATGTTTACAATGTAAGGTTTTTACACGAGGACATGTTCTGTGTCATGTACGTGATCTGAGAAGAATGGCTGTTCTCGCTGTGGCTCAGACGGTTGCGAATCATACGGCGCTCGTGAGCGTGTGTAGAAAGTGAAACAATACGTTGGACCGTTGTCCACGTTTGGTATTATCTAATATTTGTAATTTGAGGAAACATATTGCATAATATATGTTCACATAATATAATTATTAATTGTAAGTGCCGTTGTTACGCTTAACTCGAATTATAATTATAAAAGAATGCGAGAATGAACTGTATCAATAACTGTACATATATTTTTATTAATATCACTACGCGCGCCAGCCACAACACGCTAATAACTTACAACAATTATCCTCTTTGTCCAAACGCACTACTTTCAGACTCCCTCTAATATATTTATGTCGACTCCCATCCACTCCACTCCCAATTAGCATTAGTAGACTACACATCCTTGAGCATCCTCATCGTGTTGCCAGCTTATCGGTTTTTTATAGGATACACTTTGGAGAGTGCTCGAAGGCTCTTTTCGAACTGATTGAGCCATCTACATTCCTTTATCGAACTACTAGGCGCAGGCAAAAATTTCATCCATACGTTTTTGACATATCCAAAAGTCGAACTAAACGGTTTGACAGCTCTTTTTTGGTGAGAATCGCCAAGATTTGGAACGACCTGCATTGATCTATTTTTCCTGCTGACTCTGGAGCCTTTAAGAGTAGAGTGAACAGGTTTCTTCTGGATGGGCGTGTACTGCCTTCGTCTTCATCTACACTTTCCATCAGGTGAGATGGAGGACAAACGCCTATTCTATTACAAATGTAAAAAAAAATAATCACATTTTAGTTACGTGCACCTAGCATCGGTTTCCTTGATATGCAAATTTCAAGAGACGGCGCGGTAGATGTTATCGTTGTAGTCTTCTCATCAATTCTGCGACATCACACGATATTAAAGAATAACGCAAGACAATGTGAAATTACCCAATTTTGACCATTTTACCAAAAAGGTATACGTACAGAAACTGTCCTCGCGTAATTTAGCTATACCACAATCTCTAGCAGCGTGGGTGAATAGAACACATCGTAGACACTAGTAAATTAGTCAACGTGTAATATAATGAGTAAAGTCACCTAACACAATGAAGATACGAGTAAACATTGGGCAGTTACGTACAATTGAACACACGCTATAAGGCAGTGTTAGACACACGATAACACTAAGCAACAGTTTGTACTCGACGTTACATAAACGATTCGCCATATTTTATCCTCGAATGACTTCATCAATACTTTATTTCGAGCGTCAATGCACCAGACGCCATACTAATAAAGCCCACTGCTCACTATTATCTTGTATTTGCTGCCATTACATCACATTTGAACGCTTTTAACATATAATATTATAGTCTTTAGTCCCCCTCTGTTACAGCTCAGTGAGCAGGGGGCTTTATGTCCGAACGACGATGGCAACAGTGTAAATATACAGGCAAATATCGTGTTGAGTGTTTTGGCGCATTTCGCTTATTGATTACAAAATCATAAAACATAATTTGGACTACGTCAAGGTCTCGGCCGTCGAGTGGTCGTGGGGCGATCGCTATTTATATCTATCTCTAGTAACAATACGTTACACGCCATCTTCGTGCTGAGCACTTCCCTGATCAGAGATCGAACGCTACAGTACAGTTGTACACTGGTTCGACTGCGATATACGCTTACGCAGTATATTATTTTTCGTTAACAATGGAGGCGTCGTATATAATCGTGTGTGTTAAGCTTTGCTAGTAGAAGTTTGTACGATGTGACGGGTCAAAGGCACCGGCCACTTTCTGCTCCTTTGCCCGCCTGTAAGTGCATCAGTCGAAGCGACCATTACCAAGAGTGGCCAGTATGTCTATATCGCAGTATAAAAAACAAAAGGCATAGTACTAGTGTAGGTAAACAGCGCACTATATCCACCGTTTAATGTTCGCAAGGCAGCAGTAGTAGCTGCGGGTGCGCGGTAGCTAGTCGCGCGCTATAGGTGTGCTGCAAGCCAGCGACGGCGCCCGTCGGTCCAGTGGAGACGTCACACTGGTACTCACGCTCGTGCCGGCGGGCGTCGATGCGGCCTCACTCTCAGCTTCGCCCTCGCCCTCATCCTCGCGCTCGCGGCCACCGGCGCCCGGGCGAACCTCGCCGTCGGCGCACAGGGACGTGAACACGGTGCTGGACGACACCTCCCGCACGCAACGCCGCTGCTCAGCTGTAAACACATACGATTACTTCATCTTCAACGTTTAAGAACAGTTATAGCGACCTAGCCGTGAGCATTATACATAGTATTTTGCAAAACCGCCAAAAGTTTTTGGTGATAAGCGACATGACGTTGAGAAAAAGTCCTTAAGACGTAAAGCAGCTTCCAAAATTACTAATATTTCTAAAGTTTTAAACTATTTAAGTCTATAGAATAGATTTATTCATGCTCTGATACAGACATGATCCAGCTCGAACCGTAGCCATGAGAAATATATTGTGCCAGGAAACTAGGGAACGGCAATAAAGCCCACGCACAAGGACATGATATCACAAGAGTATCGGGCCGAGCCGTCGCACCGCCGATTTTGTTTATGTCCATCATAAAACAATTTTATAGCGGGTGCCGTGTTGTTGCATGTCATACACCGATGCGGTGCGCCGAACGGGGAGCCGGATGACCCAACAACCAAGACTCACACGTTGTCATCGGCGCTGGAGAACTTCCTAAGGCCTAAAATCTTAAAATATCTTTATATTCGAAAAAGTTTTTATTGTGGACATTGGGTGACAATAATCTTTGAAGTAACATTTCGATAGTTATTGTCTCGTACTAGTGGAAATAATGACCTACCAATAAACTCAGTTATTCTGTAAAACGATTGAAGATTAAACAAGTTGTTAATGAAAAACAAGCGACAAATGTTTTGGCGGATTAGGTAAGAGTTACATAAAAACGTGTTCCAGGTAACAATGGACAGGATTAACAGTTTTCTCGTTAACAAATTCTGACAATATAAAAGTGAGTAAACATTTCCAAATTTTGAAGACTTATTATATTACATTATATATACATATGTAACAGAAAATTCATTTCGACCTGTACAAGTAATAACAGAGTTTACGTTTAATTTACGCGAAACAAAGTTAATCGGATAAAATATAATATCACATAATTCAACATTAAATAACATACATAAATTAGCTGTAATGTTTACTTGACAGTTGATTAAATTAGTCTTAAAAATGACCAGGAAAAGCATCATGACAGGTCGACAGTTTTAAAAGGTTTTAATATATATCGTACATGTAGTTGCTATTTTAGTGATATCAATTTGTGTATTTAGATCAACCGGTCATGCGTCATAAGAAACTGTACCTGCTTCGGTTTTTCTAGTATTACTGGCCCGCGCTCTGGAGCAGTGTGGCTTTAACGAATTTTTTTTTCTATCTTAAGAGCCTGCCAAAGTGACTCTACTCTGCCTGATGGAAAGCATGAATAGAATTTAAGAGTTGTGGTCACCATACTTATTGCAAATGCTGACAACGCAGAATGGTGACCCACACTATGGCGACCTTGGGGGCACCCCGCTTGGGGACGTAAAAAGTTTGACAGTCATTATGACAGTGTAAGGCTTACACAGTTACCACGATAACTGTCACCCCTGCATCAATGGGCCTCCGGTCTCACACTCACCAACGAAACACGACAACACGGATGCTGGCGCTTTAGGTTGGTCTTCTGTGGGAGGGTAAAACTGTCCCGGTCGAGCCGGCCCGCTCGTGCTGAAATCAGCGTGGCTATACTACCTAGACGATCTTTGCTAGAATTGTCGATAGGTTATCTTAGAACAATTTAAATCGATCTCGAAGGTCCTCCCTTTAGCACGTTAAAAGATTAAAGCCAAGTCTTGGTCTTAGGGTTCGTCAAAAGTATTACAGTATAAGCCTCACCGATCATATTGTGCAAGTTGTCGATGACGACCTCAGTGTTGTATGTGGCGTCGACGGCGCGCTGCAGGAAAGCAGTCCAGGTGCTCAGTTCTGCCTCCTGCGGACAAATCAAATCACGTTGAACATAGAGTTTACGAGAGGATATATTGTTCTACCTCCTGCTGAACCGTCATAACCCTCGATTTTACTTGTCTAATAAATTTCAGTTTACCGTTCCGGCATCGCTCAGTGTCGTTGGTTAACTGATAGCATAAAACTACATAATCACGACAGTAATAATTCAAATAATTTTAAGTAGTTCAGTGAGAATTCTGATTGCTCCATAGGGTGGAAGTTACGATAGGCATTGTTGAAATTTTATTCTGCTAATTTGGTCCAAATTTGATTAAATATGCCAAACTTATTAGTTCACGTTGAATATTGTGCGTAACATACCATCAGCACTGTGTAGTAAATCAGTAATGGAGCGCGTTACAAGTATTCGATCGATACACGTTCAACATAATATACCAAATGGACACCGGTATCAACATAAAAATTTACGAATAAATCAAACTTCTAAAAGATTCGTTTTTATCGTCACCAATTGAATTACCATCAAATTTAAAATGAACGTCCAAAAACGGTAGAATTTGTATTAACGTATTCATGTATGCAAATATTTTTCGCGGGGAATGCCCACCTCGTACGATAACCGACAGATATTAGCAGTTCGGCGATTACGTGTTTGTTTATGGTGTCTACGGAAAGCGTGGGCGTCATAGCAATAAATGCCGACCGGTTTCTTTAAATGTGATCTAAGAAATACGTTATAAATACTTCAATGTTGCTATGAGAACCATTTTGTCCTGTTTTCCTGACAAATGTACGCGCAGACATGTGGCTTTTTACCATACACTACAGTTAAAAGCCTTTAAGAAAAATACTAAAATACAAAACTGCTTATAGAATCACAAGCAACGTGGTCGTTGGTTAGATGGATCACAGGACTGGATATCATCTGGTTACATTAGTACAGGCTCTGTTTGATATGGGATCAGAAGGACGTATATGATATGCGTCAAGCTATTGTTATATATTCTCCAGGTAGTAGAGCCACACTGATTTCAGCACAAGCGGGCCGGCTCGAACGGGGCAGTACTACCCTCTCACAGAAGACCAACCTAAAGCGACAGCATCCGTGCTGTCGTGTTTCGTTGGTGAGTCTGAGACCGGACGCCCATTGATACAGGGGTGACAGTTATCGTGGTAACTGTGTAAGCTTTACATTGTCACGATGACTGTCATGCCTTTTACGTCCCCAAGCGGGGTGTGAAAAACCATCTCACTAGGCCGCCATAGTGTGGGTCACCATGCTGCATTGTCTGATTGCATCATTTGCAATGAGTATGGTGACCACAACTTTTGGATTCTATTCATGCTTTCCATCAGGCAGAGTAGAGTCACTTTGACAGGCTCTTAATATATTATAAAAAAACTGATTTAGCAACTGTCTTGTCACAAAGGATCAGATATGTAAAGGGAAGACGTCACGAGCCATAAAGTGTATTTGAGTGCAGACACGACAGGTATGTGCACAGTATAATTTATACAATTTATACGAGACACTTTCATGTTGATCACTGTTGGTAAACCTTTATTAAAACTAATCAATATCGCGTGCCAGTGCGGTAAACAAAGTATAGTTTGTGACAAACAGAATTATTAGATATGGTAAATGTTTCTGTACACGTAAAATGTACCCACATACACAAGTCATTTTGTGTATATTAAACATAGTGTATAACTTAAGCAATTAGAGTTCCCTTTTCATTTTTGGTTTGTTATTAAAAATAACCTATACTTAAAATATTTTTACAAAATACGAGTAGCAATCAGTGTAATGATTACATATATACATATTGAGTATTTTTTTTTCTATGTTAAGAGCCTACCAAAGTGACTCTACTCTGCCTGATAGAAAGCATGAATAGAATCCAAGAGTTGTGGTCACCATACTCATTGCAAATGATGCAATCAGACAATGCAGTATGGTGACCCACACTATGGCGGCCTTGTGAGATGCTTTTTCACACCCCGCTTGGGGACGTAAAAGGTATGACAGTCATCGTGACAGTGTAAGGCTTACACAGTTACCACGATAACTGTCACCCCTGCATCAATGGGCCTCCGGTCTCACACTCACCAACGAAACACGACAACACGGATGCTGGCGCTTTAGATTGGTCTTCTGTGGGAGGGTAGTGCTGCCCCGGTCGAGCCGACCCACTCGTGCTGAAATCAGCGTGGTTCTACTACCTAGTATATGAGATCTCTTCAATTGACTGAGCATATTCTGATAGTATGTTTGTCTACAGTTTACAAAATAACAAATAACGTGTTTGTGGTTTAGAGTCTCAGTTTCATGGCAACTTATTATACACCATAGATAATGTTTCAGAAACTTATTGATGATCTCGTTAAATTTAATAAACCTAACAGATCAAGCCAAGTCAAGTCAATCAACTTCATTATAGCTAGACTAAAGTTTGTTAGTAAATTAAATTAATCTTAATAAAGTTTGTTAAAAGGCATCGCGTTCAAAAGATAAATACGTATAATCAGTTCATTCATATGGATTTACCATAATACCCGAAGCCAAACGTCACCCGAGACACACGGTAAAGGCGAACGAGGAGGTAAACCTTATCCACCCTTGCGTGTCAATAACCTTTCGAGTACGGCTTCTGATACAAGTTCATATTTATTTCATACTTTACTTACTCAGCTTTTAAAACCTGTTGACTGTGAACATTGACTATTAACTTTAGGCAAAAACTGCTTTGGATAATGTATATTGCAAGAGAAAATAAAGAAGATAAAGAGCAACAGAGACATTGAAAAACTATACTCAGGGCCATAAAGCAGGCTAGACTAGATCCAGGCCCTGACTATAAACTGTCGATTTTTTTATTGTTCTTACGACAGACAAGTTTGTACAGCGGGTATATTTCAAACAATATAGTATATTCATCAGTATCCACTCAGTGTTACAGACATAACGCTATAGCCACTAATGATATTTTGAATAGCATTTGGTTGTAAATCTCTGATAGTAGGGTTGGTAGTAACAGTAACGTGAGCAGCCTTACAAATTACAATACAGATTTAATAAGGGTAATATACACGCACACTTCGCCTCCCTCACCCTCTCCACCCTCTCAACAGTATGGTTGTGCAACCTGACAATAATAACGAAACCAATTGTATTTTTTTATCTACTCTAGTTGTGAAGGGTTGCATGCAGAAGAAATAAACATTACAACATAAAACCGATGTAGTTTACAACTGTATACACACGTTAACTAGGTAGGCGTTTGGTTGTTTAAATAGATACTTGTTTGAACAAGTGATAACAGGTTAACACTATTAATGAACCCAATGTTTGTGGAACAAAAATTACCTGGTCCAGTTTCAAAATTTAAACGTATATCTTTTCGGTGCCACGCAGCCTTCAGAGTCTCCTAAAAGAGAAGCCATTTTAGATAATGAGGAGTTTTGAAGCTACCTGATTTTCCTGTGCTGGCAGTATGCGGTCTCTATATATGTATTTTACAATTTCCGTCTACCTATAAGCTAATATATTGTAATGTTCTTTGTGTCCGTTTCTTGTATATATGTGAAGTCCCCCGCGACACAGAATTTATTTCTAGTGCGGACGTCGTCTTTAAAAAAAACTGTATTGTCGTATCATAGTGAAAAAACAATGTTACGGAATTTCGTTATCAAGCCTAAAAACCCAGTACTGTACCTGGATTTTTCTGAACTGACTTGACAATCAAAGACTGGGTTTTCGATAATTAACAGAGTCCTATTTTAATTTTAATAAAAATCTTTATTGCATATCTTATTATTGGACATTCCAGTTCCGGGCATTTCTACTGGTATTGTGTCACTTTCATTGATATTTTCTACGATGTATACAAATAATAATCCGATGTTTCGTAGTTCCGTGGCCGGCATACCACCTCTGAAGCCGGAATAGTTCGCTTCCTAGAGCATGGTATACACGCCCGTACACAAAGCACGTGTGCACAGTGTACGTAACAAGCGGAGCGCCTAGCGACCGCTGCACGCACGGTATAAATAGAGATGATGACGGTCAGGGTCGGGTGGCGGCCGCGCGGTCGCTGCACCGAGCGCCTGCCTACGATACATACATGTACAGGGTATACGCGCTACTGCCTGGAGTCGCCATTAACTAGAGACTTCTATAAGCTGTTCCAAGGTTGAGAACATGTTCCACTTGCACGGGGCTCAATGTAGATTGAAACATCAGACAAGTCGTTACGAAGAACGTAGTGCAGGTTTCATCAAGATTTTTTAAGCAAATGATAATTACTTAAAATATATTCACTTAATGCGAAAGCTTGAGCTCAAACTGGCAGCGTGTCACTTCATTGGTTACAATTTTCCATCACTCTATTACTGATATAGGTGTCCAATTATTGACCGTCTTACCATGACTTCATGTAATGGGAACCAATGGACTGAATATCGAACATTATGTACCAAGTGAGATGAGCCAGCAGAATATAGTTCGCGCCTATTAAGGTTGTAGTACAAGGGCATGAAACCATCAGCTACCAAAATCGAGACGTCCCTTGAAAATTAGGCCATCTAGCAACAGTACTCGCGACAGTGTGCGAATACTTCACACAAATATAGCGGTGACCGCATGTTTACGACACCTTGCAAAGGCGGGCCCGGGGCCCAAGGCTTAATGTGTCTCATCTGAATCACTCGCTAATTACTAATTATCCTTACTTTATTTTTTGACCTCTTCAGTGATTTAATCAAGCCGGACCTTTGATGAATACTTGTAGAGTCAGTTACGTCGGAAACTAGGAGGCGTTCCTATTATCTGGCGGCATGCCAAACCTCAAGTCCCTCGATCAAGTCAGCATTTTATTAATGCGTAAGAAACTAATTTAGATTACGCAAGGAACATAATAATAAACATAATACACGCTCATGTAAAAGATTACCATTACAGAGCACAACAATCACGTTACCAAACGTGGTAAAAGACGGGTGCTGCCATCACATGCCGGGTTGATTACTCGTCACACAAAGTGGTACATGAAAACAATTAAATAAAATAAAAAAACACAATGTGTGTATATTTTCAAATATATGTCGAGGTTATACAATAAACATAAAAGTAAGTAGAGCAGGTGAAAGATCTCGCCATCTACAACCAATAAACGCGGACATGAGCTTTCGATCAAGATGCTGGTTGTTACTGATTGTAAGTATGTGAATCAAAGTCGCATGTTCGGTGCCGTTTAGAAAGTTGATTGGTATAATTACATGAGAGTTCATCCGGCAAGAGGATCAGCACCCTACTATCGCGTACGGAAACTCTCAGTTAAGAAAGACATAAGTAAACAATAATTATCCCGATTGTACAACAGTTTTGTACTCACTAAAGTTTCGACTTCAGATTAGATTCTGTCAAGTCGAAACTGTAAATTGAAATCTGCATAGCGACTGGTGAAAATTATATATTTCTTTCTAGTAATTGGTTTCTATAATATTTTTATATTTTTATTTACAAACTTACTCACTGTTACTGGCACTCATACACACGCACTGCGATACACACTACTCTTAGGACGTTGTATAGCACGCATCTTTTCATGTAATGTATTTTGTATACGGTACAAGCTATATTTGTCATTTTGTACATCAGGATCACAGACACAGGACTTATTTCTGTTCATTTCAAAGTTAGAAACCCTGTGTAAATTTCTATATATATATTTGTATATGTATACTTGTATGTGTACACCTGATAAACTTAAGGCCAGAGACTACATCATTAATGTCTCGGTGGTGCAGTGGTAACGTATGTGATTACTGTGCTTAAGGTCTCGGGTTCGATTCCCGGGTTGGACCAAATGTTTGTATTATTTGCAAATATTTGTTTCGGAGTTTGGGTGTTTTCTATGTATAATGCGTATGTATTTACAAAAAAAAAGTATATATGTATTTATATCAGTTGTATAGTACACATAGTACAAGCTTTGCTTAGTTTGGGACTAGATGGCGTTGTGTATCGAGTGTCCGAAATGTTTACTTTACTTATTTACATCTGTTCATGTGATAGAAACAAATTGCATTGGTAGTATTACTAATATTGTTCAAAAGAACACAGATGAAAATGTAATTCTAAATAAATAAATCTATAGATATCTAATATATAAAATTCTCGTTTTCGTTTTCGTTGCCATACTCCTCCGAAACGGCTTGACCGATTTTGATGAAATTTTTTGTGCTTATCCGGTATCTATGAGAATCAGCCAACATCTATTTTTCATCCCCCTAAATGTTAGGGGTAGTACAACCCTAAATTTTTTTTTTATTTTTTTAGACAAAATTTTTAATTTCTATTTTTTTATGATTTTTTTTTATTTTTTAATAGCCATTTTAGTAATTTAATCATTTTTCCTCTCCGGTCGAAAACTGATCAATCGTCATTTTTATATGGCAAAACAACGTTTGCCGGGTCAGCTGGTATTAAATAAAATCGTTTTGCAACAAATCTCTACGATATTTCGCTTCTATTGACATAATTGGTCAGAAACTGAAGTAAAACCAGCGAGCATCTAAAATATGGCGGGCAGATCACCGCCGCACGCACCAAATTAACATTTCGCAGAAATATGCTGCCACCGCTAATGTACTAATTAAATGTGTTCGTTTTCGCGGAAGTTATAAACGAGAGTTTTCATATCTTAGTGGAAGGATGACGCTGGCACTTGAGTAACAACTTTCTTTGTTCCACTTCTCAAGATCGCCGCCAACATCAGTGATTGGGAATTACCAATTTACAGTACTTCGATGACGCATTCTCTACACAGTATTGTAGAGTCGCCCGTGTAGTGACAGGAGTTTTATTATTTAACCTATTGCGCATGGTCTTTGAAAAATCTTCTGAAGTACCCTGAAGAACAAAGGGTTCGAGAGCGATAATAATACTCTGTGTGTACACTGCAAGGAGGATGCCTAACCAATGGCGATAGCGAAGTGAGTTCGTATTTAACGCTTGTAAGCTCATTCGTCAATATCGATGGCAATATTTTATCGGTTTTATGTAATTTACATATTTTTATAACATAAAAATATTTTCTGATATCTAACAGAACACCATCTAGTTTTCAAGTAAGCTGATGTGCAGTTCCAACAACTTTTTGAGAAGATTTTTTTTTTTTAGCAAAGTTCTAACAACATGATAATTGCATGCACGACACACTTAGGACGGTTATATACTGCTAGTGGTATAGGATCTGCCATTCTCCTTTAAAATAATTTTCATTCCATTCTATTAAAAATGACGATTTTATTGAAATTAACAAATGTAGACCTAGCAACTGTTCAAATAAATATCGGCATGTGTTGCGAGTATTTTACTAATAACAATCAAATAAGAAAGTATGCACTTTCTTAATAAGGTAATTTTAATAAATGATAAAAAAATTAAACCTCGCATTTTAGCTTGGTTTAATGGTGAATGTCGTTTGCACGCGATAATACGATTTTTGTATCATTTAAGATGGATTATCTTCGAGATGTTGTAGTACAAATTTTCACCGAAGCTGATACGAGCGACAATCAAGCTCAAGCTAACGTGAACCGTGTGTCGCACGCAAAAGGTGCGATAGTTACGTAACCTTGTTACTGTAGCAACCTCTTAGGAACGATGGCACACGTGTTTCTTCACTCGCCAAGCTTTGACCTATACACACCCTCACTCACAGGCACACTGACATTTACATTACAAAAGTTTGTTATATTAACGCACACAACTATAAGCAAACACATTGTATCACCTCCTTGAAATATACATAGAATATATAGCCGTAAGTGTCATTGCATTTCGCCATTTGTGTTGCTAGAATTTAAGGAGCACATCATGGTCAGCTCCAGTGGGACACAATATTGCCAAAATTTTCGATAAAGTTCTTCTATATTACATATAAGCGATTAAAACAACAGGGATGATGTACACCTATCCCTTGTTCTACATTAACAAATTATTTACCCTGGCCCCTACAACCGTCAATCAGCTGACGTTTAAGGTTTCACCGTGTCTCGATAAATCAGATGCTACGCCCACCGACGTTCACTCAACGTTACTCACGCTCAATCCGCTGATGGTGAACATTGACGAGTATAATATACTACATATGATATTTCACCAGGCAGTATGAACGCAATAAATTCGTAAATCGACCACACCGATTGATACACAGTCACACACACTTAATTTATCACACAGGATTCACTTCCATTACTTCTACAGACTGTCTAGCCTAGTTTATAGCGAGACATGCTCAAAAGTTTTGTAAAAATATGATATCTTTATCCAATAACATTTGGAAGGTGCGATCGTCAAATCAAATACCATTAATCTGAAATTGACCTACAATGTTATCACTAATCTGTAATCAACGTCTATCCGGCGACCGACTAGGACGTGAACGATAACACATTGTAAACATAACGATATGATACCATCATTGGCCCGGACTTGCAAAGCGCTATTTTTATGGATTAATGAAATCAGTATCGTTTATACATATAAAAGATACGCACTTGTTTTTCGTATTGTTGGCACCATGGCACATGCCGCTTTATGTACTATTACACTTAATGAAATAATTATCGTTATATTATGAGCAGTTCGTTGATTAAAGCAGATGTAATTCTATGACATCAGAATTTTATGGAAAACGCGCTATTTACATTTGTTGTGTTGATGTTTTGAAAGTGATGTACTTATACGATTGATTGACCCTTTATATATTTGAGACTATGGCAAAACCTGATTTAAATGAGTGAGGCAAATTAACAATAGATATTGCTTTTTATTTAATATTATATATTATATGTAATACTAGAAAAGATGGAAGGCAACTCCAATGCTACATTAACTGAGCTTTACGTTCAGAACACACATCGCTCAAAGATGATAACAGCTGCAGCTGAAATAGCAGAGAATGGGTGTAATTTATTTATGACGACATTAATTCTAACAGCGCATTAAGCCCTGTCAAACAAAGCAAAGCGTGCGCCGCGTCCTGCGCACGCGCACTTTCACCGTCATTACCGCAATTCGCGCACAAAACCACACTCATTAGAAAGCGAAATTCCATTTATATGCAAATTCTATATAACTACTACACTTATATTACTATTGTTCGACAACAATTGTTTTATTGTTATACTTCTTTACCGTTATGTTCGACAAAACGTGTGGACACAACAGCGCTTCTGTTTTGTACACTAACATTTAGCGTTACCAATGCATGTGAGAGCGGACATTGAAGAATAGGCTAGATGACACCTTAGTCAAATTAGTTACTTTTTATCATCTGTCTAAACGACAATTTTATATGAAAAATGTACTAAATACCAAACTCTGACGTCACTGTTTTAGACTACTCAATTGAACAACATATTTCACTGTGTATTTGATTGAAATTCGTAATAATAATAAAAAGCTATGTTAATTGTATTTTCCGAGATGTTTCACGATATTAGTTTTAATGAAGTGGACATTGGTATTTATTTACGATACAGTCATCTACCCAATTAATATACTTAGGTATAGATTCACCCGTACTTGACATTGTCCGGCGACACCTCTTGTCATTCGTTTCATTCGTTGTTCTTAAATAACAAGTTAAGAAATAAATTATGGTTCGGTTTGCATCTTGAATGTTCCATCTTTATCAATAGTCCAGACTACCTCAAAACAATAACATTTGCAACAACCTTGTCGACAAAAACAAATTAAAAAAACAGCCCGCCACAATACCTTTCAATAATCTATACTAATCTATCTTATTAAATACAGTGGCGTGACACTTGTCCGAT
The DNA here is from genome assembly GCA_949316085.1 of Hypercompe scribonia. Taxonomy (NCBI): domain Eukaryota; kingdom Metazoa; phylum Arthropoda; class Insecta; order Lepidoptera; family Erebidae; genus Hypercompe; species Hypercompe scribonia. Next base: position 482,924 of record OX438983.1, read on the forward strand.
AAGCTGACATGCGATTCGTTATAGAAACAATATGACTAGCTTAAAAGTGCCCATCACAACAGAGTTCAAGACTAACCGTTCAAAGTCGACAACGGTCAGCGTCTGCAGCCCGACGATGACCATCACACTATACCGTTACGAGTCAAAGTCTGTTACAAAATAGCGCGATTCAATTAATCTACTTAGATACGTTTTAGATGACCATTCAAGGGTTAATTAACACCATTAAAAAATCAATAAATTAAATGTGGCGTTATTCCAAGTGGAGTGACACATAGCCATTTAAAGCGACCATACACCAGTCTAGCGACCCTCAGGGTCGACAGTTGATACGGTTCAAAACACCAGACATTCGGACGGGTCGTCGACTTCACAAGTCTACCCGGACGTCTGTGACGAACAGTAAGGCGTTGTTGGCATCCAGACTGGCTCGCTCCCAGTGCCAATCTCATAAACTTTTAACGACCCTAAAGTACGTAGTATGGAAATCAAATTGACTAACAACGGGCACTTTATGCGTACTTGAGACACTTTTAAGAGGCATTTCTTTTTTGATGTTTTCGAATTGAAAGCATAGCGTAAGTAAAAATTTCGGTAACAGTATACACAAGTACAATCTCTTGTATCATATAACATGTAATCGTGGATGAACTGACACAGACAGAAGCTATTTTGTGAACTTTCTCTATGTACCAAATAAGCTCGTATAGATAATATCCTCTCATTAGTGTATTAGACATTAGTACGTGTATGGAGTTAGCTCGTGCCGCCGCGTTAGGCGGAGTTGGCAATCGCGATGCGTCCGTGCGGAAAATTCAATATCTTACGGTCCCAACGGTTAGAACTTTTTGCTAATACGTCGTGAAATTTATATTTCTAAAGTAAGCCTTACTAAAGAATCATAATAGTATTTGCACACAAATTTAAAAAAAAGCTATCAGAAAAAACTTTATACGAGACTAGATTGTAAATCGGTTTATTTTAATTGTTATCGAGTTTTTAGTAAAAATGTATCTTATTCTGATCTAGATTTGTTACAAATATTATAATTTGTCCTTTGAAAATTATAATTAATATGACATAACAATATGATATCTTATGAGTTGTGCAGTAAACTAATTATAATGTATAGAAGCCCTGACATATCAGAAAAAACTTTCATGCGTCCTGAGAGGAAAAATGCTCATCGATATTATTGAAAAATGTCATAATTTTTTTCCTCTTATTTCTTTTTTAAAGAAGACAACGCCCGCACTAGGAATAAATTCTGTATCGCGGGGAACTTTACAAACATACAAGGGAACAAAGAACACCCAGACTCAGAACAACAATTTATGGATCACACAAAGTGTTGTCCGATGTGAGATTTGAACCCACAACACTGAGCGCAGTAGTGAGTGGCGTGGTGACCGCTTGAACCACTAGGCCAACCGTGCAGTCAGAGGAATTATAGCCAATTCTCTTTGCATTCCAACACAAAAGAGTAGATTTCGTGTAAAAGATATTACAATACATGTCGACGCTCTTTGTAAGGTCACGCAGCTCCAGCGTCTTCGCGCCGCAGCTTCGTAGATACAAACGGACGTGCACCAGGATGTTAGAACTGTACACCTTACTAAATAACATAAAAACTTAAAGAGTTTTTATTGCACAGTATCGCTCATTACTATGACTTCGTATCTAGTTTTTTCACAGTTGTGTCACGAAAGCAATATCAGTGACGACTTGGTACTTCTAAAGCTCATTATAGAAACGGTTTTTGATAATTTTAAAAACTCGGCAATGACAGAAACTGTACCGATATACTTACACACGAGGGTAGTTAAAAAGGCTGACGTAGTACTATTTTAACACGCTTTTATTAGCTCGGGTTGTATCTATGTATGTAACGGAATCTTTGAGCTTAATTTTCACCGGTTTCTAAAAATCTGATCAACTTGAAACTTTGCACACGTCTCAAGGACCGATGACAATGCGATAATTTGATAATAGTTTTCCATTATCCTTATTAGGATCGCCAGGATTAATAAATTCTTTTATAAATCCTCTGTAGTATTAATTTATATATTTGTACAAAAGTTAAATAGTACAAGAGTACAATTAACGTCCTGGCATTCGTAATGCGGAGTTAGAATGACTGATGTACTCGTACAGTAGTTTCATAATCAGTATAGGTTTATTTCAATTTACTATAACCTGTAATATACAGGACAATAGTTTCAATTACGTTTCACGCGTCTTTCAATAAATTGCTTCTGTATATCATGTAATGTCGGTGCTACCTATCGCTTCAATTTCATTAGATTTATAATGAGTTCGTCATTACATCAGATGATCAATTCCGAATGTGTAGTGGCTACAGATTAAATAATGAACTCAGTTGTTGTATCTTTTATTTACTCGTATGTAGTCTCAAATTGTTCACAGCTAGTAGGTAGTAGAGCCACGCTGATTTCAGCACGAACGGGCCGGCTCGACCGGGGCAGTACTACCCTCCCACAGAAGACCAACCTAAAGTGACAGCATCCGTGTTGTCGTATTTCGTTGGCGAGTTGGAGACCGAAGGCCCATTGATACAGGGGTGACAGTTATCGTGGTAACTGTGTAAGCCTTACACTGTCACGATGACTGTCACGCATTTTACATCCCCAAGCGGGGTGTAAAAGGGCATCTCACAAGGCCGCCATAGTGTGGGTCACCATACAGCATTGGCTGCATTTGCAGTATGGTGACCACAACTCTTGGATTCTATTCATGCTTTCCATCAGGCAGAGTAGAGTCACTTTGGCAGGCTCTTAATATAGAAAAAAAAAGAAAAAAGTTCTCAACCAGAGTATGGAACACTCATTTACTATTAGCTAGTTTACTAAACCGGACCTTTGCCTACCAGACAGCTAAAATATAACCAATTCAAAACATTATATTTCTTCCGTAAACCATAAACGCGAGACAAAGCATGTCTGAATAACGCAATGTACTAGAAACGAGGTCCAAGGATTGATTTACAAAAATATCGGGATTTCGTCAAACAGGATTGAATGGTTTTTATTGCAAATATCGTATTGGCTCAACTCCAACTCCGTGAATGGTTCTTTATACAAGTTTTATTAATATTACCATGCAGCTTCCTCCGAGACACAATTTTATATGCTAGGAGCTTTATGAAGCAGAATGGAATGACCTAGAACTCAATCATAAAGAATGTAACATAAAGGTATTAAACCTCAAAGTAATGATGTGGAGCAGAAGCCTCAATTTTGATTGAGCAATAGTTACTCCAGTGTACCCCTAGTAGAAGTTCATCTATCAGTTTCTACTAGTAGCATATGAAACGGCCGTGTGGTGACGAAATAAGAACACAGCCTATCACCAACTCTACGATTATTCTTCCCATGGGACTCGTAAGAGGCGACTTAGGGAATAAAAAATGCAACAAACATCACTACGAACAGAAAGAAAACTTGAAACAAACCCGATACCAACCCGTCTGGCCACCGTGGTGCCGTAGGCCAAAACTTGCTTTTCAAGGAGAGGACATGTCCAACAGTGGACTTTTAAAGGTTTGGACACTAGGACCTTGATTATTGATTTTATAAACTTTTTCAGTTAGAAATAAATATTCAAGTTGTGGTCATTCTCTTAATGGACACATGAATGCTAAACTTATGAATGTACGAGTAGGAAGTAAAAGTGTTTGTGATGATGCGGCGATGGTGGTGCTCGTCTCATTATCGCATTAAGGCCATAATCTTCATAATTGTGTGCGCACGCGCTCAATTGGATAACGCGCGGTAATTGGTGGGCCTTGTGATTTCATCGCGCCAGCGGCGTTGCGCCCGATCACTGACACCGCCGCCGCTGTCATATGACCCCTTGACATCTCATCTACTTTAACGTCTCTAAGTACGCTTACTAATCGCTGTAATTCTTCGATATCATCAAGAAAAACGTTTTGTTAGAGTTCCGTAGTTCCAACGAGTAATCGTCATGTTCGTATGTCTGTCTATCCGCTGTTTAGCTTAGACTGTTAGTACTAGAACGCTCTTTTATATATATATAGATAAATCAAGTGGACTAGATGGTAAAATAATTGCTGAATTTGTTTTTAATTAATAGGGTTTGCTATTTCTCGTTAGTTTTTCAAAAACTTGAGCGTGTATAAGAAATATTTCTCGATTTAGTGATCGGCTTGAGATATGTTAATGTATTTTTTGTAAGAGTGAAGAGTGTCCCTCTCCGACTCCCAACACAAACTTTTTTTTTCTATATTAAAAGCCTGCCAAAGTGACTCTACTCTGCCTGATGGAAAGTATGAATAGTATCCGAGAGTTGTGGTCACCATACTCATTTTAAATGGAGACAAGGCAGTATGGTGACCCACACTATGGCGGTCTTGTGAGATGCTTTTTCACACCCTTCTTGGGGACGTAAAAGGCATGACAGTCATCGTGGCAGTGTAAGGCTTACACATTTACCACGATAACTGTCACCCCTGCATCAATGGGCCTCGGATCTCGACTAAACTATTAGCTTGAAGAATTAAAAAAAAACATGATGGTAGTACCTTTAACGGATTTAGAAAATAAGTATTACAACCGAGTTAGCTATATTAGTGGGCACAATTTAGCAAACAATACGCATCCGTTTCGAAAGTTCGTACTTAATGCAAAATCAATAAAGAAAAAATATTTCAAAGACATTATTCTCATTGGACATTGTTGACAAAATTTGGAGTCCTACAATGCCCGTGGTTCCCACCTGGCCAACTTTTTATCGCGCAACAGTCTAAAGTACCTTTTCATCTACTACATCCATCAATTGACCACCAAAAGGTTGACTGACTACTTGAAGGAATCCAGTGATGTCGCTAATTATCGTCATTTTAATGCTATTGTTTGACCAACTGAAACATTTCTTGACAACGCGAACTTTACTACCGCTGTCCAAAAAATACAACCCGAATCCATTAACAACGGTAAAATAAATAGTGCCATCTATTTAAGAATGCCTTAAGAACAATTAGCGCGGCAAGTGATTAATGCCAACTTGATTAGCTGATAATTAGTTATAAATCGATCAGTCGGTATGCACGCTAGACTTCAACTGAATGCCGGTTTAGAGCTGATCTAGCAAACAATACGTAGTATCAATATTGTGTTTATCATGATTGCCACGCAATTTGTCACCGTGGCCTGCTGATGGAGCATGACACCGGCCGGTGCGTGCGCTGACACCCATGAGACGTGACCGTTCCGCTCGAGCGGCGAAAGTTCATCAAGCGCGGAAGCGTGCGATAGGTGTAAACATAAATGTCACATAAAAACCAGAGGCCTGTAAAATGTTACTCGACACTGTTTGATTTAATAGTTAGACCGTTGACCAATCGTCCATTAAGTGAAGTCACGTGTGCTGCACGACAAACATTACGCCTCGTGCGATATAAAATTGGAGAGCAGTTGACGTTAATCCAGAGTTTAATTTATCCCAGTTATCTAATCAAGTGTAAGAGTGCGGGGGTGTACACCACGCCACGGAGAGAGCGAATTGACCCTGATCGTGGTCGCTCCAGTGCGGAGGTGATCCGTCAGGTCGTGTAATGAGGGTCGTCGGCCGCCGACGCGCACCTAGCACCGCGCTAACCAGGTCGACAAACCGTACGACCTTATAACAACCACAACTCGACACTGACACGAATTTAATTATCGAACTTTATTGTTTTTTTATTAACCGCCCATGTGGGGCACACGAGCCACATATCATAAAACTCCTTCTGATGGTATCTTCAAAGAAGACATTAGGTATTCAGTTAAAAAATCTTAACAAAGCAGAAAATCTTAGTTTTTTACTACTATTAGTTAAACGATTCATTGGTTAACAGTTGTTATAACATCGTTACCGCTGTTAATTTAACTTTTACAGACGAAGTCCCGTTCTAGAATGCTTTGACTATCCTCGCCCTCAGAGTCAAGGAATACCGGGAGTTGGTAAAAGTCCGACAGACCCCATCGTCACCCAAAAGGCGGTGTACATTCATGAAGATCTTCTACCCAATTAAAAAATAACAAAACAGGTTTCAAATAGCTACTATTAACAATCTGACGCCACATCGAGGCTTTCAGTACGGTAGACAAGTTGTTAATAGAAGCGCTCCCTTAAAGAATATTTACGGTACGTTTAATTAAAAGTAACTAGGGGACGTGCGCAATATTTCTTAACACCTTAAGTTTGTGGTAAAAATATTTGAATATAAAGAGCCTCACAGCCGTTACTGAAACTTCTTCGAGTAAGATGTCGGGTCGCCGCGGAGCGCTGCTACCCGACGAAGGTTTATATTAATAAACATAAAAGAAAAAAACTTCAAACGGTTACGCAACGAGAATTATAAATAGTAAGCTGTATTTAACGCAACCACGCGCCTACTGCCACGGGTACATGCGCATGTGTACTGTTGTACTGAGTACGAGTTCCAACTATCAGTAATTATTTATGGTGTTGTGCGTGTCGCACTTGAACCTTGCCCTTACGAGAACTACATCAATAAACAAGGGCCACTCTTTTAATTTTTGCACACTAGTGTACGCAATACGCGACAGGCTTGTCTTCACGATCTGCAGTAGATTGCTGGGCCGTAATAGGCTTTTCGTTTCAATGATAGATTTGAGGAGTAGACCAATTTTACAGTTTTTCAACGATTTTAAAAGATTTGATGATCGTAAAACAGTAAAATGATCTTTATTTCCAAAAAGTTGTTGACAAATTGTTAGAACTTTTTACGTTACCACCATAAATGCTATCTTCAACAGGAAATGTGTAAAAAAAATACATAGCTTGTGTCTCAACTCCTTACTGACATTAGCGACATTTAACTTTACTGTAACATCAATAACATCACTCATACCCAAATACAGTAGTAAACATCAGCGGTTCGTCGATTAGTGGTCGTTAATAAGAGTAATAAAGCGATATCATTAGTGATGTATGGCGAGAGGTGTCGGGGCGAGGCTACGCTCGTTAATGCCTCCAGTACCAAACCACGTACTAAATGCAAACTCGCTCGTACCGTGTAATTAACGCCATGTTTGTGTATAACCTTAAAATTTAAGAGTGACGGCCTCGATTCAACTATCTGTTCCTGATCGATTATACACACCTCTACTTACATACCCTTCCCTCACCTTGCTTTGAGTTTAACACCATTTATAAATTAGGATTAAAAAAATATAGACACAATTGGCCCAGCACAGTGGAGTCATTTGTCAGTCCCGGCTGAGCACAAGCCTTTTCTTAGCAAGGAGGTTTTGACCTACTATACCACGCTGGCCATACGGGTTGCTATAGTTTCTTTCGAGTTTTTCTTCTCCTCACAGTGTTGTCGACTTGCGTAGTTTAGTCCCTTAGTCGCCTCATACGACACCCCTGGCAAGAAGAAGGGCGGTGACACTCTGCATTCTTAATCCGTCACCACATGAAAAACCATATGTGGATATCAGATTCTAAATCACCAAAATTCTGTTGAACCTATCTTTGACGTAGCCACAGTAAATGAATCACCATTAAGGAGTTACAGATACATAAAATCTTCTAAGTCTCTTAAAAATAGTCCGAAGCTAACTATCCAGAAAAAATGAACCACACAAATGGTTTGAAATTCATACGACGTACTTACGTTTTGATTTATGTGTATGTAGGCAAAGAGTACCATAAACTTATAAGTACCACCGCCGCTTTTAATGATAATTACACAGAAAAAACTTAATAACGCACACAAATCACAGAATTAATACACGACCGTCTCTACAATGTATGTTAAAAATATTACGATACTAGGAAACCAACATCAAGGGTTTATGATGAACTGTGATGTATACGAGCTCTCGTAAAAATGTCGCCGTTCTTTATTAAAATATTGTTTATCAAACACTTTTAGAGAATTAACGGCACTACGAACTCAAAGTGATATCATATTTTATGTAGTACGAGACGATCAATTAACACATATACAAAAAACACCAACACCACAACACGGATTATCTTTTAAGTTCCGTGTTTCGTACACTCAATACACACACGCTGTGGGATCTAACTAAAACCGCCTGATAACTTCCATCTGTCAAGAAAACAGGTAAATAGAACTTAAGAGTGAGTATGAGGTAGTTCAATCAAAAAGTATTGAATGTGGGTCTTGGCACACAGGTCGTAATCACTAGGAATTGATTGATTGAGTTTTGTGAAACAATTCGAATGTAGGTTGCGTATTAACATTGGCTGGCAGACAACGGCAAGCTAATGCGTTTAATGTAGTAAATACAAAAGTTGTACACAATAAGAAGGTCAAAAGTGACACCCAAGAACGGTACTCTAACACCGAATCACTGCTATTTAGATTAATTATTAATTGTTTTAGTAATAGAGAGGCAAGCAGAGATGCACGCCTACTTTTGAGCCACAAGTCGGTAATGCGGCTGAAATGTGGTTGGCGGTAATATCCATAGATCGTTTGTTCGACACAAAAAGATTCTTTAAAATCAAGATACCAAATGCAGCATAGTCATCCAATCCAACCTGTTGTGGGAGAAAATAACCGTCAAAGTTTGTTTACTTAGTTACAAGTGAAGCTCATTAAAGCCTGCCAAAAAAGCGAACGAAATATACTGCATTGTAGCAAAAAGTACTTCTAAATTGACAAAAGAAATAAATACGACCCACATTATCCCACGAACATCATTAGTCAAATTCATAAGAGTCATCCATCACCTTGTAGCTAACGTTTAATGTTGATAGAGCGGTTTGAGTGGTCGCCACTAAAGGACATATATGATGACTTTTTTTCCCTCAGAATGCGGAGATTGCCTTTAGTTCACTTAAGATTTGAAATGACTGTAAACAAACGGAACTTTCTATTGTATTCAAGAAAGAAAAGTGCTTGAACTGAACAACACGTGTGGCCTTGCCCTGGTAATATTTCAGAGCTTTGCGAGCTCCTCAATAATAAGAGAGTTGATGTCGATTTATTCGAGATGAAGCAGGAAGCAGGTGCGTGAAATATACCGATGCTTCTGGCTCTACCAAATTTAGGAGTTTCATGTATAAAGCATAGGAAACACAAAATAACATGGATATCATATTAAAAAGTAGGTTAACATATTTCACGATTTGTTTTTGATGTGGACACCATTTTTACATATTATTTATTGCTACCGAATTAACTTCATTTTAATGAGCAGTTTCCCGTATTGCGTTAGACATGTCATAAGGGACATAAAGTTAAAGTAGTCGCAATACACAACCACATAAAAGTTGCAATATCACGTATTTCGCTATTGTTCTGTGATGCCTGTAACACTTATCATACATACAGATAATAGCATATTTCTGTCAATCATAATTTGGTCGGCCCTTGAAGCACAGACGCGGAAGACACTTCATGTATTCATTCAGAAATGGCAAGGCGAACGCATAAAAAGCTAATGTGAAGTAAATATAGTAATATTGCAGGGTATAATTGTACGTTGGTCGTTTACGAGTACGCCTTTACTTGGTTTTTCTGTGCTCCGGTAACCTGTAGGTCTTGTTTGAACGTCATGTTTCAGCGTTAGAAGCAAATATCTTAGTGTTTTACCCGTCTATAAATATTTCATGGCACGGACGCGTGCCTCCGATAAATAATTTAGTTTTATCTTTCATGAAACCCTCCAAGTTTGTCGTGTCAACATTCCATCGATAACATCATTACTCAAATTTTTGAATAGTGTAAAATATGAGGATATACTTATGAATCGATACAAAGCAATACGAATCAATTGCCGTGTTCGTGCCTTCCTAGTAGAAGGCACACAAAATAATTGGCGTTTGGCAATAATTTGTAAGAACGCATAATAAATAATTTGTAATTCTCCACGGTTGTAGGTTTGTTCACGGTTGTTGGCCACTATTTATCGGTCGAGTAGATTATCTCCGTATAATATCAACATATCAATGAACCGGTCCCTATACATTTATGAACAACCTATGTTTACTAATATATTATTAGATAGCTACCGGTTACAGAATTGTCATTTTTGCCCAACCAACACAGTATGCCACTATGCATTTGAAACAGGATAGATCCCGGAGCAGCTAAAGCGCCAGCATCCGTGTTTCGTTGGTGAATGTAAGACCGGCGGCCCATTGATGCAGGGGGTGACAGTTATCGTGGTAACTGTGTAAGCCTTACACTGTCACGATGACTGTCATGCCTTTTACGTCCCCAAGCGGGGTGTGAAAAAGCATCTCACAAAGCCGCCATAGGTCACCATACTGCATTGTCTGCGTTTGCAATGAGTATGGTGACCACGGCTCTTGGATTCATGCTTTCCATCAGGCAGAGTAGAGTCAGTTTGGCAGGCTCTTAATATAGAAAAAAAAATAGCTTTTGTTAAGACACCAGGCATTACCTAAACCTAAAATTAAATTTCGATACATAACTTGGATATATTCATTTATATTAGAATAATCAGCTAGTTATTTTTACCGAAGAACAAAAAAAAAAAAGTGGAATTTGCCAAGAAGGTTGCAACACAGCCTCAAAGCAGGCTGTGTATCACAAGGACGCCGCAATATTATAATGTTTCAACTGTTCCCACACTTGTATCTCAGGTAATGAATTTCTACCGAGATACGTTTATTTTGTATATAATATATGAAGCATACAATGCATTGTGGCGTACGACACAGTGGGAACATTCCGTATCTATTTCACATGAACAGATAAAATAAAATTGCACACATGACCTATTTTTTAATGTTATCACGAGATACAGTGTGTAGGCGCGCGGTAGAGCCGTTAGTTAAAATTATCAAATTATATCTATTCATGGCCAAACTAACTCACCGTTTTTACGTTAGGTACAGACAGATACAAGCACTATTTATTCACAGCTTATATTTGTTAAATACTCTGTGAATAAGTACTGCACGCATGTATTGCGAGACAAGTTGAACTCGGACGGAGCTGCATGTAAAGTTCATTCATGACGCTAAGATTAGGAGCTGTTTGTGTTTGAGGACGAGTTAGAACGGGTAAGATGGCCTATGACGGTGAAGTTCCATTTTAACGGCAACAAGTTCTGTCGGGTACGTACCGGGTGGCCCTCAGCGCCTCTAGGATTGACACTTTTTCAATAGTTTGTTATGAGCGATATTAAAATGTCCTTTGAAGGGATAGATTTAAAAATAGTTTTTTTGACCATTAATCTCATTGGTAAATAAGAACCGGTGCATTAGAATGTTGTTTTGTTAGGCCTCTCCCAAAATCGTATCGGTCTCTCTCATCTCACTGTTTCAAGTCTGTCCCCGGATATCATCAACCCATTGATGTAGAGGTGACAGTTATCGTGGTAACTGTGTAAGTCTTAGACTGTCACGATGACTGTCATGCCTTTTACGTCCCCAAGCGGGGTGTGAAAAAGCATCTCACAAGGCCGCCATAGTGAGGGTCACCATACTGCATTGTCTGCATTTCCAATGAGTATAGTGACAGAGTAGAGTCACACAAAAAAAACCTATTGTTTCAGAGGGCGGTTCCTTGGTCTGGTATTGGTCTATGATCTCCATTTTAGTATCCTCCTGGCCCATCGATCTTTAGGCATTCTTTCGATATGGTTTTTACCGTATCCCTCACGCGGTTATTTTATTAAGAGTATAATAAGGAGATATCGACGTGAAAGGTCGATGCAAACAACGTGAATCTCATACAATCAATAAAAAAAAAATTCAAAATTACCTCTTTTGTACTTATTCATTATGAAACAAAAGATAATAACTATCGCCTCTCCACTCCCGACTTTAAACTCTTTAGCTAGAGATGTAATTTGAATGACAGAATTAAGATTGACAGATGATATTTAGTAAAAACAAATATAGATAATCAATACCTCAATATCGCAGAAAGATTGCGTGCGTATAATAACTGTAAATTTAATACAAAGTAAAAGCCACGTAATCGCAAATATTACAACATATATTCGGACGTAATGACACTCGCGTGAGGTCACAGAGAGCGCTATGATGATAAAACTTACACCACAACGTACAGAGAATCACTAGGTGAGTATATCATAGGAGACTTACTAATAACTAATCTCTTAGACATCTCCCACACACCGGTCTGATTCCATATTGTACTATTACTAGCCTCTTCATAAACATACTTATACATGGGTATATTTTTTTCTACATTAAGAGTCTGCCAAAGTGACTACTCTGCCTGATGAAAAGCATGAATAGAATCCAAAACTTGTGGTCACCATACTCATTGCAAATACAGACAATGCAAAATGGTGACCTACACTATGGTGGCCTAGTGAGATGCTTTTTCACACAGTCATCGTGGCAGTATAAGGTTCACACAGTTACCACGATAACTATCACCCCTGCATCAATGGGCCTCCGGTCTCGCACTCACCAACGAAACACGACATCACAGATGTTGTCGTTTTAGGTTGGTCTTCTGTGGGAGGGTAGTACTGCCCCGGTCGAGCCGGCCCGTTCGTGCTGAAATCAGCGTGGCTCTACTACCTAAAATATTTTGAAATACATGCATATTGTAGATAAATTAAATCCAGACACGAAATAAAATGATCATTTTTATCACACAAGTTGTTAGTCCTGGAGGGAAACGAACTCACTGTCTCTGGCTACCCTAGAAAATATTTGCGGCTGTTATAAGTGCATATTCAAATTTCAAATGTATGAATATAACAGTCATTGCGTTCTCTTTGTGCTGCAGTACTTAGTGACTAAGGTTATCGTGCAGCCCCATATTTTAGAACAGATTAACTTATCTATACTATCTTTTAATTTTCGCGTTTCATAATACATATTTAATTACTTTAGGAATTAACCCGATTAACAGATATCACATACGTACTCGTGAAATTGCGTGACATTTCGATCAAGTTGCATTTCCCTTTTTCGCCTTAACTAATCTACACAATGTATTAATTCACTAAAATTATATACGAGTATTTTTTTATTTTCTAATAATATACTTTTTTAAATTTTATTTTAAGAGCCTGCCAAAGTGACTCTACTCTGCCTGAACAGAATCCAAAAGTTGTGGTCACCATTTATTATCATCAACAGCCTTTTACAGTCCACTACTGCTGGACATAGGCCTCTCCTTAGCAAGTAGGTTTTGGCCTACTATACCACGCTGGCCAGACAGGTTGGAATAGGGTTTGTTTCAAGTTTTCCTTATGATATTTTCCTGAATATTTTGTTCTCTTAGTCGTCACGACACCCACGAGATAAATAGGGGTGGTAACACCATGTATTCTTAATCCGTTACCACACGGACGTGTGTACCAGTCACCATACTCATTGCGTATATAGGTCCCAGTCTTGCACTCATCAACGAAACACGACAGCACAGATGTCGCTTTAGCTTGGTTTTCTGTAAGAGGATGGGGTCGCGTTCGATCCAGCCCGTTCTTGCTAAAATCGGGGTGGCTCTACTACTTAGTAAAGTAAACTGACTAAAAACTACTACTGGAAAGGAAATAATGTGGTTTGAATTGTAAATAAACTATTTTCCAGAGGCGGATATTAATTATATGAACTAGCCAGCGTGAAACACGACTTTAACCTGATAGAACATTGGACAAACGCTGACGATGTGTGAAACAATAAAATACTCTCTGTTCAATTGGAAGATCAAAATGCTCTTGTATCTTCCATATCTTTTGTATCTCGTGGTAATCTTAACCCAAAATCGCAAAAGAGATGTGCTCCCCAGTTTCCAACCACAGTAATGGCAACACTTGGAGATGACACAGAGTACTTTGAGAAATTGGCAGTTTCTTGAAAATGACGATAATTTTCTATTTTTGTTTCAAATGAGATTAGCATTTTTTTCCTTTCGTGAATATTGTATTAAGTAGAAATAATATTTCTATTTCTAATTGCACTGCATTGTTAAAACAAACATTTTTACTTTAATTTCTCTAGTGAATTTAAATTGACCTTAAATATTAAATTGATTTAATTTGAATTGACTATTTTAAAGGGTTCCATTAACCACGATTGATGTCGCTATGCCTTTTTAGTTTCTCATGATATTTAGATATCTTTTTATGATCTGGATTAAATGTTCTTAGTGAATATTCATAAGTATATATTTCATTATTGGATATATAAATACGATGTTAATATCCATAGAAACGAAAATCTTATTATCATTGGTGACATTTGGCTGCATGACGACCCAGTCCAAAAATTAAACGATATAAAGCATTTTTTTTGTATATTAAGAGCCTGCCACAGTGACTCTACTCTGCCTGATGGAAAGCATGAATAGAATCTAAGAGTTGTGGTCACCATACTCATTGCAAATGATGCAATCAGACAATGCAGTATGGTGACCCACACTATGGCGGCCTAGTGAGATGCGTCTTTACACCCCGCTTGGGGACGTAAAAGGCATGACAGTCATCGTGGCTGTGTAAGGCTTACACAGTTACCACGATAACTGTCACCCCTGCATCAATGGGCCTCCGGTCTCACACTCACCAACGAAACACGACAACACGGATGCTGAATCTTTAGGTTGGGACCAAAATAGTTATTTTAGTGAAATATCGACATCTACCAAAAACCGGCTCTCATCTTTATAATTACTTTTACAAAACTTGTTTAGTATATGCACTTTAAAGTTTCACTTTCGCATCCTTCAAGTTATTTGCAATTAACAAGAATGCTCTATGTACGTTTGCCCAATCGTGGTCTCCACTTTTACTTACTTTAAATTTGTGGACCAGTCAAATGGTAAGTGTCTAGGTCTTAGCTCTATATGTCTTTACGGGTAGAACGCACTGGTCAAATACTTTGGTCTTTAATGAGAAAATCCTCCTATTGGCCTCCCGTGGCCTCCCGAACGAAGTTGTGGCAGCTAAGTTTAAAAATTTGCCCAAGGTGTATATATTCTTGCACAACCCCGATAGCAACGCCATTTACGGTTACGGGACTCGGGGATACATGCCTATTATGCATGATTTTCATCTTTCATCAAGACTGAGACAGAAGAATCATCGAGACTGTTCAGCATTTCTTCCAGATCATGCAGAGATTCCGCCAGGATGACCATGTCGTCTTGAAAAACGGAGATATGAGAGGTATCGGCCATTGATATTGATTCCCTGTCCGTTCCAACCGAGCGTTTTGAAGACGTCTTCCAATGCATTGGTAAATAGTTTCGGAGATATAACATCTCTCTGTTTTACCCCACAATGCAATTGGATTGGTCTTGTGCTCTTTTCTGGTACTCGGACGGTAATTATTGCAGCTTCATAGAGGCATCTCATCAGCTGAATATATAGGCAGTTGACCAGGCATCTCTGCATGGACAGCCCAGGTCTCGACGGTATCGAAGGCTTTCTCGTAGTCCACATACGCTAGACAGAGAGGCTGGTTATATTCCTCTTTCTTTTCGATTATTTGCCCACTATACCTTTTCAAAACCCAGCCTGCTCCACGGGCTGGAAGTCATCGAATTTTTGGGCAAGACGATTCGTAATAACCCTCGAAAACAACTTATATACATGCTTTTGTCTCCTTTCTTGAAGAATAGCACTACCATACGCCTGCTCCATGCCTCCGGTGTAGTGTCAGTATGAATGACGAAATAAAATAGCTTTAAGAACTACTGATATAGGTATTCCACCGGTTTTTAGGATCTCTGTTGTAATTCCGTCTTCACCAGGAGCTTTGTTGTTGTTAAGTTGTCAGAGTGTCATTCTAATCTCGCCCAGATCGATGTCGGGGTGTGCAAGTGGGGTCACCTACCATCCCAAGTCCTGCAAAGCCAGCCTTACTTGCACGCGGTGCACCCTGCCAAATAACGGACGAGGCTCTGACGACCGACTCACGGCGGTATAACCACACCACAGCGAGAATCACTAATATTCAATCCTAGTGACGGGCAGCAGCGCCATCAGATATGTATATAATTCCACCACAATACCATTATTTTCAAAATTAGACTACGAAAGGAGAAAGGTATTTGCATCCAACGCACGACTCGCCTATATAATACCAAAAAGGCTAATTGGGAAAGGTTTAATGTAAAACCGACAGGGAGACCAACCATCCCAAGGCGGTGTCGGATTTATGATCTATAAGTCGTTCAAAGGTAGCGTGGAGGAAGTTGGCTGTGTTTCGTCAAGGGTAGCGTACCTCATCTTAAAAATAACGAAAAGATATTTCCTAAAGGTTATACAAGTGTGCGCACCCATGTCCACACATTCTGACGATGAGGTTGAAGCCATGTACCAAGACATAGCTAAGGTTCTGTCTCGTACCAACACTTCTTTCATAGTTGTCATGGGCGTTTTTAATGCGAAAACGTCAGTACAAGATTATGGCGAAAGCGGGGTAGGACCGTTCGGCTACGGGCACAGAAATTGGTGTGGTCAAATGCTGGTAAACTTCCTCGAGGCCCAGGGGCTCTATCTGATAAATTCTGTTTTTTAGAAGAAGCATCAAAGGAAGCGGACTTAGCTAATCCCCGACGGAGCTACAAAGAACGAGCTCGAATTCATCATCAGAAAGAAACGCCATATAGGAGGGTCTCTATGATCAATAGGTTCTTTGTTATGAACAATCCATGTGATTAATTAAACAATGCAATTTTAAATTATTCTTAAAATTACAGTGACAAATGAGGGTATATTTATTTAAATTGAGGTCAAGTATTATATTGTAGAGAGTATACGAGTACATTATGATTTATAACGAGACAGTTCATGTCGAAAGTGGGCGACAGTATTCTAATGGCCCTCAGTGCAATGTACGAGTATGTCCATCTATGTAACGCCACAGATACTTATTGAACTTGATAGATTTGTTTATGAACAGTTTAGATTATAAACAGAAAAAACCTATTGCCGTACATTTGAACATTTACAGTGTATCATAACAGAGCGCGCACACGACATAACGTTTCCTTTATGCCTGTAGACGACGACGCGGGCTTGTCGTGATGGAACAGGTGAATGACTTGTAACCACTCAAGTTGCTCTTGTACACGTTTCCGATATGTTATCAATTGAGTAATATCGTGGAAAGGTCCTCGTATTGCGATATGTACGGCTTAAAAGTGCAGTTCTAACAACAGGTTGCTATGTACAGTTAAAGGTAGAGAAGTGAAACCTATTGAGAACTTGTCTGAATGCTAGAAACAGTCTGGCGATTGTTTTAAATAGTCTTTTATTTCATTTCGCTGGCATAAGTTGAACTGGTTTTTATGTTTTGTTAGATTTTTGTCCCACGATTGATCAAAATATGTACAAGTATGGCCAGCATAGTTGTATGTTGTTATTATTACATAATTCTTAGCTATTTAGCACAAGTGTTCAAATTTTTTAGTTTTCTACACTTTCTTATCCTCTTTTTTTCTATATAAATGTGTTTAAACTTCAAACATTTTAGATGTAACACATTTCTCAATGTCAAATTTATTTGAAAAGGGGTACAATAGATTAGCCAGCTGATATCATGGTAGAAAACATATTTGCCGAGGCAGCCTACCTGTACCGTGAATGGTATATACACCCAAGCAATGCGGTGAGGTTACATCGGACAATATTGTTTAGTTTTTTACGTATTAATATGAAGCTATTGGTCTAGTGGATAGTGATCCTGACTGCTAAGCCTGAGATCGAGGCTTCGATTCCCACCCAGCATAAATCTTTCTGTAATGAACACGATCACTTGTTCTGTGTCTCGATGTTATTTATTTATATTACATATGTATTTAAAAATATATAAGTATGTTTATCAGCCGTCTGGTTACCATAGGCTTTGCCTAGTTTGCTACCTTAGAACACAATTAAATGTTTTATGTAAGTATACATAACAGAATCTTTTGAAGGGTCTAATTCAACGTAAGGTATTTCAGTTGAATTTATGTGAAACTAATCTTTCATGTACCAAAAGTACGCATCATAAATGACATGTTAGCATAATATATGTAGAACGACAATACTTGTACCACACGATAATTTGTGGTGGTGTGGTGATGGTGTTGAGGTCCGTATGGTGTGTGATGGTGTTGAGTTACTCGTATAAACAACAAACAGAATAACAAAGTTGTGTCAATGAACGATGGCAGCATACTATTGCCGACATGTATAGGACTGCTGCAGTTAGCGATATATTTGTAATGACACGTACTCTCTGGCCGACATTAACGCTACACTAAGCAATCGACGTGACAGACAGACAATGAATCAACAGCTCGCGTTATTGTTCATTATAATTTTGTATTTTTAAGGATTAATGTGAAAATAGATAGAAGATATGTCCAAGATGACATTCGTAGTAGTTTTAGGTTAGTAACTAGTTACTTTTGAATTCTATTGTAATTTTTTCAAGTTCATTATACTCATTAGAGTCTTCTTTTTATGTTTTTAGTAGTAAGCTCATTATTCTATGTGAGAGGGCCTGTGACAATGAGGATATGTGAAAACTTGCGGTTAATAACCACATCTACATACAAATAAAAAATCACAAGTGCGTTGCCGAGTTTCGGGTTGAGAACGTGCTCTTTTCTTGAGGGTTTGAAGGTATTATTTGTTCGAAGACATTATACACCACAGATTGCCAGTGTAAGGCAAAAAGGTTCTGGAAAAACTTTAATGGAGTGCCAATTATTCAAGTGATTTTTTTTTTGTTTATTACGTCATATCTTGTGAATACTCGAGCGATGTTATACCTTCTAAGTCTAAACCTGTTTCACTTTTTCATATAGAAGAATAATTGGTTTTCTTGAACGTATGTGCACCCAACGAGCTACACGAGCTATCAACGAATGACAGATTCATTACTTATTTGTAGTGTCCATTCTTATTGCAATGTCAAACTTCGGCTAGACATCACGTCCCATCAATGACGGGATACTAACACACATTAATATCAAAGTTACAGACAAATGCTACATATCGTCTTGAGGAACACCTATATCAGTCAGCTGGCTATTATCTGTAGATACATAAGGCGACCACACACCATATTTTGGCAGTTAGATTGTTACGGTAGCTATTCTGAATGGTGATAAATAAGTCTCTTTATTATCAACCTGCTCTCAACCTTTCAAAGATTTAGATCCGATGTTAATAAAATGGAAACTCGCCCACGGTTTTCCATGATATTGAATAGTTCGGAACAACGCGGAGTTATAATAATTCACGACCTATTTCGGGGCGACCGAGTTCCGTTGTCGCCAGGACAAATTGTTGGCGAACAAACTTTGACAGTTAGCGTCATGTCATTACGTACTGTAAGTGTACCTTCTATTTCTGTACATTCGGCCTAAACTGTTCATAATTGTTTATCAAGTTCAATAAACGGACCTGTTGCACTGTATACAAATCGACACCCATTACACTTTACTGCACATTAACGTACGAATGTTTATGTTTGTGCCTTTTAAAAGAAAACACACCTCTCCTGCTAAAACAAATGCAGGAACACTGAACGCAACGGCCGCTCATATAAGAAAGCGATCTTCGCGAGCACTGACAATCAAATAAACAGTCTAATTACTGCTTGGCTCCTTTGGATCTCTGCATAAGTATATTATATATAAACTCTGCTACAAGCCTACATAGTTATCTAGTCTAGTAGTTAAGGATAGGCTTATATATTATGTATTAGAAACTTAGAAACTTCAGCTTAATTATGAAGCATTTAGATAGACAACCATCTCTCATGAGCTGCCCCTTTTGTTTCGTAATATAATCGTAGTGGTGTTCAATAGGAAGGTAGATATCGTTGTACTGACGTACATACATTGTTATTTTTCGAGTAAAATGAAATGGAGATTATTGAACGCAGATATTTTATGTTAAAACATACATCATTCTATTGTGTTCTGACTTTTTTGAACTATTTTGACAAGTGTAGTGTAGTGATTTCATTCCATAACCTACTTTTTTTATTTCTTCTTTTATTTACATTTCGAAACGACCTCGTTTTTTTAATATATAACATTTTTTTATCGCTATAATCTATGAAAGTGATTTCATAAAAGAGATGGAAGTGTGCAACAGGAAGCCAGGGGAAGTGGGCTTTTTAATATTACCAATGAGCGAGATGTCAGTTGCATAAGATGTCTGATGATACAATTCGTATGCTACTATAGTAGGGCATGTTAGTTCTTTTATATAAATTAGATATTTACATCTATGTGGAGATGACATTTCGTACATCAAAAATGCTATGTTTTTGATTAAAATATTCTGGGATTATCCCAACACGCACGATAACTTAGTAGCCCTTTTTTTTTTGTTGTCGGGGTGAAATCCCTTCGGATCTGCGGCTCCTCGGGGAGCAGGAGCCAGGAGTATATGGTGTTTCCACTAAAAATCACCCCGGCGGCCGGTCTCAGGCGTCCTTCTCTGAAAGGGACCCGGACCATATTATTTCAGGGGACCTGAAACTTGGTCGCCCTAGTATTGGTGACACGCTCGTTTACAACATCAAACACAAAAACTACACGTTGTAACACGGAGGTGCTTGAACAGTTTTATCGTACCAAATCTGTGGCGTCATGCCACATTTGGTAACGACAAACGGTTGATTGCTTTCAGATACTTACTGCTACTAATTAATTAGCCGATGCAAAACTGGAACTGCGAAAACTGTGATATTGATTTCGTGAAATACTTTATACATAATCGGATTAGGAGCGATAAAAGAATTACGGTGCAAAAGAAAAACAATAAAGCTGAATGCACACACACCTGTTTTACTCTTAATTCAGTCGGTATTGGAAAGATTTTTCCAATCTTTCTCTCGTTTCGCATTTTGTTACATCGATATTCTAAGAGCAATCAAAAAACGATCAGAGAGCCTACCAAAGTGTGCAACAATAGGTGTCAATATGATTAAAATATCTTATCGGTCTTTCGAATCTTGCGAGTCAAAGTTTACGTTAGGTTAAGTTACGCATTTTCTGTTACATGATATCCCTTACATTGGTTCTACAGTTTGTCCCTCTGTCTCGTCGTTTGTGAATGAGCATATTTTTAAAACGAGACTGGTGACGTCTCGCAGTGTGTGAATAGATAATTGGTCGCCAGTATGGTTAACAATAATACGATTGTAATACAAATTATCGCCACTTATAGGAACGCTTAAATTAAGAGCTTTAGACTCTTTCTTTCGTCTTTCTATTATATATAAATTCGGTTTCTGGTTAATATAACAGCCTGATTAAGATCGTATTCCCTAAATATTTTACTTTGAGAGAATGCAAAAATTAGTACAACTCAAGCTGATGTACTCTCAAACGGGAAGATATTTCAAGTTACCAATATTAGCATATTTTTAAAACAAGTGATGTTCTACGTGTTTAAAAACTCATTACGGTACACCTAATTAGAAGATGATTAATACATTGTTTTGTTACGTTTGCCGTAACGGCTCGCTTATCTATTTCCGATTGCAATGCATATAAGCCGAGTCTGATTTGGCGTCATACCGAAATAATATCAATATGTTGACCAAACAACTGTTGTATATAGAATTGCAATGTGCATATAAATTATCGTAATCTTTGTGTAAAAAAAACAATCAACACTCGCGCACTGAGAGGGCTGATAGTTCAACAATTTATTTAATATTTTAGAGAAGTCGTAATGAGATCTCTTGATGTTCTCGGGTTATGTTCAGAACTGCCTGCTCATTCCTAGTGTTCATAGCTTTCCTTCTCTACTTTTCACTGAACCTCTTAATTGTTTAAGTTGAAAGGTAGTAAGTAAACTTAGAGTAAATGTTTTGGTTAAAAAAAGATGTATACCGATGGCTATACTTCTAAGACTTCATATATATGAGTAAATAAATAACGTAAGTATATAATCAAGTTGTCGATAACTTTCTAAGTCATGGTGCCCAATACGTTTTTAAATTTAGACTAATGATTGCTTGAAGTAGTAGCATCGTAATCTGTCGGACAGTTGTTGAAATGAAAGTTTTAAATTTTCAGCATTGAATGAAGTTTCTCATACTTGACTGCGATCAGTCCAATGGAAACAGTAAATAATAAACCTTCCTGGTGACAAAAGTAAGTTGCAATCTTAACCGTTATGATAATGTAGAATGGTGATGAAAATATACTGGTTGTGGCGACGGATTAAGAATACGGAGTGCCAGCATCCCTATTCATCCCATGAGAGTCCTAAGAGATGACTTAGGGTCAACAACGTCACTGTAAAGGGAAGGAACACTTGAAAAAAGCCCTTTTTTTATCGTGTGGAAACCTCCTCGGGTCATCACCTCATCGGGGTTTGCGGTGGGGTGGTGTGTCGGATTCGGACCGACTAAAACCACACAGTATGTCACTCTGCACCTGAGATAGGAGGGGTCCGGTAACAGCTGTTATTACGTGACTTGAAAAAACCCTACACCAACCCGTCTGGCTAGTGTGGTTTACAGTAGGCCAAAACCTTTTAAGGAGTGGTCTATATCCAGCACAAGCAGCCTCGAGAACAAGACTTTTTTTCTGAATTGAGGGTACTCTATTTTCTTTGTGTTTACAAAATTTCATGATTACCAAATCAGGAGACCGTAATATACGAGAAACGGGCGCTGGTGCTCGGTATGAGGACACCGGTAAGAGGACCCTAGACATCAAATAAACTGCTGAGACAAAATAATGCCAATTTAGGTCTACTCTTGTCTCTGGATTCTTTCAGCAAGTAAGATTACTCGTATTTCAAACACCAATAAAATATCATGTACTGACCATTTTAGCAAGCATTGTATCCATCTGTGGCTGGTGGGTAGCAGTGAGCAGTTGACGAATACGGCTGGCGTTGACGACGCACTGCGCCATGCAGCGCTGCAGGGCTGCCGCCTGCCTCACCAGGGTTGCACTCAGGGGTGCTTCGGCACCTGGGGACCCGGCCGTGCCAGCTCCTCGCAAGACCGTCTCCAGCACATGTGCGTGCTGTGACACGTAGTCCAAGCATCGTCGTAACTCAACTGCTTCGCGACGTTGACGTTCTGAAAATTACGAAATTTGTAAAAATCTTGTAGTAATGATAATTATTTAGGAGTTAAGAAACCACATCAAATGAGTGGTGTGGCAAAGCTAACTTTTATCATTACAAATCAGATATCTATCTCATATTAGAGATGCTGGACTGTAATCTGTAAGCATAACAACATTATAGGTATAGGTCATACCAAAATCTTAGCTTTCAATTGTGTGTAAAAATATATTATTATGTAATTCGGATCTATAATGTCCCAAACTAGTATAATATATCATAAATCAAGGAAATGTGTGGTCATATTAACAAATTATATTATATGACACATGACTTCCACAATTGCAAAAAAAAAAAAACAATGTAATGCTTTCCAGGTTTATGTAAATTAACCATGTATTTGTGCAATTTCTGGATTTACTCATAACATTTGAATGCTTAAATAGATTTGGTTATATTTAGCTATTATAACTGTAATTATTGGTTTGTGGCAGGTAGTTGTGTATGTTCATACGTAGCTTACTTGTGTAATTAATCAGTAGCTTAATCATTGTTTCACTTTTTTCTTCTACCTGTTAAATTATGGTATACATTATATTTAAATATAAACTAATATTTAGCTTGATTTTATTAATAGTTGAAATTTTACAAAATATAATTAAATGACTACTAATGAGAACATACAAAAGTTGTATTGATAGTGGATTGGATCACATAAGATTCCTGTTTCAATATTAATGTTTTTTTTTCAATATTGATTTTACACATTGCACCAAATATTTACCATACATTTTACACCAAAGAATTGAAATTAAAAAAAAATTAGAAATCAAATTCCTTGTTTTAAATTTAGTATAGACAAACTTTGTTTTAAAATTAATATTATGTACCATAACATGATAATTATAGTAAGATACTGTAGATCTTTGAAGAACTACCAAATATTTAAGCAAATTATGCATTAACTTGATAACTTTAATTCAAATACTCAGTTTTTTTTTGAAATGGCATCGTAATGAATATTGCGATAAGTTTACCATGAAAGTCATAAATTCTCTGAGTCCTCCTTAAATATTTTTCCTCCTGCAGCTGCCTGTCAGCCTGTGCTTGTTTTTCACGAGCCTCTAGTGCCTCCAGAAAAGAAGAAAACAAGGATTTTCGTTCGTTGGAGTTTGTAACGGTTTCTTGCATCATGATTGTAATAAAATGAGTTTTTTAAATAATATATAAATATTAGCTGTATTATTTTCAAATTTCGTGTTTCCTACTACAGGTATTTTGTGGCTGAGTTAATAAAAACAAATGATATTTAAAACGAAATCAAACTGAAATTCAAAATCGCACAACCTCTACACTCGCCTCACTGACAACAACTGTTCATAGACAAATGAGACATATTTCACCATACCTTTACTTTTTTAATCTTACCATAGACCACTTTAACAAAATAAACAATATTCGTTATTGTAATTTATAACTATGTAAATGAATTATTATTGCTACTCATTTTTATTCATTGATAAAATACGTACTATTTTCAATAATCAGCCATATTTTGCATTTATAAACTTATTATACCAGCCAGAACAACAGAAAATAAGAGACCTTTATTCTCATTGGTCAAAGTATTGTAAGTATTTCTCATCGTGAGTTACTATTGGGTACCATTAAGATTCTCTATGGACAATGACTACACATTGATGAGGTTTGAAATTTGATGTTATATATTGTCTGTGATAAATAGTCCGGCTGTCAAACAAAGTTTCCCGTTTGTACTATTTAAAGTATTCATTTTATCTAATAAATAATGGCTCGAGAAAGTAGCGCTGGATTTGACAGACATATTACTATCTTTTCCCCGGAAGGAAGGTTGTATCAAGTTGGTGAGTAATTTTATTCCTGTTCTCTAACTTGCCACTAGCGGTAACCATCCTATTCACATTCATATGAAAGAAACCTCTAAATAATTAAAAAGCATTCTTATTTGACCACGCCGATCGTGAATTTTAGCTCTGGTAGTGTTGATTAATGTTATTCTAAGGAATATTTGTTATATCTGCATCTGTTTCTTAAAAGCGTCAAGTCATGTATGCATTGCATGCATTACTTTTCCAACGTTTGCTTTAACGTCACGCTTATGGATCTAAATTTAAGATATATACTATAGACGTAGGCCTCATACTCTAACTAACTTAATACTTGTTTTCAGAATATGCCCTTAAGGCCATAAACCAAGGTGGTCTAACATCAGTGGCTCTTCGTGGTGCCGACGCCGCTGTGGTGGCGGCCCAGCGTAAGGTTCCTGATCGTCTTCTGGACCCTACATCTGTCACACATCTGTTCCCGCTCACCAACCGAGTGGGATGTGTTATGACTGGAATGATTGGTGTGTATAAAACATTCTATTATGTCCTGAAAGTGGATGCCATTCAGTATTAGATGACATAGTAACAAAGTCTTGTCTGTAGAATACAGCTAAAGATTTAACTACAAGTCATAGTGAGAACATAAGATTCAGTAAAACATTTGTAAAACTGAATCTAGTTAATTATCAGGCAGAACCATTGGATGTTTGGAAATGTGTAAATGTGCCTACATGATTTATTTGTATAAATGTAAATTGTATGTAATTTTATGTGTAACATAATTATCGGTTGACTGGCAGAGAATACCTTGTGGAATAGGACTTATGTATTGAGTCTGCAAATGCGTATATTCATGCATAAAGTCATAAAATAAAGAAATAAACACAACATTTTTGGGACATTTTCTATTTTATTCTATTTGGACTGTAAATTCAGAAAATTACAACATTAAGTTTGCCTTAGATATCTATTTACAAAAAAGATAATATACAAAAATTTTTGGTTTTAAAAGGTTTCAAACTTATTGATTTATCATGCATAAAATGGTTGGCTTCCAGCAATCAAAGAGTAAAACAGAATGTGCGCAAAGCAACTCAAATCATTACATAAGTATGACTATAAAAATAATCTATGAAAATGGACTTATAAAATGAATGACTAGCACAGTTTTATAATTTGCAGCCGACAGTAGATCTCAAGTACAACGCGCGCGCTACGAAGCTGCCAATTGGCAGTACAAGTATGGCACGGAGATCCCTGTGCACATTCTCTGTCGTCGCATTGCTGACATATCACAGGTGTACACACAGAATGCAGAAATGAGACCACTCGGTTGTTGTAAGTACTTAACTGCTGTAGCAGTACTATTATAATAAACTGCTTGAAATACTGAAGACTTTGGAGGGGAGCAATAGCAAATATTCCCGATGTCATTGCAAAGTCTTGCTCCTACTTACGTTAATTCATAGTGGATGTTACGGTTGAAGCTTTATGTTATGTGTGGTATAGTCATGATTCATTCATATCTTGATCCCTGCGTAATTTAGATTTTTATCTAATCCTTATAGGCTTTGATTTTTCAAATATGGAAATACAATGTAATGTTTGTAGACTTGGACATGGACATGGAACTTGTTGAAATACGTTGTTAAAACAAAACCCAAATGATGAGATTGGTTTATAGGCCTTATGGTAGTATGAAAGGCCAAACATTTACATAAACTCAAACTGGTCAAGGCAATTTAAACTAAATAGTGGAATATAACTATAGTTACATTTTGTTTTATATACTCTTTTATAATTAAATATTGACAGTATTTGACAGAGTCAAGTTTGACAGACAGAGGTCACTGAAACAATTACAAGCTTTACATTTTTATCAAAATGAATTTAAGTGAACTAACATAATATCTTTATAAACCAGGCATGATGCTCATAGCATATGATGACGAAATGGGCCCGTGTGTATACAAGACGGATCCATCCGGCTACTATTGCTCGTACAAGGCAGTGTCGGCCGGTGCAAAAGCGACTGATGCGAATGCCTATTTAGAGAAGAAATTAAAGAAACGCACCGATCTGTCGGCCGATGAAGTAGTGCAGCTCGCCATCTCCTGTCTCTCACAAGTGCTATCTGTTGACTTCAAGTCTTCAGAGATTGAAGTTGGACTGGTGACCAAGGATAATCCTAAGTTCCGGTGAGTAAACTTCTACGTCAATTCTTTTATTATCATGAGAACACTAAATATTTTTATTTTCAAAAAGTGATGTTTGTTATATAAATGTATAATCATCGTCATCGTCAACAGCCTTTAACAGTCCACTGCTGGACTTACACCTGTCCTTAGAAAAGAGATTTCTAGAGGAGACAGCTACCACCTACAATTGATTCTAACCATCAACAGTTGTCTTGCAGAGATGATTTTTAGTGACAAGACAGCGCATTATACATGACATTAATATTGATATTTACATTAAAATCTCATATATATGTTGTACATACAATGAACAAATCAGTTTTATATGATATATTTTCCAGAGTGTTGGCTGAGAACGAGATCGACAGACATCTGACTGCTATTGCTGAGAAGGATTAAGGATTCATGGATCAAACACTATATTAATTTTTCACAAAAATAAATTTTCTTATATGGAAATAACTGTTGTGTATTTACTATGTTAGCCTATTTTAGATAGTTAAGTTAAATGTTCATTTTTTAAAAAAATAGCTCCGTGAGCATGCCTTCAACACCCACCGGCACATTCACAGTTTGAGGCATTTCAGGCACTACATTAGTGAAATTATGTAAAGTACAGCAAAAGACTAATCCGTTGACCGGGACTTCGTAGTTGCGGTGTCTTCTCAGCTCGTGTAGCCACGGGACTTTACCACAGCCGCTCTCGCAGAACACCGCCTCTCTGATCTCACTTACGGCCACGAAGGGATCGTTGAGAACGACGATAGCCACGGCCTTGCTGGCCGCCTTGGCGTGTACCACACTCCAGATATACTTGGGCACCGGAAACCTCTTGCCGGCTTTCAAATACACTTCGGTACGCGTGTGTCCCGTTCGCAGCGACAGCACTCCGTGAGTGCCCGCATACACTTCGATCTCGGCGTGGGGACGAGTCAACTTAAGGAACTTGGCGATATCGTGATGCAAGTGATGCAGGTTTCCCTTCGCCACGCTTCTCCACACGGCGACGCGATTGGAGACAAAGTCTGTCACTCTCATATTTTGATCCTCGAAGTAGTGAGCGCTCAACAGGTCGGCCGAGGTCAGCGATTGTTCGGCGAAAGAGAATCGGTCGTGTTTGAACAGCTCGTGCACTCTCTTGTTCAACTTGACGTCGTCGGAGTAGAGCCTCTCGGCGTCGTGTCTCGTTTTGGCGTCGAACATGTGGTTGAAGTTGCCGAGGATGCTGAGCGGCGCGCTGCGCTCTGCATGCGGCGGCAGCGCCAGGCGGTTGTGCGCCGCGCCGCTCATGCGCAGCCACCGCGCCGCTCCCGCGTCCTCGTCGAAGCACAGCGCGGCCAAGTGGCGCACGCGTCCCTCGCTCGGTTCGTGCATCTGATACGCTCGCCCCTGAAGCGGTGGCACGCAGTTATCCACCTGCAAAAATAACATCTTCAGAAACGAGACTGCGTAGTTTTGAAATTATGCGTCTAACGGTTTTATCTACCGTACCGAATATTTCGGATCGAACTTCAGTCGTATGCGTTAAAAGCGAGCGGCGTGAACGGTTCCACGGAACCCACGATTCGTACAAACCTGATGCAGAACATCCTCAAAGATGCTTTCCTG
Organism: Hypercompe scribonia; assembly: GCA_949316085.1. NCBI lineage: Eukaryota > Metazoa > Arthropoda > Insecta > Lepidoptera > Erebidae > Hypercompe > Hypercompe scribonia. The sequence continues at coordinate 511,622 of OX438983.1, forward strand.
GCAGCCGAGGTCGAGCAGGTGCCGGAGCGCGCGGTCGCCGCGCACGCGGTAGCGGCCCGCCTCGCACGCGGCCACGAGCGCGCCGAGCAGCGGGTAGGCGAGGAACTTGCCGCCGCCGCACGCCAGCGCCACCTCGTCGCCCGACTCCGCGCGCACCGAGCCGTTGACGGCGCGGTGTGACGTCACCAGCGGCATGTTGTCCGGCACGCACTCCGCGCAACTCAGCTCCATCACGCATGGCGCTGTGCATCAGCGTACACGACACTTAATACACCGTAGCTATCTTTTGTAATACTTAACTTTGTTGCAAATTGAAATGAATACATATTATAACTGGCCCACATTTAGTACAAAATTACGCATCCTCTGTTAAGACCCATAATGTATTAAGAAATTAATATACGGATTGGCAAAACAATTGAAAATACATATCGATTACCGCAACATTTTTCTTAAGTATATTTAGTAATTGTATCTATCTAAGCAATTTGAGATACGACATTATTGTATCTTCAGTGCGTTAAATTACTTAAGAGAAATTATTTTGACATGACGCCAATTAGGAACTATTTTAAATTCAAACAAAACGGACGTCTCCAAAAGATCAAACAGTAACACTTACGATCGGTGAAATAGGCTTGTTGAAGACAAAGCAGTAAGGTGACAGCGGTGATTGGCCTCATGTTGTTGTGTTGATAGAATGCGAGCGACTGAGCGTTATCGGCGGCCCCTGTCCTCTTGACACGCTAACGCAGACCTCGCTCACCCCAGCAGATAACGGCCGCAGGGTTCACGCCTCTGTTTATTGTCATTCTAACAATTACGGATACATGTTCATTTCCCAAAAACATCACGAAATAAAACACCACGCTCAGAACAGAAACACTTTTACTAATATTCTAGCTTTAAAAATACCAGTACGTATATATTAATAGCACGATTCAGGACACAAGATCAACGCCATCTATTGGCAAGTGTTCCTAAAGTTACAGAACTAAGTTTTACAAAATATATGATGCTTAGACATCCTGCTTACCGTTGACAGCCAACATACACTGTACCGAAACATCACGAATACTTGTGTCTTTACAGGTAAAATAATTATTTTAAATATGGGCCTTTTGATTTCATTATTATTGCATTTAATCGAAATCACAAGAGTGATTTTATCCAAGCTTGCTTTTGAATGACACCTAGCAGTTGGAAGACCATCTTTTACGAGAACGACATCCCCGACATTAGGTTCAGGGGATACGGACAGTCCCTTTGGACCTACGTTGCATTTGAGTAAGATATTTAACAGACCATCTGCGCCATAAGTCTGACACTATCCTTTGAGTGAGATGCTACTGTTCAAGACTACTAATATTTGAGATTTTGTAATTGAAGTCGGAACCAGTCACCAGCGTTTCACCTTTCCTCGGGATTATTAGGTAGATGTGATATGGCTCTGGAATTTAGGTACCTATACCTCAATTTGACTCAGCACAGTTATCATTTCTTCAAATGTTAACGTCTGTTGCCTAACATACGATTAAGTGGTGTTTGGTGGATATAACACTTGCCTCCCATAATCCTCTAAAATTTGGAGAGTGGGGTGTTATGAAATGCCATTCGGTCTCATTGATGCTAAGGAAGTCCGTTATATTTAGAGAAATTGACGATTTTTCAGCATTGAACAAGGCTTTTAATTCCTTCACGCTACCAATAAGCTTTGACTCGCTATGACTCCACAAATCGAACACTATCACGTTTAACCACAAACCGCTTGAATGCAGCTAAAAACCTTTGTGCGGTCATGTCGTTAACTACTTCAAGATGAATGTCCCGACTGGCAATATAAAGAAAAACACAGACATACCACTTCATGGAATAATAACCGCCACCTTTACTTGCACGTAGATTTATTGACACTGCATGGTCTACACCACTACTCCGAAAAGGTCTCCTAGCTGTGATTCTAGATTTAGGTAATTAGCCCATCAATTGTTCACTTGGTTTCGTGGAATAACGAATGCAAGTTATACACTTATGCACATATTGCTTCACTAGTGTCCTTGCATTTATAATCCAGTACTTGGAGCGTAATTAATCGAGCATTAATAGTGGTCCTCCGTGCAAGATTCTCTCGTAAACTACGGCAACGAACAAGTTTGTAAAGTGAGGTAGTGAACCTCATACCAGAGTCTATAATCGAGTCCAACGAGACATTCGAAACTTTATGAGTTTAGGAGTACACAGATCATTTCTCTATGCAATACTTTTCTTAAGCAAGGTGGAAGGCAGTTCTCCGTCCCATATATCCCCTGTCAACAAGACTTTGTATAAAAACCTTAGCTGTAGTAACATCAGGAGCGATACACCCTTAGGGATGAAACAAACGTGACCGATATGATTTTTCATTGGTTACTCAAATTTATCAATTTCTTTCCACTTTAGACCAAAAATTTTTGAAACTGTTTCAACTTTTATCTCTAAATAACATTCTGATTCTAATTGTGTATCTATATTTGATTCTAATATTTGCTCACTATTACTAGACCACTTCTGCAGTTGGAATCCGCTACGGTAGCTTTCGGTTAACTGTTTGTATGTTTCTAAGTCCTCTGACATCAATTCACACCCTGACACGAGATCAACCATGTAGAAATCAGTTAGTACCGTATCTTTTACCAATGGGAAATCTGCTCCTTCGTCTCTGACTAACTGTTGTAATGATCGAAGTGTTAAGTACACAAGTCACACATTTTCTCGCCATATATACGCCATCCGAAGTTAATCTACATCATCATCCGATAGCTTGACTTGCCGATACATTTTAATAATGTCTGCCACTTGGCGGATGGGATAACAACACCAACATATGATGATGAACCACAGGTCAGGTTGCAGCAGCGGGCCTACCATTAAATCCCAATTCGACAGCGTCGTAGTTTGCGTGCACTCACTTTTCTTTTTTCGTTCCTCAACTCTCCATCATCGCTACCTGAATACCTTGTTCCCCACTTCCACCTCTTATGTTCCACCCATGAAAGCTTATAATTAACGTAAAACTATTGAAAATAAGCCTCGAAGTGACCGTCCGAAAAAAACTTCCGCTAAGGAAGACCATTTGTTAAAAAGGTTATCGACAAGTGATGTCCGAAAAACGGCTGTGCAAATAAAAAACGAGTTACAGGAAAATTACGACGTGAATTTACACGTTTCAACTGTAAAACGCAGATTAAAGGACTTCGGATTACATGGACGACGTCCAACTAAGAAACCTCTAATTTCTGCAAGAAATAGGAAGTTGCGCCTTGCGTTTGGGGAACGGTTCAGATTATGGACGAGTTCAGAATGGGGCAAGGTGTTGTGGAGTGACGAAAGCAAATTGAATTTAGTGTCATCTGATGGTATACGGTACGTGCGACGTCCTGTAAACAAAAGATTTGATGTTCGATACCAAATACCCACAGTAAAGCATGGAGGTGGCAATATTATGGTCTGGGGATGCTTATCTCGCCGCAGAGTCGGACCTTTAGTTAGGATAGAAGGTACTATGAATCGCTTTATGTACGCAGATATATTAAAGCAACAAATGCTACCCTATACTAAAGCAAATATGGCACCTGGTTGGTATTTTCAACAAGACCCAAAGCACAAATCGAAACATGTCAACGACTTCATGAAACTCGCTAAAATCAAAATTCTCGACTGGCCAAGTCAAAGTGCCGATTTAAACCCGATAGAGCGTCTTTTGGAAGAACTGAATCGCCGCGTAAGATGTCGAAACTATTCAAATAAAGATGCTTTACTAAGTGATGCACTAAGTAACGAATGGAGCCGAATACCCATTGATCGTTTGCAGAAACTAATTGACTTGATGCCGGCGCGATGTGAAGCGGTCTTGAAGGCCTTGAAGGTCGGATATGCAACAAAATACTAATAGTTAATATCAAAAATATTTTTTTTTTATTTTATAAAATAAAAAACTTTCCTTGTCAAAATACTTTTGAGCCGAGTCGTAAATAATTTTTCTTTGTTTTCTTTTTGTGTAGAAATACATTACATTTAAGTGTCTTAATTTGTGAAACGTATCATTACTTCAAATATAATCTTTGATTGGAAACAATTTTGTTATCATTATTTGTGATATTGAATAAAATTGAGTTGTCAAAATACTTTTGAGCACTACTGTATGTCAACTTCATTATTTTACCTTTGCAACTACCAATTTCTAAAATCTTTTGAAGAGATTCATTTTCTTCTGTTGTGTTGAATGCAGGCTTAGGCAAGTATGACAAGCCGTATTATGGTTGAAGTTACCTAGATGACCAGGTAAGATCCAGCTAAATCTGGTATTTTACGCTACTGCATAACCTGGCGGCCTTTGACTAGATTTACCAACATTAGGTACCTAGCTGTACACTTCGACACCAAAAAGCAGATCTATTTTATTTGGAGTAGCAAATAGCGGATTAGTTAATTCCATAGATGAGATCATCGTTAAAACTTCTGTCCTTATCCTCTTCTGTATTATAAGTTGTTGTTAACTTTGTCAAAACGTAGGCCTTGGCAGAGACGACAAAGCTGGGGTTCATTTGCGATTAAACCTAAATAACAACTATTGAAATAGACGATAGGGATGGACCTTGACCACCCCTAACACCTGTAACTTTATCTCTGATAAGAGTATCCTTTCAAGACCTAATAGGTAAATCATAGACTCTGTAGTGACAACAACAAAGATCTCATTAGAATAACGATTATATTTCTCGACTGTGCCTTCACCAACGCAAGGGCCAATAGCACTTGACCGTGACTATTTGAGAAACAACTCACAATATCGGTGGACTCTCTCAGGTGGGTTGATTAATAGAGCAGTAATAACATCTTTCTCAGTGGTAGCAACTTTCCTTAATTTTCAATTCTCACTTTTGCATCATTATTATCAACTTCAGACTTAATATTAGTATTATGTCCCAATTAACCACACTAACTCCAAAGGTAGTTAATGCATTTAAACTTTCATTAGATGTATCCAATAATGTTTTCAACGCATTGAGTTATAACATTGTTTTGGCTTAGAAATCGTTTTATATTAAATTAGCTAAATATTTTGTGTTATATCTGTCTCCTGACTGTGACTAGCAAGGTAAGTAATTACTACTAGTAATAGAAATTTCGCCTAAGACTTTCAGCTTCCTCAGATAAATGAGATTTTAAATAATGACTTTTTTATACATGATCCAATTAAGAATCCATGACACAATTAAATCTCTTAAACTTATCTCCTCGGAAGTTACCAGAAAATAATATACCTATATATATTTTTAACCATATTGAGAGCGTCCAGAGGCGATTCATCAAACTTCCATGCTTCTAGCTTCACATGCCACACGAGACTGAAAGGTATTGTGTGTGATACTCAAACGTATTCAGCGATTAGTTATCGCCGTCGACCTACGGATAGATACATACGAGTAGATAGATAGATCAAAACCCTTTAACAGTCCACTATACCACGCTGGCCAGACGAGTTGGTATAGAATTTGTTTCGAGGTTTCCTTCTCTTTGTAGTAATGCTATCTTGCGTAGGTTGCTACTTTAGTCGCCTTTTACAACACCTATTGGGATGAATAGGTCTTGACACTATATTCTTAAGCCGTCGCCACACGGAGACTTACGGATTACACATTCTTACCTAAAATCTTGTCTAATGAAATGGACTGCCCAGATCTCCTACATAAACTTGAGTTTAATGTTCCTACAAGAAGCATCACGTGTAATCGACTTATTTTTTGGCTGTAGCGCATGCGAATTACAGATCAACTTCATTTATGATATCAGCGAATTTAACTAAACTTTAACGAGTTATGGAAGGAACTATTGTTCAATCCATACACGGTGAATGGCATTGGATTGATGAATCGTGTTTTTTGTTGAAACAAGAGGGTGGATTTCTAGTTTATTTATAGATTGTCGCATTCGTATGGGTGTAGCATCGTGTTATTAAGAGTTCCAAAACCTCTAGTAAGCTTGTAATGTAACTATTTGTGAAAACCTGTAATAAGGCATATGTATTATTTTTTTTAATGTTGCTACTAGTTATAACATTACCAAAATTAACTATAACACCCCAAATATATACCATAAAGCTTAAAAATATATTAAAATCACTGTCATTTTCGGGCGATTTAAACGCAGCCACTTTGTCGGGCTTATTCTATGACGTCGGATTACTCTCAGTCAGTCATGAAGTGTTTGATTTACAAAGTTCGCAAAAATTTCGTTGTTGACAGGGGTGTAGTCCGTTGTCACAGAATAAGCGCGGCAAAATGACAGCGTTTAAATCGTCCGAAAATTATGGTGATTTTAATTTTTTTTTTTACTTGTTGGTTATTTTTTGGATGTGTTATATTTATTTTTGGTATTGTAATATTTAATAACAATAATAATACTAAATATTTCGGACATTTGACACAACGCCATCTAATTTCAAACTAAACGGAGCTTGTACTATGATAACTAGACTGGCTGATAATAAAAATAAACGTTTATTTCTCTTCCACAAAGGTTCCTTAACATTAATACTTACATAGAATACTAGATAATATAGATAAAATATTTGTACTGCACTTGTATGTAAATACACACATATTATACATAGAAAACACCCAAACTTCGAAACAAATATTTGCAAATCATACAAACATTTGGTTCGGCCCGGGAATCGACACGCAGTCACATTCGCTATCGCTGCGCTACCGAGGCAGGCATTATCTAGTAGAAACGTTAAAAAAATACATGTATATTCTCTGTTATTTTCAATATTATGTCATTCCTGTGTTGTATATATATATATATATATATATATTTTAGAGGGCATATAATATATATATATATATTTTTCTTTATGTCTAAAGATACAAGTAATAAGTGGTGCAAGGCGATGAGAAAATAGTGTATCGAGTTTGTTATACTGTGGTGAAGATCATTTTGGCGTACGTCATCATCAACAGTGACGTATCATTTGTACTTCGTAACCTACACATACTTGTTTCGTTTACAAACCTTGTCGAAAATATAACTCCGTTTATGAAAAGTTCGTAAAGATATTCTCAATATTTAATACATATGTAAATATTTATCCAGCCACATACTACTGTAGCGTTCATGTGGCAACACTGTTTTTGGACGACGCCACTTTTTATACACAGAGTTGGAGACACAAAAGAATGTCAAGTGGACTCGGATTAGCAAAGCGATTACAAGCGTGTAACTCATCTCCTTGGAGACAAATACTGTGAATATTGGTATCACTTGAACAGTAAATTACTATTAAGTTTATACTGTGTTTAATTTACCCATTCAAGTGGTAGATGCATCAGATAAAAATATATTGTGGAGTACACAATCATAGAAACTCCCAAAATGAATATATTTAACTTATTAGAAAAAATAATAATCACTAGAAACCATACAAACCAATTTGTTGAGAGAAAACATCGATTGTAAATTGACAATACGTTTTGTTCCTCCAATAGCAGTGCGTTTTCATAATTTGCGAGGGCATTTTAAATATAACTATAGGTATGTATTATCTTCCTTGTAAATGTTGGTTTTCGTCGCTTTAATAAATAAATATTATATTAACGTTAAATTTATGTTAAATACAAATTTTTCACAAAAGGTATGTATTTGGAAAAACATATGCTTATTTAGGATTCTCTTGTAGTATGACTAAAAAAAAAAATTTAGTCCGCAAAATGTAAGTGCCCAGTTCGGTACTCGGGGACCTAGACGGCACTGGCCAAGTTCGAGAGTGTCGAGCAGGAGGGTCGTCAGTAAACAAAAGTCCGTACATTTTCATAAGTAATTTATTATGAACATAATATACAATGCTGATGTTTATTTATAAAAGCAGGTAAAAACCGACGAGACACATATACCGTACGATAAAATAGTATTTTATTTATTTCATCAACGTACATAACTATAGAGTATAATTACTTAAATAATTAACTACAACCCCGCGGCGCAGTTCTGCTGCACAGCACCACCACCAGCTTCACCGGCAGCAGAACCGCGGCGGGAGCACTCTGCCTCCGAAGATCTAACTGTTACGATACTGATCTATGTCGACACAGCCGGCGTAGCTACAGCTCTAATAAATGCAAACGTCGAGCTGCGCGTGCGCACCTCGGACATCGCTCAGATTGTGTCCACTACCGTACAAACATAATGATTAAGCTTAACGCCAGTCGAGTAACGGGATAACCTCTACAAGAATTAAGTAAACGTGCAATAAGCGCGAGCAGAGAACATCGCTGAACTCCGCCAAAACATATATCAGCGAGAGTAACGTGGCAGTGACACATTACACTAACGAGACTGACTAACTCATAGAAAGTATACATTCACTAAACTATTGCAGCGACGACTGTGCAGGATGCGCGCTGGTCGCTTTACCTCTTATATAAAATATAAAACATTAGAGTTGCGTAACGATGAGCGCAAGTGTAACACGACGTACCGCGACCGATTAATTATAAACGCTACTATAATCATAATTAATTAATCTCGAAAAATACAGGCGATATGTGTATTGCACAGACAAATTGCAAAGACGATCGTGTACGCAGCGGTTCGTACATAAATAGTTCCATAGAAAGCTATCTTGTATAAATATGTGCGTGGCGTAAATAAATAAATATACCTCAATCGTCTACCGTCCGACGAGATTGTGTTCAATGTTCGCTTTCCTTCATCGAAACACGGGTATCATTCACGTTAAGTTATAACAAAATCTCAGGAAAATCAATAAACCCGATCGCGCAATGTCTATTTAAGACCATAATTCAATGCTTTATTTATAAAATAGGTCACCGGTTCGGTTTCTGCTCATTGCAAAACGTTAATTGCACCCAGATTATTATGCGACTAGACATTCCACGGATACGGAACTCGTCACTTCGCTCGAGTCCTAGCGTACGACATACGAGTACTTCTAAACGTGAGATTTGATGAGCTAACTATGATGGATGTTATGTAAAGTAACTTTTCTCTTCTGGAAAAATACATAAAAACGAGAGTCGTAGACTGCAGTTCACGGCTCATTTTTTATGGTTTTCTCTGTTATATATCGCGATGAGACCGGAAGCGGCTCGCCGTCGACAATACGTCGTCGCCGTCCGCTTTGCACCGACCCCTCGACCGCCCCACCGCCTCGCTCACCGCCCTCGACCGCATACTACACTATCGATATTTGAACCGCGTCGTTTCTTCAATGAGAAGACCAGTGCCTCTGGGAGGGCGGTGGAGGGCGGTGGAGGGCGGCGGAGGGCGGTGCGGAGGCGCGGCGGCTTACGTGCAGCAGGCGCGCGTGGGCGGCGCGCGCGAGGGCCGGCGCTCCACGGCGATGCGCTGGTGGTCCGCGTCCGCCTCGCGCCCCGACGTCTTGTCCAGGATGGCCTCGGCCAGCTCCGAGAAGGCGCGGTCGATGTTGATGTTCGCCTTCGCCGACGTCTCCATGAAGCGGATGCAGTGCTCCCGCGCTATCTGCACATATCGACGGAGATCGCTATTTAATGTCACCTGTTCTCGTTTGATTCGTTTAGGTATGTCGCTCGCGAAACTACTAGTGAATTGTTTTGCTCGACTGCTCAAGTTAGACGGCTACTCACCTAAATTTGCCTACAAATTTTAGATCTCTTTTATATTATATTATTATATTATATTACATAGACAGGCAGGCAGTTGCAACAACTGATAAAACCTGCATCCTGAGGGTTCTAATCTAGTTTCTTTTTTGCATTCCACCAAGAACTTGTCGAGTCGATTTTTGAATTGGTTCACATTTTGGGCAGATATAACATCATCTGGAAGCTTGTTCCACGCTCTGACCACACGATTGCCTAGAAAGTGTTTGTGAGGATTGATGCTCGAGAAGCTGGTACTAAGCTTAAGACAGTTTTCTTATGTATAAGTGTGCAGCTCACTTAAAAGTGAGATTTAGCTATTTATGTTAGACAGATTTTTGCAGTTAAAAGTATTTCTGACTGATTAACAATCTTAACTGTAACATGTGTATAGAGGCTGTTGGTGTTCGACGTGTCTGCGCTTCCGCGGTCCAGTCAGCCAGCGACAAAGATATAGTGCATCGTTCTGATAATTTTTAGTTAATTCATATATAATATAAGGAAATCGTGCTTCATGTAATTAGGGTGTGAACAAAAATCGTTTCTTTATCTGCGCATGAGTCACCACTTCTCGGCAAATAAAAATACTTCGCGTTCGTTCAGTGTTCCACGACGCTAATTAATGTTTATTATCACAAATAATGATATTGGTATTCGAAAAATAATCAAACTCTATTCATACACACTTTTGCGCATACACTACTGCGACGAAACATGAACTAGACTGCAATATACGGTAATAGTGACGTGCTACTGGATGTGTTGCACTCACAAGGTCCATTGTATTTCTCAATTGAATAATAAAAAGCTGCAAGGTCGGACTCAAACAATATATGTATGTATAATAATAACCCATTTTAAACACCTACAGTAAATTGAATCAGGATGACTTAATAACAAGAAATACCTGCTTAAAGGACTCATGATCAAAGTGAAAGGGAAACGCGTGTTTGTGCCTCTAAGATTTTATACTACCCACATTGCTGTTGCTAACTTCAAGAGGCTGTTGTTCGATGGATACTCACGGTCAATCTAGGCATTAGCCTATCAAAAAGCATATTCGAAATATCTTTACTACATTTTAAAGCAAAAAACTAACCTACCAATATTAATATAAACCGTCTTGTGTGCATACATCAATGAAAAAATAATAAATTCATGCTAAAACAGTAATAAGTACTCCAGCAATTTGTTATCTCTCACTCTTTATAGTAAGGGTCAAAGGTTGCAACAGGAATGTTACAATAACTCCTAAAATAGATATTACATAGCCACCATACATGTGAATAACAACAAGATATCTCACCGCTTCTCCGCGCTCCTTGCTCACTACGCGCTTGTCCTCCATATCACACTTGTTGCCTAAGATCATTTTCTCCACATCTTCATTTGCATGCTGTAATCATTTCAATATTATTTTACCCTATAGTATATTTAAAAAATAATTTAAGCATAAACATTATGTTACATATACTTTTCATATTACCTACATTACTAATTATTTATGCTTATGTTAAAATTTCAAGCATTCTATTTAATTTTAAATCATATTTGTATGGAAAAATATGAATTAACAATATTGAATTTTAGTAGCTCACATATTATACTGTAGTGTCCATCATACAAATTAAACTGGCTCCGTTCAGGGGTGAGTGTTAAAATAAAGAAGAAAGTGTGAGTTTATTTAAGACTTTGTAATGAGTGCATAACAGAGATAATGAGTACTTTGAATGATACACATTATTTGCAATATCGCCAGTAACACAAACATATTTCACTTTACGTTTACTGTACAACAACATTATAAAAATTCTGCACACTATTACATTTTTATGTAAAATAACATGATTTTGTGATGAGTGTAACATCATCATTGTGATTATAGTTTACTCTCTCAAAGCTGGACTTAAAGAAACAACGGCTTTTCTTTTGATGTTCAAACTCTTAAAATACAATATGTCATTAGTATGAATACTTTTTGTTGTAACTTCTTGTTTAATTTCATCAATGCCTAAAACTGTTGGTCATGTTTGAGGATCATTTTTAGTATTGAATGTACCGAATCTCATTTTATACACGTCAGCCAAAAGCATCAGGAGTGACCATAAATACAGTTGTGACTGCAGAAAACTATCTACGGTACATGTGTTGCTACAAAACAGTATGCATACTCTTTGTGATCTTATAAGAAAAAGTATGTAACAGTGTGTAACCAAAAAGCCAATAATAGTTCTAGAAACAGAAAGTAGCAATCAATATGGGAGAAATATCCAGAATTAGAAACAGTTATGGTTAAGATGCGTAATAGGAAGTTGATGCATCATAAATAAAGCACTAGCCAATCTATTAACTATGGTACGAGTACCGATTTAACAGTTACACTTACTTCGTCTATGTTCCGTAACCACTTGACGATATCATCAAATGTTTTCTCATTAGTTATGTCGTATACCAGCATGATGCCCATCGCACCTCGGTAGTACGATGTGGTAATAGTGTGGAACCTCTCCTGGCCGGCCGTGTCCCAGATCTGTAGTTTGATTTTTTTACCTCGTAGCTCCACAGTTTTTATTTTAAAGTCGATACCTACAAGCCACAGAAACACGTAAATAATTTCGAAGAAATGACGAGTACACGGTTGCAACTTTATTTCACTCATACACACACTGCAATATATTAAATATATAAAAATGAATTGCTTTGTTCAGAGCGAAATATGCTTGGACGGTACAAAATCACAATATACAAAGGTGGTTCATACCGATAGTAGATATAAACGTAGTTGTGAAATGGTTATCTGAAAATCTAAACAATATACAAGTCTTCCCTACACCGGAGTCACCGATGAGAAGTAGTTTAAACAGTAAGTCGTAGGTTTTCTTAGCCATTTTAATAAATTTTACGTTTCAGAAAAGCAGTAACTACAAAATCCCAAAATCATCCGACCCCAGAGATTGACAGTTTGGTCTAAAATTGCAATTTAAAAAAAGGTGATGTCATTTTGATTTAATGCATGTGGTAACTTTTCTCAATTCGATTAAGTAAGACCAATCTCAAACTATAACAAGTTACTTACAACACCTAATATAAGTTGTTTAATGCTACTACTGAACACTACTCTTGTCATTTGCTGGTGATTTGTTACATCGACTCGTCAGTAGCTATAATTGTTATCGTTTTAACAGATTCACAACATCAACAACTCATCAACTTATGCTTTGTTCTTTATTTATATTGTAAGGTAGATGAATATATCAAATATAATGTTGATTTTATTTTATTTTTTTTCTTCTTATTTTCTAATCTTGAAATGTTTCTTTTATTGGTAATCTTTTATCTTCACTATATACACAGTACATTAACATGTCATAACTGCTGCGAATAACGAACTTTTACTGTATTATTACAATGTCACATAAACTTATTTATCTATTTAAATACTAATCTCGTTTATGCGGTCCATAGAAGACATATTTAAAACATACTAAGACTTCGAAACAGACACAATGGTTAGGGCATTCTCTATCAATCGATCCTTGATTGATTTTATTTAATTGATATTTATATTTTGTTAATGCACAGCATTATACAAAATATACCAAAGTAGATATTAACCTAATACTTACTAACCATCGAAAAAATTAGAATTTTTTGTTCATATCACAAAATATATTTGTTAAAACAGGAAGAAAAAATAATGTGAAGTAAAAAACAAGAATTTATTTATTCTAGGGTCTGAATCAGCCTGTCCTATACGAGTATGTACGACATTGGGATCATATGTTAAGAAAAAAATATATTATTACGACTTGGTTTCCCAACAATTTTAGATAATTTGAAACATACATTACTTTTATTAATGTAGCTATAATTAAGTATATAAAACAAACAAGAATACACTCTTAACGGCTACGAAATATATAAACTTTCAAATTATATATGAAAATAATCTCACTGTATTTTCTTATCAAAATATTTTTTTAACGGAAAAATAGTTAAGAATGTTTACTATTTACAAAAAAGGCTTAAAAAATTAAAGCCAGTTTTGGAAAAAATGGTAATTTGGTGTCCTAAAATATGACAGTGGGAAGTAATGGGTTAATACAAATATCATGTTAATATTTATTAATGGAATATTTTAAAAGTAATTTTAAATGGTATGGTAACACTCTAACATAAAAACGCGTAATGGCTGCCGGCGCGCGTCGCTAATCAATATTTTTGGTCCTTTCCTTTCACATTTGCTGTTTTCTCTTACACGACCAGAAAATCAATAAGGTGTTGAGTAAAATATTGGTATCTTTCCTTCGATAATTAATATATCTTAGTTATGTGAGTGGTCTGTTCTAATGTAAATCAATATATTTATTTGTCAACAAAATGCACCGCCGTGGCGGGAAACGTATCAGGATGGATGATCCTCCTCCTGAATACGTAAATCCTATGACCCCGGCGACTCCGATGACTGATTACGGCGGGCAATCTGTACATGAACCTGATACTTCTAATTTAAACTACTCTGGATTTAACGTTGGTGCCGCAGTCAATTCAACTACTACAGAACCTTTGAGGGAAGAAGCTGAAGACTCTCATCATGAGGAAGAAGAGCCACGATCGCCATCACCAACGCCAACTAAACGTGTAACTCGTAGTCGTGGTCGCAGAGGAGATGGTGGATTTGTAGGTCGTCTAGCGGAGTCACCGCCACCACCACCGCTGCGCAGGCGCGGCCGAGGCGGTCGTGGTCGTGGCCGAGGCCGAGGCGCCGCGCCACCTCCTGCGTACTCTCCCCCTCCGGTATTATTGCCTGGTGATGACGAAAATAGTTTATACAATATACTTAGGTTTAACAAGACTGCTATTAATGTAAGTATCCAAATCATACTTATTTATCCTTAATTAAAAAACCAACTTGTGTCTGACTCTCAATTTAATGTGCAGCAAGTAGTGGACATGTGGATAGAAGAATATAAGACCAACCGTGAGGCAGCACTAGTTCAACTCATGCAGTTCTTCATTAATGCCTCAGGGTGTCGCGGAAAGGTCACTCCTGATATGGCACAGATGGACCATACATTAATTATTAAAAAAATGACACAGGAGTTTGATGAGGTAAAGCTGCCATTATATAATTAAACTTTTTAGTGTTTTTAGAATATAACTTATGTATTTTGAGTTATAGCAAATATATAATGTGAGGAGTTGAGGCTATAATTAAAATTTATGTTGTCCAGGAAAGTGGAGAATACCCATTGATTATGACAGGGCAGTCCTGGAAGAAGTTTCGGTCAAATTTTTGTGAATTTATTCAGACCCTTGTCAAGATGTGCCAGTACTCTATTATCTACGATCAATATCTTATGGACAACATAATCTCGTTGCTCACTGGATTGTCTGACTCACAAGTCAGAGCTTTTAGGCATACTGCTACACTGGCAGGTAAGGGGCTATCGTATGTTATTGTAATAAATTATTGAAAGTCTGTATTATACCCAGAAACAGTTAAGTTAAGCTATATCACAACACTGTATTATCATCATCTCATCTCAGCCAAAAAACATCCATTGCTGAACATAGGCTTCCTCAAAGACTTTCCAAACAGCTTTCAATGGCTTCCATAGGACCACCTCATAGGGGGCCAACCAATGCTGCGTTTTTCAGTGCATGGTTGCCGCTCCAAGTCTTTATGGCTCCATTGGCCACTTGTGTATATTAGTAGTTATTTCATATCATCAGGCATTCACTCTAGCCGTAAAAGAATACAATAAAGTATATGGAGTGGCACTACCCCTATTAGTCCCATGGGTGTCATAAGAGGCGACTAAGAGAGCAAACTATGCATGCCAACATCACTACAAAAAGAGAAAAAAAAAATCTAAACAAACCCTTTTTTTTGTTTTTAACGTGTGGAAACCCCCCTCGGGGTGTCACCCCCACCGGGGTTTACGGCGGGGTGGTGTGACGGAATCGGACCGACTAAAACCACACAGTGTGCCACTCTGCGCCTGACATAGGAGAGATCCGGGAACAGCTGCTATTATGCCATCCAGATCCCTCCTAGCACATGAAACAAATCTTATACTAACCCATCTGGCCAACGTTGTATAGTGGCCCAAAACCTCCTTCCTAAGGAGAGACCTATGGCCAGCAGTGTACTGTTAAAAGATAATTGATGATAATGATTCAGAACTTGATGACTCCAGACCAGAGCAGGTGTTAATGGCTGTGAAACAGTTTTTCAACTAATGCAGACATTTTTGCATTTCTTTTCTTTTACTTTTTAAAGAAGAATCTATTTATGTATGATAAACAAAACATGTAAGCAGGTTAAGTCTCTACATAATTCACTAACAACAACTCAACTCTAGAGCTTGTTTTTTTTTTGCACATTCTCAACACAGAAAAAATTGACAAGAAAACTGTTTCCACTAAACACTATTTACGAGTATAACATGGTAACACATACAAATATGATATAAATATTTAGAAAGTGTAGTTCCTCTAAGATATTTGTGCAATCACGTTAGTGTTTACTGATGGTTGTTTACTTATAACAGTGATGAAGCTGATGACAGCACTAGTAGATGTGGCTCTTTTGACCAGTGTCAACTGTGACAATTGCTTGCGTCAGTATGAAGCAGAGAGGTTGAAAGCACGAGATAAACGGGCCAATGAACGCCTGGAGGTGCTGGTTGCCAAGAGGCAAGAGCTTGAAGAAAATATGGAGGAGATTAAGAATATGCTCTCGTATATGTTTAAGTCTGTCTTTGTGCACAGATACCGGTGAGTCTTATTTTTATTTCCTGGTATAATTATTACAGTTATATTCAAGAAGATTTTATGTGTACCAGCTGACCCAGCAAATGTTGCTTTGCCATATATATTATTTTAGGAAATATTTTAGTAGATAATGTGGATATAAGTAAACATTTTAATATTGTTATTGAAAATAGGGTTTGGTTCAGGAAGTGTGAATATTTAGGGCTGTATTGTATTTATTTATACCAAATCATAAAAAAATAATATAAAATAGGTATAAAAAGTATATCTATACATTTGGTAGGTCTTAGAATTTTGGCAGTTAATTAAAAAAACACTGTCATGGTATTAGGTTATATTAGACCCAATGGCATACCAGGGCTCTAAGTGACGACGCTCTTGAGCCCCGACTTAGAGTTTTTCAGCGCATGCTTCGAGCAGGGCCAGTTTCCGAAATTATGGAAGACGGGGAAACTGGTCCTCATCCGAAAGAAGTGTAGGCAGATTCTCTGCCTACCGGCTCGTAGTGTAGTTTGACGAGGTATGGTTATACGACGCCTCTTCAAGCACCTTTTCAAGTACCTCGTCATGGTCATCCACCTAAGTAAGACTGGTCTCGGTAAACCTAAAATGTCGTGCGGTGTTCCACCGAGATTGGTCTTAGGATCGCTGCTGTGGGACATTGGTTACGACTGGGTGCTTCACTTTTCAATTTTCAGAGTCTCTTAGGAGACTCTGAATATTCGTTTTTCCTAGTTTACAAAAAATAAAAATGTCAATGTTTCATGAAAATACAGAATTTTAACTTTTTTATTGCTAAAACTGACTGAACTTAAGTAGATATTTGAAAATGATGTACGATGTCTATGCCTATTCTATATCCTGTGACCAACCCACAGTAACGATATTTGTGTTTTGAGATTTAATTTGTTTGTGGGTCATACCAAAGTAATTTTGATCAATATAATGTTAATCCTTATCCAATGAAATACATAACATATGTTCTGTACTTAAATGTAGCCTCAAATTGTGTTTTCATAATCTCCTTTTAGGAAAATACACTTCTCTCAACGTCCCTGCCATTTTTTTAACCCCACCAAAAAATAGAATTTGTCGGACTCCAAAATACGCCTCTGTCTCGACAATGGCTTCCTTGTTTGAGTTAATTTTTTTTTCCCGCGAGCCTTTTCTTCATGTCAGGCGGAACAAGGAAAAATCACAAGGAGCCAGATCAAGTGAATAGGGAGGATGCGGCAGCAATTCATAACGTATCATCAACGGTGACAACTCGATGCGAAAACGCCTTCGGATCTCGCTTAAATTGCTCCAAACACTGCTTCGAAGTTACCAGCCGCATCCGCTTGTTGTCCACCGTGAGCAATCGCGGCACCCACCGGACCGACAATTTTTTCATAGTCAACTTTTCATGCAAAGTATTAATTGCCGTTCTGGTTGACACACCTACAGCCTCTGTTACTTCGCGCACTTTCGTTCGTCGATCAGCGAGAATCATGTCGTGGACTTTTTGAATGATTTCTTCGGTAACTACCTCTGCCGGGCGTCCTGGTCGCTCCTCATCAAAAACTGATGTGCGTCCACATTTAAATTCGTTTAACCAATATCTAACTGTGGTCATAGATGGCACAGTATCCCCATAAACAGCATCCAACTTTCTTTTATCTCCTCGTATTTTTTTCCATCCAAAAACAAAGAGCAAATTACCGAACGATACTGCTCTTTTTCCATCTTAGCGAAAATCACGAAACACGTCTTACTGGAATGGCTGCCAAATCCAAACTAACCTATCAATCAGTCTGAAATTTGTTTTACTGTCGTTTGATAGATGGCAGCACACAAGAATAGTACCAACTTTTCTCAGGAACGCCCTCTGTCGTCAAACACGGGTACTTATTGAACCACCCTCGTATATGCTGAGCGCCCATTGCCGATTACACTCGTGCTAAACCGAGGCGGGTCACTAGTATTTTCATAAATATAAAAAGTACAATATTTTTGCATAGATTCTTTCTTATAGTCTAGTTGTAAAGTCAGACATAGTAAATATTGAAAGCAATTTCTAACATTATAATTGTGTTAATCATTTATTAAATGTTATATATACATATAAATCGTGTATTGTTGGACATATTCTTAGCATAAATATATCTCATTTATATGTTTTTAGGGATACATTGCCCGACATAAGAGCGATTACCATGGCCGAGATAGGCATTTGGATGGAAAAGTTTCCTGCACATTTTCTAGACGATCTTTACCTAAAGTACATCGGCTGGACGTTGCACGACAAGGTCTGTAAACGTTCATCGTGATATTTTATCAAGTTTGCATCACAATTTTAATATACGAAAATAAGTAGGGCTATATGAAATCTTATCGACCGTTTTTAGGTGGGAGAAGTTCGGCTTCGCTGCTTACAAGCTCTGCAGCCTCTATACGAGTGCGAGGAGTTGAAGGGCAAACTGGAGCTGTTCACTTCCAAGTTTAAAGACCGCATCGTTTCTATGACGCTGGATAAAGAGACCGACGTGGCCGTGCACGCCGTGAAACTCGTGATCGCTATCCTCAAGTGAGTGTCGATTCGCAATGGGCTCGCTCGTAGCGGGTATCGAGAGGGGTTAATCGTTGTTTCGGCGGCAGGTCGCGCATGCACCCCGACGTGCTGACGGACAAGGACTGCGAGAACGTGTACGAGCTGGTGTACTCGTCGCAGCGCGCCGTGGCGGCGGCGGCGGGCGAGTTCCTGAACGTGCGGCTGTTCCGCGCCGACGACGAGCCGGCCGCGCCCGCGCGCTCGCGCCGCGGCAAGGTGCGCCTGCCCAGCACGCCGCTCATCCGCGACCTCGTGCAGTTCTTCATCGAGTCCGAGCTGCACGAGCACGGCGCCTACCTCGTGGACTCGCTCATCGACTCCAACCCCATGATGAAGGACTGGGAGTGCATGACCGACCTGCTGCTCGAGGAGGCCGGCCAGGGCGAGGAGGCGCTCGACAACCGCCAGGAGTCGTCGCTCATCGAGCTCATGGTGTGCTGCGTGCGCCAGGCCAGCACCGGCGAGCCGCCCGTCGGCCGCGGCGCCTCCAGGAAGCACCACCACATGCTGTCCAAGGAGCAGGCCAAGGTACCGCCCTCGACTGACTGCTCGGTTTTTAGATTATTTTTTGTGATTCTAATGTTCATCGGTAACGAAGTATTTATTTCTCCTACAAATACGACTGATGTAAATAACACAGCTAATCCTAAACCTGTTGAATCATATTCTGGGTACTCGAAGTAACATAAATACTAAATACACACTTGTGACCCTTTTACGTATTTTGTAATTAGGCAAATTAATCTTATTATTATTCGAGTACTGTGATTATATTGTCTCCGATTAAAACGTGGATGTAACGTGTAGGTTGTTAGCGACGATCGCACGAAAATGACAGCACATTTTATCGTGACGTTGCCCGCGCTGCTGGACAAGTTCGGAGCGGATCCGGAGAAGCTCACCAACCTGGTGTCCATCCCGCAGTATTTCGATCTGGAGCTATACACCACACAGCGACAGGAGGGTGTAAGTAGTTCAATAATATTCAAATACCAGCGACCCGTCACAGCTTTGCACGGAAATGTTTGAAATACTTGATTTTTTTGTACGTATGCTAGTAAAAGTCGCCTTAAAATCCGTTGCGAACTTTGAAAGAGTTAAGCCTAAAAGAATTTTTGTCTTTATTTTATCTATATTAATATTATAAAGAGGAAAGGTTTGATTTTTTGTTTGTTTGTTTGAAATGAATAGGCCCCAAAACTATTAGACCGATTTAAAAAATTCTTTCACCGTTGGCAAGCTACACTATTCCCGAGTAACATAGGCTATGTTTCATTTTCAAAAAAATTAGGGATGCTTACTAAAACTTGAATAATCTAAGGTGTAAAAAATTAACAAAAAGCTTCCTTCAATCGCGTGCGCTGCAAAACTATTAATCATAGAACAAAATGATGTATTACAATTTTTCAGGACACATCACTATCTATAAAACATGTCGCGACAGCATGTCTCTATCTTTAATAGTTACGTCACAATAAGCGTCCATTTATTAAAAAAAAATTATATACCACCGCTAGAAAAGGCTCTTTATTTATACCTAGGTATTGATCCTTATCAAAATAAATAAATCATTATGTAAGACTACTTCAATACCTTCATATCACCTTTTAAATGATTCGATTCGGATATTCTATTCAAAAGATATCACCAGTTTAAATAATAGAAAAAAACTCCGCTCGGCTAGCTATGGGTTGAAGAGGTACTGGAGGGGAGTCAACATCACGAAATTAACTTGCCGCGCAGCTCATCCGAATATATTCACAAAAAAAAAAAATAATATCTTAGTTTTTGGTTTTCAATGAATGTTATTTTTTTAGAAACTTACTGTAAAACATTGTATATTTTCTTTTATTATAATATTATGCCCGTGCGAAACCGGAGTGGGCTGCTAGTATTATATAAAGATGGCAAATTATACTTTCTGTTTTGAAAAATAGCTCTTGATCTCTTATAAGAAATGTGACAAACCAACGTTAACAACAGAATGAATAACTTTGTCCATAAAATAATGTTTTATTTTCTTTCTTACGTAGATATTATGAGACTCAGATTGTGGTCTTTTTAAAGATTGGTAGGAAAATGTTTGGTGTACGTTAGAAACGCTAGAATCGAATCAGTCATGGTCAGTTTTAAACTAAGACGAGTGTGCACAGAACCTGAGCTTGCTGCTGAACAAGATCCGCGAGGTGGTGAACGTGCAGACGGAGGCGGAGGTGCTGGAGACGTGCGGCCGCACGCTGGAGTACCTGTGCACGGAGCAGTGCGGCGTGTACACGCGCTGCAACGTGGCGCGCGCCACCATCACCGACATGTGCGTCAACCGCTACAAGGAGGCCATCGACGAGTACCGCACGCTCATCGAGGGGGTGAGCGCCCGCTTGTTCTCTTAGCTGCACTGCGTACGTGCTCGTCCCGTGGGTGCGAGACGACCTCGATGCAAAAAAAAGGAAAACTCGTAACAAACTATACCGACCTGTTTAGCCGACTCGATGCGGTAGGCCGAAACCTCTTCGTAGGAGGGATTTCGGCCAGCGGTGTCGTTTATCACGATGTTGATTTCTTTATGTGGTCGTCTATATATTTTTAAAGAACTAATTGTAACTTTATATTTACTAATTTATCGTCTAAAGCTTTTCTGTGTAACCCGCGTGCTGCGTCCCCTATTTAAATGTCTATCTCGTAGCAAAACGTAACGCAGGACGAGCTGCATATACGAGGGCGGTTCAATAAGTACTCGTGTTAGAAATGAAGATACCTTTTATTTTTAAAAAAGTTTTTGATTTTTTAACATAATCTCCTTTTAGGAGAATACAGGTCTCACAAAGTTCCTGCCATTTTTTAAACCCTTCCAAAAAATAGGATTTGTCGAACTCTCCAAAACAATATATATCTCCATAATATTTTCTTCCCGTGAGCTATTTCTTCATGTTAGGGAACAAGAAAAAATCCCAAGGAGCCAGATCAGGTGAATAGGGGGGTGATGCGGCAGCAATTCATAACGCAGTTCATGCAGTTTGGTGGCGAAATTCTGGATGAATGTGCTAGTGGTGAAACAGCTCCTTTTTTTTCGCCAAATGCGACCGTGTCTCCTTTAGTTTTTTTTCTTAAAGCGGTCCAATAACTCACTGTAGTATTGTCCAGTTATCGTTCTTCCTTTTTCTAAAAAATCCATGAGGATGACGCCGTTCGCTTCTCAAAAAAAATCGTCGCCATGACCTTTTCGGCCGATGGCACCGTTTTCACCTTGGGAGCAGATTCATCGGGAGAAGTCCATTGTTTTGATTGCTGCTTAGTTTCTGGTGTGAAATGATGAATCCAGGTTTCAACTCGATGCAAAAACTACTTCGAATCTTGCTTAAATTGCTCCAAACACTGCTTCGAAGTTACCAGCCCCATCCGCTTGTTGTCCACCGTAAGCAATAGCGGCACCCACCGGACCGACAATTTTTTCATCACCAACTTATCATGCAAAATATTAATTGCCGTTCTGGTTGACACACCTACAGTCTCTGCTACTTCACGCACTGTCGTTTGTCGATCAGCGAGAATCATGTCGTGGACTTTTTGAATGGTTTTCTCGGTAACCACGTCTGCCGAGTGTCCTGGTCGCTCCTCCTCAAAAACGGATGTTCGTCCACGTTTAAATTCATTAAACCAATATATCTAACTGTGGTCATAGATGGTACGGTGTCCCCATAAATAACATCCAACTTTGTTTTACTCTTCTTGCATTTTTCCCATCCAAAAACAAAAAGCGAAGTACCGAACGATACTGCTCTTTTTCCATTTTAGCGAAAATCACGATACGTCTTACTCGAATGGCTGCCAAATCCAAACTAATCTATCAATCAGTCTGAAATTTGTTTTACTGTCGTTTGATAGGTGGCAGCACACAATAATTACACCAACTTCCCTCAGGAACGCCCTCTGTCGTCAAACACGCGTACTTATCGAACCGCCCTCGTATTACTCGTTTAATACGAACGAAAATCGGTTTTCCCCAGGGCGAGACCCCGGATGCGGACGAGGTGTTCAACGTGATCAACTCTCTCCGGAAGGTGTCGATCATGTACATGTGCCACAACCTGAACGACACGAACATCTGGGATTCGCTGTTCGAGGACTTGCCAAAAGGCGTGAAGGAGAACGAGTGCGGCATGCCGGCGCAGGCGCTGGTGTACGTGGTGCGCTCGTGCTTCTACTCCATTCTGTGGTCGCTGCACGGCGTCGAGCAGCGCGCGGCCGACGGCGGCGCTGCAGCGCTGCGCGAGCGCCTGCGCGCCTACACCGCGCACTGCCGCGCGCTCGTGGCGCGGGGCATCTGCGCCGACCTGCGCGAGGAGGTAACGCACGCGTACACACGGACACACGCACACACACAGCGCGCCCGCGCCTACACCGCGCACTGCCGCGCGCTCGTGGCGCGGGGCATCTGCGCCGACCTGCGCGAGGAGGTAACGCACGCGTACACACGGACACACGCACACACACAGCGCGCCCGCGCCTACACCGCGCACTGCCGCGCGCTCGTGGCGCGGGGCATCTGCGCCGACCTGCGCGAGGAGGTAACGCACGCGTACACACGGACACACGCACACACACAGCGCGCCCGCGCCTACACCGCGCACTGCCGCGCGCTCGTGGCGCGGGGCATCTGCGCCGACCTGCGCGAGGAGGTAACGCACGCGTACACACGGACACACGCACACACACAGCGCGCCCGCGCCTACACCGCGCACTGCCGCGCGCTCGTGGCGCGGGGCATCTGCGCCGACCTGCGCGAGGAGGTAACGCACGCGTACACACGGACACACGCACACACACAGCGCGCCCGCGCCTACACCGCGCACTGCCGCGCGCTCGTGGCGCGGGGCATCTGCGCCGACCTGCGCGAGGAGGTAACGCACGCGTACACACGGACACACGCACACACACAGCGCGCCCGCGCCTACACCGCGCACTGCCGCGCGCTCGTGGCGCGGGGCATCTGCGCCGACCTGCGCGAGGAGGTAACGCACGCGTACACACGGACACACGCACACACACAGCGCGCCCGCGCCTACACCGCGCACTGCCGCGCGCTCGTGGCGCGGGGCATCTGCGCCGACCTGCGCGAGGAGGTAACGCACGCGTACACACGGACACACGCACACACACAGCGCGCCCGCGCCTACACCGCGCACTAGCGCGTGCCGACCGCCGACACTCGTACCCACACGGGGCGCGCCTACACCGCGCGGTTCGTACTGCTCAGGGAAGAGCAGCGATCTAATATCCTCTTTTAAAAATAAATGACAGACGTAAAATTAAAGGAATCCCCCGTGAGCGTGAGTGAATAAAGCGTGTGCGTCTCGTTCACCAGGCGTACACCAGCCTGTGTGACCTGCTGATCTTCTTCGCGGAGCAGCTGTACACGCTGCACCACCCGGGCGAGGCGGACATGCGCCAGCTCGTGTTCGAGCCCGACGCCGCGCTCTGCGACATGCTCAACGACTTCATCCAGGAGTTCGTCTTCGTGCACCACAACTACGGTACCGTGCGCTTCCATACCACCACACCGCTCACCGTTCACCACATACATCACCACACACATCATACACCACACACTTGCACTTGGCCGACCGCTTTGGACTACGACAAATTCTCGTTTGTAGTATCTATATAATTGAAAGTCTCTTTACGAAAGGTTGACCGGACTTTTCTAATCCATTACGTGTACAGAGTCATGTTAAACAAATGGTAAATTAAATATATTCGTTGTTTTGCAGTTTAATTCGCTGCTTAATCCTAATCACGGTCACTTTTCAAACTACCGTCAGTCCAAAGTGTGTCCAAAAGTCATTAATTAAATTTAAGATGCGCGGTAGAAATGAATATACAATCTTATTTTTTATCCAATTATTAAATATTGAAAAACTAAGGCTATTCTACATTCATATTTGTTGAAACATAAGTTTCACTACTTTTAACAACAAAATTCTTATTTTAAATACTCTCAAAATATTTTTTTTTTTATGAAAGTCGTAAAACAAAAAGATTATCAAAATGAAATCTCTAAATATTTCCAATTAGATTGTATATTCATTTCGATACATCACCGGCGAACGTTGAGTGTTAGTCATTTTTGTACAAAATCATAAGTATGTTACTAATGATGAAAAGATGTCAAGATATTTAGGCATTGCCTTTCAAGATCTCTGGAGAAAGAGATCTACTTCAATGTGAATTGCCGTCAACGAAAGAGTTTGACCCCAACATACCCCAATTGTGTCCAGTTCATTTCCTTGTTGGCAGATAATGTCACACACCTATTTTCTTGCTAGTGATGGTAGTAATTGCAATGCCGGCAACATATTGCTTACTGAATTAAAAAAATAAAAAAAACAGTTACGAATTTCGTTGGTGATTAGAGTATGAAAAGTCAAAGTTTAAATTTATGCTTTTTAGGAACTGTTTTTCGAAGAGAGAACAGATTTTGTACTTGATTTTATATAAATGCCTAACCATCAACTGATGCTGTTCCAACGGACTGTAGCTAGTGTGTCAACCTTGAGATACCGATCTGACATGTGAACCGATGTACAACGTGGATGAATCATATCGGTGATAATATTACAGTGAAGTGTCTCGTTTTAGCTCGGTTCACGGATGCATATCGTCAGGTTATTGATGCTACAGTGTCTTATCTTCGTATTTACTTTTTTGACCCATATTTATATATTTGGCAGATTAAGATCTAAAATACCTAAAGATGTCCAAAGTACTAGTGGGGTGACCGATACTCACATGCACTTGTGGTCAATTTTTCTCATTATAATTGTGTTTGAGCATATGGAGCTATCTAAGGGTGTGGTGCACTTGTGGGTACTCGTTGTCGATAGATCTGTGAGTGCTGTTACTCGTGACTAATGACCAGGTGCCCAGTACACACGACGATTGACTGTAGCGACTAATAGTGCTCGCATTAGACGGAGGCGTTCACCTCTCGGTACTTTCGAGCAGTCACTGTCGCAACGTATAAAATAAACAGTGGCCGAGAAAAAAATATGCATTATTAACGTCGACGTAAAGTCGGTAACGAGAAACGAAGGTGCCCGTGTCTCGGAGCAGGCGCGGCGACTAGGCCAGGGTCGATGCGATAACGGTGTGGTATGTTTGGTTGCATGTCACGCCCCGCGGGCTGTCGTGTCGCGTACGTTCGACGCCGGTAAGCCACTTGCTCCGCACTCCGTTCGCACTAGATGACACACCGACGGCGTATTTTACCTTAGTAATGGCGCGACCCTCCCACGCCCAGCCCGTGCCGCGCTCACCGCTCTACCGTTCTCGGGAAACGGCCTCCGCCCTCGCCGCTCTTTGCTTTGCGCCCTCGCGATCTCTTCAACTCGGAGACGGCCGAGGGGCGTCGCGTTTCCTGCGAACCGCACGCGTTTCCTACGAATAGTAGATCGGGCGCCGCGGTCACCGCCGTCGGTGAACCGTCGCCGAAGGCGGCGACCCGGCGGCCGGCGCGATCGTTCGACTACTCCCGACGATACCTCGAGCACACGAGTGTACGTAAGCGCGCCACCGATACGTTCGCAAACAGATTCTAGTAAACGCGAGATTATCACTTAAACAATGTTCTAAAGAACGAATAAATGTAATCGTCGCTTTAAAAACGACCATCCGCTATTTGGCATTTCGAATCGTTGAAATCGTTCGTAGTCGGAAGTGAGAAACTGCGAAACCAGGCAACGGGTTGCGGTTCGCAGTCGACGGGTGCTCGCGGTAGGCGCGCGCGGACTAGTCGAGGGCGCGGGCCGGGCGGGAGCGGGGGGGTGTTCGCCCGCGCAAATAATGCATATTTTTGTCTCTACGCGACGAGCGGACTCTGTGCACTCGCTATGTGTTACTACTTAACATTACTAAGGGAAAATTTGTCGCGCCCGCTTTATAAATACGATCCGAGACCGTTTGCGGCACACGGCCCGCACTTGCGACCGCACCGCCGCGTCGCGAGAGGGCGAGGCGAGCGTTCGGGCCCGACCTCCGACAACTCAGTATCGTAAAGTAAACGGTGCACGGCCAGTGTTCGCCGGCGGTGTCGGATCGGACATAAATAAATTAACACACTTGAAGAGTTTTGTGAACTTGGCATGATTTGTGCAGTGTATACTATTATTTTTGCATTTTTATTTTGTTATAGAGCATTCAAACTGTCGTTCGTTCGAAACGAAACGTTAACAATAGACGACCGAGATAGAATCGGCTTGTACTAAACGGGACGGGGCGGGGTACTTTCCTGCGACTAATGCGTATCGAGGGAGTTATAATCGTGCTTTATCGTTTCCTATAATATGTAGCGCAGTGCATGACTACTCTTTAAGACGATCACCTCAACTTGTGCCAGTATGGCAATCGCAACGATAAATATCGAATAATACGAGATTAATCGCAACAAAAATACATCGGTCACAACTTGAGGTATAGAACACTATGATGTTTTTGTGTCGAAAGCGGTTAAGAGTTCTTCTCGTTGCATCGTCACAGTAAAGGAAAAGCAAACGGGACATAAAAACATCATTAAAATCGTTAGTATCTGTCGGAACGGACGAAACCACGCGAACCCTTTAGAGATCGGTCAGTGACGTAGACGGGTGGACGTTGCAGACGGTCAAGACGAGAGACGCATCGAGGAGCTGCACAAGCGGCGCAACTTCCTGGCCGCCTACTGCAAGCTCATCGTGTACAACGTGGCGCCCATCCGCCGCGCCGCCGACGTCTTCAAGCACTACATCAAGGTACACTTGTCGCACTTCTTGGGACTTCGACTACCCGTAACGATTATCACACATGGTTCTTGTAACTTTTACTTTTTTTTTTATCGTGTGGAAACAGCCTCGGCCCGTCACCCCACCGGGGTTTACGGCGGGGTGGTGTGTCGGAATCGGACCGACTAAAACCACACGGTGTGCCACTCTGCGCCTGACATAGGAGGGATCCGGAAACAGCTGTTATTACGATATCTAGATCCCTCCTAGTGATGTTTCTTGTAACTTAACCTAACGTCCTCTCCGAAGTCCAGAAGGGTATTAATGTGGTAGGAAGTGGTCATCCATTCGTACGCTGACCGGGCTACAATAGCTTGTAACGTGCTATTCACGACCATTACGCTCAGGCTCAGGATTGGATTATATTTGTCGTACATATATTTAAAATATGTTTGCAGTGCTACAACGACTACGGCGACATAATAAAAGCGACCCTGAGCAAAGCGCGCGAAATCAACAAACTGAACTGTGCGCTCACCATGGAGCTGGCCATGCAGGCGCTCTTCACCGAGATGTTGACCCGACATCGAACTTTGAATCGACAGCTGCCGGAGTTTTTGGAACTTAAGGTATTTAACTTTTATTTCCCTTTTGTTTGCTGTACTGTGCGTACAGTTCGAGCGTCTGTTAGTTTGTTAGAGTTCAAATATTGTAACGGGAATGCTTTAAACACTACAAAAAAGCCTTGGCCGATCAAAAGTAGTCATATTAGGTAGTAGAGCCATGCTGATTTCAGCACGAGCGGGCCGTCTCGGCCGGGGCAGTACCACCCTCTCACAGAAGACCAACTTAAAACGCCATGCTGTCGTGTTTCGTTGGTGAGTGTGAGACCGGAGGCTCATTGATGCAAGGGTGACAGTTACCGTGGTAACTGTGTAAGCCTTACACTGTCACAATGACTGTCATGCCTTTTACGTCCCCAAGCGGAATGTGAAAAAGCATCTCCCTAGGCCGCCATAGTGTGGGTCACCATACTGCATTGTCTGCATTTGCAATGAGTATGGTGACCACAACTCTTGGATTCTATTTATTCTTTCCATCAGGCAGAGTAGAGTCACTTTGGCAGGCTCTTAATATAGAAAAAAAAAGTAGTAGTAGTGGACAAATTTTTGAAAACGTACGTGAAGCCTAACAGTCTATAACGTTTCGTTATTACAACAAATGAGATCCGATGAGTCGACGTAACATAAAGTTTTTTATCGGAATTTACTTGATTAAATTGGTATTTAGAACGAAAATAAAAAGAGTTCGAGTCGAAGGTAGTCTATTTTATTGAAAATCGAGTAAGAACGAAAGTCATTCGGATCATCGTTTCGGTCGCAGGAGCTGGCGAAGCGCTTCTCGGTGATGTTCGGGCTGGACGCCGTGAAGAACCGCGAGGCTCTCACCGCGCTGCACCGCGCCGGCATCTCCTTCGCCGCGCTCGAGCAGAACGGCCACACGCCGCCGCCCAACCTGCTGTTCCTCGAGCCGCTCGCCGAGTTCTCCAACAGGCTGCTGCGCCAGGACAAGCGCCAGGTCGGTCCCTCGCGCCCGGGCCGCCCGAGCCCAGCCGTGACGGTGAGAGACTAACGAGCGAGGTGGTGCGCAGGTGCTGAGGTTCCTGGACGCGCGCATCCCGCACGCGGTGCAGTGGGGCGAGGAGTGGGCGGCGCTGCTGGCCTACCGCGGCTCGCTGCTCACCGACGCGCCCGACGAGCGCCCGCCGCCCGCGCGCAAGCACTACGCGCGCCGCCCGCGTACGTACACCTCCCCCATACCCCCCCCCGCCCTCACTACGACGCACGGCTATAACGCGAGCGGTATGGTTGCAGGCGGTCAGAACGAGGACGACGAGGGCGAGGACAACGCGGACTCGGACCAGGAGCAGCCCGGGTGAGAGTCGCCGAGAGCCGCGAGCTCCGCCCCTACAGCCGACCCCGCCCCGGACCCCGCCCCGGACCCCGCCCGCTCGTACGCTCGCGACGACCCTTGACCCGAACCTCCGCGAAAGTTCGTCTTGCGTTTTTATACGCGCCCGTCGAGTTAAAAGAGGGCATTATCCCACACTTATTTTACGTAATAAAAGCCACTCGGGTAACGTAACCGCGTACGTATCGATAAAATCTTGTACGGTACGTTAATTGATCTTCTTGACGAAACAAAATTGTAGAAAGTACATAATATAAAAGGGGCCTTATCAGTTTAGTGCAGTAGTTAGTGTATAATGTAATTGTACGAGTAATGTACGGTAACGTTGGTGTCGGAGCGACCGCCGTTTGTTACATAGAATGTTGCGTAGTTCGTAATTGTAGATAGTATTAACGAATGGGAATGGTTATTGCATTTGTTAACATATTATACTGACCGTGTTGTCAGCGAGCTTATTTATTCATAACTTGTGTAGTCGTACATTAACAAATGCATGATCACTCTCGTTATTATATGTATACAGGGTATTACAGAACAGTGTCATATTTGTGGTGCTTTAATCTTTTTTTATACTGACAAAAACGTTCGTCTTTATTAATTTGACATTTAATCTTGTAAAGAGAAGGGCAGCGTGCGGAATAATCAAGTAAAATATATTTTTAAACGTGTTTTTGTAATCTACCACAACGGTGTCGGGAGAGGGGACGGAAGTACGTAACACGACCACACCTGTTTGTAACAACCTGTATACGGCATTAAGATGACTTATTATTGTATTTTATGTAATTTAGTAAACGTATGAAATGGTAACACGTAAGAAATGCAACATACAAAACATCGCCTCGTTGGCCGATGTCTGCGATGTTTTGTGCGCTGTAATATGTAATGTTGATTACGTGACATTGTAGTTGGGATATATGATATATTTTTATAATAAATTATTTTTATTATATACTTATTCGTTTTATTCTATCGAATGTACAAACTACACTCATAGTACGATATTATTTAGAAAAATATATGTAAGGGCGTGTGGTGGGCCCGAATATTATTACAGTGGACCCTCGGTAATCCGGAGACCCCCGTAATCCGACATCAATCAAACAATTTTCGCGAGTGTAGATCGTGCATGGTTGAACAGGTTACAACTTGTGCTCGACGCGTAGGTACTTTTTTCAATTGGGTAGATGACTGTATCGTAAATAAATACCAATGTCCACTTCATTAAAACTAATATCGCGAAACAACTCGGCAAATACAATTAACATAGATTTTTATTATTATTACGAATTTCAATCAAATATACAGTGAAATCTATTGTTCAATTGAGTAGTCTAAAACAGTGACGTCGCAATTTAGTATTTAGTACATTTTTCTTACAAAATTGTCGTTTTGACAGATGATAAAAAGTAACTAATTTGACTAAGGTGTCATCTAGCCTATTCCGATTGCTTAGTTTGACTGAATTGAATTTGACTACGTGTGATAGCGGTGCAGCTTAGCGTTTATTCATTGTGTATTACGTATACGTACCTAGTAATGTCGTCACAAGCCCAGAAGACAACATGTAGAATATTATCATTTGTCTGTAATTTGTCGGATTACAAGGTACTCTTTTGTGAAAAAATCCGGGCTATAGGGGTTCTTAGGCAGTACTCGATAATCTGACAAATTCGATAGTCCGACACTGCTTTGCAAAACGTTTGTCGAATTACCGGCGGTCCACTGTATACAGTTAGGTGCAGAACTGAGTCAGTAACTGGATAATATCCATTTGAACTCACTCACGGGCACGGAAACTTGGCCAAGTACAAAACGTATGACAACTTCCTTTTTTTTTTCACTTAGCTCTACAAATTTTGGCTAATTGTGATCGGAGTCTATCCAGTTAACGTTCCTGATCACTTCTTTTCACATTAAAAGGTTTTTCGGGTTCATAATGAAATTTATGCAAAAAATCACGTTTTCACAAAATTTTACACTAAGAGTTAAAAGCACTACGAATTTAAAATTGTTTGATTTTTTGTCGCTTTCTGTCCTTTTTAATAGCGTGTGTTGCCTCCTCTAGCCCTAATGACCACCTGCATTCGGTCTGGCATGCTTTGGATGACGTTCTTGATGTTGACTTGTGATAAGTCGCGCCAGGCAGTAAGTGCAGCATCTCGAAGCTGGTTAAGGGTTTGTGGTGGGTTCGATGATAACTTTATTGCTCGTTTCAGTTTGTCCCATACGTGTTCTATCGGATTTAAGTCCGGGCTGCGAGCTGGCCACTGCAATTTTTGAACACCAACCTCTTGAAAGTAATCATTCACGATGTGAGCGACATGTGGACGGGCGTTATCATGCATTAAAATGAATTGGTCATAACCAATAAACCCTCCGAAGGGCACAACATGATCTTGAAGAATTTCTTCGACGTATCGAGTTGCATTTAAGGCGTTATTGACGATGACTAATTCCGTACGAGCATCAGAACTCACGCCACCCCATACCATTATAGAGCCTCCGCCAAAACTGACCGTCGGTGTGGTTGTCATCGCCAAATAGCGTTCCCCTTTCCTTCTCCAGACACGTTGTCGACCATCAGGTGCATTTAAAGCGATCCTGCACTCGTCTGTAAACAAAATCCTTGCCCATTGCTCAAAAGTCCAGTTAACGTGTTCGCGGGCGAAGTGAAGTCGAGCTACTCTGTGCTGTGGGAGGAGCTGTGGACCACGGGCTGGTCTTCTTGCTCTCAAATTAACTTCCTCCATACGTCTTCTCACCGTACGCTCGCTAACATTCACACCTCTGGAGATTTGAAGCCGTTGACGGATCTCAACAGCGGTCAGGAAGCGATTTCTTAAAATCTCTAACACAATAAAGCGGTCGTCACGAGCTGATGTGCATCTTACACCGCCACTACCTGGTCTTCGGGTGTAGCGGCCAGCCTCTTGATACCGTTTTAGTGCATATTGCATCGAAGAACGCGGCACGTTTAGGACAATAGCCACTTCACGATGGGTCAAACCTTGTTCGACTAATGCCACTACCTGTGCTATCTGACTTGATGACAAAGGCATTTTTATGGATCCTAAGGGGCCTTTAGGTGTTTATTAACCACAATAACAACAAAAGTCTTATTAAAACTTAAAATTTTTAGAACACAATTAAAAACTTCGACTTCGTCGGATTAATGACACGATTTAACTGAACTTTAAAACGCAGACCAAAATGCATTTCAAATTAGTGAATTACCCTCTTGAGATGAACATAAACATTTTTTCTACCCACTTACACGATAAGAACAAAGTTAGACACCCTTCAAAAAATGTTATCGCATGTTATGAGTTTGGCCAAGATTCCGTGCCGGTGAGTTTATTAACTTGAGGAATATAGATTTAACTTATGGGATAAAATTCTTTAAACATTTTTATTAAATATGGACTTATTTCATGTAATCAAATGATCGCGAAACATTGACCTAACTGTATATAATATTTTTAGATAGTACTAGCTGACCTGGCAAACGTTGCTTTGCCATATAAATTATTTCTAAGTAATTTGAGCGGGATGAAAAATGTTTAAATTACTAAAATGACTATTAAAAAATAAGGGTTGATCGTAGAAGGGTGAAAATTGAGGATTGTATGTATTTTTGTATGTTGTATCATAAAAAAATAGAAATTAAAAATTTTGTTTAAAAAATAAAAAAAAAATTATGGGTTGTACTACCCCTAACATTTAGGGGGATGAAAAATAGATGTTGGCCGATTCTCATAGAAACCGGATAAACACAAAAAATTTCATCAAAATCGGTCAAGCCGTTTCGGAGAGTATGGCAACGAAAACTGTGACACGAGAATTTTATATTAGATATTGCGGTTTACTAATAAAAAAATAAAGCTGATGTATTGGAATAAAAGTACGGTTTTGCAGCGTAGCAACGATGAAGGTGTTGTGTGTGGCTAACATTAGTTTATGTGTACATGATTTAACATCGTTTAAAGATAGCTTTGATCTGATCTGAATCGTCGAGTTCGTCTATTAAATAAAGATTATTTTCCTGTTCTAATAGTATGAATATTAGATTCATGTTAAGCGTTAATGATGCCTTTCGTTCATCAACATGCCATTATTAACGCATACGCAACGCAAAACAATACATGCTAAAAAAGCCGACTAAACGAGGATACAAGGTTTGGATGACGTGTGCACAATCAGGTTATTGCCTAGATTTTGATATTTACAACAAGTTAACCGCAGAGAGCGCGAAGCTACCAGCGTGGAAGTGTCGTGTCCAGAAGCCGTGAAAGACTACAACGCAAATGTGAATTTTGTAGACAAATTTGATCAGCTAAAAGGAAGTTATGCTGTAGACAGAAAATCACACAAGTGGTGGCACAGATTTTTTTTTCATTTCCGTGATTGTTGCGTTGTCAATGCCTTCTTAATTTATAAAGAACTGCAGTCTTCTTCACGCCCAGACTTATCCAAATCGACTCTGAAAGAATTTAGACGAAGTGTTTACCGGGGTTTAGTGGCGCCAGCATATGTGAGACAAAGACCCGATTCAGTAAACAGCAACCGTAGCTACGCAATGTCTTCTCCAGGACCTGCATTAATAAAACGGCACAAGCTTACAGTCCCTTGAGAAATTCGTCTGGAATGAAGCCGCTATCAGCCGGAGAGAATCACCTCTAGAAGATGCTGCAAATATAGCACCAAAATATCTCCAGTGCGTACTATATGGCAGTTCAGTACCTGTAAAGTGCCTCTTTGTCTACGCAAAGGAAAAAAATGTTTTGCAGATTTTCATAAAAAATAATTTTATGTTATATTCGCTTGCAGAAAAGTTGATTATAGTTTTTAATATTAATAAATAATATACATCATTCATCAATGTTTTATTTGTATCAATAGTCAAGGTGGTTAGCATGACTAACCACCTTATTCCTCGAAAACCTTTACACTTAGATTTTTTTTCATTATTAGTTTTAATGAAGTGGACATTGGTATTTATTTACGATACAGTCATCTACCTAATTATGTATTAACTTAATATCTTATATCACTGATTAATCAATATTTATTATCTTATTTATACTTTCTCAGGCTTTTAAAATAAAATAAACGTAAAAAACACGTGAACGCGGTAAGTTATAATAGTCGATCTTCTCTTATTAAAGTTGTCACTCATAATAGTGTAACAATCCTTAGTGTCCATATAAAATATATTATTGATAATAGTCACCCGATAACGGTAATTTTACATATAACTATATTGTAGATCGATAATCTATTCAAGTTACGTTTTGCATCTACAAAAGAGACTCGTTCGAGAAAAACCTTAAGATTATGTTCGACACGGTACTCTAACAGAACGTTCACAATAGGAATTAGCTTTTTTTTTCTATCTTAAGAGCTTGCCAAAGTGACTACTCTGCCTGATGGAAAGCATGAATAGAATCCAAGAGTTGTGGCCACCATACTCATTGCAAAAACTGACAACGCAGTACGGAGACCCACACTATGGCGGCCTTATGAGATGTTTTTTCACACCCCGCTTGGGGACGTAAAAGGCATGACAGTCATCGTGGCAGTGTAAGGCTTACACAGTTACCACGATAACTGTCACCCCTGCATCAATGGGCCTCCGGTCTCACACTCACCAACGAAACACAACAACACGGATGCTGTCGCTTTAGGTTGGTCTTCAGTGGGAGGGTAGTACTGCGCCGGTCGAGCCGAGCCACTCTTGCTGAAATCAGCATGGCTCTACTACCTCGTTTTTTATTTTCATAACGTAATAAGCAGTGCAGAGTAATAAAGTCAGTGTTGTTGTCGGTAGGAGCAAGCGGCGTCGAGTGACCCGCCGCGCCCCCGCCCCCGCCCCCGCCCGCGCCCTCACCCCCGCGCTCAGGTACGCGCCTCGCACCGCCCGCACCACCACCCCCAGCCTGTGGACATCGCTGCGTTGGGTGTAAACACTGCTGGACGAATCGAACGAAAGTCCTTTCCGATTATTTCGAGATGATGGAGTTGCTTCTGTGGAGACTCTTATATTGTATCATGTCACTTCGCACCCGGTTTACCGGAGCGCACTAAAAAAAATTCAACTTTCAAAATATCGCGGTCACCAGACTCCTTTTTACTGCACTCGGTATTGTGGATTCGATCTTTACGTGAAGCAACATTTTATGTGAGCCACAAACTACTGAGTCTGGGTGTTTCTGATACGCCTTTAATAGGTGTCGGTGAAGTTTCTCGCGACCCGGAATAAACTGCTAATACTAGACTAATCTAATGATCGAATCGAATTATAATGTCAAATATATGTTGTGCGCAGGAGCAGCAGCACGCTCAACGCGTCGTACTCGTGCGCCTCGACCGACGTCGAGCACGAGTCGTCGTCGCGAGACACCACCGTCACCACTGCATCGTAACACATACATATGTTAACTTGCAACAACGATGAGGACTCCAGTCTTAACACGGAATAGAGCGATTTTTTTACCTTCCACGTCATCCTTTAGATAACACTGACTTATTTCGATTTTCTAATAACAAACACTACAGTTCAGTTCTTCGTACGCGTGTTAAAAACAACAGTATTCTAATTGGCAGTTCATATTCAAATTTATGGATGGATGCAATACCAAAAATTGTTTTCCGCATTTGGTTTTGATGTCCCTTGCCGCCATGACGGACAAATTCATCTCCTGTTCGCTCTATCCATGGACTAGCCCTAAACAATAGCATATAAGATCGGTAGGACATGTTGTACTGCTGTAATTGAGTTACATAAGTTAGGTACAAATATTGGCTGTGATTAAGAAGTAATATGTATTGTGTAATGTCCCTGTAAGGTAGAAATATGTGGCTGTGAATGTAAGACGTCAATGTAACTACATGATTCGTACACTGAGATGAGTAAGATATACGCGCCTGAAACGATTGTATGTACGGTATGTGTTGGTGTATAAACTCAAATTGATGTGAGATAATTTGTAGTGCACTCTTACTAGAAAACCCCGAAGTTGTCCCCAGGCCTTTTTACCCTAAGTCGCAGTATTCAGAACAGTCCGTCTAAATATTTTATTACGTACATAACTTTGATATTTTCAACACTTCCTCTCGCGTGCGTTACATGAAAAGGGACGGAAGTGTGTAACAGAAAGTTTAACTAATGAATGCGTGGGATTCTTCACCTTGTAGACAACCTTGTAAACATTGTGTTAAAAGTTTTTTTTTTCTAAATAAGAGATCTACCAAACTGACTCTATTCTGCCTGATGGAAAGCATGAATAGAATCCAAGAGCAGTGGTCGCCGCACTCACTGTGAACGAAGACAGTGCAGTATGGCGACCCACGCTATGGTGGCCTATGGTGACCCGGGATCGTAGTGGGAGGGAAATACGTGCGCTGGTAATTTCAGGCTTTAACCGATTTGATTTTTAAATTTTGTTGGTTCGACTTTGTTGCAACGGGTCATCAATATTGTTGTATTTAAATAAGATTGTCTGACTGTCCATAGTTACCTCGTAAGCTTTTTTGATGCCTGAAGTTGCATATTTATCTTTAAAACCTATCAGTTTTAACCTCTCGTGTTAGGAGAGTTTATCGATTAACACTTCATGAAATTATTTTAAAAAATTATTACCATCGTTACAGCATATCAAGTGTATTAAAAATTCACTGCAGCCTTTCATTTTTATGTTGTATGTACAAAGCAGGCTTACTTAGAGCCGCTTGTTTGAAGATATATTACTTATTTCCTTTGTTACCCGCGGTCCATCCGCCTAGTTCATTTAGATGAACTGTGGCAAATTAGTTTTGCAATATTTTGTTCATAGTTCACTTAGGTGTAACCCATCACCTGAATAGATCACGGAAAGTTATTTTTCTTTTGTAAAACACTAATTTAATATATGTAACATTTAACTATTAGCTAATAGATAATAATAAATACTAATAACTATTAATGAGGCAGTTCATCAGCTCAGCTCTTGATGTATTGTATAGTCTATATATTTATATATAAAAGAAGTGAAGAAAAGAAGTGGTGTTAGTTACACCACTTATAACTCAAGAACGGCTGAACGAATTTAGCTGAAAATTGGTGGGGAGGTAGCGTAGAACCAGG
This sequence comes from Hypercompe scribonia, assembly GCA_949316085.1. Taxonomy (NCBI): domain Eukaryota; kingdom Metazoa; phylum Arthropoda; class Insecta; order Lepidoptera; family Erebidae; genus Hypercompe; species Hypercompe scribonia. Next base: position 549,524 of record OX438983.1, read on the forward strand.
AGACGGACATGGGATATTTTTTATCTCGTTCGACCGCGTTTCAGTCCAAAATCAAAAATCTGCTTATTTATTGCCTCTAAGGCGGAGCAGAGTTCGCGGGGTAAGTTAGTGTATAGTAACATAGATCATATAATGTGACGTTTTCCTCTTTAATCTATTATCGTCTATAATAACTACATTTCATTTATTATAAAATGTAAAATGTTAAGCTGTGGAGGACCTCAAACAGCGCAAGTGTAACAAACTTGTAGGTATCCTATATTTGAGCCGTTTACGAGTTGATACACTTGGATTGTGATTTAAGTAGGCGCTTCGTTCGACCAAAAGGCCACACCTTTATTGGCTCAAAGCGTAAGCATTGCAATCTAACGTGGCAACACTGTCAGCCTTCTGGGTACGCTGCAAGTGAACAGCGAATCGAACTTTAATAAATCGATACACAAAAAATCGAAATAAAAAAATTGATTTTGCAAAGATCGATCTCTTTCCGATTTACTTATTGTACGAAATTTATCGTATCGAAGCAGAAAAAATCGATTCTCGATTTTCTAGGGTGAAATAACGATTCAGTGGATCGATTCAGCACAGAATATCGATTTAAAAATCGATGTTTTTGGTCTACAAAATCGTTTCTTCGATAAATCGATCTCAGATCGCCATGCCTACTCTTAATTTTATTTTAAAGTAGTTCTTTTTATGTATATGTTGATTATTCAATTGATATTTCATATCTAATAACATATTTAATAGCATGAGGTACAAATAAATAGGTAATGTTACACAGGCTCTACATAATATCACTATTATTCTCTTATTACACTGTGATACTAAAATATATGGGTTTTCTGGTGAATTACGGGCAAAAAAAGTCTCACATTCCACGTAGGTGCACTGGGCGAGTGGACCACCGGCAACAAAGGACTTATTTTTGATACTTTTACATTTTTATATAGTTTTTTTTTTAACAATAAAGTGTTTAATGGATTTGTGATATCTGTCTACTCTAGCCTACCCTCTCCTGATCGAACCCTTTCGCTAAGAGTTTTCGATAAGGATATTTCGAAAAGTCGATTATGTATGACGGAAAAAATGCGGCATAAAACGGCATAGACTGCACAGTGCCGGTGTTAAGGAGTACCTTACCTTTAACATTAATGTATCCGAGCCGTGCTCTCCTAAGTAGTACCGGTGTTAGCTAACTAAGCTAATGTTGATCTCCTGCCCTAATGAGATTTACTAGAAGGTGGCTAAATAACGCAAACACCGTCTAATCTGATCTAACTCTGTTTTATTGATCTTATTGTTTTATAAATTTCCATACACTAAATTATACAGTGTTGAACCAAACTACATCGCGATGTAACTTGACGTGCACGCCATCTATCGAGCAGTTAGTAAGGTTCCACATAAATTTATGAACTACCTGATTATAATTGTTTATTGGTCGTAAACAACCGGTTATCACATGAACTAGCAAATTGCTTCAGAGTTACGAAAGGCGCCAGCGCCTGTGATACTACGAGTATGTTTAAATGCAGGTACAACCTTTCACATTATAATGGAACTAATTTAATTATTATTGAAACTGTAATATACTGAGACAGTATTGTAAGCCCGTATTCGTATATGAAATATTATTTACCAGCTTGTGATGCTGGTTATCACGATAAATAGAAACCTATGCGTTTTTCTGATGCATAAGCTATATGACTTAAATTTCATCTATAATCAATTTTTGTGTGAAAGAGTAAAAAACATCCATACACCTATAAATCCCTACAAACTTTCACACTCAAAACAGTGAATTTGAAAAATATTAAAAAAAAGTTTATCGATAAAAAATAACTGCGGTTTCTGATGATGCTTTATGGAGTAGGTAGGTACCCTATTCCATAAAGCGTCATCTATCAGAAACCGCAAGTATTTTTTATTGTCTATGACAAAGATTATGTACCGTATGCAATCGGGCGAAAACTTAATGGCTCTATCTATCGAGATTAAAGCAGTATTTCAAATACGCATCTAAACGAATTTTTCCATAGAAGTGAGATGTTTTACCGCAGTCAAAAGTAGGCTACATCACTCTAGCCTGTTAACTATCGTCAGACACAAAAATCATACCATGAAACGGCTTCGTTGCGATGTGAAAGAAAGACAAACAAACAAACACTCGTGTTTTTAAGGTTAGTAAGGATTGGACCAATCTGTAATCTATCGATTTTACAGCTCTTTCCACTTTATTCGACTGATGACATCACTTGGGTGAATAAAGTAGAGTTTTGGTTTGCCTTATTTCACCTGGAAGTATTCCACCTAGGTCACACCCTTGTGAAATAATAAGACCTAGCGGTGGTCTTTGTTCATCTTGTAATTCATTCATCCTGATGAACACAGACGAATTTTACATTTACCTTGTGTAATGTTATCAGCCACATACGGTACGATAATAAAACCTTTACATTTATGGTATAACATAAAAAATAGTTGAGGGTAGTTATAAATAACTTAAGTTACTATATACTATATACTTAACTATTTTAACTTTTTTATTGCTGAAACTGACTGAACTTAAGCAGATTTTAAGGTAGTAGAACCACGCTGATCTCGGCACGAACGGGACAGCTTGACCGGGGTCGTACTACCCTCGCACAGAAGATCAACCTAAAGCGACAGCATTCGTGCAGTCGTCTTTCGTTGGTGCGGGCGAGACCGGAGGCCCAATGATGCAGGGGTGACAGTTGTAGTATGTGTGTGAGCAGTGGAGTACTTGTGGGGTCACTGTGGAGTTGCCGTGGATCGAACCGTCGGCCAGGGAGACCCGTAGAAACAGTGGTACCGCTGGCCGCCCGTGGCATGGACAGGTGCCCAACCACGGCTAACCACCCTGTGAGGCTGCCCCGTCAGGTCGCGCATAATCTGTTGTGCCGGTTGCTGACCGGACGGTGGGGCCCGGCGACCACTTCCCGGAGGGCGATACGGGGACCTTTTCGTCCGACGGTTCGGTCACCGTCTTGCTTCACCGTAATATGAAACCACAGGATTCCAAATCTCAGATCACATTGCCACTACGACTGTCATGCCTTATTATGTCCCCGTTTCCCCCTTTCTGACATATAATCATGGCAGCGCAAATAAAAATTAATACAGTTACAACAACGGCACTCTCCTCTCCCGCCAACTCGCTTCTTGAGGTGGAGTTCACGAATATCCGTGGACTCCATACAAACCTCAGCGCCGTCCATCAGCACCTTAAGACGGTACGGCCGGCCATGCTATTCCTGACAGACACAAATACGCCGCCCTGATGACACGGCTTATCTCCACTATCCCGGCTTCATACTTGAGGAGCGCTTTCGCAAGGGCTGGAGTTTCTTTTTTCGTCAGGGCGGATATTTGTTACCGCCGTTTGCGCTGCCTTGAGGACCCTATCCTTTTCTATCCTCTGGCTTTACGTAGATTTCGGATCTACAAGCCGAATCTACGCGTGCCTCTATCGATCCCATTCCGGAGACTGAGACAACTCACATCTTTGACCATCTTAGTCAGGCAGCAGATAAGGCACAGGAACAATTTCCGACCGCTGAGCTGGTGTTTCTGGGAGATTTTAACGCTCACCATGAATCCTAGTTGGGATCTTCCAAAACGGACCACGTGGATTGAACCGCCCACGCATTCGCTCTCACGCATGACCTTACCCAGCTGGTACTCCAGCCCACCAGGGTACTAGACATAACAGGTAAAGCGCCCTCTTTGCTCGATCTACAGCTGACGAGTCACCCAGCGCAGTACACGGTATTGGTTCTCGCCCCTCTGGGATCCTCCAATCACTGTCTGGTGTCCACCACGGTACCTCTTGTTGCCCCGCCACAACCTGTGGCGGCAAGACGACGGTTATGGCACTATTCGTCAGCAGACTGGGATGGAATGCAAGATTATTTTGCATCCATCCCCTGGGCTCAACGCTGCTTCAAAGACAGGGATCTGTCGCAAAGTGGATCTGCCGTTGCTGGCGTGATCACTGTCGCTATGGAATATTATGTTCCCTACAGTGAGGTCGCCAGCACGAAGGCCCGCCTCTAATTCAATCGTGAGTGCACTCATGCTGTTACTCACAAGCAAGCGGCCTACCGCGCATGGGCCAGATGCCGCGCTCAAAACTATCTAGACGTAGATCACCTAAAAGCAGCGTACAACAAAGCCACCAAGGAATGCAAGAAGGCTTACATTAGAGCGGATGCCCAGTGCATTGCACGGACTGGCCAAGAACTCATTCCACACCCTACGGGTAGCCATAAGTTCTGGTAATTGGTCAAAGCCGTGCAGTTCAATCACTGCCAATCCTCGCTACCACCGCTGAAGTATCCCGACGGTTCGGATCGCTCGCCCATCAGGTGCAAGAGAAAGCGAATCTGCTAGCTGACCTTTTTGCGGCCAACTCCTGAATCGAGGACCGTGGCCTGCACCCGCCCACCATTCCGACCTGCGACGTTACAATGCGGGATATTCCTATTCGGCAAAGTGACGTCCGCGCGAAGCTACGGTCACTCGACGTCCGGAAAGCCAGCGGACCAAACGGTATTCCGGTAGTGGTACTTAAAAACTGCACTACAGAGTTGTCTCATACATTGACACGCCTATACAGCCTGTCGTATTCCTCGGGGATTGTTCCGGAGATCTGGAGAGAGGCGAATGTCCAACCCATCCTCAAAAAAGGCGACCGCTCCAACCCGGCCAATTACCGACCTATAACCATCACTTCCATTATCTGCAAGGTGCTCGAACGTGTCATTAATAAACAACTAGTCCGTCACCTGGAGGATCACTCGTTGTTTAATGATCAGCAATATGGCTTCAGACCGACCCGATCCAGATCTTCTAGCGTTCTTCACACACCTTTGGAGTGAGGTTGTAGATGGGGAGTCCTTGGCTATCAGCTTCGATATGGCCAAGGCTTTCGAAAGGGTCTGGTACCGTTCGCTCCTTTCCAAACTTCCGTCATTCGGCCTGGCCCCCAAACGCTGCAGCTGGGTGGCCGCATTTCTGCACGAGGGCCGCATTAGAGTCCTCTGCGACAGTGCCACCTACTATTTTCAGCAGGTTAATGCTGGTGTAGTTCAAGGTTCCGTCCTGTCACCCACACTGTTTCTTCTACATATCAATGACATGTTGACCCTTAGCAATATACATTGCTATGCAGACGATAGCACAGTTCATGGACGATACTATGGTCATCCTACAGCCAAATTAGCGGACGTTGAGGAAAAGCGACAAAAGCTTGTCACTGAGCTCTACCGGAACCTAGGCCGCATTTCTCGATGGGGTCATGAGAATCTGGTCGGGTTCAATGCCAAGAAAACACAGGCGTACGCGCTCTCTGCCAAAAAGTCTTCATTCCTTCCAGTCCCCACTTTTCAGAACACTCAACTGCCACTGCAGGACAATCTCAGTATCCTGGGTATGAATATTGGCTGGGACCTCAATCCGCGAGAATATATTGAAAACGTTACTAAGGCGGCCTCGCGGAAGCTGGGTATACTGAACAGAGTGAGACGGTTCTTCGCGCCTGAGTATCTGTGTCTTCTTTATAAGACCCAGGTACGCTTCTGCGTGTAGTACTGTTCTCATCTTTACGATGGATCCGCGCAGTATTTGCTGGAAGCTTTGGATTAGTTACATCGGCGAGCAGTCTGGATTATTTTATTTTTATTTATTTATAACTTTATGCACAAATACCTACATGCATCGGCGGACTTAATGCCTAAGGCATTTTCTGCCAGTCAACCGATTGGGTGATGCAGAGAAGATATGAGATAGGTGCACTTAAGGATAAGAAGTAATTGCCAGAGAAGTATATATAGACCAGATAGACCATAAATAAGTAAATATACTTACATAAACACAAATATATAACACATACATACATACATATATAATACACATACACACAACTCATATATACAACTCATATACGTGCATACATATTACCACTATAAGATATACTAATACCAGGTGGTGAACTAAGACTTCGCCATTTCAGCCAGCAAAAGCTTCCTCACCCGAACCCTAAACGAGTCGCGACTTTTAGCCATCCTGATTTCGAGGGGAAGCGCGTTCCAAGAAAGGATAACCTGCACGAAGAACGAAGAACCGACAAACTCAGTGGAGTGAGAAGGACAGAGTAGAAGGAGATTATTAGCCGAACGTAGATTTCTGTTATGGTTGTTGCTCAATAATTGAATTTGTGACGTTAAATAAGTGGGAGGGGATGGGGAATTGAGAAAATATAGTAATGAGAGTGCACGCAATTTTCTGCGTTGACGAATAGGTAGCCATGTGAGCTGGGTCCGGAAACTGGAGATATGATCATACTTACGAAGGTTAAAGGTGAATCGAATGCAGTTATTGAGAAGATGTTCTAGCTTGTTGAGGAGATCTGCATTCAGGTCGTAATAGCACACGTCACCATAGTCGATCAGAGGGAAGATTAGAGATTGCACGAGCGTTGCCTTAGTTTTCACGGGAAGGAAGTTTTTCAGGCGGTATAGTGTTCTCAGGATTCCAGTAACCCTCTGGCACACGTATGTAACTTGATCACGCCAGTTCAGTGTACAATCAAGTTGTAAGCCTAAGTCTTTCACTGTTGCACAAATGGGTATAGTGGCATCATTTAAAGTAATCTTGGGCAGCACCTCAAGGTTGACTCGGGTCATCAAACGGATGCTGCCGATAATTATTGCCTGACACTTTGTCGGGTTCACAGATAACCCAAACCTCTCCGACCAGTTTTGCATAGCTTTGAGATCTGTGTTAATGAAATCGATTGCTGTTGCTATGTCTTCAACGCTGGCTTGAGCGTACAGTTGCAAGTCGTCAGCATACAGATGATACGCACTACGAAGTTCAAGAGTTAAAAGGTTAATAAACAAAGAGAAAAGCAGAGGAAAGAGTATGCCGCCTTGAGGGACACCAGAGTCGACATCGCACCAATCAGAGGAGAGATCATCCACATGAACGGACTGCTGGCGTCCCTGAAGATAAGATGAGAACCATTCCAGTGCTTCGGGCGAGATCGCTAGATAGGAGAGGATGGATAAGAGAATATCGTGACTGACGGTGTTAAAGGCGTGTGAGTAATCAACCAAAACTAAGACCGTCACTTTTTTATCCTCCAAAGCTGCTCTGATATCACTAGTCACCTTGAGTAAGGCAGTGGTGGTGCTGTAGCCAGGCCTAAAACCGGATTGAAATGGGCTTAATAAATCATTTTTGTAAATGAAGTCAGAGAGCTGCTTATGCACACAGGTTTCAAGAACTTTGGAGAGCAATGGAAGGATGGATATCGGTCTGAAGTGATTGGGCAGAACAGGATTTGTGATCTTAGGTAGAGGAATGATGTAAGCTTTACGCCAAAGTGGGGGGAAAGTGCCAGAATGTAAGGAATGATTAATGATGTGGGTAATGGCGGGGTGAAGTTGGTCAAGTATATTTATGATCATGCGTCTGCTAATTTGATCGTAACCCACAGCGTTGGATTTGATGGAAAGGATTATCTTTTTGATCTCATCCTGCGTAACTGGAACAAATTGAAAAGAGTTAATAGTAGAAGAATTTAACCTCGCCAGGTAATTGACAATGCGATGCTTAGTTAGGGGATCCAAATAAGTAGAAGTAGAGAAATGTAAATTAATGTCGTTCAAACTAACCATCATCGGTTGGTGAGTACATGTCTGCTTACCAATACCCAGGCTTAATTATCGATAACCCGAAAGTCACTGAATCCCTTGAGTCTCTGCAGTTGCGAAGAGTTGCCGCCTCTATAGCAGTCCTCTATCGCCTTTATCATGGAGAGCGTTCTGACGAGCTCTTCCAACTGATGTCATTCTCTCCGTTCCTCTACAGGACAACTCGTGCTGACCTTGGAAGTCACCGTTTCGGAATGATAGACATACGCTCCCGAACTAAACGGTTCGGCTCTTCCTTCCTGTGCAAACAGTTAAAGCCTGGAATTCATTACCAGCGTACGTGTTCCCCTCCCACTACGATCCCGAGTCCTTTAAGCGGGGCGTGAAAAAGTATCTCATTAGGCTGCCTAGCGTGGGTCACTATATTACACTGTCGTCATTCGCAGTGGGTATGGCGACCACCGCTCTTGAATTCTATTCATGCTTTCCATCAGGCAGAATAGAGTCACTTTAGTAGGTTGTAAATAAAAAAAAGATATCCACAAATTGTGCAAATGAACATAAAACTTATTTAAATATTTAGTTGTCTGTAAATTTCAAAGTTTTCATTCTTGAACCTTATGTGGTATACGCACACTGCGTATGATATACCTCTTTACGTGTTTTGGAGTTTAATTTGAATTTACTATTGCACGATTTAATTTTAAATGAGTCCATAATGCCGGTCGTTAACATTTATAAATTAGCAAATCAAAAAGGATAGAACAGTTAGTAACCTAGGCACAATTAAGAATTCTATATGTAAATTAATTGTGTCACTGACACTGGTCTGGCCACTTTAATTTTTTAGTTGTATATTTTGTAAATAACAATACCTACGTTTATTATTTAGATATATAAGTATATTAGTATAATTAACAACAAGCAACGTGAAGTTACAAAATCAAGACATTGACAAAGTTGAGAATTCATTCACTCAGCCAAAAATGTATCTAGCACATGGTGCGGGTAGGGAAGTAAGTGACGTAGGAGTCTCATGTATCATCGGCAGTCCCCAAACCTTTGACTCGTTACAATTTAGTAAATTACACACGGTAATAGCACCAGCATTGTTTACTTTCCTTGCTGTTTTCTTATAAACACACACTACGTCACTACATGGGAGAAACGGCCTAGCTTTTGTTTAAGGAAAACTTGTGGTTGAAACGAACTGTCCTACGCATATCTCGTTTCGTAATAATTGCATACAGGAATTTTTAACGGCTTCCAGATATTAAGACTAGTCAGTCCTCTCTGTGTTCAGATGAGACACGTTTAGATAAGAGATAAGGTGCTCGGAGCCCGAGTTATTAACTCGGCTATATCATGTAGATTTTGACGCAATTTGACGCAAATGGGACACTGTTCGACGCAAGCGCAAGGGGATGCAGGTGAAAGTCCAAGAGGCGGAGCCTACGCGAGTGGGTGGTACCAGCGCGTGTTTGGTTTGAACAGGCTTTGAAGGGAGACACAGCTTTAAAGTAACGATAAACAACACATTGCGCCGTTCTGTTTCCGTTCGTCTAGCGAAAAGGCAACATGTTGCAGCTATAAGCACTTAGGGTGTGACTTAAAACTGAAACATGTTATTTTACAATTACGTGCGATCGAACAAATAGGGCAAAGTAATATTCAATATGGTGCATACACGACAAGACATTGCTTATTTATAATAAAATCAAACAAGTGAAACTTGACGCTTGTATTTCAATTAGGCCCTTAAGTGATTCGCATCTATACTTATTTTTAGGGGGGTGCATCTACACATCTACACATAAGTACTATTAACTAATATAAAATGTAGAATTATATACGGTGGGCCAAGAGTTCGTTAACATTTGAATCTAACATCTCGCGCAAACATGTTACGGGAGTTCTTGGGACCGATACTACTGAAATTTGCTAGCTACAATCGTAACACAAGGTTACAACAAGGTGGAGCCACTTGTCACACATCCAATGAGTCCCTATCGGTGGTCAAAGACATGTCTCCGGAAAAGCTGATTGCCAAACCAGGCGACATTCCATGGTCACTCTGAAGTCCAGATCTATCTCCAGCAGACCTCTTTTTATGGGGTTATTTGAAGAATTGTGTCTACATCAATAAACCAAATACACTACGTCGACTAAAAAAAAAATCAGCGAAGACATGTCATCGATCCACGGTCTCTTTGCCGACGAGTATTCGAAAATTTCGGTACTCGAAAAAATAAATATCAACTAATGCTGTCTTGTAAATAAATAGCTTTTATAATATATCAAATGGATTTTTTCAATAAAATTTTTTCAAATGTTTACTAATTCGTGACCCACTCTCTACTATTGGTTCCAAATTCATCCGAAAGTACTAAACAGACTATAGAGAATAGTCTGAAACCGCTTCCTCGTGCCATACAAGTATCACGCAAGTGAAAATTTCGATATTGCACCCTTTAAATTTCTTAATAACTGGAAATCTACGTGTACAGTGTACTAACCGTACTTGTACTTAATTTTTATTGTGCTCACCCACTTTCAAGTTAAATGAGAAACATTTGATGTATAGGGTCAATACGGTTGAGGCGTGACGACGCATCGCCACACCATGTGTCGCTACATTGTGTAATAATAATAAGTGTAAATATGAATAATTTTTCTATGAAAGCTACCCTTTGTACTGACCGATCATTTCTACAAAATAATTTCGACGCTTGACATCCGTCAGACGTCCTGCAACTGTTTAATTTTCTTAAACATGCTTTTATTTGCTTCATTTACAATGAACTATTTAAAACTTGAAAGTTAAAACCTACTTCTACTTAGTTATCGTGGAGAAATAGATCTATGAAAAAATTAAATAATTATTCAGGGAAGTAGATTGCTTTATAAGTGTGACAGGTACTAAAGTGTGTCTCGTAACTTATGACTTATGCGATTCGGATATTAAAATGATGAATGAAAGTCACAGGTGCGGCACGGGGCGTCATGTGCGCATACGCAGGTAGGCGTGCCACCGCTCCGCCCCCTGTTATTGATACGTTATTCATGAAATGCATACAGTTAACTAGGTATGCGATAGTACTAGTTAGGTTTGTGATTCAGAAGTTCAGATGAGTGAATGTTATAGCTCCACGTGCGGCATGAGGCGTCATATGTGCGTGCCAAGGAAGGCGCGCCACCGCTCCGCCCCTACTGTTGGCACGTTATTTTAGAGATGGATGTCTCTAACTAAGTATGTGATCGTTCTGGTTAGGTGTGAAAATCAGAAATTAACCGAGTGAATGTAGTGTGTGCGGTAGAGGGCGTTCTATGCGCGTGCACAGGTAGGCGCGCCACCGCCCCGCCCCTGGTCACCGCCCACACTCCGCCCCGTTGGCACACTTGAGAACACAGGTTCTCATATATTCCCACACTCATGTCGCTGGCGCCATCTGTTTTATATTTATTTTCATGTTCTATTTTTTATTATCTAAAATGGCAGCCTGAAGGTTTTTTTTGTCTCACTCGACCATGGTTCAATTACATCCTTATTGTTTTGTATACATTCGATAGCGTGCCAGAGATCCGGGTTACTCGTCCAACCGCCCACATCCGCCTCAGTGATTGACATCGAGGCGATCTGGGCGCTCGTATCCCTGCATCTACTATATTACGTTATATTTATTGCAGCTGTGGGCCCGCTACCGACTCGACGACGTTCATTTTTTGAACGTTGCGATAAACGTCACTGTCAACGTCACTTGTATTCTTTATTTTTTTGTAAATCAAGTATAAAAACAATAATGGCAAAAAACTGTGTTTCAGTCGATGAGCGGCGTTTAAAAAAGTTGGTTTACGATAACATTAGCCCTGTACAATAGCATTTTTACGTACAAGATTAAATTGTAGAAAGCGTTGAGAATTACTGGTCTGTTGGTCTAGGAAACCTGACTGCTAAACCAGTTCGTGGGTTCGAGTTCCAACTAGAACAAATATTGTGTGATGATCACGTTAGTTCTCTATATGGTGTAATTTATCTGAAATATTTCTAAATTAGATTGTACAGTACTGTTATATTATAAGTATTTAATTTGTGATGTGTAAAGAATCTAAGCTTACGAGATGATCTCGAGTAGGTACTGTGCAGGTAACAGTGGCTCGAATAAATACGAATCGGTTTTTTGAGGGGATTATTTTAACAGGAGTTTTAGGATTATATAAGGTATTCTAGAGTGAATGTAAGTGTACCGATGAAGCCGAATAGAGAGACATTTGAGTTTTGTACCAAATTCGGCAATCTGGTGGTGTTTACGAAAGCCAACAACATTCCCATAAAGAAATCTGTAGTTTTTTAGAGAGTTTTATAGTCTTAAAATATATTTTGACATCAGTGACAGTTGACACTAGTATCATTATAGAACCCATAAGGTACGTTTTAGATGTGAATTTTTATATTTATACTGTGTTACACTTTATTTGTGATAAAACAGGCACGTAAAGAATGAAAATATAGGTGTACAAAGTAAAATCGCTTGTTCAAAGTAACTTTCGTAAGTTTCGTAGCCTTCGCACGGCAACTGTGCCGTGATCTATGTGATCAAGCTATGCGTTGAGGACTACAGTCTTCTTTTTGTAGCTCCGGTAAGTCGGTGAAAAGCTGCAATAGAATTGTGTTCTTAGCAACAGTTTACTGTAAGGCCGTGGATCGCAGCCGACTCAAACGTACCCAACTATGGTGTTCTTCCATCGATTTAAAAAATAGTAGAGTGATTCAAAATGTTACTTTTGAGACACACCAACTAAAGTATGAAAAAAGGTGGTCAAGTTTTTATACAGTAGCAAATGCTGTCGATAGGGTCAACAAGGTAACTACGACACAACTGATGCTCATACAAATACAGACTAGTACCGTAACCGTGATTAATAATTCCTATGATTACGAGGCGGTAGACAGAAGGCCAAATACCTAGTCGATTACCGTAAAGAAACAGTGATGTAGGTCGAACAGACGGCGGTACCCCCTGCGGCGACCCTCAAGGGACGCCTAATGAAGGACAGACGCCGTTGCCCGACCTTGAACCTGTTGATACACACCTCTTGGGTTATACTATACCATCCTTTTTCAAGTTTTCCTTTATCCAGGCAATTTCCTTTTGTTTTTCCTGAAAATGTCATTTTTAGTTCCTCTGTAAGTGTTCCACCGCTGGTATATCGCGTGTATGACGGTCTATCTAAATGGTTTCACGTACACGCGATGTGATTCTAGAGAAATTTAATCTCACGATTATCGATACTGACAAATCAACTTGAATTACAATGTAGGGTTACAAAACGTTACCAAGTGATTCAAATGGAGTCGTAAGGCGGGTCAGATACTTGTATTCCACCAACATAAACAAGTTAAAAAACTTTAGGACGCACGATATCAATAAGCTATTCTCTGTAAGTTAAACACAATATTTTTCATTATAATTGTGTTATAGAAAAAAAAAATACAATTATGTACACATTTTTGAACAATTGATAATTAATCGACATGCTTTTGTTACAAGCTCTGCGCGTAATTGCTTCGAAACCACAAGTTTTTGACCATAGGTCAAATGTGTAGCCACACTATATATAGCTATATACGAGTAAGTGTATGTATAGTATATAGCCACCACGCATATATATATGTTCACTCGTCAAATCACTTTTTATAAAGTCCTCAAAGTTTTCTGTGAATCGTGATTATATTCATTTTAAAGCAATTCTTCAAACTGATGCAAAGGTCATTTTATTTAGAGAAAACGAGCGCATTGATTTAAAGCTTTGGAAAATATTGCGCTCCGGTGTGCAAGGTATCCTAACTCGTGCCTGTTACTATTAAACTTCTAGTATCTTAGCACTATTAAAGGTGAATTAGTTAAAGTAAATTATAGGTAAACGATCAAATTTTTAAATCTAGACTTCAAATAAAATATATAAAACTTAGTATTCTGTTTTCATTTATTATTATCTAAGTTTGCACAACAAAATTACTACTTACAAACTACACATTTCTCCATAACATTCATTGTCTTTTTACAACAAAGCCCATACATTTAATAAATAATTCGTACATTCAACAATTAACATTTTAACACATTCGTGGTTCACAGATCTTGAATGGCGTTTAATTGACTACTTACAAAAATAATATTATCCTTATTCTAAAATACTGTATCAGTCTCAGGAACATTAAATTGAGCTAATTTACTAAATAAGCTGTGGCACACGCTATACTAGAAAAACTGTGTGGGTCAATTATCTGTTATCAATCTCGACAGCCGCCGTAGACTTGGTCATGGTACAGGCGCATCCGACGGACACGAGCATGGGGCTCGTGCTACCTTCGGTGTCGCTCACCAGCACCGTGTCGATCACCTCCTTGCACGAGAAGTTGAAGTTAAGATACGAGTTTTGCTCGCAGCAAGACGCCTGGCCGTCCTTGCCGTCGTGGGCAGGGCACATCTTATCAGGCTTAGAGGCACACTTCACTTGTTTGATGATACGCGGTATTCTGTCGGGATTCTCGTCATATTCCACCACAGATTCGCAGATAGTCTGATCGGCCAGCTCGGAGAGCAGGCCGCTGGGGATCGCCGAGGCGCTGGGCACGAGCGAGAGTGCGGCCGCGAGGCACGCGAGCGCTACGTACACCTTGAAGCACATGCTTAGTAGTATTGACCGGTGAGGAGGAAATTGAGCGAGTGAGTGCGGACGGGGGCACTTGTGCGCGGCGTGCGATTATCTTACGATGTGATTCGGAGTGGTGCCGAGGTGCGCTTATATACACACTTATACACACCTATGTGTCATCTCGGTAAATCCCTCTTGTTTTTACGGCCATCGATTAAATAGCTTTTAGGTAACTTTTACTTTAAAACAATCAAGTGAAAAATAAAATGTATACAAATTGAATATAATTAATTAATGCGCTCTGCTTTTGGCATAGGTAAATAATGGTATCAATGGTTTCGCCTTCTTTTTTACTTACAATTTTTTATTGGTAATTGCTTTGCGTATAACTGTATCGCTTCAATTGAAAAAGTTTTTTTATTCTTTAACAGAAGTTTGTTTTGTTTGTGCATTCTTAGTTTTTGTGAATTATTTTCATTTTTTTGTTTTTAATATTTTAAAATACGAATAAAAAAGAAAACTTAACTGTAATTTAAAAAAATAATTTGATGAATATCATTGTGCTGGGTAAGTAGGCCGTAGTCACTCGACTTGAAAGTGTGAGACTAGGGGATCTGAATCGTTTTTTTTTTGTAATACAGATTTGAGACCGGATCATGTTTGTTTACATAAAGCCAGTCTCCTAATACGAGGTATGATGGTAATTGATACAATGTGGATATGAAACAGGACAGTTAATAACTTTAATGGATTTTACTAATAAAGTCTTATGTTTTTCTCGAAATATGTAGCAAATGCAGATCAATTTAAAAAAAAAAGAAGTGATAACACATCGCTTATAACGAGATCATCAGGTTAATATTTTGGTTCTTAAATTATATAAACAAAATTAGATGCTGTCTTTAGTTGTTGAAAATAGATGTTTTTTTTATTTTGCCCATTTGGGTGGCGAAGGGATGACTGACTAAAAACCACCCCGGCGTTCTTCTGCTTGCCAACGGCCGGGAGCGATAACCGCAAACACATTCTGATGTTAGGTTTTGTTTTTTTTTTTTTTTTTGAATTGACGTTTAGCTGTTGGCCTCAGATGGCCTCTACAACTTTACCCGGATTAAGTTACGGTGAGCGCTGAGGGCTCTCAACGGTTTGTGGTTACGTAAAATTTATTTGACTGCCTCAGTTGTGCAGCGGTAGCGAATGCGACTGCTGTGCTCGAGGTCTCGGATTTGATTCCTGGGTCGGACCATATGTTAGTATGATCTGAAATTATTTGTTTCGGAGATTGGGTGTCTTCTATGTATTTGCATACCCGACGTCGGACTTGTTTTAAGAGGGTTGCAGCTACATCTACATATCAGTACTATTAGTTAATATAAAATATAGAATTATACCGAGTCTTTACCTATGAAATCGACTTTTTTTTTATGAAAGAAGTTAAAAATATGTGTTTTTCTATGTATTTTCTTTTATACCAGGGGGGTGCAACTGCAACCCGTTGTCCCCCTCCCGACGCCCATGCGTCTGTATTTACAAAAAAAATATTTAAGTACTCATCAGTCAGTCTAGTTTTCATAGTACAAGCTCTGTTTACTTTGAAACTAGATGGCGTTGTGTGTCAAATGTCTGAAATATTTATTTATTTAATATTATTTATATTAACTAGTAATTGGATGATGCCACTACAATTCGTATTACTAGTAATACTTGCCTTCTAGCTTCTTACAGGACAGGTTTTGCGTACTGTCGGCAGTTTGTATATTCTATGATATTTGCTTGCATACCACCGTTATAGCGATCTATTAATTTCATGTAATATATTGATTGTAGAAAAATGGTAACGTTAACGTGGAAGTTAATTATTATTACACTAACTTTTGAAGTGGTTTGAGTCACTTTTCAAAACAAAAAATTATAAGAAGAAGTTGTCGCTATACGCGTTATGTAAGTCAACGATCAGTTGTGACCTTTAAAAGATCGATTCATAAGAATTAAAATATATCACGCATCGAATTAATGGGTTAAGGTGTCTTTTCAAATAAAACAGTAAGATATCTTCACCTTTTCTGACTGTTTCTTCGAAAATAACTACATTTATTTTTTTACTGAGTACCTATCTACGAAGTTCGGAATTGAAAATGTCTTGACATGTAGACCCAGTACTAAACTGCTCTCAATTGTGGTGCACCGCGTGTTATAACGTTACGAGACAGATGTTTGACTTCGATGTAAATAATTATGTAAAATATTTAGCAGAGCAGGGAGGGCGGTCACGTAGCGTAGCAACGCGACGACGTTTGATAAATATGAGTGATTTGTGTTCAATAGCGAAGTGCAGACCGTCGGTAGTTACGCCGAGGAGAATGAGACGTAATGAACCACTCGTTAAACCAAAACAAGCCATTTATTTCCCCGGCGACTGTTCGTATCACTAATGTACTAATTCTTGATTTGATGTTATTTGTATTAAAAAAAAATGAGAAGCAACAAGTAATATTTTATAAGGTAATTTTAATTAAGCTTCCTTGGATTGCCCTTCTGACGATTAGAAAAAAAATTGTGTGAAAAATTTTCAAAAATGAGGTGGTAAATTAGAGTATGTAGAATTCAGTTTTTACAATTCATTATGTACGATGAGGCATTTTGTAGATGGTGATAAAATTTATAAATACGTTAATAACGTATTTGTGATATTCATAGTTTACGATACAAGTTTCCCTTACATTACTTTCCAGAGACATTGAAGACATACTCTCAAACAGTTGAGAAAAGCGTGCATTTCATAGTTGATGTTTGTAGTATTTACTTACACCGAGTGTATTGATTGAGGTGAAATGAAATAGCGAACAGCAGTTAGGTTGTAAAGGACGGCGAGGCTTAGCTGCGGACGTGAGTCACCGCAGAACTCTTGACTCATCGAGCGAATGGATCTTCAAATATTTGGTACAATACTTATTTACAAAATAAAATACTTTGACTTATATCCTAACGACCTTAACCAAAAATATTACCTCCAGTTTCTACTTCTCCGACTGCTATAGATACGTCTTGTCGTCGGATTTGTACTTGTGAACGGTTTTAAAAGAATTTCTGAACAGGAGTAAATATATTTAAGTCTAGTAGACCTTCCTCTGCATTTGTTAATATTAACGATGAAAATGCGTAGATTTTAATCGTAACAGATATTATGGTGTATGCACATATATCAGTATGTATAAGCAAATGTTTAAAGCTTCGAGAAAAATAATTTTGGTACATATTGTAGGTAACAAAACTGAATTGGGATATTTGTCAAATTAATTTCAACAATCAATAGTAATTCTACCACAAAATAAGTATAAACATACACGTGAAGGTACACTACCAATAATGTCTGAAGTATTATTAAGGTATATTATTAGTGTTCAATGTGAATGTTGCCCTTTATTGGATATTTCAGGATATATTGGTTCAGACGCGCAGATTAGCTATGAAATCGCAGAAGTACCAGGGGGTGCAAAGTAAACACAGAAATCATTATAAAAATCTTATTTATTCAACATAACCGATACCAGCTCGGTTTAGTACTAGGTACCTAGTTTAAAAAAGATGCGCCAGCGCATCATTTCTTACAACAGTAATATTAACTTACTTGTAAATGTTTCTTGGCATTCAAAATATACAATTATATAATCGGGAATCGGTGGTATTATTGTTCAGTTATGACCGCCATAACCTGGTCAAAACCTCAGGCATTCTAAAGAATGTAAAATCTATATTATCGCGTCAATCCCTGATCACACATTATACAATAAATATAAAACTAAAAGTCACTTAGTCTTTCATTAAATAGCTACGTACAGAATATCACTAGTGGTCCACCTGGGCTCGGCCGGCGGGCTCGGCCAACCATCACAACCGTCATAACAATCAATAAATTAAATGCGAGTATTATCTTCTTCCTCGGCGAATCACTCACGAAATAAATAAGTCACTGCAGGCAGTGGTGGAACGTATAGGAACTATGGGTGCGGGCCAGGTCTGGGCCGTTTCAGGCTCAAGACACGTCAGAGGCCAAAGTGGTCTCCTCTATGAGGCAGTTGCAGCCCACTGGTACTTTCATCGCCCTCTGTGCCTTTGACTCCTTGTAGGTGACTTGTACGAAGTCGTAGATCTCCACACATTCGCTGTGGTAGCCGTGGTGATGATGTTTGCAGCAGCCGTGCGACGTGTGCTCGTTGCACACGCTGTTCGGCCGGTCGGCGCATTTCAGGAACTTGATGCGCCGTGGGATTCTGTCTGGATCTTCATCGATGTGCACTTTGATGGGACACATCGTCTTGTTGATAACCTCGGACACCACAAACTCCTTGTAGGTCGACGGCCTCGCCGTGACGTACGCGAACGCCGCGATGACGACGAACGCCGCCAGGAGATATCTGGTTGTATATTGAGACATATCGATAGTGTCGGTGCTTGTGTCGTAGGAAGCGTGCGCTCACCCAAAGGTTGTGTTGCGAATAGTAGGTGTGGTAAGTTACGGCGGACTTATAAATACGTAGCACCCTTCTACGGGCGGGCGGCGCGTGGCGGAGGCGCGCCGGATCCTGCCGCGCCATTCCATTTAGTTATCTCGCGCGCTTCGCTCGCGCTGATACACGTACGCACGCTGCGCGCTCTCAGCGCTACATCGTACGTGGGGTGTCCATTGCGTTTTTCTCGAGGATTGTTTACAGTTTCAGACAGTTTTAAAAAGTGTGGTGTTTTGTGATAAGTTAAGTACAAGACTTTAGTAAAAATATTGCTTTCATTTGTAAAAATTTGTGAACATTGCCTTTCGATATAACTTTGTGTTATGGACGAATTCGTGTTAAGTATTCGTGAAAAATAGATAAGAATGTTTTGTTATTTGAAAGGCTGACCAATCGAGTGCGAGAGCGAGAAACTGTATGTATTTGGTGCATCCTGACTCTCGAGAGTGGTGTCTTGGCGACGGTTGCGGCCGCTGGGTGTGCGCCGACTCGCTATTGGTCGCTGATTTCATGTAATTACAATATTCCTCGATTGGTTAGCCTGTATGTTGTACACACAAAAATGGGGCGGGGCTTTGTTGTAGGAAGCAGTAGCAAACATTTCTTTTCCATATGATGCAAATGGCATCCATGTATTGTAACAGTGTATCTTCCTACAGAATCCAATCACTCACGAAAGGCCATAAGCTCACAATAAAGGCATTTAGTATAATTTCTTCTATATTCCTCATACCTTTTTTTGCTATTCTTAGGTAAAATTTCGATTATATTGTTAGCTGTCAGTTTTAACCCATATCATACAGTATGAGTTTGTTTAATTTTATGTATATCCTGTCCTGTCCATTTGTCGGATCAAAACTTGCCTGGAAGGGAGTGCTTTTAGCAACAAGACCGCCTATTGTACATATTTTCTTATAATATTCAACTATACTATTGTAAATGGTGTACGATAAAGTACATTCTATTCTATTGTATGAGTTACCTAAGGTTGGTGGAAAAGTTTTAATTTGGTAGTTTTTAAAAAATAAATTTCTATGTCAAAAATGAAGTTTTCTTTTTATCGTGATTCATATGATCTAAAATACGTCTATAAGACGCCATAAAAACTTTAAAATACGTATCTATGATACGTCATTATTGTTAAAGATGTTACATGCCAAGTTTAATTAGCGCACGTTATCTCTGAAGTCATGACAAGTACCTTATAATAAAGTAAATAAATCTCCCGCTCAAATGAAGTGACTTGTGAACGAGTACAGTCCGACAACGCATCTGTCAACAAAACGCACATGATTTTGTACTGTAATTATTACGCGAAACGAGGCGTGTGTATGCTTCGTTGGTGTCTTAGTGTAAATCGAGGGCATATGTTATAATTAAAGATAAGATTGCACTAATTATCTAAGTAAATTGAAGGTATTCATAAAAAATCACGTTTAGAGTTTACGTGTTTACAAATTTACATTATATTAGATTGACTTTTTAATGCTAAATACAGTAATAATAATCATTAATATTATCCCTCAAACATGCCATGTACTGTAATTCCTACATATCAGGAACAACAGTAGTGATCCACGAACATCAAGTTATGACACTCGAGAAGTCCCAAGAAAAGATAAATTGTCTTAGGACCTGCAATGGAATTAGTCGAAAGTAAATTGGAGAAGTTAGAAATATAAATGCACTACCCCCCTTAGCAAAGCAGGAGACAAAAATGAAGAAAAATAGGCAACACCCTTTTCAAGTGGGAAGTATCACGGACATATAACGCTAAGGGTACTAAGTGAGTGAGAGTGATTAATTTGTTATTAAAATTTTCTGTTTATAGAAGTGCTTAATAAGAGACCGGAGTTTGGACATTGAGGTCTTAACCCTCGTACCTAAGATATATGTAAAGACGTCGGTCCTGTGTCGGTTCTCTCCCCGGCGGTGTCGGATGGCCGTCGCATCGGATTGTAAAAGTCAAGAAAAAAAACGATAGTATCTCTTACGTAGTTTGCTGGTCTCCGTTGAGATTGATCGCCTTGACCGACATCGGCTAGGTGATGCCGACGACTTGATTGCTATACCTATGTATGACAGATTTGTAATGACACGCGGCAATCCACAAAATTCTCAAAAAATAGTAAGTCTCAGATGTCACCTGTCACATTCATTTTACCAAAGACAACATTTTCGGCGGATATGATGAGTTCAGATGTTGAGTTTTAACACAATGATTGACGTGAATAGAATAGCAATAATATTATTTAAATAATCCTGCTTTTAATAATTCAAAATAAACTCATTTTATATTATTTATTTGTTTAGATTGTAGATAAATACAAGATGTTGGGTAAGAACCATAAATAAGAAAAATGCATTACGTCATTGATTCTCACTTACGGAATATTTATTTTCAGTTATTAAAAATGACTAGTTTTCATTGTTAAACATCACTGCATATATTGTTTACGAGTGACTAGGTACACACCAAAGGTGAAGTCATTATTTGATCAGTTACTGACCGTTTTCAGAACAGTATTTAACTGTAACTTCAGTAAACATTTATATGTATGACAACTTTACGATGATATTGTGGTCACTTCCATATTTAAACTGGGAAAATAGGAATAGTGAAATTAAGTATTGAATTGTACATTAACAATGAAATCGGCAAAGAGGCAAAAGTTGTACAATTAACTAATTTGTTATTTTACTGTAGAAGTTAGCGCTCGTCATGTTCTGCGCTTTCACTGGTATAAAGCCGATCCGATGAGCAATACGAAAACGATTTACAAAAACCGTTGACGTAAAAAGGCATGGTTTTCTAGAAACCACAAGTGGAGTGTGCCCGATCTACGTAATGTAGGAAACTTCATTTCTCATTTCTTGTAAGAACCACCAAGTTTGTAAACAATACGCGTCCATGTTTACAATTTTCCTTAATACGTGTCCGTGGGAATTATTCCTTAAGAATGATGAATGAATTAATATATTTAAGTAATTGATATTATGACATAATTGCCGTTTTCCTGTCTGGAACGTTTAGGTACCTACAGTGTAGCGCCAAGAGGACACCTTATGTGTAATGATACAAATGCAATTAGAAACAAAATAAAGTTTTCATATAAATATAACTTATAATTAATATATTTTTAGTTCATTCATAAAGACATGCGTCCATAGAGTTTCCACCAAGAAATTAGGGCCCCAAGATAACCTCAATTACAGGTAGTGCATCAGACGAGGCTCTGGCAAACAAAACATCTCGATTAGCAGCAATCGATTCGTCACCTGTTACGTGGGACCAAAATACTGGCAAAAAGTGGGCGTTTAACATGTTTCTGCCTACCCTGTCGGGGAATCAGGCATGACTTTATTTATTTATTTATTAAAGTTTGGAAAACCAACAGCTACAAAAAACCAATGGGCAGTTTTATACACAACATCAAGCCAATTATAGGTTTTCACGAGTAGTGACAATACAAGCTAATAGAGGTTCTGGAACACTAAATAACACAAAACTACAATCGCATAAGTGCGACAATGAATAAAGGGAAACAAAAACAATAAACAAAAGCAAAAACAAAAAAAGAACTACCTACCTGTTGGAAAAAAGATACGATTCATCAATCTCCTAACAGTGCCGCCATTCACTGTCTAATAGTGTCGAAATGGATCGAATAGCAACTCCTTGTATAACTCGTTAAAGGATTTACTCGCTCGCAACACAAACGAATTCGATCTGTAATTCGCACGCGCTACAGGTACAAAGATAGGTGGATTAAACCTGATGCTTCTTGTAGGAACGCTAAACTTGAGCTAGTGTAGAAGGTTAGGGCAGTCCACCTCATTAGATAAGATTTTGGATCATCAAGGATATCAATGTGATTATCAAGAAGAAGCTTTGAGTCGTGGCAAACTCTCAAATCGCGAATGACTTCACAGTTTCGCAAAACCTGTCCCGACAGGTTGTACAGTAATCACTCAAACGTGATAGATCCTCTTGAAGAGAAATCACATCTGGGGTTGATCTAATAGGCGAAAAGATTTTCATGTCGTCAGCGAAGCAAAGCAGACTCAAGGTATGAAAGCAAGAGTCGATGTCGTTCATATAAATAATAAAAAGTACGTAAGTGTATATATGTATCATAAAGACATTTATTGAACTTAATAAAATAAATAAATACAAATTAAATTCCAATTGTAAGGTATACAAGACACAATCAAATCAAATTCCACTCACAATTTTTAACAGTACTAAAAATGTTACCAAAATGTGTTATTACGTGTTATTATTGCTCAAAAACATTTGGACAGATTACATTAAAAAAACCTACTCAAAATAATAACTTGGAACATCTCTTTCCAAGCCAGACAGACCTTTTGAATTACTCATCAAATACACATTACATATAAATTAAATTCAGACTAAGACCAATTGATCGTACTCTTCGCACAATCATTCGCCCTAGGAATCGAACCCTCGGTCTGTGGCCAAACGGTATCCGACTGCTTGGCCATAGACCGGTTAACCATTAGCCTTAACTAGTAAATCATTTCTTTAAAGAATTTCCTTTGAAGAGGTGGATTAACATCTATTATAGTATCGACGGCCAAGTTTAATAGTTTACTCAAGCCGAATATTCTTGCACAACCCCGATAACAGCGCCATTTACGGTTACGGGATTCGGGGACACATGCCTATTATGCATAATTTTCGTTTTTCGATGTTCATCCTTAGTCCCACTCGTTTTGAAGAATCATCCAAACTGTTCAGCATTTCTTCCACATCATGCAGAGATACCGCCAGGATGACTATGTCGTCTGCAAACCACAGATGTGAGAGGTATCGGTCATTGATATTGATTCCATGTCCGTTCCAATCGAGCGTTTTGAAGACGTCTTCCAATGCATTGGTAAATAGTTTCGGAGATATAACATCTCTCTGTGTTACCCCACGATGCAATTGGATTGGTCTTGTGCTCTTTTCTTGTACTTGGACGGTAATTGTTGCAGCTTCATAGAGGCATCACAGCACCTGAACATATCAGAAGTTGACCAGGCATCTCTGCATAGATTCCTCGACAGCCCAGGTCTCGATGGTATTGAAGATTTTCTCGTAGTCCACATACGCTAGACAGAGAGGCTGGTTATATTTCTCTGTTTTTCGATTAAAGAATTAGAAGATGAAATTTTTACATGACGAAGTAAGAATTTATCACATATATTTGTGACTTTAAGTTTTTATTTCTACTGAATAAAGTTAATTCAAGTAATCAATTCTCTATTTGATATATATATTTAATCAATTCGATATTTATGTCATAGGTTGAATGGTTACTTCATTTATAACATATTATTATTGTCAATTGTTAAATAAAACAAAAATTTGTTTTACAACTGGAAGTAAACATTATCTGAAATTGTGTTGATTATACTCTGTTTTAAATGTTTATCAAAAACATACACGGACAAAATTTCCTGACACTCTAATGTCCTGTAAATAATATTTTTTCATAGGTAAAAATCGTAACAAATTTACACCACACATTATTTTTTGCTCAGTTGCAGGATAGGAAAATAATTTAAGATAGGCAGAGATGAAGATTTATCACTCACAGCCACCTATAGCTATAAGTTCTGGCGATTAGCCAAAGGTGTGCTGTCCAATCACTGCCAATCCTCGCTACCACCACTGAAATGTTGCGACGAATCATTCACCCATAAACCGCAGGAGAAGGCGAAACTGCTTGTCAATCTTTTTGTAGCCAATTCCCAAATCGAGAACCGTAGCGCACACCCGCCCACCATTCCGACCTGCGAATCTGTAGTGTAGGATATCCGTATCCGGTAAAGTGATGTCCGTGAGGTACTGCGGTCACTCGGCGGCTTTGCGAAAGCTGTGTATACTGAATAGTGTGAGATGATTCTTCTCGCCTAAGCATCTATGTCTCCTTTATAAGACCCAGGTTCAGTCCTGCGTGGAGTACTGCTTTCATCTTTGCGACGGATCCGCACAGTATTTGCTGGACGCTCTACATTGGTTGCAGTGACGAGCAGTCCACATGATTAACAGTCCTGAAACTACTGAACCCCTTGAGTCGCTACAATTGCGAAGAGATGTCACCTCTATGGCAGCACTCTATCGTCTTTATCATAGTGAGTGTTCTGTCGAACTCTTCCAACTGGTTCTACCTTCTCTCTTCCTACACAGAACTCTCCTCTCCCGAACTAAATGAAACCATTTCTTCCTGTATAACTTGGTTAAAAACTGGAACTCTCTACCGCCGCACTTGTTTTCCTCCCTCTCTATGATCCTGGGTCCTTAAAGTAGACGTGAAAAAGCATCTCATTAGGCCGCCATAATATGAGGCCCATACAGAATTATCTGCATTCGTAATGAGTATGACAACCACCACTCTTGGATTCTATTCATGCTTTCCATCAGGCAGAGTAGAGTGTCTTTGGTAAACCAAGAAAAAAAAAACGAGAATTTATATCGTATTGTTCAATGTTAGTCCTGCTTTGTTTCAGGCCTGCTTGTTGGTTTAGTGTTCAATGATCCTGACTGCTGAATCTGATCAGCTCGTGGATTGGATGGCCATTTAGGATAGATGACTTTGTGATAAACTCGACTGTTTGTTCTGTGTCTGGGTACAATGTATCTAAAGTATTGAAAGCTCTCGAACTAAACGGTCATGCTCTGCTTACTTGAACCAATCAGTCAAAACCTGGCAGTCACTACAAGACCATGTGTTTCCCTACCACTATGATCCTGGATCCTTTAGGCGGGTCGTGAAAAAGCATCTCAATAGACCACCATATAATTACTATACTGCTTTGTCTACATACGCAATGAGTATGGTGACCACCACTCTTGGATTGTATTCATCCTTTTAATCACGCAGCATAGAGTCACTTTGGCAGGCTCCATGTATAGTAACGGACTATTGATTCACATATATATTTATATATACATACATAAAGTCACACCGGTTTTCCAAAGGGGTAGGCAGAGACAATTGATCTCCGCTTACTACGGACTTGACACACTTCTTTTGCTTCGTTTACATTGATCAATCGCTGCATGTATGTTCATCGAATCCTGGAACTTTTTACATGGCCTTAGAACATCACCGATTTGTTGAGTAAACGTTCGCCGTGGAAGACATCTTCCGACAATTCCATACGTGAATCAGTAGTCGGTTTGCCAGAGTACAGAATCTGCCTAGCTTAGAAGTAGCCTAGAAGTTATTATCATTATTTAAAATAAGTAAATCCAATGAGATCGTGTAAGATGTTTTAAAAAAAAATCTGTATATAGACTATTTAAAACAATTATTGCTATTATGTACGTAATAGATAACATGCATCCCACGGTGTGGTGTAAAACCCCACAGCATGCGCCGAGTCAACAATTATCGGCTCGTGCCACTAAGCGCCGCAATTACAAATTCATAACGAACATTCAATTGTCGCTCTAATGACATCGCAGACGGAATTAAAATTAAACATATGTCACATAGGTTGTTTTTTTTAGTACACTAGTGTTAGCTTGTAATCATACCCTTTTTATTTACAATAGTACAATATACCTGAACTTTACTGAAATTTTGATAAAATTTGGCTATCCAAGAATGGAGTTAAGTAAACTTGTACAGTAAAAACAAAGTTATATTATAATATTATAATTTTTTGATGTTCTTTACAAAACGTTTTTGGCTCCGGCTGTGTAATATTTTCATGCATGGGATGCAAATAAAGAGCCTGTATACGAGTATATCGTATCAAAGATTTAACTCTTTTGACACACTACACAATCGCTACAGTCGAAGACGAGATTATAGGTGTATTTGTGATGGCGGGTGACAAGCCCACACGATAGTTTTCTTAACCGAAAACGATTATTTGAAATTATCGTTTCCAAATACACATGCAACTTTTATAACTAAATAGATTTTGTGTGCAAAGGTCACAGATATATATATTCTCTTCAAATTTTAAAAAGCCATAGTAACCGCTCGCGTCTGCACGCGCCTGAGTGATGTTATGCGTCGAAGCACTAGTTTACTTGCCATAGGTTTACCGTTTCAAGAACGGAAAAAGTGGCCAAGTGCGCGTCGGATTCGCTCATGAAGAGTTCCGTAGCAATGATTTATGACGTATTAAAAAAAACTACTTACTAGATCTCGTTCAAACCAATTTTCGGTAGAAGTTTACATTACAATGTACATCATATTTTTTTTTTACACGCATGCATTTTACCACTTTGGAAGTGTCTTTCACTTTGCGCGAATTCAAATTCAATTTAGAAAAAAAATATGTTAGAAACCTCAATATCATTTTTGAAGATCTATCCATAGACATCCCACACGTAGGGGTTTGATAAAAAAAAATTTTTTTCAGTTCTAACTATGGGAGACCCCAAAATTTTCTTTTCTTTTCTATTTTTGTGAAAATCTTAATGCGGTTCACAGAATACATCTACTTACCGAGTTTCTACAGTATAGTTCTTATAGATTCGAAAAAAAGTGGCTGTGACATACTGACGGACAGACAGACATAAAGAATCTATAAGGGTTTCGTTTTTTGCCATTTGGCTACGGAACCTTAAAAAGGAAGTATCATAAAACTAAAAATATGTATAAAGTAATTATTATTCTTCTTCAATAATTGAAATTAAATTAGCCAAACGACACTTTACATAGATTATTCGAAAAACTAACCAAATGTTTTGTTTAACAAACATGCCTTCCAACAAAAAGACGTGACATTCTGATTTTGTTCGCATAGTGCTCTAAAAGCCTAATTTGAAGAGTCTTGCCCTCTTGCCACTCGCAAGAGTAAATTCACACATCAAGTTGCGAGGAGGTTCTGCAAATGTATTCAGTGTAAATATATAAAGTTGTTGTACAAAACTACCAGTATTTGATTAATAATGTTAAGCTGTTTGTACTTGTCATCTCCTTACTCAAATCTACACCAATATTGTCAAAACACGTTTATTATAACATAGAATGCGAGAAGATAGATAAGAGAGCTGTTTACTAAAACATACATGTCATGTCTAATATATAAAAGTCTCGTGTCACAGTTTTCGTTGCCATACTCCTCCGAAACGGCTTGACCGATTTTGATGAAATTTTTTGTGCTTATCCGGTATCTATGAAAATCGGCCAACATCCATTTTTCATCCCCCTAAATGTTAGGGGTAGTACAACCCTAAATATTTTTTTTTATTTTTTAGACAAAATTTTTAATTTCTATTTTTTTATGATACAACATACAAAAATACATACAATCCTCAATTTTCAACCTTCTACGATCAACCCTTATTTTTTAATAGCAATTTTAGTAATTTAATCATTTTTCATCCCGCTCAAATTACTTAGAAATAATTTTTACGGCAAAGCAACGTTTGCCATGTCAGCTAGTGTCTATATAATTTCACACAATAGGATTTTTTGTAACTTGTATCAGAATCAATGGTGAATTTTAGATGTTTCACTATTCGCTACATGGCTACGGTGTTTTGATTTTCGTGGTGCTTCGTATTAGAAAACATACGGGGACGTGGTATTCGATGTTTCATTTTTCTAGGTCATGTAACGCATTCAAATTTATTTATTGCACGCTTAAAACAGTTTACTATCCAAGAAAACATTTACGCATGTACGCCAGCCTCAAAACGAGGAGACAAGCTAGTATTCTGCTGTTAATTGACAACATTCACAATAAATATACCTAATTATTATAAAATAATTAACGATTAGTGATTAGTGACGCGTGTTTGTTTAAATCCGTCTGTTCATCCGCCAAATATCCACTTCATTTCCTCAAATTGAACTCATCGCTTTCGTTTGTAAATATTTATGTTCAGATTATGTTAATTTTATGATTGTGACTCATCTTGACCACCAATGCTTTAGATTTCTTAAATTATGTATTTATAGCATAAGACTTTTTAGCACATTTTTTTGTTTCAACGAATTATATGTTGTGTAATGACATGTTATGTCTCATTGTATTTACTGTGATGTATTATTAACAAAGTGTGATGTATTACTAACTATTATGCAATAAATTATAATACAATTTAATATTTAATTTTACTCATTCCATATAACATTTTGGCTAGTGTTGTATTTAATCACTTCGTGTGTTTATTAACTTTTTTTTTATTTTAATAGCCTGTCAAAGTGGCTCAACTCTGCTTGATGGAAAGCATGAAAAGAATCCAAAAGTTGTAGTCACCATACTTATTGCGAATGCTGACAATGCAGTATGGTGATCCATTCTATAGTGGCCTATTACGATTTTCTCGCCTCACTTAGGGACGTAAAAGACATGACAGTCATCGTAGCATTGTATTGCACACATTTACTCGGACAACTGTCACCCTTGCATCAATGGGCCTCCGGTCTCGCACTCACCAACGAAACACGACAGCACGGATGCTGTCGCTTTAGGTTGATCTTCTGTGGGAGGGTAGTACTGCCTTGGATGAGCCGGCCCGTTCATGCTGAAATCAGCGTGGCACTACTACCTGGAAACTGTTTTATTATTACGTAGGATTGGTTCGAGAGATAACACGGAACCCTCTCATAACAGTTGACGTAAGTGACCACCGGGAACCGATACTTCATAGATCACCTGTCTCTGATTCCCAAGGAACCAAAACCTGAGTGCTACGACTACGTTCACCAGACCGTAGACACGGCGCTCCACACTGGGAGAATGTCTGGCGTAGGTGAAGCAGAAGCGTGATTTTGTTTCTGCTATCAAAGTGGAACTCAACTGTTTCCTTCTATGAGCAAGTTATGCTTGTGAAGGAGATGACGGAGAGAGGCCTGGAAAGGCTTAGAACTATCCTTATCTAATATACAAATATTAAAAACTTCCTTCTTTAGTGGCTCTTGAATTAAGTGACATATATTGCTAGGTATATCTAGAAGTAAAATACAGTCGAGAGAAATGAATCTGGTTCACGAAGATATCCAAAAGTGTCGGTAACTAAAAAACTGGTATTGATAGCATATTTGTCTTCTCGTAGTAAAATGTTAAACATCCAATGTCGACTGCATTGACATTTTATCGTATTGTGACCAAAAAATGTAAAGTGTACATCAATATTCTGCTAGTCTTAGATATTGATATTTTAACGCGAGTGAAACAAAAAAGCTGTTCAGATCTCTGTAAATTAAATTTGGCGTTTCTATGCAGTTGAACATTGATCAGGGACACAACTTTTTTATGAACAGAATACGAGTAGCTGTATTAAGTCAAAATTCACTCTCATTTTGTTTGCCTTTTTTTAAGAATTTTCTTTTCTAAAAGTTAACTCCCGTAGGGTATATCCTGCATCGCGTATACCGTTTATCGGACTTTGTAAACATACACCAAAATTTATTAAAGAACACCTAGACTCAGAATAACAATTTGTGGATCACACAAAGTGTTGTCCCACCCGCAATACTTGGCGCGGAAGGACGTGACGTGGCGACCGCTTAAACCACTATATCATACGTGTGGTGCTTTAAGCCTATGAGATTGACCTTCAAGCTATTCACGAGCACAATCACAATGACTTCAATGAATATGTTTATTTTTATGTTTACATAAAACGTACATTACATAATATATGTGCATTAAATCCAGTATATTAGATCGTACGTACCTACCTACCTACTACCCCTACAACCTTGACGGCAAGCGAATACCGTTATCGAGATGAGTCATCGTGTTTCAATCGCGTGCGCGACTCGCGTGCCGATGCCATTAGCCACGCGAGAGCCTAGCCGTCCCCCCGTCGACGCCCTACAGGCCAAAGTAAAAACCCACATCATACGCTTGCAGTTATTCTTAAAAGTTGCACAAAAATATATGCTGTTTGCACAATATATACTTTCCTGTTCTGATGCAATCATTCATTACCGCATATAGAACTGGTGCTCGTATCGATAGAATCCGTGAAATCTTATGTAAAAGTCTATAGCAGGGACAATTAGATCGTCTGCTGACGTTATTATGGGTTGCCACGGCATGCGTCGCCACGTAATATGATAGTATAGGATACAGGTAACGTCGGTAGTGGTGGTGTGGCGATGGTGATTAAGACCCCCTCGAAGTAAGTATCTACTGCCACTCATGGTTACTTACTACTTCACTTAAGAGCTGCTTATACAGCTGCATAGCTAGCTTTTATATTTATGAATGCAAAACTATGCTTTAAAATCAATCTAGCTACCAAAGTACATGCACCGTCTAATAAGAAATCAGATGGTCGTGGCTGAGATGTGTGTAGTAATTATATAGTTTTTAAACCGCAAGTAAAAAGTCTAGTGTACGTACTTATTTATGCTTGTATATATTTTTTAAGATTTAGTGATGAGAGATGGAACTTGAAAACGTTTTAAGAAAATATTTCGGACAAAAGTCATAGTCGAAAAGACATCAACGCAGTCGCTTTTAAATTGTTAATATTATATTCTATTATGAACTAAATTTAAGATATATATATAAAGATATTCGAGTCTGTG
The DNA here is from genome assembly GCA_949316085.1 of Hypercompe scribonia. Classification (NCBI taxonomy): domain Eukaryota; kingdom Metazoa; phylum Arthropoda; class Insecta; order Lepidoptera; family Erebidae; genus Hypercompe; species Hypercompe scribonia. The sequence goes on from OX438983.1 coordinate 580,898, forward strand.
TATATATGTATATATATATATACACTCTAATTTAATTGCAATAAAACATATGAATAATTGCTGTGCACAAACATATACATGTTTGTGCACAGCAACAAAATATAGAGTATTTTTCTGACCTTAATTGCTTTTATAACTTTATCGAATGCAATCCTCCTTCCATCGAACTGACAATTACAATCTTTAACAAAAAAAAAAACAAATAAAAACTGAGATATGCCGAAAAAACTTAATGATGTTGCAACATAAGTAGACACCAAGGACATTGAGTCGTGTTATCATAACAAAAATTATTTTTGCATAGAGATGATACAACCATTTATTATACAACTCAATGGCCACGTATCGTTACGGTCAGCGGTCACCGCAGGCCACGTGTGCAGCAGTGTCTCAACCTACAGCCTCTCTGCTAATTACCTAATGATGATTGTGTGATGATATTTTTGATTTGTAGTGAAATGTAGAAGTAATATTTACTTTTGTAGTCAGCGACGAGCAGAACGTTATAGGCGTATTCACGTGATACTTTAATTTGTAATATTGAGTAATAGTGTATTCAGTATAGTACTCTCTAACACAGAGAACAGTTTTGCTTAGAAACATTAGAAATTATCGAAAAAAAATCAAAACTTACAGACTGTTAGCAGCGAGCTTAATTCTTGTTATAATTACATATAAAATCCGGTTCTATAAAAATGCCAGCATAGTGTGTACGTACATTAAGCAGTGTCGCCTTGAATACTTACAAACCACTTATAACAGTAAACATACATTGTACATATTACAATTGTGAGGCTCAACGGCCTTGCGAGGTCGTCGCGTCGCGAGGTGTGCGCGAGTGTCAAGTGCGAACACTTACGGCGGAGATGCTCACAATCTGCTAGTGCTCACTGGTACCCTAGTACGTACAAAGTAAAATTCTGTGTTCAGACGGGTTGAAACAAGTTTGTAAATTGAACGGGCAAGCTTTGTTTGGGAAGAGTCACCGGTTTGAGCAATTATTTTTAAATCAATGTATTTGAATTGAATGAATAGTTAAGTGCTGAACTAATGAGCTCACAAAAACTTGAATTACACTATTCGAATAAGGTCATAAACTGTCAAGGTTAAAGTTAATACAAAAACTATTAGTTTACAAAGAAACTCAATCTATAAATACCCTATTATTACTATTATTAGCGTAGTGGTTACAGGTCATCTCCCCGCCTCCTACTCTTTTGAATGTTCGGGTTCGATCTCCACATGGAACAACACTTGTGTTGTCCACAAATTGTTGTTCTGAGTCTGTGCGTTCTTTGGACATTTATAGCTATATTCCTAGTGCAGGAGTTGACTTATTAAAAAAATAAAGAAACAGTAACAACGATATTTTTATTTTACCTATTATTTAATTATTGAGGGTTTCAGGTTGACTACTGTGAACTTGTGATGTAAAATAAAGCACGTATGATAAATTTATCAAAATCCGTGTAACTCTTCCAAGTAGTACTCTTCGTCTATCTTCCCTCTTGCTCTAGCTCTACAGGAGAACGCGTGTTGGTCTTGGAAGTCACCCTTTAAGAAGGATAGACATACACTCTTGAACTAAACGGTTCGGTTCTTCCTTTCTGTGCAAATCAGTCAAAACCTGGAACTCATTACCAGCGCACGTGTTTCATTCCCACTATGATTCTGGGTCCTTTAAACGGCCTAGTAAGCCCCATAGTGTAGCGTACCATATCGCATTGTCTGCGTGCGCTATGACTATGGTAACCACCACTCTTGGATTCTATTTATTCTGCCCATCAAACAGAGTAGAGTCACTTTGGCAGGTCTTAAATAAAAAAATATTTAAAAATATTGACACGTGTTTAGAAACGTAGAGGCAAGCAGATCTGGAATATGAGGGAGACGCGTGGCGGCGTCGTTGGTACACGTGGACGAGTGCTTGGAAAATACCAGTTTTTGTACCCATAACTGAATAATTAGTGTTGTTGTAAGTCGAACCACCCGCATCTTGTTGCCACCATCACTCTGTTTGTGTGTTTACCTACGGGGTTTACCTGTCGTTAATTTTTGCGAAAAAACAAACAAAATAGCTATGTAATAAGTGTGGACTTTTCAAAGATTAGCCATTTTACCTTAATCAAATAATGGTGGGTATTAAAATTAATTTGTGTTTTAATTTTTATATCCATTTTTGGGTTGTATCTTACATAATTATTTTAATGTCAAAATAAAAATATGTGGAGAGCTAGTCGACTTATCTGTTTGACAAATTCACTTAAGCACAACTATATTTGTAAATAAACAAGTACATACTCTGTATGTTTTTGTATATATTTGTAGCTAAACAACAAATGAAATGTAATAGTCTTATAACTCAACCAGTTACAGTTCATTATGAATTATTCATGAGTTCTACACCGATCTAGCTGGCCAAGTTTGTTGAATGCAAATCGCCATACACTTTTATCAATGGCTGTATCGTTGGTAACAAGTTTTAATGATACGCTGTTTCTAGTTTCTGGATACACTAGTTTCTGGTTTCATAATGTATCTGTTTATTTAAATTTTTGATTATGTTTTCATTAAACTTAAAAATTTCTACAAGCAGTAAAATATATGTTCTTAAGTACACCAGCACTAGTCCGACTCACGTTTAGCGTCGATTTTGCTTGAGAATTTGTGTTAGAGCAAAAGTGAGGGATTTCGAAGGTATTTCGAGTGCTTCATGTGTATATGTAAATTATTATATACATAATTAAAAGCATGTAATTAAATAATGTAGGTGGTTTGTAGTTTTAGGTATATTACTGATCTTGTGAGTGAGCTCGTTAGTCAGAGCAATTTCGCTAATAAGAGAGTGTCTGTTTCAGACGTAACGGTTTTTTGATGAGACATCTTGTTAAGTTAATATTCATCGTCCGATGAATTTCGTATGACGCAGATAGCAGACTTTAACAAGAATTGGTGGCTGGCACGAGCTGGCCGGCCGCTCAGATGTTTCAACCTAGCGGAGGTTGCACGCGTTGGGCGCGCGCCACTATGAATCACACCGAGGGATTATCCCATCGATTTAAAAGCTTTATAAACACTAACACCATAACTTAAACATATGATACAACAATCTAAATTAATCATATAATACTTTAATATGTGTTTTTTATAATTTGAATTTAAACAGTTTTCCTTCTGCCTGTACGGTCAAACCCACGGATTTTCCAAAAATGTAATCTAGCTGGCAGCGTATAACAACAGTTCTTACACACGTTATGAAATACTAGATTTATTGAGTCATTCGGAAAGTTTTTTGCGAACACAACACACGCGGCAAAACTTGACTAAGAATTTTAATGGTATTATGGCGCGTGGACGCAAATCGACCAAGTCTCAAGGTCTTTAGTCGATCAAGACCTTTCAAACACAACATAGATCAAAACTATTAACTTTATAAATGTGTGGCAAGTTAACGGTGATAAGATACTATAATTATAACTGTGATATGAATATTCATAACATGCAGGTAAGTAAATAATTGTGGTTGACGGATGTTGCGGTTAGTAAGCTAAATTATAGAAAATTAATAACGTTACTATTTTTAATACAGAATAAACGTTCGTAGTAATATACCACCAATGATTAGCGCGTTTTTATTAATTAATTCAATAAATAGAACTATGCTGAAAAATAAAAAAAATATGGCCAAGAGGGTCAAAGTAGAAGGGTCATCTGAGGGTAAGTGATCACTATAAGGACGTCGCCGGATGTTGATTGACCGCCGTACAATTACGTCACTCACTTGCTGAAACGCAACGAGCGGTTTTGTTCTGAAGAATTCAGTCTCTCATTCACTTGGTGAAATAAAACGAGCGATTTTTGACCGAATAATTCAGTCACTCACTCATTGGGTGAAATGCAACGAGCAGTTTTGTGCTGAAGAATTCGGTCACTCACTCACTTGATGAAATGCAACAAGCGAATTAGTCTCAAAAAATTCGGTCACTTACTTGGTGAAATGTAACGAATGGTTTTGTGCCGAAGAATTTGGTCACTCACTCATTTGATGAAATATAACTAGTGGATTTGTGTACGAAGACTTCGGTTTTAACCTTAATGCTACGAACAGTTTCAGGACAATGAATAGTTCTTCTGCAGCTCGATTCGTTGGTGGTGATTACCATTTATCCATTAGATAAAATATTATATTTTGTCTTACAAACAATTGAAAAGTGAGATAACGTGGTCTTTAAAGTATATTTATGATTTTACCTTTGTTGTACTGACTGAAAATCAGAAGAAGAGAAGAATCAGAAGACTGAAGAGTCTCTGAATGCTTTTCTGTTGTGCTACGAACCAACTAGTAGTTATGTTGACGACAACCACAAATGATTTTGACTCATAAGTGGTCTGCCAGTAAGTTTTCCTTATCAGCAACATACAAGTATAAGATAATGAAAAATCCTGATGATGTGTTCAAGAGATGTGCTGACGTGTGAGGGTAACGGTACATCTATGCGTCACTGTGGGGAATGTCTCGTGCCAGACGCGTGGGCATTTCAACGTACTGATCATTTATTAAGCAATTGAGATGATGTCACATGCCACATCACAACCGCCAAAGTAACCGATTTCTTGATAATGTGGAGGAATGACTATTGTCTCACGTCTGTCAATACGAAGGAAAGATCCTCTGAAACGATCATGCCCAGCAGGTTGCGACTCAACGGTTCATGTTGGGCAGTTTTTAATGTACTAAACCTCCTTACTATGTCCAGCTGACTAGATAAATATTGTTGATGATGCTAATTGGAAAAATTTCATTGAGATTGAGATTCATCAAATATGAGAGTAGTAGTAACTCCACAGTTCTATGTCTTCGTTAAATAGTACTGAAGTTTGTTTTGTGATTATGTGAAAGACGGCATGGTTACAGTACGGATTTACTATTCTTCAAAGTTTCGACTTAGTATTCACTTCTTAATTCGTATTATGCATGTGTAAGCCCACTCTATTTACACCATGGCTCGCGAATAACCATGCTCACTATCTAGAATTAGTAAAGAAACCAGTAGTGAGCTGGACCAGTCGAGTGGCCCTAGTTTGTAAATGTTACAATTCTGTTAAAGTTATGGTGACAAACTATTGCATAAGAGTACTCGATAATAGATTGTTACAATTGAATATGATTTTTTCTGAATAAAATAAATTAAAGAGAATTGTGTGTATTGACCACCGTAAGAACTACTAGGAGAGAAAGAGATAAATCTAATATGGGCTTGTTTAAAATTTTATTGTCAATTCTTAATCAGAAACTGTTAAAGCATTTGAAACATGAGCTATAGAGTAGATATGCAAAGGGAGTAGTTACATCAGCAAAATCTGAATTTAAATACTAGGCTATTGGGCAATGAAGAGATTTTTTTGGACTACGATTAAAGTATAGTGAGGCGGCTTGTGGTCCTGTAGCTACAACACTTCGATAACAAGCATCCGCGAGCACCCCACTCCAGAACCTACCGAAATGTCCGGGTCATGTTTACAGTTGTAAGTGAAAGATAACGATTGCACCACACACTGAACGTGCGTCACATGAGCACTGCTTGCGACAACGTGTGTTACTTTCACTGCGCGTGCGCAGCGTGCCGGCGCGTCCGTCCTCTTTCACCGTGTGGCCTTGACCTCGCGACGTCCGCCCCACAAACAGCGAGCCGACTCCTGCATGAACCGTACACCGCTACCGTAAACTTAGCGCATATGTGTCTATACGGAACGTTTTGGTTTAAGTTAGTGAAATATAAATATAAACAGATGTGTTGAGGGATTAAGGATATGGAGTATCCCTGTGCCGTGGGTGCTGGTAGTAGTAACTTAAGGACCAAACTACGTGACCTGGATGTCGTAATAACAGCTGTTCCCGCACACCACCCCGCCGTAAACCCCGGTGGGGTGACGGCCCGAGGGAGTTTCCACACGTTAAAAAAATAAAGGACCAAATTACGTATGACAACAGTACTACAAAGGGAAGTAAAACTTGAAACAAATCCTATACCTAGGATGTAACATAAAAGTTTCTCAAGGAAAAACACTTACTGAAAACAAAGTCTTAAGACAGGTCGAAAATACAAGTTGACGAGAATTGTCAAAAGTCAAAGAGAAAATGAAAAGAGCAAAATTATTACTCCAATAATAAGGACTTGTATCAGCACTGCTCTTCGTAGGATGGTTTAATTGTTTATATAATATAAATAAAAAAATATTGTATAACAGAAAATACCAACAGACGGATTTCGTAAAACACATTGCAGTTAAACGTCACTAAACTCTTTACTTAAAGCCTTGAAGCTCTTTCCTTGACCAGTGTGGAGTAGAATACCAAAACCTTAATTCTTCTCTTTGTGATAATGCTGATTTGCTACAGTTATGTATGACTAATTAAATTAAATTTACCACGTAAACACAACACAACTTCCAATCAGTACAAGATGTTAGAAATAACATATCAACTTAAAGTGAAGTAATTTTTTTATTTTTTTATTTATGCCCTCTAAATCACAAAATTATTATAATTTTTTGTTATTTATGATAATTAATTGTTAAAGTTAAAGCATGATAACTATTCTTCAAACATGGTGTAAGGATGTATTTGTCTCAAATGTCATATTTAGACAGACAACAGCGTTTACGAGATCGAAATGCCTCACAAACTAGTTAGTCACTATCCTTAGACCTTTCAGAGTGTTTTCACCTCTTTACAAAGGAACTGCTTAGTTTACAGTTTAGGCTAATCTTAAAAAGCTAGAACCCAAAAACTAAAGAAGCTTCAAATGAATATCACATCACATAATTAGCGTTCATTTGTGTGGGTGAAAAAACCCATTTGTAAGCAATGAAAGGTGGAGGTCACGTCGAAGTTAACGGTACTGGTTCTAATATGAGAAACGTATTAGAATCGTGCCTTCCCTGCAAGTTAATACTCTAAATCAAATGAAGAAGCGTTCTTTTACTGATTTTAAATTAGTTAGTGGTGTAAGTTGCTTACAAATATGGTCGACCGTTTGCCTTAACCTTCTTCACAATGAATGAGTGAAATGTGATAAGAGAGAAGTAAATGAAGAAGAAATGTTCGTATGGTAACAGATTAAGAATACATAGTGTTACCACCCCTATTCATCCCGTGGGTAAAAGGTGACTAAGGGAAAGTATGCGAGACAAAATCATTACTAAGAGAAGGAAAACTCGAAACAAACCCTATTCCAACCCGTCTGGCCAGCGTGGTATTGTAGGCCAAAACCTCCTTGCTAAGCAGAGGCCTATGTCCAGTAGTGGACTGTAAAAGTCTATTGATGAAATGAAGAAGAGAGTGAAACGGAGATTGCGCTACTCGAAGAAGTCAGAGACGCGTTCTCGTCGCGTCTAATTTATTGTAGAACTACGATTGAAAATACCACTAGGATATTGGTATCAATTCAACCGAAATTAACATGGTGTTAAAATTAATTACTCCATCTTAATAAATCATTTTGTTTTACATAATAATCGATAGGTCAATACGCGGATGTTTAAATATACACCACGTACATAATTTTGTTCAAAAAGCTTAAGTAATAAGGTCCGGTTTACAGGCTAGTTGTCGAACGGATGTCGCTTCTCTTGACCATAAAATGCATGTTATGTGTACGTTAGAATTGCGTTGATTACCTTATCTTTTACGTAATAAGGTGGGATTTTGATGGTTAATTTATCGAATGCACTTGCTTCCTTCTTTCCTTAAAGGTCTTTCTAGTTGCTTTATTGTCAAGAGCTTTGTCCTTAGCGGTATGTACAAAAAGTTGTTTTGCATAAATGTTTATATGAAAATGTGCTATCAAATAGGTTCTAATGGTTATGACGGTAGATGATGAAACCTAAATGAAATGAAATTTTACCACTTCCTCAATTCCTCAACAGCCTTTTACAGTCCAATGCTGGACATAGGCCTTTCCTTAGGAACCTGCTATACCGCGCTGGCCAGACCGGTTGGAATAGCGTTTGTTTCAAGTTTTCCTTCTCTTTGTCATGATGTTGTCTTGCATACTTTGCCACTTCAATAGTAATAAAAAAAAAGTTTTGTGTCCTACGACTGAGTTACTTGTTTGTTTATTATTACTTTCAATATAGGTTAGTTGATGAACCAGTCGTAGTGGGTCCTTTCCAATGGGCGAGCGACGTTCCGGTATACGTGAGCTACCACGGCCTCCCAGAAGAGTAGTTTTAAGTAATTCATTCTTTGTTTTTCACCAAGTGAGTGAAGTTATTGGAGCTGAAAATCTCGTGTTATTCGAACTACTGCAGTTCCATTAGAAACATATCATTTACCTAATCTCTAGCGCTCTATTGTTTTCCGTTATTACTTTCTGCCATTGTCTTGTTTCAAAACGATCCATTTGCCAAGAAGGTTCAGCGTCAGACGAATGGCAGGCCATAATTGTCAAAACGTTTAACAGTTATACACAATGTGCGGATTTCAAATAAAATTGAAAACAGGGTTGGAAAACCATAATAGTTTAAAACCAATTGATTGATGTTGATACAGTTAAATATTAGTTTCTCTATCTACCTTCCCTGTCAATGTAAAGTCATGTTCTTGGAGTTCGTGCGCTAGTTTTAAAACTGATTCACTTTTTACAACTTATTATATATTTGAAAAAGTTTTGAGGTTGAACTCAAACTTTTTCAAACAAACATAGATGTCAAATATGGTAATCATGTATATTGTACAACTGGGTTTTTCATATCAATGATCGTTGACGCACAGTCATGAAAAAAGTAACTAAATGTGGTTTTGTTTTGCGTTCAATGAATTGTCAAATTCGATGGTAAGTAAACGAGCGGTAAATAGGTACTGCCTATTGTGTTTGTTTAAGGCTAAGAAACGTGGTTGCTCATTCATTGAATTGGTGACGGGTATGAGTCGTGCGAGGAATATAAATAGTTGATATGGATATAGTGCAGTTACAAGGGAATTGACAGTTTACTGCAAAAGGAGGAGGAAATAGCTAAAGTACCTAAATGGAAACTTTGTTGTTACTTCGACTGAAATCAGAAACCTATAATTATGTGTTACGGGAATAGTTGCACTTATGACAGTTATTTGACCTTTGAGTTTTCCGACGAGGTGCAACGACCGTGGACATCAGTAGGCCAGTAACCACATACAAGGATATACGTAACACCCATTTTGTGCGTGCTAATTCCCATAATAAATAATTATAATCATGTGAAAGATCAAAATTTGATAACATCAAACACTTCTTGATTTTATTACGTAAGCTTCTTACTTAATGATACAAATATTAAACAAAGTTACCAACTAGAAACAGAAGGATTTTTTTCATATGATCATGTGTGTACGTTCCAATGAGGCATTATGTATGGAACAACAAGATTATAATGTCACAAAACTGGAGGAACTCACATGTTAGTAGAGCTCTCAAAACTATTTGATTCCGTCTTTCACACTGATACTACAGCGGAGACACGGAGTAGCAGTGTAGTAATATTGTTCTTCAAAATAGGAGACAAAAGGTTACTGAAGAACTATCGCCCAATATTACTCCTAAACCATGTGTACAAGTTGTTCTCAAGGGTCATTACGAAGCGTCTTGCCCAGAAATTGGATGACTTCCAGTCCGTGGAGAAGGTGGTATTTCGAAAAGTTGTCAGTATCGTGGTCTACATACACAATCTTAATTAAGAAGACAGAGAAGTAAAATGAACCTTTCTGTCTAATGTATGTAGACTATGAGAAAGACTTCGATATTATTAACACCTGAGAGGTCCTGGGATTCAGGTAGAGTTGCCTGATCAACTGTCAATTTATCCAGGTGATGAGAAGTTCAAATACTAGACAAGAGAACAAAACTAATCAGATCGAATCGAGTGGTAAGACAATGATACGTTACGCCTGCGAAACTATTCACCAATGTTTTGGAACACGTTTCCGAGACAAATGTAATGGACGTGGAATCAATTTGAGTGACCAGTACTTTACACACTTGCAGAAATTTCCGGACGATGTAGTCATTCTGGCGTCAGCTCTGTATCAACAGTTTAAATGATTCTTCAAAGCGGGTGGGACGGGGGATAAACATCGAAAAGACGAAAGTCATAAATAATAGGCATGTGTCCCTGAGTCTTGTGACCGTAAATGGCACTATTATAAACGTCGTGCAAGAATACAGCCCAAAGGTCATAAGGCAATAAGGTCAAATTATCGAACTCGGCCGGTACAACATCGATCGGGAGGCCAATAAAAAGCTTTATCTGAGCCGGGTGATATCACATCTTCATGTCGCCAATACTACAATACAATCACTAGTTATTCCATCAGTGTATCCTTCACGTAATGACGGTCATAGAGCGACGGGACGTGGACACTCACCATTGAACTGGTCCACAAGTTTAAAGTAGCTTAGTGTGCGATGGAGCATGCGGTGCTTGGTTTCTCAGTTCAATAAAATTCGAAACGAGGTTATTCGATAGAGAACTAACTGAGAGAGTAACTGACATCACTCGGAGAATCAATTGAAAAATCTCGAATCGAGAATGCAGATGGTTCGGTCATGCCTCTAGAGGAACTGATGGTCACTGTAGCCGGAATGTGCTAGAGTGGAGATCACGATTAGGCAAACGTAATGTCACCTAAACTAAGTTAGCCTAAACGCGTGCACAGTTAGTCAACACGGTGTGACAAATTCTCAGGTAACGGTAAACTGCATCTGTCGACCTTCACTCTGCTAGCACAAATCTTAGAGTTCTCAAAAGTTGTTGGTAATCGTGATTGACGTACGTATGTGGGCATCTTGCGAATGGGTTTTAGCATGTGTAATGGTTCCTCGGAAATTGCGTACATGATAGTTAAATGAAATCATTTCCGTCCTTTGCCATGACTCGTACAAGATTACTTTCAAACTTGTTATCTACGTTTTTTGGGTACGATGATGACTACGTAAATATTTTTTTAACTGTCGGGTGACCCTGCCACCATCCTGGCGTACCTATAGCATTTAAATAATTAATATGATTAAATAAAATATGTAAATGTATATAAATATGTACAAAATGACGACGATGGAAGTGTGTTTGTAAATCATTTAATATGGACAACGTTGAACATGGTTCAAATAATAACACTGCTGTGTTATGTTTATCGTAGAGACCGTTTATTTTTATTATTCACTATATTATATAAAAAATACAGAAGCGACACGATATACAACGGCTTATTTAGTTCACATGGTTACTGTTCCATCCAACCATCTTGTGCCAAAGCATAAAAACAAAAATCGTTTATATGTCGCGTTCGCGTCCTACAAACTAAGCTTATAGTAGGTACGCAAGTCACACGCCATCCCGTCATTCACACGTAAGCTCGACCATAATATTTAAAGTGTCACAGAACTGAGCGACACGCAGCGGCTCTTTAGTGGCGTGTATCCGTGATGCGTGCGTGACGCAGTGGTCGTGCGCACTTGACGTCACGAGTGACGTACGCGTCTCGACACACGCCTACCATCTGCCGCCTATAACAGCTTAAGACTGGCGTGTATCTAAACAAATTACATTTCTTACATATTCCTTTGGATAATAAATACTTACAGTTACTTATACGTCATCCAGTGCGAACAAGTTGGCAACTGATGATAAAAAACTTATTGCGTCCTCAAAGCTATGTTTTTATTTATTCTAGTAAGGTTCTCAGCTGATAACTGGCGGCGCTGTTGCCATACACTTCATGTGTACGTATACAAATACTCGTTTGTATAATAAAGGATACACGCGACTAATGTTGACATCGATGTTTCGTCAATTACACCTGCCTTACTGAATATAGATAAAGCTAATTCTAAATGCTTGGAGCGTCTGTCAGATAGTATCGATCCTAAACTTGGGTTCGGAGATGACGTTTTATAAAACGCACAAGACGAAAGTCACGTTGTAAGTTTTGGACGTCTTACAACTATATTCGAGTGTTTTGTATAACTGTTTAGTTTTTTTATAATGACAGCGTGTACAGTATGTAGCTTGCATCTCAAAGAACTGTCAGTACAAAGCATGCGTAGAGTAGAGTAGAGTAAAGTTTAAAGGCAACAGAGATTTTATGTTTTCAAAAATGTATTGCTTTTAAAACTGACAAAAAATATTCAACGTAAATTAATGGTAACTTTTGATTTTAAGACGAAATAAAAAGGGATAGTCACTTTTATGCAACGACATGTGCAAATGAGAAGTAACTAATAAAAATGCCTAACAATATTATGAAATATTTCACTACTTGTAGACGAAACTCTCTTTATGTTTACTGATATTGTTTACCATATATATATACACATAATATACGAGTGATGGTGTGCTCAATGTCACGTCACGCTAGTCGGTTCACATCCAAACATAACAAACCATACGAATTACAACTATAACTTACTCCAAATTAATGTGATCTTGAAAAGGCTTTTTTCTAGACATATGTCTAATAGTCATAGGTCACACAGGTTCATTCACTGGTACACACTGATATATTTCAATGTCATGGCAGTCGAAAATCCTGGCCTCTGACCAAGATTTCATTGCTCCTAATTGAATGTGCGCAGACGCTGCGTAACTCATGTACACATATGTACATGTTTGCACATACGGATCATCACTTTCGATTGTGTGATAGAGAATGATGATCACGTGTCAGCTGGAGATACTAGAAAAGTTAAAACTTTCAGAGCAACAGTAGGGAATCTGACAAATTGAAAAAGTTTTTAATTGTCATCTTTTAATTAATTAATTAGTGATTATCATTTAAAATAAATAATTGCTTAATAAGCACGATGATGTTGTTTTATCGGCTCTATGTTATAAATATATTTAGATATTTAAATATGCTTGTTAGCAGTGCTGTTACTAAGGCGCAGAAACAGCCAAGATATTTGACAAGACGACTTTGTATGAGATGTGTCAATTATTAATTATTACTAAATATATTGTTACCTAGGACTGACAATTATTAATGTAATTTTTAACATAGTAATGTTAAAAGTCACGTTTGAAATATATTTGCCTGGGTATAAGGAAACTATACTTAATAATACTATTATTTTTATCATTCTCAGCATCCAAATTTTTAGGTATCATTACCAGTGACCAGGAGTCATTGCTTTCGAATATATATTTATTCTGGTATTTAACGCTAAAACTTAGGCTTATAACTTCCCTTGCCATAAGTAAAAAGTAGAGTAAATATTGATGATGAAGCTGATGGTTTGGACCCTGGATGATGCAATAAGGATCGTTTAGAAATGATTGTGTAAATGGTAGAGGGGGCTCGGCGAGCCGGCCGCAGGCCACGGGGCCAAGTGCCGCGCGACGGTCATGGACCTGAGGAGCTATGTAGGACACGGCAATGACGCCACGCGCTTTGAGGTCTTATGCCTAATTGGTTTAGTTTTCATTCCGGACATATTTATTTACATATCTAGTTTATTATAATATTTTACAAATCGTAACCTACAAAATAGCAGTAGAGCTTAACATTTTTATAAATAAGATAGGAAGGAATCTTGAGTTACGAAGTTTGAGAATTTTGGGTCAGGTGTAAGCATCATTTTTTTCATCTCGAAGCAGCTCAAAACATAACACAAAGGTATATAAGCAGTAATGACACACACACACCTACTCTGTTAAAAAAACGCCCTACTCACAATTATACGTTAAGTAAACACTAAATGTGTTAGCGGTAATGCTAGTCTTGTTGTCTCTTGTGAATCTAACATTTATTTTTATTTAACTTTTATTTCTATTTTTAAATTATATGTTTATTAAATTTGTATTAGGTATGTTATATGTACATCAATGTACACAACACACGTAATGGATATACGTGTAAGTTTTATTTCCAGCTTCTAATGTAAACCGATTCATATGTGTACATTGTTGGTGTAGCTAAGTAAAATAAAAATAATAGTATATCAGCATTACTCTTTTAATTACTCAACTTGTGTAATGTAGTTTTGTTACCGGATCTTTACCACAGAATGTGAGCAGGACGCTTCGTCAATAGAAGTTAAGTAAAGTAAAGATTCTATGGAACTACTGCTGAAAATAATAAAATAAAAGCAAACAGTGTGCAAGGTGCGAGGAGAGGCGCCGGCGGCGCTAAGTGCGTCAGCGCACGGGTGAAGCGCTATTGTGCGAGATTGGACGTGAGATCAAAAAATATGTGGGCTCAGCATCCGGCCATTAAATAGACTTTATTGAATTAACAGAATTGAATTTTTTTTTAAACTTTAGGCTCCGGTTTCATTTTGCTGCAAATCTTTACAATGTATGACTGACTTACTCTAAACAGATTTTAACCATTATCTTCGTAGAATGTTGAGATTTGAAATATTATATACTTTCAATAAACTGTGGTCTCTAATTTAATTCAAATCACACTTTACAAAGTAATTATATTGTTATTGGAAATCAATGAGTGAGAATTGTGTGTCGGACCCGCTTTTGTACAAGGTTATTCTTACTTTAAACTAAAGCTGAAGTACTGCTAATAAGAAAATAAAAACGCCAAGAAATAAAATGATTAAGCTATCAGCTGATTTACGTGCATCATTGTCCTCGCGGAAACATTGCCAACCAATGCTTCAATGATCTCTCCTGCATACGCCTGTGTAGGTATCAAATCATGTCATATTTTAACAAATTTTAATAGATATTAGGGACAAAATACAATATAATATATGTTTTTGCTTCTATGGCTAATACTAAGCAAACTACTTTCGGCTATAAACGGCTAAAAACTTCTTAATAAACATATGCTTAAAAAACAATACATTACAAACTTTGAACTATACACAGGCACGTACCTAAGGGAAGAAAAATAAAAAATAAACCTTATACCAACCCGCCTGGCCAGCGTGGGTCATAACCTCCTTGCTAAGGCCTATGTCCAGCAGTGGACTGTTAAAGGCTGTTGATATGATGTAATGTGACGTACCTAAGGTTTTTCACTACTGTTCTAATCTCTGGCCAAGGTCTGCCCTCCCTGTGCTCCTTCTAAACTGCTTTCAACGGAGAGCGACTCTTTTCGTTAGCCAGAATGTTTCATATCTGACCGGTAGACCCCCTGGCGCTACGTAGAAGCCTAGTTTTAGTACGCTTTCGGATTTATGTTGGCCACAACTTTTCATCATCATTCATCACGATAAAACTAGCGTTTCCATGAGTTGGTTAATCGGCTATTTACTTTTTTTGCCTTGCAGAAATAATCAGTAGAACAAATTATTGCCCACCAAATACAAATCTATATTTGTTAACGTTTTTAAAGGATCGCTCGTACCGTTTCGAATTTAAACATAACTACGTAATAAGAAATTAGTAAACTCGTGTGCCTACTATCTATATTCAGCTCAATCATGTTTACAACATAACAACAACAATAAATTATAGAACATCACAAAAGATTAGAATAAATCTATTACACTGCACTTCACACATATGTAGCTTAATTTACCAACGATGTTAACAGAAGATCCAACAATACATACGATCACCATGTAAGTAGAGCTGGTCTTGTTTTGATTACAGTGATCGTAAACTGTCCTAAATAGAACCAATCAACTTGTTTAGTTAGTCACAATACTTTCACTCATTGATCAGCCTTCTTAGTAGTGTGTGAGTCAGCGCCACACGCCACAACTCCCCTAACTATTCGGCAAGTGTGTACTTCATGTTTGACGCATATAGCACAATAAAAGCATTCAGGATTTGACTGGGTTTCCCATTTAGCGCTATATCCTAGCAAATATTTGATTCATATCTTTGAATAGACTCGGCATTTTCAGAACCGCGCGTATCCTGACATAAGACCTTATAAGCACACGTAGGCAGCTTCTAACTAACTGTTATTGACGCATCTTCCAATCTAAATAACATACACAGATGAATCCTTAGTCATCATTGGTAATAAAAATTAGCAACGTTATCTACACAGCTAAGAAATGCGTATCAAATTTGATTAATATCGACCTTGTCGGCGGTTCGTCGACCGTCTACAACGCGTGCAGACCTGTATACGAAAGCTCCTTGACTAAGAGCACAAGAATGCAACTACAAAAACGTGTATGTCAATCAAAGGCGGTCCTTTAATGCACCGTTTCATTACTTTTTGCAAATACACAGTATCGGTAACAGTAGGGAATGTTGTGAAATAATTCCCGAAATCGTTAATGGGATTCGGGTGGGTCGATTTTGGGGTGGTGCTTCGTGGGAGTAGAGGATGAGTAATCGGCAGTGGTCACGTAGCCAGTCTGATGGTATTTGTATTCACCACAAAGTAATGTTTTATTGAAGACGAGTGTGACCGCGGATAAACGCCGCCGTACTCATGAATGAGCTCGCTTAGTGTTGACATTTGGAACACGTGCACGGTTGTGTCACACCGAGTGGAGGCGAGCGAGTTTAACGTCATCTATTGTAACTCAACGTTTATCAATGTGTTACGTTTACGTCTTAATTGAAATAACATTAGCTGTATAGGTAGCTATTTACGTGGCATTGTGTCGTCGCTGTTTTATGACGTAGTAGCACAAGTTTATTTTTTTAATTTGATAACTTTTTTAACTTTTTTAGCGTTTATAGACTAGACATTTATAGAAACGGATCTCTAGACGATCTCTAGATTTACAAGCATTTGGAGGAGATCAGAAACTATGTTTTCACTTCAACGGGATCTTGTTTAATATTATGATAAGATGTCAGCCTTCTGAATCTTACTGAAGCACATCTTAGTGAACTTGAGCGACTTTAAAATGTCTATTTTCTGAAAGTACAATCCAAGTTCCTTCATACTGTTGTTTTAAAAAATCTGTAAACTTTGTCTGTTACAGATTTAAGCAATACATGTTTACGGAATACTAAGTCCGATTAGAGATATCAAGAACGGCTCTAAAATTTTTTTTGTCTATGGTTTTAAATTGTAATAGTGTGACTATAATGTATAACACCTATTGTAATAGAGCACATTGAAGCATAGAAAAGTGTGTACTCTAGACAATTTTATAAAAAAATAAGTCTTAAAAAACTGTAACTCAACTACGCGTATGTAAAAAAGTGGCCAAGTGCAAGTCGGACTCGCCCATGAAGGGTTCTGTAGCAGCGATTAATGACGTATTAAAAAAACTACTTACTAGATCTCGTTCAAACCAATTTTCGGTAGAAGTTTACATTGCAATGTACCTACATCATATTTTTTTTTTACACACATGCATTTTACCACTTTGGAAGTGTCTATTGCGCAAATTATTCAGCTTTGAAAAAGAAATGATATTCGAAACCTCAATATCATTTTGGATCCATCCATAGACATCACACACGTATGAGTTTGATGAAAAAAAGTCAGCTTCAGTTCTACATTGATTTTTGTGAAAATATTAATGCGGTTCACAGATTACATGTACTTACAAAGTTTCAATGTATAGTTGATATAGTGACATACAGACGGACAGACAGACAGACAGACATGTCGAATCTATAAGGGTGCCGATTTTTGCCATTTAGCTACGGAACCCTAAAAAGAGGCCCACAAAACACGAAACAAGAAAACATTTCACAAAACAAGGAATGCATAGGTGCAAAAACGATCAAGGTAGGGTCGTGGTTACACCGACTGTAGACCTACCTACGTTACGTAGTCGAGTTTTAGATTTTAAACTTAATTATTTCAGACAGAGAACCGCAGTAACTGACATCGCACGGAGAATCAGTATGCTGAAGTCGAAGTGGGCCGGCCATGTCTCCAGTCGAACCGATGGTCGCTGGAGCTGAAGTGTACTAGAATGGAGACCACGATTGGTCAAACGTAGAGTAGGGCGCCCTGGGGCGCGATGGACCGACGACTTGAAGAAGGTGGCTAGCAGCAGATGGATGTGAATTGCCCAAGACCGAGATAGTTGGCGCTCTTTGGGGGAGACTTCGTTCAGCAGTGGACGGCGATAGGTTGATTGATTGAATACTTATCCGTTTTCCAATCGGGTATGCAAGTTATTAATATTGCGAATAACCTAATTAAAATTACTAATGATTTAATTAACTTTTTTTCTTTACGATGTTTTTTTTTATTGTATTATAAATATGTTACCTATACAATCATACATTGTAACGTAATATTGGTTTGTTAGTCACTTAGACAAGTAAAGAACTGCAACGGTTGAACTGCGCGAACCGTACGACCGCATTTTGAAAATATACTCTGACTTAAACACTATGATATCCTATTAACATTATAAAGCGAAGATTTGTGAGTATAGATGTTTGTTACTCTGTCACGACTAAACTACTGGACGGATTTGGATGAAACTTTTCAGTAATGTAGGTTATACATCGGAATAACATATAAGCTACAATTTGTAATGGTTTCACATATGAATTTTGGTTATAATATAACGACATGTACATGTCAATTACGTCGAAAAAGAACTGGCCCCTGAAAGTTATCTTGGCGTACGCTGCCTAAACCATTGAAGGTACACAAAGATGACGTACCATACCGTAGGATTGTTTGTGTTTTTAAAAAATTCATATTTATTTAAAATGATCTGTTACGAAACTTAATGTGGTAGACCAAATTCATGCATACATACTGGTAATGTGCTCGTCAAGACTTTCTTTTGATATTAAACACGTAATGATTATTTCAGTTTAATTTTTTTTCGATGTTAAAATGTAAGGTTCAAATTGCTCTATAGAATATTTTAATAACATTAATATAATTAAATAGGTTATCTATGTCATTCGAGCTATTATGAGAAATCTATTGATACTTCCTTCATTAAAATCGATTCAGTATTTTAGGTGCTATGGTGGAAAATACAAACATGTATGCATAGACTGCGAAAATCATTGCTTTTACTTTTGATTTCGTTGAAGTCAGTTAATAATTGATTTCAATAATTAAGGTTTGAATGGCAACCTTTTGTGACAAACAATGTCTTCTCGATTTTAAAACAAAAAAACTAAGAACATACATCTCCAGTGATAGAAATAACTTTTTTTTTCATTATGGAAGCCTACCAAAGTGACTCTACTCTGCCTGATGGAAAGCATGAATAGAATCCAAGAGTGGATGTCAATCACCTCATTGTCACTATCGTATGGAAGGTCCATGACATCTTTTGAATTAATGAATGAGATTATTGTGAAATATTGGCAATGATGAGATCGAATGATTAATTGCACCATCAATTATTTTTTAAATACAGGGTGTATTGCGTTCAAAGTTAGATCAAAAAACTTAAAAAAAAATTTTTACAGAAATTGTTTGTTATTGACTTTCTTTTAATTTATTGAAATACATTATAACTTGTCTGTATTTTTGTGCATCCAGATTCTTTGTAAATCTCGACTATTCAGTCAAGTAATACTTTTTAGGTTACTTCCGAATTATAATCAAGTCTATGATCAGTTATTACGATCGAAATATAACTCAAAATATTTTCAACGAAAACTGTTTCATATTTTACAAATAATATGACTTTATATTATTTTAAAGTCACGTGTTGATAGAACGGAATGTTAAAATACGTTTAAAATAAATTAATTTATTCTAGTTTTACTTACAAATCACGTCAGTTACCATAAGATTCTTAAAGTATTTAAGGTTGTAAAAAAAATAGTTACATCAGCAAGCGCATTCTTTTTGAATGAATATAAAAACATGTTAGACCAGTATTTCACTATAACGTACTATGATATAAGCATCCTATTGTTTTGACGCACATATGATTGAATTCGCAATGAAGTTGAGCATGAATTCATGTAAGCTTTACACTGTCACGATGACTGTCATGCCTTTTACGTCCCCAAGCGGGGTGTGAAAAAGCATCTCACTAAGCCGCCATAGTGTGGATCACCATATTGCATTGTCTCCATTCGCAATGAGTATGGTGACCACAACTCTTGGATTCTATTCATGCTTCCCATCAGGCAGAGTAGAGTCACTTTGGCAGGCTATTAATATAAAAAAAGTGGTTTCCAGCTTTTAATCCTAAGAGTAATAATATTTTGTGTGTATGGATGTTTGATACTCTTTCACGAAAAATTACTGGACGGATTTGAATAAAATTTTACAGTAAATATAGGTTATACATCGGAATGACATAAAGGCTACAATTTGTAATGATTTAATGTAATTTTGGTCGTAATATAACGATACATGTCAATTATCTCGGCAAAAATCTGTGTTATCTTAGCGCTTATCGCGCGTTATCTTACGCTGCCTAAATCATTCAAGTTACACAAAGATGATGCACCGTAGATTGTTTGTATGTTAAAAAAATATTTATTTAAAATGATCTGTTACGAAACTTAATGTGGTAGACCTAATTCCACGAGAGTGAAGCCGCGGGCAAAAGCTAGTATAATAGTAACTTGACTCTGACAAATTTGACTGCCACAAGACGGCTGTCAGATCCTAAACGAGGTTGAGTTTGTATCACGGTAACCAGACTAATGTCAAGTTTACTTATCTATTTAATTTCAAATGCTTGACAAAACATATGCCTAATGTTTAAGTACCTACGTAATAAACCAAAAGGAAATAGTGCTTAGGATAACTGAATTCATATGGCCAGATGTAACTGTATTTCAATTCAATTATATAATTAAATAATGCACTGGTGCAGTTGACAAATATCGGACATCCACTACTCTAGTTGCTGACATATACTTTTGTCATGACAATTTTGACATTTGTCCGTGAATATGTGTATAAAAGCGAAAGGATACTCGCTCATTATGTCTATACCAATCAATTACGAAATAGGAGGATGAAAGTTACATTTTGACAGTGAGCTGGTTGATCAGAAGGTTTAGGATTAGTACGATAGACCTGGACGTCTCAGGATTCTGGCAAGATAGTGTTGTACTAATATTGATGTAAGTGTTTTTGTACTAGAGGTCTGACATTTGAAAAGCAAAAGAAGACTACGATTAATTTCCAAATGTGATTTTCTTGTACAAATTAAAAAAAAAACATATAGCAAAAAAAATTTAAAACTCATCGCCTTAGGGTATTTTGTTTTAATTTTTTAGTATTATACAATTATCTTAACGTTTAATGGGCGGGCTCGAGCTGTGTGTCAGTTGGGTTTCAAATAAAATTGTGCTGCTTTAAATAATTCTGTTGTTTTTCAACGGGTGACTGAGTTATCGGAACCCATACTCCCTCCTTCTACTCACTTTAAGGGGGAGGCTCAAGATATCGTACTTGTGACTCTTGCTTCAGTTGCTAGTGTTCGTGGGCGACGGTAGTTACTTACAATTCTTAAAGTATAGTTTAATCTCTGAGACAAGAGTCACTAGTGTCATTTTAGAACTTTAAAGTACATTTTAGCTGTGAATAATATACTCCATTTGTGACAATACCATAAGTTTATTTGTCCTGCTATATTCCGAAAACACTGTATAGTACAATTTGATTTTTTTCCATGCTGCATGCATATACTAAGGTGCAATACTTTAACATTCAAGTCTTTTAAGCTACTTACACAAATTCTGTAAGACTGCTGTGATAGATTATTCGTAATTTCACTTTATATAAAACATCCACCCCACGTAACTTCTTATTTCTTCTTATTGTACAAAGTAGTAAGTTTTAATTACCCATCCAGACCGGAGGCCCATTGATGTAAGAGTGACAATTGACGTAGTAAGTGTGTGCAATACAATGCTACGATGACTGTCATGTCTTTTACGTCCCCAAGTGAGGCGTAAAAAATCGTAATAGACCGCCATAGTGTGGGTCACCATACTGCATTGTCAGCATTCGCAATGAGTATGGTGACTACAACTCTTGGATTCTATTCATGCTTTCTATGAGGCAGAGTAGAGTCACTTTGATAGGCTTTTAAAAAAAAAATAAAAAGAACATTTTGAAAGTTTTTGTAATTTTAACTTGTAGCCCTACAAGGACATGCTGTAGTTACAGTTAAGTCCGATTGGCGATTTTCTTATCGGATTGTTTTCGTTTCATTATATTCATTGAAATCCCATCAGAATATCTAGTCTAACAACTCGTCTATTACAAAATATATTCAGCGTTGGCGTTTATTTTTTGTCTTTTAAATTAACTAAATATTAATGGTTGTTTCGCAACTGGTTTTTTGATTTGAGATAAATTGTACGCAGTACAACAGTCAGTCGACGCGCTGATCTCCTTGACGTCATTATTAATCAACTAAGTTTCGTTATCGTATTACGAAGATACTGACATTTGTAAAACGATGACATAAAACATCCAAAAGTTTTTCCTCCTTGCCTTATGATTCGGCACAAGCACGGCTAAAGAGGAATCCTTGGAGTCAAATATATGTGTATTAATTGGACACATTGACTTAATATAAGTCCTTGGTCAAAAAATGTGAATAAAAGAAATACTATATTCTATTTATACTTTCCATCAGGCAGAGTAGGGATACTTTGGCAGGTTCTTGATAAAAAAAAAATAAAGAAATATTTCTCTTTAATAAAAATATTATCATAAGCCTATTTCTTTAACAACTTTAAATGATAATGTCACGTATTGTAACATGAACCTTGTCTACTGAGCTTTCTAATGCTTAACACTTTAACTGGGCGTTAAAAGTGATTCATCAATCAAACTCAATTCAATCAACCTATTTTCTTGCTGACCAAAAGTTTTTTTGTAACAGACGAATCGAATGACTGCTAATAATATAACCTGATTTAAGTCATCCGAAGTATATTATTTTGGCAACAGAATAAAGTCACGTTAAAAATATATACAACATTCCTTTTAGTAACTTCCTTGATAGTATTTTGTTAAAAAGTCCTTAAAAATGCTTTCCAACAATAGCGATCTATTTTTGGTAACTGTCGAATATTTTTAGAGAAAAAACAAATTTCACAACAGCATTTTTATCACCAATGTCTCTTAATTGACCGTGACCAACCCTCTGATAACACGGTCTATAAATATCCGTCTCTTACGTAAATAACAAGCTCAGTTCGTCAAATTGTTGTCCCAATATGTAAATTGCCCAATCTACGAGGCGGGTGAATGCCACGGCCGCGATGGTGCGTGGTGTAGTAGCGTAGGGGGGCGAGGTCGTGGCGCCTGCGCCGGCGCACGTATGCACCGACGCATTTACATCACAGTCCACTAAAGTTTGGACACATATGACGTGAAACGCATTGTAATCTAGGGGACTTTTGGCTGTTCTTGTTAAAGCTGACTTGTGCTTTATACCATTACATCGTTTTCGTAGAACTTTTATATGAATAGTCTTTTCTGATAAAGCAATTACTTATATTTTGAATTGTTTTGCTAATGGGCTATTTTAGGCCTTAGTGTAACTAGTGTAGCATTAAATCCGACGTGGAATCAGGGTTTTAGGGAATTGTCATTCAGAAAATAAACAATTTTGAGAACTAGTACATTGCGTCTCTGTTGCCATATTGAAGATAAGATATTCTGTACCTGAACCTTACTATCGGTTATCATCATTAACAGCTTCTACCAGTCCACTGCTGAACATAACCCTGTCCTTCGAAAGGAGGTTATAGACAACAGCCAGTTTTAGGTACAAATATGCGACCTATAATTACATTTCTGAATCGATCCGTAAGCAATAATACTCGTATATTCCTTTTGGCTTTCTTATTGTATCTTTTTAACATCCTATTCCCATTTGTCTGGATGACATCAAAAACGTGTGTATGAAAATTATTATCATCATCAACAGCCATTAATTTGTTTAGTTTAACCCTTAGTTGCTCCTTCCGACACCTAAGGCAGGGGTAGGGGGGTCGTAGCACTTTGTATTCTTAATTCATCACCACACGGATCCAAGTGTAAAAATATTTCTATCTTAAACAATTGCTATTTCTTTATATCGACTAATTTTTAACCTTAAAAATGCAATAGTTATGATATCATGACCGGACAATATTACATTAGCTGTGACATCCTAACAAATGTCTCATTCAAATGGCAACTTTGTACGTCATTAAAGACGTGATCGTTTTGATTACATAAGGATACAAAGGTGCAGCCACATTTTACGACCAATATTTGAATCCGATTGAAATCTAAAAAATCCCAAACGTCAATTCTATTTAAATTTTAAATTAATTTCATATATCATACTATTTGGTTATGCGTATCTGTTGGTAAATGTGCTACTGTTACTTCAGACATCCTAAGCTTTATTCGTGTAGATATCCTCTCCTTTTATTGAACGGGGTGTTATAAAAAGGTTAAGATATACCCTTAAATTTTTAGTAATTTATTTGCTTTTTAATATAAAGTCATTATGCAACTCTACGGGTTAACTCTACACGTCCTCGCAGACATGATATACATCCTAAACTTACCCAGTGAAAATCATCATGGTAGTTTCATTGTACCTCGCTGATAAGGTCTCGATCCCTTGTCAGATTAAATATTTACATGATTTGCAAATATTTGTTTCGTTGTTTACATATTATGCGTTATGCACATAGGGTTAAACGACTGTAGTGCTCTCAAAAATAACTAAAATATTTTAATTATAATATGCAACCAGAGTGACGAGGACGGACGTAAGTAACTTATCACATACATATCGGGTTTGATCGGACTTCAAACAGATTTTAGGCACCTAGCACATATTATACAGGCCGACGAATTAGTTAACATTTAAAAAAATCGTACAAAACGACCAATTGATATATTATAAAAATGTTTATTTACAAGAAAACTAATAAATTGGACCTAAATAACCTCCATTTCGACGTTTGCACTCTTCTAAGCGAGCACCGAATTTTTCGAAGACACGTCGACGTTTCTACGCTGATTTTTTTTTAGTCGACGTAGTGTATCTGGTTTACTCGTATTGATGTAGACACGATTCTTTACATAACCTCATAAAAAGAAGTCTGCTGGGGATAGATCAGGACTTTTGGGTGGGGGGTGCTGGGCTAGAAAACCTCCACGTGGTGCACCCTGGAAACGTTGGCGATGGTATCGTTCATCACTGCCAACGGCTAATATTCTAGCACAAAGAGGAAGCCATTTTCTTCGGCAATTCGGCCGAGACTTGGTCCAACAGAGCGGGCGTGTCTGTCGGATCCTCTGTTGGTTCTTCGCTCTTCGGAGCATTGAGGAGGAAAACCTCGGTAAAAAATCACTATGGTGGGACCCTTTCATGGGTCGGCGTTTCTCCACTGTCAATGGTGGAGAAAGGAGAACGGGCTCGGTGTGTACTCACACTGCCGCCGAGCAGGCATTGGAAGATATAATCTTCCTGCCACCGTTGTCACATCGTAATCCCGAAAGGAGTGTCGTGGTTATGTCTCGCGACACCAATCGGGGGCGAGGGTCTTGGCTTAGCCGCCCGGACTGCGAGGAAGAAAACCTCTTTAAAAAATTACCCCGAATCCCGTGTTCTGGTGCGTGACCAGGGGATGCATGGCTGATGGGTAGTTCAGTCGTAAGCGCACTCCCAGCCGAGGCACCTGCGGACCCCTCGGTTGGGCATAAATTTACGCTTGCCCGGGTATTGGGGGATCTCTGCCCGGGTCGACCTTTAGTTCTCCCCCTCTCGTGGGTCTAATATGGAATCTGATCAAATTAAAACTAAATATTTAAATGTAGAAGGAGAGAAAGAGAAGAAGAAGGAGAAAAGCGGAGTGGACGACTTCTCGTCCAATTCAAAGGACGCATCGGTTGGGACACCTATGTCGATGAGGCTCCCAGAAGTCATTATGACTGCTGGGAGCCGCAGAACATCGGAACGACTGCGTTCCAGGTCTACGTGTTCGTCGGATGGCACGGGAGGTGGCCTGATGGAAACGGAGCTGTGCGACTCCCGAAAACGCGGGCGCTCCAGGGACGAGGAGAGCGACACGTCCCAGGAGATGTTACCTCCTAAAGTCGCCAGCAACCGTAGAGGCAGGTCGCGAACTTCGATCTCGATCCCGTCAGGCTCCGTCTTCTGTAAGGCGGAAGCCTATAGGCGGGTTAGGGCGGACGGCGAAGCACTTGCAGAGGAGGAGATCGCAGATCTCTTGCATAAGATTAAGGAGCCGATGGTAGGGGATTCTGTTCCCCAAACGCCATCGTCCATGCAAGAGAGAGCGAAAGCAGCGGTGGCTATCATCCACAAGGTAGCCACCAAGTCGAGTAACCTTAAGGGTGCTTTTGTAAAAGCCCTTAAGGACTCCTCTTCTGCAGTTGCGGGGGGTTGTTGAGAGCCTTATTGGGGACGTGGCTCGTCTCCAAGCGGCCAACGACCATCTTACACGAGAAGTAGCTGAACTGAGCGCACAGTTTGCCCAATTCCGGGCGGTTCGCCCTGAGCAAGAAGGCTCGTCTCAATCGCTTGCCTCTGTCACTCCCGGTACCATCGCTGATGCCCAATTGCGGCAAATCACTGACGCAGTGTGGCGTATGATGGACGGACGTCTCGCTGGCCTGGAGGCGAGACTACCTCCAGCCGCTGTCGTCCGGCCACCACTCGCGTCACATAGACCAAAGGCCGCATCGGCGCTGACGTCGCTTCCCGTTGTAGACGGTCGTGTGTCTTATGCAGCGGCGGTGTCAGTGTCTGCTGTTCCTGCGGCGTCAGTATCTCCTGTTCCTGCGGCCACTCCGAGGACACGACAGGCGGCTAAAGCAGTAGCTAAGACGGGTGCACAGAGGTCAGGGCCCAAAGCGGCGGCTAAGTCTAGAGCGGAATTCCCTCCGCTCTCCACTCCAGCCGCTGTACCTGGCACCTCCACATCTGCTCCCTCTACATCTGCCCCGTCCACGGATGGTTGGCAGGTAGTCGGGGGGGCTAAGAAATCCCGAAAGCGGGGTAAAAAGGCTGCCCAAAAAGCAGCTTCTACCCCGCAGTCGCCATCGGTGGCGGTGACTACCGCGAAGAAGCCGCGCAGATTGCAGGTGCCTAAAAGCGCGGCTGTGGTGGTCACCGTAACCCCAGAGGCGGCTAGTGGCGGACTATCCTATGCGGCCTTATTTAAAAAGGCCCGTGATAGTCTCGCCACCGATTTCGGGACTGAAGGGGTCAGGTTACGCCTTGCCCAGACGGGAGCTCGAGTCCTCGAGTTCCCTGGGGCTGAAGGTGCAAAGACGGCGGACAGATTCGCCGAGAAACTGAGGGGAATCTTCGCGGCCACGGATGGTGTGAAGATCGCCAGGCCTACCAAATGCGCAGAGTTGCGCATTTCGGGCCTGGATGACTCCATAACGACAGAGGATGTCCGCGTTGCAATCAGCGAGAAGACGGGCTGCAACGCGGACAACATTAGGGTCGGCACCATCCGCCCCGGTCCGGGAGGGCTTGGCGCAGTGTGGATCAGCTGTCCGGTAGCGTCGGCCAAAGCTTTGGGCGATGCAGGCAGAATCCTCGTCGGTTTTGTGAACGCCAGAGTCACTGTTCTGGCGGCAAGACCGATGAGGTGCTTTAAATGCCTAGCATCCGGACACACACGCGCCAAGTGCGTGAGTTGTTTTGACTGCAGGGGACTATGCTTCCGCTGCGGTCGACCGGGGCACAAGGCGGCAGAGTGCTCTGCCGCCCCTCACTGTCCGGTTTGTGCGGCGGGTAACAAGCCCGCCAATCATCAGATTGGGCAGGGGGGCTGCAAACCTCCCCGTGATTCTCGGCAAGCGTTGGGGGCTAGCCAGTCGACCCAGGCTGCCTCCGATGCCGTTCGCACGTCGACATCGTCGCCCATGGAGGAGGCTGTAGAGACGGTTCAGTAATGGCCCAAGTCTCCAGCCTCCTAGTCCAGGCGAATCTGAACCACTGTGCTGCGGCGCAGGACCTCTTCCTGCAAACCATGGCACAGTGGTCGATCGGTGTTGCCGTAGCCGCGGAGCCCTATTACGTTCCTACCCGTCCAAACTGGTTGGGTGACCGGGACGGTTCCGTGGCAGTCGTCGGCTCCACGGCGGCTCATTCCCCGCCCTTGTCGCTAAGAGACAAGGGCACTGGATATGTTGCTGCCGAGTGGGGGGGGATCACTGTATATGGTGTATACTTCTCCCCCAACCGGAGTTTGAATGACTTCGAGGTTTTCCTTAACACCTTGGAAACCTCGATGCGGCGTCTAACGTCTGGGCACGTCTTAGTGCTGGGGGACTTCAACGCAAAGTCCATTGCGTGGGGTTCCCCCAGGACGGACGCTAGGGGCGAGGCCGTAGAGGAGTGGGCGGCCTCGGTGGGCCTCTGTTTACTGAACAGGGGCTCCACCAACACGTGTGTGCGACAGCAGGGAGGGTCGATAGTGGACCTTTCGTTCGCTACCCCTGCCCTCGCCGCACGAGTAAGGAACTGGTGTGTCCTGGAAGAGGTTGAGACGCTCTCGGATCACCTCTACATTCGATTTGAGCTCTCCCGGACCCAGGACCCCAGTAGGGGTCACGCGGCGCGGCGTTCTTCTCGCTTGCCGCGGTGGGCTGTAGCCAAACTGAATAGGGACCTACTAGAGGAGGCAGCCATTATTTTCTCCTGGCTGTCTCCGCAGGCCCCGATCGAGGAGGTCGACATGGGGGCTGGTCGTTTCCGCGATGCGATTACGCAGATCTGCGATGCGGCCATGCCCCGCATCCGAGGTAGTCGGCCTCCACGGAAGGAGGTTTACTGGTGGTCCTAGGAGTTGGCGGACCTCCGCGCGGCCTGTACTCGTGCCCGGAGGTCCTACACCCGTAGTCGGCGGCGACACCGCGTAGACGGCGGGGAGGACCAGCTTCATGAGGAGTACCGAGAGGCGCGGAAAACTCTGAAGCTGGCCATTAGCCGCGCCAAAGAAGTGAAGAGGAAGGAGATGCTGGAGGGTCTCGATCGTGACCCCTGGGGTCGCCCTTATCGTGCGGTGCGACAAAAGCTCCGCACGTCGGGCCCCCCCCTTACAGAGACACTCCAGCCCAGCTTCCTGCAGGAAGTGGTCGAGGGTCTTTTCCCGCAGCGGGCGGAGCACACACCCCCGTCGATGGCCTTCATGGTCGAAGACGACGGGGGACGGAACGAGGATAATGTTCCGCCCGTCAGGGAATCGGAGATAGGGGCGGTCGTTCTGCGGATTCGCTCTAAGAACACCGCCCCTGGGCCAGATGGGATACCTGCCCGAGTGCTGGCGCGAACTCTCGACCACATGTCGGATCGCCTCGGGGAAGTCCTAAACGCCAGCTTGGCGTCCGGGCGCTTTCCTGAGGGTTGGAAGAGCGGGAAGCTGGTCCTACTACAGAAGCCGGGACGGCCGGCCGATTCGGTCGCGGCCTATAGGCCCATCGTGTTGCTGGACGAGGCGGGTAAATTGTTTGAGAGGATACTCTCTGCCCGCATCGTCCGGCACCTCTGCGAGGTGGGCCCCGATCTGTCGGACGCCCAATACGGGTTTCGAGCCGGGCGTTCGACAGTCGATGCTGTGTTACGCCTGAGGGCCGTGACTGAAGAGGCGGTGAGCTGTGGCGGCGTGCTGTTGGCGGTGTCGTTGGACATCGCCAACGCATTTAATAGTCTGCCATTTAGCTGCATCAGGGAAGCACTCCACTACCACGGGGTGCCAGAGTACCTGAGGCGGCTTGTGGCAGACTACCTTGAGGAGCGTACCGTCATGTACGAGGACCGAGATGGCATTCTGAGACGGCGGCTCATGTCGTGCGGTGTTCCACAGGGGTCTGTCCTCGGACCACTCCTGTGGAATATGGGATACGACTGGGCCCTTCGAGGTCGTTTTCCCCCCGGGCTGGGCGTAATTTGTTACGCCGATGACACATTGGTCACGGCCCGGGGGGCGAACTTTCAAGAGGCGGCGCGCCTGGCCACCGTGGGAGTCTCTTTGGTGGTCGGGCGCATTGAGGCGCTGGGTTTACGAGTGGCCCTAGACAAGACGGAGGCCCTTTTGTTCCATGGGCCCCGTCGTGGTCCACCACCCGGCGCCTCTATCGTAGTCAATTCGGTCCTCGTACCGGTTCAGGCCCAGATGAAATATCTGGGCCTGATCCTCGACGGCAGGTGGCTCTTCGACGAGCACTTCCGACAGCTTTCTCCAAAGCTGGTCGGCGCTGCTTCTGCCCTTGGGCGACTTTTGCCGAATTTGGGTGGAGCCAGCGTCGCGACGAGACGGCTATACACGGGGGTTGTCCGGTCAATGGCGCTGTATGGTGCACCGGTGTGGGCGGCGGCTCTGACCGCCCAGAATAGGGCTCGCCTCTGGCGCCCTCAGAGGATATTGGCGGTTAGAGCCATACGCGGCTACCGCACCGTATCGACGGAAGCGGCGTGCGCCTTGGCCGGAACTCCCCCGTGGGATTTGGAGGCGGAAGTGCTCGCCGAAGTTTATCGGCGGACAGCCGACTTCCGGGCGGGTGGCGGCATACGGCCCCCGCCCGAAGAGGTACGCGAGTGGCGTGAGGCCGCTCGTCGAGCCACAATGGCTCGTTGGTCGTCCCGGTTGGAGACTCCACGTGCTGGCTTTGCACTCGTGGAGGCTCTCCAGCCGGTCATCGCCGAGTGGGCAGGGCGGCAGCACGGGACCCTTTCCTTCCGACTGACGCAGGTTCTTTCCGGGCACGGTTGCTTCAGGAAGTATCTGCACTCGGTCGCCAGGAGGGAATTGAGTCCCGCCTGTCACCACTGCGACTGCAGTGGGGACTCGGCTCAGCACACGCTGGCGGTTTGTTCCGCCTGGGCGGCGCAGCGTGGGGTCCTCACTGCAGCTATTGGATTAGATCTCTCGCTACCGGCCGTCATACGCTCCATGGCCGGTAGCGACAGTTGTTTTACCGCGGTCGCAACCTTCTGCGAAGACGTAATTTCGCGGAAGGAGGCGGCGGAGAAGGCCCGGGAGGACGATCTCCACTCGGACCCAATTCGCCGCCGGCGAGCCGGGCGGCGGAGGCGCGCATACCAGCGCCTCATGCCGCCTTGAGTGTGGCCGCGGGTGGACGGGACGGGTTTTCCCCTCCATCCGCTATAGTGGCCAGCCGCGAGGAGGCGACGTCCGCGTGTGCTGTACGCCGCCTAAAAGGAGAGTTTATCCGCAGATGGTGCCCGCATGAGCGGGCAGGCGCTAGGAGGGATCTGGATGTCGTAATAACAGCTGTTCCCGGATCCCTCCTATGTCAGGCGCAGAGTGGCACACCGTGTGGTTTTAGTCGGTCCGATTCCGACACACCACCCCGCCGTAAACCCCGGTGGGGTGACGGCCCGAGGGGGTTTCCACACGTTAAAAAAAAAAAAAAAAAAAAAGGACTTTTGGGTGGCCGTGGAATGTCGTCTCGTCTAGAAATCAGCTTTTTCGGCAACACATCTTTGATTACCGGCAGGGACTCATTGGATGCGTGACAAGCGGCTCCATCTTATTAAAACCATGTGTTACGATAGTAACCAGCAAGTTCCAGTGGCAACGATCCCAAAATCTCCCGTAATAGGATTGCGCGGGATGTTAGATTTCAAATGTTAACGAATTTTTGGCAAGCCTATAGTAACATTAATTTAGATTAATAGCTAATTAGGTTTAGATAAGAATTGTTACATAATAATTTTGTAAATAAGTCATATAACTTGATTACTAGGTAAAGTAATAATATTTATGTTTTGTTAAACTTTTGATTTAAGTATCTAGTTAGAAAAAGTGCATTTTGTAGCAAATTAATGGATTAATGTTTTTAGGTAGGGAGTTCGGTTTATTTACTTGATATATTTTTTATCTTTAGCGTAAAATAATTGTAGGTACATAGTAAGTTGGACTATTTCACATTATCTGTGAGAGACAGCAACTACGAAAAACAAGCATTTCAAAGACGCTGGTACAAATAACGGTGGTGGTCTGAACCACGCATTGAAACTGGGTATAAACTGCAAAATTATGCTGATACACATTATTTCTATTAATGAGGGCTGGTCGACTTAGTAATAAGGATTTAAAATCAAATTATATATTACTTATTAAACATATGTGCATTATGATCTTATGATACTTAAATGAAAAGTTTAACACTAAATATAAAACGTAAATTTATTGGGCATCTGAAGCCTTACGTGGTTACCAAACGGATATGCTACTGCTACTTCACATTTGGGTGGTTTAAGCACATAAACTCGTGTGTATCTAGTGTGACTTTATTGCATGTCTTTTCTTTTCATCTTCATTTTCTTTAACATCTAACTCCTTTTTTCTTGTGGAAACCCTCGAGTCATCACCCTACTGTGGCTTACGTAGTGATAGTGTATCTTAATCAAACTGACTAAAGCCCCACGGTTTGCCACTTCGTACCTTAGATAAAAGTGATCTGGGAATAGCCTCCTATCGTGTGCACCGCGGTTCTCTACTGTTGCAGATAGAGAGGAAACCTGTTCTGCCCTTCTGCGGCCACACTTAGGGTGACATGAGGAACTGATAAGCGTTTTCGCTGTCCGGTTCACCGGCTGTGAATCGAGTACGAGTAGAGGTTATCCTCTTTCCTATTCTGCCGCCGCTGGTAGTGAAAGATCTCCTCCGATGACTACAATCAGGGCCTGTCGTTGTGTAGTCCAGGCGAGGCAGACAACGAGCGTGTACTGAGCCGAGTCCTCACTGCAGTCAAAGTAGTAACAGGCGGGACTCAATTCCCTCCTGGCGACCGAGTGCAGATACTTTCAGAAGTAGCCGTGTCTGGAAAGAACGTCAGCTGATAGAAAAGTCCCATGCTGCCGCCCTGTCCACTCGTCCATGGCCAGTTGGCAACTTCTAAGGTGGCAAAACCAACACGTCAAACGTTCAACCAGGATGACCAACGAGCCGTCATTGCTTGATAAGCAGCCGGTCGCCACTCGAGTATCTCTTCGGATGGGGGCCTCAACTGTCCACCGTTAAACTCCGTCTAGCACTTTTACCTCCAAATCCTACGGGAGAGTTAACACGGTGCGGTAACCATATATAGTTTTAACTGCCAATATCCCTTATTCCGAGTGGTTTGAACCGCCGCTCACACTGGTGCACCGCACAATGCATCTTGTTCCGACGCTGGCTCCACCCAAAGTGGGCAAAAGTCACTCTAGGGTAGAAGCAGCACCCGTAGTTAGCATCGAAGAGCGAATGTTTGGCGAGGATCAGACCCAGATCGGTCATCTGGGCCGGTATCGGTACGAAGACCGAATTGACTAAAATGAATGCACCGCGGAGTAGACCACGGCAGGGCCCATTAAACAAAAGGGGTTCCGTCTTATCCAGGGCCACCCGTAAACCCAGAGAGACTCCGTTTGTGGCCAGACGCGCCGCCTCTTGTTAGTTAGCCCCTCAAGCTTTGACTAGTGTGTTATCGGTGTAACTAATTACGCCCAAATTAGCCCTGGGGACGATCTCGGCGGGTTCAATAGTATCCCATGTTCCACAAGACAGATTGTCAATTTTTATTCTAACCTATCTCATCATTTTAACAACTTAAAATAATAAGGGCAACTAATATTTAAAGAATCAGCCTTTGATCCCTAACCGTTCAGAAATTTAATCTTTCATCATCAGCTCATGTAAATAACTCGAAAGAATATAATACAATAGAATATAACAAATATGATATTAAAGTAATCATCCCTTAATCCTTAATTTTTAATCAACCAAACCAATAAACCTGTTTTAGTACTTTAAAAGAATACAACTAAAGCTTTATACATACGAGTACACATCATATTAAAAAAAAAATAACATGCCAACTTCTTATCATTAAGGAGTTGTTTTTTCACCATCAGCTCATCAGACTGCACTGATGATGATTGATAAATAGTACCACCTCCAAAGTATACCCTTTTGAATATAAAAATCATTTTGAAAATCGGTCCACAGTTAACATAAAACATAAAGAAAAATACCTTCAATGGAACATAAAGCTTCCTTCTTTTTAAATTCAGTTATAAAGTATATAAGTATTCTATCAGTCAGTCTGGCTTTATCATAGTACGAGTTCTGCTAAGTTTGAAACAGGATAGCGTTGTGTGTTAAATATCCGAAATGTTTATTTATGCGCAATCAATACATTCAAAATATTTGACATTTATTAAGTTACAACAAATTTACATAACAGGTTAAAAATAAG
This sequence comes from Hypercompe scribonia, assembly GCA_949316085.1. Lineage (NCBI taxonomy): Eukaryota > Metazoa > Arthropoda > Insecta > Lepidoptera > Erebidae > Hypercompe > Hypercompe scribonia. Next base: position 614,982 of record OX438983.1, read on the forward strand.
TAGATATTTTTAAGATGGACTCTGCTAATATCTTAGACATTGTAAACATTTATAGGTCAGCCGGTATCGACTATCTATTCGTCTTAGGGCGCATAATTGTTCAAGTATAATTATTATATAAAATATATTAATAAGATAACGCATACACACATACACACACACACACAAACACACATACATACACACACACACACACACACACACACACACACGCGCGCGCACGCACACACACACACACACACACCGTTTTACCTAAGATGTAATTGATATGATTACTCACAGCCTAACATGGAAGACGCTGGCAGCCGTAACACACTTCATACTAGCACGGTTGACAGAGATAACATACCAACACAGCGAGAACTTTTTGATTAATATTTTAGTTGGATTTTTGATATGTTAATTGTAAAATGTGTTTTTGATTAATAAATATTATTATTATTAATAACATCAGCCATTACAAGAGACTAAATGAACCCGCTGATCATACAATTTCTGTTCATGGTGGGCATCGAATCTTCGACCACTCCATACTATAAATATGTTTCGATGATTTAATTACTGAAGTAATCATACATTTGGTATATTTTTTTAGTGTGTAGAAGCGGATTTTGGATCTCAGCGTACCAGGCACCGTGCGTGGTGCGTCACTATTTTACAATTTAAGGTATGCTCAACCGTTACAACTGGATTTGAGGGTACGGAGATGTGATCGAACTTAATGAAACTAATGTTTCAAATACCGGAGCTATGACCAATCGTCCCTTAATACGCAGGGTGAGTGGGGGGAAGGGGGTAATTATGACATCTTACTTAATTCTCTTGAATTTCGAGAATTGACACTAAGTTTGAAATTTATAACTTTCTTCATGTGACCCTGCCATGACATTTATTTTATATTTGATGTAAATTAGAATCATCATCATGTCTTTGGTAGTCCATAGGAAACGGTCCTCTTTTTTATTTTAAGAGCCTGCCAAAGTGACTCTTCTCTGCCTGATGGAAAGCATGGATAGAATCCAAGAGTTGTAGCGAGTATACCCATTGCGAATGCAGACAGACACACACTATGGCGACCTAGTGAGATGACGTAAAAGGCATGACAGTCATCGTAGCATTATAGTGCTCACACACTTACCACGACAACTGTCACCCCTGCCTCAATGAGCTTCCGGTCTCACACTCACCAACGAAACACGACAGCATGGATCCTGTCGCTTTAGATCGGTCTTCTGTGGAAGTGTAGTACTGCCCCGGTTGAGCCGGCCCGTTCGTGCTGAAATCAGCGTGGCTCTACTTTCTACAAAAGTCTCATATTAGAAAGGTTCTGGTCTACGGTACCATGATGGCCAACCAGGTTGGAATGAGGTTTGTTTCAAGCTTTCTTTCTCTTTACAGTGATGTTGTCCTGTGTAATTTGCTCACTTAGTCACCTATTGCGACACCCAACTGATGAGTAGGATTGGTGACACTACGTATTCTTGATTCGTCACCACACACACATTAATCTACATAGTTTTAATTGACTCCCATCACCATTAATTTTTATTTAAATTGTGTTAAAGACCACTATTTCCGATGTCACTTTCAAAACTAAGGTGAATTTAATAACTTGATATGTAAAATTACCTCAAAAAGTATCGATTTATAGATGTGGACCACGACTGTCGTAATTAAAATAAAGGTTTTGATACTAAAAGAAGTATTTATGAATTTGAAAACAGGTTTATATTCTAGAACTCTATTTAATTGACGTTAACTGTCTAATTTTAAAACTAAGTATCGATACTTGTATTGTGGGTATTTATCAACCTCCTAGCCAGTACAACACTCCTAATTTTATATACATATATATACATTTTACTTATATATTTTTCATATACATCACTAGACTCTCTGCTAAGTCAATTGTCTAACTACAAAACCATTATCCTCTGTGGTGATATTAACATTGATATTGCAGAGGATACTAGCGATAGACGTTCGTATGACTATTTAAATGTCCTAGCGAGTCATTGTATGCTTTCGGCTCACTATGAGTCTGTTCGTAAAAAAACGTGTCTGGATTATATTATGATGAAAAGTAAATTATATAGTACCTGTTTTATAATGGACTCCTCTATCATTGACCACGAATGTGTAGGTGTTATCATGAAACTAAAAACACAACTTGAACAAAGTACTAAATCTGTAATACCCATTAACTACGATAGTTTAGATATAGCTATTAAAAATATTGACTTTCATCATATCCTTGATTGCTACAAATCTTCTTATGTCCACTATATCTAAAACAATTGAGAATAATTCTAGAATTTTAAAAGGAGCTAACATTAAGAGAATCAATAAACCTTGGATTACTATTGCTCTGTTACGTTACATGAGGAATCGTGATGATTTACACAAGAAATTAAAAGGGAGACCCGAAGATAAAATCCTTAAGACAATATATAAGTGCAACAGAAATTATTGTAATGCTTTTACAAGAAAATTAAAAAGAGATTATGAAAAACTGGAAATAAATAAGACGAAAAACAACAAGAAAAAGTTATGGCATGCAATCTAAAACATATGCAACTTTTCTAAAACAAACAGTGCTTCTAGTGTACTTATTAACTATGAAAACTTTAAATTCCATATTGATAGAGTAAACCACTTTATCACAAACTTAGGCAGAAAAGCAGAGAAAATAATTATTGATAATCAATTAGCTGTATTAGCTGTATGTACAGTTTTCTGACTGCCCGCCGGTTAACTCGTTTGCTCTGCTGACGACGATATGGAAGTTGAACAGATAATTCTGGGACTTAGAGATGACGCCGCTGTGGGAAGAAGAAGATTACCCTTGTCAAACCGATTCACAAAGGTGGAGATAGAGATAATATTAGTAATTACAGGCCAATTTTTATTCTTTCCACTATGTCTAAAATCTTGGAACGCGTTATTAATGTTCGTCTCATGAAATTCCTTGAAAGTAATTTCCTTATCTCACCATTCCAATATGGTTTTCGGTGCGGTAAATCGACCGATGGAGCTGTCCACGAACTTACTAACTCTATTACTGTCAGTCTGGACAGGGGAAGTAAGTGTCTCACAGTATTCCTTGATCTTGCCAAGGCCTTTGACACCATCTCTCCCCCTTTGCTAATTCAGAATCTGAATAGGGTTGGTGTCAGAGGTCTCCCGTTAAAACTATTTGGGGATTACTTGTGTGACAGGAGCCAACGAGTAATGATTGATTCGTGGGCTAGCGACGAGCTTACCATGTGCTATGGTGTTCCACAAGGTAGTATCTTGAGACCGAGCCTCTTCCTTGTATATATTAATGACCTTTGTCAGCTTAAACTTCATGGTGGAAAAATATTGTCTTACGCCGATGACAGCGCTTTTTTCAGCGGAAATACCTGGGAGAACGTATTTAGATGTGCACGATCTGGCTTAAACTCTGTTTGCAAATGGCTAAAGACTAACATTTTGTCTCTTAATGTTGACAAACCTAAATACATTGCTTTTGGCCATAGAAAAAATCTTCTACCACCTCATACATTCTCTATTACTGCCCACATGTGCTCTCTAATGGATAACAGGCTTTGCTCCAACTCTCACCTTCAGAGGCTGAAATCTATAAAATACCTCAGAGTGCAAATAAACCAAATCCTTAGCTTTAAGCCACATGTAGTTACTCTTCTTTCTAGAATACGCAAGCTAATTTACAGTTTTAAAATTCTAAGACTTGTAGCTGATGTTAAAACAATAAAAATGGTATACTATGCTCCATGCCACTCAATCATTAACTATTAGATTACTTCGTGGGGAGGAGTGGGTAAAGTTCAGTTTCTGGAAATAGAAAGAGTTCAGAGAGCTGTACTGAACATTGAGACTGGACCACCATTTTGTTACCCGACAAGAGAGCTTTATGTATAATGGGATGTATTGACAGTTAGACAAAATTTTATATTGACGGTTATTTTGAAGAAACACATTGAAACAGTTTACGATTAAAATTTAAAAAAGAACAAGCGTCAGAAGGGTGTTGTTTGTAATAATGTCGCCTTCCACACTAGTCTGTCATAACAAAGTGAATGCCTTTTTATCGATATATCCTCTCATAAAATCAGAATGCAATCACAGGGTATGTGATTAGTTAAAAACTCTTGACTACGATTGCACTAACAATTTATTCACCGTTATGGCTTAACAATGAAATAATATAAATATAAATTAGTAATGACATAATATTTTTTGACCGGAGGTCCATTGATGCAGGGGTGACAGTTATTGTGATAACTGTGTGAGCCTTACACTGCCATGATGACTGTCATGCCTTTTACGTTCCACAGCGTGGCGTGAAAAAGCATCGCACTAGGCCGCCATAGTGTGGGTCACCACACTACATTGTCTGCATTTGCAATGAGTATGGTGATCACAACTCTTTGAATTCTATTCATGCTTTCCATCAGGTAGAGTAGAGACGCTTTGGCAGGCTCTTCGTATTAAAAATAAATGTGATTGACATATATTCCTATACTCTCGCTTACTTATGCATACACACACACACGCACACACTCAAATATACATACGCACACTCACACGCATACACACACACACACACACACACTGACGATTGTAATGTTCAAGTTAATGCTTAATTTAAAATTTTCTCCTTCTCCAGCATGTATATCGTTATCTAAAATGTTAACTTACTTGTAAACTAAGTGGTGTGGGGATCTGGTGACCTATAACAAGTACCTATCACAGGCACCAGTCTCTCACAAAATGTGATATCTGACTCGACAAAAATTTAGGTTAAAAACCTAAAAATAAACTAACAAAAAAACATTACAATTATGAGATGTCAATAATTTTTAATTATGCACATCGTACTTAAGAATATACTCGTATATACCCCAGATGACCATGAGACTGTTAAGACTGCCGCAGTTTTTTCCTTCTACTTATTATTACTAACAATGAAACATGTGTGCACTTAGAAACAATACATTTATACATATACGAGGTATATTGTGATAAACATACGTAAATAAAACTCTGAGACTCGGGACTAACTCACGCGGTAAGCTCTACGATAAATTATTATACAATATCGACTATGAAATGTTATGCTTTTAGACTTTGTATTGTCTTCTAAAACACTCTAAAGAACCTTTACTGAAATTATTCTTCTTTTAAACACATTTGTGTGCACTTGTATTTAAAATCATTCACAAATCACTATATTGTGTTTACATACGTAATTGAATATTGCAAAAATCGAAACATTGCCTCGTAACTAAACACGATTGCTTCTGACTATTATGTTCTTGGTTCATCTGAACATTTATCAAATTAATCTACTGCAATTTGTTGCTGAACTAAAGTATCTCTCATCGTGTGTCATAACTAATGGCCATCCACTTCCCGCATTCAATTCACTTCAGCGTCTTAAGTTTCGTTTATTGGATCATATTCATCACTCAAAGACACTTTTGATCCACCACAGAGGTCCTACGGAACTGGCCAGCCCATTGCCATTTTAACACGTTTGTTCCGCCACCCGTTCTCTGGGTAAGTTGTAACAAGCAGAACGCATGAGAGATTGCCAGTTTGAAATTTGGAGGGTATTTTTTCAATTGGTATACAATAAAATTTTATGTATGGTCTCTTTTTAAATATAAGAGTTGACTTGATGTACCGATATCACGCCGAGCGTTCTCTTAGCCTTCATCACAAAGTATTGTGCGAAGTCTAAAAATAGACAATTATGAAACTATTTGTTTCTATGAAATGCAATTATGTCTCTCATAATAGCCATGAACGTAAACGAATATGAACTAAGCGATATATTTCTTCAAAACGTGTGTGACCTAATAGCTGTAATTATTGGGTTACTGGGCTTTAGTCACGAGTCGTAGTAGGCACTTGCCGTCGCACTAGGAACTGTGTAATCAATATCTGGTATGAGTCACATCATAAAGATGAAGTGAGTGACCCCTTGATAGCAACTTTAACTATATACTAACACAGGATAAGGATGAGTAAGACGTATGCAGTCTTAGTCTACGATTATTTAAGGGAAGAGTCAGATGGAGCACTAAAATTATTGATCACTATTGAAATTGGATTAATAGAAAAATGTTGATGCACTATATTTTAACATCTTGTAACTGATTTGATAATAGCATCAGTGGGTGGACAGGAGAACTCTTCAGTGCCTACTATTGGACTCCTCAAGTTCTTGTCGGCGAGAAGTATTTTATGCCTGTTACATTGGAACTCCATCATTAATAGAACGATTTAGGGAATTCTTTCTTTTATTTCAGTGAGTTCACTTCCCGTTTAGTCCCATTTAAGTTTGAATATCTCACTCACCAGTAGAAAAATAAAGAATGAAGAATACTGTTAATCAATTCTTCTAGGTAGTAAAGCCACGCTGATTTCAGCACGAGCGGGCCGGCTCGACCTGGGTAGTACTACCCTCCCACAGAAGATCAACCTCAAGCGCCAGCATCCGTGTTGTCGTGGTGAGTGTGAGACCGGAAGCCCATTGATACAGAGGTGACAGTTATCGTGGTAACTGTGTAAGCCTTACACTGTCACAATGACTGTCATGCCTTGTACGTCCCCAAGCGGAGTGTGAAAAAGCATCTCACAAGGCCACCATAGTGTGGGTCACCATACTGCATTGTATGCATTTACAATGAGTATGGTGAACATAACTCTTGGATTCTATTCATGCTTGCCATCAGGCAGAGTGGAGTCACTTTGGCAGGCTCTTAATATATAAAAAAGAAAACAATTCATTCTACCTTACGTCTCTCAAACAGTTTTGATCCACTTTAATAATATTCTTTTGGAATTTATTTGCAGAGTCAAGCACCTTGAAACATCATTTCCTCATTACCAAAAGCTCTTGAAATAAATACATAATACAAAGGAACCAACGTATAGTGTCATACGTAACCAACTCACCATTGTGGTTTGTAATAATTTAAATACTTTTTCTTAAAAAGTAACGGCTGATTTTTATATTATCATCATATATTATAACATTCTTGGAAGGTCAACAATGTTTTTCTCAAAAGGTCTGAAAAACTGAAGTCTCGAACATATACCTATTTATTTATCTAACTCTGCTACTACTGAATTATTTTCTCTTTTAAAAACGCAAAAGTAATCATATCCTAAATGTTAATTAATAAAAATGCTTGCTAACTAGTAGTTCAATTTATTTTACCCATGACTCAAGCAGCTCCGTCATCACTCTAGTTGTTTAATTGACTTTAAATCTTGTTTCTTTGATTCTACCAGGTCACCCGAAGTATAAGTGAAGCACATTGAACATGTACTAAAAAGTAAAACTGACTTTCGTTTGTCATTTAACACCTTCTGACGAGTTTTACATGTAAAATTTGAAGAGAATTAGCTCGACTTCTGTTTACGCTTGGTAAATATAAGTAACACTTACAAACAGATAGAAACCATGTAGTTACGTTTGTGAGCGGCATGAGTGGCGAGAGCGCAGTTTAATCGCAGACCACGACTAGCGGTGCGCGCGCAGACAGCTTGGCGCCGAGTCGGCGACGCACGCGCATCGCACACGCTTATTGAGCAACATTACACGTGAGCGGTGACGACTGCACGTGAATTATATTATTATGCCTCATAATTAAATAAACAACATTGAGTTTATATTTATTTTTTCAAGAAGCTTGTATTTAACGTGAGATATTCTTTAATTTTTTACTTAAGCGAAATAAATACATCATCCATTTTTTTCCTTGAGACATATTTGTGTTCCATTATTCACGAATCAAAATCAGTTACAAATATTTGTAAGTTTTTTAAATGAACATTATAATGTCATGTTAATGTATATAAAACAACAGAAAGATTGTGTTAACAGATAAGGAGTATTCCATCTAGGCCTTCGACTAATCACTACTCCGTGCATATATTCATCGTCATCATCAACAGCCTTTTACAGTCCACTGCTGGACATAGGCCTTTCCTTAGCAAGGAGGTTTTGGCCTACTATACCACACTGGCCAGACGGGTTGGAATAGGGTTTGTTCCAAGGGGTGCTGAGCTAGAAAACCTCCACGTGGTGCACCCTGGTAACGTTGGCGATGGCACAGTTTCTTCCTGTACCATTTAGAAGAGGACATCACCCCCAACGGCTGATATTCTAGCACAAAGAAGAGGAGGCCATTTTCTTCGGCCATTCGGTTGAGGCTTGGTCCAACAGAGCGGGCATTTTTGTCGATTCCTCTGTTGGCTCTTCGCTCTTCGGAGCAATGAGGAGGAAAACCTCATTAAAAAATCACAGAAGTGGGACCCTTTCATGGGTCGGCGTTTCTCCACTGTCAATAGTGGAGAAAGGAGAACGGGCTCGGTGTGTACTCACACTGCCGCCGAGCAGGCATTGGAAGATTTAATCTTCCTGCCACCGTTGTCACATCGTAATCCCGAAGGGAGTGTCGTGATTTTGTCTCGCGACACTAATCGGGGGCGAGGGTCTTGGCTTAGCCGCCCGGACTGCGAGGAAGAAAACCTCTTTAAAAAATTACCCCGAATCCCGTGTTCTGGTGCGTGACCAGGGGATGCATGGCTGATGGGTTGTTCAGTCGCAAGCGCACCCCCAGCCGAGGCACCTGCGGACCCCTCGGTTGGGCATAAATGTACGCTTGCCCGGGTATTGGGGATCCCTGCCCGGGTTGACCTTTATTCTCCCCAACTCGTGGGTTCAACTATGGATATTCAATTAAACAAAAATATAAAAACTAACGAAGGAAAGAAGGAGATGGATAGTAGGAAGCAGAAAAGTACAAGAGCGGGCAACAATTTCTCTGCCAACGACGAGGAAGCATTCGTTGGGATGCCTACCTCGGTGGGGCTCCCAGAAGTTATTATGACTGCTGGGAGCCGAAGAACATCGGAGCGATTACGCTCCAAATCTGTCGCGGGTAGTAACTCCAGTGCGAAGGAGGACACACTGGAGCTTATGGAAACGGAGCTTTGTGACAGTCGGAAACGCGGACGCTCCAGGGATGACGGCAGCGATACGTCTCAGGAGATGTTACCTCCCAAGGTCGCAAGCAGCCGTAGAGGGAGGTCACGAACTCCGGCCTCGATCCCGTCAGGCTCCGTTTTCTGCAAGGCAGGAGCCTACAGAAGAGTCAGGGCGGACGGCGAAGCATTAGCGGAGGAGGAGGTCGCAGATCTCCTGCTTAAAATCAAGGAGCCGATGGTAGAGAGTTCTGTTCTCCAAATACCATCGTCCATGCAGGAGAGAGCAAACGCGGCGGTGGCCATCATCCACAAAGTGGCCACCAAGTCTAGTAACCTTAAGGGCTGTTTTGTGAAAGCCCTTAAGGACTCCTCTGCCGCTATTGCGGGGGTCGTGAAGAGCCTTATCGGAGACATGGCACGTCTCCAGGCAGCCAACGAGCATCTGACGGGGCAGGTGACTGAGCTTAGTGCTCAGTTCGCTCAATTCCGGGCAGATCGCCCCGAAAGAGACGGCTCGACTACGTCACAACTTACCCCCTCTTCCAACCTCGGGGGTATTCCTGATGCCCACCTGCGCCAAATCACGGACGCAGTGTGGCGCATGATGGACGGGCGTCTCGCTGGCCTGGAGGCGAGGCTGCCTCCGGCCCCAGTTGTCCGACCGCCGCTTGCGGCAAATAGACTTAAGACCGTATCGGTGCCATCAACGCCTCCCGTTGCGGGCGGTCGTGTTTCTTATGCGGCGGTGGCGTCTGTGTCTGCCGCTCCTGCGGTTGCTCCGAGGGCACAACAGGCGGCTAAAGCAACAGCCAAGACAGGGTCACCGAGGTCAGGGCCCAAAACGGCGGCCAAGTCTAGTGCGGAATTCCCTCCGCTCTCCACTCCAGCCGCTGTACCTGGCACCTCCACGTCTGCTCCCCCCATATCTGCTCCTGCCCCTTCCACGGATGGTTGGCAGGTAGTCGGGGGTACTAAGAAGGCCCGAAAGCGGGGTAAAAAGGCTGCTCAAAAAGCAGCCTCTACCCCGCAGTCGCTGCCGGTGGCAGTGGCCACTACGAAGAGGCCGCGCAAGCTGCAGGTAACCAAAACCGCGGCGGTAGTGGTCACCGTATCACCGGAAGCGGTTAACGGCGGACTGTCTTACGCGACCATCTTCCAGAGGGCCCGGGCTAGTCTCGCCAATGACATCGGGACGGATGGAGTCAGGTTGCGCCTCGCTCAGACGGGAGCTCGAGTCCTCGAGTTCCCGGGAGCCGAAGGCGCAAAGACTGCAGATGTCTTTGCCGAGAAGTTGCGGGGCATGTTTGCGGCCACGGATGGTGTTAGGATCGCCAGGCCTACAAAGTGTGCAGAGTTGCGCATTTCGGGCCTGGACGATTCTATAACGGCCGAAGATGTCCGCGTTGCAGTTAGAGAGAAGACAGGGTGCAACGTGGACAACATTAGGGTCGGCACCATCCGCCCCGGTCCAGGAGGGCTTGGCGCGGTGTGGGTCAGCTGTCCCGTAGCGGCAGCCAAAATTTTAGGCGACGCCGGTAGGCTGCTCATCGGTCTCGTCAGCGCTAGGATCACAGTCCTGGCGGCGAGACCGATGAGGTGTTTTAAGTGTCTGGCATCGGGACACACACGCGCCAAGTGTGTTAGCTGTTTCGACTGTAGCGGACTATGTTTCCGCTGCGATCGACCGGGCCACAAGGCGGCAGAGTGCTCTGCCGCCCCACACTGCCCAGCGTGTGCGGCGGGTAACAAGCCCGCCGATCATCAGATTGGACAGGGTGGCTGCAAGCCTTCACGCACATCTCGGCAAGTGTCGGGGGCTAGCCAGTCGACCCAGGCTGCCTCTGACGTCGTTTCTGCGTCGACATCATCGGCCATGGAGGGGATTGTAGAGATGGTTCAGTAATGGACCAAGTCTCCAACCTCCTTGTCCAGACGAACCTCAACCACTGTGCTGCGGCGCAGGACCTTTTCCTGCAAACCATGGCACAGTGGTCTATCGGTGTTGCCGTAGCCGCGGAACCCTATTACGTTCCTCCCCGTCCAAACTGGTTGGGTGACCGGGACGGTTCCGTGGCAGTCGTCGGCTCCATGGCGGCTCATTCCCCGCCCTTATCGCTAAGGGACAAGGGTACTGGATATGTTGCTGCCGAGTGGGGGGGGATCACCGTATATGGTGTTTACTTCTCCCCCAACCGGCGTTTGAGCGACTTCGAGGTTTTCCTTAACAACTTGGAAACCTCGATGCGGCGTCTAACGTCTGGGCACGTCTTAGTGCTGGGGGACTTCAACGCGAAGTCCATTGCGTGGGGCTCCCCCAGGACGGACGCCAGGGGCGAGGCCGTAGAGGAGTGGGCGGCCTCGGTGGGCCTCTGTTTATTGAACAGGGGCTCCACCAACACGTGCGTGCGACAGCAGGGAGGGTCGATAGTGGACCTTTCGTTCGCTACCCCTGCCCTCGCCGCACGAGTAAGGAACTGGTGTGTCCTGGAAGAGGTTGAGACGCTCTCGGATCACCTCTACATTCGATTTGAGCTCTCCCGTACCCAGGACCCCAGTAGGGGTCACGCGGCGCGGCGTTCTTCTCACTTTCCGCGGTGGGCTGTAGCCAAACTGAATAGGGACCTACTAGAGGAGGCAGCCATTATTCACTCTTGGCTGTCTCCGCAGGCTCCGGCCGAGGAGGTCGACATGGGGGCTGGTCGTTTCCGCGATGCGATTACGCAGATCTGCGATGCGGCCATGCCCCGCATCCGAGGTTGTCGGCCTCCACGGAAGGAGGTTTACTGGTGGTCCCAGGAGTTGGCGGACCTCCGCGCGGCCTGTACTCGTGCCCGGAGGTCCTACACCCGTAGTCGGCGGCGACACCGCGAAGAAGGCGAGGAGGACCAGCTTCATGAGGAGTACCGAGAGGCGCGGAAAACTCTGAAGCTGGCCATCAGCCGCGCCAAAGAAATTAGGCGAAAGGAAATGCTGGAGGGTCTCGATCGTGACCCCTGGGGTCGCCCTTATCGTGCAGCGCGACAAAAGCTCCGCACATCGGGCCCCCCCCTTACAGAAACCCTCCAGCCCAGCTTCCTGCGGGAAGTGGTCGAGGGCCTTTTCCCGCAACGGGTGGAGCACACACCCCCGTCGATGGCCTTCACGGTCGGAGACGACGGGGCGAACGAGGACAGTGTTCCGCCCGTCAGGGAATCGGAGGTAGGGGCGGTTGTTCTACGGATCCGCTCTAAGAACACCGCCCCCGGGCCAGACGGGATACCTGCCCGAGTATTGGCACGAACCCTCGACCACATGTCGGACCGCCTCAGGGAGGTCTTGGACGCTAGCTTGTCGTCCGGACACTTCCCTGAGTGCTGGAAAAGCGGGAAGCTGGTCCTATTAAGGAAGCCAGGACGGCCTACCGATTCGGTGGCGGCCTATAGGCCCATTGTGTTGCTGGACGAGGCGGGTAAACTGTTTGAGAGGATACTCTCTGCCCGCATCGTCCGGCACCTCTGCGAGGTGGGCCCCGATCTGTCGGATGCCCAATTTGGTTTTCGGGCGGGGCGTTCGACGGTCGATACTGTGCTGCGCCTGAGGGCCGTTACCGAGGAGGCGGTGAGCTGTGGCGGCGTGCTATTGGCGGTGTCGTTGGACATCGCCAACGCATTTAATAGTCTGCCATTTAGCTGCATCAGGGAAGCACTCCACTACCACGGGGTGCCAGAGTACCTGAGGCGGCTTGTGGCAGACTATCTTGAGGAGCGTACCGTCGTGTACGAGGACCGAGATGGTATTCTGAGGCGGCGGCCCATGTCGTGCGGTGTTCCACAGGGGTCCGTCCTCGGACCACTCCTGTGGAATATGGGATACGACTGGGCCCTTCGAGGTCGTCTTCCCCCCGGGCTGGGCGTAATTTGTTACGCAGATGACACATTGGTCACGGCCCGGGGGGTGAACTTTCAAGAGGCGGCGCGCCTGGCCACCGTGGGAGTCTCTTTGGTGGTCGGTCGCATTGAGGCGCTGGGTTTACGGGTGGCCCTAGATAAGACGGAAGCCCTTTTGTTTCATGGGCCCCGTCGTGGTCCACCCCCCGGTGCCTCTATCGTTGTCAATTCGGTCCTCGTACCGATTAAGGCCCAGATGAAGTATCTGGGCCTGATCCTCGACGGTAGGTGGCTCTTCGACGAGCACTTCCGACAGCTTACTCCAAAGCTGGTCGGCGCTGCTTCTGCTCTTGGGCGACTTTTGCCCAATTTGGGTGGAGCCAGCGTCGCGACGAGACGGCTATACACGGGGGTTGTTCGGTCAATGGCGCTGTATGGTGCACCGGTGTGGGCAGCGGCTCTGACCGCCCAGAATAGGGCTCGCCTCTGGCGCCCTCAGAGGATATTGGCGGTTAGAGCCATACGCGGTTACCGCACCGTATCGACGGAGGCGGCGTGCGCCCTGGCCGGAACTCCCCCGTGGGATTTGGAGGCGGAAATGCTCGCCGAAGTTTATCGGCGGACGGCTGACTTCCGGGCGGGTAGCGGCATACGGCCCCCGCCCGAAGAGATATGCGAGTGGCGAGAGGCCGCTCGTCGAGCCACGATGGCTCGTTGGTCGTCCCGGCTGGAGGCTCCACGTGCTGGCTTTGCCGCCGTGGAGGCTCTCCAGCCGGTCATCGCCGAGTGGGCAGGGCGGCAGCACGGGACCCTTTCCTTCCGACTGACGCAGGTCCTTTCCGGGCACGGTTGCTTCGGGAAGTATCTGCACTCGGTCGCCAGGAGGGAATTGAGTCCCGCCTGTCACCACCGCGACTGCAGTGAGGACTCGGCTCAACACACGCTAGCGGTTTGTTCCGCCTGGGCGGCGCAGCGTGGGGTCCTTACTGCAGTTATTGGAGGAGATCTCTCGCTACTGGCCGTCATACGCTCCATGGCCGGTAGTGACAGTTGTTTTACCGCGGTCGCAACCTTCTGCGAAGACGTAATTTCGCGGAAGGAGGCGGCGGAGAGGGCCCGGGAGGACGATATCCACTCGGACCCACTTCGCCGCCGGCGAGCCGGGCGGCGGAGGCGCGCATACCAGCGCCTCATGCCGCCTTGAGTGTGGCTGCGGGTGGACGGGACGGGTTTTCCCCTCCATCCGCTACAATGGCCAGCCGCGAGGAGGCGACGTCCGCGTGTGCCGTGCGTCGCCTGAAATAGAGAGTTTATCCGCAGATGGTGCCCGAGGTAGCGGGCAGGCGCTAGGAGGGATCTGGATGTCGTAATAGCAGCGGTTCCCGGATCCCTCCTATCTCAAGCGCAGAGTGGCACACCGTGTGGTTTTAGTCGGTCCGATTCCGACACACCACCCCGCCGTAAACCCCGGTGGGGTGACGGCCCGAGGGGGTTTCCACACGTTAAAAAAAAAAAAAAAAAAAAAAAAAGGGTTTGTTCCAAGTTTTCCTTCTCTTTATAATGATGTTATCTTGAATACTTTGTTCCCTTAGTCGCTTTTTACGACACCCACGGGATGAATAGGGGTGGTAACACTATGTATTCTTAATTCATCACCACACAGTCTTTATATCAGTTACTCAAATATTTTTTGTAAACATGTTAATCCTACAAAAGAGGATAATTAAATATTAGTATAAACGAAGTTATTTTGAACATTATTGACAGTTCTTTTTTTTTAAAAGAGGAATAATATTTTAGAAAAAAAAATCCGCCCTGTATGTATTAAAAATGAGAGTTACGTGTTACGGAAGTGAGAGAGAGCACTTGTAGTCGTCAATAAGGTTTTGTCCACCCGAAGAAGATAAATGACCTGACCTGTGATGTGTGATGTGAAAATAGAATAAACGACAAGTAGGCACAATTTTACCATGTTACTACCCCTATTCATACCGTAGGTGTCGTAAAAGGTGACTAAGGAATTACATTGCGCAGGACAACTACACAATAAAAAAAAACTCAAAACTAATCCTATACTGATCCATCTGACCAGTGTGGTAGTATAGTGTAGTAGGCTAAAATCTCCTTACTAAAGAGAGGCCTATGTCCAGTTCTGGACTGTGGGAGGCTGTTGGTGATGATTATGATGAAGTACAATTATCCATTTTTGATAAGAATTGTAGTCCTTAAAATTTAGTTTGATCTTTATCCGGTAAATACGAGATGTCGCCTCTATGGCAGTCCTCTATCGTCTTTATCATGGAGACTGTTCTGACGAACTCTTCCAACTGATCCCATTCTCTCCGTTCCTCTACAGGATAAGGCCTAGTTATATCCAGTAAGACTTATTTTGACTCTCATTCAAATTCAAGTTAGATATTATACGCTTCTGATTGCAACACATTATAATGACGTGTTACCATCCTCTCCGCACCTCTACAGAACAACTCGTGCTGGCCTTGGAAGTCACCGTTTCAGAATGGTAGACATACGCTCCCGAACTAAACGGTTCGGCTCTTCCTTCCTGTGCAAATCGGTTAAAGCCTGGAATTCATTACCAGCGCACGTGCTTCCCTCTCACTACGATCCCGGGTCCTTTAAGCGGGGAGTGAATAAGCATCTCACTAGGCCGCCATAGCGTGGGTCGCCATACTGCACTGTCTTCATACGCAGTGAGTACGCCGACCACCGCTCTTGGATTCTATTCATGCTTTCCATCAGGTAGAATAGAGTCACTTTGGTAGGTTTCTTATTTAAAAAAAAAAAAAACATTGATATTAGGTGTCACTAATTTTTGAATGAATGAGACGATATCCCGTGATTTAGCGATAGTGGGGTGTAGTCACAGTGCAACGAGAGTGGTGCATCGGTTGCGTGAGCATCAAATGGCACGTGCTATATGGAGTGTGTGATGTATGCACGGATTGTGCAAGTGAGCGTAACATCGCATTGTAACGCGCTACAAGTAACGGATCTAGCAGGCTCTAGCAAAACATCCGGCTTAGTTCTACGTTTATTATGCTCAATGAATCCACTTTCCCCTAATGATATATTTCTCACGTAATATTAAGTTCCGGCTTTAAAATGTCTATTTATAATGGTGGACATTAATATGAATGGATGAAGTCTTAGATCTCGGATATCCATGTGAATCTAGGAAGAAGGGTTGAATTTTCCGTCAATAGATAGATTAAAGTACAGATGTGTGGTTGTAATATTATTATTCGACATGCAACCTTTTGTTTTTACGTGAGGAAACTTCCACAAGCCGTCACCGCACCAGAGTTTGCGGTGGGGTGGTGTGTCGGTTGCGAACCGACTAAAACCACACGGTATGCCACTCTGCACCTGACCTCGAAAGGCCCAATCGTATCCTCTTTTCCATAGGAGTGGTCCGAGGATAAACCTCTGTGGAACACCTTGACTCCAATACATCCACAGTAGCACTGTAATTTGTATAATATAATTTCCTCCGTCCGACGGAATAGTGGATTTGGATCGCAATCTTTCCAATTTCCTTCGGCTCCCAGCAGCTAAACTAACTTCTGGGAGCCCCACCGAGATAGACGTTCCCACCTTACCATCCTTACCACCTAATATTTCCTCTCCGTTGGACGAGTAATCGTCTACTCTTGTGCTATTCTCATTCCTACCCTTCTTCTCCTTCTTTCTTTCTTGACTATGATTTTTGATTATATGATTTTGTTTATTATGTTTTATTTTCAACTCCACGATTGGCGGAAAAATAGTGGTCGACCTAAGCAGAGATCAGAACGTAAAATTCGGAGTAATTTTTTATAGAGGTTTTCTTGCTCACAGTCCGGGCGGCTAAATCAAGACCCTTGTCCCCGAGTAGAATCGCGAGACATAACTACGACACTCCTCTCGAGATTACGATATGCCGGCGGTAGCAGGTAAATAGTCCTCCAATGCGTGCTCTTCTGCAGTTTGAGTGCACGCCGAGCCCGTTCTTCTTTCTTCCCCCCTGAAAGTGGACAATCACCGGCCCGTGAAAGACTTCCGCCTTCGTGATTTTTACCAAGCTTTTTCTCCTCATTGCTCTGAAGAGTGAAGAGCCAATACAGGAATCGACAAACCTGCCCGTCCTGTTGGAGTAAGTCTCGACCAAATGGCCGAAGAAAGTGGCCGCCTCTTTGTGCTAGAATACTAGCTGTTGGCGACGGTGTCCTCTTTGCAATAGCAAAGGAAAGATACAGCACCATTTAGAGATAGACCTTGACCTATTCTTACTGTTACTAACATTCCCCAATTCAAGCGTATAATCAATATCTCAAATATACCATTGCTTTTCCGCTTACTAATTTCCTAATTGCGCTAATAATAAAATAACGTAGTCTACAAAATGTGAATGTTTAATACGACTCTGCTTAACTCTTCGGGGATATAGGCGTGAGTGGATGCATGCATGTATCTTAATAAATAGTTTTATTGTATGAGTACTTCTAGTCCCGGGCTTTAGATGATGCTAAACTCATATCAGTGTAAATTACATGTATCATTAATGTAAGATTAAGATACTCACATTGTCCGTGTGCTGACGTATTTAAAATACAAGTGTACCAACCCTGTAGATCCCGTGGATCTAACTACACAGTGAGAGTCGACTAAGGGAGCTCTACGCAGGACAGCAGCAATGGAAAGAGAAGAAAAACTTCACGCAAACTCAATACCGATCCGTCTGGCCAGTGTGGTGTAGAGGTCAAACAAAATCTCCATTCTAAGGAAGGGTCTATGTCCAGCACTGGACTAGTTAAGGTTATTGATTATGATGATCAGATAAGAGATGCTTATAAGAATTAATTCACTGGTCCTTCCACACTGACATGAAACAAATTACGTAATGTTTACTTTAATATCTAAATTAGCATACAGTTCACACGATACAGACATTTATTGCGAGTCTTTCTTTAGTGAGTAATCGCTCGTCGGTGTTGCACCTGCGCACGTGTACGACTACCGCACGAGACTGTTAAGTGAACCTATTGATATTCAGACGACTGTTGCTTTTTATTATGTGTACATATTGTGTAGTAATATTATATTATTTATTTATTTATTTTTTTACCTATATTAAGAACCTGCCAAAGTGACTCTACTCTGCCTAATAGAAAGTATGAATAGAATCAAAGAGCTGTGGTCACCATACTCATTGCAAATGCAGACAATGCAGTATGGTGACCCATACTATGGCGGCTTTGTGAGATGTTTTCTCACACTCTGCGTGGGGACGCAAAAGGCATGACAGTCATCGTGACAGTGTAAGGCTTACACAATTACCACGATAACTGTCACCCCTGCATTAATGGGCCTCCGGTCTCACACTCACCAACGAAACACCATAACACGGATGCTGGCGTTTTAGGTTGATCGTCTTTAGGGTAGTACTGCCCCGGTCGAGCCGGCCCGCTCATGCTGAAATCAGTGTGGTTCTACTACCTTTTTTTTTTTTACGCGGGCAATGCTTTTCGCACCATACCCTCCGGAGGGACGAAGGGCGTGTGTGGGACTCCCGGAAAACCGGTATACCCACTAAACCCCGCGGCGGCCTACCTCAGCAGTCGGGAGGAGCTCCAGGAACGCTTTAGCGGCTTCTAGAGTCCTCCCTGCCGTACCTCACAAGTGAGGTACATCCCGGGCACCTCATGCCCCAAGGGCAGGATGCTATCGCACCTCTCTCCGCCCTGCACAGTAAGATGCAAAACAGCGCCCCGCCCCAGACGACACTCCCCGGCCGCACCGGAGTGTCACCTGTCTCGGATCGTTTGCAGCAGTCACATCGCCCCAAGATGCTTCTTCCCATCCCTCACGAGTCGCCAGCATTGCCATGATCAATGCTGACGGCGTAAGGTTTCGTCCGATCCGTCCGTCCAGGACTCGACGCTCAGACTCCCAAGCAGGGCAGTCCTCCAGCGTGTGCTGGTCGGAGTCCCGTTCGGACTCGCAGTGGTGGCATTGTGCCGTAGCCTCCTGTCCTATTCGATTCAGATACTCATCGAAGCAACCGTGCCCGGTGAGTATCTGAGTCAATCGATAGGTGACACAGTCAGTCCTCTCTATCCACGCTTCGAAGTTCGGCAGAACGGCTCCGACGGTGCGTTGGCTAGTACAGCCCTGAGTTTCGAGCCGTGCCTGCCAAGCCACGTGGTTCTACTACCTATAAAATTATATAAAAATACTTTTTTTCTCTCTAAATGGGATAAACTATAAAAGTGTCAAACGAATTCTTACACACCAATCATCATCATCATTACTGCAAAGAGTCGGAAAACTTGAAACAAACCCTATACCGGCCAGCGTCTGGCTGGCGTCGTATAGTGGCTCAATATCTCCTTGCTAAAGAGAGATCTATGTCCAGCAGTGGACTGTTGAAGGATAACGATGATAAATGTATAGTCCAAAGGATATAGAGCTTTGTAAATATTTCTTTATTCCAGTAAATATTTAATGAGGTATGGGATTTGCAGTCCTTACAAACGTGAAGTACTTGTCAAAATTGATTTGTCAATTTGTTTTATAAAAATCGGTTCATCATTTGATGATTAATTAGTGCCTCGGTGGCGCAGTGGTAGTGAATGTGACTGCTGTGCTCGGGGTCTCGGGTTTGATTACCGGATCGGAACAAATGTTTGTATAATCTACAATTTTTTTTTCCAAGTTTGGGTGTTTTCTTTGTATAATATTTATGTATATATTTACAAATATGTATATAAGTATTCTATCAGTCAGTCTAGTTATCATAGCATAAGCTCTGCTTAGTTTGAAACTAGATGACGTTGTGTGTCTAATGTGTGAAATATTTATTTATTTATTTATTTATTATTAATGTCTATGAAATTTTAAATTATATATTTCAATACTTAACATTTTTCAACTACTTGTTATTTTCTGTACATTACTTAAATTTGTTTCATTTTGTAAATTCATAGTAAATTATGTCGTAACGCAAATATCAAACCTTCTCAGACAGACATTTAAAAGTACACAAAGTTCAAAACTAAATGCATATAACTTTTGCCTTTTGGGTAGGAAAGAAAGGTGGGGAGAGGCGTTTCGGTAATCTTACTCACTTCATGAAAAACAAGAAAATAATTGCCAAAGTCGAGTTCGAGTCGGGCCATTTGTGTCGAAGAGTGATTCAGTATTACTTATTTGTTACCATCCAGGACAGGTCCGGCCAAGTAATTTTTTCCTTGTAAAAATAATTAAAATCTATTTCAGAAATACGTCAAGTACCTTATGTCATAATGTTTAATCAATTAAATACTTATGTTATGAAACAGTGATTCTATTTCATTTGCAGATCAGTGAAAGTATGGACTTTGCTCATTGATTAGATTATATAACTGAGCCCTAAGAACACCTGGCGTTTCTATCACCGGTTCAAAGTCTGATAGTAACACTACATACCTGTTGATATAACAGCGGTGTAAACACATTTACATCATACATTTATAAGTTGTTCAAACCTAAAACAGATGTATTCACTGAGGAGCATGTCGCGGAGATAAATCACTCGCCTTGCGGGTACGCGAAATGTTTACGTCTTCGTTTGTATGTAACAAACGAATCCAATTGGTTACAATGAATTTGGAATGCAAAAATTATTAAAATTTATTTCATTTGCTACCTTTTACGCCTTCCTTACTGAACAAATCATCATGAAACTCAGTTGATATACACATTTTCAGAGATACAAAAGAAATTGAGTATGTATTCTAATGCAAGTCTTTTCGCTCATTTAAACTACCGATTTGTAAGCACGTCGCACCATAAATTAAGCTTTTTTATTTCTGTATTATGAAATATAATGTAAGATTTAGTAACAATAATATACATACCGCGTTTTACATCAAATAATCAACACCGTCTAATGAGTTCCAGATCCGGCACACACCGCCCGTCTACGTAGTCTGCTTACGGCGGTACTGTTTACATATGTCTGTTACTCTCAATGAGTGTCAATCAACAGTGCGGGGCTGTCACAAGTCGCTGTGTCTTATGAGATCCAGGACGCGTCAGGACGTCACACGACACGTGTGACGTCTTAACTCCATCAGTGACGTAGTAGCTATGTAATTATTGTGTCGTAATGCGGATCTGTCGGCTGGGAACAGCTTGTACCATTTCGGCTTCACATCGGGATTAAAAGCATCTTCAATAAGCAAACATGATATGACAGCGTGAGATAAGAGATCACACAGAGCTGAAAGAATTTTGATGCTGAGAATAATTCTGTCGAAAATTCAGATCTAACAACAGTATCTAAGTTTTATGATTAAAAAAATATAAACAAAAGGTTGTGCTATAGCCGCGACTTTGGCCACGTGACTTTATATTGCTTTTAAAATTATGTAACTTCTGGTAATTCCCTGGTTAGCGAACCATTAGTTCTAGTTCCAGATTGTAACTATGAAAAAGCCAACCCGTATAACCTGCGGTGGTGGCAACTCCACCAGAGAATAATGCAGGATTTTTGGTGTCGTTAGTCGCAAGATTATCTTCACAAATTTCTGCACAAATGGGGATATTAGAACCCAGAACCATCAGTAGGTAACATAGTTTTAATTAAAGAGGATGATATACCTCCTGGGCAGTGGTTGTTAGAAAAAATTGAGCAGATACTGTTTCATCTGGACCTGGATGTTTCTGCTCATTTTTTCCTAGCAATCCGTGTAGTTACAATACGCACTAAGGGAGCGGTAATCCAAAGATCCACATCTAAGCTTTGTATGTTACCTGTCACTAGATGAGTTAAATTTAGATTTGAATTTTATTGTGTATGTTTTGATTAGTCAGGATCTTTAGTTAGTTATTCAATTTGAAGGACATAAGGAACACATACAAGGAAGATATGTCCTTGGTGGGCAGTATATTCATAAGTTTATTTATACATTAATTTATTCTGTTCACCCCTCTAGTGATGTGAAGGTGTAAATGTTAAGCATATGTTTGTATTTTGCTCTACGTTCTAATTTTAAGTTTACTTTTGTAATTTTCTTTCTGATTACGTTTCCAATCGATAGATGACGCTGTTAATGCTGGCTGAATCGCGCTGTTACTTGGTTGCCCGAGTGTTTATAAATACTTCGTAGAAATATTTTTGTATGAGGTTTATCAATCAATACACAATATAATATACGAGTATATACACATATATATCCTCAACACACGTTCAATGTTACACGTATACGCGTGTGTTAAGCTGTATTATTTTTCGTCTACGGACCCTTGATTTCGTACAAGTTTAAACGTGATTTTTCTATTTTTAATATAACAGTATTTAGGTATGTTTATTTATATATGTATTGTCTATGTATGTAAACAAAATGTACACAGCTTTTTAGGTTTTTGACAACATGTGTTCTAAATGACAGGATAATTGATTCGAGAGATAATCATCATCACCATCAACCCACTGCAGCCCACTGCTGGACATAGGCTTCTTCCATGGCGAAAGAAAGATAGTGCGTTTTGTTTTTAACAGTAACTTAGAGTTAGGTTATTTGAAATTTATTTCTCATGTTTAGTTAATTTTATAAAACAACCTGTAAGAACTACTTGATCTGAATGCAAAAATTACGATCTGATGTGAGAAACTGGCAAATCACTAAACGGAGTACCGTTTTAGGGCGACCAATATGTATCCTTGGCCATTCCGTTTGGAATATTTTTGAGTAATACAAATCAACAATTATGTCCACCAAAAATTTACTTAAAGGTACGTGAAAAATTACTTTAGGCACTTTACTTGCTGAAACTCGTTTACATTAAATTAATTTCAAACCAAACTTCTTGTGTACGTATGGTTTTCTTTAAAACTTAAAAATTATTTATTAACTAGAATGTTTGAAAATCGCTTCAAATATGGAGATAAGTTCAGTTGGAAGAGTGATCAATAATATAGCATAATGGATAACTTCAAAACTATATTACACAATGTCTACACCGCCCAAATGTTAACTGGAAGAGAATACCCTTTTTTTTCTTTTGTGTGAAAACCCCCTCTGGTCGTCAACACACCGGGATTAGCGGCAGAGTGGTTTGTCGGAATCGGACTGACTAAAACCACACGGTGTGCCTCTCTGCACCTGAGATATGAGGGATTCAGGAACAGCTGTTATGACGACATCCCGACCCCTCCTAGAGCCTGCCCATTGGCGCGGGCACTATTTACGGGTAAACTCTCTATTTAGACGATCTACGCCGTCGCCTTCTTGCGGCTGACCACTGTAGCTGATAGAGAGGAGAATCTGTCCCGTCCACCCGGTATGAGGAGCTGGTAAGCGCAAATTTGCTGCCGGTGAACCAGGCGGATTGGGTCTGATTGGAAATCGTCCTCCCGGGCCGTCTCCGCTACCTCCTTCTGTGAAATAACATCTTCACAGAAGGTCGCTATCGCTGTAAAATAGCTATCGCTACAGGCTATGGAATGTATGACGGCCGGTAGCGAGAGATTTCCTCTAATAACTGCAATGAGGGTCCCACGCTGCGCCCCCCAAGTGGAACAAACCGGTAGCGAGTGCTGAGCCGAGTACTCACTGAAGTCGCAGTGATGACAGGCGGGACTCAATTCCCTCCTAGCGACCGAGTGCTGATACTTCCTGCGTCAGTCGGAAGGAAAAGGTCCCGTGTGGTCGCCTTGCCCACTCGACAATGAGGAAGAGAATACCCTGGAATTTAAGTCTGCTAATAAACAACACATCTACATTAATATTTATTCATTTAGATGATTTCATACAATTCACCAATTACTATTTCCTTTTCAATTATTTAAAAGAGAGACCCTCAGTTTATGTATCCGATTACTCCTCAAACGTTTCAACATTCTGACACTGAACGACAACAAGTTGTCACACACAGACGCAGTAATAATATTTCCATTTTCTTTTAATATTCTCACATTTACCAAGCTGTCTGTTGTTTTATGGAGTTTAAGATAACTAACCTATATTATTTGTCAAGTGAAATAAGAAAGAAAGCAATGTGGGTACTCCCGGATACGCAGTGAACTTTGCACAGTCATAGACTAGTTGTCATACAAGGGCGAGACGAGGAGTCACGCCGTCTGCGCGCCAGTGGCGGGACAGCGGCGACGGGCCTGACTCAACACGGATCTCCCACGATGCACCTGATCTATTTCAATTCCTTCAACGTAACCGATTGACAATATTTGATCCATTGAGCACATTCGTTAACGTAGGGTTGCCATGCTGTGATCCAGTTTCATTTGTTTTCCAGTTTAATATTGTAATGGTTTCTGGTAAAATATCTGAATGATTTTAAGAAAACTATTGCAATATTCACGAGTTAAGAAGTCTAGCCAACATTAATCCTAGTAACATTATGAATGCGAATGTTTGTATGGATGTTTGTTACTCTTTTACGAAAAAACTACAGGACGAATTTGGATGTAACTTTACAGTTATATAGACTACTTTTTACCGTGATATCCTAAGGCTAGTATGATGTTTTATGAATGAAAAGTAGGAATGGGTGAATAGCAGCAGGTAGGTCTAACCCGACATTATAACTCCTACTATGAAATGTGACAGCTAATAAAAATTTAAAGGGTCAATACGATCATCTCTATTTACTTAGTAATATTAAGATACGATAATATGTCAAATGTATATAAGTAAAGCACATAATAATATCCTGTCCGTGTGGTGACAGATTAAGAACCACCAAGTCACCACTGTGAAGTGAAGTGTCTTTAGATGAGACAGAGAATAAACCACGTTGGACGACATCACTGTAAAAAGGAGGTAAGCTTGAAAAAACTCTATACCAATCCGTCGGGCCAGCTCAGTAAAATAGGTCAAAATCTTTCGAAAGAGAGGTTTATGTCCAACTGTGGACTATTAACTGTTGATCTGATGTAATGTGATACAATAATAATATATTGACAAATCTCACACATGCGTCTGATCTGTCGTCTGGAGTTTCCTGTAAACATACTTGAGTAACTCTAAATACGTAAATTCAGACACAACAAAAGATTGTGTTCATTATACAACCATTTGTCCTCCACGACGACTGTTTTATCAGTTAGGATCACTAGCCACTATCCCCACAGGCTACATACATACTGCTCACTTTAAACGATACAGTAGATTTGCTCCTTTTTTCGTTAAATTGCCACACTCCAACTGATGAATATTTTAGGGTCAGCGAGGTTCAACCCTGTGCTGGGCACGCGCAGGCACACCTCCCACCTAGCGCTTGACGCATCGAGGTTTTCGCGAAATCTTCACATTGATCTTTTAAAGTGACCGCTTCAGTGACACACCTATTGTTCTGGGCCGCGCTCCAACGTTTCACACAACTATTCACATATCACAATCTACATAATGTACTTATTTAGTCATGTTAACGGTTACGGGCCGATCTACTTTGTCATCTTAATGCCATTTTTTTTTTTATTTTGCCTTAAGAGCCTGTCAAAGTGACTCTACTCTGCCTGGTGGAAATCATGAATAGAATCCAAGAGTTGTGGTCACCGTACTCATTGCAAATGCTGACAACGCAGTATGGTGACCCACACTATGGCGGCCTTGTGAGATGCTTTTTCACACCCCTCTTGGGAACGTAAAGGTATGACGGCTTACACAGTTTCCACGATAGCTATCACCCCTGCATCAATGAGCCTCCGGTCATAATAGAGTTTAGATATTGTCTCCAGAACGGTTGAATACATTGAGATTACATTTGACAAAATAGATTAGGGTACTTTTTCTAGACGTATCGGGAGAAAATGCTAACAGTGTTAACACGCACATTGTTATTGAAATTATACTTTTTTTGGCGTGATTGGGAAAAGTGATGAGAGTCAACTTTTACGATGCGCGCACACAACGACAGAAAAAAGCAACAGTCTGAAGTTAGTTGCCAACATTTCTTTTTATTTCTGGATTGTTACGCCAAGGAATATAACTTCTAACGTGTGTACATGAGTACACACACTCTGTTTTTTCTTTTAGAAGGAATAGTAGTGATACCTTATCGACAAAATGTTTAAGTACCACAGAGGAAATGTTAAAATTTTAATACCAATAGTGTTTCCTTACATGCCTCTATACGGTGGATGTGTACACCTAATATTGAAGCTTTTGTTACAGAACACTATTCGGGACAATTGATAGTCTACGACTAGCGTTAATTCTCCTTCATAATCCCTATCCCTACTATTATTATAAATGTGAATGTTAGTTTGTTTGCTACGGTTTCACGCGAAAACTACTCAACCGATCATCATGAAATTTTGTACACATGTTTTTGGAGGTATTAGAAGTAATATAGGACACGTTTTATTAAATGGTTTATTGATGTATTTAAAATGATCTGTTACGAAACTTAATGTGGCAGATCAAATTTCACGTGAGTGAAGCCGCGGGTAAAAGCTAGTAATATATATTTGTAGAAAGATATCTTAAGCTTATAGACCTTTTTTTAAGAAATAATTACCCCACTGGTCATTTTTCATAATTTTATAAAGACAGTGATTTTGAAACAGTTCAATTAAAGAGGACTACTATAATAATTCACACTTTTAGTTCACTGAAATTTAACGAAGTAATATTTTTACATCACTGTATATTAAACACGATATTTTCACATTTCACTTTTGCTTTGGCTGATGGAAATGCAACATCACTGGTTTGTTCATGTTTTCTTAAAGGACAAAAGATTTTTATAAGACTTGGAATATAAGATTGTCAATTTTGAAATTAATTTTATAAAAAAATGAATTTCTTTATTAGTACCCTATTTATATTCTGTACACGCTGTATTCGAGTATTTCCACAGAAGTTTGACATTATTAAACTTACAGCTAAGGTTATCAACTTATTACGTCGCGCCCACGCCTTGCGGTCACATTTACAACTCAGTAACGTACAGATTTTAGGTCACACTTCACCTTACCACCACATAACAACACCGAAATTGATCGTGAAGCCCCTACATTACCTCTTGTCTTCACCCACATAAAGTAAATGCCGTTGTAAGTCAGCAACGTATACCTATTTCACGCAATGCATTCGATTTGCAGTGCATATCATAGTCGAATTTGTTGTTTAATTATATAATGTTTAAAGTACCGCTGTTCGTCCGGACATACCATAGATGCATGTTGTCGTAGAAGGGGCTTTTAGTAAGGCAGTGCAGTTTGGCCCGGAGCGTGGGAGCATGACGCACCGGAAGCTCTACGCATACCGCTACGTCGCGCACGCGCCCAACAAAAAGAAAAGCTCGATCCAGGATTCTTGTTTGTGCTAAGGTCGTGTACCTTGGCATAAACTTGCGATGATCTCTTTTCGTAGACATTTCATTCATTCTCTACGCTAGCACTGTAACTTATTGACGACTATGAAGGTCATATCTTGAAATTGTTTACTGTTGTGAAGTTAGCTACAGGTTTTTCAATTTAAGGTTTTCTTTTCTGTAGTTGCTTCTGTGCAGTGTATAGGCCTAATAAATACGAGTTTCAGTTTAATTCGTATGTTTCAATCGGTTGCTCTCAATAAATTGTATTCTCTTAATGTCAGAAGTACGATTGTGTTACCATCTAACATCACCTGGTTCGAGCTCTACAGCTGCTACACAGTTAGAAAGATTGAATCACTGTGTAAACAAAATGGGAGTAATATTTACCATAAGATGCCGTTCTCCTGAGCAACGGCTTTATTACCGATACTGTTGCTATGTGTTTCGTGTGATTGTTAATAAATAGTAGTTATTTGTATTTTTTCCTGTTTAACAAACTTCCAAAAAGGAGAAGGTACTTGATTCGATCACTTTTTTTGGTGTTAGTTTTAATACAACTTGTTATTGGGAGTATCGATTTTGATGATACTTTTTATATACTAAAGCTGGAGTTTCAAAAAAAAAATTACATAGTCGTGTGTCAACAATTGTTATAATTTTTATAGTCGCTGAAAGCCATGGCTATATGACAACACACCCAGCAATGATAATACGATAATACCTGAATTATGAAATCAATGACATAAATACAAAACTGTGCGTGCCTCACAACCGCCCGCGGCGCCGGGCTGCGTCTCTGTGCAAACTGATGTAGTAGGTACTTATTGTAATGTTGACCAACTTTGGGTGACAACGACTCCAAGAATGACAGTAATTGAAGACACAAGAATATGTAATACTGTATTTTTTATCTTTACTTAATGTACTTTTTGTTTTTGAATATTTTGTGTTTTAAGTAGTTTTTTTTTAATTTTGTTTTAGATCAACATGATCCCACAAAAAAATAAATTACAAAGAGCAACGACTTTACTGAATAAAAATGGAAAATCTGGAGATGAAAACTTGCCAAATAAGAAATGGGTGGTTTCATTATACATGATATATTATGATGGTACATGTATAGTTAGTTACATGTTGCTGACAACCGGGACCGACGGCTTAACGTACTCTCCCAGGCACGGGCGTGAAGTGCCATCAAACTTCCATACTCTGGGCTATTATTAAAAATTTCTTTCGACCCAACCCGAAGTCAAACCCGAGTCCTCTGCCTCTTAACAATTACTAACCACCACGCTCTCTACCCCCTTGCTGTGGAGGCCAGAGTAGCCATTCAAAAAGGCATGGCCCAGGGTAAGGAAATATCTTTATTCTGGGTCAAGGCCCACGCAGGGCTGAGTGGTAACGAGCGGGCCGACCATCTGGCCAGGGAAGCGGCTCTAAGGCTGAAGAAAGCACCGGACTACGGTCTGTGCCCTGTTTCATTCGTGAAGCGAGGTCTTCGACAGGCCTCGCTTGGCGAGTGGAATAGGAGGTACAGAGAGGGTGAGACCGCCTCCGTCACCAGGCTCTTTTTCCTCTGTGCGCTGGCTGCTTACGGTGTCGTTCGAACGATGCAGGTCACCGGCATGACAACTCAATTGTTAACGGGGCATGGTGGGTTCTCCGAATACTTGACACGATTCAAGTATAAGGAGAGCCCATCCTGCATATGCGACCCAAACGCACGTGAATCGGTGATTCATATTGTGGTGGAATGCCCTGCCTTCGGTAGGAAAAGATTTGAAGTTGAACAAGAGCTAAAGATCAAAGTTACTGTAGAAAATCTTAGCCAAATTATAGCCAGTAAGAATAGAAATAGATTTTTAAAATATTGTACAGAAATCATTGGAATAGTGAATAAACGTAATAAGTAGAATAAGATAATGATAACAAAATAATGTAGTATTATTATTGTTTATCATTAAGTAAATAGGTGATAAGTAACTAATTATTATAGTAAGTACAGCTTTCAACAGAAATAGAAATTAAGTTAGATTAAATAGAAATAAGAACTGCTAATATAAGTTGTAGAAATATTGTAAACCCACTCCCTTAAATATAGTAAAACTAGGTTAAGTATCAGTAGTAAGTAGTAATAAGAATAATTTGTATATTATACCCTGTACATTGTGAAATTAATAAAAAATTAAAGATACGACAAGATCCAGTTGGACAAAGGCTCCAAAATATTTACACATTGGAGGAACAGGCTCAACACCCTGCGATGGCGGGTGCCTTTAAAAAAAAAAAAAAAAACCCGAGTCCTCTTAATCGGCTGTCACATACGCTAACGGCAAAGACTAACGAGATAGACTATAATATATAACTAAATATAAATAACTAATAGAATTAATTGAGCACATCGGGTATTGCGAATAACACCGCTCGTGCTTTTTTGTTAATCACAACATTGCCGACTAGTTACGCGCAATACAATATGTAAATAATTTATTAATATGTTGTAATTAACATGTTCTTGTTATAAAATATCAAATTAATTGCAGTCATTCCGCCACTCCGGTCTTAAAAATAACTTATGTTTTAATTTTTAATAGCAATATTACAATTTGCCCAGTTCACAAGGGTTTAGTAAAACATAATAATTTTATCTGTGACTTCCACATATGATATCAAAGACACATCGAACTGCAGGGAAATGAGCTACGAAGCAACCACTAATCCCGTATTACGATATAGAAATTCTCACGGCGATTAGCAAATACACAGCATCCCAACATCAACCGTTGGACCGCAGCCCTCCCAGCATGATCACTTGCCTGGTCGGAGGATCCTTCCTTTGTGTTGGAGGGACATGACACCCGTTTCATCCACAGTGGTGACCCTGACGTGATTGAAAGCAGATCAACAGTAGCAGCGTCGCTCACACAGCGATGTAGTAATCAAATTTCAGCCAGCCAGCAACTTCGGCCTCAACAGGGATACCACACGTAGGTAGCGACTGCTTCAGCCTGGTTACCCTATGGCCTCAACAGCGTCTAGCCACAGTACACTACACCTACGTTCCTCGTTAGCAGAGCAGCTCTCTCAAGTCTACGCAGCACCCAACCGCTACGCATCAAACTAAACGCCCCCGACTCACTGTGGACTTTACTGGGAGCAGCAGCAGCACCATTCAGTTTTCGACTCACTGGAACCGCTCACTCCTGCACTGGCACGCTCCACAACAGAGCATAGATAACCGATTCGCTACAAATTCTCGCGGCGATTAGCATATACGCAACATCCCAACATCAATCGTTTGACCGCAACCCACCAGGCATGATCACTTTGCCTTGTCAGAGGATCCTCTCTTTGTGTTTGAGGGACATGACACGCGTTAAATACATACATACTATAGACAAATGACATTTAGATACAGAACAGTTGGTCGTGCTCATCACACAATATTTGTCCTGGGTGGAAATAGAAGCCACAACTTGTGACTAACAGTCAAGACCACTAACCACTAGACCAAAGGGCCAGTCAAATACCACACTGGTCTGGACCATACTGGACCACATTTAACGTGGTATGACACCTACTTGGTCCGTTTTTAATTGTACATTCTCTCCATAACTATTTTGCCTATTTTAACTATAAACTAGTTCTACACGTATTACACTCTCCATCCACTATAATTGTTACTTACGTATTGGTTATTAGTTACAATAAAAAGTATATTTTCACATTTTTTTTCTACATACTACAGGACGGCGGTGCCTGCCAAAGTGACTCTACTCTACCTGCTGGAAAGCATGAACAGAATCGAAGCGTTATGGTCACCATACTCATTGCAAATGTAGACAATGCAGTATGGTGACCCACACTATGGCGGCCTTGTAAGATGCTTTTTCACACCCCGCTTGGGGATGTAAAAGGCATGACAGTCATCGTGACAGTGTAAGGCTTTCACAGTTACCACGATAACTGTCACGCTTGCATCAATGGACCTCCGGTCTGACACTCACCAACGAAACACAACAACACGGATGCTGGTGCTTTAGGTTGGTCTTCTGTGGGACGGTAGTACTGCCCCGGTCAAGCCGGCCCGCTCGTGGTGATATCAGCGTGCCTCTACTACCTAGAAATTTGAAGGAATAAATTGAATTACGAACAACCAGAGCGACAAATTTATTTATTAATTCACTTAATTGAAAAAAATATTTTAGCCTATTCCCAAACTAATTTGGAGTCGGCTTTCAGTAACAGGTGATATCGAAGTTTTACAGATAAATCTTTTCACTAAGGCCATGTAATCTAATGACTAGCAGTCCTCGCTACCACCGCTGAAATATCTAGACGGGTCAGTCACCCATTTAGCCATAGGAGAAAGTGAAACTGCTTGTTGATCTTTTTATGATGTCCGGGCGGAGCTGCGTTCACTTGACGTCCGGAAAATCAGTGGACCGGACGTTATTCATGCGTTGGTTCTTAAAAACTGCATAACGGAGTTATCTCCTGCATTGACGTGCTTCTACTGAATGTTTTATTTCTCGGGAATTGTTCCTGAGATCTGAAAAGAGGCGAATATTTAAATCATTCGTAAAAAAGGCGACCGCTAGAACCCGGTCCATTACCAACCTATAACCATCACTTCCATTCTGTGCAAGGTGCTTAAACATTACATCGTTGTCCGTTATCTGGAGGTTCACTCCTTGTTGAGTGATGAACAAGAGGCTTTAGAGCGACCCATTCCACAGGTGATCTTCTACTTCATACACCTTTTGGGTGAGGCTACAGATAGGTATGGAGTATCCTTAGTCATTAGACTGGACATTATCAAAGCCTTCCATAGTGTCTGATACCGTTCGCTTCTCTCCAAACTTCCAGCATTTGGCCTGACCCTCAAACTCTGCAACTGCGTTACCAGGATCCTACACAAGCGCCGTATTAGGGTTCTCTGCGACGCCTCTAGAAGATTCGGGGTTCTGTATTGTTGCCCACACTATTTCTTCTGCATGTCAAGGATATGTTAGTCCTTGGCAATTTGCATTTCTATACAGACATTAGCACAGTACATGAACGATATTTTGGATATCCTATACCGATACGATATACCAGATAACACGTGTTGACTTTGGAAGTCACCGCTTTAGAATGCTGTACATACGCTCCTGAACGAAACAGTTCGGTTCTTCCTTCCTGTGCAGTCAAGACCAGTAACTCACTACCAGTGCATGTTTTTCCCTCTCATTATGGCTCCTTTAAGCTGCCATAGTGTGAATCATCATACCGTATCGTGTGCATACACGATGAGAATGGCGACCTCTTGGATTCTATTCATGTTTTCGATCAGGCAGAGTAGAGTCACTTTGGTAGGTCCCGAATAAAAATAAAACAAAAAAAATATTAGACTATTTACAGTTTCAAGTACCCGTAACTAACCAGTAACTGCACTATAATTAATTGCCACCTTAATTGTTGGTCAATCCGTAGCAAACTCGTAACCGTACCATAATTACTCATAATTGTTTTAATCGTAGAATGAGATAAGACGTTGTGTAAACAAACTATCCTATTTGGAATACCTTACTATTGTGTGATATGAAGTACTACAAAAATCACAAGAATCTAATTACAAGTGGGTAAACAATATAACTACGTATACTTGGTAATATAAAAAGTTCAGAGCGCTTTTTAAGTGTTTTGACCTATTATATAAATTTAAAAATACAGTTTCTGAAACATGTCTTTTTCGGCGAATTAATTATCGGTCAAGTTGAGAAAATCAGTGAGTAGTTACATCCCTTCTTCATCACTATTAGGAGTGGCGCAGACACTATAGACTCAAGTTTAGAATGTGTACCTAATTAACGCTTTGAAACAAGATAAGTCAAGCTATGACCGCAGGCACCACTGGGTCAGTGGTAGCAAGTGGCCTTTTCAGTCCCTTTAGGTATGTCCTCGTCGATTCCGTTCTGTTGTAATATTAGTAGGTATACGACGTCTTGAAAATCGCGAACCTCTAAAATGGACTAAATTAACAGTTCAAAATTTCTGAGCCATTTTAGTGACATATGTGAAGTATCATGTGTGATATGTTATGACGGCATGTTACTTATCAGATTTTAAATTAAAAGTATCGTGGTTTTAATGCACCTACATAAAGATGGATCGTAGTACTCTCAGTTGTTCATGTTAGTGAAAAGACGGAATTCTGAAGGATCAAACATAGGTTACAAAGGCACCAAGATGCTCCTATTTTGATGTCGGTTAACAGCAAGCCTGAAAATTTATTCCCAGTTATTGAGCTATGTGTTAATATTAAAAAATTTTGAATTTTCAAATAACTTTATACTAATAATTTAAAGCAAATTAAATTACTTAAGTATAAATAAAATGAATAAACTTTAATCTTCTGTCTGATGCTGTTAAACTTGAAGAAAGTATTGTACTGCGGAGAAAATTAAAAATTACAAGAAATAATTTAAAAATAAATTTGAATTGAGAAGCAAACATAATCATATAATAGCTTATTCCTCTTTATCACGATTTAAAACTCGGTGAAACTTTTATTGAGCGCCATACTTGCTTTGCTTTATTTACTGTGTTTACACATTCATCATAAATAACTCATAAGTTGATACATTTCAGAAATTTTATTTGCCACAATTGTGGTGTTTAAAGAATACTTCTTTAATATCGTGAATCTCTTTTAAAGTCAATTCACATATTAACTTTATGAAAAACCTGGCCGGGATTATGCGCATGTCTTTTCACGAAAGAAGATTTATATTATATTTCACGAAGGAAGATTTATACTAGGTAGTAGAGCCACGCTGATTTCAGCACGAGCGGGCCGGCTCAACCTGGGTAGTACTACCTTCCCACAGAAGACCAACCTAAAGCGCCAGCATCCGTGTTATCGTGTTTCGTTGGTGAGTGTGAGACCGGAGGCCTATTGAAACAGGGGTGACAGTTATCGTGGTAACTGTGTAAGCCTAACACTGTCACGATGACTGTCATGCCTTTTACGTCCCCAAGCAGGGTGTGCATCTCACAAGGCCGCTATAGTGTGGGTCACCATACTGCATTGTCTGCATTTGCAATGAGTATGGTGACCACAACTCTTACTAGAGTAGAGTCACTTTGGTAGGTCCTTAATTTAGAAAAAAAAAAGAATTACATACAAAAACGTTATATGCCCTGTATAAATAGTGAGAGATAAACTTTATCTTTCCTTTCTTTAGTATATGTTACGTTTATCCAAAAAACACTAATTTGAGACGATAAAAACCACAAACAAATAGTAGATAAAAAAGTGTCGCCACTACGGCGCGGGCGCAACACTCCCGAACTTTAACATACTCTCTAATACAAAGTTATGCGGCACATTATAATAATCTGTCCTCAGAGTGTCTCTATGTGCCTACGTGTCAGTAGGGCCCGAGCCCTACGTGACCATACGCACGAGCACCCTTAAGGAACGGCCCTTTTTTCATCTGTATTATTATAATTAAAGTTTTAAAACACGACAGTTTAAAAAAGCATGGCCAAATAGATCTGATGGTGTAGACAATCAGCCTAAATGATAAATATTTTTGTAATTATCTATTTTTCTCTAGGAATTTGATGTATGTCAGAAACTATATATAGGCACCCTGGGTTGTATGCAGAATAGTACATCAGTTTTTTAAAAAAGGTTACCTACAGCCTCAAAAAGTTTGACTACGTTTAGTTCACATAGCTTGGCAAAAGCTTTCGTTAAAATATTAATGCCATTTAAAGTTTTGTACAAAAAATCAGTCAAATTGAGTCTAAATGTATTTCAAATGAAAATAAAATTAAGTTTTGGTAATTCGTTTTCTTTTTTCTCAAATATATCATATTTTTCTACAAGTAACAGTGTTGTTTAAAGAGAGAAGAGTCATTTTAGGGACAGCAGTTTGCTAATTAAAATTTGAATTAAAAAAAGTCATATTTTTTAAACGAAATTACAAAATATAGTACCATGTTCTTATCTATGAAGCTAAAATAGAATATACAATAAAAATCGATTTAATATAAGTATCTAAATTCTTAGTCATCGATTGTGAATAAATCGGTAAAATCTAAGAATCAAGTAACAAGTGCTACGCAATTATTTAAGAAAATCGATTAATAGAGAATTAAGTTCCTTTAATCTTTCTACAGTTGGCAACATTGGTCATCTGTCAGATCCGCACTTATTCGTTTTCATTTCCTTTTGAGTATGTTAGAGGATTATTCGATGGAGCTTGCTATTTTGAATTACCTCACTTTCTATTTAGGTAAAACGATTACGTCTATCGATCATATATTAGGCACATGGATCGCTGTGTGAACTTAACTTTTACGACTCCATATAAATTGATTCTTGGTTAGCCAAATATTACCAAATTTTCTGTGAACCCATGCTATTAAATACTCTTATAAATAATGCAAGTATGCTTGAGTTAACACGTGAGCCCAGGAAACTGTAGAGTCGTGACATTCCCTTACATATAAACTTTTATTTAATACAACCGTACGAAACACAACAAGGCCTTAAGTTCCAAAAAACTACGAACTTAAAGCTCATCTATAACCAGCTTTGCGTACCGCATGCGGCGCGAGCGCAGCTCACGTATCCACACCACTACACACACATGCGTTAGATAACGTAACATTCTACCTGTCAACTGATTAGAACACTATGAGTGAGTGGAGATTAGGTTATATTTAAAGGTATTTTGGAGATATAGATACGTACGTACGATATACCCTTGTCAGTGGCGTGACCTAAACCAATATTATTAATTTTCATTTTATATATTAATACTAGCTTTTACCCGCGACTTCATTTGCGTATAATTTGGTGGTTTGCCACGTTAAATTTCGTAACAAGTCAGTTTAAGTTTATTTTTTTAATAAAAAGTATCCTATGTTGCTTCTAATACCTCCAAGAAAATGTGTACAAAATTTCATGATGATTGGTTGAGTAATTTTTGCGTGAAACCGTAACAAATAAACTTACATTCGCATTTATAATATTAGTTTGCATTCAAATTTCTGATACTTAAGATGTCTTTCATACTAGCTGTTTAAATTTATCAATAAAAATTAAAATTTAGAGATTGATTATCCAATCAAATTATCCAATCTAGACAGAATATGTGTTGTCGTAACGAGACTGGTAATAAACATACCTAAATGTGTTAGATTAATTACGAGATAGATAAATTGCAATTATTTATTTCAACGAATCAACGACTGCTACGGAAATGATCACTGATTAAAGTAGATAGAAATAAGTACCTTACTTGTAGATAGTTGAAGGGGATCAAGGAGAAAAACAAATATGTCATAGTACATTTACTTACCTATACATATTTTATGTGTAATACATGCACACTAGTGGAGAAATTTTCCAGTTTTGTCATTCAGCTCATGTCATTTCTTTAACGGCTCATGACAAACACGATAGATGTGTACAGGTCCTGTGACTTGTGACGTTTGCGAATAGTTTGTGTAATGTTTATGAGCATGTTATTGTTTCACAAACATTCACAATAACAGATACGTCACAACAAAACATAATGAATGTCGCAACATCTTTCTTTGGGCTTATAATTGTTGTAGCGAAATGAAATAGATCGTCTTACGTGGCCTGCTTGCACATATAATACCTACTGTTCGTTTGTTGCTCATCAATCACTCATCATCATCAATCAATCATAGAAGTTATCACTAAATCAATGTATCTACATAATGTTCAAGATTCCATCATTTTCGCTGGTTTTTGCGTTCTAACGGCGATATTTTTGCAGTCCTCTTAATTCCCTTTCCTGCTTACTTCTTTGTGGCCTTATTAATTTAAGATGTTTACAACCTTATACTCATAAAATCCTCCAGATACGAATCTAAACTCTAATATGAAAAATATATAATTTTCTGGGAGAAGCTATTTTTTTTTACAGAGAAAGTTTGATTGCAAACATGAATAGAATCCAAGAGTTGTGGTCACCATACTCATTGCAAATACAGACAATGCAGTGTGATGATTTTACGCCCTTCTGTGTGTCAGTGACAGTCATCGTGGCAGTGTAAGGCACATAGACTTACCACGATAACTATGACCTACACGATATTCTGTCGCTTCAGGTTGTTCTGTGAGAGTGTAGCACTGCCGCGGTCGAACTGGCCCGTTCCAGTTCAAATCAGTGTGGCTCTACTTACTTACAAATAGGATATGTTTTATATTATTATATTTAAATCAAATTAAATGAGCAATCGGCAAATTAGTTACTTGTTTTTTACATTTCGTGACTCGATCTATGGCTGTACCAAAAGATCGGTCTTCCCAGCAAATGAATAATACCTACTTGAACCTAAGTTATGACATCACATTACTGTTTAGTCTAACTATTTATAATGAACGTTTCCGTATTTCAGTATACTTTTCCTTGAACACTTAGCATGAGTAACCCAATAGGACCAAATATAGACTTCAACTGTTTGTAAGTGATGTGTTTATGACGTAGGTTCAAGTGTATGATCATCATCATTATTTTTCTAACCTTTTCTCGGTTTCAAAACAGAAACATATTTGGTTTTTAATTGGGAAAAAAAGAGATGGGGAAACATTTCTATGAGAGGGAAGAGAGGAGGAGGGAAAGGGAGTTTGGACTCCAGTTACCTCACTCACTCGGTAAAAAGTGAAGAAAGGTTGGTGAAATACAATAATATGAGTTTTGATGCTTTTGAACGTTGGTATACCTGCATAGTTTAGCTGTACAGGCGAAATTGAGCGAGTGTGGCGATCATTTTTTTTTTCTTTTTCTGTCTTAAGAACCTGCCAAAGTGACTCTACCCCGCCCGATGGAAAGCATGAATAGAATCTAAGAGTAGCGGTCACCATACCCACCGCAAATGTTGATAACGCAGCTCGGCGACCCACACCATGGCGACCCTGTGAGATGCTTTTTCGCACTCCGCTTGAGGACGTAAAAGGCATGACAGTCATTGTGACAGTGTGAGGTTTACACAGTTACCATGGTAACTGTCACCCCTGTATCAATGGACCTCCGGTCTCACACTCACCGGCGAAACACGACAAAACGGATGTTGGCGCTTTAGGTTGGTCTTCTGTGGGAGGGTAGTACTGCCCCGGTCGAGCCGGCCCGCTCGTGCTGAAATCAACGTGGTTCTACTACCTAGGATCGTCCCTGCGCAGGAAGCAGTTGCACGGTGGTCGCTACACTCGCTCAGTTTCGCCTGTACGGCTAAACTCAAGGATCAGCGCTGCAGCGTCAAGATCTGGTACCGGGGTCATGGCTTCAACTGAGAGTTTATACAGATTTACCGCTACATGTACGTCCTCTACTCAACTCAAGCTTACTTGATAGATGAAACTGTGCACGTACACCCTACTGTGTATTGGTATCTTAACACCGGTTATCTACGAGGGCACAGTATCACTCTAGTGGAGGCGCCCCACACGTGCCAAAGCGTGGGAATCAATTCCCTAATTCTATTTATTATTACAACTGCTCGTTTTCATTATTATATACTTAATTTATCTAATAGAATAAGAAAGAGGATGGTCGATAGTAATGTCAAAGGTTATCTATAAGAGATAAAAAACAGAGATAAGACCAGCCAGCGTACGTATTTAATGTTTTATTTCTTCTATGAGTGTGTGTCTTATTTTTAGTATGCAATAAGGCAACTGTTGTTGTAGATGTTGAATTATTTAAAGATACCAATTCGACAATTGTCGGATAATAAAGAAAGTTATTGTTAAAAAAGTAAATAGCATGGCTGCTTGAAAGTAATAACCTGAAAAAAGAAAAACGAGTATCACGAGATGTATTTCTACGCTTCCGAACTAAACGATTCGGCTCTTCCTTTCTGTGCAGATCAGTTAAAGCCTGGCATTCATTACCAGCGCACATGTTTCCCTCCCACTACGATCCCGGGTCCTTTAAACGGGGCGTAAAAAAGGCATCTCACTAGGTCGCCATAGCGTGGGTAGCCATATTGCACTGTCGTCATTCGCAGTGAGTATGGCGACCACCGCTCTTGGATTTTATTTATGGTTTCCATCAGGCAGAATAGTCACTTTGGTAGGTTAAATATAGAAAAAAAAATGTATATAAAGTTCTGCATATGTATATTCAAATATTTTTCAAATATTTTATGGTGCCACATACGGTGACGGACGTAGTCTTAGTAGATCTTCATTTGTCCGCAGGTAACCAATGTTCACTTTAGAGTTTTAAGCAATCGGTTATTTTATAATAATTTTACTTCAGACTTTTTAGTTCTATTAACTGATAAGTTTGCAATATCAATTTGTAATTCAAATCGCATAGTCGTTACAATCCTTTCAAAAAATTTGGACATGTAGCCGATCTAATATTTTTTTGGGTTTGAGTTTACTAATAGCTAACCCAGCTAATGTTTTGACTCCACTGAGAGCTGCATAAGCTTAGTCGATCCTATTGTTACTTATGTAATATTATAATATGCAACATAATATATACATTCTTTTATTTTAATGTATAACTAAATACAGACAACGTCATACCTGATTTGAATACATTCTTGAGAGAAAATGACACTTCGGGCCTCCCAATATATAATCGGAATGATTTCTGTCAATTTGTATTTTTTTTCTATATTAAGAGCCTGCCAAACTGACTCTTCTCTGCTTAATGGAAAGCATGAATAGAATCGAAGTGTTGTCGTCACCATACTCATTGCAAATGCAGATATGGTAACCCACATTATGGCGGACTAGTGAGATACTTTTCCACGTCTCGCTTGGGGACGTAAAAGGCATGATAGTCATCGTGGCAGTGTAAGGCTCACACAGTTACCACGGTAACTGTCACCCCTGCATCAATGGGCCTGCAGTCTCGCACTCACCAACGAAAAAGCTAGTCTTCTATAGGAGAGTATTACTGCCCCCGTCGAGCCGGCCCTCTCGTGCTGAAATCTGCGTGGCTTTAGTGAAATTTGTGTCTCACATATATTTTGGATTCATATTGCTTGAGTAAAAAGAAAAACAAACTCACACCCTCTTTCTTTCAATTACGGCTACCATTTTGAAAATTTATGAAGCCTATGTCACTACTACGATTTTGATGAACTATGCGACACCCTACATGTCAAAAATCGATCAGCCATACAGGCTGTAGGGCGTGCCAAAGACATTGACACAAACGTTCATACGCACGAAAAACGTTACCATCCTTCTGACGCAGTCCGGTAAAAAATAATCTTTTAAAAAATACGTTTAATTTTATAAATACGTCCGGAACAGAGTTTAAAAGGAACAATTACTTATTACCAAAACCGAAAAAACTTCATAGTTTTCCATCTCGGTCTACATTTTCGACATTAAAGATGTAGCTCTTAGGTTTTGATTACAAATAATTTCATACAAAACCGTTTAGTTTACGGTAGTTCTCTGCTGGACATAGGTTTCTCATGCTGTACCCTTCGCCTTCTGCATCCAGTCCATCCCAGGTACTTCTTCAGGTTTACAGCCCAAGTCTCCACTCTACATACATTTTACTCAAGTGCCCGTCTTTCGGTAAATGTACAGCATGTTTTAGCATGCTTCCTCTTGCAGTTTTGTCGGTTTAACTTTAGTTCAATATGAAATAATTGTCACATAATTTTTAACAAATAGAACAATTAGCACTGTTTTCGAGTTCATCATAGGTGAGCTTTGCGGTTCAAATTCTGAATCATCCATCTTTCACTTGTTTATAGGAACAGCATCAAACACGTCAATGGAGTATTTGTTTTATTTTGTAGTTATTTATTTACCTTTAACAGTTTCTTCACTTTCAAACGTGTGAAAAAGTCCACAGCTGAACATATAACAGCGCGGTATTCCCGCTACTTCGTCATACGTTATATTACATTGTTACAGCATAATATATGTGTACAATGTGTTTATATACTAGTAAAGAAAAATAGTTTATTGTACAATAAGTTTTACGATTAACAACATTACTAGCAATAATAAACTCGCTTAAAACATCTTAAAGTTAAAAAGAAATTTAAAATCCAAATTGAGTTTTTTTATTTCTTACCAATCATGTAAAGCTCGGTTTCGCCGAAATTGGTTATAATCCCTTTCAGCTTAACAATTGTTTGTACCCGTCGTGAAATTTGAAGCAAAGTACCTTAATATGAACAACTCAGGAATTTAAACTGATGAAAGTTAAAGTTTTTTTGGACTAAATGGACACAAAGACATCCCGACTCAGAACAACAATTTATGGGATCACACAGTGTTGTCCCATGTGGGATTTGAACCCACAACACTCAGTGCAGTAGTGAGCGGCGTGGTGACCGCTTAAACCACTAGGCCAACCGTGCAGTCAAGTTAGTGTTTTACCTTAAAAAAAAAATTCAAATCAACCTTTCTCCGTATCGCGAATTTACGCGTAAGCAAAAAGCACTCCTGCGTACGTTAGTTTAGACAGTGAGTCAAGGTTCCAAGAAACAAAAGCACAGACCAATCATGTACGTTGGAAGATGTCGAGAGGGTGCAACCACCTTGCACAGTGATGCAGTCGGCGAATTTCAGTACAGGGAGAGAAAATTGTGGATACGTCCGTGTCCGTTTTAAACTAAAAATGTTGTTTTCCAAATACGATCCATGTGTGAGTTATTGGCTGAAAGTTTTATAGAAAATTTTATGCTGTATTTTAATATTTTTGACCTTTGTTGCTTGTGACAAGTGGTGATCAATCCTAGCCAGGACAGTCTATGGATAGACGATTCTTAGGACATGGAGACCCCTCCGTGCCTCGAAGAGCACGTTCAGCTGTTGGTCCCAGTAGGCATACGAACATTTTTGGCAAGAGCCCCAAAAAGTCCGACAACAGTATTTCTATAGAAGTTCGATTTCACCTAGACGCCTGATAGCATGTTTTTGGGCGTAAAAATTGAAGTTCATTCGTATACTTATTCAGACTTCTTGTTCGTGAAACAAGCTTGGCGAAAAAAAGGATGTTTGATAGAATGTTATTTTTATAATAAGAGATTAGTATGTACTTGTTATATAATGTATTCGTTATATTTTCTTAAAGACCCGTTAAAAAAATGGTAAATATATCCTTAAATCTAACATCTATGACGTTATGTGATATGAATATTAGGATATTATAATAAATAACGCCAGAAAAATATATTTACGATTATATCCGGTGAAATAGTTGGTATATAATACTGATCTTGATAATAGATGCACTCTGATCCGCACTAATCTTTCTCTTCTTCAGTAACAATGAGGCGGCACCATAAACGTCCAATTGACAGATGGATAATAAATACCCCTGAAAAATTTCCCCGAAATAAAGCCTCTCGATGCGCCTGCGCATATAGGATTAGGTACCACGAAATCACTAATTTAAGGAAAATGTTATTTATTATCGCCGGAGGGTAAAATGAGGCGGTTAGCTTTGTCGTTTAATTTATTGCTGCCACAGATAAAAAGGCCTATGGTAAAGGGTCTGTTGAAAAATTCTCAGAATTTTCGCGTTAATCGAAACAAAATTTATTTATACATTTTTTATAATATGTCATGTTAAAAAGTTTAAGTCAACTGACGTCCGTGTGGTGTCGGATTGATACATAGTTATACATAGTGTAGCCATCCTTATTCATTCCGTAGATATCGTAAGAGTCGACTAAGGAAACAAACTATTCAGGAAAATATCACAACTTGAAACAAATTCTATTCCAACCCGTCTAGCCAGCGTGGCATAGTAGGCCAAAATCTCTTTGCTAAGGAGAGGCCACGTCCAGCAGTGGACTGTTAAAGGCTGCTGATGATGATGGTGATACTTAGAATATTGATCAATGATAAATGATTTTATACATTATTGGAAGTAGTTAATCTTTGTAACTCTAATTTTTCTCTCCAAGTTTTCGTGGAAGTTAATTTTATTTTTTTGTCATTATTTTTTCCGAAAAATGAAAATATTAAATAAAAAAAAATGGCCTAGTTATATCCAGTGAGACTTATTTTGACTCTCATTCAAATTCAAGTTAGATATTATACGCTTCTGATTGCAACACATTATAATGACGTGTTCCCATCCTCTCCGCACCTCTACTGGACAACTCGTGCTGACCTTGGAAATCACTGTTTCAGAATGGTAGACATACACTCCCAAACTAAACGGTTCGGTTCTTCCTACCTGTGCAAATCAGTTAAAGTCTGGAACTCACTACCAGCGCACGTGTTTCTCTTCCACTACAATCCCCGGTCGTGAAGAAGCATCTCACTAGGTCACCATAGCGTGGGTCGCCATACTGCATTGTCTTCATTCACAGTGAGTATGGCGACCACCGCTCTTGGATTCTATACATGCTTTCCATCAAGCAGAATAGAGACACTTTGGTTGCTTCTATAAGCAAAAAAAAACGTAAATTTTGGGCCATTTTTCAGCATACTGATACACTTATACCAAAAATGAATGAACGCTCCATTGGGGAATATCACATCACGGGTGATTTCCAGGTTTTACTAGTAAAAGCATTCCGTAGTATGTTCCCTTGTATTGCACTTAAAAGTTTACACACAAAGCTTTATAGGCTGATTTTCAGTTAATCTGAGCGTGATTTTGGCAACTTATGTGCCTATGTATTTTAGACATTTTTTATTTTAAGAACCTACCAAAATTACTCTACTCTGAAAAGCTTGAATAGAATCCAAGAGTTGTGGTCATCATACTCATGATAAATACAGACAATACAGTATCGTAACCCACATTATGGTGACCTTGTGCGATGCTTAATACTGTAATTTGGTTCCTGGTTCTTGTAACTCCTGGTCCTGCAGCCCGGAGTTGCATGGTGAATGTGAATACTACTTGACTCCTCGAGTTTAGACTCAGGGTGTTTGTTTTTGATAAATTAGAAAGACAGGTATATAAGGTGTAACATAAAAGTATAAGATGTGTGTAATGTATCTGATAGCGGAGTCCGATGTAAAGTGAGGATATTTGAGTCTTCAATTTGGTTCACTATTCAATCATAGTAGTTAATTTATTTATGTTGTTTTGCCTTTAGTTCTGTTTGTACCGTACTCCAAAAACCCGACAAATGAAGTCACTGATCCGTCATTGTTTACACGAGGGCGACTTGAACAAAACGTACCATGAAGGCGGTATATTAGTGCCGGCAGACATAGTCGCGTCTTGAGGATTCCCCGTGACATTATTGATTACCATCAAATCAGACTCAACGGTCAGTGGCAATGACAATCACGGAGCGCGAAATGAACGGAAAGTACGCGAAAAGGAGTCGAGCCCTGATCACTGTTGTCAACGGGGATACCAGACCGCGGCAAGTCATGCTTAGTTTGTAAGCTTTTATTCTTTAGATACGGTTCTTACCATTACGATAAAAACTTTTGTAGATTGTATTCATGTTGCATGCTACTATTTGTGCAGATGACAGCATGGGTGGCGTAGTAGGATGACTATTGCACTGAGCATTGTGAATCCGATCCCTACATAGGACAATACTTTGTGTGATCTACGACTTATTTTTGAGTCTG
Organism: Hypercompe scribonia; assembly: GCA_949316085.1. Classification (NCBI taxonomy): domain Eukaryota; kingdom Metazoa; phylum Arthropoda; class Insecta; order Lepidoptera; family Erebidae; genus Hypercompe; species Hypercompe scribonia. The sequence continues at coordinate 659,751 of OX438983.1, forward strand.
GATGATCTTTAAATACGTCACATAAATGATTGTAAAGTCTCCCACGATACTGACAGATGTGGGATCGATTCCCATCCAGGTTCAATAATTGTGTAAAGATCATAAAAATTCATTCTGCAACTCGATGTAATTATTTTGATCATAAATAAATATTTCAGTATGTTCATCAGCAGCATCGTTACCATAGCAAAGGTTTAGTCTAGTTTGGGATCAGTCTGATGTGTGAGATTTATTAAGTTAGTATGAATTGCAACACCACCGAAAGGTTCTTTAGGCAAATGTTCAATCCATTCGTACGTCCTATCATTGGAGACACCACAGGACAGGACGTTTTATATGTATGAATAAAGAAATATATTGTTTATTGAAAGTCAAAATATTAAATACATCTGACTTTACTACTTTTCACTGCTACGATTTGCTAATCAAAAGAATTCGAAAATGAAACGAAAAAGTAAATGAGAGCAAATGAAAAACAACAATTATAACAAGCCAGATTTACTTCTACTCGTAATTGCAATGTATAGTCAAGGTTAAACACAATAACCTTTATATTAAAAGTGTGCAATAGAATCGTTTGAAGATATTCTTAAATGATATTCTTAAAGTAGCCGCTTATTACAAATTAACACTTATAAAAATGTGTATATTTCCTGACAGAGTCAAGGACGTCGAGTCTTACGTTGTTTATTAAACATAATATACCGTAATCGCGTCATTACCAAGTTATTGGCGACGTCACCGAGGTATCCCCACGTGGTCATCATCACTCATTCGTCTAACCAGTTATTTCGCCTACGATCGGAAGCCGACTTTTTTATTTACGCAAAGGTTTTATTGGCAGCACGCGTCGGGTTTACCAATCCGCGTCGTAAATGTGGGATTTAGAAGTTGAGATTTCGCGTGGAAACTTATTTACAGTTTGTGGATTGATAATTAACATAGCTACTAGGTACTCGTGTATATGTTATTAAACATTATAATGATGATAATAGAGTAGATGACTGTATCGTAAATAAATACCAATGTCCACTTCATTAAAACTAATATCGCGAAACATGTCGGCAAATACAATTAACATAACTTTTTATTATTATTACAAATTTCAATCAAATATACAGTGTATGTGTGTATGTGTGTGTGTGTGTAAATATATATTGTTCAATTGAGTAGTCTAAAACAGTGACGTCACAATTTGGTATTTAGTATATTTTTTACACTAAATTGTCGTTTTGACAGATGATAAAAAGTAACTAATTTGACTAAGGTGTCATTTAGCCTATAATAGAGAATGCAATAGGCCACTTTTGTACTATTAGCCTCTTTGCTCGACTGGGGACATTTCAACAACAGAAAGTTTGAAACTCAACTAATCCCTTCGAGAACATAGACGTGAGTGTATCTGTCTTTTTATTAGGATAATTGGCTTCATAGAGTAAACTACCGGTGGTTTTAATTGCAGAGACAGATACCTCACATTACTTGCCGTATTGAAAGCACTGCTTTGTGCATTAAGTTCTAAGGTACTTAATATACCCTCTGTGGGTGTTAGTAGCCTTGATACTCTATCCATGGCTTCGTCTGACTTTAGGCACCCACACTCCATGTGCCTACGAGATCATGGTAATCTAAATACTTTATATCATCTTGGATTATCATCTTGAAGATTGGTACTGTTAATAGTCATTATTTAACTCTGTAGCCACACACACCATCAGCTTTTCAGTTTAAGTAGAGCCGTACAATGTTGCACGTCAATTTCAATGAACTAAGTGACTCCAAAGTCTAAGTTGCTGATGGGCTTTCTAAGCACTTAGTGACGCGATGTCAAGGTGTTGCTAGCGAGGTGGTAATAACCGGTTATTATTAAAAAAAAACGTACCGTCATTTAATATAATTATTTTTTAACAGAGACGTGTAAGTAACTTCTGTTGAGTCAAGTTAATATTGGTAATAGTTAAGAACTGTAGTAAAGTAGTAAAGTATTTGATCATATTTTTGAAGACAATTACGGTAATTAAAGTAAAGCGATTTATGTAAATCTATTGTAACTCCTTTAACATTACTTTTCAATAGCTATTGCTTTAAACTATATAATAGTATAGAACCTTATTATGTTATGGAGACATCATCTACCAAAAATCCATCCACAGACAGGATAAAGGTACTAGCACATCGACACAAGGAGGCTGTAGGGTATCCACTCATTAGAGCTACGTAGAGAGACGTTGACCTTCTGTGAAATACCCATAGGTCAATACCTATCAATATGCCATATTAACCGTTTAATATTAAGTAACAAAGACATCTCACAGAGGACAGTGTAGATATACATAAATCCTTATTGTTTGAGTAATATTTCCTGTTTTCATTTCCTCTTCGAAATTTTTTGACAAATCCAGTCCACTTGCATTTTGGAAGTGTCTTAAAACTTTGTCTAAAGGAATTATCCTTCCTTAAGAAATTCTAAATCTCCGACTTTTGTTGTATTTCCTTAATGTATGAACTTACAAAACACCTGAACGTCACATCTACAAGTAAGGTAAAAATACAAATAAACGCGTGACACAACCAACAGTTCGAGAATCCAGTGGCGTCACGAACGTGTGACGTAGCGTGGTTATTGCTCCGCATAAACACGCACACTCATAGATTATATCACATCAACATAGCGCCAGACTGTACGTTGTAGACTGTCTGTGTGTGCACGTGCCTAGTGACCTTGACCTCGGAAGGCTCGGCGGTAACCACGCTGCCATCGTCCTTCTGTGACTGACCTGTAGTGGGTAATCCCGAACGGGAAAATGCTAATCATTTTAATGAGGTTTTATATCAGCACACACCTCCGTGGGAGTTCTTTACAGATTAAAACCTTAAGCTGAATAACCAGTCGATAGACTACAAGAATTGGGTTTTTAATTGATTACCTTTTTCTAATAAGATTATCATCACTTTTTATAATACCTATCACCACGGTGAACTTTAATTTTTTATCACTTAGCTAATAATTGGCGCTAAACAACTGACTAGAAGTTTAAAGAAATTTTCTGTCTCCCAGAATTAAGGAAGAAGTTATAACTTAACGTGTAGTTACTTGCGAGCGGCCCTTTTGGCGGCCAGTAAAGGAACCACGTGGTTCCTACACGGGAGATAGCTATCCACAGCCGTAGGTGGCCTGAGGTATGTCGGGGTTCCAGGGATTTTCTTACTAGGGTGCACCAGGTCACCCGGTTACTATTACCTGAGACGGCGTGCGGTTTTTGGTGGGTTCGAGTCCGACATAACCACCTTTCGATGGTATCCGTGGGGATTGGCACACATAAAAAGAAGGGGGGTAGTAACTCTTCATCCAAGATTATTCGTATACTAAAGATACATTTCTATGACAATGGAGAGCGTTTTCATTTCGGCTGTATTTTTAATTTCTTGTCTCAGAATTTCCTCATTTATGAAGCGATTAAGAAAAATCTTAATATGAACGGGTGTACTTTCTGTTTTGTTGCATTCACATTTAATTCAATTCGAATTCGAGGTGATAGTTAGCGTAGTAAGAGTGTGAGCTTCACACTGCCACGACATTTTACGTCTCCGAGCGGGGTGTTAAGAAGCAACTAACTAGGCCGCCATAGTGTGGGTTACTATACTGCATTGTGTGCATTGGTTATGAGTATGGTGACCACAACTCTAGAATAGGCTAGATGACACTTTAGTCAAATTAGTTACTTTTTATCATCTGTCAAAACGTCACTTTTGTATGAAAAATGAACTAAATACCAAATTGGGACGTCACTGTTTTAGACTACTCAATTGAACAATATATTTCACTGTATATTTGATTGAAATTCGTAATAATAATAAAAAGCTATGTTAGTTGTATTTACCGAGATGTTTCGCGATATTAGTTTTAATGAAGTGGACATTGGTTTTTATTTACGATACAGTCATCTACCCAATTCTATTCATGCTTTTCAACAGGTAGGGTTACTTTGGCAGGCTCTTAAAATAAAAAACATTCTACGTTTTCCTGATTTACAATAAAGGAAAATAATTCTATTTTGGATACTGTTCTCGTATAATTAGTTTCCAATGTGTTTGAAGGAAATTAAAAAAAAAGTGAGTCATTCATGTACAAAAAGAAGAAATCTAAAGTAAAAATATGACACAATTAAATCAGTACTTACTAAATAAAATATTTCAGTGATGACGTCAATAAAAAGACGTGAAATCCCGTTCACACTTGTTACACTGGAGACTAGTTAACTGTAAATCTTAAGTCACACATATCACAGTACATGGGGATAATTGTGATTCTATGAACACAGGAATATTTACTGTGATGAATCTCACCAGTTGAGCTGAATAAATGACTCATGCCTATTAAAACCCTCAAAGTTATGAAGGATTTGCAATTCTTTTGAAAAACTAATTTCGGTTCAATGAGGAACGTAAGGACTTCAATTATTGAAACCAACATTACCAAATAGCTCAAATGTAACTTTAAGATTACATCAATTAATCAACTACACTACCAACCTAAAAATTTCCTTAAAAAGACCTCCGTCCTGACCATGTCTGTGTGGTAACGGATAAGGAATACATAGTGTTACCACCCCTATTCATCCCGTAGGTGTCGTAAAAGGCGACTAAGGGAAAGTATGCAAGACAACATCATTACAAAGAGAAGGAAAAGTTAACACAAACCCTATTCCAACACAGCCAGCGTGGTATAATAGGCTAAAACCTCCTTGCTAAGGAGAGGCCTATGTCCAGCAGTGGACTGTAAAAGGCTGTTGATGTTGATGGTAGAGAGAGACAGCACGAAATAGTGATTGGACCCATGTGGTTCAGGTTCCCCAAGAGTTCAGACGAAAATATTAAAAAGGACTATAATGTATGTGGTATTAGGTATTATCAGGCTTTCAACATAAATACATGACCTGAAACGCAATCAACTTGAATATACTCAAGTCAATTGAGGTCGAAATATGAAAGACATAGAAATGTTGTATGATGGGAATCAACATTTGTGCTATATCTCGTATCTCGGTGTTACTTGACTATTATATGTACACATTTATAAATATATAAGTATATTTACCATAGAACAAACTCTGCCTAGTTTGCAATCAGGCTAAGGTTGTATGAGATGTGTGAGGTGTAACACTTAGTCAAAGTTTATTAATTTATCGTCATCATTTGAGATAATCTTTACAGCTACAGCAGGACCTCTTTAATCCGAACGCTGAAAATTTACTCTCCGTTCGGCTTTGTGGAGCGTTCGGATTATAGTATGTTAGGAACTATAGATAGGTATAACTAAAACTATATATATGGTACATACTTTCCTGAAATAAAATAAATAGTATTACAAAATATTAATTAGTATATACTTATTCAAAAACATATAAACAGTAACATTTATTAAACTTTTTTAAAGAAATTCTTTATTTTAGTTTGTCGGGAGGTATTTAATGAGCAACTGGCGAGAAAAGCGAACGGATATGGGTCGTTCGGATTATAGAGGGGTTCGGATTAGAGGTGGTTCGGATTAAAGAGGTCCTGCTGTACTTACGTGGATTTGGCTAACCTATTGTTACTTATATCTTAAAAATAATAATGAAAACAAAATTTTCTTTTTACTTTTTTTGATTTTTTATAAAAGCGTCGCTTTTTGTTTTTTATTTTTATTTGTTTTCTTTATATCACATTTCATATGAAATATAAAACGCCCTCTATTAAGCCTTAGAAGAACTCTGGGCTTATTCCTAGTAGTTAGGTAGCCTTAACATATACAATTTTTTACCCACTACTTCCATTTAATCTTATACTACTAGTGCAGCTGAAACTACTTCTTTTTTTTCCAAGAAACAAATTACAGTATAAGAAAAATTAGTATAGACGCCAAAATAATATTTTAGTTAACATCTTATTTGACTGTCTGTTGTATGCAATTCACGTAAATCCAGCTAAGCGTATATTAATGAAATTTTGGATTAATATTAATTTTAGCCCTGTGTAACCAATAAGATAAATTTAATCACACTATTTCTAAAAGGAGCCGGGTAGCAAGTATTTCAAATTTGTATGAGAAAGTCCGAACGCTTGTTGGTACTTATAAAAATAAAAAATAAAGACATTTATTTGATATAAAATGGTCAAAGATTTTAATATCTGATTCATATCCATAGCAGCAAAACTGACACGCATACAAATTTCGAAACCAACGCAGACCCCATTAGGTTTTTTATTATTATCCAAGTAGAACATGCTCAACATAGAACATGCAGAGGCCTCCTTCATCAAAAAAAAATTACGGATCAAGAGGTCTCGGATTCGATTCCCAGGTTGGGCTGATGTTTGATTTTTCTTTACACCCAATTCCTAATAGCAGCCCGGAGTGTGGAATTTGGCGGTGTGTCACACCTGTATCTCAAAGAGCATGTCCCGATTGTCATGAACACCAATGGAAATCGTTATTGGTTAGTGACCTCAAATATACTGAAAACTTGTTATACCTTTGAATTCAGTTCACTTTCAGGGTTGCGGACGTCTCTTACTAGTCGCCCCGTGGGCAAATTGATATACGGATAAAACCAATTGAACCAGCATCCAACTCAAATTATCTTGGAAACAATAAAAGTCAAGAAGATGAGATGATGATCCATAAACAACATTTCCTCTCGAACATTTTTTTTATACGTTTTGCTATATACATATTTGTCGTTTAAAACAAACTACTTAATATTAGTTCTAAAATTAGTAAAATATATGAAACATAAAATACGTAAAAAATTAGGGAAAAACTATTTTTAATGTCACATCAGGTCCACGTGAAAGTGGCTTTTTTTTTTTTTTTTTTAAAAAAAGACTACGCCCGCACTAGGAATAAATCCTGTGTCGCGGGGGACTTTACAAACATACAAGAAACGGACACAAAGAACACCCAGACTCAGAACAACAATTTATGGATCACACAAAGTGTTGTCCCATGTGGGATTTGAACCCACAACACTCAGGTCAGTAGAGAGCGGCGTGGCGACCGCGTAAACCACTAGGCCAACCGTGCAGTCAATCTACTGCTGCATGGATCTACTGGAAATAAACTTTCATTTTAAACATTTATTCCCACTAGTTGAACTAGGCAACTAGGCATTAAACTTGCATCATGAAATACTAAGAATAAGTCACATTTTGATCAACCAGTTAAACCTCGAGTTGGTGAACTACTAACAAGTAATAACTATGTCAGTAAACAACAAATTATGTAAATAAATGACCATTCATATCATTCACTACATCAAGGATTCATGTAGATACGAGTACAACAGTACCTACCAATATACAGCTCATTTCTATCTCACACTACATTCCTAATTGTCCATCATGCGCTTAGGGAGTTCCCGTTTATGGATTGTCAGTAGTTTTTCAGGTATCTCTAGTACAAATAGCTATCGACTTATGCGGGTACATCCTACATACGTCAATTCATAGCGTGAAACCACAGTTCACAGTACCATAACGTAAAATTCTAATAAGTATGCGCAAGCGCATACCAATTTAAATTTAGAACGCCATCAGCATTCTTATTATGATTATGAATAGGCGTACAACCAAAGTTGTTAAGGATTACCTCAGCGGAGCAGGTGATGAACCGTTTACGAGATGATGATGTCAAGAGGCAAAAGTCCTTTGACGTTTGATGGAGGCACGCGTCAACTTGACAATCTATTACACAACATATTGTAAAGTGAACGGGAATGAATGAAATGTGGCTGACGAGAACAGTTAGAACGCAATAGATCCTATTTTTAACCAAAATTCCGAAATTTGTGAGAATGGATGTATGGATCTTTGTTACTCTTTAACGCAAAAACTATTAAAATAGTTTATACATAAGAATAACACAGACTATAATTGATTGTATAAGATTTTATGTATTATAATTTGGTCGTAATATATATCGATAAGTGACTGAAAACTATCTTGAAGTGCGCTGCCTAAGCCGTTGAAGTTACACGATAATAATATACCGTGGGACAGTTATCTCAAATAGTTATTTTTTTTTTTTTTCTATATTTAACCTACCAAAGTGACTCTATTCTGCCTGATGGAAGGCATAAATAGAATCCAAGAGCGGTGGTCGCCATACTCACTGCGAATGACGACAGTGCAATATGGCGACCCACGCAATGGCGGCCTAGTAAATAAAAGAAGTTCAATATGAAAGTCTTCGACAGCATATATATGCCTATCTACCTTTTACGTAGAAGCAAGTATATTCAAAATTGTGGGTAGGGCCCACAATTTTGAATATACGCTACGCAATTAAATTAAATCTTTCCTTTAGAATGTCCATTTTAAAGTGTTCATTAAATTCTTATCTAAATTGATACATTTTTCGCTTTCAGAATTGAATGTACATGAACTTTGACTTTTAGACTAAGTAAAGTTATCACAATCAGATTGAATAATCATCATCGTCATCATCATTTCAGCCAAAAGACGTCCACTGCTTGTCATAGGCCTCTCCCAACGTTCTACACAACAGTCGGTCCTATGCTCCCCGCATCCAACGGCTTTCCGCGACCCTCACTAGGTCATCAAACCACCACTATCGAATAAGTTTAGTAATTTTATCAGCAATATCGGTGACCTTGGTTCGTCTGCAGATTTCCTCATTCCTGATTCAATTTATCGGTGGTGTGGAACCGGCTAGGAATTGTACCACACCACCTCTTCTCGTGGGTGTCATAAATTCCGACTAACCGCATGCCAAGAGTGGTTATTATGGCAAGCACAAGATATATTAACATAAAAATGAAATTTTGACTTACGTAATTTTAATAAAATTAGTGCCTACTGTCCACTTAAAATACAACAATTTACATGAGGCAAACGGTAAATCATCTCTGACCTTCAAACTACGAATAAACCTGTCTGATGAGTCGTCAATGGTTTATCGCTCTGGCCACTTACTAGGTACAAATTCCGCGAAGGAGACCGCTAAACTGGATCGATAGAGGGTCAAACTCAAGCAAAAAGACTTCTGTGGCGGTATGAACAGCCAGTGGGGACCTCTGATGGCAGATTAGGTGCTGCGGTAAGGGATGGGTTGAGATGGCAACCTGATCACATAAAAGTACTGTCGATACAAATAGCGATAAAGCATGGTGCCAATTTGGGGAGGACCTGAAATTACATGTCCCTCATAGAGTAGGGTGCCAGACACCGGCGGTGGGAGTGGTTTTAGTGGCAATATCACATATTCCTGACTCCTGCATCCCAAGAAGCAGAAGATCCGAAGGGATTTTCTGCATCGTAAACAAAACAAAAAAAAATGGATAACAAAAAAATACACAAATTGGCTTATTGTGACAATTACCTAAGTTGAGTTCATGTCAACTGAAGATTCAACTGAAGACTTTTGGATTGGAGAGTATTTGTGTTATCTGAAGAAGTAGATAGCCTTTTATAAAATAGTGAGAGATATTATATAGGTATAGATAAGACCACATCTCGCCGACAAGCCCTACAGCTTAGCGAGTATTTAGCATATTGTTGAATAAACAAAAAAAAAGTATAATTCAGAGGCCTGGGTTCGATTTTTACACAGGAAGAACATTTGTGTAATGTACATAACGATTTTCTTCGAATCTGGGTGTAATTTATCTATATTTTTTTATGTGAGGTCCGATTACTATTGCAGACCTTCAGTTAATTGAGATAAGGTGGCCGTTAGTGAAATGTATTGAATTAAAGTAAATGTATATAAATTCATGGAAGGGTCTATGTTTAACAGTAAACTGTACAACGATGACACAAATAAAATAGGCAACAGATTAAAATTAGTAAGGTTGACGGAATTTATAGCACACGTATTCGTATTAACATTCTAATCAGATGCAATCAAGCACCGAGTCACCGAGTTTGCTGTTAGGCCCCAACATGCTGATACTTGTATATCTTATCGTATACTTTTTTTTATATACCACGACGGTGGCAAACAAGCATACGGCCTGCCTGATGGTAAGCGGTTACCGCAGTCTATGGACGCCTGCGGCACCAGGGGCATCACGTGCGCGTTGCCGATCTTGTAAAAACCTATTTATCCCCTTCTTGAAGAGCCCCCTACTGTAGTTTAGAACTACTACCGACGTTTTAGATCTCACTAAACTGATTATACTCTCAGAAACTCTAAACTATCGGTTTAGGCGGTTGCAGTTCGATATACGAATGCTCCATTTAACAGTAGTCCAATCCAAAGTAGAATTGGCATCTTTTAGAAAAAAAGATTTTCGCGGAGTGGTCTTTTAAAAAGACGAATAAGTTAATCTTAATATGGTGTGAGTGTCCATAAGCTCTTAAGTCCAGTTAGTCCCTACCTTTAAGTACCGAGAGACGCGTAGTGTCGCGTCGCCGCGTTGTCTAGCAAGAATAATATACATTTATGCAGATTGGAAAGCTTGTATTGTGAAAGTTTTTAGTTTCTTTTCTTGGGTCAGACTCAGTACTAAGATAATAATTTTTCGTGCCTACAAAAGAAAACTAATTTATTTGGAACTGAAAGTCAACTGACAATGATCCTATTGTCTCTTGGTTCTTAGTTTCAAATAAAATAGTGACTATATCGCACGCTTTTTGTGCACAATACCTAAAGACGAAACCTATGAAAACGTGACAAGAAATTAGTCAGTTTAGACATATTCCTTAAATGTTAGCTAACAAGACTAAAGTATTTTTTTTTCTAATTGTCTAATTAATTACCTCCTGTGTTTAAATGAAGAAAGAATTCTTCAAAAATTAAATCAAAATTATGTCGTAATAGTGATAATTTCCTATTACGTCATAACAAATGTAAAAAATACGTAAATATCCATCATATCTGATATTGTCCTCAATATTTTCCGGGTATGATTTCAACGCACTGATTTGTCTTTCGTAATTTTATGCAAGACAGTTTTCTATGACGATGTTTTATTCCCATTACGGTACATTCTCAAATTATTAGATCGCTAAAGGTGATGACAAACACGATTTTTTTCTGTTATTAAGTGCGTGGGAACTGGTGAGCCAGGTACACTGGTATTTGTGTCGTAACTTCCGCACTTCAACCATAAAGCGATAGAAACAATAAACAGATCGTGAAATATATCAACAATATCTCCTTTATCACTGACTGAAGACTAATCTTGTCGTCTGTACAGATGGTGCAGTAGTTTAGTGGTCGCCGCGTCGCTCTCTACTGCGCTCAGTGTTGTGAGTTCAATTACCAAAATGAGACAACACTGTGTGATCCACAAATTGTTGTTCTGAATCTGGGTGTTCTTTTGTCCGTCTCGCCTGTTTTTAAAATCCCCCGAGACACAAGATTTATCCATAATGCAAACGTAGTAATGAAAAAAAAAGAAACAAAAAGAGAAGAAATTTTAAGAAATTGAGAGGAACAAGATGAAATCAAGGATGAGAAATTAATTTCAGTATGAAAGATAAATAACAACAAAAAATAAAGAAACACTTCAACCTAGTTAAACTAGTGTACGTCAGTCAGTCTTTACCACAATTACTACACGACTGGATTAAAAAGACGTTTGTGACTTGGCGTATACACTAAAATTGAGAATTTGGTTTCTCGGTTGTGTAATACAAGCAGGCTGCCCATGATCGTGGGAAAACTATTGCCTGTGGCGTTATTAATGCAGGTCCAGATTTAACTCATAATATTAAAGATAGTTACAGTTGATTGATATTGAAAAAAGGTATGTTGAAAACTTTACTTCAGATGAAAACCAACCGATGACTAGAAATTTATGTTTAAAATATTTTCGTTATAATAATTTTTCACGTAACATTTAACATTTTAATTTTTCAGACATTTTTCAAGTAATTATATATAAGACATAAGGGCATTAGCGAAGACCTTATGTGAGAATTCACGTTTGAGTATTTTTTTTTCAAGTGTCTTCTCTTTAACCCCTAATAGGATCATAGTCGTTGTATTTAAAACCACTTTCAGATGAAAAAACTTTTTATCTTTATATGCTGGAAAATGATAAAGGCATATTTCCTTCTTTTCGTCTACTATGCACCCTATCTTCTATTACAAGTTTTTTTTTTTATCGTAACCTACCAAAGTGACTCTACTCTGCCTGATTTAAAGCATGAATAGAATCTAAGAGCGGTGGTCGCCGTACTCACTGCGAATGAAGCCAGTGCAGTATGGCGACCCACGCTATGGCGGCCTAGTGAGATGCTTTTTCACGGCCCGCTTAAAGGACCCGTGATCGTAGTGAGAGGGAAACACAGATGTATGCACAATTACAATGTTCCATAAATACATAGCACAGCAACAAACTTACCAACACGGATTCTGTCATCTTTAACTTTATCAGCCTAAAAGCAATACTCTAACGTATATAATATACTCGTATTTTGTATACATTTGTTATTGGATTTAAAATGAGTGAATATAGTTCGTCCCTGTCCGCTCGCGCATGGCGCGTGCCGCAATCACGAATCTCCTGACGTGCGACTTTTGACGTAACCGCCGTCACTCGCCCAACTAACACTTCATATTTGTTTTTTTAATCTCCAATAAAAGCTTGTCTCCTAAATAGCCTATAACTGCCTGCTCTTGATTAACAGCATATGGAAATGTGAAGAAATTACATTATGAATGGGAAAAATTGATTGTGATAATTGGATTTGGCCAAAAAATTTGTAGATTCAATCTTCTCTTCGGTTAAAGATTGTGAAACTATTATTTTATGTTTCAAATTTTGTGAAAATACAAGATATTTTTTTCTATATTCAGAGCCTGCCAAAGTAACTCTACTCCGCCTGATGGAAAGCATGAATAGAATCCAAGAGTTGTGGTCATCATACTCATTGCAAATATGCATCACCCACACTATGGCGGCCCTGTGAAATGCTTTTTCACACCCCGCTTGGGGACGTAAAAGGCACGTCAGTCATGGTGACAGTGTAAGGCTTACACAGTTACCACGATAACTGTCACCCCTACATCAATGGGCCTCCCGTCTCGCACTCACCAACGAAACACGACATCACGGATGCTGTCGCTTTAGGTTGGTCTTCTGTGGGAGGGTAGTACTGCCCCGGTCGAATCAGCGTGGCTCTACTACCTATATAATAATATAACATAAAATCAATTGTGAAATTGTCTATTTAAATCATTATCAATTACCACCATTACTATTACCAACCCGTCTGACCAGTGCACGTAGACCAAAATCTCCTTTCTCAGAAGAAACCTACTTCCAACAGTGGACTATTAAAGGATGGTGACGATGATGGCATATGAAACTTTGATATGATTTAATTTAAATTGTTATATGTATGGAAGTTACGCTTGCGTTTGATAGGAGATAATTTTTGGGTCTCATCTTGCTATTCAATGTTAGAATTCGTGACGAGAATATCTTAGGTAAAAACTATTGGAGACAAGTCACTATGGAGACGAAAAACATGCTGGATTTTTTATTTTTTATTTTAGAGCTCAACATCGTGACTTCTCTATCTGATGGAAATTATGAATGGAATCTAAGAGCGGTGGTCACCGTACTCATTGTGAGGGCAGACAGTGTCGTATTGTGACCCACACGATGACGGTTAAGTGAGATGCTTTTTCACACCCTGCTCAAAGAACGGATCATAGTGGGAGGGAAAAACGTACGCTTGTACCGCTGTGGAATTCAAATACAATCACATTGATCTAATAGTTTTAAATATTTGATACTTGAAGAGAGTATCCGTGATACTGCATAACATTTTCTAAGTTTCAGTTCAAAGTTCGCATCTACATCCCTAAAATTTATTTTAAAAATAGACGTCTCCCGCACGAGGAATATGGTCTGTGTCGCGGGGAACTTTATACACATACAAGATATGAACACAAAGAACACCTAGACTCAGAACAACAATTTGTGAATCACAGAAAGTACGTCATAAAGTTATCATAGCCGAAAAAAATCGTAACAAAGTTACTCGACAGAGAACTAGGGTAACCGACATCGTATGGGGGATAAGTACGTTGAAGTGGAAGTGGAGTCATGTCTGGACTGATGGTCGCTGGAGATGACAAATGCTAGAATGGAGACCGTAAATAGGAAAACGTCTAGCGCTCGAAGACTGCCCAAAGCCAGGGATAGTTAGTGCTACTTGGGGAAGGCTTTCGCTTAACAGTGGACATTAATAGGTTGATGAGAAAGTTATCATGAATGGTAGAATACTAGCTGTAAATAGCAGTCACAGGTGCCCATTCGATCTGCGGTCACCATCGACCGCATTGATGCTTGCGGTCACTTACGTTTCCATTATCATTGCCACGCAATTGTCCGTGTTTCGTTTATGTTTAGCAAAATTTACAATGTAAACTTTATATGTGTGTATGATGTGGTAGTGCTTTATATGAATAAACAATAAATAAATTGTCTGTGAAAGGTGTAGACTGTGATTATACGTCGCATAGATTCACACATTCTCGATTACTACATCATATTACATATATATTAGATAAAAAAAACACTAAATAATCTATTTTTTTTTTCTTTTTTTAATGTAAGTACATAAAACATTCAACATCCACGTGATAACGGATTAATACGTACGTACGGATGCGAATGAATGATGAATAGGAGTTTCATTCATGGGCTATTCATCGCTTGGATGTCGTAAGAGCCGATTAAAGGAATAATCTACGCACAACAAAAGCACAGCAGTGAGAAAAAAAACTTGTAACAAACAAGGTTTGGTAAGACCTAACCCTCTTTCCTTAGGACGGATATATGTGCAGCAGTAGACTACAAAGGGTTTTCATTAAAAACATAATTTAGAACAAGATATGAAACAGTTTGGCTATCTCCTTAAACACTAAAATATTTATAAATTAAGTCATTGTAAAAAAGATTCGGAAACTGACTTACGTCATTAAGATTTGAAGTATCCGCGGCTGGGCCTTCAAGAGCTCACTAGCAAGCAATTGTAGATTACTCATTGCATGTGGAATAATTCGTTCATAGTCATCTAGCGAGGGGAAATCACAGGTGAGCTGTGAATGTATCGCGCGGAAAGTCTGACACGAATTTGGAAGTGAGTGTAAAAAACGAGGACGATTTGTCCTTGCGGACTTACGGTAGTTTGTCGTTAAAATAAGTACCTACGGATTAAAAATATTTTATTTGTTATAACTATAATATATTCTTTAAAATTAGATATATTTAAAAATTAAGTACGGATTCGGTTAATGTGAAAAAAAAAACAAGTCACAAGTCGCAATTCAATTAAAATCAAATATCGTAATAAGTTCAAATATTACAAAACAGAAGAAAATATTTCTTCACATTGGAAATCTCTTCCTTTTACTTTTTTGTAATATATCTACTTTGAGCTAATTTTTAATAGAAAGTAGAAGCTATTTTCGCTGACACTTATCTATGTGAAGGCTGCGCGAGCGCAAGCGGCATGGAAACGCCTGAGGAAAGTATGCGTGTGTTAGGGGAATCCGGCGCATGCGCGGAAAACCCTATTTTACCGGTTTTACCGACGCGGTGACCCTAATGCAAGTATAGCTACACACCCACTCTGTTTACAAACACAACATTGCATTAGATTGCATTTCATTTTGTAATATAATAGTTTTGTTAAATTCAAATGACCCTGACTTCCCCGATTCAATGCACTTGTGTAAGCAACATCTCTTTCATTTTATTCATTTATTGTTACGATGTAAAGGATACAGATTAAGTCATATATAAGATGTCGCATAAATTCGTTCGAGTTTATTTTTATATATACTTACTTAATTATTGCTAATTTTAAACGCTGCTAAGGTTATAATATCAACCAGCATTTTCAATACAACGTCACATTGGTTTAGTTCGCTAGGTAGTAGAGCCACGTTGATTTCAGCACGAGCGGGCCCGCTCGACCGGGGCAGTACTACCCTCCCACAGAAAACCAACCTAAAGCACCAGCATCTGTGTTGTCGTGTTTCGTTGGTGAGTGTGAAACCGGAGGCCCATTGATGCAGGGGTGACAGTTATCGTGGTAACTGTGTAAGCCTTATACTGTCACGATGACTGTCATGCCTTTTACGTCCCCAAACGGGGTGTGAAGAAGCATCTCACAAGGCCGCCATAGTGTGGGTCACCATACTGCATTGTCTGTATTTGCGATGAGTATAGTGATCACAACTCTTGGATTCTATTCATGCTTTCCATCAGGTAGAGTAGAGTCACTTTGGTGGGCTCTCAATATAAAAAAAATTGTATCTTGTAAGGAAAGGAATAATGTAACTTTTTAGACATGGGCACAATTCACTATAAAGTTGAGAGAGTAGGTATTGACATGTAAGTATATCTTCAACTTAACAAGGTGTGTATTACATTATTGATATTTCATACAAGTATGTATAACAGGAATTCGACATATCCCTGTCTACCCTTGCGGGAAGGCAAGCGTAATTTTCTGTAAATTTTCATCATACGATAATTTCTATGCTGTTCAAGACATAAAAGGCGGTGTGGACAGGTGTAAAATAAACTTTGTTGATAATTGTTTTTTTTTTCAACGCCATCTAGTTTCAAACTAAGCAGAGCTTGTGCTATGATAACTAGACTGACTGATAGAATACTTATATACTTTTTTTGTAAGTAAATACATATTATACATAGAAAACACCCAAACTCCGTAACAAATATTTGCAGATCATACAAACATTTGCTACGACCCGGGAATCGAACTAGAGACCTCAAGCACAGCAGTCACTTTCGCTACCGGTACGCCACCGAGGCAGTTGTGTTGCCATATACGTTTCCACTTACGTACTATTTTTAGATAGAGTATTTATGTACATTTCATACATAGATTGATTTAATAACTGATTTCAATTTTAAAAATAAAGTAACCGGATTGATTGTGTTTTCATAAACACTTACAGTTTAGAGCTTAACGGAACCGGATTGAGAGGACGGGTCACAGACTTCCTGTAACCACGTCCATTTCACTGATGCAGCTTAGTTGAAAAGTCAGACAATTCAATAATATGTAACACTAGCTTTTGGTAACAGATCATTTTAAATAAATATAGTTTGCTTTATTTAATAAAAAGTATCCTATGTTACTTCTAATACCTCCACGAACATGTGTACAAAATTTTAAGATGATCGGTTGAGTAGTTTTCGCGTGATACCGTAGCAAACAAACTTACATTCATATTTATAATAGTAGAGATGTTCTTTAACAGTAATTATAGCTTTTGCAAAGATTTCAGATTCTTTAACTGACTATGTTGCTGATTCTCCCTACTCCTGATTTCCGATTGCCTTACTGATATAAACATCCTGCTCAGAAAAAGCTATGACTTTTTTTAATAATATTATTTAATTAATATTAAATAGTAAACTTATTAATCTTTTCTTCTATATTGGGGTTACTTAACACGCAAATGTGTGTGTAAGTTATCACAACTAAAGTCAGTATCCAGGTTACCGGTTCTCCAAGGCCAAAGAACTGTAGCTAATCTTGCCGGGGATTCCCAGTAATCTGTGCACATCTAAACAAGATTTTCTTTTAGCTGATAAATCTAGACAGTCGTTAAGCAACTTCAGCTAATTTGAGGTTAACGTATCCTATTTTTGCGGTATGTTGTTGCCATATATCTATTCATTGAATAGATATATGGCACATCACATGAATAATAATGAAAATGTCCCAGAACAAAAATGTAATTTATCTGTATTCATCATTAATCTTTATTTGAAATTAAATTTCGTCCAACGGATCTTATTTTATGGACATCTTAAATTATTGAATGAATTAAAACTTTCTTCTAGAAAGTAATTCAAAGTTCGTGCTGGGTTTGTAGTACTTAGTAACACTAACAAATCCAGCAATATGTCTTGTTTGTGTTTATCACGACGACATGGAACCCGCAATACACAGACGTGCAGCTGAGCAAACCGCTAAATGTTAATAACAGCACTTAAGGCGAGGATCTTGACAATCGGAATAGGTTTTTTTGTTGTGAGTTATTGGTGACTGTATCCGGGTTCATATTCAACATCCGGAAAAGTTCATCAACAGCAAAAAATTGTGGAGCAATCAGCTCACAGAGAATGGGAGAAGACTTAGAAAGTTACAACAACGAGAAAAATGGTACGTGTTTAACAATATGGACAAATTATTCGTGGTTTTAAAAGCTGTTAAGAAATAGTGCTCAGTAATTCATCAACAATAATAAGGGTAACCACAAAACCGTTACCGAGCAGAAACGACTGTCTCTCTTCGAGAAACTTCAACTGCGCATAACGGACAGATGATACAAATAAAAAAAAAATGTTAATGTACTCGTAAATGGCAATAGAAATTGACAGTAGCTATCTTTTGTTTTTTTTATGACGAAACCCCTTAGGTACATCACCACCGGCTTAACGGTGGGGTGATTATGTCGGACTCGAACCGACAAAAACTGCACGTCGACCCGACAGAGCTGCGGAACCAGGTGTACCCTGGAAGGAAAAAACTTAATACCTCGACGAATCCTGGGCTTTCTGCGGTTTTCTGGGCTCCCTCATGAATCGGAACACCAGCTGTGTACGCGTAATCATTTGTGTAATCCATTTATATTTTAAGTTTGTATTGTTACTTAGCTGTCATAAAAATGCACCGGCGCCGTTCTGCTGCCGTGCCATCTATGATCATTCTGGCCGTTGTGACAATTAAGGTAGAATTAAGTTGTAGATACTTACCATATAGTTATTTTCGTGTATTTCCTATCGTATATTACAAATCTTTCATGTTTAATGTCCACCTATAACTTTTTTCAATGCCAATATCGACATCTATTTAACAAATTACAAACTAACTACTAGCGCCCTCTAGTAGAATCTCATTAAACAACTACGTTCATCAGTATTCTACCATAGCTAGCACCATCTAGTTAGAAGTTCAGAGAAACTAGTTGATACTTGTTATTGAAACTTTGAAAATACGATATCTAATTCTTTGTTTACTGATTGTGAGTTTAATTTATAAGTGAATACAACTTTGTTTTCAGCGTATAATTCTGACGTAACATGAAAATAGGGTATATGAACGAGATTCCAAAATAGACAATATATTTTTACTTGAAAACTTACCTACTAAAAGAGCATATCTGTGTAATTATTTTTGAAATTTATTACAATTTGTTAGGGAAGTATATTAACCAAATAGTTAGCTTTTTTCAAATTCCCTCGTACATTTCTAAAACGCAATGCTATAGGTGGAACAAAATTTGACGTCAACTTATCCTCGGACCTCGAAAAAAACAGTATGTGCAGTTATTGGTAGCCGATAGACCCGACTGAGGACCCCATTATCTTCTCCCCTGGTCAAATCCAGCGAATGATTCGCCGAACATCTCTCCGTAAAGCGTTCGGCGCCGACCGCATGACCAATGAAACCTTGTATCATCTACCTCAGCGAGCGATCGCGGCGTCTCTTCAATAGCATCCTTTGCATCGGTCACTTGCCAACCACATCGTCTATCGTCCCATGTTGCTCATCTCGACGACGTCGAAGTTGTTCGAGAAACTGCTACGGCTGTACATGACGCCACACTTTCAGCCACGCTTAAACGAACGGTTCGGATTTCGTGTTGAACACTCCACGACACACCAGCTCGCGAGGGAACTGCACGACATCGCAGTTGAGCGCAACAATCGCAAGCGGTACGTTGCAGTCTTCTTCGATATGGAGAAGGCGTTCGTTCGCGTCTGGCATGCTGGCCTGCTGAACAAGCTGTCGACATCTACTACTACTCGTCGAGTAGTTAGGATTGTGGCCACCTTCCTGCAAGACAGACGTTTTCAAGTAGTGGTTGAAATCGCCCTGTCCACAGACCGTTTCATCTGTGCCGGTGTGCCATAGGGAAGTTGTTTTTCTCCAGTGTGCTATTCTTGGTACACAGATGAGATTCCCGGCACCGAAGGTGCGCTGAAGCTTGCGCTGTACTGCTACAACACTGCTACCAAGATGCAGCGTACACTAGATGCACTTCTCAACTGACTGAAGGACTGGAAACTGATGGTCAGCGTAGCGAAGACTCAGGCAATCTCCATAAGAAGTGTGACCCTACCACGGTTGAAGGTTATGGGGCAGAACGACGAGTGTCACTTCAACAACGTCATTGCCCAGGTTCGCGTCGCGCGTGCCCTTTTGTGCCCCGTACTATCGTCCCGACTGCCACTCCGTGCGAAGCTCGGTGTACATTCGCACGCGACTAACTTTTGGTGTTCCGGTCTGGTTTGCGCTTGTTTCCGAGACAAACCGCCGCCGACTGCGTGCGCAGCAGTGGCTCGTGTGACGGCTGACTTCGTGAGACGGCTGACTTCGTGAGACGCCTGAGTACAAACCTATTCGTGCGTGCCGATGGACCACAAGCCCGCCACCTGTATAAGCTCGCGCCTTACCATCGGTGACCAGCAGACGGGCATGGTCTGCCGCCGGACTTCCCCCAAGGTGCACCCTGCCTGGTGTTGGTTGACGGGCGCTTTATCTACCCCCTGAAGCTCGATCTCGCTAAGCAAAGGAGGGCACAGAATGAGATCTGAGCGTAGCTAACATACTGGTCATTCTGTGGAACTCATCTGCAAAGGCTTGACCTCGTTAGAGAGCCAAACCGGACTGACACCCAGAAATAACAACAGGCTCAAGGGCCCAACCAAGTGTCCCGCTTGTAGTCACAGGCAGCACGGAGGACCACTTCGAAACATCGTAGACCTGGTAAAGCCACCCCGAGACCCCTGTCCAAGACCCTCCCCAAAGAGGTTTACGAGAAGAACCACAAGAGTATGTGCAGTTAACTAGGTAAAAAATATGGTTATATGTACATCACTTTTTTAATATCCTTACTTATGTTAAAATAATCTTCACAATTATTATATTATTTACTTCTCATTATATTCAACTTTTCTATGATAAGTTGATTCATCATCATCTCAGCCAAAAGATCCCCTGCTGGTGTTGATGTCCCCTGCTGGGCATAGGCCTCCCAGAAGCTTAGTAGTTGATAAGATAAAGATAAGTTGATCAGAAAAAATAACTCAGTGTATTTATGAACCAAATAATTCGTTGTTGAACTGACTGTAGCGCCGTCATCACAGACTAAGCGCGCCAAAATGGCCACGTTTAAATCATCCAAACATTATTACAAATATGCATCAGTAATTATTTTCAAGATGATTAAAAGGAAACTTCAGTATTTTCTCAGTGGCGACAGTTCATTTATGTAAATTATGTCATGCTTCGTTTCTTAAATTAACTTCAAATATACTAAATTTAGTTATTTTAATCTGTTTCTTTTTGGACTTGTTGGTTTATATTTAGGATGTGTTATATTTATTTTTAGTATTATTATATCTAGTAAAAACATTATCAATAACAAATAAATATATGCATATTCCCTATTTCTATAAAATAAAGAATACGACGCTTTCAATTGATTTCGTTATAAATACATGAACGATATCATCCGCAACTCAACAGTCCAGAAACACCAATAAATTTACACAAAATATTTTCACATATATTCCAACATTACAATTTAATATGTTAACGAACATAGAGTAATTAAAAGGCACCAGTATTAATTATGTTTGTATGTAAACACTTCATAGTCTCGTACGGTGAAGTTGTACTCTGTGGCGAGGCAGGCCGGGGCTAGCTGGTCCCCGTACGAATGCAGGTTGCTGTAGCTTTCGCTGTTGGTGTTGCAGTTGTTCGAGATCAACAGGTCTGCGCCCGCGCCGAATATTGGACCGCAACTGATCGTATTAAACAACGGTATGAGTAAAAAAATGCGATATAGACGTTATTTTAAAAAGGTAATTACATTTTATTTTAAGAGCCTGCCAAAGTGACTACTCTGTCTGATGGAAAGCATCAATAGAATCCAAGAGTTCTGGTCACCATACTTCCTGCGAACATAGACAACCCAGTATGGTCGTCCGGCGGTAGGTCACCATAGAGTGGGTCACTATTTAATGAGAAGCTGTTTTACGCTCCGCTCGGGGACGTAAAAGGTATGACAGTCGTCACGGCAGTGCAAGGGTTTCCACACTCACCGCGACAACTGTCTCACCTGCACGAACGGACAGATGCGTGTGCGTGTGCGTGTGCGTGTGTGCGTGCACGTGCACGTGCACGTGCGCGTGCGCAAGTGTAGAGAAAGGCGCTCACTCGGGGTGGTAGCAGAGCGCGAAGGCCTTCTTGTTGAGCGCGTGGCGCGCGGCGGGCTCCTGCAGCGCGAAGAGGAAGGCGCGCTCGGCCGCCACGTAGCCGCCCGCGCCGCCCGCGCTCCACGCCGCCTCGCAGTAGCCGCCGATCACCTCGCCGCGCGACAGCTGGCACCACATGACAAAACTTTACTTCGATGGTTTTCGATAACTCTCATTCGATCACTATTTTCATTCACTATCAAGATATTTCAAAAATATGTCAATACGCATTTATGTAAAGGTGCTGAACCATATAACTACATATGTATAACTATTTTAAATTCTCTCAAATAAATACAATCCTGTCGTTCGTGACGACGGTAGAAGGAGGTATTCTTGTAGACTCGTGTCTATTCTCGTTCAGGATCCGACGTAGGACAGAGTTCCATACCTGCACCAGCAGCAGCACAGGCGCGATGCCGTCGCAGTGCGAGTGGAAGGCCTGCGCCGAGTAGCCGTGCGTGGACGCGCGGAATATCAGCCGCCACGACTGCTTTGGGGTACCACACCTTTATAGACAACACGCATCATTTAGTAATGACGAAACTCCTTATTGTTTACTTAAAAAATACCTGATGATTGTCCAATGGCCTTTAGTAGTGGACTGTTGCGCATAAGCTATTCCTTAGAAAGGTGATTTTTGGTCCAAGCTGGCCTGAAGTGTTAGTATAGAGTTTAAGTTTTTCTTATTTCTACAGTTCTCTTACATCCAAGGGATCAATACTGCTTGTGACACTGTATTCTTAATCTATAATTTTGCACATGTTTTATATAGAAGAATAGAATTAATTCAGCAATTACACTTTGGTTTCGCCATCTTTCAAAACCAATGTCTCTGCTGTAGTAGCCGAGACCTGTCTAATTGATAAGACGATAGCTTTTTCTCTAAGAAATAGAGCATCAAAAAATATTGTTATCATATTTTTACTAGATACATTTTTTTATTATTTTAAAAGCCTGCCAAAGTGACTCTACTCTGCTTGATGGAAAGCACGAATAGAATCCAAAAGTTGTAGTCACCATACTCATTGCGAATGCTATCAATGCAGTATGGTGACCCACGCTACGGCGGCCTATTACAATTTTTTACGCCTCTCTTGGGGACGTGGAAGACATGACAGTCATCGTAGCATTATATTGCACACATTTACCACGACAATTATCACTCCTGCATCAATGGGAGTCCGGTGTCGCACTCACCAACGAAACACGACAGTACGGATGCTGTCGCTTTAGGTTGGTCTTCTGTGGGAGGGTAGTACTGCCCCGGTCGAGCCGGCTCGTTCGTGCTGAAATCAGCGTGGCTCTACTACCTGGTGCAGACATAAATCAGGCCTGTTTCCCCTGAGAGCTAGTCAAAGATTTAGTAAACGCGAGACCGGAGGCCCATTGATGCAGGAGTGACAATTGTCGTAGTAAGTGTGTGCAATACAATGCTACGATGACAGTCATTAGATGATGCCTTTTACGTCCCCAAGTGAGGCGTGAAAAAGCATCTTAATAGGCCGCTATAGTGTGGGTCACCATACTACATTGTCAGCATTCGCAATGACTATGGTGACTACAACTTTTGGATTCTATTCATGCTTTCCATCAGGCAGAGTAGTCTCAATCTCCATCAAATGAAAAAAAAAAAATTTCGTCAGTGTTTTGGTCCTACTTAATCGGTGGTGAAGCTATTGCCCTAATCGGGACGATTTGTTTGCCAGAGCCTCATCTGTCGATCAGCAGATGAGGATGACTTGGGGCCCTGAGTTCTTGGTGGGAACTCTACGAACCCGAAATACTTTCTGATAACATTCGAAGTATTTTTATTACAACTTTAAATGAATTACCAGTTGTTGATGACAGCTTGAAATGCGCTTTTGTCTTGCTGTAAAATGAGTGATCCAGTAAACATGTTCACTGCTAATCTGCAACAAAATAATATATTTCTATGTTTAACGAAGATTATTTAACATTTTTTGGATGCCGAACGGCACAATTATTTAGATTTTACAGTTCGGACAGTTCGGAGTTTCTAACTACTTGTTCGTGAAGGTGAATATGTGAGTATTCTCTATTTTACTGCTATACCTTTAACAGTCCACTGCTGGACATAGGTCTCTTCTTAAAAAAGATGTTTTGGCCTACTTTACCACGCTGCCCAGATGGTATAGGGTTTGTTTTCCACTTTTCAGCCATCATCATCTTATTTTCTAGATAATGTTTAGCAGCAGTCTAGGAAAAGAAAGAGTTTTAACGGATTTATTTTATGGCTTGACGCCTACGTGGCATCAATCCTCCTTGGGAGTATAAATTTCTTCAGACGGAGTAAAGCAAACTTGTAATTAGGGATAAGACAAGTCATGGATACGAAATGACTCATGTATCCGCTCGTCTTATTGTTATGCTTTTGGGTCAAAATCACTATCTAGCCTACTATAGAATTTATACGTGTATATTGTATATATATCATCATCTCAGCCAAAAGAAGTCCACTGCTGGACATAGGTCGTCCCCAAGGTTCCCCACATCAGCCGATATCGCAGCTTCCCGCGACCTTCGAGGTTACCGATATTGCCAGTAAAATTGCTAAAGTTAAGTGGCAGTAGACGGGGCACATTACACGCAGAAACGATGGCCGATGGGGCTCAAAACTTCTAGAGTGGAAACCCAGCGTTGGTAGTCCCCCCACAAGGTGGTCCGACGACCTGGTGTATCTCTATTAAGTAAATTTACTTCAGCTGTTTTATTCTCCACTTTATCTCTGTATATCTGTATCTCACTACTTTCATATTCAAGTTATTTGCTTTTAAAGTTAACAATCAAATTTTACGATCACTTTTGTAAATTGAGATGCAGCAGTTTCATCGATAACCATAACTCTTAGACGACGACCCTATTCGTTATTTATTGCATTTATTTTGGATGAACAATAAACTATAAATATGTCTTATTATATAATATATAAAAACAAAATACTCATTTTGTGTTCCACCAATTATAGGCAATCACAGCTAACATGAGTAGAACTTGTACCATTTTGAATCAAAAAGTAAGAAAGCCACAATAAATTGTAAAAAATATCTATTAGGTAAAAAACTTTAAAAATATTGAAAAACAGTAAAAAAACATTCAAAGGTGATAACATACCGTGGACTATTCAAATTCAAACTGAGGTGAGTTTTTGTTCACCCAAGGCTAGACTCAAGGTAGCACGCGTACAAGTCAATCCAGTCAATTTTGTTCAACTCATTCACAATAGGCTAGATGACACCTTAGTCAAATTAGTTACTTTTTATCATCTGTCAAAACGACAATTTAGTATGACAAGTGTACTAAATACAAAATTGTGACGTCACTGTTTTAGACTACTCAATTGAACAATATATTTCACTGTATATTTGATTGAAATTCGTAATAATAATAAAAAACTATGTTAATTGTATTTTCCGAGATGTTTCGCGATATTAGTTTTAATGAAGTGGACATTGGTATTTATTTACGATACAGTCATCTACCCAAGTGTCACTTTTGTAAAATCTAAGTCTAGGTGAGTGACACGATTTAGGATTACCGTCGGCGATAATTGTAAATTTTACTTCAAAGGGAGAATGATACTCGTAGTTGTCCGAATTATTTCCAAGGCGTTGCATCTACATCCACACATACTATTTACCAACATAAGATATAAAATTCTACTAGGTCTTTACCTATGAAATTGAAATTTTTTTATGAAATCAGTTATTGTATTTTTCTGTATGTTTTATATTTAATAATTAAAGTAATCACCACTACAACCGAAGCGTCCTTGCCAACACAGTGGCAGGTTATTGATACCTTTATCGAAGGAATTTGCTAGACGAGAGCCAACAAATTCTTCATTTGTGTTGACATTCTGTAATACCTCTCGGGTAAAATTACGCACCCACTGGTGTAGTTGAGTTAAAAGTATACATATTTTTTTATTTATTTTTTTTTTGACAAGGGAGTGCATGGAGGTTTACTTATGAGCATCTGAGCATATTTGACTCGGATGAAAAAATTAAATCAAGAATGTTATGGTTTATGAATGATTTTTTATGGTGTTACATATACGTATTAAGTGGCTTAAGCTTATTTATTAGAGTAGAATAGGCTAGATGACACCTTAGTCATATTAGTTACTTTTTATCATCTGTCAAAACGACAATTTTGTTTGAAAAATGTACTAAATACCAAACGTGTGACGTCACTGTTTTAGACTACTCAATTGAACAATATATTTCACTGTATATTTGATTGAAATTCGTAATAAAAAAATGAATGGTGTCGTGGGACACCAGGTAGGAACGAAGTTCCTTCGGATAATGTGGAATCGACACAATTTGCAAAAAAAATCGTGCTCAATTTTATGTAGGTTTTCTTGATTTTTCTCTTAAATTTTGCTGATTAGTTTTTATTTAAGTACAAGAAAGTATTTAGGAAATTCAGTATTTTAGGAAATAAAATAATAAATTCCTTAAAATAATAAAATAGCACACATGACGCGCTTTCGGGCCTGCGCACGTCTCATTTAACGGTTTTGTTCCACGCACTTTTTTCCACAGATTTATTCCACGCACTTTTTCCACTTACGGTTTTACTATCACATCTTTTTTAGTTCGGTACCGCAGCGAAATCCCTATCCCCTCCAAGCCTGCCGTAAGAAACTTCGTTCCAATAATAGAAAGCTATGTTAAGTATATTTTCTGAGATGTTTCGCGATATTAGTTTTAATGCAGTGGATATTGGTATTTATTTACGATACAGTCATCTACCTAATTGTCATTATCATTAATTAGTAATACAAGTTTAGAAAAATGAAAATGGTCCAGAGCTAACGAGTGACCATAGGTCAAAAGGATCATAGTTTCTACCACATCTTCTGCAAGTTGTAGAGGATTAGTCTCGACATACCGGGGCTGGGTCCTCTTGTCGGCGTGGTGCGGCGGCGGCGGCGGCGCGGCGTGCAGCGCGGCGCGGCGGTAGCGCTCCAGCGACAGCTCCATAGGAACGGCTCCCGTGGGCTCCACCTCCTCGGCGAACACTGCGCTATCTGGGACAAAAGCCTTGTACGTTAATACAGAAGATTATATTGGCAAAGTTGAGAAGTTCTAAGCTTTGTTGGCTGAAACCCACCGTTACAGGCTTGCCTCTTGTGACTTACCCGTTGAGACCTGATACACTAATTATTGTTTGTTAAGAAAGTTACAGTAAAGGTTAAACAATTTATTTCATGCAGCATGTAAAATATGATCTTGTTCAAGTTTTATTCAAAAAGACTTTTTTTTTATCGTGTGGACACCCCCTCGGGCCGTCACCCCACCGGGGTTTACGGCGGGGTGGTGTGTCGGAATCGGACCGACTAAAACCACACGGTGTGCCACTCTGCGCCTGAGACGGGAGGAATCCAGGAACAGCTGTTATTACGACATCCGGATCCCTCCTAGTGCCTGCTCGATACCGCGGACACCATCTTCGGGTATAACTCTCTATTTAGGCGACGTACGGCACACTCGGACGTCGGCTCCTCTCGGCTGGCCACTTTATTCAAAAAGACTGCCATATTGTTAAAAAACTAAGCCTTGTTGTCTATGCAATGTCAGGATAATACTCGTAGTTTGAAATACATGTATGATCGAGTCTCTAAAATTTATTTTTTAATTTTGAATTAAGAACTAAGCAAGCAAGTAGGTACGAGATGAATTAACTTTTTTAATATTTTAAATTAAAAACTAAATAGTTAAGTAGTGCTCTAGGAGGGCCATGCTTCGGTATATATGCTCGGGCAGTTCAGCCAAGACGATGCCATGGCCTTATAAAAAATTTATGATGAGCATTTCTTAGGTTGCTTTTAATAGAGAGACTGAGGTTAAAAGAGGGTTAAAAATCCCCCTCCACCCAGAAGTCTCGTTGGGACATTCAAAGGTGTGTTAACATTGTATATCTTTTAACAACGCTAAGCGCTTTTAAAAGATTTTATTGAACTGTCTCCGATGTCAGACAAGCTCCTTAAGTACCAAAACAGGCTTTACTCACCGATGAGCAATAACCGAACATGTTGCATGAGTGGCGCCAGGTGATGGCAAACCCTGGCGCGCTCCTCCTCGGTCCAGTGGGCGGTCGGCTGAGTGACGCCTGCGCGTTGTTTAGCCCACGCCAACGCGCAGCGCCACACTTCTTCCTCTTCTAAGCATAGCTGAAATTACAAAAACATTTAAATATTATATTAAGTATCTTAAGCTTCTTGATTCTCTTAACTTTATGAGATTTGTATATTTATTTAATCGGAATCAAGTACTGTTTAAATATAAAAGAAACTAGAGGTAACGGAGCCACGCTGATACCAGCACGAACGGGCCGGTCGACCGGGGCAGTACTACCCTCTCACAGAAGACCAACCTAAAGCGACAGCATCCGTGCTATCGTGTTTCGTTGGTGATTACGAGACTCGAGGCCCATTGATGCAGGGGTAACAGTTATCGTAGTAACTGTGCGAGCCTTATGCTGCCACGATGACAGTCATGCCTTTTACGTTCCTTGAGGGGGGCGTGAAAAAGCATCTCATTAAGCCGCCATAGTGTTGGACGCCATACTGAATTGTTTGCATTTGCAATGAGTATGGTGGTAACTCTTGGATTCTATTCATGCTTTCCATCGGGCAGAGTAGAATCACTTTGACAAGTTCTTAAAAAAAAAGAAAAAGAAAAGAAACTAACGAAATCCGAAGAGATGAGCTTGATGAGTGCTTCCTTGGGTAGGTTCAAGAAGGCGTTGGTCTTGACGCAGTCCGCGGCGTTGTCACCAATGAACGCGATGCAGCGCTCCATGAACGACGAAGCGCTCTTGCCCCCTTACAACAGAGAAGCACATTGTATTCAGTTTTTTTTTGTAGCGTATTGATTAATATATCTGTGTATTATGTAAGGATAGTTATAATTACCTGTATCTATATTTTTTTTGACTTTCTTAACACCTAATAATTACTTACATAGCTTATAGTTTCGATCTTTTGTCCATTAAAAGAGGTTGAACTCTTATTCTAAAACAAATTTACGTTCAGAATATGAGTAAGAGAATGTTAAGCATGCTTTACTCAATCACCCCAGGACGACTGAGCAGATCTGCATGAAATTAATCATAGAGATAGATTGAGGTCTTTTATAGCACAGTAGTCGACCCGCACATCTTCGTCATTGTTTGATTACCATAAAAAGATTTTAGTGAACCAGCCTTAACAGATAGATTATGCTGTCGTTGATTTTTCTTTAGAACTCTTAAGGGTGAATAATTGTCATACATGAATTTTGCGAAATCGCAACCGTTTACGCAGCGCACGCAATGGAAGATTTTAAAGGCAATAACTGTTCCCCACTTTTAACCGATTTTTCGTTAACATTTCGCTCCTATTGTTTGTAGTGGAATACAGCCTATAGCCTTCCTTGATAAATGGACTATCTAACACTTAAAGAATTTTTCTAATCCGACCAGTAGTTCCTGAGATTAGCGCTTCAACCAAACAAACTCTTCAGCTTTATTGATTTATGACAGTAAAGATAGACAGTATTTTTTTATTTTAAGAAATTATCAAAGTGACTCTACTCTGCCTGATGGACAGCATGAATAGAATCTAAGAGTGGTGGTCATCAGTCTTATTGCCATTGCAGACAATGCAGCATAGTGACCCATACTATGGCGGCTTAGTGAGATGCTTTTTCACACCCCGCTTGGGTAGGTAAGGCTTAACAGTCATAGTGGCAGTGTAAGGCTAACATACTTACCACAATAACTCACCTATGCATCAATGGAGTTATCTCTAAAGAGGAAAAATTGATAATGATCATGGATAAATGCTAATAAATGTACATGAAACCGTTGGGTATGTTATTGTTTGTACATGTACAAGTAGTTTATACTCAATAGCATCAACAGCCTTTTACAGTCCACTGCTGGACATAGGCCTCTCCTTTTTTGGGTTTAAGGAGGTTTTGGCCTACTATACCGCGCTGGCCAGACGGGTTGGAATAGGGTTTGTTTCAAGTTTTCCTTCTCTTTGTAATGATGTTGTCTTGCATATTTGGTGCCCTTAGTCGCCTTTTACGACACCCACGGGATGAATAGGGGTGGTAACACTATGTATTTTTAATCCATCACCACACGGACTGCATACTCAATAGCAGTACATAAAATTAACAGTACTTAGATTTTGAGTCATCAGATCACTTTGGGGAAGTTTTCACATAATAACTTAATCATATGATGCCTGTTTTTAATAATATCATTGTTTAACTGAATTTATTATTTCTTGTTTTTAATGAGTCTTGACATATCTACATACTTATATTCGATTAAATTTTGTTAGTTGTGCCCATGGAAAAAGAAATTTGAATCCATATTTTACTTCCCCAAGCGGAGTGTGAAAAAGCATCTCACAAGGCCGTCATAGTGTGGGTCACCATAATGCGTTGTCAGCATTTGCAATGAGTATGGTGACCACAACTCTTTGATTCTATTCATGCTTTCCATCAGGCAGAGTAGAGTCACTTTGGCAAGTTCTTAAGATAGAAAAAAAAAATTAAATATTACACTAGGAAGTAGAATAAATACTGTATGTGATAAAAAAGTTTAGACTTAACGTTATAGTGATCATAGTTTGTTTAACAACAGTCATCACATTAGTAAAAATACTAAGGACCTATGTTTTTTGTCACAATTCTACAATATTCAAAAGAGCTGTCTAATAGTGATTTTTTAATTTAAAAAATTAAGGTACCAGTGAACCCAAACAAAACCAAATGTCCTGACTAAAAGCAGACATCTTTCCTCCATTTGTAGTACAAGTTTTAACCATTTTGGATCACTTTTTGAACTTAACTTTCTTCAGTCAGTAGCCTAAACTATAAAATCATGTTTAACGAAGATTACACCAACTTCTAGAAATGACTGGCAGGGCTGACAGTAATTACTAAAATATTAATTATATTTATTCTTACTAATAGAAATAAGCATAAATAAACTTACACTCACCCCTACCGGTAGAGATAACTAGAAAGACTAAGGTAACTTCAGATCATGTTAAGCAGTTTTTTATGTATACAAGAAAAAGCATGTATACTGCAGGTCATACCTAGTACAGGTTTTGTTATATTAGTATCACATATAAAACTG
Source organism: Hypercompe scribonia (assembly GCA_949316085.1). Taxonomy (NCBI): domain Eukaryota; kingdom Metazoa; phylum Arthropoda; class Insecta; order Lepidoptera; family Erebidae; genus Hypercompe; species Hypercompe scribonia. The sequence continues at coordinate 691,199 of OX438983.1, forward strand.
AATGAGACATGCCTAGGCCAAATTATCTTAAACAGCTTATTTAATGAGAAGTATTGTTAAACTCATAGTAAACTAGGAGAGATGGGGTTTCAGATATAAAATTCTTGTAGTATGCATATATGAAGTCATAACATAAAGTATGCATTGGTCACTGCCTCAACTTCAGATTACTGTTTACAAATCATCAATCATGATCAACATCAACAGCCTCCAACAGTACACTGCTGCCCATAGGTTTCTCCTTAATAAGGTCTTAGCTTATTATACTACACTGGTCAGACAGATTGGCATAAAGTATGTTGTCCTCGTCGAAGTGATGTTGTTCTGCTCGGTCTGATGCCGTAGACATATGAAATCCATAGGATGAAGAGGGATGGTGACATTCTGTATTCTTAATTCATAACCACATGGACTAAATTTACAAGTGTCATGATTTTAAGGCGAGCTAGAAGCTCATTCCAGAATATCTTATATATAGTATTAAATGAGTGACAAGTTGCAAATTATAACAAGTTTTTAAGTATTTTAACAGTTTGCCTATTGTTTTGCTATATTAAACAATTTGCTACTATTACCAATAATTACAGGTCTTTATGTAGAAGAACGCCATTATTAACAAATACATCTACTACATAGGCAACAAAGTATTGCAGTATATTTATATATATTAGTTACAACACTACTCCACAAACTATGGGCATCTTTGTTCATTGAGCAATATTAACATTCACACAGTATAGGATACAAATAAAACTCGTTGGTATGGACAAATATACTTAAATTTAATGAAGCAAACACTGTTGTACAGAACTCACAAGCCAAGGCTTCATATTTAAAGGTTCCTCGTTTCCTGCGACTTATACACTAAACACCATAACCTAAACTAAATTGACGCGTTAGGGTTAACGTTCTGTATTAACGTTATATTGTCACCCTTCATCATCACCCGTCCAATTTGTTTTCTATTCTTGGTCTTCATGTAAACTTCCTCAGCTTCATCCAAAACAATGTTCATATATTCATCAAATCCCACGATGTGCCCTTCGATTCTTAAATTCACGTTCTCGTACAACCAAATTTGCACTCGACTTCTATTTTGTAAGTATCTGAAGATAAGGTTGATGGGTTGAACCATCACCTTTTGTACTTTTGGTGGTCCTTTATAAGCCATTTTCGCTGATTATTCTTTAACTTTAGTGAAGATTAACTTCCGAAAACAAACGCTAACACTACAGAGACCGGGCTTGGCGCTTTCGCTCTGTCAAACAATTTTTTTACAGTTGTCTATGGTCACAGATTAAAAATGACGCCAAAGATGGCGGAACACCACTTTTTTTAACGTTTATTTGTCTATTACACGAATTTAATTTATCTGATTTATTTTGTGAATTAATGTTATTCTTTAATATATTAAAATCGTCGACGCAAAAGTGCTAATGTAGCTCTAACATGATCATTTATAATATGCATTTTATAAGGCTTTTAATATACCTGTTAAGCCAGGAGCACATTTGCGTTTCTGGGTATGTCGTATCGTTTCGGTTTCATACACTTCGTACGGTTAAAGACATTTTAGTTGTCGTGTTGTATCTGTACTCTATTCGTGGCGTGTCATTCAACGACGTGAACAACTAGCAGTAGCAGACGCTTGTTTGTAGTGTTTTTTTTAAACTAACAAGTTTATTGAACTTGTACGCTGACGGAAAGTTTTGCATAATGCAAAGTCAAAGGAATGTAAGGATTATTTGATGAGAAACGCTGTTCGGGAGGAAATAAATAAATATAAATATTTATTTGAAATAAATTTATATATTATTTTTTTTTGTTCTCAAATAGTTTCGTTGTTAAGAGTAAATGAATGTCCTCATTAAATCATGTTTCGAATTCGAAGACAATATTATGTATGTTTAAAAACTTCAAATATTGTATAAATACTAATCCGGAAAAGCACCAGAGCGCCACACTACAAGACACAATAAAGTAAAAACGACAAAAAAAAATTGTTAGCAAGATTTGTTAGATATTAGTAAAACATGTATTTACTTTTAAAATACATAATTAAGTGTACACACCCCCTATACCACGTTTAAAGCAAATAAACATATTATTATAAAAATAATCTGCATACCTCACGTCATCAGCGTCACGGCACTAACACTAAGCGCAACGACACGCCCCCGACATAATAGTGTGCTCCCGCTATTATCATTTGCTCTAATTTTATACAATTCAGACATCAATTAACGATATCTAACACACTATGACATCTATTCATTGTATGTGACAATTGATATAAATATATTAGACAATTTAGACATGGAAAACAACCTCCAAACCAAACATTTGTAGATCATACAAACATTTGGTCCGACTCGGGATGAACTTAAACTAAACGTTACGGTAAAATGACCGATTTCAACTAAAAATAGTAATGCAATGGTAAATAGTTTTCGAATTGCGATTATTCAAAACGTATAGCCAAGACATACTTATAAATATGTAAAGAAATATAAATTAAATAAATACGTAACAGTAAGTACTAAAAAAAAATAATTAGGATTATAACTTGAGTTCAATAAAGCTAATTTTTACGTGACAATGATTTATAATTGTTTCCAAAGTACACCCATTTTATCTTTCCATGACAAACTCGTCTTTGCTGTTTTGAAATTATTTATTTTGGAAAAACAGTACATGAGACTCAATCGAAATACAGGCGTTGCCTAGTTCGATTGCAGATGCTAAATTCACTGATTTGTAAAAATATTGCCAAGATATTTGTAATGTTGTAATCTAGTATTGAATTCTTTTTGAAATAAATAAATATTATTATATTATATTATTATATTATATTATAGTCAAGTGTCCTTTAATTTCTCAATGACTTGTTCAATATTATATTTAGTTAATCGATTAAAGCTGAGAGAGCGTATATCAGTAATGAGTTTGTGTAGAAGTGTTGATGTGTCACTAATTTGATAAATTTGGAACAGCATATGGAATATAAATTTTAGGTTAGATAATTGCAATTGAATAATTAAACACAGCAGAACTTGTGAAAAATTTCTTTTAATGTAGAATAGAAAATAAAAACAACAAAAAGTGTGCGATGGCCGGGAATCGAACCCGGATCAACTGCTTGGAAGGCAACTATGCTGACCATTACACCACCATCGCAACTGCTTTATAATATAAAATTATGGTTTTAGTATTAAATTGGTACACACCTGGTCGATCCTGTATTTCCATAGCGGCAGCCAATAGTGTACAGGAACTTTCTACGCTCAATGTTGATGTAACGTGATCTTCACATGCAGCTCGCAGGTCTTCTACTCCTAAGTCAGCAGCTAACGTCATCATCTCAAATACTCCAGAATCTTGTAATAATAGCTAAAAATAATTGAATGTAATAATAATGATGTTGATTTGAAAAAGGTATTTAAAAATAAATATATTTATATTTGTAAAACCGCCATCTAGTGAGATTTTATGAGAATACTTAAAAACGGTGTCGCTAATAATGAAAATGCTTAAAAAATAAATAAGGTACTTTAAAAACATTATTATGTCTGGTAAACCAGATTCAATATTAATATTTTACCTTTCCTGTATAAACATATTGAATGAAAAGTCGAAAGGTTTCTACTTGGACGTGTTGCATTCGAATCGGTGTCGGCTGTCCGCCAATAGATGGCGTTATAGTACACCCTGGGATTCTACATACTTCGCCGCGTTTTGTGTTTTGAAAACTTTTGCATCTGTAACAAAAATAAAGTGAACTTATTTTTTAGTGCGATGGAACTTTATTTTAGGCCTTTGAAAATAATAACCACTCTAAATAGAGATTTAATTCTAAAGTAATGCTCAATTTACTTCGTTACCGTCTAATCACATAACCATTACATTAGAATCTTTTTTATGATTATTTGTACATATAACAGTAATTAAAAGTTACATCTTTGACTATTATCGTCACTTCGTCGTATTTAAGGTCGGCCATTTTGAATACGTCTTCAATAAGTTATAGGTTCTGATAAATATATAATCTATCTATAATATGTATGTATTTAGAAATATTTAAGTATGCTTTTCTGCAGTCTGGTTATCATAACACACGCCCTGCTTAATTTGAAATCTGCCAGCTGTGTGTAAGAATTTTGAGGTTATTTATTTATTTATACGCCATGCTGCCTACTAAGCAAGTTTAGGTTAGTCTTATTTATATTAAATAACGTAGAGTAAACGAGACACTCAGACATTCCTTAATGTAATAAATCCTGGTTTCAAGACGCTAGAATCTTCAAACTATCGTACCGGAACATTCAACGTTTACTTGAAACTTGTTAAGTAATAAGAAGTTTAATATTTCACGTCTGGCATCATCCTCCATGCAGCCATAATTAAAAATCGATAATATCCTCCGAAGAAATTGTAAGCATACTTAGTACAGCTCTCGGGAAAAACTTAAACTTAAAGTGTTCATCTCGTAAGTTTTGCGCCGCTCGAGAGTGGCGCCCTCTGCTAGTGTGTGCGCTTGACAACTAGATATCGATACTCGAAACACGGTGTATACTGTTATTGGAGTTTACATTTAATAACTGCATCCGATAGTTAGAACGACCACTTTACAAAGTTCTGAATTTTACTTATTATGTAGTTACCTGAAATACAAATTTTAAGTGAACGGATTTCATAAATGAATTGAGAGGGAAGCAAGGCCTTCTGGTTTGTTTCTTGGAGTTCTAAGCGGCAATTGGGTATTTGCATGAAAATGATTTTTCAAATAAAGTTCAGTTAATAAATTCTTTGATACACATAAAATACCTACGTAAGATTAAAATTTAATTTTTACAAATAATTTTTAAATAAATAAATAAATAAAAGTGGTCAAATATGATGTAAAAATCACGTGATGTGAAACGTGATGTGATTGGTCTGACGTCATTGTGCATATTATTGGCGTGTCATTTGAATGCATGATAAACGACGAATGATAAATTATTGAAAAAATTTTAAGTTGGTTTTTATTTAAAGTGAGTTTAATTATATTTTATCATTAACATTAAAATTTATTGAAAGTAGCGTAAATAACAAATAACAAATTTAAATGGAATATGCACAATGACGTCACATACGCAAGAGGGAGCTACCTATACGTTTAAATTTTAGCAATTTTTTTATTGTTAAATAGTTTAAATGTTTATAAATAAAAAAAAAATTTTTTTTTTCAAAAATTTTAAATTTTTTTTTAAAAATAATAAGACATAACTATTTAATGGATTGGAAAATCATGCAAATACCCACTTGACCTAAGTGTAAGAATTATATCCATATCATTGTGCCCTACCATAAATTAGCTTAGTCTGTTCTCATTATAAATTCATATTTCCTTTAATAAGGTTATTAATATTTTGAAACTGATAGTAATGAAGATTGAAACACTACAGAGAACGGGGCCCGCCGCACACTGGACTGATAGTTTTGTAATAAGGCTTAAAACATTCCTGTAACGTATAGTTGACGATTTAATAAACTATGAGATACGTAATTAAGCTGACGTCATTATTTAAAGATGTATACACATTGTACGGAAATGTTTTGGAAGTAAATGGTTACATTACATGTCCCTAGATGCTGCGAGACCTCAGAAGATGTGTGAATTATTTAATATGTTTTGTTAGCAGGGCTCTCGACTTTATGTGTGTGTTATGAATGTACTGCACAGGACATTTTTCTGCAATCTAAGCGTAACTCACTGTCTGTACTACTGACAACAACTTATACATACAGGGTATAATCTTACAAACAAAAGATAGGTTCGTAATAAGTCGCAAAAATTCATAAAAATACTTTTTCTTTTTTTTTTCTATAAGAAGAGTCTGCCAAAGTGACTCTACTCTGCCTAATGGAAAGCATGAATAGAATCCAAGAGTTGTGCTCACCATACTCATTGCAAATGTAGACAATACAGTATGGTGACCCACACTATGGCGGCCTTGTGAGATGCTTTTTCACACCCCGTTTGGGGACATAAAAGGCATGACAGTCATTGTGACAGCGTAAGGCTTACACAGTTACCACGATAACTGTCACCCCTGCATCGATAGGCCTCCGGTCTCACACTCACCAACGAAACACGACAACACAGATGATGGTGCTTTAGGTTGATCTTCTGTGGGAGGGTAGTATTGCCCCGGTCGAGGCGGCCCGTTCGTGCTGAAATCAGCGTGGCTCTACTACCTAGGGTGGCTATACTTTTCTAATAGACTATATAGCAAAAAATAGCCTAATTGTAAGTAGTGTAGGTAAGTAGTTTATTTTACTATGAGAAGAGTTTAAAGTCAGTATTGGACTGTTCAATTGTTTAACACGGTTGAAACAGTTGCCATGCTGTTTTCAACTGCCCTGAGTGTTGCAGGTTTAGTTAAACCTTACATGGGACATCCACAAGTTGTTGTTCCGAGTCTGGATTTTCATTGAGTTCATGTGTGCTTGTAATGTCAAAAGATGTGTTCATGTCAGTTCATGTAAAGATGTTTATTATACAAGGATAATTTCCCATCGTGATCTAAGAGAGTTGTATATTTATCTCTGAACTCTTCCCATTTATGAATCCATTTTTATTAAAGTTGTCAATGATTTTTCAAGACGTTTTTATTATTACACTAACTCATTATTTAATTATTCTTAGTTCCTCACATAATAATATGATATTACGGCCCTGACGTGAAACATTTCCTAAACTTTGCGATTAAAATTAATAAGCAGTATACTGCGTCCAAGTTAAACTTTGGGAATGTTAACATTTCGCTCAACTTGCGATAACATGAGTATCGTACATAGTAACAGCGGTTCTGAGATGTGATTTGTTCACAATTAATCACAGTTTGAGCTTCGTCCTAAGTAATTAATTTGGTGGCAGAGCTGCGATTGGTCCAGGAATCTTCGCAGATATCATTAATCTCGATCGGCGAGCCAGATGTACATAGATCAGGCACGATCAGACCAGACTTAGTTGTTCTCATAAGCTATAGCAGTAGTCGATATTAATCTAAATAAATATATTTCAAAGGACTTTGGTGGTTTCTTATAAAACCAGCTAGCCCTCCCTAAGAATGTTACTCTTTTCAGATGGGACAAAAAAATAAGGTAAATAAGGGTGAGATGGGTGAACGAGAAGAGCTAGCTAGTAAGAGAAAGCTCCGAGTCCCCGATGATAAGCGGGGTTAATACGAGGTTAGGTTAGTCCGAGGTCCGCACCAAGCTGTCCGTAATGTTAATGAGTCCGACATAGTACTTACGTAATACCTAAGATATACTTTTATTGTTTTATTTTTTTTTTACATTAAGAGCCTGCCAAAGTGACTCTACTCTGCCTGATGGAAACCATAAATAGAATCCAAGAGTTGTGATCACCATACTCATCGCAAATGCAGGCAATGCAGTATGGTGACCCACACTATGGCGGCCTTGTGAGATGCTTCTTCACACCCCGCTTGGGGACGTAAAAGGCGTGACAGTCATCGTGATAGTATCAGGTTTACACAGTTACTACGATAACTGTCACCCCGGCATCAATGGGCCTCCGGTCTCACACTCTCCAACGAAACGCGACAACACGGATGCTGGTGCTTTAGGTTGGTTTTCTGTGGGAGGGTAGTACTACCCCGGTCGAGCCCGCCCGCTCGTGCTGAAATCAGCGTGGCTCTACTACCTAGAAGATTATGATAAGATTTTCCATATAAAATGAGTACCTGATGATAAATTATAAAAGGCGCCCATGGACATAGTCGTCTTTTGAATCAAGACAGGAAAAGGCCACCTGTCTCGGTGAAGTCACTATATTCTAAAGCCCGTAACTTGATAGTTATATGCAGAAATTGGCACGTCGATTTCATTGCCGAACAAGGCTGCTATTCCTGAGGTTAAACTCTTAAAAAAGTTTCACATGGTATTTAGTATTTTCTTTGTGTTTACAAGTATTTACTTGTGTCCCAATTCATTTCACATGAATGGTTTGTCGATTCCGTACAAAACTGATAATAATCAGTGGTGTTGGCCGTCTTCGTCAAATGGTGACTAATGGAGCGTGCAGCGAGCTTTCACTTACACCTTTTTGCTAATTTCCATTCAACACGTGCAAGCTCCTCTTGGCACAATCGTTAGTTTTTTACAAGTGCTTAAACGCCTCGTCATCATGAATCTTCAGGGAAATATCTTCATTCCTTATTTTGGATTAATGTGCTTAAACTGCGCTTTGGTAAATGACTGATTGAGAAAGATTCTGTGAATACTTAGTTAGTTTCTGCGATTATTTTATGGAATAGGCGGTTCCAGTAATAATACTCAATTCTTATCTTTATTAATCCTTTTTAATATTATAAAATGAAAGTGTGTTTGTTTGTTTGTCTTACTTTCACGTCGCAACAGAACGATTTTATGGTATGTTTTTTGTATCTGCAGACAGTTAGGAGGGTGGAGAGTGATATTGGATACTTTTTGTCGTGGTTAAACATTTCATTCGCATGGGTATTGTCAATACAGTGTTCTGCATCGTTCTTGTCAAATTTACAATAACTTAGTACACAGTTATGATCTTGACATTTTTGAAATGAGTAAAATGGCTGGTAGACTGGCTGTGGATTGCCCAGGATTGTAATGGTTGGCGCTTTTTGGGGAGGCAGCGTACAGCTGTCAACGACAATAGGCTGAAGCAAGCAAGTATATCGTCCATAAGGAAGAGTCTGCTTTCTACGTTATTTTAAAATTAAGAATTTAATTTGAATATAATTTATATTGATATATTATTAAGCACGTTGATTGGCAGGTACTAGTTTTGAAACAGATCTAATTAAAATATTTTAATTTTATATTAAAAAAAGTCTATTTTAAGTTTTGTTTAAGGCTTATTTTTAATTATTTACTTTCTATCTGCGGAGATTTACTAATGGCACATTGTTGATATTTTTTTATTTATTTATAGTTTACTGCTGTAATTTGCCCTACAATTAATGAAATGAAATGGCAGCTTAGATGAGAATAAATGAAACTTAAATAAATCAAATAACTGTATAAATGGCAATTTCTAAATGAAATAATTGGGGTAAATTTGTCTTCATCTCCTATTATTACTAATACAGTCTAGTCGACGTGTCATTCTGGACTGTGATTAACTAGTTCACACATGTTGTCCATCTCAGACACCCGAGGACAGCATTAATTGACGCGTCAGTCCTTTCTGTGACGCACTTATTGCGTGAGTAATCACATATTCTGTGATATGAAAAATCAATTTGACAAATTAGAACGAGTGATAGATTATTCAAGTACAGTTTTTTTTTTATAGAAACAAATAAACGTGACAAAACGAAACAATTGAAAATGAGTTTTTAATTTAAGAATGTTTTGCTACAAAATTGCTTATACTTTTTTTGCCTAACCTAAATGCACTTTTTTAAGAAATAAATTATTCATGTAGATTGTAGGCATAGATTATCATCAACAGCCTTTTACAATCCACTGTTGGACATAGGCCTCTCCTTAGCAAGGAGGTTTTGGTCGACTATACCACACTGGCCAGACGGGTTGGAATAGAGTTTGTTTCAAGTTTTCCTTCTCTTTGTAATGATGTTGTCTTGCATACTTTGTTCCCTTAGTTGCTTTTTACGACACCCACGGGATGAGTAGGGGTGGTAACACTATGTATTCTTAATCCGTCACCACACAGACAGGCATAGATTATAGCACAGATCATTATTAAATAGACCATGCCATACTATAACGTCCCTTTCTATTTTATTTAATTTACCTGACACCCTATTTAATGACACAATCAACAATATCACGAGAGAAGGTGCAGCCAAAAACTAACCTAAAACATAATAGATATGTATATACATAACTATATTATATCCTATAATTAAAACCAGATAATCCAAAAAAAGGTCAACGAAAAGAGTATAGCCAATTTGTAGGTATAAGTAGGTAGTAGGTGGCGTAAGGCGGGAAAAGAAGGCGACACGCGTGTTACATTTATTTTCTAATTTTTTTTTGTGTCAAATTGATAGGATACAAGCCGTTTAGGCTAGGACGTAGGACATAAAACATAGCCTTACTTTTTGTACAGTCAGGTAACAATAAGTTCGCTCAGTCATTGACCTCATCGTGAAACTTTTGAAGTGTTCCTCATTCGGAACAGATACCTCTTGGGTTACAAATTGATCTTCGAAAACAGAAGCCATATAAAAATAATTCAATAAAAGTTAATAAAATAAAATATTTCCTTAATATATTTATTGTAAAGGGAGTGTTGTGGGGAAATTGTACCGCGTTCCGTTGAACTTTTAATAGCGTTCCCGGCGAACGTCAGATTCTAGGTAGTGTTTGAACATTGTTTTAGCGTGTTTGCAATATTGGCGGTTAGACGTATTGTTTAAGATTACGCGGCTAATATCGTGGGATAAAATAGATTATTTTTTAAATATGGAATATGTTAGTTGATTTGAATATGGGTTCTTAGTCGATTTTATCGAGGGATTGCGGTCCTTTAGGACGTATGAGCAAAGAAAACCAGAGTTGAGTAATTTTTTCATTACTTTTTACTCACACACGGTGCATTCAATGGGTGAGAACGTCTAGTTGCATGTGACTAAAGGAGTGGGGGGTAGTCTTACCATCTGACTGCCTCAACGGTCAAGCGGTTAGCGTATGCGACTGTTGATCAAGAGGTCTCGCGTTAAGTCGATAGATCAGTCCAAAGAGTTTTAATGAGTTTTCTGTTTAAAGAAATACTTAAGGAGAGCTCGGAGATTAGAAGTTGGGTTCTTAGACCCCGTGCTTCGGAGAGCACGTAAAGCCGTCTGTCTTCTTAGCCAAGATCCAAGCATTTCGCGTTGATTCTCTTTCTGCAATCGCTAACGCTTACATTCTCTTGTATTATTGGGTAATATTTTGTTTTGTACACGACTTAATGTTGAGAGACGTTATTTCTATTTTGTTAGCTGTTTATTGGGCTGATCTCTGTCCGGTCGTGTCGAATAGCCATCCCATAGAATAGTGAGAGTGAAAGAACAGAGAGTGCACATGTGTTTGCAAATACGCTTGGGCAATAAAATATCTCCTGCGTAATTATGTGGTCTCCGTTGAAACTGGCTGCTGTGGCGGCATTAATTAAATTTTATTATACAAAATAAGATCTAGGATATTCGTGAAATATTTGACAAACATTTACACTACAACGAACTTGTGCAACCTCTTTAAATTGAATCCTAAGATTTTAGTAATGGCGAGCAATTCGTAATTTTGGCGGGCGGGTAATTGACATAGCCACGTAGTGTCATAAATAAGAATTATACAAAATTGTTGACACGATCTTATTTAGAATCTATCATACGTTTGTTAGAGCTAGTCCTGATGACCGACGGACGTGACAACGGGAATAAAGTATTTCTTTGTTTTAAATCATAAGTTTTATGTCACAAGTTCGATTTATAAAATTGATATCAAGGTTGCCACACCTAATATTATTGTGTAAATTCTTAGCATTGCCGGCAAGCAACACTAAATGCGCTAGTTAAAAGTGAAATGCTTTAAAAAAAAACTGTCGGGCAAAGTTTGTTTAAGCTATAGGGATGAAAATTACTACTTATTGTAACAGTTTTGAGGAAAATCCAGGTAAGGTGTATTGTATATATTTATCTCGATCTAGCTACGGATTTGAAACTTATAATTTTGTTAGTCTTTTAGAACTTGAGATTTGTTAAACCCCGAAAGAATAACTTTTTCCACAACGACTTTTGATATAATTCTCTTTTGTATCAAATCTTTTTTGATGAAAAAGTCAATTTTGCCTTAGAAAAAGACCGATTAGAAGTTTATTCTTTCGCATTAATGATCATTTTATGTGGGAAGCTGGAAAGCAAGATGGAAAATATATAATTGGGTAGATGACCGTATTGTAAATAAATACCAATGCCCACTTCATTAAAATTAATATCGCGAAACATCTCGGAAAGTACAATTAACATAGCTTTTTATTATTAATACGAATTTCAATCAAATATACAGTGAAATATATTGTTCAATTGAGTAGTCTAAAACAGTGACGTCACAATTTTGTATTTAGCACATTTTTTATACAAATTGTCGTTTTGACAGATGATAAAAAGTAACTAATTTGACTAAGGTGTCATCTAGGCTATTATATTTAAGGGAATTAACGTGCTCAAGATACATATTAAATATATGTACGTACATATTAAGTATGAATAAGTACCTTTGTAATGTTTGACGTTTTGACCAGGTTGTACTGTCGTGTAAAAGACCTAGGTGACTCTATGTAGACATAACTACGTAAACCAGACTGACACACTCCGATTTTTAAATCCCTATTATTTAACTTATAGTAAATTATATTCAGTAAGCTGAAACAGCTGTTCGGTTGTTCATTATTCTGAATACAATTAGAATTGTTAAGTTGGCTATCTAGAAACGTTTATGTTAAACAGTGGCAGCTTGCATTTCCCGCGCTTCGCCCACACTGTCGGAAATATTTGAAGAGCTATATTAATTGTAACAAAAGGGATCTTTGTTTGTAAATATAGATAAAATAATGTGGACAACAAAAGAAGGTGCTATCTGAAATTGTGGTTTCATCCATAACTTTATATGAGCTCTAGCTGACTTATTTCTTTTTTTATCTTTATAACTTTGATGTCAAAATGCACGTTTGTGTTTTTTATTAATTTTTTTTTATTTACAGCCTACCAAAGTGACTCTATTCTGTCTGATGGAAAGCATGAACAGAATCCAAGAGAAGCAGTGGTCGCCATACTCACTGCGAATGACGACAGTGTAATATGCCGACCCACGCTATGGCGGCCTAATGAGATGCTTTTTCACGCCCCGCTTAAAGGACCCGGGATCGCAGTGGGACGGAAACACGTGCGCTGGTAATGAATTCCAGGCTTAAACTGATTTGCACAGGAAGGAAGAGTCGAACCGTTTAGTTCGGAGGCGTATGTCTACCATTCTGAAACGGTGACTTCCAAGGCCAGCACGAGTTGTTCTGTAGAGATCAGTTGGATGAGTTCATCAGAACACTCCCCATGATAAAGGCGATAGAGGACTGCTATAGAAGCGACATCTCTTCGCAACGGCAGAGACTCAAGGGATTCAGTGACTTTCGGGTTATTGATAATCCGGACTGCTCGCCGTTGTAAACGACCCAAAGCGTCCAGCAAATACTGCGCGGATCCATCGTAAAGATGAGAACAGTACTCCATGCAAAAGCGTACCTGGGTCTTATAAAGAAGACGCAGACGCTCAGGCGTAAAGAACCGTCTCACTCTGTTCAGTATACCCAGCTACCGTGAGGCCACCTTACTAACGCTTTCAATATATTCTCGTGGATTGAGGTCCCGGCCAATATTCATACCCAGGATACTGAGATTGTCCTGCAGTGGCAGTTGAGTGTTCTGAAAAGTGGGAGGGGAAGGAAGGAAGAAAGGAATTTATTTACCTTGTAAAATAAAAAATACCAATAAATAAAACTGAACTCTACGAAACTGCAATACAATCTGCACGCGACACATTACTTTACCAAAGAAACGTTCCAAACTTATAGAACATTCCAGAAAATAAAATTTACCCAGAACATATATTGTGACGTTACGTGATTCGTGCTTTAAATTCCCTTTTTGTTCTGTTTACAAGTGAACACAGTTACGAGTTTAATAATTATAATTGATGTTGTATTGTGAGTTTTGTCGCTACCCGGCGTATTGTTCGTTTAACGTTGTACTGATTTGAATCTCCCATTTTGTTTGCACTTCTATGGCTGTAAAAATAAGAAAATTATGGACACAATTGTTCAACTTTCTAAAATTGCTAATACTTGATTGATACGGCGTTTTGTTAAAGCGGGCGATAGACTCACAAACATGCTACCGTGCCTTGCCAAGTGGGAGTACCCACATAATTTTATTAAAATTTTGAATCATTGTTTGAATACTGTATCGTCTTCTATCAGAATCTGTTCTGCAGTTTTTTTTTCGAATAAAGTCGGACTTTGTTTTTTTTAATTAAAAAGAATTTAGAAACTGAAGCTTTTTTTTTAAATTAGTAGTACAATAAAGTTTAATGATTCGTTAGTGTAGCGACATACAGATACATACACAATGAATAACGTGAAATATATTAACTCCTGAAAGTTTGAAATTATTATTCACATGTATTTTATTCTCGTCTTGCATTTTTTTGGGAATATTCTTCATTTTTCTCCAAATCCTGGTCACTTGAAAACGAGCGGTTCGCGTGGAGGCTCGAGTCGTAATTACAAACGATGCATCGGTTTATTTACTTTTCTCAGTTAATGTGCTATAAATGCTTTGTTTGTATTTCAATAGACGTGTCAGAGCATGTTTTCCTTATGTTAAATATGATTTATAAATATAATTCATTTATTCGCCTATGTACTATTGAAGAGTTTAAAAACAATGAGAAATAACGCTTGAAACAAATTTGACTGTTGATTTCTTTGATGCAGGTTCCCTGGAGACGAACCACGATGACTTCGTGGTTATGGTGAAGGGACATACTTCGACTTGGTTACATGATCGGGAGGATGGACGTGCACCGACCGTTCCCGGGTGTTATCAGCGTCATGAGCCGCGAACAGTGAATGTGCACACGTTAACAATAGCCATCGATCTTAGATTCTAATCAATTGAGCAAATGTGGATCGCAACCACTCTTAACGGCAAAAGGGTAATCACTGGCACTGTGTACCCTTCCCCGTGGCCTGATTTTAGCCTCTTCCACTTCCACTCGCAGACACTGACCATTATATTCTAGGCAGTTCAGTAGGTAGTAGAGCCAGCTCGACCGGGGCAGTACTACCCTCCCACAGAAGACCAACCTAAAGCGACAGCATCCGTGTTATCGTGTTTCGTAGGTGAGTGTGAGACCGGAGGCCCATTGATGCAGGGGTGACAGTTATCGTGTTAAGTATGTAAGCCCTTACACTGTCACGATGACTGTCATGCCTTTTTGGGGACGTGAAAAAGCATCTCACAAGGCCGCCATAGTATGGGTCACCATACTGCATTATCTGCAATTTATTTTTGTAATTTGTAATGAGTATGGTGTCCACAACTCTCAGATTCTATTCCTTCGATATTCCTTCGGAAATTTCGCGATCTCTTGCATATAGTAGTGTTTACAATTACATTCGGGGATTTCCCGTGGCTTATTTTGTATCCAGTATAAAAATTTAAATTGTATGTAAATGGCATTGTACTTGTAACTGCAAGATTTAGATCTGTAAGTTTTTAATGGCACTTGACTTACTCCAAATAAAACGAACAACAAAAACCCGCAGTAAACAATCTAAATTGCCCGATGTAAATAGATCAATGTAAGTAGGTAATTTAGTTGAAAGTAAACTCACAAAAAGACCTCGCCGTGATTAATGTGCGTCGTATCAGTGTCGCTTGTGAGTCGAGCGACGCGCGACGGATGACGGCTGCGGCGAGCCTTACTATTAATCGTGATCACTACGACCACCAAACTTGTCTACAAATGTAGGACGGTCCTGTGCTTTGAAATAGTAGGCAAAAGTTTCATGATTTGACAAGTTCAATATCATCATCAGACTATCGGTGCCAAGTGCTGGGTACAGGTGATCTCTGATCCATTTTATGCTTCTCGCATTCATCTGCTGCCAGTTCTCTTAGCCAAATCGTCACTTGCTGGCAGGGTACAACAACAGCGCACCTACAGAACTTCGATACTGCCTAGTACTAGTGTCGTAGTAAACTGAAAGCCAAATCATTTTCCCAACTCACTTTGCAAAAAAGGTTCGCAGCATGTAATAAATTTGAACCAAAACTCTACAGCTGTGTGTGAAGATAGCCACAAGACGTGGCCACTCTCAAGGCTGACGCAAATTGCACGTCAACGTAGTCGCGATGCGGCGGCGGGCGCTTCGTGACGTCATCAATCATTGAGGCTGTACTGTACAGATTATGTCTATGAGCCCTTGTTTTCAAACACAACAAATTGCGAAATTAATTTTATTAAGTGCTAGCAGTTCCCTGTTTGGGCGTGTAATTTACTTAAGTATAATATCTATTTAGTCGATCTTGTGTATTTTATTTTTCTCGTTATATTTTTTTAATTCATAAACTAACGGCAACTTTGTGTCTGTGTGTGTTACTGTTACAAGTAACTTATCTGACCAAGCTATCGTTAGAGAAAAGTAGATACGTTATTTCTGAATGTAAACCCTCTTAGAGCAAGAGATATGACCACCAAATAAATGATAAAATTTTACAATTCCTGCTTGAAATTTATGAAAACAGAAACATATCGGTTTTATTTTAATCAAATACAAAATACTAGAAGTAATTGATTCCAAACAAACAAGCCTGTGTCGGCGAGGCGTGTTGCGCTGACAGTCGGGCGAGGCAACAGACGCCGTCGCGCCGCCATTTGCCAAAGTAACCGCAAATTGGAAGCTAGTGGCTGCAGCCTGAAACGCAGCGGCACCCCGCTAGTGCTGAAGTTGTCACACTCATAATCACTTTATTACTTATTGAAAAATCAAAGAGTGGTATAATATTATTACTTTCTGGATACTAAAATTTAACAGATGTTAGGATAAAATTTAGGTCTCCTCCCTCTCCTATTCAGGTATCTACATTCCTTGGTTCTGCAGTATATTCAATGTAATTAAGCGATCATCATTAAATACCATTTTCGGCATTCTTAATAATGACTGCCAAGGAGTAGAGAAAAGGACATGGAGAACCACTCATCCAGAAATTTACTAGTCTATGCTAAAAAGCTGATTAAAACGAAGAAAACTATTTGCAGGTAATTAAAACTGCAAAACCCGTTGCCAAAAAAAACATTGATGAAATTAAATTCTGTGCTCATTGCTGCTTAATAAAAACCTTTTGATTATTAAACTGAAAATGAAAACTTTTTAATTACAAATGCACCATATCGTTCACATTAATTGAAGAAAATCAACCATTGACGTCCTATTTATCGGTTGCTATTCATTCGCTGTAGAAAACATTTCACGGATATGCAGCGTAATTTACAAGATTGAATTACACCAATCAGGATTAACGAGTTGATTTATTCGAGCTGGCAATACGATAAAAAAACTTAAAGTAAGTAAATATTAAAATAGCGTTCGTTAGCTTTGAGTTTCGTAATTCGAACGTTGAATACGAGTCGCGTGTTATGTATGCAGTTTAAAATTGGAATGTTGGTAGAATCGCGTGTAGATTATAGTATTTAGTATGCAGTTCGCGCCGCTATATTTTATAAAGTACCAACTGAATGAACAAGATAGCATTTGCTTTTAAGTTTTTGAATTTAGAATTCAAACTTGTTTTTAGGAACAGTTTTTTTTTTAATTTCTACGTTTTTAACACGCTTTGAACTCTGAAATATTAAACCTTTATGTCATGTATTGTGTTCTGAGGTTTTAGTGTATAAAAATAACAGTTTAAATAACTAAAAAAAGCACTTATAGAAGATGGAACTAAGGGTAAAAAGCAAATTAATTACGGATAGTGTTAACAAAAAAACAAATTATAGTGAAATAGCGTGGAATACTTTTTAAAATATTTACAAAATGATTACTTCTACCAACATTTGTCAATAGAATATTTATAACAATTGACATCAAGCAAACCTCGCTTTTTTGCAATGAAATTCATTTCTTTGCTAAAAACTCTAGCCTTAAATGAAATTATTGAAAATTATTTTTTATCTTTTAGTTTAATATTGTATAAAAGCGTGTTTTTTTTACTATTATTATATACATTCAAATCTCAGAACACAATAAACACACGACATAAAGGTTTCATATTTCAAAGACAAATTATCACCAAAACAAAAGCTTTGAAACGATGCAGTTTAATCCGGTGTTGATAAGTTTTGGTAATAGAATTTGAATTGATTCATTCGTTTTCAAGATACGTACACAGACAAAATAAATAAAACATACATCATTGTAAAGCTGTCGATTTTGTCAACATACGAGTACATCATGACGTTTGAGTTTACAACATTGGGATTAACTGATCAATGGTCTGATGATCACCGATCATCATAGCTTCTAAATGGACAGGGGATTTTTTCATTATATCCCTCGTTCGATGTGCTATAAAGCACTTTTATAAGTTAGCTATAATTAAACTGGACTGTTATTGTTGTATTTAGCGATCCGAACAGCAAAACCAAGGGTCGTGAAGTCAAATCTCACCCAGGGAAATGTTCTGTGAAGTTTACAATCTTTTTTATTCTGGCTTTTTATCTGGTTGACCCCAGCACCCGGGACTGGACTTATATAGTTGCCAAAATGTGGGCATTTTAAAACTCCTCTATGTACCGCTTCAGGGATTTTTCTTTTTTTAAAAAAACAACGCCCGCATTAAGAATATATCCTGTGTCGCGGAAGACTTTACAAACATACAAAAAACGACCACAAGAAACACCCAGAATTCTAGGCCGCCATAGCGTGAGTCGTCTTACTGCATTGTCTGTATTCGCAACGAGTATGGCGACCACCACTCTTGGACTCTATGCGTGCTTTCCATCAGGCAGGCACTTTAGTAGGCTTCTTTAAAAAAAAAACTCAGAACAACATTTTGTGGATCACACAAAGTGTAGTCCCGTGTGGGTCTTGAACCCACAAGTCTGGGACTAACAGAGAGTGGCGTGGCGACCGCTTAAACTAAGTTAAAAAGTGTGAGTGTATATATCCACACATTGTAGGTTAACTTTACGTATAGAGTGTACTATTGAGAAAGAATTTAGTAAGTAGGGTAACTTGTAGCGGGTATAATGATGGCATGAGCGAGTGTTCGCGATAAATTCGGCACGGGCACGCGGCCTCATTGCATCATCAATCACCCCCTACTCCTCACGCCGCTACCACGCGGTGCCGGTGTAATTAAGTCCCAAATTATCCCTGTATGGGGTGACCAGGGGATTGCTCATTGACGGACGGTAAGCTATACCTAATTTTATTAAATTCTTCGTTATTGTTTTATTCAAATAAACTAAACTTTTGAAGAAAAGAACAGCTTATATTAGCAAATCAATAGTACAATAATTACTCATAAAATACTCTATAAAGAGAAGAAGGACTATTACAAGCAGTTGGTGAGATATTCTGCTATATGTCAAGAATAATTTTTCGTGTTACTCTAATTCAGGTAATAGAGCAGATTCTGCTGATTTCAGCATGAACGAGTCGGCTCCCACAGAAGATCAACCTAAAGCGAAAGCATCCGTGCTGTCGTGTTTCGTTGGTGAGTGCGAGGCCGGAGGCCCATTGATGCAGGGGTGACAATTGTCGTGGTAAATGTATGCAATACAATGCTGCGATGACTGTCATACCTTTTACGTTCCCAAGTGAGGGGTAAAAATCGTAACAGGCCACCATAGTGTGGGTCACCATACTGCATTGTCAGCATTCCCAATGAGTATGGTGACTACAACTTTTGGATTCTATTCATGCTTTCCATCAAGCAGAGGAGAGTCACTTTGGCAGGCTATTAAAATAAAAAAAAAATGTGTGCGTGTACTAGCGTACACTCGTAAGAAGTGAAACTTCTTTATGACGTTATTTTTCAAAAAAATAATTTAAACCCGTCCGAAGTCGATGCAATCGCCACCTGGATTTCAAAAATGTAACTACTCAAAACGGGCCGCAAAATACATTGGAGACTTTTACCAATCCCTACTCCGTTGGAGAAAGTATACTTCGAATCACGCGTGGTAGGGATAAGAAAAAGATGGCGCGTAACGAAAAAATGTGACGCGTAACGAAAAAATGTTACACTAAATTTTTTTCCAACCCCGATAAAGAAGTTTCACTTCAAAAAATCAAAGACATTTTATAAGAGAAGATGGGCTCTGTCTAATTTCGAATCAGACAACCGAGTGTGAGATGCGAGGTTATTTATTTACTTAGACGAAATATATTTCGTCTTGAAGTCAAAAGGTGAATGTGATTTACAACAAAGCTTCCAAGCCCAAATAACAAACCTACTTACAGATAGTTGGAGAGCTATTTCAGAATATTTACTTTAATTCAATATTTTAAATTATATTCTTGTAAACGTTTATTTGCTGAGTATAATTTCAATCATTATCATTATCAATAGCCTTTTACAGTCCACTACTGGACTCTCCTCTCCTTAGCAAGGAGGTTTTTGCCTACTATACCACGCTAGCCAGACGGGTTAAAGGGTTTGTTTAAAGTTTTCCTTCTCTTTGTAATGATGTTGTCTTGCATACTTTGTTCTCTTAGTCGCCTTTTACGATTCCCGCGGGATGAATAGGGGCGGTAACACTATGTATTCTTAATCCGTCACCACACGAATGGTTATTTCAATGGTTACTTACAAATCTTTAAAAATTGTAATGCCCGTGGTAAGTAAAATAAATGATAGAAATGACAAAAAATATTTTTGTTTTTTCGTGTAGAATTGTATCGAAACCATGGCTCTATATTTTAATGATAACATCTTAAAACTTAAATTTTCTTCGTTAAGGGTCTTTTTAATTAGATAAAAATCATTTAAAAATAAGTTTTGGAAGTATCCAAGTCCTTAATCAAGAAATATGGTGACCCTACGTACCCTGTATGATGGCGCTCGAACCCGTAACACCAATTTCAGAAATTCATCAATATTTCTACATAATACCTTCCCTCTCTGGTAAACAACAATTACTGATGTGTGAGAGAGAGCACCAATATGCTATCGTTATCGATGAATAAGTGCAGTTTTTTTTTTTTAATAAATCCATTCAAAACGTGTAATAAACATAGGCACTGGGAGGGGATGCACTTACATTCCCCTGGCAGAAAAGAAACTACATAGAAAAACATATATCTTTAATTTATTTTATAAAAAAAATCATTTCATCGGATGTAATTGCACCCCTCTGAAAAGAATTCAGGGGACGCCCATGTGCATACATATTTTACAAACTTAAAATCTGTCAAACTATAAAACTGTTTGTCGGCAGTAGTTCATGCTTAGACAGTAGGTACAGTTAAGCGTGCTTGCATCATCATCATCATCATCAACAGCCTTTGACAGTCCACTGCTGGTCATAGGCTTCTCCTTAGTAAGGAGGTTTTGGCCTACTATACCACGCTGGTCAGACGGGTTGGAATAAGGTTTGTTTCAAGTTTTCCTTCTCTTTGTAATGATGTTGTCTTGAATACTTTGTTCCCTTAGTCGCCTTTTACGACACCCACGGGATGAATAGGGGTGGTAACACTATGTATTCTTAATCCATCACCACACAGTAAAAGGCGGTCACGTGCTTGCATATGGCTTATAAATTATTTTCTTCAAGGTTTACGTCACAATTGAATTATTTGATTCGATTTATTTATTTTATTAACAGATAAGGTGGCAAGAAACTTATATCAATGGAATTGGTATAATAAGGCGATCAGTTCTCTCGTTTGCTATCAATTATATGTAAAAAAGAAACTAAATAATCGCCATTCCCGACTGTCTCCTATATTTATGGTTATTATTCTGTTTCTAACGGTCGTTGAGTAATGTTAAGGAGCCCTTTTAATCTTCTTCAAGAATGAATGTTGTTTCAAAAATTAATTTACAAAAGAAAAAAAGTTTTCTTTACGATATTAGTGTAGATATTTACGATAATTCTAAATTACGAAACTTCTAAACTCCGTTACACGCAGATAATCTATTCAATAAGTACCGAGTAAGTTCTGAAACTTGAAAAACTTAATGATTAACAGCGAGTACAGGCCAGCTTGATTAAAACCAAGCGGGGGACCAACAAAAAGTGCCATGAACATGAACATAATTAAGTATAGGGTGGGACCAAACCCCAACTTTGTGATAATGGCCACTGAAAACAAAACGCCATTATTGTTAGAGCTTTGTAGAGGACGCCGTTGTTATTGAACAATTTCTGAGGACTATCAGGTTAAGTGAATTGTGTTGTTAGACGGTATATTGAAAAAGCAGGAAAGTACGTTTCAGAACGCTGCCGGTTTTAAATTGGTTAGTGGTTCTTGGTAATCAGCCTTTGTTTGTTACTCAGAACAAGTGTTGTGTGAATAATGTGTAAAAAAATATTTTGGACATTTGACACATAACGCCGTCTAGTTCCAAACTAAGCAGAGCTTGTGCTATGGGTACTAAATACATGGGGTGCTGGGCTAGAAAACCTCCACGTGGTGCACCCTGGTAACGTTGGCGATGGCACTGTTTCTTCCTGTGCCATTTAGAAGAGGACATCACGCCAACGGCTAATATTCTAGCACGAAGAAGAGGAGGCCATTTTCTTCGGCCATTCGGCTGAGGCTTGGTCCAACAGAGCGGGCATTTATGTCGATTCCTCCGTTGGCTCTTCGCTCTTTGGAGCAATGAGGAGGAAAACCTCGATAAAAAATCATTAGGGTGGGACCCTTTCATGGGTCGGCATTTCTCCACTGTCAATGGTGGAGAAAGGAGAATGGGCTCGGTGTGTACTCACACTACCGCCGAGCAGGCATTGGAAGATTTAATCTTCCTGCCACCGTTGTCACATCGTAATCCCGAAAGGAGTGTGGTGGTTATGTCTCGCGACACCAATCGGGGGCGAGGGTCTTGGCTTAGCCGCCCGGACTGGGAGGAAGAAAACCTCTTTAAAAATTACCCCGAATCCCGTGTTCTGGTGCGTGACCAGGGGATGCATGGCTGATGGGCAGTTCAGTCGTAAGCGCACTCCCAGCCGAGGCACCTGCGGACCCCTCGGTTGGGCATAAATTTACGCTTGCCCGGGTATTGGGGATCTCTGCCCGGGTCGACCTCTGTTCTCCCCATCTCGTGGGTTCAAATATGGAATCAATTATAAATAAAAATAAGAATACAGACGAAAAGAAGGAGAAAAAAAACAGAGGGGAAAGGAGTGCAAGAACGGACGACTTCTCTTCCAACAAAGAGGAGACATTGGTTAGCACGCCTATCTCGGTGGGGCTTCCAGAAGTCATTATGGCTGCTGGGAGCCGTAGAATATCGGAACGATTGCGTTCAAAATCTGTCGCGGGTGGTAGCTCCAGTGCGAAGGAGGACACACTGGAGCTTATGGAAACGGAGCTCTGTGCCAGTCGGAAACGCGGACGCTCCAGGGATGACGGCAGCGATACGTCTCAGGAGATGTTACCTCCCAAGGTTGCAAGCAGCCGTAGAGGGAGGTCACGAACTCCGGCCTCGGTCCCGTCAGGCTCCGTTTTCTGCAAGGCAGGAGCCTACAGAAGAGTCAGGGCGGACGGCGAAGCATTAGCGGAAGAGGAGGTCGCAGATCTCCTGTTTAAAATCAAGGAGCCGATGGTAGGGAGTTCTGTTCTCCAAACACCATCGTCCATGCAGGAGAGAGCAAACGCGGCGGTGGCCATCATCCACAAAGTGGCCACCAAGTCTAGTAACCTTAAGGGCTGTTTTGTGAAGGCCCTTAAGGACTCCTCTGCCGCTATTGCGGGGGTCGTGGAGAGCCTTATCGGAGACATGGCTCGTCTCCAGGCAGCCAACGAGCGTCTGACGGGGCAGGTGACTGAGCTCAGTGCTCAGTTTGCTCAATTCCGGGCAGATCGCCCCGAAAGAGAAGGCTCGCCTCCGTCACAACTTACCCCCTCTTCCAACCTCGGGGGTATTCCTGATGCCCACCTGCGCCAAATCACGGACGCAGTTTGGCGCATGATGGACGGGCGTCTCGCTGGCCTGGAGGCGAGGCTGCCTCCGGCCCCAGTTGTCCGACCGCCGCTCGCGGCAAATAGACCTAAGACCGTATCGGTGCCATTAACGCCTCCCGTTGCGGGCGGTCGTGTATCCTATGCGGCGGTGGCGTCTGTGTCTGCTGCTCCTGCGGTTGCTCCGAGGGCACGACAGGCGGCTAAAGCAACAGCCAAGACAGGTGCACCGAGGTCAGGGCCCAAAACGGCGGCCAAGTCTAGAGCGGAATTCCCTCCGCTCTCCACTCCAGCCGCTGTACCTGGCACCTCCACGTCTGTTCCCCCCATATCTGCCCCTTCCACGGATGGTTGGCAGGTAGTCGGGGGGACTAAGAAGTCCCGAAAGCGGGGTAAAAAGGCTGCTCAAAAAGCAGCCTCTACCCCGCAGTCGCTATCGGTGGTAGTGGCCACTACGAAGAGGCCGCGCAAGCTGCAGGTGCCCAAGACCGCGGCGGTGGTGGTCACCGTGTCACCGGAAGCGGCTAACGGCGGACTGTCTTACGCGGCCATCTTCCAGAGGGCCCGGGCTAGTCTCGCCAACGACATCGGGACGGAAGGAGTCAGGTTGCGCCTCGCTCAGACGGGAGCTCGTGTCCTAGAGTTCCCTGGAGCCGAAGGTGCAAAGACGGCTGATACGTTTGCCGAAAAGTTGCGGGGCATGTTTGCGGCCACGGATGGTGTTAAGATCGCCAGGCCCACCAAGTGTGCAGAGTTGCGCATCTCAGGCCTGGACGACTCCATAACGGCCGAGGATGTCCGTGTTGCAGTAAGAGAGAAGACAGGGTGCAACGCGGACAACATTAGGGTCGGCACCATCCGTCCCGGTCCAGGAGGGCTTGGCGCAGTGTGGGTCAGCTGTCCCGTAGCATCGGCCAAAATCTTGGGCGATGCCGGTAGGCTGCTCATCGGTTTCGTGAGCGCTAGGATCACAGTCCTGGCAGCGAGACCGATGAGATGTTTTAAATGTCTGGCATCGGGACACACACGTGCCAAGTGCGCCAGCTGTTTTGACTGCAGCGGATTATGTTTCCGCTGCAGTCGACCGGGACACAAGGCCGCTGAATGCTCTGCCGCCCCTCACTGCCCGGTGTGTGCGGCGGGTAACAAGCCCGCCAATCACCAAATTGGGCAGGGAGGCTGCAAACCTCCCTATAATTCTCGGCAAGCGTCGGGGGCTAGCCAATCGACCCAGGCTGCCTCTGATGTCGTTCGCATGTCGGCATCGTTGCCCATGGAGGAGGTTGTAGAGACGGTCGAGTAATGGCCCAAGTCTCCAACCTCCTGGTCCAGACGAACCTGAACCACTGTGCCGCGGCGCAGGACCTTTTCCTGCAAAGCATGACACAGTGGTCGATCGGTGTTGCCGTAGCCGCGGAACCCTATTATGTTCCTCCCCGTCTAAACTGGTTGGGTGACCGGGACGGTTCCGTGGCAGTCGTTGGCTCCACGGCGGCTCATTCCCCGCCCTTGTCGCTAAGAGACAAGGGCACTGGATATGTTGCTGCCGAGTGGGGGGGGATCACTATATATGGTGTATACTTCTCCCCCAACCGGAGTTTGAACGACTTCGAGGTTTTCCTTAACAACTTGGAAACCTCGATGCGGCGTCTAACGTCTGGGCACGTCTTAGTGCTGGGGGACTTCAACGCAAAGTCCATTGCGTGGGGTTCCCCCAGGACGGACGCTAGGGGCGAGGCCGTAGAGGAGTGGGCGGCCTCGGTGGGCCTCTGTTTACTAAACAGGGGCTCCACCAACACGTGCGTGCGACAGCAGGGAGGGTCGATAGTGGACCTTTCGTTCGCTACCCCTGCCCTCGCCGCACGAGTAAGGAACTGGCGTGTCCTGGAAGAGGTTGAGACGCTCTCGGACCATCTCTATATCCGATTTGAGCTCTCCCGGTCCCAGGACGCCAGTAGGGGTCACGCGGCGCGGCGTTCTTCTCGCTTTCCGCGGTGGGCTGTAGCCAAATTAAATAGGGACCTACTAGAGGAGGCGGCCATTATTCACTCTTGGCCGTCTCCGCAGGCCCCGACCGAGGAGGTCGACATGAGGGCTGGTCGCTTCTGCGAAGCGATTGCACAAATTTGTGATGCGGCCATGCCCCGCATCCGAGGTTGCCGGCCTCTACGGAAGGAGGTTTACTGGTGGTCCCAGGAGTTGGCGGACCTCCGTGCGGCCTGTACTCGTGCCCGGAGGTCCGACACCCGTAGTCGGCGGCGACACCGCGAAGAAGGCGGGGAGAACCAGCTTCATGAGGAGTACCGAGAGGCGCGGAAAACTCTGAAGCTGGCCATCAGCCGCGCCAAAGAAATTAAGAGAAAGGAAATGCTGGAGGGTCTCGATCGTGACCCCTGGGGTCGCCCCTATCGTGCGGCGCGGCAAAAGCTCCGCACGTCGGGCCCCCCCCTTACAGAGACACTCCAGCCCAGCTTCCTGCGGGAAGTGGTCGAGGGCCTTTTCCCGCAGCGGCCGGAGCACACGCCCCCGTCGATGGCCTTCATGGTCGAAGACGACGGGGTGAACGAAGACAATGTTCCGCCCGTCAGGGAATCGGAGGTAGGGGCGGTTGTTCTACGGATCCGCTCTAAGAACACCGCCCCCGGGCCGGACGGGATACCTGCCCGAGTGCTAGCCCGAGCCCTCGAACACATGTCGGACCGCCTCAGGGAGGTCCTGGACGCTAGCTTGGCGTCCGGACGCTTTCCTGAGTGCTGGAAAAGCGGGAAGCTGGTCCTATTGAGGAAGCCGGGACGGCCAGCCGAATCGGTAGCGGCCTATAGGCCCATCGTGTTGCTGGACGAGGCGGGTAAACTGTTTGAGAGGATACTCTCTGCCCGCATCGTCCGGCACCTCTGCGAGGTGGGCCCCGATCTGTCGGACGCCCAATTTGGTTTTCGGGCGGGGCGTTCGACGGTCGATGCTGTGCTGCGCCTGAGGGCCGTTACCGAAGAGGCGGTGAGCTGTGGCGGCGTGCTGTTGGCGGTGTCGTTAGACATCGCCAACGCTTTTAATAGTCTGCCATTTAGCTGCATCAGGGAAGCCCTCCACTACCACGGGGTGCCAGAGTACCTGAGGCGGCTTGTGGCAGACTACCTTGAGGAGCGTACCGTCATGTACGAGGACCGTGACGGTGTTCTGAGGCGGCGGCCCATGACGTGCGGTGTTCCGCAGGGGTCTGTCCTCGGACCACTGCTGTGGAACATGGGATACGACTGGGCCCTCCGAGGTCGTCTTCCCCCCGGGTTGGGCGTAATTTGTTACGCAGATGACACATTGGTCACAGCCCGGGGAGTGAACTTTCAAGAGGCGGCGCGCTTGGCCACCACGGGAGTCTCTTTGGTGGTCGGGCGTATTGAGGCGCTGGGTTTACGGGTGGCCCTAGATAAGACGGAGGCCCTTTTGTTCCATGGGCCCCGTCGTGGTCCACCACCCGGCGCCTCTATCGTAGTCAATTCGGTCCTCGTACCGGTTCAGGCCCAGATGAAGTACCTGGGCCTGATCCTTGACGGGAGGTGGCTCTTCGACGAGCACTTCAGACAGCTTTCTCCAAAGCTGGTCGGCGCTGCCTCTGCCCTCGGGCGACTTTTGCCGAATTTGGGTGGAGCTAGCGTCGCGACGAGACGGCTATACACGGGGGTTGTCCGGTCAATGGCGCTGTATGGTGCGCCGGTGTGGGCGGCGGCTCTGACCGCCCAGAATAGGGCTCGTCTCTGGCGCCCTCAGAGGATATTGGCGGTTAGAGCCATACGCGGTTACCGCACCGTATCGACGGAGGCGGCGTGCGCCTTGGCCGGAACTCCCCCGTGGGATTTGGAGGCGGAAGTGCTCGCCGAAGTTTATCGGCGGACGGCTGACTTCCGGGCGGGCAGCGGCATACGGCCCCCGCCCGAAGAGATACGCGAGTGGCGAGAGGCCGCTCGTCGAGCCACGATGGCTCGTTGGTCGTCCCGGCTGGAGGCTCCACGTGCTGGCTTTGCCGCCGTGGAAGCTCTCCAGCCGGTCATCGCCGAGTAGGCGGGGCGGCAGCACGGGACCCTTTCCTTCCGACTGACGCAGGTCCTTTCCGGGCACGGTTGCTTCGGGAAGTATCTGCACTCGGTCGCCAGGAGGGAATTGAGTCCCGCCTGTCACCACTGCGACTGCAGTGAGGACTCGGCTCAGCACACGCTGGCGGTTTGTTCCGCCTGGGCGGCGCAGCGTGGGGTCCTCACTGCAGTTATTGGAGGAGACCTCTCGCTACCGGCCGTCATACGCTCCATGGCCGGTAGCGACAGTTGTTTTACCGCGGTCGCAACCTTCTGCGAAGACGTAATTTCGCGGAAGGAGGCGGCGGAGAAGGCCCGGGAGGACGATATCCACTCGGACCCAATTCGCCGCCGGCGAGCCGGGCGGCGGAGGCGAGCATACCAGCGCCTCATGCCGCCTTGAGTGTGGCCGCGGGTGGACGGGATGGGTTTTCCCCTCCATCCGCTACAATGGCCAGCCGCGAGGAGGCGACGTCCGCGTGTGCCGTACGTCGCCTAAAATAGAGAGTTTATCCGCAGATGGTGCCCGAGGTAGCGGGCAGGCGCTAGGAGGGATCTGGATGTCGTAATAACAGCTGTTCCCGGTCCCTCCTATGTCAGGCGCAGAGTGGCACACCGTGTGGTTTTAGTCGGTCCGATTCCGACACACCACCTCGCCGTAAACCCCGGTGGGGTGACGGCCCGAGGGGGTTTCCACACGTTAAAAAAAAAAAAAAAATGGGTACTAAATACATAAATACTTTTTTTTGTAAATACATATATACACCCAAACGCTGAAACAAACATTTGGTCCGACCCCGGCATCGAACCCGAAATCTCAACATAGCAGCCGTAACTGCTACCACTGCGCCACCGAGGCAGTGGCGATGTATGCCGCAATAGTCTTGCCCAAGATGGTTTATTTATGTTCAATTAATTTATTAGTAATTTTCTTGTAACTATTGCTTGCGGTGTACAAAAGATATTTAGAAATATCAAAAATAAAATCTAAGATTAATATTATAGGTATCATTCGAATGTATCATATCATAATATTATAATATCTTATATCACAACATACAGTCCGTGCGGTGACAGATTAAGAATACATAGTGTTACCACCCCTATTCATCACGTGGGTGTCGTAAAAGACGTCTAAGGGAACCAAATATGCAAGACAACATCATTACAAAGAGAAGGAAAACTTGAAACAAACCCTATTCCAACCCGTCTGGCCAGCGTGGTATAGTAGGCAAAAAACCCCCTTGCTAAGGAGAGGTTGTAAATGATGTTGATGATGATGTTGATGATATCAGAACATATTATGCTAGAGTGTGAGAGAGTGGCGTGCAATATTAGAGGCCTATGTCCAACAGTGGACTGCGATACGTCATCGTAATCATATTTAAACATCCGTAACATAAATTTAAGGAATCACGCACACGATCGCTACTTTTGTACAAAGTCACATTTTCTTTATTAAGCCCATTTTATATTACCGGAGCTGCTTCTGGTTATACATACCATTTATTGTTATGATAAATTAGTGTTATCTAAACTATAAAATATACACAAAATGACCTAAATACGTTGATGTAAATAATCGTACAGAAGCCGGTGTGGTGTTGCCAACTTTCGGAATCAATCATCCAGAGCGCACCAGATGGAGCGACTAGTCATGAGCTCAGTGCAGTAGTTGCAAGCGTCAATTATATTTAACACCATAGACAAACTACAATATCTTCAAGTTCTTTTTAATTTGTCACTACGAATTAACGCTTACGTCATAATGGATTGAAATTAAAATCTACGAGTATGTAATATAAGTAGTGTGGTGGGTTTTCTTCAAATTTAAATGAGATCAAATACGAAGAAATACGCTCTGCAATGATTAAAGGAGATTTAGCAATGAGCTCGTAAATGATAGTGGCGAGATAACGAGCATAAACAAATATAATTAAATTGGGTACTCTTTGCTTATTGATCGATGGTTAATCTGTTAATGTAACTTTCAATCTGGAGTTCAGTACTGAACTTACATGTCTTATTGGTAAAAATCATGGTTTTCCAGAGAAGTATTAAGTAATCAATAAAAATAAGCACATATAAAAAAAAAGAGATTAAAGAGCTCTAGAAAAGAAACCACAACTTACGGACGAAAACTTAGTTTACGAGCTTTTGCCATTGTTGCAAAAACATTTTAGTAATGAAATGTAATATAAAAATGTTCAACCATTCAAACTATAGAGAAGAAAGTTATTTTCTAACTATATTGAACCATCTCAGAGAAAAACCGGAGTCGTGTATCAAGTCGAATAGGAAAGTTTCCAAACCGAGAGCCGCACAAATAGTGAATTATTTTTCCAATTTGCTCTTAACAAACACATTCGTAAGGCTTGCAAAACTTTACGCATAACTTGAGAGAGTTAGGCTTGCCGTTTTGCCGCCCCTTCAACTGAATCGGACCACATGTCGGCAGCAAAACCCAAGACTATTTACATGCAAATTGCTGGCCCACAACAGATTTCTTTTCGATATCCCCTATCTTTGGTTTGAATAACTTTTGTCAATATACATAATTCATTCGGAACGGACTGCAAAAAACTTTTTTATTACTTTCTTTTTTAAATTTAACATTGTATTAAGACCTTGAAAATGAATGTGAAGACGATTCTAAACTTGATTTTCGCGCCATCTAAAGGTACAAATTAGTTATAAAGTTTGTGGGAAAGATGGCGCTGAGTGTCTTAATATCAAGACTTCAAAGGGTATTCAGTTGGTGATGAATATTAATTTCTGTACTTCAGCAGTCTTTATATCCTTTTAGCATATTATGAAACTGTGGGCCTCATCAAGCAAATTACGTCTTCACATCTCGACGTTCCAAATTAATTTGCATTTGAAATAGTGAATGCTGCAGCACTGAAAGGTCTGTAATTTGTTACGCGAATTACCTACAATTGGAACACAAACTTCAACCATTTCGTAAATTACACGGTTTGTTTATTTTAGCTTTGAATTTTGTTCTTCTTTTGATTATATTACATTGTGTTCATCTTTCAGTTTTAAAACAATATTGCGCGCAATGTTTACATTTACACACAAATTGTAAGTAAACTCGGTTACATAACACAATATTCAGATTAAAACATAAATATTTTTCTTTGTTTGTAGATATGTATGGCTTAATATTTTCTAAAATGATTAACGTATAGAACATATTACTATATTTCGTATTTACTATCATCTCCCGTATGGTCTAGTGGCTAGGATACCTGGCTTTCACCCAGGAGGCTCGGGTTCGATTCCCGGTACGGGAAAGTGCTTTTTTAGGTTTTTACTTACCTAGCTACCAAGATTATTTTGTGAGCGTAAATTTTTTCTTCGCCGCTTCCGAGAATAAATACAATATCTGCCGAATCTTGATCCTCTGACAGTCTTTGTAAATCGCGAAGCAAGCCTGGCAGGCCGGCCCGCTCCACAGACGCGGTACAGCAAGTGCCAGTTACTCGGTTTGCCATTGGCACCGAAAGTTTCTTCTTCGTAGGAAAAATTTTGATGTTAATAATGTCTCTTTATGAAAATCCTAGCTGTAGTAGCTAAAGATAAATATTAGATAATTCACTTGTATTTAATCGAACTGCACTCAACACAACAATAACAAAACAACAAACCCGAACTCGTTTAAAATTGACAGAAAACTATACACATATCACGACCATAAGCATGTTCTCCCATCTATCACCAAACACAACACTTCTTAACAAAAAAGAATTGCTTTAGTCATAAAATCAAAAATATTTCACTAACTTTACTTTGAATCAAAGCTACTTGTCAACATAACCTCAATCAAACAATCAAACTAAGCTTCTACTTGGAGAATAACTTGTGGTGTGTTCATGTTGTATTCCAACTAATAACAGTGAACACACAGGGTCACCGCAAAAACTGAGCACGGTGTCCATTGTATTTAGCATTCGAAACGTTCGTGCAGGTATAAAACTGGTTTCCATTTATATCGGGTAAACTGCTTCTATTATTTCTATCTTTGTCACTTGTTTTGTACTAAGAATCTATACAGTTATTTTCATCTTCCAATCACAAGCCTCCGTGGCGCAATTGGCTAGCGCGTTCGGCTGTTAACCGAAAGGTTGGTGGTTCGAGCCCACCCGGGGGCGCAATATCTTTTTGTTTGTCTTGCCAAGATTTTTTTTCTTTTTAATAGAAATTGATTTGTTACTTAGCACTGTACTTATTTAAATATTAATAATAAAAGTAACAAATAAATTAAAAACACTTCAAGTTCTAAAATTTAGTTCAATTTATATTGCTAATACGGCAGTCTGTTAAGCAACACGAACTTAATGCAACACCATTAAATTGAGCTTGCTGATCAGTCCGACCGTCTGTGCTTACACAGCATCGAAATTAATTCATTGTGAGTAAATCGTTATGTGGAACGTTGCAGCCTAAAACGATATTTTAGCACTAGGAAGTGGATTCTGACGTCTGACGGTTCGGAAATTGCAGTTCGAAAACTGTGCTCAGCGGTTTCGCGCCATCAGGCAGCCATCGTCGCCGCGTCGAACCATCAATCGGCATCCCTCGGTTACTTTCGTCAAACTTCGGCTCAAGGCAAGTTTTACGACTTTATTTCGTAATTGTGATTTGAATAACAAATTAAAAGGATTGTGTCAATAGGCTGCTTAGACTTTAATTTAAATTAGAATTATTGTTTGTGTTTGTTGTCATTAGCAAGCATTACCGTTAATGCTTTTTTAGGTTATATTCAATTTAATGAGTTTAGTTTGTGATGAGTACAGACAGGTCACGAAGGCCAATCTTCTTCAGAAAAGTTGGGTCTCAACTCAGTTCCGATCAATTATCGATGTCGCGACTGTCATAAAATATATTTTCATAGAAATATAATTACATTAAAGTACTGAGTAAGACGTGCAAGGCATAAAGGCATGAAGTACGCCTTACGCAATGTATTTGCAAAAAGTATAGCTAAAATAAATAAATACCGATTCAATTTTTAGTTACAGCTTATCTTAATATGATAACATTGCAGTTTAACTTGAATATTTAATACTTTACTACGAAAATGCTTGTCATGACAGTTACGACATCGAGAGTTGATGGAAACTGAATTACCATAAGGTCGAGTATTAATTACAAGTATTCGTTCGCCGCCCATAGATTGTATACGCAACTCAAGGGACACTCATTTGGGATAGTTAACCTCCCAAATTTAGTACGGATAGGTGATTTTATGCCTCCGGTGATATTGTTTTCTCGATCTGTATTTGTTCAAATATGATTTCATTTCCATTTTAGATTAAAACAATGGCAGCGTAAATTCCAACCGTGTCCGCATCAATTTGGTTCGTTTTACGCAAATGTTGCATCAGTGTGTTAGTTTAGTGTGTTCCGATTGAAATACTGGCTGCCTGGGTCCTGCTAGTTAGGTGTACATACACTGCTGGTACTGGCTTTCATTTGGTTGAATTATTCAATTGTCACCACATATCTCTGTATCCAGAATCTGTTTATTTAGCAGAGCATTTAGCGCAGGGCACACCAATGAACAAACATATCTAAATTAATGCAAAAAATTCTGTTTGCCGTCTATGTCGGACGAATTGTGAAATTGTAACAAATTATAAAATTCTTTTTTGATGCTGTTTGTGAATTGAATTTGATTGATTGAATATTTGCTTTTTAAAAGCGGTGCAGTTTAGTTTTTGCGACAAATATAAAATAAATTGGCTGCGTTTATATACCTGCTCGGAATACTCCTGTTCCTGCAAAAATAATATAAATAAATATTTCGGATATTTGGCACACGACGCCATCTAGTTTTCAAACTAAGCAGAGTTTGTACTATTACAACTAGACTGACTGCGAATACTTATATACTTTTTTTTGTAAATACATAGAAAACATTCAAACTTCGAAACAAATATTTGCATATCATACAAACATTTGGTCCGACCCGGAAATTGAACCCGAGACCTCAAGCACAGTAGTCGAATTCGCTACCGCTGAGCCACTGAGGCAGTTAAATGTATGTTACAATACTGTTTTATAATTAAGAAAGAACATATAGTATGAATGATATACCCCTACAATCCTACATACCTCGCGACATTTCTGCCGATTTCTGAAGTCAAAATTAATATTTTTTCTAAAGAATACCGTAATTTTGTAAAGAATACAGTAATTATTTATGTATACGAACATTATCGGGCCCCTGTAGTAGATATTTAACTCCCTCACAGTTTGTTGAATTTAATGTGACCACACAGGACGTATTTCCTTCCAAATCAGGAAGGAATTTGCCAAATTAGTTCTTGAAGCAGTTTTGAGGTAAGAAACACGAAACATTCAATCGAATTGATAAACTTTTCCATATTTTTAAAGTGGGTTAAAAGAATACAACTCATATGTTTGTAATTTATTGAGTTTGGATATAATAAAATATTTAAGCAACACAGTAATCGATGGTCTAAAGTCTAAACCTTTCCACAATTTTGTTTAAAACATTCGGATCATAATTTGTACCGGTTTATTTATACAGATGGGGTGTTATACATCATGATCTGATCGTGCACCGAAGAGCTCCACCGACAGATATATTGGTCTTAACGGTCTGTTTTCTATGCACGTCGCCACACATTACCACAATTTACTAAATAATGGTAGATTTAAAAGCGAAATGTCGATAATAATTCTCTCAATTTGTTTTCATTGCGCAGGAGTGCTATGGTTTTCGAGTGCGCCGATGACGTCTTAACGTGTTCCTGTTGATCGGTATTTTTATTTGCTCTTTATTTATGGGTGTCAAGGCTAATGTTTATGGGTAACTGTGGCCGTTTGTGGCGTACTTTGTGTAAACAGTGTTGGGAAAACAATAGCAGATTCTCTCGGTGTCTCTCAGTAACGATTGCCTCTATTCTGGTTGTTTATCAATGTGTTGTGTTTTGTTTGTAATAGTTTAAGGATAATGTTTATAATGATTTCATTTAATATCTTTGTTGTCCAGACTCTGCGTTATTCCTAAGAATGGATTTTCAATGTTTAATGTTTTGACAAATAAACTATTGATCGATTTTTCCAATTTCATTTAAATATAAAAAAGCCGATTTCCAGTAGATATATAATAATACTAGCTCTTACTCACGGCTTCGCTCACGTGGAATTTGGTCTGCCACATTAAGTTTCATAACAGATCATTGTAAACAAATGTACATTTTTTAACATACAAGCAATCCTACGGTACATCATCTTTGTGTAAGGTTTAGGCAGCGTACGCCAAGATAAGTCTCAGAGGCCAGATTTTTTTCCGACTTCATTGACATGTATCGTTATATTACGACCAAAATTACATAAAATCATTACAAATTGTAGTCTATATGTAATTCCGATGTATAGTCTATATTATTATAAAGTTTCATCCAAATCCGTCCAGTAGTTTTTTTTTCAAACTCACACTCAAACTTTCGCATTTATAATATTTATTAGTAGGAATTACTTTGTATACTTCTATGACACAAAGTAAGATAGAAAGCTTATAAAGAGCGTTGTCAAACGACCAGAGTAACATACTCACATAACAAATATAACATCGAATTACATAAAAATTCGAACGGAAATAACAACATCCAAAAAAAAAACTCCAAAAGCGTATCAATAATAAAAATGAAATCAAACATGAGTTTATCGTGTATTCCGGAGCTAAAACAAACAATGTACGCACACAGAACTGTATCAATCACTGTCGCTTATTGATAACAGATAACAGTATGTTATTTGTTCACGATAATGTCGTGAATAACTGGATTATGGTTATTTTGGTGTGCTGCTGTTTACCTACACGTGTACCTAGCGACGACGCGGACGGCGCGGACGGCGCGGTGGCCATGCCTCAATACTGACATATTTGTCTAAGATTATCGTGAACACCCATCGTTTTATATCTAACCGTCGCCTCTGTAATACGTTTTATTATTATTATATTTGCTTTATTTATTACTACTTGTAACCTCGTAGTATTGAAGGTACGGTAACATTAGTTACAATATAAGTACAGTCATAAAACACTCGTGAGCAGATTTACATTTACTATTGAATTGAATGTTTTGGTTGCTTCTTATCGTTTGATATGATCAATAAATAGGGGAGGATTTAGTTAGTTAGTTACTAACTATAATTTAGTCCTTGAATAGTTAAAAGAAAAATTGAGGCTTATTTTTATGTGTCTCTTTATTCAACAAGAAGGTGGGTTTTCAATTGGAATGTATTGTTTTGACTTCGTAATTTATGAATCTATTTGGAAAAAAAATTGGTAGAGTATACTTTCAGTTTTGTCCCTTTCGAATTTAACAACGTCATTAGAGGCGTAGCTAGATAAGTAAACTGGGGACCTTAGTTTTTATTGATTTAAGATGAATATTAAAGATTTTTGAAGTCAAATTATAAATTTATATTAAGACCAAAGGTACAAACTGCTCACTACATGTTGGTGTATGCACAAGTGGCTGTATGAGTTTTATTAATCGCTTAGGTTTCACAGGTGAAGAATTTAAGAACATAATATTGGATATAATATTCATAGAAAGTAACAAAACGATAGCCAAGCAATGCGCGTACGCACACATAAATAGTTCATTTGGAAAAACTAGATATTTTTTCTCAGGTCAAAGTCTAATTAATGTATTATTTTAATTTAAAATCTCATAATATTCATATGAAAATCTCTGTATCATTTTTGTTAAAAAAATGTGAATTTTGTAATTTAAAGAAATGCGAGGATTCAATAAAAGTGAATAACTTTTACCTTTTTTATGTTTTTCTTCATAATTTTATCCCATTCTTGAATGGCGACTTCCTTGGTCTCTGATAGACTCCTCGAAACTTGCTGACGACTCCAAACTGCTGTTCGATTGGGTTTTCGTCCGGAGAGCTGGCTAGCCAGTCTCACCGAGTACACTTAGTCGTTGAACTCGATGTGTCGGCATATTGTTTTCAACAAACATGAATTTGTTACCATAATGTATCATGTATTTTTTTGTTAAAAAAACATCGCCCGCACTAGGAATCAAACCTGTGTCGCGGGGAACGTTACAATCATACAAGAAACGTACACAAAGAACACTCAGATTCGGAACAACGATTTATGGATCACGTGAAGTGTTGTCTCATGCGGGTTTGAACCCAAAACACTCAGCGCAGTAGAGAGCGGCGTGGCGACCACTTAAACCACTAAGTCAACTGCGCAGTATGATGCCACCGATTACAGCTGTCTTGAAGACATTAGCTGTTATGGAGCCTTGGTACGGGATCTAAGGTGTTTGAGTTCCAATCATTATTTCGATCCGAAAAGATATCGATTAGCCGCCTTGTTGAACGGTTCCAGTGGCAGTTATTGCCTTTCGGAACTCTAGTCCGTCTTCAAACTTGGACACGGTTTTTTATCAATTAATAACACAAGTTTCGAAGCAGTAGTTATGAGTGTTAAATGTACAAAATGTTATTGTCCCAGTTTTGGATGGGATCTAAATGGTACTATTTATAAAATGAAATAAAAACAGCTATTACTCAAAAACTTTTTAAAGTGCAATCTTTTTACCAGTTATCTGTAGTTCTTTTTAAAAAGTAACGAGATCATTATCTTTTCTCAAATTTCATCAACCGCCATCCACTGCTGAACGAAGGTCTTTTTTTTTTTTTTTAACGTGTGCAAACCCCCTCGGGTCGTCACCCCACCGGGGTTTACGGCGGGGTGGTGTGTCGGAATCTAGTCGGTGGTGTGTCGGTGTGTGGAATGTCGGTGGTCGGACCGACTAAAACCACACGGTGTGCCACTCTGCGCCTGACATAGGAGGGACCGGGAACAGCTGTTATTACGACATCCAGATCCCTCCTAGCGCCTGCCCGCTACCTCGGGCACCATCTGCGGATAAACTCTCTATTTTAGGCGACGTACGGCACACGCGGACGTCGCCTCCTTGCGGCTGGCCATTGTAGCGGATGGAGGGGAAAACCCATCCCGACCACCCGCGGCCACACTCAAGGCGGCATGAGGCGCTGGTATGCTCGCCTCCGCCGCCCGGCTCGCCGGCGGCGAATTGGGTCCGAGTGGATATCGTCCTCCCGGGCCTTCTCCGCCGCCTCCTTCCGCGAAATTACGTCTTCGCAGAAGGTTGCGATCGCGGTAAAACAACTGTCGCTACCGGCCATGGAGCGTATGACGGCCGGTAGCGAGAGGTCTCCTCCAATAACTGCAGTGAGGACCCCACGCTGCGCCGCCCAGGCGGAACAAACCGCCAGCGTGTGCTGAGCCGAGTCCTCACTGCAGTCGCAGTGGTGACAGGCGGGACTCAATTCCCTCCTGGCGACCGAGTGCAGATACTTCCCGAAGCAACCGTGCCCGGAAAGGACCTGCGTCAGTCGGAAGGAAAGGGTCCCGTGCTGCCGCCCCGCCCACTCGGCGATGACCGGCTGGAGAGCTTCCACGGCGGCAAAGCCAGCACGTGGAGCCTCCAGCCGGGACGACCAACGAGCCATCGTGGCTCGACGAGCGGCCTCTCGCCACTCGCGTATCTCTTCGGGCGGGAGCCGTATGCCGCTGCCCGCCCGGAAGTCAGCCGTCCGCCGATAAACTTCGGCGAGCACTTCCGCCTCCAAATCCCACGGGGGAGTTCCGGCCAAGGCGCACGCCGCCTCCGTCGATACGGTGCGGTAACCGCGTATGGCTCTAACCGCCAATATCCTCTGAGGGCGCCAGAGGCGAGCCCTATTCTGGGCGGTCAGAGCCGCCGCCCACACCGGCGCACCATACAGCGCCATTGACCGGACAACCCCCGTGTATAGCCGTCTCGTCGCGACGCTAGCTCCACCCAAATTCGGCAAAAGTCGCCCGAGGGCAGAGGCAGCGCCGACCAGCTTTGGAGAAAGCTGTCGGAAGTGCTCGTCGAAGAGCCACCTCCCGTCAAGGATCAGGCCCAGGTACTTCATCTGGGCCTGAACCGGTACGAGGACCGAATTGACTACGATAGAGGCGCCGGGTGGTGGACCACGACGGGGCCCATGGAACAAAAGGGCCTCCGTCTTATCTAGGGCCACCCGTAAACCCAGCGCCTCAATACGCCCGACCACCAAAGAGACTCCCGTGATGGCCAAGCGCGCCGCCTCTTGAAAGTTCACTCCCCGGGCTGTGACCAATGTGTCATCTGCATAACAAATTACGCCCAACCCGGGGGGAAGACGACCTCGGAGGGCCCAGTCGTATCCCATGTTCCACAGGAGTGGTCCGAGGACAGACCCCTGCGGAACACCGCACGTCATGGGCCGCCGCCTCAGAACACCGTCACGGTCCTCGTACATGACGGTACGCTCCTCAAGGTAGTCTGCCACAAGCCGCCTCAGGTACTCTGGCACCCCGTGGTAGTGGAGGGCTTCCCTGATGCAGCTAAATGGCAGACTATTAAAAGCGTTGGCGATGTCTAACGACACCGCCAACAGCACGCCGCCACAGCTCACCGCCTCTTCGGTAACGGCCCTCAGGCGCAGCACAGCATCGACCGTCGAACGCCCCGCCCGAAAACCAAATTGGGCGTCCGACAGATCGGGGCCCACCTCGCAGAGGTGCCGGACGATGCGGGCAGAGAGTATCTTCTCAAACAGTTTACCCGCCTCGTCCAGCAATACGATGGGCCTATAGGCCGCTACCGATTCGGCTGGCCGTCCCGGCTTCCTCAATAGGACCAGCTTCCCGCTTTTCCAGCACTCAGGAAAGCGTCCGGATGCCAAGCTAGCGTCCAGGACCTCCCTGAGGCGGTCCGACATGTGTTCGAGGGCTCGGGCTAGCACTCGGGCAGGTATCCCGTCCGGCCCAGGGGCGGTGTTCTTAGAGCGGATCCGTAGAACAACCGCCCCTACCTCCGATTCCCTGACGGGCGGAACATTGTCTTCGTTCACCCCGTCGTCTTCGACCATGAAGGCCATCGACGGGGGCGTGTGCTCCGCCTGCTGCGGGAAAAGGCCCTCGACCACTTCCCGCAGGAAGCTGGGCTGGAGTGTCTCTGTAAGGGGGGGTCCGACGTGCGGAGCTTTTGCCGCGCCGCACGATAGGGGCGACCCCAGGGGTCACGATCGAGACCCTCCAGCATTTCCTTTCTCTTAATTTCTTTGGCGCGGCTGATGGCCAGCTTCAGAGTTTTCCGCGCCTCTCGGTACTCCTCATGAAGCTGGTTCTCCCCGCCTTCTTCGCGTGTCGCCGCCGACTACGGGTGTAGGACCTCCGGGCACGAGTACAGGCCGCACGGAGGTCCGCCAACTCCTGGGACCACCAGTAAACCTCCTTCCGTGGAGGCCGGCAACCTCGGATGCGGGGCATGGCCGCATCACAAATTTGTGCAATCGCTTCGCAGAAGCGACCAGCCCTCATGTCGACCTCCTCGGTCGGGGCCTGCGGAGACGGCCAAGAGTGAATAATGGCCGCCTCCTCTAGTAGGTCCCTATTTAATTTGGCTACAGCCCACCGCAGAAAGCGAGAAGAACGCCGCGCCGCGTGACCCCTACTGGCGTCCTGGGACCGGGAGAGCTCAAATCGGATATAGAGATGGTCCGAGAGCGTCTCAACCTCTTCCAGGACACGCCAGTTCCTTACTCGTGCGGCGAGGGCAGGGGTAGCGAACGAAAGGTCCACTATCGACCCTCCCTGCTGTCGCACGCACGTGTTGGTGGAGCCCCTGTTTAGTAAACAGAGGCCCACCGAGGCCGCCCACTCCTCTACGGCCTCGCCCCTAGCGTCCGTCCTGGGGGAACCCCACGCAATGGACTTTGCGTTGAAGTCCCCCAGCACTAAGACGTGCCCAGACGTTAGACGCCGCATCGAGGTTTCCAAGTTGTTAAGAAAAACCTCGAAGTCGTTCAAACTCCGGTTGGGGGAGAAGTATACACCATATACAGTGATCCCCCCCCACTCGGCAGCAACATATCCAGTGCCCTTGTCTAGAACGAAGGTCTCTCCCAAGGAACGCCAACCATCCCGGTCTTGGGCAATTCGCATTTATCCGCTGCCAGTCACCTTCTTCAAGTTGTCGGTCCATCGCGCCGCAGGGCGCCCTACACTACGTTTGCCCAATCGTGGTATCCACTCTAGTACACTTCGGCTCCAGCGACCCTTGGTTCGTCTGGAGACATGGACGCCCCACTTCCACTTCAGCATACTGATTCTCCGTGCGATGTCAGTTACTCTAGTTCTCTGTTGACTAACCTCGTTAAATACAAATTTTATTTATTTATTTATACATCATGCACTTTATGTACATAAGCGGTCTTAATGCCTAAGGCATTCTCTACCAGTCAACTTTAAGGTGATGCAGAGAAAATAGGAAGTAGGTGCGTTTCAGGTGATGTTGTATAAAAGAAGATTTTATCAGCCAGAGAAATGCCCAGCATCGCACGCTCCATCGCAAGTTGAGCTACTTTAAACTTATGGACCAGACCAGTGGTGAGTGTCCACGTCTCGGCTCTGTATGTCATTACAGGTAGAACGCACTGGTCAAATACTTTGGTCTTTAATGACTGTGGGATAGGTGACTCGAAGATGTGACGACACTTTCCGAACGCCGCCCAGAGCCCAGAATTTAAAACCGTAATTCACTAAGTGACAACTTTAACCTAAAATTGCGTAGCAACTTATTTTATTTACTTTCCAAAGGCAGGCAAATTCATAGTTAGATCAAGGGGAGGCATGTTGGTCAGATTCCGAAGGCTCCTAGGGTTTGGAGACCCCGATGCATAGCAGCGTCTAGCCCTTGAGTAACTACGCCACTTCTAATTATAATTTATTGTGATGTTGCATCGAAGTCGGTAATAATTCTTAAAATATAATAATTTAAGCTAAATTGTTAGTTATATGAAAACTAAATACCTACCTATAAATTAAAAATGATGATAGTAGAACGGTCATTTTCAAACAGAACAATTAATTAATTCCCTTCGTATCCAGAAAGGAGTCGAATTAAAATACAAATAGTTGACAACAACAGAACATGACGAGGGACATCATTGTCCCGAAATAAGGAAACCAATAAAAGCTGGCGTACTAAACGTCACCTAACCGTTGAATATGGATGGTGGTCCCGACCCGCCACGCACTCGCCCCACCCGGCCCGATGCGATCTGCCCGCAATTATACCACAAAAGAATCAATTACACCGTGCGCACGCAAAGCGAAAAGAAAACAATATTGCACTCATAACGCTTAGACTCTTCACCGTTTCCGTGCCTTACTTTGTGATCCGACAGTATTATGAAAGTTTAGAACTGTCTTGCAAGAACCACTGGTCAAAAAGTATTGTAAGAAATTATTTTAAATTTGACATCGAGATTATAAGGCACGTACTAACAGATTTGTTAGCAAGCTTTCCGTCTTTATTGTTTATACAGTTTTGGAGACAGATAAAGGCTGGTAAATTGATTTGGATTATTCATTTAACGATAACAATGTACAAATAGGTTGTGGAATAATTTTCTTGTAAGTATTGGATTGTTTATGTCATTATTTTTAAATCTATAGATCTATTTTTGTGTTAACTTCTGTGGTCTTATTCAGTTTTTAGTAATTAAAAACTCGTAGACCATAAAGCTTTGTTCCTACAGATTTTTTTTCTTTTCTGATTAACATAATTTAGTAGAAACTATTTCAGTTCCATAGAAAACTAAATAATAAAGAAAATTATTTGGAAAATAGCACCATTCTTGTTTACTTTCTCACATTTACATGTACTTTAAATCAATCTGTGAATAAACTGCAACACAGTTTTTGATAGACTCACTTGATATTACCACGCAACTGCCCTTTCACCCTCTACGTTTTTTACTTCAGATACTTTTGCATGACGCAGTGAAATCACACTATCACCGTTCAACTTTACGCTTACTCACTACATA
This sequence comes from Hypercompe scribonia, assembly GCA_949316085.1. Taxonomy (NCBI): domain Eukaryota; kingdom Metazoa; phylum Arthropoda; class Insecta; order Lepidoptera; family Erebidae; genus Hypercompe; species Hypercompe scribonia. Next base: position 733,961 of record OX438983.1, read on the forward strand.
ACGACGTGTTCGCAAAAATCATTCACACATCAGCGCCTTTGTCGGGTCTAAATCTTTATGATAACCACAGGAGTCTCGCGAGTTTGGCCCTCGTCTCTTTGAGGTGCAGATCAAAGCATACGCGCTTCTATTAGCCTTGATTACAGCAGCGCACTCGACGGAGCCCCGGCCCCCGCGCGGGGCTCCTCGTGGCGCTCATTGTCTCACGCGACGGGTTAAGTTAAGATGCGTTGTAGTATCATTGCAACTTTAATTAGCTTTGATAGTGAGCGTTTGAGGTTTCTAGTATGCGATAAGCACCGCTTACATGCTCCGTGGTTCTGGGCTCGAGATAGTGTTTGTTTTTTCAGAACTGCTTGATTTATGCGAATTAAGTTACAACAATGGTAGACTATGTATTGTAAAAGGGTATATACTAGGCAATAGCCGTATAAATGTATTTATGTTTCTCTAATAACTTTTAACTTGCCAAAGTGACTCTACTCTGCCTGATAGAAAGCATGAATAGAATCCAAAAGTTGTAGTCACCATACTCGTTGCGAATGCTGACAATGTAGTATGGTGACCTACACTATGGCGGCCTATTAAGATGCTTTTTTACGCCTCACTTAGGGACGTAAAAGACATGACAGTCATCGTAGCATTATATTGCACATACTTACTACGACAACTGTCACCCCTGCATCAATGGGCCTCCGGTCATCAGACTAGATCATCAGGATCATCTCTGTCGTATAAAGTATATTTATCACTTGTATGCTACTGATGATGTGATGGATTAAGTATACAGAGTGTCATCACCCTTAGTCTTCGCATGGGTGTTGTAAAAGACACTTCGGGAACAAAGTATGCAAGACAACATCACTACGACAAAAAGGAAAACTTGAAACAAACCCGAAATCAATCCGTCTATCCAGCGTGGTATAGTTGGCCAAAAGATCCTTTCTAAGAAGAGACCTATGTCCAGCAGTGGACTGTTAATTGACCAGAAAGGGTACTGTAATAAGGCCTACCTACTCAATAAAAACATGAGTTTAAGTAGGAGTTTGGTCTATAAGCACACTTCTCTTGAGAGTGCCAGCTCTGGGCCAAAAACGAGTTTAATTTTTTTTTAATACATCTTTTATTAGAAAACAGGTTTCGTTTTGTTTTACTGGCGACATTTATTATTAAAGCCTATTCAATAAATATGACAAATCCATTTTATAAATTATTGAAGGTAGGTATTTGCATTAGTTTAATAGTTACGACTTGTGTCGTTTTTGTGGCCTTCTGTAAAATAACAAAATGTATACTTCAGTATATTGCCGTCCAGTGCCAAAATATAATATTAATAAATCAATATGTCATATTTAAATCAAGTAAACATATTGCCATCAAATAAAGTGCTAAGTTATTACGTACAATAGGCTAGATAACACCTTAGTCAAATTAGTTACTTTTTATCATCTGTCAAAACGACAATTCAGTATGAAAAATGTACTAAATACCAAATTGTGACGTCACTGTTTTAGACTACTCAATTGAACAATATATTTCACTGTATATTTGATTGAAATTCGTAATAATAATAGAAAGCTATGTTAAGTATATTTTCTGAGATGTTTCGCGATATTAGTTTTAAAGAAGTGGATATTGGTATTTATTTACGATACAGTCATTACTTAGTTATGTATTTAATAAATACTACTTTTTAAAGGTGTAGTTACTGCGTTAAAATAAAAGTAAAATATTTAACAGATAAGGCTATTTGTTGTGTTATTTGACATAAGTCGTCATGGCGTCGGTGGTGTAATGGTCAGCATAGTTGCCTTCCAAGCAGTTGATCCGGGTTCGATTCCCGGCCGACGCACTCTTTTTGTTATTTTGAAATGAGTTTTTGTACTAAACATGCACATATTTCGAAGATATAGAATTTTTCAATTTTATATTGAAGAGAAAAACATTCGTTATGCTTAGATAATGTAGTGTTTGTGTCATCAATATAACATTTTGTTGTTACTAATTACAGTTACGTAATAACTTTGATGTTTCTGAGATTTAATTTTATGATATACTTATATTTCACGCTCAAATCTATATTCAGGAAGGTACAGGCAGAGGTGTATTAAACGCCCACATTTTACCCACTATTAGTCGTATTTACATAATAAGATAATATTATCGCTATTATCTGGGCACTTTGTACAATTTTTTAAAAAAGCATCAGTTGAATCAGTTTTGTTACTGAACTTTTTGCAAAATATAGTGTCGTCAGTTCATATTATTTTCACTAGATGGCGCTATGAGTACTAACGCGGCAAATGGTAACTAATGTTTATCTATACAGTGTATGTTATAAATTGTATTTATTATTTGTATTTTATTTTTACATACAATTTACATCCTATATTAGTTTTTCTATATTTATATATTTTATATATAACATACATGTATTTATGAATATTATGCACATTTCTTTATGGTTATCGGTGCGGTGACGGAATAAAAATACAGAGTGTCACCTCTATTCATCCCATGGGTGTCGTAAGAGGCGAGTAAGGGAACAATCTTCGTAGGAAAACATCATTACATAAAGAAGGAAATCTTGAAATAGACCCGTCTGGCCAGTGTAATGTAGAACGCCAAAACCTTCTTTTGGCATGCGACTTATGTGCAACAGTGAACAATTAACTGTTGATGATGATGTTAATAAATAATTCGATTAACTTTTAGGATATTTCAGTTATTTTTCTCAAATATAATAAATATGAATCTGACATTGTGCCCCATTGCCCATAAGACATTCCATAATTTCCGGGTTTCGAGATTTTCAGTCGAAAGCATCTGCAATTAGACGCTAATTGTGCATACTATGTTTGTTCCCAACGCCGGAAATTGTCTCCAGTCAATATGGGGTTGACTGTACCAGTCTTAATCTTTAAAATACCTGTTATTATAAGGTGTTAAGACTCATTTTTGTAAGTTAAGGTTGCATTTTTATTTGTGCTGAAGTTTTCGTCAGTAATTGTGTATGATTGTCTTGCACCCACCCTAGCTTCTAGGGTGAGGGTGCAAACTAAATATTGGTATCTACGTTTAATATGTGGAAACTAATGAAGGGCTCGGTAGCTCCTCCTGTCGATTTTGGTTAGTTACAAGGGTTTTTTTCTGTTATTATGTAGTTATTTTTACATTACCTTATCATATTTGAACATCTTGGAAAGGAGGGACCTGTTGTGTGTTTTTTCATATTTTAGATTTACTATAATTTAGTTGTTTTATGAATGTTGTTTAGTTTATAGGATATCTAAACCATTTTTCTCCAATCCATAATAAACATAGCTCTGAGATTTTGTCCCACATAAATTATATATACAAAATATTCTCTAATTTCTTGGTTTTCGAGATTTTCAATCGAACGCGTCTGCAATTGGACGCAAATTGTTCATAGTGTATTGTGCAACAGGAGAGCCATATGTCTAGCACGAATACAAAAAAACATTTGACGAGTTATCTTGACGACCAAATTGACAAAGGCAGACATTCAATGTTGCCAAGTTAAATGTAAACCTTAAACTTATTTGGTGATGTTGCAAAGGAATGAAAATCGGCAAATGAATAATTTTAGTGAGTATGCTCTTTGTATTATTGACAAAAATATTGTGTACAAATGCAATTTATTATTGTTCTATTCTATAGGGTTACTTATCACTTGTACATAGATTAGATAATAATTTATGTACTATTATTAAATCTAAACGATATTATTATTGGTATAGAACTATTTGATGAGTTTAACAGTAAAACCTGTAATGTAACTGTATTTTTAGTTAGGCATTAGTTTTGAATTAACTAGCGAGCAGCCGGTTCCTACATAAATTGCTCGTAAAAATCAACAAACTACGTCTACTAAGCTAATTGAATTCAAAATTCTCTCTGATTTTATTATTTAACAGCGAATGCCCATAGACTAGTAAACGGTGGAACAAATTTTTTACTCCTTTATCGTACGTACTTATTGTCAAACGATTTTTATTTTTCAAACATATTTAAAGTGTTGCCAGTGATGAGATGTAGGTTTCCTGATTTTTTTTAAATATAACTTCCATAGATTATAATTAATTTCGCAGCCTTAATCAAAAGATAATAAGTTGAAATTTAATATGGCGTTGGGTGTAATGTAAATGAATTAGATTTGTTTCATCTAAACGTTTTTAGAATAGGCGAAGTTAAGTTATAAATTTTTATGTTATTCAGATATGCTATTGTGTTTTATGGGGTTCCCACGGAATACTGTCATTCAAATTGTGAAATATCGAAGTAGAGCGATAAAGGTCTTATCTTTTTCCGATATGTTTGCGGTTTCGGATTCTCACTACAAAATTAGTTAGTAACTAGTAACTAGTTAGTAGTTGCATGTGTTGATTAATACGTAATTTTCTATTTTTGTTTACAGCACAAGTAAACTTTAAGAAAAAACTAACTGTATGTTTGTAAATCGTAAGAATACATTAAATTTGTTATTTTAATTAACTAGTTTTTGGCCGTGGTTCCGCCTGCGTATACGTCAGTAATCGCGGTTATTCGCTCGTTTGTACCCTTATACCATAAAAATTAGCCTATGTCCTCCCTCAAGCGTCAAAATACCTCCGTATAAACATAACAGATGGATATAATCACTTTTGTGTTTACAATATAAGTGGTGACAAGTAGAAATAACAGTATAGACTGACAATTTAAAAAAAAACCCAGTAATTACTGGATAAAAATTGTCACAAAATAGGAAAAAATTTATCGCATGGCAACACTGAAGAACTAATTGGCACTACAGCTCGTTCACTCACACACTCGTTCATTCTTCACTGGTCTCTGATAGAGGCAGCTATATTTTTCGTCTAGATTACTGTCCTTGTAGAGGACGGCGTTGGGTTTATGGACGAAAGACGTGTGAAGTATAAAATAATTGAATAAAGGGATTAAAATGGAATTAATTTCTTTGTGGGGCTTCTAAGCCCTATATGCCCTATCTGTTGGGCTAATATGCTATATTATATAGACTCAAGACAAAGAGAGACATTTTCAAATCTTATTGTATACTATTTTATGTTATTTAACTTGTGTTAATCTCGATTTAATTAACCATTTTGTGATAATGTTTGGATAATTGGATTGAAACCGACAACAACATAAATGTTTGGCTGCAGCCGTGTCACCTAAATGTTGCTATGTCATGGCAATAGAACCAAAGTCCGGAACGTCAGATTTTAAACATAAAAAACACATTTAGGAGCTATGATGAAACAGACAGACATTTTTTGGAGAGTCCAAAAGCAAAATTTTACCAAAGTAGTTCATAAATGACAGCGTTCGGAGTTACCAGACGAAGAAAATTGATTAAGAACCCTGTTTCATTGAAGTCGGTTAAGAATCACATTGACGTACCTAATTTCTTAGTAAACTTTTTTTTTTTTCTATAATAAGAGCCTGCCAAAGTAACTCTACTCTGCCTGATGGAAAGCATGAATAGAATCTAAGATTAGTGGCCACCATGCTCATTGCAAATGCAGACAATGCAGTATGGTGACCCACACTATGGCGACCTAGTGAGATGCTTTTTCACACCCCGCTTGGGGACGTAAAAGGCATGACAGTCATCGTGACAGTGTAAGACTTACACAGTTACCACGATAACTGTGACCCCTGCATCAATGGGCCATCTTAAATAGTCAACTTAAGTAGTTTTAAAATTACTGCCATTATTTACCTAATACGTACTGAGTATTTAAAACTTAATACAGATAAACTCATATCAGACAAGTATAATCCTAAGCAGCTATCTTTAAAAACGTTGACATGCGGGCGTCTCGAGACGATTGCGATGTCAAACAGAGATAGCACAAATGCGGTGAAAGGATATGGGTCGCGCCCGCGGCGAACCACCCGCTACCAGATTCTGTTAGCCTGGTAACTATTTAGATTTGAGATAGAAAGCATCTCGTATTTGTGGGATTGTTTGTGTCAATTTCTATTGTAATGTTAGACATTAGAGTTATTAAAAAAATGTATTATTTGAGATATGAATACAAACCATTCTTTTTTACATTATACAGTTAATTTAGTTTCCTTTCCTTAGGCGCAGATAAATCGTACAGGTATTAGGCATCGAGGTGTGCAATATACCATTAAATAAACATTAAACGATGAAAGGTGTGTATAGCTATTAATTTCCATTATTCAAAATCCATTTAGTAGAGTCCATAAATATACTCAGACACGTGTATATCTGGAAAAGCTTAAAATCATAATCCTGTTTTTGCGTTTTTGCTTTGGTCGTGTAAAAAAGAAACGATAATATAGGTAATGGTGATTAAGTGGTGTATTAATGATTGTATTTCAGGTTTAATAACATTGTGAGGTTGTTTTTTGGGTCACAAAGTAAGGGTCGTGACTACATAGCTTATTTGCGTAATTTTTTTTATGCAGCAGTCTTAAGATGACCTTGAACTTGATATTTTACAGATAAAACTTATCTTTTATAAGTATAGAGATAAAATAAATTAAAATAAAATAATTTAATACTAACGATGTTGATGTCTGCAAATGTTTAAATTCAAAAAATAAAAAGTCAAGCAAAGACAGTGACTCAAAAACGCTTGTACAGTATTTCAAAAATGGTCACTTGTACACTTGTACATATATAATTAATTAGCAGTGTGATTACTATAATGCAGGCAAGGTAAAAAGCCTTTAAACCTGCGTTAGAAGGCCGTCTGATTCCGAATTAGGCAGTGAGTACCGCATAATTCGGAATCAGATGGCCTTGTGCGCAATGTATTCCAGATAAATATTTTATACTATATGGCCACACAATGACATAGCCTTAACGATTTCAATTGTATTTTTTTTCTATACTAAGAGCCTGCCAAAGTGACTCTACTCTGCCTGATGAAAAGCATGAATAGAATTCAAGAGTTGTGGTCACCATAGTCATTGCAAATGCAGACAATGCAGTATGGTGACCCACACTATGGCGGCCTTGTGAGATGCTTTTTCACACCCCGCTTGGGGATGTAAAAGGCATGACAGTCATTGTGACAGTGTAAGGCTTACACAGTTACCACGATAACTGTCACCCCTGCATCAATGGGCCATCTTAAATAGTCAACTTAAGTAGTTTTAAAATTACTACCATAATATACCTAATACGTACTGAGTATTTAGAAACTAATACAGATAAACTCATATCAGACAAGTATAATCCTACGATAACTGTCACCCCTGCATCAATGGGCCTCCGGTCTCACACACACCAAAGAAATACGACAACACGGATGCTGGCGCTTTAGGTTGATCTTCTGTGGGTAATCTCATCGTATCTCACCATTTAATTGCTAACAGGTAACGATGCTAAAACTCACCTCGGTTTTCTCAGAATAATCCTCAAGACGACACATGCAGAAAGCCTCACGCCGCTAATCTCTAGACGTAAACACGGCTGTCTGTCGAGCCGCTGTTTATTTGCATCTGGCCGTGCTGTGCGGACGTTATTATTTTTATATCCTTTCTGGTTCCGTAGCTAGCTGCGGTTATATGTGACTGCAGATGCATGAATATCTTGCGATATGAGTGCTTTCAAAGTTCTTGGAAATAGCAGTCAATATGCAGTTTTCTTGTGTGTGATAATATTTTCAATATTGTTTCTAAGTTATCATAGGTTAGTAAAGTGGTTGCTATTTTTTAGTTACACCTTCGATATCTTCTTCACGATTATATATTACGTACAACGAGTGGCGTGCTGGTTTAAGCGCTCGCCAATGCGCTCCACTGCGCTGAGTGTTGGGTTTCGACATCCACATGGGACAAAGTTCTGAGTTCGAGTCTGGTGTTCTTTGTATCTGTTTCATGTATGTTTGTAAAGTTCACCACGATGTAGTATATACTTATAATGCGGGATTTGTCATTTTAAAAAGAAAAAAAGATTTCTGTCAAGAAACGTGTGATCATCATCATGAGAAGTTCAAGAGGTAACTTAAAAATGAAACTGTTATATGTATATAAAATGGATATTGTTGTAATCATTAAGAAGAGAATTGGCGAAATAGTCGGCTGTATCAAAATGTTGCGGTTTTTATTTGACAATCATGTTTTCGATTTTGACATCAGTAAAGTCCGTGTGGTGACGGATTAAGAATACATAGTGCTACCACCCCTATTTATCCCGTGGGTGTCGTAAAAGGCGACTAAAGGAACCAAATATGCAAGACAACACCATTACAAAGAGAAGGAAAACTTGAAACAAACCCTCTTGCAGCCCGTCTGGCCAGCGTGGTACAGTAGGCCAAAACCTCCTTGCTAAGGAGAGGTCTATGTTTGGACTGTAAAAGGCTGTTGATGATTGATGATCAGTTATGTATACACATCACATAAGTGTTTATTTCATAGCTGTCCTCTAATTATTCGTCTCTTATAAAACATGTAAAAAACAGGTGTCATGTCTCTATAACACAAGGGGAGCACACTCCGACTAGACTAGTCGAGCTTGTATATGCATAATATGTCATTCAGCGTAAGAATCTACATATCGCCGTACAGAGTTAGCTGTTACTCCGTAGTTCGGTGTATCTTCACTAGATGGCTCTAAAGTCCGATTTTGTTTTATTGTCTGATTTTGTAGCAGATTTTGATTCTGAAGCAGAACAATAGCAATGATAAAATGTTTATATAGAACAATTGTAAATAATTTTAGTATTTCTGATGTATAGAAAGAAATATTTACGTCCTAAAAGAAATGATGATAAAAGATTAAATATATTCGTATGTATATTTCTTATTAACCTAACTAAATCTAACTGCCTCGGTGGCGCAGCGGTAGTGAATGCGACTGCTGTGCTTGAGGTCTTGGGTTCGATTCCCGGGTCGGACCAAATGTTTGTATGATCTGCAAATATTTATTTCGAAGTTTGGGTGTTTTCTATTTACAATATGTATGTATTTACAAAACAAAAAAGTATATAAGTATTCTATCAGTCAGTCTAGTTATCATAGCACAAGCTCTGCTTAGTTTGAAACTAGATGACGTTGTGTATCAAATGGCCGAAATATTTATTTATATTTATTTTATTTGTAATAGTTATATTGTTAAATTTTGTTTAGGTTATTTGCAATGTTTCGTACGAACAAAAACTTAAACAAAAAATGTGTAGTGGCATTGACAATAAGTTGAGTAGGCAACATCTGAGTGTCGTCGCGTCGCGTCCACCGATTCGCCCTAACTACTTAAAGTCGTCCCCCTGTTCACCCCACTAAAAAGCCATTACCGCGCCTTTGAGCTCGCCGCGCTCCTTTGATTGCGCCGCTTCGACTAGCCACTTATAACTATTGCCTGTACAGACAGGTCGTGCTTTCTGAAAAATGTTAACGAGTACGAGGATTGTGTTCGATGGATTAGTTACATTAGGTTTTTTATATAGAAAGATTACGCCAAAATGGTTGTCGTAAAAGTCGCATAAGAGAGCAAACTGTGCACAAAAGTAACCCAAAGAGAAGGTCAGCGTTGTATAGTAGGCCAAAACCTTCTTTCTATGGAGAGACCTAGGACCAGTAAATGCATGCTTGATGATAAAGCCACCAAGAGAATATTTTCCATTGAAGTATTATGACAAAGTTTTCTTTACGAATTTTCAGAGTTTACAATTGCAACAAGTAAAACGTGTATATTCGCGTGTATTCTAGTACCTAATTTCATCGTTGTGCATGTATCGCAAAGCCATTGGTCATGTGTTTGATCTCTCCCTGGTCGTGTAGAGTAGCCATTCCACCGGATTGTGAGAGTGAGGGTACAGAGAGTGCACCTATGTTTGCGCACGCGCTTGTACACTATAAGATCTTGTGCGTAATTGACTGGTCTTCGTCGAGAACATCATCATCCTGCATGTCAAGGCGGAGAATGCGCACAATATTTGATTTGATTCGCGAGGAGCTTTTATTCAATTCTGTTTTTTTTTTATATTTTACTGTATAAAATTGTATATATATGTGTAAAAAGAAAAAGAAAAAGAACAAATAAAAAAAAGAAGAGCAATAAAGCCTCGATGACTGTCATGCCTTTTACGTCTCCAAGCTAGGCGTAAAAAACATCTTACTAGGCCGCTATAATGTGGGTCACTGAGTGTGTTGACCACAACTCTTGGACTCTATTCATACTTTCCATCAGGCAGAGTAGAACCTTTTTGGCAGGACATTAAAAAAAAAAGAAAAGATAGTTGTAAGGATGTTTTACGCAGAACAAGACAAGAGGAATAAATATTTATTTGCAGTTATTACAATAATATAAACATATAAGCCTCTGGAGAAAACTTTCCGCCATACAATTTTTATTTAGAAATTCAATTATATTATACTGTATTTGTCACTTTCAACTTTTATTATTTTGTCCGTGTGGTGACAGATTAAGAATACATAGTGTTACCACCCCTATTCATCCCGTGGGTGTCGTAAAAGACGACTAAGGGAACAAAGTATACAAGACAACATCATTACAAAGAGAAGGAAAACTTGGAACAAGCCCTATTCCAATCCGTTTGGCAAGCGTGGTATAGTAGGCCAAAACCTCCTTGCTAAGGAGAGGCCTATGTCCAGTAGTGGATTGTATAAGGCTGATGATAACTTTTATTTCACATGTAGACTTGGTTTAAACTAAGTTTCCTATGTAGGCTTCTGTTTAAAATGAGGTTTTAGGCCTACTCGAATATTTTCTAGTCAAATTCGATGTTAACGATAGAATCAACCCTTTACTCGATTCCACTTATACCTGTAAAGGCTTACCTTATACCTTGTCATAGACAGGCAGAGATAAAAGATTCTATTCTTCGTGCACTCCATATTCAAGTTGTTGAGTGGAGTACGGTGATAATTAGGCCTGAGGCTTTGATATGACGTCACGTAATACGTCATGACGTACATCGAGTTGTGGAAATTAGCTCTCACACATGAAACCTACTTATGAGGTGCAGTGTAATGAAGAATCATACTGAAAATATAGAGGTTTTGTTTTAAAGCTCGTCTAAATGGTACTTCATTCACGATAACTGGAAGTTAGATAATTAGTATGTTTAAAGACAATTAAAATATTTGTTAGTTAACAAAAAAAAATAATAAAAGCGGTTTTATTTTGTATTAAGAGCCTGCCAAAGTGACTCTACTCTGCCTGATGGAAAGCATGAATCGAATCCAAGAGTTGTGGTCACCATACTCATTGCAAATGCAGACAATGCAGTATAGTGACCCACACTATGGCGGCCTTGTGAGATGCTTTTTCACACCCCGCTTGGGGACGTAAAAGGCATGACAGTCATTGTGACAGTGTAAGGCTTACACAGTTACCACGAAAACTGTCACCCCTGCATGAATGGGCTTTTTACTTATTTATAAAAAAAAACTGTTAAATCAGTTTATTTCCAAAATATACAACAACCATTTATAAGTTAGTCTTTATTATAATTATTCTCATTAATATCATGCATTATTAATAGAAAGAGGTTTATCATTTCCTAATGGATCAATAGGTGGCGACACAAGCTTGATGTTATATGTTAAAATATTTAGGTTAGCCATTAATTGATTTGTATAGAAAATGTCATAATGTTACCGTCCACGTGCTACGTTGTGTAAGCCCAGCTGCCTCGCTGGTATAGTAGTTAACGTATGTGATTGGGAGGTCTTGGGTTCGACTCCCGGGCTAAAAACTGTTATTGAGTTTTTCTGATTATAGAAATGCTTAATAACAGTGTAGAGTTTAAAAGTTGGGATATCCTAAAGACAGACCAACCTAAAGCGCCAGCATCCGTGCTGTCGTGTGTCGTTGTTGAGTGCGACAACGGAGGCCCATTGATGCGGGGGTGACAGTTATCGAGATAACTGTGTGAGCCTTACACTGCCACAATGGCTGTCATGCCTTTAACGTCCCCAAACGTGGCGTGAAAAAGCATCTCACTAGGCCGCCATAGTGTGGGTCACCACACTGCATTGTCTGCATTTGCAATGAGTATGGTGACCACAACTGTTTGGATTCTATTCATGCTTTCCATTAGGCAGAGTAGAGTCACTTTGGCAGCCTCTTCATATATAAAAAAAAACATCCATGAAAGTTAAAATACTAGCTAAAAGTACATGAAGATCAACCGCGTAATGTTATCGTATTCATTTTAACCTGTCATAGGAAAAGTCTATAGAGATAATTATAATAATGACTTCACAAATCCCACCGACGGCTGTCTGATACTAAATTACGTATAGCCATGGTAACCAGACTGAAAGAAATGTACCTATACATATTGTTAAATACGCACCTCATTATTCAACAATTATAATCAGACACAAAACAAATGATCGTGATTATGACACAAATATTTGTTCTAGGTGGGAATCGAATCCGTGACCACCGGACTCGCAGTCAGGGCTGTTAACTAGACCTAGAAGCCGGTCACAGAGATGAAGCAGGACATCAGAAATCGCATAAATCATACGATCTACTATGACACTACTGACTTTCAATTGTTTTCGTGGAGCGACTGTCATCAGGCCTTGATAACCAAAGTACTACGCGATGTCAAAGTTCTGTAGATAGACTGTTGTCGGAGTTTTTAAGGGTTCTATTACCCTCAATGATGGCTAGGTCATAACGCCAGCTTAACGTTGTCTTCAAGGCGTAGTTGCCTGAGTATATTAATTTTCTAGTTCCAGCTCTGCCTATCTAACTCTCTGTCGAATAGCCATCGGTATCAGACATAGTGTATTTATTTAAAGTTCTAGTAATACACCGGCCCACGATATGGCCTTCAAACACAGAGAAGCATCTATATAATGTCAATCATATTTTCTTTTCCACGCCGGTAGAGTTGAGCAAAAAGGTTTTAAACATCAAAAGTGCCCTTTGTTCGTCTTCTGATCTCGAACGTTCTTGCTCATTGATTTGGAAACGTGCACAGTGACGTGTACACTCGCCGTGACGTCATTTCCTTACATTCGTACTGTCAATATTGTCTTGGCTTATATATTATTCAAGAGGGAGCTGTATTAACTGTGAAGATAGTTTATAGATTCCGTTATTGAGTGTCAATAGTTTAGTTAATCAGACTTGCTACATAATGTGATTAGATTTAACTATGGTACATAGTAATATGTAACAAATTTATTCTAGGTAGTAGAGCCACGCTGATTTCAGCACGAGCGGGCCGGCTCGACCGGGACAGTACTACCCTCCTACAGAAGACCAACCTAAAGCGCCAACATCCGTGTTGTCGTGTTTCGTTGGTGAGTGAGAGATGGAGGTCCATTGACGCAGGGGTGACAGTTACCGTGGTAACTGTGTAAACCTTACACTGTCACGATGACTGTCATGCCTTTTACGTCCCCAAGCGGAGTGTGGAAAAGCATCTCACAAGGCCGCCATAGTGTGGGTCACCATACTGCATTGTCTGCATTTGCAATGAGTATGGTGACCACAACTCTTAGATTCTATTCATGCTTTCCATCAGGCAGAGTAGAGACACTTTGGCAGGTTCTTAATATAGAAAAAATAATTCTCCTCCTCATGGTAAAATTGGAGACTAGAGAGTATAGACTATTACTATACTAGAGTTTAGTCAAAAAGTGAATAGTTATCTGAAAGTAAACACTTGTTGTTTCGGTAAATGAAATCAAATAGGTTTTTTCGAGCTTGTCTGAGATGTTATATACAGACTCCAAATAACATCGCTAACATAGTTCTGTACTATACACGCATCTATATCATAATAATATGCATTTTTAATTTCTTAACTTTTACCCTTAGGTGGATAATTTTGCCAGCAAATTTTGATGGGATAGAACAGAAAGCATGATTTTGATGCACGAATCGTTTTTACAAATTGATTTATAATACAAAATACGAGTATACCGTCGATATGAGAACCATCTTCCTTTTTAAAAATCAGTTTTAAAAATATATCCAACATTTAGAATTTTATTACATACCATACCGTTACAGACATGTTACATTATGTATTACCAGTACGCATGGACTTTGTCAAGCACGGTAGTGCTGGACAGAGAGGACTACATAAAAATGAAACCCGTTTTCTTTGGTCACGGCATCACGCGTGAATGGCTGGACCGATTTCACTAATTCTTTTTTTGTTGTATTTGTTATTATTAGGAGAAGGTTCTTACGGAGAAAAATATATTTATAATCATCATCAATCATTTTTATAATCGTACATCATTGCTGCGCTAAGGCGGTACGAAGTTCGCCGGGTCAGCTAGTTATTTATACACTTACACTTATGTATACACATACATATTTATATATACATACATGTTATATAGATGTAATAATATACAATTTATTGTATTATTTCCATTTATTTTTAAACACGAACTACGTACTTCAACAAAATAAGTATGATTAATACATCTTTCAAACCTCTTTATAACAATGCCATGACGTTACCAACTGAATATCACGAAAAAATTACAATGGGCTAGAGGACATCTTAGTCAAATTAGTTACTTTTTGTCATCTATCAACACGAAAATTTTGTTTGATAAATGTACTAAATACAAAGTTGTGACGACACTGTTTTAGACTACTCAATTGAACAATATATTTCACTGTATATTGGATTGAAATTCGTAATAATAGCAAAAAGCTACGTTAATTGTATTTGTCGAGATGTTTCGCGATATTAGTTTTAATGAAGTGGACATTGGTATTTATTTACGATACAGTCATCTACTCAATTGTAATAAAAGTAATGAGGTATTTTGTTAGTTTCTAAGTAAGAATAGGAGATTCATAGTTACGAACTGCCAAAGGTACCAGGATAACAGGAAATGTATATAGTAGCACACTGCACTGGTGAGGGTCCCGATCTAACGTGAGCTCATCACGGATTCTCTTTACCGAAGCTCTCTGAACGTCCCGCACCCCGCATCTCCCGTTACCCTCTCAAAAGAAATCTTTTGCGATTGCCAACTGAACATTATCTACTTGTACGTTGTTTGTGGTTCGAAAGAGGAGTTTCAATTGCTTCAGCTAATCTTTGATTAAATGTTTAAATAGCTGTGTTGTGCCGTGTGTCATTAATCTCTTTTATTTGAATAACAACGATTTTGGAGTACAATGGTGATTTTGGTTCCGAGTTTTTTTGAAGTGAAAACTTCTTTAGGCGCGTTGAGCGTTTTGGTAGAGGGTAAAATCCTCGGTTCGCGTCACCGACATGCTAATGATAATAGTATAACTATAGTTATGGAGAATATGATATTATATATTATATATGAAATTTATTATTATTATATATTATATATGATATTATATATTATATATAGCTATATATGAAACATAAAAAATATCATATAATTTTTGCATATAGTTTTAATTACTCTCAACTTAATAGTTCCGTTTTCACTTCTATCGGCAGTCCCACGACTGCTACTGTTTTTTTTTTTTACAAAAATAGAGGTACTTTGGTAGTAAGATTACCAATTTTGTTTTTTCTAATATTGAAGTTCAAAGTCAAAGTCAAAGTCAAAATGTTTTATTGTGTATCATAAGTATATTAAGTGGTTACAAAATATTAAGGTTAGAGCTATGTGCTGCCATTTGGGCATACAATAACAATAACAGTAATGAAGAAAAGCTTAAGAAATAGCATAATTCAAAAAATGAGTGAATATAAAACAAGAAATGGCAAAATAAATCAAAAAAAAAAACAAAAAGTTAAAAACACAAACTAGATAATGAAACAGCAAATCAGTCCTTATACAATACAATATTTTATACATTGCAATACAGCGTCAGTATCATTAAAGTTATAAATACAACAACATTATATATATATATATATACATAAAAAGTCCTGAATAGAGTAATATCACTTCTCAATAAACAAAACTTAATTATTTGTCCGTGTGGTGACGGATTAAGAATACATAGTGTTAGCACCCCTTTTCATCCCGTGGGTGTCGTAAAAGGCGACTAAGGGAACAAAGTATGCAAGACAACATCATTACAAAGAGAAGGAAAACTTGAAACAAACTCTATTCTAACCCGTCTGGCCAGCGTGGTATAGTAGGCCAAACCTCCTTGCTAAGGAGAGGCCTATGTTCAGCAATGGACTGTAAAAGGCTGTTGATGATGACCATCTTAAGTTTGTTTTTTATAAATTATAAAACTGCGTTTGACAGAACTTGGTATGAAATCATAAGTTATAATGTCATTCGTTTCCTATAGCCTAGATAACTTTTAATATTTTAATTGATAATTAAAGTTTAATACACTTTACACAATAACTTAATCAATCAAAGTGGTGTGCAATAGCAGAGGTATATGCCCAGCAGTGGACTGTGATAGGATGACAATACAAATAATTTACTAAACTAGAAAACAGTAATGAATATAATGTGTCTATAGATGTTCAAATCTAGGAAGAATTTAAATTATTGATTTCAATCAAATATGGATAACAAGATAACCACCACAAAAGATTTTTCTGATCTATCTGCAAAACTTTTTGAATATAATAGTAAAATAACCGACAATAATCACTATAATCATTCATCAGTACTAGTTATTCCATAACAGATAAACTGCTGGTGAAAAACAAAAAAAAAATACAAACAGTACAAAAATCACATTCACAGTTATTTAAACCAAAAAAAAAGACAAAAAAGTAAAATTAAAAAAGAATTAAAACAGGTACATCTACAGAAAAACTATTCCTTGTCCAACTTCCACGATGAACTCACCTACCGGTAATAGCATAAAATCTTCAAGATCGATTCTTTATAGTGAATCTGACGTTCCTTTTGGACTCATATGCACCCCAATATTACCTTCCCTCGAGATACAACCTCTCTTTCACTCTCACACACACGTAACTATCTTCTTCTCTGCCAGTGCAAACGTCATTGCGTGGCGCATTGTCTGCGAATAAATTGTAAATTCAATTGTTACCTAAACGCAATACAGATAAGGTTCAATTTAGAACGTCTTTGAAGTGCAAAAAGGAAATTGGCATTTACATCGACAGTAGAAAAGCCAGTTTTCCGCGGCAAATTTCGAAAATGGAATTCGAATGTTTACTCCGACCAAGTTAGGTTTACCGACGGTTGCGTTGTTTTTGTTCACACGCCGTTCGCTTTTTGAATTTGACAAGTGCAAAATAATTTGGTCGCTTTGTGCGTTGGAAACACGCCGACCGGCCGCATTCGTTGACATGTACCGGCACGCGAACGTTTTTGTTCCATTTTCTGTGTTTTAAAATTAGAATTTAATTTGTAATGTGACGTTCGAATTGTGACATATCTATAGTGTCGGGGTCATAGATTATGATGTAGTAGAAGTAGCGTAGGTAAACATATCGGTTGTGAGAAGTCGGTGGCCTCTGTTTGTATACGAGTATAATATAGTTGAAAAAACGTAAATATTAGTTAAGTGTTTTAGAATCCATAGTTTAAGTAAATTTGTAACTTTGTGCTTCCTGTTTTCATATATTCTTCGGCTTAGTGAGTAAGGTAAGCAATTCGACTCTAGTTAATTTATTATTCTGATTAACTTACAGCAAGTGAAGTTGTTGATTTGTAAAAAGTGTGCAAGTTGTGCAGCGGATGCGTGGGTCGTTGACCTGGGTTGCCATGGATACGGTGGCTACCATGTGCGCCGAGACTGTGAGCGCTACGCCGCTACGGTTGATTGCTACGGTTGCCTACGGAATAGTTACACAGTATTTTGTTTACACGTTTATATAATTTGTAGATTTTTAAGTATATATAGGAGCGACTAGTACAGTAGCGAGAGAGCGAGTAGACAATATATTTAGTACAATTAAGTGTACAAAGAAACTCTTAACGGTAAGTAGTACAAAAAAATTGCTAAAATAAAAGGAATGGACAAGTCCGAGTCTGATTTGCGTATCGAATGTTTTGTACGTAAACAATATTGTATGTAGAAAGTTTGTCCATCGGTAATCGATCGTTGAGGAGTTGTAATCGATTTGTATTGTGATCGTGTATCGTCATTACAATGTGGTAAGACTGTTAATTTTTATATTAATGAATCGTAAATTATAGTTAATGAGGTTAAGATATATAACAGAAGAAGTAATTTACACGATATTTAAACACTAAAGAACAATTTTACTTGTACTGTTACCCCTGCCCATTGATGCAGGGGTGACAGTTATCGTGGTAACTGTGTAAGTCTTACACTGTCACGATGACTGTATACTTATTTTAGATACTATAGAAATATATAGTTTCTAACATCTGGAAAGTCCACTTATTTTCTTTTTAGGCAACAACTCTTTTTAAACAACTACGGACGATAATCTATTTCTTACCTTATTACTATGGTATTAAGGTTCATAGTCCGCTAATTTCTCTCTATCTCTCTCTCTGTCTCTCTCCCCCCTCTCTCTCTCTCTGTCTCTCTCCCTCTCGCTCTCTCTCTCTCTCTCTCTCTCTCTCTCTCTCTATTTGGAAAGTTCATAACAATATATAATATGATCAGTGACACTTAACTAGTGACCTTTCCGATCACCGTTGCAAGGACCTACTATGTCGATCGACTAGTGAATTAAACAGCCTTATGAAATTATCTGTGATCCACCATTGGCCTGGGTGGATCCTAAGCAACTTTCATCTCTCTGTCATCTTTCACTAATGGAATGAATAGCACTGAAGAAGTTTGTAAACATTCACAACTGATCTCAGTGGATCCTGTGATACTTTCATTTTTTTTTATCCACCTATTAGTACACACACCACCACACTATATAGTCATATACTAAATACTATGGTGACTTCCACATATAGCACAAACAAAAATATACAACAGCACCATCTAGAGAAGATACATCGAATTACGAAGTATAATAATGAACAACGGAGCAACTACTAATCCTGTACCGTGAAATAAAGATTCGCGTAGCAATTCATATATATAACATCCCAACATCAAGCGTTGGGCCGCGGCCCGCCAGGCATGATCCTTGCATCTCCTGGTTGGAAGATCCTCCTTTTGTGTCGGAGGGATATGAGACCCGTTTCCACCACACTACATAGTCTACTCGGCGCATTTTGATTCAATAAAAACTAACGTACATATTTTTTATATATATTAATTTATAAATTTACAAACAGAGCTCCCTATGCCAGAATAGAATTTGACACTTATTAAATTCTTGACAACCTATAAAGATCTGAAGTGAATCCAAACTCCCAAGACAAGTGTTCGAGGTCTTTACACATTGCGAGCTACTATTTCCATCTATAACATGGTCCGTTATTAATCTGAATATAAAGATTT
Source organism: Hypercompe scribonia (assembly GCA_949316085.1). Lineage (NCBI taxonomy): Eukaryota > Metazoa > Arthropoda > Insecta > Lepidoptera > Erebidae > Hypercompe > Hypercompe scribonia. The sequence goes on from OX438983.1 coordinate 753,288, forward strand.
TCAGAGATGACGACGAGTATTTAAAGTCAACACAATTACGACCAAATACTTATTAGCAAGAATGTTTAAAAAACTTATGTTCTCGTACCTATACAATTTAATTGCCAATAAACTAAACCTTAGACACAAAATGCCCGGGAAGCACAATTCAGCGTTACTGAATCTATAACCAGGTAGATATGCCGTAAATAAAATCATTTTTTAAAACCAGTTATCTACACCTCATATGTGTAAGTACTCGTACCATCATCATCATCAGCTGGAAGACGTCCACTGCTGAACATAGGCCTCCCCCCTAAAACGCCACACCGTGCGACAGGACGCCAACTGCATCCATCGGCTCCCCGCGACTTGGACTATGTCGTCGGTCCATCTAGTGGGGGGCCTACCTACACTTCGTCTTCCGGTACGCGGTCGCCACTCAAGAACCTTTCTTCCCCAACGGTTGTCGGTTCTACGAGCGATGTGGCCTGCCCATTGCCACTTCCACTTGTTTATTCGAAGAGCTATGTCGGTAACCTTAGTTTTCTTGCGGATATCCTTGTTCCAGATCCTATCACGTAAGGAAATGCTGAGCATAGCCCTTTCCATAGCTCATCATACCATAGAAACATGTAATCTTTTACCTCATTATAACTAATTGTGTAATATTTTGTTAAAGAAGATATTACTATGTGTACTTATATCTGGAACCTCAACTGTAAATCACATAATTTCTAGCCACGATACAGTCAAAGTCAAGTGCGGTAAACATCGACACACAAACATGTTATTGCTGGACTGCTAATAAACATTTATCATTTAATTCGATCCACTGATGGTACATAAAAAAGGGATGACAGTTGAGAGATCCACTCAGACTAAATGGTGGATCAACTTCACAGCGGTGTTCGAGGCGCTGGTGGATCCGGATGGTCGATCGGGATGGTGTATCCTAATACACAGAAAGCACAGAGTAGACATATCCCTTTTCTCAAGACCTGCCTCAGCTAGCTACTGTAGTCTCAGTTGCGTGTCTTTCGTCCTTCCTTCTATATTTTGTCTGAAAACGGTTATTCCCAAAAGAGAGTTAACGTCAGGTTGAAACCAGACTAAAAAACTAACTCTTTGCAATGTTGCCCGTTCAAACCCAAATAAAATTACACAAAGGGTTATTATTCAGTTTAATAATTATATTTAATTATTACACAAACTATAAAACAATTTGATTGTCTATGCTCTGACGCGTGTGTGTGCTAGACCCGAGAGCTATAAACTCACGAGTACACAAATTTATGGCGGCCAAACGTTTTGGAAGCAGTAAAACAATAATCCGTATATAATTCGATAGTTGATAACTTCAACAGGCTTGTGTTCCACTTAGAAGCGCAAGAGTGAAAAATATAGCCTTCAATATAGCCATAATCTCTCCTTCGAAGAGAAGTGTTAGCCTACTATACCAATTTGGGCAAACGAGTTGCTATAGGGTGTGTTCTAAGCTTGCCGCGGCGCAGGATCTTTTTCTGCAAACCATGGCACAGTGGTCGATCGGTGTTGCCGTAGCCGCGGAACCCTATTATGTTCCTCCCCGTCCAAACTGGTTGGGTGACCGGGACGGTTCCGTGGCAGTCGTCGGCTCCACGGCGGCTCATTCCCCGCCCTTGTCGCTAAGAGACAAGGGCACTGGATATGTTGCTGCCGAGTGGGGGGGGATCACTGTATATGGTGTATACTTCTCCCCCAACCGGAGTTTGAACGACTTCGAGGTTTTCCTTAACAACTTGGAAACCTCGATGCGGCGTCTAACATCTGGGCACGTCTTAGTGCTGGGGGACTTCAACGCAAAGTCCATTGCGTGGGGTTCCCCCAGGACGGACGCTAGGGGCGAGGCCGTAGAGGAGTGGGCGGCCTCGGTGGGCCTCTGTTTACTAAACAGGGGCTCCACCAACACGTGTGTGCGACAGCAGGGAGGGTCGATAGTGGACCTTTCGTTCGCTACCCCTGCCCTCGCCGCACGAGTAAGGAACTGGCGTGTCCTGGAAGAGGTTGAGACGCTCTCGGATCATCTCTATATCCGATTTGAGCTCTCCCGCTCCCAGGACCCCAGTAGGGGTCATGCGGCGCGGCGTTCTTCTCGCTTTCCGCGGTGGGCTATAGCCAAACTGAATAGGGACCTACTGGAGGAGGCAGCCATTATTCACTCTTGGCTGTCTCCGCAGGCTCCGATCGAGGAGGTCGACATGGGGGCTGGTCGTTTCCGCGATGCGATTACGCAAATCTGCGATGCGGCCATGCCCCGCATCCGAGGTTGTCGGCCTCCACGGAAGGAAGTTTACTGGTGGTCCCAGGAGTTGGCGGACCTCCGCGCGGCCTGTACTCGTGCCCGGAGGTCCTACACCCGTGGTCGGCGGCGACACCGCGAAGAAGGCGGGGAAGACCAGCTTCATGAGGAGTACCGAGAGGCACGGAAAACTCTGAAGCTGGCCATCAGCCGCGCCAAGGAAATTAAGCGTAAGGAGATGCTGGAGGGTCTCGATCGTGACCCCTGGGGTCGCCCTTATCGTGCGGCGCGACAAAAGCTCCGCACGTCGGGCCCCCCCCTTACAGAGACACTCCAGCCCAGCTTCCTGCGGGATGTGGTCGAGGGCCTTTTCCCGCAGCGGGTGGATCACACACCCCCGTCGATGGTCTTCATGGCCAGAGACGACGGGGAGAACGAGGACAATGTTCCGCCCGTTAGGGAATCGGAGGTGGGGGCGGTTGTTCTACGGATTCGCTCTAAGAACACCGCCCCTGGGCCAGATGGGATACCTGCCCGAGTATTGGCACGATCCCTCGACCACATGTCGGACCGCCTCAGGGAGGTCTTGGACGCTAGCTTGTCGTCCGGACGCTTCCCTGAGTGCTGGAAAAGCGGGAAGCTGGTCCTATTAAGGAAGCCGGGACGGCCTACCGATTCGGTGGCGGCCTATAGGCCCATTGTGTTGCTGGACGAGGCGGGTAAACTGTTTGAGAGGATAATCTCTGCCCGCATCGTCCAGCACCTCTGCGAGGTGGGCCCCGATCTGTCGGACGCCCAATTTGGTTTTCGGGCGGGGCGTTCGACGGTCGATGCTGTGCTGCGCCTGAGGGCCGTTACCGAAGAGGCGGTGAGCTGTGGCGGCGTGCTGTTGGCGGTGTCGTTGGACATCGCCAACGCATTTAATAGTCTGCCATTTAGCTGCATCAGGGAAGCACTCCACTACCACGGGGTGCCAGAGTACCTGAGGCGGCTTGTGGCAGACTATCTTGAGGAGCGTACCGTCGTGTACGAGGACCGAGATGGTATTCTGAGGCGGCGGCCCATGTCGTGCGGTGTTCCACAGGGGTCCGTCCTTGGACCACTCCTGTGGAATATGGGATACGACTGGGCCCTTCGAGGTCGTCTTCCCCCCGGGCTGGGCGTAATTTGTTACGCCGATGACACATTGGTCACGGCCCGGGGGGCGAACTTTCAAGAGGCGGCGCGTCTGGCCACCGTGGGAGTCTCTTTGGTGGTCGGGCGCATTGAGGCGCTGGGTTTACGGGTGGCCCTAGATAAGACGGAAGCCCTTTTGTTTCATGGGCCCCGTCGTGGTCCACCCCCCGGTGCCTCTATCGTTGTAAATTCGGTCCTCGTACCGATTAAGGCCCAGATGAAGTATCTGGGCCTAATCCTCGACGGCAGGTGGCTCTTCGACGAGCACTTCCGACAGCTTACTCCAAAGCTGGTCGGCGCTGCTTCTGCTCTTGGGCGACTTTTGCCCAATTTGGGTGGAGCCAGCGTCGCCACGAGACGGTTATACACGGGGGTTGTTCGGTCAATGGCGCTGTATGGTGCACCGGTGTGGGCGGCGGCTCTGACCGCCCAGAATAGGGCTCGCCTCTGGCGCCCTCAGAGGATATTGGCGGTTAGAGCCATACGCGGTTACCGCACCGTATCGACGGAGGCGGCGTGCGCCCTGGCCGGAACTCCCCCGTGGGATTTGGAGGCGGAAGTGCTCGCCGAAGTTTATCGGCGGACGGCTGACTTCCGGGCGGGTAGCGGCATACGGCCCCCGCCCGAGGAGATACGCGAGTGGCGTGAGGCCGCTCGTCGAGCCACGATGGCTCGTTGGTCGTTCCGGTTGGAGACTCCACGTGCTGGCTTTGCCCTCGTGGAGGCTCTCCAGCCGGTCATCGCCGAGTGGGCAGGGCGGCAGCACGGGACCCTTTCCTTCCGGCTGACGCAGGTCCTTTCCGGGCATGGTTGCTTCGGGAAGTATCTGCACTCGGTCGCCAGGAGGGAATTGAGTCCCGCCTGTTACCACTGCGACTGCAGTGAGGACTCGGCTCAGCACACGCTAGCGGTTTGTTCCGCCTGGGCGGCGCAGCGTGGGGTCCTCACTGCAGTTATTGGAGGAGATCTCTCGCTACCGGCCGTCATACGCTCCATGGCCGGTAGCGACAGTTGTTTTACCGCGGTCGCAACCTTCTGCGAAGACGTAATTTCGCGGAAGGAGGCGGCGGAGAAGGCCCGGGAGGACGATATCCACTCGGACCCAATTCGCCGCCGGCGAGCCGGGCGGCGGAGGCGCGCATACCAGCGCCTCATGCCGCCTTGAGTGTGGCCGCGGGTGGACGGGACGGGTTTTCCCCTCCACCCGCTATAATGGCCAGCCGCGAGGAGGCGACGTCCGCGTGTGCCGTACGTCGCCTATATAGAGAGTTTATCCGCAGATGGTGCCCGCTTTGGCGGGCAGGCGCTAGGAGGGATCTGGATGTCGTAATAGCAGCGGTTCCCGGATCCCTCCTGTCTCAGGCGCAGAGTGGCACACCGTGTGGTTTTAGTCGGTCCGATTCCGACACACCACCCCGCCGTAAACCCCGGTGGGGTGACGGTCCGAGGGGGTTTCCACACGTTAAAAAAAAAAAAAAAAAAAGGGTGTGTTCTAAGCTTGCCTTCTTCGTTGCAGTGATGCCCTTATTCACTTCTTATTCACACACTTACACTACACCCGTTGGATGAATAGAAGTGGTGACACTCTGTACTCGTAATCCGTCACTACACGGGTAATACACCATAGAGCTTGCGATAGTAGGTCTCAGAAAGGCCTACGTCTAGCAGTGGATTGTTAAAGGTTGTTGATATGATAAACGACTAGGATTTACTATACATAGAAAGTGTACAAGCTCTGTTTACCTATAGATTAACATTCCATAAACAGTATTCTACCTTTTTTTATACAAAAGAGTTTTAAATATTAGGAAATATAAAGCAATGATAATATTTACAAACAAACATAAAATGTTAGGTGCACATTATCACCCACTGGAAGCGTTCCAAGTAGACTGGCAGCATTGTCATTTTGATTGGTAATGCTATAAAATAGTACCTAAAAATCAATATCTCCTAGTACACATGCACTAGTATATTATTAATCTTAAAAAGAGGATATTGTCAATTTAATTAAATATTTGTTTTCATGTATTTAATAACTTCAAAATTTGTGAAAAATTGCAATGATATACTTTTGTTGCATTACTGTTTTCTTTATTCGGGGTTAAAGTGACTACTCTGCCTGATGGACAGCATGAATAGAACCTAAGAGTGGTGGTTGGTCGCCATACTCATATCGAATGTACACAATGCAGTATAGCACCCATAGACTACAAGCCCATGTTAAAAAATTGATGGGTCATTTGAACCACCAGGTGACCTATCTAGAGCGATATAAGAGCATAAAATAATAAGATTCAGCACTATGCCGTCACTTGTAAGCTGTCCAACTGAGTGCAGGTGAGAATTCAAAAGTACAGGTAGACTCAGTACATTTTGGTCACATATTTTCGTACGGCATTCTTACCAACGATAGACCCATTAAAAATAATAAGAAAACGCACAGTGCCGTACAAAAATGGTGCGCCACGAAGTCGGAATTTTTTTTTATTTTCTGACAATTACCGGGGTAAATTTGGTCATTTGATTTTGTACGGCATCTGTGTCATACTATTTCAATAATGCTTTCAATTCATTATTCCGCAACGCCGTACAAAAATCATGCGACAAGGGGAAGAAATCGAGAGTTGCAACCCCCTCTCTTTCCGTAGTCCAGGGGGTGATTTGACACAACATGAAATAAACTTATTTTGAAATTATTTTATGCATAGATAATATTTTTTCATGTGCCGTACATTTTCGTTGGTTCAAAGGGGAAAAAAAACCGAAAAAGAAAAAATCAAAAAGAAAAATTCCATATAACGAAATGTAAGGTGAATTTTTCTTTATATTTTGATAATAAAATATGTGAGGGTAGTTTGTTAACTTTGGTGTTACCATACGGATTTGTATGGTGTTGTGTAATCCCTGATTAAAAAAATGAATTAAGAAAGTATTCGAAATAATGAAATTTGAATTATTTTTAATATTTTTGAATATTTTAATACTTTTTAATTCTTTATCTTATGGAGAATTAACATTGTCAATATTTTTGAATACTTTTTTTTAACCAGGGATATTATTATATGTGAGACAATTGAATAAATTCGTGTTAAATGTGCATTCTAAACTACTGTGCAACGTTTAGCATTTGTAGGGAATATCGTATTATATCATTTTATAGGAAGGGTAAAAACAGACCATTCAAAGTATTGGAGAAATCAGGGAAGTTCCAAGACGCATTCATTAAAATGGGGCATAATATGCTTCTTGCAAATCCACTTCTCATGGAACAAACTTTCAATGTTCTGCAAGAATATGTATGCGTTTTATACAACGTAAAAGCAAGAAAAACAGTCAACGAAGCAAGGTGTATCATATTTGAAAGGATTTATACGCCGAAAAGTAGTAATGAAGCTTTCAAAAAGACAGCTATGAAATTGGAAGCAACGTCGTTTCCCCCTTGTTTCCGGGAGTTGGAGCAGCAGCTGAAAAGAAGTATCTACATAGCACAGATTTGGTGTAATGCCTACAAACAAGTACCGTCGACCTTGTTTCCAATAAATTATGGGTGGGTTCTCAATGACGGTCGGTACGATTTCGATTGGTTTCACGGCGAGGAATGCCCCCAAAAAGTCTGTGACATAACGGAACCGGATGCGGAATCAGGCGAAGATGACAACGTAATTGGTAAATAAATAAATAAATAAATCTTTCATTTGTACGTAAGACTTAGATTTTCATAAAGATATATTTATGTTTCAGAAAATAATAGAGAAGATAATTCGGACGTCGATGAAGACGTTGATTCCGATATCAACTCAGCAACTGACTCCGATAATGATTAATTGAAAGAGAACCCGTATTTTGTATTTTTATCATTAAATTTATCGAATTTTTCGAAAAAAAGTGATTGTTTTATTTATTCACATCATTACAATGAAACAAATCAATTATATGTATGTATCAATAATGTTTGAAGTATATATTAAACCAAAAAGTATATAAAACTGTTGATACTGGGATTGACAGTTTCAATTCTTGGACATAATATACACACCGTTTCAGTTTAGTTAGACGTCATAGTGATTTTATCATATTATCAATTGTCCTCTTCAAAAATATGTTAATACCGTACTGTATCAGATGGCCATAAAGTACCCTCAAAATTGAAGCGTTGATTTCATCAGCCTAAAAGATATGGTTTGCACAAAAATGTACGGCATCATTTTTTCCTAATTCATCTATGTTAATACTATTTAAAACAAGAAATAAAATGTATAAAACTATTATATTTCATTAATCAATGATATTTAAATTTTTACAATAATTTGCAAAATTTCAGTTTTTGCATTTCTCTATAATTTTTTTTAGAACGGTTTCTTTTGAACGGCAATACTATATAACAATTGTATTTTATAATATCATGTTAAAAAAAAGTTCCCGTACAGGTTCAAATGATTTTACAGCTTTATAAATCAAAAATACGATGAAATTAAGATAATTATTGATATACATTCAAGGGAACAATCATTTTTTGACGGCATTACTTTTAATAGTACTTTTGAGTGCTACATAATGTTTTGGAACCGATGCCGTACTTTTTCAAATCACCCCCTGGACTACGGACAGAAAGGGGGTTGCAACTCTCGATTTTTTCCCCTTGTCGCATGATTTTTGTACGGCGTTGCGGAATAATGAATTGAAAGCATTATTGAAATAGTATGACACAGATGCCGTACAAAATCAAATGACCAAATTTACCCCGGTAATTGTCGGAAAATAAAAAAAAATTCCGACTTCGTGGCGCACCATTTTTGTACGGCACTGTGCGCTTTCTTATTATTTTTAATGGGTCTATCGTTGGTAAGAATGCCGTACGAAAATATGTGACCAAAATGTACTGAGTCTACCTGTACTTTTGAATTCTCACCTGCACTCAGTTGGACAGCTTACAAGTGACGGCATAGTGCTGAATCTTATTATTTTATGCTCTTATATCGCTCTAGATAGGTCACCTGGTGGTTCAAATGACCCATCAATTTTTTAACATGGGCTTGTAGTCTACCAAGTCAGATGCTTTTTCACGTTTCAAACTTCTAGATAAGATTGGTCTTATTTTAATTAGCAGAAAATGTCCCACCTTCACGGCGAAAAAATTAAAAGGATAATTTATCATAAGATTATCTTCCTGCCATTTAATATATATCATTTCATTTCAGAGGTATTAAATAGCCTTTCAATTTTGAAAATCACGAGATTAGTTTTTCATCACTAATTCAGTTGTCGTAATTTTTCGTTCATCATTTTAACTTTAAAAGACTAAGTTTTCAACTGCAGCTTATTTACTAAAGATATACTTATCTGAACAATATACTAGTGTATTATATATGCATATTGTATATTAAGTATATAGAAACCTTAACTTTTTGTATTTTCTATATTTTTTGCATATTTCAAATTTTATAAAACACAGAATTCACTCATCGAGATTCAAACATAAACCCTTTTATTCACATAATAAAAAAAAATATAATTTATGAGTACTTATTTATGGATAGTTAAATTAACCCAACACTGAACTTTTCGAGTGGAAGGTATCCATTACACTTACAGCATTGCCGCGTTGTATGACAATAGTCAACCTTTATATCAAGAACGAAACGGGAATCACCATTTTATTAAGTATATTTTTGATATTTAATTAGTCATTGTATCAACCGATATAATTTCGTATGTAATTTGAGTATCAAATATAGTGACGGGGGAACAATAAATTTTTGTTGTTATTGGCTACAGCATACGCTCTCAAGAGACTATGACCACGATAGTTGTCGAATATAGTCGAATATATACTTGCTGGTTGATATACATGTTTTATACATGTTAGTCTCTTTTCTAAGTATTATATATTAAAGTATGTTAATGTAATTGTGGAGGAAACGGGTGTAATGTCCCTCCGGCACAAAGGGAGGATCCTCCGACCAGGCGAGGTGATCATGCCTATCGGGCCACGGCCCAACGGTTGATGTTGGGATGTTGTATATATGCTAATTGCCACGCGAATCTCTATATCGCGATACAGGATTAGTAGTTGCATTGTAGTTCATTACATTCATACGTATCGTTCATACTTCATAGTTAGATGTATCTTTGCTAGATGGCGCTGTTGTATATTTTTCGTTTGTGCTATAATGTGGAATCGCCACATAATCTATATACTGTGAGTTTTGAGCATGCAAGAGCATTCATTCTGCGCTTTAATGTTTTATATAAAACGCACCTGTCATCAGATCACGTCGGTAGTTATTGGCTAGTTTGGCTTTTTTTTCAGTCTTTAGAACCTCCTAAAGTGATTCTACTCTGCCTGACGGAAAGCATGAATAGAATCTAAGAGTTGTGGTCACCATACTCATTGCAAGTGCTGACAATGCAGTATAGTGACCCACGCTATGGCGGCCTTGTGAGATGCTTTTTCACACCCCGCTTGGGGACGTAAAAGGCATGACAGTCATTGTGACAGCGTAAGGCTTACACAGTTACCACGATAACTGTCACCCCTGCATCAATGGGCCATTTTTAATAAATCTTCATCATCACCATCACAAACTTTTAACAGTCCACTGCTCGACATCAGCCTTTCGAGAGGAAGCTTTGGCCTGCTATACCACGCTGGCCAGACAAGTTGGTATAGTGTGTTTAAGTTTGCCTTCGTTTTGTAATGATGTTGTCTTGCATACTTTGTTGCTTTAGTCGCCTTTTATGAACCCACGGGATGAATAGGAGTGGTAACACTATGTATTTTTATTGGATTATGGGGTTTATCCACAAAAGACAAACGTTACTTTCAGCAATCAAACTTTATTGTTAAGAGAAAAGGTATCGACAAGAATACAGAGTTACAACAATAGACATTACACCTCATGACGTGTCTGTTAGTACTAAAGTGACAGTGGCGCCAAATTTAAATTTTCTAGTTTTGTTTTATGAAGTCTAATTCGCCAAATTAAAATTCTTAATCCATCACGTTTCAAACTAAGCAGAGCTTGTACTATGATAACTAGACTGACTGATAGGATACTTATATACTTTTTTTTTGTAAATATATACATGTTACACATAGAAAACACCCAAACTTCGAAACAAATATTACCAGATCATACAAACATTTGGTCCGACCCGAGAATCGAACCCGATACCTCAAGCACAGCAGTCGCTTTCGTTATCGCTACGGCAATGAGGCAGGCATTTTCAATAAATAAGATACGTATTGTTCCAATATATTGGCGTTAAAAAACTGATGCTCACATTTATTCAGAAGCTATGTATAGTACTACGTCTACAGGTAGTAGAGCCACGGCCGGAGGCCCATTGATGCAGGGGTGGCAGTTATAAGCCTCACACTGTCACGATGACTGTCATGCCTTTTACGTCCCCAAGCGGGGTGTGAAAAAGCATCTCACAAGGTCACGATAGTGTGGGTCACCATACTGCATTGTCTGCATTTGCAATGAGTATGGTAACCACAACTCTTGGATTCTATTCATGCTTTCCATCAGGCAGAGTAGAGTCACTTTGGCAGGCTTGTAAAAAAAGATACTGTAAAATTCTTGGCAAACACTTAATTTTCCACAATCGCTGGACGTATTTATATCTTTCAGTGTGAGCCTACTTTATGTATGGGTGTAGGGGCGAATGGTGAGCTCTAACCCTTTTATCGTTATATTGTTTGGAAGGTGACTATTTAACTCTGATTTAGTGTTGGCTCAGACGGGGACGACGGTTAAATTAAGCATAAAATACAAGAACTGTTCAAGTAGTAGTAAGTAGCAATAAAATATTGTATGCTAAGAATTACTTTTATATTGATCTAAACTAAGAGATAATCAGGGAATACTACAGATTTTTGCCACTCAGTGAATACAATTCGTAGTATCTGCTAGTTGCGGATATTTTTTCTCTGATATCCAACACTGAACGACCGGTTTGGTAGTTATGTCATTCTCGAACAGACAACAAGTACCCGCAGTTTCAAGTACCTCTAATCGGGGCACCATGTGAGTGGAAAGTGTGTTTTTTTTGACGCGGTGAAGGCTTTTTGCACTGTACTCTTCGGTGGGACGAAGGGTGTGTGTGGGATTCCTGGAGAACCGGTATACATACTAAACCCCGCAGCGATCTACCTTGGCAGCCATGAGGAGCTCCAGGAACGTATTAGCAGCTTCTGGAGTCCTCCCTGCCGTACCTCACAATTGAGGTATATTCCGGGCACCTCATGCCCCAAGACAAGACGCTATCGCACCTCTCACCGTTCTACACAGTAAGCGGCGGAACAGCGCCCAGTCCCAGACGACACTCCCCGCCTGCACCGGAGTATCACCTGTCTCGGGTCGTTTGCAGTGCTCACTTCGTCCCAAGATGTGGCCGCAGCGACCCTTACCGCGTCCCCTTCGCCACCTCCTTTGAGCGGGATTGGCTCTTTCCCGATCTCGCTCTGCGGTCTTCTTCTGGAGCATAAAATCCTCACAGAAATAGACCGTGGCTTCCTATCCCTCGCCACTAGCCAGCATTACCGCGATCAATGCTGACGGTGAAAGGTTTCATCCGATCCGTCCGACCAGCACTCGACGCTTAGACTCCCATGCAGTGCAGTCCTCGAGCGTGTGCTGGGTGGAGTACCGTTCGGATCCACAGTAATTGAGTGTAATCTAGAAAATAATAGATTTAGACATTGTGTTCAATACTAGTAAATCGCAAAAGGTATCCTAAAAGTCAAGACTGCACAGTTGACGTAGTGGTTTAAGCGGTCGCCTAGCCGCTTCCTACTGCACCACCGTGCTGTGGGTCTGATCCCCACATGTGACAACACTTTTTGTGATCCACAAATAGTTCTTCTAAGTCTGGGTGTTCTTTGTATCCGTTTGCTTTACGTTTGTAAAGTCCCCACGACACACGATTTGTTTGTAGTGCGGGAGTTGTCTATCTAAAAAAAAAGAAAATAGAAAAAAGAGTCAAAAATACCCTTTGTCTCATTCTAATATTAAAAACTGTTCTAATTAGGAAAGTGTATCTAAAATCAGTTATTGGAAACAATTGTACAGACCCTTTATACTTATAATTACATACGTAGATAATGTTGTTTTTACCTTACGGGGGAGTCCTGGTATACATAACACAAGTTGAATCTTGTCATGGTTGCCAGATTTCAACTACTACTTGTGCTCTGCATATTTGTTGTTTATTTATATAACTTAAAGTTTATGTAACATAAGTTTTAAATAAATAATAATGATTATAATTTATTATATTTTAAATTGAGATATAAAACTGTTACAGATGTAAGTAATGTTTAAAAACAAGGATCAAAAGACAAACAATTAGATAAATATTGCTCCCTTACTTTAATGTCTTGAATAAAGGGATAGGCTTATTGCTTGGTGGTTAGTAACTGACTGCCAATCCATAGGTCGTGGGTTGAATTCTCACTCACGATGTTTGATACCAAGCGTGGTATCATTGGACTGGGTGTGGTGCCCGCGTTAGCGGGCAGGCGCTAGGAGGGATCTGGATGTCGTAATAACAGCTGTTCCCGGATCCCTCCTATGTCAGGCGCAGAGTGGCACACCGTGTTGTTTTAGTTGGTCCGATTCCGACACACCACCTCGCCGCAAACCCCGGTGGGGTGACGGTCCGAGGGGGTTTCCACACGTTAAAAAAAAAGGGTGTGTGACACTTGTAGGGATTTAAATGAAACCGCTGTGCACTGTACTATGGGTTCGTAACACTCCTCGGTTTAATTGGCTGTCGCCTTGTACTAAACTCCAGTTTTGTTCTCGTCGTATAAAATGCTTGTAGACCTTATGGCACAACGATAGCGCGATCTAAGTTCATAACAGCTCCCTCTAGTGAACGTAACGGTAACTAATATTTTGGTTTCGACTTTGATCGCACTATGTTGTTATTTGTTTTGTTCTGTGTCGGGTGTCATTTATCTGTAATATACACGTATATCTATTAGTAGTCTGATTAACATAGTACAGGTCCTGCCTGGTTTAAGTTCTATAAAAAATATATATTTATAGATGTTAATAGGCATCGATGAATAAGATCAGTCTTTCGATTACCTCTTTTTTGGAAAAATACACAAATACGAAATCTTTAAAAGAACTTTTTTATTGCCAATTATTTTCTTTCTCAAGGCGAAAATTAATGCATAAGTACCTATCGACGCTTTGAAACAAAACTTTACCACATGATAAACAAGAGCTTTATTTTAGTTTCTACTTCAGTGAATAGACGTACAGCCATCGCTATATATTCGTGTATATATTCGTGGGGCTGGTGTGAACTGAACAGTCAGACGCCTCAGCGCAGCACCTGTATAGGGATTCCCTCGGGGATCGATCTGCCGCCGCCGGCCGAGCTCTAGTGTTGTAGCCGAGGATTCCTATTCTATCAATTGATAACAAACCTAGATTAAAAATCTTACTTTTTATTTCCAGTGGGGTTAAAAAATAGGTTACCGGATCCCACAGATTTTAGTTGCAGGTATTCAGCCTTGACGGGTTCGAATTATTCTTTAAATTTATTAATCCATCTATAGAAGCAATATCTCTTTTATACTATTGTCTTCTTTTCTTATCTTTACACTTTCTTTTAAGGTCACTTCAAACTTTATCTTTTTTTCCCAAAAGTGTCCGGTTGAGCGCAATAGGCTTGTCTTCTACTATGGAAGTGCAAATAAATTACACATATTTATCATAATTTCAGCCTATAATGCGGCCCAGTCTAAACGTTAGGTAAGTAGGCGTTACAGCATGTATAAATATGTATTCAGAAATAGGGTATTCTTTTAATTACATGATAAAAATAACAATAGTGATCGCTAAACTAAGCTTGAAATATTAGAAATTGGAAGGTGATTTTGATAAACCAGAAAGTGATTAGATTTCGCTGAATAATTCCCCAAAGTTTATAAAGCCTGCTAAGTTACTCGGGTTCCTTTGTGTATAACAGCCTAACACCTCTTACAATGGGAATGTCCCCATGCTTCCTCTGTGTGTTGTTACATGGTTAATTTAATATTGTTTTGTTTTAGATATGAACTTTGTGCTATATGCTACGTGTATAGGTAACTGACAATTTATTTGATCAGTATTAGTCATACCTATCCGTATAGCTAGCGTGGTATAGTAGACCAAAACATCCCTTCTAAGGAGAGTATGTTATACTATTACTAAATGAACAATCTGAGAATGAATGCCAGAAAAATAATAAAGAAAAGGTCTCAAATAGCAAAGTACACACCCTTGAGCATCGTCGTCGAGTTGCCAGCTTATCAGTTTTTTATAGGATACACTTTGGAGAGTGTTCGAAGGCTCTTTTCGAACTGATTGAGCCATCTCAATTCCTTCATCGGACCACTAGGCGCAGGCAAAAGTTTCATCCATAAGTTGTTGACATACCCAGAAATCGAACTAAGCGGTTTGACAGCTCGTTTTTGGTGAGAGTCGTCAAGGCTTGGAACAACCTGCCATGGTCTATTTTTCTTGATGAGCTGAACTCTGGAACCCTTAAGAGTAGAGTGAATAGGTTATTTCTGGATGGGCGTGTACCACTTTCGTCTTCATCTACACTTTTGCCTAGAAACGCCTATTCCACTTCAAATATAAATAAATAAATAAAATAAAATACATAACAATATGGCACTAATTAAGAGAAACTGCCTGCTAATTAAGAGAAAAGTTATTTTACTCTTTCATTGTATTGTACATTGAAATATGTTATTCGTGATAATCTTAAATAAAAATTCTGAATTTGAATCATTAGTCCTGCCTATATTTGATGCTATTGTACATTAGTTATTTTCTATTCAATATATATACTTGAATCTAGCTTAAAGTCAGGCAGACTGGTGAACGAGCTTTAAAGAAATAAGAAATATCTGAAAATACTGATCATAACACAATTTAACCGTAAAACAATATTCCTGTAAAACATGTTTGAGCGGACATCACTACGCACCCCTCGCTAATGCTGCGCTCACCCTTTTACTTATTATAATTTTATATTAAACGCGGGCGCCCACGCCTTGGGGATGCCTTTTTTACTTAAATCCTCTGTGTTTTTTGTGTAGATTTTTCTTGAAAGGGACAGTCCTAAGTCTTTATCTAAATATGTGGTGACTCTATGGTGCGTCAGTAAACATGCGAATAACTGTTTGTATTTTGCGTACGTGGTAACAGTATATTCCAATGAGTCTTACTCATTCGGTATTTAAAATTTATAAAAATAAAAACTGAAATAAACATCTCGTTAAACGATTGTTGGTTTATAGAGAGTTTTGGCTGCTTTACACACCGTCAAGTAGAATAAGTAATATTCATTGTTATGAAGACTCGTTTCAGGTTTCACTCTGAAAATAACGACGAAGTCAATTTATGAAAAAACTTGAATTTTTACTTTATGCATTTCGCATAGAATCTGTGGTTCTATTTATCCTATATTTATAGATTCTTCATAAGTTTCAAAACACTCTAATTCTATCCTACATTTTAAAATTCTACTTACTTAAAAAAGAGCAAAAACTGAAATGCCAATTTCTTCCCGTCGTGTTCGTTTATTCAATGAAATGTAAGTGATCTGAACGAAACACTCCATCAGCTGCCGTATTACCCATTACTTTATAATTCAGTATACGGCTCATGAACACTCAATACGGAACATACATTAAATGATGTTGCGTACACCTAGGGCTGCCGCGCTGAAGAAAATATAGCTTCAAAAGTTTCTAATGTTTTTTTGTTGAAAAACTTCACAATTTTTAACATTTTTAAGTCAATGTAAGTGATTCTATCCCATCGTACCGTACAGCATTTTTTGCATCTCGCCTTTTTGATGGTAAAGGTTTCATGTAGACTGATTAAATTTCAAAAAAATAGGAAAAAAGGTGTTAAGAGTGTACCACGTATAAAAATATCTGCAGGGACGTGAATTAAGAATGTTATATTAAATCTTCGATTATGATGATCATGGGTGGTTTGAACCGTAATTAATAATAAACAGAGACACCTCAGATATGCCTTTTTAATCCCAAATTGACAAGCGTACTTATTTATTACTGAATATACAAATATTATCGATAGCTTACACCATTATAACAAAGAAATTATTATCGTTGTCGTCACTATTTGCACAGTGAGGAAACCAAGGCCACAAACGTCTTTGAAGCAGACACTCAACATATTGCACATTGCGTTACAGTTTTGTATGACAATCTTAATAACAAATAATCGATGTAGATAGAACACCATTACTTCCTCCAAAAAAGGTAGTACTACTTTCTTAGGTAGCAGAGCCACGCTGATTTCAGCACGAGTTGGCCGGCTTGACCGGTGCAGTACTACCCTCCCACAAAAGACCAACCTAAAACGTCAGCATCCGTGTTGTCGTGTTTCGTTGGTAAGTGTGAGACCGGAGGCCCATTGATGCAGGGGTAACAGTTATCGTGGTAACTGTGTAAGCCTTACACTGTCAGGATGACTGTCATGCCTTTTACGTCCCCAAGCAGGGTGTGAAAAAGCATCTCACAAGGCCGCCATTGTGTGGGTTACCATACTGCATTGTCTGCAATTGCAATGAGTATGGTGACCACAACTCTTGGATTCTATTCATGCTTTCCATTAGGCAGAGTAGAGTCACTTTGGCAGGCTCTTAATATATATATAAAAAAAAAAAAAAAAATAAAAAAAAAAGAAAATCTCTGTAGACAACCCTAGTTGTGAGTGACATTACACTGACATTCAATACGGCGCGTGGGGGAGTGAAGGGTTAAGTGTCAGGTTATTGTCTTCACACCTCGGTGTCGGTGTCCGGTGTCGTACACGTCACACAGATGGCAGCCTTATTTTTATGTCGCTGGTAGAAAATTATATGGTCATTTACGTATAATTTTTGTCTACAGCAGTCCAGGGTCCAGATGACCGATATGTCTTGTATTATCCATTGTTTTATAGATTTAACATTGAAATATCGAATTACGGGTTTATTTATGTTATAATGGCTGATTTAAGATTTTGCACTAGTCTCTTTAACTATTGTCCGAGATAACTAATTTAAGAAAATAGAATTAATGTTCATGTGTCCAAATTATGAGAAATTATGATAAATTAAGTTTTTTTTTATTTCTTCAAGGAAATATTTATGTGGAACCAATAATAAGTACCATTCGATTCCAATTTTTTTTCAGTATAGCATACCAAAATGACTCTATTCTGTCTGATGAAAAGCATGAATAGAATCCAACAGCGGTGATTGCCGTACTCACTACGAATGAAGACAGTGCAGTATGGCGACCCACGCTATGGTAGCCTAGTGAGATGCTTTTTTACACCCCGCTTAAAGGACTCGGGATCGTAGTGGTAGGGAAACACGTACACTGGTAATGAATTAAAGGCTTCAACCGGTTTGCACAGGCAGAAAGAACCGAACCGTTTAGTCCTGGAGCGTATGTCTACCATTCTGAAACGGTGACTTCCAAGGCCAGCACGAGCTGTCCAGAAAAAAAAGAGAAAGAAATAGAATAGAAAAATAAAATAGAAAATAATTAAATAAAATTTAAAATGGAACAATTTAAATAAAAAACCGTAACGTATGACTTATTCATAAAAACCAGTTTCACAATCAGGAAGTTGTTAAACCTCGTACTTTTTTATTTGGTTATCTTTAAACGAATTGAGACAGAATTTAAAAAATTAAAACAGAATCGAGTCTACACATACTTATATACTTATATAATGTACTATCAAACTTTGAATATAATTACCGTGATGCATAAAAGTGTCACGTCGGACCAGCATTTCATTTCAACTTCTTTGTCAGCCTTATTTGAATTTTATACCGATTCTATACGCATTCGACGCAATTTGAAAACAATTTATAGTTGAGATCAAATACAATTGAAAATGTATTTCAATGTATTCATAGAATACATTCGCCTGCTTTACATTTATTTTGCTGTGTGCACAAACAGCTGTCTTCAAAGTCATGACCTTTAAGCATCTCTTTATGCTCTAAACCATCCTTCAGAGTTAAAAATCAATTCCATACGAAATACATATAAAATGTCGACGCCGTGATGTTATCAAATTTGCAAAACCCTGTAATCCCGTACTGTCTTTGCTCAAAGCCATTTTCAGTAATTTGAAATTATCTTTACAATATTATGAATAAACAATGTTATATATTTCCTTTCGCATCCAAGTTGTGTAGAAAAATAGTTCAAAATAAACTATGAGGATACAGAAAAAATAATTAAAATCAATGCTTAAACCATAGAAAACAAATGCATGCAAAGACTAACACACTTACACATATAAAATTCACTCACACAGAATACGACTGTTCAATCATTCGTCATATTCATAATTATATTTCCCCATATCTTAATATAAGAGCCTAAAGTAAGCTACCACGCTTCCTCCAGAGACTATGTTATTAATTGCCTAATAAGGTAGAGCACTGGTACCCATAACAAATATTGGATCTTATCTTGGGTATCAGACTTCACTTCTCTATTTACATGTTGTATATAGCTATTGTAAGTGCTTGTTGTACAAACACGTTTGCTAATCTTCTAAGGTGAACCTCTTAAGTGAACAGATACATCTATCATCGATCGACAATCCCGTGAGATAGATAGATTCAAATATTTCAATTATTTTTGATTTCAATTTTCACGAGATTCTCTTCATGAGAAACGGTGATATCGACAAAACGGTGATATGATTGCGCGATGCTCTAATCGATCTATCACTACAACAGAAATTCATTTATTTTGCTCTATCTATCAACCTATCGCCGTTCAATGCTGAATGAAGGCCTTTTTTTTTTTTTGTTTTTTTTTTTAACGTGTGGAAACCCCCTCGGGCCGTCACCCCACCGGGGTTTACGGCGGGGTGGTGTGTCGGAATCGGACCGACTAAAACCACACGGTGTGCTACTCTGCGCCTGAGATAGGAGGGATCCGGGAACCGCTGCTGTTACGACATCCAAATCTCTCCCAGCGCCTGCCCGCTAAAGCGGGCACCATCTGCGGATAAATTCTCTATTTAGGCGACGTACGGCACACGTGCACATCACCTCCTCGCGGCTGGCCACTATAGCGGATGGAGGGGAAAACCCGTCCCGTCCACCCGCGGCCACACTCAAGGCGGCATGAGGCGCTGGTATGCGCGCCTCCGCCGCCCGGCTCGCCGGCGGCGAATTGGGTCCGAGTGGATATCGTCCTCCCGGGCCTTCTCCGCCACCTCCTTCCGCGAAATTACGTCTTCGCAGAAGGTTGCGACCGCGGTAAAACAACTGTCGCTACCGGCCATGGAGCGTATGACGGCCGGTAGCGAGAGATCACCTCCAATAACTGCAGTGAGGACCCCACGCTGCGCCGCCCAAGCGGAACAAACTGCTAGCGTGTGCTGAGCCGAGTCCTCACTACAGTCGCAGTGGTGACAGGCGGGACTCAATTCCCTCCTGACGACCGAGTGCAGATACTTCCCGAAGCAACCGTGCCCGGAAAGGACCTGCGTCAGTCGGAAGGAAAGGGTCCCATGCTGCCGCCCTGCCCACTCGGCGATGACCGGCTGGAGAGCCTCCACGGCGGCAAAGCCAACACGTGGAGCCTCCAGCCGGGACGACCAACGAGCTATCGTGGCTCGACGAGCGGCCTCTCGCCACTGGCGTATCTCTTCGGGCGGGGGCCGTATGCCGCTACCCGCCCGGAAGTCAGCCGTCCGCCGATAAACTTCGGCGAGCACTTCCGCCTCCAAATCCCACGGGGGAGTTCTGGCCTAGGCGCACGCCGCCTCCGTTGATACGGTGCGGTAACCACGTATGGCTCTAACCGCCAATATCCTCTGAGGGCGCCAGAGGCGAGCCCTATTCTGGGCGGTCAGAGCCGCCGCCCACACCGGTGCACCATACAGTGCCATTGACCGGACAACTCCCGTGTATAGCCGTCTCGTCGCGACGCTGGCTCCACCCAAATTGGGCAAAAGTCGCCCAAGGGCGGAAGCAGCGCCGACCAGCTTTGGAGTAAGCTGTCGGAAGTGCTCGTCGAAGAGCCACCTGCCGTCTAGGATCAGGCCCAGATACTTCATCTGGGCCTTAATCGGTACGAGGACCGAATTGACAACGATAGAGGCGGCGGGGGGTGGACCACGACGGGGCCCATGAAACAAAAGGGCCTCCGTCTTATCTAGGGCCACCCGTAAACCCAGCGCCTCAATGCGCCCGACCACCAAAGAGACTCCCACGGAGGCCAGGCGCGCCGCCTCTTGAAAGTTCGCCCCCTGGGCCGTGACCAATGTGTCATCGGCGTAACAAATTACGCCCAGCCCGGGGGGAAGACGACCTCGAAGGGCCCAGTCGTATCCCATATTCCACAGGAGTGGTCCGAGGATAGACCCCTGTGGAACACCGCACGACATGGACCGCCGCCTCAGAATACCATCTCGGTCCTCGTACATGACGGTACGCTCCTCAAGATAGTCTGCCACAAGCCGCCTCAGGTACTCTGGCACCCCGTGGTAGTGGAGTGCTTCCCTGATGCAGCTAAATGGCAGACTATTAAATGCGTTGGCGATGTCCAACGACACCGCCAGCAGCACGCCGCCACAGCTCACCGCCTCTTCGGTCACGGCCCTCAGGCGCAACACAGTATCGACTGTCGAACGCCCGGGTCGAAACCCGTATTGGGCGTCCGACAGATCGGGGCCCACCTCGCAGAGGTGCCGAACGATGCGGGCAGAGAGTATCCTCTCAAACAATTTATCCGCCTCGTCCAGCAACACGATGGGCCTATAAGCCGCGACCGAATCGGCCGGCCGTCCCGGCTTCCGTAGTAGGACCAGCTTCCCGCTCTTCCAGCCCTCAGGAAAACGTCCGGACGCCAAGCTGGCGTTTAGGACTTCCCCGAGGTGATCCGACATGTGGTCGAGGGTTCGCGCCAACACTCGGGCAGGTATTCCATCTGGCCCAGGGGCGGTGTTCTTAGAGCGAATCCGTAGAACGACCGCCCCTATCTCCGATTCCCTGACGGGCGGAACATTATCTCCGTTCCGTCCCCCGTCGTCTTCGACCATGAAGGCCATCGACGGGGGTGTGTGCTCCGCCCGCTGCGGGAAAAGACCCTCGACCACTTCCTGCAGGAAGCTGGGCTGGAGTGTCTCTGTAAGGGGGGGGGCCGACGTGCGGAGCTTTTGTCGCACCGCACGATAAGGGCGACCCCAGGGGTCACGATCGAGACCCTCCAGCATCTCCTTCCTCTTCAGTTCTTTGGCGCGGCTAATGGCCAGCTTCAGAGTTTTTCGCGCCTCTCGGTACTCCTCATGAAGCTGGTCCTCCTCGCCATCTACGCGGTGTCGCCGCCGACTATGGGTGTAGGACCTCCGGGCACGAGTACAGGCCGCGCGGAGGTCCGCCAACTCCTGGGACCACCAGTAAACCTCCTTCCGTGGAGGCTGACAACCTCGGATGCGGGGCATGGCCGCATCGCAAATTTGCGTAATCGCATCGCGGAAACGACCAGCCCCCATGTCGACCTCCTCGGTCGGAGCCTGCGGAGACAGCCAGGAGTGAATAATGGCTGCCTCCTCTAGTAGGTCCCTATTCAGTTTGGCTACAGCCCACCGCGGAAAGCGAGAAGAGCGCCGCGCCGCGTGACCCCTACTGGGGTCCTGGGTCCGGGAGAGCTCAAATCGGATGTAGAGGTGATCCGAGAGCGTCTCAACCTCTTCCAGGACGCGCCAGTTCCTTACTCGTGCGGCGAGGGCAGGGGTAGCGAACGAAAGGTCCACTATCGATCCTCCCTGCTGTCGCACGCACGTGTTGGTGGAGCCTCTGTTAAGCAAACAGAGGCCCACCGAGGCTGCCCACTCCTCTACGGCCTCGCCCCTTGCGTCTGTCCTGGGAGAACCCCACGCAACGGACTTTGCGTTGAAGTCCCCCAGCACAAGGACGTGCCCAGACGCTAGTCGCCGCATCGAGGTCTCTATGTCGTTGAGAGAGGCCTCGAAGTCGCTCAAACTCCGGTTGGGGGAGAAGTATACACCGTATACGGTGATCCCCCCCCACTCAGCAGCAACATATCCAGTACCCTTGTCTCTTAACGACAAGGGCGGGGAATGAGCCGCTGTGGAGCCGACGACTGCCACGGAGCAGTCCCGGTCACCCATCCAGTTTGGACGGGGAGGAACATGATAGGGCTCCGCGACTACAGCTACACCGATCGACCACTGTGCCATGGTTTGTAAGAAAAGATCCTGCGCCGCGGCACAGTGGTTCAGGTTCGTCTGGACAAGAAGGCTGGAGACTTGATCCATTACTGGACTGTCTCGACAACCTCCTCCATGGGCGACGACGTCGTCTCACGTACGACCTCAGAGGCAGCCTGGATCGATTGGCTGGCCCTTGACGTCTGCCGATAATAACGGGATGGCTTACAGCCCCCCTGCCCTATCTGGTGATTGGCGGGTTTGTTACCCGCCGCACACGCTGGGCAGTGAGGGGCCGCAGAACATTCTACTGCCTTGTGCCCCGGTCGACCGCAGCGGAAACAAAGTCCGTTGCAGTCCAAACTATTGTCGCACTTGACACGAGTGTGTCCCTCACCAAGGCATTTAAAACACCTCATCGGTCTCGTTGCCAGAATTGTGACTCTGGCGTTTACGAGACCGATGAGTATCTTGCCAGCGTCGGCCAAAACTTTGGCCGACGCTATGGGACAACTTACCCACACCGCACCAAGGCCCCCCGGACCGGGGCGGACGGTGCCAACCCTGATGTTATCCGTGTTGCATCCAGTCCTCTCCTGAACTGCAACACGGACATCTTGGGCTGTTACTGAGTCGTCCAGGCCTGAAATGCGCAGTTCCGCGCACTTTGTTGGCCTGGCGATCTTGACACCATCCGTGGCTGCAAACATATTTCGCAGTTTCTCCGCAAACGAATCTGCTGTCTTTGCGCCTTCAGCCCCGGGGAACTCCAAGACTCGAGCTCCCGTTTGGGCGAGGCGCAACTTGACCCCTACCGTCCCGAAATCAGTGGCGAGACTGTCCCGGGCCTTCTTGAATAAAGTCGCGTAGGACAGTCCGCCACTTACCGCCTCCGGCGATACGGTAACTACTATAGCCGCGGTTTTTGGCGGCCTTAGCTTCCGTGGCTTCTTGGTGGTGTTTGACACCGATGGCGACTGCGGGGTTGGAGCTGCTTTCTGGGCAGCCTTTTTATCCCGCTTTCGGGACTTCTTCTTAGCTCCTCCGACTAATTGCCAACCGTCATTGGAGGGGGCAGATGTGGAGGGACCAGGCGTAGGTGTTGAAGTGAGGAGCGGAGGAAATTTTGCTACACTCTTTACCGCCGTTTTATGTCCTGCGACCGGTGCAGCCGTCTTGGTTGCTACCTTGGCCGCCTGTTGTGTCCTCGTGGCATCAGTAGATGCAGACACTAACACCGCTGTCGCATATGATTTGCGGCCACTTGTAGCAGAAAGCGGAATCGGTGCTGATGCGGCCTTTCGCCTATCTGCAGCGAGTGGTGGCCGGATAATGGGAGCTGGGGGTAATCTCGCCTCCAGGCTCGCGAGACGTCCGTCTAGCATATGCCCTACTGCCTCCATAATTTGGCGCAAGTAAGCATCGCTGACGTCACCTGAACCGGGAGTGGGGGCAGTTTGCTTCGAAGCCGTCACCTGTCGCTTAGAGATACCCACCTGCGCCCGAAACTGGGCAAACTCGGCGCTCAGCTTAGCCACCTGCCCGGTCAGGCATTCATTAGCAGCCTGAAGGCGAGCTACGTCCCCAACGAGGGTTTCGACGACCCCAGCAATTGCGGAGGAGGAGTCCTTAAGGGCCCTAACGAAGGTGCTCTTAAGGTTCCTAGATTTGGTAGCCACCTTTTGGATGATGGCCACCCCAGCATTTGCTGTCTCCTGCAAAGATATCGTTGTTTGGGGAACAGAACCCCTTTCCACTGGCTCTCGGATCTTCTGCAGGAGATCTGAAATCTCCTCCTCCGCTGCACTTTCTCCCTCCGCTCTAACCCGTCTATAGGCTTCTGCCTTCGAGAAGACAGAACCTGAAGGGGTAGAGATGGTCGTGCGTGACCTGCCTCGGCGGCTGCTTCCCACTTTAGGAAGTAGCATCTCCTGGGACGTGTCACTCTCCTCGTCCCTGGAGCGTCCGCGTTTTCTGCTGTCGCAGATTTCCACTTCTGTGGACTCCAGTACGTCCATAGTCGTGCTTGGGTTACCGTTATCCGACGGATGGGCGGACTTGGAACGCAATCGCTCCGATTTTCTTTTTTGGCTCCCAGCAGACAAATTGACTTCTGGGAGCCCTACTGAAATAGGAGCCCCAAGTATAGGTTCCTCCTCGTTCGAAGAGAAGTCAGTTCCCGGCTTCCCTTTCTTATTCCTCTTGTCGTCTTTAATGTTTTTGTTTAAAAAGGTTTCCATAGTTAGACCCACGAGTGGGGGAGAACTAAAAGTCGACCCGGGCAGAGATCCCCCAATACCCGGGCAAGCGTAAATTTGTGCCCAACTGAGGGGTCCGCAGGTGCCTCAGCTGGGAGTGTGCTTACGACTGAACTACCCATCAGCCATGCATCCCCTGGCCACACACCAGAACACGGGATTTGGGGTAATTTTTTAAAGAGGTTTTCTTCCTCGCAGTCCGGGCGGCTAAGCCAAGACCCTCGCCCCCGATTTGTGTCGCGAGACATAACCACGACACTCCTTTCGGGATTACGATGTGACAACGGTGGCAGGAAGATTAAATCTTTCAATGCCTGCTCGGCGGCAGTGTGAGTACACACCGAGCCCGTTCTCCTTTCTCCACCATTGACAGTGGAGAAACGCCGACCCATGAAAGGGTCCCACCATCATGATTTTTTATCGAGGTTTTCCTCCTCATTGCTCCGAAGAGCGAAGAGCCAACAGAGGAATCGACAAAAATGCCCGCTCTGTTGGACCAAGCCTCAACCGAATGGCCGAAGAAAATGGCCTCCTCTTCTTCGTGCTAGAATATTAGCCGTTGGCGGTGATATTCTCTTCCAAATGGCACAGGAAGAAACAGTGCCGTCGCCAACGTTACCAGGGTGCACCACGTGGAGGTTTTCTAGCCCAGCACCCCATGCTGAATGAAGGTCTCCCCCAAGGAACGCCAACCATCCCGGTCTTGGGCAATTCGGATCCATCCGCTGCCAGCCACCGTCTTTAAATCGTCGGTTCATCGCGCCGCAGGGCGCCCTACACTACGTTTACACAATCGTGGTATCCACTCTAGTACGCTTCGGCCCCAGCGACCATCGGTTTGTTCAGAGACATGGCCGGCCCACTTTCACTTCAGCGTACTGATTCTCCATGTGATGTCAGTTACTCTAGTTCTCTGTCGAATAACAAAATAATAAATAATAATTATTTTACTATCTAAGGTAAACTTTTGAAACATTAAAACATTTGATTTTATATACGTTTACTCGTACATATTAGTTTTAAGAACTTCTGCACTAGGAATATGTTTATCCATACATTGTGTGGGACTGTATAAACATTCAGAAAACTGATACTAACAATATCCAAAATTAGAAAAATATTTGTGAACACAAAATGTTGTCCCATGTGGGGATCGAACGCTCAAACTCTGTGTAATAGGAAGCAGCGAGGTGTCTGCTTAATTCCGTGTAGTCAACTATCTACTATAGCTATCAGTACACTGTTTTTGCATGAAGTTCGGCTTTTGTGCAGCCTTTTACCGGATCTAAAGTATTGAGTTGTCCATTCACTAGATAAGTGTTGATCACGCCACGTTCTCCAAAGCGTAGCCTTTACTACAGCGTGTACACGCGAACCGTAACAAACGTGTCGTAAACAAACACAGAAATTGCATCGTAAACAAACCTCTGCTTAATCTTTAGTACGAAGAGTTGAGGCTATTTAAGGTCCTTAGGATTGGAGTACACCAGACTATAATATGTATTAATTTTACATTCGAACAGAGTATTCTAAAAGTTCTTAATTAATCTGGAGAAGATTGTTCCTCTGTCAAGTTTGTGGAGAATTCTCTTTTCTTTTTAAATTAAGAGCCTGCCAAAGTGACTCTACTCTGCCTGTCGGAAAGCATGAATAGAATCTAAAAGTTGTAGTCACCATACTCATTGAGAATGCTGACAATGCAGCATGGTGACTCACACTATGACGGCCTATTAAGATGCTCTTTTACGCTTCATTCGGGGATGTAAAAGGCATGACAGTCATCGTAGCATTGTAATGCATCACTTACCACGACAACTGTCACCCCTGCATCAATGGGCCTCCGGCCTCGCACTCACCAACGAAACACGACAACACGGATGCTTTCGCTTTAGGTTGATCTTCTGTGGGAGGGTAGTACTGACCCGGTCGAACTGGCCTGTTCATGCTGCAATCACCGGGCTCTACTACCTAGTAAATTCTAAATAACTCTATTTATGTAAGGGGGTTGTAACATCTATCTTATAAAAAGAGAGGATCCACCATAGTCGTTGAAGACGCAAAGTGAACATGGGTTGTGGTCCGTAGGATAAACGTTGATATAGTATTATACTAATGAGCATGATGAGGGATTAGTATTTACCTTATAATTCAGTGTGTCTGCATCAGACGAGCTATCCATAGCAGAATAACCACAGTACTCACTTTATTTGAATTTACAACGTTATTAATGCTATAGATTTTTACAATCTGCTTGGTATACCACGGTTTCTGAATATATCTTTGAAGACAATTGATAAATTTCATAGTTACCTGTCTGGTCGCCGGCAACGTACTCGTATTGAGGACTCGGCGTCCTCTTAGTGCAGCATTTCTGCTGGTGCTTTCTTTGTGCTCTTCTAACACCTTTATGTAGATGATATACAAATATAAACACGACCTTCGGTATACTTATTACCGAAGGCATTTAACACAATTACTGCTAATCTACGTCGCATTTTCGAATGGAGTTACATATTATGGACTGAAGGTTAATCCGGTAAAGACGCAGGTAAATGTTATTGGCAGTGCCAGGGCGGTTTCAACTGATAACAGGCCACAATGGCCCCAGGCTCAATTCAGAAGTTTCTCACCACTCTGGGGATCAGTACTACTTGAAAAAAATTAGTAATCTATTTACATAAATAGCATTTACCTTGCATCTGCAAGGTTTTTGTGAAAGTTGCGTAACTTTCTTGCGGCTGTAAGTAGGGCTGCACTTGCACAAGCACTTCTCCTTCCGACTCTCAACTATACTGATGTCAGAAATCATCTAAACCTCATAGAAGTACACCTTAATAAGCATGAGCAACTTCAAAATCTCTATATGTAATCCGTATTTTTGGCCAAGAAAAATTTAATCGCATCTCTGGATTTTGTCATATAGAGCAAGAGCCCGTGAGTGCCAGACTTTCGTCATTTTATAAAAGCTGAAAGTTCTTCTATGTGTGTCCCTAGTACAGGTAAGAATGATCCCCAAACATGAAGCTGAGACAGCGGTGGCTTTGGCAGATAACAGGCAACAAAGGTATGTAAAATTCCATCTCAAATTCGTCATAATATAAAACTTGATTTTTTTATATTTGATTCATAATAATATCAAAACTCGCGTTGCTCATTGCCAGACAGTTAGTATGGTCCCAACCCTCTGCCGGACACCCCTAAACTATTATAATTTATAATTATACTTACGTTATATTATAAAACCTAAATTTAATATATAATTTTTTGGGAGCCTATTAAACCATGTTTACATAGTAGCCGGACAGTTTCGAAGGTTCTATCATCTTGCCAGACGCATTCAAAGTGAGCAGTAATCGGGAGAGCAAGGAGCGAATACAGTAACTAAACGTTATATTATAAAACCTAAACTTTATATATAATTTTTTGGGAGCCTATTAAACTATGTTTATATAGTAGCCGGACAGTTTCGAAGGTTCTATCATCTTGCCAGACGCATTCAAAGTGAGCAATAATCGGAAGAGCAAGGAGCGAATACAGTAACTAAACGTTATATTATAAAACCTAAGTTTCATATATAATTTTTTGGGAGCCTATTAAACTTTGTTTACATAGTAGCCGGACAGTTTCGAAGGTTCTATCATCTTGCCAGACGCATTCAAAGTGAGCAGTAATCGGGAGAGCAAGGAGCGAATACAGTAACTAAACGTTATATTATAAAACCTAAATTTTATATATAATTTTTTGAGAGCCTATTAAACTGTTTATATAGTAGCCGGACAGTTTCGAAGGTTCTATCATATTGCCAGACGCATTCAAAGTGAGCAGTAATCAGGAGAGCAAGGAGCGTATACAGTAACTACTGCGAATGAAACAGAGCGTTTAGTCTATTGCGGGATTTCACTGCGCACCCATTGTTATTAATTTCAAATTTTGCAGTTTATTTTTTTCTTAATCCAGAAATTTCATTAATTATTTTTTACAATTTCAATAACAAATATTTAAAATAATACTGAGTAAAATTTTTCTCATACAATGTCAATCATGTCGAAAATCTAATAATTTAATTGATATTATTTTTCATTTTTAAGAAGTTTATTATTGTCAATGCTATTAAAATTATAAAGCCAATGAAACAAAGTAAATCAAATATTAGTGTTTATTATACCAAAGGATACATTTTTTTAAGATAAGAAATTTACAGAGAAATTAATTTATTTTAATTAAATCTAAATATTTTCATTATTTTCATCGTTATCGCGCGCTCACTAAATCGGTCCACACGTTAGCAGTTTAAACGTCGTAAGTGCTGCGAGTACAATTCGGACCGCCTTTGAATGCGTCTGGCAAGATGATAGAACCTTCGAAACTGTCCGGCTACTATATAAACATAGTTTAATAGGCTCCCAAAAAATTATATATGAAACTTAGGTTTTATAATATAACGTTTAGTTACTGTATTCGCTCCTTGCTCTCCCGATTATTGCTCACTTTGAATGCGTCTGGCAAGATGATAGAACCTTCGAAACTGTCCGGCTACTATATAAACATAGTTTAATAGGCTCCCAAAAAATTATATATTAAATTTAGGTTTTATAATATAACGTAAGTATAATTATAAATTATAATAATTTAGGGGTGTCCGGCAGAGGGTTGGAACCATACTAACTGTCTGGCAATGAGCAACGCAAGTTTTGATATTATTATGAATCAAATATAAAAAAATCAAGTTTTATATTATGACGAATTTGAAATGGAATTTTACATACCTTTGTTGCCTGTTATCTGCCAAAGCCACCGCTGCCTCAGCTTCATGTTTGGGGATCATTCTTACCTGTACTAGGGACACACATAGAAGAACTTTCAGCTTTTATAAAATGACGAAGGTCTGGCACTCACGGGCTCTTGGACCAATATGTTCAAATGGCTTCAGATTTGCTCCCGCCGGAATACTCATACCTTCAGTTTTCTCTATAATATCCTCTTTAATTCAAGAACTCCATTCTACCTCAAAGAATGATTCAAATTCCTTAATGACATTTTGATTCCTTAGTAATGGTTCCTTAGTGTTTGTAGTTATTTACTGTATCTACAAATAAACATTGTTTTGTGTGTGTGTGTAGAATTCATGTACACCAACTGTTGTAAATTAATTGTAAAACAGTAGATTATTTAGCATAATTATTCGGCTGTGGCACAGATATACGATGTTAGCATTAACTGTCAGTATTCTCTTTGCAAATTATCGACAATATAACCATGTTACATGGATGACTCGTCTGTGCCTATCATCGGCATAACTCAATTGACATCGAATTGATATTCGTTTAAGCGTCTATAGTTACTCGATTTTGTTGATTTTGCGTTTTGTGGTTGTAATTTGTTAATTAGCGATCATGAAATAGTGACAGTTTAGCGGTTTTTGTGTGTGGATTACAACTATTCCTTTACTATTTGTTACCGGACGCAGGACGGCAAAACCAAAATGAAGGATAATGCTTTTGGCAGTTTATGTATGTATAAATAAATAAATATTTTGGACAATTTACACACAAATCATCTAGTCTCAAACTATGCAGATCTTGTACTATATGTACTAGACGACAGATAAAATACATTTTAACTTTTTTTTTCGTAAATACATACATATTGAGTAGTCCAAAAGAGTGACGTCACAATTTTGTATTTAGTTTAGTTTAGTTAGATACAAAGAAAACACTCAAACTCCGAAATATATATTTGCAGATCATTTAGTTCGACCCAGGAATCGAACCAGAGACCTCAAGCACAATCAAATATATATGTTATGTATATTTTTATGTTCACCGTAGTGCATAAACTATTAAACGGATTGTAATGAATGATGGGTCAATGGATTTGTAATAATGGCCCGGGTTACATAGGCAATATAAATTTTATCAAAATTTTATGTGAGGGAATTTAAATTTCAGATTCCAACCTTGAAAAAAATTAAACTGAGATAATTACGATAATTATGCACGTGTTTGATGTTAAAAGGAAGGCCTTCGCAGCACATTACAGATACATACATGTATGTCATATTATTGTGGTTAAAATGTATGTCATACAGTATGTGTGGTCCAGCCGTTTCACTTATTTACTCGTCTTAGTAAACAACAAACCAACATTAAGTTAGTATATTAAAATCTCTAACTAATATTTGTCCGTGTGGTGACGGATTAAGAATACATAGTGTTATCACCGCTATTCATCCCGTCGGTGTCGTAAAAGGCGACTAAGGGAACAAAGTATGCAAGACAACATCATTACAAAGAGAAGGAAAACTTGAAACAAATCCCATTCCAACCCGTCTGGTCAGCGTGGTATAGTAGGTCAGTCGTCGTAACACTGTAATGCTTACACAGTTACCACGACAACTGTCACCCCTGCATGAATGGGCCTCCGGTCTCACACTCACCAACGAAACACGACAACACGGATGCTGGCGCTTTAGGTTGGTCTTCTGTGGGAGAGTAGTACTGCTCCGGTCGAGCCGACCCGCTCGTACGGTAATCAGCGTGGCTTTACTACCTACTTAGTTTCAGTTTCAGAACCAATGATTGCAGTTACCGGCATTTTTCAAATTCTCTTCAAGTTAATTCTATTTTTAGTTTACGACGTCCCCGCAAAATTGATTTGGGTTTAAAAAGCTCACTTTACTGCCTTAAAGGGAAAAAGTATATCAAATATCATCAGGTTTTAACTAACATCGAAATACCAGCAAAACTGTCAGGTTTACACAGCGGTCAATTAAGAAATTACATAATTAATTTAATATTTGAAACTTACCAACAAAGTCAAATTAGTTAGACAAGTTTTCCACAAAAGTGTCCTTTGATAAATAAATAATCCCTCCAAATGCCTCTAAAATCACTATAGCTAGTACTAAAGTCGTAAAGCGAGCTGGCAACACTCGTTAAACTAACGTTTACAAAGGTTAACACAAACTTAGCCTCCATCAAACGTTCCTAACACAACGTACCAACAAATTTCTTAATTAAAACTCTTTTTTCCCTAAAGGCTAGTTTAGATCGGCGGGCGAGTCGCGGAATGCCGCAGAAGCCTTTAATTAATGTCGTTGTGAGATCCTTAATTGCGATCCGGCGTCGCTTTGATACGCAACCGTGTCTTGAACTGACGCCTCGTGCTGCTTCTGTCTCGCTTCGCCTTACACTCGAGCTACGAGTAAAATTAAACGATAATCATCTTAAAAATACTGCTATTAATATATTTTGTGTGGGTACATTGTGTAGCTAAAAGTATAGAAATTTGCAAAATCAAAAAATTAAGTTCAAAATATATTTTATTACTTACTCGTAAGTTTTCTTAGAGTGAAAAGTCAGTAACAATATCAATTCGATACTTTAAATTATATTTTAGTAAATTGCAAGTAATAGCAAGACAATAAAACATTTAGTTTACTTCACTCGAGCTACGAGTAAAATTAAACGATAATCATCTTAAAAATACTGCTATTAATATATTTTGTGTGGGTACATTGTGTAGCTAAAAGTATAGAAATTTGCAAAATCAAAAAATTAAGTTCAAAATATATTTTATTACTTACTCGTAAGTTTTCTTAGAGTGAAAAGTCAGTAACAATATCAATTCGATACTTTAAATTATATTTTAGTAAATTGCAAGTAATAGCAAGACAATAAAACATTTAGTTTAAGAATTCAAAAAGCTCCTCGATAACATTATCCACTGTTTTTCTTAAAATAAGTAAAACTACTTTAAGTTTATTCAAAAAAGTATAAAAAAATCTGGACATCATTACAATCTTTGTACCTAATTAATATTAATATAATTTTTTTCTCGATAAGTATGTTAAAATTATAAAACTACAGCATTATTAATAGCTAATTAATTTATTTCTGAAAATATGTAGTTCTGATTACCATAATTACATAAGTGAAGGTTTTATACAGATGGTTAATCTAATGATTGTAAGTCACATATCATAAAATTTTACTAATTATTATTAACAAAAATTCCCCTCAAGCATCAGTCCTGAGCATGCATCGTTCGCTTTAAAATTGAAGTCTTGAAAACCTGGTAAAGTGGTTTTTTGTCGTCTCGCTTCACACCTCGGCGGCAAGGCACGCCAAGCGACGCGGAGTACGCGAGGCGCAAATAAGCTCATGTGTAATTAGGCTTACAAGGAAATTAACGTGTGACGTGTTTACTAAATATAATTTAAAATGGCTTTACTTCTGTGGTTTGTTTTTAAATTTAATTTTAATGATAACAAATGGCCAGTCAAAGGGATAGGTGAGAACTATGTACCATCTCTTGTCTAATTTTTTTTCCAAAATATAAGATGTGTGTAAAGCATTGTACGTCCTAGTATATGTTACAATGGAATATTTAGCAAAGTTCATATCGAGTTTAGGTCGAGATTTAGACGGCAGCGACGACTCTTGCAACCGATTCAAATCATCTTGAAACGCCAACGTATCTTCAGTTAAAGATATTCGTTTTAACTCACTGTCCTTTAAAAAGTTAACCATTGTATTATTTAAAAAAGAATTTCATTAGCATAAAACGTCAGAATAGGCTAGATGACACCTTAGTCAAATTAGTTACTTTTTATCATCTGTCAAAACGACAATTTTGTACGAAAAATGTACTAAATACCAAATTGTGACGTCACTGTTTTAGACTACTCAATTGAACAATATATTTCACTGTATATTTGTTTCGCGATATTAGTTTTAATGAAGTGGACATTGGTATTTATTGCCGATACAGTCATCTACCCAATTATCTTTATGTCTTTTGTTTTTGTCAGTTGCGTCTGACCTTACGGAGTACATAGATTTTACAGTTCTTATTTACACTTACTTTTACTTGAGACACATAAAAACGACAGTTCTACATTAATATCATAAACAGTCGGCAAAGTCGTTTTTTTTTTAATCCAAATCAGCTTAAAAAACTTAAGAAATTTCACCAATATCCTACAAATAAAATATATTTTGTTTAATCCATGTTTGCCTTTATCTCACAAAATGGGTATTTGGTTAATCAGTCAATAGTTAGTTTCAAAATAAGATTTCAGTATTAAAAACTTTGAATTTTTAGCACTTATTATGTGACTGCCAAGGAAAGGTTATTTTTATTTTTTGTGTATAATATAATGAGTGTAATGTATGAGTAAGCATTAAAGCCATTCATATGTCTAGTGAGGTGTAACAAAGCGTCCTCAACCCTCCGCGCACTCCTCAAAGCTCCTCCACAGCCATTACGGTGTCAGGTTACGGCGGCGCAATTCATCTTGTGAACACATATGAGCTTACAACGAAACTTAATTATTACAAGAGTATTGGGTAAACAAATTGCACCTACAGAAGGAGGAATTATTGGACGTTTCTTGTGGAACGGTAAATTAATAATAATATTCTAATACACCAAGTAAGCACATTGCAAAGTTAAGCAACTCTAGCCAGATCAGTCTACGGATGGGTAACTATTCTTGAAATCTTAACAAATGGAGACCCTCGAAACCTCGGAGAGTTCATTAAGCAATCGGTCACGGTTGGCATGCGAATATCTGTGGCAATCGCTACGGGTGATTGTTGTTCTAATAAACAAAACTTTAACGAAATAAACAAAATTTTAGTAAAACAAAACCACCTTAAAATAGCAAAAATATCCTAAAACAAAAAATGAAGTAAAACGTAAAAAAGAATTCAAAATGAAAAACAAAACAATTGTTGTTATTTTTGGAGTCGGTGTCAGTCAACGTAGATTAAAATTAATATAGAAACCCATTAGAGTTATTTCTTACTTTTTAGTGAATGTTTTGGTTTAAAATTTTTCGTTCTTCAAGTCGGTGCTTTTGTTTTTTAAAATTATGTTTATTTGTTTGACTTAGTGAATCTGCAGTTCGGCAACTAATTTTATAAGTGTGAATATGGGTATACCTATTAAACACGCTACAGACAGTACTGTTCAAATGAGACAAACGACGAAAGGAAGCACCACCTATCTTAAAGAAGGTAATCTATCTCTAGGGTCATTTCTTCCTAGGATTTCTACAGGGCGAGCTTGCTCGAGAGTACAGCTTGAATGCTATATTTTATTCTGGAATTGTGAAGCTTAATCATTGTCAGATCGAGTTGTTGCGTACTTTGTAGGGTTTTACAGTTGCACAAGACATACTTTAGAGCATATTGTTTCATTGAGAACATATTTCAAAAAAGTATTTAATCATTCTTAAATCTGTCTCATTACAGAATGATGATAGTCGTGATATCATATTGTGTAATTGTGAAAACAATACATATACGTGGGCCACGACATAGTTAACATTTGAAAAAATCAGATAAAAAAACCATTTGATATATTATAAAAATTATTTATTTACAAGAAAGCTAATTAGTTGGAATTTCTTTCTTTAAAATTACATCATCTAAATGACCACCGTTTCGACGTTTGCACTCTTCTAAGTGAGCACCGAAATTTATAAATACTCGTGGGCAAAGAGTCCTCGAGATCACTGATATCTTTTCACTGATTTTTTCTTTTAGTTAACGTAGTGTAGATCTGAACTTCTGGGTGACCATGGAATGTCGCCTCATTTAGAGATCAGCTTTTCCGGAAACATGTTTTTAACCACCGGCAGGGACTCATTGGGTGTGTGACAAGTAGCTTCATCTTGTTGAAACCATGGGTTACGATTGTAGCCTGCATATTCCAGTAGCATCGGTCCCAAGAACTCCCGTAACATGTTTGCGCGGGATGGTAGATTCAAATTTTAACAAATTCTTGGCCCACCCTATGGATATGTTTACAGCAACTACGACAGATTTGCTATCATTTATTGAAGCATTCCACTGTATGTCTCCGAAGAATTTTATCGAAACGTCACCAAAATGGAAAGAGCTCACCTCGAAATACTACAATACTTTTCTAAACTATCGTATATAGTTTCTTTTGTTCCTTTTCCATCGACAAGTAGATGACACACATGATCAATGTAGTCGAAGCCAATTAAGTACGCATTATTTAGGATAACTTAACAACTATTGGTCAGATCGCAATTAAATTTAAATGGAACCACACAATAAGCACCAGTTTTCGAATGTAAAAAAGAATTATCAAAACTGGTACACCCAGGTAAAAGTTATGAGGTTAAATACAAAGAAAATACAGTCGATTTGATATCTTCCTCCACTTTCGAAGTCGGTTCAAAAGTCCCACTACAGTTTATATGTATCATTTCATTAGCGCTCAATTGTGGCTTGTGGAAGTCTAATGAAAGTTAATACATGTAAAAAAAAACGAAGTTCAGTTCAATCGCAGTAGATTCAAAGACAACCCCAATCTATTTGTATAAAAGGCTTCAGCTAGTGGTTGTGGGTCTGATTCCCGCCCCAGACAAATAATTATGTGATGAGCACAATATCTGGGTATAATTTATTTAAAATATATACTACTTAAGAAGTATAAAAGTATATATATCATCAGACTGGTTACAACAGAACTGCTCTTCCTACTTGAGATCAGACGGTCGCGACGAAGTATGTGTGTGTGAGATGTATGACGTGATTATTGATATTATTATTTGTTTAAAAGAGAAAATAACCAATTTCATGTTAAAACAAAGTTGAAAAAAACCAGGCAACCAAAATGTTTATGTGTGTTAAAATATTATTATAATAAATAAACACAGCAAATGGTTAACTATCAATTATTGGTCTGTTTGTTGGTTCACTGAGGATAATGAGGCCCATTTGTTTGCGCTGACGTAAATGCTCGCACATACGAGTTCACTAGTTTGGTGTTGCAGAAATTATTGTTAGTGCATGTTTGCTTCCTGTTGAATAACTGTGCAGTTTTTGGTACCAAAAAATATTCCTGTGATTGAAGACCACAGACAAGATAAGACGACCACAGTCTGATTTTCTATGGTATAGGGGACAAATGGGTTCTCTCTGTACTGACATCTGCATACAGCGTCACCTATTGAAGACACATCGATCTACGGAGTAAGTACTAATCCTCAGTATCGCAATACAGCAACTTTCGCGCCAATTAGTATACACACAACAACCCAAAAATTTACCGTTGGGCCGCGGTGCGCTAGGCATGATCACCTCGCCTGGTCGGGGGATCTTCCCTTTGTGTTTGAGGGACACGACACCTGTTACCCCACACTTCATGGTTAGTCGCAAGAATCACAGAATATGTTGCCGCC
This sequence comes from Hypercompe scribonia, assembly GCA_949316085.1. Classification (NCBI taxonomy): domain Eukaryota; kingdom Metazoa; phylum Arthropoda; class Insecta; order Lepidoptera; family Erebidae; genus Hypercompe; species Hypercompe scribonia. Next base: position 790,452 of record OX438983.1, read on the forward strand.
CTTGTAGCCCTCCTTAGGATTGCAGATATTCACAACGATTTGCTGTGAGGTCGTGGTATCAGATCAATTGTGGCCACAGCTAGCCTATCTGTACGAAACGGAAAAAACCATTTGATGTTTGATGTTATTTATTGTGCTAAGTAAAAAGGAGGACACAGTTCTTTTAGGACAATTACACAAAGGGTCACAATTGCGTGCAAAAAACTATTAATCCTCCAAATTATCCAACTCGTATATAGAACGTCACGTTTACCGAAAAAGCAATATTTCAAGTAACTAATTACGTATATTTAAATGACGGAAAGATTATTTTAAAATAATAGACTCCTAAAATTGTTAATAACTCTGTCAGTTACATATAAAAACTAATTTAAATATAAAAAAATATACTTTCCTAGTTGTTAATAAAATGAAAGAAAGATAAAACACAAAATTACCAACACTTTAATTTTCCCGTCGAAAGCCTTCAGCTAAGTGAGTAACAAAACTGCGAAACTCGACTGAAAAAAATTAAGAAAAACCTTTTGTAGTCGCCGGTTTGGGTGGGTCTTAATTAAGCATCTAACAGACATAATGACTGAGCTCCACAATAAGCTGTTATACCGCTGACCCTGGGGCAGATACTGTCTTTTTTAGTCCCCAATGAGCCTATTTTTCACCCACAATGCCTTTCAAAAGATAGAAGCAACTTATTCTGGTTGAGTTTATTTACTTTCTTGGTGGAATATTTTGACAGTAGCTGTCGGTTTTTGTGATTTATGAATTTACTTAGGACAGTACATTTATTTGAATATCTATCATTCTGTGCGTACCTTTTGCGAAGTTAGTGCGATTGTTATACTTCAAGTTAGGTGTGCGTTGAACTTTTGACAGTTCGTAATGTATCGTTTCTTGTGAGGAATGCATGATGATGGTGGTATATTTGCGCGAAACGTTTTCTACTCACGAACATATGGAAAACCCAAACATAGTTTATATAATGATCCTAAATATATTATCAATTTTTACTATTTGTCTGAGATAAAAGAAGAAGGTTAAGTATAGTAAAGAAAAGGAATAAAACGAAGGATCTAGAGTAGGAGATACTGGCACCGGAAGATTCAGATCGGAAATAGAAATGAGATTATAGCAAGTTGAACAAGCTGGGATCGTGTGTGCCGATCTGTGATAGAAAAGGATAGAAAGCGTAGACCCAAATATCGGTTACATGTTTTATACTTAACAGTTTGTTACAATATCTACAAATTCACATCCTACAATATCCCAGAAAAACAGAAATTCAATAGCGAATTCGTTTAGCACGCATGAGCATACAGACGGATTGAATCACAGTTTTACACTCAGTTGGAGTACACAATATAAAACTGAATAAACCATAACCAACTATTTTTCCACTAGCGCCGAACAAACTCGTTTAAAACTTTGATTAGCTGACACACAATTTCCTCAATAAAACACGCGCCAGTACAACAGTCGAGTGTCTGGTAAACACGAGAATCGTTTTACAACCGCCACTGAGTTACCGACACTTGAACACTCATCACGTAAACAATCCTGCCCGTAGCCGACTGGAGTATCCGAGGATAACGAGAGGAACACTGTTCTCTAACAACGTTATTTAACGAAAATAGTTCTCAGTATCAAACAATTGATAATTATGTTAAGACAGCGATGGCGAGATTTAGAGTAATTTGTACTTGAAGGTTGAATGCTATGTTGTTAAAACAACTAAGTGCAGTTAAACTTATCGTATTTACTCAACGAGTACCATTTACAAGTCTAAATGCTGACAAAAATATTTAATATAGCTTAGTGTATTTACCGACCTTAGTAACACAACGATTGCGCGATTCAGATAGCCGAGACAAAGCCATCTATCGAGTTGTAGCTTAAACTTTGAATACAACCTTCGACAATCATGTGTTATTTGTCCAATTTGAGATGCTTAGTCCTCGATATATTTAATTTTTTGTTACTTCGGCTTTTGAAGTTGTATTTATAACATATAATTGTATTTTTGAAACTATATAAAGAAATTCAAAGATATTACAAGTACATTGTTCTTAAAATAATTAATAACGTTTATTTACACTAAGAGATAAGCACATTCTCAAATATTTTGATCTTGAGTAGAGCTAGTGTTTTTAAGTATTTAATTCCATGATGTGTGATTAAAAATACACCGTAGCCACATCGAAATTGGTTAACACTTACCAGTTTTCATCGGTGTGGATGCAACATCTACAAAAACTTATGAATCGTAAAGCTCTACTTAACTCTTCGGAGAAATTGTGATAGGAGGAAAAACTTTTATGAACACATCCTAAACAGTTTATACGAAGAAAATAAGTAAAAATATCTTCACGAAGCGAACAACTTAGAACCGGAGCGAGATAAAAATATATAACATGCAACTCAATGCATAAAAGAATCATTTATAAAACTATCTCAGCACTTCGCTTCAGTATCACTTGCTTGCGTTTTCATAATATTATATTTTTAAACGAACGTTGGTGCGGCTATATGAGAGAAACATGGATTACTTTAGAATGTAATATCAATATCAACTTATTCATAACAGATTACCAATAATTGTTAATTTCATGAAGGTACTGGTTTACTGTCCGTGTGGTGATGGATTACAAGCCAACGGGACCAAGTGTACAAGACAACATCATTACAAAGAGAAGGAAAACTTGAAACAAACCTTATTCCAACCCGTCTAGCCAGCGTGGTATCGTAGGCCAAAACTTCCTTGCTAAGGAGAGGCCTATGTCCAGCACTGGACTGTAAAATGCTGTTGATGACTTGCTTACTTATACGTCTGAAGCATATTGTCACAGCGAATGATTTAGGGTTTTTGCCTCAGTAAATCATCGCGTTGTAACTAAGATGGTCTGTTAGTCGACATTCTATTGGAACTCTGTTGAAAAGATATAAAAGGTTTACATTACTTCTACGGTTAACCTTGGGAGATTGAGATGAAGCAGGTGTAGGGATTATTTGTAACTGGTTATTGTCGAACGCTGTCAGCTTTTGTCCACGGTTAGGACTCCCTTTCTTTCGTATACCACGGTAAATTGTAGTGTATGTCTCTCCACAATAATCAAAGACAATTAAAATTGATTAAGCAGGTGAGGTGTGTAATCGTAATAAACAAACTCAGATTTGTATCGATAATGTTAGAATTACTGAAGCTTAGTCAAATTGCCTTTTCATTAAGAGATTTGTGGGTTTCTAGTTTTATTTTTTATATACTATTAGACATTAATGAAAAAAAAGTTTTATATATAAGACTAAAGTGTTTTTTGTTTATGAATTCTTGGTTTCAAAATAGTCCAAATAGTGTAACCGAATAATTGTCTTATTAAACAACATTCCTTAATGAAAATATATAACGTGAATAATTTTCAACCCTCTAGTTAAGACCAAGACTTGCCAAAATCGTAAAGTCATAAATGTTTATCTGATTCGATTTGATAATAAAAATTAATAACTCAATAGAATTGATTTCAATACTTGGCACGGCGCCAGGTTATTTTCCTCGCTTCATTTTCTCGACAATAGTTTCAAAATTATTTTATAACTTTGTGGCGAGAACTTCATACAGGCAAATTTATTTTAACGCCATCTAGGAACGATAAAGTGAACTATTGATCCTGAATCACGGAAACAAAGTTCTCTAACAATTTAGTAGTACATATTATGTCGATTGAAAACCTATTTCCGATTGGTTTGTCTTCTTGTTTCACGAAGGCAGACGAGCAACAAAATGCCTAAGAGATGTATAAGATGTCTTTCTCGCTTTTAAACATACAAAATACACATGGATACATTTTTTACTTTAAGTGCCTGTCAAAGTGACTACTCTTCCTGATAGAAAGCATGAATAGTACCCAAGAGTTGTGGTCACCACACTCATTGCAAATGCAGACAATGCAGTATGGCGATCCCCACTGTGCAGCCTAGTAAGATGCTTTTTTACACCTCGCTTGGGGACGTAAAAGGCATCATCATCGTAGCATTGTACTGTACCCACTTACCACGACAACTGTCACCTCTGCATCAATGCGCGAGACCGGAGGGTCTCGCACTCACCTACGAAACGAGGCAGCACGGATGCTGTCGCTTTAGGTTGACCTTCTGTGGGAGGGTAGTACTGTCCCGGTGGAGCCGGCCCGTTCGTTCTGCAATCAGAAGTCATTCCAAGAAGAATTAGATGAAACGTCTCCCCTGTTTTTTAAAAAGAATTATAATACAATGTGAAATGGTATTAATTAGAACAATGTTTAATATGCTTAAGTTTAGTTAAAAAGATAATAATTATGTCATAAGTACGTCACAGTGTTATGGACCCTAACCGAAAACGTATTAAGCTATCGAGATCACAGCATTTCATTGTCACGACGCGCGACGGTCACGAACAATAGCTGTTAGAATAACAAATTGCACTTTTGTTGCAGATTGTACGAGAACACACTCCACTGATCGCCAAGCGACTGCGAGCGACACAACAAGGGTAAGCGATTACACACAAAAAATTGCTTATTTATTTGTATACCTATATTTGTGGATACATATGTTTGAAATGTCAAGGCAATCGTAACCTGTTGAAAACGTCGGGTAATTCAAATATGGTGTATGTACAAAGACCGCTAAGCCTTGTGATTATTTATTTTCTCATATTCTCATATTTGAGTTTATTTGAAACTAAAATTCATTTCATATATGGTGCATACTTATTACCCGTACTTTATCACTAATTCAGGAAGGATTTTTAAACATGGATCTACCTATCTACATACTTACCTGTTTTGAAGAATAAGAACAAAAAAATACATTTCATATCTTTTTTTTAAGTGATGATAGCTTCATTGAGCATCTTACATAGCTATTAGTACACCCAAAACTTATTTGTCTAGGGGTGTTACCCTACTTCATTACGCGCCCCTCAAATCGGTACGCACGTGCTTCGCGTGCACAAGGCGGTGGACACCCCTGGCTATAGGTAATCCACTAAAGATTAACTTCCCCATGTGACGATCATTTTGTCACTATTTTAGCGTTGTTTTACGCGATCGTAAAGCAAATACCGTTTTACGAGCAATTAATTCAGCTCCGTTGTGCGATTAATTTTTTTATCGACCAAACAATTATAATAACCTGTAGTCGCTGTGTTAAAGCGCCTAACATTCTTTTATTCCTTGGATTTTTTTTATTTGTGTGTATTAACCGTTGCTTCGTTATTACCATTTTATTAAAGACAAACAAACAGACGTTCACCTTGTAGAATGTGGCTCTCGTCGCAAATGACACCTGCACCTCAAGAGATACCAGTGAGTTCTCACTACTTGTGAACCCTGTTTGTGCGCAGTGATATGAATTAGGTACAGCCGAAAAGTGCCAAAGAATAACTCTCTCAGGATTAGATTACGAATGGTATATTGGTCGGACCAAATGTTTGTATGATCTGCAAATATTTGTTTCGAAGTTTGGGTGTTTTCTATGTATAATATGTTTGTATTTACAAAACAAAAAGTATATAAGTATTCTATCAGTCAGTCTAGTTATCATAGCACAAGCTCGGCTTACTTTGAAACTAGATGACGTTGTGTGTAAAATGTCCGAAATATTTATTTATTTATTTTATTTATATTCGTTTAAAAAGTTGACGATACTTAAAAATATAGAGGAATATTTATAAGTATGTACCAAAACTCACCTTACCTTACACTTGCAACATTCTTAGTTCTTCCTTTCTTTCGTATACAGTTAGTACAGTACACGTAATAAAATTAGTAACAACAATACATTTTCCACAATTATAAACTATCTGGTGATTTTAAATAGTATCTGTGGATTTGTTCCGTCCGATTTGCTGTCACACCAACTCTGACAGTGAATTTACAATACAGTATTATTTATTTATTTTACACCCTTTTCATTATATTTATTTAAATGTAAGAAAACAGATTCTCTTTGTTGTGCACAAAAACATGTTAGATAATTATAAAGTTGGTACAAGTTACATTTTAAAAACTGGAAACTTTAATAGTAATTAGACAAATTACAATGCAATATCATCATCAATAGCCTTTATAGTCCACTGCTGGACATAGGCCTGTCTAATTGAATGGTGCTCGGTCCGATCTTCAGCTCCTGCCAGCCATCTTGGGTACAATCATCACTCAAACAGGCCTGTGGAAGTCTTACTCTACGTTTGCAGAGACACAGTCTCTCTTACTCAAGAACATGTTTACACTAACAGTTATCGGTTCTGCGGTTAATATCGTCGTTGCATGTCGGTGACCTTGGTTCTCTGCCGGATCACCTGAAACCTTTCCACAACACGCTAAGCGACTTTAAACTTGTGGACCCACCGTACTATAAGTTTCTACATTTCGGCTAAGTATGTCTTGACAAGTAGGGCGCACTGCTCGAAGACTTTCATCTTTAGACACTTTGGGATCGACTAGGCCAAACCTAGCTTCTCAAATCCTGCCTAACACAACAGAAGTTTTGTATTCACCTCGTCTTCGAAGTTGTTTCTATCTAATTGCAATATTTGTCCGAGGCACCGTGAAGTACCGGTTCCGGTAGTGTACGTCCATTGAACATGACCTTGGTTTTGTCCAAGTTCATCAGTTGACCTATGCATACAAAAGAGTCAGCTAGGTTAGTCCGTATTTGTTGTAGGTAATAGTGTATCTGCCATGATGACGGTATTGTTTCTAAACCGCAAGTGACAGAAGTGTCATCGATGTTGATGCTCCATAATGCGCATACTGCATACTCCATTGCATTTGTAAACAATTAATTTTAGGAAAATAACATCCTTTTGGCTCCTCCTTGACGCAACGCTATGGGCCTTGTTTGCTGGTTAAATTAACTTGCTGAATAGGATGAAATACATTCGTTCGTGTATGATAATTTTTTGCTTTACTAAAGCTCACCCTTCCTAATAGCTAAGAATTTGGTGTTCAAAATATGTGTAACAGTCCCCCAACCGATCCCTCGTCACGCGTCGTCCGGAAATTATTAAAATTAAAACTGACTTGCAATTTTTGAACGTGTGGCGTGACGTAATGATAAAGTCACACGTGTTGAAATGTGACAAATTCATATTGAAGGATCCTTGTATAACGCTATTACAGGTTTTTTCTTAAGTATACGAAGTTATGGGGCAAAGTGAAATAATTTGTGTTCTCCATTCTTCTCTCGTCCTATTTGAAAACGATACTTACAAAAGTTTGTTTATAACCGTTTTAAAATTATTATACCTATAGAGATATACTCATATATAACTGGTGTAAGGGAAATAGATAAGGTGAGGGAGACGGAGCTTATCCTCTTTCCCTCGCCTTATCCGTGTCCCATAGGGATACTGAGAGGGAAAACGGAACCTGCAGGACTTTTTGAAAGACGTGGTCGCGTACCCTTATATACATCCTATGGTAGGAAATATCACCAGCACAAAGAGATTCTGAAAAGTAAATTTTACTTAAATTATAAACATATCATGATGACTGTCATGCCTTTTACGTCACCAAGCGGGGTGTGAAGAAGCATCTCACAAGGCCGCCATAGTGTGCGTCAACATACTGCATTGTCTGCATTTGCGATGAGTATGCTGATCACAACTCTTGGATTCTATTCATGCTTCCCATCAGGCAGAGTAGAGTCACTTTGGCACGCTCTTAATATAAAAAAAACAGTTATTTAACCTTGAGGTAGCCTGAAAATTGAAAATATGCAAAAATTTCCTTAATACTAAACAGGCCACGTCTCGCCACCGCCTTTCCCGGAGTAATGGTCTGTTGTACCGCAGTACGGACGCTCGCTACCTCTATTATATCCAAATTGAACTCTTTATAAATTCTCCGTTTACATAATTTGTTCAGTCCAGGTATTATCTTAAGAATTCATTAAAATCTTATTAGTATTGGTTTGGTACACTGTAGTTCATGGCATTAAATTTAAGTTGACGTATAATTTCTTATTATTTTTAACAATGTTAGCAGCATTTCAGTTTATTTAGTTGACAATTAAGGAAATGCGATATGTATACTATGAGTGTACTGTATGGACTTTCTGAACTACATATATACATGTGTGGTAAAGAAAGTTCTTCATACTTTTTGAAACATAAGTTGTGATCGCATGAAAATGGTGGTGATATTTAATACATTTAGTCTATGGTTACAAATCGAGATTTTTTTAATTTAACTTTTATGGTTATAGCGTTATAAGCTAGTAAAACCAGATTTTAGAACGAACGGGCCAGCTCGACTGTGTCAGTACCACCCTCCCACAGAAGACCAACCTAAAACGCCAGCATCTGTGCTGTCGTGTTTCGTTGGTGAATGTGAAACTAGAGATCCATTGGTGACAGTTATTGTGGTAAGGGTATCACTGCCACTGTATTTGTCATGCCTTTCACGTCCCTAAGTGGTGCATCTCGCTAGGCCGCCATAGTGTGCATGCATGTGTCTGCATTTACAATGAGTATAGTGACCAGAACTCATGGATTCTATTCATGCTTTCAGTCACTTTAGCAGGCCTTTAAAAATATAAAAAAAATCCCGTTCCATCTACGTATGTATCTTATGTATGTATAAAACAAATATTTGTACCTTTTTACACACGCCTGTAGCGTAATGTAACTAAAAAGTACTTAGTTCGTACAAGTGTAAATGGTTGAAACCAGTAGCCGCAGTTCACTTTAATGTAATAAATGGAGATTCAATATTTATTTATGAGGATCTCTTTCCCTTCAGATAGCATCAGCTATCAATAGAAATCAAAACATCTTGATTAGTTTTCGACATCAATCCATCCAAACTTTAATTGCAGAACCCAATTTAGTTTACCAGTCAAGAGTGATCGTTCATGCGATGTGACAGCACCGCAGTTGATTTCATCCGAGGGTTCCCCATGGGAATATGTTCATCACACCCGTGTCTATTGAGGGACGGGGAAACGCACTGCCTACTAATATCTAAAGGGGAAAGTATTATATTTTTTAGCTTAAATTGTGATCGTTGGTATCAGTTCGACCGACTGTGCGCGTTGGTATGGTTAGATTTTAATTATTTTTTATAACTTGGAGATGATCGTAATCCCTTTCTATTGTAGCAAATGGTAACGACTTGCTATTTAGTCACGAACGAAAAATGGAAGTCTAATGCATCACAAAGGGGTAAGACTAATCTGCCTACCTTCTATTTTTTTCTATGGTATTAGCAAACGTGACTCCCGTCGCTTATGAACACCAGTAACTTAAGATATACAAGTATGCTGCCGACCTATGAGACCCCCCTCAATAATAGCACGTGTGCAGTAATGTTGATTTTTACTTAATGCCAAAAGCGGTGTAGGTTATTGATTATCAAGAAATGAGGGTCAACTACACAACCAATATTCTTAATATAACACTGACTGTACATCTTCATTATCCTAATTCCATGCACGAGACGTCTTCTTTGACAGATGTCAACTCTAAAGTGCATTATTCGGTGGCTGCGTCAAAAGGGCGCTGAATTAATGACGACAAATTGCGTCCACCCCGTGAAATATCGCCCCGGACCGCGCCACGATTCATTCTCATTTGGGCGGGTAATATATAAAATGTTTAGGATTACCCACAATGAAGGATTTAAGGATTTAGTATTGAGGTGGAGGATTTTATTCTTAAAATTTTGTGAAAAAGATTCGTCTTTGGTGAGCAAAATTGAGTTTGGCTTGTTTTATTGTACCAGGAAATGGCGGTAGAATTGAACATCTTGATTTATTTATTTAACCGTTATAACTTGAACTGTCCTTGTATGGACTTTTCTACTATGATAGAGTAAAATATATACTGGACTCTTATGGCTTCATGTGGCTGTTTTTGCATACTTTAAAATAAATTTTTATAAACATTTTTTTTTATAGGTTATAAAGTATTTTGTTTATAAAAATTGGTTTTTTGCTTCTTCAATACGTGTTTACTTAAAAGTATATAAAAATAAGTCATAAACTTACACCTCATTCCCGTCAGGTAGGCAGAGGCAATAGATTTTTTTTTGCCATGTTCTTGAGATACAGTTCGTTTTTCCACATTCATCAGGCCTTTCATACACACTCACCGGTTAGTTTCTTCAGAACGAATCCTTTTGGAATTTGATCGCTCTAACTCACCTACTATCAAAACATTTAAAAGTGTTATGTTCACTCTTTCATAATTTCTCTTTTATTAGTAAATTTCTTAATTCGAAATCATCTCTATATATCTGATATTAAACTTCGCTATTTGCTTCGTCCGATTGTTCAGTCATTTGGTAAATTAATTCTGAATGTACCGTGTCTTAGACAAACCCACCGCGGCATCGTTATGGTTATTAAGATTAAGCTGTTGACTTTGAACTGGACCCTACACTATGTAGAGTTAGCGCTGTTAGGCTTTATAGTTAAATCAATATACATCGGTCGCTAATACAAGATTATTTCTTATAAATTGATATATAAAAAGTAATGTGCCTCGGTGGTGCAGTGGTTGAATGAATGTGACTGCTATGTTTGAGGTCTCGGGTTCGATTCCCGGGTCGGACCAAATGTTTGTATGATCTGCAAATATTTGTTTCGAAGTTTAGATGTTTTCTATGTATAATACAAAAAAAATAGTATATCAGTATTCTATCAGTCAGTCTAGTTACCATAGCACAAGCTCTGCTTAGTTTGAAACTAAATTTAATTCGGACATTTAACACTGTTGGTGTTAAATGTCCGAATTAAAAAAAAATGTAATGAAAATTATTGAAAGGTCTCAATTTGTTACTACATACATATATAACTATTGCGTTGCTCTGATGGTTTTTTCGTGTTTCTATCTTTGAAAGTGACCAACTTTCATACAACTTTTCATCCTTAGTAGTGAATTTTCAACATACCTGTAGATTCTCACAACATAGAAAGCATTTTTTTTTCTATTTTTATTTATTTTATTTTTAGAGGAGGCGAGCATGAATAGAATCCAAGAGTTGTGGTCACCATATTCATTGTGAATGCAGTATGACAGTCTACACTATGGCCCGCTGTCTTTTTTATGACGCGGTCGAAAATCCCTTCAGATCTCCTGCTCCTTGGGGTCAAGAGTCATGAATATGTGATGTCCGCACTAAAAACCGTCCTGATGGCCGGCCTCTAACATCCTACCTTTCAGGTCTCCCTCCACTGTGGCGTCCTAGCGAGACGTTTTTTTACCTCACTTGTAGAAGTGACTTTTACGTCTCCAAGTGAGGATTACAGTCATCATGGCTGTGTAACTAAATAATTAATAATTTGTAGATAATTTGAAAACTTCGATGATAAAAACTCTAACTGTAATTAGTGGCGTGTCTTTGTTTCTATATATTTTTTATTTAAGCCGTGATCAATTTAATTGAGCGAGTTCCTCAAAGTTCCGATAGTAATTAAAAACAAACCCTCGGCTTCTTGTCTCCGCGAGGGCTTTGATGAGTTGTGATTGACTTGGCTCTATAATTACACTTTTATTTCTTTTAATGCATAGATATAAATATGTACTTACACAAAGGAAAATGGAAAAATACTTTGGAAAGGTTGAGCACAAGTTATATATTTCGTTAAATATACAAGTGCTGTAAACTGCTCTCTGATTTTAGCCACGGCGCCCAGTCTTAACGGACACCGGTAGTAAGGTAGTAGAGCCACGCTGATTTCAGCACGAGCGGGCCGGCTCGACCGGGGCAGTACTCCTCCAGACTCCAGCCTCCCACAGAAGACCAACCTAAAGCGCTAGCATCCGTGTTGTCGTGTTTCGTTGGTGAGTGTGAGACCGGAGGCCCATTGATGTAGGGGTGACAGTCATCGTGGTAACTGTGTAAGCCTTACACTGTCACGATGACTGTCATGCCTTTTACGTCCCCAAGCGGGGTGTGAAAAAGCATCTCACAAGGCCGCCATAGTGTGAGTCACCATACTGCATTGTCTGCATTTGCAATGAGTACAGTGACCACAACTCTTGGATTCTGTTCATGCTTTCCATCAGGCAGAGTAGAGACACTTTGGCAGGCTCTTAATATAGAAAAAAAAACACCAGTCTACTACGCAAGAGATATTATAGTGCACAAGTATGTGCACAACACATAAGTGCACTGTCTGTTCCCTTATTACCACGATTCGATAGGCCGATTGACACGATCAGGCACGAAACCGACGGGATTTATGTACTCTCCGAGGCACGGAAGTTTAGATTTCAACTTCCAAACACTGAGCTGTTATTAAAAACACTATTTGATCTGACTCGGGAATCGAACACGAGATCTCTTGATTGGCAGTCACACACGCTAACCACTAGACCAACGGAGCAGTAAAATATACGTTTAACATACGAGTACGACATACACACACATACGACAATCAAAAACGTCGTTGTCTTCAAGTTTCGGCTTATCTGAGCTGGTTCAATTAGAGTACGACCACGGCCTCTGGTGGTGGCGAAAGCTGGTGTTAAGCAATTCCCCCATCCTTCATCGAGGGAGTTTTGGCGGTTCAGAGACCTGTCGCCACCCTCTTTCTCATTTGAAGATTGGCAAAGACCTTCTGTATCTGTATTGTAGATATTCATGGATGAAAATTGTCACTAAGGAGGAAACTCCTGTGTTCGTTGGCTTACTATTAGAAAAAAAAAGATTATAGAACCACACAATTATGGATCATCATGATAAACTTATTAAAAATAAATGACCCATTACGATCCCGGGTCCTTTAAGCGGGGCGTGGAAAAGCATCTCGCCATACTGCACTGTCTTCATTTGCAGTGAGTATGACGACCACTATTCTTGAATTCTATTCTATTGTTTTCCATCAGGCAGAATAGAGTCACTTTGGTAGATTTATATATATATATAATAGTAATTTATATATATATATAAATTACTATTTAATATTATTAATTTTTATGAAATTATGTAAATCTATCTATAATCTGGTTCACTGTTTCCCATTTAGTGGTACGCGTACCCCCAGGGGTACGTGAGATTGCATCAAAGGGCACGTGAGCAATCTCTTAATTAAAATATTAAATCCTTAAAATAAATACCTAATGATTATTTAATCCTTCTCTCACGACTCCTTAAAGTTATTTGTGGTCGAGTCATTTTCTTAATGTTAAATTAAACGTCACTTTTGACATAAGTGTTCTTAGAAACCTATTTTCAATAAACGCATTTTACTTTGACTTTGAGGGGTACGCAAGTTCGAGGTCTTTCTTGAAGTGGTACGTAGAAAAAACTAATCGAGAACCACTGATATAGTTGTTCGTCTAGCATCTTTGCATGTAGTATTTTCGTTATTAACTAAATCATTTTATTTTATTATCTTTACAAATAATTAAATTGTAGGAGGTTGATGTTTGTACACTAATGAAATGGGTTTTTATTAAAGTAACATATCTCAAAACAGTATCTGGTATTTAGTCTGTTTCTCGGTGTGTCTGTGATCGCTCATCTCAGAAATGGCTTAACCGATTTAGATGTAGTTTTATCTTATGTATTGTGGTAACCTTTACCTTACATTCAATTATTGTTTTATTAAAATCGGTTGTGAAATAAAAAGTTATAGGAGTTTAGTAGGTAGAGCCGCGGAGAGTAAGTAATATACATTTTTACAGTGGATGTATTCCACTCGGTTCTTTTGTGCATATTCCGTTCAAAGAAGAACACAAAATCAATCACAGTTAAGTATAAAACTCTAGTAATGACATCGAATATCAATCCTCAATAATTCACCACCTGAGTACGGCAATATCATTTTCCAATACAGGGGTTATTTACGATAAACCACTACGACCGCAATGCATGTCGCGTTGGTAACAATATTGTCAACAGACGACAATTTCTTTGTTATATACAGCAAAAATTCAACAGAACGCTTCATTAAGGTCTTGTATATAACTTGTATATATTATGATCAAATGATTATGGAGTGTCCATATTCAAGCAGTTGAAACATGTATTAGATTTTTTTTTCTATATGAAGAGCTCGCCAAAGTGACTCTATTCTGCCTGATGGAAAGCATGAATAGAATCCAAAGAGTTGTAGTCACCACACTCATTCTAAATGCAGGCAATGCAGTGTCGTGATCCACACTATGGCAACCACGCCACGCTTGGGGACGTAATCGTCACATCGAAAAATCATCGTGGCAGTGTAAGGCTCACACTGCTATCACGATAACTGTCACCCCTGCATCAATGGACCTCCGGTCTCAAAAAGTCAAAGTCAAGTCTTTTATTAGATGACAAATTCATTGAGTTTGTTAGTCTAATGGTTAGCGATCCTAATTGCCATACTAAAACTTGTGAGATCGACTTAAGATATTGATTTGAGAATTTTCATTCTTATAAAGTACGTAAAATTTTACTTTGATAACGTATTTACGTGAAAGTATGAACCATTGTTTTCGGCATTGTCCAGCTAGTTTCGAATCCAATCCTCCTGTCTTTATGTCATGTACAAGATTGCTGTGTCTAACTCTTCACGAACTTGAACTTACTCGTAAAGGAATTTCAATGTCAATGGTATATTAATAGATTTTGGTTACTCATAATGCTACTAATTTTTTTCCACAATAAGTGGCAAATAATCAAACGGGTCGGATGGCACTAAACATTATTTTCAGTTTAACTTTAATCTAGTTAATTAGTAAGTCAAATCAAACAATAACTGAACTGATCATCATCATCTCAGCCGAAAGACGTCCATTGCTGGACACATGCCTTTTTTTAACGTGAGGAAACCCCCACGGGCCGTCATCCCATCGAGGTTTACAGCGGGTTGGTATGTCGGAATCAGACCGATTAAAACCAAACGGTGTGCCACTCTGCGCCTGGAATAGAAACCAGCTGTTGTTAAGTTATTCGAACCCAGAGGACACAGGCCTCCCTTAGGGTCTCTACTACAATCAGGCCTGTGCTGCTCGCATCGAACAGTTTCCCTCGACCTTCACCAGGTCTTTGGAATATATTTTAAGAGGCTTACCCACACCCATACACAACAATACACTTCAGATATTTTTGAATTCATACTAACTGAAAAACATCACTGAAGTACATAAATGTATCAAACAATGCAAAAACTCGAGAAAATAGCGTGTCGACGAACTCAAGATCTCATTTTAGCACAAAAAACGGCAATAACGCTAGAACATTGTGTACTCAAGTGGCAAATATATCCAGTTAAAATTACGAAACAAAAAGTACTGGCAATATGGTCGGGCAGCATCGCGCCCGCGGCCACCTCCTTATGAAATCCATATAAAAAATATCTGCAGGAATGAATTCGGGAGGTCCCGCGGCTGTTTATAGAGGCACGTCTTTACGAGTGACCTATCGATATAATATGAATTCTTTTAGCAATGAAGAGGGATGATATTATTCATGATATTGTGAAAATATAAAGTAACAAATTATCTCTTCTTTTTTCAGGCATGCTCTAATGTAAGAGAGCGTCTCTCTTTCACAAGCAAGGACAGAAAACTTCTAAATAGAATGTCAAAATTTACTTTATGTGATTAACTGATTCCTGGTTCAACTTAATAGTAGACAAATAATGTTTACGGGAATTAACAGACTTACAATACCTATTATGTAATATACCTTTAAATTGTCTGTTGCCTGATCAGCTAGGGAGCAAGGCCAGTGCAACATGGTTATTCTATATAAAAGTTAAAATGGAGATACTCTTAATGATTTAGTTTAAAAAAAAGTAATGTCATTGGGACTACTTGCACAGGTAAGAAACCATTGGCACGCTTATATACAATGGCTGTTGATAGCCAACATGGATTTACCTATAAATAGGAAGTGTAAAAAGGCCACCCACAAATCTTGACCTGACTGCCGATTTGTTAGTAATACAAATCCTAAATAGTTGTTTATAAATATTTAGCAAATTATGGTCACAGTCTAATTGTATTAAAAGAATATACTTTGAAAATGAATTTCAAAAGATTTTAATTTGACTTCCGGTAGTACAAACCGTTTGTGTCATCAGTGTAGTACAACACAACAACTTATGACAATGTTTCTAAAAACTATAAAAGTACATAAACATACTTGTCTTTAAAATCCTTTATAACATAAAAAATGTACCGATTGTAATTTTTTTTTTATCTTAAGAGCCTGCCAAAGTGACTCTACTCTGCCTGATGGAAAGCATGAATAGAATCCAAGAGTTATGGTCACCATATTCATTGCAAATGCTGACAACACAGTATGGTGACCCACACTATAGCGGCCTTGTAAGGTGCATTTTCACACCTCGCTTGGGGATGTAAAAGGCATGACAGTCACTGTGACAGTGTAAGGCTTACACAGTTATCACGATAACTGTCACCCCTGCATCAATGGGCCTCCGGTCTCACTCTCACTAACGAAACACGACAACACGTATGCTGGCGCTTTAGGTTGGTCTTCTGTGGGAGGGTAGTACTGTCCCGGTCGAGTCGGCCCGCTCGTGCTGAAATCAGCGTGGCTCTGACCTCGTGACCTACTACTAAATAAAATGACTACCCTTGTAATGTACTTTTTTCTATTCTAGCAACATTTGACTTATGTTAACCTGTTTTCCACCTGCATCACTTGTTATTCGCTTTGTGCACAGTCGTTAGCACTGTGGATTTGAGTTTGTGTTTGTTTTTCTGTTTTGACCTATTTTATTACATAACTAACTTGATACTAAGCTTCATAAAATTGTGTTTTTTGTAAGATATAGGACACTGAATATTAATGTTGTTATTTCAATAATAAATTGTCTATGTCTAAGCCGGGAGACCATACAAAGTAGCCAATGTCCTTTAGACAGTAACTTGAGTGCAGATCGAGGAACCTATGACGTCGTGGTTATCATTATCTTGTAAATTTTGCTTGTTTATAGCAATATAACAGTAATATAGTCTTTCTATTTAATCTAAATATTCAACTCCAGAAATTAATATTTTATATCTTAGAACTTAGTACCAAGTCCATCTCTGTTTTCACAACTTTGCCAGCACTCGTACAATTTACATAATTTTTGCATCTTTATGCCATATTCCTGGAGGTTCTCTGACGAATTCTATTTCTTTGTAACACTCGATGTCGCTTTGAAGCTTTCAGCTGCTTAGTTTTATGCTCAAAAGCGCTCCAAAATGAGTTCTTTCGATTCTTATATTGGGCGACCAAAGAAAGGCAGAGAGAGGTTATCATACGATTTTTAGCTGTATGGCTGAGCTGGTTTGTTGACCTACACTCATATTTATGTCGAAAATGAGCTGGTTCGATCGGAGTAATACTGTGGCTTCATAATAAGTAATTCTTTTCATGAGAAAGGGTTAGGAAAGTGTAGATAGAGTTAAGTGGGCTCATCAGAGCAGTGGGTAGTACCTAATAGGGGCAAGCCTATTGTCCTCAACCAAACGTTAAGAATTAGATTTACGAGTTGAGAGTGTATTAAAATAAAAGGGACGTAGCCAGGAAAGAGATGTTGTTCATGTGGATTGATTATTTAATATGAGCAAGAATTTGAGCAGTTTAGGGTTACATACCTGTAACTCGAATTGGAAAAGAGAAAATTTCAAGAAACAAACCTGTAACCCTCCAAACCCTCTAACTTACCTAAGTCTAAGTAGTTATTATCTATTTATTTTAGTATGGCCTTTTTGTGTACTCCTAATGCATATTGTCTGTGTATTAACACGGTGTATAGCCTATAGTTGACAGAGGGAAGTGTTTACTCTGGGCACATTAGCATAATTACACGACAAGCTGCCACCTTGTGACGTCATTAGTTGTCAGGCGACCGGTCAAGTTATAGTTCGATATACATTGATTTGATACGCTATTTGGAGTAAACAGTGACTTCGGTAATTCGATGGATTAACATTAATAATGCCATTGATACTACTGCCGTCTTCTCGTAGTACCAGTTGTTTTACTATTATCACATTAAGTGAAGTAAACCAGCAGGCTGATTATCTGATGATAAGTATTTTCGACCGCTTACCAAGACTTGCAGCTCAAGAGATAAATGTTGATATTATTTGTGTGCCTGCCAGAAATAGAGGGAACGCTACTTATAACCAACCGGTTGACATCATATACAACTACCTGATTAGAATTCAGACAACCACCCCGATTGGTTTTCGGTAACCTCTCTTACTTCATAAAAACCAATTTTCTGTAAGACCGGTATCACAGCCTTTTAGGAAACTAATTGTCACCCAGTGTTTAGTCGTCAAACCAAAACTCTTTTTACCATTATAATAATACTACACAAACTAAGCATAGCTTGTAGTATGACTGTTAGTCAACTGATAGAAATACATATACACTTTTCATTTGTAAGTACATGCATATTATCCATAGAAAACCCCCAAACTTGTCAACTCATACAAAACTGTCTCTTAAAAGAAGAAGAAACTGCAAAAAAAATATTTGTTAATCATACAAACATTGCGCACGACTTGGGAATCGAACCCAAAACCTCAATAATGCACAGGATAGTAGTCCCGTACGCTATTACTGCGTCACCGAGGCAGTCTCAGCCATGAGAGGCGGTTCTCTAGCGGCATGATGAGTTGGTTCAGGCACGAAGAGGCACTTCAATAAAGTTGAGTATTTAGTGTACTCGTAGTGTACTTTCATAAGAAGTAAATTTTAGCGAAAATAGCACATTTTTATAAAATAGTACATATTATGCATATATTTTTGTGAGCAACCGTCCCGAGCGCGGAGGCACACGCCAATATCTGTGATGGAATACTTGTTACAAGTACATTCACACAGAAAACGATTTTGGAACTATAGTACTGTCCTCGCATAAGACTTTCTATTGGTCGATATCAGAACTTATACGTACATAGTTTATGTGTAAATAAGCCAAATTTACACTAAATTTTATCTCGATCTCACAAATTTTACACGAACATAAATTTTGAAAAGTTATGCTAAGTGTCTAAGACGAAAAAACCTATAATTAGGTCCACGATGAATGTAGAACACAATACAATTAAGTAACACAAGTGTTGTCTTTGATAACTAGATGGCGCTGTATCAGTTCTCTGAATCGCGGTATTATTTGTTTACCGGGCTCAGTGTTAATAAGTTTTAATAAGGATTTTTAAACACAAATGTAGGATTAAAACTAAAATAGCAATACTGAATAATAATATTAAGTAGTATCATATATTTTAAACCTTTTAAAACCTTTAAATGAATCTATTTTGTTTGGAAACATTTTTTTTCTAGAAAAAATATAACCAATACAATTAAATTACGTTTTTGTTAGTTCTTGTCATAAATTGAAATTGTTTTATCATCTGAGTGCTTTAAAAGGCTTTTTAGACAAAAAACTATAAAAACATAGACTTTTTTGTAGAATTACTAATTTCTCCTTCCTTTCTGTATAGCAAGTTTTAGTCAATTTGGATCTTACGTTAAATATGAACACAAATAACGTTATTGTCACCGACTGTACCAAAAATATGGGCGAGCTATTGCTTTCAGCTGAGGTGTCGGAGCATATGATACTCTGAGAGCTTCGGGATGGGCAAATACGCCGCTATTGTTGTACTGATGGATAGAGTGCGTGCACTTAGCGGCTGCAATCCAACCCGCGACACAAACCGCGTGATGATTTGTGGCAATCATTTTTATTGTAATGTAAACAGTAGACTGTAATGTAATGTAACACTGTGTACGCGATTGTACTTTGTTATAACACGGGTGTACGTAACTGTACGTGAAAGGAGATATGGTAGGCGATTGTGCTATCTAAGATGAATGAATCATGTGGTCGTAATGTTATGTGGCTATATTTTATACATATTATTAGTTTTTCTCCGTTATTCGTATCTGATACGGGTTGTAAAGTACAGACTATGGGCAATAAGCCTTAGTATTTCATTTAGGATGTGTGTATTAACTTGTATATCACAACCGAGAAGTTATTCTTCGGTATTTCACAACCGAAAAGGCCTCCATACTAAGCCGTCGGTTCCGGTTGTCACAAGCACATCAAATATACTGACAACTAGTTCTTCAACCTTCGAATTCAGTTCACCTTAAGCGTTGTGGAGATCAGACGATCGCTCCATGGAAAACTAATTTTCAAGTAAAACCGGTTGAACTAGTAAACGGATCCAAATAATTTTGAAAACAATAAAGGCTAGGAAGATAATGCTACCACGATTAAGTCTAGAATTACACATTTGTAATATTGAGTGTATTTATTTCATATTCACGCCTGAACTGGTCTACCTATTATTTCAGAAAATTGTATACAAGTGTATAAAATAATCAACCTATCGTCATCCACTGCTGTACGAAGGTCTCCCCCAATGAGCGCTAACCATCTCCGTCTTGGGCATTCCGTATCCATCCGCTACCAGTCACTTTTTTCAAATCGTTGATCCATCGCGTTACAGGGTGCCCTACACCACGTTTGCTCAATCATGGTCTCCATTCTAGCACACTTCAGCTAAAAAGGGTAGTACATTGAAGATAATGTCCAATTCCTAAGGGTACCTCAAGCAACTATGTGTTTTGTCATGCGTAGATAAAAATATATAGTATTTAGTAATAGTAGGCTTCAGAACTTTGTTTACATCGATATAATCTTAATTGAGACCTTGAGACGGAACGTTAACGACACGAAGGGACTGGAGTATGTGAACAGCGATTACCTAAATAGGGTTCCACCGCAAAATGATAATCGTTTACGGAGGACCATTTAGCTAAAAGCCTCTTATTGTTATCCCCTCAAAGTGCTCAAGTTTACACTATTAGGTATACAAAGAGCATTGACGCTAGCACATTGTTTTTTAATTTTATTCTCTTAAATGCTTTGTGGTCAATATCTTCCTGATTTCATGTTTCTTAGGATGCTATAAGTTGACAAAAGAATTGTATGTACAATCCAAATGTATACTGCTCGTAAGTGTTGAGTTATGTAGTCATTTTTCAAGCAGTTTCTATAAAGATTGCTGAAGTAACTTAGCAGAGCTTGTACTTTGGGTACTAGACAAGTGATATAAAATACACACATACTTGTTTTGTAAATACATCCATATTATACATAGAAAACACCCAAACGCCGAAACAAATGTTTGCAGATCATAGAAACGAGCCGTGAATCGCACCCGGAACCTCAAGCACAGCAGTCGCATACCCTTCCACTGCGCCACCGAGGCAATTTTCCTATTCTACCCCTTAGGAATATCTCTACAAAACCTTTGTTAATATGTTTTTTTATTATAAAAAGAATTATCTGCCAAAATTTCAAGTTTGTAGCTCCAGCCGGTCTAGGCTCTGTTTTGATGTATAAGTACATATCAAGCAGGGTGTGTAATTTCATAAGAATACATTATTATATAAAAACATATTTGCATTTGTACAGAAGTTGAATGATATCTTTTTACCCCGTCCATAGAATGT
Organism: Hypercompe scribonia; assembly: GCA_949316085.1. NCBI lineage: Eukaryota > Metazoa > Arthropoda > Insecta > Lepidoptera > Erebidae > Hypercompe > Hypercompe scribonia. Next base: position 811,925 of record OX438983.1, read on the forward strand.
AGAAGAAAGGATGCGAACTTTGTCACTAAATGACGGGACTGTTTGGTTGTCAGAGCTCTAAACTGTTGAGTCGTAGATGGTAGAATTTATTCCTACGCAGGAAAATCATTGACCACGATTGTTGTTTATATATGTAACTTATCTACAGTATCCATGTTTTATATATATAATTATAGCTGTCAGTAGTCTGCCTCTTAAAGTACATTTCGTTATTTTGGGATTTAATTTCTTAAGGTCGTATGTAAGTTCGTCTGGAGACATGGCCGCTGGAGCCGAAGTGTACCAGAGTGGATACCACGATTGGGTAAACGTAGTGTAGGGCGTCCTGCGGCGCGATGGACCGACAACTTGAAAGAGGTGGCTGGCAGCGGATGGATGTGAATTACGCAAGACCGGGATGGTTGGCGTTCTTTGGGGGACCTTTATTCAGCAGTGGGCGACGATAGGTTGATTGATTGATGTAAGTTATTTTCATCAATACCTTTTAACCGTCCACTGCTAGATGTAAAATTCTCCTTCAAAAGGAAGTTTTGGCCTACTATAACACACTGGCTAAACTGGCTGGTATAGGGTGTGTTTAAGTTTTCCTTCTTTTGGCATTGATATTGTTCATTTAGTCGCCTCTTACGACACCCATGGGATGAATAGAGGTGGTGACACTCCGTATTCTGAACCCATCACCACGTAACTTATTTTAAGATTACTCTTATAATGCAATTTTTAAAGACACACACAGTCACTTGAATATACAATCAAATATCTCATACTTCGTGCTATTAACTTCTTGATCAAGTTCTTAACTCACTACCAGTGCACGTGTTTCCTTCCCACTACGAGCCCGGGTCCGTTAAGCAGGGTGTGAAGAAGCATCTCACTTAGCCGCCGTGTGTCGCTATACTGCATTGTCTGCATTCGCAATGAGTATGGCGACTACAGCTCTAAGATTTCATTCATGCTTTCTGTCATTCAAAGTAAGGTCACTTTGGTCGCCTTCTATAAAAAAAACTTAATTTTTATAGATTACGAAAGATTGAAAACAACTCGAATCCATTCAACAATTATTTATTTGTCGAATCAATACAGAAACAGATGCTTATGAAAATGAAATCCCTTGATAACAAGCTCCTCTACTGATACCGAAGTCCTGAAGTGCCTCTTATTCTAATGTCCTTGTGAAGTTTGTCTAATTCCATCTCATTGCCGACGAGAACTCACAAGTATGCTAAATGTTTCAACTCTCGACGTTCAATTAACACGATATGAATTTTAATGAAGATATTTATTCATGACAATTTTGAGTGTGAATATGTTTGAGTGGGAATTAGGGGACTCTCATTTTTGTATAATGTCAGATTATTACCTTTTACATTTATACAATACTAACTGTACCACGTATTTTCGTCTGTGATTTTAAAAAGGAAAATTTGGCCCAGTTTTTTGTTAAAAACTTCATTGACTTCTGTTGGTGTATTATGTAATACAACCTAGGGTCCTCCAAGATAAATAGGTCCAAAATATCTAACAGTATATAAAGCAGTAATTTTTTTTGCACCTGCAACCAAGCTTATAGAGTCATGAGGTTTAAAATAGTACATATGTAGATGTTATAAGATAAGATTTAAAATAATAATACAATTTAAAATATTAATAAGATGTAAAGTATTAATAAGGTTTAAAATATTAATATTTTTTAGATGCCTTTGATTAATACATTTAGATAGAAATTTTCACTCTAATACACTTGAGTGGCACAAGAGTACAAACAAATTACTTTTTTTTTATGGTCAGTTCTGTCATAAAAGGACTTTTCACTCAAACACAGATGCATTGTTACAATATTTATGAATTAAATATCATTTTTACAAATGGACGAAATCAAGGAAACTATTAAAAAAAATTGTTGCATATAAAGTAGGTTACATAAAAGATATAATTTGTTTAAGTTGCCTTCGAGTATCTTAAAGTTGTCACTATCACTGATTGTCACAGGGACGAAAGTTTGATTCCCTCAAAGATTCAAAGATAAGTCACGCTCGCCGTGGCCCGGCGACGGTACTGCGTCAGGGCCATTAACTTGAAGCTGTGCTAAACAGCTTAGTTTTAATACGAGAACTTAAACAGGATAATGAGACGGCGCCCGCAGGAATAACTGGCTCCGAGTTAAGTGGATGAAGGAATCATTATTTTACGGATGGACGGCCAGCTCCTTCTAACTTATTATTTCGCAAAAGATATCTGAGACAATGCATTATATTTTATTTAAATATTGATTAAAACCTTTTTAATTTTTATCTAAACTTTTGAATTTTTTAACTAGTAAATTGATCAGGAAGGCTTGAAATAACAATAGAGGTTAAGCTTACATATAGTTGTACTAAGTTGAATTTTTTAAATTGTTGATTTTGTTTTAGATGCCAGACAGACAAAAAATATAGAATTGTAACATTCTGCAGTTGTTTTCTATGTGGACCATAATTAATAGTAATAATAAAGTTCTATGTCTAAAATTGGAATTGTTAAAGTAAGTAAGCCAATGTATGTGGCAAAAATCATATTAAATGGTATCAAAGTATGTAAAACTTTTCATTGTTGTGTTTCTGGAAGAAAATATTTTAGTTAAAGTTAAATTACCTAAACTACTGCCATATTATAATTTAGACTCTAACCTTCTTCGTAATTTTAATCTTTCAAGAGAATCTTAAAGATTGGAAACACCACATATATTTTATTCTTATTAGATGGAGGGGCACTCAAGAATTTATTTATTTATGTATTGTAACAGAGACAGAGAAAGAACACGCCACTCTAAACATATTATCCCTTTCAAAATGTCATGTACTTCCACATTAATTGAGAGATAATGTTATATTGTATTAAATAAGCCTTCAACCACTATCCATTAGTAACATTACGAGAAAATCCGTAGCTCTCGTAGACAAGACGCCTACGCGTTACGTCATCGGCTACGAATTCAATGTTACTTTCAATAATAACGTATAATTTATCTATGTGTATTGTAATGCTACTTATTCATCCTTATTTATCTGAGCGTGTATTGTAATGCTACTTATTTATCTATTTTCATCCAAGCACGTATTGTACAGGTCTGAGTAATGGCTGCGCATAAAAGTTGCGGACAATTATGGCGGTCCCTAACAGATACAAAACGGCTCGCATTATTTACACAAGTTGGATAATTTAGTGGCAAAATTTTTGCCTCATTGTGTTCCAAGACCTTCAACTTTCCTATTTGGTATACCAGAAGAGTTTAGATGGTTATCTTGAGGACGTCCGGAAGTCATTATGAAATACAATATAACGTGATTTATTACTTTCTCTTCTTTTTAAATTTAGTAAAAAAACTTGAAATATATATGTGTTGGTCTATCAGTCTCTCTTGTCAGTTTTAACCTATATTTTAGAAATATTCATAGTATATTTTATAGTAATTCTGTTTATTAATACTTGATCTGAAATGGCAAATTATTCATGAAAATTGAAAGCAAAAATGATAAATATGTAAATTTATGTGTGATTTACAAATTATTATTAGATTAAATACATATTGTGAGACAATATGTATTTAAAACACGTTTAATAATGCCTTAACTTTAAAAAATGTTTTAGTTTCGCTTTTAATTCATCCATATCACTTTGAATTAAGGGGGATAAATATGACGATTAATTTCCACCACTTATCGATCACTTTGTAAATATGCAAGTAATTTTTACACCATAGAGACATACGACAAGTCAAACTTTTCAAAAAAGGTTCCACGTGCTGCCTTTAGAACGCTATTAAATCAACAACAAATTCAAATTACTCGCCTAAGCTCAAGTACTATATATTTTACACTTTAGCTAACTATAAAAATTCTTTAAATTAGATCTATTACAAAGACATAAAGCTCATTTTAATATACACCAACTGAAAAATCTAAAGTGGTCTGGTAAACTAGTTGCATATTTCAAAATGCCTACTATCTTTTCATTGTTCTTAAATTAAGTTTTATTTAGTGAGTTGTAAGGTTGATATTTCAATGTCGTTAAAAGGTGAAGTCGTGGTGTAGGATACAAAGCGACAGGCTTTGTTTCGCGGTCAGCAATAAGAGGAAACGGCACCATCTGCCGGCCGCTTTCCTATCCGGACGCTGACTTCCAGTCAGAGTTGGTTGAAATTTTGATCAGGATATAATGTGGCTTATTATACGGTTGCCTTATGCAGTTTTTTTCAATCTCTTTAGTCCATTGAGGTAGAATGGAAGATTTTTGGTTCAGCATGTTTGTGGCTAATGTCAATGCCAGGAATTTCGTCCAGACTAAGTTAAATTTTATGATTGTATGTAAAATAGAAAGACGAGTACTTAAAATGCTTTTAAGAGATTATTAATTAGATTTAAAAATGGATTCCTTGGTTGCTGGATTCAGAGGTTAATCACAGTCAGAAGAAATAATCGTGGAGTATTAGCACTTGTTATGTTTATGTATTTATTAATATTCAACAAAGTTTATCGACAGTCTATTTACTAAAGTACTCGCTGTGCCTAGTTTAGGATCAGATTTAATTTTTCAGACTCACTGCATTCAATAAATACAAAAAAAGGATATAAATGCTGAGTATGCTGAAAATGAGGCAAATGAGGCAACTTGGCATTAAAATATCGATCTTAATACAGTAAAAAAAACATAAATCAATACGAGAGTAAGATATAATCTAAGTCTACTTTATTAAGTTAAAAAAAAATACAGTACAAAAAACAGCGCCAAAAGGTGTCGAGAAACTAATCGAATCACTGTACCGGTGTGGAGTCCAGGCAATTTGCTCGCTGGTAACTTAATTATACTATCTTGATAATCCAAACTAAGTTCCTTGTAATTAAACCTGCTTCATCGTTCTGCCATATTTTTCAAATTACTGTGTATTTTGTGAGCTATCTTTCAGTACTAAATTGGGTGAAGAGTCATTGTGAATCCTTATTAGTAACAAGTATTTGTATCTGACCTTCGATGTGGGGTAAAATCTTTTCTACATTTAATGATAATATGGCTCAGAAAGCAAAAGGAGAGGTCTACGTCCAGCTGTGTACTGTGATAAGCTGATGACATTGATGATGGTTCAGAAATACTACAGATGATAATTTGTTCGATACACTGACTTTCTTAGGAAAAGTTTCTTGAAAAATATGATGTTGTGATGAAGTATTATTGATCCTAAAGGAATGGTGACCAATTGATAGGGATAGAATTTTAGACTTCCATCCTAAGATTCCCTCTTCACATCACAAACACGCACAATAGTAAATTATATCACTCTATTCCAAGTCAGTAGGAATATCCCTTTCTCTTTGAGCATTTATAAGCTATGATGTTATAAAATATAATATTGATAGAGTAATATATTCGCTTGAGGAGTCCATATCAGTATTTGCGCCCGAGGCTCGTCCGGACCTCGAGCACATATCGTTTTATTTACAGACGGACGGAGGCACAGCGACGACAGTGTGGACACGATATAACAGAGTGGCTTCTATATAGTGTACGCATAGGAAATATTGAGGAGACATGTAGACAGGTTGTTCTCACCCTTTATTACAAAAGTGATGGATACAAATATGAATATGAAATTCATTGCACTGGACATTCCAAGTGTAGCATGGAGCACATGAGAATATTATTTAACAGCAGTGGGTTTTGCCTTCAATGATATAAAACTATAAATATTATAGTGATGGTTGTGAAACATATGTTATAAATTTTTAGTACTTATAGAAAGTTTCATGAAATAAAAGCTGTAGTGGAAAATGGAAACACTTTTTTTTTAGACAGAGAATGAAGCAAGAGTCACAGTAATTAGTATAGTACATAAAGCAGCAAAAGAATATCAATATAGAAACGCATTAACAAGTAAAATTAACTATAAATTATACAGATATGATAGGTCTTGCGACCGAGGGCGTTACAGCAACTCATTGCTCATCAAGGCCACCACCACTCGGCCAATGCGCTTGCAGCGACCGATGCCGCGACGGCACTAACAAAGTCTTAAAATAAAGTACGATCCCATTACGCTAAATAAAATATAAATGAATATTAAATCATCATCAACAGCCTTTTACAGTCCACTGCTGGACATAGGCCTCTCCTCAGCAAGGAGGTTTTGGCCTACTATACCACACTGGCCAGACGGGTTGAAATTAATGATATTTTCCTAAAAAGTTTCTTCCTTCAGTCGCCTCTTACGACACCCACGGGATGAATAGGGGTGGTAACACTATGTATTCTTAATACGTCACCACACGGACAAATGAAATTAAATAATTTAATTAAATTGTTTACATGAAGTGAAAGTGTAAATAGTCGGATATTATCTATATTATCTAATAATTTTATATTGTAATCATACATAATAATTAGAACTAAATCATTACATTATTAAACCATGTGTTTACATAGAAGGAAGTTAGTAATAGAATATTATATATAATTATTTGTTGAATAGTGTAAATGTAGGTGTATATGTGTATGGATATATATATACCTCTTGCAGGTGAATATCTATATATATGAATCACTTATAGTGTCAGGGAAAAGAGAAAAATGAATTTGGTCTACAATTACAACAAGCTTACCCTGAGATGCCTTTTAATAATTGAAATTAAGTTTTCTGAGAAAAAGACTAAAAAAGGTGCATACGTAATTCTATTATTTTAAATTTCGAACTCCAAATCAAATCAAATTCAAATAATTTATCATCGGTGAAGACTAGGAAATGTAATGAGTTAGTCATAAAGTTAATATAATTCAAAAGAACAAAAAAGTAGAAGACTTCCGGAACGATCTTTGAACATGATTTTTAAAAGTGTTTACAAAATGAAAACGATTACGCAATATTCTGTTAAAGTACTAGTAGTTTAGTGAATGAGTGAGTCTCTAATTAAGGAAAGTAACTCACCCCACTCACAAAACAAAGAAAGAACTACTTTACACTGGTTTTCTAAGAGGAGGACTCCTGTCGACTCCTCATATATGCGTCGAAGAATCTCCCACGTAGATTTATATAATACAGTAAATAACAGCACACGTAGTTGAATAAAGTTCACCGTCAGACAGACAACCTCAAAGAAACTTTTCAATAAAACTTTATAGTAGTTTTGAAGATAAATAATAGCACGAGGTACCAGGGGAGCAGCACATCGCAATAGTGTCGCGGTCTTAGATCCCGCGAGCAAACACAGAGCTCATATGTGCCGGCCCCCGGCCTCGCCGCTATCAATTGTATTCTCGACTTCATATCAAATATACACCATTTTATACTTTTCACTTTATTTACTAGTGTCGACGGGTATTAGAATGTATGTGTGGGTTAGACCAGTATGTATTAGTTGAAATTACAGGTACTGTTACTTGAAAAGCAGTAAAAAAAGGGCTTTGTCAAATTATGAGTTTAGCTGCGAGAAAAATGGATTTAAACAATATTTTTTTTATTATGAATTTTTGGAGAATTCATCAAAGTTTTAAGTTTTACTGGTTGGGCTCTTGGTCTAATGGTTAGTGACTCTGATTGATAACCCAGAGGTCGTGGGTTCGATTCCCACTCAAAATAAATAATTGTCTAACCAGCGTGATGAATTCTTTCATCTGCGAGTAATTTATTGATAATTGTGTACGTATTTATAAGCATAGTGGCCTGGTTACCATAGAATAGGCTCTGCCTAGTTTAGGAACAGACGGCAGCATGTGAGATGGGTTAGGTAATTATTATTAAATAGCCATTGTTTCATTGATCTGAGCTCTCATTCAATTTTCAAGCTTAATACGTCAGATGTAAGAGTTTCTTATAAAGTCGTCATCTCAGCCGAAAGATATTCGCTACTGGACATAGGTCCTATGCTGCAGTTATTGAAAGGGGTTCCAGGTCGTCGGTCAAATACGTGGTCGCGACTACACCAATTTTGTATTTATCAAATACTGTATATGAATTTCCTATATGACCTTAAAATTTGACAATACCGTTCCGTAATATAAGAGAACAGGTATTTGAACAGTTATACAAAAAAGCAAGAACAACATAACATTGCACGTACTGAAGTACATCCTACTTAAATTCTAAGAGTTTCCTTTGCCCAGAGAATGCTTTTTTTATTTATAAATCCAAACTATCTGAAACCATCAGCGTATGTATCAGTGGGATATTTTTACTTATTTAACGTGAACCGGAGGCTTCTCTAACAAGCTGCCGAAGTTTTTTCATGTCAATACACTACACTGAACTGAATTTCCTTAACTTTAAACTTAGGATGACTGTACACTTTCTACACTTGATAATACAACGACCCATAACTATTTTAAAATTTTGATAATTTAGATATTTGACTTATATTAACAAAACTAATCGTGTACATTTTTATGCCAGGAATAGCTCTTTCGTTTTAATGACCCACGCAACTTCGTTTGCCCCTGTCAAAGGGAATAAATTTAGCTCGTTTTTCTTAGATACGCGGCTCTTAGTAGCAGTATTAGTAGCGTGATGCTATACTCTATAGATTTCCTCAATAAATAATCTATACAGTACTAAAGGAATTTTTGAATTCAAATCTGTATTTTCTGGGATGAACGCGTTTAACTCAACAAATTCTTCAGTATATTCTTCAGTGATACATGATTTCTCACACAAAATATTCCACAAGTATGTCCCCAACTTTATCAAGTAGCGAGTGCCAGCGGCGTGCCAGTACAGCGGTGTGGCGGTGTCAACTCCATTCATAGCGCCCCGCCAGTCGGTCCACGTTCCCTTGAAACTTGCTGATTTCTTTCAATTCAACCGCTCCACGACACGCTACGTAGTGGCAAAGTTTTGTAAAAGACATTTATGTTTTTTGTAACTTTACAAGAGCCTGGACTAGAGACTGTTTGAACTGAATGCTGTAAAGCATTTGTTGGACATGAATAGAGTAAAAAAATGAAGCGTAAGTTTAAAGTCGTGTTATTGTGGGAAATTTACATTTCAAGTTTTTGTAGGTAAAAATTTTTCTGAAAACTTTCTGATGACCATGTCACCATGATATTTCCATTCTGTGTAAATTATCTTTGTCTATTAAATTGATTCAGAAAATTATTATATGCGAACATAAATTCTATTTTTCAACGAACACACCTACATACTATACGAGCAGTAGTACGATAAAATTTGATAGTAAGACACTTGGGACGATCAAATTCGCCAGTATGAAGGGTGCACCCGACTGCACCCCTGTAATATATCGCGCGGTGGTGACACCACGTTTTGGACGTGTCAATATTGGAATAACACGCCTGTAAGGTGGCTGTCACTTTAACCAAAAAAATAAAAGTTAAAAGAAATTCGGTTCTATTTAATATCTCTTTTTTAAGAGACCTTTTTCTTACTTTATAATTATAACTTGCTTTTGCTCGTGACTCTATCAGCGTATATGTCGGTTATTGCGCAAAAAGTAGTCTATGACCTTCATCAAGAACCAAAGTATCTACAAAGCAAATTTTGTTAAAATTGATTCAGCGGTTTGGCCGCGAGAGCGGTAGAGATACACAGATAGTTTCTTTCACATTGTATTTCTGTAGGTAGTAGAGCCACGCTGATTTTAGCATGAACGGGCTGGCTCGACCAGGGCACAGAAGATCAACCTAAAGCGACAACATCCGTGCTGTCGTGTTTCGTTGGTGAGTGCGAGCCCATTGATGCAGGGGTAACAGTTGTCGTAGTGAGTGCAATACAATGCTACGAAGACTGTCATGCCTTTTACGTCCCCAAGTGAGGCGTAGAAAAGCATCTTAATAGGCCACCATAGTGTGGGTTACCATACTACGTTGTCAGCATTCGCAATGACTATGGTGACTACAATTTTTGGATTCTATTCATGCTTTCCATCAGGCAGAGTAGAGTCACTTTGGCAGGCTCTCAAATAAAAAAAATAAGAAAGAAAACATTTATTATATTACAGTAGAGATAAGAAACTCTTTGGAGTGAACATTTTATGGGCAATTGTGTATAAATGAGGTTGTTTTTAACTTTAAGATTCACGTACCGCCATGTGTTACATTCAAATCATGTTCGTTCAGGCCTCTACATACAATGTTTTTTGTAATCAAAGAAAATTAATGTTTGTACTTAAAATTTTCAAGTATAAATTACCAGACAGAATTAGAAAGGGTACATTTTAGAAACGAAACATTTAAAAAGGGTAGAAGTACTTTGCTAATTTAACGTTACATGGGCCTTGGGTCAGCGCGTTTATAATTAAGTCATTCCCAAAACGGCCTAGACAAGGATGCATATAGTATATTATTACGTGTAAAAGAGATGGTAAGTAATATGCTGACAATTCAAGAACGTGATAGTAGGGTCAAAATAGCTTTATAATGTTTTTCAAGCAGTCCAACATGCTATTATACTTTAGATAAATTGATTCAATGTTCATACATAGTTTTAAAGAGCTTTGTTGCTTGATTATCTACAGATTATAGATATTTTTTCAGTTGGATCTTTCTGATGTAGCGATTAATATTAAGGGTCGTTAAATGTAGTACTCAGGGGCGTCGCTTAGATTTATATTCGTCTTTGACTTTCGATATTTTCTCTTGAGTTATAAATATCTATGGCCAATCATCATTTGCCATCAGGTAACCCAACTACTTGTGTTCCTCTATGTTAAAGTCCATAATCTAAGAGGTACCGTTTGACGTTTCATACTGTTTAACATGAAATAATTTTGAATAGGCATCACTCAATAATCTTTTCCGTAAAACCATGCAATTCTAAAGTTATTTTCATTTTATCACAAGATATATAATTCGTTATATCTAAATTTGAACATAAATCTGAGGAGGGACGTGTGTCATATCCCTCCGACACAAAGGGAGGATCCTCCGACCAGGCGAGGTGATCATGCCTGGCCACGGCCCAACGGTTAATGTTAGGATGTTGTATATATGCTAATTGACACGTGAATCTCAATATCGCGATACAGGATTAGTAGTTGCATTGTAGTTCATTACATTCATACGTTTCGATCATATTTTATAGTTCGATGTTTCTTCGCTAGATGGCGCTGTTGTATATATATTTTTCTTTGTGCTGTGATGTGGAAGTCGCCACAAATCTTTAAAACATAGTAAACAAACAAATATATACACAATAAATATTCTTTTTTAGACGTTATTTCAAAGTCAGATAGTATGGTCCATAAGGATTGATAAAACAACATCGGAACCCTTCAACTTCGGCAAGGGTGTCAGGCAGGGCTGCATTCTCTCTCCCATTCTATTTAATGCATATGGGGAGTATATCATCAGACGAGTTTGTGAGGATTGGAATGGAGGAATAGGTGGCAGTAAGATCTCCAATCTTCGATATGCGGATGACACTACTCTTTTAGCCAGCAATGAAGCTGAAATGGTCGACATTCTGGACAGAATGGAGCGAATCAACCAATGAAATGGGGCTCAAAATCAACCATAGCAAAACCAAACTCATGGTGGTTGACCGGGGTAATAAGCTGCATTTTTCGGGTGCCCTTAAACTGGAAACAGTGGAGGATTTCGTCTGCCTTAGAGCTAACATAAGCAACACTGGTTCGTGTGAAAAGAAAATTAGAAGACGCAAAACTATGGCTAAGATCGGGATATCCCAGCTGCAGGGAATATGGAGAGATCGCAACATTTCCCGCAAAACGAAAATGCGACTTGTGAAGACCTTGATATTCTCCATATTCAGTTATGGGGCAGAAACATGGACACTGAGGAAAGCTGACCGCAACCACATCGATGCCTTTGAAATGTGGTGTTGGAGGCAAATGCTTCAGATCCCATGGACGGCCTTCCGCACAAATGTGTCTATCCTACAGGAACTCAAAGTAAAGATCCGACTCTCATCTATTTGCCTTCGAAGAGTACTTGAGTTCTTTGGTCACATCGCCAGGAAAGAAGGGAGCAACCTCGAGCAATTTATGGTCACCGGAAAGGTTGACGGCAGGAGACCAAGAGGACGTAACCCAACTAGGTGGACTGACCAGATCCGAACAGCCTTGGAGACCAACTTACACGTTGCCCTCCATTCGGCCAAGGAGAGGAATAAGTGGCGTGCAACTGTTCGGAGCAAGATCATCCCTCAACTAGGGAATCACGACCCTCAGTAATGAGGATAACGACGCGAGGAGCGGGAGTATGGTCCATTATCATAATGTTGTGATTTTATAAATTCACATTAATATCCATAATCGTTAAAGTCTAGTCGTTATCAATAATAATTTTTAAATGATCTGCAACTGTCAATAAACAAGCATTATAAATTAAGTTTTTCTCTTAATTAACCATAGAGGGTTTTATATAGGGCATTCGCTTTGTTCCTTTTAACAATATGTACATCTTACAATTCTAATACATAAATCAGTTAAATTAATATTTCTATCAGTAAATGTAAGGAATTGATATCGAGGATTGGATATAGTGGTGATCGATTTTATTGACATCTTCACTATTCTGCAACATGTCGGCACTGTCCCAGAGTACTTCTTAGATTAGATGGCCTGGAATTGGATGGGATTTCCCTTGTATTAATTGTAAAATTTCTCTGCCAGGTTTCTCACTATCATCTGACTAGAGACCATTTAACATTCTGTTTATCGATGTTTCTGATTTGACTAGGTACAATCACGTCAGTAAAAATAAGAAGATATTGTCTCTAATCCAAATTGTTGTCGAGCATGAACATCTAAAACACAACACAAAATCCAAGCCACCCTCGATCTTACATCATTACGTCCAGTGTCATTACTCCACGTCGATTACCTCCATCCGTCGATAGACACGACATTCATTAAGTTCAGCGTGTCTGCAGAATAATTGCTGTTCAGTAGTGTGAGGGTTTGGCATATTAAACAACGTTCCAGGCTTGAAGTGTTTATAAAGTAAATAAAATTTAGTTTAAAAAAGAAAAGAAAAACCTTTTTAACCAAAGAGAAACTTCTTAGTTCCATATCAGTCTGTTTATCATTCGCTGGATTCTTAAAAATGAAACCTATGAGATAAAATTCGAATGATTTAATAGAATACTGGAGATCGACCTCGCTCCATCAATAGATTTATATCTAGAAGCCAAACTGTAATTTTGTCACTAAAAATATAGATGCATTTAAATTTTTATAGCGATATGATATTTTAATATATAGGGTAGGCCAAGAATTAGTTGACATTTGAAAAAATCGAATAAAAAAATCTTTTTAGATATATCATAAAAATTGTTTATTTACAAAAAAATTAATTAGTTGGAATTTATTTTTAAAAATTATATCTTCTAAATGATCCCCTTTTTGACGTTTGCACTTCTAAGCAAGCACCGAAATTTTCGAATACTTGTCGGTAAAGAGATCGCGAGATCGCTGACATCTCTTCGCTGATTTTTCTTTAAGTCGACGTAGTGTATTTGGTTTATTGATGTAGACACGATTCTTCAAATAACCTTAAAAAAAATGTTGCCTGAGGATAGACTGGACTGGACTTCTGGGTGGTAATGGAATGTCCTCTCGTCTGGAAATCAGCTTTTCCGGCAACATGTCTTTGACTATCGGCAGGGACTCATTGGATGTGTGACAAGTGGCTCCATTCTCTTGAAATCGTGTTACGATTGTAACTAGCAAATTTCAGTAGCATCGGTCCCAAAAACTCCTGTAATGTGTTTGCGCGGGACGTTAGATTCAAATGTTAACGAATTCTTGGCCCACTCGATATTAAATTACTTACATACCGTTTGCAACGCTATTGAAATGATGCTAGCTTGAAGTTTTTACACGTAGGTTATTAGGTAGATCTTCAGCTGGTTGATTACTACTTTAGTAAATTAGATGGTAAAAAAAGTCGTACCCTTTCACAATTTAGAATGATCAGCCTTTATGTGATCTTTGCAAAGGTAAAAAACCTTTTGGCCCTTTTCCAAGACGCCCTGTCATAAAAAGTATTTCAAAGGTTCAAAATCGAACGCGTCAACCTTATAACTTCAACATTGAGATTAAAATCGCAAGACATCTTCAAATCCGTTGTCAAACGTAAAGCAAAGCACCTAATCCTGCAACTGCCAAGTTCGATTGCAATCAAACGAAACCGATACAGTCGGTACTGCAAGGAATATATTAACTAATTTACATAACGAATACCAGCTGAACCTTTGTACGGACCTGTGCAGGCTGCACGGCTGCAAAGACACTGTCCCTACACTCTAAAGTAATTTTCACTCAATAAAACGGCTCAAATTGAATCACCGGTACGTTCTCGGTGCATAAGCGAGTTAAACCCCGCACCCCGCCTCCCACGGTTCACACCCTCGGCGATCCGCGGAGGGGACATGCACTTAATGCATTGCCTCCGTTAATTGGAAATAAGGGAATTCGGTAAAAGTTGGAATAATGAACTAATACTTTTTATCGGTAGATACCGCAGCAGTTTTATACGGTTCAAGTTTAGGTAATGAGGTTCAACTGTGTATTTGAAGTGTTCCAATTTGGCGTGGAATTGCACGATTTTCTTACTTCTATTTGCTTAAATATAACGAAAAGGAGGTTCTACTTAATTAAAAATAAGTTTTAGTAAATTAAAACTAGAAACAAATTGTTAATTGGAGAGGATATTTCTTATAAATTGCCTAAGAATAGTAAATAGTGATGCCTCATCTTCCTCCTGACTCCTAGCCGGCCAGTCTCAGTAGCGCGCAGTCAACTACGCAGGAGATATTATAGCGCACAAGTGTATGCACAAACAAAGGTGCACTCTCTGTTCCTTCACTCTTTTAATCCGATAGGACCACAGGTGCAGGACTGACTAGTTTACTTGCTCACCGAGGCATGGAGGTTAAGATCCCAACTGCCAAACTCCGGCCTGTTATTAAACATTTCTCAGAAAAATTCAAATAGCACTTTTTGATCTGATCCGGGAATCGAACCTGAGGCCTCTTGATCAGCAGTCACATACGTTAACCGCTAGGATAGCGAGGTAGTAAGTAGTTATGTTAATGAATAACTTGAAGGGCTGTTCTTTTTTCTCTCTCAGTGACTGCACGGACAAGAACGGGCGAACAGGTACGTGAGACTTTGGTCCCTTTGAATTGTTGAATTTTAGTCCTATTTGCAGTATCCTTACATTAGTTCCTTCGCCCTATATTGTTTTGCTTTGTCCAGTTTATACAAGATTATATTTCTAAGGACTCCAGGCACTGTGGTCATAAAAAAAACCATGGAGTGTCTAAGCGACTTTCTGCATTGCACTAGCCTTAAAAAGGCTGAATAATGATGGTCAATAAAAAATATATGCAGTTAAAATCTAACAAGTACAAATAGTAACACGTTGAATTGAGAGGCTGTGCAATCGGTCTGATCTAAGTCGTATTCATTATCTGTGCCCATTCGGACGAAAGTGTGAATCGTCTGAACGAAATAAAAGATAACATAAATGCGAATATCGAATGGAATCGCAGCCGATCGCATTAGATTGGACCGATAAAGATTTTACACTAGTTTGCAACTGAAATATTTTTACGACGGTGAATTTTCCCATATTTCGCTCCAACGCTATCCATTTGTGACGGTAGACGGTAGACAGAGTTTTAAGTTGAAGCTTGAAGCGTTGTTGTAACATGATTGGTTTAATATTACCTGTTTAAGTTTTATACACTTGGAGTGTTTTTGCTATTCTCAGTTAAAAAATTGAGGACAAAAAACTTATGATTTTTTAGAAAATAAATTAAAGTGACTACCATTTTTATGGAAACCTGCAGCTCAAGAAGCCTAGTCCGTAGTCACTTTTTTTATCTGTATGGAAATCCCCACGGATACCACGGTTATGTCGGACTCGAACTGACCAAAAACCGCACGCCGTCTCAGGTACAGGCGAATCAGGTGCACCCTCAAGGAAATCCGACGTACCTCGGGCCACCTACGGCTTGTAGATGGCCCTCCCGTAGTCCGTAGTCACCCTATATATATGTCTATATTTAAAAAATTAAAAACAACAAAATAATAATTGCGTAACAATACGTTTTTCTAGTCAGGACAAGACCATTTTTCCTGTGTCTGGGTGAAATTTGTCGAAAATATATTTGTATTTAACTACACCGATGGCGCAGCGGTAGTGAATGCGACTGCTGTGCTTGAGGTCTCGGGTTCGATTCCCGGGTCAGACCAAATGTTTGTATGATGTGCAAATATTTGTTTCGAAGTTTGGGTGTTTTCTATGTATAACATGTATGTATGAACCAAAAAAAGTATATAAGTATTCTATCAGTCGGTCTAGTTATCATAGCACAAGATGCACATGTCAAATGTCCGAAATTATTTGTTTAATTTATTTATTTCACAATGTTAATTATGCTATACTGGTTGCCATTGTACAGACTCTACCCAGTTAGAGCAAAAGATTGTCTGCAAGATAATTATATATTAATTCTCTACTTATTTATATTAAAGTTGTTAAGGTGAAAGCTAATTTCAATAAAATTCATGTTTAAGTTTTCCTGAGACAAATTTCCAAATCATTTTAATATTTGTTCCGTTCTAAATCGCGATACGAAACCCCAGTGGTAATCAAATTTATTGAGAACTTGCCGCAGTCGGAACAAGTTCTGAGCTCCCGATTGTGTTGGAACAACTTCCAGCTATGTTCCAAGAATCTCTTTTGAATCCGCCGACTTTCGTAGCACCGCCGACTGTAGTTCGTAGTACCATTGACTGGAGTTCGTAGACCCTACGCCGTAGTTTACAATCAAGAATTTCTGTACAATTCGGTTTCTGACTTTATTACTTCGGCAAAAGTTTTATTTTCTTTCTCTGATTTTATTGTATGGAACTCAAATATATTAATGTAAGTCAAAGATTTAAATCAGTCTGAAGTTAGTATTTAGTGTCAGTCAATACTATATGGCTTGTCTTCATATCAGCAATTTTTTTTATTTTATTCTAAGTTTATACCTATTTAACAATTATAGATAATGTGAATTAGGGAAGAACTAAATCAATTTCTGTTAGTTACTCTGTACGTTCCACATTATATTTATGCACGGATACACGATTATAGAGTTTACATGCAATCGAACAAGCAATTAGACTGCACGAATGATGTAGTGGTTTAAACGGTCGTTAAGTCACTTTCTACTGCTCTCAGTACTATGGGTTCAAACCCCACACGGGATAACACTTTGTGTGATCCACAAATAGTTGTTCTAAGTCTGGGTGTTCTTTGTGTCCGTCTCTTGTATGTTAGTAAAGTCTCCTGCGACTATATTCTTAACGCAATCGTTGTCTTTTCAAAATAAAAGAAAAGAAAAACCACATAAACGCACATGTACATACACTCATGTGTGAAAATGGAGAGTGTTCGAAGGCTCTTTTTAAACTGATTGAGCCATCTCCATTCCTTTATCGGCCTACTAGGCGCAGGCAAAAGTTTCATCCGTACGTTGTTGACATACCCGAAAGTCGAACTGAACGGTTTGACAACTCATTTTGGTGAGAGACGCCGAGATTTAAAACACCTGCCTGGGTCTATTTTTCATGATAAGTTGAACTCTGGAGCCTTTAAGAGTAGAGTGAACAGGTTTCTTTTGGATGGGCGTGTACCACCTTCGGTTTCATCTACACTTTCCCTCAGGTGAGATGGAATACAAACGCCTATTCCATCAAAACTATAAAAAAAAATGGTCCAAAAACGCTGCAGCTTGAAGAAATTAGCGTTGTGTATCTGCCAAACTGTACTTGGAGAGTCCGCTAGAACTTTATCACTAACTGGCCAAAATCCTTAGAATATACTATGACCGTAGATAACTAAATCATAAAACTGTCACGGAGGAGCTCTTGTCAGTAAACAGAATCCAGTTGTCAGTTGGTTGATTTCAGGCAGTGTGGCCGGCGCCTGGGCGTAAACACTAGCGACTTGGGGACCGATGTGTACACTTGGAGGTGATCGATTTGATTTTGTGAAAGGGGAAGTAGTAGTGTTCATCGATCATGTTTGTTTGTGTGCTGTGTAGTTGTACATATAAAACACCGTAAAAAAGGAATAATACAAGTAAATTTTAGTGAGATTTTTCATCTTTCTTAAGGTTAGTTTACCATGTATACTACAAAAAATTGTAAAATCAGTTTTTTGTACGTTTTTATCAAACTATTCCATTGGTTGTTTTTTTTTTTATTAGCCTGCCAAAGTGACTCTGCTTGACGGAAAGCATGAATAGAATCCAAAAGTTGTAGTCACCATACTCACTGCGAATGCTGACAATGCAGTATGGTGACCCACGTTATGGCGGCCTATTACGATTTTTTACGCCTCACTTAGGGACGTAAAAGACATGACAGTCATTGTAGTTTGACGTCTGTTTAATGTTCTGGTTTGACAGTGAAATTAAACGAAGGATTGACGTGATGGATACATATTTGACGGTCAACTATTACAGAGGTTGGGGTGCGACTGAATAATTTATTAATACAACTTATAAAGAAAAGTATGATGCATTCTTATAACCTAGATTTGGGAGTGGTGCCGAGTGCAAAGGTATGATGTAATTATGTGACTCATTACAAGTAGGCACAGTAGCATTGTATTGCACACATTTACCACGACAACTGTCACCCCTGCATCAATGGGCCTCCGGTCTCAGACTCAAAAACGAAACACGACAGCACGGATGCTGGCACTTTAAGTTAATCTTCTGTGGGAGGGTAGTACTGCCCCGGACGAGCCGGCCCGTTTAATGCTGAAATCAGCGTGGCTCTACTACCTGGTGAGTTTGAAGTTTCACGTAGTTCTATTTTTTTTCTAAAACAAAAGTAACCTAAGTTATTCCATATAATATTAAGTATCTGTCAATGAAAGTTTCATCAAAATCGGTACAGCTGTTTTAGAGAGTAACTAGGACAAACAAACAGACAGATGAATTTTTGATGCACGTACATATATTCTTTCACATGCATTTCGTGTAAAGCTGTTAATTTGAAATTACAAACTGATAATCCAAGTTTATTAGTGTGTACAAACTAGATACTTAAATGATTTTACCCTTAATTATGATATGTCTTTCTTGTTTCATGGATCCTTCTTTCTGTTTAAGAAGGATGTTAACTTCTCCTTCGGTCCGTTCTTTTGTCTCACGCTCTCTTAACCACGCTTCCTTGATGACAAGATATAAGAGTTGATGAATGTATCGTTACTATAAGTCTTGTATTCCATTTAACATAAGGAGAACTGGGTTATATCATACAAATAAAAGAGCAGCTTGACTGATTTGTTTAAAACAAGCTAGGATGAGGCGAGAAACTTTATTGAGTTATCTAACCGCGCTTGGAGGCTCGTAGCCGGAGGTAGCAGCGGTGCGGTCGGTCTCACGTGATGGAATTAGAGTGTACCTCACTGAACATGCTACAGCGAGAAGGTAAACGACACGTGAACGATAGGGTTGACACATTCTGCCAATAATTTTTACTATCAATGGATATACTAATACTAGTCACTCTATGCTCCAATAGTGCCATACTTAATGTTGCTGAGGTCTAATTAACTTGTATCGAGTCAAATGTAATTATGATACTTTTTCGTTCATTTTTTTTTCTTGTTGATGATGGATATACTTCTCATATTTGCAGTTGCACAGATTTTCGTTCTACTCGAAATAAAAATTGCTTCAAGGTTTCTAAATGGTTCTCTGTCATGTTAAATTTATAAAATCGGGTAGCGGAATAGCAAGGGGTTGAAAAGCAATAAATTCCACATCGTAAGCAAGTTAGCGCGCATGGTATGACGTTCTCACAGATACCGATAGGGTTGGCAAATAACCGAAAAAAAATTTAAACGCTATTTTTTATCGATAACCAGAAATCTTAAAAAGGAATTAAGTATAGAAAGTATCTAATGTAATATTTAAAGATATTGTTACTGCCAAACGTATTGTCAATTCTAATTCAGTTAAATTATTTAAATTCGTTCTTTCTAAAATAAGTTTTATGGGTATCTTAAAAAAGTTGAGATTTCATTTGTGTTCTTTTCACTTCGTCTTTCAACTAGGTAACAAAATAAAATAAAAAAATAATAAAATACAAAAGTGTCATCCCTAGCGACTGGTTCTCGCGATTGGTTTACTATTTACACACTACGCGGTGTGATTGCAGTTAGAATTGAAGTGTCCGATGCGAAGTGCTTTCAATGGCTATGTACATTTGTGTCTCCTCTGTGCCGTACCTATGTTAGACTTGGTCGTGAATACGTGATATCCAATCGAGGATTTGTTGACTTGGGATCTATTTTTAGTGTTGGGTAGTTTGTCAATAGATACTTGCAAATAATACAGCACGAATACCTCTTCTTAATATCATTGTCTCGTGTTTGACATACTCTCTTAGTAACTGAAAGTAAATATAGTAATTTCCTAACAGGATACAAGGGGAGACAAATCTTGTGTTAGTTTTAATGTAGGCGTGACAGCTATCGTGATAACTGTGTGAGCCTTACACTGCCACGATGACTGTCATGTCTTTTACGTCCCCAAGCGTGACGTGAAAAAGAATCTCACTAGACCGCCATAGTGTGGGTCACCATACTGCATTGTCTGCATTTGCAATGAGTATGGTGACCATAACTGTTTGGGTTCTATTCGTGCTTTGCATCAGACAGAGTAGAGTCACTTTGACAGGTTATTCATATAGGTGAGATCCTGATCGTTTATAAAGTAGGTTGTCATTGCAGTGGTGGCTGGCTTGTTGGTAGTAATAACATAGACTGATGCAATTTAAGATCAAACGGCCGTGTGTGTGTGGCAATATATTCTTTTTTATTCATTTTCGAACAAATTTAAAAACATATATGAAATATGTGAATGGATATAAGAAAATAATATAAAAATAACTCTTTTATTACATATTTTCGTAAAATAGTTATGGTATACTTTGAATCTTTAAGCAACTCGAACTTATTCTTTTTGTGGCAAAGGTTTCGAAACAGTATTTGAGACAGTATGAGTTTATCAAACCAGTTCCTTAGAGAAAAGCAGGTATTCGAGACTAAACTTAGCTAATGTAAACGTTGATAAGAACTGTTATATTTTAACTGGCTGCAATTAGTACTTATTTAATACTTTTCTTGCAAATATCTTACGTGAAGACTGTTTTGGTGGCGTTGTGGCAACATGTACTACTGCTGTGCTGAGGTCTCACGTTCGTTTGCCGGGTGGGACCAAATATTTGTTTCGGCGATTAAATAGTATTACAATACATTTTATGTTAATATTTATGCTTGTCATTCGTTACCGGCTTCAATAAAAAAATATTTCAATAAATTCCTTGAAGTAAAGGTGGTTAATATCTATGGTAGTATCAATGTACTCAAAGGGTATGCCTCTTAGTTATACCTAATAGAGTTTAAATTAGCGGACAAGTGGCAATAGGTAGTGGTAGGAACTTACATACCTATCTCCCCTTTATTTCTTCTATCATAAAATAATAGTTCAGAAAAGTTTATGACACTTTGTTAATGTGCCACTGTTTATCGAGATCTTAGCTATCATCATCATCAACAGCCTTTAACAGTCCACTGCTGGACATAGGCCTCTCCTTAGCAAGGTGGTCTTTGGGCTACTATAGCACGCTCTCCAGACGGGTTGGAATAGGGTTTGTTTCAAGTTTTCCGTCTCTTTATAGTGATATTATCCTGAATAATTTGTTACCTTAGTCACTTACGACACCCACGGGATGAATAGGGTGGTGATATTGCGTATTCTTAATCCGTCACTACACGAACAATATTTAGTCTTAGTTAGTTAAGAAAGAAAACATTAAGAGCTTTGAGTTATTTCAAACTTGTGTCGTAACTTGTGGAAGTTGAATCGTAAAAATAAAATCCTTCAATATAAGCGTAAACACAGTACAAATGTTTTATTTTTTACAAGTTTAACTCTGATTTAATGATGTAAAACAAACGCTGACAAGGAATAGTCCCACATAAACCAAAGCGGTCGTTTGACCGGCGTTCGGCGTCCTCCTTACTGTCTAGCTTTTATGTTTGCTAATCTGATTGAAGTACTTCGAATGCCATAAAACGGGAACGAAAAAAACTTTGCAAGTACTTTCCTGTTCGTGTGTGTTATTAGTGTGGTAGAATCGGCAACACGTTTAATAAGAAGAAATCGGAGCGTCTACGTTGTTAATGAATGTTCGTCTTTAGTGAAAAGGTGTAAGTTTTTTTATTTATTGGAGTTTACTCCTTAAGAATCAGTTTTTTGATATAAGACGCCCGGTATGAGAAAAATGTGAGGAGTAAAATCTATTACACGAATGACCTCGTTACGTTTTTGGTGCGGCTGCACTGGTTGTGAGTGTATTACGACGTGTATAGAGTATGCTGCAAAGCGACTATATCTATATGTTATTTTCATTAATTTGTTAATTTACCCTTTCATACAGTATCAGTATTTATTCAGTTAATTGCAGTTAAATAAGCTTTTTTTGCGTCTGTTTTGACCGTACCGTTTGAATCGTACTTAAGGAGTAAACTCCAGTCGTGTGTCGGAGCTGACACACACTATTTTGTTTTATTTATTTTTAATAATAAACCTTGTGTCGTGGGGGACTTTACAAACATGCACAAAATGAACATAAAGAACATCCAGACTCAGAACAACAATTTGTGGATCACACAAAGTATTATCCCATCTGGGGTTTGAACCCTCAACATTTAACGCAGTAAAAAACGGCGAGGTGACATCTTAAATCACTGCACCTTACGTGCAGTCAAAGTCAAATTCAGTTTGTGAATCGTTTTGCTTGAACGATATTGAAGACTGGGACTAACTCTGGGTTCATCCTTCATATTTATAATCCACAATACTTTGGTCAGATCAGTCATAAAAATGGAAGAGCCATGCTTTGAGACATATAGACCGGATCGAGTGGAGTTATACTATGGCGTCATAAAAACTTGTGTCAGAGGAACGGTTTATAAGGACTTGGGTCTTTCTTATTTCCTTATCTGTCTTTCTATCATATATTGTAATTAAATCTTTTATACAAACTCATAAGATACTTATAATAAGCTATAAAACAAAACGCCGAAAAGTAGTAAATTTAAAGAATCTTCGTGATATATACCTGTACATATTGTACTGTTGCACTGCCACAAACTGTGTGAAGTCGACATCTCCGCGGGACAAACGAGTGTCACTTTGCTGCGACACTTTGACAGATAGAATTGTGTATCAGGATGTATGTTAGACCTGTATAGGAACTTTAATGTAAAATTTTATCACTGTTGACGTAACTTATCTAAAACGTCTAATTTAATCGGGCATTTGACACAACGCCATCTAGCTTCAAACTAAATAGAGCTTGTTCTCTGACAGCTAGAATCAGTCGAATAGAATACTTACAAACCTTTTTTTTTAAATACGTACATACACACAAACTCTGAAACAAATATTTGAAGATCATACAAACATTTATTCCGACCCAGAAATCGAACCCTTGACCACATGTACAGCAGTGGCATACGCTACCAATGCGCCATCTATTATTTACCTTTATTTACTAACTATTGAGAAGTCTATACACAAGTTTATCAGCAGTGATTACCATAACACATGCACTACCTAATTAGAAATAGACAACCGTGTATGGGATGCCTTGAATCATTCCATACACCATCATCCATATATGTATATCAAATTCCATACATTCAGTATGATAAAAAATTAAGAATACAAAGTGTCACCACTTCCATTCATTCCATGAGTATCGTAAGAGGCGATTAAAGGCCGGCTCGACCGGGGTAGTACTACCCTCCAACAGAAAATCGACCTAAAGCGACAACATCCGTGTTGTCGTGTTTCGTTGGTAGGTGTGAGACCGGAGCCCATTGATGCAGGGGTGATAGTTCTCGTGGTAACTGTGCAAGCCTTATACTGTCACAATGACTTTCATGCCTTTTACGTCCCCAAGGGACATGTGAAAGAGAATCTCACAAGGCCGCTATAGTGTGGGTCACCATATTGCGTTGTCAACATTTACAATGAGTATGGTGACCACAACTCTTGGATTCTATTCATGCTTTCCATCAGGCAGAGTAGAGTCACTTTGGCATAGAAAAGAAAGAGAAAGAAAACTTGATACAAATCCTGTAGCAACCCGTCTGGCCAGCGTGGTATAGTACGCTTAAATCTCCTTTCTAAAGAGAGTTCTATGTACAGTAGTAGACTATGAAAGGCGGTTGATATGATATCCCATTTATTTACTCTACATTCAGTGGGGGGTCGCACTTCGTCCTAGGTAATATACGTCTTGCGTGATAGATAGTCGTTTAAATAAAACAAATGTTCATAAATGTTGTCAGGGCTCCCGATAGTATTATAATACTATATGTACTATACGTGCAAACTATTTTAAACTTTATGGTTTATAAGATATAGATGTAATTAATTTACACATGAAGTTACCATTGATTAAACAATATATTAGCGTACTAATTAGAGGAAATACCAAGTTAAGTGGTGTTACCTACATGTTGATGACTAATACCACCAATATTTTCAATTATAAACTAAAAAGATTGCCCACCACTGCCGTAACGATTTTTTGCAGATATCACCAATCATTTGGTTTGTTCCTTTTTGATTTAATTTATTTCTTAAACAGTTTATGATTTATGGGGTCCACTTTAAGCAACGAGAAGCTTATGTTAGGAGACTCCGCTCTTTCTAATGTTATTACAGTAGGGTATAAGAAACAAAAAAAAATGTAATAATAAAATAAACCAAACCAAAGTAAGACGATTAAGCCATTTATAAAACACTCACACTGCCTACACACCACACTCCACCTACTCACACAAATATACACATACAAATATACATATATACTCATATATAGACATACAAACGACATATACATAAATATAAATAAATAAATAAATAAATATTTTGGACATTTGACACACAACGTCATCTAGTTTCAAACTAAGCAAAGCTTGTGCTATGATAACTAGACTGACTGATAGAATACTTATATACTTTTTTTTTGTAAATACATATATATTATACATAGAAAACACCCAAACATCGAAACAAATATTTGAAGATCATACAAACATTTGGTCCGACCCGGGAATCGAACCCGAGACCTCAAACATAGCAGTCGCATTCGCTACCGCTACGCCACCGAGGCAGTTTATGATTATATTGCTTACATTAACTGTTTATTATCGTTAAAAATTTCATATTCTGCTCGTCTTAAATCAATACGTAAGTATTATTTTGTATGGGCCGATGGGGCCGTAAAGTTCTGGAGTGGTGACCACGTACTGGGAAACGCAGCGTTGTCCGACAAGGTGGTCTGACGACCTGGTGAAGGTCGCGGGAAGCTGTTGGATGCGGGTGGCACGGGATTGGCTGTTCTGGAGAACCTTGGGGGAGGCCTATGTCCAGCAGTGGACATCTTTTGGCTGAGATGATGATGATGATGTTACATAGGAAACAGCCAAACTCCGATACAAATATTGTAAATTATACAAATATTTGGTCCGACCCGGAAATTGAACCTGAGACCTCATGCAGAGCTGTCTCATACGCTACTATTGCACCACCAAGACAGTATTGTTGTCGGAGTATATGTATGTTTCTCTTTGTAGTCTATACGGCTTGATGGATTTTAGCATTTGGAATTAACAACGATAAACAATAAAATTGCCACTTTGTAATTTTAATTAAAGTGTTCATTTTCATGTAGTTTTTCTATATTGAGCTTATATTTGAGGGTATGTAGGTAATTTTTGTTCATTGTCTAAAAATGTGCCGTGTCTTCAAGCCACAGCAGATTTAGTCTCGCTGCTACACTTTTCTAATAACCAGCGGAACGTTTCAATCGTTTGCCTTGCCACAAACAACTTTCTTCTATTACCATACCTCAAATTGAAAAATCATATGTTCACGAGAAGAATTCACGTCAGACAGGTGGTGCTACTTCTGGAAGGAGTTGAGTTGGCGCATCTAGCCAACCTTATCACGACGGACAAAATATTGTCCGAAAGTGTTAATGCGGCAACCGAAGTCCGAAACCAATATCAATGTCATACCGGTAGCCGACTAATAAAAAATCCAGCTGAAATCTGTGATGTGAAAATATATCGATTTTTTTTATAGAAACCTACCAAAGTGACTCTATTTTGTCTGATGGAAAGAATGAATAGAATCCACGAGCGGTGGTCGCCGTACTCACTGCGAATGAAGACAGTGCAGTATGGCGACCCACGCTATGGCGACCTAGTGAGATGCTTCTTCACGCCCCGCTTAAATGACCCGGGATCGTAGTGGGATTAAAACACGTGCACTGGTAATGATTGATGATGCTTTAGGGAATAAAAGCCGAATCTAGGATGGAAATTTTAAACGAAAGTGATTCTATATAGATCTAGTCATATCTTACTCAGAATTTATAGTCAAGGGTCAATTATATGTTCCTTAATAACAATAAGATGTCCACAAAGTGCACCCTCTCGTTCCATTCGCACCCCTTGACAGGGTGAGATCGTAGCCGTTGACATATTTTTAATTAAACGCCACTTATGTCACACGCGTCGAGCGGCCAATCAACGTTGTGCGGGAAGATAATACAGTACTCATAACGATGAGCGCACATTTGTGTCGAATTTATATTAAATTTGAAGTATTTATAAGTTGATATTTAAAATCGTGCTTTAATTTCACTTTTTATTACCATCTAAGTAGAAAATCTAAAAATGTTAATACATTACTATTAAAAAAACAATAGTGCACAGAAGATATTTATTAAGAGCTGATGTAAGGGTGTAGCGTTCATATAGCAACACTGTTTTGGCGACGCCACTTCTTATATACAGAGTTGGGTGGTTGTCCATGTGGTGATGGATTAAAAATACATAGTGTTACCACCCCTATTCATCCCGTGGGTGTCGTAAGAGACGACTAAGGGACCAAGTAGACAAGACAACATCATTACAAAGAGAAGGAAAACTTGAAACAAACCCTATTCCAACCCGTCTGGCCAGCGTGGTATAGTAGGCCAAAACCTCCTTGCTAAGGAGAGGCCTATGTCCAGCAGTGCTTTGTAAAAAGCTGTTGATGTTGATGATTGGTACAAAAATGTAAAGTGGACACTCTGATTAACAAAAAAAAGTAATTCAAACCCTTGGAGACAATACTATGAATATTGGTACCACCCGAACAGTAAATCCGTATTGAATATATACTGTGTTTAATTTGACCATTCAAGTGGTAGATGCATCTAGAAAATATGCAAATAGAAACTCCAAAAGGGATTTGTGTGGTAGATTTCTGAAATATCATTTTTTTTATATAAACCTACAAAAGTGACTCTATTCTGCCTGATCGAAAGCATGAATAGAATCCAAGAGCGGTGGTCGCCGTACTCACTGCGAATGAAGACAGTGCAGTATGGCGATCCACGCTATGGCAGCCTAGTGAGATGCTTTTTCACGCCCCGCTTAAAGGATCCAGGATAGGACCCGTAGTGGGAGGGAAACACGTGCGCTGGTAATGAATTCCAGGCTTTAACTGATTTACACAAGAAGGAACCATATACCATTCTGAAACGGTGACTTCCAAGGCCAGCACGAGTTTTCCTGTAGAGGAAGGGAGAGGATGGGATCAGTTGGAAGAGTTTGTCAGAACACTCTTCACGATAAAGGCGATAGAGGACTGCCATAGAAGCGATATCTCTTCGCAACTGCAGAGACTCTAGGGATTCGGTGACTTTCGGGTTATTGATAATCAGGACTGCTCGCCGCTGTAACCGATCTAAAGCGTCCAACAAATACTGCGCGGATCCATCATAAAGATGAGAACAATAATCCACGCAGGAGCGTACCTGGCTTTTATAAAGAAGACACAGATGGTCAGGCTCAAAGAACCGTCTCACTCTGTTCAGTATAGCCAGCCTCCGTGAGGCCGCCTTAGTAACGCTTTCAATATATTTTCGCGGATTGAGGTCCCGGCCAATATTCATATGCAGTTGAGTGTTCTGAAAAGTGAGGAGGGGAAGGAATGGAGACTTTTTGGCAGAGAACGCGCACGCCTGTGTTTTTTTGGCATTATACTATATATGTATTATTGTTATACTGAGAGAAAAAGTAGGCTCTTAACTTTACAAAGCGTTGTAATTAATTTAATTATATCTATATGTGATATACTTACAGTGCATATTTACGACCACCATAAACTATATCTGTATACGTATATGTTTAACATTTATTTATATTCAACACTATTGAGACACATAATTCAACACACTTTATAAACAAACAAATTTTACATTAATATATTTAATGATTTTAATAAATTTTAACCTACTTCAAAATTTAATGAAAATACTTGGAAATAAAAAGCAATTGAAAAATATTTACAATATTTACGCACAACCGTCAAAAATTCCTCCACATTATCACCTACTTGTAGCGTTTCTAAAAAACTGATAGTATTGCCACACTAAATGGCATTGCTAATTCTCTGTGGTAAAAAAAGCCAACACTGGCTGAAGGAAGAAACCTTGGGTTACTAACAGCAATAAATCATAACTGCGATTATATTGCTATTGCCTTAAATTAAGGCGCTCATAACCTAGAAATTATGATTTTGTAGAATTTAATCAAAAAAATCCATAAAAAAGTTATTGTCACAATAAATTTCATGAAGTTATTTTTCGTAGTTAAAATTAACTGCATCATTTACTCGTATTCAATAGCGGCTGTTGATTATGATGATGATGATGGAGAATTAAATTCGTTAAATTCTATCACAGGCTGTTTAAAACTCTTAAAATTTTTGAGAAGATTCCAAAATATATTTTAATGATCATTAAAAACATCAAAAAGAGGTTGCATCGGCCGGGAATCGAACCCGGGCCGCCCGCGTGGCAGGCGAGCATTCTACCACTGAACCACCGATGCTGATAGATGGCTATGTGAAATTGTGTTTCAAATTATTGTTACAAAATATTAACTCGCTGATAACTAGAAGTGCTATCAAGGCCATAAATGGACAAGTTTTAGTTTTGTGCTGTTTTAAGTTTCATCTCCAATTCAACGGATCGTGAAGGTCACCTTATGTATAGTGTATGTATACGTAACGATAAGCATTTAAATAAACAAACATTAACTTTGTCTCATAATAAACTATCTACATGCATACGTCAACTAATACCTCCACATCGTCACCTACTAGTGACGTTCGCAGTACGCTGGCGTCGTCGCCACGCTGAATGACAATACAAATTCACTGTAATTGGAAAAACAGTTTTTTAACGCTTCCAATACAAATGTAATTGCGGTTAACCGGATTAGCTTATACTGGTTGTCAAGTGAACATGCAATAATTACCACAATACACGATTTTTAAAATAAGAATATTTTAATCCTAATATAAAATTATTTACTTCGAACTAAACAAGAAAGATATTCTTATTGCTAACTTTACATTTAGAGGGGAAAAGTGGGAGGGACAGAGGTGTCGCGCAATGACGCGGCACGTATTGAATACATAGCTGATAACGTTTGTCAACAATCACTGAGCTTGAGTCCGTGCACCACAAGCACGAAACAGATTTACATTGTGTTGACGCTTTATCTTCACGCTTCAGTGGAGCAATGGGGGCAGATAGTAGTGGGTGTGTCAAATTATTCTCCATTCCCGAGATCCGAAATATATAGTGATCAAGCCTGTACAATATAAACACTTATTTACGATGTGAAGTACGTCCATCAGTAACATAATAAATATGAATATTAATTTGTTATTTGTTTGTTTTACTTAGTTTTTTATGGTTTTACATATTTAAAATTACATCAATCATTATTAACATACATTACGACAAAGTATGGAGGAATTACGGCATCACAAAAAATCTACTTCAAGAATAATTATAATTGAAAAAGTAAAGTAAGTACGTGCAACAATATAACAAGTAAAACTCTAGTATGTTTGAAGTTGATGCTAAACCCAGTGGATACTTGATAAGCTAGGTATAAGATGCTGCAAGACTGCGAGGGTCTTTAAGCAACACAAAACATATACGCACATCTTAAAAGGTATTACCATTTGGAATTCCTTATTGAGATGATATAAATTGGACATAGATCCTTAGTGTTACTTATCGTACATACATTAGGTTTTGCACCGACTTCAAACAGACTCGAAGGCATGTATTGCTGTAATAATATAACCTGTTAGGTATATTTAGGCTTGTACTTATTTTATGTTAGTTTTACAATTAGAATTATTATTTTAATTTTTAGTTCTCCTCGTTAGTATTGATTGAAGTCGGTTCAACTTTCTATATTTAAAAGACTACGCACCGTAATGTCTATTACTAAACTATTGAATGATAGATTTTATTAAATTCCAGTAATTTAATAAGTCCGTTACTAACATTACTTAATTTCTCTTCATTATGAACAAAATCTTTTCTTCATATTTGAAAGGAATCAAGGGGCAAATTTGCCGTCAGATCTCCAAAACCTAAACACTAAGTAACATCAAAATTCTGTACAAAGATTTTCTAGGCTTTTTACTATCCATAACGATTGTTGATATAGCAACCGAGACGAACAACTTCACATACTTCTGAAGAATGATCACCATCCATACACTGAGCTACCTACAATTGCTTAGCGTTACAATGTCTTAACCTACTCTGTTACCACTTGGCCTCGAACCTCTCCCAAAGGGTCCATGGACCCTCCTGATACCCTTCCAAATAAAAAAGACTTTTGTAATTAACTTTAGAACTGAAAGAGTTATGAGGTATAAACATTAAAAACAATTGCGTAACAAAAACATTTTTTGTTAGAATGTTTGCACGTATCTGTGTAATACAAACACCTAACACATATCTTGAAAGAATAAAACAGGTCAACTACATGATTGTATTTCTGAAAGACTTATTCTCTCATTCGTAAAGGTCACCCTTTCGTCATCCGTTCGGCAACATAAGATATAGACTACTAAACACAAGTGCTAAACAGATACTTGTACAAGAGAAATAAACTACAACACGGCGTTTAGACAAATCTGCCGTTTATATGATGATGTACAGTGTGAAGTTGACAGTTTTCAATTATCTCTCAACTTCTTTCATTGACGAGGTATTTATTGCCTCGTGAAGTAGTGAAGTGACTGATTTTAACTCTTTTCTAAATTAACATCTCTATTGTTTTCCATAAAAATGTAACTTTAACATTGAGAAATATGATCTGGTGGTGTATAGTACTGTTATTCACAAACTTGTTTTAATTGTTATACTAAGGGAATTATTAGCTCTAGAAGTAAAAACAATTACGTTTTTTTCGTAACATGTACATGACCGCTTTGTTACTCAATAAAATAAAGAGATTTTCCCTTGATTTCTCTGGAATCCTAGCGTCAGATTCTGACATGGTGCCAATGAAACCGATTCGAACTTTTTCGAATTCAAAAATATTTTGAATATTGGTCCACATATGACAGAGCTATCGAGCAAGAAACGTACAGAAAAAAAACCTCCTCTCCAAGGAGAAGCCTATGTCCAGCAGAGCACTGTTGGAGGCTGGTGATGATAAAAAAAACATACGTTTGAATTCAGAACCGCCTTTGATGTCGGTTAATATGATATTAACTATTCTATCGTTACTTTTTACAGAGTGAGTCACCGGATTTGCAACGCCCCCCAACTTTCTTGGGTGGACTAAGAGGGGTAATATCACACTTGTGTCTTTCGAGTTCTCTATTGGAGTAAGATTATTTTGTAATACAGTCAAACCTGGGTAAGTGAGAACTTGATAAGTGAGAAAACTCTGTAAGTGACAGGAATAGCCAGGACCCTTCATTTTAAGCTCCCAAAACCTCTATTAACGAGAAACAGAAACCTCTGTTAGAGGGAGTCATTTTTCCCTCATGGACCTCAGTAAGTGAGACTGCTACTTATCTAAACCTCTATAAGCGACAGTCGAGCTTTATTTATTTATATTATTTAGGAGGAACAAATGACAAAACAAATTACAAATTTAACATCTGGCATTTTATGACTCATTCTATTTCGTGGAACTAAATAACGTTCTAAATAAAATAAAATAACATTTTATCATATTACATATTTACTACATTCGTACTTGCTGTGACTTGTTGTTGCTGCGTACCTCTGTAAGAGAGAAACGCTACCCATATACCTGCATTAGCGAGAAACTCGGGTTAGTGAGAAACCTCTATAAGCGAGAAGAAGATTGTGCTCCCTTGAACTCTCGCTTATCCAAGTTTGACTGTAGATAGGACGTGTATTCGGAACGCTTAGATAAGTATATCTACTTAGAACTTATGGAGTCAAAATTGTCAAAGTTGTATTGAACTAATTTATCATCTAAGACTGTAATTATAATGAGTTAACATCACATAATTTCCCCAGCGTGTTGTAAGTGACTAAGCGGCATCAGGTGACGGTGTCCCCCTCCCCTGTAATGAATAGGATCTTTCTATCTAGTGAGTAAGTTGTCATGTGTAAGATAATATATGTAGAACGCAGCATCGTTATTTTAATGAAACATTTCTAGTCAGTTTTTATTTTATAGAAAAAACAACTCCTGTACTTGAAATACATCGTATGTAGCAGGGAAGTTTACAAATATACATAAAACGGGCACATAATACACCCAGATTTGTGGATCATACAAAGTATTGTCACATGTGGACCGAATACACAATGATCAACGCAAAAGAAGTAGTGAGGTGACTCCTAAAACCGCACCATGCGTGAAGTCTGCGAGGCACATTTTCAAGTTTATAATTACATATAAATGAAAAAGTTATAGGTTATTCTTTCAGAATCTACTTGTATGTTAATTGTATGAGATATGAAAATAGCAATCTAATTGTCTAAATAACTCATAAGGAGACCGGAGGCCCATTGATGCAGGATTGACAGTTATCGTGGTAACTGTGTAAGCCTTACACTGTCACGATGACTGTCATGCCTTTTACGTCCCCAAGCGGGGTGTGAAAAAGCATCTCACAAGGCCGCCATAGTGTAGATCACCATACTGCATTGTCTGCATTTGCAATGAGTATGGTGACCACCACTCTTGGATTTTATTCATGCTTTTCATCAGGCATAGTAGAGTCACTTTGGCAGGGTCTTAATTTAGAAAAAAAAAGCATTAAAAGTTCTCGATTTAACAAACTAGAGAATATTTATAGTGTTTATATAGTCCATTTAACATGCAATGTAGACAATGTCAATCTGTAAACCACCCATACGTTCGTATACTACATTTGCAATTACAGACACTCAATACCATGACCTTAAAAACTCACACTCCAAACTTAATCATTGTTCGTGACAACGCAAACATCATGTGTTCAGTTTCCCACCGCTCAATATTCAGTGTAAACAGGCGGCTGGTCTACTGTGCCGGGGCTTCGGCGCCGGGTCCCGCGGGATTAGCCCGGGGCGCCGGGACGCGTGCGCCGGTAATCCCGAACGGGGATTAGGTAAAGTGATGTGAAATTAATTGTTCGTATCGTGGGTCAGGGTTGAGATTTTTCAATTTGTCTCTTGTTTTTTTTTGTGTTTAAAGTGGATTAGATTAGAGGAGTGAAGAGTGTGAGCTCATAAACGATAAGCTATAAAGTACTGTTGCACATTGAAACGAAGAAAGTTTCTTAAAAGAAGATTCTCGTTCAGCAGTCAATTATGTTATAATTTTAAATTGAGTTAAAATTATAGATACTTGGCATTCGGTTTTTTTTTTTGGTTTATTTCTATATTAAGAGCCTGCCAAAGTGACTCTACTCTGCCTGATGGAAAGCATGAATAGAATCCAAGAGTTGTGGTCACCATCCTCATTGCAAATGTAGACAATGTAGTACGGTGACCCACACTATGGCGGCCTAGTGAGATGCCTTTTTACACCCCGCTTGTGGACGTAAAAGGAATGACAGTCATGGTGACAGTGTACACAGTTACCACGATAACTGTCACCCCTGCATCAATGGGCCTCCGGTCTCACACTCACCAACGAAACACGACAACACGGATGCTGGCGCTTTACGTTGGTCCTCTGTGGGAGGGTAGTGCTGCACCGGTCGAACCGGGCCCGCTTGTGCTGCAATCACCATGGCTCTATTACCTTTAAGCTTTCGGTAGTTAAAGAGTGACATATAGAAATATGAGAATTCCATGATATATAAACGACAAGTTAGACATAGCTGATTCCACGGGTGTTCTTAAAAAAAACCTATATCAAAATCATCAGCCTATTGACCATACCATTTCTTATATTAAAAAGTGGTGGATGGATGAAAGTAATAACTCTATCCAATAAATATAGCGACATAAGGTTTATGTCTCGATATTTTGTTTGTTCGCGCTTAGATCTAATTTCTCACAAATTTATACTCACACAATTTCAGTATACCAAGCATTCCGTTTATTGCGTAAACGTACAGAAAACAAAGTCACATAGCTGTTTATGGTGGCCGAATGGAACTCTGCCAGTATTTTAATAATTTTATTAAACCATAATCCATTTTACCACACATAGTTACAACCACACCATAAACATTCCCTCATAACGCCATAAAACATACAAAGACAGGCACAGTTCATAACGCCGTGGCTTACACCGTGTCGTGTAGCGTGGAACATCATCGTAAATTAACACTCCTATTTGTTATAGGGTATATGAAACTTCATGAGGGAACCTATTTTACACCCTCTGTAGATATTGAAAATATTATTAGTTGTTGATGTGCTAAAAGTAAAAAAACGTTAACACGAAAACAGTCGCACGTCACATCAAGAGGCTTTAATAATCTACGGCTGCACCTGGACCTCTCCTTAAAAAAAAAACAGTAGCAACTGTTTTCACAGATAGAACAGAAACTTTATACTGCCTCGGTGGCGCAGCGGTAGTGAATGCGACTGCTGTACTTCTGGTCTCGGGTTCGATTCCCGGGTCGGACCAAATGTTTGTATGACCTGCAAATACTTGTTTCGAAGTTAGGGTGGTTTCAAACATCTGCTATCCAAGTGAAAAGTTTTCAGTATACTCTGCCATTTCGTCATGGAAAGACTTATAAGCGAACAATGATCGCAAATTATTGAAATTTATTATAGAAATTCGTGCTCTGTGTAAAATGTGCATCGTTTATTATGATCATATTATGGTCGTCATAATCGATTTGGGGAATCAACAATTCGTACTGTTATCACCAAATTTACTTAGTTGGACATTAACCATCGACTCGCATGCGTACAGTGCGTACCGAATAGAATATTGCAGTCGTATCGTCCAGTGTTAATGAGGATCGTGGAATGTCAATTCATCGCCGTTCTCAGCAATTGGGACATGCCCAATACTGTCCAGTACTGACCCAGTTACTCAACCACATGAAAAATTTTACGCATCGATTTGGATTTAAAAGAAAGTAATATTCAACCTATATATTTACATGTTGTTGTTACAGTCAATTGAAGTCAAATTACCAGCCAAAGTCAACCAATAAACGCTGGTCTTTGATAGAAACACTGCTTTGATAGAAGCTTTCGTAGTTATTTTTGGTATTATCATAATCACGTATGCGTATCAGGATTGGTTGAGTAGATTGCCTTTCTAACTACCTCTTTAGAGGAATGAAACCTGATGTTTTTTTTTCTATGTTGAGAGCCTGCCAAATCGACTCTACTCTGCCTGATGGAGAGCATGAATAGAATCTAAGAGTTGTGGTCGCCATACTGATTGCGAATGCAGATAATGCAATATGGTGACCCACACTATGGCGGCCTAGTGAGACGCTTTTTCGCATTCCGCTTGGGGACGTAATAGGCATGACAGTCATCGTGCCAGTGTAAGGCTTACACAGTTACCACGATAACTGTCACCTCTGCATCGATGGGCCTCCGGTCTCACACTCACCAAGGAAACACGACAACACGAATGCTGGTGCTTTAGGTTGGTCTTCTGTGGGAGGGTAGTACTGCCCCGGTCGAGTCGGCCCGCTCGTGCTGAAATCAGCGTATGTCGACCAACTTACTTTATTTACTTAGTATTATCCAATTTATTAAAATGTTATGTAACTTTTAGGTAAGTGATAGGATATATATTTTTATTTACATTTAATCCTTTCATAATGAAGGTTAATAGTTTAATTCAGAACTACTTATGTATTGTCTAAATCGCTTTTATAGATTATAATTTTCGACTGCAACATATACACAAACTATTGTAAGATCGAGCGCTTACGTATTGAGTTTCAGAGAGAAATATTGAATGTATTTGTTACGGTAATGTAGAAATGAGAAATATTTCTAAATGTATCCATAAGTCCAGCATTTGTGTGAGGGCGCGTCCTCTCAATCCTCTTTCAGACGAGACGCAGGATTAGTCACTCAGTGTCCCTCGAGTATTACACGCGGATTTAGTCCACTCTGGAACAATATGCTTTAGTGAGCTTTGATATATACATGGTCTAAATATAAGTATATATTTTAGATATTTATGTATTTGTTTAAGACAAAATTATTATCAACTTTAACCTATTGCTCTACCTACGTGAATATCAGTTCCTTAAATTCGTTTTTTTTTATTTACAACCTACCAAAGTGACTTTATTCTGCCTGATGGAAAGCATGAATAGAAACCAAGAACGGTGGTCGTCATACTCACTGCGAATGACGACAGTATAACGCTATGGCAGCCTAATGAGATGCTTTTTCACGCCCCGCTTAAAGGACCCGGGATCGTAGTGGGAGGGAAACACGTGCGCTGGTAATGAATGCCAGGCTTTAACTGATTTGTACAGGAAGGCAAAGTCGAATCGTTTAGTTCGGGAGCGTATGTCTACCATTCTGAAACGGTGATTTCCAAGGCCAGCACGAGTTGTCCTGTAGAGGAACGGAGAGAATGGGATCAGTTGGAAGAGCTCGTCAGAACACTCATACTTTTACCTTTCACTCACTTCTTTTACCTTGACTGGAAACTATGAATTTATGCAAGATATGGACGGTAAAGGGTATCCAATCTGTATATAGCTTCAGCATTTGATTTTCATCAGACGTGCACAAACTCACATAAAAAGTTGTACTTCTATTGATTGAAATCGTTACAGTTAATACCTCGTACTATTCGCGAAGCTCAATTCGCCCGCAGGCTGTAATCAATCAGCACAGGGGTTCTTTGTGTGCGGATTACGGTTCTGACGGATCTACGGATCTTGAGCATGTTACGGCGCTGCAAGACGCTCTTAATCTCGTTATTGGCTGTTGAAGTGTTCGGGTAAAATAGTTTGATGTGTGTAGGTAGGTGTCGTTTTAGAATTGGCAATATTGGATTGCGAGAATCTCGTCCTTAAGGAAATGTATTAGTAAATTGTATGTTCCACAGTGTTTGTATGTGTCACCGGCATAATTATTATAGCAAATACTGCTTTCCGTCAGTGAAATTAATATACTAATAAATCAAAAATATATTTCAGCGCCATCTATTGAAGGTCATTCAAGTTAACTATTAACTACTGATGCTATAACGCACAATAAAAGATTTAGAGCTGATTTTTATTATCTTAATTAATAATGGAACTTCGTAGCGTAAAAACTCCAAAATGGAAAGAATATTTTTATTTGTAAACTTTACTATTAAAAAACATACCTATGTAATTATTTTTAAAATTTATTCCAATTTATTAGTGAAATTTAACATTCATAAAGTGGCTCTTTTCAAATTTCGTCCTAAATTACTATAACGCAACGCTTATTGGTGGAACAAACTTTGACATCAATTTACTCTCGGATCTTTTTCAATATTTTAGGCAAACTTTGTAAACAAAACAGTATGTGCAGTTAACTAAGTAAAAAAGATATTATTAAATGTATTTTATTACTTATTTTACTATCTTAAATGTTAAAATGATCTTCACAATAATTATATTATTTATTTTTCATTATATTTCTTTACTTTTCCATGATAATAAGTTGAATAGAAAACATAACTCGGTGCATTTATGAACTAAATACTTCATTGTTGACATGCGTGTAGTTCGTCGTCACAGAATAAGTGCACCAAAATGGCCGTGTTTAAATCGTTCGAAAATTATAGTGATTTTAATAATTTTTTTAGCTTGTTTTGTTTTTGTATTTTGGATGTGTTATATTTGTTTTTGGTATTGTAATATCTAGTAGAAACATACATGCATATGCCCTATTAGATGTAAGAAATTCGCGCGAACCTTTTTGGTATTGTAAAACTTATGATCTGACAGAAAAAGTCGTAAAAAAATCTCATTATTATTTTCCTTTCGGTATGAAGTACTTGAAACAGGTAAATCAGCAAATATGTTACACAATTTTTGCATTTTTCATGGGTATTACATGTCATGTAAACAAAATATTGAGCTCACAAATGTTATTATCTGACGTAATGTTTTTCTGCTCCTCGCTGTGAGAGGAAAGTGATATATATTGATTCCAATATCTTCTCATTACCATCTCTGAAGGGTGTCCCTGCACGATTGATTATGACACACATGTTTTAGGGTTAGAATGTCTCTTTATATTAGTTTACGTTCTTTGTTATGATTTTCTTTCATTCATTTGTATTAAGATATAACTTATGAACCGTCTGAAAGCATTACGGTGAAGTCATTAGTTTAACAACCGCGTTAAGAGGGGAGTAAGTTAAATTTTTGCTTTAAAAACTATAAACTAGATTAATTTAACCTTGGATTGTTTGGCAATGGTATTATTGAATAGTTTATATGATATTAGCTGTTTTGTTTTATCAATAAACATTACCAACTAAATAATATAGAGCCATCGCCACCATCATAAAAAGCTGTACCGTCACTAGATAACCTTTCAACTAAATAAATCCATCTGAAACCTTTCTTACTCTCTACTCATAACCTATTAAGAACAAATAAATCAATTTGCGCCATTTAGTTTTATAGTATGCAATCGTATCCCCTCTTGCCGGCAACCCCTCGGCCTGTGCTTAACTTTACGACATATAAAATTTTTATTACCTTAAACAATAGATTACAATACCTAATAAGTACTATTTGTAAAGGCTGCGGCTAGGGGATGTTTTCCACATTTTATTTGTGGTTTTACTGTCGAATAATTGTGTAGTTATTTGGTGATAAATTCGCCCCTCGTACCAAATAATTATATTAGTTTATAAACGTAGTGGGGATACCGTAAGCAGTTTAGTACCGGTGTCGTAAAAAGGATATTCAGTGAAAACTAAAATTCCACTTTCCATATAATTTCTCTAGGTAAACAAAATACACTAAAATTATTAAAGTTCATTTGAAAATAAGATAACATCACTGATTATTAATTGACATATTAGTCTAGTAGTTAGTGATTTTAACTTCTAAGACAGGGATCACAAGTTTAATTACCACTCAAAACAAAGCAATATGTGATGAACACGATTGTTTATTGGAACATTATACAAATATATTATACAAACATATATTAGTATAATATATATGTATAATGTATGTGTTTAGAAACATTTAATTGCTTTTATCAAAAGTTCAGAAGTTTTAGCGTAGCTTTGTATTAGACCGCCGTAAGAGTGTTATTACTAAACCATCACCAATTTATCTACAATATAAATGTATATAAAGAATGAAGAGTCTGCTCATAGCAGCTAAAACACCAAATTATTCGGGGACATAATGCGAGAAAAAATAACGAATCATCACTCCATGCGCCTTTTGTGGGCAAAAAGGGTAAAACCATTGCGGCGTGAGTGCAAATCCATTGTGTGGGCATCATCAACGCCCTGCGAACTTTTCATTCTAACTCGACTTAAAAATTTAACAGAGCATTGAAAAGGTCGACGTCGAGTGGCGCAACAGTCGCCACACTGAAAAGCTCGCGACATTATGTAAAATATAAAATTACATATTGAATTCAATGCAATTTTCCTGTCTGTGGTTAACACTGTGTATTTCTATAATAATAGTATTTTAATGACTACCGACGCATTTGCAGTTTTAAAGACAATTTTAATTTATTGTTGTTAGTTTAACTATTGAAAGTGGTTATTTTAGCGCATTAGGTACAGGTGGCGGAGTGGTAGCGTTTGCGACTGCTGAGCTTTAGGTCTTGGGTGCGATTCCTGGGTCGGACCAAATGAGTATATGATCTGCAAATAATTGTTTTGGAGTTTGAGTGTATAACATGTATGTATTTACAAAAAAACAAGTATATATGAACTCGTATCAGTTGTCTAGTACAAGCTCTGCTTAGTTTGACGTCATGTGAAGTGAATGTGAAATATTAATGATAATAAATAACAAATATAAAACAAAGGAAGTATATTATTATTGTTATCTTCTTACTAAAATGTATAAAGCATGAGGCATGAGCAGGTTGGCCATCTGAAGGTAAGTGACTACCGCCGCACATGGACACGTGCAACCTAAATTCACAAGTGTACGCGGTCTTTGTGTCCCCTTTCCACAAAATTAAGAGGAGGACAGTTTCAGGGTTCAGATAACTTCACTGATTCGATGGAAAGAAACAAAAGTATTGTTAATACCGATTTTCTGCAAACCCCAGGTATCCATCCTTACGTACCGAAGCATGACTCTCTGACGGTTAAACTACCACCATACATATATCAACATAAAACCAGAGATTGTTCGCCGAACCAGCTAGGTCCTGCCTATATAATCCTTAATATATAGCGTGATCTCTGTGACAGATGGCTACGAAACCAACGAAGTAACTTTGACCAACCGATTTTATTTTATTTTATCTATATTTTCATTGTTTACGTGCCAGTTTTATCACAAATGAGGGGCAATACATCATAAATATCAAAGTTCACACTCAAAATGTATCTCATAAGTTCTAAAATGACAATCTATATTTTAAGGACCATAATATCGTTGTCTTTGTCCTCGTATAAAACTCTATAGACAAGAAAAAATATTTGTATTTAAAAACAAAAAAATCCATCACTCAGTTCAGCAAGAAATCTGAGTTTAGAAGTGTCAAACATTATTTATAATCTTATTTACACTTTGTTTGGCACTTCAGTAATATGTATTGTATTAAACAGTTCACGATAAATACCAAAACACTTTAAAACGAATAAAAGTTACACGTATACACTATACATAGGTGGTGCTACAGGATTTAAGGCTGTGTGCTTGCCATAGGCGCTCATTCGCCGCCCAACGACGAAGGCGACCGCCCGCCCTACGCGCTCGGAGCAGCGTTCACCATCACGCGACGGTCAATACATGAATTAAAATTTACTTTTTAGCATTTAATAATAATACATTATAAACTCACTTAATTTAGATAAAGTAGTGTACTTACTAACTGTAGTTTTCAAATTTTAGATGCTATATAGTAAACTATTTCGAAAATAGCTTTTAAAACAGTTAAACGTTAAAAATAAGCTTTAAGTTAAACAAGTTAGGAGCATTACACACATTGTTTGGACAAAGTAAACACGCGGTGTGTCGATGGACTTACGACTTGTGACTTCATACATTAAAAATAAACTATATTGTTTTGTCGTTAGAGTGTATAATCGGGTGTATTCGTATAATGAAAGGTGTTGCTAGTGGTAAATATTTATAGACTACTATTAGGAGGCGAATCGGGTCATACAGGTGAGTTTATTGTTTTGTAATGGGATAATAATATGTTATTTTATGTTTGAATATGGCTACTCCATTACATTAGTGGATTCTTTTACAGTGCAAGTGTGTTGTGTAGAACTGAAATTTGTGTTCAATATTTCAATTACATTACAAATTCATAATTAGAAAAATTTTTTAGCTTCATCAAGGCAGTTATTTATCAGATTCAATTCCGCTGCGTTTTTTGTATGCTACCTCATAAAACCGTTACTCATGTTTTGGAAAAGGGTTAAACGGGAAGTGTACTCCATATCTCCTAATGGAGCCCTTTCAAACTTGTAGAAATAATAATACTCGTTAGAGTAGTTACAACACAATTAAAAGACTTATTTTTTTGGAAAAATAACATCTATTATGAAATAGTAATTATTTATGATAACTATGTTAATTTCTCATTAGAAAAAGTAATCAAATTAAATATTATACAAGTTCACCATAAGCTGATTACGCTACAATTAAACTACACAGATGGTGTTGTGGTGGACACCTCGTTGTTTTTTACTACACTGAGCATTGTAGGTTCAAATCCAACATGAGACAACATTTTGTGTGATTGACGAAATCTTTTTTTGAATTTGGGTGTTCTTTGTGTCCGTTTTTTATATGTTTGTAGAGGCCGCCGCGGCACAAGAATATTTCAAGAGCGGGAGACTAAAAAACACTTAGTTTTGAATTTTAACTTTACCATTTTTAGCTTTTTATCTTTTCACGCTTTACTCTATTACTCAACTAATCGTTCCGAAATTTACATTCCCCTTACTGGCGATATCGATAAGGATCTTCTTAACCCTACTAAGAAGGTGCCTTTGATATAAAAATATAGGTATCAATACCGAGGGACGAAACTTTACTTTTTAAAACACTTTCATGAAACAGACATAATTTTTCGAAATATATAAATGAATATACATTAAATGGTTTTGGGAGCGGATTTTCTTAAAAGAGAAATCATTAAGATGATATTATAAATACCGTTCAACAAATATTTTGTATTTCTAGGTGAATGATACATCTTTAGTTCGAAGATTAAATACACTCCATAAAATGAAACTCAATTCACGTAATTTTGTAATCATAAACACAAAATATTTATATGATTAGATTGCTAATATAGTTTTTACGTACAAAATACCACATATTTAATTATCTATGTAATGATATTATAAGATACGAGCGATAGAATTCTCTTTTGTTACCCATATAAGTTATCAATGTACTGATAAACTGGCCAATTAAAAGCCTGTCAGATCTCCACTCACTCTCACTCAATAACACACGTCACACATAGTTTTTCCAAGAAAAAAACGTAACAATAGCCTAGAAACACTTACAAGGCAAAAGCATCTCACTAGGCCGCCATAGCGTGGGTCGCCATATTGCACTGTCGTCATTCGCAGTGAGTACGGCGACCACCGCTCTTGGATTCTGTTCATGCTTTCCATCAGGCAGAATAGAGTCACTTTGGTAGGTTGTAAGTAAAAAAAAATCTATCTAAGTTATGAAATTTATGACATTTAAATTATTAGTGTGTTTATAAGCCAGCTGGATTGTAATCAATCAAATCGGGCGTCTAAGATTAAATTTTAGCTAATTAAGTTATACAAAAATCTCGACATATTTATGTATGTACATTATTGGGAGTGTACTCTTTCTGCGATATCAAATTGATCTAAACTCAATGAACGATTGAAGTTTGTTCAATATTGATAAGTAAAAAAGTAAAAAATGTCGAGATACGTTAAGTTACGTTAATACTACAAAAGTATTTATTTATGCATTTTTAATAATTTTTTGTCCACGTAGTAAAGTAAGTGTACCACATTTTTGAATGAAATATCTTACAGAAATTATGTTTTAAAAACTACACTGGACTACTCGCGCTTCTAGTATAAGGCGTCTTCTCACTTAAGGCGCCTCGAAAATAGGCTATTTTCGCGATTTTTTTTCGAGG
Source organism: Hypercompe scribonia (assembly GCA_949316085.1). Classification (NCBI taxonomy): domain Eukaryota; kingdom Metazoa; phylum Arthropoda; class Insecta; order Lepidoptera; family Erebidae; genus Hypercompe; species Hypercompe scribonia. The sequence goes on from OX438983.1 coordinate 855,607, forward strand.
ATTTTTGCTTAAAATTATGGGATAAAATAGATCCTATGTAATAAACACATCTTTCAAGTACAAGAAAAATATTTATTTTAATTTTTTTAAACAATTATTATAATACAACAGTAGCATCGAAAAACCCGTCTAAAAATGTTATGGTCGTATGTATAAACAAAAAAATAAAATTGTTTTAGATTCAATATGTCAGTGGCTATAGCGCATATCATCAGATTTCTGATATTCGCGAAAGTAATAAAATGGCGCACGGTTTTCGAAAAAGTAAAAAAAAAACCGCAACATTTCTGCAGTTTTTTTGTAAAAAAAAATTCTTAAAATCGAAATTTCAAAAATCTGATAATATGCGCTATAGCCATAACTATGAAGAATATGTCATTTAAATTTCATGACAATCGGCCGGATAGTTTCCGAAATTTCATCAACAACGCACCGAAAAATCTTGTTTTGAGATAAACGCGTTTAAAGTTTTGGTTGCAGAAAAATCATGAAAAAACCTTACCTCGGGTTAATCAGCGATGCCTGCTCCATACAATGGACCTTTCGATTCTTAAAAGTTGAATTTAATCAAAATTTAATTAAAAAAATAAAAATCGGTTTTTTTATATTTCCAAAGTGAGAAGACGCCATAAGCAAGCGTGTACTCGTATTGTGATATGTAAGTAATGTACTCATAAGTTTACCAATCGCCTGCATCTATATAATATTCAATAACCTAATCAAAGAATTTGAAAAGAAATCAAATCCAAAAACAACCCAAAAAGACTTGGAAAAGCCTCTATGATAAAATCCTAACACCATCAATTCAATAAATAAATATGATTTATTTAACACCCTCTCTTTTCAATATCCTCCATTAAAACCACTACACGTTGAAGATGGTCCGAAATTGAGGATTCCGCCAGCGCAGGCCCCAATCACACGACATTGTCCGCGTTGACCGGCGCAATTAAATTACGCATGGGTTTCGTACGGGAACTGAATGCATAATATCCACATTTGTGCAAGTCTGTACAGTTACCGTGGTCAATAGTATCGTTGATTTTATAAATATCGCCATTCAAATATCATCGCTGCATAAATAACTTTGGGATATTTTATAGGTTCATAAACATGATCTGGGTATGTGAATTGCGTAGCAATGGCAGATATAGTGAGTTTGTTTCATCCTCTGTGTTTTAATTTCAGGAAATACAAGCACAACAGGCTGATATATACGACGATATACATATACTGATTAAGTCTGAACTGATTTCTTCATTAGGTAATGGGACCGCTTTTCCTAACATTTAAACGTGGTATGTACGGCTGTTTGTGAATCAAGGGCGCAGTACTATATGAAGATTTTTTGATTAATAAATATGGATTATTGTTATTTTAATATGTTCATTTAGAGTGTATCTTTTCGTTTATTCTTGTGAGTATTTTTTGTGTCCGTTTCTTGTATGTTTGTAAAGTCCCCTGCGACACAGAATTTATTCCAAGAACGGGCGTTGTCTTAAAAGAAAGATAATGACACCTCCTTCCTAAGGAGAAGCTTGTCCACTATCTAGCAGTGGACTGTTATAAGCTGTTAATATTGTGACCCTGTAAGGGTATTTCAGTTGTCTCATTACTATTTTATTTTACTTCTAAATTAACTTAAATCTAAAATTTTTGGATCAACATTTATGGATAATATTTTTTTCTGAGCTTAATGCTATTTTTGTTCAAGCAATTACTTCAGGAACTAAGAGTTACTTTCAACATTCTGAAGTAACCTACTGAAAGAGAAAACTGCAAGTAAAACCTAAGAATACACATAGACGATAAAATAAAATACAGAATGTCAAACTAGAATTATCCGTTGAATTCCCCGAGTCGTTTTAATGTGACGAGTGATGTAAAGCCCGAACCAAATAGGATTGGTACGTACAATAGTGTATTGTACGTTGAACTTTGTTGTGTTGACCTAATATATAAAATGCTGAAACGACCAACATGGAATACTATCAAAAATATATTCGAAAATAAGCAATAACTATATTTATTGTAATGTGTAAGGTTATTGGAATAAAAAATGATATAACTTGTACAGTTTGTATTAGAACATATGGTAATATAATCTGTGGGATTGGCGAGAAGAAAAATATTGTCACTTTGTCTACGTATTTATATATATAGGAGTATATAATATATATATGTTTCTCAGCCAAATTGACATGCAGTCATAGTGAACACTGATTTTATAGTCTATAGGCTTCCTTGCTAGGAGTACAAAACCCTTAAGATGCAGAGCATGTAAATAAAAAACATATTCTCACTAGACTGCCATGGTGTGGGTTACTATACTGCAATCTACATTCGTAATAAGTATAGTGACCACAAGCCTTGGAGTCTCATCATGTTTTCCATCAGATAAAGTAACGTCACTTGGGAAGGTTCTTAAAATAAAAAACATGTGTGTGTACTTATGTAGGCACTTCAGAAGCTATACTTCTTTGGGGTAATAAGATAAAAATGTTTCTAAAAATTTTATCCTTCACGTTATCCTATTTTTGTAGAGAAAACGACACTAACAATAGAAAAAAAGGTATTCAATATAACACATTATGTAGTTAAATAAATTGTATTAAAATATCACAAAAGAATTATTTGTATATAATAAAAAAACTAAAATATTGACTAGTTAATTTCATGGTGTCGGTTTTTCGTGGCGGTGTCCGCGTACATTGTAAAAATTTACTAGTATAATTTTTCCCTAAAGTGCCAAAACAAATATGAAAAATGGTATATAAAAAGAAAAAATCTAATTCTTTTAATCCTCTTTCATTGTCTATTTAATAAAGTAAGAAATGTAAAACTGTACGATTCAACTTCGCCGTCATATTATTAAAACCAAGTCGGTAAATATCACAAATCTCAATCTATTGACAAAGTGAACAACTGCGTGAACAAACACCATATGTGCACAAATACAACCACCATTGTATTTATAATATATATCACAATGTGATAACACTTTACACAGTCGACATTCGTCACATCTGCGAATATTATCGATTACAAACCAATCTCGCTATCAATCAAATATAGCTCTTACAACCAACTCGCAAAGTCCTCAGCCAGTGAAAATTGATCTGTCAATTGTAGATGATGAATTACTGTGCGATAATTAACGGAAATGTAACTTAACTTGGATCAAATAAGGTTGAAGTTTGTTTGAGTTGGTTATTGGTACAGTCAGATGCAAAATGATGGATTAGGTGGTAGTGGGCGCAGATGTTCGCAAGCGTTTGGCGATCGTGCGGTATCAGTGATGATTGACAGGTCGTAATGATGGGATGGGTGAACGTATCACGCGACGATACACCCGGTTGATGTTGTTGACTGATGCTTGTGGGATATTAGGAGTTTATCTGCCTGTATTTTAAATATGACACCCTAGAGAGGTTTCATTTTTAGAAGGATGAGGGAGTTTTGATGTCTTAGTTTACAGACTACTTTTTTTAGACGTTTTTCTGATACGGGTATGATGTATTAGGAGGCAGTATTATTATCATCATCAACAGCCTTTTACAGTCCACTGCTGGACATAGGCCTCTCCTTAGTAACGAGGTTTTGGCCTACTATACCACGCTGGCCAGACCGGTTGGAATAGGGTTTGTTTCAAGTTTTCCTTCTCTTAATAATGATGGTGTCTTGTATACTTGGTTGCTTAGTCGCCTTTTTCGATATCCACGGGATGAATAGGAGTGGTAACACTATGTATTCTTAATCTGTCACCACACGGACAGGAGACAGTATACTCTGTACCAAATGAAGTTGGATTAATAGAAAATTTCATCTTACTCGTATTTAGCGTTATCATTTCAGGTTCAGTTTTAGTAGTTCCTGACAAATTTTCAGAGACATCTATACATTGTATACATTTGAAATGATTGTTAAATTTACTTATCTCAGAATTAATTAGTAAGTGGTGAGACTGGCTTTAAGTACTGCTTCTTTTTAAATACTCGTATAATAGTCTAAGATCCGGATGCAAGATTGTTATGTTATGATTATAAATATAGGAATATATTATTGCTGAGGTGCCAATCAAAATGTGGCCCCTATTGTTTGTCCGTGTGGCGACGGATTAAGAATACATAGTGTTACTACCCCTATTGATCCCGTGGGTGTCGTAAAAGGTGACTAAGGAAACAAAGTATGCAAGACAACATCATTACAAAGAGAAGGAAAACTTGAATCAAACCCTATTCCAAGCCTGGCCAGCGTGGTATAGTAGGCCAAAATCTTGTTAAGGGAAGGCCTATGTCCAGCAGTGGACTGTAAAAGGCTGTTGATGATGATGATGAATTAACTTTTGCCAAAAAAAATACATTCACTTGTTATTACACTAAACTACAACCCACTCACAGCAATATATTTAAGGAAAGCAATATTCGTAGTTACTGTCCACCATAGCATTTTCACAGCTTTTGTCTGTGCTTGATAAAGTACTGTGTACTATTGGCTTGAGTCGCTCATGTAGCATATTTTTTCAGCATGGGAGAGGCATTTGACACAAATGGGCCGTCTTTACCGGGGTGATAAGGCGGCTGCCAAAAAAACCAGTTTAAAGTAATTTTGCTGTTGCTCTCAGAGAATGGAAAACGTTACTGGAGCCCGTTTTCTGTAAGAAATCGTTTTGCTTAACTAACCCAGTGATATTGTTTATTTAAGTTGAGTGACGTCATGTAACCAGTATATGCCAAAACTTTTATTGACATAAAAGACGTACAATGACGATCGATCAATGTCCACCCTACTTATTTTTTAGAAGGATTCATCTTAGTCCAATACTCTCGTGAAGGTTGTTTAGCTTAAACATTTTTTTAGGATTATTACGAAGAATTATAATTCATTTCTAACTATATTTATTAGTAAATATTTTTTCAAAACTCATTACACCATCAACTGCTTCTGTATCTCCGAAACATTTTGATTCATCCTAAGGTTACCTGTTCTTTGTACCTTATATATCTGACATTATATGTACTCTCTTGAAACTTCGTATTACAGTGTTACAGAGAGTACAAAGAAAGAGTTTTCGGTATATCTTTCTATCCACTTCGTCATCTGTTTTTTGATTAATTTATACTGAAGTGTGGCACTCTTCCAAGGCTCTCCACAGCAACCGGTTCTGTGTTGCCCTCACTCAACGGCTGCCCACTTAGTAGGTTATTATATTTTTCTTCATCTTATTTAATCTCTAAAAATTTAAAAGTGTACAGTATAGGTTTTGTTCTACAGGCATGAAAAAATTTCACGCTGTCTTAAAGACATTCTAATTGCAAAGGAAGATGTGAACCATTGATATATGTGTCACACATGCCTCGACAATACATACGAGTACTTCAACTATCCAATGAAAATCGTGCGTTTCATTCCGATTCGGAACAAATGATTGAGAGACGAGATCGATTATTTGTGCTAAGGGTGTGGATTGTCTGTGGTACGTGTGTACAAATGCTTAAGGATGGTTAACGACAGTCTGGTTGCCACGGCACGGGCTCTGCCTAGCTTTGAATCGGGCAACCCTATGTGAAATGTGTACGCTTATAATTGCTAAGTGGCTTTTAAGTTACTTAATCAAACAACGGCGACTTACCAACCACTAATAAACTTCAGATAGGTTTTTGTGATTAGGTTAAGATACTTATTAATGTAATAAAAGAAAAGTAAAAACATAAAATATGTTACATTGAAGGTATTCACGCACTAATTTCCAAAAGGGTCATTATTTACAATCGACTTATATCCAATTTAGTCGGCTTTATAAAATATGAAGTAATAGGCAAAATATAAGAAAAAGGGTACCAAGACACCCAGAAAATTGTATGAAAAATGAACTTGTCGAGCGATCTCGTTTCGATGTTAATAGGAATTTCTGGCAATAGTTCGCTTGATTTGTAGGGTCCCTCGCTCGACCGTGACTTATTGGATAGATGTATTTGCTAACGTTTTATAATGACTTATGTTAAAGAAATATTACTTAATGTGAATATCGATAGTACTACTAACTACTAGATACTATTGCATAACTATGCATACATATGTATATTAAAGGCAGAAATTGAAGCCATTTTATAATAACATATGTATACTTAGGTCTTATTCATACAAATGTGTATTTACACGTGTGTGTTTAAGTGTGTCCCGTAATATATGTAAATTTAAGCCCTATAATACAATACGTAAACTGTAAAATGGTGGACTATTCTTATGGGCAATTTCTCTGTTGTAATGCTACACAGTATGACAACTGAGGCAACGTACGTACGTAAAGTCCTTGTAATTACGGGTTTCTATTAAGATTTCTAATATCATCTAATTATATGGATGTCATTACCTATTCAGTGATATTTGATGATTAGTATTAACTTGTTAAGTATATTTTTTTTCTATGTTAAGAGCCTACCAAAGTGACTCTACTCTGCCTGATGCTAAGCATGAATAGAATCCAAGAGTTGTGGTCACCATACTCATTACAAATACTGACAACGCAGTATGGTGACCCACACTATGGCGGCCTTGTGAGATGCTTATTCACACCCCGCTTGGGGACGTAAAAGGCATCACAGTCATCGTGGCAGTGTAAGGCTTACACAGTTACCACGATAACTGTCAACCCTGCATCAATGGGCCTCCGGTTTCACACTCACCAACGAAACACGACAACACGGATGCTGGCGCTTTAGGTTGGTCTTCTCTGGGAGGGTATTCCTACCCCGGCCGAGCCGCCCGCTCGTGCTGAAATCAGCGTGGCTCTACTACCTAGAAAGTAGAAAGTCAAGAACATGTCCGTGAAAAAGTGCATGAAGAGACATTATGAACGCAAGTTTAATCTCTCATATACTGAACAGAAGCCAGCGTTTTCAGTTCAATGTCTTTCTATTGTTTTTATCAAACATAAGAAAGGTCTTCGAAAATTTAAATCAACAGTGGAAAGTTAAAAAGGTTTTAATGCAGGCAACGGGTTGCCCACCTTAAAATGAAATAAATATTACCACAAAACGGCTCATTATTCTTCAAGAAGTTATTCTTCTATAACCACCATTAAGTCTTTATAGTAAGCAAGCAGTAAAATAGCGAAAAACTTTAAAAGGCTTGTTGGAGCGTGACACCACTTTCGAGGCGACCGTTTTCGCGACTTAACTTTACTTTTCGTGAAATAAAAGATTATTTGGAGTACAAAGTTTAAAGTCGCATTTCACAGTAAAGAAAATGAACAAAATTAAATGGAAATTGAGATTAAGCATTTGGTTTTCTAAGTAATGTTTTCGTTGCTATTAAATTTATTCTCAGAAACACCTAAGCGAAATGAAAGTGAGAGAATTCATCAATTGACAAGCCACAATTGTTAATTCGCATTATCTAATCTTGATCGTAATGACATTAAAAACCTCAATAAGATTGCAAGTTGGAAGTCTAAGCAGAAAAAGCACTTTTTTTAAGATCCTGCTAAATGGTACTACTCTGTCTGATGAATAGCGTGAACACAATCCAAGAGTTGTGGTCACTATACTCATTTTGAATGCAGGCAATGTAGTATTGTGACCCACATTATGCCTAGTGAAATGATTATTCTCGCCCACTTTCGGGACGTAAAAGACATGACAAATATTGTGGCAGTGTGAGGCTCACACACTTACTACTATAACTGCCACCCCTAAATCAATGGGTGTTCGGTCTCGCACTCACCAACGAAAGACGACGGTACAAGGTAGCACTGTGTGATCAACGTGGCTTTCCTACTTTAAAAACAATCTATAAATACTTTCCACTAGTAAAATGAAATTAATGATGGTTACATCTGTAATCGTATATGATTTTCACCTTATTTCACACATATATAAATACATATTACACAATGAAACATGACAAAAAGAGCAATAACGTGAAAAACACAGAAAGACAAAAACAAACCAGAAAGCGTGAAAGAGTCGCAAAGAATGGAGGGCATAAATATGTATGTAAGAATGACTGACAGCAAAAGAAATGAAAAACTATCAGCTTCATAAAAAATAACAACTGCACCCGAAAGTAAACCCCTGCATTTCCATAGCCTCCCTTCTGAACACGACGATCTCCAGGATGGGGACCATACCTTTATTAAATCAAAGGGAGCGAAGGAAACCGCTTCAAAATAGATCCGAACTTATTATAATATAAATGGGAAATTCGGTGTGACGGGATGACGTGCATTCACGCCGGCAATTAAAAGGGGTGGGCAGAACGCCAGCCATCCATCATGGTGGATTACGAGGACACTATTATTATTAGCACCCGCCGATAACCGGTATAATCCAGTTTTGTTCGGCTATTTTCGGCGGGCGTCGGGTTTTGATATTGAGGGTATTGTCTGAATGTGGATAGGGTGTTTAGGGTTGTATTGTACTTTGGATCACGCGAAGATATGTAAAGAAGGGGTAGATAGCACGTGTTTATAATTTTCACTTTTAACGCAGTATTTTCAATTCAAATTTAACATAATTTCCAAAATTACATGACATTGTTTCTGTGTTTGATTGCTTAACGTTATATCTTGGTCTTAATTTGCCTCATTCTTTAACTCTAAAGATGGTCAAGACTTGTTGAGATAAATGCAATTTGTTATAACGCGTAAATAAATTATTTTCCACCTTTAGCACTCAAAACAAATTTTTAAATTTTAATTATTACGTTACGTTCCCGTAGGTCAATTTTTATTACATTTATTAAATCATTTTGATATATTGTTCTTGGTTATATAGAAATTTAAAAATAACTTCGTTGAATATCATGTATCATGATTATTACCTTACAAAACTTTAACCTTGCTGTACCCGCGCCAATTAGTGTAACACCTATACCCGCGCACGGTCTCGGTCTTGAAACCTTTTAGAGTACTATTTAAATAAAATAATTACCATTGAGTTATAATGTATTTAATTCAATGATAATTAACAATATGCGATAAGATATTTATTAATATTTTTTCTTATTGGCAAACCAAATGTTTTCCACGCATATATTTTGAAACATTATTCTTTTTTGCATCGGTAATGTATTGAATACAGATTTAATTCCTAACCAATTATCCTTATTAATATTATAAACGTGCAAGTGTGTTTGTTTGAATGTTTGTCTTTCTTTCACTAAGTAATTTTATGGTATGATTTTTATGTGTGTAGAAAGTTATAATGCTGGAGAGTGATATATGCTACTTTTTACATAATTATAATGCGTATTTGAATCACTCCAAATTTTATAATTATTTTTTATTTATTTTTTTTATTTCATGAGCCTGTCAAACTGACTCTACTCTGCCTGATGGAAAGCATGAATGAAATCTAAAAGTTGTAATCACTATACTCATTGTGAATGCTAACAATGCAGTATGGTGAGTTGCGGTAGATCGTGTTATTGGGTTTTTTCACCCAATTGCATATAATACAAAATGAGTCATGAGACTTAAAAAAACCCACGGTTTCTGATAGACGGTGCTATTTATTTAGTTTCAAATATTATAAAATCAAAAGTTTGTGAGGATGGATTGACATTTGTCACTCTTTCGTAGGATTGAGATGAGACTTTACAGTAATATAGCTTATACACCAGAATAACGTATAGGTTACTATTTAGCGCGATAATCGAAATAGACACGGGCGGAGCCACGGGAAAAGGTAATATGTTGTGAAATTATATATTACAATGTCAAGACGTATTCGAAGAATTCATGTCATTTATAATGCAGTTCTTTCTTTATGTTTTAAATTCCTTGTCTTCATTTAATTTTCTTGTATTTAAACGTCCATTGGGTACCCTAACTAATTTTGAGATAAATTTGTCTATCACGACATTTAAAAAGAGGCTTCCACTCCCAACTGCTAAAGTAACGATATATAAAGAAGCAAGCATCTGGTGCTCATTTCTTACAATGATCATAAATAATTGCACAGGTCTAAGTGATATTAATAGCTTCAGCGTGCCTTTCCACTTATTTATTACAACTTGTTGTGCTTTAAATTGAGAAAGTCACATTCTTTTTATTTAATAATTCGCATTGTATTCTACGAGGAGAACGAAAGACTGGTTGGACGTTTGTTAAGGACTCTAAAGCCTGGATTACCAAGCGTATTGGTATATGTAATTATCGTATCGTATGTGTAGTGTCGTGTCATGGGATGTGAGCGTTTCACCAAGAGATCGGCAGTAGTGACACCACGGCTTCATTGAACACCAATATTAATTAATATTTTAGTTTCATTTTTGAAGTTATAATTCTTTTGGCGCGTTAGGGAAAAATAATGAGAGTAAATTTCTACGATGTCATAGAAAAAAATTGACCATGAAATTAGGTAGTCAACATTTTATTATAATTATGTACAAATAATTCTTTTATGATATTTAAATAATTAAAAAAAATAACTAGATAATGTCTTATAATAAAATTTTTCTTCAATGTACTAAATACTTTTTTCTGTTATTAGTATCGTTTTCTCTACAAACATAGGATAACGTGAAGCACAAAATTTTTAGAAAGATTTCTATCTTGTTACGCCGTGAAGTATAATTTCTTAGTTGCGTACACAAGTACACACACACATTTTTTTTTTTCTCCATGAGAGTAAAATTATCATAGGCCTACAATGTTTAGTGATTTGTAGGCGCAGCAGCACATATTATCATTTTTTGAAATACAATTCCCACAATAGGAACATATCTTGAGTAGTAACGGACTTTACAAACATACATGGAACTAAAATTTTGTACAAAATAAAGTGCTGTCACATATGAGGATCGAATCCGCAATTGAATCATGAAAGTGAAAAAGCTATGAGGCGCCCGTTTGAGCACCTATGTACTCTGTTAATACAAATAAAATAAAATTGTACTTTAGCGTTAGATTATATACATATGTTCACCAAGAGCCTGCCAAAGTGACTCTACTCTGCCTGATAGAAAGCATGAATAGAATCCAAGAGTTGTAGTCACCGTACTCATTGCAAATGCAGACAATGCAATATGGTGACCCACACTATGGCGGCTTAGTGAGATGATTTTTCACTCCCTACTTGGGGACGTGACAGGCAAATGACAGTAAGACAATAATCGTGGTAGTAGTACCAACGAAACACGACAGCACGAATGACGTCGCTTTAGGTTGGTCTTCTGTGGGAGGGTACTACTGCCCCGGTCGAGCCGGCCCGTTCGTGCTGAAATTAGCGTGGCTCTACTACAATTCTACTACTATATACTATGCTTTTAAATTTTTACTCAAATCCTTTTCGCAATTATGTTATACTTTACCTGTTAAAGTTTATTCATAGATTTTTTTATTTTCTTTAATAAAAAGACAACACCTGCACTAGGAAGAAGCTCTGTGTCGCGGGGGTCTTTACAAACATACAAGAAACAGACATAAAGAACACCCAGACTCAGAACAAAAATTTGTGGATCACAGAAAATGTTGTCCCATGTGGGGTTTGAACGCTCAACACTCAGCGCAGTAGAGAGCGGCGTGGTGACTGCTTAATCCACTAGGCCAACCGTGCAGTCAGACTATGACATTGTAATTGTCCTAACTTTCTAAAACCATTAATCAAAATAAAAAAGAAAGGAATTTGACATAATTAGGAATCTACCAAGATTTCCAATCATTTAGACGGTAATGTATTTTTGTTTAAAATTAAGCAGTTTGAAAGCTCTGAAGGTTCGTATGTATATAAAGCTAAGAATATTATCTCTCAGCTCCACATGTGTTACAAACAGTTACATATTCTTTAATTTTTCTGAATAAATACTCTATCAAATACAAAAATAATAGCCATATATTTAATGAATCGTTCTGTAGATTAGCGCATCAAAATAAACAAAAAAACTTTGATTTGAAAGTATATTATTGTATTAGTGTATACTCATATTTTCTTAAGAAATATTTGTAAACGTGAATATTGGCATCCTAAATATTTCTACACAGAATTTATTGTTCTATATTAAAACTTTTAATAAATACCTATCGTTCTCCAGTGGTGCTCCGCATCACATTCACGGTGGAGTACCCCAACGAGTCGACCTCAGCGTTTAGCGGAGTTATATATTACCCGCAGATAAGACAAATGCCCGCAATGATCTTGACGAGCGATGGGCCGGGAGCCTTTGATTTGGATGTGTGCGGTTTCAGATCATCTGATGGGCCGGCTCATTAATCTTTGGTATGTCTTCTATATTCAAAGCTAACTCAAAAGTTTCAAAATTATTTCTGTTTACTCATAATATTTTGGCTATATGTACATTTAACGTCTTGAACAGAACAGGATTGCTAGACTAACGAGGCAGACAATAAATTACTATTCAGATGTACTTAATCGGCCATTGTTTATTAAGCTGGCTTATTAAGAAAATAAATAACATAATAAGTCAATACAAGTTATATCAGGGGTCAGTAAGTAGCCATCAATTCTTATTATACGTATCTTCATGAAACAATTACGCGCCAACACGGATTACTTTAAAAGATGTATAAGTAAGACCGAGTCTTGGCGGGTATTGCTTCATTTATGAACCTTCTTCATCCCCCACTTTGTCCCTCTCTCGCCCTCCTCGAGGCGCCACGTAATTTCCGGTCTTTCTTCTGTTCGATAATTCCTATTTTTTTTTTTCAGCTAAGAAGGTATTAGGAGATTAGAGGGAACACCGCAGGCTTCTAACTCAAATTATATTGATACTGTATGTGTCTCACGTTTTTCGGCAAAGTATTCATTTGTAGACTTTCCGATACGACCTAAAAACTTTTATTTGGGGATACGTGTCTAGAAATGAGATGAAGTTTTTGTATTAAATGCAGATAAGACATGAATCCTCGAGATACAAGCTTCTAGTGTATATATATTACTACATTTTGTCATGCATATTCATTAAGACCAGGAGCTAATTTAAAAAAAAGACTTGGTTAGAGTCCTAATAAAAAAGTTTCTTATCATAACAAAATATATTTCACGCAAAGTTCCTCAATCGTGCACATGTAGGTCTTCATTCATATTTAAACAAAAGCGTCTAAAAGAGTTTATATAAAATAAGGCTCTGTATGAAGCATATTCTAGTCGTATGAAATACATTCTACTTATGAACAAGACACGAACACACGTTTAGTTAAGCAGAATGCTTGGTTAAAATACCTCTTTTCTCTGTACATGTTTTGTTTCGGATTAATTTTCTTTCACACATTTGAGCCGGCTTTGTTTCATAATAAGCTGTAAATTTGTCCACTATTATCAACCTAAGCTATTATTAACAATGCTAAATTATTGTTAGATACTGTTTGTAGTGTAATGGTTAATTCTCATACGTAGACTATATGCACACTGTTCTAATCTACAAAAACCAACATTTATTCCTATCTACCGAAAAATTGTGAATAAGTTCATTATGACGGGACCACATTTGTCTATTTCCGTGAAATAAAGATAATTCGTTAAAAGTGATTACGATTACACAAACGTTAGTAATGAATATTTTTCTCTTATGTGACATCATCATCATCATCTCAGCCAAAAGACGTCCACTGCTGGATGTAGGGCTCCCTCAAGGTTCTGAATAAAAGCCGGTCCCATGTCGTCCGCATCCAAGTGCTTCTTGCGTCCTTCACCGGCTCATCAGATAACCTTGTATAATGAAACTAAGTTTTCGTCAAGAAACTTCGTTATATTTACGAACCACCACAAAATCTCAGGTTTCAGTCAGATAGTTACAATTATCCAAATTCCTTCGCAATTTCTCCCAAAAATTCTACAATTTTTGCATTACATGAGAAACATTTTCGTTGCAAAAACCGTTGTAAGCCGTGTATGTGACCACAGATACCAGTGCTCGCATACACGGCTACGAGTATATATCAATAGGTAATTAAATATGCCCAAAACTTACAAAACGCGAAATGAATAGAGGAAAATTCGTGGGAAAATGAGCACATTACTCCGCTCTATATAAAAGTCTTGCAAGTCATGCTCACTGGGTCCCTGAGGTACTCTGCCCTTCGCTTTTCACTTACCATCCATTAATAACTAAAAGGTTGTGCGTAAGGTTGTACAACTGAATACGTTTTCTACCATTACGTTGTACATTTTAAGAATGAATTGTAGATTTTGTATGAGGTGGGTCTGGTGAAAACCGCTTAGAAATGGCGAGTGGTATTGGATAAAGAGACATGTCAACACGGGCATTTATAAAACTGTTATTGCTGTAAAAAAAGGATTATCTGTATGACTTGTCGAGGGTCGTTCGTAAAGACCTGAAATATCAGGTGTCGATGTCTACACAATTTTTGCATATCATCATTGTGCTATATTTAATCCGTTGCCTACCGTAGAGTACTTGTCTGATAGTTCTTGTCACAGACCGTGATTGTGAAGCGTTAGCGTAGTTGAATGTACGAGTATAGTACGAGTATGTGTCGATGGAAAAGGAAGTATGTAAACTTTCGGACTCCAATCTCACTCCAGCAGTCCAAAACTTCTTGGTAACCACCTCACGCATAAGTCACAAATACCATCGCAGTTTTTATTACGATACATGAAGAATAATATTATTTCGACATGGACCATGAACGACGCGAGAAGAAAAGCAAATTAGCTACCAATGTCACAGACTGTAATATGTACTGTACTGTCCATGCCAGACCGGCTGTCTGATACAATTGCGTCGAGTTGGGCGCCCCACTCTACAACTTAAGTTACGTAAATTACCAAATAATCATCATCACCAACATCCTTTAACAGTTCACTATTAGACATAGACGTCTCCTTTGAAAGGAGGTTTTGGCCTACTATACCACGCTGGCTAGACGGGTTGGTGCAGGGTTTTGTTTCCAGTTTTCCTTTTTTAGCAGTGATGTAGTCCTGTGAAGTTTGCTGCCTTAGTTGCATCTTACCATTTCCTTTTCCAAGTGTAGTTTATGTGTGAATAGATCTTTTTCATTTAGATTATTATACATATAATTCGCGTAGTTGATCGCATCATAGGTGAGATTCCATATAAGGGAATCTAGGACTGCTATCTGGGGAACCTCGTATATGACCTCCCTTCGATTATCGTCGCCTTCCTCACATAGGATGTGAACCTATCATGAAGATAGGTTCTGATGATGTACTATAGGTTAAGAAACAACTTTTAAAATACGAACCTCCCCTCTTCAGAATAGGAACGTACGCGTTCGATCACGTCTAGCTTTAAGCGTCTTTGTCGATATTAATATTGGTTCTCTGATAAGTCGAGGCTCACTTGCGATAAGTGCTGATTTTTCCGGCTCGTGCAGCAGATATATCGGTCGGAACTCCGAAGGAGAGTTTACTGGTTTCTGGGCGAGTACTAACTTGGCTTCCTTCCAACCGGAAGAGAATACGCTGTTACGAAGACAACTGGATAACAGCTGCCACAGCTTATTCCCTGGGATCGCCAAAGCATGTACTCATAATCGGCCCGGGATCCCATCAGGATTCGGGGTGGTGTTATAAGTCATTGCACGGCTCGGTCCAGCTCGTCCTCCGTCATATCAAAGTCATCGGTCCACATAATCGTTTCCAACGGTGACTCAGGACTTGATGGACTAATCTGGTCCCTGGAGAAGAGAGTATTTTCCACTCTGCCCACAAACTAGGGGTATAAGATTTACTTCAGTGGTGAAACCCACGATCTGAGCTTGCTCAATATGAGTTTATACACCCCCATGGAAGTCTGTCTAGTCTCTCTATGAGCTTCTTCCAAGATCGAACCGTGGTATCTTTCATGCTGAGGTTGATAACTTTCGCTGTGGCGCCAAATTGCCGCCTCATCTCTGTAATCTTCTCGTCTGTAGTCCTAGGCTCTATGTTGATGAATCTGGCAAGCAGGGCAACTCATTTTATATTTAAAGATTCTCAAAGTAAACGATGCAAAGGTATAGAAAGTCACTGAAATTAATTTCTATAAAGCCGTGGCACCGACAATACAGTGACAATATAGCATGGCTGCCGACAGTTCAAATTGATATTTCAATTCTAATTTTGGAAATGATAGGTACCCTCGTTCAAATATAGCTGAAGCGTTGTACCATCGTGGTGTGATCCTTCTGTTGTAAATAAAGAGTCTTTTTTGATTTTGTCACTAGTCGGGCATATTCGCAATATCAATACTCTTATAGTTTTAATTTTATTTGCATCTTTTTTTGATTCTTTATAAGTAAATTTAACTAGCATAAGAAAAAAATATTCTACCGAAATAAATATCTTCTTGTTCCTAACCACGTTAAAGACATAATTTTTAAACCACTTATATTCTCGAAATTTGTTGAAGTCGACTTAAGGAACTGGGTTATTTTTATTCATTAATGTAATTCTCCGCAAGAAAAAGGTGAAATTTTTACTGTAATAATACCGTGGAGCAAAATTATGAAAAATGCTGCCTTTTATAATTCATACCAAAAATAATCGGTGTAGCGTGGCTTAGATCAAGTCGTTTGTCATCGCAGAAGGAAGGGGATGGTCTGATAAGGGTGGTTTTGGTTGAGTTCCGTTTCAATCCGGTTAAGTTCGATCTGGAGAAATAGTAAAACACTTTTATAAAATCGTTTAAAAATCAATTAAACGATAATCTTTTGTTAATTATAAGTTTTTTACGTACACTTACGTGTTTTGTCCTCAGAGAAGTAGACAGAGAGATATTGAAGGCTTACATTTGCTTACTGTAATTCCAGTTTTATTCACGTAATAAGGGTCAAGCTAAATGCCATAAACCGGACCCATAAACCCATTTCTAAATAAACATGAAAATATAACACATAAACAAAGACTGTTTTATCATCACCAACAGCATTAAGAGGCCACTGGTAGACATAGGCTTCTCCGTAGCAAAGTTTTAATCTGCTATACCAAGTTGGCCAGGCAGGTTGGTATAGGTTTCAAGTCTCTCCTCCTCCTCAAGGCCTATAGGCCCATCGTGTTGTTGGACGAGGCGGGTAAGTTGTTTGAGAGGATACTCTCTGCCCGCATCGTTCGGCACCTCTGCGAGGTGGGTCCCGATCTGTCGGACGCCCAATTCGGTTTTCGAGCGGGGCGTTCGACAGTCGATGCCGTGCTACGCCTCAGGGCCGTTACCGAAGAGGCGGTGAGCTGTGGTGGCGTGCTGTTGGCGGTGTCGTTGGACATCGCCAACGCATTTAATAGTCTGCCATTTAGCTGCATCAGGGAAGCACTCCAATACCATGGGGTGCCAGAGTACCTGAGGCGGCTTGTGGCAGACTATCTTGAGGAGCGCACCGTCATGTACGAGGACCGAGATGGTGTTCTGCGGCGGCGGCTCATGTCGTGCGGTGTTCCACAGGGGTCTGTCCTCGGACCACTTCTGTGGAACATGGGATACGACTGGGCCCTTCGAGGTCGTCTTCCCCCCGGGCTGGGTGTAATTTGTTACGCCGATGATACATTGGTCACGGCCCGGGGAGCGAACTTCCAAGAGGCGGCGCGCCTGGCCACCACGGGAGTCTCTTTGGTGGTCGGGCGTATTGAGGCGCTGGGGTTACGGGTGGCCCTAGAAAAGACGGAGGCCCTTTTGTTCCATGGGCCCCGGCGTGGTCCCCCACCCGGCGCCTCTATCGTAGTCAATTCGGTCCTCGTACCGGTTCAGGCCCAGATGAAGTACCTGGGCCTGATCCTCGACGGGAGGTGGCTCTTCGACGAGCACTTCCGACAGCTTTCTCCAAAGCTGGTCGGCACTGCCTCTGCCCTCGGGCGACTTTTGCCGAATTTGGGTGGAGCCAGCGTCGCGACGAGACGGCTATACACGGGGGTTGTCCGGTCAATGGCACTGTATGGTGCACCGGTGTGGGCGGCGGCTCTGACCGCCCAGAATAGGGCTCGCCTTTGGCGCCCTCAGAGGATATTGGCGGTTAGAGCCATACGCGGTTACCGCACCGTATCGACGGAGGCGGCGTGTGCCTTGGCCGGAACTCCGCCGTGGGACTTGGAGGCGGAAGTGCTCGCCGAAGTTTATCGGCGGACGGCTGACTTCCGGGCGGGTAGCGGCATGCGGCCCCCGCCTGAAGAGATGCGCGAGTGGCGAGAGGCCGCTCGTCGAGCCACGATGGCTCGTTGGTCGTCCCGGCTGGAGGCTCCACGTGCTGGCTTTGCCGCCGTGGAGGCTCTCCAGCCGGTCATCGCTGAGTGGGCGGGGCGACAGCACGGGACCCTTTCCTTCCGACTGACGCAGATCCTTTCCGGGCACGGTTGCTTTGGGAAGTATCTGCACTCGGTCGCCAGGAGGGAATTGAGTCCCGCCTGTCACCACTGCGACTGCAGTGAGGACTCGGCTCAGCACACGCTAGCGGTTTGTTCCGCTTGGGCGGCGCAGCGTGGGGTCCTCACTGCAGTTATTGGAGGAGATCTCTCGCTACCGGCCGTCATACGCTCCATGGTCGGTAGCGATAGCTGTTTTACCGCGGTCGCAACCTTCTGCGAAGATGTAATTTCGCGGAAGGAGGCGGCGGAGAGGGCCCGGGAGGACAATCTCCACTCGGACCCAATTCGCCGCCGGCGAGCCGGGCGGCGGAGGCGTGCATACCAGCGCCTCATGCCGCCTTGAGTGTGGCCGCGGGTGGACGGGACGGGTTTTCCCCTCCATCCGCTATATTGGCCAGCCGCGAGGAGGCGACGTCCGCGTGTGCCGTACGTCGCCTAAATGGAGAGGTTATCCGTAGAAGGTGCCCGCGGTAGCGGGCAGGCGCTAGGAGGGATCTGGATGACGTAATAGCAGCTGTTCCCGGATCCCTCCTATGTCAGGCGCAGAGTGGCACACCGTGTGGTTTTAGTCGGTCCGATTCCGACACACCACCCCGCCGTAAACCCCGGTGGGGTGACGGCTCGAGGGGGTTTCCACACGATAAAAAAAAAAAAAAAAAAAAAAAAAAAAAAAAAAAAAAAAAAAAAAAGGTTTCAAGTCTCTCGCTCTCGGACCATCTCTATATCCGATTTGAGCTCTCCCGGTCCCAGGACGCCAGTAGGGGTCACGCGGCGTGGCGTTCTTCTTGCTTTCCGCGGTGGGCTGTAGCCAAATTAAATTGGGACCTACTAGAGGAGGCCGCCATTATTCACTCTTAGCTGTCTCCGCAGGCTACGACCGAGGAGGTCGACATGAGGGCTGGTCGCTTCTGCGAAGCGATTGCACAAGTCTGTGATGCGGCCATGCCCCGCATCCGAGGTTGCCGGCCTCCACGGAAGGAGGTTTACTGGTGGTCCCAGGAGTTGGCGGACCTCCGTGCGGCTTGTACTCGTGCCCGGAGGTCCTACACCCGTAGTCGGCGGCGACACCGCGAAGAAGGCGGGGAGGACCAGCTTCATGAGAAGTACCGAGAGGCGCGGAAAACTCTGAAGCTGGCCATCAGCCGCGCCAAAGAAATTAAGAGAAAGGAAATGCTGGAGGGTCTCGATCGTGACCCCTGGGGTCGCCCCTATCGTGCGGCGCGACAAAAGCTCCGCACGTCGGGCCCCCCCCTTACAGAGACACTCCAGCCCAGCTTCCTGCGGGAAGTGGTCGAGGGCCTTTTCCCGCAGCGGGCGGAGCACACGCCCCCGTCGATGATCTTCATGGTCGAAGACGACGGGGTGAACGAAGACAATGTTCCGCCCGTCAGGGAATCGGAGGTAGGGGCGGTTGTTCTACGGATCCGCTCTAAGAACACCGCCCCCGGGCCGGACGGGATACCTGCCCGAGTGCTAGCCCGAGCCCTCGAACACATGTCGGACCGCCTCAGGGAGGTCCTGGACGCTAGCTTGGTATCCGGACGCTTTCCTGAGTGCTGGAAAAGCGGGAAGCTGGTCCTATTGAGGAAGCCGGGACGGCCAGCCGAATCGGTAGCGGCCTATAGGCCCATCGTGTTGCTGGACGAGGCGGGTAAACTGTTTGAGAGGATACTCTCTGCCCGCATCGTCCGGCACCTCTGCGAGGTGGGCCCCGATCTGTCGGACGCCCAATTTGGTTTTCGGGCGGGGCGTTCGACGGTCGATGCTGTGCTGCGCCTGAGGGCCGTTGCCGAAGAGGCGGTGAGCTGTGGCGGCGTGCTGTTGGCGGTGTCGTTAGACATCGCCAACGCATTTAATAGTCTGCCATTTAGCTGCATCAGGGAAGCCCTCCACTACCACGGGGTGCCAGAGTACCTGAGGCGACTTGTGGCAGACTATCTTGAGGAGCGTTCCGTCATGTACGAGGACCGTGACGGTGTTCTGAGGCGGCGGCCCATGTCGTGCGGTGTTCCGCAGGGGTCTGTCCTCGGACCACTCCTGTGGAACATGGGATACGACTGGGCCCTCCGAGGTCGTCTTCCCCCCGGGTTGGGCGTAATTTGTTACGCAGATGACACATTGGTCACAGCCCGGGGAGTGAACTTTCAAGAGGCGGCGCGCTTGGCCACCACGGGAGTCTCTTTGGTGGTCGGGCGAATTGAGGCGCTGGGTTTGCGGGTGGCCCTGGACAAGACGGAGGCCCTTTTGTTCCATGGGCCCCGTCGTGGTCCACCCTCAGGCGCCTCCATCGTGGTCAATTCGGTCCTCGTACCAGTTCAGGCCCAGATGAAGTATCTGGGCCTGATCCTCGACGGCAGGTGGCTCTTCGACGAGCACTTCCGACAGCTTTCTCCAAAGCTGGTCGGCGCTGCTTCTGCCCTTGGACGACTTTTGCCCAATCTGGGTGGAGCTAGCGTCGCGACGAGACGGCTATACACGGGGGTTGTCCGGTCAATGGCGCTGTATGGTGCACCGGTGTGGGCGGCGGCTCTGACCGCCCAGAATAGGGCTCGCCTCTGGCGCCCTCAGAGGATATTGGCGGTTAGAGCCATACGCGGTTACCGCACCGTATCGACGGAGGCGGCGTGCGCCTTGGCCGGAACTCCCCCGTGGGATTTGGAGGCGGAAGTGCTCGCCAAAGTTTATAGGCGGACGGTTGACTTCCGGGCGGGTAGCGGCATACGGCCCCCGCCCGAAGAGATACGCGAGTGGCGAGAGGCCGCTCGTCGAGCCACAATGGCTCGTTGGTCGTCCCGGCTGGAGGCTCCACGTGCTGGCTTTGCCGCCGTGGAGGCTCTCCAGCCGATCATCGCCGAGTGGGCAGGGCGGCAGCACGGGACCCTTTCCTTCCGACTGACGCAGGTCCTTTCCGGGCACGGTTGCTTCGGGAAGTATCTGCACTCGGTCGCCAGGAGGGAATTGAGTCCCGCCTGTCACCACTGCGACTGCAGTGAGGACTCGGCTCAGCACACGCTAGCGTTTTGTCCCGCCTGGGCGGCGCAGCGTGGGGTCCTCACTGCAGTTATTGGAGGAGATCTCTCGCTACCGGCCGTCATACGCTCCATGGCTGGTAGCGACAGTTGTTTTACCGCGGTCGCAATCTTCTGCGAAGACGTAATTTCGCGGAAGGAGGTGGCGGAGAAGGCCCGGGAGGACGACCTCCACTCGGACCCAATTCGCCGCCGGCGAACCGAGCGGCGGAGGCACGCATACCAGGCCTCATGCCGCCTTGAGTGTGGCTGCGGGTGGATGGGACGGGTTTTCCCCTCCTTCCGCTATAATGGCCAGCCGCGGGGAGGTGACGTGCGCGTGTTCCGTACGTCGCCTAAATAGAGAGTTTGTAAGCAGATGGTGCCCGCGTTAGCGGGCAGGTGCTAGGAGGGATCTGGATGTCGTAATAACAGCTGTTCCCGGATCCCTCCTATGTCAGGCGCAGAGTGGCACACCGTGTGGTTTTAGTCGGTCCGATTCCTACACACCACCCCGCCATAAACCCCGGTAGGGTGATGGCTCGAGGAGCTTCCAAACGTTAAAAAAAAAAAACACAGGGTTCGTTTCAAGTTTTTTTTCTTCTTATATTAACGTTCTTTTGCGCAGTTTGCCTCTTAGTCATCTCTTACAACACAAGGGTAGTGCCACTCTATATCCTTAATCTGTCACAACAAGGATTAAGGCTTTCGCTCCACGACTAAAAATAATCTAATCAACCATAAAAAGTAATAAATTAACTGTGCCCTAAATATTATTAAGTCGTGTATCAATCAATCCACTTCTTAACTGGTGCCGTTTCTGAAAGATACAATCACCTTAAAAGCTGGGGATCGAAATATGCTACGTTTTCACTTTTTCATCATTCGTCGGTTAAGTAAAACGTGTAAATAATTTATGTAGACTTGCGGTTAAAAAATGAACCGGTTGTGAGAGATATCAGTTTTCGTTTCGGGTGGATTCGGTAAACTGGCTGCCTCCGTGTGATAAGTGAGAACTGTTATCTGGTGGATGAGAAATATCTTTATATTAACTAAATTGTAAGTCAGCTACGGAATCTTCTGAACTGTTTTAGCAAGTTATTCAGAACTATTTGTTAATAATGTGACGACTTCCACATTACAGCACAAACAAAATATACAACAGCACCATCTAGCGAAGATACACTGAACTACGAAGTATGAACGAAACATATGAATGTATTGAACTACGATACTGTATCGCGAAACAGCGATTCGCGTGGCAATTAGCATATATACAAAATCCCAACATCAATTGTTGGGTTGTGGCCCGCCAGGCATGATAACCTCGCCTTGAGGATCCTCCCCTTGTGTCGTAGGGATATGACACACGTCCCTCCACAATACTATAAATATATATCTTAATCAACATCCAAGTTTTAACATTGAACTAAGTTGGAGAGGTCAATAACTGAGAAATGAGGAGTGGTCTAGAAAAAGAAATCGTCATCGCTAGAATCTCTACAGCTCTTTGTAGGTGATATAAGTTTACCGTGGTATGATATGGTTGGGGTTCGTATGACCTACATTGTACTCGTCTAGTTTTTATTTAATCTATGTTCACGGACCTAAAATAAAAGGACATCTCTGTTGTTTGTTTCAACATTACTTCGCAGAGTGAGTCTTCGAAAATACCGGTGCCTTCTAGCTATAAAATCCGAAGTGTAAAAATATCTATAAAAGATTTACTTGCAGAAATAAATATCATTTATCATGGCGCCATAATAATTAATACCAGAAACTCGTATTCGGTAGTGTTATAAACCATTGTTTTTTATCACATAGATTGATGGTAAATTATGCATAATCAGATAATGCGCAAAAAACAGTCAATTCTTTCAAAGAAGTAAAGAACTTTGCAACAAATTTAAAGCATACTTTTAACTCCATGAGAGAAGCGAGAGCATCACAGCCATGATAAATTTTGTATGAAGAGATATTTTGCCGAATACTATTAAAAAATACTTAAGTTAACATGACAAATTTACATAATATCTCAAAAAAATACAACCAAAAGAATTAACTTCAAAGTGCCCACTAGGGGTCACTCCCGTCTCGCCCATTTGTCATGCATGAGCGAGGTCAACGATCGTTGGACATTTTCTTTTTGAACCGTAATAATTTAAAGTGTACGAAAGGATTGTGTATTTTCCTCGTTACTGATAAGATGATAAGAAAATAAAATATGTAATATACGAGGGTAAGTTTTTAAGTTCGCGGAATGACAGTGAAAAAGGCGGGTAAACGCGCTCTTTTGATGCCTACCGTATTCAGTGACTCATAATTAGTCTGCATAGTAAAATTTGTTGTGATTGGATCATTAGTTATTAAACTATCGTTGACCAAGTATTTTAATCGGGAACGAAGTGAAAAAAATGGAGAAAATTGAATTCCGTGCGGTGATAAAGTTCCTTACTAAGCAAGGAAAGTCTGTTCAAACCATACTCAATGAGATGTCATCGGTTTACGGGGATTCTTGCCCAGGAAAAACAATGGTCTACAAGTGGCATAGTTTATTTAAACAAGGCAGGGAATCACTTGAAGACGACCCGAGGCCGGGGCGCTCCGTTGAGGTGACTACGCCAGAAGTTATTGCAAAAGTAGAAAAAATTGTATTGGAAGATGCTCGACTAAAAAAGAAACAACTCGCAGAAATGGTTGGAGTATCGGATACAACAATTTTTAAAATTTTACACGATCATCTTGGCATGACTAAGGTTAGCGCACGGTGGGTGCCGAGAATGCTCACGCCATTGCAAAAACAACAGCGCGTGGAATGTTCACGTGCGTTTTTGGACCTCTGCAATGAAGACAAGGATGGCGTATTGAATCAAATTGTTACTGAGGATGAAACTTGGGTTCATCATTATGAACCCGAGTCCAAACAAGACTCCATGCAGTGGCACAAAAAGGGCACAGCACCACCCAAGAAATTTAAGGTTTCACAGTCGGCTGGGAAACTCATGGCAACGATTTTTTGGGACTCAGAAGGAATATTATTGATAGATTATAAAGATAAAGGCATTTCTATAACGGGGGAATACTACGCTTCAATCTTAGAACAGTTAAAAGAAGCCATCAAAGAAAAAAGACGGGGAAAATTAACGAAAGGTGTCCTGCTATTGCATGACAATGCTCCCGTTCACAAGAGCCGAGTCGCACTGGCTGCCCTGCATAAGGTGGGCTTCGATATTTTGAATCACCCACCCTACAGTCCAGATTTGGCTCCGAGTGATTATTATCTCTTTCCAAAAATGAAAAAAGAATTACGTGGTAAGAAATTTTCAACTGATGAGGAGGTTAAGGAGGCGGTTTCGGCGTATTTTTCAGACAAAGATAAAACTTTTTTTTACGAGGGAATAAAAAAACTAATTGAAAGATCTGAAAAATGTATTCGTGTTGCAGGGGAATATATAGAAAAAGAAAAATAATTTTGTGTTTTTATTATTACTCAATACCCTCCATTCCGCGAACTTAAAAACGCCCCCTCGTATAAATGTGACAAAATGTATTCAGTCCTCTTAAATAAATTAATATTTACAATTTGTAGTTACTGTTAAATACGCTGATGTGTGACTTGCGTGTGAGTATATAAGAACTTTAATAATAAATAGATAGTAATTAGATAATAGAATATAACCTAAAATAGTAACGTAGGGTTTGTTTGTAGGAGAAAAAGATTCTTGTATTTGTATATATATACATAATTCTTAATTCTTTATCCACTCAGTTGACAAAAGACCACAAAAGGCATCAAGAGATCAAGAGAAATTAACTGGCAATTAGCACTGAAATGATACTATTTCTAGAGACATTTACAGAATAAAAATATATTGCTCCAGAATATCTGAGAATAGGAATAAGATTCTGTATATTATCTGTATCCGGACTTAAAACTAGATATTACTAATGTCCAGTTTACTTTTAATACGGAAATGTTTCTCTTAATCCTCTTTCCTTCCGTTTGCCTAATTTTGGCGTATCTATGTGTACAGGTTAATCATTCCGAATGCTAAGACAGAGTTTGTGGGCTCGATTCCCCCTAAAAAGGAATAAGCTCGCGGTGAGCTCGAACAATTGTTCTGTGTTGAGGTGTAAACTACTTTTATCGTATTTAGAAGTTCATTCCTCTACAGGACAACTTGTGCTGGCCTTGAGAGTCACTGTTTCAGAATGGTAGACATCGCTCCCGAACTAAACGGGTCGGCTCTTCATTCCTGTGCAAATCAGTTAAAGCCTAGAATTTATTACCAGCGCACGTGTTTCCCTCCCACTACGATCCCGGATCTTTTATGCGGGGCGTGAAAAAGCATCTCACTAGGCCGCCATAGCGTGGGTCGCCATACTGCACTGGCTTCATTCGCAGTGAGTACGACGACCACCGCTCTTGGATTCTATTCATGCTTTCCATCAGGCAGAATAATGTCACTTTGGTAGGTTTCTATTTAAAAAAAAAAGTAATGGTTATCAGCAATCTGGTTACTATAATACTGTTACTACTGCCTTATTTACGCTATCGTATACAATGCAATTTTTTTTTTGGTTCATGCTAAGGTCATGTCATCATATATTTCATTTTTACCATTCAATGAATATTTTTAGCCTTGGCCTTTGAGTATTTTATTTTATACTTAAGTTCCAAACACTATCATATTATAACATTATTAAGTCCACACAATTAACATCTGCTGCACAGATAATAAATAATGGCGCCCAACATGGGGCTGCCTCTACTATCACTATATTAAGTAATAATTAGACTCGGACTTGTGATTAATAAACTTATTTCTGTAGCACGAACAAATCGTTGGTTAAGATTAATATTGCGAAGCTGCTGTCGTTTTGGTACAGTGGTCATTCATAGTATGGATGTATTGTGCGAATTGTTTTGCCAAGGGTTGTGGATAACATCTATTTATTCTGCCATTCCGAGAAATATTCTGCACTTTATATTATAATCTAATGATATTGAAAATAGGTATTCAAATCAAATCTTCAATCAAACTTCAAACTTTAGATCTATTTGTGCAAATCATTTGTAATTGATTAAATCATATTCCGATGTATCCCCTCAGAAAGCGTATAATAATTTTTGATTCTGTTTTTGCAACCAGCTCGACTGATTCCTAGTAGACTTCAGACTGTCAAGCAATACCTGTGTTCTACCAGCTTTAAAAAACAAACCAGTAATGTGCCATGCTATAGCACGAGTTAGAGCGAACACGCAAACACAAGTTCCAAATAACTGAATTAGACAACTTCTAATACGATATTATATAACGAGTGAATGAAGAAACTCAGCATAAGTGAAACAAAGCATTAATTACAACAGCGTACATTGCGACGCTTTCGACTCAACCTGCCCCCCGCGCTCTAGCCTACCCCTCGTCCCCTCGAGTCCTCACCCCAAAGAGTACGGGGCGCGACTCCTTGATTTACTGCGACTGTACTCGGGAAAATTATTCCCGGTTAGTGATTTACAACCTCTAAGTTTTTACCTGCATTATTTGATGTCCAAAAATGCATAATGTACTCTATTTTTTGGATAGTAAAGTTTAGTTTCGAATGGACAGTACGTATGAAGTAATTGGTGCGTATGGTTATTTCTTGTGACTGTCGTTTGTTGTGCAGTCTTGTTGAGATATGCGCACGTACATAGATACAAGGTTAAAACTTCAACTTCAACTTCAAAAGGTAAGGTCAAGTACATAATTTACTAATAGTAAAAGAAATATAAAACTATAGTAGTAGAAATACAATTAACTTTTAGGTTAATAACAAAAATAGACTAAATACTAATGGGTGTATACTATACAAATGTAGACTGCCCCGGTGGCGCAGTGGCTAGTGTATGCAACTGCTGTCTCTCTCCCTCTCTCTCGGGTTTAATTCCCGGGTCAGACCAAACGTTTCTATAATCTGCAAATATTTCTTATCAGTTTGGGTGATTTCTATGAATGATATGTAAGTATGTACAGAAAATAATAGTATACAAGTATTCTATCAGTCAATATAGCTTTCATAGTATAAGCCCTGCTTAGTTTGCAGTTATATGGTGTGTCAGATGTCCAAAATATAATAATAATAATATGTAGTAAAACAAATGAAAATTTACTGAAAAATTAGTCAGGTTGGGACGTAGGACATTGCTTCTGCACCGAATGAGCCGACTCGACTGGAGTGATTTCACAGCACCACGAAAGCCGGTGTTAAGCTGGTCTTTCGTTGCATTTAATCGCTTAAAACTTCTCTTTTTGCCTGATTCTGAGGAGAAAAGGGGCTCAAAAGACGGAAACACACTTGTGAATCTTAATTTGCAGATATCCATGAACGGTACTCAGTCAATCAAAGTTGACCCAGTAACCCTCTATATTACACGAAAGAAACAAAAAAATAATTCAAGAAACCTATTATATACAGAAATTGAAGAGTATAAGAGCCAAAAATGCCACAAGTGCGCTTAAAAACTCTTACAGTTTGTGTCTAGCTAGTCACGACACTGAATTTTGTTTCCGACAAATTCCACATCACGTTACCACCGTCCCAGTTGAGTTATACTACCAATAACATAAGTACCATTAAACATAATATGTATTTCTGGTTGGGTTTTATTTTATAGTGTAGATATTGATGGGGCCATAAACGAACATCTTTATGTTCCAGTGGAAATATAAGTTATATCGTGTATTTTATCCTTATACCTTATTGGGAATACAGATCGCGTATGAGATTTGGATGTATAACCAAAAATAAAAGAAAAGGAAAAAATAGCAGCAGTTAGGAAAAATTCGCATTCGTAACATGTAATGATTATTAGAAATTATAATTTTATTGGTTAACTACTTCAGTGATCTATAAAAGATTCATAATCTTCTTAAGATTCAAATATAATTTAGTAATTGACGTGAATTGTAATATATTAAAAGCTATTGAATGTATGTTCATGGTCAACGCCAGCCTATCACCTGTTCTACTAAGAAATATTGTAATTTTGTAATGGAATCTTCCTTTAAAGAAGGATAATAGAAGTAAGGAGAACGGATACCACAGGTGTTGGATGATAAACGGGACTATGGCTACATTGTATTCTGTAAACAAATATTCATTTAAAAAAAATTTCAGTTCCTGAATGTTTATTTAAAAGAACGAATCCTGATAGCGAAACAACGTCTCCTTTAATCATAAACCTGAATTTAAAACATAAACATTTATAAAGAAATCAAAATAAAAACAGCCATAGAATATTTTTCAATCGGTCAGCAGTCACATCAACTGTTAATAACTCATTTATCATTTGAGAAACAATTTAAAAAAAATATTTGACGATTTCACAGTTTATATTCTTTAAAATTTCAAATCTTGAAAACTCTCACTTCTGATTATTATCACTTATCATTTAAATGGGTTTCTGAAGTAGATCAATTAAGGAGAAGTTAGAATATTACTTAGAAATATCTGCAGAGATCTTAATCACTGTTTTTAAATGTTTGAATTTGTTTTCTTGAGTAAACTTTTTGTTGAAGATTCCTTTTTACTAGTTGACCCTCAGAGCTTAAAGTTCGATCGTAATTCATTAAATTATTGATAACGAGAAAGAATAACTAAAGGTCGTTGTTTGTTATTTCTTTGTTACGCTTTATTAAATATTCGATCATCCTGAAATTTTGCTAACACATTTCCACAGGTATACAAAAAATTAAAGCAAAATATTAGGTTACGTTTTGTCTAGAAAAAATCCAATAAATAGAATTCATTTGTAGAGCACGTGCAAGAACAGTTACTGTTGTACACACAAATAATTAATAACTTCTATCTACTTTTCGTCCATCTGCTGCCAGCCACCTTCTTTAAGTAGTCGGTCCATCGCGCCCTAGGGCGTCCTACACTACGTTTGTCCAATCGTCATATCCAGATGGACGCGAATTGCCCAAGACCGGGATGGTTGGCGTTCCTTGGGGGAGACCTTCGTTCAGCAGTGGCCAGCGACAGGTTGAATAGATATCCATTTTACCCGTTGGATGATATTTTACAACATCAAATAAACTTTTCTGCGTCACAATAATCTTTAAGTTCGAGTATAGACTTTGACATCTTTTCAATCAACATAGGATGCATAGGGTTGCCGCCAAGAACTAAGGAAGAAGTTAATCTCACCTGCAAATGATGCACTTGCTGGTCGACGACCGAGGCTCTGGCAAACAAGAGACCTCGATTAGCGGCAATAAGCTCGTCACTTATTACGTGAGACCAAAATACTGGTGAAAAGTAGGCATTTAATTTGATTTTACCTACCCTTCTGAAGAAACAGACGTAATTTTATGTATGTATGTCAAAGAATTCCAATAAAGATCAATACATAAGTACCCAGTTGTTCACTTCTTCAGCTAACTTCCTAATCAGATGCAGCTAGCAGATTAATAGTAACACCACGACGTCTGTTCGAGTAGTAGGAGATAGTAGAAATAAATACACGCGTCTCGTCCCACGATCGATTCTCATGCGGTGCAGTAGCTCGGTGCAGGGTGGGCTTTGTGTTAAAGCGACAGGTGGAAAAATCTTCTTTACCTTTTTACGTCTCCACAGAGAACTGTGGCAAAGTGATTTGGACTTATTACTACATGTTTTGAAAAACTGTACACTAAAAATTTTAGTGTACTGTTATTCTGTTGCAATTTTTTGATAACAATACTAGCTTGGTTTTAGAATAGGATGATTTTGCCTCTCCAGATGAATTAAATAGTTATGATCTCAAGAGCGATCTCCTTTGCAGCCAAACTGGGAACAGTTTAGAAACTCACAAACGCATAGAATATTGTTTTCACTAAAGTAAGGTTGCAGCTGATCTAGTGTAATTTTAGTAAAAAAAATCTGAATGTAGGTAGCCCTGAAATAGGTTTATAATATGTGGAATCAGACGTGATATCTGTCTAAAATAAAGGAATAATATTATTATATTCCCTTAGATAAGGACATACACTGCATTTAATGCACTTATTAAGAAAAAATAAATTGAGTTCTGTCATGGCTTGACAGAACTCAATTTATTTTTTTAATAATTTTCTTTTATTTTTTTGTTAATTTTCAACAAGATTTTGGTATAAAAATTCTGTATAAATTACGGAATGCCATACTTAAGATGTTGTTATTTTGTATATAGTAACATCGACGCAGCCGTCCAGTGACATTCAAATCATGAATATTTCTGGCTAGCCTAAAACCGTCGTTATTTGCTTAACCATAACTCATTTGTATGACAAAAAAGTACATTCGAATGTGTGAAATGGGGTGAAATCAGATGTTACATGTGAAATTGTAACATTATATTGTTTATGACTGAAATATCGTCATTCATGGATATAAATATTGTCACACGGTATGTTTGGGAATCCCTGAGGATACACATGTTTTTATGGATAAAAGGTATATTAAATTCCTTTGATGATACTGATTCCATGATAATGTACGTGCAAAATTAAAAAACGATTATAAGTGTAATTACGGCCGGACAAACAAACTCACCTTATTTATAATATATGTTCAGCATTTTCAGGACTATAAAATACAAAAGTGTTTCAAGTAAGTATTAGAAAAAATTTAAGCTGCACAATTTAATCATAATTTTTTGCTTTCAGGTATACGAAAAAGAAAATCAGAGAAATTTTAGAAGAAAGGTAAGGTTTTAAAAAATAAAAGATTATCCCAACTAAGATATTTTCAGATGTGACTAAATAAATTGATATATATTGCACCGTTACTTACATACTACTTACATCTTCTTTTCACTTATATAGCGAGTAGCAATAATAAAATCATCGCGAACCAGCAACTTCGATCTCAACACGAATACTACACGCAGGTAGCGCGGCTCCAGTTTGGTTACCCTTACGGCCTCATCAGCATCTAAGCTCAATACACTGCCGATACGTTCCACGAAAGACTATCTATCGCTTGTATACGCAGCAACCTGCCACTACGCATGAATCACCTTGACTCACTGTGGACTTGGCATACAATCTCGATTCACTGGGATTAGCGAACTTCAGACCTAATTCACTGGGACCAGCGGCATACAATTTTGATACATTGAGTCTAACGACACTTAGTTTGGACTCCCTAAAATTACTCACACTTGGTACTGATACTCTCCGCAATAGAGCATCGACAGTTGACTCATCATTTACCAACCTCTAGACTTGGACAGGAGTAATGTGACGACTTCTACATGCGGCAACAAATCATATTACAGCGCCATCTATCAAAGGCTCTGAAATAGACTGTAATTGCTAATCGAGCCTATATCGCTGCATAGAATTTTTTCCACTGATTAGCATATATATAACTTTCGAATCAATCGTTGGGTCATGGCCCGCCAGGTGTAATCACTTCGCTTGGTCGGAGGATCCTCCCTTTGAGTTGGGGGGACATGACACCTGTTCCTTTGCACTAAGCTTTATTAAATGTCCACATAATAGATTGATAGAAACTATTTATTGCACACCATATCTAGAAAATATATAAATTAGAATACAAACAAACAAAGAAACAATGGCTCAATGGGCGGTCTTATTATAGTCTGCATTTTTTTCCAGGTTCCACTGTACTGTATAGTATTATGTAGTTTCTGGTGCACATTTATGTACAATAAATATCATCACATAGCATTATTACACACACATATATACATACGAATATATATTCATACACTAACATTTATATATGAAACTGAAGACTTACATAAACATAAATACACATACAAAAGTATTGTAAAGTGTAAACACATACATACGCTGTAAGGACAGCACATGTTTGTTGCAGAGATAAATAGTGACCCTTGACGAGTTTCTTAAGAGTATTCACCGACTTATTCATTCTTAGCTTCCGGTAAAGAGTTCCATATGCGTGCAACTAGCATTGTGAAAGATTTTTCAGTGAAAGATGTGGAGTCGGTTTTTTGGGATTTCTAAAATTCGATTTTGCGATGAACTCTAGCGTCGTGTATGTTTGTCATGAAGGTAAAACATTCTTTAAGTAGATAGAGGTTGTAGGATTTAATAAGA
Source organism: Hypercompe scribonia (assembly GCA_949316085.1). Lineage (NCBI taxonomy): Eukaryota > Metazoa > Arthropoda > Insecta > Lepidoptera > Erebidae > Hypercompe > Hypercompe scribonia. Next base: position 887,986 of record OX438983.1, read on the forward strand.
TTTTATGTAATAGTGACAGGATATGAGTATTCCTGCAAACTGAATTTGGAGCTACTTGAGTTTTGTACGAAATTCGAATATATGATCATACTTGCGTAAACCAAAATGAATCCTATACAGAAATTCTGAAACCTCTCAAGTTTATCAAATTGGTCCTCGTTTAGATGGAGATTGTTGATATCGGCGTAGTTGAGAATAGTAACTAGACTGACAGATGATACAAAGAAAACATCCAAACTTCGAAACAAATATTTGATGATCATACAAACATTGATCCCACCCCGGGAATCAAACCCGAGACCTCAAGCACAGCAGTTGCACTATCTACCGCTGCACCACCGAGGCAGTTATATAATTATAATAATCGATCTTTAATGACCACGTTTGTAACAGATTGCAAGTAAAAATTGACCTCAATTTTTTGACGGACGGTGTCTAATATTATTTTTTTGTATTCGGGCATCCTGTACGTCAGCTGTTTTGTGACAACCACGGTACACCCTAATTTCAACTACTCGTATTCCAATTATTACTCAAAAATAGATAAAACCGTTACGCCTCAAATATTTTTAGTCCTAAAGGATACGGATGGGCTCACTGTATCGAAAGACCCCGATTATCCATAAGCTGTTGTAACAAGTTTTCAATAATAAGCTTATATTGTGTTGTTTTTTTTTAATATAAAGCTTGCTAAAGTAACTCTACTCTGCCTGATGGAAAGCATGAGTAGAATCCAAGAAATAGTCCTAGTACTTTAAAGTTATATTGTTTATTACCATATATAATAGCAAAACTGTATACATTTTAATGAAATACATAGAAAACCTTAGCTTTGTGTGGAATAATACAAGCAGTACAGTACAATCGTGAAATTCAAGTCCACGTCGGACAATACACATAGAAAATATTTTCGTCCGATTTACCACCGTAGCAATATATCGTAGCGCTACGGTGTAGCACAATAGACTCGTAGAGCGTGCCGTAGAGCAGCGGTACCGCAGCACATGAACGCTAGGGTAACGTATGTTTAGAACATCCCGGGACATATGGAATTTATGACGCACATTTACCAGATTTTGCACAGCCATTTGTAATTTTTGTGTCACGACACGAATGGAATTGGATTTTTGTAAAGAATAGAAAATTACATTTTAAAATATATACGAGTAGTATACAGAATATTTATCATTTTCAGAATGTTAAATTTTATTTAAATTTCCGGTGGATGAAAAGGTATCGTAAATTTTAAACCTACTTACTTCGACAGTACATATACTACAATTGGAACGATACAAAGACAATCAGTATGGCTCCTGCTCAAGGATGACATGCAAAATCGTGAAGCGTTTCACATTTGCATTAAAAGCTGTTGATGGTGACTTTCGAGTTGTTGGATGTGTACTCACACCTTGTTGTTTAATTTCAAACTAGGCAAAGCCCTTACTATGCTAACAAAGTTGCTGATAAACAGATGTTCCTAAATGCAAATGTATTATAGAAATATTACACCCAAACCCTCTCGCCTGCCTCTTTGGTACAGCGAGTAGCGAATGCGACTACCGATCAAAAGTGACAGGTTCAATGCCTGGTTTGGGCCATATGAGTGTTATTAACTTTTTTTGTTTATAGAAATACTTAATAACATCTCGGAGATTAGAAGCTGGGGTTTCATCCCCGTGCCTCAAAGAACACGTAAAACCATCAGTCTTGCTCCTGATGTCTGTTTGGTCAAGTTGATAGCCATACTATTAGATTGTGAGAGTGAGGGAACAGAGAGTGCACTTGTATTTGCGCACGCAGTTGTGCACTATAATATCTCTGACGTAGTTGGATGGTCTTCGTTGACACTCGCTACCGTGGCCAAAATCCGCTAGGAGAATATTATCATCATAATCACACCTAGACACAAAACATTTTTTTTTAGATGGATATTATTTTGACTGATTCCTTTTGCAACTTTTGCTAATATTTACCGCAAGGTATTACAGGTATTATTATGTAGTGAGAAATGGCCTGATGTTTAAACTCGATTCTGTACATCCGAAGACTTCATCACTATAGCAACTAATCTTATTCATCTCCTTCTCCATACATTCAATTAAAGTTAATTCTTAAAGTCACCTTTGTACCTCACACTCATGACAAAATAAACAGTAAACTTCAAAACTGAATTACATTTTAAAGCTCGAGTTTGTATAAACACGTTCTACAAAGGCGTGTTCTACACAAAACCGATGTAAGGCACATTTAAGGGACCATTTTATAACAATAGGTGAGGGAAAACTGCCAGTGACGTATAATTTACGAGACATATGGTTTATGGTAAACCTTCTCTCGGAATCATAGGTATTAAACTCATAATGCTATTTTGGGGAAGTGACCAAGAAAATCTATGGAAACAAATATTCATAGGTGAATAGCGTGGGCAAGATACCACAACTAAATATATTCAATATTTATGAAAATGACCGACCCGCTAACCCTTTCTTGCTACATCAAACTATAAACTAATAAAACAACGCTAAATTTTAATTTTGATAAGTTTAAGTTAGTTTAGTTTCATTTTAATGCCAGTATATTTTTTATAGCGCTGAGATTTTTAACCACACATGGCTTTATTACTAAATAAGCTACAAACACGTAAACTACATAATTTCTAATGTAATTTTATATTCCATAACCGCAACAGGTATATTACTTTAAAATCTTTATCAGATTTTGAGGTTATTAAACAATTAAGATATAATTAAAGCGTTATAAACGCGAGCATAATCATTAAAGCTACTTAAACATACAAACACCATTAAAGAAAGATAATTAATGGAAAGATGCTACGGTAAGGTGGTTTGGCTTTCCATTAATGAAATTAGTAAATAAATAATTTAATTCGAGTTTCGTAGACTGATGTTTACTTTTCTTCAAACCGTTGATTTTTGTAATATGTTTAAATTTACGCAGACTCAGAATGACAAATACTGATATTGAAAGGGACGTTTGGGCAGCCCGACTGGGGAAGGACCTCCGCCTTACAGAAGCCCACGGCCAAATAGCACAGCCTTTTTCGGCAGTGCTGTGTTCCTGTGGTGAGTAAAGTATCCAGAGCTCTAGAGGATTCGCTGTTTTGACAACGGGGGACCAGTGGTGCTTATAATACTGCTACTGGCTCGTGTGGGCGCGGGATGTGGGCGCGGTGGTCAGGAAGACCCGCTGAAACGGTTGTCCGCTGGCCGCCCGCAGGATAGATGGGTTCCCGAACCCAGGGATCACTACAACCTCCACCCTGGGAGGCCGAACCGCCAGCCTGCGAAAAATCCCTGCAGTAGTAGTCGTGCCGGAGGAGGAGACCGGAGTGGAACCCGGTTGCTGCTGCAGGAGGGGAGCGGGGGCCCTTTCGTACGCCGCGCCGACAAATCGCACTACCCGCATCAGCCATGTGCGGATTGGCACCGCCCCATTGCCCCCTTAGCTGTCAACACAGTAAATCCTCACAAACCAATTGAACCCCCCCAAAAAAAATGACAAAGAAAAGTAGAAAAAGAGTATCTACAGCGGCATCCTCTTCCACGTATATGGACTTCTGCAATATCAGGGGACTTCACTCCAACCTGAACGCAGTCCACCTTCATCTGGAGATTGCGCAGCCGACCCTCTTATTTCTTACGGAGACACAGATATCCTGCCCGGCCGATACATCATACCTACACTACCCCGGCTACAAACTCGAACACAAATTCCTGAGACGTGCCGGTGTATGCATGTACGTCCGGGAGGATATCTGCTGTCGCCGTCTTCATTTTTATGAAGACAGGGACCTGTCAGTAATGTGGGTGCGCGTAGACTACGGAGGTCAGACTCGAATCTATGCGTGCCTATACAGGTCTCATAGCGGCGACAGGGAGACTAGAGCACTCTTTGAGCACCTGCAAGTGACGACTGACAAAGTTCTTGAGCAGTACCCCCGTGCTGAGTTGGTGATTTTAGGAGACTTTAATGCCCACCACTGTGAGTGGCTAAACTCTCGATCCACCGACTTTGCGGGAAGGTCTACTCATGAATTTGCTCTGGCCCATGGCCTCTCACAACTGGTACATTCCCCAACAAGAATACCTGATATTGAGAGCCATGCGCACTCTTTGCTGGACCTTCTGCTGACGACGCGTCCGGACGACTACACTATCACAGTGGACGCACCTCTCGGCTCATCCGACCACTGCCTCGTCCGGACCGTAGTCCCATGCGCGCGGCATATTCCACCTCGCCCAGCCGATTTGCGCCGCATGTGGCAATATAAATCAGCAGACTGGGATGGATTACGTGAATTCTACGCATCGTACCCGTGGAGGCAGCTTTGTTTCGCGTCAGAAGACCCCGACCCCTGCGCAGCCGCTGTCACTGAGACGATCCTGGTGGGTATGGAGTATTTTATTCCTAACTCATCAGTAGCTGCGGGAAAACAAAAGCGACCGTGGTTTAACCGGCTCTGCCAGGAAGCCAGACTAGTCAAGCAGACTGCCTACAGGGCTTGGACCACGGCCCGTGCTAATAAGGATTCGAACATCTCTGATGTGAGACGCAAACTAAATGCTGCCTCGAGATCCTGCAAAAAGACAATTGCCAGAGCCAAATTCGATTTCATCGGCAGGATTGGTGAGCGACTTACGGGCTACCCCTCTGGGAGTCGTGCCTTTTGGTCTCTTGCTAAGGCGGCCGAGGGAAACTTTTGCCAGTCGTCTTTACCACCATTGCGAAATGCCGATGGTAACTTGGCCCACAGTGCCAAAGAGAAAGCCGACCTACTTGGGCAACTCTTTGCCTCAAACTCGACCATGAACGAGGATGGAAGTGCGGTACCGCCTACTAACCCGCCGTGCCAACACTCTTTGCCGGAAATACACATTTCGCAAAGAGAAGTGCGGCGGGAACTAAACTGTCTAGACGTTCATAAGTCGAGTGGGCCAGACGGCATACCTGCAGTGGTGCTCAAGCAGTGTGCTCCTGAGTTGTGCCCTGTGCTAACGCGACTTTTCGCGCTTTCCTACCGCAAAAGGCAAGTGCCGTCTTCGTGGAAGACTGCCCATGTGCATCCAGTGCCAAAAAAGGGTGATAGATCGGACCCATCGAATTACAGGCCTATAGCTATAACTTCCCTTCTCTCTAAGGTGATGGAGCGTGTGATCAACACACGGCTCCTCAGTTACCTAGAGGAGCACGATTTGATCAGCGACCGCCAGTATGGTTTCCGCCACGGTCGCTCGACTGGTGATCTTATAGTGTATCTCACTCACCGGTGGGCTTCAGCCATTGAGAGTCAAGGTGAGGCTTTGGCAGTTAGCCTGGATATAGCAGAGGCGTTCGATCGGGTCTGGCACAGGGGTCTTCTATCGAAGTTACCATCCTACGGCCTGCCCGAGGGTTTGTGCAAGTGGGTGGCTAGCTTTTTGTCCGGCAGACGCATAAAAGCCGTCGTCGATGGTAGCTGTTCCGATAGCATGGACATAAACGCTGGTGTCCCGCAAGGCTCCGTGCTATCTCCAACGCTGTTCTTGCTGCATATCAATGATATGCTGTCCACGGATGGTATCCATTGTTATGCGGACGACAGTACTGGAGATGCGTATTACACGGGCCGAGCTAACATCCCTCGTACCGTTGTAGTAGAAAGTCGCGAACAACTTGTGTCTCAAATCGAGAGCACCTTACACAGAGTCTCCGATTGGGGTCGGGATAACCTGGTCCAATTTAACCCCTCTAAGACACGAGTCTGTGCGTTTACCGCTAAGAAAACCCCGTTCACTGTGGTTCCACAATTCCAGAATACACCCCTTACCATCTCACAGAGTATTGGAATCCTCGGTGTCGACATCTCCAGTGACGTCCAATTTCGAGCTCATTTGGAAGAGAAGGTCAAGCTGGCATCAAAAAAGCTTGGTGTTGTGAATAGAGCGAAGCGATACTTCACACCGGCACAAAGGCTACTACTTTACGAAACACAAGTTCGACCTCACATGGAGTATTGCTGTCATCTCTGGGCGGGAGCACCGAAGTACCAGCTTGAGCCTTTCGATTCAGTTCAGAGACGTGCTGTGAGAATAGTCGACGATCCTGATCTCACAGACGGTATCGAGCCACTAAGTCTTAGGAGAGACTTTGCCTCCTTGTGTGTGCTCTATCGTCTCTACAATGGGCTGTGTTCTGAAGAATTGTTTGATATGATGCCCACAGCCACTTTCTACCATCGCACCGCTCGCCATCGTCAGGGAGCTCATCCACATACATTGGAACCTAAATGGTCGCGCACAGTGCGGTTTCAGAGAAATTTTCTCCCGCGAACAATCCCGTTATGGAATGAGCTCCCTGCCGAGGTTTTCCCTGGAAACTACAGTATGGGGCTCTTCAAGAAGGGGGTAAATAGGTTTTTAAAGGGTCGGCAACGCGCACGTGATGCCCCTGGTGCCGCAGGCGTTCATAGGCTGCGGTAACCGCTTACCATCAGGCGGGCCGTATGCTTGTTTGCCACCGTCGTGGTATAAAAAAAAAAAAAAAAAACGTTAAATGCGTCTGTAACCTACAGTGTGTATGAAAGGACTAATTAGTATAAAAGAGGTCATGGTTGTACATCAGGACTGTGACATACAGCAATTTATCGTCTTTGACTACCCAAGTGTAGTTACTATACAAAAATAAAGACTATTTACATTACTGATTTGTAACAAAAAAAAGGTAAATTGTAACATAGCAAGTATCTTAAACTCATGGTGGCCTTAGTCTAAGCCTGTAGAAGCCTCACGGAGGCTCCATTGGACCGTCGCCAGTAAAACTCGAGCATGACCGGACTTGCAGATCGATGGCAGGAAACAAAAAAAATTAGAGCACTCTTATTGAAATGAGAAACTCTACTTTTTTTAAACTGTTCCCGTCCTAACTTATTTCGCGTAGGATGCGTCCAATTTTCTCTGATAGCTACATTAACATTTTTAGTAAATAAAAGTACCCAAATTCTTTATATTTGTGTACCTAGTTACTAAATAAGAAAAAAAAATCAACAGCGCCCAATTTTCTTGACGACGAAACCCCGTATATTGTCCTATACAATCTAATATAATTACAGCAGTGTCGATAACTGTCTTCATACTGAATTCAGTAGAATTAAGTTTCGTGAATACAATATGAACGTAATTGTTCTGAACAATTTAATTCCATAACAAATAACAGGGATAGCTTCCCATGATTACAGAGTATCAAAGCTATGGCGTGTATGAAACATTTCACTGGATCGACCTCAATCTAAAATGTATCTTCAACTTTGTAGATAGAGTACAAAATAAATATTGATGGAGATTGTATAGCGGTGCTTTCGTTCCTTGGGGAAAGCGTCAAAGCCTTCATTAGACAAGTGTACAGCGATATGAACGCGCACAGATGGAGGAGTGCCGCAGGGTGCTAACATATACTTACATATTTCTTATGTTCCACAGTTTTACGCGTCTACTAAATAAGCGTAATGATTTTAATTTTTTCTTAGCCCAATAAAATGAATATTTTTTATCTTGATATTTGCATTTTTGTCTTGCTAAAGAAAGTTTCTGTTGAAATGAATTCTTTTAGTCTGAAACTAAATACCGACCGACTTGGCAAAAAGTAATTTGAGTCTTAATGAATGCTGGAAAAAATGATGAAATAGTCTTTTTAATAATGCTGAGCTATGGCTGCTGATAAAGTATTAAATAGATTATTTATATACGTACTAAGATTATTGTGCCGTTGTTTCTGGAAATTTTTATTTCACAATGCACACTGATATCTTAAGTAGTTCGTTTTCCTTTGTTTTTAAAATTATTTTCTTTCACTTACAATCGAGTTACGAGACTCGCTCACGATTGCTCGCTTCCAAGCATTTGCTGCTTTTGGTGCAGTTCATTTTTTATTTCGACTACCGACTTTGACTTTAAGTTGCGGACTTTTGTATAAATTAGTGAGTATAAGTATCAGACTTCGAGCTACTATTTCAAAGTTTCAATAACAAACAGCTTCGAGAATACTTTGTTTTCATGTAAAGCAATCCTTGATAACATTTTCTCGTTCATCTTTTTAGTGTTCGTTTTGTTTATTGTAAATAAGAATAGGATTGCAAGCTATAATAATAAACTGGAAAGTATTCCAGTTTTATAACTTAAGGTCGAATGAAATGAAAATATAGTGCGTGCACCTCTATTTAAAGAACGAAAAATAATTCCCAAAGTACGATGAACTCAAATGAAAACCTCATACCTTCATGTAAAGTATACGAAAAATATATGTATATGCTAACCAAAGCAATCAATCAGGGTGCACTCGCACCGCTTTGCGGGGACACCGCACGAATATCTAATTTTGTTTGTTACCCCCTTGTCCCCCAACACCCCCAAGGGCACTGCGCAGGCGTCGAACACCCCAAATCCTGGCGGACGTTGATGGATCACCCTTAATGACAAGCACCGAAGGGGCGCTAGGCCTGCCCGTTATCGATACTCGCTATCGATATACTCGCTTGTGAAAATTGGTTTGATAACATCTGATTGTTTGTAGCCCAAGTGGCATTTTGATAGACTTCCGATATTGCGTTACTGATAGTTCTTTAATATGTTTTATTTTATTACGCTAGTAAGGTGGGTAACAAGTATATGGCACACCTCGTTATGAAGAGTTTACGTAGTTTTGAATAGTACTGTGCTACTCTGGGCAGCACTAGAAACTTAATTATGGTTTCTGTCAATCTATATGCTTTGCAACTCATTTGCATAATTCTCCAGTTTCTCTTGAGGCAGACCTTTGTACTTGATTTATTATGCCTTTATTATATCTCAAATGACAGTTAAAGTCTATTCTTAGTGTACTCTACCATATCTCTATTATAGTTTTATATAATTATAAAGATTGAAAATAAAAAAAATATGACATACTCGTATGTAAAAAAGAACATATTTTATAGATAGGAGAATAACTGAAAAAACGTTATTTTAATTTGGTTAGTAGGTAAATCGTTTTTTAAATATTTATACAAAAATACATATTGTTGATGATTATATTTCCGTGTAGTAATGGATTAAGAATGCAGTGTGTCACTATCTTTATTCAATTCATGAATGTCAACAAAGACAAATAAAGAATGAAATCTTGAAAATAGCAACCTGTCTGGCCAGAGTGGTATAGTAGGTCAAAACCTCCTTTCTAAAAAGAAGCCTATGTCCAGCAATGGACTATTAAAGGCAATTTTTTAGTAGGTTTTAAATGAATGTCTCTTAATTCATCGAAACAAGCACTACAAAACTCATGTAATATCACTTTGAAAAAAAAAAGATTTTTTATTATTTTTTATCGATATTAATTATTTAACCAAACAAAAGTTCCCAGCTCACGAACCTTCCATAACACTTAACACAAACGTATTAAACATCAATGACTTGGTACAATTCGTTCACTGCCATTTACATTCTATCGCCATCGATATTCCACGTAACATCACTATCCTATATGCTCCCTCCGTGAGTTCTCGACACAATCGTATTAGAAATTAGCGATTCATGCTTTTATTTAACTGTTCTTGTTGCTTTTAGAAAATGTGTATGGGGTCCTATCATGTGATTTGAATTCTGAGTGTTTTACCGTTAAAGCTGTCGGAATTTCAGGACTGTTCCGGTGCTGGAAAATGAGACGTCAACTACACAAGGTTTGCTATGAGTTGGATATGTTGGGAGGGGTAAGTTACTGTCGTGGATGACAGTTAGCGAGTTAGTGAAATGTCATACTTTAGCTAACATATAATTTTCACAATTTCCTGGACGTGAAAAATTTTATACGTATTATTTGAAGCAGTTGAGTGTTTTGCGAAGTCATAGGTTCAAAGTTCCATTTATTATCGTTACAGATTAAATGAATGCATTTTTATTGTATTTTTTGTCTGATTAGCTGTAACGTGGATAATTATTTGTCTTCCTTATTTAGTGAAAACAGAAATAAAAACGCAGTTATTATTTCTTGTTTAATGCTTTTCATCATTGAATAAGTTATGTAAATTTATGAACCCAACAATATTACTTTTACATAACTAATAGTCAGTATATAAAGCAGATTTTAGTTCGATGTAAGCAGTGAAAAAGGTAGCTGGCAGCGGATGGATGTGGATTGCCCAAGACCGGGATTGTTGGCGCTCCTTGGGGGATACTTTCGTTCAACAGTGGACGGCGATAGGTTTAAGCAGTAGGATGATATTGAATAATTAATATTTAAAAAAAGTGTAACAGATATCAAAGTCTACTTCATGATATATCGTAATAGACTTTAGTATTAATTCTTTATCGACCTCGGCAACTAGCTACTTTCAGTTCGATCCCGTTCAAATTCGAAGAAAAATATAATTGTATTTCAAATCGGAATGGTAACAAACTAGCTGTATATTCTTAAGAATAAAAACAAGTCTATTTGTAGTAGGTTCAAAGCAGTATATTTGTTAGTCTATTTCTCAGTCGAAAAATAAAAAAAAAGATTTATTAAAGCTTGAAGACTAATGGATTGAAAGACTGAAATAGGAATTGTGGGCGCCCTGTACTGTTTCGTTTATAGCAGAAAGTTAGTTGTACATCATTGTTTTTTAATCTACTAAATAATGGAACGCATAAATATCGATGTTGAATATATTTTACTATCACAAATCATTACTTAAATTGTTTTAAATTTACTAAATTGTGATTTAAATATACAAGTGACTTTTTGACCATCATTATCATCTCAGCCAAAAGACGTTCACTGCTAGACATACGTCTCCCTCAAGGTTCTTTACAACAGCTGGTCTCTTGCCTCCCCGCATCTAGCGGCTTGCCGCGACCTTCACCAGGTCATCGAACCACCTTGGAAGAGCAAATATATTGAATTAATTATTTCTGAGTAATCAGTGCTCCTTTTCTTGAGGGGGTGATTTAATGAACGGTAGAGCATCGTGGCTATCTTTGACCAATGGTAGTCACTTACCTGGTGGCTCACCTACTCATTAACCCTGTTTTATCCCAAAAAAAAACATCCATAAATGAAAGTGACCATCCCAACGGTATACATCAATTGTCTATTATAGATATGGACTTTAATTACCCACTTGACATCATAACGTTACAGACGTTAATATATATTATGTCATAATTAATTAAGTTATACAAATTCGAAGTGTTCAAGAAAAAAAATCTTTCACAACGGATACAGAACGAAAGAAAATCGAATGTTTTCATGTTAAATATAAATGATACCATACAATCACTCACATTCGTTTAATATTAGATCACGCGTTACGGTTGAGTTTATGAGGGAAGCGCGACATACGGCATTGTAAATATATAATAGAGTTATATGGACGAACGAATGGACATATAGTAGTTTGGTGTTAGTTAATGATTCGAGTCACGGAACAACATCAATGGCGGTAATCTTACAACGATTGTACACAGAATATGAGGGGCCCAGTTTTAAGGATAAAATAGAATGAGTTTTATCATGATTTGAGAATGAAAAATAATAATACAAAAAATGTATGGCATATACGACTGCTGTGCACGAGGTCTCGGGCAAATACTTGTTTGATGTGTAAATATTTGTAACGGAGTTCGAATGTTTTTCATATATAAAAAAAAAAGGATTTTATCAGTCAACCGAGCTGTCATAATACAAGGTCTGTTTCGTTTGAAGCCATATAGCATTTTGTATGTATGTACATAATATAATACCGTCACCTTTATTCTTAAATAAATATACTTCTACAGTTCCAAGCATATAAATATTGTAAGGAGAGAGTGATTAAATGGTGTTGTTCGATGTGATATGATTTATAAATTACATCGAGATAATGGTCATGTTCAACACACATCATTTGTCTTTAATGGAAATCGAACTTATAACTTCTTGTCTAGCTCGAATCGACCTAGACGGGATCACTAGTCACTGGACTTGGACTTCAGGAACCGTGACTCCTGTCGCAAAAACTTGACTTAAGACGATAGCATTAATTACAAAAGAGTTTAATTGCTCTAAACGTAATTTGTGATCGATGAGTAAGCTCTACATCTCTTGTTTTCATTCAGTGTTTGAATCCAAGAGTTGTGGTCATCATACTCATTGCGAATGCAGATAATGCAGTATGGTAACCCACATTATGACGACCTCGTTTGGGGACGTAAAAGGCATGTACGCAAATACGTGATTGTGATTGATATATAGGAGCATGTAGGTTGTAAGCATTTATTAAAAGACCTTGATTTTAATTACATGTGCTATTTGGGAACCTGGTTATTTAAAGACTTAATTGAACCGTTATTATAAGAACCTTTAAAGGCTTTGGTTTCAATGACGTGTAAAATCAACGGTTTCCTTTATTTTAGAAGCTCTTTTTCATGAATTTATAAATCAGTCTGATAGAATAAGACGATAGTACAACAAAACTGATCATTACAAGTAATTCACCGCTGAGCCTGAAGTTATGCGGGAGAAATAATTGTGTGATGAAACTCATTTTTATTTTTCCTCTGTGAAAAATGTCATTTATATTTGTTAGTTTAAATGTATATTAGTTACTGGTCTAGCAGCTAACGTATGCGACTGTGGATCATGAGGTCTCGAGGCAGATTCCCGGGTTGGGTGAAAAAGAGTTATTGAATTTTCCTGATTATAGAAGAGCTTAATAACAGCCCAAACTTTGAAGATTGCGGCCTTAGCCCCCGTGCCTAAGAGAGCACCTGCATAAATCTCTCTCTGGTTAGTTCGGATAACTGTTCCACTGGATTGTGAGAGTAAGAAAACAGAGAGTACACTTGTGTTTGTACACCCACTTGTGCTCTCTAATCTCTCTTGCATACTTGACTGGTCTCCGTTGAGACTGGCTGCCATGGCCGAAATCGGGCAGGAGAATTATCAGCAGTCTGGCTACCATAATACAGACTCTATCTAGTTCTGAATCAGATTATCTTATGAAAGAATACAGTATACAAACAAAGTATACAAGACAACATCATTACAAAGAGAAGGAAAACTTGGAACAAACCCTATTCCAACCTGTCTGGTTAGTGTGGTATCATAGGCCAAAACTTTCTTGCTAAGGAGAGGCCTATGTCCAGCTATGGACTGTAAAAAGCTGTTGATGATATGAAAGAAGTGTCAAGTTAATATTATTATTAGTACTATTTATTTTTTATATTATCTTAAGAATTTGTCAAAGTGACTCCACTCCGCCTGATGGAAAGCATGAATAGAATCCAAGAGTTAGGATCCTACGCATTGCGAATGCAAATAATACAGTACAGTGACTCACACGAAGGCGGCCTAGTGATTTGCTTTATTGACAACAGTCACTATTGACTTAGGTCTGCCTTTCCCAATAGTGTTAATTAGTGAACTCCGCAATCATATGTTAAACTTGTCGAAACTTAACTTTTACTTACATATCCCACTATCTACTAACCTACATCGTTAAAGTAAACGAGTTATCTCGAACAATTAACCCCGCTAATACGGACAGCAATTACGCGTTAACAGTTAGGAGCGGGACAGGGAGGGGTGGCGCTATCTACCGGTCAGTACATAGTGGTCGCGACGCTGTAATTAGAGTGGAAACTAATTAGTGAGTGAGGAACATACCAGGGCGTCTCATCATACGAACAGCGTGTATAATCGAATGATTCTCCTGCAGGTCGGTAATTTATTCCAATTTGAGGCCCGATTCTTGTTGATCTAGTGGTAAATGACGCTGATTGTGGTCGGTGGTTCAATTCCTACTCAGTACAAAAATTGTGTTACATACACGATCTTCATTTTTATGTATATACCTAAACCATATTTTATTTGTTATATTCCTTTGTAATAAAAATGTAGAAATTGTATTTATAAATGTGTTTATTTATTTGTATTAATGTGTACTCTATTCAATAATTCTTTTATTATATATTTTTATCTGAATCATTAGAATTATTATACAATTTTAATTGATATTTTTATTTCCTTTTTTTATTCTATTCTTGCACCTAATCTGCCAATGAATTTCGTCTTTTTACAGTCCAATTTTTCCATCCAAAGGTTGTCTGGAAGAAATTGCTTGTAGCGATAAGGCCACAACTTGTACATGGTCACCCAACTGACATAATCTGCTCTTGTATATAGTCTATAAAAATTCTGATGTACAATATAGTTTATTCTATTCTATTCTATTCTAGGTGTTAGTTGTCTTTAATATGTATGAATTTAGAAATATTTAGGTATATTTATTAGCAGTCTGCTATTGTCAGTAAAATTGCTAAACTTAAGTGGCAGTGGGCGGACCACATTACAGGCAGAAACGATGGCCGATGGGACCGTAAAGTTCTGGAGTGGCGACCGCGTACTGGGAAACGCAGCGTTGGTAGGCCCCCACAAGGTGGTCCGACGACCTGGTGAAGGTCGCGGGAAGCTGCTGGATGCGGGCGGCACGGGACCGGCTGTTGTAGAGAATCTTGAGGGAGGTCTATGTCCAGCAGTGGACGTATTTTGGCTGAGATGATGATGATGATGATGATCAGCAAGCTAGTTATTATTGTAATATAGTATGGGTTGTGTGTAAGCTGCATTGTTTTATAATGATTGATTTTAAAGTTTATTAAACGGCTTATGATTTTGCAGTTTGTTACGATAAAAATGTGTCTTATATCATATCTTAAGGTATTCTTACTCCTGGATGTCGTAACAGCAGCTGTTCCCGTATCCCCCCTATCTCAGGCGCAGAGTGGCACACCGTGTGGTTTTAGTCGGTTCGATTCCGACACACCGCGTCGCCGTAAACCCCGGTGGGGTGACGGCCCGAGGGGGTTTCCACACGTTAAAAAAAAAGAAAAAAAAAATCTTACTTAAAATCTAGACAGCTATGTGTTATTATTATCAATACTTAGGATAGTAACTACCTAAGTACATATGGCTCGTGTATCATAATTTCCGGGTGCCCGTCATCTAAACTTTACCTTCCAGCGTGTATTTGCTATCAAAGTTCACTTTATCAAGTTGCTCGTTGACTTAAACAGTAGTTGTTGTCAAATTGCTTAGATCAAGATGCGAGTGTCGTAAGTGAAATCTAAGTTAATATTGATACAGAAGATATTAGTGAATAAATTCTTCGTACTGGAAATGACCTTAACTATTACAGGAACTATTTAAAGGATTTTAATATTTGTTTTATATATGATTAGTAATTGTTTTGACCAGTTGCGTTGCCGTCCTATTGAGGCTCTCAAGAATAATAAATAAATAAATATTTCGGACATTTGACACACAACGTCATCTAGTTTCAAACTGTAATAACTAAACTGACTGATTGAATACTAACATACTTTTTTTTTGTAAATACATACATATTATATATAGAAAACATCCAAACTTCAAAACAAATATTTGCAGATCATACAAACATTTGGTCCGACCCTTTTCAAGACCTCAAGCACAGCAGTCGCATTCATTACCGCTGCACCACCGAGGCAGTTCAGAATTAGGAGAGAAAGTATTTGAGAAACCGGTAACCTTACTTTCTCAGTTGCCTATGTATCACTCCGATATTACCGCTCAGTTATACCGCAGTATTAATCTCTTATGGTAAAGAAACACACCATCATCAACAACCTTTCGCAGTCCACTGCTGGACATAGGTCTCTTCTTAGTAAGGAGGTTTTGGCCTACTATACCACGCTGGCCAGACAGGTTGGGATAGAGTTTATTTCAAGTTTTCCTCCTTTTTGTAGTGATGTTGTCCTACGTAGGTTACTGCCTTAGCCGCCTTAGTCATTACCCGTCACCGCACAGACATTTTTTTTTTAAATAAACGCACATTGTCAGAATTATAATTAAATAATATTGCTTCACGAATAATCTTTAAATTGGTCAAATAATTTCTTTATAAAAAATCTTTACAGATACATAGACTAAGAAGTAACTGATTCAGTTCACTCGATTTCAAGACCTATAAAAGATTCGATGTAATTTATCTCCAATCTTTATCCTTACTAAAATTATAAATGTTAAAGTATGTTTGTTTGTTTGCCTTTCTTTCATGTTGCAACGAACTGTAGACTTCACAATGACTAAATTCGACTGCCAGATAGTTTTGATTCATTTTGAAATAATAACTGTAGCTGAATTATGTAATATTAATATTATATCATTCCTTATTTACAGGTGACCAATACTCCAAGTAAAATTTTGGTAAGTTCTTATTTTCAGTAAATTGACGGTAATCATAAGACAATACTTATTACATATATGTAAGTATTTGTATCAGGATAGCTGTTGCATCCTGCAAGCAAGGATTTTCGCAAGTCACAACACAAACATGTTCTATTTCAAGTCTTGCAACATTGCCCATCACATAAATATTTATTTCACAATTCTCTAAAACAGAAGTTAATAGACCACAGCAAAACAGTAGATAGCTCACGACAAATAAACAGACAGGAAACGGAAGCTCGCGCTGTAAATCGATCGGCAGGGGCATTTCGCTGTCATCGCGAGTGCGCACGCGCATCGAATATGCAGTGAAACATACTGTAGTAGGATGCGCGTGATTCATTACGCAGGAGTTGCGGACACGAGTTGAGATTTATTAGATATTTGTTATGTTGTATTGACAGAATTAGATACAATATCCTTACACATAACATCAGAATTAAAGTAACAAAAACACTCAATTCTTATCCACCAATAGCTTTTGTCCGCAGTTTCGCTTTTTGGAATTACTTTGTCTCTCAACAGCACTATATTTGTCTAAGTGACAGGTATTCTATAATACTAGTCATATTCCAAAAAAAAACTAGGCTTTGGGTCTAGGGCTAGTCAAAGTAAATATAATACAATGTTTGCCTATCCCATTTGCAACTCTCTACCATAACACTCGACCTCTATAATTTAGCAAAGTTAAATTAGTCTTGCCATAAATCTTCATTTATCATGGTCACACTATGTGCAGTATAAAAGTCAATCAAAACTCTTGAGCAAACTCAACAAAACGATCAGTCGCCGCCATCTTGGATTGTTTGCACTGTGGGTGGCCACTTCGTACTCCTCACTAATAAATTTTTGCAACATTGTCGATTTAATATTTTATTGTTCTACATAAAAATAAAATCAAGCTATATGATTTGAATTTAAGGTTTATTTTTCAGTGACACTTAGTATGTGCTATATATTTTTTTTTAATGTATGTGATAGACTCCGAAGAAAACTGAAAATAAATTTTAAACTAGTTAATTTAAAGCTTTATTTCGAATAAGCAAAAATGTTGTTAAATGTGCTTCGTAACATAAGAATTAAGTACTGACGTGTTTGTTACACATATTTTGTTGTTTGATCTCGTACTATGTTTTTATCATTTTGAATTACGTTTCTCCAATGGTTTATGATATGTGATGCTCAGAATATAAGATTCAAAATACCCTGGCACCAAATAGAATGCATTACTGTCATTTTTGTTTGAAAATTGCACGCCTGATTTGGGCAATATTTTCATTCTATTCCCAACCGTATGTTCTTTCCATTGGTGAACATGAATGCGAGAGTTTCATGAGGTGGCAAGAGTAAGAGTGTAATAAGTTTGAATCCCATGCGGGTCAATTATCTGTACGTAATAACAATATTTTGTCTAAGTGATAGTCAAAGTTTGTAACTATTCCAGTGAGTGTTATTTGAAAGCAAGCAATTGATTTTTCGAATTCCACATTTTCGTCAGTTCTTTTAATTCCTTTGTTATCCACATCAACTAGACACCTATAAAGAATTTTTTTCTTTCTTCGTATACGTGCATAAGTAACTACATTATCCTTGGATGCTGCACATAATATCATCTGAAAGCAGCTGGCATCTCGATCTGATGTTAAGTCATCGTGATACCTTTATCCTGACTTCAACCGTGAGCAATACCACGTGTTCTGGCTCATATTTATAGTGTAGTAAGTAGTGGTCCTAATTTGTGTTTATAAATTTTAGCAGTTGTTTGGGTCTTAAATAAAAGTGTAAACTTCCTTACGTAGGCAGGCCATTTTTTTTTGACGCGTGGAAAGCTCCTCGGGCCGTTAACCCACCGGAGTTTACGGTGGGGTGGTGTTTCGGTATCGGATCGACTAAGACCACACGGTGTACAACTCTGCACCTAAGATAGCAGGGATCCGGAAACAGCTGTTATTACGGCATCCTGACCCCTTCTACGGCCTGCACGCTAGTACGAGCACCATTCTTGGGTAAATTTCTCTATTAAGGCGACGTATGGCACACGCGGACGTTACCCCCTCTTGCCACTGTAGCGGATAGAGAAGAAAACCCGTCCCGTCTACCCGTGACCACTTTCAGGGCGATATGAGGCGCTGGTAAGCACACCTCTGCCGCCGACGAATTGGATCCGAGTGGATCTCGTCCTCCAGGCCCTTCTCTGCCGCCTCCTTCTGTGAAATAAATTCTCTCTAAAGGCCAAGTATAACCTATTCTAATACAATGCATGATTTCGCAGCGTCCCCAAATTAAATGTAAAGTAGTTTTGCAATTATTGATTTAAAAATAACAATTTGATGCCCAGTATGTGTGTGACGTTTAAAATAAACATAGTTAGCTTATTCATTGAAAAAATAGATAATTTTGTGTATTTTTTAACTTTTTTTTCCTTAAATGGTCGTAAACTATTTTCACATCATTACTTTTTAATCAAATTGGTCCCAGGTACGCTAAATTACTTACAATAATTTTTTTTTATTGAGGTACCTTCATAACATTTTTTATTGCGATTTAATGCAAAGATCAGAATCACATGTTAATATAAAACTTTGGTTTAACTAACCCAAAGTTAGTTTTTATTCTTTGAAGTCAACGTTTCGTCATTAATTTTTATTAAAAAGTGACTTTCTAAAAACAGGAGTAAGCCATTGCTATCGTATCTAAAATAATATCTATTTTATCTATGCATAACATACAATTCAGAAAATACGATGTATCTCTTAAAAAATTTTAAACAACGAACAAAAAGGCAGAATGACCGTCATAACAAAACCCTCTTTATTACGTAAGGAAGTAAAAGAGCCCGGCGAACAATAAAAAGCCTTTGCCAATTAAATTCATCTCGTTCTGTCTGCATTTTCATCATAATGATATTGTAAATTTAGGCGTTTCCTCGCTTTTACTTCAAATATGGCCGACCTCGTTTTAAAAGAAATAGTGACCCACTTATTTCACAGCAAATATAGAGACCACGGACTACAAATCTCTACAATCTATCCAAATTACCATAAAAGCTATTGTTTCACTAACGGCTTCGAATAAACTTATTTATCGGGTTACTATTTCTTCTTTAAAGAGCTAGTTGTGAATCTATTGCCTTCCAAGAGTTGTAACAGTAAGAAATAATATCGATGTATTAAATTTGCCATGAATCTTCAGGCATTTGTACTAATATAAATCAAATTCTTTTACCGTCCTTTTATACATAGTAACCATTAAACTATATGAAGAACATACTATTTATCATCATTTATGTAGAATACAGTCGTAGGATCATACCAATAATCATCATTTATGTATAGTCCTATCTGCATTTCATTTTATTGACAGCATATAAATGGATACACAAAAGCAGGTGAAATCCTCTTTTTAAAAAAGCCCTCTTTTTATGTCTAGCAGTAGACTAATAAAGTCTGTTGAAGTAACATCAGTACTAAATATTGACGAAGTAATTTCTTTTTTTTTTATTTACTTTAAGACTATGAATACTGCTGCCCATGCTGCGCGCGCGCACGTAACACTATCCGCCACACACTGCGCTCATTGAAACACGACGTTGCATGTTCTAACAGCAACAGACTATATAAATGTATGTTGTTGTGTTGTGCAGCTGCAAATATAGGATTTGTAACGAAGAATAGTAAACCCACTGTACTTAGCGCAAGTTCTTGAGAAATGTAAGTTCGGTTGTGGTCTGATTAGTTCGTCAGACATTGAGGTGTGACGACAGACTTTTATTTTTTTTTTCTATCTTAAGAGCCTGCCCAAGGGAATTTACCTTGCCTGATCGAAAGCATGAATAAAATCCAAGAGTTGTGATCACTATACTCATTACAAATGCTGACAACGCAGTATGGTGACCCACACTATGGCGGCGTTGTGAGATGTTTTTTCACACCCCGCTTGGGAACGTAAAAAGGCATGGCTTACACAGTTACCACGATAACTGTCTGCATCAATGGGCCTCCGGTCTCACACTCGACAACACGGATGCTGGGGCTTTATGTTGGTCTTCTGTAGAAGGGTAGTACTGCCAAATAAAGCGATGGTGACCAAAAAGGGGCAAGATACTTCAAGATTTTTTAAAAACAAAGCTCAATTTAGTTTCTCATTAGGAGTAAACGGGTAGACACCTTACCTTCTGATAATTGATTAACATCGCCTATACACACATGTAACGTAAGCGACACTAGTGTGCTGTCACTATTTGAGTGCAGAATGGAAGTTGACTGGAATACATTGCTCTTACACGTACACTCTCTTGAATTGATATTGCGTTCAATCCTGAACAACTCTTCCATCTTTGATTCCACAACAGGTATAAATGAATCCGTGCTTTAATATTTCATAGTAACCATTCCACTCTAGCCAAAAATCTGTGGCTAGAAGGACTGCCATTTTGTTGTAGAGTCCAAAACTACACATGCAAGTTTATAAACATTTAAACAGTATTGTAATTTTTCTACCCAAATACCAATAAGATATCAATATAAATAGTGTACCCGTCAGAAACCGTTAATTCAACTTTCTGGTTTCGACGTAGCTATGTGTAGTTTCATATAAAGTATTAAGAGTTAAAGACTCTAAAATACCGGTACAGGTTTAGTTTGGACTCCAGATCTCCCACAAATTACTAATTAAGCAAAGTATTTTGATCAACCTATTTAGTGAGGCCAGTGTTATTTGTCGAGATAATTAAAATATATTATTTATTTAATATTATTAAACTGACTGATTGACTTACTCAAACTAAAACTGGTTTTGAATTAGTTTGTTTTTGTTTCAAAGGTGAAATTGATCGAGAATGTTTCAATTACAGAAAAGCTAATAGCTAAAAATTAAGAGTTAAGCTTTAATTATAGAAATTTTGATGAGTGATTTGAAGATTATCATCTTTTTATTTCGTCACGCTTTCCGTTCTTTGTATCACTTTTGTGTGTATATATATACATATATATATGTCGGAGCGCCAAAAGGGAGGGCGTCATAGCGGTCTTGGTTGTGGCTATCCAACGCGAACGGTGCAACTGGAACTTTCAAAATAAGGGCACACTTGTATTGTTCAATGTCTCATTATTTAATCATTATACAACTTTATACAAAATATCATAGGTCAACAAGTTTTAAATAAAATGGAAAATTAAAAAGCCTATAACATATGTGCACCTCGTGACAGCTGTCCATCTCCAAAAGAACTGACGGCATACATACTACTCTAATCGGAGTTACCGCTCTTATTTCAATAATATTATTTAAATATTAACGTTTCTAAAACTAAATAAACAAATTAAAATTTAGATTAAAACAATTTATTTATTTCTCACCAAAAACCGAAGTACAATAACTATAAAGGTTACGTAACAACATTTAAAAAATTTGATAAATTCGGTTTGTGGATCACTGGTGCCTGAAATCGGTGCTCGGATCACGATTTGTTATTTCACAATGAAATGTTTAAATTGTTAGAATAAACAAGAAAATACAGTAACTAACAGAAAACAAAGCGGTAGCAGTAACTGCGAAAACTTTAAAATACAAAAAATGTGTGTGTGTGTGTGTTAATGTGTAAGTGTGTGTATGTGTGTGTGTGTGTGTGTGTTTATTTAAGAAGTATAAGTATGTGTTGGGGAACTGCCAATGTAAAGGTATGCTCCGACTCTCCATATGACACCCAGCATTTATCTTGGTAGGGTTAAAACAATTTGTAATTTAGTAATAAAGTAGTTTAAAATAAAAACGAATGCATAATCAGTGTGCCGTCATATATACCCGTACATATGTATAGCTTCGTTGCTGTCAAGTTGAATAACTATATGTCACATCTGACAAATATCTTGCCAAAACAAAACCGCGCGGAAGTGCCTACATATTGTGCATTTTTTGTGACCAAGTCTGTAAGTCAATCAGCGATATCGGTAAATATTTTTTGTCGCGTCGGGATGAGTGGCCACGTAATGTGCTTCAACTGATAAAAATCTCAAGTGTTTGATATATGGTATGTAAAAACTATAAAATAGTGATGAGACATTTCTTTTATAATGAGTATCGATAAAAGATTACGAGAATAATCAAAATCTTAGCACATCTACTATTGAATATTATGAAGGTGATTCTTCTACAGGTCTGATTTAAATGTAGAAGTTCTCTAAATAAGGAGTTGCTGCTGCATGTTTTTAAAACAACTTTGTACTAGTTAGTAACCGTTTACGAAAGAGGAACCTTAAGATTGTTTGCAGTTTGCACTGTCATCAATAGTGTGTAAACGTGTAAGTTATAACGAAAGAATATACCATAAATGAAAAAGCTTATGTTGTGTAAAATCCAATATCGACACATCAATTCGACAACAGACATCTCTAAACATCGACTACCTGCGCCGGCGCACTTGACGTCGCCAACACGGCGGTGTCGAGGTGGCGCGCAAATGTCGTCCCACCAAGCTTTTATTTTTTACTTACTGATAAAATTTGTAGCAATTGATTCATTTGCCTGTTGAATGATAATGTTTCTGGCTTGTGTGGGTTCTCATTCTCGGGTAGAGAAGCATTTCGCCATATTTTTTTAATAAAATATTAAATAAAATGAAATCCGTGTATTCAAAAATATATATTAATTTATACATTGACTTTGTGTAGGAAAATACCACCCGGTCTGGCAGTGATTTAAGTTGTAGTGTTACAAAGACCATTATTACGCTTGAACGATACATAAAAATTGCTTATGCTCACATATTGAAAGAGGGAGGGAAATGAGAAAGAAAGGCAACACTCAATTGTGAGCAATAACTCAGACAGAGATCGCATACCTATGACTCAAACCGCAAACTTTACCAACAAACGGAGCTTTCTAACGGTTTCCAATAAATTTTATTTGAAATTCTGTAGTAAAAAACTTCACTGTCAATGTCATTCCCTTTGGAACCCTACCTGCAATATCGTAGTTCTGAGAACATTTAATCTTATGTGAAACATATCCCAAATGGATTCTGAGCAAAAAAAATTAAATTAAAGTAATGATAGTCTCTGGAATAAAAGAAAACGTATTGATAATCACGATAAGTGTGACTATTAGGTTTTACCACCCAGCTAGCTGAAATAGAGGCCGAAATAAACCTTAATTCTGACTGTTTATTCAATTTGTAGCAAAATATGTCCGAATTGTGATGGATTAATAACATGAAGTGTCACCATCCCAACTGCTACAACTGGATATCGTAAGAGGCGGTTAAAGGAGCAAACGTAGAAAAACTTAACACAAACCCTATATCGACCCTTCTGCTTGCAGGCCAAAACCCCCTTTCTAAGGAGAGGACTATGTCCAGCACTGGACTACTATAGGCTATTGATGATTGGTGAAATATATATGAATCGAAAATAAATTAACCAGTTCACCTGACCTGACTTCGAAATCAAACGTCATGGGTGCGATTGCCACGTAGAATAAATAATTAAGTAATGTGAATGCTATCATTTGTTTTACGCCTAGGTCTGAATTAGATTTGTTCTTAAATGCCGTACTAGCACTTAAGGTGTTGTGTACACTAGGAGGTTACTTGTTTTCCAAATAAAACCACTGTGAACTGATCTGTTGATCTGACAAGCTATTACTTGATTGTTATATTCATACACTCGTGGTAACGTTTACACTGTGCCCGGTACAAACGATATCGCGATTCAGAGAACTGATACAGCGCCATCTAGTTAGTCAAAGACAACATAACTTGTATTGTGTTCTGCGTTCATCGTGGACCTAATTATAGGTTTGTTTTCGTCTTAGACATTTATTTATATCTTCAAAAATATGAGTGTATATATCAGTAATCTAGTTACGACCGTACAATCTCTGTGTAGTATAGGATTAGACGACCATGTGTGAACGTAAGAAACTGTTAAATAGATAGATACATTAATAGATAATACTTTATTTGTACACGAGGGTTAACAAATATTATACAGTAATAAAACTGTGGCGACTTCCACACACACCGCGAACGAAAATACTACAGCGCCATTTAACAAACACACGTCAAACTACGGAGCAATTACTAATCCTGAATCGCGATTTAGAAATTCTCGTGGCAATTGGCATATGTACAACATTCCAAACTGATCGGAGGATCGTTCCTTTGTGTTAGAGGGACATAAAACCCGTTTCCTCCACAAAACTTACAACCATTGTAGAGTGCAAAAAGTGGTCTTGTTGCTTATTGCTTCCAGGTTTCATTTTAAGCTGGTGCTAGGTATATAAGACTAAAAGTACAAGTAATAAAATAAGATTTTTCTCCATGAACATATTTACATTTATCATACAGCTTACATATTTATGCATATTATATTTATAATAAAGTGTTTATTATTGTTATTCAAGAAATTAGAAATTAAATCTGAAATTTATTGAAATCACTATTGCGCTTATTAAGAAAATATTTGATTATGTATAACATTTTCTAGGTAGTAGAACCACGCTGATTTTAGCACGAGCGAACCGGCTCGACCGGGTCAGTACTACCCTGCCACAGAAGACCAACCTAAAGCGCCAGTATCCGTGTTGTCGGGTTTCGTTGGTTAGTGTGAGACCGGCGGCCC
Organism: Hypercompe scribonia; assembly: GCA_949316085.1. Taxonomy (NCBI): domain Eukaryota; kingdom Metazoa; phylum Arthropoda; class Insecta; order Lepidoptera; family Erebidae; genus Hypercompe; species Hypercompe scribonia. The sequence goes on from OX438983.1 coordinate 912,855, forward strand.
ATTGATACAGGGGTGACAGTTATCGTGGTAACTGTGTAAGCCTTACAGTGTCACATGACTGTCATGCCTTTTACGTCCCTAAGCGGGGTGTGAAAAAGTATCTCACAAGGCCGCCATAGTGTGGTTCACCATACTGCGTTGTCAGCATTTGCAATGAGTATCGTGACCACAACTCTTGGATTCTATTTATGCTTTCACATCAGGCAAAGTAGAATCACTTTGGCAGGCTCTCAAGATAGAAAGAAAAAAAACAGTCTGAAAAACGACTTCCAGGATTTTTTTGTTCATATGGTCAACGTGAAAAAAAAATGAATAAGCATAGTGTTAAATCAATTAAAAGTGATATACGAGTACACAAATACACATACAATCATAAAAATACCCATGAGTCACGAGCCTACACCACTGAAATGCAAAGTGACTTCCTTTCGCGGAATAAATTCTCGAGTCGTTATCAGAACATGATCTTATGAATAATGCTTCATAACGCACCTTACTCTGATTCTAGACTAGCTGCATCCGCTGTTCTCAGAACATACTCTTGTGTATATGTACTTGTATATGTCTCTACACACACATACATACATATCTCATATTTACACTTTTAAACATGTAATTAGATGAAATTCGATCTTTACGGATGATAAACGACAAGTTGTATGTTATAAGATAGATCACCTGAATATATTTCGATGGTCGCTGGAACCGAAGTGTACTAAAGTGGATACCACGATTGGGAAAACGTAGTGTAGGACGCCCTGCGGTGCGATGGACTGACGACCTTAAGAAGGTGGCTGGCAGCAGATGGATGCGAATCGCCCAAGACCGGGATGGTTGGCGTTCCTTGGGGGAGACCTTCGTTCAGCAGTAGACGGCGATAGGTTGAATAGTATATATCTTGTTGAGTTACGGCTGAAATCACGTGAGGTGTTGATTTTTACTTTTCAATGCTTTAATTGATTCCAAATACTCCAAATAAATGATTCACCGTTTGTAAAATTTTCTTAAAAATAGTTATGAAAACTATAAGTACATGCTATTTTTTTTTGTCTATATTAAGAGCCAAAGTGACTCTACTCTGCCTGATGGAAAGCATGAATAGAATTCAAAATTTGTGGTCACCATACTCATTGCAAATTCAGACTATGCAGAATGGTGACCTACACTATGGTGGCCTAGTCAGATGCTTTTTCGTGACAGTCCTCGTTCACACAGTTACCTCGATAACTGTCACCCCTACATCAGTGGGCCTCCGGTCTCGCACTCACCAACGAAACACGACAGCACGGATGCTGTCGCTTTAGGTTGGTCTTCTGTGGGAGGGTAGTACTGCCCCGGTCGAGCCAGCCCGTTCGTGCTGAAATCAGCGAGGCTCTACTACCTAAAAATAAAACTACTAACTATAAATAAAAATTGCAAGTTTTTTGAAGTCTATTTAAGAAAAAGTTTCACCATTGACATATTATTTACTTATTCATTACACATATTGTTTTCGTTGTTTAATACTGAATATCTCACCTACGATTAGTACAATGAATAGAACGAAAAGTAAATGTAGAATTAGAACTCACTCAATTCTGAGTCTAGTTTTGAATAATCAATAGTGCGTCTGTTCATTTAGTATTCTAGTTAGTCAATACTACCAAATGAATTGTCTTGAATGTCACACAGTCCTTGAAAAAAGGGCTGACAATATAGTATAACTGCATAAACACCATATTTATTTATTTATTTATTTATAAATCATGCACTTTATGTACATAGGCGGGCTTAATGCCTAAGGCATTCTCAACCAGTCAACCTTTGGGTGATGCAGAGAAAATAGGAAGTAGGTGCGTTTCAGGTGTTGAATAGAAGAAATAGACACAAACTTATCATATACTAAAATTAATACAAATACATAAATACATACATATACATACCTAAGTTGATGTAAGTCTATATACATACATACTGCATTGTCTGCATTTTCAATGAGTATGGTGACCACAACTCTTGGATTCTACTCATGCTTTCCATCAGGCAGAGTAGAGTCACTTTTGCAGGCTCTTAAAATAGAAAAAAAAAACTTGAAATCTATTTCGTGTAACTCTCTTGTATTATATTTTATATTAGGAAATGACATTAGTTTACACATACTTTGCGTAAACGTAGTCTCACTATCACAATGCGCTTTTAATGCTCGTACGCTGAGTTTAGCGTATTTGGCATCGCCAATGAGACAAGGTACAGATATATCTTATCTTTTGGTTCCCAGCCTCCTCGCGAATCGTATCGTCAAATATAACAAACATTATCTGGCAGTTAAAGAGTTTTTGCTTGAAGGACTGGCGCCATTTTGTTAGAATAGCTTCGTAAAGACACACTTGTGCACTTTTGTAGATATACCTTTTTAGCCACAGCAGGGATCGCAGATGTAAATAGCTTTTTCACCAACTTAATAAGGGGAGAGGTACTCAATTAGAATGATTTCTATATGTTCGTATTGGACGACATTTTTGTACATTTGTCAACCGATTATCATTAAAATAAATAAATAGCGTCACACATATCACACCAGACTGCTGATAAACATATACAAATGTTTCTGAATACATACATGTTATAGATAAATTACATCCAGACACAGAACAAATAATCGTGCTGATCACACAAATATTTGTCCTAGGTGGGAATCGAACCCTCAACCTCCAGTTTAGCAGTCAAGGGCGATAACCACTAGACCAACAAGCCCATCAATATAATAAAATTCTTAATTTAATTGAAAATATTTCTCTCAGCGTTGGATAATTTGGGCATGAAGAATACACCTTCCTGAAAATTTAGATACACTGAAATCAGATAATGATATTGTGGCGATTCCACATTATAATACAAACGAAAATATATATAACAGCGCCATCTAGCGAAGATACATCTAACTACGAAGTATGAACGAAACGTATGAATGTAATGAACTACAATGCAACTACTAATCCTGTATCGCGATATAGAGATTCGCGTGGCAATTAGCATATATACAACATCCCAAGATCAACCGTTGGGCCGTGGCCCGCCAGGCATGATCATCTCGCCTGGTCGGAGGATTCTCCCTTTGTGTCGGAGGGACATGACACACGTCCCTCCACAATATATATCAAAAATCATTTTTTTTTCATCTTAAGAGTCTGTCAAAGTGACTATTCTGATGGACTTGGAACCCAAAATTTGTGGTCCATATCACATAAGTGAAATCCAAATCCAAATCATAATCATTACGAATGCAGGCAATACAGTATGGTGACCTACACTATGGCGGCCTAGTGAGATACTTTTTCACGCTCCCCTAGTCCATAGGGTGGTAAACAGACACCGATGTCACGTTTGTAACACCAGCAATAATGACCTCAATAGCAACACTATTCGTTACAACAGAGCACTTTGCAAGCACGTTCTTTCATACATGGTGGTTCAGATTCAAGCAGTATTGTGTCGCACCTCGTGTATTTATTTTATCACAGACCAAGTGAAGTATAAAAACGAAGTCAATAAAAACTTAGGTCAATAAACAGTTCTTTGTTCTCAGTTCGCCATTCAAAACAAGACAAAAACAAGATACGTTCAAAGTTAAGCTATAAAACCGATAAAACAAACGTCTTTTTTTCACGACATACAATTATATTTATATACTTGAAAAGGCTTGAGTTTTGTACGTAAACAAAATTTAAGTGGTATTTGTATTTTGTGGTTCATTATTCTATTTCTTAATTTATATTTCAAACTGACTTTTTAACGCGTGTTTGTTCGATTAAAATTATTTTCTGCCTTTGCTCTTTTCATAATAAAAGAGATGTCGCTTTTATAGCAGTCCTCTATCAGCTTAATCAGAAGAGTGTTCTGATGAGCTCTTCCATCTGGTCCCACCTTCCTTCCTCTACAGTGGTGGTCTTGGAAGTCACCGTTTTAGACTGATAGGCATACGGCCCCGTAGTAAACTGTTTGACTCTTCCTTCCTGTCCAAATCACTTAAATTCTGAAACTTACACACGTGTTACCCTCTTTCTTATGATCCCAGGTTGTCTTAAGCGGGGCGTGAAAAAACATTTTTTGTTTTTTTTCTATATTAAGAACCTGCCAAAGAGACTCTACTCTGCCTGATGGAGAGCATGAATAGAATCAAAGAGGTGTGGTCTCCATACTCATTGCAAATGCAGACAATGCAGTATGGTGACTCACACTATGGCGACCTTGTGAGATTTACGCCCCGCTTGGGGACGTAAAAGGCATGATAGTCATCGTGACAATGTAAGGCTTACACAGTTACCACGATAACTGTCACCCCTGCATTAATGGGTCTCCGGTTTCACACTCACCAATGAAACACGACAACACAGACGTTAGCAAATGGCACATCTTACTAGGCCGCCATAGTATATAAGTCACCATAGTGTGTTGTCTGCATTTGTAGTGAATATGGTGACAACGACAATTGAATTTTAATCATGCCTCCTATCCGGCAGAGAAGAGTCAGTTTGGTAGGCTTCGAAATAAAAAAAATCTTGGTTACGACCGACCTGAGTCCGAAATCTATTTAAGGACTGATTTGTGTCCAGGCTGTAGACTCTCAGTCAGCACCACAAACAGGTTTAGTAGAGATACCCTTTCTCCATAATTTGGACATCGCTTTAACATTATTAAAGATCACTTATCCGTGTAATTCGTCACTAGAAATACAACCTGTCACCTCCCCTATTCATCCTGTGGGTACTATAAGAGTTGATTAAGGGAGAAAATCACGCAGGACAACAGAAACACTAAAGGTTCGCTATACATATTGAGCAGTAAGTGCGCTGCTGAGGGTGTGATGTAAAGCACTAACTCGCTGAGAGATTATCTCAAAACTAAACAGCGCTAATCCTTTTGTAGTCAGCTTTCGCCTTGTCACATATTCTTGTAATCGTTATCGGTGTAAACGAAATACTGAATTTTATTCAAATTAAAACAATAACAATTACGGTGTTAGTAATATCTCTCTTTTGGCAATTTACAACAATTCTGTACGTCAAGAGCAAAGCGTCTATGCAAAATACTGAAAGCTTCAGTAATTTCCCACGTCCTTTATATCGTTGAAATGAGCAATCAGTCAAAGGCCTTAAGTGCTCTCCTGATTTGGGTTCGTGTCCATTATGTGGGCGACACGGCACGGCATTGTGAACGTGATTAATAACGTGTTGTAAAATTCGTTGTATTGTGCTCGTTGGAAATTAGATTTCTTTGAACGTTTATTGTGATACATGTTTAATTTCTTTAAGGTTTTTAAGCTCAAAGTATGACACTTATTAATGTTAACATATATCATCAACAACCTTTAACAATCCACTGTTGGACATAGGCTTCTCTGTTGAAAGGAGGCTTAGGCCTACTATACTACGCTGGCTAGACGGGTTGGTTTGGGATTTGCTTCAAGGTTTCCTTCTCTTTGCAGTGAATTTGTCCTGCGTGATTTGATCCCTAAGTCGCTTCTAACGTATTTTTAATGCGTCACTACGTGGATTAATATGTAGCCGTAAATAATACAATATTTAAAAAATACTAAAATACACATTTTTCTGTTTAACAAACTTGTTGAGAAGAAAAATAATGTTTTTATTGTTATTTTATCATTATCTCTGACTAAAATATGAATGTTAAGTAAAATATATTAACCAATTATATATAAGCTAATTAACATAAAATGACACGTTAATTAACAGTTTGTAACACATTAATTAATGGATATAAAGTATCATGTTTCAATAACATCGCTAAGTAAACCATTCCTAACCCTTGGCACAAACAAAGTCATCTAAATAATTTTATTACCCTTACTCATTCTAAACAAATTACGTTTAAGACATTGACACCCTAATAACGTACCCCTAAACAAACAGATCAAATAACAATTAATACATCTCTTCTTTCATAACAATTAGTTATTGTTGTGACATAGTATCGTATTTATTTTGAAATATTTAGGCTTATTTGAAATCGGTAGTCTTACATTTCACGGGACCTGTATTCGGAAAAATCTTTGATAAGAAGTAATTATATAACTTTAACTGATTAGTTATATATTATTTTCCAATTAGACATCACCAAATCAGTAAATTATTATACGTATTTACATAAGTTTTCCAAAAAAATTTGCTACGTATGTACTTTAACATTATACCATACAAGTTTTCGCATAATATTATTGTAAAGTTAATCCTGTATTTATAAAATTAGAAGTATCTACTACTTTTGAAACAGAGTCTTGAGTTTCATGAACATCGACATTACCATTTTCAGGATACCTTCTGAAAAATAGGCATAATCGCTATTTATTTCGTTATCGTTATATTTTTTATTTTATTATTTTCATTTCGGCCTATCGCGGTCCACTGCTGAACATAGGCCTCTCCAATTGCTGCACTTGATGGCTTCTCAATATTTATTTTATGATAATTTCAGTATATTTAATATTTTCTTATGTTACTTTGAAAAAGGTGAGTGTTATACAATAAGGCAAAAACTAGCTCTTCACTGAATTACAAAAAATATATTTCGAAGGAGAGTTATGTATTCATAATTTTTAAACCAGTTACAGAACTATAATAATTTAACGAAGCATTGGACGTCCACCAATCTCGCCTTCATTACCTTCTAGCTATAAGTTAATAATAAATCAATAAACAATAAGTTTAATAAATAATGAACGTAAACAACAACCGTATGGGACGGAGTACACAATGTCCATATAGTTTTTCGAATTATGAAAGATTATTGCCATGTCTGAGAGAAAAATATCATCACCGTCATCATCTCTGTCAAAAGACGTCCACTGTTGGATATAGTCCTCCCCAAGGTTCTCCACACCAGCTAATTGGGTTGGCATAATCACCACACTTAGCATACGGGTTGGTGATCGCAGTGAGATGGTGTACTTAGTAGGACGCTGCTACCCATCCTCTAGTGTATTATTCCTTAGTCGACTTTTACGACACCCACGGGAGGAGATGGGATAGTGCTATTCTTAGCCGGTACCACACGGTCAGAGAACGATATACCTAATTTTAAATCCCTGCAACTACTGGTAGCTTAGTAGTTTAGAGTTGTTTTGCTTCGCTTCGAATAGAATTGTGAATTGTCATTTCTTATGGACTTCTACAAATGAAATCTTTAATGTCGTGTCGTACGACAATGTACCCCATCACTGTTCACACTCAGACTGCGCCAAGTTGCCGCCCGATCCAACCCAACAGAACGTTTCCACATTTATTTAATTTGTACTCCGTTGAGCGTCGACGACGACCGACATACATTTTAATTGGAATAAAAGGTTGGCCATATTTTTGGTGAACTGCTTTATTTTTTAATTAAGTTAGAGTAATTAAACAATAAACGATAGTACTATAATATGCCTGCTTCGGTGGCGTAGCGGTAGTGAATGCGACTGCTGTGCTTGAGGTCTCGAGTTCGATTCCCGGGTCGAACCAAATGTTTGCATGATCTGTAAATATTTGGTATGTACGTATTTACAAAAAAAGTATATAAGTATTCTATCAGACAGTCTAGTTATCATAGCACAAGCTCTGCTTAGTTTGAAACTAGATGGCGTTGTGTGTCAAATGTCCATAATGTTAATTTTATTGTTTACGGGAAAATCAAATACCAGTATCTAATAATCTAATAATTAATAATAAACCACGAGTATTACTAGCAAAATCGAAACCAAAACGGAGTTTGATTTTGAAACAATAACAATTTTGCATGTAAACTTATAACACGCTTATCTGAATAACACACACATAAAAAATCCTTGTCCGTGTGGTGACGGATTAAGAATACATAGTGTTACCACTCCTATTCATACCGTGGATGTCGTAAAAGGCGACTAAGGGACCAAGTATACAAGACAGCATCATTGCAAAGAGAAGGAAAACTTGAAACAAACCCAATTCCAACCCGTCTGACCAGCGTGGTATAGTAGGCCAAAACCTCCTTGCTAAGGAGAGGTCTATGTCCAGTAGTGGACTGTAAAACGCTGTTGATGAAAAAAACCTGACTAGATATTTCATTTGCCATGTACATATTACTAATAGACTTATGTTACGAATATTGTGTCTTAGTTTTGGGACATACTTTAATTTGTAGCGCAGATTTTTTCTATGCCGTGAGAATTGTCCTTTCATCTTCTTTATTCTTGTGTATACCCTTGATACAGACAAAAGAAAAGAGGATATTTTCATGATATAAGGGATAAACAAGTAGACTGGTAAACAACCTGTAGACTCCTGCAACTTGTGATAACGTGCACAATGTTGGCCTTATCTCCTCACAGGATCAGGGGAATTTCATCGGACCCTCGGTTATTGTGACGTTTAGACCCGTTAGCGATGTTGACTCTAGAGCTATCAAGGGACCCTGTCATACCAGTAGTGTGCCGTGGGTGAAGCAGAATCATGATCTTTTAATGTCCATTGGAGTAGGAATCCTTTCCATGGTATGAAATGAAAACGCGTGGAATTCCGTCATCTCTTTCTACGAGCAAGTCATGCTTGCAAAAAAATAGCGGCGCGGAACCAGAAGAGGTTTAGAACGCTCCTGGCCCCCGACTACTAGTAGACAAGATGATGTGCGATTTTTGAACGATTCGAGTCATAATCGTGGTATCCGGGGGATTACCGCACAGACAAAAAAAAGGGAATTTCACGATGATCGGTTGAATAGTAGTTTGAATTTAGAGTTACAGATGAGTGAGGAGAAAAATAGACAAAGCTTACTGACTTAAGCATTAAGTGTTCTCCCATTCTTCTTAACCAAACTATTCAAATAGAGTTGTCTCCTGAAACATCTTACACATTGAACATACAAAAACTATTACCGCCACAGAATTATTTCGCAAACACTGTTTATTAAGTCTTCAAATTAACAAGTGGAAGAGTCTTGGTTCAATATTAAATTGAAAATGAACTTGTGACATCTTAGGAACATAAAGTAAAGCCCATCTACGAACACCTACCACATTGAGTCACACTATGGCAAAAAGCTAAGGCGGATAGTAGAAAGATGTTACAGATGATACGAAAAATGGTGAACTTCTCTGAAAAGAAATAAATTTTAGCCGTTTTTGTAACAGTTTTCATTCATGCTTCAATTCTATCGATAGTAGCGTAATGTTATACAAGCCATAGCCTTTTTAAATCCTAGTATAATTTAAAATGTTGGTTCATCATCAACATCAACAGAATTTAGTAGTCCACTTCTGGACATAGGCCTTTCTATAGAAAGGAGATTTTGGTCTACAATTCTACGCTGGCCAGACGGGTTGATATAGGGTTCATTGCAACTGTATGTCGTAATAACAGCTGCAGTCCGATGCCGACACTCCATCCCACCGTATACCCTGGTGGGGTGACGGCCTGAGGGGGTTACCACACGTTAAAAAAAAAGGGTTTATTTCAAGTTTTCCTTCTCTTCACAGTAACGTCATTTTGTGTAGTTTGCTACTTAAGTCGCGTTTTACAACACCCCTGGCATAAATTGAGGTGATGACGTTCTGTGTTCCGAATCCATCACCATACGGATCAGTGTTGGTTACCTATTTAAAACAAATAAAAAACTCCAATCGGTACCTGTTGATTGCGACATAAATTATTGAAATAATCTACGCCTACTAAATTTTAATGGGTGCTTAAATAATAATGTGATGTAAAGTTGGTTTTCAGTCGCGCTGCCCGCTATTAAGCGATCGCTAGCCAATACTAGTAAAGAAACTGAAGCATAAAATACATTGCTGACTTCATTCCTCGCGGAATTTATATACTAGTTAATGTTACATCTTGTACGACAAAATATAGCGAGACGTTTAATTAAACAGCCAGTACTGCCAAAGTTCTAGTAAATTTTCGCATGTTTAATGCTGTTTATTGCATTTGAAACCTTAACTGTGCAGTTAGGAATATTTACATCATACATAATTTTTAGACTTCTTTTTTTTGCTATATTAAGAGCCTGCCAAAGTGACTCTACTCTGCCTGATGGAAAGCATGAATAGCATGCAAGAGTTGTGGTCACCATACTCATTGCAAATGCAGACAATGCAGTATGATGACTCACACTATGGCGGCCCTGTGAGATGCTTTTAACACACTGCTTGGGGACGTAAAAGGCATGACAGTTACCACGATAACCGTCACCCCTGTATCAATGGACCTCCGGTCTCGCACTCACCAACGAAACACGACAGCACGGATGCTGGCGCTTTAGGTTGGTCTTCTGTGGGAGGGTAATACTGTCCCGGTAGAGCCGCTCGTGTTGAAATCAGCGTGGCTCTACTACCTTTTAAATCTTGTTAATTGTTCATATTTGTATTAGAGGTGCATAATTATATGTGGAGAAGTTGTCGGTTATTAGAAAAAAGTACCACCCATGCAATAAACAGCCGTGTCGCAATTTTTCAGCAATAAAAGAAATTCTAAAACAAAATAATGCATCCGTTCTTTGAACATCAGTTCCCCGCACCTAAAACTGTCGACTATACTATAGTATACAAAAAAACCACTACAAAATTAAACATAGCCAATAATACGCTTGATAATATTTTCTATATTGTCCCGTGTCCAACTTATTTTTAATTTTGTGACCGTGTGGAGCTGTTTGCAATAACAATAACACAACTGGACCTAGTTTGTGAACGAAAAGCGAACTTGCAAGTTTTGTGAAATAAATATTTCATCATGGTTTCAACTTAATTATAACATCCTAATTTAAATAATACTTTCGTAACTGGTATTTGTTTTATTATCTGTATAACAATAATCTTTAAAATCGAGCAGAACGACATCAGCTCATGACAGCATCGTGACCTTGGAGCTATATATAGATTAACATTACCCACACTATGGCGGCCCTGTGAGATGCTTTTAACACACTGCTTGGGGACGTAAAAGGCATGATAGTTACCACGATAACCGTCACCCCTGTATCAATGGACCTCCGGTCTCGCACTCACCAACGAAACATGACAGCACGGATGTTGTCGCTTTAGGTTGATCTTCTGTGGGAAGGTAGTACTGGCTCGGTCGAGAGGGCCGGTTCATGCTAAAATCAGCGTTCGTCTACTACCTGCCAATTTATTGACACACTGTCATGCAAGAATGTTGGTTATCACTTATCGTTTGCGTAAAATGTGATTGGAGAATTTAAAACAGTCTATAAATTTGTTATTTATAATCAAATCTCAAAATTTGGTGTTCATAAAATAAGTCATAAACTAGAAAATGTGTATAACAGTAAACTATTTAAAATGACCTCACAGCCAGTGGTGTTTTATTACAGTTTATTCACTCTATCGCTTGTAACTTGCACCACTCAAAACAGACTACTTTTCTTCGTTTTTCTGTAACACTATATCGAATCGTAAACTTTGAGATAAAATACTACGAATTACTCCAAATCTTCAGAAAATACCTTCCAGATTTCACTCTTAAGTGAAAGGTATAGAGCCTAAAATCGTGTGTTATAGATATATTTGTTAGTTAGCACTGACAGTGTGAAATGAACGGCAGGATATTGAATTTGAGTGTTTATTCTTCGGCCATGTAATAATTTATTTCGGTAATGTGATATTTAAGTTGTTTGCATTTGTGGCGGAGGCATTCCGTTTTACGACACTGCGCCGTGGGTGTAAAATAAACGAGTGTCAAATGCCTCTGAATGTATATTTTTTTGAAAAGAATCCAAAACGATATTGGACTAACTCAATTCTAGTAAAGCATTGAAATAAAATATAAGTGTTTTTTGCACTTAAATTCGCTGTTTCAATTTGTTACTGACCTTAATATACCTTATACAAGTAATACGTACGTTTACATGTTAAGAGAATAATAATAAAAACTGTACTCTCCATACAACGGTTGCGTATAAGAGATTGACTCTGAGCGATAAGGCCGCCACTTATACTCACATACCTAGTTTTAAGTCACTTTTGTAATTACTAGGATACAATACAGCTATTATTATTGTCTCTTTTTTTATATTTTTAAATACATAAAAAGGAAAATAACAATACATACCTAAAAATATAAAAAATAGAAGACCACCGCCTTCAGATACGGACCAAGAAACAAAACTAAACAGAGTAAACTAAGCAGAGCCACACAACCGTATGTATAAACGTACATAAATAATTCTAAGTACATACTAATTATAGATTAAATACACCTAAATACAGAACACACAATCATACTCATCACACAACTATTTGTCTTGAATTGACTGACTGAGTACTAGAGTGGATACCACGATTGGGCAAACGTAATGTAGGCCGCCCTGTGGCGCGATGGACCGACGACTTGAAGAAGGTGGCTGGCAGAGCAGATGGATGCAAATTGCCCAAGACCAAGATGGTTGACGTTCCTTGGGGGAGACCTTCGTTCAGCAGTGGACGGTGATAGGTTGAATAGAAGGCCCGTTAGATGAAGATGACACTTTACTTATACGTCTTTATTTCAGTTTAAGAAGTATACATAATAATATCAACAGATAATATACAAAGGATGTCGTTATTGTCAAAGATAATCCAGAATTCCAGACAAACTTTAGAGTAACTGAAACTGCACGACTGTCTCGCAGGCGAGTGTTTTCTAATTGGTCACAAACTATTTTATATAGAAATTCTTGTGATGCTGTCAGTCGCAGGACAACTATTAAGCCCTCAGTTCGCTCCCAGTTTTCTACAAACAAAGGCTGTACAAATGCATTAGTTTCGGATGAACTGGGTGGTAGTGTGCACCGGAAGCGGCCTCGCCGGAAGCCTCGGTCTGCCGGATATATACCTCATTTCCGTTCGCTGTAACAGCTCGGCGCGCAAATCATGAACCCATCCTTCTACTCAGGATGTTTGCAGAAGATTATTTTCTGAAGATGTTTGGCAATTTAGGACTAGGAAGGGATAGCGTGAGGATTTCTTCACTTCTTAGATACAATCAAAGACAAGACATACATAATATTTAAATTTATATTTTCAAAAAATACTGCAAATAACATAACGTACTTTAAATGTACCTTATGGGTACATGATCTTGGTATTCTTGACCTACTGCAATCTGAAATCCATTTTGCGCTAATTTCTTTTTGTCTAGTCTGAAAAGGATTACACTCTCAAGAAGACTATGATGATAAAATCAGTGCCTACAAAACGCCATAAACAATTTCTTTTTAATTAAGATCCCGCCAGTGACTCTGTCTGATAGAAAGCACGGATAGAATCCAGGAGCTCTGGTCACCATACTCATTGCGAAACAACGCAGTATGGTGACCTACACTACCGTGGCAAAGTGAGACGTTTTTTCACGCTTGAGGAAGTAAAAGGCGTGACAGTCTACAGACTACGATAACTAACACCCCTGCGTCAATGGGCCTCCGGTCTCGCAGTCACCAACGAAACACGACAGCATGGATGCTGTCGCTGTCGTTGGTCTTCTGTGAGAGGGTAGTACTGTCCCAGTCATGCCGGCTCGTTCGTGTTAAAATGAGCGTAGCTCTACTACCTAAAAATCAGTTTTAGTAATTATTCTAGTAGTATTTGTCCAATCTGTTTTCAGTAATCGCGTCAGATATTTGAATCAAAACACGTCTTGGATGTCAGTTTTATATATATAAAATCTGAAAATGTATTAAACTACTTGCAGAATAAACTGAAACTAATCCAACCTTCTTCTAGATATATACGAGTCTAATAAAAACAAATATGTCAGTAAATCAGTGCTGGCTGCTAACCAGATCATATTTTAGTAACGGCTCATTTATAATAGCTGGAATATTTCCACTTCATATAATATGGAGCTAATAAATTGCCAAAATAAATATGCTATCTTGTCAATACATGAATCTAAACTCGGGCACATAACTTACCTTCCGCACCTAAATCAAGCTCTTCGCCGTTATTTTTCACGCAAACTTACACAGCTCTGGATAGCAAAAGACTTTTATTGAACCTGATGCGGTGCCGATACGATACCTTCACGATGTCGAAAAGAGCCGCTCGTTGCCAGTTATCAGAAATTTCTATAACTTGTCTTTTATTAAATAACAATACAGATGTGTCTAAGAACAGAACGTATCGAATTTTTGACGTCATTACAGTTTATTTACGACTTTAACAAAGATCATAAATAAGTACGTTTAGAAAATAATTGAACTAATATGTTGGGATGACCCTGAACTGCTAATTCATTACGAAGTTCCGTAAGTACTTTCTGAACTTTCTACTTTCCAACCTAAAGCGCCAGCATCCGTGTTGTCGTGTTCCGTTGGTGAGTGTGAGACCGGAGGCCCATTGATGCAGGAGTGACAGTTATCGTGGTAACTGTGTAAACTTTACACTGTCACAAAGACTGTCATGCCTTTTACGTTCCCAAGAGTAGTGTGAAAAAGCATCTCACAATGCCGCCATAGTGTGGGTCACCATACTGCGTTGTCAACATTTGCAATGAGTATGGTGACCATAACTCTTGGATTCTATTCATGCTTTCCATCAGGCAGAGTAGAGTCACTTTGGCAGGCTCTCAAGATAGAAAGAAAAAAATCCAAACAACTGGCGTGGCGTCCAGATTCAGAGCAGCCAAACATCTCTTTAGGGTCATCTTATTGTTCCAAAATACCAACATAATCGACAATCACAAAACAGACCTTAACATGAGACAAATTTCAACATTAGAGAAAACAGATTTTGCAGCGTCCTCACCGTATAATGTAAAGTGTCCCGATTGTTGGTCTGACAAATGACCAGGATCCCAACAAATTGGAGTCGGGTAGCGATACGAGGGGGCTACGGTGATTTTTTTCAAAGGTCATTGTACCGAAGAGCGTAGTCTCAATAAACTTTGAACAGTGTTTCCGTTAAAGTTTTAGACTTAAGATGAACTTATGTACGTATGTTTCTATTGAACTATTACATGAAAAGATCATATGATAAAGTTTGTTAACATAGCCTAAGTAATAAAAATACATGCTTTTGGTTTCAGTGTTCTATAATACCTTCATTATCATAATCAACTGCCTATTGTAGTCCACGGCTGGACATAGGCCTCTCCCATTACATGCTACTCCGATCGATTTTTAATATTTTTAGTACTTCAACACCATTATAATCTAAAGCAAAGCTGGAGTAGCTGCAGAAAAACTATTTTCGCAGTAAAAAACTTCATCTTCTTCAGAAATCATTGATTTGCCGAAATCCAGATAAATTGTAACACGATGTATTATTAAATTTATACCTTAGTTTTTAAACATAAATGTAAATGTTTTCTTTGAATTTAATTGGGCTAAACTTAGGAATGACGAACGATACGTCGAAAATAACGCGTACGGTATCACATCAAACAAAAAGAAACAGTACACTTGCCAGAAGCTCTACTTCATAAATTCTTAAATATCGACAGAATAAATTTGATAACAATAACTTACAATAGACTAGCTATACATTGTTCACTATTTCATTGGTTTCAATTTTCTTTTCGCGTAACCCTTTTTTCCAAAGATAAAGCAGCTTTAGTTACGCCTTATATCAGCTACCTGCTTGTGAAGTTCGCGTCAAAATCGGTCCAGCCGTTACAGAGAGTAGACGAAACAAACAAACATACAAAAGATTTCCAAAAAATATTTTTTAATGTGAGTACAGATGTAGTATTAAGTTCTTCCACTAGTAACAGTAACGAAGCCAATAGTTTCATGTTTCACGCAGAAAACTGGTATCAAGCTATTGCTTTCATAGCTTGTAACACAGCCACTTTTCCCTGATTCCTTCCTCAAAGGGTGAAAATACACTAATGATTGTTGAGCTGGTATCCATGGGCGGTTTATTCATCATGTGGTGCACCGTCTGTTCGTTTGCTGCCGTGTACCATACAACAAAACATTTTACTTTGACTTCATTTTTACATTTTACAATTTTTATGAATATTGAGATGAAATTCGTTGATTATTTTTACTCGAACCGTAAGTAAACATTTATAAACTACAATTACAATATTTACTTTAAGAAGAGGGGTCAGATACACAACACAATAGTTTAGGTAAAGGGGAGATATCAGGGGTAGAGGGTAGCACAGCCTGCGGCTGAAAGATACAGCTCATTAATACAGGTGCCGCACACAGCCTTCATATCACATAGAGAAGTCATTACTGAGAAAAATAAGATAATAAATCTATTAAGAATGTCTAGATTTATTAACGTATATTTCTTGTATAGAGCCTTCGAAATATATCTTGAATATTATGATGTATGTAAAATAAGACACCTTTCTGTCTCATGGCGTACCTTTATAATATATATGTTTATGATTGTGAAAGCCTGATATCGTTTGATAGGCCTGACAAATGTCTTTAGTTTGTTTTATTTGTTAAATAAGTCTGAGTATGGTAAAATTTGTAACTTAAGCGTACCATAAGTTTAAAAATAAAAACTTACTTGAACGGTTGATGTTTAGATTTTTATGTCATTAAGATTGCCGAGAAGCCTATCTAATTTTAAACTCAGGTTGCGTTTATACACATTTTTGTGATATAATCATGGTCACGGTTAGACTTTTTCAATTTGATAACAAAATAATCTAAATTATATAACTAATTATAGTACTACCCTCCCACAAAAGACATACCTAAAGCGCCAGCATCCGTGTTGTCGTGTTTCATTGGTGAGTGTGTGACCGCACGCCCATTGATGCAGGGGTGACAGTTATCGTGGTAACTGTGTAAGTCTTACACTGTAACGATGACTGTCAAGCCTTTTACGTCCCCAAGCGGAGTGTGAAAAAGCATCTCACAAGGCCGCTATAGTGTGGGTTGGTTGGTCTGTCTGATGGAAAGCATGAATAGAATCCAACAACTGTTGGATTCTATTCATGCTTTCCATCAGACAGAGTAGTCACTTTGGCAGGATCTTAATGTAGAAAAATATAGTTTCTGTTTCGTCCCATCAGAAATATTAATCGTAATAAGGGTTGTATTATATTGTAAGTGTATAACTACCTTCTCTGTGCGTTGATGAGTCTGTGTGCGCGGAATCTCGTGGGTATAAATCAAGATCGGCGAGGGTCACGTCCCTGAGCCCAGATCCTTTAGGCTTAAGGCCTGCGCTTAGATCTCGTCCTGTAACCTTTTGTATAGTATTACTGATTTTGTAACAGAAGGTCTATAACGCACGTCTATGCATTAATGCTCTGTTGATCTGGTTTGTACAATTGATCGGCTGAGTCTAATATCTTTATTACTTTGACTAAGACATCTTACATACGGCTATTTAGATCAAAACCAAAAATTAAAAATCAGGGGTAAACAAAGTGCTGATATACATATGTACTGGTATATTATGCACTTCTAGCCGATTTTGGCCACTGTGACCAGTCTCAACGGAGTTATTTAAATAATCAAGTCTATACTTTTTAATTTTTTTTAATGTGTGGAACCCCCTCGGGCCGTCACCCCACCGGGGTTTACGGTGGGGTGGTGTGTCGGAATCGGACCGACTAAAACCACACGGTGTGCCACTCTACACCTGACGTAGGAGGGATCCGGGAACAGCTGCTATTACGACATTAGATCCTCAAGTCTACACTTTTTTTTTTTTTTTTTTTTTTTTTTTTTTTTTTTTTAACGTGTGGAAACCCCCTCGAGCCGTCACCCCACCGGGGTTTACGGCGGGGTGATGTGTCGGAATCGGACCGACTAAAACCACACGGTGTGCCACTCTGCGCCTGAGATAGGAGGGATCCGGGAACCGCTGCTATTACGACATCCAGATCCCTCCCAGCGCCTGCCCGCTAATGCGGGCACCATCTATGGGTAAACTCTCTATTTTAGGCGACGTATGGCACACGCGGACGTCGCCTCCTCGCGGCTGGCCATTGTAGCGGATGGAGGGGAAAACCCGTCCCGTCCACCCGTGGCCACACTCAAGGCGGCATGAGGCGCTGGTATGCGCGCCTCCGCCGCCCGGCTCGCCGGCGGCGAATTGGGTCCGAGTGGATATCGTCCTCCCGGGCCTTCTCCGCCGCCTCCTTCCGCGAAATTACGTCTTCGCAGAAGGTTGCGACCGCGGTAAAACAACTGTCGCTACCGACCATGGAGCGTATTACGGCCGGTAGCGAGAGATCTCCTCCAATAACTGCAGTGAGGACCCCACGCTGCGCCGCCCTGGCGGAACAAACCGCTAGCGTGTGCTGAGCCGAGTCCTCACTGCAGTCGCAGTGGTGACAGGCGGGACTCAATTCCCTCCTGGCGACCGAGTGCAGATACTTCCCGAAGCAACCGTGCCCGGAAAGAACCTGCGTGAGTCGGAAGGAAAGGGTCCCGGTCTGCCGCCCTGCCCACTCGGCGATGACCGGCTGGAGAGCCTCCACGGCGGCAAAGCCAGCACGTGGAGCCTCCAGCCGGGACGACCAACGAGCCATCGTGGCTCGACGAGCGGCCTCTCGCCACTCGCGTATCTCTTCGGGCGGGGGCCGAATGCCGCTACCCACCCGGAAGTCAACCGTCCGCCGATAAACTTCGGCGAGCACTTCCGCCTCTAAATCCCACGGGGGAGTTCCGGCCAAGGCGCACGCCGCCTCCGTCGATACGGTGCGGTAACCGCGTATGGCTCTAACCGCCAATATCCTCTGAGGGCGCCAGAGGCGAGCCCTATTCTGGGCGGTCAGAGCCGCCGCCCACGCCGGTGCACCATACAGTGCCATTGACCGGACAACCCCCGTGTATAGCCGTCTCGTCGCGACGCTAGCTCCACCCAGATTGGGCAAAAGTCGCCCAAGGGCAGAAGCAGCGCCGACCAGCTTTGGAGAAAGCTGTCGGAAGTGCTCGTCGAAGAGCCACCTGCCGTCGAGGATCAGGCCCAGATACTTTATTTGGGCCTGAACCGGTACGAGGACCGAATTGACCACAATGGAGGCGCCGGAGGGTGGACCACGACGGGGCCCATGGAACAAAAGGGCCTCCGTCTTGTCCAGGGCCACCCGCAAACCCAGCGCCTCAATTCGCCCGACCACCAGAGAGACACCCGTGGTGGCCAGGCGCGCCGCCTCTTGAAAGTTTGCTCCCCGGGCCGTGACCAATGTGTCATCTGCGTAACAAATTACGCCCAGCCCGGGGGGAAGACGACCTCGAAGGGCCCAGTCGTATCCCATGTTCCACAGGAGTGGTCCGAGGACAGACCCCTGTGGAACACCGCACGACATGAGCCGCCGCCTTAGAACACCGTCTCGGTCCTCGTACATGACGGTACGCTCCTCAAGATAGTCTGCCACAAGCCGCCTCAGGTACTTTGGCACCCCATGGTAGTGGAGTGCTTCCCTGATGCAGCTAAATGGCAGACTATTAAATGCGTTGGCGATGTCCAACGACACCGCCAACAACACGCCGCCACAGCTCACCGCCTCTTCGGTAACGGCCCTCAGGCGCAACACGGCATCGACCGTCGAACGCCCCGCCCGAAAACCAAATTGGGCGTCCGACAGATCGGGGCCCACCTCGCAGAGGTGCCGGACGATGCGGGCAGAGAGTATCCTCTCAAACAGTTTACCCGCCTCGTCCAGCAACACGATGGGCCTATAGGCCGCTACCGATTCGGCTGGCCGTCCCGGCTTCCTCAATAGGACCAGCTTCCCGCTTTTCCAGCACTCAGGGAAGCGTCCGGACGCCAAGCTAGCGTCCAGGACCTCCCTGAGGCGGTCCGACATGTGTTCGAGGGCTCGGGCCAGCACTCGGGCAGGTATCCCGTCCGGCCCGGGGGCGGTGTTCTTAGAGCGGATCCGTAGAACAACCGCCCCTACCTCCGATTCCCTGACGGGCGGAACATCATCCTCGTTCCCCCCGTCGTCTCCGACCATGAAGGCCATCGACGGGGGTGTGTGCTCCACCCGCTGCGGGAAAAGGCCCTCGACCACTTCCCGCAGGAAGCTGGGCTGGAGTGTCTCTGTAAGGGGGGGGCCCGACGTGCGGAGCTTTTGCCGCGCCGCACGATAAGGGCGACCCCAGGGGTCACGATCGAGACCCTCCAGCATTTCCTTTCTCTTAATTTCTTTGGCGCGGCTGATGGCCAGCTTCAGAGTTTTCCGCGCCTCTCGGTACTCCTCATGAAGCTGGTCCTCCTCGCCTTCTTCGCGGTGTCGCCGCCGACTACGGGTGTAGGACCTCCGGGCACGAGTACAGGCCGCACGGAGGTCCGCCAACTCCTGGGACCACCAGAAAACCTCCTTCCGTGGAGGCCGGCAGCCTCGGATGCGGGGCATGGCCGCATCACAGATCTGCGCAACGGCATCGCAGAAGCGACCAGCCCCCATGTCGACCTCCTCGGTCGGGGCCTGCGGAGACAGCCAAAAGTGAATAATGGCCGCCTCCTCTAGTAGGTCCCTATTTAATTTGGCTACAGCCCACCGCGGAAAGCGAGAAGAACGCCGCGCCTCGTGACCCCTACTGGCGTCCTGGGACCGGGAGAGCTCAAACCGGATATAGAGATGGTCCGAGAGCGTCTCAACCTCTTCCAGGACATGCCAGTTCCTTACTCGTGCGGCGAGGGCAGGGGTAGCGAACGACAGGTCCACTATCGACCCTCCCTGCTGTCGCACGCACGTGTTGGTGGAGCCCCTGTTTAATAAACAGAGGCCCACCGAGGCCGCCCACTCCTCTACGGCCTCGCCCCTAGCGTCCGTCCTGGGGGAACCCCACGCAATGGACTTTGCGTTGAAGTCCCCCAGCACTAAGACGTGCCCAGACGTTAGACGCCGCATCGAGGTTTCCAAGTTGTTAAGGAAAACCTCGAAGTCGTTCAAACTCCGGTTGGGGGAGAAGTATACACCATATACGGTGATCCCCCCCCACTCGGCAGCAACATATCCAGTGCCCTTGTCTCTTAACGACAAGGGCGGGGAATGAGCCGCCGTGGAGCCGACGACTGCCACGGAACCGTCCCGGTCACCCAACCAGTTTGGACGGGGAGGAACATAATAGGGTTCCGCGGCTACGGCAACACCGATCGACCACTGTGCCATGGTTTGCAGGAAAAGGTCCTGCGCCGCGGCACAGTGGTTCAGGTTCGTCTGGACTAGGAGGTTGGAGACTTGGGCCATTACTCGACCGTCTCTACAACCTCCTCCATGGGCGACGATATCGACGCACGAACGACGTCAGAAGTAGCCTGGGCCGACTGGCTAGCCCCTGACGCCTGCCGAGAGTTGCGGGAAGGTTTACAGCCTCCCTGCCCAATCTGGTGACTAGCAGGCTTGTTGTCCGCCGCACACACCGGGCAGTGAGGGGCGGCAGAGCACTCTGCCGCCTTGTGCCCCGGTCGACCGCAGCGGAAACATAATCCGCTGCAGTCGAAACAACTGACGCACTTGGCGCGTGTGTGCCCCGATGCCAGGCATTTGTAACACCTCATCGGTCTCGCCGCCAGGACTGTGATCCTAGCGCTCACGAAACCGATGAGCAGCCTGCCGTCGTCGCCCAACATTTTAGCCGAGGCTACGGGACAGCTGACCCACACTGCGCCAAGCCCTCCTGGACCGGGGCGGATGGTGCCGACCCTAATGTTGTCCGCGTTGCAACCCGTCTTCTCTCTTACCGCAACGCGGACGTCCTCGGTCGTTATGGAGTCGTCCAGGCCCGAAATGCGCAATTCTGCGCACTTGGTGGGCCTGGCGATCTTGACACCATCCGTGGCCGTAAACATTTCCCGCAACTTCTCGGCAAATGTGTCCGCCGTCTTAGCACCTTCAGCCCCAGGGAACTCGAGGACTCGAGCTCCCGTTTGGGCGAGGCGCATTCTGACACCTACTGTCCCGAAATCGTGTGCGAGACTGTCCCGGGCCCTTTTAAAAATTGCCGCGTAGGACAGCCCGCCGCTAGCTGCCTCCGGTGACACGGTGACTACCACGGCCGCGCTTTTAGGCGCCTGTAGTTTGCGCGGCGTCTTTGTGGCAGCCACTGCAGCCGATGGCGCCTGCGGGGTAGAGGCTGCTTTTTGTGCAGCCTTCTTACCCCGCTTTCGGGACTTCTTAGCCCCCCCGACTACCTGCCAACCATCCGTGGAAGGGGCAGATGTGGAGGGAGCACTTGTGGAGGTGCCAGATACAGCGGTTGGAGTGGGGAGAGGAGGGAACTCCGCTCCAGCCTTTGCCGCTGTTTTGGGCCCTGACCTCAGTGCAGGCGTCCGGGCTGTTGCCTTGGCCGCTTGCCGTGCCCTCGGAGCAGTTGCAGGAGCAGCAGAGACCGTTGCCGCCGCCGCATAGGACACACGACCGGTCGCAACGGGAAGCGATGCTGACACCGATGCAACCTTCGCTTTATGCGCCGCGAGCGGCGGCCGGACAACAGGGGCTGGTGGTAGCCTTGCCTCCAGGCCAGCCAGACGCCCGTCCATCATGCGCCATACTGCATCAGTTATTTGGCGCAGTTGGGCATCAGGAATGCCACCGAGGTTGGAAGAGGGGGCAGGCTGAGACGGGGACGTGACCGGATCCTCTGCCGGGCGATGCGCCCGGAATTGGGCGAACTGAGCGCTGAGCTCAGCCACTTGCCCCGTTAGGCGATCGTTGGCCGCCTGGAGCCGAGCCACGTCACCGATAAGGGTATCCACGACCCCCGCAATAGCGGAAGAGGAGTCCTTAAGGGCTCTCACAAAAGAGCCCTTAAGGTTACTCGACTTGGTGGCCACTTTGTGAATAATGGCCACCGCCGCGTTCGCTCTCTCCTGCATGGACGATGGTGTTTGAGGAACTGAATCCCCCACCATCGGCTCCTTAATTTTCCGCAGGAGATCTGCAATCTCCTCCTCCGCCAGCGTTTCGCCGTCTGCCCTGATCCGTCTATAGGCTTCGGCCTTGCAGAAGACCGAGCCTGACGGGGTTGAGACCGGGGTTCGTGGCCTCCCTCTGCGACTACTTGGAACCTTAGGAGGCAACATCTCCTGGGATGTGTCACTCTCCTCGTCCCTGGAGCGTCCGCGTTTCCGGCTGTCACCCAGCTCCGTTTCCATGAAGTCCAGTTCATCCGTCCTCACACTGGAGCTTCCGCCCGCGGTAGATCTGGAGCGTAATCGCTCCGATGTTCTTCGGCTCCCAGCAGCCAAGATGACTTCTGGGAGCCGCTCCGAGATAGGCGTTCCCACCAATACGTCCTCTTCGTGGGACGAGTAATCGTCCGCTCTATTCTCCTTCCTACCCTTCCTCTCCTTCGTTCTTTCGTCAGTTTTATTTTGATTTGAAAAATTGTGTTCCATATTTAATCCCACGATTGGGGGAGAATTAATGGTCGACCCGGGCAGAGATCCCCCAATACCCGGGCAAGCGTAAATTTATGCCCAACCGAGGGGTCCGCAGGTGCCTCGGCTGGGAGTGCGCTTACGACTGAACTACCCATCAGCCATGCATCCCCTGGTCACGCACCAGAACACGGGATTCGGGGTAATTTTTTAGAGAGGTTTTCTTCCTCGCAGTCCGGGCGGCTAAGCCAAGACCCTCGTCCCCGATTGGAGTCGCGAGACTCCAACTCGGGACTACGATATGTCGACGGCGGCAGAGAGATTATGTCTCCTGATGCCTGCTCGGTGGCAGTGTAAGTGCACACCGAGCCCGTCCTACCTTTTCCACCGCTGAGCGGAGGAACTCCGACCCTAGAAAGGGTCCCACCATCGTGATTTTTTACCGAGGTTTTCCTCCTCAATGCTCCGAAGAGCGAAGAACCAACAGAGGATCCGACAGACACGCCCGCTCTGTTGCACCAAGTCTCGGCCGAATTGCCGAAGAAAGTGGCTTCCTCTTCGTGCTAGAATATTAGCCGTTGGCAGTGATGAACACCATCGCCAACGTTACCAGGGTGCACCACGTGGAGGTTTTCTAGCCCAGCACCCCCCTCAAGTCTACACTACGTCAACCAAAAGAAAAAATCAGCGAAGAGATGTCGGCGATCTCGCAGTCTCTTTGCCGACGAGTATTCCAAAATTTCGATGCTCGCTTAAAAGAGTACAAACATCGAAACAGTAATCATTTAGACGATGTAATTTTTACAAAATAAATTCTAACTAATTAACCTTCTTGTAATTGAACAATTTTTATAATACATCAAATGGTTATTTAATACGATTTTTTCAAACCACCTTCATTTTTCTGAAGCAAGTACAAATGCTTCAGAAAAAATGATGTTTTTTTGTCCGAATCTGCTTACGTATGCTTATAACAAAATGAATTTAATACAGAACGTATATTACACTAATTATGCTATGGGTTACATTATCAGCTCAAAGCTCCAAGGCAATGGCGTGTAAAGGTCTGCAGCCGTTAGGAGCGTTGGCCCATGTTGATAACAAGTCACTAACAATGGACAGAGTCGTATTTTAGATAAAAAAGTGATGACATCAGAGTTTCTAGACAAGAATTTCGAAAAGTAATATACATTTTTGTAATGGTATTATCAATACCATTACATGTATAGCATATTTATATAGTCTGTGTGGTGACCAGTGTTACCACCCCTACTCATCCCGTGGGTGTCGTAAAAGGCGACTAAGGGAACTAAATATGCAAGACAAAATCATTATAAAAAGAAGGAAAACTCGAAACAAAACCTATTCCAACCCGTCTGGCCAGCTTGGAATAGTAGGCCAAAACCTCCTTACTAAGGAGAGGCCTATGTCCAGCAGTGGACTGTAAAAGGCTGTTGATGTTGAAGATATTTATATTCAAATAATTTTCTCTACACTAACTTCCATGTTCCTTATAAATATTTTAATGAATACATTCGTCTTTTAAGATCACAACACTGTCACAATATTTATTTAGAGAAGTAAATAAATCATAACTATTTCTTATTCTTATTATAGAATTGTCAGTAATGAATTTTTTGTTTAAGTATCGTTGGCACTAAAAAGGCGCCATTTTAAATTATTATATTAAGTCTAACTATTGACACTTGAGGACTATACACAAATCTAAGACGGTTAGTTTTAAAAAAAGGCAGTTTCACAAATATTTCCTCAGTTATTTACTTGATTAACAATGTCAAAGCTTTTTGTTCACTTTTAATAAATCAAATCATGAAAACCCAAAGCCGGATGTTTCATTAATATGTTCAAAATTTGTTACCTTGTGTTTTATTTTCATACTTTTTTTTTATAGAAGCCTACCAAAATGACCCTATTCTGCCTGATGGAAAACATGAATTCAATCCAAGAGGAGTGGTTGCCATACTCACTGCGAATGAAGACAATACAGTATGGCGACACACGCTATGGTGACCTAGTAAGATGCTTCTTCACGCCCCGCTTAAAGCACCCAGGATCCTAGTGGGAGGCAAATATATAACCGTCAATTATATTAGATCAATCAAGTAAATAATTAAACAAGTATTACAATAACATAATGTATTATCAAGTAATAGAAAACTTGCCTAGCTGAAATTTTTTCCATACTATTTTTTTTGCGTCGTCAAATCACCAATCAAACAAAATTAATACGTCCTCCAGATAAATCAGACAGCCCTTCACGCTGTACGTTCACCACGTAGTAACACGTAGACAGCGTCACGTGACGTGGGTCACCGTGATTAGGGGTGACGTGATAGGCTCCGTGACGCGAGGGCAAATCTGACAACCAACTGAATGGGATTACTGGTATAAAATTTATTTTGACCTTAGTATTGTTATTTTGATGCGATCAACACATAATTCTGTCATATAATACAATAATATTATATAATTATGCTGATATAATGTTATATTTAATCGATTTTAAGGAGTAAGTGTAAATGTATCTTGAAGTATGGTAAGACGCAATTAGATCGATGATACTTTTTGAGTAGGTAATTATTAATTATATACTTGTAAAAACCTATGTGTCACATGGAATCCAGGTGTTAGAGTAAGGTAAAAAGGTTAATAAAACACTGAATGTGTATTAACACACCACTGAAAGAGCAACCCGCCTACCGACAACAAATCAACATTAACAAAAGTGATATATGGCTCACGGCCGGTGTTACACCTTCATATTCATACCGTTTTTGGAAACATATGAGCCGGTGAAGTGCTATGGAAATTTTGTGAAAACTCCGATCTCATAACTTAGCGGTAAAACAAAAAAAGTTTCTAAAAAAAGCACCTCAATGCAGTAACAATTTTAACAAAAACGCTTTGAGGCTTTAAAAATGCACAAACACTTAACACGAGGGCTTCAAGGGCCATGAAAATTTCAACAGCAAACGGAAATCGGTTACAGGTGGCCGGTAAATTCGCGAGCCGGATAATGTTGGTATTACCGCGCACCCGCCACCCGGCCAACGCGAAATATGTTTATCTGTACTGTTGTGTTTGTTACGGTGTTGTGTTTATTACAATATTTTATTATTTATGAGTTAAAGGTATTGGGAGCTCAGCGATGGACGTAAGAAAACTATATTTTATTTCAATGCTAATCTAATATAAGAGCTAAGATTACAATGATGATATTTTTACTTAACTGTAAACTGTGCTCTTAACCTGTTAAATAATTTAACTATAGGTTTAAATTGTGTTTGGGTGTAATTTATGTATAATATGTATGTATTTAGACATATATAAGTATATTTATCAGTAGTTTGATTATCATACTACAGGCTTTTTTTTTATATATATTAAGAGTCTGCCAAAGTGACTCTACTCTGCCTGATGGAAAGCATGAATAGAATCCAAGAGTTGTGGTCACCATACTCATTGCAAATGGAGACAATGCAGTATGGTGACCCAGGCTATGGCGGCCTAGTGAGATGCTTTTTCACACCCCGCTTAGGGACGTGAAAGGCATGACAGTCATCGTGACAGTGTACGGTTTACACAGTTACCACGATAACTGTCACTCCTGCATCAATGGTCTCACACTCATCATCGAAACACGACAGCACGGATGCTGGCGCTTTAGGTTGGTCTTCTGTGGGAGGGTAGTACTGCCCCGGTAGAGCCGGCCTGCTTGTGCTGAAATCAGCGTGGCTCTACTACCTACCTAGGCTTTGCGTAGTTTGGGATCAAACGGCCATATGTGAGATGTGTGAGAATATTACATTATTTATTGTTAAGTTAACCGCAATAACTTTATTTTTTTCATAAATAAGACATTTGCTTCAATATTGTTTGATTCTAACTGAAATCTTAGTATTTATATCAAATAAGAATCAAAATGGTCACGATAGATGGCCACAAACTTCAAATATAAACGTAAATGTTATAGAAATAATCTGAAATGTTTCAAACAAAGTAGTGTGTGTAGTAGTGAAAATATATCCTCTGACTTTTTGACTGCCTCCTCTTTGGTGGAAAACTTTGGTACGAACTATCGTTTAACAAAAGTCATTTAAAATCATTTTGGTGTTATAAATACTGTTACTCATACATTTTGTAGTTAGAGAAAATAGGAATTAATAATTATTTCTTTTTAAAAAGAAATACCGACTGTATTGTTCATTTTTTAATTTCCAGCTATAGTGGTGGAATATTTTCCTTAAATTCGTAAACTAAGTTCAGCAATCGTTTTATTACATCAGTTATACGTAGTCACACGAGCCATAAATGCAGTTTCCACAGAACCTAACAGTTGATGTTTCAAAAGAAAATTGAGTTGACTTGAAGTTCAGCTGCAAATTTTCTGGAAAAAAATTTCGTGGAAATATCCAATCAACGATGTTCTTAAGACGCTCACAGGTGGTCCCTAAACATACGCCGGATAATGGCGGCTGTTATGGATAATAAAACCATTCGCACGCCCCCAACCGGCTTGATCCGGATCTCAGGTGAAATGGGCGTATTATGTGACTGATATGGCTGTACCACATCAGTGTAAATTTACTCTTGAGGTAACCTGTCGATGTGAAACAATTGTGTGAGAAATAAATTTTGTTCTTTCTTCATTACATCAATAGCCTTTAATAGTCCACTGCTGGACACAGACCTCTCTTTAGACAGGAGGTTTAGGCCTACTATACCAGTTGGTATAGGGTTTATATTAAGTTTTCTTTCTCCTTGTAGTGATGTTGTTCTGCGTAATTATATAGTTGTAAAGGAATGGGCGTTTGTCTTCCATCTCACCTGATGGAAAGTGTAGATGAAGACGAAGGTGGTACACGCCCATCCAAAAGAAACCTGTTCACTCTACTCTTAAAGGCTCCAGAGTTTAACTTATCACGAAAAATAGACCCAGGCAGGTCGTTCCAAATCTTCGCGACTCTCACCAAAAACGAGCTGTCATACCGTTTAGTTTGACTTTTGGGTATGTCAACAACGTGTAGATGAAAGTTTTGCCTGCGCCTAGTAGTCCGATAAAGGAATGGAAATGGCTCAATCAGTTCGAAAAGAGCCTTCGAGCACTCTCCAAAGTGTATCCTATAAAAAACCGATATGCTGGAGAAAGTCTTTATTATTGTCCTCTGTAATTTGTTCTCTTTATCGCCTCTTACGACACCCACGGCATAAATAGGGGTGGTAATACGCTGTATTCTTAATCTGTCACCACATGGAATTTATTTTTGTTTCTTTTAAGTAACTAAAAATAGCCCAGTAGATAATTTAGGGATGTAATAACTACATAAGTTTTGGATATTTTGTTTTAAATATTTTACTAGCTATTGCACGCGGCTCTACCCGCGCGTATGTTGATTATAGTGATAAATAGTAGACCATGTACTCCCTGAAGAATCAAAATATCTTCATGCCAAAATTTCACTTAAATGGATGCGGTTTAGCTATATAAATAGATAAAGATATATTTACTTTCGTATCTAAATTTATGAATATAAACATTGTATGGTAGGTGTTTCATGAGTAGACGCTTAATAGCGCTTCATTGGGCCAATCTTATCATGATAGCTTTTAAACTATTCGTCCAAGTAACTTAGTGTTTTACTCAAAGTTCATCTATGTTAAATACTGAAAGCACCACACTAGGCCCCATAGCGTGGGTCGCTATACTGCATTGTTTTCATTTGCAGTGAGTATGGCGACCACCGCTCTTGGATTCTATTCATGCTTTCCATCAGGCAGAATAGAGCCACTTTGGTAGGTTTCTTAATTTAAAAAAAAAAGCAACGAATTATCAATTTTGATAAGAATTCAATGACTACTCTGAAATGTGCACTATGAAGTATTTGTGTTTTTGGCTTATGGCTGTCTATTTATAATATATTAACTTCCACGTAAAGTTAAATATATGCTGTCGTGGTCTCTTATTTACATCTATTTAAGACAAAAAGTCTCGCGGTGAGCTTATTTTTATCGTGTAACCCGAATGGTTTAGGCAGCGCGCGTCAAGTTAATTCTTAGACGGCAATAATTTTCTGGCTTACTTGGTACTTATCATTATAATATTATGACCAAATTAAACGAAATATTTATAAATAGTACAACTTCTGCTGATTTAAAGTTACATCTAAATCCATTCAGTAGTTTTCACACATCCATCTTCACGAACTTTCGCGCTTATAATATGAGTAGGATTTCAAATACATACATACAATACATTTCTCAGAAGGCGAATTTTGGGTGCTTAAGAAACTAATCCGGAGAACTACTGGGCAAGTGGGACTATAATTTAAGTCACGCTTACGTAGTCCCGCATACACTACTAACTACACAAAGCGATCCAAACACTGCCACGCTCTGACGTTGCAGGCGTGCAGATTTGCAGCATCATACAAATTTTAATGAATGTATACAATCAAAACACGTGTATACGAGTACATATTTCTCTGCACGGCACCTGCAACACTGCGTGTGATAGCTTTTTAGTGCATTGCAAAACTCATGTTTTCAATGAAAAGAGAGATACTTTGAAACAACGTAAGAACACGCACTCTCGCGCTACGCTAGTGCTCTAGTGCCGCTACTAAACGCCTAACAGTAGCGATTAAGACACCACTGCCAATACCTTCGAGAATAGTAGCGTGAGTGTCTGATAAATCGACTATTGAAAACAAAGCCAAAGCCAATTCACGATCTACGAAACGAATGGAATTTTCCAATGTCTCTAATATTTCTGAATATTTCGCTAACTCAATAAAATCCTCAGACAGATCCGATCTACCCTCATTTAGGGAAGGCTCAAGATATCAAACAGTACGTAATTTGTAGGTACCCCAGAGGGCGCACGTGACACGTGGGTTAAATTGACCCCCACCACTTTATCATGAGCCAAGATATTGCGGAACCTTTCTCACTTTTAATATCGTTATTGGACCCTAAGGGCCTGTACCCATTAAATATAAAGTTCTTGTAAAAATGACTTTTTACCCGAGGTGATGTAAGCTGCTATTGTATGTTCTAGTACGTATGTTATCTTTAAAGATTTTATTCCTTCAACATATGTATTTTACTTAAATAAAGTCATTTGATGTCTTGGTAAAGGTAGGTAGTATAATTCTACCACAAATAACTTCTGCAATAACGAGATTAATTGACGTAAATTTCAAGTTTCGTTCTACCAAATTACAAAACAACAGCAAATCATTCTAAGACGTATTGTTGTATTTCATTACAAATTACAAGATCAATTGACAGTTTTTTATGATTATTTTAGATCGAACAATATTCCAATAAAGTATACTTTTAGTCCTAACATAAGCGTTTGGTGAATTAGCTATTTGTAAAAAGTATTTTAGTGCCAATTTCTAATTGTACAAAGTTTTCGTAAATTCTCTAATTTGTTTCTTTCTTGTTTGGACGTGTAGGATCAAATTAAAATACTTTTAAGAAAATGTGTTCCATCCGTTTTATTTCAATGTTTGAAATCCTAGTGACCCCTCACACTCCAGGGCCTCCATTCATGTAGATTTAGTTTTCCATGAGACAATATAAAATAATTTATTATTTTACACAATATAAAATAATATATTTATTTATTTTAATCTATGGTAAAACCCAAAATCTACGTTCCAAAAGTAACAATGTTCTTAGTACATACATACATAAAGTCAGTAAATTTCCCAGAGGGGTAGTCAGAGACAATTGATTTTACCATGGTCCTAACACACCTCTTTTGCTTCGTCCACATTCATCAATGTTGCATGCATACTCGTCGGTTTTTGGTAATTTTCACAAGAGAACTTCAGAACACCACCAATTTTATCGATACACACATACACATAGGTGTGTGTATATGCGTGTTGAATGCTCTTAGTCCTATTATTTTTATTATATTTAAAATAAACTTAGGTATTTTACTTGGGACATGTACATCAGGTCTTCAGCCCCGACCTAGAAAGATAATTTCGGTAACATGTTGTTTATGCTATTTATTTTAATGTTATTTTTATCTCTTTATTATGTCGGTACATCGAAAGGAATAGCTAAATTGAAAAGTCGAGACGGTATTCAGGATTATAGACGTCTAGACATGTTGATGACGTAGATTGTCTACCTAATGGCAAAGAAATTTTATATTCTAAGTCACTGCCTTTATTGAATAACATCTGACCTTTAAAAGTACTTTTATATCTGTGAACTAGAATCTAGAATTATCGATATTTTTTCGACCAAAAATTGCTGTCAAATAAAGTAAAGTGGTGACAATTTTCTGTTCTTTACAGTGATTTTCCATTCAGAAATTTTATTTCAATAACTTCACTTACGACGTTAATATTTGGTGTGGGTATAAAATTAGGACGAGCAACTTTAACACAAAGGAGGATGACTAAATTTCCAAATATTTGTGATGTCTTCCAAACATAATTAAGCCTGATTACGTGAAAATTGATGTTTTCATCATCATATACAGCAGCTATGACAACTTTTAATACTCTATTGCTGGACTTAAGCCTCTCCTTCGAAAAAAGGTTTAAACCTAATGTGGAGGGATGAGGTATCATGCCCCTCCGACACAAAGGGAGGATCCTCCTACCAGGCGAGGTGATCATGCCTGGCGAGCCACGGCCCAACGGTTGATGTTGGGATGTTGTATATATGTTAATTGCCACGCGAATCTCTGTTTCGCGACACAGGATAGCAGTTGCTTAGTAGTTCATCATACCACGTTGTTCAATGCATCTTCGCTAGATGGCGCTGTTATATATTTTTGTTTCTGCTATAATGTGGAATTCGGCACACCTACTATATTAAGCTGACCAGTGTGATAGGTGTAGGGTTTGTTTCCAATTTTTCTTCTTCTAGCAGTGATGTTACCCTGCGTAGTTTGTTCCTTTAACCGCTTTTAAGACTCCCGTAGGATAAATAGTGGTGGTGACAGACAGTGTTCTTAATCCGTCACTACACGGATACTCTACTAAGAAAATAAATAATTATTAATTTACAATACAAACCCTTGAGTTTCAATCAATCAACCTATCGCCGTCCACTGCTGAACGAAGCTCTCCCCCAAGGAATACCAACTATCCTGGTCTTGGGCAATTCGCATCCATCCGCTACCAGCCACCTTCTTCAAGTCGTCGGTCCATCGCGCCGCAGGGCGCCCTACACTACGTTTGCCCAATCGTGGTATTCACTCTAGTACACTTCGGCTCCAGCCACCATCGGTTCGTCTGGAGGTATGGCCGGCCTACTTCCACTTCAGCATACTTTTCTTTTTGAGTTTAATTTTTATATTTCTCGTATTATCAGTGTCACTCTTATACTTTAGATGAATATACGACAACTACAAAAACTATCAAAAAATAATTTTTTTATAAGCCTAATTTACTATTTATCTACAGCTTGCTTTCTATCTGAATATAAATTGATTAAGATGTCATTAAAGTCTTCTAGGTAGTAGAGCCACACTTTCAGCACGAGCGGGCCGGTTCGACCGGGGCAGTACTGATTTTTAGTCAGTAATATAGCATTAAACGACCCGAGGAATCACGAGTACGACAATCGAGGTACCGACGCTTGCTGCTGCTGCAGCTGGAGATCTTTTCCTTAATCCTGAGGAGTGAGGGGGAGAGGTGTATATTACATATATGGCAATGTACTTATGTCCCTTGAGTTGCAAGTGTCTGTACGCGGCGGTTGTCGCCTATCGTCGGGGATACCTTGTTTACACTCTTCCACCTAGCCTTTATTAATCCGAAGATTATTTTGGAATCAGCTACTAGTTCAACTGGTTTAACCAAAATTTCAGTTTTTCTACGGAGCGACTAGTATCGGACCTCCGCAACCTTGAAGGTTAACTGTGTTTTAGAGGGCGCTGACTTTCCAACGATTGTCATGGATGTTCACGACAATCTGGACTGACGACTTAACGTGCATCAAGGCACAGGCGTGTAACACCGCTAAACTATCATACTCCAGGCTCTTATTAAGAATTTCTTGTAAGAAAATAGTGTTTACTCTTTTTTTTTTTTTTTTTTTTTAACGTGTGGAAACCCCCTCGGGCCGTCACCCCACCGGGGTTTACGGCGGGGTGGTGTGTCGGAATCGGACCGACTAAAACCACACGGTGTGCCACTCTGCGCCTGACATAGAAGGGATCCGGGAACAGCTGTTATTACGACATCCAGATCCCTCCTGGCGCCTGCCCGCTACCGCGAGCACCTTCTGCGGATAACCTCTCCATTTAGGCGACGTACGGCACACGCGGACGTCACCTCCTCGCGGTTGGCCACTATAGCGGATGGAGGGGAAAACCCGTCCCGTCCACCCGCAGCCACACTCAAGGCGGCATGAGGCGCTGGTACGCGCGCCTCCGCCGCCCGGTTCGCCGGCGGCGGATTGGGTCCGAGTGGAGGTCGTCCTCCCGGGCCCTCCCCGCCGTCTCCTTCCGCGAAATTACGTCTTCGCAGAAGGTTGCGACCGCGGTAAAACAACTGTCGCTACCGACCATGGAGCGTATGACGGCCGGTAGCGAAAGATCTCCTCCAATAACTGCAGTGAGGACCCCACGCTGCGCCGCCCAGGCGGAACAAACCGCTAGCGTGTGCTGAGCCGAGTCCTCACTGCAGTCGCAGTGGTGACAGGCGGGACTCAATTCCCTCCTGGCGACCGAGTGCAGATACTTCCCGAAGCAACCGTGCCCGGAAAGGATCTGCGTCAGTCGGAAGGAAAGGGTCCCGTGCTGTCGCCCCGCCCACTCGGCGATGACCGGCTGGAGAGCCTCCACGGTGGCAAAGCCAGCACGTGGATCCTCCAGCCGGGACGACCAACGAGCCATCGTGGCTTGACGAGCGGCCTCTCGCCACTCGCGTATCTCTTCGGGCGGGGGCCGGATGCCGCTACTCACCCGGAAGTCTGCCGTTCGCCGATAAACTTCGGCGAGCACTTCCGCCTCCAAATCCCACGGGGGAGTTCCGGCTAAGGCGCACGCCGCCTCCGTCGATATAGTGCGGTAACCGCGTATGGCTCTAACCGCCAATATCCTCTGAGGACGCCAGAGGCGAGTCCTATTCTGGGCGGTCAGAGCCGCCGCCCACACTGGTGCACCATACAGCGCCATTGACCGGACAACCCCCGTGTATAGCCGTCTCGTCGCGACGCTGGCTCCACCCAAATTGGGCAAAAGTCGCCCAAGGGCAGAAGCAGCGCCGACCAGCTTTGGAGTACCGACCAGCTTTGGAGTACCGACCAGCTTTGGAGTAAAAATAGTGTTTACTCAATCCAACCCAATCGATAATCATAAAATTTTGTTTATCGTTGCTAAAGTATCAAAGGCATAACGATTAACAAAATCTATAGCAACACAGGCAAAGACACGGGTAGGAAACAGTTATTTATACTTGATTTAAAAATAAATATTCACTCAGTCCCCGAAACATTTGTGATTAGTAATATATAAATGTTAACAAATTAATGCGTTTGCTTACGATCTTACAGCGTGAGGTTCGCGTCCTTATCTCTCGTTAATTAATTAACTCACCAAAGTAAGGCGGCGCTGTGGGACGAGTCATGTTGCAGGGTAGGGTCTCAGTTACAGCGGCCACTTAAAAACTGTGGTACAATTTACAAGCGTATTGTATATAACTTAAATATAAAAGTAAGATAGATTAGAAAGGATAATTAACTGTACGAATGGCGTAGTGATTTAATTGGTCGTCTTGCCGTTTCGACACACAGGACCACACTTTGTATTATTCAAAAATTGTTGTTCTAAGTGTAGGTGCTCTTCGAGTCCATTTCGTAGGCCCATTGATGCAGGGGTGACAGTTATCGTGGTAACTGTGTAAGCCTTACACTGTCACGATGACTGTCATTCCTTTTACGTCCTCAAGCAGGATGAGAAAAAGCATCTCACAAGGCCACCATAGTGTGGGTCACCATACTGCATTGTCTGCATTTGCAATGAGTATTTTGACCACAACTCTTGGATTCTGTTCATGCTTTCCATCAATCAAAGTCACTTTGACAGGCTCTTAATGTAGAAAAAAAAAGCATATGTCTGTAAAGCCCCTCATAAAGTTAAATATATTCCAATTGCTTATCTTTTTAAGAAAAAAGTACTAATTGTTTGCATGTTTTTAATAACTTTATTTATAACTAGCGATATTTTTTCAGTGACACACAAAAGGAATAAATACATTTGTGGCTCTTGGTTTAGAAGTATCTATGGGCAAGGTAATCGCTTATCAACAGGTGAGCCGTCTAATCATTTATTCACTACACCATAAAAACTGTGTCCAACAAAATAATTATAAAAATACGTAAAATATTGTTATCAATAACAACTTCATAACATTTTACTACATACTTAAAACCAATTGGAAGTTCGGTTCTCACACCCCATTAATGCCACAATTAAAACCCGCACGTTACTTTTACACTTTGAAATGAGTTTAATTTATTTATGCGCACATACTTATATAAACTAAACCCAAAGATATCTCGAGGGACACTTTTATTCGTCGTTATCTCTGCTCGGGATTAATTACTTAATGCGCTGGCGACAAATATCTGCCATTACTGATGTACTCGTTTCTGCTTCTGCTCTGTCTTGTTGATCTAGCGGTTAGGTTAGGTTAGCGCACGTGACTGAAATCGGACTTGAGGTCTCGAGTTCGATTGCCGGGTCGGGTCTAAAAGTGTCATAGAGTTTTTCTAGTTACAGAAATATTTAATAACAGTCAAGAGTTTTGAAATTCGGATTTTAATCCCCGTGCCTCGGAGAGCACGTGAAGCCATTGGTTCTGCAACTGATCTCTAAGTATCTCTCCAGTCGTGTCGGATAACCGTCCCGCCGGCTCTTGAGAGTGAAGGAACAGAGAATGTACCTGTGTTTGTGCACACGTTTGTGGACAATAATATCTTCTGCTTAGTTGAGCTCTGTTGAGACTGGTCGCCGTGGCCAAAATTAGCTAGGAGTCCATAAACATCATCACAAGTTTATTTTAATCAAATATGAGTAGCATGAGTAATTGAGACTATATGTCCTGATATCGTCAACGTAACTCAAGTAATTTCTGAACTAAAGACACATCAGAGTTAAACTATATCTTATTTCATTGATTTGCAATGTAACACTAGAAAAAGGATTTCATCTTTTCTATTAACAGTCCTGTTGGGTACTGGAACTGGTACTGACTGCTAATCTAGATGGGTTCAATTCCCACCCGGAATAAATATAGTGATGGGTGCTATCATATGTTTCGTGTCTAGGTGCAATTTATTCATAATATATATGTATTTAGAAATATATACGTACGTTTAAGTATTAGTCTGGTTACCATTTTTTTTCATCGTGTGGAAACCCCCTCGGGCCGTCACCCCACCGGGTTTTACGGTGAGGTGGTGTGTCGGAATAGGACCGACTAAAACCACACGGTGTGCCACTCTGTGCATGACATAGGAGGGATCCGGGAACAGCTGTTATTACGACATCCAGATCCCTCCTAGCAGTAGTCTGGTTACCATAGTACAAACTCTACCTAGTTTGTGAACAGACTACCGTATGTAAGATGTATGAATTTATTATTATTCTACAGATGACTTCACTTAAAGATAAAAATACTACCTAGTGCTTTTCTACCGGTATTCACATTTTTATACTCTATTCTATCTGATTCCATCTCAATCTATGACAATTGCAAAGTTATGACAATCACAATCATTTAGCTCTTCAACACGGTTTTGTAATGCAAATTACGCGAAAATATCCGCATTTCTTGCGCTGTTTCACACTCACGATATCTTACGAAGTTAAACTGTGAAACTTCTTAAACAGTAAAATAAAAGTTGATATTTCGGCGTCACTGCGACCAACGGACCGGTATATCACGTTACAGTAAGTTGGGGTTCCAGTGGCAGAGATGAGATATTAAATTGTTACCAGAGATTATCTGGTGATAGAATGGAGCAGAATATTTAAATGAATGAGTAATTTTGACAATTATAAAGGACCAACAGAGACGCAAATGATCATTTAACTCATTGATAAAGGTCCATTATGGGAACCGAGATCAGAGTCTGTTATAATTTCCCATGCACACTATTTCACTTGAAAGACTTTTCAATGGTTATTAACAGTCCACTGCTGGACATGGCTGGGCATGGCTTTCCTTAGGGACGAGGTTTTGACCTCCCGTTGACTTCTCGTTTTCCTTCTTTTTGCAGTTATATTGTTCTGTGCAGTTTGCTTTCTTAGTCGCCTCTTATACCCACGGGATGAATAGCGCTGTTGATACTTCGTGTTGTTAAGCTGTTATCACACGGATATATTAAATAATGAATTCACTCCTTTTCACCTTGAATTTCTAATTTATCTAGCTATTAGAAATCCTAGCTCTTCAGCCACAGGGTTCCGGATTTAAATTTAATTGCCATTTAGGACAAATATTTGTGTGGTTCTTCTATATAACGTGTGCACTTATTTCGTAGTATACAGAACTCAGGCATTTTAAAGGTATACGCTTAATTCCCATATATATACGTAAATAAATTAAATATACAATATACATAATGAGTATGTTGATAAACATTTGTATACCTTCTCAATGCATATGTATGAACGTGCAAAGGTCATCAGACTTATCAGCGATCTACTTTGAAATGAGACGGCTATGAGTAGAGTTAAATAAAAAATACATTCCCTTGCCTATCTCGATAAACATTGCTACTTAAACAGTATAACATAAAGTACCTAATTTACATTAATTCATTACAAAATGACCAAATCCTTACAACACTCGTAAAACTAAAATAATTCACGCGTAAACGTTCACTTCGCACCTCCGAACGCCACAACAAATTAATTAACAGAAGTCCAACATGATCAGAAACGAAAAAATAATAAAAGAATATCTACCATCTCATATTCGGATATCGTATCTCGGAACTAATTAGCCGTTTGTCCGTCTGTCTGCCTGTCGACGTATTTTTGTCCATACCGAGTGATATTATTAGACGGTGTTTGTTCGTTCGGAGTTATTGGACAGCTTTAGTAGGTAGTTCAATAAGGATAATGGATTGTTTGGGGTTGTTAGGAGTTAATTGAATATAAAATATTTGTAGATCTATTGGTAGTCAAAGTATTTGGAGGAGCTGATGTTATTTTGGTTGGAAGAAAATGAACGTTACTTCTTGATCGTTAGACTTTAATGTATCGTGGCCTATCAGTCTACTGGTTAGTGATACTAACAATTGAATTATGATGAGTTCTTAACATGTTAGTAATTATCTATAATGAGTAGGTATTTAGTAACATATAAGTATTTTTGACTGCATACTGGAAAACACTGCATTGGTAGACATCGTGCCTACATAAAGGTGATCCAACGTAGTGAGGGTCGCGGTAAGCCTTGGGAGGTGTCTATGTCCAAAAGTGGACATCTTTAGGCAGAGAATGCGATGACGATGATAATGAAGTACGTTTATCAGCGGTTTGTATTCATTCGCGGTAACTAATATAAGATATGAACAATTTTAATACTTATTTTACTTTAAATTCTTACCCTAATCGACTCGTTTATTTAGAATTAAAGGACTCTACTAGATTATCTTCTAAAATAAGGTTGCGGTGATTTTAAATTGGATGTCTGACGCAAAGACTTTTTGAACCACAACTTATAAAAATTAATTCCGCACAGTACAGCAAACTCTTACATATTACGACGTTCCATCGTTCTTACTATAGAAGCTGAGTAAACTTTTGGACGTGTGGAGGAACGGGTGTCATGTCCCTCCAACAGAAAGGGAGGATTCTCCAACCAGGTGAGATGATCATGCCCTATGTGCCACGGCCCTAACGATTGATGTTGGGATGTTGTGTATATGCTAGTTGCCGCGAGTATTTCTATATCGCGATTAGTAGTTACTTTGTAGTTCATTACTCCATAATGCGGTGTGTAGTACGCAAAAGTCGCCACAGATACGATACAACTTGAAATCACATCATCATATCTTTTAAGCACAGCTAGTATATTTTTGGACCGTTCGGAGTCGAGACGTCATGGTGACCGAGTGCTCGTTCTATTTATATATAATTAAGTTACTCGTAAGCTACTAATCTACAGTTCTCGTAATTAGAAAGCTTGGCTTTTTTAGCATAGAGAATTAGCATTATAATTCAACACGATAATCTTCAGGTAACGCTATCAGAAGGCGATGATGTGATGGAAGCTTCAACATAAATACTTGAATTTTGAATTATTTTACTTGAATTTTAATAGATTTCTTTTGATTTAATATGTCTGTAATTGATTTATGTAAAAATGCCGCTAAAAGTGAAAGATCGAGTAGCTGTAGCACTGAAACTACTGTCCATCTTTTTACCTGGTCTTTAACACGCTTACAACACGCACTAGGCGTCGACGCTAACGTGATTTAAATCATTGTTTATGTGGAGAGGACACTTGACCCCCATAATAGAGTCTTCTTAACTTTTTCACTTCGCACACACGTATCACAACGTGTTATGGTACATTTTAGCGAAGCAATCCTAAGGTATTTGGGTCAATAGATTGACTAAACTGAGTACAAGTTTAAGTTTTTATTAGCGTGACATATATATTTTATTAGAGATATTGAAATACCTACGAGAGTTAATGATGGCAGTGAATAATACGATGATTCTTTTTATAATAGTGGAATGTATAATAAACAAATAATAAAATGAATCTTCTTCTCTACGTTAAGATCTCAACTGCTGCTGCAGAAATAGTGAAAACAAGCGATATATAAATAAAATTTCAAGATCAAAAACAGAAGACCCACGGATTTGTTGGAATAGTGGTTATTGGCCCTGCCTTACCCAGAGGTTGTGGGTTCGATTCCTGCCCAAGACAGTTATTAGTGCAATGAGAACGATCATTTGTTCTGTGTCGGAGAGTAACTTATCTATAGTATGTATATATCTAAAAATATATAAGTATGTTTAGCAGCAGTCTGGTTACCATAGTACAGGCTGGACCTAATTTGGGAACAGACTGCCGTGTGTAAGATTGCTGAAAATGTCATTATTATGTTACTATTTATTTCGCATTTATATGCATAAGTGACAAGTATACTGACAAAACGTAACACATGGAATTAATAACCCGCCAAAATAACAGCAAATTGAATAAAAATCAACGAATTACTTATTATATTTCTATGAGTTGTGTTATCTTTTTTTATATACTTAAATTTTTATAACTTTAATTTGGTTCTTTCCAACCTCATATTGATTTGAAAATATTTTT
Organism: Hypercompe scribonia; assembly: GCA_949316085.1. Classification (NCBI taxonomy): domain Eukaryota; kingdom Metazoa; phylum Arthropoda; class Insecta; order Lepidoptera; family Erebidae; genus Hypercompe; species Hypercompe scribonia. The sequence goes on from OX438983.1 coordinate 953,460, forward strand.
AAATTAATCAAGTTTATTTTCAATGAGTTTAGGATGATGTTGACATAACATTCACATAAGAAAATGATAGATACTTTCACATGAAAGTGTGCGTAGTTCAACAGACCTAATGTGTATTTTAGTATAAATACATACACATCATCAATAAATAACACCCAGACAGAACAAATGACCATACTCATCACACAAACATTTGTCTTGGGTGGAGTTGATACCACTACCTCTGGCTTAACAGTTAGGATTAATAACCATTACGCCAACAAACCATTCACTATTATATATAAGTAAGATAAATAAAGGCATATTATTTTTGCTATATGAAGGAATATTAAAAGGAAATAGCCTTCTATCTCCAAACTATTTGTTGCAAAAGCAATATTCCCTATTACATGAAAAACATTGGACGGCCCACACTGGTCCATTTCGTAACTAAACTATAATGAAAAACACTTCAACGTCCATTTACTTCATAAGAAAGATACACCAACATATCTGAACCATTTAAAACCAACGGAAATATTTCTAGGTAACAGTATTTCTTATATACGTGTGGAAACCTTCTTGGACTGTCACTCTGGGCATGCACCATCACTGACCTAAGGAGACTTTACATTTTTACGGCAATTGTTAATATCTGTTATTTTAAGCTGCTATATTTTATAAAATACTTGAAAAACACCTTTTAAACATTAAAAACTGACGACCCGCCTCGACTTAGTACCGTCATTGTGAAAATTCTCACATTTTCTCTTCTATAATATATATAAATTATACACATAAACATTTCTCTTGAATCACTCTCTCTGTTGATAAAACCACAGTAAAATTTGTTGTGAAGTTCGAAAGGTCCAAGCGTATAACGTAACAGACTTCATTTTTTACTTAGTAAAGAAGTATATCCTGGTGTACCGACTCTAGTTAGTTGTAAACTGGATCACCATTTCTCTGGTTTTGATTTTGTCAAAACCAGAGAAATGTTGATATATAATGTCGTATAGAATATTTTGGAATGTCGAAATTTTTCAAACATGTTTGTACCGATTCGAATTTAAAACCTTACTCCGCTATTTACAAGTAAGGATAGTTTAGATTTTCTGAATTTTCAATCAATTAGAAACCTTGGCAATCAACAGAATTGGCTAATTACGTATCGACATGTGTACGATGCGACTCGGTGAGATACGGCACGGCATGACGCGATGCAGTGCAGCACAGGGCATCGACTAACGAGCCGAGCCGCTAAAGCAATCAGCAATCAACGCGCACGGAATTGAACACAGGGTTGTCCATCACGAGCTTATTTTTAATTAGTAATTAAACTCAGAATTAATTATTGATGTGTCATAATGATACTTACATTTGATTTATAAAAGTCACGTCATTTAGATTACATCTATCACTACATTATTTTTCATAATCAAAATTATTGATAATTTATGAAAATCATGAAGTCATAAACGGAAAGATCTTAAGTTCTCACAAGTCAAATAACATCAACTTTAAAAAATAATTATTAGCCTCCAAACAGTTTAAAATACTATTAAGGTAAAAAAATAATGTATTTAACATAATGTTTACCGCAATTACTCTTAAATATACATAAAAACATATTGATATGTTACAATTAGATAATTAAACATTCATTGTAAAATTTATCATCGTTTCAATGAAATATATAAATAATTATTTTAAAACATTTTTAACGAATGTACTATGAAGATATAAAACTACGAGTTCAATTAAATGTTCAAATAAAATATTTAATTGAGAACTACAAGTGTCGTAAAGTGGCAACCCTGTTCCAAAGCTCAGTAGTTTGGCACATGTGCCATGTTGTCCGCTCGTATTCAAATGTTTGTTCGAAGGCGTTCGTTTGCGTTGACCCTCTGGCCTTTCCGACTTCGGCTCGAGTTAAATTAGTCCCTTGAATATCAATATGTAGGCTAAACTTCTTGAAACTGTAATACTGTAGAGATATAATCTCAAAAGGTTAAACCTACATTAAAGCTACTAAACTGAGTTTTCGTAATGGCTTGTTTGTTTGAAGGCTTTAATCTCTGAAACTGTCATTCAAATTTGTAGTTTTATATTATTATTTTTTTATACCACGACGGTGGCAAACAAGCATACGGCCCGCCTGATGGTAAGCGGCTACCGCAGCCTATGGACGCCTGCGACACCAGGGGCATTACGTGCGCGTTGCCGACCCTTCAAAAACCTATTTACCCCCCTCTTGAAGAACCCCATGCTGTAGTTCCAAGGGAAAACCGTGGCAGGGAGCTCATTCCATAACGGGATTGTTCGCGGGAGAAAATTTCTCTGAAACCGCACTGTGCGCGACCATTTAGGTTCCAATGTATGTGGATGAGCTCCCTGACGATGGCGAGCGGTGCGATGGTAGAATGTGGCTGTGGGCATCATATCAAACAATTCTTCAGAACACAACCCATTGTAGAGACGGTAGAGCACACACAGGGAGGCAAAGTCTCTCCTAAGACTTAGTGGCTCGATACCGTCTGTGAGATCAGGATCGTCGACTATTCTCACAGCACGTCTCTGGACTGAATCGAAAGGCTCAAGCTGGTACTTCGGTGCTCCCGCCCAGAGATGACAGCAATACTCCATGTGAGGCCGAACTTGTGCTTTGTACAGTAGTAACCTTTGTGCCGGTGTGAAATATCGCTTCGCTCTATTCAGAACACCAAGCTTTTTTGATGCCAGCCTCACCTTTCCCTCCAAATGAGTCCGAAATTGGACGTCACTGGAGATATCGACACCGAGGATCCCAATACTCTGTGAGATGGTAAGGGGTGTATTCTGGAATTGTGGAACTAGAGTGAACGGGGATTTTTTAGCAGTAAATGCACAAACTTGTGTCTTAGAGGGGTTAAATTGGACCAGGTTATCCCGACCCCAATCGGAGACTCTGTGTAAAGTGCTCTCGATTTGAGACACAAGTTGTTCGCGACTTTCTACTACAGCGGTACGAGGGATGTTAGCCCGGCCCGTGTAATACGCATCTCCAGTACTATCATCCGCATAACAATGAATGCTATCTATGGTCAACATATCATTGATATGCAGCAAGAATAGTGTTGGAGATAGCACGGAGCCTTGCGGGACACCAGCGTTTATGTCCATGCTTTCGGAGCAGCTACCGTCGACGACGGCTTTTATGCGTCTGCCGGACAAAAAGCTAGCCACCCATTTGCACAAACCCTCGGGCAGGCCGTAGGACGGTAACTTCGATAGAAGGCCCCTGTGCCAGACCCGATCGAACGCCTTATATTCTAGGTAGTAGAGCCATGCTGATTTCAGCACGAGCGGGCTTGCTCAACCGGAGTAGTGCTACCCTCCCATAGAAGACCAACCTAAAGCGCCAGCATCCGTGTTGTCGTGTTGCGTTGGTGAGTGTGAGGCCGGAGGCCCATTGATGCAGGGGTCACAGTTATCATGGTAACTGTGTAAACCTTACACTGTCACGATGACTGTCAGGCCTTTTTTCCCCAAGCGGATTGTGAAAAAGCATCTCACAAGGCCACCATAGTGTAGGTCACCATACTGCATTGACTGCATTTACAATGAGTATGGTGACCACAACTCTTGGATTCTATTCATGCTTTCCATCGGGCAGAGTAGAGTAACTTTGGCAGGCTCTTAATAAAAAAAATTCAAATATAAATGATACTTTAGGCATTCGGTAGCGTACTTATTAAAGATAAAATATGTTACATAATATATGACGCTACAGTCTTTGGCAGCAGAGCAGTTATGATAAACAAGTTAAATAGTAAGAAACGGCTAGTAAAACTGACAAATAAAATCTTTGGTCGTTCTTCTGTAATTATGGTTATTATTTTCCTGCAAGTTTTATAATTTTATATTGGATTCACGTAATATAACATTAAGTATTCAGTATAGATATTAAAATATTTCAGCCGCAAACGAACTGTACATAAAAACACGTGCGCTCTTCCTCGGCATTAAGTTCAAGTTAAATATTCGCAGCTGGTCTCCATTTCAACCTCTATGTTTAAGTAGGCACAAGTTTTAGTAAGAGAACTTCCAGTAGTAGTAATATTCTTAGACTATAACGAAACGTACACCTCAATTAGAACCTGAAGTATAAAGAAAGACAGCCTTGAAGACATAACGTTCTCTGACATGTATTGACAAATCTCGACTCTGAATCTTTACTAACATTATAAATTCTAAAGTAGCTGTGGCTGTTTGTGAGTCTGTTACGCTTTCACGGCTATACTAATGCACTGATTTCAATGAAATTTTTACAGAAAATGTTTAATTCTTGAGAAACGTCATAGGTTACTTTTCACCACCATAACCGATGTACACGCGGGTTAAGCAAGCAAGCCGCTTCCTAAATATTATGTATGAATAAATTAATTATTGAAAATTATTAAAAAAAAAACATTCTGCGTGAAAAGTGTACTTTAATTTTGCAAAGAGGTGATCTTTCTATTCATGTTTTTATATTCGCACCCTATAATTCTAACAACACCTCAAACGCCAAAAACCACGTCTCTAACTCAAAATCTATCAGCCAGTTTAGGCTACTATGCCTAAAAAATAAATATATATACATAAACTTGAAAAATATAACCTTCCATCTGTCGTAGCCGGGTAAAAAACGAGCAAATCGGTTGAATAGAAAAATTAGACAACTAAAAAGAAATGTCATGATTTCTAAAGCTTTAATATTTTTTGTACCGGACAAAGTAGACACTCATAAAATAAGAAACACTTAACAAACTATGTTTCGTTCTATCAATATTTTGCTTGAACTTGAACTGAGCATGGAGAGCGCGGCGGTGACCGCTCCCTCAAGAGGCACCCACTCGATATACTGTTGAATGTCATCGTCAACCAGCGTACAGTACAAACATTAAGTTTTAAGTCAGCACCAGCAAAGTCATGAGACGGCAACTTAAAGTTATTTTGTTTCCAGAGAAATATTTAACAAAATAGAAGTTTGAAAATTGGAGCAAGATGAACAGACAAGTTAAAGACCTACTGTTCCCCAATTTCTACATGGTTTTAAGAAATACTTTAAATAGGAACCAGTGGAGACAGAACACACGCATTATATGAGGTTGACCACGATTCTTAGACGTAATCTACTGACCTCAGAAAAACTTTCAAAATCCAAAGTCAATAATGTTCCACAAAAGATTCTCAAGGAGTGAAACGTTATCAGGAACTGATGAACTTAACACAACGTATGACGAAAAGAGATTGCAGTCCTGAAAGTCGTTGTTTCTTTCTGAAAATATTTATTCTTATACGTGTAAGATATCGCCAGTTTAAATATGAAACACAATAAAGCTCTAACCAACAAAAATAGTAAGACTTCTACAATAATATTGTTGCAGTGGTTGTTAGAAGACATTGTTGTCTCCGCTCCGATGTCACAGCGCAACGTGCGGCGAACGGTGTGATCAATTCCTGCACTTGTCTCTTCACGAACTTTATTGGACGTGACTTTTATTGTGGCTTTTATATCTGTGCAAACTTATTTTAATGTTTGTTGAAGTGAAACTTCTTTATCGGAGTTGGAAAAAAATTTAGTGTAACATTTTTTCGTTACGCGTCACATTTTTTCGTTACGCGCCATCTTTTTCTTATCCCTACCACGCGTGATTCGAAGTATACTTTCTCCAGCGGAGTAGGGATTGGTAAATGTCTCCAATGTATTTTGCGGCCCGTTTTGAGTAGTTACATTTTTGAAATCCAGGTGGCGATTGCATCGACTTCGGACGGGTTTAAATTATTTTTTTGAAAAATAACGTCATAAAGAAGTTTCACTTCTTACGAGTGTACGCTAGTACACGCACACATTTTTTTTATTTTCAATGTATGTAAACGTTAATTAGTTTTGATGACTATTTACACAAACATTCGTTAGACTTAAAATACACGACTGTGTCGCTATTAGACGAGCCTAGTGGTTAGTGATCCTGTCGGCTAAGCCTGCACGGACTGCACCGTTGGCCTAGTTTAAGAGGTCGCTTTGCCGCTATCTACTGCGTTGACTGTTGAAGGTTCAAAGACCACATGGACAACACTTTGTGTGATCCACAAATTGTTGTTCTGAGTCTGGGTGTTCTTTGTGTCCGTTTTTCATGTTTGTAAAGTCCCTCGCGACACAAGATTTATTTCTTGAGCGTTGTATTTAAAAAAAAGGTAGAGGTCGTGGGATCGATTCCCATCCAAAACAAATATTTGTGTGATTAGCACGATAATTTGTTTTATATCTGAATGTAATTTATCTGCAAGATGAATGTATGTCTGAATTTACTTAGAAATATATAAGTACGTTTATCAACGATCTGGTTACTATACTACAAGTTTTGCCAAGTGGAAGGTCAGGCAGGCGTGTGTGAAATGTGTGAGGATATAGTCAGCCGCTATAAAATAACCTTATCGTGGTCGATGTCCTTTTTATTACAAAACACAATCGAAAAAACCTAACATAAATCACTGTGACCTTGAAGGGTGGCAACTAAGACTCATCTGTCTGGGTACGCGCCTTTCGTCTATCTGTCTAGATATACGCCACTTCATGGATTGTGCCAGCCTCAATCGCACGCTAGATAGGTGCTTTGATTCTATTTAAACTTTCTGCCAGGCCGAGTAAAGTTACTTTGCTGGCCATATTAAAAAAAAAAAACAAATTTCTAGTAGACATTATTGCGTAGATGTGAGATGCGATATTTACGTATCATTTGTTAAACTTTCTTTACTTAAGTACCATCTATTCTATGCTAAAACAAAAACTTGTGAAGACTAAGAGAGTGATAAATTGTATGTATTTGTTATCTTTGTATAGGGTCAGGTAATAAACCTACTGGTAAATAAACGACAAAGCCGTGTTTTCAGGTTGCGAATAAAGCAAGTGTGATGTTGTTAAGCGACGGTGAAGTGAAAGTCGCTGTGTTTACTGCATTCTACAAACAGTTGCCTCACCTGGTAGAATCTCTAAAAAAAACTCAAGATATTTAAGTAATATAAATTTACGTATCAATTAATAAACTTTGATTTATAAATGCTTACAATGTCTTCTAATTGAAATGAGGGGTTCTAATAATTTCGTTATTCATAAATCTATCTATCACTTCAAGTTTAGTCCCATTTAAATTTGAAGAGAAAATTTCATTCGCAAGGATGAAATTCAGCTTATTATTAGCAATTTACTATTATATAGGTTAGCGGCATTTAAGTCGGTGCTATGTTTTTAAAAGTATTTTATATGCACATGTTCTTATAGATAAATATGAATGACTAGACTCCAAAAACCCAAATGACCCGTCATATATTACGCAAACAATCCCGTTGTACTTTGGCCCGGCTCATCTCATATCATCGTAGGTATCTCTCACAATTATCCAATGATGCGAGGGGTAATGACGCCACGGTGTCACCGCGCGTCCGTGTAATATGATGGATGAGGACCGAAGGACGGATGCGACACATCTACACCAGCTCAACCATGATGGAGTACCTACATCGGCATTTTACAATGGGTCGTAAAATTGGTAAGAGAGAAAGGCAGTCATTGTCAGATAATGATTTATTATCGTCATTGATTTAAGGGTCATCGACTGTTTCTAGTTATTACTTGCCTTTATAGTATTATGCCTTTTTAAAACCTCGACATTTTAAAGGTACTGACTGTTTTTGTTTCCTTAAAAATCTAAACCATTACAGACGTTATTTTTTATGGTATAAGGTGCAAAATAGCAGGGAAGGGGGTCTTTGCGGATACGGTACCTCTCTTTCTTGGTGAAAACAAGTAAAGAATGACTAAAAACAAGTTTTCTGGAAGGTCTTACAATCAATCAATTCGAACTAGCCTATTTTTACAGACGGAAACAAAAACTTTCCTGTGATGGAAATTTCAACTGCTAAGGGTATGGATATATTGAATAAACCACGATTGTTAAGACAATGACATCAGAAGATTATATTAAATAATTATAAACAGGTTTTTTGTAAATTAATTAAAAACTAGTGGTATAATAAAATTAAAATATTTACATAGAAACGCCAAAAAATTACTCGTGTCATCGCTTATTGGTTCTTACAAGAGTGGCAACATTGCCATATTGAATGGCAACATTCTATATATATAAAAGAAAGTGGTGTTAGTTACACCACTTAACTCAAGAACCGCTGAACGAATTTAGCTGGAAATTGGTGGGGAGGTAGCTTAGAACCAGGAGACGGACATAGGATACTTTTTATCCCATTCGACCACGTTTCAGTCCAAAATCCAAAATCTGCTTATTATTGCCTCTAAGGCGGAACAGAGTTCGCGGAATAAGCTAGTTTATAATAAATAGCTAATACTATTTCATGAAAATATACATTAAATCTAAATCTTAAAAACAGACGACAATACAATAACGAAAACAATATTCCACAGTTATAATCTGTATTTCATTTCTATTCATTACTTCGAAGATAAAGTTACCTGCCTAATGATGAACCCTAAATCCAAAACCCTCTCGGTATAACAAAGCTAAATTGAGTCAGATTAAACTTTAGTCGTTCCTATTCAACTCACGACTTCAGTATCGCACTAACTAAACCTAACTTCAAAACCGTAGATCACAGGCGTGTATTTGACACAACATCACATACTGCCATCAAGCAGTCAAGCCGATAAACCTGTCAAATATAACTAGCCAGTTGCTTGATTAAACAATTCATACATACAGTATAATACCAGCTCTATATAGCCGTTCTAAGGCATCATTTTCATTGCGCCCTGATTGGTCATTAGGACTTTTATGGCATGTGTGGATTGAGTCGAAGGTGTGGAAATAACAAGCAAGCCAATATTGTATATAAACCGTGGACTCGATCAAAACGTTGGCTTCTGGATCGGGATGATGTGTACAGAGTTTATAATCAATAGATAAGGTGGGTCTAAGCTTTGCGGAACACTAATCGGTTTATTGCAATGTATCATGCGGATCACACTCCATCAAAACATAAATTACTCTTCAGTTTTTAACACACACATTACACATTGGTATTACTAAGATTTTTTTAATATTTGACTGTCAAAACCCTGTTTTTATATTAGTATAGCAGCTCCACGGCATGTCTTTTTGCATTAAACTCAAGTAATCAACATCATCATCTCATTTGAAAAGCGTCCACTGCTGGACAGTCTTTACATGTATTTCGAATATATTACAAAATTTATTACAATTGTGAAATGTAAAGAGAATAAATTAGGACAACTCGTGCTGGCCTTGGAAGTCACCGTTTCAGAATGGTAAATACGCTCCCGAACTAAACGGTTCGGCTCTTCCGTCCTGTGCAAATCAGTTAAAGCCTGGAATTCATTACCAGCGCACGTGTTTCCGTCCCACTACGATCCCGGGTCCTTTAAGCGGGGCGTGAAAAAGCATCTCACTAGGCCGCCATAGCGTGGATCGCCATACTGCACTGTCTTCATTCGCAGTGAGAACGGCGACTACCGCTCTTGGATTCTATTCATGCTTTCCATCAGACAGAATAGAATCACTTTGGTAGGTTTCTTATTTAAAAAAAATAAGTAGTATATATAAATGATCAATTACGAACAATTTAGTTAGTTAACAAGAATATCAGTTCGTACCCTACGAAATCAGTATTCTTATCCATTTGTTATAAGTTCTATGTGAAATAGATGCCCGATACAGAGGAATCTATTTGCGGCGGTCTGGACGGCTACTCCCGCATACCACATACATGTGTTCTCACGTGGTTTCAATTGCATATCGACTTTTCATTGCACTAATTTGTATACATTAATGTGGCCTAATTGACATCTATATAATGACTTGCTCACACTGAATGATTCATCAACACCGAGCCTAAGCCGCTGAAACTGCAAATTTAAAATTTTGGTAGATAACGAACTGTCATGATCCTGCTAAGAATATGTTTTTGTAATTTCACCTCTAAGCAGGTAAAATAAAGTACGACTGCACGGTTGGCCTAGTGGTTTTAGCGGTCGCCACGCCGCACTCTACTGTACCGAGTGTGGTGGGTTCAAATCCTACATGGAACAACACTTTGTGTGATCAACAAATTGTTGTTCTGAGTCTGGGTGTTCCTTGTGTCCGTTTCTTATGTTTGTAAAGTCCCTCGTGACACAAGGTTTATTCCTAGTGCGAGCATTGTCTTTTTAAAAAGAAAAGAAAAAGAAAAAAGATAAGTATTTAAAGTTCTTCATTTTTTAAAGATAGAAACATGAAATAAAAATAATCACGCGAGCGACGTGACGAATAGGAGCAATCAAAAGGTGTATAGAATAAAACAAGAAAAGAAACTACACCCAACTACTTAAAAACATTTGATAAAATTAACATAGCCTATATTATGTGGGCGATTTTTTCGAATCCATTGACACTTCATTCATTGAAATCGGTTCAATAGTTTAGACGTTACGGTCGATGGAACATACAAACGGACATAGACTACCAACTTAACTTTCCTTTTGTCTTCACTCTAGTCAGCTAAAAGGCTATAAGCGGTGATCACTGACTATCAGATAAAATATATGCTCCTTTGCTTACTACAGCACAAAAAAGTTACCGGCTTGGTAGTCAAAATCGCTTACTACTAGGTTAACTGTCCACTAACTAGGTAGTAGAGCCACGCTGATTTCAGCACGAGCGGGCCGGCCCGACCGAGGCAGTACTATCCTCCCACAGAAGACCAACCTAAAGCGCCAGCATCCGTGTTGTCGTGTTTCGTTGATGAGTGTGAGACCAGCGGCCCATTGATGCAGGGGTGACAGTTATCGTGGTAACTGTGTAAACCTCATACTGCCACGATGACTGTCATGCGTTTTACCTCCCCAAGCGGGGTGGAGAAGTAACTCACAAGGCCACCATAGTGTGGGTCACTCTGCATTGTCTGCATTTGCGATGAGTATGGTGGTCACAACTCCTGGATTTTATTTATGCTCCATCACGCAGATCATCACTTAGGCAGGCTCTTAATATAAAAAAAAAACAATCTAGTAGTCCCAGTAAACCAAAATTCACGCCTCTAGCACACGATGAAAAACTTCTTAAGAAAAATTCCCAATTGAAAGCTTCTCTACCTCTCTTAAATGTAACAACAGATACAAACAATAAACTTAAAAGTAATCCCAAATTTAAGATATTTATACTAAATCAGTTAATGCAATTTATAGCCCATTCGTTGTTACTCAAAACACTATATATTTCCCATTCTCAAGTGGAAGTGTAAACAAATAGTATCCTCACTATAAACCGAACCATCGAAATTAAATTTCAATGAAGTAAACATCGACGTATAGAGTCAGTTTGGTATTTTAACACACTTAACATCCTGACTACACATCATCTCTACATCTTGGCTACTGAGAATTATGTTTGCAAGCTTAGATGAACACAAATTAAAGTTGTGATGGAAATAACTATTCGGTATCTGGCCTATTTGTCAATCTTTACTAATATTACAGTGTGGTTTAACGCTCTAATCTCAGAAACTACCTGTTGACTATTAACAGCCTCGGTGACGCAGCGGTAGGGTATACGTCTGTTGTGCTTGAGGTCTCGGATTCGATTCTTGGTTCGGACCCAACGTGTGATCTGCAAATACTTGTTTCAGAGTTTGGATGTTTTCTATGTATAATATGTATGGATTTCCAAAAAACAATTATACATGTATTTATTTTAGTTATGGCGTATGGTTTAGTTATAGATGGCGTTGTGTGTTAGATGTCCGAATATTATTATATTACTTGAAAAACTGTTGTATTGTTGAATAGCCCATTTATCGGCGAAGGCTATGTAACAACCAATAGGATCAATGAGAAATGTTTCAAAAACGAGAAAAATTTTTTTCTTTTCGAGAGATGCATACGAAATTGCGTAGGTCAGCTGATTGACGGATTCATTAATGCAGAGCCTCGACTGCTGGGACTAAGGCTTGAAGACAAAACTTTTAATGTTGTGCAAATGAGAAAGAATTTTTGGCAATATCACCCCTAAGTGTATAAATAAAGAATGAGTGGTTGTATCGTTCGTCATTTTTGAAATTAGAAACATGAAACAAGAAATTATTATGAGAATGAAGACGTGGGTAATACCTAGCTTTCTGGTACAGGAGGGTTCATCGCAAGCTACTGTTTAATTTCAATGAAAATGAAATCCGCAATGTACCTAATGTTGAATAGTATATTGTCCACGTGGTGGCGGATTAAGAATACATAATGTTACCACCCCTATTCAACCCGTGGGTGTCGTAAACGGCGACTAAGGGAACAAAGTATACAAAACAACATCATTACAAAGAGAAGACTATTCCAACCCGGCTGGCCAGCGTGGTATAGTAGGCCAAAACCTCCTTGCTAAGTAGAGGCCTATGTCCAACAGTGGACTGTAAAAGGCTGTTGATGAATATTGAATAGTGTATTATTGTACAGAAGTAACGGTTTCATTTAAAGAGCTCTAGGTGTGTGTTCATTTTCTACGAGCGATCATTTCAACATGTTTTGATAATTGCTTTAACCTCCTTTTTACAATCACAATGCGCCACAGCTAAGCACACTAGACTGCGGCTAGTACCCACAGATTTAATTATACCCAATTGTCTAATATTATATTTTATATACCTAATTTTCTTCAACTGTAAAATTAAACTCAACTCAGCTGACTTAAAGTCGGCCACAAAATCGTTACTATTATTCTGAAAATAATATACCTAAGCATACCACTATCGGTATTAACCACAACCGAAGGAATCCCCTTTAATTGTGATCAATGGTAATTCAATAAATAAATAATATTTCTTAATTCTAATTGAATTATATTTACAAATGAACGAGCAATGCAAAGCGCAGTTACATATCATGTCATGTATTTGTTTATTTAAAAAAACATTATTTATTTATTTATTATTATTATTCTCTTTATTTCATTAATAAACATGTTGATTGCATTATTAAACATATAAAAATGGTAAACAATTCTAAAACATATTTAAAAATATTATTTAAGAAAATATTAGTCCGACGACATCGAGTACAATGACCAAAACACTGGTGGTTAAAGTTCTACAGACAGGAAGCTCCTGACCATACGATCCGTGTTAATGAGGACTGCCTTCTGCACCAGACCCTTGATGCAGCCTTCTAACATAAATCTCTTAAGGTGTTCGTCGAGGCTCTTGGCTATCAATCCGCAAGTAGGTACAATCTCAAGAGGTAAATCCAAGTACTTTATTTGTTTTTATTTTTCAACTTACACGAGATTTTCCTCATGTAGAACGGTAAAAGCGATAATCATTACGCGGTGCTCTAATCGATCTATCATCACAATATCAGGCTTATTGGCAACAATAGTCCTATCTGTGATAATAGATCGATCCCAATATAACGTAGCACGTCCGTTCTCAAGAACTGGGTCGGGTACATACCTGTAGTGTGGCATCTCTAAATTAACTAGTTTGTATTTAAGGGCAAGTTGTTAGTGTACGATCCTGGCTGAATAGTTATGCCTGTGCAAATACTTACCGTTAGCAAGACGAGTACAACCAAAAATTGATATTATTATTACTATGCTTATCATCGCGTATATCATGTTTATACCAGGATAACCTGTTGCTCCTCAATTTTTCATCCACTGCTGCTACTCTGATGTTTCTTCTATTGTATTTATTCCTCAAGCTGTCCATCCTAACCACACCACAAATCCATATAAATACAAAACTTTACCAAATTTTTACATTTTAATCGATATTTTCGCATCTAAGTATCAACTGTTAATATATCTTTCCATAAATTCTTGAGTATCGTAACTTCAGGTTATAAACTTCACCATAAAACGATAATGCGAATACTTGCAATATACGGGCACATCCGCTGAGCGCATACTAGTCTAAATATACTCCTACCCCCGCCGCAGTTTCCGTTCATCACAACAACATTATAAACAAACGATTTTCAGTCCTATGACATACTGTTTTAGGTATGCAACGAAGTGTGGTTAATTTTAAATTGGTTTCGGCAACTCCCTGTAAAAATTTGTGTATTTAAAAATAATTTATATATAATTTTGAGAAGTTTATTTTATTTTTATTAAAAATGAAGCTATCATATATATTAATCGAATTTTTTAACGACAATTACACATCTATAATTATAATACATATTCTGTGAAGAAACAGGTTTCATGTCACTCCAACGTATAGGGGAGATCTTTAGACGAGGCGAGGTGACATGCCTGGCAGGCCACGCCTAATAACGGGTGTTGGGAAGTTGTGTACATGATAATCGGGGTGGGACGTTTGCATATCGCGATACGGAATTAGTAGTTACTCCATAGTTCAATGCGTCTTCGTTAGATGGCACTGAAGTATATTTTTATTTCGGCTCGTACGGGTCGGTTCGACCGGGGCAGTACTATCCTCTCAAAGAATACTAATCTAAAGCGACAGCATCCATGTTGTCGTATTTTGTTGGTAAATGTCCGATCTCATACTTACCAATGAATGACCATTGAGTAAGAGGTGACAGTTATCGTGGTAAATGGTCCTTAAGTCCCCAAGCGGAACGTGGAAAAGCATCTCACTAGGCCGCCATAGTGTGGGTCGTCATGCTGCATTGTCACAATGAGTATGATAACTACAGCTCTTGGATTCTAGTCGAGCTTTCCATCAGGCAGTTTAGACTTAATTTGACAGGCTCTTAAAAAAACCATTTCGTTGGCAGTGAAAATCAGCACAAGTATGACATGATAACTTTTCCCACTGCCCTTTCTCTTTAAACGTATACAACAAAGTCAATATCAGTCGCTTGTAAATAAGGACGTGTACACACCGGCAGCTAAACGAGCACAATTCCATCTGACAGGGAGCAAGTGGTAAATGATGGATCATATGCGACGGGCGACAATCTGGCGCTTTAACAAGACTTGATGGATGGCCTCTCGGACCACTGTTTCAATTTAAATATACAAACATTATTACTAATTTTAAGATCCTGCTTTCACTCTTGAAAAAGATGAATGAGGATGAATGTTTTTCACTTTCTAATATACTAATGGAATGTCCAATAAGCACACGTCTTTTTAGTAAACAATTTCGAACTGAAGGTCTTTGGATTTCCATCGACTTTACCACTCTAGAGGAACAAGTGTTAATTTTTTTTCATTCTGATTTCCATCTTTGGGAATGTAAAAGGCATGACTGTCATCGTGGCAGTGTAAGACTCGTACATTTACCATGATAACTGTCAATCTTCTATGCCTAATGTGATCATGTGTCCTGTTTTGAACGATACTCTCCCGTTTTTCAGTTCTTAGCTCTGGTGTCCCGAAAAAATTGTCGGGACGCAAAACAGTTCCATTTTCTCGATAATCTAGTCAATAACTGAAAATTGTCGTATTACAATACTATTTAAGTCTGTAAAGCACTACAAATACACTAGGAGTAACTCTTTCTCCGTTTTATTTACAAAATAAGTGTTGGGTATGACTGAAAAACGCATCTACACATATGAAAACTTATGTTTGACAAAGTGTAAAGATTTTTTTTTTATTTAAAATCACTAAAGATCCTTTAAAAATATTCTGTGAATCATAAAAAGATTTGAGCATTTATGTCTCCAGACTACGTTCCATTTTTTGTAAAAAACACTTGACGTTGGCAAGTTTTCAATAAATGTCATCCGCCATAATCAGATTATTAATCAAATATTTGATGTTATAAAAATCAAAACACAACCAACTAAAGCAGTAAAACTCGTACAATCTATTCCTAAACACACGCTCTTTAAATCAGTTTAAAAATAAAAAAACAAAGCATTCTACTCTCTGAGCGACATGGGTGCCGAGCTTTTAATCGCAGCGCGAGTCGTCGCGTCGTAGCGGAGGCATTTTCTCGCAAGACGAACTCGTAAAATAAATATAATCGCTGCGGAGATTAAGTTATTAAAGTGTCTGCGGCGCGCTCGTTTAGCGCCGTGTCAACAACAGTGTAAGGGTGCTATTCTATTGTTTCACATCTTACAAAGTTATTAAAACCGTTTTACGACAACAATGTGTACCTATACATTTTATAAAATTGGAAATGTCTACATATGATGTAGAATGAATGAAGTATCACAGTATCACACTATTATCGTTTTTACATGTCTGATATGTTTCTTTATCACAGTTTTTTCTTGAGCCTATACCTAATCACAAGGTTAAATCTGTGTGACCTTTTCCGAGTACGTTAGATAAATTTCAATTTACCTATATTTACATTTTCATTTACATGTTGTTTTTCAACATTATCATTTCAAAGCTGTCATAATTTCTTAACAAAGATAGTTAAACTAATTAAGAGAAAAACTATAAAAACAATACAATAAATAAAACAAATCAAAACACATCAATAAACCCATTTAAAAACACGATCAAGAAAGTAAACAAAGTAGTAAAATTAATGAAGATAATAAGCAAAATCACATCAATGAAAATAAAATAATTCAAACAATGAATGAGAAACAAATGGTAAAGATAAACACATAGAGTTAAATTAATTAAGTTATGCTGTTTAAGAAAATGTCTTAGTCCGCTGCTGGGTCGTTATAACATTACATTCGCGCATTGGATGTAATTTATCAATGATATGTATGTATTTAGAAATGTTAAGTAGGACCGTAGACCACATTGGAAAAGGAAATATCCGTTATAACAATCAAATGAATCTTTATTCAGGACGCCATTCTTTCCCATTTATACAGAGGTGTGTCCACAGACAATAAAAATATAGGGACGGGAGCGCACACGCTAGTGAGGTGGCGTTGCGATGGATTATGATTATAACTTTAGCTATACATTACAACAAGAAATATATAAGTATGCTTATCAGCTCTCTGGGTACCATAGCATAGGCTCTGCCTAGTTTAGGTGATTTATTTATCAACCTACTAATTACTGAAGTGTTGCTACCATCAGTAATTTTTTATTGTAGTACTCTCGTCATTTATTTCTAAATTTACTTTTTATTTTTACAGCTGTACTAAACAGAGTATCCTGGTTTAACAGTGAAATTTATAATTAAAATAACATATTTATTTCGTAATTACGACAATAACATTGACAAACATTTTTTCGTCCTCTTAGAAAATTAAATCAATTACAAATCTATTAATTTTAAAAATAATTGGTACTGCTCCTAGAGTAAAGAATATAAATCCTATATGCAGATTTCCCATAACATCAAGTTTCTGAAGTAGCTTCTGGTGTACTATTTTCCAACTTATTTCACATTTTTCATAAAGAATTTTTAAATAGAACGTCTACCTCAATTATGCATAAATAGATAAAATTATTGCTTAACTGCGATCAATGTAGATTGATGTCTAATCAATTCGTGTAGTTAAATTCCCCAATGGCCTTAAGTTTGCTCACACTTTAAAAATCAATTACAAAAATAATTTAATATTATGAATATCCTTAGAATATACTCCTCATATTATGAATCACACACCACTACAGCTTGCTTATAATTCAGCGCTAAACGTCGTTTCGTTTTAAATTCAGGCAGATGCCATTGATTTAAATATAACGCGAGCCGTTTAAGTTAATCATCGCTATTTCAGGAAACTGCTCGTCGTAATCACTGAATACTTCAAAATATTAGCAACTCAATTCAATTTTTGGTCATAATATAAACTTATAAGTAGTTTAATAGTAGCAATTGAGTCATTATTATTAGTTGGCATTCTTTAGGAAGTAGTTACATCCTTCATAGGACATTTTATAAAATTTACGCCATTAACGCTAACTGTAAGTTATTGGGTACTTACACAACTAATATTTACTTTATATCATCAACAAACTTTTACAGTCCACGGCTGGACATAGGCCTCTCCTTAGCAAGGAGGTTTTGGCCTACTATTCCACGCTGGCCAGACGGGTTGGAATAGGGTCTGTTTCAAGTTTTCCTTCTCTTTGTAATGATGTTGTCGTGTATATTTGGTTCCTTAGTCGCCTTTACGACACCCACGGGATGAATAGGAGTGGTAACACTGTGAATTCTTAATCAGGCACCACACGGACAAACACATATTACACTACATTTTATAAATCTGGTCAATCTTCAAGAATACATTATCCATTTATTTGTAAGTAACAATTATTTAACAATCTAAACACATAAAATTACTTGCCCTTACAAACCGATTCATCAACGCAGAACCAAAACTGCTGAGGCTACAAACTTGAAGTGTTTTCTGTTGTGAACCTTTACTAAGAAATGATATTTGGGAACTTCATCCTTCATTAAAATAAGGGATCAACGGTTGTATAAAAATTCATCACTTTCACGATCAAAGCTAGAGATAAAATAGAACATCACACGAGGGAAGCTGCGGCAACTTATAACATTAGAATATTTTTAGAACCGCCTTAGTATTAGATTCGGCCGATTAGGCTTTCCACGTTAGATTAAATTGGGTAGATGACTGTGTCGTAAATAAATACCAATGTCCACTTCATTAAAACTAATATCGCGAAACATCTCGGAAAATACAATTAACATAGCTTTTTATTATTATTACGAATTCCAATCAAATATACAGTGAAATATGTTTTTCAATTGAGTAGTCTAAAACAGTGACGTCACAATTTTGTATTTAGTACATACAAAATTGTCGTTTTGACAGATGATAAAAAGTAACTAATTTGACTAAGGTGTGATCTAGCCTATTGAAGTTGTGTTTTAGTTAAATGAAATATCAATAATTCATATCTTTCTATTTGTAAATGTGTATCTCAAATAACATCATTTCTGACAATGACACTAAATCCACATCTGCTGCTAGTATGTTTTGTAACGATAAACCTCACAATACAAGAGGGGTAGGCTCCTACCACTTAATATTCTTTGTTGTAACATTCAAAGATGTCGTTTAACGTGTCAAATGTTGAGAGGATTTGTAGATAACGATAAGTCGTTTATTGTGGTATGAATGAGAGTTAATGCGACGAAAAAAATAGATGGTGCGTATCCATTTTACGATCAATTTTACGCTTAATTTTAAAATAAACATTTTTCTAGAGAAGTCTGTTGATGTATGGGTTAGGGATCCTGACTGTCGGGGTGCTGGGCTAGAAAACCTCCACGTGGTGCACCCTGGTAACGTTGGCGACGGCACTGTTTCTTCCTGTGCCATTTGGAAGAGGATATCACCGCCAACGGCTAATATTCTAGCACGAAGAAGAGGAGGCCTTTTCTTCGGCCATTCGGTTGAGGCTTGGTCCAACAGAGCGGGCATTTTTGTCGATTCCTCTGTTGGCTCTTCGCTCTTCGGAGCAATGAGGAGGAAAACCTCGATAAAAAATCATGATGGTGGGACCCTTTCATGGGTCGGCGTTTCTCCACTCTCAATGGTGGAGAAAGGAGAACGGGCTCGGTGTGTACTCACACTGCCGCCGAGCAGGCATTGAAAGATTTAATCTTCCTGCCACCGTTGTCACATCGTAATCCCGAAAGGAGTGTCGTGGTTATGTCTCGCGACACAAATCGGGGGCGAGGGTCTTGGCTTAGCCGCCCGGACTGCGAGGAAGAAAACCTCTTTAAAAAATTACCCCGAATCCCGTGTTCTGGTGTGTGGTCAGGGGATGCATGGCTGATGGGTAGTTCAGTCGTAAGCACACTCCCAGCTGAGGCACCTGCGGACCCCTCAGTTGGGCACAAATTTACGCTTGCCCGGGTATTGGGGGATCTCTGCCCGGGTCGACTTTTAATTCTCCCCCACTCGTGGGTCTAACTATGGAAACCTTTTTAAATAAAATGAATAAAGACAACAAGAAAGAGAGGAGTAAGATAGGGAAGCCGGGAACTGACTTCTCGTCGAACGAGGAGGAACCCATACTTGGGGCTCCTATTTCAGTAGGGCTCCCAGAAGTCAATTTGGCTGCTGGGAGCCAAAAAAGAAAATCGGAGCGATTGCGTTCCAAGTCCGCCCATCCGTCGGATGACGGTAACCCAAGCACGATTATGGACGTACTGGAGTCCACAGAAGTGGAAATCTGCGACAGCAGAAAACGCGGACGCTCCAGGGACGAGGAGAGTGACACGTCCCAGGAGATGCTACCTCCTAAAGTGGGAAGCAGCCGCCGAGGCAGGTCACGCACGACCATTTCTACCCCTTCAGGTTCTGTCTTCTCGAAGGCAGAAGCCTATAGACGGGTTAGAGCGGAGGGCGAAAGTGCAGCGGAGGAGGAGATTTCGGATCTCCTGCAGAAGATCCGAGAGCCAGTGGAAAGGGGTTCTGTTCCCCAAACAACGGTATCTTTGCAGGAGACAGCAAATGCTGGGGTGGCCATCATCCAAAAGGTGGCTACCAAATCTAGGAACCTTAAGAGCACCTTCGTTAGGGCCCTTAAGGACTCCTCCTCCGCAATTGCTGGGGTCGTCGAAACCCTCGTTGGGGACGTGGCTCGCCTTCAGGCTGCTAATGAATGCCTGACAGGGCAGGTGGCTAAGCTGAGCGCCGAGTTTGCCCAGTTTCGGGCGCAGGTGGGTGTCTCTAAGCGACAGGTGACGGCTTCGAAGCAAACTGCCCCCACTCCCGGTTCAGGTGACGTCAGCGATGCTTACTTGCGCCAAATTATGGAGGCAGTAGGGAATATGCTAGACGGACGTCTCGCGAGCCTGGAGGCGAGATTACCCCCAGCTCCCATTATCCGACCACCACTCGCTGCAGATAGGCGAAAGGCCGCATCAGCACCGATTCCGCTTTCTGCTACAAGTGGCCGCAAATCATATGCGACAGCGGTGCTAGTGTCTGCATCTACTGATGCCACGAGGACACAACAGGAGGCCAAGGCAGCAACCAAGACGGCTGCACCGGTCGCAGGACATAAAACGGCGGTAAAGAGTGTAGCAAAATTTCCTCCGCTCCTCACTCCAACACCTACGCCTGGTCCCTCCACATCTGCCCCCTCCAATGACGGTTGGCAACTAGTCGGAGGAGCTAAGAAGAAGTCCCGAAAGCGGGGTAAAAAGGCTGCCCAGAAAGCAGCTTCAACCCCGCAGTCGCCATCGGTGGCAAACACCACCAAGAAGCCACGGAAGCTAAGGCCGCCAAAAACCGCGGCTATAGTGGTTACCGTATCGCCGGAGGCGGCAAGTGGCGGACTGTCCTACGCGACTTTATTCAAGAAGGCTCGGGACAGTCTCGCCACTGATTTCGGGACGGTAGGTGTCAAGTTGCGCCTCGCCCAAACGGGAGCTCGAGTCTTGGAGTTCCCCGGGGCTGAAGGCGCAAAGACAGCAGATTCGTTTGCGGAGAAACTGCGAAATATGTTTGCAGCCACGGATGGTGTCAAGATCGCCAGGCCAACAAAGTGCGCGGAACTGCGCATTTCAGGCCTGGACGACTCAGTAACAGCCCAAGATGTCCGTGTTGCAGTTCAGGAGAGGACTGGATGCAACACGGATAACATCAGGGTTGGCACCATCCGCCCCGGTCCAGGGGGCCTTGGTGCGGTGTGGGTAAGTTGTCCCATAGCGTCAGCCAAAGTTTTGGCCGACGCTGGCAAGATACTCATCGGTCTCGTAAACGCCAGAGTCACAATTCTGGCAACGAGACCGATGAGGTGTTTTAAATGCCTTGGTGAGGGACACACTCGTGTCAAGTGCGATAATAGTTTGGACTGCAGCGGACTTTGTTTCCGCTGCGGTCGACCGGGGCACAAGGCGGTAGAATGCTCTGCGGCCCCTCACTGCCCAGCGTGTGCGGCGGGTAACAAACCCGCCAATCACCAGATAGGGCAGGGGGGCTGTAAGCCATCCCGTTATTATCGGCAGACGACGGCCAGCCAATCGACCCAGGCTGCCTCTGAGGTCGTACGTGAGACGACGTCGTCGCCCATGGAGGAGGTTGTCGAGACAGTCCAGTAATGGATCAAGTCTCCAGCCTTCTTGTCCAGACGAACCTGAACCACTGTGCCGCGGCGCAGGATCTTTTCTTACAAACCATGGCACAGTGGTCGATCGGTGTAGCTGTAGTCGCGGAGCCCTATCATGTTCCTCCCCGTCCAAACTGGATGGGTGACCGGGACTGCTCCGTGGCAGTCGTCGGCTCCACAGCGGCTCATTCCCCGCCCTTGTCGTTAAGAGACAAGGGTACTGGATATGTTGCTGCTGAGTGGGGGGGGATCACCGTATACGGTGTATACTTCTCCCCCAACCGGAGTTTGAGCGACTTCGAGGCCTCTCTCAACGACATGGAGACCTCGATGCGGCGACTAGCGTCTGGGCACGTCCTTGTGCTGGGGGACTTCAACGCAAAGTCCGTTGCGTGGGGTTCCCCCAGGACGGACGCAAGGGGCGAGGCCGTAGAGAAGTGGGCGGCCTCGGTGGGCCTCTGTTTGCTTAACAGAGGCTCCACCAACACGTGCGTGCGACAGCAGGGAGGGTCGATAGTGGACCTTTCGTTCGCTACCCCTGCCCTCGCCGCACGAGTAAGGAACTGGCGCGTCCTGGAGGAGGTTGAGACGCTCTCGGATCACCTCTACATCCGATTTGAGCTCTCCCGGACCCAGGACTCCAGTAGGGGTCACGCGGCGCGGCGTTCTTCTCGCTTTCCGCGGTGGGCTGTAGCCAAACTGAATAGGGACCTACTAGAGGAGGCAGCCATTATTCACTCCTGGCTGTCTCCGCAGGCTCCGACCGAGGAGGTCGACATGGGGGCTGGTCGTTTCCGCGATGCGATTACGCAGATCTGCGATGCGGCCATGCCCCGCATCCGAGGTTGTCAGCCTCCACGGAAGGAGGTTTACTGGTGGTCCCAGGAGTTGGCGGACCTCCGCGCGGCCTGTACTCGTGCCCGGAGGTCCTACACCCGTAGTCGGCGGCGACACCGCGTAGACGGCGTGGAGGACCAGCTTCATGAGGAGTACCGAGAGGCGCGGAAAACTCTGAAGCTGGCCATTAGCCGCGCCAAAGAAGTGAAGAGGAAGGAGATGCTGGAGGGTCTCGATCGTGACCCCTGGGGTCGCCCTTATCGTGCGGTGCGACAAAAGCTCCGCACGTCGGGCCCCCCCCTTACAGAGACACTCCAGCCCAGCTTCCTGCGGGAAGTGGTCGAGGGTCTTTTCCCGCAGCGGGCGGAGCACACACCCCCGTCGATGGCCTTCATGGTCGAAGACGACGGGGGACGGAACGAGGATAATGTTCCGCCCGTCAGGGAATCGGAGATAGGGGCGGTCGTTCTACGGATTCGCTCTAAAAACACCGCCCCTGGGCCAGATGGAATACCTGCCCGAGTGTTGGCGCGAACCCTCGACCACATGTCGGATCGCCTCGGGGAAGTCCTAAACGCCAGCTTGGCGTCCGGACGTTTTCCTGAGGGCTGGAAGAGCGGGAAGCTGGTCCTACTACGAAAGCCGGGACGGCCGGCCGATTCGGTCGCGGCTTATAGGCCCATCGTGTTGCTGGACGAGGCGGGTAAATTGTTTGAGAGGATACTCTCTGCCCGCATCGTCCGGCACCTCTGCGAGGTGGGCCCCAATCTGTCGGACGCCCAATACGGGTTTCGAGCCGGGCGTTCGACAGTCGATGCTGTGTTGCGCCTGAGGGCCGTGACCGAAGAGGCGGTGAGCTGTGGCGGCGTGCTGCTGGCGGTGTCGTTGGACATCGCCAACGCATTTAATAGTCTGCCATTTAGCTGCATCAGGGAAGCACTCCACTACCACGGGGTGCCAGAGTACCTGAGGCGGCTTGTGGCAGACTATCTTGAGGAGCGTACCGTCATGTACGAGGACCGAGATGGTATTCTGAGGCGGCGGCCCATGTCGTGCGGTGTTCCACAGGGGTCTGTCCTCGGACCACTCCTGTGGAATATGGGATACGACTGGGCCCTTCGAGGTCGTCTTCCCCCCGGGCTGGGCGTAATTTGTTACGCCGATGACACATTGGTCACGGCGCGGGGGGCGAACTTTCAAGACGCGGCGCGCCTTGCCACCGTGGGAGTCTCTTTGGTGGTCGGGCGCATTGAGGCGCTGGGTTTACGGGTGGCCCTAGATAAGACGGAGGCCCTTTTGTTTCATGGGCCCCGTCGTGGTCCACCCCCCGGCGCCTCTATCTTTGTCAATTCGGTCCTCGTACCGATTAAGGCCCAGATGAAGTATCTGGGCCTGATCCTAGACGGCAGGTGGCTCTTCGACGAGCACTTCCGACAGCTTACTTCAAAGCTGGTCGGCGCTGCTTCTGCCCTTGGGCGACTTTTGCCCAATTTGGGTGGAGCCAGCGTCGCGACGAGACGGTTATACACGGGGGTTGTCCGGTCAATGGCACTGTATGGTGCACCGGTGTGGGCGGCGGCTCTGACCGCCCAGAATAGGGCTCGCCTCTGGCGCCCTCAGAGGATATTGGCGGTTAGAGCCATACGTGGTTACCGCACCGTATCGACGGAGGCGGCGTGTGCCTTGGCCGGAACTCCCCCATGGGATTTGGAGGCGGAAGTGCTCGCCGAAGTTTATCGGCGGACGGCTGACTTCCGGGCGGGTAGCGGCATACGGCCCCCGCCCGAAGTGATACGCGAGTGGCGAGAGGCCGCTCGTCGAGCCACGATGGCTCGTTGGTCGTCCCGGCTGGAGGCTCCACGTGCTGGCTTTGCCGCCGTGGAGGCTCTCCAGCCGGTCATCGCCGAGTGGGCAGGGCGGCAGCACGGGACCCTTTCCTTCCGACTGACGCAGGTCCTTTCCGGGCACGGTTGCTTCGGGAAGTATCTGCACTCGGTCGTCAGGAGGGAATTGAGTCCCGCCTGTCACCACTGCGACTGTAGTGAGGACTCGGCTCAGCACACGCTAGCGGTTTGTTCCGCTTGGGCGGCGCAGCGTGGGGTCCTCACTGCAGTTATTGGAGGTGATCTCTCGCTACCGGCCGTCGTACGCTCCATGGCCGGTAGCGACAGTTGTTTTACCGCGGTCGCAACCTTCTGCGAAGACGTAATTTCGCGGAAGGAGGCGGCGGAGAAGGCCCGGGAGGATGATATCCACTCGGACCCAATTCGCCGCCGGCGAGCCGGGCGGCGGAGGCGCGCATACCAGCGCCTCATGCCGCCTTGAGTGTGGCCGCGGGTGGACGGGACGGGTTTTCCCCTCCATCCGCTGTAGTGGCCAGCCGCGAGGAGGTGATGTGCACGTGTGCCGTACGTCGCCTAAATAGAGAGTTTATCCGCAGATGGTGCCCGCTTTAGCGGGCAGGCGCTGGGAAGGATCTGGATGTCGTAACAGCAGCGGTTCCCGGATCCCTCCTATCTCAGGCGCAGAGTGGCACACCGTGTGGTTTTAGTCGGTCCGATTCCGACACACCACCTCGCCGTAAACCCCGGTGGGGTGACGGCCCGAGGGGGTTTCCACACGTTAAAAAAAAAAAAAAAAAAAAAAGGGATCCTGACTGTCAAGCCAAAGGTTGAAATCGATTCTCACCTATAACAATATGTGTATAGTATCAGGATATAATGTTCCTATATGTATGTTATAAGAAATATATGTCTCTCTATAAGTAGTCTGGTTACCATACAACAGGTTTTGCTTAATTTTGGGATCAAACCTTTTATTGTTTATTTTTTAATGCACTTTAAAAAAGGAACACTAATTATCTTCTCTAGAATTCTAGCACCTGACCAGTAAACGGTATAGCAAGGCACCTTACAAACGGAGAATTTCCAAACGAAAGTAATACATAATTGCTATAAAATGGCTGTTTTACGAGTATATCTCTGGTACTTGTAACTCTTATATGCTGGTGGTTGAAACTTATCATTTACTATTTTTATCTATGCGATTACACTGAATTAAAAAGAGATTATTTCTTATTTAATTTAATCTTACAACAACCACCTATAAAACAACACACAAAATATATTTCTTCATTGTTGTGCATCTAAAAGAATGCATTTTGAATAATAAAATGTCACTATAGTTAACATGAAATCATTTTCCTTTCACTTTGATTACAAAGGCGTTCAAAAAAAAACTTGACGTGTCTAACAATGAAAACGGTTGGTAACAAAGAAACGCAACACAGTAGCATTGAAGACGCACGTGAATGGACCGCCTTAATGCGCCAATTGTTTGCCGATACACGTCATAATGTTGTGACGTGGCATTGTGACCAGATCCGCTTTATTGTGACTGCTTAGGGCTGTGCGAGGGAAAGGTGCAAATAACGTTGAACTGCTACCAATATTGATGAAAGAAACCGTTAATGGAAGCTGCGAAAATTGTTTACTTACTGTGAATTTAGTATTGTGTCCCTGAAACACTGAAAAAGAATTCTTCAACCAGGAGAGTTGATTATGACTGTCGGACCGTGCCTCAATGGTTGATGTTGACAAGTCGTACTTTATTTGTGCAAGAACTATCATTGCGCGTTACAGGATTACTACTTACTCCGTAGTTTAGTGTGTCCTCGTTAGATGGCGTTGAATAAAGATTTACGTTGTATTAGACGTATAAAAAACATACTATACTTAATTTTTTATTATTTAAAAAAGAAATTAAGAAAATCGGCAAAAAGTACTATCCCAAGATTACTAATTGATCTTTTAAGTTTCGCGGTTCTGAGTTGTTGATCCCATTGATGTGCGACTTTTGACATGACAACATACTTATTTTTAATATGTACGTATAAATATGAAATACATGTAATCAATTTAAATACATTTTCATGCTTATTACTGAAACAGATAAAATTTTTGTAAAAGCGCCGACACTGCATTAAAAATTAAATATAACATTTTCTTTATATTACAAAAAGATATTAAGTTTTAAAGTATAACCGCAATTATTATACATATATACAAGTATATAATATATATGTTTTTTTTTTATATCACAAGAAAATTAACATCATATCATATCCGAAAATCTTCCCAAAACACAATAGCGTTAACTAAACGTATTATCTAAAAGATTTGCCAACCTTTTTTTTTGTGCGGCAATCCCCACGGATACCACTGAAAGGTGGTTATGTGGGTCTCGAACCAACCAAAACTCACACGCCGTCACAGGTATCAGTAGATGAGGAACCAGGTGCACCCTAATAAGGAAATGAAACCCTGATGTACCCCGGGCCACCTACGGCTTGTAGACGGATGAATGCCCAATGTGGGAACCCCATATTCTCTTTTCTATTATATTATTTTATCCCCATATTCTTTTCTTTTCGTTGAACGATCTCCAGCGTCTGAGTCTTCTGTGGTACCTGACCCGTCCCAGAGCCTGGCGGACCGGGAGAGTTCTGAACCTCTCCCGGTTCCGAAGATTTACCCCCCTAGCCAAGTTGACAATTTAAAAACATAAACGTTATTAGAAAACTAACAAATATATAAAAATAACGAGTTTTAACGTTAAGTCACGTGTTCAAATCAAAATATTAGACAATCACACAGGAGAATAGAGGTGTTAGCGATTGTAGAATCACCACAAAACACTTGCATCTTAGCTAAGGAAGCTGTACTGAAACTTCAAGCAGCTTACAATTGTAAGTGATTAAAGGAGACCAATCAGCGAACAAGATAAGAAAATACAAAGCAAATTGACTCCAAACTAGTTATTATTGCTGTAATGAACCCTGGATAATCCTCGGGCTACAACTTGACATTTTTATCTAGAATACTCGATGACAGGTATCGTTTTAATGCATGATATAGCTAGTAGATGAGAATACATCTAAATGACGAACTAATTAGTAGGTCTTGGAAAGCTTAGATGGTTCACCTGACAATCGATGTAGTCAGGTTCAATTTGTACAACAAGATTTCATTATTTTTCTGCACTTTGCAAATGAAATTAACAAGTAGACCATTCACCAGATGGGACTGGTGTCAAGTACACAAATGTCTTGTCCTATGATAGGGCATAACATTAAGTCTGGATCTCAAGGGATCTAGTTTATTTTTATTTAAAATATAAGCACCTATTTTTATTTTTCATATAACTTTACAAGTAGCTGAGTTTACCTTAAAAATGTCATCTATTTAAGTAAATTTACGCTAGTTTATTTCTAGATAATGTTTATAGGAAGGTCATGTCTCCAGACCCATCAATGGTCGCTTGAGCCGAAGTGTGTTAGTGTCCACGATTGACGACGACGCGACGACAACTTGAAGAAGGTGGTTCCCAGTGGATAGAAGAGGTAGGGCATAGCGTGATATTTTCCGCTCAAAACTTGGAGCAGCCCGACTGGGGAAGGACCTCCGCCTTACAGAAGACCACAGCCAAATAGCACTGCGTCTTCGGCAGTGCTGTGTTCCTGTGGTGAGTAAGGTATCCAGAGCTCTAGAGAATTCGCTGTTTTGACAACGGGGGACTAGTGGTGCTTATAATACTGCTACTGGCTCGTGTGGGCGCGGGATGTGGGCGCGGCGGTCAGGAAGACCCGCTGAAACGGTTGTCCGCTGGCCGCCCGCAGGATAGATGGGTTCCCGAACCCAGGGATCACTACAACTACCCTGGGAGGCTGAACCGCCAGCCTGCGAAAAATCCCTGCAGTAGTAGTCGTGCCGGGGGAGGAGACCGGAGTGGAACCCGACTGCTGCTGCAGGGGGGGAACGGGGGCCCTTTCGTACGCCGCGCCGACAAATCGCACTACCCGCATCGACCATGAGTAGATTAGCACCGCCCCATTGCCCCCTTAGTTGTCAACACAGTGAATCCTCACAAACCAATTAAACCCCCCCAAAAAAAATGACTAAGAAAAATAGGAAAAATGTATCTACAGCGGCATCCTCTTCCACATATATGGACTTCTGCAACATCAGGGGACTTCACTCCAACCTGAACGCAGTCCACCTTCATCTGGAGATTGCGCAGCCGACCCTCTCACTCTCACTGCCTCGTCCGGACCGAAGTCCCATGCCCTCGGCATATTCCACCTCGCCCAGCCAATTTGCGCCACATGTGGCAATATAAATCAGCAGACTGGGATGGATTGCGTGAATTCTACGCATCGTACCCGTGGAGGCAGCTTTGCTTTACGCCAGAAGATCCTGACTCCTGCGCAGCCGCTGTCACTGAGACGATCCTGGTAGGTATGGAGTATTTTATTCCCAACCCATCAGTAGCTGCGGGGGAAAAAAAGCGACCATGGTTTAACCGGCTTTGCAAGGAAGCCAGGCTAGTCAAGCAAGCCGCCTATAGGGCTTGGACCACGGCCCGTACCAATAAGGATCCGAACATCTCTGATGTGAGACGCAAACTAAATGCTGCCTCGAGGTCCAGCAAAAAGACAATTGCCAGAGCCAAATTCGATTTCATCGGCAGGATTGGTGAGCGACTTACGAGCTATCCCTCTGGGAGTCGTGCGTTTTGGTCTCTTGCTAAGGCTGCCGAAGGAAATTTTTGCCAGTCGTCTTTTCCACCATTGCGAAATGCCGATGGTAACTTGGCCCATAGTGCTAAAGAGAAAGCCGACCTACTTGGGCAACTCTTTGCCGCGAACTCGACCATGAACGAAGATGGAAGTGCGGTACCGCCTATTAACCCGCCGTGCCAACACACTTTGCCGGAAATACACTTTTCGCAAAGAGAAGTGCGTCGGGAACTAAACTGTCTAGACGTTCATAAGTCGAGTGGGCCAGACGGCATACCTGCAGTGGTGCTCAAAAAGTGTGCCCCTGAGTTGTGCCCTGTACTAACGCGACTTTTCGCGATTTCCTACCGCAAAAGGCAAGTGCCGTCTTCGTGGAAGACTGCCCATGTGCATCCAGTGCCAAAAAAGGGTGATAGATCGGACCCATCGAATTACAGGCCTATAGCTATAACTTCCCTTCTCTCTAAGGTGATGGAGCGTGTAATCAACACACGGCTCCTCAGTTACCTGGAAGAGCACGACTTGATCAGCGACCGCCAGTACGGTTTCCGCCGCGGTCGCTCGACTGGTGATCTTCTAGTGTATCTCACTCACCGGTGGGCTTCAGCCATTGAGAGTCAAGGTGAGGCTTTGGCAGTTGGCCTGGATATAGCAAAGGCGTTCGATCGGGTCTGGCACAGGGGCCTTCTATCGAAGTTACCGTCCTACGGCCTGCCCGAGGGTTTGTGCAAATGGGTGGCTAGCTTTTTGTCCGGCAGACGCATAAAAGCCGTCGTCGACGGTAGCTGCTCCGAAAGCATGGACATAAACGCTGGTGTCCCGCAAGGCTCCGTGCTATCTCCAACACTATTCTTGCTGCATATCAATGATATGTTGACCATAGATAGCATCCATTGTTATGCGGATGACAGTACTGGAGATGCGTATTACACGGGCCGGGCTAACATCCCTCGTACCGCTGTAGTAGAAAGTCGCGAACAACTTGTGTCTCAAATCGAGAGCACTTTACACAGAGTCTCCGATTGGGGTAGGGACAACCTGGTCCAATTTAACTCCTCTAAGACACAAGTTTGTGCGTTTACTGCTAAAAAAACCCCGTTCACTGTAGTTTCACAATTCCGGAATACACCCCTTACCATCTCGCAGAGTATTGGGATCCTCGGTGTCGATATCTCCAGTGACGTCCAATTTCGGACTCATTTGGAGGGAAAGGTGAGGCTGGCATCAAAAAAGCTTGGTGTTCTAAATAGAGCGAAGCGATATTTCTCACCGGCACAAAGGCTACTACTGTACAAAGCACAAGTTCGGCCTCACATGGAGTATTGCTGTCATCTCTGGGCGGGAGCACCGAAGTACCAGCTTGAGCCTTTCGATTCAGTCCAGAGACGTGCTGTGAGAATAGTCGACGATCCTGATCTCACGGACGGTATCGAGCCACTAAGTCTTAGGAGAGACTTTGCCTCCCTGTGTGTGCTCTACCGTCTCTACAATGGGTTGTGTTCTGAAGAATTGTTTGATATGATGCCCACAGCCACATTCTACCATCGCACCGCTCGCCATCGTCAGGGAGCTCATCCACATACATTGGATCCTAAATGGTCGCGCACAGTGCGGTTTCAGAGAAATTTTCTCCCGCGAACAATCCCGTTATGGAATGAGCTCCCTGCCACGGTTTTCCCTGGGAACTACAGCATGAGGTTCTTCAAGAAGGGGGTTAATAGGTTTTTGAAGGGTCGGCAACGCGCACGTGATGCCCCTGGTGTCGCAGGCGTCCATAGGCTGCGGTAGCCGCTTACCATCAGGCGGGCCGCATGCTTGTTTGCCACCGTTGTGGTATAAAAAAAAAAAAAAAAAAAAGATGTGGATTACCCAAGATCGAGTCAGTTAGCGCTCCTCAGGGGAGATCTTCGTTCAGTAGTGAATGGTGCTACTTTGATTTGTAACGTTTATATTCCTATGCTATCGTATTGTGCTGGAAGCTTGTAAGGACAATGTCAAGTATCTATGTACATAAATAAATAAACATCACGATGCTATGTTGTGAGCACTTAAGACACAATGACAGGCTAATAATTAAACGACTAATCGATCTAATACTTAAAATATGTGCTCCATGTAAGACAGCTTAAATACTAAAAATAGTTATGATAAAACACCTGCAGACACTATATAGACACATCACAACGCAGGAAAGATAAAATTTGTGCCATCCCATGCACATACACACCGTTCTTTAAGAGATTTGCGATGTATCTTAGCCCTTCTTAGTACAATAAAATCAGTGCAATGTGTGACATCTACGGCTTGACTTATTTTGCGTGTAAAAAAGACTATAACTAAGTATTTACTAACGTTTTTATTAAGTGAACTGGCATGGACGGAGCTGGACCGGTCTGGATGGACTGGACTGTGGGCTAAACTGGACTGGTCTGGGCTGGACTGGACTGTGGACTAGACTGGACTGGTCTGGGCTGGGCTAGACTGGACTGGTCAGGACTGGCTGGAATGGACTGGGCTGGTCTGGACTGGAATTTCACACAAAAATATTATTATAAAGTTATAAACACTTATGTAACCAAGCAATAGCGCGATTCAGCCAACATTAACAGCACCATCTATCGATTGGAAACTTAACAGGAAAGAAAATTAGAAAAGTACACTTATAATTAAAACATGGAATAAAATACAAATACACGCCTAACATTTACACCTTCATATCATTTAGGGGAGAACAGAATAAATTTAATGTACGAATAAACTTAGACCAAGTGATTGACCTGAACACTTTTATAAATTACAAAATTTATTTTCTTCAACTTACACAATATCTTTCTTTTGTAAATCAATTAACCAATAGGTGACAGCCCTGATTTTTTACTGCAGCCCTACATTACCCATAAACTGTGCATTTAATTGAGTGTGAAGTACTGAAAGAAGCAATTTACGTCAAATGACGCCCTTCCGTGTCAAATGAACGTCTCCAATGACGCGACAACACTCTGCTTAAACATCCTTCATTGTCAACGCATTACTAAATTCCACAACGCGTTCTTTTGGAAAAAATTACAGTGCTTTGTGTTCTAATGCGTGGAATCATGTTGTGGTTATTCGACACCCCTCAACTGTGTCTGAATTGAGGATACCGCAGCCTGTTATTAATGGAATCGGTAAAAATACTCAACTTACAAAGTACATAGTTCTAAACGAATTTTGACTTCGATAAAAGAGTATGAAATTCCAATGAAATTATCGATAAATTGTACAAAAAATGATCTGAAAAAGATACGTGTTAGATAGGTTTATAAAAACTCCACCTTAACAATTTAACTGCACCAGTTTTCTTTTGGAGCAACCATCTTTCTGTATTTCGTTTTCTCTTTATTATTTTCAGATATAAAGTAATTAACCCTTCCGACGTCAAGGGTCTTATGAAATTACTACGAAATGTAGGTAATCAGTTTAAAATGTGCTTAAATATGTCAGGGTCTGTCATAAATGAATTTGGTTCATTTAAGTAGGGTCCTTTAAATTGTTGGTAATAGTCACAACAGAATCCCAGGATGTAAAGGCACTGATCCACAATTCATAGATTATGTTTACTCCGCTGTTCTTTTAAGATTTGTTGAGTTTTTTTAATGCAGAACTTAGTCGAATTAACCTTTCAGCTATATACTCATGTATAGAAATCTATCTCTGCATTCAGCAGAGTTTTTGACCAGTAATCTGCTTCAATTTCGGTAGACCTTGTGTAAACTTATTAATGAATTTATTTAAACCTTTCTGACCATTTTTTCCACGTAATATATTCAAATTCTTCGTCGTCGTTTATCGTTCTTGTAAAAAAGCTATAAAGAAAGTAGACCTTACAGCCTGACTATTTTAAAGATGATGTCTGTGGCGAAAAGTTAATTCTAAGGAAGTGCTATCTTTGATTTCAGACTTTTACCAAATGGGTATTGTTTGTTTCATAAATTCTAACATATGACAGAACATTACGTTTAGACACTGACTATATAAACACTTTAAATATTAATGTACAAGATTAACAGTACCAAATACATAGCATTCTCTCTCTAAGAATATTCAGACAGAGTTGCGTACACATTGCCGTACAGTTTAGCGAGCTTATTGCTCGTAAATCTAACTATGCCGAACCTTAGTACAACAAATATAGTCACCATTTATCTCAAACGTTGACGTTGCATGTCCATGTAGGAATTTAATACAACAGACTTACAAATTTATGACAACATGGTTTAGTAGCCACTAACTCAAAGGTATGTCAACTAAGACAAATACATTGTAGTTGTTATTGTTGATTTGTGTTTAAGTATTAGAAATGTCTTTTAGAAAGTAGGGTAGGTACAGCAGATTCTTGATCGCTTGTACCAAATTCGTGCAGCAACCGTGTACGTATACCATTTGGAATACAAAATGACCATTTGCTACGTGAATAATTTTGTGTTCTCCTATTAGTCGTAATGTAATACGACTAGCCTTTTGTAATAACGAGCTATATAATACCTAAAAAATGACAATTCCAACCTATAGATTAGCGCATTCAACCAAACAAACAAACTCTTCAGTACTTCTCCTTTGTTCATAGTACTATGGAGTATAAATCCATAATCTGGGACCAGCACGAGGCGAGGTATAATGCTATGATGGAACACGTTCAATGAAAATTCGCACGGCTCTTATATAAAAGTTAAATGGGTTCTATCCATATTCATGTCCATCACTTTTTTTTTCTCAGCGTGGTAGATCTGAATACACGTGCATAGCGGCGTAAATGTGCTTTAGTGTTACATTATTATTTATTATTAAATAATGAAAATTATAATTCGAATACGTTATCTCATTGTATGTTATGGATATGTTTCTTGGTAGTAGAGCTACGCTGATTTCAGCACGAACGGGTCGGCTCGACCGGCGCAGTACTACCCTTCCACAGAAGACCAACCTAAAGCGCCAGCATCCGTGTTGTTGTGTTTCATTGGTGAGTGTGAGACCGGAGGCCCATCGGTGCAGGGGTGAGAGTTATCGTGGTGACTGTGTATGCCTTACACTGTCACAATGACTGTCATGCCTTTTACGTCCCCAAACGGGGTGTGAAAAAGCACCTCACAAGGCTGCCATAGTGTGGGTCACTGCCATACTGCATTGTCTGCATTTGCAATGAGTATGGTGACCACAACTCTTGGATTTTATTCATGCTTTCCATCAGGCAGAGTAGAGTCACTTTGGCAGGTTATTCATATAGAAAAAAAAACCAATATTCCCAGCTAGGCTGGTGTCGTCTCCTCACTGCGCCGAATGTGTACGGCATCACACACTCGCACTAGTCAGGCAGTTACTATGCTCAACTCTTCGAATGCTCAGTATTCGAGTGTCGACATATTTTATTTTATGCGACTGAATACATTTTCAATTTTTGTATACTATATTTCCTAAGTGATAGGTTTTAATATACGTATGAATACATTAGTATTTATTATTACTAGGGGTCGCCTACTGGTCGAAATTCGACCATAATAAAACAAAACTTACATTATATAAATATGTATAAGCGAGCGGTATTTCACGTGGTATATTTTATATTAAATGGGGAAAATAAAACTTTTCTGTTCGACATACAGTAAGACCACAGTAAACATATAAAACAGTAATCTACGTTTATGTTAGTACTCAATGTCTATAGTATGTCTATAGACAAAATGATAAACAAAAGAAACAATTTGACCACACAGTATGTATACGTGTAACAAATACTTGTTTGTATTTGTCAAATGCATGGTAGTGTGTGTAATGTTTTATTTATTGACTTAATGTACTTTATAAGCATTATTATTGAAAAATATTAGCGTTATGCATTTCTCCTACATATAAACTATAAGTGTGCTAAATTTTATACTCCTCCATCCGCGCAATTTTCGTATAAAGGGGTCCAAAGTTTTTGCTTCACGTATTAATATATAGATATTAAACGCTGTACATGTTCAGCAAACTGCAAGCGCAGTAAGGAGTTGCTTTAATAAATAAATTAATTAATTCACCAATATGATATTAGTATAGATACAACTGTCTATATTACATACGTACCGCTTTTTTCCTTTTGCCTCGTCTTTAAAAAGTAACGATAAATTTACTTTACGGCGTATCCCAGCGTGGCAGTATTTTTATTGGTACACACGACAACTCGGTTTCTATTAAACCAGGCTATTACACAAATCTTTGCGTATTGATGCCGTCGAATCGCTTATAGACTTCGCAAACGTCTGACTGACACTAAAGTTAATTATGGTTATTTATTTATAAAAATATCAACCTCTTTGTGAGGATTTTATCTAGTAACACTGGCCTGTCAGTCTAATATTTGATGAACTTGATTACCAGAAGTACCGGTTCAATTCCAACTAGAAGAAACCATTATATAACGACCATAGCCGTTTAGTTCGGTTACCATGTATTTAGCTTTGCCTACTTTGGTTTCAGACGGCTGTGTGTAACAAGTTTGAAGCAATTATAATCGTTCAAAAGTAATTTAAACATTAGTTAGACCAGCAAACTGTTTTGATCGTTTAGTGTAACTAAAATCTAAAATGGGTACACTCCTAGACTTATCAACCATATGTTTAGAGTAAGGAGTATTTTATGAGGTGTATGCGGTCAGCACGGCGTGTTGTCGTGCAGGATACGGTGAGCGACGACCTGAAATGTTGTTAACGATCGTGTACGACGACGTGACATACGGATGCAGCGGTTGGGTAACATATTATTACTCCAGGAGTAATCTTAAAAATTACATTAAAATGTAGAATAATTAATGTTTCTACGTTAATATACGACAGCGCTTCCGCTAATGTAAAAGTTATATTTCCGTCCCTCGGGAGCAGTACTTTATTTGAGATACAGAGGAGATAGAAGATACTTATATTCATTTTCATTACTTTTACAACTAATACAAACCTTATCACACCTCCAAAGACAAAATTCATCAAGCTGTACAGACTACAGAGCGTGTCCAGAAATATACAGTCGTAAATATACATATACATATTCAAAAAACATAACGCTCCTGCTCTCGCAGTTGAGTAAATATAATACACATTCTAAGTAAGTGAGGATATTTCTCTTGTAACTTAAGTTCCGCTCGTTGACCACAATACCCATGTATCCCAGTACGACATCCCACAAACCAACACCATGGATTTACCCCAACACGCTAACACTAATACATCTAATTATTGTGTTGCAGTGTAAACTCGTATAAACATAAGGTAAACAAACTGGTAATTGACTCGTCGTGCGCGTGCGCAGGATGTCATAAATACAACGCGTGATTTCGTTAGACCACCGACATTGATCGTAACCATACGGGATTTTGGCCTCGCAAGCATGACATGGTCTTTACGAAACCAAATATTTTCTTAACGCCGTTCCGTTGTAGAACTAGTTAACGCTTCAGCCTCTTGCTTTAAAGCTTCTTAAGCGCACTGATTTACGGTCAGTGCACCCTCAAAACCAGTGACTGGAACTAGATCTAGCCTTCCCTCTACCCTATGAAACTATTAGTTCTGTTCAGCTGAAAGAAAGCTGTTTCTTGAAGAGAATTTTGCGTAAATCTTTTCTTTTTAATAGTGTTTGGAGGAAGAATCAGTCAAAGGTAGTTAGTTCCCATTAAATTAGATAAGCTACATAAAGAAGAGAGGGCTAGAATCCACCGACCACACATAAAACTTTCTTCACTACATTTTGTTCATCTCTGGACATCGACTGTCCATACCAAGATAATTCTCAGTAGTAAAAAATAGTTCAGTATATTATTAAACTATTATAATTACATTTTAAATACTCAGCTATTTGTTTCATTTTTTTTAAACGTTGCCTCTGTGTTTCATGTGGTGATCCCCTCTGATATCCCTCGCTGGACGATACTGAACTCGAACCGGCTAAAATTTCGTCTCCTGTTCCTGGCAAATTCCTGGTACCTAGCGGACCGCGAGCCATTCTGCTGGCTCTCTCAATAAATTGACATTTTAAATCATGTCACCACCACTGAAGTTGAATTGTTTATGCGGTAATAGAACACAGTACAGCACTTCAAAGTTAACACTTACATCTTGTAAACATAACGTTGTAACTTGCCAATTGAGGAGTAGTCATTCGTTTTTATTGCCATACCATTCCCTATATGTGTCGACAGGAGAGCAATTAACCACTTTGGCACTGTATTCTTAAATTGAGTTTGAGCTACATCGATTTATTAAATCAACATTTCTGTAAAGTCACATATCAACATACAGACAGATACAGATATCAAGAATGTGTTTTTTTTATTCAACCAAGGTTACTTTATTGATATTCAAGTTTTTTTATATAAATATAAAAGTATATAGATGTACATGACGAATATCAGACAGCTCCCAATAAACATCATCGAAGACATAATCTATTTACTTACTTCTTCTTGAAATAAGATGCAGTGATAAAAATTGAAATGGGCATGCTTCGATGGTTTGGCCACGTAAAGAGGATGGATGATAGAAGACTTACGAAAGGAATTTACAGACCATATGTTTGTGAAATTGATATTTTTCTGAAGAAGGGATATGTGACAAGTACCAGGAACCAGCATGCATGCAGCGATTGACGACTGTAGACGAAGCAAAAGAGGTGTGTCAGGATCCAGTAGTAAGTGTTCCAGGGATTTCCTTACTAGGGTGCACCTGGTTCCCTGGCTTTTCGGTCAGTTCGAGTCCGACATAACTACCCTTCGGTGGTACCCGTGGGGATTTCCGCGCAGTACAAAAAACAAAAAAGGATCGTAGTAAGTGGCGATCGATTGTCTCTACCGACCCTTCTGGGAAATAGACGTGACTCTATATATGTGTGTACTTCTATTTCTTCTAAGTAAGTAAACCGTGTAGTGACGGATTAAGAATACATAGTGTTACCGCCCCTATTCATCCCGTGGGTGTCGTAAAAGACGACTTAGGGAACAAAGTATACAAGACAACATCATTACAAAGAGAAGGAAAACTTGGAACAAACCCTATTCCAACCCGTCTGGCCAGCGTGGAATAGTAGGCCAAAACCTCCTTGCTAAGGAGAGGCCTATGTCCAGCAGTGGACTGTAAACGGTTATTGATGAAGTAAGTTCTATGAGAAATAACTCTACATTCTCTCTATTCAATGTAAAACACATAATCCTCTAATGTTTACAGCCTGTCTAAAAATCAATACATATTTGTTCATCCTGTTTAAATCGAAGTAATTTTTATGAATAAAAAATACATTTTTTTTGTTACAGATAGTTAAACTCCAAGATTTAGTTCAGGTAAGTTTCACTAAGCCGTACGTTGTACATACCATTTAATCTTCGTACAGTACCTTACATTAATTAACGTGTATCACACAATAATAAACTTTATTGCTTTGTAATAAAGATTTGTAATTGTATTAAATGCAACGTTAATTGCACGGCCACACGCGATCATTGTAAGTTTGTTAAGTAGTGAGGTGACAACCGAGTGGGCGAGTACACTCAATAACAACCATAGACTATGCAAGTACGATTACCTGTAGACTTGACACGCTATTTGTAGGTACAAAATTATCAGAGTTGTAAAGTTTCAGTTGTACAACAAAAAGATTTTTTGCATAATATTACTTTGATTAAAGACTAGCAATACCCTGTCACGTTTTGATGTGACATATTGTGGTTGTATTGGTGAGAAATTTGGATCAAAACTGATACAAAATATATATAGAAACTATCTTTGAAAAGTTTTGTATATCGTGACAGTGTAAGTTTTGAAAGTATACACAAAATAACAGACTTAGTGTAATATGTGTATACACTTACATTATAGTTATGTAACTCTATTTTTTGAGATGAAAACGTTTGGTAAGGGCAAATTCTAGGGGTTTGCGACAACTCAGAGGGAACATCTACAAGCCGTAGGTGGCCCGAGGTACGTCGGGGTTACAGGGATTGCCGTACGACGATGCACCTGATTCTCCGGCTACTAGAAATGACGTGCAGTTTTTGATCGGTTCGAGTCCGACATAACCACCAACCGATAAAACATTGAAAAAAAAAAAAAAAAAAAAAAAAGACATTAACATACATATATAAATACTTGTTGCTCGGAGTGTCAATAAATGTGAAAATCAGATTGATGTTAATAATTTTAATTCAATAGCTATAAAATTTTAATTTTAATGTTATAATCCATTTGAAATTCATAGTTTTAAGTTCTCACTTCCATTGGCACTCCGCAAGACTACCTCCATTTTTTTTATTCTAATACCTATTGCCTTGAATCGATTTATTTGAAATTAAAATCATGATATCGTTTTTACCATAGTTTTTTATTATAATTGTTTAGTAGGCACTACTAGTTTTTAAATTGACATCAGACACAGAAGATACCTTTAATATGAAAAAAAATGTTAACAAGGCCAAAAAAGTTAATATAATTTTCTTTTTTAAAACTGACTTCAAATAATGTTAACAAAGGTAATTACAGCATACTTGTACATTGCATTATGTATGGAATAATATACTGGGATAGCTAAAAATAATTATTTTTTCTCAAATCAACCTATCGCCGTCCACTGCTGAACGAAGGTCTTCTTCAAGGAGCGCCAACCATCCCGGTCTTGGACAATTCGTATCAGGTGCGCAGTGTTTAAGAACCACCGCTGGAATACCGTCCGGTCCACTGGCTTTCCAGACGTCGAGTGACCGTAGCTCCGCGCAGACGTCACTTTGCCGAATAGGAATATCACGTATTGTAACGTCGCAGGTTGGAATAGTAGAAAGGTGCACGCCATGGTCTTCGATGCAGAAGTTGGCCGCAAGAAGCTCAGCAAGCAGTTTCACTTTCTCTTGCAACTGATGGGCGAGCGATCTGTTGGGACATTTCAGCTATGGTAGCGAGGATTGGTGATGATTAGACTGCATGTCTCTGATCAATCGCCAGAACTTACAGGTACCCGTAGGGTGTGCGATGAGCTCTTAGCTAGTCCATGTAATACGCTAGGTATCCGCTCTAATATGAGTCCTTTTGCATTCCCTGGTTCCTTTATTGTACGCTGCTTTTAGGCGATCAACGTCAGGCTGGTCTTCCCTGGTCCATGCGCGGTAGGCTGATGCTTGTGTATAACAGCATGAGCGCACTCACGACTGAATCAGGGGTGGGCCTTCGTGCTGGCGACCTCGCTATAGGGAATATAATATTCCATACCGACAGTGATCTTTAAAGCAGCGTCGAGCCCATTTGATGGATGCAAAGTAATCTTGCATTCCATCCCAGTCTGCTGACGAGTAGAACCATAACCGTCGTCTCGCCGCCACAGGACATGGCGGGCAATAAGAGGCACCGTGGTGGATACCAGACAGTGATCAGAGGATCCCAAAGGGGTGAGAACCGATGCTGTGTACTGCGCTAGGTGACTCATCAGCAGTAGGTCTAGCAAAGAGGGCACTTGACTTATTACGTCTGGTATCCTGTTGGGCTGTAGTACCAGCTAGGTGAGGTCATGCATGAGAGCGAATATGTGGGCAGTTCGACCCACGTAGTCGGTTCTGGAAGATCCCAACCAGAACTTATGGTGGGCGTTAAAATCTTCCAGAAACACCAGTTCGGCGGTCTGACTCTGCTTCTGTGCCTAATCTGCTGCCTGACTGAGATGGGCGAAGATGTGAGTTGTCTTAGAGTCTCCGGAATGAGATCGATAGAGGCACTCGTAGATTCGGCTCATAGATCCAAAATCTATGTGGAGTTAGAGGATTGAGAAGGATGGGTCCTAAAGGCAGCGCAGATGGTGATAACAAACGTCCGCCCTGACGAAAAGACATATTTCAGTTTTTGCGAAGAAGCACTCCTCAAATAAGTAGCCGGGATAGTGGAGATAAGCTGTGTCATCAGAGCGGCGTATTTGTGCCTCCGTCAGAAAGAGTACCATCTCAAGGTGCTGATGGACGGCGCTGATGTTTGCATGAAGTCCACGATTATTCGTGAACTCCACCTCAAAAAACGAGTTGGTGGGAGAGGAGAGTGACGCTGCTGTAACAGTATTTATTTTTTCCTGCTCTGCCATGATTGTAAATTAGGGAAAGCGGAAACGGGGACGTAAAAAAGGGCATGACAGTCGTCGCGGCAGTGTAATCAGTGACTCGGAATGCTGTGGTTTCATGTTACGGTAAAGCAGGACGGTGACCGAACCTTCGGATGAAATGAACCCGGTACCATCCCGGTCGCCGGGCCTCACCGTCCGGTCACCAACCGCCACAACGAGCTGCTCCGTAGATTATGCACGATATGACGGGGTAGCCTCCCAGGGTGGTTAGCAAATAAAAAATAATTTAGTTTAGAGATTACGGAGTTATGCTCGAAAATACATAAAAAAAATCTAATTGAGAACCCCCTCCTCTTTGAATCAATTAAAAATATACACATTTGATTTTCTCTACATAACGCTATCCTTTAGTCCTGTCCTCATCATCATCGTCATCAAAAACCTTTAATAGTCCACTGCTGGACATAGGCCCCTCTCTATAAAGGTTGAAATTGCACTCATTTGAATTAATCAAATACTAAATATAAAATATAAAATAATTAAAAATTAACTTATTCAAATCTCACTACCTTATCTGAATTTCTCATAATCTGCGCTCTCGATGTGACAATAGGCAAGTTAGCAACAGTCGTTCGCGGGCGCCAGCGTGGGCGCAATCGCCAATAAATAATGTAAGCTCGTGTCTACGGCTAGACGTGCAGTAATATGCATACTGACTAGACACACGAGACATGCACATACTTGATAGGGATTGTATGCTTCATAAATAAATCAATTAACAGCGCAAGTAATGGGTTTTTCCATTGCATCATTATCTTTCTGTAGTTTTTTAATTTCAATTAGTGTAGTATGTGAAATTTGCAAAGAATTTCGACCTTACCTGTATTTGCGATGAAGCGGTAAGTAAAAATCAAACCGTCTAAAATCAAACGATGTGTCACACTACACATGAAATATCACGGATCCGGGAACAGCTGTTATTTAGACTTTACCACAATAATGTGGACCCATAACTACTCATTACTTTTGAGTTGTAGATGCCCATGGGCGACGGTAATCACTTACCATCAGATGATTCTCTATTTCTGTTGTTCCTTTACTATAAAATCTCACCTACCTAAGTGTAAATTGAGATATATTTAGACTTGATTCAAAATGCCGTCATTTACATCATTACAGAGTTTTCTCGCGTGTTGCTTATCATGCCGACCGCCCTGCATGTTATTGATTAAACGTTAGAATACCATCGACATTCGATCAGCATACCATATGAGCTTGACAAAGCCCATTTACGTATGTTTGTCAGGCAGCAATACGCCAAACGACCTTGTGTGTTTCCTTGAACAGGAAAATATGTGTTTTAAAAAGTATAGAACACGAGCTTTGGTTATTTTACGATATTTCGTCACTCAAAACTAATGAGACCGAATTAGTAACCCAAAAATGTAACTAAGTA
Organism: Hypercompe scribonia; assembly: GCA_949316085.1. Taxonomy (NCBI): domain Eukaryota; kingdom Metazoa; phylum Arthropoda; class Insecta; order Lepidoptera; family Erebidae; genus Hypercompe; species Hypercompe scribonia. Next base: position 996,379 of record OX438983.1, read on the forward strand.
ACGTTTTGTTTGCGAAATCTCCACAATTAGAGACACTTAATATCCGTTCTGAGTTTGCTTTGATAATCAGAATCTTTTTTTATTTTTTAACTTTTGGAAACCTCCTCGGGCCGTCACCCCACCGGGATTTACGGCGGGGTGGTGTGTCAGAATCGGACCGACTAAAACCACACGGTGTGCCACTCTGCGCCTGAGATAGGAGAGATCTGGGAACCGCTGCTATTACGACATCCAGATCCCTCCTAGCGTCTGCCTGCTAAGGCGGGCACCATCTATGGGTAAACTGTCTATTTTAGAGGACGTACGGCACACGTGGACGTCGCCTCATCGCGGTTGACCATTGTACCGGATGTTGATAATCAGAATCTAGCGTATCCTTAAACGTGATGAATAAGACACTAAACAGCTTCGTATTACGGAAATACATTTATATTGTTTGAAGTTTCGATCAAATTGCACTGATCATGTCGTGTCGTGACTGATCGTGGTAACAAACTTGATTGGTTAATGACTGCGTTAATTTCTGTATATCATACACAGTTTATATTAATATTAAAAAGTTATTTAGTGATAAACTCGTAATATTTTGTGAACTAACGTAACTCAATTAAAAATTTGTTTAAGTACCGATAACTAAATACATAGTTAATATCAATTCAATAATTACAAAAACGTTCTTAGAAGTCGAGTTCTTATAAGTTAAAGAAACAAAAAATGTGTTTCCATATTTGGATAATGTTTGATTTGAAAGACTGCCGATGTATTATGTATATATGTATAAATATTTAGCAATTACTTTATCATCATCAACCTATCATAGTCCACAACTGGACATGTTTCCATGTTTTGATCAATTGCTTCTCGTATCTAGCTCCTGTCAGCCATCTTGCGGAAATCGCTACTCCACCCAATCTGTGGGTGTACTACATTACGTTTATCGAGACGCACTCTCCGCTCCCGAACTCGTTTACCCCAACAATTATATAATAGTAATAAAGATGAATAATACACAAATCAATTTAATTTAAACTATTTTATTAGTAACGTATTTGATATAAATGAAGTATATATATGTCCACAAATATCTTTCTGTAAATATGGTTTATTTTTTTGCTATACCAACATCAACAGCCTTTTACAGTTCACAGCTGGACATAGGCCTCTCTTTAGCAAGGAGGTTTAGACCTACTATACCACGCTGGCCAGACGGGTTGGAATAGGGTTTGTTTCAAGTGTGGGCCCCGATCTGTCGGACGCCCATATTGGTTTTCGGGCGGGGCGTTCGACGGTCGATGCTGTGCTGCGCCTGAGGGCCGTTACCGAAGAGGCGGTGAGCTGTGGCGGCGTGCTGTTGGCGGTGTCGTTGGACATCGCCAACGCATTTAATAGTCTGCCATTTAGCTGCATCAGGGAAGCACTCCACTACCACGGGGTGCCCGAGTACCTGAGGCGGCTTGTGGCAGACTATCTTGAGGAGCGTACCGTCGTGTACGAGGACCGAGATGGTATTCTGAGGCGGCGGCCCATGTCGTGCGGTGTTCCACAGGGGTCCGTCCTCGGACCACTCCTGTGGAATATGGGATGCGACTGGGCCCTTCGAGGTCGTCTTCCCCCCGGGCTGGGCGTAATTTGTTACGCCGATGACACATTGGTCACAGCCCGGGGGGCGAACTTTCAAGAGGCGGCGCGCCTGGCTACCGTGGGAGTCTCTTTGGTGGTCGGGCGCATTGAGGCGCTGGGTTTACGGGTGGCCCTAGATAAGACGGAAGCCCTTTTGTTTCATGGGCCCCGTCGTGGTCCACCCCCCGGTGCCTCTATCGTTGTCAATTCGGTCCTCGTACCGATTAAGGCCCAGATGAAGTATCTGGGCCTGATCCTTGACGGCAGGTGGCTCTTCGACGAGCACTTCCGACAGCTTACTCCAAAGCTGGTCGGCGCTGCTTCTGCTCTTGGGCGACTTTTGCCCAATTTGGGTGGAGCCAGCGTCGCGACGAAACGGCTATACACGGGGGTTGTTCGGTCAATGGCGCTGTATGGTGCACCGGTGTGGGCGGCGGCTCTGACCGCCCAGAATAGGGCTCGCCTCTGGCGCCCTCAGATGATATTGGCGGTTAGAGCCATACGCGGTTACCGCACCGTATCGACGGAGGCGGCGTGCGCCCTGGCCGGAACTCCCCCGTGGGATTTGGAGGCGGAAGTGCTCGCCGAAGTTTATCGGCGGACGGCTGATTTCCGGGCGGATAGCGGCATACGGCCCCCGCCCGAGGACATACGCGAGTGGCGTAAGGCCGCTCGTCGAGCCACGATGGCTCGTTGGTCGTTCCGGTTGGAGACTCCACGTGCTGGCCTTGCCGCCGTGGAGGCTCTCCAGCCGGTCATCGCCGAGTGGGCAGGGCGGCAGCACGGGACCCTTTCCTTCCGACTGACGCAGGTCCTTTCCGGGCATGGTTGCTTCGGGAAGTATCTGCACTCGGTCGCCAGGAGGGAATTGAGTCCCGCCTGTTACCACTGCGACTGCAGTGAGGACTCGGCTCAGCACACGCTAGCGGTTTGTTCCGCCTGGGCGGCGCAGCGTGGGGTCCTCACTGCAGTTATTGGAGGAGATCTCTCGCTACCGGCCGTCATACGCTCCATGGCCGGTAGCGACAGTTGTTTTACCGCGGTCGCAACCTTCTGCGAAGACGTAATTTCGCGGAAGGAGGCGGCAGAGAAGGCCCGGGAGGATGATATCCACTCGGACCTAATTCGCCGCCGGCGAGCCGGGTGGCGGAGGCGCGCATACCAGCGCCTCATGCCGCCTTGAGTGTGGCTGCGGGTGGACGGGACGGGTTTTCCCCTCCACCCGCTATAATGGCCAGGCGCGAGGAGGCGACGTCCGCGTGTGCCGTACGTCGCCTAAAATAGAGAGTTTATCCGCAGATGGTGCCCGAGGTAGCGGGCAGGCGCTAGGAGGAATCTGGATGTCGTAATAGCAGCGGTTCCCGGATCCCTCCTATCTCAGGCGCAGAGTGACACACCGTGTGGTTTTAGTCGGTCCGATTCTGACACACCACCCTGCCGTAAACCCCGGTGGGGTGACGGCCCGAGGGGGTTTCCACACGTTAAAAAAAAAAAAAAAAAAAAGGGTTTGTTTCAAGTTTTCCTTCTCTTTGTAATGATGTTGTCTTGCATACTTTGTTCCCTTAATCGCCTTTTACGACACCCACAGGATAAATAGGGATGGTAACACTATAGTATTCTTAACCCGTCACCACACAAATATTATATCAACAACTGATATAAAATCTGGCATGTATGACGGAAGAACTCCATCCTAAGTACACTGCATCCAGTGTTTACTCTTCTGTTGTGTTCTGCGTGACAGCTGACTGTCGTTGAATTCTTGTGACCAAGGCTGGCGTTTAATGAAACTTAGAATTTCATGAAGATTCCTTTTAGTCGTCACTCATTCTCCTAATTATCTCTAGATGACGTCTTAAACCCATAAATACAGGATTTTTAAATAAAACAAGGTGCAATATTAATCAAAGTATATCTGATTTACAGCAAACTTTTTACCAAGAACCACAAACCGCCAATTCATTCCTAGAACTCATAATTCAAATCCGATTTATTTAATCTCAAAGCAATTTAAAATGCCGCCGTATGACAGCTGACAATGGCTGACAGTATGACGGACCTCATGTCAGCAAAAACCGACACAGCAATGGAATATAAACACGATCTAGTACTAACAAAAAATATGCGAAGGTGACCTACAGAATCCGTTAGAGAGAAGTTCAAATGTGTTGTCAGTCACGAATAATCCCAAGAGACAAAAAAAAAACAATAATTAAGCTAGAAATTGTGCACTAAAGCCTCATAATCACTGGTAATAAACAACAGTCAGATAATTTTTATGGTCTGAAAAGTATTTATAACCATTTTTTTAAGATTAGAATTATGTCAAAACTGTTCAATTGGGTAGATGACTGTATCATAAATAAATACCAATGTCCACTTCATTAAAACAAATATCACGAAACATCTCGGAAAATACAATTAACATAGCTTTTTATTATTATTACGAATTTCAACCAAATATACAGTGAAATATATTGTTCAATTGAGTAGTCTAAAACAGTGACGTCACAATTTTGTATTTAGTACATTTTTCATACAAAGTTGTCGTTTTGACAGATGATAAAAAGTAACTAATTTGACTAAGGTGTCATCTAGCCTATTACCTACTCATTCAAATTCACAGTCTTCAGGCAGCAGTATTAAGGTACCTATTACAAAATTTCATAACCAGGCTATATTTAGTCCCTAATACTTCGTCGAATTTGCTGCCATTTTTTCCCCCGAAACTATTTACTATAAACATAGCCAATGGAAAACTTATCCTAAAAGCTCGCATCTCAATCATTGGCAGAATCTTGATCCACTCTCCACTACATGCATTAGCGAAAACTGCCACAGCTGAGCAAGCAACGCCGGAGCCCGGCATTAGCTTGCCTACACTACTATGTACCGAACACGAGTCGAATTACACTCAGGGTTGACACATTCATATAACTTGAATTATAAAATTTAAATACCATACAAAATAAATTATATAAATATTGTGACTGCAAAAAAATGGAATTAGATAATTAGATGCTGATCGCTGGCGTTATTGAAGTGAAACTTCTTTATCGGGGTTGGAAAAAAATTTAGTGTAACATTTTTTCGTTACGCGTCACATTTTTTCGTTACGCGCCATCTTTTTCTTATCCCTACCACGCGTGATTCGAAGTATACTTTCTCCAGCGGAGTAGGGATTGGTAAATGTCTCCAATGTATTTTGCGGCCCGTTTTGAGTAGTTAAATTTTTGAAATCCAGGTGGCGATTGCATCGACTTCGGACGGGTTTAAATTATTTTTTTGAAAAATAACGTCATAAAGAAGTTTCACTTCTTACGAGTGTACGCTAGTACACGTACACATTTTCTGTCTATATCTTTCACCGTAAAGTTAAAATTCCAAAAATAAATATTCTAATTCGCCTGCCTGTGAGATAAGTTTCTAAATATATTTTAAACATATTTTAACATGTATTCCTCTTTAAATAAATATTATTAGAAGTCGACGAATAAGCTTACATATCACGTAAAAGTATAAAATTATTTTCGCTAATTAACACTAACACAAATTTAAGTATATGCACATTAAAATGTATGACAACCCTAAAGATTTTGCCGTAGCACGTCATAGCGCGTTGCTGAAACCTGATAACTGAGAATTGCCGGCACTTACCGCCGGCACGCCATCGTCCCTCCCCATTATACCCTTACACTCAATATTTACAAGATAGTGTTCGTCATCCCCCAATTGCAGTGCGATTAGTTCCGACGTCTCATATCGGGATTGAGCGGGGTGAGGTACCGAGTTAGTTATTCTATTACTGAGGTCTTGGCGTAACTACGCAAGTGTATAATATATAATAACAATAATTCTAACACGAGCTAATTCTTACACGAGCCTTTGTTCACGTCAATACAGACATCATCTACTACTAATAACAATTTTCACTGTACAAAATCAATTTCTACTAATAAATTCATAAAATAAAATTAGCCAACCGCAAAAATAATCTTGGTATTAAGAAAGCCTAGAAATATGATGACTAGTAAATAAATATTAAGGCCGGCAACACGCTTGTGACTCCTGAGTTACCGGTGTTATGGCCGGCGGCGGTCACTTGCCAGCAGGTGAATCGTCTTCAAACCAAATATGATGATGATATAATATGCATTGGGAATTTACTTTTCGACTGACTGAGTGGCAAAGTGGTACAAGCTCTCTGTCGTTGAATCCGTGAGATAGAAAGTATTTTTCATCCATATATTTTTTAAACTTTCTTCTCATCGGTTTGATACATTAATTCTTAGTTTTTATTAAGGGGAAAAACAACATCTTGCTAAAGGAGAGGCCTATGTCCAGTAGTGGACTGTAAAAGGCTGTTGATAAAGTTGATGATGGGGAAAAACAATAAAATATATTCTAGAATGAAATGTAAGATTAAATACTGCTTACAAATATCTAAGTCAAGTGTTATATTATTTATTCCTTTCCTTACAGCCCTAACTACACGGCTCGATATTATACTGCTGAGAAATTAAATATCCCAAAGATGGCAAATATTTGTGTATCTATACAAGTCAGCAAAAGCAGCCTATAACCCGTGAGATCTATACCCACGCACAGCCATTATTGTGTAGTTCGCGATAGCTCGTATATTCTACTTTCTTAGGTGGCTCAGCACTAAAAGGGACTTGACCTTCCACACGAACAATTGCTGATGCTTTCTTATAACCACGTGCTTTAACAGCCTCGTAGTTGTTCTGTAGTAAATCATTCTATATGCGCACATTTGTTTGTATATATTTAATATAATATGTATAAATAGCTAGTTGGACCCTGTCACGCTTCGCTGTAATACATTCATCAGTCAATCAGTCAGTATTAGTGACAGAAGAACTACAAAATTAATGAAAAAAAATTGTTTTTGTAGATAGTTTGGACATCAAACAATGCCATGCAGCCCCAAACTAAACAGCTCTTGTATTATGGGCACTAGACAACTAATAAAAATACATGAATACCTTTCTTTTTGTAAATTCATACATATTAGTTATACCAAACAGCCAGACTTCGAAACAAATATTTGCAGATCACACAAACATTTGATCCGACCCGGCAATCGAGCTTGACAATTTAAGCGGTCTGTATTTATATTGTGTCAAATTTTAAACTTGATCGGTGCAAATTACTTTTAGTTCTTGAAACGTAATATTAGATAACCAATAATATTAACGTATAAATATTCGCATTAAGGTAGTTTGCACACTTTGTTGTGAAAGTGATCGGCTAAAGGGTAATAGGCTAGATGACACCTTAGTCAAATTAGTTACTTTTATCATCTGTCAAAACAACAATTTTGTATGAAAAATGTACTGAATACCAAATTGTGACGTCACTGTTTTAGACTACTCAATTGAACAATATATTTCACTGTATATTTGATTGAAATTCGTAATAATAATAAAAAGCTATGTTAATTGTATTTGCCGAGATGTTTCGCGATATTAGTTTTAATGAAGTGGACATTGGTATTTATTTATGATACAGTCATCTACCCAATTGTGCTATGATTATGACAAGGTACTGAACCTTATGATTATTTTATCTAATAAGTACCGAGTTACTCAACGTTCAAAGTGAAATTACGGCAATATAAAGTTTAAAATTATTAAAAAGTTATTTTTTAATAGAACTTAACAGTATTTGAATCGTCTTGTCCATCAGTACACAAATAAAAGACTCTTCTTTATAGATCTAGGTTGCAAGACGAGGATCCCGACGGATCGCTCGCCCATCAACCGCAAGAGAAAACAAATCTGCTTGCTGACCTTTTTGCGGCCAACAGGTTCGGTTCTTTCTTCCTGTGCAAATCGGTTAAAGCCTGGAATTCATTACCAGCTCACGTGTTTCCTTCCCACTATCCTTTCCCGGGTCCTTTAAGCAGGGCGTGTAAAAGCATCTCACTAGGCCACCATAGCGTGGGTGGCCATACTGCACCGTCTTTATTCGCAGTGAGTACGGCGACCACCGCTCTTGGATTCTATTCATGCTTTCCATCAGGCAGAATAGAGTCACTTTGGCAGGTTTCTTATTTTAAAAAAAAAGTACTCTAGTTATAGAATGGATAAGAACGAAAGTCCGATAAAGAGAAACATTTAGATACGTCGAAGACCTGTGTCACAGAGCATTAAGATCAAATTGAAAAACCATCAACTGACCAACTTTCTACACAACTGCACACTGTACTGGATCCACAAAACTGAACGTTTGGCGTAATGATTTGTTCAGACATGGGACAATATGTAATTCACAAATTACTGTTCTGTTGTTGGATATTTTTTGTGTAGGTTTTATGTATGTTTGTAAAGTACAACGCGAAACAGGAAAATGCTTGCAATTTAAGTGGGCAGTAACTAAAATATAAGGTCTAGTTTTAGCCAGTATTATATATAAGACTAAATTAAGAAACGGTTAAAATTTGAGATACTAAGAAGAAAGCTATTGGTATACGTTACTAGCAGAAATCACGTTTGAACACAACTTGAGCGAGGTATACGTTAAATATAGGCGGCGCGCCTGGCCACCGTGGGAGTCTCTTTGGTGGTCGGGCGCATTGAGGCGCTGGGTTTACGAGTGGCCCTAGATAAGACGGAGGCCCTTTTGTTCCATGGGCCTCGTCGTGGTCCACCACCCGGCGCCTCTATCGTAGTCAATTCGGTCCTCGTACCGGTTCAGGCCCAGATGAAATATCTGGGCCTGATCCTCGACGGCAGGTGGCTCTTCGACGAGCACTTCCGACAGCTTTCTCCAAAGCTGGTCGGCGCTGCTTCTGCCCTTGGGCGACTTTTGCCGAATTTGGGTGGAGCCAGCGTCGCGACGAGACGGCTATACACGGGGGTTGTCCGGTCAATGGCGCTGTATGGTGCACCGGTGTGGGCGGCGGCTCTGACCACCCAGAATAGGGCTCGCCTCTGGCGCCCTCAAAGGATATTGGCGGTTAGAGCCATACGCGGTTACCGCACCGTATCGACGGAGGCGGCGTGTGCCTTGGCCGGAACTGCCCCGTGGGATTTGGAGGCGGAAGTGCTCGCCGAAGTTTATCGGCGGACGGCTGACTTCCGGGTGGGTAGCGGCATACGGCCCCCGCCCGAAGAGGTACGCGAGTGGCGTGAGGCCGCTCGTCGAGCCATTATGGCTCGTTGGTCGTCCCGGTTGGAGACTCCACGTGCTGGCGTTGCACTCGTGGAGGCTCTCCAGCCGGTCATCGCCGAGTGGGCGGGGCGGCAGCACGGGACCCTTTCCTTCCGACTGACGCAGGTCCTTTCCGGGCACGGTTGCTTCGGGAAGTATCTGCACTCGGTCGCCAGGAGGGAATTGAGTCCCGCCTGTCACCACTGCGACTGCAGTGAGGACTCGGCTCAGCACACGCTAGCGGTTTGTTCCGCCTGGGCGGCGCAGCGTGGGGTCCTCACTGCAGTTATTGGAGGAGATCTCTCGCTACCGGCCGTAATACGCTCCATGGTCGGTAGCGACAGTTGTTTTACCGCGGTCGCAACCTTCTGCGAAGACGTAATTTCGCGGAAGGAGGCGGCGGAGAAGGCCCGAGAGGACAATATCCACTCGGACCCAATTCGCCGCCGGCGAGCCGGGCGGCGGAGGCACGCATACCAGCGCCTCATGCCGCCTTGAGTGTGGCCGCGGGTGGACGGGACGGGTTTTCCCCTCCATCCGCTATAGTGGCCAGCCGCGAGGAGGCGACGTCCGCGTGTGCCGTACGTCGCCTAAAAGGAGAGTTTATCCGCAGATGGTGCCCGCATGAGCGGGCAGGCGCTAGGAGGGATCTGGATGTCGTAATAACAGCTGTTCCCGGATCCCTCCTATGTCAGGCGCAGAGTGGCACACCGTGTGGTTTTAGTCGGTCCGATTCCGACACACCACCCCGCCGTAAACCCCGGTGGGGTGACGGCCCGAGGGGGTTTCCACACGTAAAAAAAAAAAAAAAAAAAAAAAAAAAAGGTATACGTTAAATATATGACTAATCTATCTCAGTAATAGCTTTTACTAGAAAAAAAAACAAGCAAATCGGTTTGACGGTCCCGGATTTACTTGGATTACATTACTTAGACTTTTTTTCATCACCACACCAGACTTTTATTGAAGTGATATTTTAATAGTAAAACTATTTTTTTTCCTAACTTAGACCCATGTAGACCCATGTAAGTCACATCTAAGAATACCTATAACATATATATGGCTACCCCCCGTTTCTACGCTTTTATGGTCAAATAAACAAGCGCGCAAGCGCATGTTTGCTTTGACACTCGGTGCGAAGGGAATGTTTCCACAAATAACTGGCTAGCTTTCTTCAGTAAAATATACATTCTAAGCTAATACATTATTTTGATAAATTCAAATGTTTTACATATAACATGGCAACTGTAAAGATCGTGGCCTTTTTTTTTGTCGGTGTGGCAAATCCCTTCGAAACTCCGGCTCCGAGGGGAGCAGGAGCAAGGAAGATGTGGTGTTTCCACTAAAAACCACTCCGGCGGCCGGTCTCAGGCGTCCTTCTCTGAAGGGGACCCGGACCATATTATTTCAGGTCCCCTCCAAAATCAACGCCGCGCCTATCCTGAGGAGGCCACGAAGGCTATCAATCCTGTGAAGATCATGGCCTAACATTAAGTGTTCCTCACGTGTATCAAGTGTACCTTCAGTGAAAAGTACCTAATCATACTTTTCTTAGGTATCAATAAACTTATGATTTAATTTTGGTAACTTTTATCAAAGTCAAAGTCAAATTCGTTTATTCATTTAGGTCACAAAAAGACACTTATGAACGTCATAAAAAAATAAATAAAAGATGAACAATCTGTCGATTAAAATTACAGCTAGCTGGGTTCGCAGATTGTTCACGGTAGAGTGGTGAGAAAAGAACCCAGGAAAGAAACTCACCACCACTCTTTTAACTTAAAATCTTTTTAATATTTAAACAGCAGTTATATTAACAATCATAGGTCTTAAAAAAGAGCAATTCATTTCCAAACATCTTAATCTGTGACATAGTCTGAAACTGAGTAATAAGCCTTTTTGGACAACCTCAGTTTAATAAATTTCTTATGACGAATGATACTGTTCTAGCTATCGGTTATTAATGTCATCTAGCATCAATTATTAAGAGGCAGTCACTTTCCATCAGCTCACTCGATTACTCACTTACCTACTATATCATAAATGAATTACTAAACTAAATAAAAATTCATATTTCAATTCAATTATCAGTCATCGCTTAATGGTTATTCCAATGCTCTTTATTGGCGAATGAAGTCGTTTTTGTCTACACTTGGGCAATGCAGTGCAATACATAAGTGTCAAGTGGAGCGACGATGCGTCGCGTGTGACAACCCTAACTAATGGTGTACAAGACATTGGTTTTAGGGATGCGCACTTTATCGATAAATACGGAAAACAAAAATTTGTGGCATTACATAGAAATAAAAATTACAAAACTTTACTGTGTTTCTGTTGCTTACAACAGAACCTGTCATCATCATCAATCAGCCTATCCAGTCCACTACTGGATAAAAGCCTCTCCAAATGTACGCCATATAGTTCGGTCCTCAGCATCAGGAGAATCTATGCTAATATTATAAACGTGAAGAGTTTGTTTGCCGGATTTAACACACTAATCTCAAGATCTACCGATTCAAATTAGAAAATATATATAGTGTTAGATAGTACATTAATAGAAGCAGGTTATACAAGACCACACTACCACCAACAATATAAAACGAAGCATTCCTGAAAAGTGACACAAAAAAGAGAAAAGGTTCTTTTTGAACGACGCAAGTGAAATTGCACGAAGTAGTAGAGCCACACTGATTTCAGCACGAACGGGCCGGCCCAACCGGGGCACTACTACTTCCACAGAAGATCAACCTAAAGTGACAGCATCCGTGCTGTCGTGTTTCGTTGGTGAGTGTGAGACCGGAGGTCCATTGATGCAAGGGTGAAAGTTGTCGTGGTAAGCGTGTGCAATACAATGACACGATGACTTTCATGCTTTTGTATCCACAAGCGACGCGTGAAAAAGCATCTTACTAGGCCGCCAAAGTGCTGATAGCTATACTGTATTGTCTGTATTAGCAATAAGTATAGTAAATACATCTCTTGGATTGTATTCATGCTTTCTATGAGGCAGAGTAGAGTCACTTTTGCAGGCTTTTAAAATAAAAAAGGCACGCACATCACACAAAACTTTTATGACAATTGATCGTATTGGCCTCAAAAGTCGATAAGACAAATTACTTGTAAATTATATGTATCTATAAACGATGGTAATCACTTGGTTTCTGGTGATACATGTACTCGAGCCTCCCGTCTTACAGAAAACAGAAAATACGCATTAAGTATAGGACGGTCAAAGAAAAACTATATGGACTGCGGGATAGTAATCCTTAAAAAGGGAAGGAAAATAATTTAAGATATTATTCCAGTAAATGAAATGGTATTTAGGCCTTTAAACTTAGAAATTGCTGTATTTTCTCCTGTAATCATGTGCAAGCCCTGATAAGTAATACAGAGATGTTTATTGTGTAATATGTTGTACATTTTGATTGTTCAAACAGAATATGTAGGCGTCAAGGCTCAAAGATTCTGCGATTGCGATTATAATGTCTTTGAATGTAAATAACAGCAGTTGTTTGCGGGTCACAAACCAGATGTTATTTTAAACATGACTGTGGGATAATAACATTGTTGTTTGTTAAAGAAATAAATTATTATTTGGATACAAAATGACGTTTTTAAACATCTGTTATTAGCAGTAATTATCTCGTTATAAGTAAATTGTTATCATACCACATTTGCTTCACAATTCACAAATAAATATAGTCTTGAACACACGTGTCTTGGGCTTGCAACCTGATTTATGATCTTACAGACATACACGTTACAACAAATTTATATTTCCAAGCAGAATCTAAGCCCTATTCAAATATAAACTTTAACGTGAAACTTTTAAGGCTTATAAATAATTGTACGGATTGTCTTTTGGCAATGAGTCATCGTCGCCATATTGAATTTTAATATCCATTGCAAATAAAACCGTCAGCTTGTCAAAACATTCAAAGTTATATGTGTTATTAATTAATTAGATGTTTGTTCTTTTTATGTTTTTTGTTTGTTGTTTTTTAATTAATTTATGCAACTGAAGATTTGTAGCGTTCATGTGGCAACACTGTTTTTGACAACGCCACCTTTTATACACAGAGTTGGGTACACAAAAATGTTAAGTGGCCACTCTGATTAACAAAGCGACTACAAGCGTGTTACTCAAGCTCTTGGAGACAAATACTGTGAATATTGGTACCACCTGAACAGTAAATCCATATCGAATATATACTGTGTTTAATTTGACCATGCAAGTGGTAGATGCATCATATAAAAATATACTGTGGAGTAACGCAAACGTAGTAACCCCAATGATTGAATCATTTAAAGAGTATGCATCTACTGTTTTATTGTTTTTTTTTTATTCAAAATACACGCGCATAAAGCAAAAGACGGATTTCATACTTAAGATGTTTTCCTTTGAAAATATGTTAGTTTACAACTTGATTCTTGATATACTATTTAATACCAAAATAGGTAAATTAGTTAATAAACTAGTTTTTTTACAAAACAAATGATCGATCCTATCATATTGGTACTTGGGTTGGTCTTAGAAATAGCAGCCAGGACCTTTGGCACAACAATTAGGATCAACAAGTCACTTCCTTGCCTCGTTAAGAATTAGGGTATCTTAAGCGGGGCGTGAAAAAGCATCTCATTAGACCGCCATAGCGTGGGTCGCCATATTACACTGTCGTCATTCGCGATGAGTATGGCGACCACCGCTCTTGGATTCTATTCATGCTTTCCATCAGGCAGAATAGAGTCACTTTGGTAGGTTGAAAAATCTGTCATTCTTGTAGAAAACTATCTATGTTAGTGGCATAATACCCTTACGACTTTCTGAAATAAGTTTATGGAAGAGTAATATAGTTCCAAAATGTAAAACTGATCTCTGTGTAGTTCTGCAACTCACATCAAAAAAATGTCAAAATGAAAACCAAACTTTAGTCCGCTGCTAACTATTGTGTGTCTATTTTAAAAGTCTGAAACCAGTTTTGAAGTAGACAACAAATAAGAATGCGTTTATTAATACGTATTTACGTCAAACACTTATCAAGAACGGTTAAAAACAAATAACTTGACCAATGAGGTCAAATGTCCAATAAATCATTCGTTAACATTATGTAGATTAATTGCCAATTATACTTTTTTCTTATCACACTCGTTATATAAATACACTGATAACACATTATTTATAATAATTAATCTCGACTTTGAAAATAAAGACTTATTCAAGTTAACATAGATAATATTTATTTTCATTTTTTTACATTAAGTTTCTGCATAACAAATAAAACATGCAATACACAGCAACGAAAACATGGGCTAGCAGTTGATTCGTACGATTAAAACTGATACGAAACGTATGAATAAGCATTTTTAAATTATATTATGTATTTTTTTTAGACAATTCGTTCGAAAACATTTTATTAGCGTGCGAATCGACACTTTGGCAATTTGTAGCAGATGATTCGTACCGTTTTTTTTAATTTAAGAAAAAAGTTAAAAAAAAAGTACTGAACTGATAGATGTTTGGATATAAATGAACGTTTCAATCAAAATAATAGTTTAGCATACTTAATAATTGCACCTACAATACAAAAATTTTCAGGTCAACGAAACCACAATAACACACGAATACTGTTGTATTACAATTGACATAAATAATTGTAAGCTTAAATTATTTTCAAAGTTCAAAGAAATTACAAAACACGATAGTGTTTATAGAAAACTTTAAAAAATACAAGATATTGTAACTAATTACACTTAAGGTATCACCTTATTTGGCATATATAGCAAAGTGTAAACCTAACTAATTATAACTGTCAAATAATACCAAATACGTGTAAGTAGAATCAATGGTTTCATACTCCATCAAATTTTAAGAAGCACACCAGTCTACAGAAATGAACATAATATTCATTTAAATATTAGTTTATAAATATCTATATTATTTTATTAATTTGTATACACCAATGTACCTTATATTTTTGTTCTATTTAAATAAAATTGTTCGAACCAACTGCTACAAATTTTTGAAATGTTGATTCGTACGCTAATAAATTGTTTTCGTACGAGTCACCTACAGTGAAATAATATTATTGTACATATCGGACAATTTAAAATCATACGTAAAAACAACTAAACGTATTGGAACAAATGTACACTTACAACTCAAAAGATGCAAGTATCCTAAATTTAGATGAAACCCTGTGCACTTGAATCCCGGCGAGAGACGTTTGAGCCTCTGGTCTGGTCCTCGTGTGCGGAAACATAGCTCTCTCATGGCTATACATTAATAACCTAGATATTAGACTTGCTATCGAGCGGTTTTGACGCTTATCCTCTGTATTAAATTCTTGAGAAAGTATGTAATCATTTTTAGTCAGGACAAAGAAAGACCGTAAATAGGGGGAAGATAATTTGTTAAAGCAGGAGGGGGAGGACATAACAGCAGCTCGAAGAAACTATAGTCATGAACCGGTATGTCTGTCCTGTGTTGAACAGGACAATAGGACAAAAACTTTCACCGTTGTTAAAAATAATGTATCCATTCACAAGTCCAGGCTGTCTATATTCGCTCCAATAACAAAGGCTTTAATTTATTTTAATTATCCCTACTATTATTAACTCGACAAAATTTCTCTGTTTTACTGTTTGTAGCTTTGATGGCTTAACTACCGAAACTACTTAAATAAAATTTGACATTTGCACATTAAGAAAGGACATAGGTTTCTATTTACACACGCGCAGATGGTAGCGCTAACAATTCTAGTGATCTATAATAAACTGTACAGGGTTACACTATAAACGTGGCCATAGGGAAACATATTTAAACCTGAAGAATAAAAAGATTTGTACATGTTTTTTGCATGCATCTAATACTGTTTGTGTCTAAATGTATTTTTCCTTATCCGCTATTCATCACAATCTATTCGCATAAACTAGCTCGTCCCACTTAATTCGATATAATTTACGAGTATATTGCCATAAATCATAGTTAATACAACCGTTATTTACGATATCGACACGCAACTAATACGATATTAATGATTCAAATATGTTAGCACTAACTAAATGGCCAATGACTTATCAAGCAATAATTTATAATTATATTAGAGAATCTATCGAAGTATCAATATTTACATCTAATTAAGTTTTTAACAAATCGGTTTGCCAGTGTTAGCTTTTTTTTTAAATAAACATATAGAGCCGTTTTTTAACGAATATGACCAGTTTGGGTAATTTATTTACAAACAAATGTGTAATATTATCGAAGATAAACTTATATTGTTCAGTAAATGTTTTTTTCACATTTAATCATTATAAAACTCTTTGGCATTCAGTCTAACTGAATAATGTAAAGTGACCCTTACTTCTGAACTTCTAACTTTATTATTTATACACTGGTGGTAAGTTCTTCGATTCTTCTCTAAGAAAAATGTATAATATACAAAAGGCACTTTAATTATTTTCATATGTCCAATATCACTCTCCCAATAAGTTAGATGACACCTTAGTCAAATTAGTTACTTTTTATCATCTGTCCAAACGACAAGTTTGTATGAAAAAATGTACTAAATACCAAATTGTGACGTTTTGGACTACTCAATTGAAAAACATATTTCACTGTATACTTGATTGAAATTCGTAATAATAATAAAAAGCTATGTTACCTGTATTTTTCGAGATATTTTGTGTTGTAATGAAGTTGACATTGGTATTTATTTACGATACAGTCATCTACCCCATTAAGCTGAATTCAACGAAGACGCCTCCCAAGCCAAAATTTATCAACCATTATAATAATAATGATAATTATTATTATTTTAAAGGCAAGATATATATGTGCCGCAGAAATTCAACATACCTACACTCACAGGCAGATGAATAGTCTAATATTTGTTCTAAAAGTTTTTAGTACACATTGAATTCGTCTATAATATGTAGGTATTTAAAAAAAAACCTCACACATCTCTCACACACGGCTTTTTGATTCTAAATAAGGCAGGGCCTGTGCTATAATAATTGACAGCAGACTCATGTCTAAATAATAACATGTTTTAGATAAATTACATCCAGACACAAAACAAACAATCGTGTTCATCATACAAATAGTAGGAATCGTACCGACTACCTTCGGTTTCGTTAGGATCACTAATCGCTAGACTAAGTAGAGTATAAGTATATTTAGAAGAATATGAACACGGTTCACGGCGGTAGGCTGTTATAGTAACATTTGCCAAAATTTGGACATTGTAATATAGTCTATCTACCAATTTAGTGTTAATAGCGTGAGTCTATTGATGTATTAAAAAATATTTATATACGCCAAAGCAAACACAAATGAATAACGAGATATATTTTATTTGAGGTCTTTAAGAGGTCGTTGTAATCGACAAAACATTTGAGTGTTGAATTTTTTGCGAGTCTCCTACACAAATATGATTTAAAGGTGTAAGTTCAAGTTTGTTTAAAAATTTTACATATTGAAACTAGTTCTCAGTAACTGTATTTTATGATTTGATCTAAGATTAATGACCACGTTTTATTTAGGAATTTTTACATTATATATTCAAATTTTAACATCAGAAAGGTTATTTAATAGGTGTTAATTTAAATATTAATACAATATTGACATTATAAAGACGTACAAATAAGTCCATAACTTTTCATTAGTAACAATTTTCGATCTGAGGTTACCACTTATCTATTTTAGTAATACAACTCTTTCGTTCAACTCAGCTAACTATCACTCTTACTCGACTGTTTTTTCTTTTTTTTTCATATATTAAGAACCCGCCAAAGTGACTCTACTCTGCCTGATGGCATGGAAAGCATGAATACCCAAGAGTTATTATCACCATACTTATCGCAAATGCAGACAGAACAGAATGCAGGATGGTGACCCACACTATGGCGGCCTTGTGAGATGCTTCTTCACACCCCGTTTGGGGACGTAAAAGGCATGTCAGTCACCGTGACAGTATAAGGCTTACACAGTTACCACGATAACTGTCACTCCTGCATCAATGGGCCGCCGGTCTCATACTCACCAACGAAACACGACAACACGGATGCTGGCACTTTAGGTTGATTTTCTGTGGGAGGATAGTACTGCCCCGGTTGAGCCGGCCCGCTCGTGCTGAAATCAGCGTGGCTCTACTGCCTAGTTTTTGACTGGACCTACCAGAGTGACTCTACTCTGCCTGATGGAAAACATGAATATAATGCAAGAGCGGTGGTTGCCGTACTCTTTTCGAATGCAGACAATTCAGTATGGCGATCCATTCAGTACGGCGTAGAAATACATTACATTTTATTTATAACTATCTAAATAAATTTACTGGTCTTTGTAATATATTTCTTCGATGCTCGGCTCCTATTCATCGCAGCGTGATGTCCAGTTTAAAGTGCCGGTATTTTTTTTAAAGACCACTCCCACAGTAGTAACAAGTCCTGGGCAATTTTACAAACATACATGAAACGTACATAAAGAACACCCAGACCCAAAATAATCTGTGGATCACACAAAGTGTTTGAACCCACAACACTCAGCGCAGTAGAAAACAGCATAGTGACCTCTTGAACCACTGCACTATCCATGCAGTTAGATAGCCTTCTTCTATGACTGCCAAGAAGACCTGTAGGATGCAGCCTGTATCCACTGTTCATCATTATTAATTGTACAGGGATCCTTTCCTTTTTTGTAAAATAAAACTCCACTGATATTGTACAGTAGGGCCATGTGATCACCATACGTAGAAACAATCGTTCATCCCACAGTAAATCTGTCAGTGTCCGCGGCTTAATGTGGCGCAACAAATTGTAATGCGCACGAGCATCTAAACGTGTCATCACGCTCGCTCGCGTCGCATCCCTAATGCCACGATGACGGGACCGGTGGATTTAAAAAAAAATTTCGGATCATTCTTTGACAGTCTCTGTTTAATAATAGTCAAATATAGATATGAATTTGTCCTATTTTAGTTCGAGTCCACAATTTTTATGACAAAACCAGCTGACCCGGCAAACATTGTTTTGCCATGTAAATTATTTGTAGGTAATTTGAGCGCAGTGAAAAATGATTAAATTACTAAAATGACCATAAAAATAGGGGTTAGTGATAAAAAAAGTAAAAATTTAGCGTTGTATGTATTTTTAATTTTTAACAAAAAATTTCGCCCAAAAATAAAAAAAAAATTTAAGAGTGAACATCCATTATCACTTAGGGGCATGGAAAATAGATAGTAACCGATTCTTAAACCTACTTAATACGCATATAACATTTGGTAAAAATCGGTAAAGCCGTTTCGGAGGAGTGCGGTAACTAACAGTGTGATATGGAAATTTTATATATTAGATAAAAATAGTGCGTAGGGTAGTTGCAAAACTTGACGGTAGAAACAACTTTAGGTACACAAAAGAGGAAGTATGTTTAAAATCAAACTCTTCCTTAGTGTACTCTGTTGACAGCAATGGACTGGTCCCATACTGCGTAAACGCAAGTAGAGTTGGCAAAATGTGGGCGATTAACATACTTGTCTATTCCTTCGGTAGAAAAAGACGTGAGAATATGTACAGCCCGCGTGTATGTCAGTTCATCATTATCATCATCCTCTCAGCCAAAAGACGTTCACTGCTAGACATAGGCCTCCCCCAAACTTCGGTTACTCGCTAATGTTTACATTTAAGAAAGATTTTTTCAAATTGGTTTAGTGGTTCAAACATGAAAGCGTAACAAACAATCTCATATTCGCATTAACAATATTATATTAAATAAATATTTTGGACATTTAACACACAACGCCATCTAGTCCCAAACTAAGCTTGTACTATGGGCACTAAGCAACCGATTTAAATACATATATATATTCTCTTTTTCTTTTAAATACATAATTAAAATATTTATAGATCATGAAAATATTTGGTCCGACCCAGTAATTGAGCCCGAGACCTCAATAACAGCAGTCGCATACGCTACCACTGCGCCCCTGAAGCAGTCAAGATGTCACATTAGTAAAGATATTCTATTTTGGCTAATTCCGTCAATGAATTTATGTCCACCATTTTATCTCAGTATGTTGTTACATGTAGCCAC
Organism: Hypercompe scribonia; assembly: GCA_949316085.1. Taxonomy (NCBI): domain Eukaryota; kingdom Metazoa; phylum Arthropoda; class Insecta; order Lepidoptera; family Erebidae; genus Hypercompe; species Hypercompe scribonia. The sequence continues at coordinate 1,016,261 of OX438983.1, forward strand.
TTGTAACGGTGGGGTGACAGGTTATCGAAGGTGACCCAGTGCTCTCCGCTCACAGATTTCTGCGAAACCTTATCGTATTAATTTAACTGATAAGACGGCGGACGATATAATGTTTTCTTAGTATACACAAACATATAGCTAATTGCATTAATCTTGAATGGGAATTAAAGATAAGGATATCTACCAATGTTGTTTTTTTTCATACTTGTATATGTTCATTCAAAGAATTACTTACTTTCATCGTTTTTTTTTAGAGAATTCAACGATCCATACTGCCTTGATATCGTGGAACAAGTTTCTTTACACTTAAACATATTAAGATAGCGTTTAATCATTCATTTACTTATTTAAAAAAAAAGAAGACAACGCCCGCACTAGGAATAAAGCCTGTGTCGTGGTTACTTTACAAACATACGGACACATAGAACACTTATACTCAGAACAATAATTTATAGATCACACAGTGTTGTCCCATGTGTGGTTTGAACCCACAACACTCAGCGCAGTAGAGAACGGCGTGGCGATGGCTCAAATCAGTAGGCCAATCGTGCAGTCAATATTAAGTCTGATTATGGCAAATATTAAGACTGTATTCATATTCAAAACAGGAAGACATCAAAGTAAACCTTCAACCAATTGTCCAATGCTACGAAGTGGGGCCTTAAAAACCATTTATAGTTTGTAATTATAAGTAAAATTCTGTAGAACAGAGGGACTTATGAATGTTTCAAACATGTGCTAAGTTCTTAACTGTAGAGGGTTTCCAGTGATGGAAATAACTGTTTACGAGGAAGTGGGACAGTGCGAGAGAAACTAAAACTTGGAGAACCGGCAAAAATGTTCGGTTACTAATTTAAATATTAAGCAATATCTTGCTAAGCCTTTTATGACAAAAATGAATTAATACAAATTTGTTAGTTAAAATATGTCGAAATAAATAAAGAATCATAACATATGAAGATTGTTCTATTGCGAGCGAGACACAAGATACAACACGACACAATTTTTTCATAGTAATCCAACATCCGTCACAGGGTTGTCACTTCACGATCGCACACAATTACTTTTAATATTAGATTTGGTTAGAGTTTGTAATTAATCAAAATCTAACAGCAAATCATCATTTAGCAGTTCACTGCTGGACATAGGCCTCTCCTTAACCTGGAGGTTTACAAAAAATACAATAGTCCGGGGTTGAGGTTATAAATTGTTAATACTTAAGAAAATAATCTTATTTGTAATTCAACTATTAATGTACAGTTGAACACATACTTTTAATATATCACTTAACTAATAATTTGAGTTTGAAATTCTACTTCACTTAAAGGAATTCGTGTCAACCCTAACCCTGGCCGCAAAGCTCGGTCTCCGCGGCCGGTTCCCGGTACCAAGTAAGGTGACACCACGCAACTGCCGCTGAATGTTAATTACTGTCAATCTTTCACACCGTCTTACGTTCAGGGAACAGGTATCGCTGTGTTACACGACTGGGGCTCTTCTAATGAGACTGTACATAAACTAGTGGTGCCTAGAACAGCAATGGACGGGTTTGCTCATGGATAATGAAACTACGATTTCGCGTTTCGATTATAATTATATTGACTGGTCTGATTAGTGATTCTGACTGCTTAACCAGAGATTGTGGGTTTAATTCTCACCCAAAACAAATATTATGCGATAAACATGTGTTATGTCTGTGTATATATTTAGAATAAGTGATTTGCCTAGTTTTAGCCGATCGTATGACAATTGTGTAGTTTATTATTTTTATTATACTTTAAAATGCGTAAAAACCATAAATATAAGTGATATTTCTCCTCTTTATAAGGAGCAGGTATTTGAACTTCACCTGTTTCCATTTGTAAACCTTTAGTAACCAAAGGAATGATCTATATTCATGACTCATTTCATGTTCAATATTACCCTAATTGAAAAAAATATCAAGTTTTCCCCTTGTCATAAATATCCACCAGATCTTAACCACTAATCAATTAATGACCATGCTTTGCAATACAGGAACGTACTGCCGGCATGGCATGTCATGTGATCTACAATTTCATTAATATTATACCTCGTGAAATTCTGCCAAGCTCCCATAAGCCAAAATGTATTCTGCTGTCTACGCGCAGATGATTGGTAGGAAAAGAGCAAACAGAGATTTCATAAATTCATTTTAGTCAAATCATAAACTCCAACACAATCAAGATCACAGTATATGATGCACGTCTTCACTCTGAAATCGTCACACAATTCATGTGTTATGACGTCACACCACCACTACACAAATCCCACAGAAACACCAGGAAGCAATAACCATACAAGAAATGATATACTCCTCTATCGCTAGGTGCAATATGAGTTATGTTGGAACTCGAGGACAAAAGTTCAACTTACAGCGAGTTACCAAATTTTTGCACCTTCTGTGATTTTATTAAAATATGTTCTAAAATACTTGTGTATGACTTGTAAAATATTTTAATCTTTTTTTCAATTTTAAGAGCTTGCCAAAGTGATTCTACCCTCCCTGATAGAAAGCATGAACAGAATCCACGAGTTGTGGTTATCATGTTCATTGCAAATGCAGACCACGCAGTATGATGACCTATTGAGATGCTTTTTGACGCTCTGTTTGGGTCCGTAAAAGGCATGACAGACATCGTGGCAGTGTAAGGTTCACACACTTGCCACGATAACTGTCACTCGTGCATCAATGGGCCTCTGGTCTCGCACTCACCATCGAAACACGCCAGCACAAATGCTGTCACTTTAGGTTGGTCTTCTGTGAGAGGGTACCAATGTCCCGGTTGAACCGGCCCGCTCGTGCTGAAATCAACATGGCTCCACTACCTTAGCTGTTTAAATATTATATCCTTTTATATTGATGCTGTGTATGAATAGCATCTTCAATAACATACATAGGGATTGTTTACTGAAGACAGCGTGGATTCAAGTATTCCTCGAAACAATGGTAACCCTACTTCTTCGTAGAAAATGTTCCAATGAAGCTGGTTACGGACGCATTTTCATACGAATTACCCACGAAACGGTAAAAATCACTGCCACACACATACACACGCGCCATCACGAAGTTTATCTTCTGCATTTTTACCTACTTTCCCCTTTTTGCGCGTAATTTATTGTTCATAGATATTTTCCTTTGTGTCGAAAATATTTTTAGGATATTTAAGTAATAATGATATTTCTTTATTATTTATATGATTTTTTAAAATATTTAACCCCTTCCGAATCGAATCTTAAAATATGTACTTACATATTATTACATTTTACCCGCAGCTACGCTCACGCAATATCACTTTTGTCAATATTTCAATGGAAAACGAGATTAAAAGTGGCCCTTAAGTAATCACTAAGAATAGCAATTCCAGACTATGATAGCGATTTATTTTTCATTTTTATTGTTTTCTCATCACAAATGTATGCAGTACAGTAGGAGTAGAGCTTCAGTTGGAAATATTCAAGTAGAAATAAACAGTAACGTCTTCCAAAGAGAAAGAAATGTGTGCACATTATACAGTTTGCAACATTCGAAGACACAATAAATACTGCAAAACATTTATACGTGGACATACAGATTTAGCCACGTTTGTATTTTAAGATAATTTACACCTGCTACTGTGACTATACGCCGCTTTACTTTCGCTCTTAAGCGGGCTTAAAACTAATCTGGCAAAACCCTGCAGGCCATTTATTTATTTACGTTTCAAACTTAAACCCAAAATAATTCCCATTATAAATTTAATTTTGTACCTAAACAAACACACAAGCTCTTTATCTGTTTTATCGCAAAAAGATATCTAATCCGGAAGTGTGTCGTCAGAAAAGGCCAAAACACACAGCCATAAGTCAAACATGACTGGACCTTTGATAATCTTTGGGCACAAAAAATGGACAGACTTGGAGAGGCGATAAAGACTTCCAGTTGATCATTTCGTGAAGATACAGAGATTAAATGTAATATGTCGATTTAAGAAGGTCTCTCGATACGTGTTAATGGAGTGTAGTTTCGTGATCTTCTGAAGTAATCACTATTATAAGAATTAAATTGTTTGTTATTACATTATTACATAATAAGTGGTCAAATGTTAGTGCCATAAATCAAGTGTGGTAAAATATATGTAGTATAAGTCTTGTAATATTCGCAATGCAATGGAGTTAGGTTCCAGAACATTTCGACTCGAATTAGAGCCGCCTAAATGGGGAAATACTATACAGGAGATGATTTTCGGATCGTAGAAGGTTGAAACACACTCGCCAGGATAAAGTAGGTAAAGCACATCTCATTCATGAACTTATAGAGTTCTAGTAGCTCATGACTTAGTACCCCGTCGATTCGGATTACACACATCAATAAAATCAATAGAGCAATCAATTTCTTCTTAATTTTAAAACCATTCCGTTATTAAAACCCCATTTTCCTTCGTTGATGTAAATTAACAAATTCCTTAACCACATCGGTGTGTCAAATAGCAACAGTCAAAACAAAACATCAATATTATAAATGACATGATTGAACGCATCATTATTCATTTTCATTGCTGTCCAATATTCCATTATTCAGTCAGGTAAAGTCGACAGTGTCAGATTCTTCGACATTGAACCATCCAAAGGTCCCCTGACGCCGGCAGACACGACGTATCTATTGTCATCCAATAGTTTTGACATTCCTTTGTCACTAACTCCTTCAATATTATATGTGGGAAAGATAATCTCCTTTGTGCATTGGGAATTATAATTCCTATTGTCATGTGAATGTGCTCTAAAGTAAAATGGGTGACGATTATGTTAAGATTTCTATCGTACTAACAAAGGTCACTTTTAAACTATGTTTTCTTAGTATTTTAAATTATTACTAAAATATCTATTTTAAAAAAGAAAGGAGTTGTCAGTTTGATTGTTTTATTTTTTATGTTTGTTGCGTCAGAACTCTTTCATATATAATTAATTTAGAGAATTCTGTTTTTACTTGTTAGGGAGTACTTTCCGTTTAGTACTGATGACATTTGAATTCGATAAACTCGCAAATAACTAAGCTGATTTTCCTATGAATTTTCTTGTTGTTGGAGTGACTCATAACAAAAATTTATATGTCCTATGTTTATAGTATTGTACTAAAAAGAAATTGTTTAGGATTGTTTAAGAAACGGAAAAGGCACGGACACTGGCCTTTTTACTGACACGTGCAGCGCAAACCAGTGGAATTCTGTGTATTTGGTTACATATTAATATATGTGTATTTTTCACACTGTTTCTTACAAATTTCCAAAATTCTCATTCTCATTGAAATCTAGTACACTTGACTAGTATTTTTCGTACCCCCTCAAGTATATTAGGAGAAAATGTCAATGGTATTTTATCCACCATTGTACCATTTCTTGAAAATGGTAGAATAAATATGTAAACAAAAAAATGACTACCAAATTATAATTTTATAAAAGTGGCTTATCAACATACAAAAAAAACAAAGCCAGATAAGCAACCTAAAACTTCACGCCATAATAAGAAAAAACTCCTATTTTCTCCAAACTTAAACTCCCACCGATTACGAAATATAACAGGCCCACGCTAATTAAAAACAAACTCGTAAATCAATAAGAAATCTCGCAAATATCACATGTTAAGGTTGGAACTGTCAAAATATGAATGTATCTGTCAAAAATCGCAGTTAGTTTATGATTTACATTTACAAACTCACGGAATAAACAACATGACACAGATTATGACACAAATGTATGTTTTTAAATTTATCACATTATATCAGCAGCCTTTGACAGTCCGTTACTGGTATAGGCCTCCTTGAAAAAAAATAAAAAGGAGGTTTCAACCTATTATAAATATATCAATATATACCTGTTTGCTCCCTTAGTCACCTCTTACGGCACCCATGGGATGAAGAGAAGTAGTGACTCTCCATATACTTAATCAATCACCACACGGAGATGCAATTTTTAATATAATGCTGTCATAAAATTAATCAAATGTACTTAACATGTACTTTCTTTGGACAGAATTCGCAACGAATTTGTCGAACTTTGAATGAAACGAAGTGATCTGTCAGAGAACCAAGGTGATCGACACAGCTCAACAAGTTGTAAGTAGCAATGGGCTGATCACATATATCGAAGAACAGATAACCGCTGAAGTAAACGTCTTCTGTACTGGAAACCGCGTCTCGACAAATATAATGTGGTGACGATCATCGTCTGGGTAGATGGCGGGACGACTGGCGGCAGCGACTGGATGCAAAAAGCAACAATCCGGACTCTGTGGTATGGAAGACGCTTACGTGCAGCAGCCTATGTGGACTACAATGAGCTGACGATGATGATGAACTTTCTTTAGTTAATGTATATTGGTTAGATTGGCAGTGTACTGAAGAAGGGTTTAGTTAAATGTTTCGGTATAAATGGTCCAGCCCAACCAGATTGATACCACGGCTATACAGAAAACCTGCGTTAAACATTATTTCGTTGCATTTCACCGAGTGAGTGGAATTTGAAGAGACCAAACTCTCCTTCTATCTGATGCTGGGGTCTCTACCAAAAGGTAGCAACGGTTGACTTTTGAAATACAAGTGTCAACAAGTGGCAATAATCAGTTACAAGCAAGTGATCCGTCTGCTCGCATGTCTTTCTAAACAATAAAAAAAAGTACGTCTATATCAATATTATAAAGCTGAAGAGATTGTGTTTGTTTATTTAGTGGAACGCGCTAATGTCAAAAACTAGTTTTATGTAGTCCAGTTGTCAAGGAAGACTAGATACCATCACGCCACGACTATAAGAAGTTATGTCTCAATGAAGTAGTAGTAAGCCATGATGATTTCAGCACGAACCTGCCGGCTCGATCGGAGCTACTACCTTCTTACAAAAGACTAACCTAAAGCGACAGCATCCGTGCTGTCGTATTTCGTTAGCGAGTTGCGAGACCGGAGGTCCATTGATGCAGGGGTGACAGTGATCTTGGTAAGTGTGTGAACCTTACACTGCCATGATGACTCTCATGCGTTTTATCTCCCCAAGAGGTCTGCATTCGCAATGAGTATAATGAACACAACTGTTAGTTTTTTTTTATGAATAACATCAGGCAGAGTAGAGTCACTTTGGCAGACTCTTTAAATTGAAAATTTAAAAATGGCGGCAAATTATTCCTTTTGAGAGCTGAGAGCTTCCGTTACGTGCGCTGCGCAAACGGCTAAAGTTTCGTAAAAATGAAATATGAAAGAAGTATTTCACTTCAAAATTTTAACAAAAAGGTCCGTGACAGCACATATTTACCTGGTAAGGTTAACTCACTACAACCTTTTTATGGTAAAAAATTTGTTCATGCTGCATAACATCACACTACGAGCAACAGGAGATGCAAACGAAGTTGCGCGGTTCAGCTAGAATATTACATGTCTGTAAATGTTTGATAAAAGTGCAAATTAATATGTACACACATACTAATCTCTATCATCAATCCTAAAGTCGTTTAGAAACACATTACGGAGCCTGTAAGGACTCTAACGACCGGTTTGGCAACTAAATTGTCCATTAACACGCCGCCTTATCGATGCGGATCGACATCTTATAGCCCAGATTACATTTACATTGCTAATTGATACGATTGTCTCAGATTGGGGCTATATTTTAAATAAATATTCAACAATATTGTTTAACAAAGTAATTTAGAATTTCATTAAATGACGCTGGCGTAGAGCGGGATAACGGCTCTGTAGTGTTGTGTTTAATTTTAAAGTAAACATTGATTTGTTTTTATAATACACACTTATAGATTATTGTAGACTTGTAACTGCCTCGATGGTCTAGCAGCTAGTGTATGCGACTGCCGATCGAGACGTCTCGTGTTCGGTTCTTGGGTTGTGTCAAAAAGGGTTGTGGAGTTTTCACATTCCAAAAAAAATTAATAACCGGTCCGGCAGTTGGAGTCTTAATCCTCGTACCTCCGTCAGTCCTGTGTCTGATATCTTCCCGGTCTTTTCGAATAACCGTTCCATCAGATTGTAAGAAGGTGGAAACAAAGAGCGCAACTGTGTTTGTTTGAGTACACACTTGTGGCTATTATAGCTCCTGTGCAGTTAACTGGTCTTCGTTGAGACAGTCTACCGTGGCTGAAATCGGCAAGGTGTACATTATCATCATCATTGTAGACTAATGGCTACCACCCTATTCTCTTCTCCGTCAGCTAAACTTGGGTGATGTAATTGTTCAAGTACACATAAAATGAAAACTGCAAGGTTCCTTTTAATACTCGACACAAAATAAAACTATTTCGTTTATGTTCTTTGCTTGGAATCGTTTCAATAATATGAGTGTCAGTGAAAATGTTAGATAATTTTCTAATGTTATTTAAATGAAAAGCCTAAATAAATTATAGATGCAAAAGTATGTTAGCTGTTTTTTGTGCATATTGATCATGAATATGACGATATTTTGAATTCCAACTTTTGGCCGCTTGAGAAAATGTTATTTTTCTTTCGCTTTATGCATGTTTGCATGTATGCATTTACACTACGTTTACACAAGAGACGCAACGGCCAAAAGTTGGCATATATATAAGATAAAAGAATGACCAAAAAATTTTGATAAAAAAGCAACATAAATTGTAACATTATCATTTAGTCTTTAAATAAGAAAGCGAGATGTGCGGCCTTGGTAGCTGAGATTTTCAGTAGATAGGCCTCTACGATCGGTGTTGGTTCAAAGAATATGTGAATCTCAGACAGGACAGTTAACTCGCTGTTGGAAACTTCTTGAGCATACTTAGTAAATAACTTATCATCATAAGTTAATCACCATTACTGATCTTAAGCCTGTAATCGGGCTTCATTCTCACCCAGATATACGGATATGTATGAGTTATATGTATGTGTTATATATTTATATGTTTACGTAAGTATATTTGCTTATTTATGGTCAAACTTGTCTATATATGCGAATTCTCTGTCAATTACTTCTTATCCTTTAGTGCACCTACCTCATATTTTTTCTGCATCGCCCAATCGGTTGACTAGCATAAAATACCTCAGGCATTAAGTCCGCCGATGCATGTATTTGTGCATAAAGTTGTAAATAAATAAATAAATATTCTGTGTAGCAAACGCAATGGTTTGTTTGCATATTTTGATCTGTAGAATGCACATATTTAGAAATATACATGCATATATAAAATCACGCCGGTATCGCCAAATGGTTAGGCAGAAGTATATTAAACGTCCGCTTTTCGCTAGTGTTTTGGTCCCACGTAATAGGTCGTTAAGTAGGTGCACCACTTGCAGGTGAGGTTGGCTTGAACACTAGATTTCTGGTGGGAACGCTATGCAAAAGTAAATACGAGTAAATTCACTAGCGATCAAGTTACCGTAGTACCTTACTAGTTTCTGATCATATGAACGTCATTGAGATTTGTCTAACTGTGATTACTAATAGCCTGCCAAACTGACTTGATCGAAAGCATGAATAAAATCCAAAAGTTATAATCTCCATACTCATTGCGAAAGCTGACAATGCAGTATGGTGACCCACACATTGTGGTGGCCTATTACGATTTTTTACGCCTCACTTGGGGACGTAAAAGACACGACAGTCATCGTAGCATTGTTTTGCACACATTTACCACGATTACCCTGTATCAATAGGTCTCCGGTCTCGCACTCAGCAACGAAACACAACAACACGGATGCTGTCGGATTAGGTTGGTCTTCTGTGGGAGGGTAGTATTGCCTCGGACGAGCCGGCAGGTACATGTTGAAATCGACGTGGCTCTATTACCTGGAGATTGCGTTATTTAGATTACAAATTAAGTTCAACTTTTTTTCATTATAAGAGATAAATTTATAAACAATACTTTTGCTTTAAATACTCTTATATTTATGTGTAGTTTATCGACTATTATTTAAATATATTAAAACTGTAGAGTCTGTAGTCATATTCTTTGCTGTCTTCATTCAATATCAGTACAGTGGCATCGGGTCACAAGTCCTGAGGCTAGTGAGATTACGATAAGGTAACCGACACGACAACGCTGAATATTCTCGTTCAGATGGCCACTGAGAGTAATAAAGCTCAACTGTGTAGTTTGTCTCCACCTTATTGGCAGACTTTAATGACAAAATCTTACTATCAAGCACGTGAAAAAAGGATCTATGCTTTTTGAAGCTTTAAAACAATAAATAATTAAGAAAATACATACATATACTCACGCCTCTATCCTACCCCTGTACTATTTAGGCGTATAAAAGTAAACGTATTATATAGAAACTTTAAAATCATGTTTGAACTCATATCGCAAACGGCCATCGGGTCCCTTCTCTCCAAAATTGTATGATTTTAATTGTCAGAAAAATTAGACTCAGTTTAAACTAGAGTATAAGGACACGATAAATAAAAGAGAAGTCCTACTCCACTTTTTGATGTTCCAACATTCAAAGGTTGGAACTTCTTTTGGCGAAGTATAGTCGCCTGTGGACTCAGTGATTTCAAAAAGAACTTAAGCACATATATAAATAAATACAAACTTTTAAGTAACTATAACTAAGTGTTGACTGTTAAGTAATTCATTTGAACTAAGGGAATGGGTTAACAAATGTAAGGCTTAAGTTATAGCATTTTACAAAACAAAACATCTGGTAGGTAGTAGAGCCACGCTGATTTCAGCACGAGCGGGCCGGCTCGACCGGGGCAGTGCTACCCTCCCACAGAAGACCAACGTAAAGCGCCAGCATCCGTGCTGTCGTGTTTCGTTGGTGAGTGTGAGACCGGACGCCCATTGATGCAGGGGTGACAGTTATCGTGATAACTGTGTAAACCTTACACTGTCACTATGATTGTCATGCCTTTTACGTCCCCAAGCGGCGTGTGAAAAAGCATCTCACTGGGCCGCCAGAGTGTAGGTCATCATACGCATTGTCTCCGTTTGCACTGGTGACCACAACTCTTGGATTCTATTCATGCTTTCCATCAGGCAGAGTAGAGTCTCTTTGATAGGCTATTAATATAAAAAAAAAAGAAAAAACATAGATAGTGTCTGCATTTAAATACAGGCTGGAAGTTTATCACAGCTTCAGACATACAATGTAATCACAATCAAAATAGCTGTTTAGGTCTTCTGATTTATGCAAACGTTGGTACCACAGATAAAATGTAAATTGCTGAATATGTTGTTATGGTGCGAAGCTATGTGGCTACAGATATCTGATCACTGAAACTTGTTGAAACAGGCATTGAAAAGTTTAGTAAAGGCTACACAATTCTATGCACAATGAAAATTACAACAAAGGGTGTGGAACACATCGAAAAATATAACACTTAATATTATTTTTTTCTTGTTAATATTTTATAAGTAGACACTTTCTGTGTAGTCAATTATGTCATAATCATCATCATCAAGAACCTGTAATAGACCACATCTGGACATAGACCTCGCCTTTGCAAAGAGGTTTTGATAGTAATTGGTAAGTGACTATCGCTGCCGTCCACAGACAATACTCTCGTCGCATAGGCCTCTCATTAAATTCTCCGCTTAAATAACGTCAATTATCAATAAAAAAATCAAAAAATAAGCCTTGAAATACAAAAAGTTTTTAATCTGTTGTAAACTGCTTAGTAAAACATTTTAAGTGTAATTTTATCATGTCATCTAAATAATTTACACACAACACCTTTCATAAAAATATTCCCGATTCCCGAAGATGTAAGATAAACAGTGAAATGACGGTGAACGTTTTAAAATCGACGCGTCATGTGACTTGTCGGAGGTCGGTATGTGTCGCACGTCGCATCGTGAGTAATCCGCTTAAGTTATTTCAAATTTCCATATAATTGTGACATTCACATAACCTCCGAATGGTTTTAGCATGTCTACCTGAGGATTATTCCGAGGAATCATTGATATGAAGAAGAATTTTTTGCGACATTGACGCAAAATTATCTGAATGGATATATTGAAAAGGTTGTCTGAAGTTTGATTGAATTGGAATTATTATAAATTACATTTCTTGAAGATAAATGAGGTGTATCAGTATTCTGCTCAAGTCGGACTCATCAATATAAAATTTAAATTTATATTTTATATCAATAAGACTACTGTTCTGTATACGATTCTAGTCAGTTAATTTATTGTCCTACACAACCAAGTTTTGTCTTAGGAAATTCCGGTGTGTCTGTATTTCTGTATCATCATCATCATCATCAACTCTCCTTAGCAAGGAGGTTTTGGCCTACTATACCACGCTGGCCAGACGGGTTGGAATAGGGTTTGTTCCAAGTTTTCCTTCTCTTTGTAATGATGTTGTCTTGTATACTTGGTCCCTTAGTCGCCTTTTACGACACCCGCGGGATGAATAGGGGTGGTAACACTATGTATTCTTAATCCGTCACCACACGGACAGTATTTCTGTATGCTAAGATTAATATTAAATCCAGTTAATGAACTTGAATGGATTTTGTCATTATTATGGTATAGTATATAAAATAATTTGGATTCGTTTAAGTTGTAGCTATAAATTAAAAAAAAAATGTTTTCCGTGAAAAAATTGGACTTAAGTACTAATTTTTTTATCGATTTCAAGCTAAATGAAGATGTAATTCTGCATATACTTCGAATATCATAACACAAACACATCTGCCAACCCTACAAAATACGAATCAGTCTAAAAGAAATACATGTCACATTTCTACCTCGTTATCGATTTAATAACGATATGGGTGACTCGATTCTAATCTCGATACATAATCCGATTTGTGGATATTGTCAGCGAGACATTTCGTACTGAGTATTGTCGTGACCGTAGGCTTTAATAAATGAATAGAAGATTACTTCTTATTGTCATTTTGACAATGTGATAAGTAGGAATTGTGAAGTAAGCGTCTGTATGGGGTAGGCAGTAGGACAGTACCGTCGTATGCTTAAAGTTAACAGGTTGCTGTCAGAGGTCACATGTTTATATGATGTTTCTTGAAGGTACAACCTTTGTACAGTAGTTAAAGACATATTTAATAGAGAAACATTCATCAGATGTTTGTTTATTCTTTATAACGTTAAGCTACGTACTGATAACGGCTAGCCGTCAGGAAATAAATTTCCTTTAAACCTACAACGCTTCATATTTTATGCTTTGAAACGTCAAAGGCATTTTAAGCAAAATTCCAATGTTTTAAATACTTCATGAAGTCAGTTAAGAATTAAATTATATGCTAAAACTTTTTATGGCTTCAAATTTTTCTTTGCTTTACAGATTTAATTTGCTCAGAAAACCTAACGTCAACAATCAAATGAAAGTATTTTCTTATTCCCTAAGTAGTCTCTTAGTAACAAATTAAAGGTTAACAAAACATTTCATAAACTTTTAAAACCTAGTTTAAATTCCAAAAAATTTCGGCATTGATGAATCACTAAAAATATTGCTATTAAAACGAGCAATGTAGAAAAAGTCTTAGGATATTATAAAGTGGGTAGTGGCCGCAGCTTTCAAGGTCCGTTGGACAGCGGCCAGGTGTATTGTCACTGATCCGCCATTTCGGATAACAATGCGACGCCATTTTGTACAACACTCGTGCCAAATAAATATAGATAAAATAATATTGTGTCTGTATCTATGATTTATTTGTTGTATCTAACTTGAGGTATTCGAATGAATGTTAATAACAGTATTTATTTTTACCAAATACAATCTCGAAAGGCACAGAAAAAAAATAAGAAGAAATATTGTAACATTTTTATATCAAAAAACAAAAACTGTTTCTGGTTTGTACAACATTGTTACAAAACCTAAGCTGTTTGTATCAAGTCAATTGTTTTGTGCTTTCATAAACTCGTATATTATTATTACCAGTTTTCAGTCTCAACTACAGTGTACCACCCTGTCATTTACAGCTACCATTACTGTTCTATTTTAACACTTTTAAATACACACACACACACACAAATATATAAATACTGGGATGTATTTCGGACGTCATTCCCGAACGTGGCAACATCGACAGCATCTCAAGTTACACGCATTACTTTAGAAACTGTACACTGCATTTTATCTGAAATATGCCTTTACATTAACATATGTTTTTAGAAAACCATGAACTGTATTTTAATGTATTATTATTGTTCGTAATATTTCTATTTTTATATATAGGTATATACTAGCATCAATTGAGTTATTTTTAACTTCGGCAAAATTTACTCTTCGGCGGGAATAGACTACAGGATATTTTAACTATAGCCGCAAGATAACATATGCACACATGGGATTATATTTGCAGCAAAAAAAATTACGTCCTTATAAAGTAGCCTTATGAAGCCATATTGGAAATCATTCATTTTAAATCGATAAAAGTATTGTCAATCCTCTTTGAAAACTGAACTAAGCTAATTAATAGTTAGTATCTACTCGTATAAGCATTAATTCCGTATTCCCCGACAAAAAATTAACACGAAGTTACCCTCCTAGAAACCTGTAAAGATTCATCCCAAGTCCTTCCTCTTCTCCCCCTTAATCTTGGAGGAGGTGGTATTTAAAGGACTGCAATGCAGTATGTCTCTTGCAGGCGCATCATGCCATAATTTTTATATTGCCATTTGAAAATTAGAAAACAAAGATGAGTAACAGAAATTGTATGTACTTTGGAACACGTAATCGCTCCAAGAGACAAATTTAGGTCAGAAAGTCATCACTACGCTAAAAGCAGTTACGAAAACACTTTAGATGCAATATTAAATTAAACAAATTTTCTACAAGAATCGTTTTGAACGTGTTACTCATACGTTTATTTAAAGAACCTTACTCATTACACTTAGTCGTAAGAAAACCGGTTAGAAAAAGTTTAAGAACCGGGCATTTTAATTTTTGTACTTTCATGTAGGTACCTTCACTCTTCAAATTAAGAAGGACCTGACTTCACCTCCCAAGGCTCTGCTTACCTCTTAGCGAAACATGTGAATGTTTGTTTATCCAAATATTTGTTACGGCATACGATGTAATCAATTGACCATGTTTTTTTTAAGAATCTACCAAAGTTACTGTAGTCTGCCTGATGGAAAGCATGAATCCAAGGCATCATCGTCAAACCACTGCTTCATTGCAAAACCTCTCTATTTTAGTTTGTTTAATTATTACTAAACTTCTTATATAAGTTATATTAGATTCCTAAGTCCAAAATAAACTATTTCACTTGAATCAATTAATCTAATATTTTAAATGACAGCCTGAATTGCTCTCTAATATAAATTAATGTTCCTTTTGGTTATTATATGTCTATATCAACATTGAATATAAATTATTTGAAAATCTACCGCAACTACCGTTTTGACATATAATAGAAAGATAATGTTTTGACTTGACAGTCATATGCTCCTTTAAAATAGAAGACCGAGACCCATGTATAAAACTATATTTTATTTGTACATTAATAAACAGATGTAAATCAAACAGAGCCATGGCACAACGAGACATCCGACACTTTCAGCCATTGTGTTCATTGTGTAATGTTCGATAATTAACGCGTGAAACGGGACACCGTCACCGACCGGATCCGGCAACGGCGTCGTTTACCTTAATCTGCTTTGTTACACCTAATTATAATGAGCTCAAAATTGAGTGGAATAGTTCTGGGAAATTGATGGTAATACATCTTTGATAGTCCAACACGGTTTTAGACATCATCGTCAGCGACTCCATTAGCAGGGCAGACTTCATACAAGCTCTCGAAACTTAGGAAATTCTTAAGTTAACTCCACTGGTTTGTTCAGAGTGAACTTGAAGTAACTTGAATACATTTTTCTTGATGAAACCTAAGATTAATTCAAGGTAAATATTTCCTATAATGCTTAATATATTATTTAACGCTAATTTAATTCGTATTTTAGTGAAAAATATCTAGATTTAGATACATAATCGAAATTCTTATATTCACAGAGTCATGACAAAGTTTTGAAACCACTAACTTCTTTTTTTTTAACCTTTGGAAACCCCACGGGCCGTCACCCCACCGGGGTTTACGGCGGGGTGATGTGTCGGAATCGGACCGACTAAAACCACACGGTGTGTCACTCTGCGCCTGAGATAAGAGGGATCTGGGAACAGCTGTTATTATGACATCCAGATAACCACTGACTTGCTTTAATGTTAATTTCTAATTGCACAAAGTTAATTTGCTGACTCTGTTCACTAAATACTGTGTAAGACATCTTGTAACACCTTACTTTGTAATTACTCGTAAATAACTAACATTATTTATCCGAATCATTTCTGTATGTAACTAAATTCAGTCCACTTTTGAAAATTCTTTTTTTGTCAATGTCTTCATTTTATTTTCTGGACAAGAGCTTCATTTCGATAGATATAAAACTAATTTGCATAGATATGGGCCTTTTTGGTACATCTTAGTTTCAAAATTGAAACTGATTATGATAAATAGTAAATAATTGAATGAGACTAAACCAAAGACAAGGGCGCAAGGTGACCCGCGCTGATTGAGTTATATGTCGTGTCTGTGTTATTGTTATTAATTACTTATTTATTGAACATTACCCGCGCAGATAGGAGCAAACTAGAAGCGTTAGAGATTATATTGATGTTGATTCTTTTAACTATAACTTTAAAACAAATTGTACAATGGCAAACTTAAAAGGTGAGACATTCTCTACCTGTCTATGTGGAAAAGAGTAATAAAATAAATTTTAGCTAAGAATTCGCTATTAATAACAATGATTTTAAGAAAGTTAAAAAAAATTTGAAAATGTCCAAAGTGTATAAATATATTTTTACGAAATCTCCAACTACCTCCAGATATTTACTATGTACTTACCCAGAAAGATAGTTTGAACTATATATGTCAATTTACAATACTACTTTTCTACAATATTTTGTATATTTTATATATACGTACCTCTTTCCGAAATTGATCCGAATAAATTGGAATCACAATTATACTCTTACGCCTATGATTTGTATCAGTTGTTAGTTCCAATTGATATTAATAACATTTTGACAACGCTGCCGAGCAATTCGGCTTTACAACCGCCCGCGTCCATAACGACCGCAAATCGTGCCCGGACATTGCGCCTGCGCATCCTCACTATGACTAATACTGGGAATAACTATGTCATTAGTAGCAGTGGACTTAGAACTAATCAAGATAGTTACTTCATACTTCTTTATTTACACTTTTTTTATTTATTTATTTATTTTTTAATAACCTGCCAAAGTGACTCTACTCTTGCGAATGCTGACAATGTAGTATGGTGACCCACACTATGGCGGCCTATTACGATTTTTTACGCCTCACTTGTGGACGTAAAAGACATGACAGTCATCGTAGCATTGTATTGCACACATTTACCACGACAATTGTCAGCCCTGCATCAATGGGCCTCCGGTCTTTCATTCACCAACGAAACACGACAGTATGGATGCAAGTAATTTACATTGCATAAGGCGGACTTAATGCCGCAGGCATTTTCTTCCACTCGACCTTTGGGTGATGCAGAGATGTGCGTAGCAGGTGTAACATTGGAGCTGGTGATGAGGATTATTTAATGTACGTGTAAAGAGTTTAGGTTATAAATATTAAAAAAATGAAATATATAAAAGAAAACATATACCTACATATATACATACACATATAAATACATACATGCTCGTGCAATGATGAATAGACAAATTGTTATTCTGATGACTCTGTCAAAAAGTCTCCGTAAAGCTTGTGAACTCTAATCTATTCTAGGCATAGAATGTAAAGTAATGCCTTAATTTTATCACTGCTGGTGTTTCAAGGTTCTTTTTAGTAAGTTTGTTCACACTTGTTGAAGATCTAAAATTACGTAATTTTCAGTTATAATTAAACACTTATTTGTTACGTATGAGCTCTAAGTCTTGTCCTTTCAGGTTCACTAACTACAAGCCTAAATAGACTAATCAAATTATACATTAAGTTCAGATAACCTTGAACCGAGAGCAAGAACTCAAAATACCCTTTTAAGACCTTGGACCTGCCTAGCTACTTTATACACCTTCTTATGAATAATAAGT
Organism: Hypercompe scribonia; assembly: GCA_949316085.1. NCBI lineage: Eukaryota > Metazoa > Arthropoda > Insecta > Lepidoptera > Erebidae > Hypercompe > Hypercompe scribonia. The sequence continues at coordinate 1,034,304 of OX438983.1, forward strand.
ACAACTGGATTTATTAAAAGAGCATATTACCCTTGAACGAGACGTAGCATTAAGTGGTAGTTGAGGTAGCTGCTGATCTCCCTCGGTATAGGAACTAGTGGTCCGGATCCTCCCCACCCAGTGAGGGCCATCAGAGTGGCTTTTAGTGAAAACACATCAAACAGGTCACTGTGTTGCCTAGGAGCTGCAGATCTGAAGTGTCTTTTGAAGTCATCAATAAAGAAACCCTCCATAAGGTACTAAATTTAATAAGAAACCAGTTAACAATTTTCCCAAATCAAGTTACAATATAATTTAACCAATACTTGAACATATCTTTCCTTTACATTCCACTCAATCATATTCCCAAAAGATAAAACGATAAACGCCTCACCGATCATAACAATAATCCGACACGTGAATTCACAAACACATTTTCACATCGAAATCCTGGAGCGACCTTCAATTCGGTGAAATAAAAACAAAAGCTCCCAAATATATCTCCCGTCTGACGTGAAATTTTACATCGCTCTCTCGAGGATTATCTAAAAGTTTTCGTATCAAAAGAACTTGAAACATTTATTCTGAAAACGTAAGTACTTTTCTAAACAAAAACCTTATTGCCGTTTCGGACACCGAAGTACGAAGATAAGGCTTATCTTATTGGATCTATCGCACGATGTTCACTTATCAGTATTGCTTCGTAATCAAAGCTTCTAAGGTTGCTGAATAAGCACATGTGACGTCATGAAACCCTCTTGCTGAAGAAAAAAACAGAAATATACGCAGCTTGGATGACAAAGTGAATATAAATCAGTTTCTGCCTATCCTCAGGCGATTTTAAATCGACCTCTTATCGAATTGATTCTGAACTGTTATTAGTTTCCGATGGCAGAATCTAAATCTTCGCTAAAATTTTTGGCAGTATAATCTATCGATACCAGTTACAAATATTGAGTTTGGTATGATAACATATATTATACCTTTGTTGAGCCCTCATTTTTCTTTTACAAGTTGCCTTTGCCTTACTATATTTAGAAGGTCCTTTGGAACGTCAGACGTTCAGAACGTCAGTTTTTTATGAACCCTTCATGTGATTTTAGCTGTGAGAGAGCTATGCTTCGGCGTAAATAAACTGATCTCACCGGAACGATGTTATGGCATCGCAGAAAATCAATGTTTAGAAAGTGTTTAGTTATACATATTTTACCAAATAAGTGGAAGTATCTTAATGCTGACTCTTAAACCGTAATTCTGTACAAACTGAGCAGATAAAGCCTAGTAGCACACATGTCACTCCTGAGTTGCAGATGACTATTAACGGCGGTAGTCACTACTAAACTTGAAGAGCAATAGTCTAAAGAATTTGACATTTTTCCTTTAACTGGACATTATCCTGGTTCTACTTTTTGTTATTTTTATTAATTACTGTTAACTTTCACAACGAATAGACTTTGAAAACTCTCGCCTCATCACATATCATCATCATTATCTGTCTTACAGAAGCAACATCGAAACAAATCCCATTAAACCATCTCCTAATGAGCAGTACAATCGGTGAGATGTATAGTAAACAATAAATTAATAGCTCACCACATCACCGGTAGCATGTAACACAACACCTTTATCCAATATCTGCAGCATCTGTAGCTACCGTCCATGATTCACCGCAGTGATGCTGCCGTATCTGGATGAGAACTACCTTCAACACTCGAACGTAACGTAAGATAAAGGTGCTTCCACAACAACTTACTACAAGCGTGTTTCATTTTAGTGAAACGATTTATTTAAGCGATGTGTTTGTTTCAGTTCGCCAATAGCATACTAGATGCTGAATTTATATGATTAAAATACTACGACAGTGAAAATACTGCTGCATGGGTAATTGATATTAATTGTGTCATCAGGGCAAGTAGTAGTAGTATATAGTCGATAAAAATTGATGCTGATGATGAGATGAACTTTGATGAGAAAAATTAACTTTATCTTTTAGTAAGTTCAACGATTATTATTGCTGTGGCACATCACTTTAACCACCGCGAGCGGGTTACTAGCTCGTCGGCAATAAAGTGCTAACTTACTAGTCAAAACTTACAGCGTACTTATCTTAAATTTTATTAGATATCTGTTGCTCTTTCTTACTATTCAAAATTATTTTATTCTTAATCACCACTATCGTGACCACTAAACCGTCGACATGGATAGGTAAACAACCTCAAGGTTCTCTTACACAGGCGCGTTATTATCGGTCGATATTACCGGATGCGTTGTTCGATAGTGCGTCCTGACTTCTTGCACACTACTGTGTTTTCATCATTCGATAATTCTATTTCGTACTCGTATTTTTGGCATATTTTTCCTAAATGTCGGACAGATTCGGTGACGGGTGTAACGATTATACATCGCATGCATCCCAGTACAAATGGTCTTAGAACTTACATCGGAATATACAAACTAAAAATAGATATTGCAATAACGCATGCGGTATTATCGACCGATTACAACGCGTCTGTGTGGGAGAGCCGTTAATGCTGTGTTACCTACTTTATAGGAGCGTTAGTATTGCATTATCGTCTATATGATCTAATCTGCGGAGGATACTGTGAGCGTTTCCGAAACGCTCACAATAGCTGCTGACGGTGGGAAATGTTGAAGATAAGTATTTTATATTTATCAGCAATTCATAAAGGTACTAGATTCTCTGGTACTTGGATTCTTTATGGTAAGCTCGATTCCTGTTCTGTGCAACTGTTTGTATGTAGAACTTGGATATAGTCACCTATTGAAACTCTATTAATAAGGTTTTAGTAAAAACAAAGAACCATGCGTCCAGTAACTCAACATTCACCTTTCCCTCTTTGTGAAGAGGATGGGTGAAGCATGAGATTCTTTTGGTGGCGGCATTCTCATACCATCAAGCAACAGTCTGTTCGTTTACCCACTATAATATAACAGACAAAGTAAATCTTAGTTTGGGAACGTCTTTCGAGTTGTCTGCTAAAGTAGGTATTTCGTACTCTTCTAATAAACATATACTCACTGACGTCTGAAATGTCTAGTCGTTAAAAAATAAAATGCTTTTATTAAGTAAAGGTTTCGAGAAGTATTTAGTCCGTGCCGTGTGAGTACGCGAGCTAGTAAGAGAACTACTGAGTCAATAGAAGTACCCGCAAGTCTAAACTTTGGGTAGGGCTATCACAATTGTGTCGTTTAGATGACCTCTGTGATTTAGAATTAAAATCTATCTAATGCATGATCTTATTATATCATTGTTTACATCTAGTTAGAAAAATGATGAGTGTTATGTGCACTATATTCATGCAGTTCATATCTCAGAATAAGTTATTATGGGTTTTGTTATTTATTTAATCGAGAAGCTTTTACAGTGTACCTATTTTCTTTTACCAAATTTACTACCCATTATAAGAATGAATAAAATAACAAAGCCTGTACGTATGTACTTACTTCTAAAATAATAATAATAATAGTTTATTAGCAAGAAATATTTCATAACTTACATATCAATAAGATTTGGATACAAACATAAATATTTTATGTTTGAGTTGATATAGTAAACGTTGTCAGCCGTACTAGTATGCACTGTGTGACGGCTTGCAGCGCCTTCCTTACATTGCCAAGTAATTAAGACTATACATATTTGAAATAAAGCTATAAAAACGCAGTGATTGTAAGATCCATCGATAATAAATCCAAAGAAAACAAAATAAAATTAAGTAAGTAAAATTAAAAAAAATAAAGTCTCCAGAACTTCGGTCTGTCTTTTGTTTATGTGCAGTTGTAGTAATTCATTGGAGAGGTTTAAGTACAACTCATAATTGTTCTAGTACTTGGTGCGGTTTCAAGGCACATATGTTTCTATACCTACGTTTACTTCGGATAATTAGCACACAATGACGAACAATATTGTTTGAAATATTGTGCAAAACGTATTCATCTCTACAAGCCAGCCGAAACCGACACGAGCATACAATAGTAGCTGTTATTTACATACACACTAAGTTTTAAATTTATCTGGTGGCAAAGTTATTTTTGTTACATTTTTCTCGAGAACAATAGTTTTGCTTCGGGACAAAACTAAATTATACCCTTTATCCTCTCCGTTTGGTCACGGATTAAGAATACGAAGTGTTACTCTATTCATTTTGTGAGTGTTATAAGAGGTAACTAAGAGAGCGAAGAACAGGATAACATCACTGCAAAGAGAAAGGGAAACTTATAGCAGCTCGTTTGGCCAGCGTGATATAGCAGGCCAAAACCTACTTGCTAAGGAGAGACCTATGTCCAGCAGTGAACTGTTAAAGGCTGTTGATGTGACAATGTACTAGCAACGCTTGTACACAATTTTATATAAGAAATAGTTTATGAAATCAAGTCACTTTTGCATTTGTATTAGCTGTCTATTTCACAACGCTATTTGGGATTTCAAAACTATGTTTTAAAATAAACAACAGCTTTATAATTAAAACGAATCATTTCAAATTAGAAATCTATTAGCAAGTTCGATGTGCCAAACCTAAGTGCGTCCTTCAAAAGGACTCCATGAAAGGGCCAGTTTAATAACTCGAAGCTCATTAGTTGGAGAGGCTCTAATGATAAAACGTCCAAACGTTCTATCTAATTATGGTTCATTCAGAGAACGGACATATGGAGCTCGCACGCGTGTTCTTTTGTACATCACGAGTCTAGACTCCAGATGTGTGTTAGATCTTTTGTGTCATTCTATTGTATCCATCTGGGTTTAGCTATTCATGATCGTTCTGTGTTATTAGTACATTTTTTTGTTACTTTTACGCATTGTAAACACTAACCATTAACAAAATTTACCACGGTCCCACAAAAATACTATTTATTTATTTCACACATGTGTCTGAGATATCGTAGACCCTGAGAAAGACGATGAGAGAAGATAAATAGATAGATATTTCATATTATAACCTTCTAGGAATAATACCTTAATATTAACGTAAATAAGCAACACACAGAGCTAAAATAAAAGTCTAATTGCCTACAAAATTATTTCACGTAAGATCGTAAGATGATAGCTTCAAATTTCCAATTATTACAACCAAATAAAGTTCATTCCAATTCAAACAAGTTCTTAAACATGAATAGTTCAACAAACATAGGACAATGTCACTTCATCAATACCAAAATATTATTAAAAATACACCGTGTACAAGTACCGATCTTATCGAATGATATATAGTGACAGCACACTGACTAATGTTCCTTAACTATTAAAAAAAACATCACAAACACACCATGAAATCTTCGTAGCCATAGAATTCAAACTCCTCTTTTGCATACATAGCTGGCTTTGTATCAATACACCCAGATCATTACACTTAAAACACAGCGCTGTAATCAAACGTCATTAATTGTGTAGTCTATTAATCCCTGCCAGTATATCGGAACGCAACACCAAGGGATGTCCAGTAGTTCCAACATTATCTTTACGATCATATCGATTTCGTATTCGTCTTTTTTTAAAACCTCTACGAGTTTTTATTGATCATCATTTTGTTTCTAAACTGTTACCTGTTTAGAGTGTGTCGTTAAAATTTTATTATATCTTCTAAAATTATGAAAGTTTCGAAATCAATGATTATAAACATTGTAACGTTAGGACAGCGGCTGTTACTTATAAGATATCGTAAAAGTAAACAGTTGGCTCTTGTTATCTTCATTCAGGAGTTTTTTTTCTATATTATAAGCCTGCCAAAGTGACTACTCTGCCTGACGGAAACCATGAATCCCAGAGTTGTGGTGACCATACTCATTGCAAATGCAGACAATGCAGTATGATGACCCACAATATGGCGGCCTAGTGAGATGCTTGTTCACGCCCCGCTTGGTGACGTAAAAGGCATGACAGTCGTCGTGACAGTGTAAGGCTTACACAGTTACCAAGATAACTGTCACCCCTGTGTCAATAAAATAAATAAATTTTAATCACAATTACATTATATTTCTACGAACATGTTACCTTAATACATTTCAAATTGACTGAACAGCTATCACAATACCCTTATTCAGTTTAATTAAGTATTAATTTTCGAAATACTCTCATACTATTAGCAGATATTAAAATTAAATATTTCTGCCCAGCTATATACGATTAATTTTATAATGGGCAAGCTTGAATGGTCCACCTTTTCCATCTGTTTGTTGCTCTAACAAGCTAAAATAGTTTAACGGATTTATGACATTTGACATATAGATTATAGTGAGGTTATAATTTATATTAGAATAATACATAGCTGTCATCCTGGGCGAAACTTTGAATTTTAAAAATTAAAAAAAAAACCTAATCGAAATCGCTATAAACTGATAAATATCATGTTTCCGATTAAATAACTTATTTTATTCCACTTTTTTCTTTTTTTTTCTGTGCGGCAATCCGTACTGGTGGTTATGTCGGACTCGACTCAGGTACCAGTAGCCGTGTGAATGAATATGAAAATGAATATGAATGAAATGAATCAGGTGTACCCTAGAAAGGAAATCCCTGAAACCCTGACGTACCTCGGGCCAACAACCTACGGCTTGCAGATGACCCCTTTTCTGCCCCAAAAGAGCGTGTGGTCCGTAGCACGTCCCGCTGCTATCCTGGCCTACTTCTGCTCAGGTGACGGATGGCCTCACCTATCACCCCCAGTCTAGCGCTTATGGAGGACATTTTAGGAGGATATTTTATTCCACTAACGGTTCTAACTCTAATTAACCATAAGGCTCTTATTTTGTCCTGGATGACATTATTAGCAAATCTATGTATTTTGTCAATATTATTATAGTAAGTAAACAAAGGTACGTATACATTATGTTTTGATACTTTTTGTGACACGATACACAATTTCTAAACAGAAATAATTATGAATTTGTTCGCATAATCACCAATTGCATTTTTGTTTTCATTTTTCTAATACTAGTAACTTATATCAAAAAAATACACATCCATACATACTCTCCAAAAACATCACTCGCTCTTTCGCAGTCTGACACTTAATTTACATTTAAAAAGCAACAAATCATCATCTTCATCTCAACCGAAAGAAGAAGAAGTCCACTGTTGGACAAAGGCCTTACCCAAGGTCCTCGCAACAACCGATCTTACCGACATAATTAAAATTCAATAATTATCTGGAGAGGACTAGACGATTTTTAATTAGAAATAGTACAAAATAGAGGAAAGTTGAGTACTCAATTATACCTAGTATTATAACGGGTATTAATGAGCAATAAGCCCCTCGAGGCGCACCTCTAATTATCGACAGTCGGACTCGAATTATTTTAACTAACTTCGCTTAATTATTCTAATCTTAATTTGCATTTATTTATTAACATTAGACAGAAAAGGGAATTGTGGATTGTTAAGCTATGTTTCAATTTAAATACTTTTTATGAATCTTTTAATTACACCATAGACATTATCATAATATAGACAGCGCATTATTGATCTCTATTTTGTTAAAAACACACATCGAAGTTGTCGTAAAGCCATCCTAATACTTAGAAAATATATTGTAGTTTCGCCAATCCTGTCGATCTTCTTAACGATATAAATACATAAATTAAGTAGTTAACTTTAAAATTGTTCTTGTTTTTTTATTTGCCTGTGTAACTTTGGAATTCAATGTTCTCATTAACGTAACTATGTAAATCTTAAATAATTATACTCATAAAATTCACATTCTTATACGACATTTTTGTCCGTGTGGTGACGGATTAAGAATACATAGTGTTACCACCCCTATTCATCCCGTGGGTGTATTAAAAGGCGACTAAGGGAACAAAGTATGCAAGTCGACATCATTACAAAAAGAAGGAAAACTTGAAACAAACCCTATTTCAACCCGTCTGGCCAGCGTGGTATAGTAGGCCAAAACCTCCTTGCTAAGGAGAGGCCTATGTCCAGCAGTGGACTGTAAAAGGCTGTTGTTGATGTTGATGATGACAATATCTGCGATGAAATCACAGCGTAGTGGAAAATTATGACAAAATAGGAGATTGCCTGACGACTGTTCCTTATATTTGTTCTGAGTCGGTTCGATTCTCACTCAAGATAAATATTTGTGTTCTGAGTTCGATTATTTCTGTGTTTGGGTGTGATTTATCTATAATGTGTATATATTTAGAAATATTTAAGTATATTTATCAACAGTCTGGTTACCATAGTACACGCTCTGCCTAATTTGGCATCAGACAGCTGTGTGTGAGATGTATGAAGTTATTTGTTTGTTTGTATTTTCGCGCAATTTCGTTTTTCTAAAAGAGCAAGTAGGAAATTTTTTTACTAGGAAAATTTTAAACATCGTTCTGCAATGGAACCAGTCAATCAGTTATAACCAGGCATATTCATAAAAGTTAGGCAATATTCGCATAGTCGAATTCATTATCGTCAGGATGAGACAAAGGTTATTTAATTATAGATTATCTTTTAGCAACTCTATTAAAAACATGATATATCCACCCGATTTAAAAAGGGTGTTAAAATGTTAATGAACACAGAACTGTGGGTAAAATGGGCACTGCCATTCTAGAACCATCTTTATTCATTTGACTTTACTGATTAATCAGTTCCTTAAGTCTTGTCACAATAGACATAGACTAGCGTAGAATATTAAACAGTAAACATCCATTTCCTGACATTTCGAACACAAATTCCAACTAATTCTCAACACAAATCCGCCCTCATAACTAAAATAGAACTGTCTTCACACTTACGCTTAAACCTACAGAATAATCTCATATTCGACTCTATTAACCGTCTAACATTGATCGCTTTTAATTGTTATTTAACACGATTTCATTAACTACATCTATAAATTGGTTGGCTTTTGTTAGAGAGCTTTTTAGTTTTTTAACTATATTTAATATCATATAGGCGAAAACAGCAAAGGTTTCATGTGATGATAACCGACTGCCGCCGTATACATAAGGACGGAGAAACGGACTCGTGTGGCTTCATTTAGTAAAAAGCAACGAATCAATTGCTCCACATCTGTTGTGTATGCCAGTATTTGTGCCGAATTGTGGCTCTCCACGGTAATTATACATATGCAATCGACATCGACATATTAGCCGGAAGACGTCCACTGCTGGACATAGGCCGACGTACATAACCGAGTTCACCGACATTATTCGGAGAATTGCCAAATTTAAGTGGTAGTGCACGGGGCACACTGTACGCAGACAAGACATGGGGCCAAACAATTCTGGAGAGACAACCACTTAATGGAAGGTGGAAAGTGGATAGGTCCAACAAGCTGGACCAACGGCTTGATGCAAGTTGCGGGAAACCGATGGATGTGGGCAACACAAGACCAATTGTTGTGGAGAGCCTTGGAGAAGGCATATGTCCAGCTGTAAATGTCTACAGTCAACGTCTATAACTAATTTCATTTAAATCCGTTTAGCTGTTTTTACGTGATTGAGAAATAAACAAGCATCCAATTCGGATTTTTCAACCCTAGTAAGATAACTTACTACAAATACTGATATTATTAAAAAAATATGTACAAAAATATCTCGTTATCAAAACAAATTTGTCAGCATTGTCAAAGTTACGAGACGAACTCGTATAATATGTTATACGTATAAGAGACTGGTTTAGTAACATGAGCGATTGGATACTAAAGCCGCCAAAGAGGCTCGTAACAGAATGATTCGATATTGCCAACAAACAAATTAGATAGGTACACATTTTTTATAGAGTGAATATATATTAACGTTGGCAATATCACAAGGATTTATGATACATCTCTCATGCTAGGCGATCTCCAGACGTTTCCTCATCCATTAGTGTGAGTTATTTGAATCAAAATAGTGCGCTATCGGCGTCGAGGCGCCGGCCGACCCGTGATAACACAATTACGTCAAACCAATGTAGGATACCTACAACTTTCTGAGCTAGTTTCGTCTTGAAACATTGTTGTATAAATTTAACTACAACTTACACATTACAAACAGTAACCTATGAGAATTTAAAAATATACTATAAGTTGAACCAAATCTGTAAAACCCAAAAACCAAAGTATACTTACTCGTATAAGATCAAAATAAAACAGCTCTTTACTATATGTATTTTACTGTATAAACATTACGCTAGAAATAAATTATTTATGTCAAATAGTGACAAATCTAAAAAAATAAACATAATCATTTATTTACTAGAATATGTATGTACAGAGTATGATCTTAATGTTACAACATAATCCATTTACGTTCTATCAGTATTTATGGTATGCAAATATTTATAATTTTACATTTATAAACAAAACTAAAATAAATAAACAAACTATCGCTGGCAATGTTAAAATATTAATAATTTCCATAAATGAATACAAAATATCATCAAATTAGATTAAAAAATGTCTAACTCACAGTTCAATAATCATACAATTTCCTTGGTAACTGTCAATTGGATAAAAATTAGGTACAATATAAATAAATATGTTATAGCATTACTTGAAGTTGAATAACCGATATCGACGTGAATGAATGATTGACACTAAGTGAGTGAATGACTTAGGCTACTATTATTTCGGAATTGGAATGCCGTAGAATTAGTTGAAAAATAAACATAATTAAGCTAGCTAGTGACGAAACTAATTAAACAATCACATATTTATAAAATTAAATGTGTATTTACTTTCTTATATTTGTATAAACGTGTGTATTGATATTGTTTCTTTATCCTATAATAAAAACTCCAACAATACTGAACGTATGTAACTCACATGCAGCTATGCTACATTAGAATCTCCACAATAATGTGGTAAGCTTGTAATTAACTTGTATTCTTCAACAAAACCTTTAATTTTACTCATAAACCTTAAGCCATTAGCACAAGTAACTACATCTTCATCGAATAATCTGTTCCTAATTGTGGTGGCAAGTCGAAGTGCTTGCGCCGATCACGGGTGGCGTCGCCGGGCCATTACTCAGCACTCAACTCGTCCAGTTGGTACTTAAACTTGAAGCTATTAGATCATTAACTAACCTACACTAAGAACAGAAATAACAATAAAATTATGTTCACAAACTTTGCGGTTAACTCTGAAATATTTTATTGATATGTGTTATGATTCATGTTTTGTAATAGTAATGAGCGATGAACAGTAGGTATAAATGTACCTATACTAGCTGACTCGTGTAATTTTCAAGCCAAAAATTATGATTGTTGACGTATTTTTTTTTCATTTTTCTTCCTGTATAAACTTTGCTTGGATTTCAACAAATATTTTAAGACCAAAATTAGTCAAATCGATCCAGCCATTTGCAAGTGTTAGGAAGATCAAGAAACAGCAATATTTATAGCTGTATCCACTATTTTGTATGCACAAAATTTGGTTTTTGGTATTATGTAATGACTGACTGGGACATTTAAACTTTCACTGGATTGCCACGAATATTTCAATACTAAAATAAGCCAAATCGATCCAGCCATTCTGGAATCACTAAAACTAACGAACAATAATTCATTTTTATACCAAAATAAGAAGATATAAACATTATTACAGCTTAGTTACATTTTCATTTGTGCTTACTCACCATCTCACTATTAAAGGTTATATTTCAATTTTTAGAGTTACATTTCAAAATCAATCAAATGAAAAAAAATTACAATACTATAGCCTGATCTATTTTTATGAAAAATTACGTCGCTTGTAGCATGTGGCTATACGTCTCTAAGATACCGCAATGCTTCTTCTATCCAGCAAGTCGAGAAAGATTCAAATCTGGAATATAAATAATTCAAGGAATTAATATTTAATCTGAATAAAATCTTCTATTAGAAAACGATTAGTTTTTTTCTTCGCATCTAATTTACATGCGAATTAATTATTTATGACCATTAAATGAAAAAATGAAGAGAGGCAAGATCAGCACCAATATATTTCTGTTTAATATAATATACAATATAAACTAATTAATTGTTTAATCAACGTAATCCAATATTAATTGCAATATTTCTTGTGACTGTAATAAATCCAAGATGTAAAGTGTTACAATTTTACAGCGTTTGCCTACATTCTGTATTTAGACGCAAAGATCATAAAAGTATAGCAATCATAATAATAAAACAATCTCAAATAAAATTTTACGATTGCGCCTTTTTTTGCACTCGTGTGCACTTCAGTTGGCAACACTAAACCTTGATTTGCCAACAATAATAAATAAAGTGACATTACGACTTTAAATACATTATAAATCACACCTTTACGACTCATTCACAAACATAATAGATTATTTGCAAAAGGAAAAGGAAGTGGTCCCAAATGCGTGCCCTGCGAGACACCACAACCTGTGACGCCTAAATAAATACGAATGCGTTTTGTTGGATTGTGAGAATTGATATTTATGTTTGAAAAAATGGCGTCCCGCTGTGGGACAGCTGCTCGGAGCCTGGGGATAATGGAGGCCCTTTAAAAATTATGTTTTGTAGTCAAACGACGCAGTCGAATCAAAGCTATAAAGAATACGTTTAGGAATTTATACAATAACAATTATTTGTGCTTTACGATAATTTTATCGGTAGAAATAATGTTTCAATATCTAATATTGAATAAGGCATTTTGGTTCGATTCTTTTAAAGTAATTGTCACAAAGTTTTACGTTATTTATTATTACTAAAAATGTAAACGTGAAATGTAGAAAGACCTTAATTTTGGCCAACTCTTCCTATTACAACATATATTTTAGTGCTACTACTTATTATTGATATATCTATAACTTGTCAACTTTTGTAACCGCACGGCACTTTTGTATCACACAAAATCCTTATAAATTTATCCACGTCTGAAAGTCAATATTTGAATTCCCTTACATATACAGCACCTCTTACATATACCTCTTCTACAAGTAATACGAGTAGTACAATCAATAAATAATGTTCTATTAAGACGAAACCTCCTTTGTGGAGGGACGTGTGTCATATCCCTCCGACACAAAGGGAGGATCCTCCGATCAGGCGAGGTGATCATGCCTGCCGGGTCACGGCCCAACGGTTGATGTTGGGATGTTGTATATCGCGATACAGGATTAGTAGTTGCACTGTAGTTCATTACATTCATACGTTTCGTTCTTCATAGTTCGATATATCTTCGCTAGATGGCACTGTTGTATATTTTTCTTTGTGCTGTAATGTGGAAGTCGCCACACCTTCAGTCGTAGTCTCAGAAATCGGAACTTTGCTTCAGCTTAATTTTATTGAACTTTTCATGTCATCATTTAACAGCGGTCTGCCACAGCCTGTTTAATTTGATAGCGCCAAATATTCAATAAAACACTTTCAGTAGTTACAACCTTGTTAAAATACTTCTTACATTTAAATAATTTATTGTTTACTTCCTTACAGGTCGAAAGCTTCTCATCTATATACTGCGTATAAAATTCTTGTAAGTATTAATATCTTATAATTATTTTTTATACACATTAGAAGTGTTTGCTTAGAGGCCAAAGGCACATTATTATAATGTCTTTCTTATAGGTTTCATTTCTCATTTTATAGACGTCGTTATTAGTAATTTACTTTTGTTTAATTGTTATCAGAGATTCTATGTGTAAAAATCACTAGATCAATTGATAATTTTTATTAAAATGGCCTAAAGTAACTAATATTAAATTTCTTCGTACGCTTGTGTCCGAGACAGAAATGAACTTTTGTTAATGTTTGGTGTTGGAACACTACAGGTATTTTATTTCAATTTCTTGGAAATACACTTATAACGTCATTAAACATCTAATACTAACTTTTAAGTCCCCAAAGTAGTAGTATCTTCGGTCATATATTTATCTTGCCGTAGTCCGTTCGTTCAGTAGTCCGTGTGGTGACGGATTAAGAATACATAGTGTTACCACCCCTATTCATCCCGTGAGTGTCGTAAAAGGCTACTAAGGTAACCAAATATGCAAGACAATATCATTACAAAGAGAAGGAAAACTTGAAACAAACCCTATTCCAACCCGTCTGGCCAGCATGGTATAGTAGACCAAAACCTCCTTGGTAAGGAGAGGCGTATGTCCAGCAGTGGACTGTAAAAGGCTGTTGATGATTGATGATATTTATCTTTAAAGTGCTTTGTATGTTAACCAAATAAATTACTTCTAAACGTCTCATTGTTTCATCATCCACGTCATATTCGGTTAAAGACAACGCTCTTAATCAGTTCGCTCATTATCCTGCCTGTACAACAGTCTGTACTATTTAACGACAGCAAGCCTTCGATTCCCGCTAATAAATTCACCTTGTTACGCCTCTACCTACGTCACGTCATTTGCATGCAAATTAATATCGACAAAACTAATAGACTCGGCTACCAGGAATTTGCATCGTCAAATTTTATTCCAATACTGGTTTCCACATTACCTTTTATTAACATATATTTAGATATTCTTCTTCCAATAAAAGTTATATTTTTACTTCCAATATCAACATTCCACGGTTTGTTATTGTCAAGATAATAAATTTAAAACATATTAACATATTTATTAATAACCGTGGCTACGAGTGTCTAATTCTCAACTGATTTCGTATTTATCGCTATTTTATAAGCGGCAAATTCAAAGATGATTGCTTCCAAACACAGACAGCAAAGGTATGTGCATATTTATTCAGTACAACCTTCAACCAAGGCCGTACTCACAAGAGGAATTGAATGAGTCAAGTGTAGGAGCTTCAGGTATTAATGATTCTATCGAAGTTCTTCGTTTCTAAAATTTATTATATCCCGTCTGTTGTAATACGTCGTCTACCTGAGTACGGAGTTAACTTGATTTAGTGATTTGTTTGTTTTACCGTCAATGTTTATTAAAATGAATTTTTGTTCTTTTGGTTCGATTTTGAAGATGCGTCACGTACTTCAACTTTTTAGGTTTGAATAAAAAAAAAGGTTTGGATGAAAAATTAACAACCGAAATTTAAATTAAGATTACCATACACTTATTTGCATGATGTATATCTATGCTAAGATTTTCGGTTTAGCGTGCTAATCATTAGAAAGATAAATTATATATTCATCTTTGGTGGGGTCGGCTGTAACTCTACTACGTCATGAACGAGGACATTGAGATGCCGTAGAAAGTCTTTTATCGAACTTTTTGTTAAATAGAGTATTCACGGCGAAACAATATAAGTCGTATAACTGCACTCTCCGACCTTAACGACTATATCGTAGATAAAAGTAGGTGGATAAAACTTATGTAATATAAACAGATGCATAACAAAATCCTGTACATTGAACAATTTCTAGATCGAATCTAGTTCTAACATAGAGTTAAATTACGACAATACGTTAAATAATCACAAAAGAAATTCATAATTTTAAATGAAAATCAAAATTTAAACTCTGTGTTGAGCAACAAAACAAAAACAAACCATAAACCTCTTAAAAGACCCCAACTGTCAATCGGACATGACATAGACAAAATAAAGTCAAGAGTCAACTCCCACATCCATAACTGATATCTTACGATTATATTGAATGCGTCGGCAAAGTAAACACTAAATACTTTGGAAAAAGGGGTGGCTTCACTAAGCACATGACGCATGCATTCGAGAACAACAAAAACAAACGACAGTTTTTTTTTGTCTATGAAAGGATGCGGGCAGACATTATATTTAATTTTAATAAAATAATTAATGGCTGCGATGAAAATATTTGATAATATCTCTTAATCTTCTTGTTTTTAGAAAGAATTTGTATTATTTCGAGTGTTTTTATATTAGTTTATCGTTTATTATGTTCCTTCTACAAGATATCTATAATGTTGTATGGGTTTATATTTTGTTGTGACAGTTTTTACTCAAATATGTAAAGCATGTTAACAAGTAACAATAACGATACTGATAAATGTAATTTAACTGTCAAGAAGCTGAAAATACAAAACAATAACAGAGACAATGACAGCCGATTTTTGAAGAGGATGGAAGCATAGTGTTTCATATAGGAATGGTCTATACTCCACCCACCAGCGCACGCACAGATGAACAATGACATGAAAAAATAAAATACTCTTGCTCATCAATCACATACAAAATATATTACGGAAGGAAAAATACAATTACTAAGGCTCAGCATGATAAAATTGTAGAATTAATTTTGTACAAACTTGTTCTAATTCTGAAATATTTTTTTACTTCCTAGTAAAATCAATATCAACCTCATTTTGTACATTCTTATCTAAGATTAATAGATAGCCTATTTAAAATTCATAATAAGCTGAACAAATATCAGATGTCTTCAATTTAAAAAACAAACAAGTCGTAGATCAAACAGCTCTAATCACCGACGAGGCGTTGTTACGACCATACAACTATTTATAATTTTTAATCTATAATGAAATCTGCATGCATAATGTGCGTCATAAAAACGGTGGAGGTGAGACCGAGGCTGCGCGAGCGCACCCGTGTGCCCACGCGCACCTATTGTACCCACCCACACCGCGTCAAAACGATACCACAATAAATAAACAGTCACCAAACACACTCACCCTTACACAACCATATTCTCAAAACGGTATTTGATGGCAAATATAAAATTGTTGGGTTATACGTGACAATTTTATATTTCTCGTGTTGCGTGAGCCATTTCCTACTTTATTGCAATGGCGATAAAGTTGAAGTTAAATGAAAAGACGAAGTTAGCTCGTAATGTAAACTAAAAGGAACAGACACCATTCACGTCCTGTCTTGGCCGTACATAAATATCGCGTTAAATAAATCATCGGTGACATGTTTTGTGACGTTTGTATTTTTAGCTGTTCGATTGTAAATTGTTAGTGTTATTTTACTAAAAGAACAAAACACACAACCTCTTTGGTACAGCTGCTTTGACTACGACATCTTAACAAGTAATTGAAGAACACATTTTTGAATTACTTAATTATTTCTAATAATGTAATTATGAACTTTTTGATTATTTTTTTTGAGAAGTTTTGAAGAACGAAAACTTCAGTAACTAGGTGAATAGCAAGTTGACATATAACATCTGGTGGATCTTAAAATCAATAAGCTGGCAATCGTTTTAATTCAGTGCCAGGCTAACTTTTCCCTGATTTTAATGACTAATCTTTCATAACATTCAATATTGCCTGGAAAAAACGGGGACGTGGCTTTACTAATTATGTGCTGTATTTCACTCTAGACCTTGCTGATATCTTATTTTGTAATGACACTCGCACTTTTCTCGAGAATGTCTAATGTTTGATGAAGTGATTATATCGCAGCAACATCTGGACATCCTGATTTTATTCCTTTCAACCAATAGTTACTTGATTTAACAATAAGAGACTAGACGATATTACTGCGATCATTCTTGAGAATATAAGTAGAGTGATACGGTTTTTCTCGTCTGAGTATCAGTGGCTTCATTATAAGCTCAAAGTTCGCTCCTACGTGTAGTTCTATACTGCGCGGCACTATGAGCATCAGAAAGTTCTCAGTTTTGTGATGGTTCTGTGCAGTATTTGCTGGATGCTCTAGATCGATTGTAGCTTCGAGGAAACCGCATTATCGAAAGCCTCGATGCCACGGAATCCCTTAAACCTCTGCGATTTCGAACTGATGTCGTCTCTATCGCGAATTTCTATTGCCTTTATCATAAAGAGTGTTCTGATGAGTTCTCCACAACAACACGTGAGAGTGGTAGATATACTCACTCAATTTAAACGGTTCGGCTCTTCCTTTCTGTGCTAATCGAGCAAAACTAGCAACTCACTGCCAATGCAAGTATTTCCTTCCCACTATGATCCCGGGTCCTTAAACCAAGGTGTGAAAAAACATCTCACTAGACCACCATTGTGTGGATCACCATACTACACTCGTAATGAGAATGGTGACCACCACATTTGGATTCTACTCATGCTTTACACATGGCAGAATAAAGTCATTTTGGCAGGTGCTATACGTGAAAGAAAACGAAAGATAATTCATAAATATTATTAACAATCTCGATATATTATTGAAATTCTAATCGCTCAATAAACTTAGCTACTAATTAGCTAATTTTACTACTGCAATCAAATCTGGACACGTCGTTAAGCTAAAATTACCACCGTACGCATGCATACTCGTAAACTCTGCCCACGGCTCTACGACCAATCGTAAAATGGATTTAAGCTAACCAACCGCAGAGTGACCGTTCCGCTTGCCATACGGCACAGCGCCGCCATTTTTTGCTCCAAGTTTTTAGACTACCCTTGCCTTTATACATTTCTAAATCGTAGCACGAAGTTGTCTTTTGCGTCCCTATTTTATTTGTGCTCTTTACTTTCGTTTCAGTTTTGCTTTGGCTGGAACAAATTGTTTTGGTTTAATTTCGTATAAAATAGGCACTTATATTATTGGTATTAAGCTGTTTAGTAGTGGACATTTTATAATATTAACTTGGCAGTCAGACTGCACGATTGGCCTTGTGGTTTAAGTGGTCACCACGTCGCTCTCTATTGCGCCGAGTGTTGTGGGTCCAAACTCCACATGGGACAACACTTTGTGTGATCAACAAATTGTTGTTCTGAGTCTGGGTGTTCTTTGTGTCCGTTTCTTGTATGTTTGTAAAGTCCCCCGCGACATAGGATTTATTCCTAGTGCGGGCGTTGTCATTTTTAACAAAAAAAAAAAGGATACGTGAGACAGCATGTATGTAAGACAAGACAAGACTCATGGCTGTAAATTATCATTAATTACTTCATTATAGTTGGTCTTAAATTGTATAGAGTTTAGGGCCCCAAGTCAACCTCACCTGCACTCACCTGCTGATCGATGGACGAAGCTCTGGCAAACAAAACATCCTTATTAGCTTCAATAAGTTCGCCATCTATTACGTGGGACCAAAACACTGGCAAAAAGTGGGCGTTTAATATACCTCTGCTTACTCCATCGGAAAAACAGATGTGATTTTATGCATGTTAAATTGTAAAGATAAGGGTTATTTTAGCCGTAGAGTCATGAACAGTTACCATCGACATTCAAATAAAGCTGAGCTTGTTTTATGGATGTTAGAATATAAATTAGAATATTGAAGTCTGATACCATATCAATTTCTTCTTACAAATATAAAACTTACTTTTATATTTTTTGTAAATGAAAATTGAGAGAAGTATCAAATTCCTAATAATTATTTTGCAATTACGCAATTTCTCTTTATTTGAAAGTAAATATTCTTTGCCCGTATTTTAAAACTACCTACGCCATAACAACGTACACTTGGCGTGTTCGCAGTCGTCGGCGAGATGGAGACACGCGATAATGGATGCAAAACCGGATTGATAGTGCTAGCTAGTGCTGCCCTGTGACGTTTATTGCCATCCGGGGCAAGAGTTATGGCGCGCTGGCGACGAAACTTCGCCTCCAAACTATTTATTGGCACCACTCCAGCGCTCTGGAAGGAAGCGACGACTCCGCACATCTTAATTCATTCATTGCTGAGCTAAAAAACATCATATTTTTCCGATAATGGCAGATGTTACTCGTCATAAATAATTGTATGCAAAATACAGATAACATCTTGCCTCTTATGTGCTATATTTCTTAGAACGGCTCTTTTTATGGAATGCAGTTATATTTCATTGCGTTATTTTTTATTTGTTAAGTATTTCCATAAATTTATTGGTTTACAAACGAAATGATTTCTCTCGCTCGTATACAAAAATGTTCATATTCGTGATCACTGTGGCACTCGTAGGATTATCTAAATCACTAACTAGAGTGCTCTCTAAGACGTTTAAACGTCGACATAAAAGCTAAACTTGCTAATTTATGGTAATATATGCAGATCGTAGAATTTTTATAACTTTTTTAATGACAAAGACAAGAAAAAAACAAAAAGAGTTTTTTGAAAAAGAGACAATAGATTTTTTTTTTAAAATTGCTTACTAAAATTTTTCTTGTAGTAGCTTTTTATAGCTGTAAAATACTAGTGATTTCGAAATCAAAACCGCAAGAGTCCTAATAAACCATGAATTCGTTCATCGTTTTGTTGCCTTTAAGACAAAAAATCGAAGTTTTGACAACTTCACTAGGCAATATAATACAATGAAACTTAAAAAAATATACAACATACTCAAGTTCAACATCATACAACGATATTAAAAAAAAATCACCAAAAAAAAAAAACATTCTGCGTCTCTTGTTGTGTAAACATCCGTTGGGTGAATCGGAACGCATTCGTGGGGGTCGTCTTTTTTCCAGTTTGGCGGGAAGATTTATGGGCAGTGACAAAGTCAATTTCATGGCACGACGCGGCAGAGATATGGCACGCCTCAGATGCCTTTATGATAGAATTTGGCATGGGCTTTTACTCTAATTGTCATTAAGTAAACATTTTACCTGCCAATTTGATGAATCGCCTCAGTCATTGTCAAGAGAAGCTTTGTTCGCTTAACAATTCAATTTCTGGAAGCTTTTACCGAGATAAACAAAAAAGATAGATATTGTTTTTAATTTTTGTGACAACTTTAGCGATAAGATGATTTGTACAACAAAAATTTTAGACCGACATGAGAAATCTAAATAAATAAATAAACATGTTAAAAAACTTGTTCTAGTTTTTGTATTAATCGGAGAGTTATCCTCCATCTCTACATGTGTAGTGGTGATTCCTTAAATTTATCAAGCATCCTTTTAAGCAATTTTAAGCCTAGTCTTAATAATAAGTTTAGTTTAAAACACATTTTTGAATTACTACTCATGATGCCATTGTCGGCCACAGCAGCCAGTCCTGGGGAAGACCAACTAACTGTGCAGAAGATTTTACAATGTTCAATTTGCGCGCAAACACGGATGCTCTTTCTGTTCCCTCACTCGCACAATCCGATGGAACGGTTATCCGACGTCACCGGCGAGAGATCCGGCGCAGGACCGTCGGCTTTGCGTGTTTCCTAAAGGGCAGGGGGTTAAGACCCCAGCTTTCAAACTCTGAGGTGGTATTATTTCTGTAAGTAGAAAAATTCCATAACATTTTTTGACCCGGGAATCGAACCCGAGATCTCGTGATTGGCAGGCACATACGCTAACCACTAGACCAACGAGGCAGTTTTACTATAAAACATGTTAAAATAATTCTTATAGACGCTCAGATACATTTAAATCGCTCCTAATAGAAATAATTTTCCATTCCATACTAACTGTAACATACAGTATTCATTACATTATAATATATCTATACCTGTTCTATTCAATATTATTTACATAACGAAATATATTTAACATGTTTGTATAATAAAAAGACATCTAAACGACTAAACGGATTTTCTACTGCCGCCATTATTGATTGCTTTGACAATTTTATCGTCTGTTACGCATAGATGTTAGACCGTATGAGATTTTTTTTTAATTCGAATTCCGAACGCGTGACAGTTTCGACTTGGCTTCAAATCGATATGGCCATAAATTACAATTTTTTAAAATTGATGTTTGTTTTAAGCGTTTGGAATCTCTTGGAGTTTTTATATTAATTAAGTGTAAGCAAGTTGCTTATAAAAAGTATAATGAACACCATCCAAATTTAATTGAACATTGAATTTAATTTAAGTTTACATCGGATGAGCGGTTAGAAAAAAAGTCTGGTGTAGTTTTGACGTCAAATTGTTTATGAGTAATGTTTTAAAATATAGGCGTTTAAGTCTTCAGACGGGGAATAACAATACAATTAGAACTTGTCTTTAATAAAACAAAATTCTATTTTGAAAGGTCTGAATTGTACAATTTTGTAACAAAACATGAGTGATGGAAAAAAAGAATTATTCGTGTATAATTGAATGAACGATTCGAATAATTCTATTAGTTCTTCTAAATTTCATCTACAATGGTTTTTGTTATGAGTTGAAGTATGATGAAATTACCGTAGCTTATTCATTCGTGATACTAATGACTAATGCGATATCGTTGACTAAAGTCAGCGTATGAGACATCTCTCTATTAGTAATTAATATGTCACCGTCGAGCGCTCACAGAACCGCAGTTCACCGAAATGCACCAACAGAACTAATATTATCACTACAAATATCTCACGTTCTCGCCACAGATTCTAAGAAAATAAAGCTTTTTTCATCACCAAAAATCCTGACACTTTTATCCGTTCCAACATTTTTCATTCGTCCCTGCTTATTACGTTTTTAAATATCACTTTACATAGCACACCTGTTGGTGACAAGAAGCGTTATATAGCCTCGATACCACCTGTATGACGAATGTTGTATTATTTTAAGCGTGATCATAAGCACCATACTTGTACGCTCGCGGTGTTCCCCATCAATTTCATTCGTAATGACAAAATGCGTTGATAGTGACAGGTCGGTGTGCTCGACGCACGGCGCCTGACACGAGGCGTGGCGGCCTAACGAGCTGTGTCCCTCGTCTGAAAAAAAAAATACCAGCGTCTTATTCAAGATATTTGTCGACGCTCGCAATGTTTTCGTTCCAATTAATGTATCGAGAGCGCACGAACTGAACATAATCAATTTTGAATCTGTCACGAAGTCGACTACACGTTCGGGACAACAAAATCGATGATAGATTAAGTGAATACAGCCGTTTTTATAGCTAAATTATTTAAATTTAGTTCACGTTTCCTTTTCACCTTCTTTCTTTTGATTATCTTTGACTGATGTAGCGTTCTCTCGATCATGTTAATGTAATGTACGTGATAGAAAATTCTCAAAATAGAACAACTCACATTTTTCAAACCCAAAAGTTTTCACCGAAGAGGCTTTAATGTAAGACATTTTGACGGTTTACCTAAACTCATAAAGCAGCTTACTTTGATCATCATTCGTCAATATAATGGTCATTTATTACAGATAAATCATAAATGATGCATTCGTGAGTTATCTAAATTCTAGACTTAACATGTTGTCTCAAATAACGCGCCACTCGATCTTGTCGATGCGATCTCACTCGTTGCCTAGTGGACGATTTTATAAACGCCATTATTTCCCCCTTCTGACAGCCAGCACTTTATACAAGTCGCCAAGCGTAGGTGGTCCCCTATCTCCGACACTCGTGGACTCGACTTCCTAAGTCAACATTTCTCGCTGTGCTTTTGTTGTCACTTCACTATTGTCCTTGAGATACAGACAAAATAGACCTCCAACGTTCGCCTCCGTCGATGTTTCAATAAAAATATCTTCCAAAATTAAAAACGATCGTAAAGTACTCACATAAAGTTTTGTTTTCGCCATCATATTTCGTTTAATACTTTTACGAGTCCAGTTATCGTTCTAGCTTAAACGGTATCGATTCAAGTGTGTTTACGAAATAAGTTTGTTGTGTGTGGCCTCGTATTCTTACAAAACCATTTGCAGAATCTTTGGGTTTCCAAGTTATATTGTTTGCAATATGAAACCTTTTCCGCACCATATTTGAATTTATTCTGTGCGTTTAGTGTCTGCACTGGGAATCCTGCCCACGCATTGTTTATATCACACAAATTTATGTCGCTATAAACTTGAATACTTAATACTGAATGTAGCGTTTTATGTTATCTGTTAATGGAAACATTTTGTGCTTTGTGTACAAGTTTGAGATTTGTGAAATGAAATGAGTCACTTCTTGCAATGAATCAAAACTTTGTTGATAATATTTAGTGTCTATTAAATGGCCAGTTTGTCAAACGAAAAAAATAATGTATTTTAAAATAGCTCGACTGGTATTATGTTAAATGCCTCCAGTGAAACTAAATACTTGTGTCTAGCAGTGTTTAACGATTGTAATGTACTTAACAAGGTTAGGCATTAGGCTAACTCTACTTAAAACTGAATTTCTGTCCACTGAATTATTTTACCGCTTACCTTTTTTCACCTAATTTTTAAGAGGGTGGGCACACAAAGAGTTGCAGGTGGCCATACGCTACCGTTTGGTAATAAGTCTGCTAAAACGTGGAAAGAATGAAAAGAAAAAACAATTAACGTATTACATCCACAATCTATCTCAAACACAATACGTCTCAACCAGCCAATTGGGTAGATGACTGTATCGTAAATAAATACCAATGTCCGCTTCATTAAAACTAATATCGCGAAACATCTCAGAAAATACAATTAACATAATTTTTATTATTATTACCAATTTCAATCAAATATAAAGTGAAATATATTGTTCAATTGAGTAGTCTAAAACAGTGACGTCACAATTTGGTATTTAGTACATTTTTCATACTTAATTGTCGTTTTGACAGATGATAAAAGTAACTAATTTGACTAAGGTGTCATCTAGCCTATTCTCACAGCCATTTTCTTTTCAGCTATTAACACGTGAAGAAACCTCCTCAAGCCAATACCCTTCTAATATCCTCTACAAAGTTTGCATAAAACCACGAATATTTACCATACTTTAACATAAAAAACGTATTACTTACTCACGGGTACCCTACAGATCGCAAACCATCAGACGCACACCTCACGTAGACAGTCCCCATAGCATACAAATTATCACGACGACAGTGAATTATTCTATTGTTGTATGCATTATCGATAACCAATCTTCTTTGACTCTCATAAACAAGTCAAGATAAACAAATGCAGGTACTGACAACGACTAGGGTAGCTCAAAGTTATGCTGGTTAGTTTGAATAGTGGCTAAGTACATCTGTATTTTACAGTAAACGTTTTAATAACGAGAAAGTGAATGAAAGACACGTGTGTTGTTGTGAATAATTGTGAGGTACGGTCTATTGCGATACTGAATCAATTCTTATATGAATACACCTGGTATCGATTATTATTAAATACGCTACAGTGGGTAAATAAACTAGAGGGCTTCACCCACTCACTACTCTTCTTTTTTTAAATATTGAGCCAACGAAAATAGCTTTTATAAGGAGTTTGGTGCCTAAGTGGTACCTACACCTCTGCACTAGGTCTCTACACTTTCTAGTTCAGGATCTCTGTCAGAATTAGAATTTGGGCGTCCTCATAATATACTCATTTTTAAAAACTATTATTGAACTAGTAATGTATGTATGTATGTAATAATAATATGATTGTGCGCGTAAATTGTGTAATGACATTATAAGTTGATGGCAAAAGTTTTTAAAGAAAAGTTCATTTTATTGTTTCCCGCGCTTTTAAATGAAGGTTTGGAGAAAGTTTTTTTTTAATTTAAATTTAACGATTAGTAACTTTACAATTATGCTTTATTCCAATTAATCATATTTAAATATGACACGGTTGCTAAACGCCGCAATAAAACCTCATTCTGTGTAAATCAAACGCGTCGTGAAAATGAAGATTTACATCTTCGAATGAAATATATTTGTAAATTGTTGCCATTGCCAAACTTGTTGTAAAATTTTCTATACATAATACATGAGACACTTCAGTTACTATGCATTTCTTAAAAATATTTAACGTTATAAACATGGCGTTTTGAATACTAAGATTACAAATTTTAATAGTTTTTACTCATGTCAACCTCTCTGTGAATTGGATGATGAATATACAAATAATAATAATAATATCCCCCCACATTTCACACCGTCTGGTCCCAAACTAGACAGAGTTTGTACTATGGTAACCAAACTGCTGATAAACATACAAATATATTTCTAAATAAGTACATTTCAAAGATAAATTACACTCAGACATAGAAAAAAATCGTACTTATCACACAAACACTTGTCCTGGATGGGAATCAAACCCACGACTCTAGCTTAGTAGTTAGGATCACTAACCTCTAGGCCAACAGGGCAATCAATTACATAGATACGACTTTTGTACCTCCTACTGATTCTGGGTGTAGCATTCAAAAGACCGCAGCGTTCATGTCTCTTGAGATTACAGGTGCACTTGGCAGTCAGTCCTTAACAATAAGGTGACCCGTTTCCCACTTTGCTTCCTATAGAATTCAGTGACATTAGAAATAGAATAGTGAAGAACGATTCTTCTCGTGCACTAATCTCATTTAACGTGAAACTTACGATAGAATATTAAAAAAACAACAGCATATTTCAAAACTCTTATGATCCCGTGTCCTTTAAGCGAGGCGTGAAAAAGCATCTCCCTAGGCCGCATTCGCAATGAGTACAGTTGCCACTACTCTTGGATTCTATTCATCTTTTCGATCAGGCAGAGCAGAGTCACTTTGGCAGGCTACGAATGGAAGAAAACAAAGTAACCACCAGTATTCCATTATATTTCTGTGTGATTCTAAATCTTTGATATGGCAAGACAAATCTTGCACATTTGTATAGAAAATGTTATCTAAAAGACACAAACTATATACGAGTATTAATATTCAATAATCAATTTTCCGTTATTTAAAATCAAAAACTTAAGGTTATTGACATGTATTTTATAATTGATTGATATTAAATATTCTAAACTGCTTAAATTACACGAATTTAGTAAATAATATTCAAGAATAACAGTAAAACAAACAATAATACACCAAAACCAACAATATCTCATAGTCCACTAATATTTTGGTTCGTTTTACTTCCAACTCGTGTGCCACACAGTTACCAATGAGAGCTATGCGCTAAGCAAACTCCGGGAGCTGAGGAGACGGGCTTGTTTGTCCACCGGCCATTTGCTCGCTCGCTCATATCAACTGATTAAACAAATATGTACATATTACTCGACACATTTGAAATTTTACCTCCAATGTTGGGTGGCTCTAAAGCAAATGGAGAATGGAGACAGAATTTACAAGAGCATCTGTCTTGTTGAAACATTTTCGACTGTTGTTTTAAATTGTTTTGCAGCTAGAAGTATTCTTGAATGTATAAGTTATGTTATAATGGTAGCTTCAGTTTATTTGTTTGCTTGTTTGAAGACTTACTGCTACTTAATAGAGAATCATGAATTTTAATCAACTTCAGAATAGAGAACATCCGTTCTGAACTTCCTTTTATTTTTTAATCGATTTAGAAAACTGTTTGTTTACTTGAGACGGTTTAAATTCCGTTTGCCTTAATTCTAACTTTTGAAAAATAAGAAGCGAAGAATATATCAGAATGTAGGTGAAATTGAAGTTGATGATACCTTTTTAATTATTTTGTATAAGTTATCAGAGGTACAGAAAAGGGTACGAGGTAACAGTCGTAAATGACCCTCCGGTCAAGGATGTCTTACTTTAAAAATAATCTTTATTAACTATCCTGTAATTACATAAATATGTCTCGATGTTAGCGGCTTAGCTATTCTACGAATTACAATAGACTTTAGGGTTAGCGGCTAATAGTAAGAGCGGCTTAAGAAAATTTAATACAATTGATTATTAAAAAATAAAAGATTATATGTCGTAAGTTAATGTGTTGTGTGATTGTTGTGTGTTGAGTATGTATGTGGTGTAAACAACTGGTTTCAAAAATAGTTCCAAATTATGATATTTCAAGCTGGTTATAAATTCAGTAACGATGATCAGTATTTCACGAGCGATTTTACGTCTAATGTCTGGTTTGTTGGCAATTGAGTTGTAAAGGGAACATGAATTTTTGAGACCTTCTCGCAAATGAGGTTTTTGTTCTAATCATGTGGACTTTAGATACGCGTCACCTTATCCTTGTATTCAGGTGAGTTGAGGATCATCTTTTGCGTAAAGATAACGGCACGCATTATGTATAGTCCTCGAACACTCAGAAGTTTAGTTTCACAGAACAGACTTGCTGTAGTAAATCTGGTAGGTTTTTTCAACATGACCTTCAGAACTGATCTTTGTGCTCTTTCTAGTTATAATAGATGCGATGATGATATACCACCCCATACGTCCATGCAATATGATAATATAGATTGGCAAAGTAAAATATAAATAGAATTTAATATCACTAATTTCTAGTACACAAATCGTATCGATTACACATGCGTTATGCCGTTACTTCAATAGGTTTTTTGTTTTATTTTTTTTAAAAAGACAACGCTCGCATTAGGCATAAATCCTGTGTCGCGGGGGACTTTACAAACATACAAGAAACGGACACAAAGAACACCCAGACTCATAACAACAATTTATGAATCACACAAAGTGTTGCCTCATGTAGGATTTGAACCCGCAACATTCAGCGAAATGGAAAGAGGCATGGCGACCGCTTAAACCACTAGCCCAATCGTGCAGTCAGGTTATGTTTAAATATTTTCTGCTCTATTATCTGTTAGAAAGTGAGAAATAAGACAAGTACGATAATATTTACTATGTTCTGTCAGCGACGTTTAATATTGTAGGCTGAAAATTCCTTTCTAAGAAGAAGTCTGTACCCAATAGTGGACTGTTAACGTACGTACGTTTTGTTATCTCAACACCAACCATTCATTAGCATAATGTTGGAAACAGATTCAGCCATTTCCAACTGCTAGTAGATATACCTACTAAACACAAGTCCATTAAACTCTCGGATTAAATCAGTACGTATTATCGAGCTTGTGTACTAATTACGTCACACACTCGTGCAGCTCAATTTCACAGTTAACATGTTGGAGATGTTCATTAGCTGTGACTAGGACAGGTATATCAATAGTAATGTTGAGTATATTTTATATCTGATTCCTGCTCTCTACTGTCCTTATTTTTCTGGTCTTTAAGTTGGAAGTTAACGTGTATAAGAGTTGAGGACGACTAAAGAAAGAACGACAAAAATTTTTAACAAATAAAGATTGTGAATGGATAAATGAACTGAGTTACAGAAGACATGGCTAGGAAGGAGATTAACAATGCCCTGAGGAGCGGTAGAAGAGAATGGAGAAGTGAAACTCATTGCACTGACCCAAAAAAAGTTGGAAATAGGGTAAGAAGATGATGATACGTGACTACATCTTCTGCTGTCTCAGAAACCATCCGAGACTTGTAATACCACTACTCGCGATTTATCTTCATTCTTGGACCTATTTAAAAAAGATAACGTTACCAAAGAGGGTGGGACCTATTTCAATAGTACATTTGATTACCTTGACTAGTACAACAAACTGTTGTTGTACGGACTTTTGTGTTATATCATTTACGACAGATCAAAATCAAAAGTAGATACTTGTAATTGTTTTATTTATATAACCATTTTTATTTTTATTTTACTGTCATACGATAAATTGTTCAACATCTACACATAAATGGTGAATGTAAATAATGAAAACAAAACACAGGCAGTTGCTGGTACTTTTACAGAAAAGAGGACACCTTACAATTATTATCGTAAGTAGGTTCTGATTTAATTAACTAATATAATATATGTAATAAACCGATGACTGTTACACCTTGTTGCCGCCAAAAACTTGGATAAAAAAAATTCAGCAGCAATATAAAAAAATACACACGGGTGACTTTTCCAATTTTCAAATTAATCTGCTCGAAACGATCGGTTGCATGGCCGATCAGGCAAAATTTAAGCGACTGGTATGTGCCACAAATCGCGCGGCTAAAACGGCACACGCGTGACTAAGCGTGGCACACCTATTACCCTAGTATGTGGATAGAGAGAGATGTATTTATGAGATATTTCATACTTTATAATGCTTCTTCTTTCTAGCCTTTATTGTTCTCAAGATAATTTGAGATCGGAGGCCCATTGATGCAGGGGTGACAGTTATCGTCATAACTGTGTGAGCCTTACACTGCCACAATGACTGTCATGCCTTTTACGTCCCCAAGCGTGGCGTCAAAAAGCATCTCACTGCAAATGCTCACACTGCCTTGTCTGCATTTGCAATGAGTATGGTGACCACAACTGTTTGGATTTTATTCATGATTTCCATCAGGCAGAGTAGAGTCACTTTGGCAGGCTCTTCCTTCATACAGAAAAAAAAAATTGAGTTCGGTTACTAGCTTCACCGTTTTAAGCGAATATCAGTTTTTCCACGGGGTATCTGGCATTGGACCTTCACAATCTTGAGGGTGAAATATATTCAATGGTTTAAATAGTTGTCAATATATTTGAAGACACAGACCTTCCAATAACGATTGCCATAGATGACAACCGGAACCAACGGCTTAACGTGTTCTTCGAGGCACAGGCGTAAAATATTGTCAACCTCCCTACTCTGGGTTGTTATTAGAAATTTCTTGGCCCGACCCGAAAACCGAACCCGAGACATCTTAATTGGCAGTCGCATATGCTTACCGCTAAATCAAATACTTTATAATAAATCTTTGATTTGATTATAATGATGACTTGTTCCTGTGAATACATAAATATCAGAAAATAAAACAATTCGTATATATGCATAATCTATATGACTATCAAACTGGAATCATCAACAGTCTTTTACAGTCTACTGCTGAACATAGGTCTCTAGTTAGCAAGGAGATTTTCCAACTCGTTTGGCCTACTTTACCACGCTGGCCAGACGAGTTGAAATAGGGTTTGTTTCAAGATTTTCTTCTCTTTGTAATGATGATGTCTTGCATACTTTGTTCCCTTAGTCGCCTTTTACGACACCCACGAGATAAATAGGGATGGCAACACTATGTATTCTTAATCCGTTACCACACGGGCATCAAACTGGGATACAGTAGGACAAACGAACAAACAGGTTACCTGATGGCAAGTAACTCTACGTGTGGTGACAGATAAGAATACAGAGTATCATCACTCCTATTCAGCCCGTAGTTGTTGTAAGAGTCAACTAGGGGAACAAGCTATGCAAGATAACATTACTGTAAAGAGAAGGAAGTCTTGAAAAGAACCCTATACCAGTCTATCTAGCCAGCGTGATATGGTAAGTTCGAACTTCCTTTTTAAGGAGAGACCTTTTTTTTTTGTTGACGAGGAGGAAAATCCCTTCGGATCTCCTACTCCTTGGGGTGCAGGAGTCAGGAGTATGTGCTGTTCCCACTAAAAACCGCTCCGACGGCCGGCCTCTGGTACCCTACTCTTGGGTGGACCATTTGATTTCAGGTCCCCTCTCAAATTGACACCATGCCCCGTTAGACCCTATCCCGGCGGAAAAATATTTCTTCAGCACAGTTCTAACGTGGCGGCCCGACCGGGTTCTACCGTTCAGGCCGCCATCCTATCCCCTATCGCAGCAACTATTCTACCCCCAGAGACCCCCACTCTCTGGCGGCTCGCGGTCTCATCGACGGTTCATGACGCCGTTGACGTCTTCTTCTCTCGGGATCGGCCCTATCCCGATCCCGTTCAGCGGTCTCTTTTTGGAGCATAACAGCTTCGCAAAAAGAGACCACTGCGCCCCAGCCCTCCTCACCCGCCAGCATGGTAGCAATGATTGCCGGCGGGGACAGGTTACGTCCGATGACAAAGTAACTACCGCCGTCCATGGACATCTGTAATTCAATAGTCACAAAAATGCGTCGATGCCTTTTAAGTCGTCTCCCCAGAATTAGAAGTAAGAGGGACTTGATGTCCGGTAACTTCACTCTTTTGGGATAGAACTGCTTCACATCGGTTTTCTGTTGCCAGCTGGATCGTAGTATCATTCCGATCCAGCTGGCCCAAATGTGAAATCTTTAAATTACTTTGTAAGTAATGAAAAGCCAAATATTAAAAAATTTCTTCCAATTTTGTGAAACAATGTGTAATGCATCGCACACAAATAATTAATATTAGGATTATATTATAATGTTGTTGTCAGCGGACAAACTTCGATCTATCGGAGGGGACTTATCGTATAAATAAGTCATCACAAGCACGCGTTAAGGTATTATCTTAATAACGCCATTTTCTAAGCGTCACCAAGTTCAGCCGCTCATAAAATATTTAATCCTTGGAACTTACAATATAAATCAACCTGACACATCAACTTCCTGTTCTCATGTCAGCACAGATTATCGCGTAAAAACATCGAATATCTATTCCAAATACGTATCGATACATCGATAAGTACATACGAGTGGTCCTACCACCGTCCAGTGCGACGGCTGTTGCATAATTCATGGAGTGGTCAGCTGAGATACAACGTTATATTGCAAGAGTTTTGGGTACGAATTAAAAATTTAGTAGCAAAAGTTGGAGAGGCCTTTTGACACTAAAATAGGGGACTAGAAAGTGGAGTTTTGTGTAGGGGCTTTGTGTAGGTAGGCCTTTGGAAACTGAGCCGTATCTGATTTGCATGTATAGTAGATTACGTCACGTATTTGTTGGGGAATTGATCTGTACTCGTTCATGTGAATTGAGAAATCTGTCCCTTTAATCAAGGCACATACAGTGTACTACATTGATTTACCTTCACATAGGTAAGTCGTCACTTATAGGTATAATAAAGGCCTGTGTTGGTCTAGCAGTTAACATAAGTGACGGTCGATCGAATGGTTTCGAATCCGACTTCCAGATCGGGCCATACGCCATTAGTAAGTATTTCTGATTATAGAAAGGCCTACAGCCCGGAGTTTGGAAATTGAGGTCAAGTCGTCGGTTCTGCGCCTAATCTGCCTCCGGCCGTAATGGATAGCCATCCCATCAGATTGTGAGAGTGAGGGAACAGAGAGTGTACCTATGTTTACGCACATATGAGCACTATAATATCTGCTGTATAGTTGACTGACCACCGTTTAGACTGAACACCGCTGCTGCGTCCAAAAACGGCTGGGAATAAGTATATTGGCTCATTGATGCAGGGGTGACAGTTATCGTGGAAACTGTGTAAATCTTATACTGTCACGATGACTGTCATGCCTTTTACGTTCCCAAGAGGGGTGTGAAAGGCCACCATAGTGCGGGTCATAATACTGCGTTGTCAGCATTTCCATTGAGTATGGTGACCACAACTCTTGGATTCTATTCATGCTTTCCATCAGACAGAGTAGAGTCACTTTGGCAGGCTCTTAAGATAGAAAATAAAAATGTCACAGATGAAGTGTTCTTTCATCTGATTGTTTGTTAGAACTATCAGAGGGAACTACAACACAAAAATTAAAAACATTTTTATTTTAGATAGTGTTAAGGGAGCTCGTATGCTACGTAACACATAACGCCTTTTAGAAGTGGAGCAGTGATGGCAAGAGCAAGTGAAATTTTTCTTTTTTTTTATATTAATAGCCTGCCAAAGTGACTCTACTCTGCCTGATGGATAGCACGAATAGAATCCAAGTCTTGTGGTCACCATACTCGTTGCACATGCAGACAATACAGTTTGGTGACCTACACTATGGCGGCCTAGTGAGATGCTTTTTCACACCCCGCTTGGGGACGTAAAACGCATGACAGTCATCGTGACAGTGTAAGGCTTACACAGTTACCACGATAACTGTCACCCCTGCATCATCATGGAAACTGCTATGAAGCAGATATTATGAGCTTTTAATTAGTAAGTTTTATTAAATAACACACAATTTCTTTTTATTTTATTTTCGTTAACAATGTATACATTCAAACACAATAGAACTTGGACTCCTTTTTTAAGCAAAAGATGTCTGTGTTAGAAGAATAATTAATATATACATACATATATATGTTTTTTGATACACATACATTATTTTTATCATCACATTTACCCTGGATAGGAATCAAACCCCCTACTTCTGGCTTAGCAGTCAGGATAATAAGTCACGAGAACAACAGACCTCTTTACAAATATCTTAAAAAAACAACTTTTCTTACTACCCAGAGGAAATGTATTTTCATCCCTTATTCTCATGTTTTTAAACAGGTATCATATTTTCGTAGAACACAATGTACTATTTACATCCCTATCCGATAGAATTCTAACTAATCGAGTGCGACCAATAAACGGCTTATTAAATATTCAGTCAATCGTTTCGAATAATACGTGGACGTGTCAGGTTATCTAATTTGATCATTTATTTGCAACAATAAAACCAGGTGCACACTATACGCAGAATATACAGCCGTCAAATTTGACCGTCAAAGTTAATTGAGTTAAGCTACACAGAAATGATACAGGATAGGATCATATGCATGCACTATAAACGTATGTAGACTACTTTATAACTTCTAAATCGAATTTTCTATTTATCCCACATTAAAAGCCTACCAAAGTGATAAAGGGATAGTAGGACTCCAACGAAACACGACAACACGGATGCTGTCGCTTTAGGTTGGTCTTCTGTGGGAGGGTAGCCGGCCCGCTTGTGCTGCAATCAGCGTGGTCTACAACCTTGGGAAACCCACAACGACACTTATAGGTGTAGTAAAATTCTTAGCAATTTGTTTCTTTAAAACATTTTCTACAATCTCTTGTATTTAGTTTTTGTCCCGCAGTTAAACAATTGTACTTCTATTTAAATTTATTTTACATTCAGATCCTGTTTTACTAATATTGGTTCGTAAGTTTGTAACACAACAAAGTTATGGCCGAATTTTATACAAATGGTTGCGTGAGTTTTTTTTTTATATTAAGAGCCTGCCAAAGTGACTCTACTCTACCTGATGGAAAGCATGAATAGAATCCAAGAGTTGTGGTCACCATACTCGTTGCAAATACAGACAATGCAGTATGGTGACCCACACTATGGCGGCCTTGTGAGATGTTTTTTCACACCCCGCTTGGGGACGTAAAGGCATGACAGTCATTGTGACAGTGTAAGGCTTACACAGTTACCACGATAACTGTCACCCCTGCATCAATGGGCCTCCGGTCTCACACTCGCCAACGAAACACGACAACACGGATGCTGACGCTTTAGGTTGGTCTTCTGTGGGAGGGTAGTACTGCCCCGGTCGAGCCGGCCCGCTTGTGCTGAAATCAGCGTGGCTCTACTACCTAGCGTGAGCGAGTTCTTGAGCAAACTGTGTGGAACAAGCCTTAGGGGTCAAACATTATGCAAAATTTGTATGTAGTATGAATACTGAATTATATATTAGTGAACTTTTTAGTGTTCGATTATAGAATATATATTTGTCTAGTGATTTATTGCAGCTCAGAGTGACTCTGTGTAAGAATGTCTAATACGAGTAGACTTTATACAGGCTGTTACAGAAAGTGGTCGACAACTTTTATGGTTATATATAGAAGAAAAAAGAAACAAATCTACTACAGTCTTAAATAACGCAAATCAAACAAAACACCAAAGTTAATTAAGCTTAGGCTACAGAGTGTGTTAAAGAGATATATATATAATATATCATCAACATTTTACAGTCCATTGCTGGACATAACGGTCTCCTAAGTAAGGAGGTTTTGGCCTACTATACCACGCTGGCCAGACGGGTTGGAATAGGATTTATTTCAAGTTGCGGTTAGAGACATACGCGGTTACCGCATCGTATCGACGGAGGCGGCGTGCGCCTTGGCCAGAACTCCGTCGTGGGATTTGGAGGCGGAAGTGCTCGCCGAAGTTTATCGGCGGACGGCTGACTTCCGGGCGGATAGCGGCATACGGCCCCCGCCCGAAGAGATACGCGAGTGGCGTGAGGCCGCTCGTCGAGCCACGATGGCTCGTTGGTCGTTCCGGTTGGAGACTCCTCGTGCTGGCTTTGCCCTCGTGGAGGCTCTCCAGCCGGTCATCGCCGAGTGGGCAGGGCGGCAGCACGGGACCCTTTCCTTCCGACTGACGCAGGTCCTTTCCGGGCACGGTTGCTTCGGGAAGTATCTGCACTCGGTCGCCAGGAGGGAATTGAGTCCCGCCTGTCACCACTGCGACTGCAGTGAGGACTCGGCTCAGCACACGCTAGCGATTTGTTCCGCCTGGGCGGCGCAGAGTGGGGTCCTCACTGCAGTTATTGGAGGAGATCTCTCGCTACCGGCCGTCATACGCTCCATGGCCGGTAGCGACAGTTGTTTTACCACGGTCGCAACCTTCTGCGAAGACGTAATTTCGCGGAAGAAGGCGGCGGAGAAAGCCCGGGAGGACGATATCCACTCGGACCCAATTCGCCGCCGGCGAGCCGGGCGGCGGAGGTGCGCATACCAGCGCCTCATGCCGCCTTGAGTGTGGCCGCGGGTGGACGGGACGGGTTTTCCCCTCCATCCACTACAATGGCCAGCCGCGATGAGGCGACGTCCACGTATGCCGTACGTCGTCTAAAATAGAGAGTTTACCCATAGATGGTGCCCGCATTAGCGGGCAGGCGATAGAAGGGATCTGTATGTCGTAAAAGCAGCGGTTCCCGGATCCCTCCTATCTCAGGCGCAGAGTGGCACACCGTGTGGTTTTAGTCGGTCCGATTCCGACACACCACCCCGCCGTAAACCCCGGTAGGGTGACGGCTCGAAGGGGTTTTCCTCACGTTAAAAAAAAAAAGGATTTATTTCAAGTTTTCCTTCTCTTTGTAATGATGTTGTCTTGCATATTTGGTTCCCTTAGTCGTCTTTTACGACACCCACGAGATGAATAAGGGTGGTAGCACTATGTATTCTTAATCCTTCACCACACGGACACCGCACCATATATACCTTCATATATTCCAAAAATATAAGTGTCGTGGCGCAGTCAGATAGTCAACTTTAAATTTTATTTTGAAATTGACAACTGTATTTTTGAAAATTGAATGGTGAAGCTTAAATTATTTGTGAAAGAAGGCTATCTTATATAATAACGGTGGTATTTAACAGTAAGGATTGAATTTCTGATAAAAATATATATTGCTAGTAATAATTTCCGTCAAAATTCTTTGTTCTAATCTGAAGAAGCAATGTTAGCTACAGGTTTGATGTGTCGTCACTTAAAATGGCTTCACCTCAATGTAACTTGAAGCACTCAGTATATAAATAACATTATTATTATATTATGTGCTGTCGTGTTTCCAGACCCATTGATGCAGGGGTGACAGTTATAGTGGCAACTGTGTGAGCCTTACACTGCCACGATGACTGTCATGCCTTTTACGTTCCCAAGCGGGGTGTGAAAAAGCATCTCGCTAGGCCGCCATAGTGTGTCACCATACTGTATTGTCTGCATTTGTATTGAGTATAGTGACCACAGCTCTTGAATTCTATTCATGCTTTCCATCAAGCAGAGTAGAGTCACTTTGGTAGACTCTTAATATAGATGTCAATTTGTATTCAGACATACATTTACTTAATAAAATCATGAATTAGTGTATATTTTATGATCTGAATACTATCATAATATGTATAACTTTCTGAGCTTGGACATATATATTCTCCCAATCACTACCACGCTCCAACCCGAACCCCTATTAAGTCAACTCTGTACAAAATTATTTTGGTATTTAATTATAAAGTTAATCCGTTGGATGTCGCCACTCTCGTGAGGTTGCGGTAGTCCCAAGACCTTGGGTTTACAAGGGATCGGCTGATGGTTTTATTTAAATATTACTGCTTAACTGAACTTAAAAATACAGATTTTGTCCCAAGTAGAATTTATACATTTACATTTTAAATTAATACGAATTAAAAATGCTTGTGGCTTAATATTACTTAACTATTAAGCTTACAAAAAACAATTTAGTGTTTCTTTTAAGAAATAACTATCTCTGACATATATTATATATTATCCGATTCATCATACATTGTGTTTGTATTGATGAGAAATGTAAAACTGTCGGTCTTTCCGGTCGTGTCGCATAGCCGTCCATTTAGATTATAATAGGGAACAGAGAATGGACCTGTGCTTGCGCATCGCATACACTTGTGCGTTTTGATATATTCTGCGTCTAGTCTCTGTTGAGACTCGCCGCCGTGGTCGAAACCACCTAGAAGGGAACACATCATTGACGAGAAACGAAAAAGAAAACTCAAATAATCTTTTTGCTTTTTTTTTAATACCCTGCCAAAATAAGTGGGATACAAAAGTTGTAGTCACCATACTTATTGCGAATGCTGACAATGTAGTATGGTGACCCACACTATGGCGGCCTATTACGATTTTTTACGCCTCACTTGGGGACGTAAAGGACATGACAGTCATCGTAGCATTGTATTGCACACATTTACCACGATAACTGTCACCCCTGCATCAATGGGCCTCCGGTCTCGCACTCACCAACGAAACACGACAACACGGATGTTGTCGCTTTAGGTTGGTCTTCCGTGGGAAGGTAGTACTGCCCCGGATGAG
Organism: Hypercompe scribonia; assembly: GCA_949316085.1. Taxonomy (NCBI): domain Eukaryota; kingdom Metazoa; phylum Arthropoda; class Insecta; order Lepidoptera; family Erebidae; genus Hypercompe; species Hypercompe scribonia. The sequence goes on from OX438983.1 coordinate 1,072,168, forward strand.
CCGGCCCGTTCATGCTGAAATCAGCGTGGCTTTACTACCTGGTTCATTCATCCTTGCAAGATTGATGTATTTTGTGTCGTTTGAGCTAAATCCGTGCAGAACTTTAGAATTTTTGAAGCGTATACAAATCAACTTAACATTTCTGTAGATATACTAAATTGTTCCAGTAAATAGTTTATCTATAATCATTAAAAAGTAATAAAAACAGGGCAATTAACCTCTATGCTATGAAGTTCAGAGATAATATTGATACACACATAAGTTATTACCTCCACGCACATGTATTTTTACAAGACAAACAAATAAGTCATATTTTTTTCTTATCTTTAATAACTTATACCTACATTGATAATCAAAGAAACTTAATGCACATTATTAGGAGAGGAATATGTCCAGTAGTGGGCTAAAAGCTGTTAAAAGCTGTTGATAATGATGCACATTATTTTCTTAATAATTATGAATAATAAAGATTGATTTTAATTGTTTTATTTATCAATATATAGCACAAACAATAATAATATACCGCTGAGCTCGCTTGAACTTTGTTTTAATTTTATTTTATATTTTATTTCAACTAAACTTTATAAAATATTCAAATATTGTGAAATCTCATATTGTTTGCCGCGACACAAGCCACGAGCTTAGTGCGGAAACCGTCGGTAAATTTAACTTGTAATTTGTTTTTAAGTATAATTATAAATAAATAAATAAATAAACTTTACTTCATTAAAAAGATAACTTAAAACTGGGCAAGTACAAGTGGCGGCCTTACCGCTCTGAGGTAAAGTCTTACATGCAAACATGATATAACAGACAACCAAATCGTTAAAAGTATATTAACAATAATAACCAGGAATACATCTTAAATTAATAGACGATTGAAAGTTGTTGGAAAGAAATACATACATACAGACATGTTTTCCCGGAGAGGTAGGTAGAGGCATGTAAAACGCCCACTTTTCGCCAATATTTTGGATCCACATAATAAGTGGCGAGTCTATTGCCGCCAATTGGGATGTTTTGCTTCCCTAAGCCTCGTCTATCTATCACCAGGTGCACCACCTGCAGGTGAGGTAGACTTGGGGTCTTAAGTTCTTGATCTGAATGTCGTAATAACAGCTGTTCCCGAATCCCTCCTATGTCAGGCGCAGAGTGGCACACCGTGTGGTTTTAGTCGGTCCGATTCCGACACATCACCCCGCCGTAAGCCCCGGTGGGGTGACGGCCCGAGGGGGTACCCACACGTTAAAAAAATAAGAAAAAAGGGGTCTTAAGTTCTAGGTGGCAACCTATGCAACATATTATTAAAAACATTTTTAAAGTTTTATTTTATAAAAATCGTTTAAAAAGTGTCGTTATCAAAAAGAATTTTATATAAAAAATACTCAACAACATAGCAAGTTGAATCCTTCTGTTTGAAAGTCCTCGATGAAAACAGTTTTCTTAGAGGGATGAACTCTAAAACAAGTTTGCAATAATAATTTAATCAATATACTCACAGAATTGAAAATAAGCTCTCGGTTCTGTGGGTATACTAGTTTAACTCTTCGACCCTTTACAAGCTCATTGAAAACATCATTTCGTTATAAATTAGGGTTGAAATAGTTTATAGGAACGAGGACAAGGCCACTCCTAGAACAGTTATAACAAACACAAACTCATTGTTCCTAGTCGCATTGAATAAAAATTAACGTACATATGTACTTTTGTTCAGCTAAGCCAGAAGGACGATTTTGATTGAGTTTATCTGTGCTGATGTTTTGTGGGTTTTAAATAACATACCATTATGTCTTTTGCACTGTCTGTAGCCTAAACAGCTTGGTGGAAACCAAAGCTTGAAAGCACTCCTAAAGGTTCGTCTTAATTTTACAAAAGACAAGACAAGAGACAATGTCGTTCATGCTCACTTTTCACAAAGTTGAGTAAATGCTATTTCTTTCAAAAATTACTTATTTTTAAACATGAATCATTGAGCAAAACTTAAATAACCAGTAAACTTTGAGGGGGGGGGGAGGTGGTTTAAAACCGCAAAGTAATGTAATAATATTTAACAAAACATATTGCTAGTCAGGTAAGTAGTGTACTGGATGGATTTTGAACCCGGATCCACCCGATTTAGAAGTGTGACCGCCTTATCCACTACGTTACCGCCACTTTCGGTCAGCATAATTAGAATCGACTAATTTTATTATAGTCGAAAACTAGTCGCATAAAACGGCAATAAACTTTCGTAAGATATATACCGAAGAGCAGTAAAAACGATTATAAATATTTTTATTTTCTTTCAAATCGAACTTTGACACCAATCTCCGAAATATTTTATCAAATTAACATAATACGGTTTAAGATATGTCTTATACTTTTGTATCAAAACCTTTGTTTTAAAGGGTGAAAAATAATATAGAAACATATGTTACACAGTTCTGACTAAGAGAAATCAAGTCAAACCGTGGTGTGGAAGAGCCATGCTTCGTCACAAATGAGTCAACTCGGTGGAACGGACTTATCACTCCGGTATCCCACGGCCTCACAGAAAACCGGGGCTGAACCATTCTCTCACTTCTTTTCAGCTAGTGAGTGTGGTTACCAGAGATCAAATCCCTTCCCTTGTTTTTTTGAAAAATCAATAGCATTAATACTTATAGGAGAATAGACATTACGTTTCGCAGTTAATCATCGAACACGATACCTGATGGTGAGTATGGTAACACGAACCCTTTTATATCATGTTCAGAGTATCGCATTGCACGTAGGCGCGAGAAATAAAAGGCACTATCATCGTAAAATGTAATTAATGCTCTCTGTGAAGTATAAGTTACTTTTCGTTGGTACAACGCCTTAGTTTCTCGCCCGCTGGGAGAAGAACCGCATCACAACAAGCGACACGGTGACGATACGACTTTTGTAGCTTAAACTAAGTATTTTAGGACTTATCAAAGGTTTTTAGAACAACAGTAAGTACTAAATACTCAAAATGCATTGACTACGTTAAAATTATTCATTTTAAAAGAGATCAATTAATAAAGCGAGAAGAAAGAACGATAATAATACATAATATACAAATCAACGTTGCCTAATAAACACAACATTAAGAATAAACATAAATAATCATCAACCTACAAAGCGTTAAACCTCAAAACCATAAACTATACCAATTAAAGTCGTACCATGTAAAACTAACACATAATTTACGATAAATTTGTGTAAATAAATAAATTAAATTATATCCGCGCGATCGAGCCGTTCGGTTGTTTAATAATTCAATTTTATTCACACAAATATGTATTTGTGATGAACGTTTATTTGTGTCAATGTGTTTGTGACGAATATAATAATGTTGAAGCACCTGCGCCCGCGCATTGGCTTGCGTGAACATTCGATCGCGGGGCGCGATAGCTGGTTTGACCACACAGCGTCTTGTGAATCATATTGTTCTGTTTTTAACGACACTGGTTAATTGAACGTCATTTTTAAAAGATTTATCGCTGAAACGAATTCTTTTTCGTTGAAAAGTTTAAAAATGAGAATTGTATGATAATTAATGTCATAGCATTTGATTGTTTTGTTCATGACAAAGGTGTCATAAAGAATATGAAACGAAACACACGAATATCAAAACTGCGGCTGGCGGCCATTTGTAAATTGCGACGGACTCTAGTGGCACGATGATAGAAACGCGCTAGTAATACAAGAGTTCTAGGTATTTCAGTGTCGGCTTACTTATTTTATATATATTATTTCAGTAGACACACTAGAGACTACAAGACGCCTCAAGATTTACCTTGAAAAGCTATATATAAATACGAAATGTGACATAACTTTTATTAGGTATCTTCTAGACAAGAAAACATGATATTATTTTGTTATGTTTCTGTTTCTACCAATTACTTATACATACACAAAAATTATACACATATAACTTTTATATTGCTATTTATGTATATTAATTTATATATTACTATAAAATTGGACGACAATTCGAAGCTAGCTGGCAGCTGATGGATAATGCAATGGTAATGGATGCGGATTGCCCAAGACCGGGACAGTTAGCGCTCCTTGGGGGAGACCTTCATTCAACAGTGGGCGGCGATAGGTTTATTTGATAAAAAAAATGTTTTAATGTAAAGGTAAAAGCCCGTTTTATGACGCGTTAAGAATATGAAATGCTACCATCTCTGTTCATCTCGTGGATGTCGTAAGAGCCGACATAAGGAACAGACTACACAGGCAACCAGCTCTGACAACCTGTCTGACCAGAGCGGTCTAGTAGGTTAAAAACTTCTTTCTAAACCTTAAATAGTTATCTACTGGACATAAGTCTCCCCATGTTCAGCAATTGGCTATTAATAAACAGCCTTTTACAGTCCACTGCTGGACATAGGCCCCTCCTTTGCAAGGAGGTTTTGACCTACTATTCCACGTTGGCTGAATAAGGTTTGTTCCAAGTTTTCCTTCTCTTTGTAATGACGTTGTCTTGTATACTTTGTTCCTTTAGTCGCCTTTTACGACACCCACGGGACTACGACACTATGTATTTTTGGTTAATTGGCTATTAAAGGATTTATGAAAAAATAACGAAAGCATAGTTTACTTAATAAAACAATTGACAGACTGACAAAGTTGTTTCGGCATTAAGCGCGGGAAAGACATTCTATCTGTACACGTTAAACTATCGAAAATCTAATTCTCGTTGGCATCAAAGCAAACAAACTACATCTGTAAGTAAAAGTATATTCTATCACAATAGTAATAATGATTAGATTCCTTGAAGCGTACTTGTTTTGTCATGAGTTGAAGGTGAGCACGAGGTATCTAGGTTCAAGAATGCGGCGATTTCAATTAGTCCGCAACTTAGCAATATGTAATTACTTATGCAAAATACGTCCTTTGGTTGGATGTGAGGGCTGGAGGTACATGGAACTATTCAAAGGTCATCTACCCACTAATTCTGTGTAACAAATCAACACTAGATTCTTTAACTGATTTTGAATGAAATATCAATCAACGAGACCTCAGCGATTTTGGTGCCAGGAATATTGTTAGTAAGCACGACCATTTGTTCTGTTTCCGGTTGCATTTTTTTTTAAACTTAATATGTAAGTATTAAGAAATAAATTTGTCCAATTGATGACAATAACCTTGCAGAGACAAATCCCCATAGAAGAGATTAAATTTATCATCAGGATAATGTGAGCATTTGATACGTCTCTACCCTTTCGGAGATATAAAATTGTATATATGTAAGGGTTTTGACAGGAGTGTCCGTGTACAGTTATCTTTTTGATGGTGTGGGTGTCGCAGGAGCATACTAAGTTTAATAACTACGCCAGAAAAAAGTTCTACAGGAAAAAGGAACATTAAACACAAACCCAATGTAAATGTACGATGGATTTTTAACTTAATTGGTGTACCTTGCTAGTATCATCATCATGATCATCAGCCAGAAGACGTCCACTGCTGAACATAGGCCGCCCCCCTAGAACGTCACGCCGTACGGATGGACGCCAACTGCATCCATCGGCTCCCCGCGACTCGGACAATGTCGTCGGTCCATCTAGTAGGGGGCCTACCTACGCTTCGTCTTCTTGCTAGTATCCGACCGCGTAATTTTCCTTTGATGTTCTCAACCTGACATCATATTAGTAGACAATAATAACAATCATAGAACCTAAAAAAGCAATAGAAAAAGGAATAAGAAACTTATAGGCGATACGTTATTCATACAGAAACCATTTTTTTAAAATGTCAGTTGCAATTATATTACTATTCGTAAGATGGTACATAACCAATAAAGTTTTCTCATTATACAAGATCTAGGGGGGCCACATCGCAAAACGTGAGCAATCGCCATTTATCAACCGCCCACCTAATGCATTTTGTTTATAATTGTGAACACGCGACTCTTGCGCATTCCACACGCTAACAACTTAGTCTCAAGTTACTGACAATTATTATCTACAAATAGTTTAGGTAGCTTTGTTTATATGTAGATAATTATGGCAAAATAACGAGTCTAGCAAACCCAGAAGACAACAATATATAGCATCTTACTATTTGTCTGTAATTTGTCAGATTACAAGGTACTCTTTTGTAAAAAATCCGGGCTATGGGGGTCTTAGGCAGTACTCTATAATCCGACGAATTCCATAGTTCGACACTGCCCTGCAAAACGTTTGTCGAATTACCGAGGGTCCACTGTATTAATTTGTTTAAGACAAGGACTATGTGCTCTCACTGTGTTATACTCTATTTTAAATGACACATCTTTACCAACATATTTAACCTCCTACTTTCCCTCTCAATCGCCGGAGTTTGTTGCTTCATATTTTGTTGTTTGGACCGTTCTTCTTTGGAATGAGTTCCCTCTCGAAATCAGGATGACTTTTTCTTTTAAGACGAAAGTGAAGCAGTATCTCATAAAATTACTGGCAGAATCAACAGCCACATAAATTTCATCTATTATTATATAAGTTTGCGTATGTATGTATTTATCTAACGTTTCATGTATCTTATATATACACATATCATTTGTATGTATAAATGTATTGGTTCTAGTGTGTATGATTTAGTTTTTTTATTTTATATAGCGCGGGTCGCCATAGTTCATTATCTGCATACACGATGAGTATGGCGACTCTTGGATTCTATTCATGCTTTCCATCGGGCAGAGTAGAGTCACCTTGGTAGGCTTTTATAAAAAAAATATATACAAATTTTAATCAAAATGCACCTACTTCCCATTTTTTATGCGTCACCCAATGGTTAACTGGTAGAAAATGCTATAGGTATTAAGTACGTCAAAGTATCAAAAGTGCATGATAATAACTTTTTAAAGAAATATCATTCAACACAAGCGGTAACGCAATTGAGTTTCATGTGTCTATGGGTGGCGCTACTCTTGCTACTTCCAATCAAATACCTTACACATCTGTTCATTTTTACCACGAAAAATTGTAATAATACTATGCCTGTATCAGTAATACATCTTTGAACTGATGTGGTGTTAGAACCAAGAAAAGAGAAGTGAAATTGGTCGGTGGGCACGACAGAATCCTCAAGTTTGAATTCATTTGATTCATTGAGGCATGTGATATCTAGACCTTGTACCGATAATCTGACGACTGAACAAGGATGTCAAAAGCTGGAAGGAGGTTGAACTTTTGAACATTTTTCAAAACTATAATTTATTTCATGTAAAAATTTAATGCGAAAATACTCTTTATTTTTATCGCAATAAAGGTCATAAATAGTCGAAACTCGCTTGTTTACTACCTACATAATGACATTTAATGGCTAATTAAATATGAAGATATATTATTTTTATAAATGTTTTGGAAATTAGTCCGTAAATATAACAGTTTATTACTTTAAGGCAATCAATAAATTAAACTACTTATAAACGGTTTGGGTAATGTGAAAAAAAAATCTTTTGATGTAAAAGTAGCAATGTCATACGTTGAGAGGACTTGATGGTGTGTGTATATATACATACAAATATTAGAGAAGAGAAAGAAATAAAATAGATATTCCTGTGCTAAATACTGTATCATGACACAAGTTTTGAAGCTGATAAAGTCTTTTAGAAAAGAGTCAAGTAGCTTCGCACGTCGTGTCGTTACGTCAGATTATCTTAACTATGTCATATTTAAATTAGTAGGCAAATAATTGTAGTAAGTATATCGTTAAAAGGTAAACGATTGTCGTTATAAAAAACCACGTTCCACCTCTCATTGGATTTTGGCACAGGAAACTAGTATCACGACTGAATTTTTCTGACTGAGGTCTACTCGTGGCAAGCCAAAAATATCTTTGTGTTTTAAGGGGGTAGAATTTTTGTTAGGTTCTCAGGCTCCTTGGGTACCCAAACAGTAAACAATATATGATGTTTCTACTAAAAACTACCCGAAGACCCAGCGTCAGGTGTAAATCTCTTAGGAGGATTCTCGACCCTCAAGGCCATGTGGTTTCTAACCTCAAAAGTACGTCACGCCAACTACGAGTTAACTCTACGGGTAAGTTGGGTTGAGGTTGGCCATTTTGATACTATATCATATATACCTACAGTTCGGTTTAATTAGTAGGTAGTAGAGCCACGCTAATTTCAGCCCAAACGGGCCAGCTTGAGCGGCACAAAACCACTTACAGAAGATCAACCTAAAGCGACAGTATCTATGCCGTTGTATTTCGTTGCTGTATGCGAGACCGGAGGCCTATTGATGCAGAGATGACAGTTATTGTGGTAAGCGTGTGAGCCTTACACTGCCAAATTATCATGCCTTTTATATCTCCAAGCGGGGCCTAAAAAACTATATTATTGGCCTACCATAGTGTGGATCACCATACTGTATTGACTTCATTCACAATGAATATTGTGGCCACAGCTCTTGAATTCTATTGATGCTTTTTATTTGGCAGAGTAGAGTCACATTGGCAGGCTCTTAAAATAAAAAAGGTTATTATATATTACAAATACTCTATTATTTAACATTTTTTTAGCTTATATACATATAATAAAATAAGCAGAAACAACTGTACGACTCATTTGATATTTTAAACATTGCATTTACACGTGATTAATTCACAAACTGACAGCATTTTAAACACAAAACTTGTTTCAGAAACATAAAACACCGATCTAATTAGTCTAGCATATATTAAACTGCAACGCTGGACCTCCCAGGTTGTTGCTTAATTGACATTTTAACATTTGTTTTGATAAAGCTGTACTGATATTTGTATGGTCCAAGTTTTTGAAGGGAAAACTTCCTTAGGCGCGTTGAGAACTTTTTGTGGGAATAAAAATCACCGATCACTTTTCATGAGGTATATTTTTACTGTATACAATAAACAAAGCACGTTATACATGATACTGTCTGTATGGACGTTTGGCTGAGGCGCGTGTGCCTGTGGGTCAATGTATGCGATTTGAGACGTTATCTAGAAGACGTCAAATCTTTGTAGCGGGCAAGGCAGCTGTGCATACCTGATACGAAAATAAAACTATCAATTTATGCAGTTTTAAGTTGCCACACAAAAAAAAAAAAAAAAATGTGTAAAAGCTAAATCAAATACATAATAATATGCGTATGTTTATCAATCACAGCAATAAAAACGTCTAGTAAATAATGTCTCCAAACAGCACGGCTACAAATTGACAGTATAGGGTCAGCAGGCGTAGTTGCGAAATGACCGGCAGCGTATAGGGCACTCATGCGCACGCCGCGATTAGCGCCCCTATGCGTGTATCGTTAGGGCTGCCGCTTTGTAGATTTTAGTCGTGTTGCGATAGGACATAATGTTATCATTAGAGATGGGAGAGTGAGAAGAAGAAAGTGCAATATTACATCAAAATAAGGCTTTGAAGTATCACCATTTCTACATCCGGCATACAAACTTAAGTTAAGGTTATTTTTATAGCTCTACTATGATGTCATTGTTTGCATAGAATTCAATTCTGCAAAGAAAAAATAATTTATTACATGATCAGTTTTTAGGGTTCCATAGCCAAATAGCAAAAAACGGATCTTCGTGTCTGTTTGTCTGTCCGTTCGTATGTCACAGCCACTTTTGTCTGAAACTACATATAAGAACTATACTATCGAAGCTTGGTAAGTAGATGTATAATAGATGTGTAATAGATGTATTCTATGAACCACATTAAAGTTTTCACACAAATAAAAAAAATTGGGCGACTCCTATACTTAAAACTGAAACTGAACTTTATCTCGTCAAATTCATACGTGTGGGATATCTATGAATAGGCCTTCAAAACTGATATTGAGGTTTCTAAAGTAATTTTTTTCGAAACTGAATAGTTTGCACGATAAACACTTCCACAGTGGTAAAATTTTGCCCCTTTCCCCCAATAACTCCTAAAATAAGAGAACGATAAAACTAAAAACAATAAGTGATTAACATTACAGTGTAAATTTCTACTGAAAATTGGTTTGTACGTGATCTAGGAAGCAATTTTTTTTATATGTCATAAATCGCTGCTACGGAACCCTTCATGGGCGAGTCCGGCTCACACTTGGCCACTTTTTTTATTGCTCATAACAACTATAAAACCATAATCCATGTAATAATGAACACTGGAATCATCTTATTTGACCTTAAAACCAAAATTGTTATGTTTGATTACCAACAGAAAATAGTGATGTTGTGCCTACATTGCTGAAGGTAAAGGTTCTGCTACTGCGCGTACTCTACTCCTAAATCTGTTCGGCTTAGTTCAAGTAGGTACAATTTCCGTCATTGTTTCAACAGTCATAGGTCATACAAGGAAACATAGCGCTATGATTACAAACTCAGCAGAACATGTGCTATAGTAACTAGATTACTATTAAACATATTTAATATACATATGTATGTATTATTATGTATATATATACATATCTATACAAATAAATAAAATTGAAGTATCTGTTTGCAATTTCAAGTTAACAGCTTTTGACTGAGTGCATATGAAAGTATTGTACAGATATGGTATTTAAACCAAAAATACATTCTTTAAATTTTCAGTCTGTCTGTTTGTTCCGGTTTATCTCGGAAACGGCTGGACCGATTTTGACATGACTTTCACTGGCAGATAGCTGACATTATAAGGACTCACTTAGACTACCTTAGAAAATATTTATCTTAGAAAAAAAATTAAGGTTACACGAAAACTAAATTGAAACCAATGAAATAATGAATTGAAAACCGTGGATAATACTGTTAAAGGCTGTTGATGATGATAAGGAGGATAAACACAGCAAGATATAATACACTGTTTTGGCAGTGACAGTGACAGCCCTGAAAGCAATCGTAAGCGCAACTGGTTCAAGGTTGCCTCGGAAGAATGCGGTCCGTATACCCGCGAACGCTAATTTGCACAGAACGTTGCCTTACACGATCAGAACTGGTATTGCCATATAAATTAGAATATCGCAACGTTCATAATGGAGATTAATTATTTATCATAGTTGTTATTATTTTAACTAAAGGCTAAGATTATAGAACCACCCACAGGCTGAACTAAGTTATGAATTGCCTTACTGATTATATGTGAGACAGTTCCATATCAATGTATATTTTCTCTCTATGGTAAAATGTTTTTTTTTCTTTTTTTTATATAATAATAGCCTACCAAAGTACCTCTGCTCTGCCTGATGGAAAGCATGAATAAAATCCAAGAGTCGTGGTCACCATACTCATTGCAAATAGAGACAATGCAGTATGGTGACCCAGACTATGGTGGCCTAGTGAGATGCTTCTTCACACCCCGCTTGGGGACGTTAAAGGCATGACAATCATCGTGATAGTGTAAGGTGTACACAGTTACCACGATAACTGTCGCCCCTGCATCAATGGGCCTCCGGTCTCACACTCACCAACGAAACACGACAACACGGATGCTGGCGCTTTAGGTTGGTCTTCTGTGGGAGGGTAGTACTGTCCCGGTCGAGCCGGCCCGCTTGTGCTGAAATCAGCGTGGCTCTACTACCTACTAAATCTGTTTTATCCCCACACACACCTGTTTTCTATTTTTTAACGTGTGGAAAACCCCACGGGTCGTTACCCCACCGAGATTATTTGTAGTTATGAATACCTAACATACATGTATATGTGTAAGTGTATGTATGCTTTTTTTTTATTTGAGAGCCTGCCAAAGTGACCCTACTCTACCTTTTTTTTTTTTTTTTTTTTTTTTTTTTTTTTTTTTTTAACGCGGGGAATGCTTTTCGCACCATACCCTCCGGAGGGACGAAGGGCGTGTGTGGGACTCCCGACAAACCGGTCTACCCACTAAACCCCGCGGCGGCCTACCTCGGCAGTTGGGAGGTGCTCTAGGAACGCATTAGCGGCTTCTAGAGTCCTCCCTGCCGTACCTCACAAGTGAGGTACATCTCGGGCAGTACCCGGCGACCCTACTCTACCTAATGGAAAGTATGAATAGAATCCAAAAGTTGTAGTCACCATAGTCATTGCCAATACTAACACTGTAATGTGGTGACCCACACTATGGCGGCCTATTAAGATGCTTTTTTACGCCTCACTTGGGGACGTAAAAGGCATGACAGTCATCGTAGCATTATATTACACACACTTACTACAACTGTCACCCCTGCATCAATTGTGTATGAATGTTTTATTGTTTTTTCACGTAACAATGTGATACTTGTATGTAAACTACCCCTTCATTCCCCGGATTCCACTAATTGGTGGTTATTTCAGACTCAAACCGACCAAAAACTGAAGTCCTTTATGTCTTTTGACGAGCCACTCCTCTACAACGGGTGTTACCGCCGCAATCTCTAACGAGTCTTGAATTTTCAAATGACTTAAAATCGTTATGAGGTTATCTGTAAGAAACCACCGTGAGTGTTAAGACCACCGACTGTTACATTTATGTATTTTGTAGATCATTTTTCGCTCGTAGCAGGACATAGTGCTTCACAAAGTTCGTTGTTTTCTTTGAGGAAAGTTTTATCTCATAATTTCTTTTTTTTAAGAAACACTGACCAGACGTGGAACGACCGTACCAATGCGAGATTTCACTCAAAAATAATTAAAATAGCCTTACCAGACAGTGTTGTTTATGGTTCGATTTTGATTGCTAGCTACTGTGATAGAAGTTGTGAAATTCTTGAACGAGTTACTTAGTTAGACAGTACTGAACACTGCATCATTAAATGTAACATTTAGATTTGATCTGTAACAGACAAACTCGAACCCCGGTGTCACATAACTAGACAATTATTTCTGCAATTGACAATTTCAAATTCAATAATTTATATCGTTGAAAATACGCAATCCAATTATTTTCATTTCTGTAATACTATGTCCACATTGCGTCAAATTTATAAATGTAACTGTTTTGAACATTAATAAGTATTATTCTGTTATTTTGATAAACTTTATTTCATTTTAAAGTATTATGTGTAACAGTTTTTGTTTTTATTTTTAATGAAGAACATATCCCGCACCGGAGACATTACACACTCATGAAACAGACGAGGTTTCTCCAGACGCAGAACAATAATTTGTGGATCACACAGTGTCGTCCCACCCCACGTTTGAATCCACAACACTCAGCGACCGCTTAAACCACAACGATATCAGTGCAGTCAATTATATTAAGACTTGTAAGATCAAGTTTTTGAATCTCTTAAGACACTAAACTTCAGTATATAACTCATTCTTCTATCTCGATTATCAATTAATCTGAATGTTCCCTGCTATTTGACTTGATTAAATTTACGACCATTTTCTTTTCTTTTTTTTTACGTGCGGAAACCCCTCGGGCCGTCACCCCAACAGGGTTTACGGCTGGTTAGTGTGTCGGAATCGGACCGACTAAAACCACACGGTGTGCCACTCTGCGCCTGACATAGGAGGGATCCGGGAACAGCTGTTATTACGATATCCAGAGCACTAGATTTAAGAGTAACAGTAACCTTACATCAAGTACATTGAAATCAGACAACGCGAGAACTTAACACATCGATAAAGAGTCTCCGTCCTGCATCTTCGAAATATAATGACAGATAAATTCATTCAGATACTACTTACGAAAGTTTTAAGCTTAATATTTTCCTGTTAATAACCCCTCAGGACATCAAAAAAAGACATAAAGTATAAACATAATATTATTTGTTCTGCGGTTGAACCGGAGGTGTCGGACAAGTAACGGGTTTGATTTCTGACTCACGGGTATGCGTTACAGTAACTTGATATTTGTATTTTTTGGTCGGTATCTAGCGCGACTGTCGCATGTCGCATGGCGTCTATTTACTGACATCACCACATACCATAAGACATTAAATTACTTTTACATTTTATCCATTGTAGGAGTTATTAATAGCAAGACAGAGTTGTAACACGTAATATTCTTTGTATAGCCTTTCAGTAGTGGACGTCTTTCGGGTGGAATGATGTTGATAATGATTCATTGTATGTTTTTTTTTCTATATTAAGAGCCTGCCAAAGTGACTCAACTCTGCCTAATGGAAAGCATGAATAGAGTCCAAGAGTTGTGGTCACGATACTCATTGCAAATGCAGACAATGCAGTATGGTGACCCACACTATGGCGGCCTAGTGAGATGCTTTTTCACGCCTCGCTTGGGGACGTAAAAGGTATGACAGTCATTGCGGCAGTGTAAGGTTCACACAGTTACCACAATAACTGTCACCCCTGCATCAACGGGCCTCCGGTCTCGCACTCACCAACGAAACACGACATCACGGATGCTGTCGCTTTAGGTTGGTCTTCTGTGGGAGGGTAGTACTGCCCCGGTCGAGCCGGCCCGTTCGTGCTGAAATCAGCGTGGCTCTACTACCTAAATCTAGTACTTACATACATACTTGTCATAAGTCGTACTGTTTAATCGGACCCTTTTAAGAGTTAGATTGGAAAGTCACGTCAAATAAAAATATCTCACATCCTATATTTTAATAGTTAGGAGCAAAAACCTCTAGATTAACAGTTTCGGATTCAGTTACAGCTTCATTTTGACTGCACGGATGACGTAGTGTAAGCGGTCGCCACGCCGCTCTCTACTACACTGCTATAGGTTCAAATCCCACGTGGGACAACACTTTGTGTGGTGTTCAAATTGTCCCCCGCGAGATAGGATGTATTTCTAATAAAAGTTCTCTCAGTGTCTTTATTAAAAAAAAGGTCTCGTCAAAATGAGAATATCAATTTAAAAGTTTATTCGTTATAAAACGATTATTACTATATTTTGGTATACAGAAGACGCAAGGTTTAAAATCATATTCGCCTAAATAGTCCTATATTATGATTGTAATGTTTTTATATCTACTAGTCGATAAGAAATATAAATAAATAGATAAATAAATAAATATTTGACACACAACGTCATCTAGTTTCAAACTAAGCAGAGCTTATGCTATGATAACTAGGCTGGCTGATAGAATACTTATACACTTTTTTTTGTAAATACATACATATTATACATAGAAAACACTCAAACTTCGAAACAAATATTAGTAGATCATACAAACATTTGGTGCGACCCGGGAATCGAATATGACGTTACCACCATAGTGCTGAATACAAAAATTGAGTCGAAACGTCAAAACGATAGACGTAGTATACCTCTATTGTTTTGACGATTGATTTTTTAATAAAAAAATACAAAGACACGATAGACATCTACCCCATTACAAACAAAATTTATATTTCTTTTTTAATATAAACTAGCTGACCCGGCGAACTTCGTACCGCCTTACCGTAGCGTACTTTATTGATTATAAAAATAGTTTAATTGATAGTAAATATTATTTGTCTCCGTAAGAACCTTCTCCTAATAATAACAAATACGACAAAAAAAGAATTAGTGAAATCGGTCCAGCCATTCACGCGTGATGCCGTGACCAAGAAAAACGGGTTTCATTTTATATATTTAGATGTAAGAATAAATAATGTTTATTCCTATAACATTTCTTGCTAAACTGATAACTTTTCTTAATAAGCAGCTTCCGAGGTACGTTCAAAAAAATAACTCATGGAGCCGATGGTTAGGTATTATCTCAAGCTGTAATTGTGTTCTAATAGCCGATGTTACCATTACAATTATAGTAGTTGGTTTTTGAAAATTAATAGATAAAAGTCATGTTATGGGGCAGAAGCGAGAACTTTTTTATTGATTTATGGTAAATATCTTATAGTTTTAAACAAATTGTCTTCTTAAGAACAGGTTTAAGACTACTCTAGTTTGTTTACGCTTCAAAAGCTTCTGAAAAATAAATCGCTTCAAATGCTGTTTTTATCTATTTTTTGGGTTGGTTTTTGTCTTCATTTTTTGTTGATGCGACCACAAAGAGCCACAGCAGTTATTTGTACTTTAAAAAACAATTTTGTGTTTCGAATTATATTTAAATGGTGGTTAATAAAAAATATGTTTATTTCGATACATCTTAAATTTTAAAAAAAATGACAACAAAAGTGAACAGCGCTGACCGATATTGATGTTAAGTATTTAACACATTTCACACATGAAATTAAGTGTATTTTTACACAGAAAAATAGTAGACAATAAGTATTTATAATAAAGGATAATAAAAAAGTAAATGGCTAAGAAAATATAAACGAGTGATTAATATTTAGTAGGCGAAAACAAATACCGAAGAAAAACTCTAAACTTTTTACGTCTTTCGTGTCATAGACAAAACAGACTTTCCTTTATGGTACATCATACGTCATTTTACAAAATCATTTAGCAAAATCATAAATAGTTACGTATTTCCTTCTATCGAGCAGGGACTTAATCCAAATCTACGTCTACACAAACAATCCAACTCAACAACAGTTAAACGACACAATAAAGCAATAAATTGGCCCTATTTGAATAACGGTATAAGGATTAACCTTGGCGTGGCGTTATGCCGCCCGGTGCCGAATGTCCGCCATGCCGGTAGATTTATGACCCGTCGGCTTTCGGCCCGCATGCCACACCACTGTCGCTTTTTATGTCGCATTGTTTCAGCCTGTTAAATGATAAATAATTTTACTGGTTTCCCAGGAATCTTTAGATTATGTTTTGTTTAAGATGAAGATTAAAAATGGTCGGTCAGTGTGAATTAGACGATTATTTATTGTGATTTTTTGGTGGACCGTTATATCCTTTGAACATTAATGAGACGAGAATTATCCCACCTCAATGGCCGCCATTGTATTTGTGAGTCTTTGAGTCGCAGGTGCTTTGGTCGGGGCAATAATTTACCATAAGACGTCTGCCCGTTTACCTTTTAACTTCTGTTTAGAAGCGGCAGTCATAAATTGTGAACAATGAACACAAACCTTGTAGAAATAATGATATTATTGTTTAATAATGTCTTTATAACCACTAAAAACGATAGAGTTAGTAATAGTAAGTTATAAAACGAACTAACGACTCTATTTACCTAGTATGAATGGTGTATAAATCTTATGTATTTATAGTGGTCGTGTATAATTTTCATGCTAGTTGTGGAATAAGATCTTAAGAGGTCGAGCCTCTAGTTAACCTCTTTATTAACAGATAAATAAAGAAATAAAGTGATTATAGGTAATAACACTACCTTTGCTATTAACTAGTCAATTGCGGGATAACTGGATACAAACTTATATAAATATTATTCCTTATTACCGTAAAGATAAACATTTTACAGTAACTTACTGTATTAGTGGGTAGTATTTTTTGAAGTGAAAACGTCTTTAGGCGCGTTGAGCGTTTTGGTAGAGGGTAAAATCCTCGGTTCGCGTCACCGACATGCTAATGATAATAGTATATCTATAGCTATGGAGAATATGATATTATATATTATATATGAAATTTATTATTATTATATATTATATATGATATTATATATAGCTATATATGAAACATAAAAAATTTCATATAATTTTTGCATATAGTTTTAATTACTCTCAACTTAATAGTTCCGTTTTCACTTCTGTCGGCAGTCCCACGACTGCTACTGTTTTTGAAGTGAAAACTTCTTTAGGCGCGTTGAGTGTTTTGGTAGAGGGTAAAATCCTCGGTTCACGTCACCGACATGCTAATCTTAATATATATATATCTCGTGTCACAATGTTTGTCCTCAATGGACTCCTAAATCACTTAACCGATTATAATAAAATTCGTACACCATGTGCAGTTCGATCCAACTTGAGAGATAGGATAGTTTAAATCTCAAATTATAGTCGCAATTTTAATTTATTGCTAATTATTTGTCTGTTATTATTTGACAGTCACAATTATCTGTTAACTCCAAATGATTCTAACAGATGTCGATACCTTTCGACTGGGTTGAGTAAGTAATCAATAGATGGCGCTGCTATGGTAAACAGCCACAGCAACGCGTGGCCGGGTCAGCTAGTGATAATAGTATATCTATAGCTATGGAGAATATGATATTATATATTATATATGAAATTTATTATTATTATATATTATATATGATATTATATATTATATATAGCTATATATGGAACATAAAAAAATTCATATAATTTTTGCATATAGTTTTAATTACTCTCAACTTAATAGTTCCGTTTTCACTTCTATCGGCAGTCCCACGACTGCTACTGTTTTTTTTTTTAAATTTTCTTGTAAAAAGATCTCTCTCCGAAGGAGTCACATAATTAAATCAATTTTTTAAATATGTAACTAAAATATCTATCCTAACTATGCGAAAGCTTACTTCTGAAATTGTGTCATAACTTAATCCGTTATAACTTAATCTTTCTTCCTCCCATTTAAAACCTCGGAAATAATTTAAAACTCATTGAATAATTACAACCCTCTGGGCAACTTTATCTTAGTAAGAAAGACGGTACTAACAATAAAAATAGATGTTACCCTCCAATTAAGTGCTATTAAAACAGTTACAAATCATATTTAACTAGTATGCGCACCGGGCTCTGGCTGCAATAACTCTCGGAAGGAACACAACGCTAATGGCTTATTGAAACCATATTGTACGTGAATAACGAGAGCGGCGAGTGCAGGGTTAAATCCAGAGCACGATTTACTAGGATTTAACATCTGTTCAGTTAATCCCGGCTTTAATAAATATCGAACAGGACGCACATCGACTTACTCGATTATAACTGTTTTCAGAATATTGCGTTTATGACTGTGTTTACGATAATTGTTGAGAACATATCCGCTGGTCGCATTCTTGAAACTACCGACTCGATAATGTTACGCAGGATTTTAGATCGAAGAGAACATGACTCAATAATATACATTCTCCTGCTTTATGTTTCTAGTATTAGCATAGACAATAATATTTTATTTTTAATCACAATCTTTTCTTTTGATACTTTAATTTAATAAAATGTCAACAGTTAAAGCTGTGTTCAAATTTGTATGTGATTGAGGCCAAATTTACCTACGGGATACCTGATAGGATAGTAAGTAACTCCCACCGCTTATGGATACCTGCAACTCAAGAGACACGAGTGTGTTACCACCTTTATAATTGAACTTATATGAAAACCAAGAAAATGGGTTTATAGTTAAAAACTAAAAAGAAATTAAACCTCTTTACAAAAACTAATGTACCTCATTATCACCACCGGTGTCTCAACATCAACGGTGATTCGTAGAGGACCGGAAAATAGTGCCTCAGGGCGACCATCGCGTTGATTTTAAAGAAATCACCACATTCACCAGACTCCTGAGTTCCCAAGGAGCAGGAAAATAGTAGAAATTTTCCACTCTATCTACAAAAACAGACTAAAATACTTTCTTTCTAGTGACAATTATATATTTGAGAAGTCCTTGACTGACCCTAGACATGACACACATGGAGTAAAGACTTAGGCCCATAATGTGATACAACCGTTAGCAAGGAGGAATGGTCATGACTCTGGCAAGACTATTTCTTTTAAAATGGCTGCTATTCGGTTAGCCGTACATTTTCGTTTCTAAATATGACGTTAACGAATTATTTGTCCTGGATGGGAGTTAAATTTTACACCCTCAGGTTAAGCAGTCGTTTATCACTAGATCAACAGGTCATTCATTAATCAATAACATTCTCAAAGATTCATGAGCTTCACTCACTCTACTCACACCTACTTACTATTTCCCTAGCTCGTTTTCAAATTTAACACCTGTTGGTAGTAAACTCTTTTCTTACTAAGCGTTAATCCATAGACAAAACTTAATTTTTACAAAGCACTTTAACCAAATAGCTTATATCGCATTTCGTCCGGCCGGTAGTGTAATACGGTGCGCCCACCTCTCTATTG
Organism: Hypercompe scribonia; assembly: GCA_949316085.1. NCBI lineage: Eukaryota > Metazoa > Arthropoda > Insecta > Lepidoptera > Erebidae > Hypercompe > Hypercompe scribonia. Next base: position 1,091,920 of record OX438983.1, read on the forward strand.
TGTCGTGGCTTGCCACTGCACGTATGTACATAATGGCCTGTTTGTTTGCCAACCAGTACAAGTTGTTCAGTGAGCGACCTACTCACAAGCTATGAAGTCCTGGTAGCTTCTAGTTTCGTTGGAATGTTGATTATTGAGTTTTTATGTTGATTAGATTGTACTGAAGGCTAGGTTTCGTTAATTAAATATTGATTGACTATGATTCTTTCTAGTAAAGCTAAATAAAACGATCATTTCTTAACAAATACCTCTCTTTACCCAAAAACATGAAATGAGAACGAAACTCCATAAACGAACTCTAAACAGACGATTGAGAAACTGCTGTAGCGTAATAATTTATGCTAATAATGCGTAGAAAAGACGTTTTTTTTTTCATAGGATTCAATTTTTTCTTTAGTACTGTTGTCTGATGTACTAACACCTATATATTATGCAAGAATATATGTACTTACGTTGGTATTTATGTCTTTAAATGTATTTATCACAAGCAGCAATTATTCTAGTTCCTAAACACATAATACAAGCCGTGCTTATAGATTATAGATGACCGCATCGTTGTTGATCTAGTTATTCTAGATATTCAATATATAAATAGAACAATTACTAGCTTATGTAAGAATCAAAAGCCATTACCTTTACAACAAACAGTTAATTGGGTAGATGACTGTATCGTAAATAAATACCAATGTCCGCTTCATTAAAACTAATATCGCGAAACATCTCGGAAAATACAATTAACATAGCTTTTTATTATAATTACGAATTTTAATGAAATATATAGTAAAATATATTGTTCAATTGAGTAGTCTCAAACAGTGACGTCACAATTTGGTATTTAGTACATTTTTCATACTAAATTGTCGTTTTGACACATGATAAAAAGTAACTAATTTGACTGAGGCTAAGTTATCTGGCCTATTGTACGGTGTTCATATTATGGTAACAAAGTTATTTAATATCATTTTCTGTGAACAAATGAGGAAATCGATTTATAAATATATTATAAAATGTATTTATAAAATTAATTATCAACAGCCTTTAGGAAGTTTTCCTTAACAAGGAGGTTTTGGTCTACTATAACATTTACTTACTCTGCCTGAAGGAAAGCATGAATAGAATCCAAGAGTTGTGATCACCATACTCATTACAAATGCAGACAATGCAGTATGGTGACCCGCCCTATGGCGGCCTAGTGAGATGCTTTTTCACGCCTTGTTTGGGGATGTAAAAGGCATGACAGTCATCGTGGCAGTGTAAAGCTCACACAGTTACTACGATAACTGTCACCCCTGCATCAATGGGCCTCCGGTCTCGCACTCGCTATGTATTTCATTCAAATGAAGAAGGTTTTTGTGATTAAAAAGTAAAATTAGCTTAGTAAACCTTAGCAAGGGCCAATTAAAAGGCCCAGACCTTCTCAAATCACCAATCCGAGTTAGAGGTTAAAACAGTAGACTTGACTGTCCTATTAGTATAGTGGTTAACGAAACTAACCTCTAAACCAGAGATCGTGGGTTCAATTCCCACCATCACTCAATTATTGTACCAAGAGCATGATTAACGTTGGATCTGGGTGTAGCTTATTTACCCTTTTCGTTTAAAATATTCATAATTATCCGTGATTAGAGAATCACACCATATAATTCCGGCCGCCTCAATTCTATGGATAACTGTCATAATTGTCAAACAAAACCCAAAGACAAATGTTGGAGGAGGTTTATTCTGAAAGGCAAGCTCATTTTAGCCACGTATTTAACCAGGTACTTCAGAGTACATGACTTTATGGTTATTATTACAACTAGGCAAAGGTCACAACCATTTCATTAAAAATAATTACACATATAATGTTTAATGAGTTTATTGGCTGTTCAACGTTTGCAACCAGCAGCCGTGACCATTTGTGGCTTATCAGCTAATAAATTGATTTAATTGACATTAATAATACTTTTTATTATTTTATTGTTTCATGTAACTCTGTTATCAGCCATTGGCAGAGAATTTATTGTATTTATAGAAAATGGGTTGTTAAATCGACTATTTACTTGACTGAATCGTCAAAGAATACTTTGTCTTGAACCTTCGTTAAATACGCAAAGATTTTTTGTGAAATTATACCTTTTCGTTGAGCTAAAACCCCGACTTAACCGAACACTAAGCTGGACCCTTAATTTTTCTAAATCATAATGTATTTCTAGCTTATTTTTCAAATCTACATTTGAAATAAGTGGCCAATGATTCCTCCGTCGCTTTAATGACCAAACTTCAACGCAGACAAGCTAATTGCAATGTTCAAGGGTTGGCAGAAAGTTAATTCACATCGAAGGTGTTAAAAAAACCTTTAACTTGATGTGAACTCGACATTTTTTTTGTCCGTGTTCCGTCACCTAATATTTTCATTTCGGCCATCACTATAATTGATTTAAGACGCTCAGCACACTATAAATCAGACTTTATCTGCCCTTATCACACCCACTCTACTATTTATGATCGCGCCTATATCTGTCATATGTCATAGACAAAGTGTTTTAGTGGCCCTCGCGCCATTTTTTTAACTAAACATTATAAATATCCGACGAATGTTTTTACTAAGGAAAGCTATAACTACTAAATTATCATTTTAGTAATGAGTAGCAATAAACCACTGATTTGTTTGCAAGACATTATATTGTACGTTGATTTTTATAATTCACAAGAACTTTTTTTAAAGTATTATCTTATTGCCCGCGCAGTAAAAGTATACCATATAAGTATAAAAGTATAACCAATATGTACCTGAAAAATTATAAATATGTTTTAAAAGGACCTTTTTACACTAGTGAGTAGCAAAGGACACAGTTTTTTTTACGCTAGAGAACCACACTAGTTAAAACTGCAAAAAAACTATTGCTTTTTTTAAGCTTTATGCACACAATAATACTATGACGGATCTTTCTTCTAATGCACAAGTAACGTGGTTAATAATGATTAAATTTAACTGTTTTTATTCCATCATTTTATAAACTAAACAACATAGATTCGTAAATACAAGAAAAGGAACTATTGCTGCTATATATGATTGAAAATAACCAATTTACTTGATAAAATGCGTAGTTACCCACATATCTATAACTACAAACTCCACAAATTGCCTTAAATCGTACACTTTGTATATTCTCTATTCTGAGGGTTTGAACAATTGGGAGTAAGTAAGTATTCCCTTACTATAAACATTATTTAAATACAATAAATCTTACGACCTATAAACTTTATTTAAGATAGTTATGTTGTTATTTTAGCGTGTGTTGTTTTATATTCGATAAAAAAACGTCAAAGGCATTACCACAATCTAGAATAAATAGCGGTTTCACTTTCTAAATGTACTCAAATGTTTAAAAACTTTTCAGCAAAATGTCAATTGAGAGATAAAATCTTTATTCGATAGGTATGTATACGATTCTCTCGCGATTATGCCTCCGAGCACAAGAACATTTCCCTTTATTCTCATTGGTAGCAATGAGGAATCGAGAATGAGTTCATCTCCTTTACTGATCGGTCCTGCGATAGAATCAATCTCGAGTGCCTCCACAAACTTTAATCGATTTTCATTCGCGATTACAAGCCCGATCGGAGATTTAATAGAATTTTCACATTTACTTAGCTCTTTACGCTCCGTTTAGGAAACGAACAATTTTTTCCACGCTGTTAGAGTAAAAGCAAAGGCACACATTAATTTCCGTCACGTTGAGAACGGCAAACAGGAGGTGGGAAAATTTAAAACGCCTGAAGTGGATTCGCATAAATTGATTCCGGACATCGGAGGAATACAGTGAATTGGAGAGTAAATGTTTGACGGAAAATAATTTGAAAACGGTTTCCTAATTTATATGGAGGCGGGCGGACTAAACGCCCGCCCGGCCCTCGGCCATATAATTATTTTAATGCGTGTCGAAAAAAGTCGTGTCAGAAATCCTTGTAACGCCATCTAGTGTCGCAACTCAATAACAAACTCCTGCCAGACTCCGCCCCGCGCACGGTCCCCCCGCCCGAATAGATGCGAACTTCGTCCGTTCATTCACTCATCAGTCCCGCTCCGCGCGCCACGGTACTAGTACGCGTCTAATTTATATCAAATTTACGTAAACCTCGATATTGTTTCAAACATACGCTCAGCTGATCTGTGACAATAAGTTTCTGTACCGGATACAACATCAAAACAAATAGTTGATATAGTGAATTCGTGTGTGCTTACTAAAAACCGGACTGCTGTTGAAAATATCTCAACGTCGAATGTAAAAATATACGGCGTCGCCTGAGACCCGTCGCTCCGCGTGTGACTGATCGATATTTTAAATGATAACATGGATTCAATTAGGTGTTGTTTAAGACGACGATGAAGTAAATAGTGTGGATTGTGTGTGTACAGTGGCATTTCGTCGTCTGCCGCTCAGCGCCCGCTCACTGCTTAGCGGTAGGTAACCTATCTAATATTGATTCAATGTCGATGTATTTACGTAGGTATTTGAGATAACGCGATTGGGATTTGTTTTGAGGCGATAAAGTGTCCGTTTACGTGATATGAGCATGTATTAATATCAGCTTGTTGCAGTATAGGTGCATCATTATTTTGTAATAACAACACTGTTTTTCATTGCATTTTTGTTATAAATGCTTGCTCATACCAGCCTTATCTATTTATGGTACATACCTACATTAAAATAAAAAAAAACATTATTTTAAATTTGGAATCTAATCAATAAATTAAAAAAAAAATAAGGCATCAAGAAACTCGTGTCTCAGAAAACATTTTCTAAAAGGGAACATGTCTTATACAAGGTCCTGTATAATAATATTGACTTATTCTTTAAATATCGAACTAAATTCAGTACCGAGTTTTATATTTTGTCAGAAGTATTGATGGTACAGAAAAAGTAATGTTATAACTTATAGTAAGAACTGAAATTTGCATGCACGAAGACAGTGCAATGCCCTCATCTCCAGCAGCAAACTACTCCGCCAATATGTATGTCTAGATATTTATGAAGAAGTTAATAAGCCTTTAGTTTTGTACGTGTGTTTGTTGAAACTTCGTCCCATAGGGTTGCACTGTCGATGCACTTTCTCATTTGCAAGTCGAAAATAGAACGAACGCCACCGGCCGCCTGAGTCACGCCTTTATTTACGAGCGGCTACCTACCACTTTCCTCGCCCATCTTCCTGCCGAAGGGAATATTTACTACTCACTAAGTGTCTGCACGTCTATTTCCAATAACTAAATCTACGAAAGCAGACTAAACCGATATTATCGTGAGTCATATAAAAATATTCACCCCCGGTTTCCTCATCTCGAAGTTTTAAACCAGTAATAGTGATTAATTATTCTGGTCAACTGTTAATGTGTACGTAAAACAGTGAAACGACGGCGAGTATATAAAACAGTGAGTAATGTTTACAATAATCATTTCAGTTCCCATCGCTGTGTTTGTATTCGCGATGTAGCGTGGGATGCTAAGAACACCTCATAAAGAAGTCTAATCGTATACGCAACAGAATAAACAAACCCCAAAACTCTGTCGAAACCGTTAAACACTGTTTCACATTTTCTAACACCTCCTAATTACAGGTAAAACGCATTAAATATAATTAGTGCTTATTTGAATGGATATAAAGGCGATGGTGTGGGGTTCGATGGCCGACGGGGCAAACATTGGCTGGACACCGGCTCACACACACGATTCACGCGTCCCGACAATACCTTGTTTGTTTCCCGTCTATGAACCTTCATAAATTTGAACTCGCATAAATTATATTCGGATTATACGAACACACGTTTTGATTAGTTAATTTTGTATGATTTCCATTTTGACTCACAAATATTTTATTTAAAACATTTGAATAACAAATAGATGATTTTTTTGTCTCTTATTAAAATGTATTCAAAGAGAATTGATGACAACACGGTTCGGTCTACTTAATCTTATCGCTTAATTAAATGTACGTACATACGGTAGATAACAAGGTCGCTTCAAACAGTTACGTGATTATTTCTTAATTTTTTTCCGCAATAAATATTTCGTACGTTTCTTGTGAATATTCTTTTTAATATCCAGAATATCGTCGTTGTCGCAAGTTCTTTAAAAACTAACGGATTTTGTCTATGAAAACTCTTACATCGCAATTAAACCTCTTTTGTCACATTCTTGTTGACTTTATGGTATAAAATAAAACTCATTACGGTTTATTACTATAAAAATGAGAACTAACAAAAGTACATTTAAAACAATGAGAAATGAAAGTTAGCACCAAGATTTTAGTTCAATGTATTGTTTTAGACGTATTGCATAGAATTTTGGACGACGTATACACTATACAAACGAATAATAAAAAGAATGTTGAAATACCGCACTAGTTACATTAATATTCTTTCTCTAACACCGCTTAATTTGAATAAGATTCGGATCAGTTGTCGAGATGCGAATTGAACATAATTAAAAAAAAAAAAAAAAAGATTGACTAGAGATTAGACAAAGTTTTTTTTTAAGTAAAACGAGGGTTTTTAATCTTGATAAATGTTTATATGTGTATATTAAGACTACACTACTCTATTCTTTTCTATTAAACGATAATTTCCTGTTACTACGATATAATCTTTTGGCAACGTATACTCTCTAATGTGATTTTAAACTTTCAATCGCCAATAAATTATTACAACCATTTCCAAGAAGTTACCGAACTTTTGAACATCGATAAATGGAATACGAGCTGCTTATACGCAGAACCCCAAGAATTAAAATGGGAGTTTATTATTGCTGGTGCATCTTCTAAGTAAAAGGCATATGAGGGCAAATATTGCGCAAACTTACGCAAAGAGAAAAAATCATTAGGCCGGCATAGTGCGGGTCACCATACTGCATTGTCTGCATTCGCAATGAGCATAGTGAACACAACTCTTGGATTATATTCGATTCTATTCATGCTTTCCATCAGGCAGAGTAGAGTCGCTTTGATAGGCTGTTAAAATAAAAAAAAACGAAATTGAAGAGCTTCTAACGTCACTGTACCTAATTATTATCTTTGTTTTAAAATAATATTTTTAAAATAATCATGTTAGAAGTCATTATGTCTGCCAATAAAAATATCGAGAAACTTTTTTATTATTTACCCTACAAGCATAGAAATGTGAGATTTCGGTGAATGTCTGTTCACGTTTTTAACACAAAAAAAAATGTTCAAATATTCAGCAATTACTTAGCTCTCTTCTTAGTTCAAATATTCAGCTCCACAAATGTAATATTATCTAAAGAGATTGACAGATGACGAAGTAAATTTGGCGCCAACGCGTGATGGGACAACACCATGCGACTTGTGGTACAGGCAGTACAGTTTACCTACATACATTTAAAGCAATGATCATACTAATTTATTTAAAACAGAAACAGCCAATCAGAACGTTCCGTTTTACATCTCGAGACTTTTTGTGACTTCCAAATAGGCTGGCTATTCATAAGTGGATATATATAGTGTATATATTCTGATACAATATTACATATTTTTATGAAAATGTATTCTTTGTAATTTTCATATATTAGATTTTTGTTATCATTGTTTATTATCCCCGCCTTTTTTTTTTGTTTTTTAACGTGTAGAAACCTCCTTGGGCCGTTACCCCACCGGGTTTTGCGTCGGAGTGGTGTGTCGAAATCAGACCGACTAAAACCACACGGTGTGCCACTCTGCGCCTGACATAGGAGGGATCCGGGAACAGCTGCTATTACATTTTCCCCGCCGTGTCAATCTTTCTCACTATATGAACGCTATAAATTCCTAAAGCGCATAACAAATTTCACCAATTATAGAGTGGTTGATTAGAAGCATTTAGATATATAATTCATAAAGGTTTTATTTAAATATCAACAATAAATCGAAATTAATACGCTTCCTCTTTTTTTTAATATAACCAACATTATTTTTGTATTTTTATAATAAGATTAAGATACAACAAAGAAAAAATATTGACAAATATACTATCACTGCTTTCGATATAATAATGAAAACATACCTTCTAATTGTAAAGCTCTTTATCTTTTAATCCGTAGCCTTGCTGTGCGTGCATTATATTAATATTGTTATCTAACGTTGCTAATACATAATCTTGTGGACATAACTAAGCTTAAAGCTGGTTTAAGTAGTGGTAAGACACTAATATAGAGTTCGAATCTACAAATACTTCATCGAAATATCACCTCCGAGCCACGGCAACGTTTGTAACCATCGTTCATGTATCGGTGGTTACATGATCCCATCTCCATACGCTAGACAATCTCGTGCTCACATGATCGTTGTCAAGGGACGTGAAACTATTAACAATATTAACGAGCAGGCACGCCCGCTGGGCTACCGTCCTGCCCGCCATTTATCAAATTATTTATATATGTACGAGTATACCCTTCACTATGGGTGGCCAGAGATACAAGATGTTTTCTAAAAAGCCCGCGCTTTTTATGTAAAGAATTCACTGATAAGGTATGTGAAAGTTTTTTGTGCTGCATGCGGTATTTGTACTACATTTATTTGGTTAAAAGTTTGTGTTTTAAATTTGCGTCGTTTAGAACATAATTAGAAGAAAATACTACCTAACACAAAAGACTAACGGTTGCCTTGAGAATAAATAAAACAAAACCTGATTGTCTATAGTTTATTTGAAAATGGAAATGGAACACCATTTTAAATATGATCCGTTCGGAAACCTACTTAAGACGAAGACGTAACAGTAGCGTAGTGTATCAACAGTGGCTATTCATAACGAAAACAGCAGGCTGTTGAAGACAAGTGCGCACAAACTGACATAACAGCGTGTACTCACACAATGAGTGTTTGGAAAATATTTGATCTGGTGTATCTCTTCAACGGTAGATGTAACCGGGAACACTTGTGTTTTACACCTAATTATCCGTCCATCAATCAATATTTTTATTATCTAAACTAATCCGAGGATTATAATTTCATCAAAGAAATTACCGACTGAATTTCACGACGTGTGCTGGGTGCTTAAACTGTTTATCTAAATTAAAAAATATCGCAATTGAAAAGAATAATACGTGCATATTATGAATATGCTTACTCGAGAATATGCGTAAAAGGAGTACTAATTTAAACTTAAAAAAAGACAGCTTAAACTATAAGCAGATCTAAATTACTAAGAGATTTAGTGTTATTATGTAGCCATTAAATTTAGTACCTAATCTAATTTTCAAAATTGCCTTATAAAAAATACAATTCTAAGCTCAAATCAACACTAAAAGTCGTAAAAAGTCGAGTATAAAAAAAAAGTATTTGTCGTAATAGATTATTGTTAATTATTAGTCAACTTAAAATCAAGAGTATCATACAAGAACATTCTCATCATGTGACATACGAGGACTCATCAATTCTTCTTTATTGGCATCGTTATGACAGCGTTTTGTTTCTTTTTACGACATCGTTAACTTGTCTATGGCAAAGAAGTAATAAAATAGATATTATTTATTAAATTTTCATTGTAGTACGTAGCAGTAAGTAAAATATGATAGGATGCATGGGAATATTATTTTTTTATGGAAGCCTACCAAGGTGACTCTACTTTGCCTGATGGAAAGCATGAATAGAATCCAAGTGGGTTGCCATACTCATTGCGAATACCGACAATACAGTAAAACGACCCACTCTATGGCGGTCTAATGAGAAACTTTTTCACACCCCGCTTAAAGGACTCGGGTTTATAGTGGGAGAGAAACAACAACAATATTTATACAAGGGAAGAGTTTTAGAAAAACCTTATAAAAAAACCCATCACATTTTTTGTTTAAATTCATAAATATAAAGCCTTATAATAAAATTCTATAATTTATAGCTCATTATGAGTTTATTTAGAAGATATATCATGAATTGGTATAATAAAGTAAATAAACATTAAACTAAATCACTGTGTGCCGATTGAGTTGTTTATGTAGCAGCCATCTTGCTTTTGGCATTTACATAAAGACGTAATTAATTAAATCATTTTATATTCAGATAAGTATACCTACTTAGTGTATACATCTATACATACATGAATATTTGTAATACAGGTTTAAATATGACGTCAAATCTAAGAATACTCTTGCATAGGAAATATTATTTTTGCGTTTGCTAAGAAAGAAACTTACGAATTGTTCTCCTCGTAAGTGATGAAATTAACTATTTCAAGTCTGAAACTGATGGCAACACCTAATTGAATGGTCACGCTAAGAAAGAATCGGAGTTTAGAAGGCGTCTTTAGACTTTTCACTAACAGGGAGCACCCAGTTAGACTTACAGGCATACGATCCTGACTGTCTGGAATAATTGGTTATTTTAGGGAATAGAGCCCAAATATATATACCTGAATGTATATATTAATAAAAACTGAAAAACCATGATTCTTGCCATATCCTATTAGCTGTAATAAATCATGTAAAGTATGCATGTATATCAAGACATCAATTACAAGAAGCCACACTCTGAATTTTATTTTTGTGTCAACCACAATCGTGATACGGCAATATCTATAAATCATACGAATTGATAACGAATAGTCGAGTAATTAAACAGTGCCAGTGATCGATCATAGATATCAACATGTCGACCACTATCAGCTGAACTGTCTACATGTGTTTCAGACGCTGATAAACTAAAGAATAGACAGCGAATTGCATGTTCGAATTACAAATTATTTTTTTCTCTTTACTTGACATAAAAAAGAGCGCGAATTACAAATTATCGCATTTCAATTGTTAATCGTTCTGAAATCTATTTTTAAATATAATAATACTACTTAACAATCGTACATTGTTATTGCCGTTGCTTTTAACCATAATGATCTATGCGACCCATTAAAATAAATCAGTCTTCAACCGCATTAACGTTTAAAAATCGGCTTATTTTCTTACAAAAAAAAAACTTTTTAAATTATGACATAAATCATACGTAAGTTTAACTTAAATCATAAGTATACTTCACGTTATCAGTGTACGTTATCTTGCAATCTTGGTACACACTACACCTTGTAAGAACGCTCTATTACAAGTAAAATACATGTTTATTTGACAAGAAAATATCAATAACCCAGTCCAACTAGGCATTATCGCGTGGTTTTCATATCTTCAGTGATAATTTTTTAATCTTGAGTATCCGAAACACTTAATCTATAAGTAAACCCAAGCGTTTTCGATATACTTTAAAACTATAACATTACCTTTGTTACCATTCTCATTCCAAATATTAAAGAGCCTATATCAGTGGCGTCGTTAAGTCCAAGTAAATAGGTACGTAGCCAGTAGCTTGTTGTCTAGCTTTATAATAAACTAACAAGAGTGATATAGTGTATGTCTAGCAAAATCCATGACCGTTATCTCAGGCTATTTACGATAAAAGTAACTAAAATATAATATATAACAAACACCGGTCGACGACGCGATGACGCGTCTACTGTTGCAATAAATATGGCTGGAAATTTAGTAAGCATACTTGGTATTGTCCAAATATTACCACGAGCCAACACTGCACGCAGATCTTTTCGTTTTAGAGCCATTAAATCGAGATGAGCTCGGTTTCATTACAACTAAAAATGATACGTGCCATTGTTATTTTACGAGCGCATTTTGTGTGACGCGACGAATTTCGCCAGGGGATCGATTATTTGAACAAACAAGGCAGGCAATAAATCATCCGCTCCCGGTTACCTGCAAGGGATCGATACGAAAAAAGCCCCTTTTGAAACAAAAGGCAGTAACATTTCTAACGACGATGTCGAGTGAACGAACTAGCGCACGTGTGCATCGTTTTACTTGTTACGTAATGAAAATACCTATTATTATTTGGTAATAGTAATTTCTTAGTAACACTATAATAAAGTTGACAAATTTGAAAATTTATTTAAGTAGTGAATATTTTACGTATCACAAATGAGTTCTGACAGCTATAAATAAGTGACAGAGGCACATTTTGTTTTATAAATTACAAGAATGTAAATTGATAAAGAAACCATTGTATATACAAGCATCAAGCAAGCAAAAAACATCATAAATAACAAATACAAAAATAAATTGTCTCTGAGCTCGTAAAATTTGCAATTAACAAATTCATTTCTGAACGTCGAACGCTCTGTCTTTGGGTTGTGCTTTCAAGCACCGTTACACTGCTATTGTTAGAGTTCGTCCTTGTTTTCTTTTAACATTATAAGAAATATTCGCAGTAATTTTAATAGTAAAAAAAGTTTTTATGCACGTCAATGACAATTTTTGCTGTCCTAACTGACAATCTTCAAATTTACGCTCGACAACACAATGAACCCACAGGTTATTTGCTTTTAATATTGGCCCTATTGTTCTAACTATGATGTTCTCTTGTTTTTTTTTAATTTAGTATCTGTCGTGTATCCCTCCAGGTATCTTTAAATCTGTGTAATATTTGATGAAAACGGCGATTTGCCGAGTGCGTCCAGATGAGGTGGTACCTGTACAAAACGTCTTGTTTGCCAAGATTTTTTCATGTAAATAACAATTCGGTCCCTCGGATACCTTGCCAAACACGTGAAGATATTTCCAACGTCTCCCCTAGGCTTCAGTTTAATAACCTTTCTAATATTTGGCATTCCTTTTCAATGAATTCAAATGAAATCAAATTCAAATTAATAAAACTTGATTCACAACGAAGTTCTTTAATGTTATCTATGGAAATAGAACATTCGTTTGTGTAAATAAGATGCAAAATTAATAAGCAATTAAAAAAATAATGGTAGTCGAGTACCAGTACGTGGAAGGCAACTAGTTATGTTATGCTTTGTACAGCGGCATTCGTGGCAGAAATGTGGAGTCGCGGGAACTCTACATTTGCATTAAAATGTCATAAAGTCGGTTGTGATACACTTTTTTCAGATGTGAACACCTTTCGAGTCATCTGGCAATAAAATTTTAAAACTTTAACGACTATGGGCTTCCCGTTTCATCGTTTAGAAGTGTCATGGAATTTATGGACACTTCAACAAGACTTTGAAGGTACTGAATTTCTGATAATTATTTATGTAAATGGATTATGACGAAATGACACATGATCACACAAAAACAAGATAAAGTATAAATACTTTTAGTAAATTAAAAAAGCTGCTAAGCGCGAGTCGGACTCACGCACGAAGGGTTCCGTACCATCATCTTTTATTTTTATAATTAATATATTTCCAAATACTTGCTTTTTTTTTGAAAATATTCGAGTTTCTACCTGCTTACTAAAATCGAATAAAAAAATATTTAAAAATTACATTTGTTATATGGGAGCCCTCCTTTAATATTTACTTTATTTTTATTTATATTGAAAGGTAATATACAACTAAATACTCTGAAATTTTTAAACGTCTATCTGTTAGCGTTTTAATGTTGAGCAAAATATAAAAAAAAAGATTTAATGTGTGGGGACCCCCTTAATATTTTCATTTTTCTTTTTTCAATAGTATTTGTCGTTATAGCGGCAACGACAATACACTATTTGTGAAAATTTCAGCTTTTTAGCTACCACGGTGTATGCGATACAGCCTAGTGACAGACAGCCAGATAGACAGCAGAGGCTTACTAATAGGGTCCGTAGAGATAGGCTTTCAGATACAAAACTAGTAACGCAAAATTTTTAAATTAATTGTAATAAGAAAGAAGAGACCGGAGGCCTATTCATGCAGGGGTGACAGTTATCGTGGTAACTGTGTAAGCCTTACACTGTCACGATGACTGTCATGCCTTTTACGTCCCCAAGTGGGGTGTGTAAAAGCATCTTACAAGGCTGCCATAGTGTGGGTCACCATACTGCATTGTCTGCATTTGCAATGAGTATGGTGACCACAACTCTTGGATTCTATTCATGCTTTCTATCAGGCAGAGTAGAGTCACTTTGGCAGGCTCTCAACATAACGATCTGGATGTCGTAATAGCAGCTGTTCCCGGATTCCTCCTTTGTCAGGCGCAGAGTGGCACACCGTGTGGTTTTAGTCGGTCCGATTCCGACACACCACCTCTCCGTAAACCCCGGTGGGGTGACGGCCCGAGGGGGTTACCACACGTTAAAAAAAAAAGTTAAAATCTTGTTATCACACCACTAAAATTTGTATGCTCTGGCATTTTGAAACATCTTTTTTCTACTTTAAAAATGTTTACTCCCAAATAGTTTGCGGCATCGTACTCATATTTTGGTCTAATTAGTTGTTAAAAAGTTTAAATTGGCAATGTGGAGTGTTCCTTTGGTACAGGTTACAGACGGTTTCGGATAACTTGAACCCGTTGGCGATGAAAATAGCCTTCACTTGAAATGAATTCTGGGTGGCGCAAAATATGTGGTTCAGCGAATAATTAAAATATTGATAATTTGGTTGCAAGGTATTGTAAACGAGTTTCGTATCTGTTATATACACGATCTCAAAACATAAAGTTCAATTTTTGTATTCAGTATCGGCCGCGCGGTCTCATTGCATACGAAATTGCGTTAGAATATATCATTGTGTTATGTTGCAGTCCGCGATAGATACTTGGTGACAAATATAATGTACAGTCACATTTTAACGTAGCAAAAACTGTGTTTAGTTATTTTACCGAGAAAGAAATAAAGTATATCGACGCTCCAGTATACTTACTGGCGCCATTTTGAACACATATAAATAAACACAGTGTATATTTACTATGTCGACTAACCAAGGTTTGACAAAATATTTTTCTCTATTAAAAGAGATAACGCCCGCTCCGCACTAAAGCCTGTGTCACGGGGGACTTTACAAACATACAAGAAACGGACACAAAGAACACCCAGACTCGGAACAACAATTTGTGGATCACACAGTGTTGTCCTATGTGAGGTTTGAACTCGCAACACTCAGTGCAGTAGAGAGCGGTGTGGCGACCGATTAAACCATTAGGCCGACCGTGCAGTCAATTTGCTTTGTTTAACAACCAATCCTTCATGTGGAAGCTTACATTTATATTTTTAATAACCACTTATACAAAATAATAAAGTGTAAATGTCTAAGCCATTGTAAGTCCACCTACGTAAAACCAAAACGCCCATATTCCATTATGAAGCCAAATGAACATCTGTCAAACGTATGTAAATAGAATTTCCATGGTTAAATTATGAAATTATGTGTATAGAAACTATCCATTTTGTATAAAGTTTAGTTTTTTTTACTGCTTGTTTATGACGTAACAAAATCACAGCTGTAACCAACCGCACACACTAATAAAGCCGTAAAATTCTTTCATTTCCTGTGACACATATACAGACAGCTTGATCCACATGAAAAAATGTGTACAGTACTACAAGGTTTAATGTATCGAAAGGTTAGTTCTGAGTACCAGTTCTACTTACAAATGTTATTATACTTGAGCTTTGAGTCGTAGGTTTTTAGGTTAAAGGGCACGGGTCCCCACCAACAGCCATCCGACCTGAATTGTTCGAGCGATTACTTATGCACTCATTTCTATAAGCAATCTTTCCTCTCTCTTTACCCCTAATATCTCTTGTGTTATATCATAATACACGAATTCTCGAGGGTTCGCTACACGGAAGACTACACCTTTTCCAGAAATTGTGTCTAGTGTCTTTATTAGCCGTTAATTTAACTGTATGAAGAACTCGAACAGTTGTAAGAGATATATTTAAAGCCTAATTTAGTCTATATCCCGCTTCCACTTATAACTTTGTACGTACGTTAAGTTTGATTTGTCAAGCGGAAAATTGCAAGGTAGGGGACGTTGACCCCTGCGTTGATTGCTTACCACGCAGCTCGACTTCAATGAGAGTAAGTTATTCCATTCTATACCTTCTTATCCGACGTACCTATATCGCCTTACTAGGTAGCCAAAAATAAGCTTTGCTAAGAGAAAATTATCATAAGTTGAATTCTCTTAAGCTTTGCTCAACCTTCGACGCCAGCGAAACAATATTGTGGTACCGACGGCCTACTTAGTATGAAGCGCAAAGATAACCAAGTAAGCCGTACATTTGCCTCACATATATTCCACAAATAAACAAAACACTAAGAAAAATACAGTAAAGCGAACGTCACATTTCTTTGAAGAGAAAATTGAATAATTTGAAGGCATGAGGTATATAGATGTCACTGGCAGTAGTTTTTTATCCAGAATAATAAAAACATCCTATTAAGCTATGTTAAAGATTATTTTCGCACTTTCTGTGGTTGTATGAGTAATTTCTCTAATGATAATTAAAATTTAAATGCTCTGAAATATTCCATAAATTAGTACGATAGTTATATGTAGCTGTTAAAGCGCTAACACAGTGATGGCGGAAACATCCATTACCATTGTTACGAATTTCCCCGCACTAATTTGGCTTAGCTGTTGAACGCACCGAAATTATGGTCCACATTTTCTATTTAACTAAAACAGTTGTAGGAAATACTCTTTGCTACCGCGTTTTTTCGTCCATTTGTATGTTCATTTGTTACGCTAAAAGTAAACTGAAAAAACATGAACAACACTTGACAGATTTACAAGACAATAATTACAACCCAATGGCACTACGTTGTACGTTTTGTTTGATTATCATATATCAATAAGCTTGCCGCTATCATATATCAATAAGCCTGCGACATGGTAAGGAGTAGCCTATAGTCTTTCTCAAGGTCTAGACTATTTGTCAAAATTAGACAACAAAAACATCATGATTTTATGTTTGACAATAAGGAATTTCCATACAAACTTTCATCCCCTATTTCAACCCCTTCTTCCCTTATTTTCGCGATAAAAAGTATCTTATGTCCTTTTCCAAGTTTAGTTCTGTCTTCATATCAAATTTCATCAAAATCGGTTCAGTGGTTTAGGCGTGAAAGCGTAACAAACAGAGTTACTTTCGCATTTTTAGTATTAGTAGGGATCAAAACAGTTAATTGTAAAGAAATTATGACTTGACAAAGGATCTCTGTCAACGACAGTGCGGAACTACTTGGTCACCCTCCTAATAAACACGTAAACAAGAGTAAATATATTCATACAGCGAAACCCACTATCTACAAACAAGAAGCACTTGTTTACGACTATAAAACATCGACCATTGCAATTTCATTCATACCTGGAGATATGAGGATTTAGTACCAAAACTTAAATTTTTTGTTTATTTCTTTAGCACATTCAGTAGCTTAAACAACTATAGATTAGCCATTTTGTAAAAAGTAGATTTTCGTTTTTCTTTCATAAATGAAATAGAAAAATAGTTGTTCGGAACATTCAAAATCTCGATGCGTTGTACAGTTGTAGCTCCGGGACCACGTTACTAGCAAGAACTATAAAACTGAAACGTATAAGGAACTCATTCCATCAAAACGTTCAGAACTAACTATAAATGTAAATAAATACCGGACATCAAACCAAGCAGATACGTCTGTTTGGCACCAACATCGTAAACTCTCGAGTTGTTTATAAGACTGCATTATATAATTACGTTTGAAAATAGATACAACCTCTTTCAATTACTTAGAATTACACTTTGTTTTATTTGAAAAAAAAAAACAGCCCTACCTGCTAGAGCTGTATTTTTTTTTTCGAGCGATTCCTCGATACGACTCAAGACAACAAATTTAACCTCTGTGCAGGCTTCTAGCTCTGATCTGGATGTCGTAATAACAGGCGTTCCCGAATCCCTCCTATGTCAAGCGCAGAGTAGCACACCGTGTGGTTTTAGTCGGTCCGATTCCGACACACCATCCCGCCGTAAGCCCCGGTGGGGTGACGTCCCGAAGGGGTTTCCACACGTTAAAAAAAACGGTTTCTAGCTCTAGACATTCTGTATAATAAAGGGGTTTGAAAATTTCTAATACCAGTCACGTTAGATCTATCGGGCTCATAGTGCGATATCATAATTTATATCTAATAGAAATATATGTGTAACGACCGCTCCTGAATAGCTTCTTAAAGTTTCTGGACGTAGATTTAAAATTATGTGTTAAATGGCAGTAGGCTTGTTCACTATAATGTGAGTGGAACTGAACTTCATAAAATAGAGGCGTTTAATACACCTCTGTCCAGCCCTTCCGGGATAAGTCGTGAATATGTTTTAATATGTGCGTACAAAAGCGTCAAAGGGAATTGCTGAAGTCAAATTGCAGCATCCTGCATTAACCAATCTACCTGATATGCGTAGATTATGTCAATTTCCTTGTCCTAACGCTGCGTGTTAGAAGGAATCCTCCATTATCTAAAATGGACTTATTGTCTAAAACCAACAATTTCAGAGTCAAGGCCTCTGATGTGGAACATTTTTACGCCTGTTGATTCTATACACCTGAAAACAATTAAAATAGCAAAAAGGAAACATTACTTATGCGATTAGAATTTATAATTCTAACGACTACATTACATAAGCTTGCGCAAATACGACACGAACGGAAACTAAAATTGACAAATTATCTGAAATAAAATAGTTCTTCAACACTTAAATGAATATTTCTCTTCTTACTTGCTACCCTAAGTACAAAAAAATTGAGTTAGATTCTATATCCATTAATATTTACAATATAATCCGCGTGCGTGCGTTTCATGTAATACCGTTCCAGCCCTTACAGGTCATCATACCATAGCACGTTAACCGCTACGACTTCCTTAATGGAGTCCAGACCTAACTCCTGGTGTACAGACCATTAATCACGTAGGACTGACACTTTTAGCATGCGGGATAAGAGGTGACTCATTAGAGCATCATTTTACAATGCGCCCTTCTTCGCATCTCGTAGTATTCGAGCATATATTTTTATTCATCAGTTCAAAACAATGGGTTATTGATTAATAATGATGCTAGTGAGTGAACTAAAACTTATCTATGTCTCTACTTTTGTTTATAATTATGTGTGTGTGCAATTCGATGTTACCTACCGCGGTGGTGCTTGGCCATTGAACAATAGTGTCCCTTCATTGGAGATTTTTTTAAATTGATAACTGTATCGGCCATTATAGCAAACCATATTGACAATAAATTGTCTTAACGATATAACAAACAAGAAAACTACCGTATTGCCGTTTACTGAACTTATTTATCCCGAGATATTGTTTGAATCGTGTGTAGAATTTTGATATTGACTTTAAAACAAACAAAAAAAAAACAAATATTGTGGAACGCTATGAATACTTTTTTTTACATGAAGTAGTACAAAAATGAAATTTTCCCTCCATTACGTTCACCATAAACAACGCACGCGAAATCACTATTTTCTTTGTCGTTTTCAACAATCACAACGAATTATTTATGCTTTATTTTTTTTCTCAAAATTCACTCGCTAAAACTGCCTTTGTTGTAACCACCTATTCTCAATTAACCCCGTTTATACGACATAATAGCTCACGATTGTGGGTCAACCACAAACTGAATATAATATAACCAAGAGAATAATGGCGACAACTTTTCACTTTCAACAGTTTGACAATAAAATACTGTTCACTAACTTTAAATTATCTGTGCTGCTTTGTTACATTTTATTGTACGACCTCTTTTTATAAATATGAATTGCTTTAGCTGTACTCGCTTCTTTGTCACAATTCTTGTGACCCATAGACAAGTTATATTTTTTCTATTTCGACATTTTAAAAGATTAATAAATTGATGTTTTTGAATGACTTTAGTTAAAATGTAATTATTAATCAATTTAGTTTGCCAATAAAGTCAAGAAACAGCTATGGGTTCTTTCCAAAACATTACACGCTTGAATCGACTACTCGCTATTTAAGAATGTCTGTAAACATAAGTACATAACGAACTTACTCTACTATACTTGATATTAATCGTTTATACAGCCATCCTCCTGTCCATCAAATAATATTCTCGTTAACACAACAAAAAAAAAACCAACACAGCTTTAGTCAAAAATATAAAAGCCGTATCATTGCATACATCAATCACAAGTGGCGAAAAAAATGGCAGATCCTAACGAGCCGTGTCGTGTTTAATACGCGAAGTTAATTCCTTCACAGTGAGTTTTTGTTCGTATGTAATGTTCATTATACACACTTTAAAAACATGTTGTGAATTTAATCACTTTCGGAAGCTTGACGACAGAGTCTTTACTTATTTAACATTCTGTTGACTTAGACTAAGCTTTTGATAGCGATAGAGCATCGAGTATTCAACTATGAATATTTAATTGATATCTTCGGCAATTTGTGTTAATACAGCATTTTCTGTAAATATAAATAGCAGTACTTTCCCGGGAATCGACTTCATATAAAATGTTCTGTAAAAACGCGCTCTTTTATTTGTGTTTAAAAGTCTAAGCTTATTTTGATAATGCGATAATAACAACATTTATTCAGTAAGACTGCAATTCTACTACAAGACAGAACAGAACATATTTCTTTCTAAACAAGACTACAAAAAACGTCCTAAAATCCAGTAGCTTCGAATTATAGCATATCGGGTAGTAGAGCCACGCTGATTTCAGCACAAGCGGGCCAGCTAGACCAGGGCAGTACTACCCTCCCACAGAAGACCTATCTAAAGCGCCAACATCCGTGTTGTCGTGTTTCGTTGGTGAGTGAGAGACCGGAGGCCCATTGATGCAGGGGTGACAGTTATCGTGGTAACTGTGTAAGCCTTACACTGTCACGATGACTGTCATGCCTTTTGCGTCCCCAAGCGGGGTGTGAAAAAACTACTCACAAGGCTGCGATAGTGTGGGTCACCATACTGCATTGTCTGCATTTGCAATGAGTATGGTGACCACAGCTCTAGGGTTCTATTTATGCTTACCATCAGGCAGAGTAGTCACTTTGGCAGGCTCTTAATATAGAAAAAAAATGGATTTGTTATTGGTAGACTCCACAGTTGACTATCATAAAATAAAATAGTCAACACAGTAGCCATAAACGTGAGTTATAACTTAATTAAACAAAAAAATCATTGGTCCCCGAAGCAAACACAGTTGTGTGTAAACTCTAAGCACAAAACTGTTGGTCCCATGCATTGTGCCAGCGGTATTAATTAGTGGTGCTTTAATATGCATGTCGTAGGATGCGCGGAAGGTATTTGACTTAATGTGTCAAGCTTTCTAGTGTCTCAAACTTCACATACCATGTAAAGAGTTAAGATACTTCTTATTCCTAGGCAAGTGATGGCACAATCTAGGTTACTATATCCAACCATCCATGTGCTGTTGTTTTTATTTACAAACATAAAACAAACTATATCTTTTTGTTTCGGAAAATAACACAATAACAAAAAGAAACGAACAATTGTAACTCGATGACTTTTGCAACGATATTATTTATTTGTGATATTTACTTGAGTTTGGAAACCAACAGCTATAAAAAACAAAAAAAAATGTTAATTTGACATGCAATAACAAGCCTATTATAGGTTTTCACAGATTGCAGCATGATAAATTAACAGAGGTTTTGAACACTAACCAACACGAAACTACACCTATACAATAAATCATATCATCAACAGCCTTTTACAGTTCACTGCTGGACATGCTGCACTGCCTCTCCTTAACAAGGAGGTTTTTGCCTACTATTCCACGCTGCTCAGACAGGTAGGAATAGGGTTTGTTCCAAGTTTACCTTCTCTTTGTAATAATGTTGTCTTGTATACTTTGTTCCCTTAGTCGCCTTTTACGACACCCACAGGATGAATAGGAGTGGTAACACTATGTATTCTTAATCCATCACGACACGGTTTGATACATATACACAATAAATCATAATGAATCCATAAATGCTATCGTTTAATAATATAAGATTTAGCGTACTGCGGCAATCATAGTTTTTGGTATTGAACGGATCAATACAGTTCTCCTTGCACAATTTATTGAAGTCGTTGCTTATTCGAACAAAAGTTAATGAGAAACGATTGTTTTAAAAATACTTAGGTAGCAAATTCGTCAAGAATTCATTTTTACCTTTACTTAGTTTTTCTATTTATAACGAAATAGTTAAAATCCGGTTTCTGTTGATACATCAACATTTACAGCAAATTTTTTTTTATTGTTTTTCATTCATATTTAATAGAAATATAATAGATGTATTACTTAGGTGATTTCTATACTAATTAAAATAAAATCACCTGTAACATCATTGTGTATTTTGTGTACCTACTATTTGGTTAGCAAAGATGGTAGGTATGCGACATTAGTTTTATTACTCAAATGCAGTCGTAAAAAATGCCACAATGACATCATAAAACACTTCAATTTACGCAACCACATTAGAATAACTGCAAGAACGACCACAAAACGAATTTTTCACTAGCAACACTCTAACCTGGTTTTACATTTGCAACTTTATAGGGTTGTCCAAAAGCCAAATTGCCAATATCCTGAGTTTAGCTGAGAAACATTTAAGTTCACATCATAGGTTGGCATGTGAGGTGATGGTTTATTGGTGGTAAACGCGGAACAAGCGACTCCTGCCCCGTCGGTTTATAGCCAACGTCGCTCGTAAATTATATACCTTCTGTCACTTTGCATATTGTCGTATCTCTGGTGCGGATTGGATTAACAAGACTTACCCTGGTGTACGGTCACAAATAAATTTTCGAGTTCATACATCTGACATAAACATTCATACTTCAAAAGCAGGTACAAAAAAACTATTTAGGTAGAAACTAGTTCAAATAGAGGCTGTCGATATGAATTAGTGTACCTATAGTGTTGTGTATTGTGTTGTACCTATGTAGTAAGATCCAATGGTTTACGTCATATAGATTCCGCGTCGATTTGTACCTGTTTGTAACCAATCGGCGAAAACTTCCATCAATACTGACTCCGTAGTTCAGCGTGTCTTCGTTAGATGACGTTAAACTGGTTCTACAGAATACAGATGTTGCAATACGCAAATCTTATCAACTAAACACTCATTAAAAACAGATTTTTCAAATTCCACCCGTTAAAGGTAAAATAAGAAATGAACGGTTGTGTGAAATTTGTCATTTCAAAGTTAGAAACACAAAATAATCACGCGAGCGAAGCCGCTGGCAATTGCTATTAATTCATAAGCCACGTAAACCAAATTATACTTCCATTAGTTGGAAACATGCGGGCTCCAAACGACTGTTCTCCCCGTTGGCATAAAGGCATCGATGTCACGTATCTTTTAGTTTAATCTCAAGTCAAGTTTGTCGTAAGCGGCAGGTGGGCAGGAAGCCCATTTGTCATACCTTAACATAAATGTACGAAGTTTAAATCTAAGTTATACTTTAAACACCCTCTATAACGCTATACATACGACGCGTAACGCACACACACGAGCTATGTACAGTACGTTTACAGGAAACGATCGCTCGTAAAACAGCGTTCGACGACTTTGCGACTCGACGTAAAAGTCGCAGGGTTTTTACGATCCGACCACGACAGCCGTGGCTGCGTGGTCGCGGTACGTGGGCACGGTCCATTGTGAATTTCTTGTAAATAAAAATACGAATAAAATTGAAACAATTATCGTTTTAATATTAACCAGGGGTATTTAGTACAAATGCAATCTGTAAAATGACCAGCAGCGGAACACGAAACGGACTGGTACTTTTGACACTGGGTATTCAGATAATTAACAATTAGCAACAATGTTTCGCAATCATTATATAGCACCTTGTCGTCACACTAATTTTTTATCGTGGTGGAGCCGGCGCTACCAGTGATACCCCGAATTATCTGAAAACCGGTGTTGAACGATACTTGCTTTACTGTAGTGAGTAAAGTTAAATAAAACCTCAGAGCTCTCTAATAATGGCGGGGCGGTTCTCAAAGAGCAGCTCCTATACTCTTGCGTTACAGATATATGTCGATCGACAGCAATAGTCATGTTCTCTATGGTGGCTTGTAGTGTGCTTGTTTGCTAGGGGACACTATACTTACAATACAATTAAAACTGACCATTCTATAATTCAATATTTCCGATGAAATTTATTCTACATCAATCAATCAATCAACCATCGCCGTCCACTGCTGAACGAAGATCTCCCCCAAGGAACGCCAACGATCCCGGTCTTGGGCAATTCGCATCCGCTGCCAGCCACCTTCCTCAAGTCGTCGGTCTATCGCGCCGCAGGGCGCCCTGCACTGCGTTTACCCAATCGTGGTATCCACTCTAGTACGCTTCGGCTCCAGCGACCATCGATTCGTCTGGAGACATGGCCGGCCCACTTCCGCTTCAGCATACTGATTCTCCGTGCGATGTCAGTTACTCTAGTTCTCTGTCGAATAACCTCGTTGCGAATTTTATCAGCCATAGAAACACCCAGCATCGCATGCTGAGCTACTTTAAAGTTATGTGTAATATTAAAAAAATCTACAACTAGTTACAAACTTATAAATATCTAAGTTTAAACACTGATTATCGTACTGTAATCTCGGTCTATTATTATATTTATAAACTTTTATTGCCGTAGTAGAGTACCAATAAATTCTATTACATACAGTTTATATTATTTTTATATAGCATATGTGTAATAATATGGCGATCTGATGACATAAACACGCTCACGTAATCTTGGCAAGGTGATCAAAGAATTCGTATAGGTTATAAAATTTCAATTTGTAAACGTTATGTTGTAAAATAGTCGATATACGATAGTTTAAATTATAAACACATTTACTCTAAATTGAAACTATACTGAATGCTTGTTATTAAATTTGTAATTTTCCCTCTATTGCCCTCTTGCCCGCACTTACCAATATTACATACATATTTAATTAGATATAGTGGAAGTCACTACTAAAATGATAATATAGGAGAAGAAACTTCTTGTCTTTGGTTTTCTGTTTACAGTTACGTACGGATTGTCTTTAACAACTTGTGATATTATTTAATACTGTTGAGAAATTGGAAATTTAAAACTAAAATTGAATAAATGTTACAGAAAAAATAGATAATTTGGTTTTAGAACTAAAACTGTTTATCACAGTATAACTGTCAATTACGTATTTAAATAATTCTAAATGACATTCCGTTTAACGTTCAATACTGACCATAGATCATGACCTATTCGGCAAAACTCAATGAAACGCGACAAAGGCAAGATGAAAGAGTTTTTTTATAACAAATTTTCTAAAACACGTCAGGAGTGGAGAATTATTCAAAACATCTATTGTTAAGCAATTACACATAAGGTTGGAAACAATGGATGATGTAAAATATTAATGAAACGATTACATAATGTCGGCCGATGAATGGTTCATATATCAGTAGCTAACGAAGTATAAAACCTCATTTGCACATGTCACCGGGATATGCATTGTCTATTTGTCTATTGGTACCAAATAAATTATTGTATGTTGAACATCATGATTTGTTCTATAAATTTCAATTTTAAAAGTAATAGTGATATTGTCTATAGTACCTAGTAAAGGCCTTAAGACAGCGTGTGTGAAAAGTGTATTTCCTTATTTATATCATATTTAATTTACATATATTTTACTGTTTTAGGGTCATTTATTGTTATATACATTTTTCTTAAAAATATATTATCGTCTTAAGCATAAAAGCAGACCAATAACAATCAATTTCATTGTTTATAAGTTGATCAAAGCTAAGCTTTCCAAGTTGCCGCTCTATGGACTTTTCCACTTTTCTTCCTCATATTGAGTTATAACTTGATTGTTAGACGTATTCATATAACAAACAGCCGTGTATAAAACTATAACTGGATGAAAAACTTCAGTGATTCGATTGACTAACACGTCGTGTACCTCGGACGGTTGGCAGTGTAATGTTCTGTAACAAATTTGTGTTCAAAAGGCAGCTCTCGTGTTAGTAATATATCCTGTGTGTGACTTAACAAACATTCCAGCTACAAACCTAACTGGTTAAAAAGCGTTAGAATTTATTCGTATCAATTGTCAAAATGGTCAAATCCTGAGACATTTTCTCTTTTTTTTCTATGAAAGATAGACCTCTTTACAGCTAATATCAATACAAAAAATCCGTCTAATTTTACTAAAACAAAAAAAAACCTTTTCCTTCCCAATCTTTTCGACACATTTATAAAGTAATCTTCGAGATAACGACTTCATTCGATTCGATGCCGACTTCATTGCTGACGGTACACATTTTTATATCAGTAACGGGTTGCCACAATACTCATAATTTACATTAGTCTCTGGGCGATGAGCTCGCTCGTAAAAGTCGCGTATCGATTGTGAACAAACCTCGTGCAGATATCGGATGCGCCGCATTTTCATTAGTAACAAATGTAGAAATGTGTGGGCTGAGGTGCGAGTAATAGCGGGAGCGTTTATCGACATCTTGACATAAACGAGTGATAGGTATCTTGGATATGTACTTAAAATATCATTTAAATACGTAGGATGGACATACAGTCAAATACTGTGGCGTGTTGCACATTAGACATTTCCCTATAGGCCTTTCAGTTTTCATAAAACTCCCGAACGATCTGTAAAGGGGCTGAATATCAGAAGTCTAAATGAACAAGCCCATGCAGTTGAGAGAAAAACACTTTAGAAGTAGATATCCTTGACTTCATTTATATAAATGCTACACCGTCTAATGCTATTGGTATTTTAAAGCAGCCATAAATATATCATTGCTAACCGTGATTTAATGTTAAACACAACGTCATTTAATATTAGACTCCATAATTTATCTATTATCTGAACAGCGCGTCTATCTCTCACGTCATTTAGCGCCGCGTATATTAGCGCCATTGACGCATTACTACGTAAATAAAATGGTTCAGCGATTGCACGTGTATCGCCCACGTCCGTGATTTGTCCCAAAACAGAAGTCTATAAGCTTTTAAATAGTTTGGCACTACGCCAAACGATCGGGCATCAACCTCTGAACGCCACAAATATATGCCAATTTCGAACCTCATCGACCACAGATAACAAACACTAAGTAAAATGACACCTAAGAAATATTAATCTATAACAACACTAGTTTCAGTGGCAAAATGCCAATCGTGGACAGGATGCAGCTCATTTATCGTCACTCAAACTGTTTTTAATGGCTGTATAATATTCGTAAACTGTCAAAATGTGTACGTATACAAATCTTTTTGATGTATGAAAGAAGGTCTCAATTTCAGTGAGTGATACGGCAACGCAATAATATTCAAAGGTTTGTTTCTCAGCGTACTTTTAACGCTAAGCCAGGACGCGGAACTAATAAAAATAGCCCAGTTCTGAATAACTCAATAAAATTAGGTTTAAAGCAAACAGTGCGAGTGGTGGTAGGTGCATAGTGAGCCGCTCTGCAACACGTTCCGACAATAAGGTGTCGTTGGTAACTCGCGACGCCAACTTTTACTATTTCCAGTGAACCGGAATAAACGTGCGACTGTAATAAAGGGTAAGGCACGCCCTTATTGAGGGCGAAACGTATTCACTGCTGAAAATTATGTCACTCTATTTTCCTAGGTGCATTTCATGGTAATTTGTTCAAGTATTGATATCGTAGTTATAGGTCTCGACTGCACGATTGGCCTAATGGTTTAAGTGGTCACCACACCGCTCTCCACTTCACTGAGTGTTGTGAGTTCAAATCCTACATGGAACAACACTTTGTGTGATCCACAAATTGTTGTTCCGAGTCTGGGTGTTGTTTGTGTCCGTTTCTTGTATGTTTCTAAAGTCCCCCGCGACACAGGATTTATTCCTAATGCGGGCGTTGTCTTAAAAAAAAAACGGTACGTTGCTACACGAGTTTCACTAGCTTGTCTAGTATTTGATGAAATAATTTTGTACCTAATAAAACAATTTTCACATAAATTCATTTAAGCGTTGGTCATAGCTTACTATGCAAAAGTACAGTTTTTCTAGATGCTTTTATTATTTATCGTGCGCCGCTGACGCAAAACGAAAGAGGTTATGTCGGAGTCGAATAGCACGGAGCGATTGCATGTGAAATAGTCACAGATCCTTATTATACAATTGAAGTTATCTAATAGGGTCGATGACTATGTCGTAAATAAATACTAATGTCCGCTTCAGTACAAC
This sequence comes from Hypercompe scribonia, assembly GCA_949316085.1. NCBI lineage: Eukaryota > Metazoa > Arthropoda > Insecta > Lepidoptera > Erebidae > Hypercompe > Hypercompe scribonia. The sequence continues at coordinate 1,119,881 of OX438983.1, forward strand.
AAATATCGCAAAAGATACCGGCAAATATAATGAACATAACCTTTTATTATTATTACGAATTTAAATCGAATATACAGTAAAATATATTATTCTATTCAGTAGTCGAAAACAGTAATGTCACAAGTTTCTATTTAGCACATTTTTAATACAAAACTGTCATTTTCACAGATGATAAAAAGTAACTAATTTGACTAAGGTGTCATCATGTCATGTCCCGCTATCAGTAGCACAGTAGCCTTCTGCGTACGTTTACCAAGAACGCTGGATTTACGATCAACATATGTTTATATAACTCCATTCCTTCACTCCATCAGTTATTCCATTCAATTCAAATCAAACCTTATTAATCCCATAGTGTGCGTTTTTACTTCTCATCGGTTCATTGGCTGCTATCCCCCGTAAAGGATGATGTTCATCGCATCAGTGTAACGTATACTGACGCGATGAGCAAGAGTTTTTGTTTGAGAAACTCATGCGTAATTAGTCTTTATAGCATGTAGCAGGACCTGCATCCAAGCTTTAAGAAATGTATTTATATTATACACAATGGCACAATCAGCATATTAATGTCGCATTGCATTAACTATCTATGGAAGACAGGCTATCATGCCATAACTGCAATGCCACTTGACAAACGCTCGATAAAAATGTGCATAGAGTCAGTCACCTCTCATATGTTTTATTTGCATAGAGATGAGCGCATAATATCGAGTTTATCAATAGTTGAAGCTAATGCAACATACGAGTAGATTTGTTTTACGCAAAATAATACTAGAATTTGCAGTCGCATATACGACGTAATCTGACATGTCAACTTCCAAAATTAACGCGCGCTTTTCCGACTTGTAACACACATCCGTCCCTTTCCAACAAAAAACAAAATGGCTCCCACATATTGCAGAAAAGCAAAATGAAATATGTTATCTATTCATAATAAAAAATAGCTGAATAAGCGTAACCACGGTATTTAATTAACTGTACATTCAAAATCAGTAGATATTTGAGAAGCCATGTGTCGATAGGAAATGTCGTTAAAAACGCCCCAACCACTGATTCTGACGGCGCCAGAGCGAACACCGATTATTTGACAAACCTGTCTGATTTACAACTTTCTGCCTAATACAATTTTATTAGGGCGTATACACAACTATTATCTATAGGCCAGTTTATCATCGACTTTAGATAGTCTAATAAGAGAACTCTGTAAATCTCTAAATATTTAAAGTTAAACGTTGTAGTTAAGTAAACGTGATAATAAAATATCACACAAAAGTAATAAAAAGTCTGACCAGTGCGTTCACTTGTTATTTTTTAAAAATTGTATTTTAAAATTAAATTATTGCGTCTGTCAATGAACCTGTCAAGTTTGTTTATGATTTAAACGTCATAGAAATATTTAGTAATGTTGTAATCATTTGTAAGCTTCTGTAGAATAGGCACAATACAACCGGTACACATTCTGTCTAATGTTCTAGTACGTACACATACAGTAACATATGTTACGCCAGAAATAAATAAAACTATATATTTCACTGATTGTACAACGTGCACGCATTCTGTTAGCATTCCCAACACTAACAGAATGTTTTACTCGGATTATTTGTTTTTGTAGTCTGTACAAATCTGTCTTTATGAGCGTTTAGTAGCTTACGGTAGTTGTTGATTGTCGAATTTATTGAGTCGTTGGGAAATGGCCGCGGGACATTATTTTGCTAAACAAATGGTCTCGACAATCTTGTTTTCAAAGTTGTTTATTGAAGCCCATAAATACGCTTGACTAGTTTTTTAATAGCTGTTTTAAGATTAGAACACTTGTATGTAGGCAGCGTATTTTTTTTTTACGATTTGAATTAGGAATCGGTGATGATGACAGAGATTTAGTAGAGGCTGAAATAGACTTCTGACCTCAAATCTTATGATCTTCATATAATATAAAATAAACTTCTAAATTAACCACTGAACTCAAATACGGTTTTGACCCTCAGTTAGGTCATGTTCAAAAGGTTTATTTAATTATATGTATAATACACCGATGTTTCATTAATTTCGTAATATACAATGTGCTAAAACGCAGAATTTTTAAACGCTTAATTGCTAAAATTGACGACATTTCACTAGATACATCAAAATAATATACTACGGTATTGTATATCATAAAATAATCTACACAAAAGTCCGGTATGGTATATGTTTATATCCCACGTATAACCCACAGTAACCATTTTTTATTTTAAGAATTAATTGTTTTGTGGGTTACACTTTCAAAATAATTTTGACCAATGTAATGTTATTTCCTGTACGTTTAAATAGATAGTACACGTAGTTTATCATTTCAATGATTATTTTTTTAACTTGTCAAAGTGATCCGCCTGAAGGAAAGCATGAATAAATTTCAAGAGTGGTGGTAGATATCAGAGAATTAAAATGTATGGGCAGAGCGGCTAACACCACCGATTGCATCCTTACAAACCGGGGTGGGTTGCTAGTTACTTCAAAGTTTTTTAAATAGTTTTAGAAGTGGCAAATGTCAACATTAATGAGAATGGTGTGGAATATAGAATTGGTGTACAAAATTAATACGAAATGAAATAACGGTGTTGTGCGCACACGCGGTAATCGAAATCGTGACCATATTCAAATACTCTATAGATATAGAATAGTAATACGGTACTGTATGCTTGATGATAATGATGTTATACTACTAGACGATCTCGCAGGAGATATTATAGTGCACAAGGGAGTGCAAATACAGGTGCACTTTCTGTTCCCTCATTCAAAGAATCCGAAGGGACGGCTATACCGACACGGCCGGAGAGAGGTCACACGCAGTATCGACGGCTTTACGTGCTCTCCGAAGCACGGTGGTTAAGCCTCCAAACTCCAATCTAGGTAGTAGAGCCACGCTGATTTCAGCACGAGTTGGCCGGCTCGACCGGGGCAGTACTACCCTCCCACAGAAAACCAACCTAAAGCACCAGCATCCGTGTTGTCGTGTTTCGTTGGTGAGTGTGAGACCGAAGGCCCATTGATGCAGGGGTGACAGTTATCGTGGTAACTGTGTAAGCCTTACACTGCCACGATGACTGTCATGCCTTTTACGTCCCCAAGCCAGGTGTGAAGAAGCATCTCATAAGGCCACCATAGTGTGGGTCACCATACTGCGTTGTCAGCATTTGCAATGAGTATGGTGACCACAACTCTTGTATTCTATTCATGCTTTCCATCAGGCAGACTAGAGTCACTTTGGCAGGCTCTTAAAATAGAAAAAAAAATCTCCAGGATGTTATTAAAATTTCTATAATTGGAATAAACTCAATAACACATTTTGACCTGACCCGGGAATCAAATCCAAGACGTCTTAATCGGCAGTCGTACGCACTAACCACTAGACCAACGAGGCAGTTAATTTAATTTAATTAATTAAGTTAATTTAATACATACATTGTTATTATATCACATTAATTCGTACAAATTTGTACAAAACAAATCATTCGGACGATAAAATGGTAGTGATTTAATGAGGCAATCAAATCACTGAATAGTTCCATAGGAAGTGAAGCAATATAAGTGACAATTACACTTAAAAGCAGGGCTTCCCCAAAATAATTGAGTGGATTTATCGGCAGTTATCGCCAGTAATAAATACAGTAGCAAAGCACGGTAGCCGCGCGATCTATAACGTTCATTGTTAGGTCTGATAGCCGCCGATAGCAATACTGATATCGCTCAGATTGCACACACTTCCATATGTTTCATAGAATACTAGTATACATATTTAGGGTTCACTTTAAGGCAGCTTTGTGGAGTTTGCCATCATAAATCTAACAGGCGATTGTGATATGATTCAAATGTATTTTTTTTTTAAATTATTGAACACTACTAACTGAAATCTATATAAATCCTTATTAATATTACAAATGCGAAAGTGTTTGTTTGAATGTTTGTCTTTCTTTCACGTCGCGATAGAACGATCTTATGGTATGATTTTTGTGTCTGGAGATAGTTAGGAGGCTGGAGGGAGATATAGGCTACTTTTTGCTACCGTTATTGACTTCATTCCCATGGGAAGATGCATTATGATGCCTATTTGAGTCACTCCGAATCGTATAAATTCCAGTAAATGCCACTATTAGGTTTTATCACTCGATTGCATACGGTACAAAATTTATCGTTAGACTAGATGGTGCTATATGGAAAAACGTAGCTGAATTGTTTATCGATAAACTTTAAATATTTTTGTAACTTTAAATATTATAAACATGATAATTTATAAGGATGTGTGTATGTTTTTTACTCCTTTTACGCAAAAACTACTATCCTTATTTAAATGAAACTTTAAAATAACATTAGTTATACACCAGAATAGCGTATTTATCGCGATAACCAACATACACGTGGGTAGAGCCGCAGGTGAAAGCTAATATATTTATATAAATACACTTATATAATCAACCCTTTAAGATGTCGACGACTAGTTTTGCCCGCCGCAATGGCGATTTTGTCAATTAACTACCCAAAAAATATAGTAGGCTATGTCCTATTCCAGAGTACAATCTATTTATGTATCAAATTTCACCCAATTCCGTTTAACAATTCCCAATTGTGGTCAGATTGAAGGACATCTAATCCGTCAATCCATCTATCCACCAACTTTCATAATTATAGTATTATTATAGATTTATGCTTACAAACATTTCTCTGCATCATAGCCTACTGTTTAGCCTACGGTTTTCAGAAATCCAGCAGAATGGTCACATTGAATAGCGACCCTAATTAACTGTGTTAAAAAAGGAACCAGTCTGTGATGTCGTCTCTTAGTTACTCATTTTATCTGCAAAAATCAAAAATGTCTTCCAAACTACCTCAAAACAATAAATTATTGAATGAGCAATGTTCCTTTGTATTACAACCTCTACCTCCATTGTTTCCAGATGCGGTAAAACCAATCAGCCATCATGTGGTTGCTGCTGGTGGGGCTAACAGCCCTGTCGGTGGTCGGTGCTCTGCAGCCACGTTGTCAGGAGATCACCATTCCTATGTGCCGAGGAATAGGCTATAATTTGACGAGTTTCCCTAATGCGCTGGACCATGACACACAAGAAGAAGCCGGTTTAGAGGTTTGTATATAATATTTCATATTTATTAAGACTTTGTTTCTCAAAAGGAAAAAGGATTGTCCATTTCCTCTGCTCGTCGCAGTATGAACGTATCATGTTGAAATTAATATAAACTACTTGTGCCTGCAGTCCCTTTCAGCAATTAATACTCTAAAGTTGTAATTCAAAAGTCCAATATTTTAATCAATGTTAACTCTTCGTGAATAAAACACTTAACATTATTTTTACTGCCTACCACAATTGCTGTTTGTTTGATTGTACTCGTAATTATGTATAAATACCTCTGCCGCCATAACGGTAACTGAGGCAACATGCTAATATCGGAGCCTAATTGCATACTATCACTGTTCCAGGTTCACCAATACTGGCCCCTCGTTGAAATCAGATGCTCAGCCGACCTTAAGTTCTTCCTGTGCTCCGTTTACACGCCGATCTGCATCGAAGATTACCAGAAGCCACTGCCGGCCTGTAGGAGCGTGTGCGAGCGCGCGAAAGCGGGATGCGCGCCGCTCATGCAGCAGTACGGCTTTCAGTGGCCGGAACGAATGGCCTGCGAACGCTTGCCTCGCGCCGGGGACCCCGACCAACTGTGCATGGAAGAAACCGAACGAGTTCGCGAACCTCCTCCGCCCCCTGCGAGACGCCCTCCTCGCCCCTCCTGCACGGACCCAAAAAACTGCGCGGGCGCCGCTGCCACGGCCGACGCGGCGCCGGGCGGCGGCGGCGCGTGCGCGTGCACGTGCAAGCCGCCGCTCGTCAACACGCGCGCGCCCAGCCCCGCGCACGGCCCCGCGCACGGCTCGCCGCACAGCCCCGCGCCAAGCCCCTTCAACACAAGCAGCGGGCTGCTCGAGCCCGGCTGCGCGCTGCCGTGCCGCGGAGCGTTCTTCACCCGCGACGAGAAAGAGTTCGCCGCCGTCTGGGTCGCGCTGTGGGGCGGCCTCTGCGCCGCCAGCACTCTCATGACCCTGACCACCTTCCTGATCGACTCCCAGCGGTTTAAGTATCCGGAGCGGCCTATAGTCTATCTGTCCGCCTGCTACTTTATGGTTTCGCTCGGATACCTGGCGCGGCTCGCGATAGGCCACGACGAGGTGGCGTGCGACGGGCCGCTTCTCCGCACGAACGTCAACGGACCCGGTGCCTGCACACTCGTGTTCGTCCTGGTTTACTTCTTCGGCATGGCGTCCTCCATCTGGTGGGTGGTGCTCTCCTTCGCGTGGTTCCTCGCCGCCGGGCTGAAGTGGGGCAACGAGGCCATCGCCGGGCACGCCCAATACTACCACCTCGCGGCCTGGCTGATCCCCGCCGCCAAGACGGTCGCCGTCCTCCTCGCCGGGGCGGTCGACGGCGATCCCGTCGCCGGAATCTGCTACGTCGGCAACTCTTCGCCGGAGAATCTCAAGCGCTACGTCCTGGCGCCGTTGATAGTGTACTTCGCCCTCGGCGCCACCTTCCTGCTCGCCGGCTTCGTGTCCCTGTTTCGCATCCGATCGGTGATCAAGCGCCAGGGGGGAATCGGCGCCGGCTCGAAGGCGGACAAACTGGAGAAGCTGATGATTCGCATCGGAGTCTTCAGCGTGCTCTACGCGGTGCCGGCCGGCGTCGTCATCGGCTGCCTCGCGTACGAGGCGGGCGGCCACGAGCGGTGGATCCGGAGGGTCGCGTGCGGCCCCGCGTGCGGGCCGCGGCCGCTGTACTCCGCCCTCATGCTGAAGTACTTCATGGCCCTCGCCGTGGGCATCACGTCGGGCGTGTGGATCTGGTCGGGCAAGACGCTGGAGTCGTGGCGGCGCGTGTGGCGCGGCGGGCGCGAGCCGCCCGCGGCGCAGCGCGCGCTCGTGAAGGGCGGCGTGTGACGCGCGCCCGCGGCCGCCGCCGCGCCCGCGCCCGCTCCGCCGCCCGCGCCCGCCCCCGCGCCCGCCTCCGCGTCGGTCGCCACCGCGCCGCACGCGCCGTCCGCGCGCTCGGCGCAGCCGCTGTCGGACTACGGGCCGGTGTAGGGCTCTCGGCGCCGTTGCCCGCAGACGGAGCGTCGCGTTTCGGCGACCTGACTTTTTGTTTGACGGTGACGGGAGGGTAGCGGAACCCCTCCCGTGACGATGTGATGTGAGCGAGTGACGTTCGCGCCGTGTCTAGTCCTAGTGTAACGCGCGACGCCCACGATATACGTAATAGTGTTTAAGGGTGCCGAGGGGCCGGCCGTGGCGTCCGATCGTTCGATCGCATACGTGGCTCCGTGAGTGCCGACCGATAGCAATCTTCGCGTCCGAGCGTTCGACCGATCGCGCCAGTCTACTAGTTCTAAATCGTCCGGTGGTGTAAACTTAATCTGCGACTTGCGTTTGTACTCGCCAGTGAGATACTTTTCTATTCAGTACGAATTACCTCACCGATCACTGCCGTTTCGTATGTCGATGATACGACTGAGTAACCGTTGTGATGATATCTTGACCGAATTGTTAAATAAATAATAGGGGCTCATGGTTATTCGCCGGCCGTTATCGTACCTGTACGTCTTTCATTCTAACGTGTATTTCGATGAGTCCTTGCTATTTGTACAGCTACTGTTGTTACGCGAGGCCCGTGTAGTGTACCGAGCGTGTCTTGTATCTAATGTAATGATCTCTAAACTCATATTGTAAATAGTGAACCTATATCATTTTCATCCCTGTATTTACTCGTAAGCTGATATTCTGTAATTCGTCGATTTTTGTTTAGCTTCGATTTATGTTATTTAACCTTGTAGAAAAGACAAATCCTAGTGAAATACCATTCTAATATTGTATTTTTCTTTATTAGCCTGTATGCTCGCCGCTAGATGGCGTTGCACGATGACAAATTGTTTAACAACGCTTTGCCTATGTTTACTTCGTGCAACGGCATGTGGGGCGAGGGGCCTTTTGTAAATATTATTTTCACAATCGCGAAATATTATATGAAAATAAGTTGTATTTTGTGCAATGGTATAGTATATTCTCCAATAATTGTAAAGTTATTAAGATGTATGGAAAAATTGTATATTGTAGTCACGGACGCCGCAGCCGAAACCGCATGAAAATCATTATGTATGTAATTTATTTTATATCTAACTGTAGATAACAAATAAAGCGACTTTTTTATGTACAAACTGTGGTATTATTTCTACATACATTATGACACTAACAATGCCCAGTTCCCCATTAATACTGCGTTTGTATTTTTTTGTTTAACTTTTGGGAACCCCCTCGGGCCGTCACCCCACCGGGGTTTACGGCATGGTGGTGTGTCGGAATCGGACCGACTAAAACCACACGGTGTGCCACTCTGTGTCTAACATAGGAGGGATCCGGGAACAGCTGTTATCACGACATCCAGATCCCTCCTAGCGCCTGCCCGCTACCGCGGGCACCATCTGCGGATGAACTTTCCATTTAGGCGACGTACGGCACACGCGGACGTTGCCTCCTCGCGGCTGGCCACTATAGCGGATGGAGGGGAAAACCCGTCCCGTCCACCCGCGGCCACACTCAAGGCGGCATGAGGCGCTGGTATGCGCGCCTCCGCCGGCGGCGAATTGGGTCCGAGTGGAGATCATCCTCCCGGGCCTTCTCCGCCGCCTCCTTCCGCTAAATTACGTCTTCGCAAAAGGTTGCGACCGCGGTAAAACAACTGTCGCTACCGACCATGGAGGGTATGGCGTTTGTACTAAACCAGTGTAATGTAACTTAGAGAAATGACAGGGCCACCAGAATACTTATTTGTGAGTCATTTTTTCACTTAATTACTTTGGTGAAAGAAATGTTAGGTCAATGTGAATGTGTATGCTAGGTGAGAAAATGCAGCCGACATCTTCGAAACTATGCCTAATATCACAAAATGTGCAGAATGTTAATATAAATCGATGTCGGTTCATATTGAAAAACTGACCTATCTATGCCTATAGATATTTTTAAAAAAAATAACTGAAGAATTGAAGACTACAAACGCTTGTCCACTCCATTGATCTAACAGGACCTTAGATAAGTTCTCGGTTTTATACTTATCTAAAAAAAATATTTAAAATATAAGGCTTACAATCAATTTCCCATTGAAGTGATTCCAGGTAAGTGTTGACTGGTTTTGCCACATGTGACCGAGCATTGTCATCTAATAGAATCACTTTGTCGTGTCTGCTCATTTAGTGACTGCTTTTCGTTCATAACTCGACTCAAACGCATCAACTGAGGTCAATAACGAGCTCCCGTGAGACTTTTATGAGATTTAAGCAAGTTATAACAAATTATGCTCTGCTAATCCTACCAAATGCAAAGTATATGGAAGCTTCAGACCGTGGATATTTGTTTTTGGGGACGGTGTTGGTGCGTGACCGGGCATGCATACCCCACGATTATTTACGTTTTGGATTGTCGTAGTGAATCCACTTTTCATCTCCAGTGATTGAACCTTTCCTTATCTGCCGTTGAGGCAGCAATTCACACAAGAATATGTCGTTCAACGTCTCTCGGATTCAACTGTAGCCGGTCCGTTGTCACTAACCTCGCGCTGTTTAATGATTTGATTACGAGTACTATGGATGGCGGTGAAGAGGTGGATGTTGTTTACACTGATTATAGCAAAGCTATCGATCGGATCAAGTATGACATCCTGCTGCTTAAACTGAACAGAATCTGGATAAGAGGGGATCTGCTCCAGAGTGGTTCTCTTCTTGTCTTTTGAATAGGTTATTGTCTTACATTTCACGTAGGTTTCCTACCTATACTACTCTACCTCAGAGTTCCCTGATCGGTCGGTTTGTGGTCTATCCGCTCCAATCATCTAATCTACTCTGCTTTGCAGACGACACCAAAATCTTTTCTATCATATCATCACTCGATTACATGGAGGCACTCCAAGCCGATTTACACACTTTAGACAGATATTGTCATGATAATAAACTGAACCTTGCATTTGTTTCGTTTTCGTTTGGTTTAGACTTTTTTAAAATGGCTAAAGAAAATCTGAACGTTAATGGAGAAGTTGAAGAATGTACTGTCGTCCCTATTGTTGGTGACGGTGCACGTTTATTTCGTGCTCTCTCATATTTAATGTACAGAACACAAGATAAAGCGATGGAGGTGCATTCAGAAATTAACAAGTATGTGGTTAATGACTGGAGCAAGTTTTCAATTATAACCTGCGACAGGAATGGGATTAACTACGTAACACCTGACGAATATTTTGCTGATATGATGAAAAACGCTGCTTATGGCGGATTTTGTGAGTTAATAGCAGCAGGATTAAAATTCCCATTTAAGTTTGAAGTTTATAGAAACGGTCTCATATATACGGAATCTGGATCTACCGACAATCCGGTAAAGCGATTATGATTCAGCCAAGCCTTGTCTAGTGGGCATTTTGATGCCTATCTTCCCATAACAGCACAGAAAATCATTCGGCATCGTATAGAGGTAGCTGTAGAACAACATGATTTTGGAACTGATACACCTTCGCAACTTAAAGTTGATAAGGGTTGTCAGGAGGTACTTGTTTTAGAGCGTGAACATTCAACATATTGTATCTGCAATAAATTATGATGAAAATTTAATAAGAAGTTTATTGTCCCAATCTAAGTCGTTTCATATTAGAAAAAAAGAAAAACAAACGTAGGGCAAGGCTTACTAATTACACACGAAATCAAATAAAAAAGACACAAAAAAATATGGACAGACTCTACCTGAATCCCACTGTAAAGCTGTGTCTGAATATAAGAAAAAAAACCCTGATGTACAGAGGCAAGCTGTCGCCACCTACCAGATTGCACGCCCTGAAAAACACAGGCAATCTGTCGCCACCTACCAGGCTGCAAACCCTGAAAAACATAGGCAATCTGCTGCACTATATCAGGCCAGGAATACCGATGTGCATAGAATGATTCAGTCACAATATAGAGAAAATACATTTCAGCGTGTATGGAGAAGTAAGTTGCTTTCGGGTTTGGTGTATGACCCAGATATTGCTTGTGGAGCTGACAGCAGTGTAGTCTTAGGTTCTATGATGCACAAGTGTCAGTGGTGTAACGCCTTGAAGTGGAAAGATGAGACACCTGCAATGTATTGTAGCGGCGGTAAAGTACAACTTGAGCCGTTTAAACAACTGCCTCAACCACTTAACACTCTGATTAATGATTTCCACCCAAATTATGTACACTTCATGGATAATATCCGAAAACATAATGCCTGTTTTCAAATGACTACTTTTGGTGGCAAAGAAATGAAAAAAGGCGGTTTTTCATCAACTTTTAAAGTTCAAGTACAAGTATATTGCCGGAACCTGGACAGGATGCACAGTTTCTGCAAATTTATTACCTCGGTGAAAATGATAGAGAAGCGAATATTCGATGTTCTGAATTTTCTGATTTGAGACCAAATTTAATCAAACAATTGCAGCTTATGTTACATGAGGTGAACCCATACATAAAAGATCTAAAAACAGCCATTGATAAAATATCGCCTTCAGAGTCATTCAAAGTCGTAATATATGCAGATAAAAAACCACAAAGAGAACACAGAGGCAGATCTAACGCACCAACGGCAAAAGAAGTGGCTGTTGTATTGGTAGATCAGCATTTTTACCGAAAAGACATCATCCTCGAAAGCCGAAGTAACTAGCAACACTTTAGCGTATCAGTGAGATACATTGAGCTTATGACGCGCTGCAGTACCCGTTGATGTTTTGCTGGGGGGATGATGGCTATTCAATCAACATACCACAATGCGATCCCACAACTAAGTTGCTTTTGAAAAAAAACAGTGTCTGCTGTAAGTTTTTATTCATACAGAATAGTGATCACAGAAGGAGAAGATAACTTTTTAATTTTTTCAATATTTGGTAGATGAATATGCAAAAATAGAAACTGAAAGACTAAACTACATAAAAAAACAATTAAGCCAAATTGCGCGCTGATAATCATATTTATTTAAAAGATGCAATTGGACGGCAAGATACTGAAACAAATCAGCTGGGACAAATGGTAGTACTTCCATCATCTTTTACTGGTGGACCAAGATACATGCACGAAAAAACGCAGGACGCCATGACCTATGTTAGACATTACGGTCATGCCGACCTTTTCATTACTTTTACATGTAACCCACGCTGGAGTGACATAATTGAGCACTTACTTTCAGGGCAAGAATCTCATGATCGATACGATGTTATTTCACGTGTCTTTCGATTAAAAGTAAAAAAGGTCATGAATTTGTTGATAAAAGGGCAAATATTCGGTGAAGTGAAATGCTATATGTTTTCGACGGAATGGTAGAAGCGAGGTCTGCCGCATATTCATATACTTTTATGGCTTCAACATCGCACCACTCCGGATCAAATTGACAATATTATTTGTGCTGAAATACCTAACCCTGATCGTGATCCTGAGCTTTACGAAATTGTTAAAAGCGACATATTACTTTTACATATATGGCCCCTGTGGAAGTTTAAACCAAAAGTCGCCATGCATGAAAAATAATTCGTGCAGCAAACGTTATCCTAAGGCTCTTATTGAGGAAACTCAAACCGGTGATGATGGTTATCCGCAGTACAGGAGACGTTCTCTGGATGGGGTGGATTCTCTGTCAATATCAAGGGTGTTACAATAGATAATCGTTGGGTGGTTCCTTATAATCCAGTGCTATCAAAAACATGTAACGCTCACGTGAACATAGAGTATTACCATTCAATGAAGTCAATCAAATACGTCTACAAATATGTTAATAAAGGATCAGATCAGGCTACGTTTACTTCAGAGAACGGGAAGGATGGGAAGGATAAAGTTACAACCTACGCAAGTTGTCGATACATAAGTTCAATTGAAGCAGTTTGGCGAATCCATGAATTCCCAATACATGAGCGTTTTCCTCCTGTAGTACACCTTACTGTCCATTTAGAAAATGTACAGAGAATTTATTTTAATGAGCAGAACTTGTGCGTCAAATTGAGTAGTCCTCTTACAGCTACACTCCTCTCTTTTTCGACCTATGTAACGTGGATGACTTTGCAAAAACATTGCTGTTCTCGGATGACCCTGCGTATTATGTTTGGAACAATCCTAACAATACAGAATGCTACCACCTTCGAATGCTTCTACGTGAGGTCAGAGGCCCAATTTCATTTGAAGCGTTGAAAATTGTAGATGGTCACTTATATTCCACTTTCCAAACCACGTGCAAGGCTTTAGGTCTACTCGAAGACGATCGGCATTTGGATTCGGCTCTTGAAGAGGCAGCACTTTGTCAAACACCGCATATGATTCGAGAGCTATTTGCTATCATTTTATTGTTCTGGCTGGTTTGCGACTCCTTATGTCTTTGGGAAAATACAAAAAATACCTTTCTGAAGACTTTAAAAACAACTGGAAAGGCAAGGTGACATGGATGTAGAGCACTCATCGGACCTGATATTTAAGTAAGTAAGAAAGTCTTAAAACATCGTGCTCTTGTGATATTTGTTTTAATATTTCGTGTTTCATATAAGAATGCCCGCTATTTTTCACTGTTGTAGTATTTGACAATTGCACCCATAACAGCTTGACTATTACTTAAGTGAAATCATTCTTTGCTATGGTCGATACTGTTAGCCTCTGTAGGTGCATTCTTAGTTTTTTCAAAACCACATACTAGAGGAAGAGGCGAAGGAGAAAGACCAAGAGGACGATCTCCACTCGGACCCAATTCGTTGCCGGCAAAGCCACCTCATGCCACATGCTACCTTGAGTGTGGCCACGGGTGGACGGGACGGGTTTTCCCCTCCATCCGCTATAGTGGCCAGCCGCGAGGAGGCGGCGTCCGCGTGAGCCGTACATGTCGTAAATGTATTTTCTTTTTTACCAGCGGGGTGCAAGTGCGCACCCTAATCCCTTCCCGACGCCCATGATAGTTGTATTAATCCGTAATATAAAATATAAATTAAAAAATATAAATATTAATTTTATATACTGGTAACCCCTGCAAACAAGAAAAAATGATATACGATTAAATAAAAACAATACAATGAGTTGAAATAAAACAACAGTAATTCAGTCTATCATGTTTTAAATACATAAGTTCTATACGTGGGGTTGTCGTATAATAAAAATGATTTATTGCTAGTTTGAACATTTTCACTAACTCGAGGGCGTTTATAAAAATATTACATCAAATAAAACCATTCGTTACACGCAGGTGCACAATTTTAGATGAAAGCGCCATCTATGTACACAATGAGAAACTAATTTTCGTTTGACAGCCAGGGACGAAACTTTTTTCACAAATTAAATGTATGGACGAAATTCTACACTTATATCTATGATCTATCACAAAATTACGTATATTTGTATGGACAGAATGTTACAATCCTATCATTATTACTATTTTATACAATGTTTGACCGCATTGCAATGAAATACGTATTAATTTTTACGCTTTCGTTAAACTAGATCTACTAATAACACGGTGATTCATTATTGCTGAATTCATCACTCACAGAAACAATATGGTTCTATATCTAAGTACATATATCTAAGAGCAACGTATAGATTGCTGTTTAGAATATTTATAATACCTTAATATAATGCAAAATTGTAAAATTAAATTTTCGTGTTTATGATCCGTGTTGGCAAGTCTACAATAGCAGGTACATAAGTAAAAATAATACAAACTGAATTTATTAAACGATAAACAACCTTATTGCCTTACTTATAGTGTATATTTAAATAGTCCACGACTTACGTATTTATGTATATTGGCAGTTTTGTTCGTATTTTAGTCTAGCAGTTTACTAACTTATGTTAATAGATGTCGCTACACGGTATGAAATGTTTAAAGCCACAGATAATTTAGAATGAAAATTTAAAGTACTTGCTATGCTTATCAATTTTCTTTTTTTTTTCCTTCAATGCGCAAATAGATTACTTAATTTTATCTTAA
Organism: Hypercompe scribonia; assembly: GCA_949316085.1. NCBI lineage: Eukaryota > Metazoa > Arthropoda > Insecta > Lepidoptera > Erebidae > Hypercompe > Hypercompe scribonia. The sequence continues at coordinate 1,134,918 of OX438983.1, forward strand.
CGTAACTTCAGTACTTGTATAATAATATAGCTGAATTTAGAATTAAATACGTCAATAACATCAAAAGTCAAGTTTTTGTTATCTAGTAATTTGCAAATGCCTGACTTAAAATTTCTTTTAAACCATAGTAATTAAAAATAAATATCACAGTAGCGACATCTGTTGTTTACAAAATGTTTATTAAGCATTTCTTATTTTATTTATTGACGCTCTCATAAAAGGCGAACTGGTAGCAGAACAGCCAATGATTCTCATACTCCTTCGTGAGTGGAAGTGTGGGCGTAACTTCAGCTGGTCGCTATACCACTAAATTGTTGGTAATATTGGCCGTATTGGTCGTGAATATAGGTGTTATGGGGATATTCGGTCACATGCGCAAACGTTTGTGGCTCTTGGTCGAGTGGAGGAGGCAGTTGATGGTAGTATTGGTGCGTCTCGTGTTGTGGAACGTCCATTTCTATTTTTTGCACGTCTTGTTGTTGCTGCTGGTGTTGAAGGACACCCTGAAATTTCAATAGATAGAAATTAAATAGAAAATTGCTACACAAATTTTTGTATGATCGGAATTGAATAAATTACAGACATTTTTTTACAGTTTACACACTGACACTCGAGACCTCTTGATTAGTAGTCGAATACGCTAACCTCTAGACCAACGAGGCAGTTAAGTATAGTATAATATATATAAATTTTGTTTATGGTAAAGTTAATATATATTTATTACCATCACAACCGACGTGTTTGCCTAAACCTTCGAGGCCATCTACAGGTAGACCACCTCCTTGCTATCACTCCTATCTTACTGATATAAAAACAGAATAAGTTTTAGAAGTATAAATAGTTACAGAGAATGTTTACCTGCATCTGGTACTTGCATCTCTTGAATCTGCCGTACAACGAAGAATATGGCAGGTTGAAATGTATCGCTGCCTGGTTTATCGACATCTGACCTATCCTGTAATGTTAAATACATAAAACACAAATATTATTTATAGCCAGACTATTGATTGACTCTTATAGCTACGTAATTGGTGAAGGTCATACGATTTGGACTATGTCGGGGGAACATCAGACATGCTATCAGACACAATAAGGCTGCTGCCTCAGAATTTGATGTGTATGTAACTACCAAGTTTATGAAAGTAACGTGTAAATTCAATGTAGGACTTAATTGATTGCTTTTGTCCATGCAACTGCATTTGTCCAAGGAAAACTAAGAAATACAAAAATAAATTAAATGTGTATGACTTGCAAACACTGACTTAGTAAGCAGCATTAATCCCAAGTAAATTTGTCATTGAGATAATCTAAAACTGTTTTGTAAGTCTTTTCACTTAGTTTTTGTTGACTGAGTACTTAAATTTGTTAATACTTAATTCTTGAAATTTTGCTTGAAATTTTATTGTAGAATCACGCCCCTTGACATCTAAAACACTTCTATTTCTATTTCTTTTGTAGTCTAGTCGTTAGTAACACGAATTTCTTTCTATTCAAGTTGATATCATGAATGTCCCTACATTTTAAGTATAAATGAATATTTTTTCCATGTGGTGACGGATTAAGAATACATAGTGTTACCACCCTTATTCATACCGTGGGTGTCATTACAAAGAGAAGGAAAACTTGAAACAAACCCTATTCCAACCCGTCTGGCCAGCGTGGTATAGTAGGCCAAAACCTCCTTGCTAAGGAGAGGCCTATGTCCAGCAGTGGACTGTAAAAGACTGTTGATGACGATGAATATTTTTTTAACATATACTTAATTTTCATAAATGTATTGAAATGAGGCGGTCATGATACTCATTTCTTTAAATGTATCCTTCAGTGACTGCCAATAACTTAGATAATAAATTGCATAAATTGCTCTCTATAGCTACATAAAATACTTTGTCAATAGCATTTCTCCACAACAAAATACCATATGACATTACACTATAAAAATAACTAGAATACTACAATACTACTAGCTGTTTCTACGTCAGTTAATTAGTGAGTTTTATTGACCGTGTATGCTGTCGAGCCGAGTCTACAGACAATCCATCAATGTATGAGCTGCACTGCAATTTAGATTCTGGATGTAAACACAAAAATTCGTGATGTCCACAAGACCTAACTCCTTTCCATTTATCAGAACACTGGTTTTCACTTGTTTAATATTAGGTATAAAAATCTTATATATGTAGTTTTCTTCTTGTATAAAAGTAAATTATTAACATTGAATCAGTTCACACATTAAAAAGAGTGTACCATTCACACCATCAGTAACTGACGACTGTCGTTTATGTTTAAAATAAGCGAATTTCATCCGCAAGTAGCATTATCTTCTGATTATCTTTTATTAAAATTAGATAAGTCGTGATATAAACGAAAAAAAAAAATGGACCGAGAATCGAGCCCTGCGGAATCCCCATAGTGACGGGAGGCCACAAAAACTTCTCACAATTAACTGTCACTCTCTGCATTCTATTACCCAAATAAGATATAACAAGATCCAAAGCAGTCTTCATTATTTCACAGTGATAAAATTTTCTGACCAAAGTTTCATGAAGGACACAATCGAATGCCTTAGACAAATCACAAAAAATACCTAACATTTACGGTTTATTTTGCAAGGCTTTAAATACACTTTCCAACAATTTAACACTGGCCTCTATAAACCACATAGTTAAATATATATATTAAAATCACTGTAACTTTCGGGCGATTTAAATGTGGCTAAAAAATGTTGCTGTAAATGTTTGGTATGCTTATTCTATGATATCAGATTACACCCACAGTCATGAAGTGTTTGATTTGCAAAGTTCACAAATAAGCCGTTATAAAATCAACCTATTACCATGGATTTTTTTTTAAATATTGTGTCATCCGTACGTGCCAAATAATATCGAAACTACATTTGATAAGTGTTTATGCTGAAAGACGCAAATATTAGGAACAAGTGGTGCAAAGCGATGAGAAGAGATAAAGTACTGTGATTGAGCTGTTTATACTGTCGTGAACATAACTTTAACGTAAGTAAGGACATCAAGAAAATGATAAAAACAATGTAGTATAATTTGTACTGAGCTAGTTACCTACATATACTTGATTTGGTTACAAATTCTGACGATTTCGATAGGTAAACACGCTGATTTTAGCACAAGTGAGCCGGCTCGACCGAGGCAGTACTACTCTCCCACAGAAGACCAACCTAAAGCGCCAGCATCCGTGTTGTCGTGTTTCGTTGGTGAGTGTGAGACCGGAGGTCCATTGATGCAGGGGTGACAGTCATCGTGGTAACTGTGTAAGCCTTACATTGTCACGATGACTGTCATGCCTTTTACGTCCCCAAGCGTGGTGTGAAAAAGCATCTCACAAGGCCGCCATAGCGTGGGTCACCATACTGTATGTTTGCATTTACAATGAGTATAGTGACCACAACTCTTGGATTCTATTTATGCTTTTCATCAGGTAGAGTAGAGTCACTTTGGCAGGCTCTTCATATAGAAAAAAAAAACCTAGTTTATGAAAACTTCGTAAGGCTTATAACAAAATCCCACATATAACTTTGAAATGTAGAATGTCAATCGACTATACGATGTATAATTTGTGGCTGGGAAACTAAAAACCACTGACTTAATAGTGCCACTGTTGTGTCCGAGTTTTTTTTTTAAATCTAAAAAAATGGATTATTACCTAACTGCCTCAAGTGCCTCTCCCATGGCATCCTCCGACCACGGCGTGGGGTTGGACCGGGATAACTCTATACCTTCGCGCTTACATCTACCGTACAGCGTTCCTGAAAAGGAGATCATCGATTACCATATTTGTTATAGAGAACGATTATGGATATCGAGTCTAAGCTTTCGCAAGGAAATTGTAACTTCAAAACATGTTTACTGGGTTCAAAAGATTTAGTGGGTGATTTAGTTTACAGGCAGTTGCCGTTACACGTATCCAATGTCCCAAATTGTTCGATCCGCATCGAGCCGAGGGATCAGTGCAGGTGTAGGGTGTAGGGTGTAGGGTGTAGGGTGTAGGGTGTAGGGTGTAGGGTGTAGGGTGTAGGGTGTAGGGTGTAGGGTGTAGGGTGTAGGGTGTAGGGTGTAGGGTGTAGGGTGTAGGGTGTAGGGTGTAGGGTGTAGCGTGTAGGGTGTAGGGTGTAGGGTGTAGGGTGTAGGGTGTAGGGTGTAGAGTGTAGGGTGTAGGGTGTAGGGTGTTGGGTGTAGGGTGTAGGGTGTAGGGTGTAGGGTGTTGGGTGTAGGGTGTAGGGTGTAGGGTGTAGGGTGTAGGGTGTAGGGTGTAGGGTGTAGGGTGCAGGGTGTAGGGTGCAGGGTGTAGGGTGTAGGGTGTAGGGTGCAGGGTGCAAGGTGTAGCGTGTGGGGTGCAGCGTGTGGGGCGTAGGGCGGGGCGCGTACCGGTGGGTATGCCGTAGGTGGCGGCGGCGCGCTGCACGGAGCTGGCGCCGGCGCGGATGGCGGCGAGTGCGCGCTGCAGGTCGGCGCGGCGCCAGGCCGTGGGCGCCGCGTTGAAGGGCGCCGACAGGCGGATGCCTTCGCGCCGCGCGATCTTGTACAGCGTGCTGCTCGGGATACCTGCCCCGATTCGTTCATTTCATCATCGTCATCTCGATCTATAGACGTCCTCTGTTCGATATAGACCTCTCCCGTGGTTTATTGCGACGATCGATCCTGTGCGGCCGCATCCGACGGCCTCGTAAGGTCGTCGGACCGGCTTTTTGAGGTCTACCCTTACACGTTTCTATCTTTTTTAAATTATATTTACGGTAAACGAAAATTGTTATTAAATAGAACTACTAACTTATTATTGTAAAAATACTGAAATGTGCTCAGTAATAATTCCTAACGTGGCTTCGACACCGTTTAAAATAAAAAAATACTGATAAAGCCATGAAAAAGTATCATTAATATCTAAATATGTCGAATGTGGTGACTTCCACTTACAACATAAACAAAGATATAATACAGCGCCATCTACCGAAAAACGTCGAAGTACGGAATAACTAATCCTGTATCGTGATACAGAAAATTTCACACCGATTAGCATATTTAAAACTGCCCAATATCAACCGTGTGACCACGGTCCGCCTGGCATGGTCACATTGCCTGGTCGGAGGAACTTACCTTTGTGTTGGAGGGACATAACACCCGTTCCTCTACACGATAAATAATATTTCGACGTTATAATCTTTACAACACATACATAATGATTTCAATGATCATAATGATTTCAAATTCAAAAATGTCAAGTGTCAAAGTTGTGCTCCTTGACTAAACTGAATTTCTACTATTAAAACTTAATAACATGTGCAAAGTGGTTATTGACTACAGTAAATACTGTGCTAGTGTTATCTTAGTATAAAACACTGGATTTCGTCTAAAAATCTTTAAAGAAATACGCCTTTGACACACAAAAATAATTAAATCCCTACCTACCCACAAAAATTTATAATTTCTTCAATATTGAAAGAGATACGTCAAGTTGTCCGAAGTAAGTGTTGTTAGTAAAGGAAATGTAGAACTACAAAAAATGGCCTCGAAAAAAACTTCTGCCACTGAAACTCTTCAAGAGAAATGTGCAAAGTGTAAGAAAATGTCGATCGAGAAGAAAACTTCGGTAACTAGTGATTCTTGTAAGCTTCTGCTGTGTGGGGACTGTCATGGACTCTCGCCCACTGAAATCTGTGTAATCGAATTGAAAACTGTCGCTCGTATTATGACCTTCCTCTGTGGAAACTGCAAGTCAGCTATGTGTCAGCTTTCAACGATAATGAAGAGACTTAGTGATCTCACAGAAGAGGTTAAACAGCTACAATTGCGTCAAAATATGATTGCAACTGAGTCAGCAATACAGGAAATGACAGAGAGGGTGAACAGGGCGAATAGTATCATTCTTTACGGTATCTCAGAATCAGACAGCGATGTGACTGATGCAAGGAAGTAACACGATAACTTTGTATGATGTGGCTATCATATAAAGTGTCACCAACAAAGTTAATTGCAGTAACATAAAGTTATTCCGCCTTGGTGCTCGTAAACCGGAAACAAATGAGAAGCCGCGCCCGTTAAAGGCAATTCTGGTTACTAAAACTGAGGCGTCTAAACTGGACCTATTAATTGCTAGAGTGAATTGCTCAGAGCCAACCTTTATCGTAGTCACGAAAACCTGGCTTAAACCAGATATACCAGACACAGTAATAAAAATACCAGGATACAATGTGTACAGAGATGATCGAATGGCCAGACGCAGTGGTGGAGTCGCTGTTTACATATCTAACAAAACCAATATCGTGACAAAATTAAATACAACCTACAATAAGAAATATGAAGCATCAGAATGTTTGTGGTTGGACATTATGATTGAAAATAAAAAGTTCTTGTTGTGTAGCCTATACAGAGGACACAATTCTACGTTGGACCAAGACATTATTTTATTAGAACAACTTAGTAATGTATCTGAAACTAACACAGTGGGTATAATGGGAGAATTTAACTATGGTGGAGTCAAGTGGCCCTTGGTAGATAGTGGATATGTCACGCCAAAAGAAAGTAACTTTATAAAATGGTACAAAAATGGGAATCTTCAACAAATAGTAGACAAATATACCAGATTTCGCCAGGGAAATCAACCATTGTTTCTAAATCTGGTCTTAGCAAATGACGACACACTACTGTCAAATATGGATCACCAAGCCTCCATCGCCAAAAGTGACCATACTTGCTTGTTTGCTACTGTGCAGTTGCTGGTACAAGAAAAGAGGACAAAATACGAGCTAAATTTCGATAAAGCTAATTATGACAAAATTAATGAAACTATACACAAGATAATTCATGGCAAAATAAAAACATAACTCGTGTAAAGGATCAGTATGAGATCTTTCATAGCACTCTCAAAGAAGCTATAAAATTGTACGTCCCACGAGCAAAACCCATGCTGCTCACTATAAACAAACCATGGATATCGAAAGGAATTACAGGATTAGAGAAAAATCACAGAGAGTACAGAAAACTAAATAATAAATTAATTAATCATATCAGATCAGCTCGCACCACGTTTGTAATGAACATTCTTAACAGTGGCCCCAAAAAGTTTCACTTCTACATCAGACAACAAGTAACATCTAAGGTTTGTGTTCCAACTATCCTCATCAACAAGGATGGTAAAATTATTACGCGGCCATATCAAATAGCTGAGGTATTTGCTGATCAATTCACCAGTGTCTTTCAAATGGAACCACAGAATCAGCCACCTATATTAACCTCATTACTCCGAATAGAGGATTCCATAGAGGAATAAAAATTTGGCAACAAAAATGTTAGCCGAGCAATAAAAGAAATGAAAGTAGATTCGGCTCCGGGGCCAGATAATATCCCAGCGATAATTTTAAAAAAGTGCGACACGAGTAATATGCTGGCTAAAGCCTTTGACAAGGTACCTACACAAAGACTTTTGCAAAAACTAGAACATATAGGAATACGCGGTAAGCTACTCACGTGGATTGCGGCGTTCTTACAACAAAAAACCTTGACAGTGCGTGTAGGCGAAACCTTTTCAAATCCCCGCCAAGTTCACAGTGGTGTGCCGCAGGGTTCAGTTCTGGGGCCCGTGCTTTACATAATATACACCTTTGATCTTCCACGTTGCCTGAAGTGTAGTGTCAGTATTTTTGTGGATGACACGAAAATATTTGCCAATACACTTTTGGACACACAAACTACAAGAAGACCTAAACAGAATAGCGAACTGGTCTATGGAATGTCTCTTAAACCTTAATGCCTCAAAATGCACAGTATTACATATGGGACGTCGGAATCCCCGTTTGGCCTATAGATCGGAAAACAATGAACTGAAAGAAGTCAAGATGCAAGCAGATCTGGGAGTCGGAATAGCGGAGGACTTGAAATGGGAAGAACACATAATGTCGATTGTCAAGAAAGCTAAAAGTTTGATTGACCTCATTAGTAAAGCCTTTAAAGTTCTAACATCGGAAATAATACTTCGAATTTACAAAACATTTGTCAGACCAATATTGGAATATGGATTCCAGATCTGGTCCCCATATTTCGTTAAGAATATTGAGGCTCTTGAGAGGGTACAACGCAGTTTCACGAAGCTGCCATGATCACTGAAAGAACGACCATATGAAGAACGCTTAAGGCTTCTGAAACTTACAACTCTAAAAAATCGCCGAGAACGGGGAGACTTAATTGAAACATATAAGATCTTAAGTGGACATTATGACCTTCAAGAGTTTGATAAGTTATTCATACGAAATGACAATATTCGTCTGAGAGGCCACTGTTTTCAGCTTAGTACCAGCTTCTCGAGCATCAATCCTCACAAACACTTTCTGGGCAATCGTGTGGTCAGAGCTTGGAACAAGCTTCCAGATGATGTTATATCTGCCCAAAGTGTGAACCAATTCAAAAATTGACTCGTCAAGTTCTTGGTAGAATCCAAAAAAGAAAATTGATTGGAACCTTTCTGGATGCAAGCTTTATCAGTTGTTGCAACTGCCTGCCTGTCTATGTAATATAATAATAATAATATTATAGCCAAGAGCCTCGACCAACACCTTAAGAGGCTCACGTTGGAAAGTTGGATCAAGGATCTGATGCAGAAGGCATTCCTCCTTGACACGAGTGAGGAGGTTCCTGTCCTTGGAGCCCTAACCACCGGCGTCTTGGTCCCTGTACCCGATGTCGGTGGTCCACTATTTTTTATATTTTTAAATGTGTATTTTTGTATTCCTTTTATATGTATTTAAAAATTTAAACAATATGTATATATAAATGAATAAAGAGAATAATAATATAATTTAATTCATAAGAACCCTTAATCTAAGATGGTAAAGGATTGAATGTTCTAAGGAAGTCTATTATAAATACATAAATTTATTTCCAAGTATGTTCCATAAACAAGCCAAGTGATGTCGTGGGACACCCACAGGAATGAAGTTCCTTATGCTATTAGAAAAATATTTAATCTGTACATTAAAAATATTTTCGAAAAAAAATGCATAAATATGTTTTTTTTTCGACGTCGGCTTCTCTGACTCGTACGCTTAAATGACTATATTAAAAAGGAATAAAAAAAAATTAAAAAACTATAACCTGACTAATAAAAAAGAGGTCTAAAAAGGACGAAACAAGAAAATAGTTCAGATTATTTCCTAATACATTTTTATAATGCAAATATAAACATGAATTACACTTACCGTAAGCCTTGCTGGCTTTGTTGGCAGATATAGCACCTGCTCTCAACGCGTGAAGGGCCCCGCGTAGATCGGCTTCACTCCAGGACTTGGCCGCGCCCTCCTTCTTCGGCGTGTCAATGCCGAGGCGGTGAGCTCGCTGCCACAGCGTTGTCGAAGGGATACCGTAAGTAGCTGACGCCTGCAATACATGATGACTATTGTGGAACAGATCTTAAGTGAATGAGGTTACCGAAGCTCAACCAGCACTGACCCAATTTTTGGTAGGGGAAAACTCTAAGGGTAGGTGCACTCGTAACTCTTGAATTGCAGATCGCTTTGGGCGGCGATAATCGCTTACCACCGAGTGACCTGTTCGTTTTCCGCCTTTATCCCAAACAATTCTTGGCTGGCTAGGTCTCTTTGTAGAAAAGAGGTTTTTGACCTCTAACGCTTAATCCATAACTTCTTTTTGTAAATGTTACGATAAAAAGATTAGATGTCCAACATATGTCGGTTTTCTATATTTCTCTTACTGATTCTTAAATTCTAGGGACACAAACATAACACCAAGACCACAGACTTTCATATTCAACCTTAGTAAGACTCATCTGGTGCTTCCGAAGTGCGTCCAGCGCTCGTTCCATGTCTTGTTGCGTCCAACTCTTGGGGCTGGTCCGAGGAGCTGGCGACGTTTGTCTGCTGCATGAGTCGCTTGTGTCTTCACCACTCAGTTGAGGTTGTTCTGTACACACGGAAAGATGTTTTTTTTTAATATAAATCGCTCATTTTTATCCCTATCTTACATCAAAATAAAGAAAAACGAGTTTAACTTTTTGTTAAAATTAGGAAAATATAAGTTTCGTGCTTTGGGAATGACACTTACTTACACTAGGTACTACTCTACACTAGGGATGGCGATTCTTTCCAAAAAAGATCGATTTTTAAATCGTTTCGAATCGAACTTTAATAAATCGATACACAAAAAATCGAAATAAAAAGAATCGATTTTGCAAAAATCGATCTCTTACCGATTTACTTATTGAGTCTATGTTTTCAATACAAATACAAACCCATTTATCGTATCGTAGGTGGCTTAAACAAAAATTTATCGTATCGAAACAGAAAAAATCGAATCTCGATTTTATAGGGTGAAATATCGATTCAATGGATCGATTCAGTACAGAATATCGATTTAAAAAATTGATTTTTTTGGTCTACAAAATCGATTCTTCGATTATTCGATCTCAGATCGCCATGCCTACACATAAAATCACATCTGTTTCCTCATATATCACTTTTCGCCAGTGTTTTGGTCCCACGTAACAAATGGCGAGCCTATTTTCGCTAATCGAGACTTTTGTTTGCCTCGTCAGTCGATCAGATGTGCACCACTTGCAGGTGAGATTGCCTTGGGGCACTAAATTCTTGGTGGGAACCCTACGCACAATGTGCAATTCCTGTATCACAGATTATTTATATCCATAGATAATGAAAAAATTTTAAAACTTCTTTATTACGTATATCATATCAACAGCCTTAAGTAACCCACATACCACGTACATACTGAAAATAGGTTTTTCTTTGAAAATGAGGTATTGGCTATCATATCATGCTGGTCAGACGTTGGTATAAGCTTTATAAATTTTTCTTCTTTTTGTAGTGTTGTTGTCCTGCCTAGTATGTTGCCTTAGTCGGCTCTTACAACACCCATGGGATGAATAGGCATCACCCTTTTGGCACAGAAGACTACAGATAAAGAATACAGAGTGTGAGGGTGCTCCCTACACTATGTATTCTTAATCTGTCAACACACAGATGAGTGCATGCATGCTTGTACTACATACGTAATCTATTTATATTTTGTTTACTTTAAAGAGAAGAAAATGTATGATTATTGCGACCGTTATTGAATTTTATAGAGTGGCAACAAGTCTCGCTATTTATTAAAAAGATATTGACTTCTATGTCTGTACTCCTATGTACGAATATTCTGTGACTACACTTATGTCTTACGTCATTTCGTAACTGGGACTGGCAAATGACTTGGAACTTTCAACAAGTGTAAACTTTAATGATATTAGTTCCGTCAATTTTATAAGATTTGCAAACTAGTGTTAATACATGTTGTTTCAAACGAGCGAAACAGGTATAGACTGTTCTTATAAGTAGCGTGTCGACTTTAATTACTGTAATGTAGGTAAATATGCCATCAATTAATGACAACAAAAACTCAATGTCTTTCTTTTTTAATTTATTGCGCTTCACAAAAATTTGATCAACATTAAAATGATGTCAGTTATATGTCAATGGTAGCACACCCCTCAGTATTCCTCCCTCCGCATCCAGGTTATTGTTACTACCCTCTTTATGTTGTCAGAATTCCAGGATCGCTTTGCTCTAACGATAACAGCCTATGGTCACTTCAGCATACAGTAAAATATAAAAAAATTGTGACGTACCTCCTTCGGACGATGGTTCATCTTTAACGGTTAAGAGTGGAACAAAGTCTCTGGAGTCTGGCACTTCTCCAACGTTCATTGCAATCCTGTGATGGTGTAACGACGACGTGCCCTATATAAGCAATGATTTATGTATTAATGATTATAAAGCAGACTTTCGTAAACTGGTGACTCAAGGGTCGCTCTTTGTAACTCCTGACTACTTTTGAGTTGTAGGTACCCATTGACGACAGTAGTCACTTACTAAAATGTGACTAATTTGCTCGTTTGTCCCTCGTCCACCCCAAGCCACAGGGGCATTCCGGCTTCTGCGTCCCCAAAAATAAGGAAAACAGGTTCCAATAACCTCCTTCACTCCGTGAAAAATAATGGGTTTTTGCGTGAGATCTTGCAATTGTTTCTGTCAAGTCGGTTCATGTACCGAAGCATGGGTCTCACGCGGTAAGAGCAAGGTGTGACTCTTAAACAGTAAGTGCGTTACTTCCGTTTCTTTTAACCTCTGAAATTTCGTTCAGGTTTCTTTTTGCAACAAAAGAGTAACAAAGTAACTTATGACTTGCTTTGTATCTATTAGAGGAATACACAAAAATGTTGAAAGATTTGTAGAATACACCAATACCAACCTTGGCATAATGCGGTGCCGACTCCAGAGTCTCCAGCATAGTGGCTGGGGGTGAGGCTCGTTCCTGTTTGACACATACTGGCGTAGCTGCAGGCCCCGCTGGCGCCAGCGGTGCCAACTCTTCCAGACCACTGCCCTGTGAAGTGAACCAGTTAATGTTGCTAGATTAGGTTAAAGCAAATATCAAGCAGTGCAGTAGGTGTCTCATTTTTGGCTGTTGGCTAAAAAAAGCTCACTTGCGTTTATAACGTTGAGGTTCCACTGGTTATCACATAAGGTCAGTCATGTGAAAGTTTCATTTCTAGTGTTAGTTTTAAGTATCGATACCATCAGAGACATTAGGTGTACAAAAATTCCTGCCCTTTCATTGACGGTTCAGGTGTTATTTTAACAACAATATTTTCTTACAAAGAAAAACAATATCAACAGCGTCTACCAGTCTGGTTCACATGGGTTTCTAATTAGAAAGGAGATTTTGGTCTACTGTACCACGCTGGTCAGACAAGTTGGTATTGGCTTTGTTTCAACTGTTCCTACTCTTTGCATTGCTGTTATTCTGCGTACTTTGCTAATTCAGTCGGCTTTTACAACACCCATGGAATGAACAGAGGTGGTGAGACTCCGTAGTAGTATTAAAATTACACACACATAGTTTTATTGTACAGCAGGACTAATTCGCGATAAAATTAGTTACAAAATTTACGACACCTATTTCCCGACGTTTCGAACGAGTTACACCGCTCGTGGTCACGGGGAGACTGGTGAGTTTAGTAATACCTTTGTGACGCGTAATGTGTGACTACCCTCAGTTGGTCGAGTTGGTTGTTGACACTTCTACACACTACACTTACAATGTCTGCACACTTTGTTTACCCTACGGTGGTGATTACACCCTCTGTTAACAGGATTCCTTGATGTTGATAGTCGATATCCGTCTTTGCGGTTAAAGTTTTTTATTTCACAATACGTGTACAATTGCTAAAGTAATGTATTAGTTTAAAACAAATGAATCATAAAATAGTTGGTAAGAGTTTCAACTTGAGATATGCTTACCTATATCCCGAATTGATAACCTCCTCCATTTTAGATTACATTTAAAAATACTTGTACCAAAATAAATTTCGTCATTACAATTAATACCGTACTTTAGAAATGTATATTTTATTTTCTATTACGTTTTAAAAACTTGATGACTCATTCATAATGATATGGGGGCTTGGTGGTCGTTTTTATAATGAACAAATTTTCACTTATTTAATTTATTTTATAGCTACTTAATTTTTAACGAAAATTATAAAGACACTTAATAGGCTAGTTGACTGTATTATAAAATAAATAACACTAAGACCACGTTATGAAGAGAAAGACCACAAAACATCTCGGAAAATAAACATTGAAACATTCTTTGGTTGAGTAGTCTAAAAATAGTGACGTCACACGACGCTATTTAGTACATTTTTCATATATAATTGTCGTTTGGACAGATTATAAAACTAATTTGACTAAGGTGTCAATATTAACTACTTATGCAGTTTTATTGAAACGCGGTAAATTAAATGTCATTCTTTTTTTTAATTGCTATAAGTACTGATAACATGGAACATGAACATTGTACATCAAAATTTAAAGTGTAAAACCAACAAAGAAATAGAAAGGCTTAGTTCACAAAAATTGAAAGTAAATACCGCCGTTTAAGGTATGTCTTATGAGTTAAGTTTGATGCTTAAATTTTTTTTAAAACGATCTTTGTTAATGCGTGTTGGTCGCATAATGGTGACGAAATTGTGAAATAAAAATATCATTGGTCGTATTATAAAATACATATATATATACATATATAATAAATAAGTATCCGTGCACATGGGATTTACGAGGTAGCACTCTACGTTAATTCAATATAAGGCATTGTAGTTGCAGATACATTCCTACATTTATTTAAAATAGTAACAACTAACTTCTTTACTTGATATGTCATATAATATTATAGTATTAAAATCCTATTTTGAGTCGAAATAGATGTCAAAATCAAAATGCATCGGACATTTTTATTGAGTTTCAAAACTATATTCTAGTTTATAACTTTACATCAACAGTTTTTAACAATCTTTTGTCTATGTACAGCATATATGTACCACTACTTAACAAGGAGGTTTTTAACTTAGTTTATATGTTGTGTGTTCTATTTATGATTCAAAAACAATATGGTTTCGCGCGGGAAAACTCACTTTAGTCAATGACATACAAAAGTAATCCGCCAATTTTCGAGTACGGTGACATTGTTCAATAATATAAGCGGTGACACTTATCTTGCGTTGCTCATTTATATTTCGGTCACAAAAACTAATACGTATACCAAACTGCTATCTAGTTACTTGTACATCCTGTACGACAAACGTACAAGTGATCATATAAAATAAAGGTTCCATTTCAGTCGGACATTGTGAACTCTAAAACTAGTTTTGACTTTTGTGTTAATTAGAAATAATTATAAGACATAAAGTAACTAAATTATCTGTAGTTTAAATCCTATGTCTTTTGTAGAATTGCATAAAAAACTGCCACGATGTAATAAAAAATCTTTTGAAAATAAATATCTTTACTACCGCTTAAACTAAGTTTTCCATAAAATTCCGCACCCAATTTATCAATTTTACTTCAAATTTTCATATCCATGTCAACATCTAGGCTAGTATGCTACGTATTGTATTTAGAAATAAAACTGTTTTAGTTCGCACAAATAAATTAAATAAGATAATGTTGCCAGTACTTTTTTAAATTTCAATTATCTAATATAAATAGAAGTCGATTTCTAATAATACAAAATATCTTGTTACGACTTGCTAAGACTTACCTAATACGATCAAAATGTACCAACTATAATAAATAATGAATGTATCCTGTATAATCTTTTAAAAGTAATAATTAACTAGTGCGTAAATCAGGTAAAAATGACTTGATATAAAAAAGTAGTCCGCGTTTATTTACTATTAAAAAACAGCTAAAAAAGGTTTTAATGGTTACGCATTGCGAGTTACAGCGTTTAGTGACCCTATTGTAAGAACTTCATTTAAATAAAAAACACATTACCTACCTGCAAGTCTTGAAGTAAATCCGTTGAAACTCTATCATTGCTCTTTCGTGGCGATTCTAATTTAACTGGATGAACTTGCGGTGTAAACTTGAAAAGAAAAGTACTACTTAGTCTATGCTTTCTTTTTTTTAAATTCAAAATTTGGAACTAACTAATGCTTTTTACTGTAGATTATTGATCAGGCACAGGCACAAAATTATGTGTATCACTCAAATTACAAGAAAGAAATTTATGTATGTGTTATATATTAATATATCTATTATGACTATGTAACTATTTATAGTTTGGTACAATCGGAAGCACGAAAACACGCGAAGTAGAACGTTTCTTAATTGAAAGCTTTCCAAACTCCTAACTGTTAATATTTTAAAGTGAAGTTCCCAATTTCTTACATACAAATTCAAATTTTATGACACTAATGGTTAAATTATCTACATGGAATATGCAGCTTACGAAAATATTAATTGAAGTTACCTGACTAGATAGATAATTGCGCGCGAACTGCGAATTACTATCTTCTTCGTCAGACGGTGGCTCGCATTTCACTTGCCACAGTCCGTGGCCGGGCATCTCCTACCAAAACGAAAATTACACACTAAGATTACAACTCCAACTTGATTGTACTACTTTACGTAAATATAGGCAAACTGTCATTTATTTTCACAAACTTAATACTGTTATGTTCAAAGTACAAGATATTTTTCAATATACCATCACACAAATAATGGAAGCCGGACAAACACTCGGTCTCTGAACAAATGTAAACACCGTGACCCCATGCTCCCCCGGAACGTCGCCGTCGCACAAATCGAACAATCGCCATGATATAAGTAGGTTTACATAGGCAATTAGACAAAAGGAAGCGAGCTTTATTGAATTTTTTCTCGATTGGTGCACAAATGAAGAGTGCAAAGTTGGTTTCCCTCTCTTTCTGTCGCCCGCCTGGCAGTAGCTACGTCTCACGAGCTTTTTAATTTTGTTGTTTTAAAGCTCCATGCCGCAATATATTTTGCTATTGTAAGTATATTAAGTCCAGCAGAAACTTATAAGTAACCTGAATTTTGAACGTAAATGATTCAAAACTTTGTACGTAAGAGAAAACTTATAAGATTTTTGAATAAACGACTTTAAGGTTTTGTATTCAACGTATATTTTCGTACAGTATCACCTGTCAGAGGTGGAGGAAAGTAGTGAATGTAAAGTTGCGCGGTTAACCCTCTCTCGTCGTTCACATCTTTCTATTCGAGGAGCCGGCGGGCGCAGTGCACGTCTGCGCGACCCCGCCACACCGCGAGATACGAAAACACATTCACTTTCACCGTCTTCCCGGCATTCTCCGAAGGACGGTGCAAAACGGGTGCCGATAAACTCGAGAGAAACGAAATTGTCAAACACGAGGGCGCGAAATTCACTCTGAAACTCACCTAGTCGGTCAGCGGTAGCCGCCGCAACCACTCGCCCGCGCCACACATGCACCGCGAACTTGTCACGACACCCGCGACTGCACGGTGACCTTCGGGAAACGATGAGATGTCGCAAATGAAAGTGAATTCGGCACACACCCGGCCGAGTCTGCGTCGCTGCGTGGCGCATGTTTAGGAGGTGCAGGGCGGGCGCGTGCTGATTTTTTTCCGCGCCAAAGAAATAAAAACAAACGCCTTTTTGCCGGGAACCGGCCGCGCGTCGCTCTGTAAGCGACGCTCCCCTACGTGCCGTACACGACCGTGCTTCAAACTAATCCCCTAGTCACGTTACAGAGGTGCTATGGATGGGTTACATTGTTTTACGTGCAACATTATTGCAGCTGAAACTGCAAAGGTTGTATACTAAACAATCGTAGAAATAAGTCAGTAGGGGAGGGTAGATGCATTATAGGATGTGTAGGTATGCAGGGCGAGGAGGAAGAGGGTGGCCCTCCCGCGCGGCGCCCGACCAGTCGGCGCCCCGCTCGGCGCCTTCTCTCTCCGCTCCGATTGATTTTTATTACAAGAATTTCGCTCGTGGTTTTTTTTTGTTTCCCGCACACCGAAAGCCCGACGACTCACACAACGAGATTCGTATAATTCGTTTGTACGAACTTACTAATGCTATTGATTTTTATAACGAAGCGACAACGCTTTTGAGGAATTGAATGCAGGATGTACCTTTTTAAGCTACAAGGAAAACTCTGCGATTTACTTTTTCTCGTAACACATACACAACTTTACATCAGCGTAAACTTGAATTCGGAATGAAGTTAAGGTTTCTTTTTTTTAGATTCTACAAGTTTTATAACTAGCAGAATTTAAAATTAAATAATTTGAAGAATACTTACTTAATTTTAATTAATCTCTTTGATTGAAAGAACCACTCTTCTCTTTAAACTGATTTCTAAAAAGAAGGAGACGCTCAAAACCACTGTTTTGTTTTGTTTTACGGAGCTCGTCTTTTAACGGATTTGATAACACATACCAAATATATTTTTAAGTCAGATTTGAGGTCTAAGGATTTAAGGTGAGATACATAACACATCTAAGAGTAAAAAATAAAGGAATGATGAATGATTAATGTCATTTGTGATGATTGATGATTGACACCTTGAAGTGGGTTAGGTACTTATAGTTTTTCTAAAATATTAATTCGGAATTTACGAGAAAGTTTTCTGTAGTGTACTTGAGAGTTCCCTTTCTCTTTTACACGGAACCAAGAGGTGGCAAATATGAAACATTTGGATATGGGTGCCTAAAACTATCATATTGAATATGTTACCAGTCTTATATTAATATAAGAGCCTGTTTCTATCAGCTGCTCTTGAATCCACAAACCTCTTTGGCTGATTGCAGACTTCTAGGAGTGATCGTGTATCAGGAAGAATACTTGTTGTGATGCCACTCCTTCACAGTTCAGGATTACGTGGACATTATTATCCTCTCCATTAAGCCTCTACAAAGATAACTCTTCGTCGCGTTGATGGTGGCTGCGCTTTTTTTTTTTATACTGTGCGGTAATCCCCACGGATACCACCGAAGGGTGGTTATGTCGGACTCGAACCGACCAAAAATCGCACGCCGTCTCAGGTACCAATAGCTAGGGGACCAGGTGCACCCTAGTAAGGAAATCCCTGGAACCCCGACGTTCCTCGGACCAACTACGGCTGCAGTAGCCCCCTCCTGTGTGGAAACCTCATGGTTTCTTTACTGCCCTCCTTCCCCCCGAAAGGGTGCGCGCAGTCCGTAGTGCTCGAATATCCCCCCCAACCTGCTTCTGCTAGGGTGACAGATGGCCTCGTCTGTCACCCCCAGGCCTGCACTTATGGAGGACGGAGATCTTCTAGTGATCTTCGGCGCCTGAGCCTTCTGCGGTACCTAGCCCGTTCGCGGGCCTGGCGGACCGGGAGAGTTCTAAACCTCTCTCGGTCCCGCTCCGCCATCTCCTTCGCAAGCATAACTTGCTCGCAGAAAGAGACGGCGGAGTTCCACGCACCCTCGCTCCGTATCATGGCCGCAACCATGTTACCGAGCGAGAGAGTCCCCACTCCGATGGCCGCCATGAGGTCACGCCTCTACTCCACCCATGCCGGGCATTCTCCCAGCGTGTGGAGCGCTGTGTCCACGGTCCGGCCATCGCAGTAATGGCACTCAGGCGTTGGCTCCTTACGGATCAGACACAGGTGATCTCCGAAACATCCTTATCCAGTGATCACCTGCGTCAGTCGGTATGAAAGGGTCCCATGATGCCTCTCAAGCCAATCCTCCATAAGGGGTCTTATCGCCGAAATAACGGCGTGTCCAGCGCTTGGTTGCCCAAGTCGTTCCTTCTACTCCTCTATAAGGGCCTGGCGGAGTTGGGATTTCTGATTTTCGATGTCTCGGGTTTCAGGACTCCGACCCAACTCCCGCGCCTGCTTGCGCCACTGATAGAGAGCTGCAAGTTCTCTCGCCTCCAGGTCCCATGGTGGAGTTCCGTCCAGGAGAATGGTGGCTGCCCTGGGCGCCTTACGGCAATCCTTATTAATCACTGTACTACGATACGGCTGAACTTTGATTTTTACGTGAAGCAACTGCCATCAGACCTACACAATCCAAATACTAGGCGATAAAAAAGTTCTGTAAAAATACTGTTGTAGGATTTTTAGGACTTTAGCTGACCATAGCGTTTAGATTTTTGACGTTTGATTTGGTTCAAACCAATTTTCGGTAGAAGTTTACATTGTAATGTAGATCATATAATTTTTTTTTGTTTTATCATTTTGCTATTTTAGAAATTACAGGGAGGGGACACATATTCTACCACTGTGGAAGTGTCTCTTGTGCAAACTATACAGTTTAGAAAAAAAGGAAACTAGAAACCTCAATATCATTTTTGAAGACCTATCCATAGATATCCCACACGTATTGGTTTGACGAGAAAAAAGAATCAGTTCCCGATCTAAGTATGGGAGACTCCCAAATATTTTTTTTTTATTTGTATGAAAACCTTAATAGAATACATCTACTTACCAAGTTTCAATAGTATAGCTCTTATAGTTTCGGAGAAAAAAGAGAGTCTTTAAGGGTTCCATTTTCGTCATTTGGCTGTGGAACCCTAAAAATGAGTAACAAAATGCAAAGTTTGCCACATCATCACACCAATAGCCTTTCATAGTCCACAGCTGGATACAGGTTTGCTGAATACACTTTATTTTTAATGTGTTTTTTGGATCAACATATAGGTTTACATATTTGTATCATTTTATTAGTTAAAATGATGACATTAGCTCGACAACGCGCCAGTATGAAATTAACAGCGCGAACGAGAGTATTGTTAATGAATATTTCGTTTGGTTGAAAAAAAAATTTAAGCTATTAACATATGTATACCAGCTATTTTATCATCATCATCATCATCAGCCGGAAGACGTCCACTGCTGAACATAGGCCTCCCCCTAGAACGCCACGCCGTACGACTGGACGCCAACTGTATCCATCGGCTCCCCACGACTCGGACTATGTCGTCGGTCTATTTACTATTTAATTAGAAAACGTAAAGAATAAACATAAAATAAAATAGACGTCAGTAGGTAGACAGAAGTAGGTTTATCAGTATCCAGTATATGTACCAGTTTTTATTGCTATTATTGCGTGCTCTTATGTTAATTCATACAACTTAGTAGCTACATTCAATACTTTATAACGATTATTTGATTCGGTTAAGTATTATAAATTAAGTGCTTGTTAAACTGCTACTTTAATACTTTAACAGTGGCGTAGCGACTCATCTCTAAACTTTTCACAGAGGGCGTTACTATCGACTTAGTAAATGTCACATAACAAGTACAAAAGTCAGTTAAATAGTTGGTTGAAAAATGACGACGTATGTGTTTTATGGTTAATGCTTGAAGAAAAAGTTTGAAAAGTTTATATTCTTCTCTTTGGCTTTGATTGGTTTGTCTAGTGGTTGGTGAACCTGACTACTAAACCAAAGGCCTTAGATCCGACCCAGGTCGAATAATTGTGTGACGAGCATAAGCATTTGTTTTGTGTCTGGCTGCAATTTATCTGTAATAGGCTTGTTTTAGAAATATCTAATGATGTTTAGGAGCAGTCTGGCTACCATAATCTAGACTCTGCCTAGTTTGAGATTAGATAACTCTGTGTAAGATTTGTCAAATTATTTTATAAACTAATGCATAAAAAGTTGTATTTTAAAAATTGATACTTATATATACTTAAAACAATTTTCGCATAACTCCATTTTACAAAACAAAATTGAATTTTAAAGTAACTTTACACGCTAAAAGAACACATCCTTCTGCTACTCATCAAATCATGCCAAAGCAGAAACGTTTTTAAAATACATACTTATGTATTCAAAACTCATTTAAATTTATCAAGAGTCAGGGCGAAATTTAGAATTAAATATAAATATTTAATTTTGAATTTTCTCTTTTTCTTATTTATAAGATTACTTTAACATTATCTAATTAAAAATAAACATTATAAAAGAAATCGTCGCAATACATATGACAATTTCTTTTGTAATATCTACCACCCACTCGCTTAGGAAGGTGAAGCTTCTATATCTGTAGTGAAGGTATAGAATCGTTGCAATGAAGGTAGATAGTAGTTGCTTGGTAAATCAATAGATGGCGCAAGGCGTAAAAATGTAATTAAACTAATAGTGCCTAAAACTAAAGTATATTGACAGTTAATTATTATTAACATCTGAAATTTTAAAAATTTAAACAGTTTAGTAGTAGTTTTAAGGAAAAAGAAAGCAGTTACAATAAACTTTGTCACCAATATGTTTGTAATCACGAGATGTTCTGTCAAACAAAAAGTCGGTCAAGGACGAAATGAAAAACATGACACCACTTTGTTTGCAATACATTCAATTAAAAACAAATATTTTCACTGCTGTATGATTAATTTCTACAAAATATGCCTAAATGGCTAACTAGTAAAAGTCTTTAAAGATAAATGATTACTTTCTGGGATCATAATTACTATTTTTCAAGCTTTTTAAATATTTGCTAATGGCAACATTCCTAGAGCTTATTTTGGGTCATTCGCGTCGCTTCCAACTTGTACTTCGTTTGGATTTTTGTAGAGGTGCCTTTCTCTAAACTTGCAACATAGCATAGTTTTAGTTTAGTGTTTTCAATTTCATTCAAGAAAGCTGGCGGGTGTGCAATAAGTGTTAAAATTGAAGTGGCAATTAAGAACTAAATTAAATAAAAGTGTTAAAATACGGTGAAAAAGTTAATGCAATAGTCAAGGTAAGCATTTCAATTGTTAGGTGTAGCGTTACGGCCGCGATAAGGGCTTACTTACTATTGCTAAGACTTTTCATCTTGAAAATTTCCACTCGTGAACTTTCAAAGTTAAGTTTCTTAGAAGTTTCTTTGTTGACTTTAAACTTTTCCGACGTAAGTCATGCCTTGATAACGCGATGAACTTGAACAACATAAATGTGTCATGAAAACTTTGCGCAGAAAATAGTAAAACTTAGAATTTTCGTCGCCATTTTATTTTTTGTCGCGCTGGAAAAGCGGCCATTTTCTTTGTGCCGCGTCGCTTACGACGATTGTCGTATGTGGTCCATAAAGTTAATTTAGTTAAGTTGGGGCGTGATCTCATCGTATGAAGTGATTCGGTGAGACAATTAACTTTTAACAGTGATGATCCTTCTATATACTATGCTAGTGTCATGTGTAATGATAGTGAAGTTTTCCTAGTGGCCTAGTTATTGCGTGGTGTTTAGATTAGATTTGTTAAGACGTAGCTTTGTTGTTCGTTATAGGGCTGAGGGCGCGGCGAGTGGCAAGAAGGCATCATGGACGACGATCAGCAGTTCTGCTTGAGGTGGAACAACCATCAATCGACATTAGTGTCGGTGTTCGATAATCTCCTTGAGAAGGGAATGCACGTGGATTGTACCCTGGCTGCAGAGGGACAGACACTAAAGGCGCACAAAGTAGTCCTATCTGCCTGCAGTCCCTACTTTGAGGTACGTACGCTGATTGTAATGTAGGTCAATTATGATAGTGTGAAGTTACCTGCAAGCCAACAGATTTGCTCTAATAACCATACTTCTTGTACCATTCTAGCTTTCATATATTAACATTTAGGCAGTTTACATAGGTGCATAGATGAGTTGGCAACAGAAAGTTGTTTCAACTACTTTTTCCATATAGCTTGCAATTATTCATTACCTAACATCATGCCATTAGCTGTTGTTAGTTAAATTACATGCCAGTGTTTTGGTACATTAGCTTATTACTTTTAATTGATTCTGATTTCATGAGTAATTTTGATGATAACTTTACTTTAACAATGAATAATAACTATATGAAAGTTCCAATACAATATTTACAAACAAGCAGCAATAGAAATGAATGTAAACAAAGTGATTGATGTTATTATGATGTTGTTACAGAGTGTACTATCACAACAGTATGATAAACATCCAATAATCATTCTAAAAGATGTGAAATATGCAGAGCTACGAGCAATGATGGATTATATGTACAGAGGGGAAGTGAATATATCTCAGGATCAGCTGGCTGCATTGTTGAAGGCTGCTGAATCTCTGCAAATAAAAGGTTTATCAGACAATAAGCCCTCCAGGCCACCGTCGCGCCCAGCGCAGGCAGTTCCTGCACACCCGCCTCGTGCTCCCTCTCCACCGCCACAGGTGTGTAACTAATTTATTATGAATTTTCATAATTGCTAATTCACTTATTATAATGTAACATATGTTGAGTACAATAACAAGTTAAACATTAGTCATGTCCATTATATGTAAGTATCATTAAAAATGCCAAGAGCATTACAAAATAAGCTAACATTAATAAAAGAAACTTATAAAACAATGTAGGTCAACTGTTCACTATTTTATTTGAAATGTAATAAACAATTCAGTTTGAATATCTCTAATTGGATATTTTACTATTAGGTACAAAAGTATCTGTAACTTGCAAGGCTGACTTAGTAGTAACATACTCCTGGATGTCGTAATAACGGCTGTTCCCGGATCCCTCCTATGTCAGGCGCAGAGTGGCACACCATGTGGTTTTAGTCGGTCCGATTCCGACACACCACCTCGCCGTAAACCCCAGTGGGGTGACAGCCCGAGGGGGTTTCCACATATTAAAAAAAAAAATTATAACATACTTAAAATTAAAGTTTGGCAATGAATTCAAATCAACTTGGCAGACTTTCCGTTTGCAATTAATTAACAACATGTGGCAATGTAAAAGCTCAGGTTTCATGAATTATTTTTAAAACAGTTTATTTTATTTTTTATGATTTCCCTTATTATAAAATACATATGTATTTTATTAATAAAAACAATCGTGCTCTATATTTTTTATTGTGTTGTAATGCACTTTTTAAATATATACGTAAATATTTTTTGAGATGCATAAATATTTAACAGTAAAAAACAAATACTTAGTGATTAAATATACATATGCCTTTGCCTCAGCAGTGCTGTGGTAGCATATGTAACTACTATCCTGAGGTCTTGGGTGGGATCAAATGTTTGTTTTGGAGTCTGAGTGTTTTCTATTTATAACATACATGTATTTCCAAAAAAAAAGTATATAAGAGTACTACATACAAAGTTTGTTTTCAGGCCAGATATCAGATTTCCAAAATATTTATTTATTTACTTATTCAGTGAAAATAATAAGAGAAGACATATGTGGCTAAATATAGATATTTTACATATTTGAATGACATGTATTTTGTGACTTTATTGTATCACAACACTTACTACCTGTGATTTTTTTTAGTTAAATGACAATTTTTGCTGAATAAAAATAGTGCAATTGCTCTTCCAAGCTACAATTACCTTGAGAAATTTCAGTCTGTTTAGATGTTTAGCTATTCTGGTGTTCAGCAATAATTTCAATCTGCCCATTTATGTACATACATATAATACTTAATTAGTCATGTTTTCATGTGTGTTAATCCACATATTATACTCCTAACAAAAATAACTCAAACGGGTTAAAAATAGTCCTTTGAATGATATTGATCACATAACTTTTTAATTTCGATAATTCACAAAACCTACAGAATAAAACGTTAGTAACGTCTTAAGTATAACATACAATATGTAGTATGTCACATTTTAAAGGGAGTTTTGATTTTACTTTACAATTTAGCGGACACAATAATAATTTAAGTAAAGTAAAGTAACTTGTTACTTAGTTTCGGACAGTTACTAAAGGAGAAATAGGGGATAGCCAAAAAAGCCTAACGTTTATGTGTTGATGTGTAAAGATAAACTTATGATACACTATCTCTCTAAACATTATGCAATCAAATTCTCAATTCTTAGCTCTTTAATATTTCTTAACCTAATTGGTATTAAATAGTCCTACTATTTAGTTTTTGTAATCATGGTTGTCTGCTACTAATCTACAAAAATAAATAAAATTGTCCGTTTGTAAGTTAAAATTAACAGCTTTTCATTAAACATATATGAAAGTATAAACATTACTTAAAAAACTCAATTTTCTGTCTGTTTGTTCTGGCTAATCTCTAAATCGGTTGGACCAATTTTGACGAGACTTTCAGATAGCTGATGTTATAGGTGTGTTATGTTATCGGATGATATAAAATGTTATAGAGTTGTGTGAAAACAAAATAGTGAAATTCAACACGGGCAGAGTTGCAGGTAATGGCTAGTATGAAATAAATTTAATCCCTGAATACATAATGTGAATAAAATATTGACACATACTTAAAAAAATAAGAGAATTAGAAAAATATTTTTAACATTTCAGAGAGAATATTTTTAGTGTCAAAACAGAAGCCGTCAATCTTTGATTCTAGTATTCATTTGCATATTTATCTTAAAATCACGAAAGCCATTTAAATCATAAATTATTAAACTTATTTACATGTTAATTCTAACTTTTGCTGTAGGTATTATTTTTGATCTCTCGTAATATATAGCTTTAAGATAGGTTGTACTACCCACAAGAGTACAAGTATGTCTATGTCTGTAACCTCTTGGTTGCATGCAAAATTTTATTAGATAGATTCATAGATGTATTCATCAAACAAACTCGTATTTTTAAATAAGTAGATAACACCTTACATAGTTCAGAACGATGCCAAATCGTATCTTGCCGCGACACAAATTCCTTCGTAGCACGT
Organism: Hypercompe scribonia; assembly: GCA_949316085.1. Classification (NCBI taxonomy): domain Eukaryota; kingdom Metazoa; phylum Arthropoda; class Insecta; order Lepidoptera; family Erebidae; genus Hypercompe; species Hypercompe scribonia. The sequence continues at coordinate 1,160,917 of OX438983.1, forward strand.
GGGTCACAACAGGTCGTGAGAAGCCATGAATTGACCAAGTTAAGTACTCTGACCAAGAAGTGATTATTATTACATTACAAAACAAGCATTTAGTTAAACAAGTTATCATGACTATACGTAGACTATAAGTAAGCTAATTAGGGGTTGCAGCAATGAGTTTTCTTGTGTTCTTCTTTGTGCGACCATATTTTGTTACTCTTTTTAGTAAACTAATAATGAATACTAGCGTATTTGATGAATTTTTAATTTAAACTTTCAACGCTTTTACTTTTATTGCTATTTAAAACTTAATTAATGTTTTACGTACATGCATTCAAAATATATTTCAGTTTCAATTTAAAAGTACTGTTAGTGGAAAAAAATTAAACTTGCTAAATATGATCGGTGTTTATTTTCACTGCTAAATTGATGGGTCAAGTAGTTTTGATGGTACTTCATCGAAAGAGTTTTTACTACTATCATTGTAAAAAAAAAATATATTTTTCAGTTAGTATTTTTATCATTAATCATGATCCGTACTAATCAATATATGGCAGTCAAAACTTAAAATAATATTGACTAAATTTAAAGAAAAAAAATTTAAATAAAGGTGTCTGAATTGTATTCTGTATGATATGTTTTGTAAGGCCTATTGGGGAAAGAATATTTTGGCATATATGGCAGTCAAAACTGTTACCAAGTCACGGTAACAGTTTTGACTGCCATATATTAATTAGTACGAATCATGATTAATGGTAAAAACAGTTACTGAAAAGTGCAATTTTTACTATTATGCTTGTCTATGGCTAAAAATCTTTTTATGTTGTGAACTATTAAAAGTTGTTGATCATTGTCTGTGGCTGCTAACTAAAAATGAAAGAAAATCCGTTTACCATTAGATTTTTAATATTCATACCTTTGTTGATATTATTAAGTTAGTTAATATGAGCGAATGATGTTGGTCTAGGAAATAAGTTATAATACATGTGGCCATAGCTTAGTCGAAACTTTGAGACAGTTCTTGCCGTGTACACCAGAAAACACGAATAATGAGTTTCCATTTTGACTTTTATGGCCTACATCCGATTTATGACCGAAACCAAACTGACAGTCTTTGTCTAATTTCTATTTTAAGAAAATTTACTAACAATTACTGTTTTTACTACCGTTATAAATAATTCAAATCAAACTTGAAGTGATTTATTGCCATATCTTTATGAGTTATGTAATCAATAGTGTTATGTCGGTGATGTATTTGAAATTAATACCGATGTGTTTATCATAGTGATAGTGTGTTATCAATCAATTGCATGCACTTGATTGATAGCACACTATGCAACTATACAACATAGTACAAAGATATAATTAAATCAGAGAGTAAAATCATAGCCAAAATAAAGGATCTTATAATATTTCTACTAAAACTAACTTTTTTAAATAGGTTAAGATTATGTAACATTTTTATCAAACCACCTGCCTAAAGTTTTTACCTAAATCTAGCTAAATAATTAAAGTAAGATTGTTCACTGTTATAACCATGTATTTCCCTTGTCCGCAGCCAAGAGACGGAAGCATAGACAGCCGCGAAGGTTCAGTGTCACCAACTCGTCGCCGAAAGAAAGCGCGTCGCATGTCAAACGATGGGCCACCGACATTAACGTTACCTCCACCGAACGACAATGCGCAAGGAAATGGAGACGAACAGCCACAATGTAAAGAGGAGGTACAGAGAGATGGAGTTGAAGACCTAACTTTGGATGAGGAAGCTGATGACCAACCGGCAGTGGCACACAATGACGTCGTACGCAGTGAGTATCTGGAATTGCTTATTTCGTTAATTAAAACTAATATGACAGTTGATAATTGAGCTCATAGAACCCTTTCAACACATGAAGGGAAGAGTTGCTAGCCAGTTTTAGTCCGTAAATTAGAGACCAACTCCTCAAGGTGGTCATGAAAATAAACAAATATTAATTTATAAAATTCCCTTCCTATTTTGTCTGCATCGCCCAAAGGTTCACTGGTAAAGAATGTCTTAGGCATTAAGTCAGCCTATATACATAAAGTGCATGATGCATAAATAAACAATATAATAAATGTCATTGATGAGGGATATTTATTACAAAAAAATCTACTTAACCAACAAGAACTCATGAATGTGTCAAATAGCCTGCATTTGTATAATAAGTATTGACATTAATATGTATGACGTTTTTAAAGCCCGAGTTTCACAGGCCATTCACTTTGTTTTTCATAAGAAAAAAAATAAAAAATGAAGTTAGAAAAAAAAACAGAATATTTAGTGAATGAAATTGCAGAATAATGATTTAATTTCACCCAAAAATTCAGCTTGTCAGTATATCTATCGCGTAACAGAGAAAAAAAGAATTCGGCTGAATTTAGAAATCGTTACTGTAGAAAAAAAAATTTTGTACATACACTGATTGGTATGTGTGTCGTACTAGGGCAGAGTGGGGGGACTGATACAGTTGAGGTAGCCGATGACGTAATGTGTCAATTTTGCGGTGAAATTGTAAATAGCATAAATTATATTACTTATTAACGTATTATTGGTTCTTTGTGGTTTGTCACTAAACCCTTTTTTATGTCTGCTCAGCTGTTATACCTGTGTTTGAGTTTTTTACACTTTAGTCCAATTACTTTGTAGGTCTTAATATACCTCACTTTAAACGTGTATGATTATTATTCAATGTACTATAAAAATGGCGTATCTCCTATTATACTTAAATATAAAATGCATTTGAGCAATAAAATACGTCAGTATGTTATGTATAAATATGGGTCACAGCATACATTTTGTATTCATTGACACGCAAATGCCATAGTGTAAATGCAAATTCAGATACATAACTAGAATATAAGACTAACGAGTGTGCGGTGTAAGTAGTTTGGTCGGGGGTAACATATTAAATTGAATGTCGTCGATTCGTTACAGATTTTCAATGGCACATGGAACGATCTCAAGATGACATAATGAACTCGAGTGACGGCGCGAGAGAGTCTCAAGGTAAGCGCAACACTCGCTCGTACACGCGCCGCGGCCGGCGGGCGGCCCCGCCCCTCCGGCCGCGGCGGCTCTCACCAACATGTTGCGTTGATGTCACACCGCTTTTGATGTTTACTAGTAAAAGAGAACAACGCGACATGTCACATGGGATTCAATTGATATTCTGGGACAGTTAACTTTTCCTCTCGTGGCGAGCGCGCAGCGTGCCACCGTGCCGCCGTGCCGCCGTGTGAGAGAAAAGTTAATTGTCCGAGACATACAAGGAACGGATGAAATGCGCAATGTCTTCCCATAATTTGATAGAGAAACAGTCATTGCTTAAAATAATGTATCTATGTTATATATAAATATTATATTTTGACGACAGTGGATATGAGTGCTAGTGTTTTCACATGTGAAACTCCGATCTTATATTAATTAGTATCTAATATAATATTATAAAGTACTAATATTGTTGTATATTGTATTGCGACTCGAGTTTTCAATGATATTCCAGTGCATCAGGTAAAGGTATCGGTAAATAAGGTTTTGTGCGATGTAGCCTCTGACGAGGCGAGGTAACGACAAGGTAAGTATCGGTTTACATTATTAGTTCACCGGTTGCGTGTAAGCTTCTGTCTGTGATGTGGGACCTTAGTGGATGTAGAGCGTTGCATGCTTCAGTATTGTAGTGTCGTAGACCGATATTAACTAGACGGTAGAGCATAGTGGCCAGTGCCCCCGTACTCGAACACCTCGTACTCTAACACTGGAGTGGAACGGTTGTGTGACGGTAAGTAAAATTTTTGCTATTTATTATTCAATGATGCTAGTTATATGACATTTAGTTGATACATTTTATTGTGCACGACACCTCACTTTGCCCATGTTTTATTGGGTACATTAAATAAATAGTTGATTTTTTTTTCATCGCTAAACGAAAGTACCGTGAAAAATTTTTTTAGCACAAGTGTGATTTGATATGTTTATAGAAGATATGGATTGTCACCGCACGATGGCCGCCACAAGGTAAATGTCAATTATATACATTGTCCACGTAGTTGATGGTTATGTGGCTTATTTATTTATTATTTTATTTTTTTTATGTTTTTTTTTTGCATTCACATGTGATTTCACTGCAGACGTCTTTTCTTAGCAATTCATGTTTTAAAAAAGTTTTTTTTTTATTTATGCATGTTCACTAGGTCGATATTTTGAATTAATAAAATTATCGGAAGCATGGTCATTCACATTACGAATTCCACGTGGATGCGCATTTCATTTTTCATAACGTCTTATGAAACGTTTTGTAGGAAGTTTTAAAAACATCAGTGAAGCCAACAGACTACAGTCGGACACACCTAGGGTCACAACGAAAGTAAACCTATTTACATTTCTAATGAATCCCACACATATCCTGCATCATCACCGCTAACAAACCCTACGCTTTCGTACCTCAGCCGCCTTGCATTCCTTACTGACTTCTCACCAGCACGCACCACTCGCATATACCACATCGCAGTATGTCACCATCTTTTATATCTCACTGTCTTTTCATTTGTGTAACGACTTTACATATAATATTTTTCACCATATACGTATGCTTTGTATATAATTTACTGTCGCTCTCATTTCATCTTCCAGAATTACTGGTAGAAATACTTAACACTAATTACGCCAAAACTCCATTCCCATTAACTCGTGGGTATTTTAAGAATAATGATGCTCAAAACCAAGACGGAGATAAAGAAATTGTTAAAAAGAAAGTCAGAAAAATCGTTAAAAAGAAAATGTTATCAGGTCAGAGAAGGGTCAAAAACAAACTGGAATTTAGCAATTCCGGAGGGATGTGTCGAAAGGAAAAGGGAATGTGTCGACCTGATAAGGCAATGTGTCGTAAAGATGCAGACGAGTGTCGTAACGAGAAGGACAAAGACCATCCGTACGTATGTTCCATATGCAAGAAAAAACAATACAAGTATAGAAGGAACAAATTAAGACATGAGAAATATGAATGTATCACTGGGCCACAGTTTGAGTGTGAAATTTGCGGCAAAAAGTATTCTCAAAAAAAAACTCTTATCTCCCACGTAGCTCTTAAACATCCCAAGGAGCTTTAAGAAAGCTTACGTTACCTATACACATACTTACGATTTAGAAGCATTTATTTTTGTTGTCTTTTTTTTTATATTTTCTACTATTTATATTTTTTTTATCTACTTTTAAGACATGAATTGTTAAGAGTAAGATAATTATGTGTAGACGAACTTTATTACGTTTGTCGCTAGTCGACCTCTCGATGACGCAGTATTACTGTACTTAAAGGTTTTTTGATTGTTGATTTTTTGTTTAATTATAGTTTAGAAGTTTGTTTATTTTATTATGTTAGCTCGCTCATCCACATAGCCAATCGCTCGTTGCCATTTTTCTATATATTTTTTTATTCTTTTTTGAATATACGTTTTTTCGTTACCATAGCTTTGTTTTAATTTCTTTTTTAAAAGTGAAATACTATAGCTATAAACTTTCAAAAAATAAGACGAACTGTATTGATTTTTTCATTGCAGGTCGAAAAACGTCACCGCGACATAATATAATGACGCGTAGTAAAAAAGTAAACGAGACTACGACTCTAGCGATATTGAAAAACGTCAAGTCCCCGCCGAACACGCCGAGCTCGGGCGGCGGGGCCGGCGCGCCGCTCCCCGCGCCCGCGCCCGCGCCGGCCGCCGCGCTCGCGACCCCCGCGCCCGTGCCCGCGGCCGAGGAGGCCAAGGAGAACAAGAAGCACGACAACAAGAGCTCGCCCGAGCCGAAGGCCGCGGCCAAGGCGTCGCCCGAGCGCAGCGACAAGACGGGCGCGTCGCGCTACAACATCTTCCCGCGCGGCGACCGCGCCAACCTGCCGTGCGCGCAGTACAAGACGGACAAGGGCTACCGCTGCCCCAACTGCATGCGCTGCTACAACGCGCGCAAGAACCTCGTGCGCCACGTGACGCTGGAGTGCGGCCGCGAGCCGCAGTACAAGTGCCCGCACTGCGCCTACAGCAAGCACCGCCGCAACGAGCTCAAGAAGCACATCGAGAAGAAGCACCCCGAGCACCACGCGCCCGACAAGTGAACCCAGCCGCGCCGCGCGACCGCTAGTGCCTTATCCACTGTTCGAGCTTCCCCTAGGACTTTACCTTATATTACATTTTTATATTCGACTCGTTTACTTATGTATGGCCAAGATTGATATTCGATATTTTTTGAACTATTAAACGATTAAAGTTGTAAGTAAAGCTGGTTGAGTTTATATTTCCACGCGCCGACCGCCACCCGCCCGCTCTGAGTTGTTATGGGAAGATAAGTCTTAAAATCGGTCACTTGGATGTGCATGTTCTGCATGAATTTAGAAGCTTCGCCTTTATAATTTCTAACAGAAATTATTTTTTATATTTTTATTATTATAACGCATTTCTTTGGTTCCTTAATTTATTTTAGCCTCCGGTAGTATTAACAACAGAAGTATGTAGTTCCGCTTGATTTATTATTTGCAATACCGTTAATGTATTGTATTTCAGAGTTACGCAAGGATAGCCACCTACCTTCGGCCCTACTGTCGCTTCTGTCGCAGCAGGCGCAGTCGCAATCGCTGGCCTCGCTGGTCCCCCCGTGCATCCAGGTCACTAACGTGCTCAAACCGACCAAGGAGCTCGCGGGGTATCCCGGTCCGCTACACTCGCTCACCTCGATACCCGAAAACGTTAAAGCTCACCTGCTGCAGCAGGCTTTCATGCAGAACAACAACGTGCAGGGTCTAGATTTCAAACTGCCCACCAAGCAGGATCCCGAGGCGGACTCGGACGCGGAGTACGACGACACGGACGACATCGTGCTGCCCGAGGACCCCGACGCGTTCTACGACTCGAGCTGCAGCTTCGCGTCCAATTCGAGCTCGCACGCGAACGACTCGCCCGACGGCAAGGGCCCGGGCGCCGAGCTCAAGGAGCCGTTCGTGAAGCGCGAGGCGGGCGAGGACGCGGCGCGCCACTTCGAGTGCCGGCACTGCGGCAAGCGCTACCGCTGGAAGTCCACGCTGCGGCGCCACGAGAACGTGGAGTGCGGCGGCAAGGCGCCCGCGCACCAGTGCCCCTACTGCGCCTACCGCGCCAAGCAGCGCGGCAACCTGGGCGTGCACATCCGCAAGCACCACAACGACGAGTGGTACGTGTACGCCACCAGCAAGGTGCGCCGCAACAAGAAGACCTCCGTCTGACCGCGCACCCCCACCCACACCAAAGTAGATACCTTACCAAATCGGTACTGCAATAATCTTATTTATCTTTACGTCGTATACGTTAACGAATAGTTGTAATGTGCACATTCCCTAACGACGTTAGTGTTACTTTTGTTGTTTTCGTTTTAGAGTTTATTACGGTAGTTAAGACTGACCCTAAGTATTTTATTCGGAGGAATATGACCTAAGGTCGCAGTGATTTAAAATCGTTACACGCGGCGGAACGGAGCGGCCCGACCCGGCCGCGTCCCGCCCGCCGCGCGCGTCAATGGCGTTTCCGTTTATTTTGACTCGAATTTGTTTAGTTGTACGATAACCTATCATTCCTTGAACGGATAGCGATTCCAAATTGATAATTTAGTGCAATGATATTAAATAATTAGTTAATAGCGCACCTCGGCGCCGGCCGGGTGCGTGCACGGGTGCGGGAGGTGACCGCGGCGCTCGCTCTCGCTCTCGCTGCGTCTCGTTATAATTTATTTGAATCGTCTCCTTCCGTCGGTTAGTTAGTTCGCGGGACCACTTACCTTGTCTTCCTAACTTCATAGCAAACCCAAAGTTACTTTAGTGTTTTTGTTTATTTATTAGGATAATATTGGAGGACGTCGTCCGTCGTCGCCGCGCTCGGTGCGCGTGCGCGTTAGATAGTTAAAGCTCATCAATAATGTGCCTACGATGTTACCTGTAGTTATATAAAGCGTATTTATTAATACTTTGTATTCGATTAGAATTTTGGTGAACTGGGATAAAATGTGTTCAAAATTAATATATATTTATACGATATATTGTTTGTTTAAATCGTGTTATCTCGATATTAACTGATATTTACATGCAATAAAATATTTTCATGTTTTCGTTTAGAATATTGACTGTTGATATTTTTTTGTTAAACTAGGATAACAAAGCTATTTGACCAAAGTCAGTATTAGATGTATAACGTGGTGATAAGTAATAGAAGATGTTATTTCTTGTTGACGTGAGTCATTGCTAAGCGTAGAGAAATTAAATGATTTTGATATATGCAATATTCCCTTCATATCATGTTACGATTACGGTATGATGTTACACGTGTATGAATTATATAAAATTGAATGTTATTATGTTGTTTGTTAATGTTATTGGAGTAGTTATCGATTAGTGTGATTTTTATATGAATATATTGGGGTTTACTTGGTAGAAAAGTTTAATCAAATATAGTTATAGTATATGAAATGACATTGTGTTTCCTTGCCTGTAGCCCCACCGCCCCCTTCCGACCCTTCCGCTCCACCTGTACCTGAACTAGGTTTGTCGTTTGTAATGTACAAGCTAGTGTCGTTCCATTAGGTAAGTGGATTTGTGTGTGCACCTTAATTGTTGGTCGATTAACAACGCATGCGAGCATGGCGCGGCAATAAACCATCGAGGCCCACCGGCTTACGCTCGACTCCCACTGCGCATGTTGCATTATTCTCTTTCCCTTTTTCGTTCATACTAATATAATTAATAATTTCAGGTAGACGAGAAAGCCCATGGGTCGGGAGACTACATTTTCTTAACAAAACGTTTATTACAAAAGCCGTGTGACTAAAAAGCTCCGGTAGCACCGTGAGATTTGTTTACATGCCTAGTATTCGCAAAGATAATGCGACTCGCCTCAGAGACCACCGTAAGCTAGAGCGAAAAACGGTCGATGCTCGATGCCAAACATCGTCATTCAAATAAACGTTTCACTTCTATTTTGTTCTTTTTTTTTTACTTTTCCTGCAAAGCTTTGATCACAGCACTCGGTGGCCACTCACAGTAGAATACTACCTCTATATATGTATGTATGTACTAGCCGTATGTGTATCACGTATCGAGTCGTATGTATAGTGTGTACCTTGTATATAACACGTATACGTTCGCTTGAGTGTCGTTAACCCCGGGAGCGGGCCGCCCAGCGCCCGGCACTAATGATACGTGGGCGCTTTCAGGCGGCGGCGGCGGGCCCGAAGACGTGTCGTTCAGTAGGATCGGCGGGCTCTCGTGGGAGCAGTGGTCGGCGCGCCTGGCGCTGCCCTTCGCCGGCATGCGCGTGGCCGCGCCGCTGGCGCCCGCGCCCGGCGAGCCCGGCTTCAGCTGCCCCGACTGCGGCCGCCTCTACAAGCTCAAGTCGTCGCTGCGCAACCACCAGAAGTGGGAGTGCGGCAAGGAACCGCAGTTCCAGTGCCCCTACTGCGTGTACCGCGCCAAGCAGAAGATGCACATCGCGCGCCACATGGAGCGCATGCACCGCGAGGTGCACCTCAAGCCCGAGCAGTACATCAAGCAGGACAACGTGGACGCCTGTTCGTAGCCGTCTCGCCGCCTCGCCGCACCGCGTGTCGTTCTCCGTTCAAACTTTACTATTGCCACGGTCGTTTAGATACTCTTTGATAGCTCTATTTTTGAGAACAAATATTAAAATCGTTAGGGTAATGTTAAATTTAAAAGTTTACCGCGTATATAGTTAGAGATGTTAACGAATTCCCGAGTTATCCCAATTGTGATAAATGTGATGAAATCTCTCTTGTGATAGTGGCGTCAGACAGTCACGTTAGATGTAATCGCCGTCGGTGAGGTCAGGCGGTGCCTCGCATCGTTACCTACTCGAGTAGCGCGCGTGTCGACCTTGGTGAAGTTGAGCGACTACTGATAGTATTCTGGCGCGTTACCCTACCGTAGCGGCGCATGCAACTATTGCATTTATCCAGTATGTTAAGTCAACAGTGATTTTGTATAGTTACGGTTTTACTCTCTTTATATTTTGTACAGCATTTATATGTTAACTATCATTCCTGGTCCGTACTCGAGGCCGCGGTTGGAGTACGAGTTAGTTTTTTTAAATTTATTTTGTTACCAGTCGCAGTTACTATCTTCTCGATCAGAATTTATAGATTATAGTTCTTTATTATTTTGCTGAGTGTCGAGTTCGTGTCGTGTCATGTCTCGATACGTCCTAATCGTAGAAGGCGGCCCGCGAGCCCGTGACAGGATCGTCGTCGAACTTATCGAGCACGCGACCGTTGCTTAAGTTGCATACTGTTTATCATAGTTATAATGAAAATGAAGCTATTTTCGCTTAGTTAGCAAGCACTAGTTCTTTGCCATAAATGCATGTTCCATTATTATTGTAATACTCATAAGTTAATTTTTTTATTTCAGTTTATTTTTAGATCTCTTTACGTGTAATGCATTTATATTATTTTTAATGTAAGCTTGAGACGTTTCTGTAGTAAATGTTGAGATGAGATCGGTTATTACTGTAGTTCCTCGCGATATTTGTTAGAATATTGGATGTTATATTTGGGGCCAACGTTTGTGATTAAGTCAAGAGAGTGCCTTTAAACTGTTGTTGACTTGTTTGAAATTAGACACACTGCCATTAAGGTTTGTTAAAATTAATCGAGCACAATCATGTCGGTATATTGAGGGAAGTCCCGTTGTATCTTCCGCGTAGTCGATAAGTATTTTATACACATTACCATTTAGAAATTATTATAAGATAGGAAGCGGTAGGGTGTATGTAAAGTCATACGTGGAGGCTCCCGGCGAGGCGAGGCCCGAGGCCGAGCGCCGCGGCGGGAGGTGACTTTACCCACAAACTACCCGCTAGATATTATCCGCTGGAGTTACCATCAAACAATCAAAATGTAAAGTTCACAAAGTACAACCATATCAATCTTGTCAGTATAAAACTAAGTGCCTTCGAAAAGTTAGTCATTAGAGTTTATAATGTTTCACATTTATACAAACATTCGGTCAATCGATAATTTCTAGTAACTTATTCATGCTAAATTTTCTAGGTTGTGATTTTAATATTCGTTTTATAATGTCAGCCATTGTTCGCAAACGATTACGACACACATAGTGTCTATACACACTATGATATACTAATTTTACAATACTATGAACAAACATATTTTTATACACATTTAATACATAAATAGCTGTGATAAAGTTAATACGATACAGAAGTAGAAAGGAGGGGGGACGTTTAGACTAAGGGGTGGGGATACTTTGGTTACTTATAAAATTCTAGGGACTCTGTTAGGGACACTCGATTTGAATTTCAAGTAGTGTACTCATATCACAGTGTAAACACATTTAAGGGTGTTATTTACAAGTTGACAATATGAGTAGCACATAGCACATGTCTGCCACCCCGCCAAGCGACGCTCCGTAAATCAGTATGATGACCCATGTGATGTTACGAACAATACATAGTTACTTTTATTGTAATATAAATGACTACCTAGATTATTTGTAGCTATTGTAGATACGATTTACTGTTAATAAGAAGTTACAGTGATTAAAATGCATTTGATTGTATTTTTTATAACCTTTTTTGTATTTTTAATAAAGTTGCTATTCTTGGTACGTATTTGTTTTAATAAATGAATATATTTGTGATGGGCTAGTGTTTCACTCGATGATATGGAACATGGTTTATGTCCAATATCACTGCGTGTGACACGTGCATGAAGGAATTATGTTAATATAAAATGTTCAATTGGGACATTACTGTTATTTCAACGACTATATATATATATATATGTAACTAATAGTTGTATGCATAACAATGGTTGCATGCTACTTTAACTAGATATAAGGGAGCTAGTTTTAGATTAATACCAGTAGTATACGAGCAAATTAATGGGAGACATGGTGCATTTTCCTTAGCTTTTACGCGGTAGCACATTTCCTATCGGTGGCTTCGCTTCACTATACACGGTGGTAGCTGTTATGTGCACGTATTTATTTTTATTTGCGTTTTAATTTCAGTTGCACAGTTGTACACACCTTATATATTGAGTTACGGTACGCCCGGGTTGAGCAGCAGTAAAGCCGGGTGGACACTTTACGAATGTGTGGACTGCGGGAATAAATACAAACACAAGGGCTCGCTCCAGCGGCACATTAAGTACGAATGTAGAAAACAGCCAAGTTTCAAGTGTCCGTACTGTGTGTACAGAGCTTACCAGAAACACAATCTGTTGCTTCACGAACGACATCTACACAAAGATATGCCGGAGAAGGTGGATTTCGTGTCGGAATGACCCGCCGCTAAAGGCTTCCAATGTCAGTACTATTGAATCATACAATTACTAACTTTCAAGACTACCCTCGATTAATGCATTAACGATGCACTACTCACAAGACCTAACGTGTTATTTTCCTACAGAAAATATACTTATTTTCTTTAATCTCGGCATAACAGTTCACTAATATTCCGTCAGAAATGTATAATTTACATGTTAAATCTGTACATATGTGTCATATTTTTTGCCCATAGACAATTGCATGCCTTCAAAAATACAGAGTAGGATGCTAAACACACTGCTTTAGGCTTGTAAATGAAACATTACTACCCGTGGGTTTAGAATGGCTATACTAACTCCTACGTTAACACGACCAACACATGCTCTAAGATTTAACCCTTATGTTCCACTAATACCTACATACTATTATATGTTATAAGCTTCACTTAGCAGCATGCTTTTTATTCTAAGCCAATGTCATCTATTTCGTGTACGATTTCACTGTTAATTTCATCACTTCCATTAATTACTAACATTTTGCGACTAAAACTATGAGAAATATTGATATTTGCAATATGTTATTCTGTTACAGCCGTTACTGGTATGAAGGGAAACGTCTGGACCTTATACTTAATCAAGACTTCAAACAAATTAAGAGATTGGTGTGAAACTAAAGATAATTTAAACTGCAATGTTGGAATACATCCTGAGCAATTATATTTTTACCAAAGAATTTCGAGTGAAAGTCGACACGTTTGTTAATAGATCTTGCCTTTATTTTTTACAGATACGTATCATGTATATTATACACTAGTTGAAATCGTTGAACTAAACGAGTTTACATTGTTTACGAAATACATCGGAGGTTAAAACGGTTCGAAGGAAAAGTTCTCAAAGAAGTCATTTTTTTTTACTCATCAAGGAATGATTTTACTCATGTGTGTATTTAAGGCATATCCGACTAGTGTTGTACCCGTTGGGATCCCTCATATTTAATGAGAATAAGTACTTATTAGTAAAGAAATATTAGTGTGACAAGACAGTTTTCTGGGAGCGTCGACGACATTGGGAGCTTTTTCTTCTACCATTTAATAATAATACCGATAAAACAAGATTAAAAACATACTCTGGCTTCGAGAATGATCACGATAGTATTGTGGAAGAGATAATGTGATCGAAGCTAGCTCTACATAGGAAAGCTGCCGTGCTGTTGATTAGCGTAACTATTTATAATAGTGCTTGATTGTTTTACATTATATTACTGTTAAAATTGGTAATGAGTGTGTTGGCAGAGAGCACTATCGATAAGTAGACTTTCTCTATCTCATCGTCCGTTTTTGACCTGATAAATTGACTTCAAGATAAACGAAATCCTATTTTACAATTCTAATTTTATTGATTTGACGAGTTTTTTTTTAATATTTTTAAAAAGTGTATTAATCAAGAGTATTATACCGTAACCATAAACAATTTTCAGTTAATTTCCTGATAATAGACAAGTATTCTATTTACTTCGTTAAATTTTAACTGCAGTAGAGTACGGAGTTTAATTTCGAGCTAATACCGTACGAATATTTTGTGTGTATGTTAAACAAATTATTATTATTGAATACTCCTTTATTTCTAGCACTAAATTCGGCTTCGTTCGGGTTGAATGATATTTTTCACAATATCTCATAGAACGTATAGTTGCTAAGCATAAAATCGTTAATTTTATTTGAAAGTGTGGAAAAAAAACCTTGTTTTCTTCTCATATTTAGTTTAAGTAGACTAATTTATACAACATATGACGACATTAGCACTACGGTTAAGTAGAGGGCAGTCTGGTCTTCCAATTCCAGGAAGGCAATTTTTAACTGTTTATTTGTTGACACCAGGACGGCAACTCATGTAATTCTCTCTACACGCTGTAGTGTTTGTGACGTCAGCTAATGCCGTGATGGTATTTTTGGGTCTCAAACGACTCTACACTGATAAAAGAGCCTTAAGTTACCAAAAATAAACGATACCTTTGAAATAGACGTAAATGGGTAAGCCTACGTATTATTTTCTGTGTCAAATATAATAATGAAAGACATTGAGCTGTTAGCATATTATACTAAAAAGAGAGCGACAAGTTCACTAGTTCACTGATTCGCGGGTAACTTTGGACAGTGGACTTATAATTATAATTATTATTTTTAAATCGATACCTACGAATGATACAGCTCGTGTATGGCAGCTTTGTTTAAAAATATATCGATCCTGTTTATTAATATGATGTAAGTTTCCTACAATATTTATATACGTAAGACAACAGTGTTTTTCGTTAAATTATACAAACTAGAGCATAATAATATTAATAGATTGTTATATTTTCTTGTTCTTGTTATTAATGTTTGTTTAGTGTGTGTTCCTTGTTACCAAAGAAAATTTATTTCTGCTAGTAAATTGTAACAGAAAAGTGTATTATTGTAAAGCACAGTATTTCTATTGAAATATATATTTTTTGCATTTGTTACTGTTAATAAGTTACCTTAAAGAGTTCAAATTTTGAATGATGCAATATGTAAACCAAAGAATCTTCCAGTCGATTCTTAGCCATAATAAGAAATCAGTGCCTTAAATATTTACTATATACCTAATATTTTAAGTAAATTATTACGGTTATTTAATATTAAGTTTTTAATCAACTAGCGTCTTAGGGTACCTGAGGCACTACGGGGCAACGAGGCGACAATAACCAGTTTTTAGTTGATAATTGTTTGTGTGAACTTTTGAATATTCTGCAATATCTAAGAGCATTAAGGCAACGTAGTGTGAGGTGTCCCTATATGCTAGGCAGGCTTTGTATCGTCAAAGCGCAATGTAATGAGTGTTCATCGTATGAGTTTAGTTTAGAATTATAATTTTGTCATAAATAAAGTTTAACCTAGACACCCACCAACAAATTAGTTTAGATATTAATATAATTGGTGGTTTATTATCTGACCCTCACATATATTTTAGGTAAATTATGAACTATAATGATAGTTATGTACTCGTGTAATATTATAACCAAGACATTGGTTTTTAAATGTTAACTGAACGCCAAAGCAAATAATTTGTATTTTTATAATTCGATTGTAATATGCTGTTGACGATCGATTATAATGTCATTAAAAGAATATTTTATTGTATCGATATTAGTTCCTTATCAATCTTAACGTACAAACGTAAACTGCAGTATTGTTTTTTTTTTTAATATTCAATAGCCAAGTACTTGTTGATCTTTTGTTAAATAGATTCTATTCAGTAATTGAGTCGCTACACGTGGATATTACAATATAGTGAGACCAGCACAAAGTAATGTTAAATATTATTAATGTTTGAAGTATTTTTATTTTGTTTTTCAGTGAAGTTGAGTGTGTTTGGTTTGTTCTTTTTTAGTTGGATTATGCATGTGAATAAATGTTCTTGATTCAATAAACTTCTAGTTTGTTTGAGATATTCCTATACCTGATCTTCAAAATTGTAATTAAATTCATAGCTAGGTAGGTAGTGTTACTCGTGTAAATATACGCGTGAACGGGCATCGAACGCGTTAACTATATAGTAATATTATTTAATTGTGAAAACAGATTATCTTCGTCTGTTAAGTAAATTAAAAATTACTACAAAGTTAGCGCGTTCTTTTATGAAGTAAGCGCTCTAGTAACGACTAAGAAAAAGAATCAGGTCATAATCTCATTGTTGCAGGTGATGTGGATTTCTTTAAAACAATGATGCAAAACATGTTGCCGATGCCAATGAAGACAAAAAACTATTGGTCGCAATACGATATGAGTTTCGAGTGCGAGAAGTGTAAACGGAAGTATCGACACAAAAGTACCTACAGAAGACACGTAACGTATGAGTGCGGCAAAGAACCAATGTTTCGATGTCCATTTTTAGATTGCACTTACAAAGCGTATCAAAAAACTCACACGGACGCTCACATTAAGACGAAACACAAATTAATGACGCTAGAATATAAACGATGATGGACATGTTATACATGAAAGTATTAAGAATTGTGATATTAAAAATTAATTTATTTTTAAATATCTACTGAAGTTTTATTTAGCCTCTACATAGTTTGTTTAAACACTGAATTATGCCACCAAGTTGTCAGTGCTACCAAAGAATAAAAACAGAAAATTCAAGCAAAAAGAGGTTCAGAATAAAGTTTTGAAAAAGCCGCCAAGTTGTCAGTGCTATCAAAGAATAAAAACAGAAAATTCAAGCAAAAAGAGATTCAGAATAAAGTTTTGAAAAAGCCGCCAAGTTGTCAGTGCTACCATAACTGATCAAGACTATTTTGATTTAAGTTAAGAATATGCTAAATTCTGTTAAAAATGTTTCTTAATAATACTGTAACTTTTTGCGGTGTAATCAACCTTCAAAAGTGACTATATTGTGAAATTTAAGAGATTGGATTCCTATTATACAAAGCTTCAACAGGAGGCAACACCAGAAACAATGTCAGCTGTCGTCTGTCACATTCAGCAGCTGTCAATTACGAAAAGAGATTCTTGTAGTTATCTTGCAAAATGATTTAATTTCTTATTATTATATCACAAACATTAAAAATTAACCATGAACAGGTTAATGTGTTTAAATCGATGCTACATTACTACAGTTAGAAGTAATTTTATTTCAAGTCCACCAATATTATATCCAAAACGTCCTACAATATGTAATTTGTTTACTTCTCGTGGAGCCCATGATCAGAGGCACAAGATCAGGTCGACACTTAACTATATGATAGCGGTTGGTGTTATGACAGTAGGTTTAAGTTACGCCGCAGTACCTCTGTACAGGATATTTTGTCAGGTGAGATAACCTATATCTAAAATATTGATACAAAAAACTTTAGAGTTATTTTAGTTATTAATTGTTACTTATACAAATATTAAGTGTTAGAACCACTAAATATTTTTCAGGTTTCCTTTGTTTTGAACACACCGCATATTTATTATGACTTCTTACATTTCATTGATTTTGATTTATTTATTTAATTAAGGCTTACAGTTATGGAGGCACAACAGGACTAGTGGAGTCAGATGACATTGTCAGCAACATGACAGCTGTTAAGAATAGACCCGTCAAGATCCGATTCAACGCTGACACAGCTTCATCAATGCAGTGGAATTTTAAACCTCAGCAGCGTGATATCACAGTTAGTAATATTTGACTATCGGGATCGTTGAGGCAGGAAGTTCTTTGAGTGATGATAAGCCAAATCAGTCCATGTTCACCAAGACGGACTAACTAAAGGACTGGTTGATTGACCATAAACAGTATTATCTACTCATGATATGGTTTTTGCATCTGCTTGAGTGGTTTGACATTATATTTTTTTTTTAAACTCTAAAGTAAGGAATATTCACATACCTACTATATTTTAACACAGGAGTTTTTACCTTAAAAAAAATTCTGAATAAACACTATAATAGAATAAATTTTCTAGAAGAAAATATTCAAAATTAAAATAGGAGTTCATTTAAAATTAAATTTATAGACTAAAGAGCCCTTATTGTTGTACTTACCAGGTAGTGCCAGGTGAGACGGCACTAGCTTTCTACACAGCTCGCAATCCCACGGACAAAGCGGTCACTGGGATAAGCACTTACAATGTTATACCGTTTGAGGCTGGACAGTATTTCAATAAGATTCAGTGCTTCTGCTTTGAGGAACAACAACTTAATCCACATGAACAGGTATTACTATTATTATAAACAAGAATTAAATGAGTATAAATGGAATATTTGTGTAGGAGCCATGCTGATTTCAGCAAGAAAGGACTGGCTTGTACCCTCTCAAAGAAGACCAAGCTATATGTCACCATCAAGCTACCACCTATACTCACCAACAAAAGACAACAGCACAGTTGCTGTTGTCTTAGCGTCGTCATTTGTTGGCGAGTGTGAAACTGGAGGGCCCTTAGTGCAGGGGTACCAGTTACTGTGGAAAACCTGTGAGCCTTACACCGACACAATGACTATCATGTCTTTTACTTCCTCAAGTGGGGCATGAAAAAGCATCTCACTAGGCCATCATAGTGTGGGGCACTGCATTGTCTGCATTTAATGAGTATGGCAACCACGACTTTTTCACGAGACACGAGACGACAGACACGAGACACGAGATTCTATTCATACTTTCCATCAGGCAGAGTAGAGTCACTTTGGCAGGCCCTTTTAATTAAAAAAAAAGAATTGAAAGATAAATGCTATGGTTTACAATATTACGGGTATTTCAAGTAATTTCAAAACAACATCAGATAAGAGGCGCAAAGGTCAGTTACGATCTACACTTATTTTCACAGTTGCAATAAAAGATTTCCTTGTGGCAATCATGTTCAAACTAGTCCTAGTGAGCTCAAACATGTCTTATTTAGTTAATCTTTCACTTTTTATAACATGTCTAACAAGCAGTATAGATTTGTCCTGTTTGTACCATATTGTTTTCAATCATATGTTTTGTATTTACAGGTAGATATGCCAGTATTCTTTTATATAGATCCAGAGTTTACTGATGACCCCAAGATGGAGTATGTAGACGAAATAGTTCTCTCGTACACATTCTTCGAAGCTAAAGAGGGCTTGAAACTGCCTGTTCCTACCTATGTGAAGAAATAAACGTAGCTTCAGTACAAACCACGGAATTATTTACACTCATTTATAATGTAATAATTATAAGATTGATGATATATAACATCTCGTGAAAAATGTAGTGTTAGTGCCATAGTTACCAGATGATCAGCTTAAACTATCGAATCTAAGAACTCTGGTGTGGACTTACAACTCAGATTGGTCAGTGAATTTTATTAAAAAAAGTAAGAGCTAATAAAAACTGTTTTTAGTAAGTCTACATTATCATTGGTATGCAGTTCTCGCATCAGTAAAATTATATGTAAATCTGAAAAAAATGTAAAAAATAATCTATTAACTTCCATATTAACGGTTAAAAGTATTTTTACGAGGGCTATGTTTTAAAATATTCAAACGAGTTGCCTGTAAAACGTCAGATACGCCAAATATCGTTAAATTGCCCCATAATTGGTAGATGACAATAGGAAGTCATTTATATAATATAAAATGTCAAATGTAAATCAAATGGTTTATGAATTTACGCGCGAAAATTTAAAAATGGAACAAGGAAATTATTTTTATCAACTTCAAATGTTACGTTGTATTATAATTATTGAAGTATTAATAGACTTGTGTTGAAAGAATTTTCATAATTCTTATAATTATTATAGTGTTAGTGAGTGTTACATTTTGTAATTAATAGTCTTGTTAAGTTTATTTTTGCATTAAATAGCTGCCAAATAGGTGGGAGCGTTTGTTTTCCGTCGTTGTTTCATTTCTTTTAATTTTATTTATATGTTAGTAGCTATTTATCACATAATTTAATTTTAATTTTTGAGTTTGAGCAACAATTTTTTTTGTACTTCACAAAACTGAATGATGCACAGTCCAAAACTAGGATTTTACCATCGCGTTGTTAGTCGTACTTTTTAGAAGTTAGACGACAAGCATACCTACAATGTGTTATTTTTTTTTTCTTTAGAAAAAAATTTAAAATTTAAAAACGATCAGTTTCAATTCTATAGGATTGTCAATCAAACAGAAAAATCCACTAATTATATAAAGTTTTTATTTTAAGGGCCTAGTTGTTGCAGGGTGGGTTAATAATTCGTTAACATTTGAATCTAACATCCATAAACCTGTTACGGGAGGTCTTGGGACCGATGCCACTGGAATTTGGGTACAATCGTAACACATGGTTTCAACAAGATGGAGCCACTTGTCATACATCCAATGACTCCCAACCGGTGTTTCCGGAAAGCTAATTTCCAGACGAAGCGACATTCCATTCTATTCCATTTGTTATTTATTATTATATTTACTACGACAACTAAAAGAAAAATCAGCGAAGAGATGTCGGCGATGTGGCGATAATTTTGCCGATGAGTATTCGAATATTTCGGTATTCGCTTAGAAGAGTGCAAATGTCGAAACGGTGGTAATTAAGACGACGTAATTTTTAAAAAATAAATGGCAACTAATTAGATTTTCACGTTAAATAAATCATTCGTTCAATTTAACAAAATCTATATGCAGTAGTCGGACTGTCAACCGAACTACTGCTCCCAGACCACTAATATTAGTTATGTTTGCATGTATTCTGTCCACGTAATTAAACAACAAGATTTTAAATTAACAAGTTTATTGCACTGAGAAATTTTCATCTGGCGGAGCAGTGTGAAGGAATTGTGTATTAGACCTTGATGGCGGCGGTCACGGGGTACCCGCGGCGAAGTCCCATACATTGGTCTCTGTCTATAAATAGTGTCGTAGTTTTGGACCTCAGCTCTCCTTCGAGTCCAGCGCGGACTCCTAGCAGGGTCTGGTGAGTTCCTTCCGCTGTGGCGATCTTAGACCGAAGAGACTCCATCGTTTCTTGAAGGTCGCACACTTCTTTGATCAGCCTGTTCAACAAGAAATGATATGCAAAATGTTTTTGATTTCAATACAGTTCAGTATGGTAATTGTCAGGTATGTTGGAATTTTGCACGTGAAAACTTGATCTAGAGATTGTCCAATAATGTGTAGCTATCTATCAAGAAGCATATTTTAGCCATTAATTGCAAGAATGAGGCGGTTTAAAAGCTAGTTTCCAGACGATATTTGTAAATGATGATCATGAGTGATTAAATGTGCGGGACGAAGTATTAATCATCTACCTAATCTGGGCTTCGTCACGACACTTCTCTAAATGTGGTCTGTTGGTCCTCGCCTGCAGACGAGTGTGAGCTACTTTCATCGGTTGAAGCTTATCTTCGATCGCCTTGTTCAGCATTTCTAAAGTCTTCTCGATGTCGAAGATTTCTTGCTGGATCTGAAAGTGTTTATGCATAAAAGCGTGTTAGGCTTGTAAGAAGTCCTTCAATGTCGAATCACTTTTCATAGCTTTCACTTTTTTCTCTTGCAATCTTAAAATACAAGAAAGCTACCAAGATGCCGTCACATCAGGAGAAGGCTACCTGACTAGCCATTCCCGGCCACAGCTTCAGAGGCAAAGTGTAATTTTTAAAAGACCGATATAACATTTATTTGGGTAGAACAAAGTGAAGAATATGAAGAGAAAAAATGTAGCACAACACTGCCATCATGTCACATCATGAGTAAAACCGAGTGAAACTTAAATCAATCTCTTAAGAGGTGATGATTTCAGAAGAGCGCACGTGTTTCCCTCCCACTACGATCCCGGGTCCTTTAAGCGGGGCGTGTAAACGCATCTCTCCTGGCCGCCATAGCGTGGGTCGCCATACTGCACTGTCTTCATTCGCAGTGAGTACGGCGACCACCGCTCTTGGATTCTATTCATGCTTACCATCAGGCAGAATAGAGTCACTTTGGTAGGTTCCTTACTTAAAACAAAAAACGTTAAACGCTTGTATGTAAATATTGTAAAGATTCTCATTGGTGTTTATTTTCTAGTATTTTGATTTCTTAAAATTGCTTAAAAATAATTTTATAGGCTTATTTACATTGCTTGTTTGCTACTTGAATTCCAATGAGAGTTGTTTATCGTAGAGGTATTCGATCTTAAAATATAAATAAACCGTAGGTCAATGCTGTCACACTATAAAAAGAAAAATTGTAAAAATGAACAAGTAAAGAAAACCGGATACCTTGTGCAGATGTAGTTGCAACTTGTTTTTGATTTCGATGGTTTCTGCGATACGTCTCGTGAACGCACTGTTGGTGTTGCTCCATTGATCCCAAATTTCAGTAGCAGATACGTTGATCAGATTTTCCGTGTCTGTTATACGTCAAAAATAATTTTCACTCGTATTAGAAATGATTAGTCTTTCGATTTACATCAGATGGACCTAATTTGACTAACTATTGTAACACCGAAATCCACCTAGGCAGATACGGTCAACTAATTTCTGGAATACGTACAATATCCTATCAAGAATTGCACGGACAATGAAGTACATAGTTATAGAGTGTCAAAAAGTTGTGAAGTACACATGTAAGAGCCGAGAGTCACATGCAGCCACATACCAGAGAGCATCTGTGTGGCCTTGGCCCTCTCGGACTGCGAGCGCTGCAGCGTGGCGGCGCTGGCGGCGGCCCACTTGGCCGTGTCACACACCGTCGGGTCGTAGCGCTCGATACCGGCGTAGAATTGCAGGCCCTGGGGACACAACATACAAATACCTTTATTGAACTAATATTTATCTTTTACGAAAGAGAGCACGTTACAACCATCTACCTCAGTGGCGGATTAGCCACGTATCAAATGTTATGGGCTCCGTGCATTTGGGAGCCCAGTTTACCAACGTTATTAAAAAACATCTACTCGTTGTTAAAATTTATTAGAATAATCACCAAATTTCACGGTTTCATGGCGCAATACATTGAAAGTCATGCTGGCAGTGACGGCCACAGGCATTGCGACGGGGTCTCGCAACTGACAACAATTCTAAGGCCGCGTATAATCTACGTTAAGTGGTAAGTGACTACTTCATTGCGAGGTTCTTCTTTTTAGTGTCGTGATCACATTTGAAAAAATAACGCAAAGCATACTTCTCTAATATAAAACCATAAGCTGACGACAGTTGACACTGAACGTTTGTCAGAATGACAGATGAATTCAGAGGCCGTCTTCGGGGGTGGGGAACAGAATAAACTGCCTGGGGCCTCGCCCTTTTTTTTCTATGTTAAGAGCCTGCCACAGTGACTCTATTCCGCCTGATGGAAAGCATGAATAGAATCCAAGAGTTGTAATCACCATACTCATTGCAAATGCAGACAATGCAGTATGGAGACCCACACTATGGCGGCCTTGTGAGATGCTTTTTCACACCCCGGTTGGGGACATAAAAGGCATGACAGTGATCGTGACAGTGTAAGGCTTACACAGTTACCACGATAGCTGTCATCCCTGCATCAATGGGCCTCCGGTCTCACACTCACCAACGAAACGACAACAAGGATGCTGGCACTTTAGGTTGGTCTTTTGTGGGAGAGTGGTACTGCCCCGGTCGAGCCGGCCCGCTCGTGCTGAAATCAGCGTGGCTCTACTACCTTACGTTACGTTACGTTACTTTACCTATTCGCTACATTCCAAAGTGGGCTTTCAGTTCAACTGCCGTCGGCTTATGATCTCATGATCGAGCAGCAATATATCCGGCGCTTTGCAATGCTACAACTGCCTGGGTTCTCAGAATGATCTATCCAGCGGATGAAATAAAAACAGGATATCCTCGAACGTATATTATAAACACTGCTATATGCAGGAGGTCGTAACATTTATAATGCCCGGTGTAAGACGTGGTAGTTAAATCACATTTTTCTACTTGAATTATTGAGCAATTACTCTGCTTATCACTCCTAAAGTCAATACTTTGAAATGTTATCTTTAAGATGACTACTTAAGTCCTTAGAAAATTTTTAAATTAACGAATTTGCCTGACGAGTAGAACATCAGATATATACAACACTAACCTTGGAGTAGTTGTTGAGTTGGTGGCACATGGAGTCAATGCCGAGCGCGTACTCCTTGTTGCGCATGTCCGTCTCCAGCTCGTGTTGTGTCGCACGACAGTTCTTCGACTGCTCACGTACCTGCCAACGTACACAGCAACTTCACTATTCATTTTAATTGATATAAAGCCTAACTGGGTTCCTAATATGCACTTCAGGTAGAGTTTTCACATACAAAACTTGATTTTTAAATAATTCTTATCTATTCTCTTTGCGTGATCGCGATCGATGCGAACTATTTTGTGAATGAACTATAATCACGGAAATGTCTTAGTATGTTAAATATGTTCGACGTATTCCCAAATTTACCTCTAACCGAAAGGTATTTGCTCTGACAATTATACTCCCACCATAAATGTGGCCATTGTACCGGAACAAAAAATTAAAAAAAATCCAATGTTAGCAGTTCTTGTAAAACAGTTTAAATAAAATATACCTTAAAAAAACTAAAAAAATACCCTTACAAACAAGCAAATATACAGTTGAAGCTAATAAAAGTCCGTTAAAATGAAGATTGAGTGAGTTGTATGAGATGTGTATTAATTTTATACACTAAGCTACTAATTTTATACACTAAAAAAGGGGGAATCCAGTTGATTCCCCCTTTTTTCTTTTCCTGCGCGGTAATCCCCCCGGATAACACCTACTGGTTATGTCGGACTCGAACCGACCAAAAACCGCACGCCGTCTCAAGTACCAGTAGCCGGAGAACCAAGTGCACCCTAGAAAGGATTTCCCCTGCATTTATATCTCTATTGCAGAAATTAGAGAATAAGACAAGTAACCTTTTCAAGCATGCTCCGGAATTTGTCCTGACACTCCCGCAGTATGGCCACCTCTTTTAAAAGAGACTGTTCTACGGCATCGTGAACCTGTTCCAAACCTGAAGTACAACGATTTATTATGATATCAAATAACCTTCTGATGTAGGCGTATAGCTGGTATAAGGTTAACGCGTCCAAAAACACAGACAAATTTAGTATAAAGTATGTTATTATATATATATATATATAAATAAGAATTATAACGGCTAGTTTCATCACTTCCTGATAAAATTTCATATAAGGTCGCGGAAGTTGCTGGAAGTGGGCGGCACGAGACCGGCTGTTGTGGAAAACCTTGAGGGAGCCTATGTCCAACAGTGGAAGTCTTTTGGCCGAGATGATAATGATGATGATGTTGATGATGACATAGTTCTCGTAGGATTTTAATGTTAACGTGAGAAATCCAGGATAAAAAGTAGCTAATACATTCAATCTCCTCTATCTCCAAGTGAAAGGTCCATTAAAATCGATTCAGCGGTTCAGACAAAGAGACAGACAAAAATTTAAAAAAAAAGGTAGTTTATGTTGCTGTATAGTGTAAAGAGCTGTTTGCACTTAAAAAAACAGTTTTTTTTAACTATTGACTTGCATGACAAGTTTATTTATACGAGTATGTATTGATAAAGATTGTAGATATATATATTTTATCTGACATAATATATCTGTGGCATAACCTTTTGGTTGTAATATTTCTATCCAATCTCAAGTCTACACTAGTTTATCAGGGACTTTATCAGCAAGTGGTGAAACTGACTTTAAGTGTTATAACAAGTAATTTGTGATGTTATTTGAAATATCCTAGTCTCTTGGTGACTTTCAGTACTGACCGAGTTTCAAAACCCGTTGTTCACCAATGAGGAAAAAACATCGAGTCACTGCTGTACTTTTGGAAGTCAATGAAGGGGTGATTAGTCTACATCGTTGTTTTTAGTGTTCGGTTACCCTGTCTCTTCTCCCGATGGTAGAGACACTCCTGCACGATGTGCAGAGGCCCCTCGATCCCTGCTATAGCTCTCTCTAGTTGTCGTCGTGTGTCGTTCAATTTTTCGCAAGTGGCTACCAATCGCTCCATTTCTATTGATACCTGCATACAAATATATATTATAAAGGCTTCGAATTACCAAAGACGATTACATACACCTGGATTATCTCAATGGTAATAAACAGTTTTACTTATAAGAAAAAAATACCGACAGTTTCAATGTTATAACATGTACCAATAATTACTATGACTATTAAGAAACAACATGAATTTTGTAAGTTGTATGTGTGTTGAGAAATAAACGGCTGCGTCATTTTAGAATTGATTTAAATGTGACCCTGACCAACATTATTATCAGTGAAGTCATCGATATGACGGCAGTTATTTATGTATTTATTTATTTATTTACACTTTATGCACTTTGTACAGCGGCGGACTTAATGCCCAAGGCATTCTCTTCCAGTCAACCTTAAGGTGGTATAGAAATATTGTAAGGGAGGTGCACAGCGGTTTTATTGACAATTAAGATATATAATATATGAGTACGTATACATTTTACAGTTAACTCAATGTCATCGTATTCTGTAATATACCATCGTAAAATTCTAAAGCATATTGTCTTGTCGATTACTAATCCTCAGGGTAAAACTGTTCACCTAATCCTTATCAACTCAACTTGACTTACAACAATTGGCAAAGTGATCATTTTGCATTCAACTAACGATATCAAATCATCAAGAAGAGCAATATACACTCACCTCATTCCTCCAAAAAGTGGTATCAGTGATTCGCTCACCAATCCTCCTTCCAGAATCCCTCTGACCTTGTGTACCAATCTCGTCAGTTTCTCTAAAAAGACCATAAAAGATTAATTCCTATTCCAAAAAGTAATTTAAAAATACCGTAGACTTAAGTCCATATGTATGTCCAACCAGTTCTAAAACTCGCCTTAACATCCTCATGATATCATTTCTGACACGTTCAGAGAAGTTCCTTTTGGCATCAGACTCATTGTAGTTCTTAATACTGTTCTGGTTCCACTCATACTGGGTGTATCTTGTGTACAGGGCAGCCCTGGCCGCGTGTTCAGGGCTCCGGTCGAATCCAGTCACCAAGTTAGGGAAGCGAAGGGGCTCCGCTGCCATACCAGAAGGTGTGTAACAAGGGTCTACCATCGTGTTTGTGATGGGTAACGACGGCCTGTGAAAAAATAACATGCCTTATTTAAGTCAACGTAATATCTTAAGCCTTATACTCCCTATTAATACACATTATATTACTAATATTTATATACTTATATATACTTTGTTTTCTTTTTATATATATTACCCTCATAGATTACCGCAGCTCGAACATGAAAAGTAGGCTTTTATTGAATTTATATTTCAATTCTATTCTTCTGACAATGATATAGTTTTTTACAAATGCTTTAACTAAGATATTAAACACAGATTTGGGGAACCCAGGACTATGCACTATAAATCTTTCATTTGTAAACAATTTCAATGGTTAGTAGAATTTTGTAACTCAAATAGATTTAGATTTTTAGAGATTGAAGAAATTCATGCCCTAAGCTTAAACCTAACCGAAAATCAGGATTGCTCGATCATCTACCGAAGATGCACCGCTCTACGAAGTAACTAATGCTGTATCATAATATAACTTGCTCTCGCTCGCTTGAACTAGCGGGACTCAGTTCCGACTCACTGGAACTAGCGGCACTCAGTTACGACTCGCTGGAACTAGCGGTACTCAGTTCCAACTCACTGGAACTAGTAACACTCAGTTCCGACTCACTGGAACTAGCAGTACTCAGTTCCAACTCACTGGAACTAGTAACACTCAGTTCCGACTCACTGGAACTAGTGGCACTCAGTTCCTACTCACTGGAATTAGTGGCACTCAGTTCCTACTCACTGGAACTAATGGCACTCAGTTCCCACTTACTGGAACTAGCGGCACTCAGGTTCTACTCACTGCAACTAGCGGTAATTAGTTCCGACTCACTGGAACTAGTAGCACCCAGTTCCGACTCGCTGGGACTAGCGGCACTCAGTTCTGACTCGCTGGAACTAGCGGCACTCAATTCTGACTCGCTTGAACTAGCGGCACTCAGTTCCGACTCGCTGGAACTAGCGGCACTCAGTTCCAACTCGCTAGAACTAGCAGTACTCAGTTCCAACTCACTGGAACTAGTGACACTCAGTTCCGACTCACTGCAACTAGTGGCACTCAGTTCCGACTCACTGCAACTAGTGGCACTGAGGTCCTGCTCACTGCAACTAGCGGCGCTCAGTACCGACTCACTGCAACTAGCGGCGCTCAGTTCCGACTCACCAGCACTAGCGGCACTCAG
Organism: Hypercompe scribonia; assembly: GCA_949316085.1. Lineage (NCBI taxonomy): Eukaryota > Metazoa > Arthropoda > Insecta > Lepidoptera > Erebidae > Hypercompe > Hypercompe scribonia. The sequence continues at coordinate 1,188,956 of OX438983.1, forward strand.
TTCCTACTCACTGGAACTAGTAGCACTCAGTTCCGACTCACTGCAACGAGCGACACTCAGTTCCGACTCACTGCAAATAGCGGCACTCAGTTCCGACTTACTGCAACTAGCGGCACTCAGTTTCGACTCCCTGAAACTAGTGGCACTCAGTTCCTACTCACTGGAACTAGTGGCACTCAGTTCCGACTCACTGCAACGAGCGCCACTCAGTTCCGACTCACTGCAACTAGCAGCACTCAGTTCCAACTCACTGCAACTAGCGCCACTCAGCTCCAACTCAATGGTACTAGTGACACTCAGTTCCGACTCACTAAAACTAGTAGCATTCAGTTTCGACTCACTGCAACTAGTGGCACTCCGTTTCGATTCACAGCAACTAGCGGTAATCAGTTTCAACTCGCTGGAACTAGCAGTACCCAGTTCCGACTCGCTGGAACTAGCGGCACTCAGTTCCGACTCACTGGAACTAGTGGCACTCAGTTTCGACTCACTGCAACTAGCAGCACTCAGTTCCGACTTACTGGAACTAGTGACACTCAGTTTCGACTCATTGGAACTAGTGGCACTCAGTTTCGACTCACTGCAACTAGTGGCACTCAGTTCCTGCTCACTGCAACGAGTGGCACTCAGTTCCGACTCACTGTAACTAGCGGCACTCAGTTCCAACTCACTGCAACTAGCGCCACTCAGCTCCAACTCAATGGTACTAGTGACACTCAGTTCCGACTCACTAAAACTAGTGGCACTCAGTTTCGACTCACTGCAACTAGTGGCACTCCGTTTCGATTCACAGCAACTAGCGGTAATCAGTTTCAACTCGCTGGAACTAGCAGTACCCAGTTCCGACTCGCTGGAACTAGCGGCACTCAGTTCCGACTTACTGGAACTAGTGGCACTCAGTTCCGACTCATTGCAACTAGCAGCACTCAGTTCCGACTTACTGGAACTAGTGACACTCAGTTTCGACTCATTGGAACTAGTGGCACTCAGTTTCGACTCACTGCAACTAGTGGCACTCAGTTCCTGCTCACTGCAACTAGCGGCGCTCAGTACCGACTCACTGCAACTAGCAGCGCTCAGTTCCGACTCACCAGCACTAGCGGCACTCAGTTCCTACTCACTGGAACTAGTAGCACTCAGTTCCGACTCACTGCAACGAGCGACACTCAGTTCCGACTCACTGCAACTAGCGGCACTCAGTTCCAACTCACTGCAACTAGCGCCACTCAGCTCCAACTCAATGGTACTAGTGACACTCAGTTCCGACTCACTAAAACTAGTAGCATTCAGTTTCGACTCACTGCAACTAGTGGCACTCCGTTTCGATTCACAGCAACTAGCGGTAATCAGTTTCAACTCGCTGGAACTAGCAGTACCCAGTTCCGACTCGCTGGAACTAGCGGCACTCAGTTCCGACTCACTGGAACTAGTGGCACTCAGTTTCGACTCACTGCAACTAGCAGCACTCAGTTCCGACTTACTGGAACTAGTGACACTCAGTTTCGACTCATTGGAACTAATGGCACTCAGTTTCGACTCACTGCAACTAGTGGCACTCAGTTCTAGCTCACTGCAACGAGGGACACTCAGTTCCGACTCACTGCAACTAGCAGCACTCAGTTCCGACTTACTGCAACTAGCGGCACTCAGTTTCGACTCCCTGCAACTAGTGGCACTCAGTTTCTACTCACTGAAACTAGTGGCACTCAGTTCCGACTCACTGCAACGAGGGGCACTCAGTTCCGACTCACTGCAACTAGCAGCACTCAGTTCCGACTAACTGCAACTAGCGGCACTCAGTTTCGACTCCCTGCAACTAGTGGCACTCAGTTCCTACTCACTGCAACTAGCGGCGCTCAGTACCGACTCACTGCAACTAGCAGCGCTCAGTTCCGACTCACCAGCACTAGCGGCACTCAGTTCCGACTCACCAGCACTAGCGGCACTCAGTTCCTACTCACTGGAACTAGTAGCACTCAGTTCCGACTCACTGCAACGAGCGACACTCAGTTCCGACTCACTGCAACTAGCGGCACTCAGTTCCAACTCACTGCAACTAGCGCCACTCAGCTCCAACTCAATGGTACTAGTGACACTCAGTTCCGACTCACTAAAACTAGTAGCATTCAGTTTCGACTCACTGCAACTAGTGGCACTCCGTTTCGATTCACAGCAACTAGCGGTAATCAGTTTCAACTCGCTGGAACTAGCAGTACCCAGTTCCGACTCGCTGGAACTAGCGGCACTCAGTTCCGACTCACTGGAACTAGTGGCACTCAGTTTCGACTCACTGCAACTAGCAGCACTCAGTTCCGACTTACTGGAACTAGTGACACTCAGTTTCGACTCATTGGAGTTAGTGGCACTCAGTTTCGACTCACTGCAACTAGTGGCACTCAGTTCCTGCTCACTGCAACGAGGGGCACTCAGTTCCGACTCACTGCAACTAGCAGCACTCAGTTCCGACTTACTGCAACTAGCGGCACTCAGTTTCGACTCTCTGCAACTAGTGGCACTCAGTTTCTACTCACTGAAACTAGTGGCACTCAGTTCCGACTCACTGCAACGAGGGGCACTCAGTTCCGACTCACTGCAACTAGCAGCACTCAGTTCCGACTTACTGCAACTAGCGGCACTCAGTTTCGACTCCCTGCAACTAGTGGCACTCAGTTCCTACTCACTGCAACTAGCGGCGCTCAGTATCGACTCACTGCAACTAGCAGCGCTCAGTTCCGACTCACCAGCACTAGCGGCACTCAGTTCCTACTCACTGGAACTAGTAACACTCAGTTCCGACTCACTGGAACTAGTGGCACTCAGTTCCGACTCACTGCAACGAGCAGCACTCAGTTCCGACTCACTGCAACTAGCGGCACTCAGTTCCAACTCACTGCAACTAGCGCCACTCAGTTCCAACTCAATGGTACTAGTGACACTCAGTTCCGACTCACTAAAACTAGTGGCACTCAGTTCCGACTCACTGCAACTAGTGGCACTCCGTTTCGATTCACAGCAACTAGCGGTAATTAGTTTTGACTCGCTGGAACTAGCAGTACCCAGTTCCGACTCGCTGGAACTAGCGGCACTCAGTTCCGACTCACTGGAACTAGTGGCACTCAGTTCCGACTCACTGCAACTAGCAGCACTCAGTTCCGACTTACTGGAACTAGTGACACTCAGTTTCGACTCATTGGAACTAGTGGCACTCAGTTTCGACTCACTGCAAGTAGCGGCACTCAGGTTCTACTCACTGCAACTAGCGGTAATCAGTTCCGACTCGCTGGAACTAGTGACACTCAGTTCCGACTCACTGGAACTAGTGACGCTCAGTTCCGACTCGTTGGGACTAGCGGCACTCAGTTCCGACTCACTGGAACTAGTGACACTCAGTTCCGACTCACTGGAACTAGTGACACTCAGTTCCGACCCGCTGGAACTAGCGGCACTCAGTTCCAACTCACTGGAACTAGTGACACTCAGTTCCGACTCACTAAAACTAGTGGCACTCAGTTTCGACTCACTGCAACTAGTGGCACTCCGTTTCGATTCACAGCAACTAGCGGTAATCAGTTTCAACTCGCTGGAACTAGCAGTACCCAGTTCCGACTCGCTGGAACTAGCGGCACTCAGTTCCGACTTACTGGAACTAGTGGCACTCAGTTCCGACTCATTGCAACTAGCAGCACTCAGTTCCGACTTACTGGAACTAGTGACACTCAGTTTCGACTCATTGGAACTAGTGGCACTCAGTTTCGACTCACTGCAACTAGTGGCACTCAGTTCCTGCTCACTGCAACTAGCGGCGCTCAGTACCGACTCACTGCAACTAGCAGCGCTCAGTTCCGACTCACCAGCACTAGCGGCACTCAGTTCCTACTCACTGGAACTAGTAGCACTCAGTTCCGACTCACTGCAACGAGCGACACTCAGTTCCGACTCACTGCAACTAGCGGCACTCAGTTCCAACTCACTGCAACTAGCGCCACTCAGCTCCAACTCAATGGTACTAGTGACACTCAGTTCCGTCTCACTAAAACTAGTAGCATTCAGTTTCGACTCACTGCAACTAGTGGCACTCCGTTTCGATTCACAGCAACTAGCGGTAATCAGTTTCAACTCGCTGGAACTAGCAGTACCCAGTTCCGACTCGCTGGAACTAGCGGCACTCAGTTCCGACTCACTGGAACTAGTGGCACTCAGTTTCGACTCACTGCAACTAGCAGCACTCAGTTCCGACTTACTGGAACTAGTGACACTCAGTTTCGACTCATTGGAACTAGTGGCACTCAGTTTCGACTCACTGCAACTAGTGGCACTCAGTTCCTGCTCACTGCAACGAGGGGCACTCAGTTCCGACTCACTGCAACTAGCAGCACTCAGTTCCGACTTACTGCAACTAGCGGCACTCAGTTTCGACTCCCTGCAACTAGTGGCACTCAAATTCTACTCACTGAAACTAGTGGCACTCAGTTCCGACTCACTGCAACGAGGGGCACTCAGTTCCGACTCACTGCAACTAGCAGCACTCAGTTCCGACTAACTGCAACTAGCGGCACTCAGTTTCGACTCCCTGCAACTAGTGGCACTCAGTTCCTGCTCACTGCAACTAGCGGCGCTCAGTACCGACTCACTGCAACTAGCAGCGCTCAGTTCCGACTCACCAGCACTAGCGGCACTCAGTTCCTACTCACTGGAACTAGTAGCACTCAGTTCCGACTCACTGCAACGAGCGACACTCAGTTCCGACTCACTGCAACTAGCGGCACTCAGTTCCAACTCACTGCAACTAGCGCCACTCAGCTCCAACTCAATGGTACTAGTGACACTCAGTTCCGACTCACTAAAACTAGTAGCATTCAGTTTCGACTCACTGCAACTAGTGGCACTCCGTTTCGATTCACAGCAACTAGCGGTAATCAGTTTCAACTCGCTGGAACTAGCAGTACCCAGTTCCGACTCGCTGGAACTAGCGGCACTCAGTTCCGACTCACTGGAACTAGTGGCACTCAGTTTCGACTCACTGCAACTAGCAGCACTCAGTTCCGACTTACTGGAACTAGTGACACTCAGTTTCGACTCATTGGAACTAGTGGCACTCAGTTTCGACTCACTGCAACTAGTGGCACTCAGTTCCTGCTCACTGCAACGAGGGGCACTCAGTTCCGACTCACTGCAACTAGCAGCACTCAGTTCCGACTTACTGCAACTAGCGGCACTCAGTTTCGACTCCCTGCAACTAGTGGCACTCAGTTTCTACTCACTGAAACTAGTGGCACTCAGTTCCGACTCACTGCAACGAGGGGCACTCAGTTCCGACTCACTGCAACTAGCAGCACTCAGTTCCGACTTACTGCAACTAGCGGCACTCAGTTTCGACTCCCTGCAACTAGTGGCACTCAGTTCCTACTCACTGCAACTAGCGGCGCTCAGTATCGACTCACTGCAACTAGCAGCGCTCAGTTCCGACTCACCAGCACTAGCGGCACTCAGTTCCTACTCACTGGAACTAGTAACACTCAGTTCCGACTCACTGGAACTAGTGGCACTCAGTTCCGACTCACTGCAACGAGCAGCACTCAGTTCCGACTCACTGCAACTAGCGGCACTCAGTTCCAACTCACTGCAACTAGCGCCACTCAGTTCCAACTCAATGGTACTAGTGACACTCAGTTCCGACTCACTAAAACTAGTGGCACTCAGTTCCGACTCACTGCAACTAGTGGCACTCCGTTTCGATTCACAGCAACTAGCGGTAATTAGTTTTGACTCGCTGGAACTAGCAGTACCCAGTTCCGACTCGCTGGAACTAGCGGCACTCAGTTCCGACTCACTGGAACTAGTGGCACTCAGTTCCGACTCACTGCAACTATCAGCACTCAGTTCCGACTTACTGGAACTAGTGACACTCAGTTTCGACTCATTGGAACTAGCGGCACTCAGTTCCGACTCACTGGAACTAGTGGCACTCAGTTCCGACTCACTGCAACTAGCAGCACTCAGTTCCGACTTACTGGAACTAGTGACACTCAGTTTCGACTCATTGGAACTAGTGGCACTCAGTTTCGACTCACTGCAAGTAGCGGCACTGAGGTTCTACTCACTGCAACTAGCGGTAATCAGTTCCGACTCGCTGGAACTAGTGACACTCAGTTCCGACTCACTGGAACTAGTGACACTCAGTTCCGACTCGTTGGGACTAGCGGCACTCAGTTCCGACTCACTGGAACTAGTGACACTCAGTTCCGACTCACTGGAACTAGTGACACTCAGTTCCGACCCGCTGGAACTAGCGGCACTCAGTTCCAACTCACTGGAACTAGTGACACTCAGTTCCGACTCACTAAAACTAGTGGCACTCAGTTCCGACTCACTGCAACTAGTGACAGTCAGTTCCGACTCACTGGAACTAGTAGCACTCAGTTCCTATTCACTGGAACTAGTAGCACTCAGGTCCTATTCACTGGAACTAGTGGCACTCAGTTCCTATTCACTGGAACTAGTGGCACTCAGTTCTTACTCACTGGAACTAGTGGCACTCAGTGCCGACTCACTGCAACTAGCGGCACTCAGTTCCGACTCACTGCAACTAGCAGCACTCAGTTCCGACTCACTGGAACTAGTGACACTCAGTTTCGACTCACTGGAACTAGTGGAACTCAGTTTCGACTCACTGGAACTAGTGGCACTCAGTTTCGACTCACTGCAAGTAGCGGCACTCAGGTTCTACTCACTGCAACTAGTGGTAATCAGTTCCGACTCACTGGAACTAGTAGCACCTAGTTCCGACTCGCTGGGGCTAGCGGCACTCAGTTCCGACTCGCTGGAACTAGCGGCACTCAGTTCTAACTCGCTTGAACTAGCGGCACTCAGTTCCGACTCGCTGGAATTAGTGGCACTCAGTTCCTATTCACTGGAACTAGTGGCACTCAGTTCCTATTCACTGGAACTAGTGGCACTCAGTTCTTACTCACTGGAACTAGTGGCAATCAGTGCCGACTCACTGCAACTAGCGGCACTCAGTGCCGAGTCACTGCAACTAGCAGCACTCAGTTCCGACTCACTGGAACTAGTGACGCTCAGTTTCGACTCACTGGAACTAGTGGCACTCAGTTTCGACTCACTGCAAGTAGCGGCACTCAGGTTCTGCTCACTGCAACTAGCGGTAATCAGTTCCGACTCACTGGAACTAGTAGCACCCAGTTCCGACTTGCTGGGACTAGCGGCACTCAGTTCCGACTCGCTGGAACTAGCGGCACTCAGTTCTGACTCGCTTGAACTAGCGGCACTCAGTTCCGACTCGCTGGAACTAGCGGCACTCAGTTCCGACTCGCTGGAACTAGCGGCACTCAGTTCCGACTCGCTGGAACTAGCAGTACTCAGTTCCAACTCACTGGAATTAGTGACACTCAGTTCCGACTCACTGCAACTAGTGGCACTCAGTTCCTACTCACTGCAACTAGCGGCGCTCAGTACCGACTCACTGCAACTAGCGGCGCTCAGTTCCGACTCACCAGCGCTAGTGGCACTCAGTTCCTACTCACTGGAACTAGTGGCACTCAGTTCCGACTCACTGCAACGAGCGGCACTCAGTTTCGACTCACTGCAACTAGCCGCACTCAGTTTCGACTCCCTGCAACTAGTGGCACTCAGTTCCTACTCACTGCAACTAGCGGCGCTCAGTACCGACTCACTGCAACTAGCGGCGCTCAGTTCCGACTCACCAGCACTAGCGGCACTCAGTTCCTACTCACTGGAACTAGTGGCACTCAGTTCCAACTCGCCGGAACTAGCGGATGATCACCTCGACTGGTCGGCGGATCCTCCTTTTGTATAGGAGGGATATGACACTTGTTTCCTTACAGACTCCTTCAGAAAAATACCTCAAGCCAGTTGGGCTGTTGGATCTGGGTTTTCGAGTGAAATGCTGGCATTCTATACAGGTTTATATCGTATCATGTTTTAAAAGATGTACGTTTATGATAAGATATTCTAACTAGTGAAAATAGGTAATTAAATATGTAAGCATAATATCAGAGGCTTTCTTAATTAGACTCACATGGGTGTCACTTCAATCTCCTCGTATCCCATTATCGGCCTCCATGGGTGCTTCTTAGGCGAGTGGAAGCAGTAACCCACCTGTGGGGGGACACTCGGGGCACCTGCTGATTCTTTCACGGGGCTCCATTGTTGGAGTTGCTAAACATTAGAAAATTTGTAAAACGTTTTCTGGTTTACTCTAAAATACTAAAAATACAGATTTAGTAATTACCGTGCACATAGTGACTTCCTTAGCCATGTTGGTTAATTTTTAGTCAATTAATTGTATAAATTTTGAAATAATTTGTAAATCATTTACAGAAAATAAAAAGAGAAATTCAAAATTAAAATTTTCGTGCCATCAACATGACCAACATTTGAAAATGTGGTTTTTCTTTACAAGTTTATTTTTTTGTTGTTTATATGTCCATATGATTTCATAATTTATACCTACCATTAATTTTCATCGTTAAGTTAAAAAAAGTTTGACTACAAAATAATATTTATAAAGTGTAAACATGCATGACAGTATATCTAGTATAAAATACTGTAAATAATATTAAAATGTAACAATATGCATGAATAAATAATTAATGAATTTATCCCATGTTGCGCCACCGTATCGAAACGTAACAGAATGACAGTGCTATCCATCACCCGTCACTTGTGGTTTGTCAATTTTATTATTCAGTTCCCAACAATAACAGTTTTGTGCTAGTAATTGCGTGTCGTATTAAAAAATTTTTAGTTCACAAATTGTAGTGAAGAAAAACAATAGTTCAACTATAAGTGTGATGCTATACGACCCGTAAATAAAATGAGCGGTGTACCAGAAAACGCACCTCATCGTAAGTAAATTAACCTACAAAGTAGTTTTGTTTAACTTGCGAATTATATGCTATAACGTAACTATTTTTACAGACTGTCCTGGCACACAAAGTGAAGATGCCGGCAAAGCTTCAGCGTGTGCTGGGTGTCCCAATCAAAATATTTGTGCTTCAGGTATGTAATTGATGTCATTAGATTATCACTATAAATATTTTTAGTAGTAAAATTAACGTTATTTGTACTGTCTAAAGAGTGTAAAACATCTGATTAATAAAAGTTATAATCTTTTGGTTGTAAGCTTTATCAAAGTTAAACAAAAACCTGTAAGAAAAGAGAAATAGGAAAACTGAAATAAAACTCTTTGGACCTATCGTCAAATTATTATTGTTATTTCTGTTCTTGTGGTGAAAGTTATATGTTTAAGTTCTTTACATTTATTCATATTTTTATATTACATTAACATTTTTATAACACATGTGTAGAAATTTTTTTTAAAGAGTCAAGACCTAAAATTCCTTTAGATAAGATAAAAACTGAAATATTTTTGATATTACTAATTTTGTTCTATTCATTTTATATTAGGAATCTACCTGGAAGTTTTATAAGTTGAATTAATAACATTATTAACTTTGAATATGTATCTTCAGTATTACAAATGAAAAACTGATAAAAGGCCTTTAGTGGTAATTACCATAGACGAAGTAAAGTACCACAGACCAGAGTAATAACGAATTACATAATTATATTCTTATTTGCTAACCTGATTATTATAAAAACTATTATTAGGTTTTTAATTTTGCAAGTTTTATGATAACTCATAAATTCCAATTCTGATGTTTTATTTCGAATTTTCAAAAACAAATTCTTGTTGAAACAATCTATGAATAAGTAAATATGCTAATTAAACAAAAATAAAGAAAAATGAAACTCAAACAAACAAACAAACTAATGAGTAAGAGAAATTTCTTAAAAGAATTAAGTTACTTTATTTTAGCGACTGCAACTCATGGCCCATGGAGATTCCACACAATGAAAAGAAATTAGTTTTTACCTGTTGACTGTTTCATTTAAATATATTTTACATTAAAAACAATTTATAATTAATGTAGTTTAAAATCTTGATAATATTGACAGTAAAATCTGATAAATTCAAGTAAATAATAAGATGTAATAAACATTTGTATAACACGGTGACATAAATATAGGTGCTAAATAATGATAATTGCCACTATGCAATGCTATGCTGCACACAAATACAATAGTGTTTACTGGGAAAAGTTATATACATATATAGTTATATATACATAACTAAAATGGTAAACATTCTATACTTTTGATATATTAAAGATTGAATGACAGTAAAAAAAAAGTTAACTTTTCAGGTGTCCCAGCAGGACCTGATCCTGCTATTCAATTAATCAAGGAGCGCCTATCAAATGTGAAACACAAAATATTAATACTTTCCGGGAAAGGTGGTGTGGGTAAAAGTACTGTCACATCTCTGTTAGGACATGCCTTAGCTGCAAGGAAGCCTGATGCTAATGTAAGTTATTTGCTTGTTAATATTACTCCTAAATGTAGAAATTTTACACAACAGAGAGAGAGTCTGCAGAGTATTGTATTTAAGTTTCATCAATGTCTATTTCTATGTGTCTACGTCTAAGGATTGAGTTATATTTTTAAGTTATAAAAAATATTGTAAGTAATAACACAATAAACAGAGATAAATTTGTCTACATTGACATAATATGCATTCAAAGTATGTTATCAATGGCTAAGAATCCACTTAAATCAAGGGTCAAAGTACAATTGCTTGATAGATTGATTAGACATTGGTTAAGGAACCATAAACAAACTACGTCTCAGTAGCAATCTCATTCTATTCCATGTTCATAGCATTTGTCTATTTTTATACTACTCTATGTTCATAGAAAACTTATCTTCTCATTAAAACAAAACATAAGCTATATTTGTAATAATTTTATTACTGCTGGCAATAGTTCTAAATGTATCATACTTTAAATATTCGAAAACATAATTACGCATCAGCCTTATAATAAGTTGCATTTAACCCTTAATTTGGCAGAGGTTCAATGTGTTATATATATGTAAAGTTTATGTATATTTATAAGTTTAGGGTAATAAGGAATCCAGAAAAAATAAAAAAAAAATGTTGCGACCTTCAGGTTTCCAGGAAACCAATGTTCATCGGAATGAACATTGCCAAATCTGTCGAGAAATACCACTTTATTGTAATGTTTACTGTGATGAACATAATCAAATTAGGGTACACATTCAAACAGGTAGTGCGGTTTACAAAATATTTTTATTTATATAAAAAACAAAACAAAGACATAACAAAATATCTTTTAAAACATAATAGATCCTTTTCTAGCATTTCACAAAAAACTTAGTATTATTTTGTATGAAAATTGAGAAAACAATTACGAGATTTTTTTCCGGTAACAAAACAAGAGTCTTATATTACATTTCATGCAGTACACAGTAGTATTTTTTAGGCAATATTTGCAACTCCCCATGTCTTCTTTTGTATTAGGAAAGTGGCAAATATTGTCGAAACGTATGGGGCTAATGGGCCTGGGTAACTTAGGGTTCTTTATTGTTGAATTTTCAACGATAGAGTGAGAACGTACAGACCGGCTCTTTTTTGTTAAATTTAGATATAGATCTTGCCGAAATATTTTCAAAGACATTTTTTTTCTGTCGTTAGTATTTTTTTTATATAAAATCCATGAATTATTTATACTTATATCTAACAACTGGCAAAATATACCTATATACCATCTTCTAGACTTGAATGGTATTTTATAAAGAGATACTAACATATCACCCAGGTCTACACCCCCCATATGTTTATTGTACTCCCTTACTATTTGAGGACAGTCAACATCTAACTTTCGCTTTTCTACCTTACAATATCTCTTTATTTTATGCACAGGTGTGCATCCAACAAATGAACTTATCAGGGTGACAGGCTTATTGTCGTTCCAGCGAAAATATTCTAGGGAATCTGCAGTGGGCAGGAAAGAGGCATTCATTATATTATGGTCTTGGTTTTCTTCAACTGTAGCTTGGTGACGGAAGGTGACGCTTTTTTTCCATTTATAGGTTAGTACAAATTTCGGAACTTTCTTTCGTCTTTTAGCCAGCACTGGAGTAATGTGCCTTTGGGCTCGAGTTTTCCTGGTAACACTTTCAGGAGTTGATAAAGGGGCTTCAGACGGAAGAGATGGTATAGAAGATAAGGAAGGTATGTTCTCGTAGTTCGGTTCTCTAGTCGGCGTAGCTGGGCAAATTTTACGTAGAACTGGAGTCAATTGCAATGATGTTTCTGTAAAATCAAATTCAGGTGGATCGTCCCCAGTGTCATGATCTTCAGCATCAGGTTCAGGACTGCTTAAAATATGCATTCGCTCTAAAGATGAATCTAGAGATGGTGATGATGATGAAGCTAAACTTGGAGTATGCAGATCTGCCAATTCGTTGTCCATGTCGGACCTATCACTGGTATCTGAGGGAGCATGCTGTATAGGCACAAGCGCCAATATTTTTGCCGTGCGTCCATGCAAAGTATGCTGTTGGCAACAGAAAATACCGAAATAAGCAAAATAAAACCCATAACAACAAAATGTTAAAAAAAAAGACAACTATTTTGGATTAATTTATCATTAGATATTTGGCATCGTTTACCGTGATGAACATAACAAATTGTAGGTACTTTATAGGTTATTTGGCAATGTTCATCACAATAAACATAAGCTTTTGGCGGGTCATAAAACTTGAGGATTCACATAAAGGCAAATAATTCACACACCAAAATATAACAAATAGTCTAGATGAGTTAGTTAAAGCATTAAAATACTTGAAACAATAGAAAATCAAGTAAAATCTTTATATTTACCTTGCGGAACATAGACGACCTGCGAGGCGCCGACATTTTGCTTTGACAATGACAAGTAAAAGTGTTTCCAGGTGCGTAGACTATTTTTTTACTATTAAAAAATATTATATACGGTATGATAATATTACAAAAAATACGAATTTGGTGTAAAAATATAACGAAATCATTTTTTTTCTCATATGTTTCTCACAGTGAACAAAATCAAATTAAGGGTTAAAGAGGTTAAGTCTCTGACATCAAAACTTTATTACCATAAATATATATTATTTACTGTGTATAAACTGCAAGTAGTAAAAACTTTATTTATGTTTAGATAACCCTTTAGATAGCTTTGCAAAAATAGTATTCTTAATGCTATTTTTTAAAACCACCCTTTTTTAACGTTCAAAACGATTTTCACTTTTGGCAAATAGAGAACGCAACGTAAGTAAGGCAGTTCTTAATTTGATTATTACGATGAAGGTGTTTTTTTTTCTTCCTTGTACGATTACCTCTCGAAAACCTAAAAATTACAATAAATGTGGCAAAACACATGTAACAGTGAGAGTAGCTATATTATTTTATAGACGTCTTGTTGAAATGTGACAAAAACAGATTATAGTCTGTCAAAACTGAAAAAACGCGTCTGAAAACCCGCGTTTTCAAATGTGTTTTTTTAAATTACTAGTTAATAAATAAATTTATATAAATGAAGTCGGTTAAATATGATTTTCACTAATCATACGTTAAATAATATAAAGTATGTAGGTACCCTGTTGTATCTAGACCTCCTCTCGTACGTATTTCCAAAATCCATTTTCGCGGCAAATTTTTTTTTTCAAATTAAACACAGACAACCGACGTGTATTGATTCCAAAGGCTTGGAAGCAAAGATTTCGCAACTATACAGCCAAGCGGTGGTGACCGGCACGAGGTGGTACAACCTTTGTGTTATATAGGTCAGGTTTTATAGGTTTTAATTTGTTTTATGTAGAAAATCATGCAATGAAAACCTTCGCGTATGGTATTACCTACATTTGTATACAGAAACAAGAACAAAACGATTCTTATAACAATACGATGATAACGTAATATCCTTTTGAACTGCAATGTTGATAAATTTAATGGACCTTGTGATAATGATGACAATTGCAATCTATTTACGTATGTAAGATAAACATGATTGTTTAAACAACTATAGGTACGTACTCGTATATATGTAACCGTACAAGCATGAGTTGCACTTCGAAGAGACAGCGCGAAATATACTTTAAATTAACAATGATATTAATGCCTTTATAGTAAAATGACACAAAAGTAACTCGTGAAGTTTAACTCTTATAAATAATTAACTATGAAAAAAGTATACAGTCTTGAATTCGTCTACATTATAATGTACTGTAATAAATTGAACTTTTTGTTTCTTATTTTAACTTTTTGGAATAAAATTCATTTTTCAAACATGAATGGGCCCAAACGGAAAGTACCTTTTTAAAAAAAAGAAATTAAAACATTCTTTTTTTGAAATTTTTTAATGAGTTTTATCATTGTAAGAGCAAGCCCATTGAGTATTCTCACTGTAGGGTCCACGCATACAATCATACAATGAGATCATCATCATTATCAACAGCCTTTTACAATCTGCTGGACAAAGGCCTCCCCTTAGCAAGGAGGTTTTGACCTACTATACCACGCTGGTTGGAATACGATTTGTTTCAAGTTTTCCTTCTCTTTTTAATGATGTTGTCTTGCATACTTTGTTTCCTTAGTCGCCTTTTACGACACCCACGAAATGAATGAACCACCCTGGTAACACTATGTATTCTTAATCCGTCACCGCAGGACATGAGGACGTGAGGACTTTCTTACATACATCAATATACACGGTTTTATTCACGAGTATATTTCAAATGTGACCGTGTGACCAGTTCTAGACTCGACCGGGTTCTTTATCAAGAGATGAAGCTTCCTAACCGTGCCTCGTTGGACATTTGATACAGGATGTCTCCATCGGCTTCGCCCTAAACTAAATGTACACCCCTTGGGTTCCAGAGAGTCCTCATTAATGTTTTCAAAATTTGTTGAAAGTATCGACAATGCTGTCTCGCTAGAGATCATAGCCCACTATGGTAGGTTTAGGTTAGTCGTGAATATAACGATGAGAATTCTCCATGGACATAACTCTCTTCCGGGATCCTGTAATGTAGTCACACAATATTTAAGGTTGTAATGTGTGTAGGTGGGTATACTGGACGCTGACATCTGCGGACCCAGCCAGCCCCGAGTGCTCGGAGTCAGGGGAGAGCAGGTACACAACTCTGGATCAGGATGGTCCCCAGTGGTAAGTTTGTCCTTGTACACATATCAAGTTTCGTCTCTGGTCTATTGGTTAGTGATGCCAGCTTAAAAAAAATTGCATTGGTGAATTCTTTGTTTCGGTTTCATTTATATCATACCTATGTACGTATTTAGAAATATATAAGTATGTTTATCGGCAGCCCAATTACTAACGCTGTAGGCTCCACCTAGTTTTCTCACACAGTATTAAAAATATTTTCTTTCTTTAGATTTTGTCAGTATTTTTTTCCAGTATTTTTAAGGATCAATCTCAAGATTTCACTATTGTAATGAGACGCATATTTATACAATAAGATTAACAATACAGAAATAATGATCGTGAAAACGCGCACAGAGTCCTGCTTCACCCTGAGATCCCCACTTCATCACGAAGACTACAGTATATGGTTTCATGCTTCAACTATGATTAGTACAGCCAAGAAAAATATATTAGTCAATCGTAACCTAAAGCAACAGCATCCATGCTGTCGTGACTCGTTGGTGAGTGCGAGACCGGAGGCCCATTGATGCAGGGGTGTCGGGATGACACATGTGCCTAAATCTTATACTGCCACGATGACTGTCATACCTTTTACATCCCTAAGCGGGACGTGAAAAAGCATCTCTATGGCCGCTATATTGTAGATCATCATACCACATTGTCTGGATTCACAATGAGTATGATGACTGTAACTCCTGGATTCTATTCATGCTTTCTATCAGGCAGAGTAGAGTCACATTGGCAGGCTTTTAAAAAAAATAGCAGATGGCCGCGAAAACTAATATCCATAGGTAATAATCATAATCTCTTGTCTATGGTAAACGCTTTTATCTTTATAATCGTGTCCATTTTGTATAAGTGGCATTTTAAGTACTCGCACTTTCATATATTTAATGTATTAATAGTACTTTCATATCAAAGTTACATTATCACATCACGTCAGTAGCCCACCGCTGGACATAGGCTTCTCCTTGGAGAGGTAGTGTGGCCTATAACACCACGCTAGCCAGAAAGATTGGTATCGGGTTTGTTTCAAGCTTTTCTCTTTACAGTGATGTTGATGTGAAAGTTTACACCTCTGCCGACTCCCACGGGGTGAACAGATAACATAATAAATAAAATAAATTAATATTTCGGCCATTTGACACACAGTGCCATCTGATTTCAAACTAAGCAGAGCTTGTGCTATGATAACTAGACTGACTGATAGAATACTTATGTACTTTTTGTTTGTAAATACATACATATTATACATAGAACACCCGAGCTCCGAAACAAATATTTACAGATCGAATCGAACGCGAGACCTCAAGCACATCAGTCGCATTTGCCATCTTTGCGCCACCGAGGCGGTCAAAAATAATAGACGCTAATTCGTTCTGTTTGTTATCTGAGCCAGGATGAATAAGTACTCAGCTTGTAAATAGCTTTATAAGCTGTTAACATAGCTTTTAAAACATACGATTAGGGTTGCCACAACAAAATTAAATCCCTTTTTACCTAAAAAACTAGTGTTGTGCTCATAGCAAGCTTCATTTTTATTTAATTACTTGCTTACCCCGCGAACTCTGTTCCTTCTTATAATCAATATAAAAGCAGATTTTTTTTACTTAAACCCGTTCTAACGGGATAAAAAGTAGGGATGGCGAGCTGAGATCGATTAATCAAAGAATCGATTTTGTAGATTAAAAAAAATCGATTTTTTAAATCGATATTGTGCACTGAATCGATGCATGGAATCGATATTTTACCTTCTAAAATCGAGATTCGATTTTTTCATATATTTAGAGATTCGATATTAAGCACTGGGAAATACAAACTATGTTTTTGTTTTTAACTTTTTAATATACCTAACTGAAATAAATATCTTTTTTAATACATGTTACTTTGATTTTGTAGGAAAAACTATTTAATTAGTAAATGGGTTTGTATTTGTATTGAAAACATAGACTCAATAAGCAAATCGGAAAAAGATCGATTTTTGCAAAATCGATTATTTTTACCACGATTTTTTTGTGTATCGTTTTATTAGACTTCGATTCGAATCGATTTAAAAATCGATCTTTTTTGGAAAGAATCGCCATCCCTAATAAAAAGTATCCTATGTCCGTCTCCTGGTTCTAAGCTAGCTTCCCACCAATTTTCAGCTAAATCCGTTCAGCCGTTCTTGAGTTCTAAGTGGTGTAACTAACACCACTTTCTTTTATATATATATATAGATTTATTATTTATATATATATTTTTTAATTTCAGTATGTTACGGACAATCTGTCTGTGATGTCGATAGGTTTTCTGCTGACCAGTCCTGACGATGCAGTCATATGGAGAGGACCGAAGAAAAATGGTTAGTTAATAATTTATTAACTAATTTTAATTCAACGAGCAATCGTTCTGAAATCAACATTATGTATTAGAACTCTTTTGATATAAACTATTTTGTGAGCTCTTGATATTAGAACAATATTTTTTTTTTACTAAAAATACAATTACGAAGAGATGTCGCAGTGGCAGTCCTCTATCGTCTTTATCATGGTGAGTGTTCTGACGAACTCTTCCAACTAGTCGCACCTTCTCTCTTCCTCTACAGTACAACACTTGCTGGCCTTGGCAGTCACCGTTTTAGAATGGTTGATATACGCTCCCGAACTAAACGATTTGGCTCTTCCTTCCTTTGCAAATCAGTTAAAAGTTGGAAGTCACTATCAGCGCACGTGTTTCCCTCCTTTTTTTTTTAACGTGTGGAAACCCCCTCGGGCCGTCACCCCACCGGGGTTTACGGCGGGGTGGTGTGTCGGAATCGGACCGACTAAAACCACACGGTGTGCCACTCTGCGCCTGACATAGGAGGGATCCGGGAACAGCTGTTATCACGACATCCAGATCACGTGTTTCCCTCCTACCATGACCACGGGTCCTTTAACCGAGGCGTGAAAAAGCATTTCACTAGGCCGTTATGGTGTGGGTCGACATATTGAATTGTCTGCGTTCACAATGAGTATGACGACCACCAGTCTTAAATTCTATTCATGTTTTCCATCAGGCAGTGTAGAGTCACAACGTGCTTTTCAAGGCACAGTGTGTAGTGTCATTGCAGTCGAATATAAATAATATACCTATTTTAATATTTTTAGTAATATCCATCAACGACAGCTGTTAGCAATAATGATTTAATATTTGCAAAATGTTTACAGGAATGATCAAGCAATTTCTAAGTGAAGTGGACTGGGGAGACTTGGACTACCTTCTCATAGACACACCGCCAGGTTGGTTCACTTGTATAATAATGGTAATATGTAATAATATATAAATTTCATCAACAGCCTATTAACCAAGAAAATGTGGCACCTTTGATTCTAATTACTGTATGACATAGAGAGACAAAGGACAGACAGATAACTGATGGTAATTGACTACCGTCGTCGTACGTCGCGGTAGCACTCTAACCGAGTCGAGCTCTGTGTGCAAAATAACTTTTAGGGTTTAAAATGTTCGTTTAAACAAATTACGCCGAGTGTCTTATGTTGAATAAGTTTCGAAGCATCAACATTCTGTCAGATAGATGTGACTCCCTAATGAGAGTCAGTATCTGGTAGGCAAATTTAGAAATGATTTTTGTCACCAGTCTTTGAAAATGGCGAAATTGATTAGATTTAATAAATAAGTATTATACATTGTAGAACATTACAAGTGACTAAATCTAAGCCGCCATAGTGTGGGTCACCATACCGCATTGTCTGCATTCGCAATGAACATGGCGATCACAACTCTCAGGTCCAACTCATGATTTTCATCAGGTAGAATAGTCACTTTGATAGGCCTCAAATAAAAAAAAAGAGTAGCCAGGTCTGCCGAATGCGATGGTAGTGGAAAGGAAACAGGATATAGCGAGGGTTGCGCAGGCACGTCGGACGAGCACCTATCGGCGGCGCAGTACCTGTCGGCGGCGGGGCTGTCGGGCGCGCTGCTGGTGACCACGCCGCAGGAGGTGGCGCTGCTGGACGTGCGCAAGGAGCTGCACTTCTGCCGCAAGCTGGGCCTGCCGCTGCTCGGCGTCGTCGAGAACATGTCCGTCTTCGTCTGCCCCAACTGCAACGTGTGTACGCTTTGTGTTTTATCGTATAGCGGTCGGTCTGTGTGATGACATTACGAAGTGTCACTATCCTTATTTTTCCCGTGGTTGTCGTAAGAACCGAGCGTTGCAACGAAAAGGAAAACTTGAAATAAAATCTTTATCGTCTCGTTTGACTAGTTCGGTGTGGTCGATCGAAATCTTCTTTTGAAGAAGAACGCTGTGTTCAGATCGATGAAGATGTAACAAGATCTTATTGTGTATCTATTTATGTATTTATATTATGGGCGGTTTAGATGATTACTTAAAATTTCAATTGGGCATTATTATTTCGAATAGGTATTATTTTTCCTTTTATTACATGTGTCGGTGTGTAGTATTTTGTATTGGTAAATATAATTAATCAACAGCTTTTAGTGTCTACTGGTATACATGTTACTTTTTCTTAATAAAGAAGTCTCGGCCTATTATACCGCGCCGGTCGAACGAGTCGGTATAGGATCCGTTCTAAGTTTTTTCTCTGTTTGCAGTTATATCGTTTTGAGTGATTCGCTCCATCGATCGTCTCTTACGATACCCACGGGATAAATAGGGACAGTGACGTTCCTCATTCTGAATACGTCACCGCAAACAAGTAGAAGGGAATCGCGTTTCCCGAGCGATTCCAGTAATATTTTAATTGAAACGTGAAGGCTTAGCATGGATAATTTTTAAAAAATCGGTGCGGCAGTTTAACCGTGAATCATAACAGATAGAGTCGCTTTCGATGCGCATTAACATTACGTGGACCGTCTCGTGCAGGAGCACGAGTGTCTCTCAGTAGGCGCTTAACGGGGCTTTATTCGTCTCAATTTTCTCGTGATAACTTTTCGATTATCCGTCCAAGTCGCTCATCGCATTAGACACAGAACGGTGGGTCGTTTGATCGCGTGGGTGTGCGCAGAGTCGCAGCGAGATCTTCCCCGCCGCGACGGGCGGCGCGCGCGCCATGTGCGCCGAGCTGGGCGCGGAGCTGCTGGGGGGCGTGCCGCTGGAGCCGGCGCTGGCGCGCGCCGCCGACCGCGGGGACGACTTCCTCGCCGCGCTGCCCGCCTCGCCCGCCGTGCGCGCGCTCCGGGACATCGTCGACAGTCAGTATACCCTACGCTACCTCCTCTATTACTCCCACGATTCTTTGGAAGCCACTATTAGTTCATCCACTTTTACCAAATCGACTGCCGTCGACCCTACGCGTATTCGACGGCACCGCCTTCCCTATAACAATTTGCAAAGATATTCATGAAGAACCGGGACCGATGGCACTACACGCTGTCCGTGGAGCGAGCGTGAAACGACACGACTGTCACGCTTCGAACTGTTATCGAGACTTTTTTGTAAAAAACCCTAACAACACTGCTGACCTGGTCGCATACGCTGACCGCCATATGAGTACATAAATCATATGAATAAATCGATGTAATTTATATTTCCAACACTCACTGAAGTAACTAAATATACCAAAAAAGAAACAAAAATGTAAAAAAGTATTTTAACAACGCGATCGTGTCTGAAGAACCCGACAATTAATTATATATAGCTCATCGTATATACTAATAATAACTTATATCAAACCGCGCCAGATCATTAAAATGCAGATTTAACAACTACTCCATAATTCGATATATCTTCAATAGATACTACTCAATTTTTTCGTTGTACATATATAAAAATTGACATAAAACAATTACTTGATATAAAACCAAACGAACAAACGACTCACTTAATCATAGGTAACCTCACTCTGGTTTCTGTTTCTGTGAACCACAATATCCCTACAATAGAGCAGAACCTTGTACAGAAGCATGGCTTCCCAGGATAGAATACATAACATTACTAAAATATAATAAACTGTATTGATCAATAACTTCTATTTCGATAATTACTAAAAATTTTGTATGGTAGAAACAACCGAAGCAGTCATGAGAACTGTCAAAAAAAGTGAGAACTTAAAACTGTATTTTTGATATTTATAAAGAAAACGACGAACCTCATTTATTCAATACGTCACTTTCTTAATGGTAAAACGTCAATACTCTGTGGTCTGGATTCTAACAAAAAAATATCGATAGTCGAAGAATAAGAAGAAGTGTATTAAAATAATTAATCTTAAATATCACCTGGAGTAAAAACTTTTAATGTTGTTTTCTGTTTTTATTTCAGGTAAGGCTATTTATAACTGTCTTGTGTATTCTTATCTTGTAATTAGAAGATAAATAAATAAAACTGTTTTTATTTCAGAAATCCAACTGAGTTTTTATTTCAAGAAAGAGTAATGTAATAACATTATTACAAAACAACATTATTGTGGAAACTTCGTGAAAATGGAAAAACTAAGGTTCGATTTTAAAATGCGAGGAACGTCAGATGGAAAAACTACGATTTTGTGCCTAACCTCAATCGGCACATTAGATGGTCGTTCATTTGCAATACCAGATGAATATCAACCAACAAGTTTACACAAAGAATTGATAACGTCACAAGTGTATGGCAGAGTGAAAAACACATTGGGAAAAAGAAATCAATACAGGAAAGTTTGGATAACTTTAACAGAAAATATGAAAAAAGGTTATTCAGATGAGGAAGGTAACTTATTATTTGAAAATTTTTATTTGGAAGAGATTCCAGACAAAGCAGCTGAAATATCTACCACAAGCTCGTCAGAGGACACAATAAAGAAGTTGCTAGAAAAAGTTCTAGAATCCAAAGAACAAACCTCTGAAGTTAAGAACTTAAACAAAATCGCTAAAGATTTCATGATTGAAAAATTTGATGAAAAAACCTCCAATGCCAGCCAATGGATTGATCAATTTGAAAAAGAATGTGTTCGCTGCGTAGTGACAGAAGATAGGAAAAAAATTGAGATCCTGAAATTTTTCCTTGGAAAATGTAGTGCTGATTGGTACACTTGCATGATTTTAAAATACTCTATCGAATCGGATTGGGAGAACTGGAAGAAAAATTTCATTGAAACTTTTGGGAACAAAGGTTGGTCTCCAATCAGATATGCTTTTAACTTCAAATATCAAACAGGTTCACTGCTTGAATATGCCCTGAAAAAAGAAAAGCTACTACTTCAAATTAGAAAATCCATGGATACTGAAACATTAATTGATCTTATTGCTATTGGTTTACCAAACTATGTATCCGACAAGATTGACAGAGAAACACTTCAAGAAACTCAAGATCTGTACAATGAAATATCTAAATTAGAACACCTTGTCAAGAAAAATATAACTGAAAAAAAAGGGAAACCTTTCTGGGATAACAAACAAAGGAAAAATGAAGACAAAAATCCATGTGAAATATGTGAAAAGGCAAACAAAGGGAAGCGTTTTCATTCTGAATCAATTTGCTGGTTTAGAGAAAAAGAAGAGAAAAACAAAAAAATTGGATCACTTAAATCAGTTAATAATTCAGAACTGGAGGTGGAATTAAATACAGAAAATCCAAAAAACTAAAAGTACCACCATTAATAAAAATCAAGCTATTACTAAATGACACATTGGAAATTTCTGGTATCTACGATTCCGGTTCAAACGTATCATTGATAAATGCAAAATTATTAAAAATTAAAGAAAAAAACGTGCAAAATTTACAAAAAATAAGCTTGAGAACTATTAATGGTGAAGGAAAAACAAAAGGTATGATAACAATAAAAGTGAAAATTTACGATATTGAAAAAATGATCACAGTGTTTGTTGTAGACAGTGAGAATTTCAATTATGATTTTTTGGTTGGATTAGATTGTATTAAAAATTTTAAATTGATCCAGACTGAAGATCTAAGGATTATTCAGAACAAAGACTTCCAAAAACAAGTAAATGAAATTTACAGGGAAGAGGCAGAAAATCAAACAGATGTCAAAATTCCCGTTTTTGACAGGTGACATAAAAGAAAAAACGTACAATTCAAGAAAATATGAAATAAACTTCAATGATCATCTAAATACGGATGAATTTCAGATGATTGTAAATCATTTAGATACATATGAACAGTCGGAAATCGACAAGTTGTTAAACAAATATAAATCCGTATTTGCCAAAGATAAGTACGACATTGGTACTGTTAAGGATTATGAGGCTCATATTGATCTAATGGAAGAAAAATATTGTTATAAACGACCTTACAGATGCTCATTTGAGGATAGAAAAGAAATAGAAAGTCAAGTAGCTAAGTTATTAGAAAAGGGTCTTATTGAGGAGTCATACAGCCCTTTTGCTGCGCCAGTTACTATGGCATTTAAGAAAGAAGATAATAAAAAAACAAGAATGTGTATAGACTTTAGAGATTTAAATAAAATTATAACTCCCCAAGCACAGCCATTTCCACTAATAGAAGACTTGATAATAAAAAGTGTGAACTGCGAATATTTTACAACATTGGATATAAATTCTGCATTTTGGTCAATCCCTCTAAGGATTCAAGACAGACCTAAAACTGCATTTGTAACACAGGAAGGACACTTTCAGTGGACTTGCCTTCCTTTTGGATTAAAAACAGCACCTGCAATTTTTCAAAGGATACTGAATAATATAATAAGAAAATATAAACTTTCGGATTTTGCAGTGTCTTTCATCGACGATATATTAATCTTCTCACAAAATTTCGCACAGCATATACAGCATCTTTCAAGACT
Organism: Hypercompe scribonia; assembly: GCA_949316085.1. Classification (NCBI taxonomy): domain Eukaryota; kingdom Metazoa; phylum Arthropoda; class Insecta; order Lepidoptera; family Erebidae; genus Hypercompe; species Hypercompe scribonia. Next base: position 1,212,804 of record OX438983.1, read on the forward strand.
ATTGGAAGCAATTGAGAAAGAGGGATTCAGATTAAAATTTTCAAAATGCTCATTTGCGAAAAATCACGCAAAATACTTAGGTCATATTATTGAAAAGAATTCTGTAAAACCACAAAAAGATTATTTAATTGCAGTGAGTAACTTCCCAGTTCCAGAAACAAGAAAAAATGTAAGACAATTCCTTGGGAAAATTAATTACCACCATAAATTCATCCCTCGCATGGCACAAATCTCAGACCCATTACATAATCTTCTGAGGAAAAATGTGAAATTTGTTTGGTCGACAGAATGTCAAGATTCATTTGAGAAAATTAAAACATTGCTTTGTTCGGAACCAGTCCTGAAAATTTTTGACCCTAATTCTCCAATTACAATTTATACTGATGCTAGTATTAAAGGAGTTGGAGCTGTGCTGAAACAAGAAGATAAAGATAAAAGTTGTAAACCTGTAGCATACTTTTCTAGAAAATTGAACGAGGCACAAAAGAAAAAAAAAGCAATATACCTTGAATGTTTAGCCATAAAAGAAGCAGTGAAATATTGGCAACACTGGTTGTTAGCAAAACAATTCACGGTATACACGGATCACAAGCCCCTGGAAAACTTGAACATAAAATCTAGGACGGATGAAGAGTTAGGAGATTTGACATATTACCTATCTCAATATGATTTCAAGATAAAATACAATCCTGGAAAATGTAATCAAGAAGCAGACTGCCTAAGCAGAAATCCAGTTTTAGAACCAAATGATAACACAGATGACATCCTGGAAGTCGTAAACCAAATAAGTCTTGAAGACATAAAAAAGGACCAGAATGAGAATATGTACTTAAAAGAAAAGAAGAAAAACATTATATTAAAAGATGGCATTTATTTCAAAAAGTTAAGAAAAAAAGATAAAATTCTATTGTCTGAAAACCTCAGTATGATATTGATAAAAGAGGTACACGACACTTACTGTCATTTAGGGAGATCGCAAATGATCAATAAAATAACTCCATTTTATTCAGCGACAAACATGATAATGAATATAAAAAAAGTTTGCGATGATTGTTCTATATGTCAAAAAAACAAATCAAGAAAAAAATCAAGATATGGATTCCTATCACATTTAGGTCCAGCTACCTATCCATTCGAAATTATGTCCATCGACACTATTGGTGGATTTGGGGGTTCGCGATCAACAAAAAAATATTTACACCTTATGGTGGATCACTTTACTAGATACGCTTATATTTTAACATCGAAAAACCAAACCGCTAATGACTTTATAAAATTAACAACGAAAGTAACAGAAAGCAACGATATAGGAACAATACTAACAGATCAATACCCTGGCATAAATTCAAAGGAGTATAAAAAATTTTTAAAGCAGAAAAGGATAAAGATGGTTTTTACAGCCGTAGATGCTCCATTTTCAAATGGGCTTAACGAAAGATTAAATCAAACTCTGGTAAATAAAATACGATGCAAAATAAATGAAAACAAAAATAAAAAGACATGGTCAACAATAGCTCAGGAATGTGTTAGAAGATACAATGAAACGGAACACACAGTGACTGGATTCGCTCCGAAATACTTAATGGAAGGTGAAAGTGTAAATATTTTGCCCCACGAATTGAAGACAAATTGTACAAAAGAAGATCTAGGAAGAGATCGGGAATTGGCACTGGAAAACACGAAAAAGTCCCATAATCAAAATGCAGAACGATACAATAAACACAGGAAAGAAATTACATTGGATGCCGGAGACTTAGTGTATGTAGAAAATGGAAACCGCCTCAATAGAAAAAAGCTGGATGAAATACGAATCGGACCATACAAAATACTTAAGAAAATCTCCAATACAATATACGAGGTTGAAACTGGACACAGGAAAACAGAATCAACCCTTTTTCATATAACAAAATTGATTCCGATAGCTGGCGACGCGACTGGATGAACAGTCACATAACAGTTATGTGATTGTTCTTCTTTGAAGGGGGGAGATATAAAGAAAACGACGAACCTCATTTATTCAATACGTCACTTTCTTAATGGTAAAACGTCAATACTCTGTGGTCTGGATTCTAACAAAAAAATATCGATAGTCGAAGAATAAGAAGAAGTGTATTAAAATAATTAATCTTAAATATCACCTGGAGTAAAAACTTTTAATGTTGTTTTCTGTTTTTATTTCAGGTAAGGCTATTTATAACTGTCTTGTGTATTCTTATCTTGTAATTAGAAGATAAATAAATAAAACTGTTTTTATTTCAGAAATCCAACTGAGTTTTTATTTCAAGAAAGAGTAATATAATAACATTATTACATATTTATTTTTATAATTAATATTTATTAACTTTAGTCTATAACACAAAAACAAAGCAAACTTCACTCATTTAAGAAGTATTCAATGTACACACCTACAAACGGGTAAATACAACGTGTTGGTGTGTATTTAGGTGTATTTAAAGTACATCTATAGATACACCCTAAACACGAGCATGTAGCTGACACCAACCCATAGGTTTTTTTATATCAAAAGTCGTCTAACGCGGCTGTAAAATACACGTCAATAAAATATTAATATTTTGTTTTCAGAAATCGTTGCCATCTGCGAAAAAACATCAAGCTGAGAAGTTACCGACAAATTCAAGATTAAAATCGTGAGGCGCACCATAAACTAGTATAAAGATTAAAGTATTAGGCAGATTTCTGTAGTACGGTGTGTCCCGAGTGTTACAATAGTCATAACAGACATTTTATTCTGACGAATCCAATCTTAAATCGAAACTTATAAAACTTGTTAAATAAATGATTGCAGCAATGTGAATTGTGTATTTACATAAATAATAATACATAAGTATGTACCTCCATGGCTTAGCCTATATTCAATTTGTGTCTCTCAGCGTTATAAATAGGTAATGAAGCAGCAATTTAAAAGTAAATATGTGTTAATAGTGCTTAGGAATGGTAATGAATCATAAATATACTGTTTATAAATAAAATCTATAATTATAAAAAAATGATATATATATTTGTAAGAAATAAATGTAACATATGTTTTGTTTGTAACATTATGTTAATTTTTTTTTATTTTAAAAGCCTCCCAAACGGACTACCTTGCCTGATGGAAAGCATGAATAGAATCAAGAGCGATGACCGCCATACTCAGTGACAATGCAAGCGATGCAGTATGGTGACCCACACTGTGTCATCATAGCAGTGTAAGGCTCACACACTTACCACAACAACTGTCACTCCTGCACCATGGGCATTATTTATTTAGACTTTATGCACTTTGTATATCTGCAGACTTAATGCTCAAGGCATTCTCTTTTAGTCAACTTTGGGTAGTGTAGAAATATTGTAAGGGGCAGGTGCACAGAGGTTAGACATACAGGTTAGTTTTTTTTTTTTTTTGAATGATTTTTAGCTGTTGGCCTCAGATGGCCTCTACAACTTTACCCGGTTTAGTTACGGTGAGCGCTGAGGGCTCTCAACCGGCCATTTGTTAAGCAACATTGCCCAAGGGCACCCCCTGCGGGGTACGAACCTCGGCTTGGGGTGTTGCTGAAACACTGGGGCGGCCTACTCCCATGTTTTGTTGACGGTTTACGCGGCGCGTGTTCCGCCCCCGCCGACGGGGACGAAAACGCGGACGATTCGTAATTAGTGTGTTCGCTCTGCGTTGAGCGCGTGTAATGTCGTCGTCTAGCTCCCCTAACGCGTGTTTGGGTCGACGTATTTTAGAAATTTTGCTCGGTGTGTAGTTTACGGCCGCAACCACTAGAGGGTTGGGGTGAGTCGGAGCAGAGTCAAAGTAGCTAAGGGAGCACTGTTTAATGAATTGCTTGATGGTCGGCAATCTGAGGTCGATGTGAAGATCGACGTTGCGTACATACCACGGTGCTCCCGTAGCTTTGCGCATGAACCTATTCTGTAGTGTTTGAAGCCTATGGATCCTGTGTGGCCTAACGTGTGCGAATACTACGCTGCCGTACGTCATTATAGGACGTATGCATGCCGTGTACAATCTAACTTTGTTTTTTAAGTTTAATTTCGAACGCGCGTTAATTAAACAGTGTAGACGTCCTAGCACGAAGGCAGCCCGGCTGCGGACTGCCTTGATGTGAGGGCCGAAGGATAGACGGTCGTCAAGGGTTATGCCTAGGTATTTGGCCTGCCTAGCCCAAGGGATAGACTTGCCGAACATCCTAATCTGAGTGGTCTTCTCCAAAGGATACAAGCTTAGCTGTCTTCTGTGAAACAGCACCGCCTGGCTTTTCTCGGGGTTGACCTCTATCCTCCATTTCCGGAACCAAACGCCCAGTGCGTTGGCTGCGGTCTGGAGTTTTTTGGCTACTGTCGAGGGGTTCATTCCTGAGCAGTAGATAGCCGTGTCGTCTGCGAATAGTGCCGTCTGCACATACCGATGCTTCGGAATGTCGCTAGTATACAGCGTGAAGAGTAGGGGGGAGAGCACGGACCCTTGTGGGACACCGGCTCGAATGGGGTGAGTGGTGGACAGTGACCCTTCTACTCGGTAGCGGAAGCTTCGATTCGACAAGTAGTCTCGTATGATGAGCACGAGTCCGTGTGGCACTCCCATGGTGGATAGCTTAAATAATAAGCCGTTGTGCCACACTTTGTCGAAAGCTTTCGCTACGTCGAAGAAGAGGATTCCTGTGAACAGGTTGCGTTGAAGCCGATCGCTGGTGTATTCAACGATGCGGTGGACTTGGTGGACGCACGAGTGTTCGGTTCGGAAACCGAATTGCTCGTGGGGGACGAGAAGATTAGCATCGGCATACGCTTTCAGCCTATTGTAGATTAGACGCTCGTATAGCTTGCCTAATCCTTTAAGCAGACTGATCGGTCTATAACTGGTCGGTTCGGACGTTGGTTTGCCAGGTTTGGGTATCCCAATAACAACGGCTTCTTTCCATTGTTGTGGAAAGATGTTGTTCTTGAGCGCTGCGTTGAAAATGAACGTCAGCAGGACCAGTAGCCTCTCCGGAAAGAGTTTTATAACCCTGTTTGTGATACCGTCCGCACCGGGCGCCTTGCGAGCGTGTAGGCCCTTGACGATCGTTTCGACTTCTTCGGGGGTGACCGTGTCTAGGTCTTGTTCGTCTGTCGTCCCCGTCGGCGTTAATGTTGATGTAGGAAGTGAGGTTATTAGGCGCTCTACTTCCGAATCAACTTCGGCTATTTGGTCCGAGTCGCAGTGTATTACGCTGGGCGTGCACTGATTTTCTAGACTCTCGGCCAGGCACTCTGCCTTTTCGATATCGTCGAATGCCGGTGGAAGGTTAGGTCTAGGTAGGAAAAACAAAAAAATTGGATCACTTAAATCAGTTAATAATTCAGAACTGGAGGTGGAATTAAATACAGAAAATCCAAAAAACTAAAAGTACCACCATTAATAAAAATCAAGCTATTACTAAATGACACATTGGAAATTTCTGGTATCTACGATTCCGGTTCAAACGTATCATTGATAAATGCAAAATTATTAAAAATTAAAGAAAAAAACGTGCAAAATTTACAAAAAATAAGCTTGAGAACTATTAATGGTGAAGGAAAAACAAAAGGTATGATAACAATAAAAGTGAAAATTTACGATATTGAAAAAATGATCACAGTGTTTGTTGTAGACAGTGAGAATTTCAATTATGATTTTTTGGTTGGATTAGATTGTATTAAAAATTTTAAATTGATCCAGACTGAAGATCTAAGGATTATTCAGAACAAAGACTTCCAAAAACAAGTAAATGAAATTTACAGGGAAGAGGCAGAAAATCAAACAGATGTCAAAATTCCCGTTTTTGACAGGTGACATAAAAGAAAAAACGTACAATTCAAGAAAATATGAAATAAACTTCAATGATCATCTAAATACGGATGAATTTCAGATGATTGTAAATCATTTAGATACATATGAACAGTCGGAAATCGACAAGTTGTTAAACAAATATAAATCCGTATTTGCCAAAGATAAGTACGACATTGGTACTGTTAAGGATTATGAGGCTCATATTGATCTAATGGAAGAAAAATATTGTTATAAACGACCTTACAGATGCTCATTTGAGGATAGAAAAGAAATAGAAAGTCAAGTAGCTAAGTTATTAGAAAAGGGTCTTATTGAGGAGTCATACAGCCCTTTTGCTGCGCCAGTTACTATGGCATTTAAGAAAGAAGATAATAAAAAAACAAGAATGTGTATAGACTTTAGAGATTTAAATAAAATTATAACTCCCCAAGCACAGCCATTTCCACTAATAGAAGACTTGATAATAAAAAGTGTGAACTGCGAATATTTTACAACATTGGATATAAATTCTGCATTTTGGTCAATCCCTCTAAGGATTCAAGACAGACCTAAAACTGCATTTGTAACACAGGAAGGACACTTTCAGTGGACTTGCCTTCCTTTTGGATTAAAAACAGCACCTGCAATTTTTCAAAGGATACTGAATAATATAATAAGAAAATATAAACTTTCGGATTTTGCAGTGTCTTTCATCGACGATATATTAATCTTCTCACAAAATTTCGCACAGCATATACAGCATCTTTCAAGACTATTGGAAGCAATTGAGAAAGAGGGATTCAGATTAAAATTTTCAAAATGCTCATTTGCGAAAAATCACGCAAAATACTTAGGTCATATTATTGAAAAGAATTCTGTAAAACCACAAAAAGATTATTTAATTGCAGTGAGTAACTTCCCAGTTCCAGAAACAAGAAAAAATGTAAGACAATTCCTTGGGAAAATTAATTACCACCATAAATTCATCCCTCGCATGGCACAAATCTCAGACCCATTACATAATCTTCTGAGGAAAAATGTGAAATTTGTTTGGTCGACAGAATGTCAAGATTCATTTGAGAAAATTAAAACATTGCTTTGTTCGGAACCAGTCCTGAAAATTTTTGACCCTAATTCTCCAATTACAATTTATACTGATGCTAGTATTAAAGGAGTTGGAGCTGTGCTGAAACAAGAAGATAAAGATAAAAGTTGTAAACCTGTAGCATACTTTTCTAGAAAATTGAACGAGGCACAAAAGAAAAAAAAAGCAATATACCTTGAATGTTTAGCCATAAAAGAAGCAGTGAAATATTGGCAACACTGGTTGTTAGCAAAACAATTCACGGTATACACGGATCACAAGCCCCTGGAAAACTTGAACATAAAATCTAGGACGGATGAAGAGTTAGGAGATTTGACATATTACCTATCTCAATATGATTTCAAGATAAAATACAATCCTGGAAAATGTAATCAAGAAGCAGACTGCCTAAGCAGAAATCCAGTTTTAGAACCAAATGATAACACAGATGACATCCTGGAAGTCGTAAACCAAATAAGTCTTGAAGACATAAAAAAGGACCAGAATGAGAATATGTACTTAAAAGAAAAGAAGAAAAACATTATATTAAAAGATGGCATTTATTTCAAAAAGTTAAGAAAAAAAGATAAAATTCTATTGTCTGAAAACCTCAGTATGATATTGATAAAAGAGGTACACGACACTTACTGTCATTTAGGGAGATCGCAAATGATCAATAAAATAACTCCATTTTATTCAGCGACAAACATGATAATGAATATAAAAAAAGTTTGCGATGATTGTTCTATATGTCAAAAAAACAAATCAAGAAAAAAATCAAGATATGGATTCCTATCACATTTAGGTCCAGCTACCTATCCATTCGAAATTATGTCCATCGACACTATTGGTGGATTTGGGGGTTCGCGATCAACAAAAAAATATTTACACCTTATGGTGGATCACTTTACTAGATACGCTTATATTTTAACATCGAAAAACCAAACCGCTAATGACTTTATAAAATTAACAACGAAAGTAACAGAAAGCAACGATATAGGAACAATACTAACAGATCAATACCCTGGCATAAATTCAAAGGAGTATAAAAAATTTTTAAAGCAGAAAAGGATAAAGATGGTTTTTACAGCCGTAGATGCTCCATTTTCAAATGGGCTTAACGAAAGATTAAATCAAACTCTGGTAAATAAAATACGATGCAAAATAAATGAAAACAAAAATAAAAAGACATGGTCAACAATAGCTCAGGAATGTGTTAGAAGATACAATGAAACGGAACACACAGTGACTGGATTCGCTCCGAAATACTTAATGGAAGGTGAAAGTGTAAATATTTTGCCCCACGAATTGAAGACAAATTGTACAAAAGAAGATCTAGGAAGAGATCGGGAATTGGCACTGGAAAACACGAAAAAGTCCCATAATCAAAATGCAGAACGATACAATAAACACAGGAAAGAAATTACATTGGATGCCGGAGACTTAGTGTATGTAGAAAATGGAAACCGCCTCAATAGAAAAAAGCTGGATGAAATACGAATCGGACCATACAAAATACTTAAGAAAATCTCCAATACAATATACGAGGTTGAAACTGGACACAGGAAAACAGAATCAACCCTTTTTCATATAACAAAATTGATTCCGATAGCTGGCGACGCGACTGGATGAACAGTCACATAACAGTTATGTGATTGTTCTTCTTTGAAGGGGGGAGATATAAAGAAAACGACGAACCTCATTTATTCAATACGTCACTTTCTTAATGGTAAAACGTCAATACTCTGTGGTCTGGATTCTAACAAAAAAATATCGATAGTCGAAGAATAAGAAGAAGTGTATTAAAATAATTAATCTTAAATATCACCTGGAGTAAAAACTTTTAATGTTGTTTTCTGTTTTTATTTCAGGTAAGGCTATTTATAACTGTCTTGTGTATTCTTATCTTGTAATTAGAAGATAAATAAATAAAACTGTTTTTATTTCAGAAATCCAACTGAGTTTTTATTTCAAGAAAGAGTAATATAATAACATTATTACATATTTATTTTTATAATTAATATTTATTAACTTTAGTCTATAACACAAAAACAAAGCAAACTTCACTCATTTAAGAAGTATTCAATGTACACACCTACAAACGGGTAAATACAACGTGTTGGTGTGTATTTAGGTGTATTTAAAGTACATCTATAGATACACCCTAAACACGAGCATGTAGCTGACACCAACCCATAGGTTTTTTTATATCAAAAGTCGTCTAACGCGGCTGTAAAATACACGTCAATAAAATATTAATATTTTGTTTTCAGAAATCGTTGCCATCTGCGAAAAAACATCAAGCTGAGAAGTTACCGACAAATTCAAGATTAAAATCGTGAGGCGCACCATAAACTAGTATAAAGATTAAAGTATTAGGCAGATTTCTGTAGTACGGTGTGTCCCGAGTGTTACAATAGTCATAACAGACATTTTATTCTGACGAATCCAATCTTAAATCGAAACTTATAAAACTTGTTAAATAAATGATTGCAGCAATGTGAATTGTGTATTTACATAAATAATAATACATAAGTATGTACCTCCATGGCTTAGCCTATATTCAATTTGTGTCTCTCAGCGTTATAAATAGGTAATGAAGCAGCAATTTAAAAGTAAATATGTGTTAATAGTGCTTAGGAATGGTAATGAATCATAAATATACTGTTTATAAATAAAATCTATAATTATAAAAAAATGATATATATATTTGTAAGAAATAAATGTAACATATGTTTTGTTTGTAACATTATGTTAATTTTTTTTTATTTTAAAAGCCTCCCAAACGGACTACCTTGCCTGATGGAAAGCATGAATAGAATCAAGAGCGATGACCGCCATACTCAGTGACAATGCAAGCGATGCAGTATGGTGACCCACACTGTGTCATCATAGCAGTGTAAGGCTCACACACTTACCACAACAACTGTCACTCCTGCACCATGGGCATTATTTATTTAGACTTTATGCACTTTGTATATCTGCAGACTTAATGCTCAAGGCATTCTCTTTTAGTCAACTTTGGGTAGTGTAGAAATATTGTAAGGGGCAGGTGCACAGAGGTTAGACATACAGGTTAGTTTTTTTTTTTTTTTGAATGATTTTTAGCTGTTGGCCTCAGATGGCCTCTACAACTTTACCCGGTTTAGTTACGGTGAGCGCTGAGGGCTCTCAACCGGCCATTTGTTAAGCAACATTGCCCAAGGGCACCCCCTGCGGGGTACGAACCTCGGCTTGGGGTGTTGCTGAAACACTGGGGCGGCCTACTCCCATGTTTTGTTGACGGTTTACGCGGCGCGTGTTCCGCCCCCGCCGACGGGGACGAAAACGCGGACGATTCGTAATTAGTGTGTTCGCTCTGCGTTGAGCGCGTGTAATGTCGTCGTCTAGCTCCCCTAACGCGTGTTTGGGTCGACGTATTTTAGAAATTTTGCTCGGTGTGTAGTTTACGGCCGCAACCACTAGAGGGTTGGGGTGAGTCGGAGCAGAGTCAAAGTAGCTAAGGGAGCACTGTTTAATGAATTGCTTGATGGTCGGCAATCTGAGGTCGATGTGAAGATCGACGTTGCGTACATACCACGGTGCTCCCGTAGCTTTGCGCATGAACCTATTCTGTAGTGTTTGAAGCCTATGGATCCTGTGTGGCCTAACGTGTGCGAATACTACGCTGCCGTACGTCATTATAGGACGTATGCATGCCGTGTACAATCTAACTTTGTTTTTTAAGTTTAATTTCGAACGCGCGTTAATTAAACAGTGTAGACGTCCTAGCACGAAGGCAGCCCGGCTGCGGACTGCCTTGATGTGAGGGCCGAAGGATAGACGGTCGTCAAGGGTTATGCCTAGGTATTTGGCCTGCCTAGCCCAAGGGATAGACTTGCCGAACATCCTAATCTGAGTGGTCTTCTCCAAAGGATACAAGCTTAGCTGTCTTCTGTGAAACAGCACCGCCTGGCTTTTCTCGGGGTTGACCTCTATCCTCCATTTCCGGAACCAAACGCCCAGTGCGTTGGCTGCGGTCTGGAGTTTTTTGGCTACTGTCGAGGGGTTCATTCCTGAGCAGTAGATAGCCGTGTCGTCTGCGAATAGTGCCGTCTGCACATACCGATGCTTCGGAATGTCGCTAGTATACAGCGTGAAGAGTAGGGGGGAGAGCACGGACCCTTGTGGGACACCGGCTCGAATGGGGTGAGTGGTGGACAGTGACCCTTCTACTCGGTAGCGGAAGCTTCGATTCGACAAGTAGTCTCGTATGATGAGCACGAGTCCGTGTGGCACTCCCATGGTGGATAGCTTAAATAATAAGCCGTTGTGCCACACTTTGTCGAAAGCTTTCGCTACGTCGAAGAAGAGGATTCCTGTGAACAGGTTGCGTTGAAGCCGATCGCTGGTGTATTCAACGATGCGGTGGACTTGGTGGACGCACGAGTGTTCGGTTCGGAAACCGAATTGCTCGTGGGGGACGAGAAGATTAGCATCGGCATACGCTTTCAGCCTATTGTAGATTAGACGCTCGTATAGCTTGCCTAATCCTTTAAGCAGACTGATCGGTCTATAACTGGTCGGTTCGGACGTTGGTTTGCCAGGTTTGGGTATCCCAATAACAACGGCTTCTTTCCATTGTTGTGGAAAGATGTTGTTCTTGAGCGCTGCGTTGAAAATGAACGTCAGCAGGACCAGTAGCCTCTCCGGAAAGAGTTTTATAACCCTGTTTGTGATACCGTCCGCACCGGGCGCCTTGCGAGCGTGTAGGCCCTTGACGATCGTTTCGACTTCTTCGGGGGTGACCGTGTCTAGGTCTTGTTCGTCTGTCGTCCCCGTCGGCGTTAATGTTGATGTAGGAAGTGAGGTTATTAGGCGCTCTACTTCCGAATCAACTTCGGCTATTTGGTCCGAGTCGCAGTGTATTACGCTGGGCGTGCACTGATTTTCTAGACTCTCGGCCAGGCACTCTGCCTTTTCGATATCGTCGAATGCCGGTGGAAGGTTAGGTCTGCTTAGAGGAGGCATACAGGTGACGGTGTCTCTCTTAAGCGAGCGGGATAGTTGCCAGAAGGCAAGGTGGGTAGGTTCGAGGTCTTGTAGTGTCCTATCCCACCTGTCTTGGCGCATTTGATCGATGCGCGACTTGACCGCTCTTTCTAAGCGTCGTAACCTGATCCTGTTGGCTTCGCATGGATATCTGTCGACAGGTTAGTTTAGACATTATCAATGAAAATATAAGCTACATTCGTAGACATACACACATACATGAACACATCGTCATTAATAGTAATAATATTAATAAGTTTATTTATTCACTCCGTCTTAGAGCTATTACAAAATTACTAAGGTAACAATTGCAACCAATCCTTACATTTCTAGATTAACGTCGGCAGCCATAATAGTATGAAACTGTGCTATAGCTGCCAGCGCCTTCGACTGGGAACTAACAATTGAATCTACTTTATGCTATACAATACAAATATTGTAACTTAGTGATTCGATCTTTGTATTTTAGGAAAACAACATTAAATATGTACACCAAACTAAAATCATAAACAAAACAATAATAATAAAAATAAGTTATATAGAAGTAACAGATAAAAAAAAATAAAATTAAAAAATTAAACAATAACATAGAAATAATCGGCCAATCGTGTTTGCCACGGCTATGAGTTTAGAGTGCTCGTGTGAGAGTAATTTAACTATGAGTACGAATGTGTGCGTGGGCGCGTGTGTGTATGTTTTAAGTGTGAGTGTGTGTGTACTTTTTTTGTGTATGTGTGTGTGTGCCTAAGAGTTTGTGTGTGAATTTAAATATATGTATCATATTGAGTCTTTGGTATGAACTATTTTTTCTGTGTGAGAATAGTCAAAGGTCAGAAGCCAGTCTGCATATGTAAATATGCTGCAGTTTGGCAATGAAAGTTTGCACAAGCTATTAATATACACATATAAGAAAGAGAGTTGGACCCAGGACGCTACCTTGTAGTACTAGTAGTAAGTAGTAAGATAATCGCGAAAATTACCAAAGTAATTCCTCTTATGTCGATTATTTCCGACCTATTCAAAAGCAGCGGGACTGATATGGTGTCAAATGTCTTCGATAAATCTATAAAAATCCCTACCATTTTATTACCGCAATCAAGATGCTTAACAACGGTTTCAGTAAGTTTCAGAGTAGCATTTTCAGTGGATCTACCTTTTACAAGCCCGTACTAATTTTCAGCAATTACACGAGTGTTATCTAGATATTTTATGAGCCTAGTGTTTAGGAGTTTTTTCAATATTTTTGATACAGTTGTCAGCACAGAGATGGATCTATAACTGTCAGCAGCATTTTGGGTCCATTTTTGAAAATGGGGTGTACAAGAGCTCATTTAAGAATATCTGGCAAAACTCCCGCGGTAAAGCATAGATTGAACAGACAAGTCAGAGGCGGAATCAAGAATCTTCTTGACCTTTTGATTACTTGGGTTGGAATGTCATCTACACCGGTAGCGCTGTTATTTTTAAAATTCATTATTATACTTTCAATCTCACTCTGATCCGTATCAAATAGAACCATAGAGTCTTTTGGTGTCAAGGACGAGGGGGCCTTTACCGTGATATTTGAACGGATACGTCTTTTTGAGAGTATCTCATTAGCTAAAGTCTTATAAATTCCAGCAAAATATTCATTGACAAAATTAAGTCACTCTTGTGGATCTCTGGATAAAATTAATAATTCTGTAGGGGGAAGTTTCTGTTTTCTAAGGTTGGTTATTTTGTTTACTGTGTTCCACATTTCCTTAGGATCGTGTATGTATTTCTTGAACTCATCCCGCTCATATTGAAGTTTTAGCTTTTTTAAAAGATTATTAGAGTAATTACGATATTTGATGGAGGTTAGTTGAAGTATAGCATTGTTAGGGTTTAATCTGGCTTTCCTGTGTAATTGATCACGATTTCTAATATATCGAATGAGTCCCGGCGTTAACCAAAGTTTGACTGCACGAAAACAAGTGAGGCTTAAAAAAGCATATTAATAGGCCGCCATAGTGTGGGTTACCATACTACATTGTCAGCATTCGCAATGAATATGGTGACTACAACTTTTGGATTCTACTCATGCTTTCCATCAGGCAGAGTAGAGTTACTTTGGCAGACTCTCAAAATTAAAAAAAAATGTCTATTTTGTTATTGGGAGTGAATACATCTTGAATAAAGGGTGGTGGGGCACAATACCTAGGTCCCATTGTTCTTGTAGACATTAGTAGATATTGTGGAACGGTTGCCCATTTATTCATGTTGGTGATATAAAAAATGCCATAGGAGGATATGATGATGTCATTGAATACCTCCCATGGGTTTTAGAAAAGAAATGGTGTAATGTAGAGATTACCCACGTTTTCAGTTTATCATCATCAACAGCCTTTAACAGTCCACTGCGGGACATAGGCCTCTCCTAAGCAAAGAGGTTTCGGCCTACGATTTTAGGTGAGTCATAATCGAAGTAATAATCGATCAAAATGGAAGTTATTCATTTTAGCATTTGAATATTTTCTTCTTCTTACCCTTTACTATTCCCAAGGCTACTTGGGGTCGGTTTCTAGGTCAATCGGTTTTATCTGAATATAGATTTCCTACGATGTGACCAGCATCGGCCCTCAGAAAATTTGAGGGTGAACTGAATTCGAAGGTTGAATTAGTTATCTGAATATTTAAGGGTACTGACTTCCCAATAACGATTGCGTTAGATGTTCATCTGTCCGTGTGGTGACGGATCAAGGATGCGCAGTGTCATGCCGTGGGTGTCGTAAGAGGCGACTGAGGAGCGAACTACGCAGGTCAACATCACTGAGCAAAGAGAAGAAAACATGAAACAGACTGTACCAACCTATTTGGTCAGCGTAGTACAGTAGACCAAAACCTAAGTACTTTCTAAAGAGAGGCCTACGTCCAGCAGTGCACTGTTAATGACTTGCTGTCCAAGGCACGCAATTGGTTTGCAGTCGAACATGAATAATATACCTGCGAGTATTTTAATATTTTTAATGATACCTACCAACGACAGCTGTTAGCAAAAAGGATTTAATATTTGCAAAATGTCCACAGGAATTATCAAGCAATTTCTAAGTGAAGTGGATTGGGGAGACTTGGACTACCTTCTCATAGACACACCGCCAGGTTGGTTCACTTTAAAAAAATATCTTGACATTGACATGGAGAATTTATATTATAATTTTTGTCACGAAAGTAGTAATCCTACTAATATTATAAATGTGAAAGTTTGTGAGCATAGATGTTTGTTACTCTTTCACAAAAAAACTACTGGACCGATTTGGATGAAACTTTACAGTAAAATAGGTTATACATCAGAATAATATATAATTTGGAATGATTTTATGTAATATTGGTCGTAATATAACGATACATATCAACTAACTCGATAAAAATCCGGCCTCTGAGAGTTATCTTTGCTGCCTAAATTATTGAAGTTACACAAAGATGACGTACCGTAGGAATGTTTGTATGTTAAAAAGTATATTTATTTAAAATGATCTGTTACGAAACTTAATGTGGCAGACCAAATTCAACGCGAGAGAAGTCGCAGGCAAAAGCTAGTATGTAATAATATATAAATTTGATGTAGTATTATACATCGTGGTTTCGGTATACTAACTAAGCAAATGTTGCACTTTTGATTCTATTACTGTATGATATAGAGAGACAAAGGACAGACAGATAACTGATGGTAATTGACTACCGTCGTCGTACGTCGCGGTAGCACTCTAACCGAGTCGAGCTGTGTGTGCAAAATAACTTTTAGGGTTTAAAATGTTCGTTTAAACAAATTACGCCAAGTGTCTTATGTTGAATAAGTTTCGAAGCATCAACATTCTGTCAGATAGATGTGACTCCCTAATGAGAGTCAGTATCTGGTAGGCAAATTTAGAAATGATTTTTGTCACCAGTCTTTGAAAATGGCGAAATTGATTAGATTTAATAAATAAGTATTATACATTGTAGAACATTACAAGTGACTAAATCTAAGCCGCCATAGTGTGGGTCACCATACCGCATTGTCTGCATTCGCAATGAACATGGCGATCACAACTCTCAGGTCCAACTCATGATTTTCATCAGGTAGAATAGTCACTTTGATAGGCCTCAAATAAAAAAAAAGAGTAGCCAGGTCTGCCGAATGCGATGGTAGTGGAAAGGAAACAGGATATAGCGAGGGTTGCGCAGGCACGTCGGACGAGCACCTATCGGCGGCGCAGTACCTGTCGGCGGCGGGGCTGTCGGGCGCGCTGCTGGTGACCACGCCGCAGGAGGTGGCGCTGCTGGACGTGCGCAAGGAGCTGCACTTCTGCCGCAAGCTGGGCCTGCCGCTGCTCGGCGTCGTCGAGAACATGTCCGTCTTCGTCTGCCCCAACTGCAACGTGTGTACGCTTTGTGTTTTATCGTATAGCGGTCGGTCTGTGTGATGACATTACGAAGTGTCCTATCTCACTATCCTTATTTTTCCCGTGGTTGTCGTAAGAACCGAGCGTTGCAACGAAAAGGAAAACTTGAAATAAAATCTTTATCGTCTCGTTTGTCTGGTTTGGTGTGGTCGATCGAAATCTTCTTTTGAAGAAGAGCGCTGTGTTCAGGTTGATGACGATGTAACAAGATCTTATTGTGTATCTATTTATGTATTTATATTATGGGCGGTTTAGATGATCACTTAAAATTTCAATTGGGCATTATTATTTCGAATAGGTATTATTTTTCCTTTTATTACATGTGTCGGTGTGTAGTATTTTGTATTGGTAAAGATAATTAATCAACAGCTTTTAGTGTCTACTGGTGTACATGTTATTTTTTCTTAATAAAGAAGTTTCGGTCTATTATACCGCGCCGGTCAAACGGGTCGGTATAGGATCCGTTCTAAGTTTTTTCTCTGTTTGCAGTTATATCGTTTTGAGTGATTCGCTCCTTCGATCGTCTCTTACGAAACCCACGGGATAAATAGGGACGGTGACGTTCCTCATTCTGAATGCGTCACCGCAGACAAGTAGAAGGGAATCGCGTCTCCCGAGCGATTCCAGTAATATTTTAATTGAAACGTGAAGGCTTAGCATGGAAAATTTTTAAAAAATCGGTGGAGCAGTTAATAGACAGAGCTACTTTTGATACACGCTGACACTACACAAACCGCCTCTTCATCTCGCACCGGCGTGTCGCGGTAAGGGTTTAACGGGGTTTTATTCGTCTCAATTTTCTCGTGATAACTTTTCGATTATCCGTCCAAGTCGCTCATCGCATTAGACACAGAACGGTGGGTCGTTTGATCGCGTGGGTGTGCGCAGAGTCGCAGCGAGATCTTCCCCGCCGCGACGGGCGGCGCGCGCGCCATGTGCGCCGAGCTGGGCGCGGAGCTGCTGGGGGGCGTGCCGCTGGAGCCGGCGCTGGCGCGCGCCGCCGACCGCGGGGACGACTTCCTCGCCGCGCTGCCCGCCTCGCCCGCCGTGCGCGCGCTCCGGGACATCGTCGACAGTCAGTATACCCTACGCTACCTCCTCTATTACTCCCACGATTCTTTGGAAGCCATTATTAGTTCATCCACTTTTACCAAATCGACTGCCGTCGACCCTACGCGTATTCGACGGCACCGCCTTCCCTATAACAATTGACAAAGATATTCATGAAGAACCGGGACCGATGGCGCGTCACGCTCTCCGTGGAGCGGGCGTGAAACGACACGACTGCCATACTTCGAACCGTTAATAATTTTTCAACAACACCGTTGATCCGGCGGTTGTATACGCCGACCGCTATATGAATAGTTAAATCGTATGAATGTAATTTATATTTCTTATACTGACTAACTTAATTAAATATAAGAAAATGTAGAATAATGATCATCTCTGAAGAACCTGACAATTGATTATGATTCATCGTATATAATAATTTATACTAAACGACGACAGATCATTAAAATACAGGTTTAGCGACTACTCCATAATTAAATATATCTTCATACATACTACTCAGTTTTTTCGTTGTATATAAAAGTTAACATAAAACAATACCTAATTTGATATAAAACCAAACGAACAGACAGTTCACTTAATAGTAAGTAACTCCCGCTGCCCATAAATATCATTAAACTCAAAAGTTACAAAACTGGAGAAATAAATTGGACTCCAGTTACGTCACTCTAATTTCTGTAAAACTATGGTATCACTGTGATCGAGCCAACCCTTGTACAGAAACATGGCTGCCCAGAATGCATAACATTGCAAAAATATAAGAAACTGTATTGGTCGTTCACGTCTATTTTGTTAATTACTAAAAATTTTGCATTGTAGAAAAAATCAAAGCAGTCATGAGATCTGCCAACAGAAGCGAGAACTTAAAACTGTATTTTTAAATTTTAAACTGTATTTAATAAGTAATTTTTTTTAATAATTAATTTTATTAAAATTAGTCTAATTACAAAAACAAAACACTTCACTCATTTAAAAAGTATTTAATGTACACACCTATAAACGGATAAATCCAACGTGTTGGTGTGCGTGCACGTACACGGGCCGTTGCGCGGGCATTGACTATATTTAAAGTACATCTATAGATATACCCTAAACACGAGCATGTAGCTGACACCAACCCATAGGTTTTTTTATATCAAAAGTCGACTAACGCGGCTATAGAATATCAATAAAAACTTCAATAAAATATCAATATTTTGTTTTCAGAAATCGTTGCCATCTGCGAAAAAACATCAAGCTGAGAAGTTACCGACAAATTCAAGATTAAAATCGTGAGGCGCACCATAAACTAGTATAAAGATTAAAGTATTAGGCAGATTTCTGTAGTACGGTGTGTCCCGAGTGTTACAATAGTCATAACAGACATTTTATTCTGACGAATCCAATCTTAAATCGAAACTTATAAAACTTGTTAAATAAATGATTGCAGCAATGTGAATTGTGTATTTACATAAATAATAATACATAAGTATGTACCTCCATGGCTTAGCCTATATTCAATTTGTGTCTCTCAGCGTTATAAATAGATAATGAAGCAGCAATTTAAAAGTAAATATGTGTTAATAGTGCTTAGGAATGGTAATGAATCATAAATATACTGTTTATAAATAAAATCTATAATTATAAAAAAATGATATATATATTTGTAAGAAATAAATGTAACATATGTTTTGTTTGTAACATTATGTTAATTTTTTTTATTTTAAAAGCCTCCCAAACGGACTACCTTGCCTGATGGAAAGCATGAATAGAATCAAGAGCGATGATCACCATACTCAGTGACAATGCAGGCGATGCAGCATGGTGACCCACACTGTGTCATCGTAGCAGTGTAAGGCTCACACACCACAACAACTGTCACCCCTGCACCATGGGCATTATTTATTTAGACTTTATGCACTTTGTATATCGGCGGACTTAATGCCCAAGGCATTCTCTTTTAGTCAACTTTGGGTAGTGTAGAAATATTGTAAGGGGCAGGTGCACAGAGGTTAGACATACAGGTTAGTTTAGACATTATCAATGAAAATATACCCTACATTCGTACACATACACACATACATGAACACAAATACAATACATCGTCATAAATAGTAATAATAGTAATAAGATTGTTTATTACAAAATTATTAAGCTAACAATTGCAACAAATTCTTACAATTCTATATTAACGTCGCAGCCGTAATAGTATGAAACTGTTCTATAGCTGTCAGCACCTTCAACTGGGAACTGACAATTGAATCCACTTTATGTCATACAATACAAATATTGTAACTTAGTGATTCGATCTTTGTATTTTAGGAAAACAACATATAACACAAAATATGTACACCAAACTAAAATCAAAAAAGAAACAATAATAATAAAAATGAGTTATGTAGAAGTAACAGATGAACAAAATTAAAATTAAAATTAAAAAATTTAACAATAAAACAGAAATAATCGACCAATCGTGTTTGCCACGGCTATGAGTTTAGAGTGCTCGTGTGAGAGTAATTTAACTATGAGTACGAATGTGTGCGTGGGCGCGTGTGTGTATGTTTTAAGTGTGAGTGTGTGTGTACTTTTATTGTGTATGTGTGTGTGTGCCTGTGAGTTTGTGTGTGAATTTAAACATGTGTATCATATTAAGTCTTTGGTATAAACTATTTTTTCTGTGTGAGAATAGTCAAAGGTCAGAAGCCAGTCCCGTGCGACCCTTTTACATTTCTTTAATCTGTGTTGATAGATATTACTCTCCTTATTCGCAATATTATATAGACGTGAACCAATTATTATAAAATGTCGCCCAGCTAGAGCGGTCTTATGTAGGGGTATACTGTAAACTCTGGTCTTGTTGCGTTTTAGTTGCGGAAAGTACGTCAGAGTTTGATGTTTACGAAGTATATGGCGTGCAGTGACAATAGAACATTCGCGATAAAGGAGGGTTGTGGCATATCTAAGGGGTTTTTTGAAAATCACCTTTATGATTGCACGCTGGGCACGCTCCAAGGAAAGCAACGTACTGGTACAAATGCCGCCCTATGCGACTATACAATACTGTAGCAAAGATTGCACTAGTGCATGATAGACGCACAGTAATGTAGGAGGATCTGCAGACCTCCTGAGTTTATAAAAGAGAGGTATTAGTGTTCTGATTGGAGCTGTTACTGATTGAACATGTAATGACCAGTTAAGATGTCTATCCAGAATGAGGCCAAGGTATTTTATGCTATGGGTGGAACTAAGTTCAGGACAGTCACAAACGTTGCTAGATCTATCACAGTCCTGTGCTTTAACGCAAAAATCAGTAAGTGGTTGCGTATTTGGTCGCGGTGTAAAGGTTATGTATTTGGTCTTATCCAAGTTTAGTGTTAACAGGCTGTCCATCCAACCACCTCCTAATCTCCCTGAAGGCCCACTCGGCAAGATGTTTAGCCTGGGCTCAATCTCTTCCGTGCACAATAAGTGCTGTATCGTCTGCATATGTAAAATTGGTGCCGTTTGGCAATGAAAGTTTGCACATGCTATTAATATACATAAGAAAGAGAGTTGGACCCAGGACGCTACCTTATGGTACGCCAAAAGAGAGAGATCAATATCGTCACTCACATGACTTCCTACCCTGACACACTGTGTACGTTTAGAAAGATAATCGCGAAATATTTCCAGAGTAATTCCTATTATGTCGATCATTTCCAACCTATTCAAAAGCAGCGGGACTGATATGGTGTCAAATGCCTTCGATAAATCTATAAAAATCCCTACCACTTTATTACCGCAATCAAGATGCTTAACAACAGTTTCAGTAAGTTTCAGGGTAGCATCTTCAGTGGATCTACCTTTTACAAACCCGCACTAATTTTCAGCAATTACACGAGTGTTATTTAGAAATTTTATGAGCCTAGTGTTTAGGAGTTTTCCAATATTTTTAATACAGTTGTAAGTATAGAGATGGGTCTATAACTGCCAGCAGCATTTTGGGTCCATTTTTGAAAATAGGGTGTACAAGAGCTCTATTAAAAATATCTGGAAAAGCTCCCGTGGCAAAGCATAGATTGAACAGATAAGTCAGAGGCGGAATCAAGAATCTTCTTGACCTTTTGATTACTTGGGTTGGAATGTCATCTACACCGGCAGCGCTGTTATTTTTAAGATCCATAATTATACTTTCAATCTCACTCTGATCCGTATCAAATAGAACCATAGAGTCTTTTGGTGTCACGGACGAGGGGGCCTTTACCGTGATATTTGAACGGATACGTCTTTTTGACAGGATCTCATTAGTTAAAGTCTTACCAATTGCAGCAAAATATTCATTGACAACATTAAGTGACTCTTGTGGATCTGTGGATAAAATTAATAACTTTATCGATTAGGGTTTTGTTACACGCTAGTTTCAATTTACGAAGAAGGTTATTACAAAAATTCTTATAACGGATATAAGTGAGTTTCAAAATCATGTTATTGGGTGATTTTTTTGATGTAGTGTGTAATCACGGTTATATCACGGTTTCTGATGCATTTAAGTAGACCAGGTGTCATCCATGATTTTAAGGTTTTACTTCTCCTAGAGACATTTGAGGTTCGCGTATGTTTAGATATTATGGTGGAGAGTAGAGTGACGAGCATTTTAGACGCTACATTAGCACCCGATGCCGACAATATGTTGGAATAATCAGTAGCCTCAAGATTCGTCTTAACGTCTTCAAAAGATGTACGAGATCTAAAAGTATGGTGCTGCGAGGGAGGTTTGATTATATCTAAACATAAGCCAATTGGGATATGGTCGGTAATATAAGATTCTAAAATTAGTGTACTAGTTGGGCAATCTGTTTTTACAAAAAAGTGATCTAGGCACGAGTTTGCTCTTGTCGGCCTTGAGTGTGGACGAAAAAGACCATGGGAAGCATTAAAAGTCAGGTACTCCTCATTCAGTGGGTCTGTAGATGTTGGGCTTATATCAATATTTAGGTCACCCGTTAATACTATGTTACGTGTATTCACCACGTTGTATACATCATTAAGACTGTTTATAAAATTATAGAAGTTATCTTTGCCAGATAAGGACGGCGAGCGGTATATGGCTACTATACTTAGATTATTTTCTAATTTTCAAATTAGGCAATTAACATCCCTAAAAATTGGTTCATTTATTTTGAAAGATAGATGTATATTTGTATAAATTACAATGCCGTCGTTCTGGTTCTGATTTATTTTAGTGAAGTGTGATGTAAATCCTTCTAAGTGAGGTATACCTATATTCTCAGTGAGTATCAATATATCAATTTTTATATCTATAGTGGAAATCAATAGGCGTAGTTGGTCAAAGTTTTTATTTATGCTGCGAATGTTTAAGTGTAGCAATGTAATACATTTTTGTGAGTTCATGTATAGATTACAATTTTCAGGTTTACAGGTGAATGATGTTGTTGCCTCAAGAAGATCCAGCTCATTATTAATATTGTTTATAGTAGCCATTTATATTTATTTGATTTACATGAGCAGTACAATAAAAAAGATTTGACAATTTAAACATCTTTCCAGTTTTTGTAAGTGCGGTAAGATAATAAGTGTGAATAGAACTTGTGTGTGTGTAATAAAGGTGTATAAGGGTATGTTTACATGCTAAGTGAGTGTAAAATGTATGTAGTTTAGGGAATGTAGTAATGTTTGTGTTTTTGTGGTTGTATGCATATTCAATAATATCAACTTTACAGGATGGATAAGAGTAAAAAATTAATAGTTTAAAAAAGATTTTAACTAAAACTTGTCTTGTTAGTCATTGTTTTTGTTTTAGATCCAGCAGAGTTTGTTCCGATAATACTAGAATTTGTTTTTCATCACGAGCTTTGCGAACAAGTATGTTGCCGTTTGATGTCCAGCAGTACTGATATTCGTGTTGTTTTACGAATTCTCTGGATTGGAAGAATAACTTTTTCAAGCTCTAGCTCAAGCAAGCAGGCAAATAATCGGCTACAGTAGGGTAGTGTTCAGTTTTTCTTCACCGTTTTTTTTACCATTATTATATTCTCGCCTGCAGAGAGTGTTTTTTGTTACCAGGAATACGATAAATATCTCGCAGATCAGATGGGGAGATGGTTGTGTCGACAACGCTTCCGACCGAGCAGATAGTTTTAATGAGGTCAGCAGAAGTCTCTTTATCACTGTACGGGACATTTGTCACCTCGATACATGAGGATCTTGATTTTAGCTGCAGGTCTTGAACCTTCTTTTCTAAATTTTCAATGCACTTCCGTTGTTCGAATCGCTCTTAATGTAAATTTTCCAATCCCATTTTAATATCGTCATACTAGCTATTTATAAAAGTCATAGACTGTTTTATGTCGTCGTTAGAAACTTGAATTTTACCAGTCTGTTGTTTCAATTCACAAATATCAGAAGACAATTTCGTAATCAAAGAGTTTTGCTTATCGTACGTATCACCAAACAATTCCATAATTTCGGTTTTGAGGTCCAAATCACGTGCTCTCGGTGACTGCTCAGACCGAGGACGCTTATGTCTATTTGTATTAACGTAAGTAGCCTCATTCAATAGGCTTATGTCGTTTTGCGATAAAGTATGTTCCATAATTTAAATATAAAGAAATATATACATGTGTACGTCTGTATGTGCTTGTATGTGTGTCTGTGTGTATGTATGTGTATGCGACTGCCACTGGCCTACGTTTGTTTAATTAATTGTCTTTTTTTCTTTTTTTTGTGTTTTGTTGGTTTATTTTTTCCTTTACCTGCATAAACCTGTGATCACTGTTTGTATACTTTTTTAACTCTTTTGTAATAAGCATGTTGTGGTCTCCCATAATTGAGGAAGCATATGACACGCAATCTTAATCGTATTTTATCTGATAGCATGTAAAGTGTATTCCTTGTCGGAGATTCATTATAAATAAATAAATAAATAAATAATGGTGGCAGGTGACGGTGGTGTTCGCTGCAGTGACATAGTGAATTATTACCCCCGTAGTTACAAAGTTTGAAATTAATTTTGTTTAATTGCGTAGCCAAGTGGTTGTCCTTTACATCACATGCGCGTTTGTAGCACGCCGAGTACACTTCACTTCGTCGGCTACGATTAGTGAACGGTGTAGCAGACGGCAACAGCGGCTACGAAGCTCGTAGCAGCACCAGTGACGTCAGATTTTCGTGGTGTATGCAATTTTAGTAATACTAACGATTTACTCCGTGGTACAGTGGCTCAGCACGCCCTCCCGAGTCGGTTGCAGCGCCGCTATTAGGGACGGGACCGACAGTGGCAAAACTATTTCTGTCTAAGACCGCCCAGTGGGCATTACCAACAAGAAAGAAGGCCCCAAGAGTGACAAGGAATTGACAAACACGTACATCAGCCAATCACAAAAAATCACAACACACGTCCGATTGCAACGGTAGGCACGACAGAACTCAGTATGTACTATTAGATACGGTGGCCACTCATCATTGGGTATATATAACTCAGTGAAAGCACAAAGATGGCACGTTTTAAAGTACTACTAACGCCATCTATTGTCAACATTTAGAACTAAAAATTATTTTGTTCGTCTAAGGCCGTGGTCCGAAACACGCTCACAGCGCTCATAGCGTACCAACGTGCGGTCCAATTCGTGCTTTTCACGCTCACCGTTAGCGTAGTGGATACTATGACGTCACATGCCACGTCACTACCTTTTGCTCACAGTACTGACGGTTCGGATCGCTAGCATCATGAGCATTGACGTAATTTTGCGCCATTTATTTGAATCTATGAATCTATGATTGCGGAAAATGTTTGAAATACAAGCATTTTACCATCTTCATCGGCTACACCACATACTCCACTCATATTTATACCAAAAAATGCTTGGTTAGGTTATGTTCAACTTTTTGAATTCGTAAGCACACTCACAAGTGGTCCGAATTATTAACACTGCTAACAGACGTTGGCTCGTTCACTAAATCGGACCACACGTTAGCAGTTTAAACGTCAATTTAAAGTGCTGTGAGCACAATTCGGACCGCAGCCTTAATTTACACTGTTCCATTAGGGACTTATAGGTTCAAACTAATACATTTACATCCTCCTTCATCCTTTATTTTATCCCCATGGAGGTTGAATTTATCAAAATCCTATTAATGCTAACGTCTTCATCATATTAGCTCTAATCTTTAATTTCAGTTCAATCAATCAAAAATCTAAGAAGATTTATATAAATTTTCATCCCCTATTTTATCCCCTTAGGGATGAAATTTAACAAAATCCTTTTTTAGGGGATGCGTACGTCATAGTAACTTTATGCATGCAAATTCTCAGTCCTATCGGTTTAAAATTTGACAAAGTTTCATACAAACTTTAATCCCCTTGGGGGTAGAATTGATCAAAATTCTTTCTTAACGAATGCCTGCGTCATAATATCTACCTACATGCCAAATTTCAGCCCAATCCGTCCAATGGTTTGGGCTGTGCGTTGATAGATCACTATGTTAGTCAGTCAGTCACCTTTGAGTTATATATATTTAGATTAAATATTCTGGACTCATATCAACAAAATATACAAATCAAAAGGCCTCATAGATTTTTAATCATAGTGGCAATACTGATTATATCAACATTGATGTCTGTCATTTTCACGTGTCAAGTGCCAGATTTATATCTGTCAATTATAGCCCAAATAAGAAATAATTGTATTTCTACCAGCGATTTACTCCAATGTTTTTGGAACTACTACTAGTACTAGCATAAAAAAAGTGTTTGACATTGCTGGTTTTGTTTGTGAAAGTTCCTTGTTATGTAATTTACATGCGTCATACTTACTTTTATTGCACAATATAAAGACTCGTTACATGGACCCCAGAATAGTGGTCAGTCACAAATATGCCTTCACATTCTGCAGACGACGAAGACAAGCCTTGTAGAGCCTGCTCAGACTTTAAATCCTGGGCAAAAACTCAACATAAAGTGACATTTTCGGCATCAAATAAGATGGTAAGGTTATACTGCATAACAATTCGCGAAATTTCCGTCTACTATTAGTACTTATTTGCTTCATAGCCTTACCATCATATTAAAATGATGCAAATGTTGTAATGTTTTATTGTTTTATTAATCTAAGAAAAAGCAATTAATGTTTTTTTTTGCAATATTGAAAATTTGTTTTAGTGGAATAATTTCTTTCTAGAGTAGAATAAAACTAGTTTAAAATAATAATTTACTTTATAGACAAAGCCAGTCAAGACTGATTGTCCACTTGACAGAGAGGAGTTGGGCAAGGCAACATGGAGCTTCTTGCATACGATGGCATCATACTTTCCTGAAAAGCCAACGAAGGCACAATCGGAGGATATGAGTAGATTCTTTAACATTTTCTCACAGTTTTATCCATGCGACTACTGTGCTGACGACTTTCGAAAAGAGTATGTATTTACATCTTTATTGAAATAAACACTTTAATTTATATTAATACCTTGTTTACATTGTGGTCTGTATATTTCTTACTTGGATAGTGTACTAGATGCTCTCGGAATTATTAGGTAGTATCGAAACCAGAACTAAAGTAGTGTTACTGTCAATTCGAGACTCGAGGACCTTACGAGGAGGTTAGGTTATGATAATCTATAATTTTCACAGATGTGTTGAGCTAGTCACAATGACAGAAAATTGTGTTGAATTGCAAAGAAATTTTTGCCTGCACATCAATAAGAATAAATATCAATAACATCATAATGGGGTCTTCTTTTAAAAAAAAAACAATACAACTCTTACATTAAGATATCCTGTGTCGGACTTTGAGGGGACTTTACAAACATTCATGAAACAGACATAAAGAACAATCCAGACTTAATACAACAATGTGTGAATCACACAAAGTGTTGCCTCAAGTGATGGTTAAATCCACAATCAGTTATCTATCCAAAAGATAAACAATTTATAGACAGTATAAACTCCCTATCTTTTTGATGATAAATGTCTGTTCTCGTGTAAATAACGTATGTGATAATAATCTGTGCGTTTGCTATTTCCAGTGTCAAGAAGAACCCACCAAAGACCGCAAGTAGGAATGAACTTGCCCAGTGGTTGTGCGAGCGTCACAATGTAGTTAACGTCAAGCTTGGCAAACCAGAGTTTGATTGCAGCAGAGTTCATGAACGATGGCGAGACGGTTGGCGCGACGGATCTTGCCCTTAATAAAATTTCACAGACATATTGCTATATAGACAATAACACTACTACCTCACCTTTGCAGAATATTTTCGAGTGTAAACAGTAAATTTTTAAAATAGAGGACAGACATTGTTGTGTACAGTTAAATAATTAAATACATATATTGAAAATATAGCAATTTGTCTGTGAGTATTAGCAATAGTAGGTTATTAGAGAATTGTAAGAGTTTGCTAGTGTGCAGTCTTATCACAAGCATTTTGTTTGAAGCTATTTGTGATGTGTTAATGTCTACAGTTCAAATGTGTTTTGTACTATATACACATAAATGTTATTCATACCTGTGCAGTCGTGCATACAATGTACCTAATGTTATTACTATTTGTTATGTTTTCCGATATTAAACTCTATTGAGTATTCACTTGATTTATTCATATATTCCTTCATCATCTTTAGTCAATCAGGCTAACGACAAAAACTATATTATATTGCATTTAAGATCTAGGTTAGTCTGAAGAATTTTTCATAGAAATTATTTTTACGGGCAATGATACTTCTCCAAAATTAGACAAAACTGTTCAAAGTTAAAAAAGTTTATTGTAAATTCATTATTCCAACCTTAGGTCAACCTTAAAGTAAGTCTTAATTCAATAAGTCCGTCATAACAATATAATTATAAAAAAATTTCAACTATTTATTAAGGTGGCTATACCACTCTATAGATGTCTCTGCTATTTGCAGCTACTATATCATTACGGTAAAACTAGGTGATTTTTTCTGAGTTTCTGAGTTTCACCTCCACTCAATATCCAATAAACTTGCTCAAAAACACGAGTGAAATGCAAAAACAATCGTTCATATTTTGCGTCCTTACAAACTCCTATGAAAATGTATTACAGTGGACCCTCGGTAATCCGGACCCCCCCATAATCCGACATCAATCAAACAATTTTCACTAATGTAGATCGTGCATGATTGAACAGGTTACAACTTGTGGTCGACGCGTAGGTATTGTTTCAATTCCGATTGCTTAGTTTGAATTTGACTACGTGTGATAGCAGTGCAGCTCAGCGTTTATTCGTTGTGCATGCAGTAATGTTGTCACAAGCTCCGAAGACAACATATAGAATTTTATCATTTGTCTGTAATTTGTCGGATTACAAGGTACACTTTTGTAAAAACATCCGGTCTATAGGGGGTCTTAGGCAGTACTCTATAATCCGACAAATTCGATAGTCCGACGCTGCCCTGTAAAACGTTTGTCGAATTACCGGGGGTCCACTGTACTTTAATAAGTAGTGTTCTCTAGCGATATCCTATATGTACTGGAAACTTGAAAGTCACTTAACAATAACCTGTAAATGTCAACAAATTGTTAAAAAATATTTTTAAACTTATTAATGTATGTACACAACTCTGTAGAAAATCAATCAGATGGCTTGTCTCTCTTTTTCTTTCTAGGTTTCAAATCTTTAGAACCACTCTGTCGACTCCTTGATTTGTGTCGTTTCCTCGATTTAGTTCGAGTTCTCGATTTCGATCTATCTCTAGATATAGCTCGACCATTAGATTGAGAACTGCTTCGTGATCTTAAACGCTTTCGTTTTCTCGGGTCTTTATCTTTCGAACCTTTTGGTCGGCCTTGACATTTTGCTCGAGCAGATGTCTGCGACTTTGTTCGACTACTCGATACCGATGTACTACTTGTACTGGAGCTGGTCGATGTCGATCTATTAGATTTGGATGGGAAACTTGAGTGTCGTGAAGCTCTCAGTTCCGAACGACTCTTTGATTTTGATCGGCTTTTAGATTTTAACCTATGTTCAGATTGGGGTTGACTACTTAATTTTGGATGATTTATTAATTTCGATCGACTTCTAGATTTCGTCCGACTTCTCGATTTAGAACGAACCCGTGATTGCGGTGGCAGGTGGGCTCTTTGGGTTGTAGTGGTTATCATAGTAAGTGGAGGGAGAGTTAGGGCAACAGTAACTTGTTTCATATAATTTAAATCTTCATCTCGCAGACTTGACGCCATCGGCTGTGTACTTGATTTGGGCCTATACTCTGTTCTACTTTTCGATTCATATTGATCAAGCGTCGTGGAACGAGTTCTCGATTTTGATCGACTTCTCAGTTTAACTCGACTTCTAGAATGTGTTCGGCTTCTCTTTCTTGATCGTACATGCTGTTTTGTAGAACTTCTCCAGGATGTTCGAAATCTTGATCGACTTTTTAATTTTTTAGATTTTGATTTCTGATGATACTCAGGTTTAAACGGACTTCTCGATTTTGATCTCCGAAAAGAGGGCCCTGGAACCGGACTAAATCTACTTTTAGATTTCGATTTTGATGAACTTCTTGGTTTCGGGTGCCCGCTAGACTTCTGAGAATACGTTAATTTCGAATGACTTCTAGATTTTGATCGATGTGGTGATTCCCGTCGAACTTTAGATATAGACTGATACCTCGATTCTGGTCGAATTCTTGATTGTGATGAACTTTTCGAAGTAGATGAATCCTTTGATTGCGCTCGAGCTTTCGATATTGTTTGCTCTCTCGGTTTTGAATGTGATTTTGATTTTATTTTTGTTGAAAGATTAGTATGTGATCTACCTTTAGATTTAGATAATCTTCGAGAAGTTGACCGCCGACTTTTTGATTTCGACCGACTGTGTGATTTCGATCGATCTTTTGTCTTTGAAGTGGGTTCCGTGGAAGGTTTGGATTTTTGTTCTATTTGAGGTGTTAGTGAGCCGGCGTCAGGGCTCCTAGATGAGGAGCTGGCGCCTTGAGTGATCGTTGCTGTAGTTGTGTGAGTTTCTTTTTTATTTAACAAACTTGTATTGGAATGCGAAACTTGTTCAGTTCGCTGTTTGGACTGCTCTCATAAGAATTCCATTTCTCTTTCGATGCCAACAAACTTAAGCTGTTCTGTCGGTCCGTATCTGCGAAGGGAAGGACAACGACAAATATTATTTTAAATGGACCACATTAATTTACTTAAAATAATCCGATAGAGGTCAGCCAGGGGCGGACAACAATTTGGAGAATAAATTAAATAATATCTTATTACCTAGCTTTTCTTATGGACTTATTTAAATTTAAAATTTTTGTGATACTAAAGATTTATATTAATTTTTATAACGATTTAAGACTCAGTATTAACAAACCAAGTAGTATTTAACGTATTTTATACTTTTTTTTTCCCGTACATATAAATTATATATATGAAATTATAATGTTTGTTTGTGATTTAAAAAAAAACTGAGTTTTCTCGAGTGCTTATAGTTTTTAAACGATACTAAAACGTAAACTACTAATCTCTGGAACCGCTGAAATTTTACTGTGACTTTCACTAAAGGGTTACTGGGCAACATATAGGCTAATTTTTAGCCCAGATTGCCCATGGGAGCGGGATTTACGCAGCAAAAATCACCTCTCATGATTTCTAGAGATACGTAAATATTTTCTTTAGTTTGTACATTTTTGTATGATGAACATTTAAAAAAAAAACTATTGTATTAAAAAAAAAAAAGCTTACGAATTTCACTAAAACATTACCAACAGACTACAATGTGGATATATTTTACCCAGGGTACAACTTGTCTCAAAGCAACTATACCTGTAATCAAAGAACAGCTCCTCGCCAGGTTGAATTGCTCTTTTTGCGAATATGCCGATGCGGTGGTCACCGTTCACCATCATCACCTTCGCGTAGCAGTTGGGATTGATGGAGTGATTCGCGAAGCGTATTTTGTTACCTTTACGAGTCGCGTCCACGACAAAATCTGAAATTACAAAGAGATGCTTTATCTAATTATTTGCGTTTTCATGTTTTGATGAAAAATTAAACACATTTATTTGTGAGAGAGCTGTTTCAGAACACAGAAACCAGCTCGACCCGGGTGACACTGATGAAAGCTTGCGTGTTTCTGCGAGTCCGTATCGCAAAAACACGCAAGTTTTAGGCAATTCTTTTGTAGTTAATTTTTTTTAGAGGTTACCAGAGGACTTACTCCTAGCTACAGCTCTCAAAGAGTGCCAAGATCCTTGTTGGTTTCCATTAGTGGTGATAATCATTTAGTTACTGATTTATAGAATTTATACCTTTTTTGTACATCGGTAGTTTTAATGTCTGAAGTTACGTCCGTATATAATTTATACAATAGTTCCGTATTCTACAAAAAACATCCCTTTATAAATAAATGAAAGTATGTCTTACCGTTGTTGAGGTTAAACAGAAAGGAGCACATGTACTTGTCGTAGACTTTCCCGCGACGGTCTGCCTCGTCCTGGAAATCACAATCATTTCAAGAACAAAGGCATATAGGACTAATCCCTCCCACACGCCCACTGCTATAACTGCCTGTATATTGGAGCCCATGAACATACCGAATTATGACATTCGGAAAGTCCCAGAAAGAGATTAAACTGTCTTGGAACCCGCAATGATATCAATCACGAGAGAAATAGAAGAATTGGCAATGTAATCCACTTCACCAGAGAAGCACCACGAACACAAAAGAACTCAGGTCACTGTTTACTAATATGCAAAATGAAAAGGTATGGTAAGGTATTGAGCACTGACCTGCGAAATGATCTCGCCGCAATACTCCGAGATGAACTCGTTCTTGTGTGCAGCATCTTTCAGGAATATTCCCCAGCCCGCCACGTCGCTTGGGGCGAGTAGCAGGTGCTTGTGTAGACCCCTGAGGGAATATCAAAAAGAAATGCTAAGATTTTATTCAAGTATGTTTGCGTAATGTTGATACTTTATCTGCACGGACACGTTCCTGCAGAACTGCTGCGTGGGGTGGTGGCGGGGGCACACGTACCTCTGCACGGACACGTTCCTGCAGAACTGCTGCGTGGGGTGGTGGCGTGCGGGTACACTCACCTCTGCACGGACACGTTCCTGCAGAACTGCTGCGTGGGGTGGTGGCGCGCGGGTACACTCACCTCTGCACGGACACGTTCCTGCAGAACTGCTGCGTGGGGTGGTGGCGTGCGGGTACACTCACCTCTGCACGGACACGTTCCTGCAGAACTGCTGCGTGGGGTGGTGGCGCGCGGGTACACTCACCTCTGCACGGACACGTTCCTGCAGAACTGCTGCGTGGGGTGGTGGCGGGGGCACACGTACCTCTGCACGGACACGTTCCTGCAGAACTGCTGCGTGGGGTGGTGGAGCGCGGGTACACTCACCTCTGCACGGACACGTTCCTGCAGAACTGCTGCGTGGGGTGGTGGCGGGGGCACACGTACCTCTGCACGGACACGTTCCTGCAGAACTGCTGCGTGGGGTGGTGGCGGGGGCACACGTACCTCTGCACGGACACGTTCCTGCAGAACTGCTGCGTGGGGTGGTGGCGGGGGCACACGTACCTCTGCACGGACACGTTCCTGCAGAACTGCTGCGTGGGGTGGTGGCGGGGGCACACGTACCTCTGCACGGACACGTTCCTGCAGAACTGCTGCGTGGGGTGGTGGCGGGGGCACACGTACCTCTGCACGGACACGTTCCTGCAGAACTGCTGCGTGGGGTGGTGGCGGGGGCACACGTACCTCTGCACGGACACGTTCCTGCAGAACTGCTGCGTGGGGTGGTGGCGGGGGCACACGTACCTCTGCACGGACACGTTCCTGCAGAACTGCTGCGTGGGGTGGTGGCGGGGGCACACGTACCTCTGCACGGACACGTTCCTGCAGAACTGCTGCGTGGGGTGGTGGCGCGCGGGTACACTCACCTCTGCACGGACACGTTCCTGCAGAACTGCTGCGTGGGGTGGTGGCGGGGGCACACGTACCTCTGCACGGACACGTTCCTGCAGAACTGCTGCGTGGGGTGGTGGCGGGGGCACACGTACCTCTGCACGGACACGTTCCTGCAGAACTGCTGCGTAGGGTGGTGGCGGGGGCACACGTACCTCTGCACGGACACGTTCCTGCAGAACTGCTGCGTGGGGTGGTGGCGGAGGCACACGTACCTCTGCACGGACACGTTCCTGCAGAACTGCTGCGTGGGGTGGTGGCGCGCGGGTACACTCACCTCTGCACGGACACGTTCCTGCAGAACTGCTGCGTGGGGTGGTGGCGGGGGCACACGGACCTCTGCACGGACACGTTCCTGCAGAACTGCTGCGTGGGGTGGTGGCGGGGGCACACGTACCTCTGCACGGACACGTTCCTGCAGAACTGCTGCGTGGGGTGGTGGCGGGGGCACACGTACCTCTGCACGGACACGTTCCTGCAGAACTGCTGCGTGGGGTGGTGGCGGGGGCACACGTACCTCTGCACGGACACGTTCCTGCAGAACTGCTGCGTGGGGTGGTGGCGCGCGGGTACACTCACCTCTGCACGGACACGTTCCTGCAGAACTGCTGCGTGGGGTGGTGGCGGGGGCACACGTACCTCTGCACGGACACGTTCCTGCAGAACTGCTGCGTGGGGTGGTGGCGGGGGCACACGTACCTCTGCACGGACACGTTCCTGCAGAACTGCTGCGTGGGGTGGTGGCGGGGGCACACGTACCTCTGCACGGACACGTTCCTGCAGAACTGCTGCGTAGGGTGGTGGCGGGGGCACACGTACCTCTGCACGGACACGTTCCTGCAGAACTGCTGCGTGGGGTGGTGGCGGGGGCACACGTACCTCTGCACGGACACGTTCCTGCAGAACTGCTGCGTGGGGTGGTGGCGCGCGGGTACACTCACCTCTGCACGGACACGTTCCTGCAGAACTGCTGCGTGGGGTGGTGGCGGGGGCACACGGACCTCTGCACGGACACGTTCCTGCAGAACTGCTGCGTGGGGTGGTGGCGTGCGGGTACACTCACCTCTGCACGGACACGTTCCTGCAGAACTGCTGCGTGGGGTGGTGGCGCGCGGGTACACTCACCTCTGCACGGACACGTTCCTGCAGAACTGCTGCGTGGGGTGGTGGCGTGCGGGTACACTCACCTCTGCACGGACACGTTCCTGCAGAACTGCTGCGTGGGGTGGTGGCGCGCGGGTACACTCACCTCTGCACGGACACGTTCCTGCAGAACTGCTGCGTGGGGTGGTGGCGGGGGCACACGTACCTCTGCACGGACACGTTCCTGCAGAACTGCTGCGTGGGGTGGTGGAGCGCGGGTACACTCACCTCTGCACGGACACGTTCCTGCAGAACTGCTGCGTGGGGTGGTGGAGCGCGGGTACACTCACCTCTGCACGGACACGTTCCTGCAGAACTGCTGCGTGGGGTGGTGGCGGGGGCACACGTACCTCTGCACGGACACGTTCCTGCAGAACTGCTGCGTGGGGTGGTGGCGGGGGCACACGTACCTCTGCACGGACACGTTCCTGCAGAACTGCTGCGTGGGGTGGTGGCGGGGGCACACGTACCTCTGCACGGACACGTTCCTGCAGAACTGCTGCGTGGGGTGGTGGCGGGGGCACACGTACCTCTGCACGGACACGTTCCTGCAGAACTGCTGCGTGGGGTGGTGGCGGGGGCACACGTACCTCTGCACGGACACGTTCCTGCAGAACTGCTGCGTGGGGTGGTGGCGGGGGCACACGTACCTCTGCACGGACACGTTCCTGCAGAACTGCTGCGTGGAGTGGTGGCGCGCGGGTACACTCACCTCTGCACGGACACGTTCCTGCAGAACTGCTGCGTGGGGTGGTGGCGGGGGCACACGTACCTCTGCACGGACACGTTCCTGCAGAACTGCTGCGTGGGGTGGTGGCGGGGGCACACGTACCTCTGCACGGACACGTTCCTGCAGAACTGCTGCGTGGGGTGGTGGCGGGGGCACACGTACCTCTGCACGGACACGTTCCTGCAGAACTGCTGCGTGGGGTGGTGGCGCGCGGGTACACTCACCTCTGCACGGACACGTTCCTGCAGAACTGCTGCGTGGGGTGGTGGCGGGGGCACACGTACCTCTGCACGGACACGTTCCTGCAGAACTGCTGCGTGGGGTGGTGGCGGGGGCACACGTACCTCTGCACGGACACGTTCCTGCAGAACTGCTGCGTAGGGTGGTGGCGGGGGCACACGTACCTCTGCACGGACACGTTCCTGCAGAACTGCTGCGTGGGGTGGTGGCGGGGGCACACGTACCTCTGCACGGACACGTTCCTGCAGAACTGCTGCGTGGGGTGGTGGTGCGCGGGTACACTCACCTCTGCACGGACACGTTCCTGCAGAACTGCTGCGTGGGGTGGTGGCGGGGGCACACGGACCTCTGCACGGACACGTTCCTGCAGAACTGCTGCGTGGGGTGGTGGCGGGGGCACACGTACCTCTGCACGGACACGTTCCTGCAGAACTGCTGCGTGGGGTGGTGGCGGGGGCACACGTACCTCTGCACGGACACGTTCCTGCAGAACTGCTGCGTGGGGTGGTGGCGGGGGCACACGTACCTCTGCACGGACACGTTCCTGCAGAACTGCTGCGTGGGGTGGTGGCGCGCGGGTACACTCACCTCTGCACGGACACGTTCCTGCAGAACTGCTGCGTGGGGTGGTGGCGGGGGCACACGTACCTCTGCACGGACACGTTCCTGCAGAACTGCTGCGTGGGGTGGTGGCGGGGGCACACGTACCTCTGCACGGACACGTTCCTGCAGAACTGCTGCGTGGGGTGGTGGCGGGGGCACACGTACCTCTGCACGGACACGTTCCTGCAGAACTGCTGCGTGGGGTGGTGGCGGGGGCACACGTACCTCTGCACGGACACGTTCCTGCAGAACTGCTGCGTGGGGTGGTGGCGCGCGGGTACACTCACCTCTGCACGGACACGTTCCTGCAGAACTGCTGCGTGGGGTGGTGGCGGGGGCACACGTACCTCTGCACGGACACGTTCCTGCAGAACTGCTGCGTGGGGTGGTGGCGGGGGCACACGTACCTCTGCACGGACACGTTCCTGCAGAACTGCTGCGTGGGGTGGTGGCGGGGGCACACGTACCTCTGCACGGACACGTTCCTGCAGAACTGCTGCGTAGGGTGGTGGCGGGGGCACACGTACCTCTGCACGGACACGTTCCTGCAGAACTGCTGCGTGGGGTGGTGGCGCGCGGGTACACTCACCTCTGCACGGACACGTTCCTGCAGAACTGCTGCGTGGGGTGGTGGCGGGGGCACACGTACCTCTGCACGGACACGTTCCTGCAGAACTGCTGCGTGGGGTGGTGGCGGGGGCACACGTACCTCTGCACGGACACGTTCCTGCAGAACTGCTGCGTAGGGTGGTGGCGGGGGCACACGTACCTCTGCACGGACACGTTCCTGCAGAACTGCTGCGTGGGGTGGTGGCGGGGGCACACGTACCTCTGCACGGACACGTTCCTGCAGAACTGCTGCGTGGGGTGGTGGCGCGCGGGTACACTCACCTCTGCACGGACACGTTCCTGCAGAACTGCTGCGTGGGGTGGTGGCGGGGGCACACGGACCTCTGCACGGACACGTTCCTGCAGAACTGCTGCGTGGGGTGGTGGCGGGGGCACACGTACCTCTGCACGGACACGTTCCTGCAGAACTGCTGCGTGGGGTGGTGGCGGGGGCACACGTACCTCTGCACGGACACGTTCCTGCAGAACTGCTGCGTGGGGTGGTGGCGGGGGCACACGTACCTCTGCACGGACACGTTCCTGCAGAACTGCTGCGTGGGGTGGTGGCGCGCGGGTACACTCACCTCTGCACGGACACGTTCCTGCAGAACTGCTGCGTGGGGTGGTGGCGGGGGCACACGTACCTCTGCACGGACACGTTCCTGCAGAACTGCTGCGTGGGGTGGTGGCGCGCGGGTACACTCACCTCTGCACGGACACGTTCCTGCAGAACTGCTGCGTGGGGTGGTGGCGGGGGCACACGTACCTCTGCACGGACACGTTCCTGCAGAACTGCTGCGTGGGGTGGTGGCGCGCGGCGTGGCGCGCGGGCAGGTGCGGCGCGGGCGCGTCGGCCCCGCAGGCGGTGCACAGGTCGGGGTCGCACTCGCGCACGCCGAGGTAGCACGGGCACTGCTTCGTGTTGCACGTCGCCTTGCAGCGGCAGCCCGGGAACCGGTTCTGACCTGCGACGGTTCATACGATCAACTTTCGCGAAGGCATCACACTGACAGACTCCAACGTCATCAGATGAAAAGAAAGAGGAGGTTATGGTAGTGTTCCTGCTAAAGTGTTTCAGAGGCAATATATCGTCCTCAAATAAATCTTCGCCCAGAAATAACATGCAAAACCACTACAGCAACACCTGACGATCGACAGCCTTACCAGTCCACGGCTGGACATAGGTGTCTTCTTGTTACTACACGAGTATTTTTGTATTCAGGCACATCGAAGATAAGTAGAATAATGAATTCTTGAACAATATACAAAACAAAAGTTTATTATCAAGCAAAAATTAAGATCTGATATCATTATGCATACTGTGATTTTTATTGTATAGTAACTAGCCTATACCTACAGCTTCACTCGTGTATATCGGTTATCCCGATAAAAATAATGTCTATTTCGTCACCCACGTCTTTCAAGAATCAAAACACCTCTATGTCAACTTCAGACATGAACAACAGTCGTTTTTTTTTGTCGTGAATCTTTAAACACAATTTAAAACGAGGTTTTAAGTGAAGTTTACCACAATAAGTAAGTGAAAACCGTATCCAAATCGGTTAAGCTACTTCTAAGATTAGCGCGCACAAACACACTGACAGAAAAAACTCAACTCCTACCAAAAACTCTTTAAGTAATTGTTCTTCGATATCTTTTATGTAGATATCGACCTCTTACAATTTTATTATATGCATAGAAGATATTCTCTTCTTCCCAAAAATTCAGACCAGACTCGGCAAAACCGGATCCGATTGCTTGGATAACAATCCTTAGATATGATGGTGGGATGTGTAAGCAAATACTCACAGTCTGTACTGCACTGACAGAATTTCTCGCAGAAGTTCTGCGACTGCAGGCACGGACACATGTTGTCGCACGGCTGGTTGGGGTGGTCGCATGGGGTGTAGTTGTACCTGCGTACGCAATATTTCGGATATTTGACACACAACGTCATCTAGTTTCAAACTAATCAGAGCTTGTGCTATGATAACTAGACTCACTGATATACATACTTATATACTTTTTTTTTGTTAATACATATATTATACATGGAAGACACCCAAACTTCGAAATAAATATTTGCAGATCATACAAATATTTGGTCCGACCCGGGCATCGCACCCGAGACCTCAAGCACAGCAGTCGCATTCACCACCACTGTGCCATCGAGGTAGTTACAATACAAATACTAATGTACTTTCTTTCTTTAAAGGGCAATTCGCACTAGAAACATATACTTTATCGAGGGGACTTGACGAACAAAAGCTTATACAGAAAATTGAGACCCACAACAACGATTTGTGGATCACACAGAGTCGTCCCATGTGAGGATCGAAACCACAATAGCGTAGCAGGAAACGGTGAGGTGACTGCGTAAATGTCAGTCTATCATTTTTAATAGGCTAGATGACACCTTAGTCAAATTAGTTACTTTTTATCATCTGTCAAAACGACAATTTTGTATGAAAAATGTACTAAATACCAAATTGTTGACGTCACTGTTTTAGACTACTTAATTGAACAATATATTTCACTGTACATTTGATTGAAATTCGTAATAATAATAAAAAGCTATGTTAATTGTATTTGCCGAGATGTTTCGCGATATTAGTTTTAATGAAGTGGACATTGGTATTTATTTATGATACAGTCATCTACCCAATGGTATACGCAAAAGTCTAAATAAATGAAAGTAGCATTACACATGATGCGAGGCGGAATCCTTCTTGAGTTGTATCTTGCGGCAGTGCACGGACCAGAGGCGGTGCTTCTTCTTCTTCTTGCGTGGAGGAGTTAACTCCGCCTCCACTCGGCATTCCTCTTGGCCAGTGTTGATCCAGTAAGTGTATACCTACGTTCACAATTTAGTACATTGAGCGCAAAATAATATTAATTTATTCAAATTAGGCTGCGTGCCAGCGCTCTTTGCATGTCATTGTTAACAAGTACGCATGTAAGAAGTTTTACTTTTTTGACGTGACATGATAAAAATCTTCTTAAATATTTTATGTTTGTAAATTAACGACACTAATAACGGAAAAAAAGATATTTCACATATTGAAAGATTTCGCACCAAAAGAAGTATAATTTCAAAACTAAAATGTTGACTGACTGATTCCATGGTGTCGGTTTTTCGTGACGGTGTCGGTTTTTCGTGACGGTGTCGTTTATTTGTGACGGTGTCGATTTTTCGTGAATGTACGCGCGCACATCGTAAAAATTTACTGTCATCATTTTTCTCTAACGCGCTAAATGAAGTGTAACTTCAAAACGTCCAAGCCGTCACATCTTCATACTGTTTTAATTTAAGTAACAATGATTTAACAGTTAATCACCGAACCTCAAAGCCCTGAATATTTGTTTTAATGTTGTACTTTAATTAATAACTAATATTTTAAGGTACATTCGAGTATCAAGATTGCTTAATCCCGTTCGAAATGATATTTTATGCAGTTTGTGTTTAAACCAATAAATATTGATGTAGAACACGGTTTGGTTTGTACATTATATCTACGTATTCACTTCAAGATGGCCGTCGAGGACCGTTACACCGTACCGTTACCGTCCGTCTAAGACTAAAGTACCATTGACAAAAATCTATTAATTGGTTCATCATTGCAACTATTACTTGGTAACCAATTAATGTCATTTTTAATTTTTATTTCTTTACTGTAAATAAGTAATTACTAATCAAGAATATTTAATTCAGGTTCATCACTATACAGTGGACCCCCCGTAGTTCGACAAACATTTTGTAGGGCAGTGTCGGACTATCGAATTTGTCGGATTATAGAGTACTGCCTAAGACCCCCTATAGCCCGGATTTTTTTTACAAAAGAGTACCTTGTCATCCGACAAATTACAGACAAATGATAAAATTCTATATGTTGTCTTCGGAGCTTGTGACGACATTACTGCATGCACAATGAATAAACGCTGAGCTGCACCGCTACCACACGTAGTCAAATTCAAACTAAGCAATCGGAATTGAAACAATACCTACGCGTCGAGCACAAGTTGTAACCTGTTCAATCATGCACGATCTACATTAACGAAAATTGTTTGATTGATGTCGGATTACGGGGAGGTCCGGATTAGAGAGGGGCCGAATTACCGAGGGTCCACTGTATTTCGTAACCAGCTACGAAAGAAGATGATTATCATTTAAATTTATTCAGCCGTAGCTGGTCACGCGTATTATAGTTAGGAATCTGGACAAAAATAGTATTGATTACAACAAGTAAGGAAATAAACCGTTCGGGGGTAAACATGGCCGGGCCGGCTCGACCGGGGCAGTATTACCCTCTTACAGAAGATCAACCTAAAGTGACAGCATCCGCGCTGTCGTGGATCATTTTGTTTCGATGATGGGGTGACAATTACTGTGGTAAGTGTGTGAGCCTTACACTGCCACGATGAGTTTCATGCCTTTTACGTTCCCAAATAGGGCGCGAAAAAGCATCTCACTAAGCCGCCATAATGTGGACCACCACACCGCATTGTCGGCATTCGCAATGAGTAGGGTGCCCACAACTCTTGGATGTTACTCATGCTGTCATTTTGACAGGCTCTTAACATAGAAAAAGAAATAACAGTGACACGGAGCAGTAAAATTTCATGCATCCATCTTGTTATGGCTTTTAGTTTATTAATAAAACCATTTTCGCCACCAGTATGCACCACAATCCAACGTTGCTCAAGGTTAATTTATTTTTTGATGCTGGTATCCTCTCATTTTTGCTAACACTTTAAAACAGCGTAGAGGTGGTGTATCCACGTTTGGTCAAGATGACCGACGGTGGAATATATTGTATATTAAGTGGAGGTCGTACCTGTTGGCAAGTCTTGGAGAGCATGAGCTGTGCGATGGCGCAGTAGTTGGAGACGAACACTTTATGCAGAGCTCTAAACAGCGATTGGTCCGACCCCGTCCACTCAGAGTCTATGTCGCCCACCGTCAAT
Source organism: Hypercompe scribonia (assembly GCA_949316085.1). Lineage (NCBI taxonomy): Eukaryota > Metazoa > Arthropoda > Insecta > Lepidoptera > Erebidae > Hypercompe > Hypercompe scribonia. Next base: position 1,254,393 of record OX438983.1, read on the forward strand.
CCTGCAACACACATCACTTTACTGTATTTTATTTGACTTACCATGCACCTCAGAAGTGAATGCTCTAGCTAGATCCATAGAGAGTTGGTTTCTTTTAAGCTATATGTGGTAAGCAAGTAGACGAAGCACCTGACACTTTGCAGCCCTTTGATATGAATTTTCAGAAATAATCGGAAAAGCGGTGAAAACAACCAATCTTTCAATATTACAAAGATTTTTCAGTCAATTAGCATATGAAATACTGTAAACCTGATAAGTTTAATTATTTCAACCCAAAAGTCAAAATTTTAATGTATTTTCATAGTCTATTATGACCGATAAACCATATAATGTATTATTTGTGTTCATGTATGTATACGCACTCATGTATTGTATATTTTAATTGTCAATATGCACCTGTGCACCTCCCTTACAATATTTCTAAACCACCCTAAGGTTGACTGGAAGAGAATGCATTGGGCATTAAGTCCGCCGATGTACAAAGTGCATAAAGTGTAAATAAATTAATAAATAAATATAAGATTTCCATGTTGAGTCAACTATATGCTAGTATACCATATCATCACCATCGACAGCCTGTAACAGTCCACTGTTGGACATAAACCTATCCTCAGAAAAGACGTTTAATATACCTGTCTTAAAAATAAAGTGAGAAACACCACATGTAAAAATGAAACTGTTTTGAAGAATTGTTACATGTTTTTCTGTGATACAATGATCTAGTTGCTGTCTTTTTTTTAAGATCCTGCCAAAGTGACTCTACTCTGCCTGATGGAAAGCATGAATAGAATCCAAGAGTTGTGGTCACCATACTCATTGCAAATGCAGAATAGTGACCCACACTAATTTCACGCCTCGCTTGAGGACGTAAAAGGCATGACAGTTATCGTGGTATTGTATTGCACACACCACGGTAACTGTCACCCCTGCATCAATGGGTATCAGTCTCTTTGGCTGGTGTTCAGTAACAAGTCTTGCTGCTGTATAATCATCATGATCAACAGCCTTTAACAGACCACTGCTGGACTTTTCTTAGAAAGGTTTTGGCTTACTATACGCTAGCCAGATGAGCTGGTTCAGGATGTTTCAAATTTTCCTTTTCTTTGCTTTGCTATTATCCTGCGTAATTTGCTAAGAGTCACGAGATGAATAGGGGGTGGTGACTCTCCGTATTATTAATCTGTGGAGAGACGTGTGTCATACGTCCCTTCGACACAAAGGGAGGATCCTCAGACCAGGCGAGGTGATCATGCCTGGCGGGCCACGGCCCAACGGTTGACGTTAGGATGTTGTATACATATATGCTAATTGCCTCGCGAATCTCTATATCGTGATACAGGATTAGTAGTTGCATTGTAGTTCATTACATTCATACGTTTCGGTTATACTTCGTAATTCGATGTATCTTCGCTGGATGGCGCTGTTGTAAATTTTTCTTTGTGCTGTAATGTGGAAATCGCCACATAATCCATCACTACGTGGACCTGTATAATAAGGACATACAACTAGTTACCTAAAGCATTGTAAGCAGGCTCAGCTGGTTCCATCACTGCGTCTCCCTGCGGCAGGTGACTCTTGGAGCTCCAGTTGCTGTTGCTGGAGTTGCTGTTGCTACCTGCACCAACATTACATCTTTTTGTATCTAATCTGTCTGGCATATCTGTGGAGTAATGTGTTATTTGGTATTTTTCTATGTAATAACAATATTTTAAGATATTTTACGAGATATAAACCGCTGGTACATTCCATTGAAGGAACTCTGACCGATGTCGCTAGAAGCCAGTGATCTTGACTATTATGCTAGCAGTTGTAGATACGATTACAACCACCCAGGTAGTAATAATTATGTTTGTTGTGTGTCTGTGTGTAATTTATCTGGAATACGCATATGTTTAATTAATAATTAAGTATATTTATTAGTAGTCTGGCGCCTTGTCCGTAGTACAGACTGCCTAATTTTCGATCAGGTATTGTGTATGTTGTGTCAAGTTATAATTACTAATAAATTAATATTGTTACTACCATATTATACAATTACATATAAAAATAGATTTCAAACATTTTCTTTTGCCGTTACTTAAATTTCATTCAAATTCAATTAATTATAATTCTTAGTCAGAAATAAAGATTTCGAATCTACCGCGTGATGTGTCCGAACCGATGTAGGGGCGACTCTGACCACGGATGTACGCACAACTAAGATCAATTCTGCGCTATCACATCTGACATCTGACATTGTTTGACTCTTACTATTCTGACTTTGTTCTAATATATTAGATATAAAGTTTTTAGCTCTTTCTTCAACTTTCTGTTAGACAGGCTCTATAATTATTCTGGTTATATATTTATTTTTAAGATCATTTATGTACTCGTGTGTGGAGGGACGAGGTATCATCTTCCTCCGACACAAAGGGAGGATACTCCGACCAGGCGAGGTGATCATGCCTGGTGGGCCACGACCCAACGGTTGATGTTGGGATGTTGTATACATGTTAACTGCCATGCGAATCTCTGTTTCGCGATACAGGATAGTAGTTGCTTAGTAATTTATCATACTACGTAGTTCAATGTATCTTCGCTAGATGGCGCTGCTGTATATTTTTGTTTGTGCTATAATGTGGAAGTCGCCATAAATGTAATAATTAATAATAAGATTACAGAGCCTGTACTATGGTAACCAGAATGCTGATAAACATACTTATATATTTTCTAAACACAAATATTATAGATTAATATCACCCAAACACAGTACAAATCACCATGCTCATCACAGAATTCCTTGTCCTGGGTGAGAATCGAACCCATAACCTCGAGCTTAACAGTCAGGTAGACCAAACGCCAGAGCTAGACCTGAGTATTAAAAGTCGTACCCTTCTGGAAGCGGTTGCTGTCGTTACTGTCCTCGGAGGAGGCGTCGTTGGGCGAGTCGATAGCGTGCGTTTTGCTCCCCTTGTTGTTGCTGTCCTCTTCCCCCGCGAGCTTCTCCCGAGCTAGTTTCTCACGCATCCCTTCCTATATACCAATAAGCATTATGATTAAGCATGTTAGTTCAAGGTCTACGTGGTGATGGATTAAGAAATATGGATATTCACCACCCCTATTCATCCCGTGAGCGTTGCAAGAGGCGACTAAGGAAGTAGGACAACAGCATTGCAAAGGCAAGGAAAACATAAAACAAATACTGTACTAACCCGTCTGGCTAGCGTGGTATAGTGGACCAAAGCCTTCTTTCTACGGAGAGGATTATGTCCAGCAGTGGACTGTTAAAGGCTGTTGATTTGTCATTTTTATTAAATTTCAACTGCCTCGGTGGCGCAACGGTAGTGAATGCGACTGCTGTGCTTGAGGTCTCGGGTTCGATTCCCGGGTCGGACCAAATGTTTGTATGATCTGCAAGTATTTGTTTCGAAGTTTGGATGTTTTCTATGTATAATATGTATGTATTTACAAAAAAAAAAAAAAGTATATAAGTATTCTATCAGTCAGTCTAGTTATCATAGCACAAGCTCTGCTTAGTTTGAAACTAGATGACGTTGTGTCAAATGTCCGAAATATTTATTTATTTATTTATTTATATGCCTCTCCTTAGCAAGGAGGTTTTGGCCTACTATACCACGCAGGCCAGACGGGTTGGAATAGGGTTTGTTCCAAGTTTTCCTTCTCGTTGTAATGTTGTCTTGCATACTTCGTTCCCTTAGTCGCCTTTTACGACACCCACGGGATGAATAGGAGTGGTAACACTATGTATTCTTAATCCGTCACCACACGGACAATGTTAATCATTGGCGAACAATAAAAAAAAATATGGGTTAAGAAAATAAGAAACTTTTCAACCCTAGGCCATTTTCAATATCATTATCAAACAAAAAAATACTCACCAAAAGCATATAGCAACTAGGTCCGCAGGGTTCACTGAAGGGTTTGAGGTCGGGTCCCTTGCGTTTCGTCAAGTTAGGGCCGGGATGGCACGCTTGCAAACCTGTCCGTTCAACCATTTCCACATGTTACCGTATTGTTTGTAGTCGCAAACTATATACATATATATTTTGATGATACAAATTATGATTGAGCAGTTTAACTCTACGTTTGAAGACCAGTCGTGTGTCCCTCCGATCTGATGGCGATTCTGTGTATATTCATCGCAACGGCACTAACAAGGGAGCATTCCCTACTCGTCATCACCGATTTCGCTCAAATTTATAGGACATATAGGGCTTGGTTAAAGATGAAATTACCCAAAGTGGGAACTCCAGATGACCAAGCGTTGAGAATAAAAATTTTGCATCCATCAGAGCTCCGACTAGTAATCTCATGGTCGTGAGTTCAAAGCTTCTCAACGCTTGGCCATCTGGAGTTCCCACTTTGGGTAATTTCATTTTTAACCAAGTCCCACATGTCCTATAAATTTGAGCGAAATCGGTGATGACGAGTAGGGAATGCTCCCTTGTAAGACAATTAGATATTTGTTTTGGGCTTACTTGTTGGACTAGTGGTCTTCATTGGTTAACCAAATGCCAGTTTAATTCAATTTTTTGTCGTATAAGTGACGCATGATGAGTCAATTATTGTATCTACTGTATTCATGTTTTAAAATCATAAGATGTTTATCAAGAGTCTGGCTACTACAAGCTCTAACTAGTTTTAAATCAGTAGGCGAGTGTGAGATACGTAAATGATAATTATTATTATATATGTAACCATAAGATAAGATTCTGAACTCCTCGTAACAGGTATAAACACAAACCCATCCATATATGCAATATTTCTTAATTTCCCGTGTTTAATCGGCAAAAATGAGGAGTTTATTAACACAAAGACGCTGTTCCGTTGGCTATACATGCGTGAGTATATAATATACATATCCATTCACTCATAGGAACAACTACTAATTACTCTATCAGTCTATGGCTGGCAACACTGACAACCGAAAAAATCCCACTGTACCTATGACATAGTCATATTTTTTTTTTTTAAAATAGTTCGCTCTAAGTTATAAGGACTGCTCAACCATATTTTGTTTATTTATATAATGATATATAATTTACAACATTCAGCTATTTTTATATGTTTTGATAATAGTGATTTGCAAAAAATAAAGGTTTATCTAATATATACATGAATAAACAATACATTAATAGGCAAATTATATCGATAATAATTGGCTTTTTAAGATACACACTGGATAAATAATGTGCACAGAGCTCTATTACATTTTTGAGAAATATATTCGTAATTCAACTTTGACACCTGTCAAACATGCATTATTTTTATAAAAATATTTTGAATAAAGAAGTAAATTTTTTTCATTGAGATTTAAAATTGGAATGATAGACGTTTAAATCATAGACAATCATAGGTGAATCAAAGTAGTCGAATAATAGCGAAAACAATAATAATATCGATGAATATATGTGGTTGTCTATAACGGCCTTACCTGCCGCTTGACCTCCTGATTGCGAACAAAACAACACACTAGTCAAACCCTAGAATAAATGGCCACGATAATGAAACAAAATCGCCAATTGTGGCAAAGTTGTCACTGACAAGTTTATTTTTTTATTAATTAATTGAAATATTAATCACAGTAATAAGCATAAAGATAACATTTATTTTTATTAAGAAAACTGCTGACTTAGATACTTGGCCTTTGATACCAAACCGTGTCTATGGGTTGACCTGGCTTGGTCTGGAAGGTACTGTAACTAGTATTTTCTAAATTCAAAGAGTTATGCGGGATGTCAGTGGGAGTGCAAAGAGAAGCTGACAATTGGCGGTTTGTTTCATTATAGCAGTCAAATATTTTACACAGCTACATATTAGTCATATTAATTATACAACAATACAAATATTTTTCACTACTGTTTTTTTTATTCTATCATTTCAATACTGTTTCAATTATTCCAATATTTTATTTACATACATAAGAAGACATGTCGGTTTCTCAAATAATAGGCTAGATGACACCTTAGTCAAATTAGTTACTTTTTATCATCTGTCAAAACGACAATTTTGTATGAAAAATGTACTAAATACAAAATTATGACGTCACTGTTTTAGACTACTCAATTGAACAATATATTTCACTGTATATTTGATTGAATTTCGTAATAATAATAAAAAGCTATGTTAATTATATTTGCCGAGATGTTTCGCGATATTAGTTTTAATGAAGTGGACATTGGTATTTATTTACGATACAGTCATCTACCAAATTATATATATAAAACACTGAAAAAATCACGCGGGGGATTTTACAAACATGAAACGGACAGAAAGAACACCCAGACTGAGAAATAGTTTGTAGATCATACAAAATGTTGACCCATGTGGGCTTTAAACCCACAATACTGTGGCGGCGAGGTGACCACTTAACTACTAAGCTATAGGTTTAATTATTATTTGGATATAAATATAATGTTTATCATAATTTGCCGAGTTATTTGCCAAAATAAGTTGGAGTCGACATTCGGTCTACGCTACAACTGAACTTCGAGTATCTATGTGAAGTGACTCATCTGACATCCATAACCCAAGTATTTTGACGTGATTTCGAGGTTCTATAATAAGAGTGTTGGCGGTAGATACAATTACTAATTGGTCATACATTTATTTTTATTTCATACTAGCTGTGCCCGCGACTTCGTTCGCGTAGGATTTGAATTTACCTTAGAGAGGTGGTTTTTGCTAAATAAAGCCCGCACCCGTGGGCAATTTAGAAAAAAAGTAAGCTATATGTTGACCAGTAACCTTCTCTCTCCTAGTGAAAGTCTCATCAAAATCGGATAAGACCGAACAAACAAACACAAAATTATTATATGTATTGACTGCATATTAAAAATAAACTCGATATTTAGGGTAGTGTGTTTATATTTCTTTTTCTTTACTTTAAAAAAAAAACACCGCCCGCACTGGAAATAAATCCGATAGACTCAGAATAACAATTTGTGGATCACACAAAGTGTTGTCCCGTGCGGGTTTGAACCCACAACACTCAGCGCAGTAGAAAGTGTCGTGGCGACCGCTTAAGCCACTAGGCCAACTGTGTAGTCTACTTAATGATGTCACGTCCATAGTATATTTATAAGTATATCGATTATGTAATGTGTCCTAGCCCATTAGCTAAAATTTTGTGTTACACCAAATCGTTTCATCAGAAAACATTTTTTTTCCATAACTAACACAATTTGTAACCATCAAAATCCTACTAATACTATAAATGCGAATGTAACGTTTGTTACGGTTCCACGCGAAAACTACTGAACCGATCGTCATGAACATTTTGTTGTATTTTGACCGACCGACATTTTGTACACATGTTCTTGGAGGTATTAGAAGTAATATAGGATACTTTTTATTAAAAAAATAATAATAATACTTATTTAAAATGATCTGTTACGAAACTTAATGTGGCAGACCAAATACCACGCGAAGCCGCGGGCAAAATCCAGTATACTATAAGTAAACCTCAAAATAAATAATAATAAATAAATAAATACTTCGGACATTTGATACACAACATCATCTAGTTTCAAATTAGGCAGAGCTTGTGCTATGAAAACTAGACGGACTGATAGAATACTTATATACGGTTTTTTTTGCATATTATACATAGAAAACACCCAAACTTCGAAACAAATATTTGTAGATCATTCAAACATTGGGTCTGACCCTGAAATCGAACCCGAGACCTCAAGAAAGCAGTTGCATTCACTACTGCTGCGCCATCGAGGCAGTAAAGGGAACTGTACTACAGACGCCACAACACCAAACCACGGCATCAAAGTAATAAGCTTAGTGTAACAGTACTAAGTACACGTGATAAAGTTTCTGATAGCTATCTGCCATATAACATGTCATATATGCTATTTGACCGATACAAGTGCATAAATGTCATATATGCTATTTGACCGATACAAGTGCATAAATGTCATATATGCTATTTGACCGATACAAGTGCATAAATGTCATATATGCTATTTGACCGATACAAGTGCATAAATGTCATATATGCTATTCGAGTGATAGGTAGCTGATATTTGAATGTTTATCTGACGTATATATCATTTTATTCGAGACCCATAAAACTGAAATCTGTTATTATTTAGAAGATAAGTTGAATATAGCCTTCAGGAACTTTCAGTGAGAGGTGAAACTGGCCCTAACAACAAAAGAATAAAGCGTGTTGTGACACGACCCAATCAATGTTGGGCATTTCGCCTGCCAATAGTCGATATTTGACCAAATCATTTTTCGTGGCATTCCTACGCTGTACGGGGGAAATATGTGTCGTTTGGTCAGGAATAGTGATTGCAAGAAGGGTTTTGGACATATAGACGAGACAGAAAGCACTCGTTAGTGTTTGCTCACGTTGGAACGTAAGCGCAGCGGCGGTGTGGGCGAGCTCGGGCTTACATTGTCAGACGTTTTTTTATTTTTCCCCGAATATTTAGACCTAAAGTAAAAGATGACAAAAATTAGAATTGGTGTGCACGAAATTGGTAGAGAAAGAGAGTGGTATGGTGAATTTAAGAGATCCTTCAAATTTTTTTGGGTACTTCAGGACATACTGGATTCAATAAGGAGTGAGATATCATATTTGTAGCTAAAAGGTAAGTTTTAAAAAATCTAAAAGTCAATTAATATTTCTTATATTATCTATTCAAATCAAATGAACCTATCGCCGTCCACTGCTGAACGAAGGTCTCCCCCAAGGAGCGCCAACCATCCCGGTCTTGGGCAATTCGCATCCATCGACTGCCAGTCACCTTCTTCGAGTCGTCGGTCCATCGCGCCGCAGGGCGCCCTGCACCACGTTTGCCCAATCGTGGTCTCCACTCTAGTACATTTCTGCTCCAGGGATCATCGGTTCGTCTGAAAACATGGCCGGCCCACTTCCACTTCAGCATACTACTTCTCGGTGTGACGTCAGTTACTCCAGTTCTCTGTCGAATAACCTCGTTACGAATTTTATCAGCCAGAGAAACGCCCAGTATCCCACGCCGAGCTACCATAAACCAGTAGACCAGTCCAATGGTGAGTGGACTCTCGGCTCCATATGTCATTATGAGTAGAACGCACTGGTCATATACTTTGGTCTTTATTGACTGTGGGATCGGTGACTCGAAGATGTGACGTAACTTTCCGTATGCTGCCCAATCCATACGAATCCTGCTATCGGCCTCCCGATCGAAGTTGTGCCTTCCATATTATCTATTATATACAAACACAATACAAACTATATCTCCATTTTACAAAGTTTCATTTTCATAATTTGGCCTGGGTCGAGACACTGCATTACATCCTTATGGATTATTATTATTAACTTGTGTAACTTTATTTCTGCATTGCATAAGAGATGATCAAAATCTTGTTCTTGCTTCTTGCTGCTTTACGGCAGTTAAATTTGTAATGAGTCCAATTTTTCTTCTCCAATGCCATAAATTCCTGTCTCATATCTGGAGCATATTGTTTGGTACTTGTAGATGAACCAGCTATTGACTGGGGAACTCATGGGGAAATTTCATCTAAATTCTGAGGTAATGTCATCTTTTATGAACAGCATCATTTGGAAATATTGCCACATTGAAGTGTTTTGATCAGTTCCAGCAACACTAGAACGAGAAACTGGTTTTTCTTAAAGCCTTTTCTCAAAAAAACAGTTTGGCAGTGATATTTACCTAATTTTAGTATATTAAGTAATTAGTATAGATTTGAGTTTTACATTTTAATGTGATGTGATGTTTTTTATATGTTTCAAATATCTTTCTACTGATTTAGCATTTCGAGCTTATAGTTTTCGTTCGGGTGTTAGTAGTGTCTGTGATTGTTTATAGTGCCTGTGAAGCTATTTAGAAAAAAAAATAGAAAGTCCACTCTGAAGACCAGCTTAAGAATATTTCTCCAAATTTTGGGAAAATGTGGAACTTTTCCTACTGCAGTTTAGACGGTAACTAACAGGCATTATTTCTCTATAGTTTTGTACGCTGTGGCTAATCTGAAGAAAAGGATTTTAAGTATTGAAGGCAGAGGACTGCGAACCGTCCCTCGTCCCTGAACCGGTTACTCGACAAGACTCATTCAGTATTCCAGAACTAAGAACATTACTGAATTCTAACATTACAGCTCCATGTCATAGTAGTTGATGAAGTTTATCCTCTTAAAGAGCATCTGATGCGTCCATATCCACAAAGATTATTGAATCAAGAGAGAATTCTTTAATAATAGGTTGTCAAGAACAAGAAAAACCGTAGAGTATGCATTTGCAATGTTATGTAACAAATGGCGTGTTTTGTTAAAACCTATTGAAACTGATGTCAACCATGCACGACTCATCATAAAAATCGATTGTTTATTCTGTAGAGGGACGTGTGTCATATCCCTCCGACACAAAGGGAGGATCCTCCGACCAGGCGAGGTGATCATGCCTGGCGGGTCACGGCCCAACGGTTGATGTTGGGATGTTGTATATGCTAATTGCCACGCGAATCTCTATATCGCGATACAGGATTAGTAGTTGCATTGTAGTTCATTACATTCATACTTCGTAGTTTGATGTATCTTCGCTAGATGGCGTTGTTGTATATTTTTCTTTGTGTTGTAATGTAGAAGCCGCTACAATTCCATTATAGCGGATCATACTTTGTATTGTGTTTTGTTGTGTCTGTTTAGGTTAAAGTATGTTGACTGATGTGTTCAGTTTATTTGTATTTTCATATATATATATAGGTATTTCTTGGTTATTTGGTTCTTTCGTTTTATTATTGTTTTATGTTTCAAATTATGTAATTGTATGGTATTGGTGTACTACTTTGCTAGATGGCGCTGTTGTATATTTTTGTTTGTTCTGTAATGTGGAAGTCGCCACATCCGCAATGTTGTAATCGATATGATAATGATGTACTCCTAACCGATTTTGACCACGGCGACCACTCTCAACGGAGAAAAGCCAAGTTCGCAGGAGATATTGTAATGCATAAGTGTGTGAGCAAACACAGGTGCACTCTCTGTTCCCTCACTCTCACAATCCGATGGGATGTTATCTGACACGGTCGGAGAGTAACTGATATATATATAGTTATGATTGTGATAGTGAGTTAAAACTCAAACTCGGCGTCAAAGGCGACAAATTGGAAGAAATAACAATCCATCAAATCGAACTAAACAAATTGGGCATCTATTCGCGGAACATTCCTATATGAAATAAAAAGTTTAAAATACTTATAAATATGACAATATTTCATTTACTCGCCCTCCATATCAGGAAACAATTCAGTAATTGCCTTCCATAGCTTTTAACAACGTTTCAGCTCATATTTCTCAAGTTGGAGTATTAACTTGAGCATCGCTAATAAACTATTCTGTATTGAATCTGTTCAAACATGTTCAAACCGGTTGAACTTACCTGACGTCGCGAGTGAATCGAAACATCTCACGCGTCTCACATAGCCGCGAGCTTGCCCGCTAATTAGATCGTACGTTCGCACATGAATATTTGGATATTACGTCATAATTTTGCAATGGTGACCGCGCCCTTGAGTTGACGTGAACAAGGACTTTTTCTCTATATTTCTATATTAAGAGCCTGCCAAAGCAACTCTACTCTGCCTGATGGAAAGCATGAATAAAATCCAAGAGTTGTGGTCACCATACTCATTGCAAATGCAGACAATGCAGTATGGTGACCCACACTATGGCGGCCTTGTGAGATGCTTTTTCACACCCCGCTTGGGGACGTAAAAGGCATGATAGTCATCGTGACAGTGTAAGATTTACACAGTTACCACGATTACTGTCACGCCTGCATCAATGGACCTCCGGTCTCACAATTACCAACGAAACACGACAACACGGATGCTGGCGCTTTAGTTTGGTCTTCTGTGGGAGGGTAGTACTTATACTTTAGCCAAGACGTCCGGCTTGCTAGATATAGTTCATACATCAATTTTGGAAGAATATTTCTCGCATAAACATACATACATATGGCCTAGTCGAGAGATGGTTGTAGTAGAACATTAACAACTAGACAGAAATGAGCCAACAACTCCTTGGGTGATAACTCATCCAGAATGCAGATATTACCGTAGTTTGTGTAAATAACAGTCGTATACGAAGGAACGCTTGCCGAAGAGTGTATGGAACCAATCAACTTAGCCAAAACCATCCTCATCATCAACAACCATTAACAGTCCACTGCTAGTCATAGGCCTCTCCTTGGAGAAAAGGTTTCGGTCCGTTAGCGAGATGAGTCGGTATGGGCTTCAAACGTTTCTTCTCTTCATAGCTCGCTCTTTTAGTCGGATTTTACGACATCCACGGGACTAAAACAAGTGGTAAGACTCCGTGTTCTTAATCCGTGACCGGACGGTCATCACACCACTACCACGCAGGGGTTCCGTATGAACCCTCGCGTGCGGGGTCGCTCGCAGAACACTTACGGTGCAGGAAGCAGTCGTACTTGAAGCAGCGGCGACAGAAGAGCGTGTGGAAGGAGTGCATGGTCTGGTCGCGCGACACGGACTCGGCGAGCGGCCCGTCGATGTTGGGCGTGCACTCCGGCGGCAGCGCGTTGGGGTCGCTGCGGGACGTCAGCTCGATGTACCTGGAACGCGAACGTCTCTACTTATCACACAACCAAAAAATATATCTGTACATACTACATTGTCTATGGTGACTACAACTTTTGGATTCTATTCATGCTTTCCATCAGGCAGAGTAGTCACTTTGGCCAGCTCTCAAAATAAAAAAAAATATGTATGTCTGAATTTTTGTGCGAAATTCTACCTAGTATATATATATTTACATACTCTGATTGCTACTCGCGACTTATATACTGCCCTATTTTAATCAGTTTCTTCTCATTTCATTGGTTTTAATTTTGTTAGTATTATAGTAATTAGATTCAGCCGACTAACTAGAGAGAGAATCTTATGAAACTAACATACAATTCTAACTCTTTGTCAAATAACAAACAAATAATTCGCAATAAAACAATATTGTGGCTATTAATTGAGACGTAATCTATCTTATCTTTTAATTTGGATGAAACTACACGCATTTGATCAAAATTGGTTCATTCATTAATTGTATGATGAAGTGTTCATAAACAATGCAGCACATCTCATTACTACTACTAGGCGCAGGCAAAAATTTCATCCACAAGTTGTTGACATACCCAAAAGTCGAACTAAACGGTTTGACAGCTCTTTTGGTGAGAGTCACCAAGACTTGGAACGACCTGCCTGTGTCTATTTTTCCTGATGACTTGAACTCTGGAGACTTTAAGAGTAGAGTGAACAGGTATCTTTTGGATGGGCGTGTACCACCTTCGTCTTCATCTGCACTTTCCATCAGGTGAGATAGAGGACAAACGCCTATTCCATTATAGATGTAAAAAAAAAAAAGAACACCTCTAGTTTTTATATTAGTAAGCTTCATTAATCATCATTAACAGCCTTTAGCAGTCCACTGTTGGGCATAGACTTCTCCTTGTTTTGCCCTACTATACCATGTTGTTTGTTTCAAGGCAAGTAGTAGAGCCACGCTGATTTCAGCACGAACGGGCCGGCTCGACCGGGGCACTGCTACCCTCCCACAAGACCAACCTAAAGCACCAACATCCGTATTGTCGTGTTTCGGTGGTGAGTGTGAGACCGGAGGCCCATCGATGCAGGGGTGACAGTTACCGTGGTAACTGTAACCTTACACTATCACGATGACTGTCATGCCTTTTACGTCCCAAGCGGGGTGTGAAACAGTCTCTCACTAGGCCGCCATAGTGTGGGTCACCATACTGCATTGTCTGTATTTGCAATGAGTATGGTGACCACAACTCTTGGATTCTATTCATGCTTTCCATCAGGCAGAGTAGTCACTTTGGCAGGCTCTTAATATAGAAAAAAAAAAGCTTTCCTTGTCTTTCTAGTGATGTTGTCCTACATGCTTGCTCCCTTAGTTGCCTCTCACACTCATGGAATTAATAGGACTGTTGACACATCATATTCTTAATCCATCACCACACAGACTCTTCTTCCACAATACGGATTCTTGTCACTAACCTTTACACTAGATCAGGAAAGTAGACCTGTTTGCTGGCATGATTGCAGAAAGAACTTGCAAATTGAGAATATAACTTACTTTTCCCTGAGTTCCTGAGCAGAACCCTTATCTGGAAACTGGCTACTGATAGCCTGGAATATAGTGAATATGGGAAACTGTTTCTCACTGGCAATTTGCATTTTCTTCTCTATAAAAAATGGTAACTTCTCTTCCTTTTCCTTGCTAGTTTCACCCTTTTCCTTGTCAGCATCCTTGTCTGCATCTTTACCTTTTTCTTTTTCTTTATCAGAATCTTTACTTTTATCTTTGTCTTTTTCCTTTTGTTTATCTTTGTCCTTTTCTTTAGACTTATCTTTTTCAGATTCCTTCTGGAAAATAAAATGAGAATAATAAATACTGTGAAATCAAAACATTTAAATAAAATTGAAGTGTCTGACTGTTATTAAAAAAAACTGTGTTTTCTGAAGTGCTTACACCTCTTTACTATACATGATACTAAAGCATAAACTACTTTTTTTTTTAAATTTTGCCTGTTTGTCTGTTTTTTGGCCAGACTAATCTCTGGAACTGCTGAACCGATTTTAATAGAACTTCCACTAGGAGATAGAGAAGTTACTGGGCAACATGTTGGTTACTTTTTACTGTCCGGCATTACAGACAGAATCGGAATTTACGCAGTAAAAACCATGTATCTAAGACAAAATTCTAATCCTATGTGAACGAAAAAATGAAAAAATTGTTTGTCCAATAGCAACTGTCATCAATTTATTTGTAAAAATGGATGTTTTGATGTTATGTTTACATTTCTCTAAATATTGGAGTTATAATTTAAATTACTCTCATCTCACCTCCTTTTCTTCCTTAGACAATCTTGCTTCCCTGGCTTCTTTCTCTCTTTCCTTTCGCTCCTCTGCTACTTCATCCTTAGTTTGAAAGGACATTAATGCATTGACCAGCGCCACAAACAATTGGTCATCGATGAAACCACCTTCTTTGTCACCTGTTAAAGAAAAAGAACATTGTTACAAGAAAGATAGGACTCCGCATTGCACGGTACACTTTAAGAAGTAATTTTACTAAGACCACAAAAAATCATTTATATTACTGTTTAATGGAGACATTATGGTCTTACGTTTAACTTTTGTTTTTTTTTAATGTAGCAATTTTAACTCAATTATGGTTTTTTTTCTATTTTCATACCACTCCAGTTATCACCATAGAAAACAATATTGAGCTCAATAAATCCTTTTAAAAACACACAGCAAAATATACTAATTTTAGAACAACTTAATAATAATATTTCTATTTGTGAGCAGTGACAGAAGCACGACAAGCGTGACGATGTGAGTGAGGCTTGTGACAGTATTATTAGAATTCTATTATCTACACTTGAGAAGCACAAGTCCTTAGAAAATAATCTGTGATAATGGAAGCTCAAATGTCCATGGACAGCAGCTGGTATACTGATGAGAAGATAAGAAGATTAAGAGCATCTTAAAAGAGAAAGACGTTTAGAGGTGTCCGAATTTTATCTATGCAGTTTTACTCTGGGCTGAGTTGTATGACACTTGGCTACAAGGTGTGAGTACTAAGTGATTGGTAATTAGAAATGTACCACTTACAGTATACGGCAAAAGCGTATTTGTTCTAAATGAAGTGTGTTAAGCAATAGTTGTGCTCCCTGCAGGGTTTCGTTGCAATATTTCATTTGAAAACTAAAGACAATTGGTACTAACAATGTATTGTAAATAAATAGTGTTGTCACAGACTTAACACCGTACCAGATATTTTGTGAGTATTAATTTATAGGAACGTAGGTGTTACTTGAGATTTATTTTTAAGTTTAAAATTTTATAGTTTTATATATACACACATTAACTATGATTACGATACTGTCTTTAGTTTTATTTATTGTTTTAAATTAAATTTTAATTAAAACTATAGTTTTTAAACTGCAAATCAGGAACGGGTATAATAATTTCCAGTATTGGGATTAATTAATTCATTTTTTAAATATTTTTTGATAGGATTGTCAGTTCATTTTTGATTCAAGTAATGTGACTTAATAACAGCAGTTGTTTATGTTAGAATGTAGGTATTTTAAAGTAAGTGTATCAATATATTGTTGTTCTGAGACGCTTAGTGATGGTGTAGCTTGCAATTCTAGTTCACATTAGCTTAGTAGGTTAATTGAATAAAAAATGAACAGTTTTCAGTACGAACTAGACAATAAGGCAGTTTTTTATATCTACGTATAAGCTCAGATGTGTGCACCACACACCAATGTGTATTATAATTGTGACAGTCTGTGGACAGAGCCAGAGAAATATACTAGAGTTAAAACTTATTACATTTGGCTGCAATCCTGTGTGACAGTTGTAACAAAATGGTTTTGATATTTTATATATGACAAATCAATATTTGAAAAAAGTAAGACTTCATTATTTCTTATTTAGAATCATAGCTATAAGTTTATTAATGACATGTTGAATAACACACATGTATTTTTGTAAATAAGTTTAGTATAAATAAATAAACCTATTAGAAGTTAATTTTAATGTTCTTTTAACACATGTGCAATAGTTTCTTTTTCTTATTTAATAATTATCTATGTTTATTTGATATGATATCTTTAAAAATTACTAAATATATACATCATAGATAATTATTAATTAATTAGTAAAATAAAGATAAAATTTAATTCATTCTAACACCACAATCATTGATGTAATAGTTAGAGATTATGATCAATAAGCCAGAGATGATGGGTTTAGTTCCAACTTAAGACAAATATTATGAAATTATTCAATCTGGGTGTAATTCATCTATAATATTAATGTTTGTAGAAAGGTAAGGCCCTGGTTGCCTCCAATGCATTATTGGAACAAAAAAGTATACTTAGCAAAATGGTGTTTAATTCATCTCTGTCTACCCCATGTAAGTTCACCAATGTGAGTGTTTACACACATAATGTATGTTTATGCTTTAAGGTCCTATTCCAGGCTCAGTCCACAGACAAAGAGTTATGATGTTAAGCAGATGTACCATGCACTTTCCCGTCGTAGTTCTTTATGAGCTCCTCGATGAAAGTACCGTCCTGATCCAGGACCTCGTCGCCCATGTACGGGATGTTGTGCAGCACTGTTTCATCTTCCACCATGAAATTTTTTTGAGTGGGGGCCCAAGTGTACATCGTAGGTATTGGGTTGACCGAGTTTATGATGCGTATTGGAACTTGTTGTGTTGTTACGACACCATAAGCTGTGGACGGTTTTTGTAATATTAATAATATTGCATACTGTTTAAAATAAAGTATTTAGGCATATAATATGTATCGCTTACCATCCGTGTAAGAGACTTCAGCTTTTTTCATAAGACTTTCATGATTACAACAGGGCGCGGGAGGCGGCCAAAACGGTTTTCGTCCTCTTTCAATACTTTCGCTATCACGAGTTTCAATAGCCTCCGACATTAGACGTAGATTACGTGCCCATGCGACTTTAACTTCATCTGCGCGTTTGAACCGCTAGAAACCAATAATATTAAAAAAACATGTCAAAAATAACTTTAAGTCTTTGTTTTAGAACATACCTTGATTTGGCGAAGCCTCATATACTCGCACTTTACTCGTTTCTTCCATTCTGCTGAAATCTTGGACTTACTCATGTTTTCTTTTTATAAATACGTTAAGTAGTATCATTCACAGCCGAATAATAACTTTAAGTTGTATCATTTCTCCAAACCGCATCACATTGACAACATTAAGTTGACAACAGTAACAGATGTCATTTTGATAAAAACCGGCGCGCTAACCGCGCTTTAAATATTAACTAGCTATGGCAATCAGTACAGATAAAAAAAAAATGGTTGCCTGTAAAGTCGGTTTTACGGGCGAAGATTTTACGTGACAACGTCTTTTTCTCGGTAGAATATTTATTGATATGAATATAATTAAATTGCACAATAGGAACAAGGAATTGAATGAAAATAAGAATTGCACAAATTTTAACTATAGAAATATATTTTGTTTACTAAAACATTGTACATGTAAACTTAAACTTAACTAATTCCTATTTGAGTGATTTTGTTGAGGATAGGACGATGATAGGAGAAATATGAAATGAAAGGAAGTGTTTCTGCTGTAATGTGTCTTGCGAAAGTCAAGTCGATAGTTGACCGATCATAGTTGAGTGGGAGAGAGACGCAAGGCATTCGGCGGGCCTCTCTCTCGTTCGGTGACTCATCGTAACGTTACCGGGCGTTACACTTTTTCATAAGTGACTCCCAGCCGCAACCTAATTTAAGACGTTGTCACGTCAAAAAAACATCAAAATTTGTTAAACTATAATTCTATTGTTCTCAATATACAGTCTTTTTAATATTTAAACTTATGAAAATTAATCAATTATATTAGACTAAATAAAAAAAAACTTATAGGAATATTTGTAATAAAGCATTAGTAGTAGTAGTATAAATAAAAATTATCTTTTATTTTACCGTCTGACTTAAGACTGCAGCTGGTACCCGTATTATTAATTCTTTATTTTTGATTATTTTATTTTATGGAAAGAGAGATAAACTTATAAAATCATGTAAACAATGTACAAAAAAACAATCGTTATTACTAATAGTACGGGTATCGTGTTATAATGAGTACAGGCTCTACCTAATTTGGAACAATAACGTTGTGTGGAGTTGTTATTATTGTTAATATCAGATATATTTTTTACTTATTACTTATTCATTCCTGATACAATCCGTCAGAGAAATATCTCTTCATTGTCCGACGTAGAGTTAGTCGCAACCTTAAGCTAGATAGTAGAGGCACGCTCATTGAAGCAGGGGTGTCAGTAAACCATTGTGAGGGTGGTGAAGATCGATCGAATCGACAGACACAGTTTCGACTTAAAAATCCGAAGTCCACGCGAAGCCAGGAGATGGAGAACAATGGGTTCTCAACGTAGCGTAGATGGTGACACTAAACATTCACCCTGACGATAAGACACACTCCAGCCTTCTCGAGAAAGCACTTCTAAAGCATGTAGTCGGGAATCTACGTAGCGCCTGCTTAAAAGCAATTTAACTATCATAGTTCTATCACTGTTGATCTGTATCAACGTCATGTAATTTGGCAAAAAAATCACAATATTAGTATTAACCAAGTATAACTGCAACCACAATGCTTATACTTGCGAGCTATGGTGTGCCGTTTGCCACCAAGTCACTACAGTTATTCTTAAAATGGCAATACTATTCACTTTTCTTTTTCGTAATTCTATTAGGATCTATATTGTCTATGCGTCTTGATTGAGTAGCAAATTGTGTGCGCTGCCATTTTCTGTTAAGATATTTTGTCTTAAAAGTTAAATTAAAACAAGGTGAGCATAATATTAGAGGTATTTACCACACATCCCCTATTTATTTTGTTGTCATTATTTATAAAACATGCAATATCGGTCTATTTTACGCTCCATCTTCAGGTTACGTAATTTTGTTGATCTCGTCATAAAATTATTTACAACGAAACATGAAAAAATGTTAATAATGCACGAGGATATCTCTCGAGCGAGGTATGTAGAGCTGCTTTCTACACCGAAAAGTTGTTCTGTTTGTAGGTGTGTGCGCACCTACAAACTGCTGCAGGTTATGCGAGGGCTCATTTAAGTATGTCCTCGTATCGCGGTGCTGATGCCGCGTGGGACGGCGGTCCTCCTGGCGCTGAAGCCGAGTATGCTGGGCAGCGCCCACCAGTGCCGGCTTACGAGCCGACCCCAACGCCCGGGATGCCTACCACCGATCCCTGGACAGGGGTGAGCTACAGCCAGTACGGTGCGACACCCGCCTACGACTATCAAGCCTACGGGGCCGCCGCTGCCGCCGGGTATTCGTATAACTACGATTCTGGTTACTACCAGCGTTCCGACAACAGCTATTACGGAAAGTATCCTGACGCAGCAGCGTTTGCGATGCAGAGTTCTGCTTACGAATATCCAACTAGATCTGCCCGTTCACCAATGGAATCGCAGGGATATGATCGACGAAGATCTTACCGGTCTAAGTCGAGAAGTGTTTCACCATATAACAGAAAGGAAAGGGACAACAGCTATGAGAAAAGACGTAATCGTCGATCTCGTAGTAAATCATCAAGACGCAGAAAATATTCTTCTAGTGATCATTCTAGCTCTAGATCGCGTTCATATTCACATTCTCCACAGAAGAGAGATAACAAAAAACGTAGTTTTTCAACTGAATCCTCTGGATCAGATAAATCGTATAGGAAGAAATCAAGTAAGGGTCATGGGAGAGATTCAACACCACCAACAAAAGACTCAAAAGGTTCTTCCAGTGGTAGAACACCAAGTTTAGAAAGATCTATTAGTAAATCCCCTAAACAAAAAAAGAAAAGCAAAAATAAGAAACCTCATTCCAGCAAAGATAAAAGGCAACGGAAGGTAGCTACACCTCCAAGGAAAAAAAAGGACTCTGGTAAATCTCCTAAAAGGAAGATAAAGATAGAAAGATCTTCCCTTACACCTCCTAGAGTTTACAAACTTAAGGATCGTAGATCTGACTCACCTGATAGAGATAACTCTCTCACACCACCTAAAACTTATGTAAGAAATCCTTCAACTTCTAAATCTCAATCAAGATCACCATCACCGAGGCCCTCAAAACGTAAGAGATCACTTTCGAGGACTTCTCGCATATCCAGATCTCGCTCATTCAGCAGATCTAGATCATCTACTCCTCGGAGATCACACTCTAAATCTAAGCGTAAAAACAAAAAGAAATTGCATTCAAAGAGTCGTTCAATGTCCCGTCATCGCTCTAAATCAAGAGGAAAAGGGAAAGGTTCAGTGAGTCCGAGTGGTTCCAAGTCCCGGTCGAGATCTAGAAGCTCTCGGTCTCGCAGTCGCAGTGGCACACCAAGCGAAGATGAGCGCCGTGGACAGTTTACAGTAGCAGATAGAAAGAGATTCTGGAAAGAACACAGAAACAGACAAGAGAAGGAGAAAGAAACTAAAACACCACCTAAAGAAGTAAAAGCTCCACCTGGTGTCGTTGATGCTGCTGCTGTAGAGGATATTGAATATAGAGATCCTCCTGAAGTAGAAGGGCCAAACTTTGCGGAACTACTTTCTCCACCTGATCAGGTTGTAAAAGCTTCTAGTTCAAAATCTAAGGCTATACCTATACCAATAAAGAATGATGGTAGCTTTTTGGAGATGTTTAAAAAGATGCAAGAGGTCACTAAAAAGACCGAAGATGGTGAGAAAAAACCAGAAATGAAAAAACCAGTGTTACCTTTTATTGGTAAGAGACGGGGAGGCAGGGTCCTCAAGACTGGTTTAGTTAAGAAAGCAAAAGCTATAGAGGAACAAACTGCTGACAATACGCCTAAAGATGCTTGGTCACTGTACATGCAGGAAGTGAAAAAGTATAGAGAGACATCTTGCGAAGAGGAACGGAAAACAAGACCCCTTGTGAAATGATTTAAGTGTATGATTAAGATTTTTATGTGAACTCTGAATTGTATTTACATTGTGTTTACATGTTACTAAATATTTTTTTTATTAAATGTTTGTTTATCGCACTAGAATGTTTAGTTGCCTGACTTGATTTCATTATAAGCCAGATTTAGGAATAAAGGATTATGTCAATGAATGTATTGTGTTTCGTTACAGCATAATGCCTGAGATGATCAAGTCGCCCGCAGACATCAAAACTGCACCTTTCGACCCGCGCTTTCCTAACCAAAATCAGACAAGGTAATACAAGCTATTCTTTTTTTAATTCTCACTTACAAGCCTTTGAATTATCGGACTACATGAACAGGTAGGTCATAGCGCATATATTATATCAGTTTTTTTTTAATGGGGACCAACATTCGGCTGTGATAGCATCCCAGTGTTATAGGTAAGTAGTGCATACTTATTAGAATATGATAAAACCATTATTATTTTATGGATTGCCTCCGAATATTTTTTTAGTACAATGTTCTACTTGTGCATGCATAGAGAATATAGACATGAGTAAAAAGTTTTAATAACCATTTGACAGTGATGTTTATTTTTATGTTAAAATGAGGTCAGCTATCAATATAATCAATGTCCTTCGCTAGAGTTTTTATAAATTACAGTATTAGTACAAACAAACTTTATATATATTGTACAATTACAAGCTTGTAAAATTGGGTATTTTAAAATAATTTGAATTAAATTCATACCGACAAGAGATTTTCATGATTGAGAATAGTTGTTATCATAGGCACCTTGAGGGGTGCACCAGCACACCTCTGTTAGAAAAGAAAATACACAGAAAAAATACATATTGTTTTTAGTCGACACCAGCAGGTGTGTAATGTTACCCGAGAGTCAGTACAAAATGCCTTTAAAGAATTTGTTGCCTCCTGTCCAGCTTATTTCTTCAAAAGGTATCAATAAACTACCACTTTGTTGGCATCGATTGTATGGGTTGACTTTGTTAATAGATATAAAACATATGGAAAATAATTCTACCAGTGTCCATGCTTGTTGTTAGTTGAAAGTAATCAATTTCGTATCGTGTTAGATAAGTTATCATCTACGTATTGAACTGATAATATACCTGTACTATTTTTCAAATGCCACGAGTTGTGACGATATTTAATATACGTAGTTTATTTGTTATGTATATAGAAAGAAATAGATATCTGAAATAAATTTCTTTTTGTCTAATCTTAATAAACAAGCCTTTAAACGTAGCTACTTATTCATTGTAAAAAGAATATGATGCAAGTTCAATTTTTGCTTAAAATTTATTTATTTATTTTTACAAATTTTATGCACTGCATTTGCGGACTTAACGCCCAGGGCATTCGCTTCCAGTCACAGATTACTTCCTAATAGATGCCGCATACAGGGCCACAAACGTGCGCCACACATACTTATTATAGCTAGTAACGTTAGTCCCGCTAAGAATCGCGACACCTGTATTGACCAAGTTTGTCACCCATATGCACACCGAGTTCTTGGCAAAGTAAAAATAGTTTTATGTTAAAAATGTATTGAAAATGACTTCCTGTGCAGTTAAATGGTGTGGTGAGTCAGCTAGGACATTGAGTTATCAACATAGGCATAACAGTTCATGGCAACAGGTTCATTTTATTTTTATTATGTTAACACATTTTAAATTTACCGAAGTTCAACTTATACTGGTGATATAGCGGGGTGCAAAGTAATAGTAATTAAGTAGGCGTGGACGTTTTTTTGAAATGTCCCTTTCACTCACCTTGTAAATTACAATAGTTGTGTTTGTCTAATAATGCACGCGTATCGGTAGTGTTGTGATTCGTAAATGGATATCGCTTGGTCATCTTTTGATTTTTTTATTGATACAAAGATATTTCTTTAAAAAAGTGACGTATTACTATTATTTATGTGAAAGAATTTCTTAATGCCCCGAAAAGAAGAAAAATGTGGATGATACACACTTGTGATGCTCTGCAAAATAATTAACTTTCTCGTAAACTACTGATTGTGAAGTTTTAAATTAGCCTGTTTTTTTGCCGGTGAGACTGAACGCAAGTAACAATAAAGAAAAATGTCCCTTAAATGTTTTTTCACGAAGTCCATGCACTTCACGCCACCCAGGTACGGTACGGATTTTCACACGTTTTTTTAATAATTTTTAGTGGTTAAGAGACACATAATATTCTGAAATTTACGCGTGTACTTTTATCGACACAAAGTACCCCAGAGGCCAGTGATATCCGTTAAAAACTTCAATACCTCAGAGCAAGTAAATTTTTTTAATAAATTATTAAAGTTTACATATTCTAACGCGTAATCAAACCATCGTACGATCAAAATCACTCCAAAAGTTATTTGTTGATAATATTAAAAACAACTGTATATATTGCGGGTAACTGCGGGAGATGAATAAACATGAAAAAGGCGAATGTCACACGTTAAAGTTATTAAATGGTGTTTTAATAATAAAACTTGTAAAATTTATAAGGAAAAGCACTATCAATGAAAGGTGATTGCTATTTTAGAGAATTTATTTTAAAATATTAAAACCATAAAAATAAATAATCCAAGCATATTTATCGACCAATGTTCTAACTTTGTCCCATCACTACGCTTAAATGCATTTTAAGTTTGACCTTGAAATATCCAATCACAGCTCGTCCCGCGCATTCTATGCAAATCTCGGCATTTTGTGAAGCCGAATCGAAGCAAATTTTTATTAATGCGGTATCTATTAGGGGATAATCTGTGCTTTGCAACCTTTGGGTGGTGTAGAAATTTAGATAGTAGTACAAAGAGGTTGGATACATGTTATGTATACTTATAAATACGGTTAAAGAATCTTTATTTCTCAAAAGAATTTATAACATTCATTTACTAAGAAAACATAACCAAATGTAAACTAGGGATGGCGGTTCTTTCCAAAAAAGATCGATTTTTAAATCGATTTGAATCGAAGTTTAATATATCGATACACAAAAAAATCGAGGTAAAAAGAATCGATTTTGCAAAAATCGATCTTTTTCCGATTTGCTTATTGAGTCTTATGTTTTCAATACAAATACAAACCCATTTATCGTATCGAAACGTAAATTTATCGTATCGAAGCAGAAAAAATCTAATCTCGATTTTAGAGGGTGAAAAATCGATTCAATGGATCGATTCAGTACACAATATCGATTCAAAAATCGATTTTTTTGGTCTACAAAATCGATTCTTCGATTAATCGATCTCAGATCGACATGCCTAATGTAAACAATTTAAGTGAGCGTTTTAATCTAACATATAACAAAAGTGGGTAGTCAATAAATACATTTTGAACTAGATTATGAACTTATAAAATACTCGAACAAAGTAAACAAGAATGCAACTGAAGTAAACAAGAGTACACACATATATTCACAATAGAACAGATCATAAATACAAATATATATATACCGTTATATATGTATGTATGTATGTATGAATATTGGAATATGAACCTTTAATCTCTGCCAGTTATTACACCGTTTAGATATCTTAGCAAGGTAGTGCAAGCTCTGTGACATTCAAATATCTCTATATCACACCTTTTTAACTGCCTCGGTGGCGGTGGTAGTGGATGTGACTGCTGTGTTGAGGTCTCGGGTTCGATTCCCGGGTCGGACCAAATGTTTGTATGATGTGCAAATATTTGTTTCGAAGTTTGAGTGTTTTTTATTGTATGTATGTATTTACAAAAAAAAGTATATAAGTATTCTATCAGTCAGTCTAGTTATCATAGCACAAGCTCTGCCGAGTTTGAAACTAGATGACGTTATGTGTCAAATGTCCGAAATATAATACCTTTTGTCATAGTCAATTATGGCACTTTTATAATATACCTTCTTGCCTATCCGAAGCTATATGGACTGACTTAACTTACAGGTACTGCTACCAGAGTTACCTGGACTTCCACCGGTGCCAGAAGGTTCGCGGCGACAAGTACGAGCCCTGCTTTTATTTCCAGCGAGTCTTCAAATCCCTGTGCCCTAATGAATGGGTTGAGAAATGGGACACCCAGCGCTCAGAAGGCACTTTCCCTGGCAGGATCTAAGTATTCCTCAATGACTTGTTATTTAATGAGATGTTTTAATTTAATAGCCATTATGTGATTTAGGAAATTAAATGAGTTAATTTCATGAATGCTTTTTATTTTTGATGCTATACGAAACAAAATGTATATTTTCTCTAAGACGAGACAATACACAGTACATACACTCACGCCTTATTCCTGGAGGGGTAAGGAGGTGCATATAAAACACTCGCGTCCATTAAATAATAAAATGTTACTAAACAGAATAGCTAGAAACTGAGTAGCCATGTCATCTACACTCAACTTAGTATGGTATTAGTGCAAATAGATCCCTAGTATAGTTTTAATTTGAAACGAAATATAATAAATCCACAAATATAGCCAAAATGTCAGGTTACGACCACCAGTGAGCCGGTTTACGGTTATTTTGATGTGACACCAATAAAAAAAAAATATGATTGGTTTAAAAATGTTACTAATTTTATCTTTTGATCAAAGTATAATTATACCAATAATAAATGTTGTTACACATAATATATCAATTATATAATCGGTCGTTTTGATTTTTTTTTCCTTTGAATAGGGGCTCGTGGTTCCCCCACTACTGGTACTTGAGACGGCGTGCGGTTTTTGGTCGGTTCGAGTCCGACATAACCACCAGTAGGTGCTATCTGGGGGGATTTCCGCAAAGAAAAAAAAAAGGGTTCGTGATTAAGTGATTACTGAGTAGGTTAATCCTAGCCAGGACAATCTATAGATGGGTGGCCTCAACACATCGAGACCACTCCGTAACTCTGAGAGCATATTAAGCCGTCGATCCCAGTTGCCATACAATCTGTACCTGTTATTTTTGGTGCTCTGAAGCCTTTTTCTTTTTTTTTGGAATAAATGTGAAAATTTTATAGAACCTTTATAATATTATAACAAAAGAAGTTTTAAATAATACTTTGTTACACTGAACAAGTTATCATAATACTATAAATTACTGACGTATGGCTCCGCCCTCGTGTATGTCGGTGAACACGGTAAAAAGTAGCCCATTCCTTCCTCAAGAATCAATCTATTAGCAGTATCTCCATGCTAAATTTCATTAAAATCAGTTTAGCAGTTTAGCCGTGAAAGCATAATAGACAAAGTCACTTTTGCATTTGTAGTATTTTACAACCTTGAGGAATAATGTCGAGCATCAAAATCATGTTCTGTCCTTTACCACAACTCAAACTTCATACCAAATTTCATCTAAATAGGTGTAGCAGTTAAGAAATTCAGTGTGACGATTTTTACTTTACATTAAGACAATTGTCACATGAGAACAATATTAAACAGTAAGAAAATAAAAATTGCTACGATGGTAAGTAGCGAGTTCTCTGCATTCTTATGATAAAGTGATAGTCCAAGTGGAAAGATGTTGCTTAAAATGTTTCATTTTTATATATGTGAATTTATTTTTTTCTTTTTCTTTTTTCTAAAAAGACAACCCCGGCACTAGGAATAAATCCTGTGTCGCGGGGAACTTTACAAACATACAAGAAACGGACACAAAGAACACCCAGACTCAGAACAACAATTTATGGATCACACAAAGTGTTGCCCCATGTGAGATTTGAACCCACAACACTCAGCGCAGTAGAGAGCGCCGTGGCGACCGCTTAAACCAATAGGCCAACCGTGCAGTCGTTAGTTTTACTGTTTAATGGTTTTAGAAAATGTGCTTCTTTGATATTCGTTGGAAGTTTGTTGTAAATCTGTGTTCCTCCAAACGGTAAGTTGCGTTTTCCATAGTTAGTTCTTATGTTAGGCATACGAGGTGATTGGCACGACGTGTTAAAAACAAACAGACAGATACACTTTCATATTTACAAACTTAATACACATTACATACATATCACTTTCACAATGAAATGTTAAAGGCTGTTGATGATAATTATTATATATTGATTTAAGTTTATGACCGTAATATTTCTCATAATAAAATGTGGTGGCCGCAAGCTAATATCTTTATTACAGTTGTGTTGGCTAACAATCATTTTTTCACCTATATGTCCCGGTAAATTAAACAAAATTCCTTTGAAAAACTGATGGTCGCTTACTAAACATTGTAACTTTGCACTTTTACAATGCTACACGCTAAATTCTTGAAGATCTGTATGAATTGTTATGTTTATGTAAGCAAAATAAAATAACGTTGTATTCGTCGGATTGTGAATATGTGGTCGATATATGTGGTGGTAGTAAAATTGATATACTTGTAAACTAAACTGTATACTTTCTTCAAGTCAAGTATGGGTTAATGGAAAACAACGCTTTGCCATTCAGGATGTCGGCAGACTGCTGTAAATGATGTACTCATAAAGATTGAACGAGAAATATTTCTCTCTTGTGATTGTGTCTAGCTTTGAACTTTCTCAGCACACTATTAGAAGGTTTATGGTAAGGCTATAGGTTGCAGAAAGATACATACATAAATTCACGCCTGTTTTCCTAAATAGGTAGGCAGAAGCATATTAAACATGTGCCTTTCCCCAGTGTTTTGGTCCTACGTAATAGGTAGCGAATCTATTGCTGCTAATTGGGATATTTTAACTACCAGAGCTTCGTCTGTCGATCAACAGTTGCACCACTTGCAGGTGAGGTTGACTTGGAGCCCTAAGTTCTTGGTGGGAATATCATGCATTTTGAGTACCTACTTAGTATATATTCTTCGATGAAACGTTCACTTAATCGAATGTAAAAATATTAATCGTTCGTTCGATCATAACTCTTTTGGGCCAGTGCTACCGGATGGGATATACTATTGTCGACTGCACCCATTACTGTTAGTGACCCGATGGTTGGGTTTGTGTTATAATTGTTTGGGGCCACATTAGGCCAACACATGACAGTGACAGTCGGCGGTGCACGATATCCCTTCGCGCCTATGTGCAGCTCGTGTATCAAATCCAGGCGCTCGGGCATGGACAATGGCGACAGCCTGTAGTCGAACCGGTGCTCTAGAGACTGTCGCCACTACTGGCCCGGCGTCCCGTCACCGTAGCCCTACTCATCTCACAAATTTAAGTCCACTCAAAGTGTGATTCGTCGTCCGCGTCGTCTTACTACGGTGCTAAAGGATGTCATTATGGTTATAGAAGCCTTACCGCTTACAGGTTTCATTGCTTTAGTTGTTCAAGACGTGGTCAGGTGTTCAGTTACCTAATTTTTTTTTAGCGTAAAAATATAGTGTCCCAGAGTAGTAATGTTGGGGTTTCTTTCTCATTACCTATTTAAGAACACTTGGATTACCAAGACAAATTCAGCGATATGTTAATGAGGTAGATAATTGTATAGAAGATATGTGATAGTTAAGAATAAATGCATTTATTATTTTAGAATAGAGTAGAATAAACTTTATTGTACACCAAAATTTTTACAGATTATATATAAGAGCATATCAGTTGGGTGACCATGTACAGATGGTGGCCTTATGGCTAAAAGCAATTTCTTCTAGGCAACCTTTGGATGAAAAAACTGAACTGCAAAAAGACGCAATTCATGGGCAGATTAGATGTGAGAATAGAATAAAAAAAATAATAATGTATCAATTGAAATTGTTAAATAATTGTAATGATTCAGATAAAAGTAAATAGCAAAAGAATTATTGAATAGAGTACACATTAATACACGTAAATAAATACATATATACGTACACAATAACTACATTTTCATTACAAAGGAATATAACAGATAAAATATGGTTTAGGTATATAATACATTAAGATGACAGGTAATGTTTTTTGACCATTTTATTAAACATAGGCAAAGATTTGTATATTAGACATATACATACTAGATACGCGTGAACAACATAATCCTTCCTTAGCAGTCACTTAAAAAAAAACTGATAATGAAAAAAATATTTATTTTGTAATTTCTCACAATAGTTGACTTCGATACACTGCATTGTAACAGTTGATACACAACTTTTTGGCTACTCTACTTGCCGAGATAATTACAATTTATAACACTTTTAATGTGTTATGTTTAACTAAAATAAAAATATAACATAAAAAATCACAAAAAAAAAAATATTTAGAAAAAAAGTAAATAAATACAAAAAAGAACAAACACAAAGTATGCTTAAAACATAAAGAAGTCAGTTTTACTGCGACGGGGCTGCCATAAAATAAATAGACTTCAAATTT
This sequence comes from Hypercompe scribonia, assembly GCA_949316085.1. Lineage (NCBI taxonomy): Eukaryota > Metazoa > Arthropoda > Insecta > Lepidoptera > Erebidae > Hypercompe > Hypercompe scribonia. Next base: position 1,284,194 of record OX438983.1, read on the forward strand.
ACAAAATTCAAAATATCCTACAAAGTAGTAATATCATAAAAAAGTTAAAGCAAAACAAGAATAAAACAACAGAAACAATAGATCTAACAAACTCATGAATATATCTTCAAAAACTTATTATTTAAACGTAACAATGAGCAAAAGCGATGGAATGTTATCTAGATTATAATTATTTAAGTCAGTTATTAACAAATATGACTAGCGTAAACATAGGTGACATTTTTATATATTATCTACAAACATAGTAACGTTGCCTTTTTTAAAAGATTCATATGAAAATGAATATTTCGATAAACTTAGCTCTGGGCTTGTTCGTTTCTCATTACGCATAGCTGTGTTTCTTAATTTCGAAATGAGAAAGATAAAGAGAAGAGATTAAAAGATAGGGAGAAAGTATGAAAACATAAAAAGAAGCAATGAGAAGATAAGGATAAAAGAAGAAAAGATAAAAGAAGAGATGAAAAGTCATCATACAATGACTTTAGAACCTAAAATCGATTGTTGCTACTAAAGTAAGACTGCTAAACTAATTCATTTGGGCATTAGCTAAACTCATTTATTTATAAGCGTTATTTAACTTTAATTAACAATTCTAAATTATTTACAACTTTAAATTTATGGACTCAAGGTTGAAAATAACACAGAACTGTTGCTTAAAGTTAAATCATGTCTATGAATAAGAGGATTATGCTATATTAAAAATTAAGAGAAATGCTATATTCTCTCAGCTTAACTTTATTACCGATTAGTTTAAATTCAATCATTTTTCTCTCACAGAAACTGTTAGATACTTACCGCTTACTTAGTGAAACATACATGCTTGCCATATTTTAACTTTCTAAATATACTTTTAAGTTATAATTATAAGGTGACAACAATATTTTATTCTTATTTTATTTCGCACAAAGTCCTATTACGCACTACTGCCGTTGAATCAATGTGTTAAATCAACGATATTTAATAAACATTTTTATTATTCAAAAAACTGTTAAGAAGTTTTTATGGTGTTAATTGTATTATTGTTCTTGAAGTGGATTTTTTTTAGTTTCAAAGTAAATTTGAAAAATATTTTGCTTTCACGTTCACATACCTAAGCAAGCATTGGTTTGGAGGCAGACAATAACAACTACGTTGGTCGTGTTAACACAAGTTTCTATACAAGAAGTAAGGTCCTCACCTAGAGAAATAAATAAGATATTCTCAATATTCATCCACCAATATTGCCATATGAACCTTTTATTTGTTTAACGTTATTTATTTTAGTTTTTAAAATTTATAAAATGACACCTATTTTTATAGATAGACTCATTTGTTATTCTTTATTTTTGTAATTGTCGCTCAATTTTTTTTCATTCTTTTTAAATATTTCGTTTTAACTAAGTTTTGAAGATGTATTCTGACTCTCCAGAATGTGCATTATTTTAAAGCGGTCCTGGGAAGGCATTTTTGTTCCTTTGTTCATTCCAGCGTTCTATCCAATCTTTCGGACAGATTGTCTCATAGTATTTTTTGAAAATATTGCAGTCGTCGTCGCCTGGCAGTAGCCGACGGCACTTGTAAAAATCACAGTAATTATCATAGCAGGCACTGTGGGAAAAGAAAAAACAAAAACCAACAAATTGAGAAAGAGATCTTTCTAAAAGTCTAATGTACAAAATGCGTACAAAACATTTTCGAGCTCGAGTTTTTGTGGAGTTCATTCAATGTAGAAGACAGTGTTGTTGATGTGTTTGAGCGTACCACAGAAGATTTTTTTTAATTTCCTGCAACTTCCTGTGTTTTAAAATCAAAAGTAAAAAGGTCCTTTTTAAGTGCTTAGAGTGAGTAAGATGATTTTAAAGGTATATATAATTTATATTTAATTTAAAAAAGTCGAGATCGAAAAATATACAGGTACAATACAATACAATACATAAAATATTAACTAGTTTCGATCTGAACAGCATTTCCCAAAATCACTAAAGTTTATCGTGTTTCGTTTGGCCGCATGGCAATCGTGAAATAAGTCGCAGATGTAGTTAGTTATAAAGAAATTTGTAGGTTAATTGTGTGTGGAGTATTTAATTGATCCCTTAATTTTCCGCTCACTCAGTGGTATATAGAGACTTGTAGTTAAACCGTACGTTACCGCTACGCATCTCCGCTTAAACTACCTGTGACCTCAAATAATCTGGCAAATTATGCTGCAATCGAAAGATTGATTTAAAAATACTCGTACATATGGTACCCACCGTAGCAACACTATTTCTTTTAAGTAAAACGTTTAACGTGTAAACCTCCATTTTAAGGATAGGTTTATGTCCAATAGTGAATTGCTAAAGGTTGTTGATATGTTATACCCCGGATGTGCGAAATATCATCATCATAATCATCAATAGCTTTTAACACTCCACTGCTGGACAAACGAAACATGTTTAGTAACATTTACATACCGTGTTTGATTTTGGTTTGGATAACGAGGGTCGAATCTCAGTGATTTCTTGATAGGAATTGATGTAGAACAACTCATTTTTGTGTATTGATTTAATACTTCAACAAAAATAGCTTACAGTAGCTATAACTACAACTTAGGCGAACTTAATAATTTTTACAAATTGCGCAAGTGCCATAGGTTAAAATGTCTATTTGACAAATTGTAAAGAATGTTTTATTTTTCTTGATGTTAATGCTCATAGACTATTATAAACTAAAATAGAACCTGTAGGTACAGGGTATAGGAAATATTATAGAGTACAAAAAGTAGGTGTAATTTTAGAAAATAAATAGACACCATTTACAACACTTTATGTGATCACAAATTGTTGTTCTGAGTCTGGGTGTTCTTTGTCCGTCTCTTGTATATTTACAAAGTTTTTTTTTTCTATATTAAGAGCCTGCCAAAGTGACTCTACTCTGCCTGATGGAAAGCATGAATAGAATCCAAAAGTTGTAGTCACCATACTCATTGCAAATGCAGACAATGCAGAATGGCAACATACACTATGGCGGCCTAGTCAGATGCTTTTTCACGCCCCGCTTGGGGATGTAAAAGGCATGACAGTCATCGTGGCAGTGTAAGGTTCACACAGTTACTACGATAACTATCACCCCTGCATCAATGGGCCTCCGGTCCCTCTGCATCAAAGTACCCCACGGCACGGGATATATTCCTAATTTATTTATTTATTATATGGAGGATTTACTGCTAACATTATAAGGTTTGTAGTCAAGTAAATAACAATAAGCCGATTACAAGTCCTAACGTGTAGAGGTACGCTTAACGTTAAAATGTAAGCAATAGCACATTGTTAGTGCTATTGCTTACATTTTAACGTTAAGCGTACATAACAACACGTAACATAACATAACATAACAACACAAGCGTACGTAACACAGGACATATTATTCTTTTTTCCTTTTAACCATTAAAGAATTTAAGGTTTAGATACACACGCACACTTCGGACACTCATATCGAATGGACCTATCCATTCTCTATGAGTGTCTCAAGTGTGGTGGATAGGTCCATTCTCTATGAGTTTACAAAGCTCATTAAACGCTTTACTCTCACGCACAATATAGCTTTTTTGCTGATAATTAATTGGTACATGCCCTTGGCACCCTTAAAGGAGGGTTGTACCGAAGTGGTTTGCTGGAAACATGAAAGTTAATTTTGTCTAGAAGTTCTGTACACTTGATATTATTATTAGGGATTTATATAAAAAATAATGAGTCAGCTACTATACGACTCCGATTTGTAAGAGGTAGCAGACAGAATCGTCTACAAAGTGAAATATAATTTTAGGATCGATAAGGGATCCTTTGATGAAAGCAGAAGTACCTGACAAACAGTTTTTGTACATTTTCAACCTTGTCAATGCATATGTGGTAATGTAGGTTAGAAAGTAGCGATGCGTATTCCAAGTGACTTCTTACATATGTACAGTACAATATCTTAAATGTTTTACCATCCGTGAAGCACTTGGATGGCACAACTTAAAATTACGTCCTGGCTCTTGATTACAGTGTCCACATGCTCTTCAAACAACAAACCATCATCGTGGTAAACACCCAGATCGCGAATTACGTTGCGGCTTGACAGAGAGCGGCCTTATAACGTATAATTAGAACTCATGTTTCATAGTGTAGGTAATTACTGTGCATTTTGAAGGATTAAGGTTTGAGTTTATTGCCATGACAATATCTCTCTAACCTGTTTAGATCGGCTTGAACTATCTCTGATGATCTGATCCGTGATGATATAATAAACAAAATTTTTATATCGCCTGCAAAGCAGAGTAGATTAGATGATTGGAGGCAAGAGTGGATATCGTTCACATAGACTACAAACAGCAATGAACCGATTAGAAAACCCCGAGGTACGTCAGAGGGCACTAGAACCCAACTGAAAATGTAATTATTGAGAACAAAAGCCTGAAACCTATTGAAGATATAAGATGAGAACCACTGGAGTAGGTCCTCTCTTATCCTCATCCTTTTCAGTTCCAACAGCAGGATATCATGATTGTTCCGATTGAAAACTTTACTATAATCAGCATAAACGACCTCCACTTGCTTACTGTCACCCATAACACTCATAATAAAATCATTAAATCTCCACTGCTCCAATACTTGCAATTCTATTTGTTAACATGTCCATTGAGGTAAAAATGAGTTGCGTCAGAACATAAGATGTCAAAATTACTGAATCGTTCTAACATTGTTTCGGCATGCGGCTTGCGCAAATTTAAATCATTAGGTTTTAGTGCCTGCACTATTTGGATTTTATATGGATGTAATTTCAAAATACGACGTAATGATGTACGGGATAATCCTAATTCAGCCGAACGTTAGCTCGTCGATAAATCTGCATTACGTCGAACAAAAAATGGAAACTTGCTGCACGTTGTCTTCGGTCCAAGAAGTCCGTGGGCCTCCAGTTTGCTTCACATTTAGCGTAGATCCCGTCTCTTCTAACTTCTCCACCCATTTCTTTATTAAAGGAGCACTCAAACACTGATTTAAGTCGTGTTATCGTCGTATGCAACGCAAAATAAGTGTCTCACAGTAACAAGCGAACTGTTTTTTAAATAAAACTGTAGTCCTGTGAAGCAATCCCTTGTGAGAAAATTTCCGAGAAACGAGCTAGTGGTCAAATCCATCCCTGCGTTCCACGCGGCAACTGTTTGTGTGGGATGTTAGATTCAAATGTTAACGAATTATGGGCCCACCTGTTTTGTTAAATGTTTATGTGTGCGTCTAGGCGATAAAAGTCTCTTGGGATTTACTATTAATCGTACTTCTGTTTATTTCTCTGATAATCTAAAGAAAGTAGCTAGACTTTACTGGCAAGCGACTCTTGTAAACATTCTCCAGTGCCGAGGTCTCTGGTTCGAATTGTGAATCGGAAAAAGTGTTTGTATGATCTGCAAACTTTCGTTACAAAGTTTAGTTTTCTACGTATGTGTTTACAAAAAGAAAGTATGTGTTTTACCAAACTATTGATCTCAGTACAAGCTCTGCCTAGTTTGAAACTAGATGACATTGTGTCTCAAAACACACGAGCATAAAATAAAGCATAAGAGTTCAAAGAAATATAATCGTCTTTAATGGTTTACAACTCATGTACTTCAAATATCGTAAAGCAAACATTTAGAACTTTAAACTGGCCCTGGAAACGCTTTCTTTTCTCTGAGGTCATTCCAATGTTCAATCCAAAAGTTTGGACAGATTGTCTCAAAGTATCTTTTAAAAATCTTGCAGTCATCTACTTCGCCAAGAAGACGTTGACATTTGTAATAATCGCAGTAGTTATCATAGCACGCTCTGTAGAAAATAATACAGTAATTAATTATGTTAGTTTTTTTTAAACAAATTATGGTGTATGGTAACATTGGGACTGCTTTCAATACTAATTAATAAAAAACTTAAATATTTGTGCAGGAGTGTCACAGCCCCTATTCATCCCGTTGGTGTTGAGAAAAAAACGAAAACTTGACACAAACTCTATAATTACCCATAGATTAGATCACCCGGAGTAATTTCATGGCCTTCCAGAATCACTCCGGTAGAGTCGGCTCAAGAATGCCGAAGTATGGCTCTTCCACTACTAAATAGATTTTACGGATGGTTTAAAATATTGTATATAATTACTTACTTAGTTTGATTTTGAAACGGATACCGCGGGTCGATTCTTTGTGTCCTAAATTCTTGATCACACATTTTGACTTAGTTATGAAATACAAGTTAATTTAGGAAAATTGGTTTTTAAAAACTTTGTTGGAAAGTTAGCAAAACATGTGATAGAATAGTTTCTACTGCCAAATTAAGCGTTTGAGGTGAAATTGTGGTTATTTCACCAAAATAAAATGTCTACATTAACAATGATATGTACCATAAATGACAATAGATAAATATGACAATTTGAAAAACCGTCGACAAAGTTGTTACACTTTTAATTCATAGGTAATTTTGTGCCAGTTTGTGTACGTGACATTTTTAAATAAATAAGTTAGTATTTGCTCCAAAAATGATTTCGTATTTTTTTAACTATGTGTAATAATGAATTAATTATAACATCTTATAAATATAGAGTATGTTGGATCTAAATATTTACGAAGGTCCTAATGACTTGACCTTTTCCTCAACAAGCAGTTTAACTGCAGAGATTTTTGAGAGGTCCACTGTAATTGAAGCTTCTACTATAGGTTTAATATAACACTTGCAGCCGTAAGTGACCCGAGGTACGTCGGGGTTCCAGGGATTTCCTTACTAGGCTGCACCTTGTCCCCTGGCTATTGCCACCTGAGACGGCGTGCGGTTTTTGGTCGGTTCGAGTCCGACATAACCACCCTTCGGTGGTATCCGTGGGGATTTCCGCACAGTACAAAAAAAAAGTGTAACATGACATTCATCACGAATCACCGTGCCATCAAACGCCTTTAGTGAAACACACCAGTGTAGTCTAGACTTCTCTGGTTGGGATCAAAACAGTTTTATCCGATTTTTTTTGTTTTAGAAATTGGTTACCTGCGCAGACTGTTGAATCTTCTTTAGAAACTCTTCCAATATATATATTGGAAGATGCTAGTGTTTGTGAGATTTCATCACCTTAGCTTCACGTTAAACAGGTGTATATTATGTATACTGTTTATTATGCGCTAGGTCTTTTTTAGAAACTCTTCCAATATATCAATTACAGATTCCTTGACTAGAAAGAATTTCCTGGCTTTGTACAATGAATAAATATCCAACAATCAGTAATGAAATAGCCAGGTATTAATTAAAAATATGTATTACGGATACTTGTAAGTAGAAAGGAAATTATTTCTGATCAAGGACTCTGTAGATATATTGGAAGAGTTTCTAAAGATGCAACATTCTGTGCTGGAAACCAATTTTCAAAACAGAATATTAATATATCATCACACATCTCAGACACGGCCGTCTAATCTCAAACTAAGCAAAACCTGTGATGTGGTAACCAGGCTGAATAATTTTTCTTTTTTAGAAATCAAATGTCCAGTAAATAAACATATTTCTGTTTTGAAAATTGGGTTTCCAATGTGACAGAGGGGGGTTGCCGGAAGTGTATTCCGCTCTTGATTCTGCAGGGGAAGGAGGAAAGAAGTCCATATTCGGTGGTAGTCACTTACTAGGTGATAATTTAGAGGGGGTGATTACATAAAAACATAGCACTAAATTTATCAGCAGTGAAGCAAATTTCCGCGTCAGTGTCAAGCAATAACAAAACGTAGAACCCTGTCAAATTCGCAGTTACTTTTTACCCCTGAAATACACTCTCAAGTAATGCTGTATCTCTTTTTTTTAATAAAAATCGTAATAAATAATATCTATTGAGTAATTTTATTCGCCATATTTGTTTCTCTAAAAATTACATACATATAAGGTCTGCCTTAACAGATAATAAAACGTCCATAGACAAAAAAAAATACAAACTCAGAAATGTACAGTTGTGTACAATAATTATATTTAAAATTAGAATAATTACATGGAATATTTACAATTTATTTACCACACCAATGAGTACAAGCTAGAAGGAAAACTTCGGGATATGTAAAGGACTTGGTCCTTTAAAGCTATACAATATAATAATACAATGTGAAATAATATGTCTTTAATTTATTGTTTATAGGGTGCAAAGGATTCCCACCAAGAACTTATGGCCCCAAATAACCTCACCTGCAAGTGGTGTACCTCATCTTGCTCATCGACGGACGAGGCACTGGCAAACAAAACATGGCCAGTTACGTGGGATCAAAACACCGGTGAAAGGTGGGCGTTTAATACACCTCTGCCTACCCCTCCGTGGAAACCGGTGTGATTTTATGTATCTATATATGTATATACTATGTATTATTAATAATAACTTGCAATATCTGACACACAGCAGCCTGATCCCAAAACTATGCAGAGTCTATAGTCTATGGCAGTGCTTCCCGATTACTTTTTTCTACGTACCGCTTCAAGAAAGACCTCGAACTTGCGTACCCCTCGGTCAAAGTCAAAGTAAAATGCGTTTATTGAAAATAGTTTTCTAAGAACTCTTATGTCAAAAGTGACATTTAATTTAACATTAAGAAAATGACTCGACCACAAATAACTTTAAGGAGTCGGGAGAGAAGGATTAAATAACCATTAGGTATTGATTTTAAGGATTTAATATTTTAATTAAGATATTGCTCGCGTACTCCTTGATGCAATCTCACGTACCCCTGGGGGTACGCGTACCACTAAATGGGAAACAGTGGTCTATGGTAACCAGACTGCTGATAATGTTTTTATACAAACATACACACGCCTGTTGGGTCTAATGGTTAGTGGGCTGACTGTTCAGCTGGTGATCGTGGGCTCGATTCCTACCAGGGACGAATAATTGTGTGATGAGCACGGTGACTTTTTGTTTGGATGTGATTTATCTAAAACATGTATGTATTTAGAAATATATAAGCATGTTTACCAGAAGTCTGGTTACCATTGTACAAGTTCTACCTAATTTGAAATCAGACGAGGTTTTTTTTCTTTTATAATCAGACTGCTGGTATACACTTCCATATTTATAAAGATAAATTACACCCAGACATAGAACAAAGTGACCGTTCTAACTAAGGATCATTAACCACTGATCATATTTTGATATATTTGCATTTGAAATCGATATTTTTTATGTCTCAAGTATATACAGTAGATAGATAACTGCGCGTCTACAAGTAAAGAGTCCTCGCCTACGGAGGCGCAGGCGCATTCTTATCACGTTACGATTACCCCCCGCCCGCATCCTTCCCGATCCCCGCTCTCGTCGTACCTCCTCGCTCCTGCTTTCCGCAGGTCAGGACTCAATTACGGACGCCTACTATTTGACTTTTGGAGATCTGGCAGTCACTGCAATCAAACCCAACCTTTTTGGTAAAGCCCTGGCTGGCTAACGTCATTTTATATTCCAAGTCAAGTTAGTATTCCATATTTCGTAATGCCACTTATAAATTGTTATTCCACATTGTATAATCTACAATACTATTAGAGGTAGGTTAGAAGGTAAGCTAATGGTGGTCGTTGTCGGAATGTTTGCTGGAGACGCTGACGGTGGCGTACTGTTGCTGTCGGTGCAGGATGCCGAGGCACTGGAGGAGGCATTGCATGCTGGCCGCTGATGTGGCCTAAGAGGCGAACAAAACTTATTTAATGGGCACATCTTTATATATGTTATGCTCAAGGACACAAACTCTCATTGATGGAAAAACAGCTTACATGTCATTGTGGTTTCAGTGCAAAGTCCACTTTTCAAAATTATGTCGCGGCTATACGCATGCGTTATATTTACATGTATGTATACGACCAGACGCATTGTTATAAATATCTTCCTATACCGCTGGACGGCTTTTGAAAACATGTTTATGGATTTGATGTTTATTTACAAATTAAAAATCAAGAAGGTTACGCTATAACCAGGTTTAAAAATTATAATTTTATATCTGGATATCTACTTTGTTTGTTTGACTGTTTCTCTGGTTGGTTTAAATCGTCATAATAACACATATTAAAATAAAATCGAAAATTTTTGTTAATCTATGTGTTCATAATATGTCAGTTTACCTGCTAACTCAATAGAATCATTTGCTTTAAAATTACACTACACATTACAAGATAAAAATAATTATAAATAGTAGGTACATTAACAACATAGTTCAGATTTCCTTAAAAATCATATATTTATAGTCATAGTTGATAAAATTTAGGCAAATAGTTTTAGGCATAAAAACAGGCAACATTTACTCACTGCATTTAATTAATTATTTAAATATGAGCTTAGCAAATCAATCGTCAACAGTCTTTTACAGTCCACTACTGGACATAGGCCTCTCCTTAGCGAGGAGGTTTTGACCTACTATTGCACACTGGCCAGATGGGTTGGAATAGGGTTTGTTTCAAGTTTTCCTTCTCTTTGTAATGATGTTGTCTTGCACGCTTTGTTCCCTTAGTCGCCTTTTACGACACCCACGGGATGAATAGGGGTGGTAACACTATGTATTCTTAATAAATATTAATATTATTATTATTCTTAATTTAGCAAATATTTTACTCAATTACAGTTTTTGGACCTTTAGCAAAGATATCCTTGAACTTCTACGCATGCATTTTAATCATTACTCTATGGATGGAATAAATAAAAAGGTTTTCTTCGTTACTTTAAGTGTGATAGTTATCGTGATAACTATGTGAGGCTTCCACTGCCACGATGACTGTCATGCCTTTTACGTCCCAAAGCGTGGTGTGAAAAAGCATCTCACTAGGCCACCATAGTATGGGTCACCACACTACATTGTTTGCATTTGCAATGAGTATGGTGACCATAACTCTTGGATTTTATTCATGCTTTCAGAGTTACTTTGGCATGCTATTCTATACTTACTTTTAACAGAAGTAAATCAGGATCCGTGTGTGGGAATGGAGAGTCTGAGGATTCTATACACCTTGCCAAAGCAGCATCACTGGAAATAAAAGATCAGTTTTTAAGATATTAGTATTTGCTTAACAATGAAACTGCAGTCAAAATATTGAGGTCACCATACATTTGGGGCACCAAACTGCATTGTCTGCGTTCGCAGTATGCATAGTGATATTCAGTCTTGGATTCTATTCATGCTTTCTATCAGGTAGAATATCGATTGGTTGGCGCTCCTTGGAGGAGACTTACGTTCAATAGTGGACGACGATAGGTTGATTTGAATAAAATGACAATAGTGGCCAGTTGTGAAGAGGTGAAATTCGTGTGTGCCAAAGGTCCTGCTTAAATAGAGTGGTGCTATTGCAAGCAGGTACCAGGAGTAGTCTAGATATCTCATTATCGGAGGGTTCAGGCAGGGGATTAAAAAAAAACCTATATATCTAACTTATTCGAACAATGTGCGTTTTTTACGATAAGATTAAGTTGATACAAAAGAAACATGTGTTAAAATGCTTGAGAATTTATCAGCCCAATCGGAGTCATTCGTATGTTAGCAATCACATCACTACTTACCTAAATTCTGTGGCCTGTAATTGCTGTCTGGCTGAGGCCATGGCATCATGCACAGCTAGCTGTTCTCGTGGCTGAAGAGGCGGATTTGCACCCATGGCCTTAAATACCAAAAAACTAGATTTATTATTTTAGATTTGACTTAATGAATAGAATTAGAAAATTAACTAATAGTAACAAATCTACTTTAATTTACATTTTCAATAAATCTATTAAAAATTGAAAAATAAAATGTAACAGATATTTAAAATATAATACATATAATTTGTATGTCTCATAGCCGATTTTAGCTATGGTGGCCAGTCTCAACAAAACCAGCATATTATGCAGGAGATTTATAGTGCACAAATGCAAACGCGCAAACACAGGTGCACTCTCTGTTCCCTCACAATCTCACAATCCGACGGGACGGTTATCTGACACAACTGGAGAGATATCCAATGCTAGACCAATAATTTTACATGCTTGTAATGAGGCACGTGGTTGAGATCACAAATTCCAAAGTCAAGGCTTTTATTAAGTATTGTAAGCAGAAAAACTTTTTAACCCAATCTGGAAATCTAACACAAGACCTATGAAGGACATATTCCTGCATAATTGGTTCGTGTTCGTTGAGACTGACCGCCATTGCCAAAATCGGCTAGGAGAATATCATCATTTCAATAACAAAAATGTAATAAAAAAAAATATCATGCATATAATAACATTTAAGTGGTTATTTATTTAATGTTTTTATATTTAAACAATAGTCTGTTTAAATGATAATTTGCAAAGCAAATGTAATGTAAAGGTATAAGGCACGTAACATCACATTATGATCTTTAAGAACGTTGGATATAAATCGAGTAACTGAGGCTGTCACCTTAGTATGAATTTCAGCAATAGCCCTCAAGCCATTGACCCACTCCTGCCTTGCTCGTGCATCAGTGGCCCGGAGTTTGAGCATATCACCGGAAGCACAATTAATAGTGAAGGTACGAGAGTCTTCATCACTTGGACATATAACTGCTGCTGCCAGATGTGCCTAGAAACATTATATTTATGCAATTATACTAATAACTTTAAATTAAAAAAAAAAACAATGATTTTTTTTATATATTTACAAACGTTAAAATAAAGAAATCTGTTTTGCCAAAACATACAGACTAGTGCATTGTTTCTAATAACCGATCAAAACTAATAGAAAGTTAAATTTACCTTTCAAATGCGATGTAAACGTCAAGATTTAATAAAAATACTATTTCTATTTAATAAATTATTTCAAAACATATTTACCTCACCCCTGGCCGGCTGTCCAGGTTGAACAGTGTCACCTGGGCCATCAAATAGGTAGTATGATAATACACCAGTTTCAGGGTCCACGGCAAACCAACGCTGCTGCCAACCTTTCACGACATTTGTATACTTGTATAATTGACCCGACAATGGCCTATGAGAACCTAAACCCACTGACTTCATCATTCTTATTTACAATCTATTTTCAACAATAAACACTGGACTAAAAATATTGTTCACAATTTTTTGCAGGTTTTTTGACAACTAAACATACTTGATTGCGTTTAGTTATTTTGAAAGCGCTTTTGATTTTGTTATTTAATGTTCTACAGTTATCATTTTATTAATTATTAGTAAAGTTTCATGAATCACCTGCTGCAATAAGTCATTGTTAACTATTGTCAAATTACACAAAATTGAATTGAGTTGTTTTATAAAAATGTGGAAACTGGTTTTTTCACTGGTTGAAACGTCACATGTCAACAGGATAAGTCAGTGATAAACACCTAGCTGCCAAGTTCATAATTCATTTATTCAAGTTGAAACTTGTTGTTAAAACTCTTGTTATTGTTTAATTATTTTCTTGTTAATAAAAATACAAATGTTCTAACTTATGTGATCTGTTATCTAAAATGATATTTAAATTGATTAGAGTAGATGAGCAAGAGCCGTCTAAAATTCAATTGCGGCGGGGAAAACACACAATTGGACGAGGAAATTTTTTACATGTAAGTGCCAATTCGCATAATCTCGTCGGTTTTTGCTTATTATATGGCCAAATACATGTTTATTTTATTTATTTCCTAAATAAATGAGATATGAACTTAAGAGATGGTTATAGCATTTTAATTTCAATCAAGTACCTGTTCAGGTATCGCATGACTCATACCATGTTTTTATAATTATAGAATGATGCAAATGATAAAAGAGTATCCAGAAACCATGCAGAACTGGAGGTAACAGACGATTCAGTGATGTTAAAAGCGGTAAGTACAGTATATTGAAACCTATATATTTACACTTGTATAAGGTGATGGATTAAGAATACAATGTATCACCACCACCACAAGAGAGTAAACTACGTAGGAAAACATAATTGCAAAGACAAGGAAAACTTGAAACAAACCTTACACCAATCTGTTTGTAAAATGTATTAAAAAAAAAACACTACCATTCAAGGTCAACTCTGTTAAATCTAACTAATATTATAATTATTATACCGCGTACCGGAAGACGAAGCGTAGGTAGGCCTCCCCACTAGATGGACCGACGACATAGACCGAGTCGCGGGGAGCCAATGTATGCAGCTGGCGTCCAGTCGTACGGTGTGGCATTCTAGGGGGAAGGTCTATGTTCAGCAGTGGACGTCTTCCGGCTGATGATGATGATGAATATTATAATAACGAATGTGAGTTTATATCTTTGCAACGTTTTCGCGCCTAAACCACTAAACCGATTTAAAAAAAAAACTAATATAAAACTATATTATTTACCACAATAAATCACATACACATGGATAGTCTTACATGTAAAAGTTAGTATCAAATAAATTTTAAAAACAAACATAATTTCACAGTTACACCAGAATCCCTGCTTCTACACCAAGAGCAATATTGTTGAGACAGAGATATTGCAACAAAACAATGTAATAGCTCTGAGCAATGGTGATAAATTTGGTCTACTACCAGATGTCTTCTGGTATGAAGTAATCCATTGTTTTGAAGGAGAGAATCCTCAAAACGCTGCAGCAAATGAAAATATTGATGAAGAGAAAAGGGTAGAAAGTGAAAAAGAAAAGAGTGTGGTGTTGTCACCTAAATCAAATTCGGAAGATGAAGCTATTAACTTTGAAATGAGTGAAGCGCTGGACAACCTAAATAGATCAGCTTCTCCATCATTATTAAGTAAGTTTCTCACATTTTTGTTAGTTCATGATGTATACAAAAGGCGTTATTTATTAGAACAGTGTCATGCACAGGGTGTAGAAGCCATTCATACACCAAAATAGTAAAAGCAACAATCTTATTTGTCCATGCAATATGTTACTTTCTATCCTGTCATATATAAAAATAATCCAAATCTAGACTTTAAATTGACAAAATTTATACACAACTATCTTTTCCGTGGGGCCCTACCCGTGTCTGTGTCTATTATCGCAGTAAATAGTAGCTTATACGTTATTTTGATGTAAAAGTTAAATCACTGTAAAGTTTCATCTAAACCCATACAGTAGTTTTGCATGAGTGAGTAACAAACATCAGTACATCCTTACAAACTTTCGCATTTATAATATTTAAAGTTAAATAAATATCAAAAAGTTTATCAATAAAGAGTCTAGGTATGTTATTCAATATAACGCCGTCTATCAGAAATCGCAGGTATTTTTGTAAAGCCTAATGACAGATTTTGTACTGTATGCAATCTGGCGAAAAACCTAATAGCGCCATCTATCAGAATTTGTAAAATTAAATACGCATCATAATGGATCTTTTAATAGGAATGAGATGTTAAGATGTTTTACTGCGGTAAAAAGTAGTCTATATCACTCTTCAGCCTTCTAACTATTGAGAACCACAAATATCATACCTTAAAATCGCTCTGTTGCGATGTGAAAGAAAGACAAACATTCAAACAAACAAACACGCTTTCACATTTACAATATTAGTAAGGGTTATTAATTAGTATAGTATTAGTAAGAATAGTAAGGATATTCAGAATAACACATTTAGATTTAAAAAATACGTATTGTATCGCTATAATTGGTAAAAAGTTGGGTAAAAAATTATTTTGAGATTAAACTTATTAAGAGACATCAAGTTGCGTAAAAAATAAAAATCAGTTTTCCAAGGTGCACTAAACTGTAAATCGAGCCACTTACTTGCTAGTAGATGAATATCATAGGGTGTAATGTGATTTTCCTGTATAAACAATTTTTTTTTTTAATAAAATTCTACTTTTTTATTTTAAAAAAGTTTAAAGTGCTAGTTTCTTAGCACAAATTAATTAAATATTATTTTTTTCAAATTATGAGACAACTTAGAAAATTTTATGACATTCATCTTACAAATTTACCTTTTTACTTTACATCATTTCTTCCCTCCTTTACTGAAAATATTGGGTCCGATTCTCAGGTCAAAAAGTATTATTGATTTTTATGGTTAAAGAAATACATAACAACAGCCCAGAATATGGAATTTGAGGTCTTAACAACCTTGTCTCCGAGAGTACGTAAAGTCGTCAGTTCTCCCAGTCGTGTCAGATAACCGTCCCATCGGATTATGAGAGTGAGGGAACAGAAAGTGCACCTGTGTTTGCAGACACATTTGTGCACTACAATGTCTCTAGTTGGGCTGTCTCATCTTGATTGTATAGGTCTTCTTTATTTTTTGAAATGTCATATATTTATATTGTTGGTGTCAAGAAGTACGTAAATAAAAAAATTCTAAGGTTTAGAACTAAATGTATGTCTTAATTTTAGATCAAGAAGATTCAAATGAGGCAAATGAAGAAAACACTCAAACATATAATCCTGCTCCTACTAATGCAAATAAGAGAGTACATGATCCACTTGATTCCAGTCCAGTTGATGTTAAGAAAGTAAAAACAGAACCACCAACACAAGATGCGCAAGATGCTCAACCGGGACCCAGCAATGATCAGGTTCGTGTTGAATATAATTTTGCTACAGAAAGTAGAAACAGGAAAATAGAAATGTCACTCGGGCAGTTCTAAAATTTCAATTAATTTAAAGAAATTAATCAGAAGGAAATTGAAGGAGTTGGAAATATAGTAAATCCACTTTACTTTCTTGAGTTCCTCCTTGAGATCCCTGAATTGAGAGGTTTTGCTACCTTTCTTTAGTGGGTATTCCGATAATATATTATAGTCTTTCTTTAGTGGGTATTCCGATAATATATTATAGTGCATTTTAATACCTGTAAAGGCTTTTTTTTAACGTGACAACATCTTATAATTCAATGGAGCCGGCTGCACGCACCAAAAAACATGACTCATGCGGCGTTACTTCGCTCTGAGGCGTTCCATTTAAGGTTTGAAGTGTAAGCGAGAGCGCGGAACGAGCGTCAAAGAGGCACAGTCGCCCTCCGCGTTCGGCAGCGTTCGACATCTGTCTCTCTCCAACTTGAGTGAGCGATGCGTCCGCGTGGACAGCTGCTATACAATAATACATTTATATGTTAAAAATGCAACCATTCCATCAGTATTTTCTTATGACGTTGTCACGTTCAACTATCGTCAGTACACCGACTTTACAGACAACCGATTTTTTTATACTATGCACATGACTCCAAAATGGACAAAATATTTTTATTTGTATACTAAAAAAATATCTTTGTAATTATTTTTAAAATTTGTTAGAATTTAATAGTGAAAGTTAATAATTAAATAATGGCTTGTTCAAACTTCCCTTGCAAATTTCTAAAACGCAACGCTATTGGTGGAACAAAACGTGACGTCAATTTACACGCGGACGTCTTCTGATCTGCAAACAAGTTTTTATGATTATTTTTTCTATTGTTTCGCAGTTTTTTCATATAGAGTTATCAGTTTCCGCGTTAATTATTAATTTATTTGCATAAATACGAATATTATACGACAATTACACAAAGTTCTGAAAAAATAGACAAAATTATGTTACTATGTTATCAAGCTACATGTTTTCATTTATATGTATTGTACGTATATATTATAATAAATATTTAGAATATCTTCTAATATCTTCTAGAACTTCGTAATGAAGGTTATATTTTCGTTCAAGTTTGTAAACAAAATAAGTATACGCAGTCTACTAAGTAAAAAATATTCTTATGTTAAAATTATCTTTACAACCATTATAATAAGTATTTCTTTACTCTTCCATGGTAATTAGTTGATTGGAAAAAATAACTCTGGTAACTTTGTGCGCCAAATACTTCATTGTTGACATGAGTGTAGTCCGTCGTCACAGAATTAGCGCGCCAAAAGGACACGTTTGAAACGTCCGAAAATTATAGTGATTTTAATCTTGGTTTTAGCTTATTGGTTTTATATTTTGGATGTGTCATATTTCTTTTTGGTTATGTTATACCTAGCGGAAACATTTTTAAAAATGAAAATATTACATCCCTATTGGAATACTGTAGGACAGCTTGGAATCCATCATATCAAGTGTACATCAATAGAATTTGGTAGATGACTGTATCGTAAATAAATACCACTGTCCACTTCATTAAAACTAATATAGTGTAACATCTCGGAAAATACAATTAACATAGCTTTTTATTATTATTACGAATTTCAATCAAATATACAGTGAAATATATTGTTCAATTGAGTAGTCCAGAACAGTGACGTCAGAATTTTGTATTTAGTACATTTTTCATACAAAATTGTCGTTTTGACAGATGATAAAAAGTAACTAATTTGACTAAGGTATCATCTAGGCTATTGAAAAGATTTAGAGGAGACTTATTCTCTTATGTTTGAGGAAGTGCATAACATTTCAATTTTGTTAGTTATATATTTTTAATGTTGCATTCTCCTCGTTGTGAGATCCTTAAATAAATAAATTATAACGATACTGTAGCCAGTTTTTCAAGTAATTTTATTAATTTTTTTTAGGCTGCAGACCCAGATAGCAAAGATCAAAAACCTAATATAGCAGCGCCCGTTTCTCCACCGCAACCACCAGCACCTAAGAGGGAAAGGTGTATGTATGGAGCCCGTTGCTATAGGCAAGTATTTTACCTATTTAAGAAATAAACAGTAATATTTAAAAATTGAATCAACTGGTGTACAATTAGAGGCCTATGTCTAGCAGTGGACTGCGGTAGGCTGAATGATTCACACTCCACTCATAATGTTAAGAAGCAGATATCAAATCAAATTAATTTATTTAACCAAACTAAATTGTAGGTACTTTTTAGTAGTTTTATAAAACACATTTAAAAAATAATTTTATTTTAAATAACTTACAATGGGAGGTTATTAATTCAATTGTATTTCCTTTCACCCAGCCATGTTAAAAGGAAAGTTACATTGTTCGAGTGTATGTGTATTTCTTTTGCATGCTCAGTAAAAAGTCTTGATTGATTTTGGTCTTAAAGTCCTAAAACTAAGAAATGACAGTTTACTAACAATTCCACATAATGTAGGCATTAAACTTGATAATACTTCCTAAAATAAATATATTTATTTAAGTTTACAACATTCTTGGTTCCTAAGAATCATATTTCCGTATAATGAATATGATTGTGTGCAACAGACGCAACCCTCAACATAAGGCCCAATTCAGCCACCCCTCGGACAGCGACTGGGGGACGGGCGAGCGCGGCGTGTGTCCCTACGGGAGTGCGTGCCGCAAGATGGACCCCCGACACTGGCAAATGCATGAACACCCGCCCGGGGTCAACCCACCAGATCCCGCTGCGAGGAGACCAGGTCAGGATGGTTTTAAAACCACTTTCTATAATTTTGATCATAGCATTTTGTGCACTTATTATCATCTATATAACAATGATTGTGTTTAGGATTTTTTAATCTACCTACCTAATCTTTATATCCAGGATATTAGAGAAACATCCCCAAAAACGGAGTCAGATAACAATGCTAATAATTCCTTTGATCATGGGTCAGGAAAAAACGATCCCTAGGTACATATATAAATCATCTTTTCCTATAATAAAAAACATGCTAAAAATGACGCTCGTATATCACTCAAATTGACATTATATCAGATGTTCCACGAACGATTGATCGCGCGCGTTGACATCGATGTTTTTTCTGGCCCAATTCCGTACGTGTGCCAATACTAACGAATAAACCATTCCATTTTGCTGTTAGGTTCATTTCTCATCTAACAAATCATCAATATTAACGCAAATATTTATCCAACAGGTATGCAAGTAGTCCAACGTCACGGCAATATGTTCTATATAAACGCGCACTCTGTTAATTTTTACGACAATCACTTTCAAGTCGAAGACTCTGATGGCGATAGCGTCGATTACGATTACGAATTCTAAATAGATATTGTACATATGAAATCATGGTTACCGAGACTTTTTGAATGTTATGTTTTTAAAGTAAGATTAATTTGACCAGGTCAAAGAAGGAATCGAAACAGAACTGGCGGTAATGATAATGCAGACTCTTCAAGAGTAAAACGAAAGAGAAATTGTTCTGAAAGTGAAGATAGCGAAGATTCGCCAGAAATTGACTTGATAGTGACAGGAAAGAGGGTTCGAAAGACTGTGCAGAGAGACACATGGATCGATACGCAGTCTGATGAAGACGAGGACCCTTATAAAACTGACGAGTCAGACGACTGGCACCCTTCCAGCGACATCACAAGTAGCGAAGGATTCTCACAAAAGTCTTAGATCTGTTCAATAAAAGTTATTTTTATTAGATTTCTTTTTTATTTCATTTCATATTCCCGCCTTTTTTTTTTTTTTGATTTGTGTTTTTATGGTCTGCCAGATGAGACTAGTTCTTGAGAATGAAATAATATACAGGCAGGACAAAGGAATAAAGTCAAACAGTATTACAAAAAAAAGCATGAGGGTATGGTACTGAGGCTACAGTAGCAGAAGCCGTCAGGTCCGTCCTGTGATTGCAGTGACCACTTGACCAGACCCAGCAACTGCTTATGCAATTTTTATTTAAACTGTAGAACTTGAAAATAGTAGTAATTAAATGAGTAATGAGTTTCGTGATTTAGGTGTAATACACGGCTCCGAATTAACCTATGAAAAGCACATCGATATTATTATCAACAAAGACAATAAAATGCTAGGTTTCATCATGAGTTCATGCTCTCAATTTTTGAGTATTAAACGATTAAAATTATTTATTGTTCACACGTTCCCGTATCTTCTAATATTGTTAAAAAATTAAGAACCCCCATTATGATGTTCACATAAACATATATGGATCAGTACAGCACAAATATATCAGCAATATATGATGACTACGAAGCCAGAGGTTTCTTTTCTTTTTTTAACATATGACAAAATTCACGGAGTTCATTCATTCATTCATTCACCCCATCGGAGTTTGGGGCAGGCTGGTGTGTCGGAATCGGACCAATTAAAACTACACGGTATGCCACTTTGCGCCTGCTGTCGTGTTTCGTTGGTGAGTGCGAGACCGGAGGCCCATTGATGCAGGGGAACAGTTGTCGTGGTGTGTGCAATACAATGGCACGACGACTGTCATGCTTTTTACGTCCCCAAGCGAGACGTGATAAAGCATCTTAGTGGGAGAGGTAGGGCATAGCGCGATATTTTCCGCTCAAACATTAGAGCAGCCCGACTGGGGAAGGACCTCCGCCTTACAGAAGACCACGGCCAAATAGCAAACCCTTTTTCGGCAGTGCTGTGTTCCTGTGGTGAGTAAGGTATCCAGAGCTCTAGAGGATTCGCTGTTTTGACAACGGGGGACCAGTGGTGCTTATAATACTGCTACTGGCTCGTGTGGGCGCGGGATGTGGGCGCGGCGGTCAGGAAGACCCGCTGAAACGGTTGTCCGCTGGCCGCCCGCAGGATAGATGGGTTCCCGAACCCAGGGATCACTACAACCTCCACCCTGGGAGGCCGAACCGCCAGCCTGCGAAAAATCCCTGCAGTAGTAGTCGTGCCGGAGGAGGAGACCGGAGTGGAACCCGGTTGCTGCTGCAGGAGGGGAGCGGGGGCCCTTTCGTACGCCGCGCCGACAAATCGCACTACCCGCATCAGCCATGTGCGGATTGGCACCGCCCCATTGCCCCCTTAGCTGTCAACACAGTAAATCCTCACAAACCAATTGAACCCCCCCAAAAAAAATGACAAAGAAAAGTAGAAAAAGAGTATCTACAGCGGCATCCTCTTCCACGTATATGGACTTCTGCAATATCAGGGGACTTCACTCCAACCTGAACGCAGTCCACCTTCATCTGGAGATTGCGCAGCCGACCCTCTTATTTCTTACGGAGACACAGATATCCTGCCCGGCCGATACATCATACCTACACTACCCCGGCTACAAACTCGAACACAAATTCCTGAGACGTGCCGGTGTATGCATGTACGTCCGGGAGGATATCTGCTGTCGCCGTCTTCATTTTTATGAAGACAGGGACCTGTCAGTAATGTGGGTGCGCGTAGACTACGGAGGTCAGACTCGAATCTATGCGTGCCTATACAGGTCTCATAGCGGCGACAGGGAGACTAGAGCACTCTTTGAGCACCTGCAAGTGACGACTGACAAAGTTCTTGAGCAGTACCCCCGTGCTGAGTTGGTGATTTTAGGAGACTTTAATGCCCACCACTGTGAGTGGCTAAACTCTCGATCCACCGACTTTGCGGGAAGGTCTACTCATGAATTTGCTCTGGCCCATGGCCTCTCACAACTGGTACATTCCCCAACAAGAATACCTGATATTGAGAGCCATGCGCACTCTTTGCTGGACCTTCTGCTGACGACGCGTCCGGACGACTACACTATCACAGTGGACGCACCTCTCGGCTCATCCGACCACTGCCTCGTCCAGACCGTAGTCCCATGCGCGCGGCATGTTCCACCGCGCCCAGCCGATTTGCGCCGTATGTGGCAATATAAATCAGCAGACTGGGATGGATTGCGCGAATTCTACGCATCGTACCCGTGGAGGCAGCTTTGTTTCGCGTCAGAAGACCCCGACCCCTGCGCAGCCGCTGTCACTGAGACGATCCTGGTGGGTATGGAGTATTTTATTCCTAACTCATCAGTAGCTGCGGGAAAACAAAAGCGACCGTGGTTTAACCGGCTCTGCCAGGAAGCCAGACTAGTCAAGCAGACTGCCTACAGGGCTTGGACCATGGCCCGTGCTAATAAGGATCCGAACATCTCTGATGTGAGACGCAAACTAAATGCTGCCTCGAGATCCTGCAAAAAGACAATTGCCAGAGCCAAATTCGATTTCATCGGCAGGATTGGTGAGCGACTTACGGGCTACCCCTCTGGGAGTCGTGCCTTTTGGTCTCTTGCTAAGGCGGCCGAGGGAAACTTTTGCCAGTCGTCTTTACCACCATTGCGAAATGCCGATGGTAACTTGGCCCACAGTGCCAAAGAGAAAGCCGACCTACTTGGGCAACTCTTTGCCTCAAACTCGACCATGAACGAGGATGGAAGTGCGGTACCGCCTACTAACCCGCCGTGCCAACACTCTTTGCCGGAAATACACATTTCGCAAAGAGAAGTGCGGCGGGAACTAAACTGTCTAGACGTACATAAGTCGAGTGGGCCAGACGGCATACCTGCAGTGGTGCTCAAGCAGTGTGCTCCTGAGTTGTGCCCTGTACTAACGCGACTTTTCACGCTTTCCTACCGCAAAAGGCAAGTGCCGTCTTCGTGGAAGACTGCCCATGTGCATCCAGTGCCAAAAAAGGGTGATAGATCGGACCCATCGAATTACAGGCCTATAGCTATAACTTCCCTTCTCTCTAAGGTGATGGAGCGTGTGATCAACACACGGCTCCTCAGTTACCTAGAGGAGCACGATTTGATCAGCGACCGCCAGTATGGTTTCCGCCACGGTCGCTCGACTGGTGATCTTCTAGTGTATCTCACTCACCGGTGGGCTTCAGCCATTGAGAGTCAAGGTGAGGCTTTGGCAGTTAGCCTGGATATAGCAAAGGCGTTCGATCGGGTCTGGCACAGGGGTCTTCTATCGAAGTTACCATCCTACGGCCTGCCCGAGGGTTTGTGCAAGTGGGTGGCTAGCTTTTTGTCCGGCAGACGCATAAAAGCCGTCGTCGATGGTAGCTGTTCCGATAGCATGGACATAAACGCTGGTGTCCCGCAAGGCTCCGTGCTATCTCCAACGCTGTTCTTGCTGCATATCAATGATATGCTGTCCACGGATGGTATCCATTGTTATGCGGACGACAGTACTGGAGATGCGTATTACACGGGCCGAGCTAACATCCCTCGTACCGTTGTAGTAGAAAGTCGCGAACAACTTGTGTCTCAAATCGAGAGCACTTTACACAGAGTCTCCGATTGGGGTCGGGATAACCTGGTCCAATTTAACCCCTCTAAGACACAAGTCTGTGCGTTTACCGCTAAGAAAACCCCGTTCACTGTGGTTCCACAATTCCAGAATACACCCCTTACCATCTCACAGAGTATTGGAATCCTCGGTGTCGACATCTCCAGTGACGTCCAATTTCGAGCTCATTTGGAAGAGAAGGTCAAGCTGGCATCAAAAAAGCTTGGTGTTCTGAATAGAGCGAAGCGATACTTCACACCGGCACAAAGGCTACTACTTTACAAAACACAAGTTCGACGTCACATGGAGTATTGCTGTCATCTCTGGGCGGGAGCACCGAAGTGCCAGCTTGAGCCTTTCGATTCAGTTCAGAGACGTGCTGTGAGAATAGTCGACGATCCTGATCTCACAGACGGTATCGAGCCACTAAGTCTTAGGAGAGACTTTGCCTCCTTGTGTGTGCTCTATCGTCTCTACAATGGGCTGTGTTCTGAAGAATTGTTTGATATGATGCCCACAGCCACTTTCTACCATCGCACTGCTCGCCATCGTCAGGGAGCTCATCCACATACATTGGAACCTAAATGGTCGCGCACAGTGCGGTTTCAGAGAAATTTTCTCCCGCGAACAATCCCGTTATGGAATGAGCTCCCTGCCGAGGTTTTCCCTGGAAACTACAGTATGGGGCTCTTCAAGAAGGGGGTAAATAGGTTTTTAAAGGGTCGGCAACGCGCACGTGATGCCCCTGTTGCCGCAGGCGTTCATAGGCTGCGGTAACCGCTTACCATCAGGCGGGCCGTATGCTTGTTTGCCACCGTCGTGGTATAAAAAAAAAAAAAAAAAAATCTTACTAGATAGCCATACTGCATTGTCTCCATTTGCAATGAGTATGGAGACCACAACTCTTGTAACATGACCTCTACATGGAAGGAAAATTGCAGACAATACTTTCTAGTGAAAATAACGCAGTCAAATATAGATTTATTATTTTTTTTTTAGTAGGCTAAATACATTATATTTAAACGAGTCCTTACTACGTCGGTAAAAATTCCTAATCGCTTACATGCAGCCCGAAGTACCACCAAGCACTAAATACCCCTAACGTGAAAACGTGTAAATGGTTCATAGCAATTCAATTCGAAGTTAATTAGTCAGAAAATACTGTTTACTTTCCAAATATAGTAAAATAGTTTTCTAAAGTGGCAATCTTCACTATCTAAAGCAAGACTAACTTTTCTACATTAATCTATACTAATGTTATAAAGGTGAAAAGTTTGTTTGTGCGGTTGAACGTGCCAATCTCAAAAAGTACTGGTCTGATTTGAAAAAAATTTCAGTGTTAGATAGTTAAGTTATAGAGGAAGGCTATTTATAGATAAGCTATATATCATCATGCTGCGACTAAAAAGAGCTGAGTATCAATGAAAAATGTTTCAAAGGAGGTAGATTATATTTTAAGAGCTTCTATTGTGTGCGCTGCGTAAACGATTAGACATTTTACAGCATTTCTGTCTTTTAACATTGGCTCACTGCAATTTTGTTACGGTAAGCAAATTCATTAGCGTTTTATAGGCGTTTTGTAGCGCGGACAATAGGAAACGCATTCGAGATTGCGCGGGTCAGCTTGTAGAAAAATAATAACACAGAAAAATTAAACAGTTTCTCATTTAAATTAAAATCTTTAACTTATACATAGAAAATACTCTTCAATAATATCCTTCATCATCAGAAAAGTTCCCTGTGGAGTTTTGTCCTTCCCATTCCGAAGGCGCAGCAGGTAATAAAAGTGTGGATGGGGCTTCTCCTCCGCGCACTTTTAATGCATATACCGCCATTTCTACTTTTGCAACGTTCGCACGAGTCACACTCAATTTCTTGGCTAACAGACGGTTGCCTGTTATACCTGTAATAATAAACAGTAAATCATTACTGGTCGAAGCACAGAGTTATGGGACCAACCAAATATGACACTGATTGCTTAAATTTCTCAATCTATATTCATATAAGTAATACGTATTTTCCTGCTATTAATGTTGCAAATTATGTGAGTAGGACTTAAGAATTATTGCTGGTATATCGTGGGAGCTGAAATAACGTCTGTGTATACCTGGAGGTGTAGGCAGGTATTTTTGTATGTATGAGCTAGAATTAGGCAAAATGTACAATAACTTTTTTTTCATAAGACAATGCCCCAATTTAAAATATACCCTGTGTTGCAGGGGACTTTACAAATATACAAGAAACTGACACAAAGAACACCCAGACACAGAACAACATTTTTTGGGTCACACAAGATGTTGCCCCATGCGGGATTGGAACCCACAAACTCAGCGCAGTAGAGAGTGGTGTGACAATTACTCGTACTTAAACCACTGTGCCACATGCTGCAGTCAAGTGTTGTAAAATGAAGGGAATGGCAGTGCAGTTGTCTCTTGAATTGCAGCTGCTTACGGTCATTGATAGTCACTTACCCCTGACCCATCTATTTCCTTCAATCATTTCAACTTATAAACAACGGATTATGATGCTTACCTAAAAATCCAGTATACATATCCCTCACAACCTGACAGGCCTGGAAGCACTCATCACTATCCCCACTAGATATACTGTTTATTGCCTTCCTCATCAGTTCTCCTGTCAAGTCAGTTAATCCCAACATGTAGTCAATCTCTGGTAGCATTGTGACAACTGTCCTCTCTTCCCCATCTTCACTCTCAATTGTATAGGAGAATTCCTTCTCTACTTCTGGAAACGTTATGATCTGCTTTGTAGCCATCAATGAGTAAAGAGTTCTCGCTTCAATATACTCTTGAAAGCCAGCTGTGACAGCTCTAGAGTGTAAGTATGCTGGGCTGTTCTCCAATTCTAATCCAATATTTCTAATGGGGCCTTTGATAAGCTTTTGGAATCGGTCATCAGCTTCCTGCAATGTTTTCTCCTGTGACTCTTTCCTGAAACATAAGATGAGTATTTTTTTATATAACAATATGTTTACAATCTGCGCGACATTGTTCAGCAAACGTGAACTGAGCCTGAGGATAGTAATTTTATCTCTTGAATTGCAAGTGTCTAATGGCATATTTTACTAGTGACATAGCATAAGGTGACCCTTACACTGGTTTACTTCATTTATCATATAAAAAAAAAGTTAAAAAACGTATGAAGGTTATTAGTCCTACAGTCTGCACAAGGTACAAGACAGTGTAGTCCTAAAGGCAGATATAGGAAGTTTTGGAAGTCAACTGGAATTAAAAAAACTTAAGGTGATTGAATAAAGAGAAATATAAAATAAATCCTAGACTTATCACTCTTTTTACTAAAAAAACATAATTACATATATACTGCACTACATATAAAAATAACTTTCAGCCGTTAAGGTATTATTTGAGAAAAAAAATTGCAAATGGTATGATTTACTCACGTGATAGCTGAATGTAATAAGAATATTATCCGTTTGCTTTCGATGGTAATATCTCGAGATAACTTGACAAGTCTTTCATGTCTGTCTTGGCGATCATTTAGCTTCGATGCAGCAGCTCTGAAGATGGCCAGTACAGGGCTATCAGCCGGTAAAGATATTGCGGTTTCTCGTGCGACAGATGACAATGTTTGATTTGAATTCCTGTTACGATTACCACGGTGATGATGATATCGCCCTGAAATGACAATAATTTAGAAATAAATGATTCATATTTGTCGATCGTTATGTTTTTTTCTGATGAATGTTAACATAGTATTACATATCAGGATTGTGGTAAATAAAATTCTATCGTTTCTGCTCACCTCGGATAGGAATGAGTCGTGAAGATATATAGAATGTTGTGTTAACTAAGAGAATGAACACTTACCTGACATACTGAAAGAATTTAAATGGAGTTTTTGTTATTTATAAACGTGCTCTATATCTATTTCAGTTCCCAAAGTTTATAATTTTTAGTTTACAGTGTTTAAGATGATATTTTAAATCACAACACATTAAAATTGAGACCACAGTATGTACCTACATATTTATTTATTCTATTATAGTATTACCATTATCATTTTTCAAAATCGAAAGGCGGTAATGCAAATGGTGTGAGGTATTTTCGAAAGTCAAAAAATGTTTCTCATATCATTTTAATTTATAATGATCACTCTTCCTAAAAAAATTAATACTAATGGTAAAAAAATCATGAATTTCAGAATTCACAATACCACAAGTAATAATCCTTGCTTATTCTAATATTTGTTTACATATTGTCTTATACTAATGATCAAAATTCGCAATCATTCTAATACATAACGCTAATATTCATAAATTTATTAGATTATAACATCTACTTTTACATTGTTATAATTTTAAGTGTAAATAAAACTAGATAGATGGCAACACTTCGTTTAAAATAGTTAAAATTAATATATTGCTCTGCAGTCTGCAAAGATAGTGACAGAAACGAATAACTGCAAAACCGACTCCACGTAATCTTGTATGCTCTACCCCTAGAGTGAAATTTAAGGAAGTGAAATTGAATTGTGGATTTGTGAGACGACCTGTAACAGGTTCGGCTGAGGCTGGCTATAGCCAGCACTATAGTGCTCAACTTTAAAAAAAATGCGATGGTAAAATTGCATGGGATTGCCGGCTTTTCACAGCATCGGAATAATGACACAAATCACGAATTGGTTAACATTTAATAAAGACATAAAAAAACCATTTGATATGCTATAAAAAATATTTATTTACAAGAAAGCTTATCAGTTTGAATTTATTTTTAAAAATTACATTGTCTAAATGACCACGGTTTGTACGTTTGCACTCTTCTAAAACAGCACCGAAATTTTTGAATACTTATCTGCAAAGAGACTGCGAGATCGCCGACATCTCTTCGCTGATTTATTCTTTTAGTTGACATAGTGTATTTGATGTAGATACGACTCTACAAATAACCCCATAAAAAGAAATCTGCTGAGAACAGATCTAAACTTCTGGGTGGCCATGGAATGTCGCCTCGTCTGGCAATCAGCTTTTCCGGAAACAATATGTCTTTGACCACCGGTAGAGACTCATTGGACGTGTGACAAGTAGTTTAATCTTGCTCTTTCTCATCAAACCATGTGTTACAATTGTAGCTAGCAAATGCCAGTAGCATCGGTCCCAAGAACAGAAGGTCACAAGAACGTAACATTTTCACATATTCAGCAAAATTAACAGTAACTGAAAAGCCACGAGAATCTTCGAAAAAGTAGGGTCCAATGATTCCTTTTGCTGAAATTGTAGCCCATACAGTTACCTTGGCAGAATGAAGTGGTCTCTTGTGTTTAGCTTTGAAAATTTCACTGCTCCAACACCTGCAATTCTGTTTGTTTGTGTCCGTTGAGGTGAAAATGGGCTACGTCAGAAAATAAGATGCCCAAATTATTGAATAATTCTAATATTATTTCGGCATACGACTTGCGTAAATTTAAATCACTAGGTTTTAGCTCCTGCACTGGATCTGGATCTTATATGGATGTAATTTCAAATATAATTTCGAAATACGGCATAGTGGTATGCGGGATAACGTAACGTAACGTAATGGGACAAAGCCGAACGTTTGCACGTCACGACACTGATTTAAGTCGTGTAAATAGCATTCAACGCGAAATAAGCGTCTCACAGTAATAAGTGAACTGTTGTTTAACTAAAATTGTTTCACACAGGCCGCTGCGCGTGCTATCAAACGTGGTTATAGAAGTTTTCATTCCAAAAATGATAAGTTGAAACATATTTTTAGTTATGACATTATTCTTAAAAATTATAAAAACTGTCTGTTATGGGTTGTGTTAACAGGATTAAAATTTATGAACAAAAAGTATTTTAAAAGTATGAAAAAAAAATTACGAAATTTTTATCAAACAATTTTTATGTGAGCCAATATGGATCCAACGCATATATTAGGCAAATTTGAAAACTAAACTGAATTGACTTCAAAGAAGTTCAATTTAGTTATTTTACTATAATTGTCACAATAAACTTGTTGTTTTCATCCACCGCTGGACATAGGCCTGTAGTACGACACCATACAACATACACCCAAAAACCCATTTCTATTTTGTTTGTCCCATGTTCAAAAGATTTCTAAAGATCGGATTGTTGAAAACAAGTTGGTGAAAATCTCAACTTTTGTCAAATAATTACTGCCCCACTTAGTGTTTTTCTTGCCGATTGATTTATAAGACAACACTAGAAACGGACTCGACTCCTGTCATATGTCATAATATTATCGTCACCTGTCCGACTTCGACACTTTGATTTTGCTGCAAATCTATAGATTGGTACTTTTAATTAAGATCTATTTAATTCATTGTATGTTTTCTATAAAATAATTACCAATTTCTACTGATCTGTTTTGTGTTTGCAGGAATTCGTGTTGACTGCCCAGAGTCCACGAATTTCCGCTTATCAACCGATAAAGGATTGGGTGTGACGGGGTTTAAACCTGTTTCTAATTTACGGTAAATATTAATACTGAAACATTATTATTTATTCATATATTAAATGAAGATAAATAAATAACATAAAAATGTTGTTTTAGAGTTTCATTCGAGTCAGTATGTCTCAAGCCTTAACTTTTGGTGACTCAGGTGCGCCGGTGACTTGTCATGCGTGGAATAAGGATAGAACTCGTAAGTATAGTATATATTTGTCTTATTTCGTTCAATTGATAAACAATCTAAATCGATTCCCCGTACATAACCTCTGTTATGTAAATTTCAATAATGTAGGGACCCTTAGTGCTTAGTTTTAACCTATTGCTGTAAACTGAAATTGATAAGTCAATTTGTCACTCAGTAACGATTGATCATCAAGAACTGTCAGCAGTCCACTACTAGACATAAGCTCCTCCTTTGAAAGGAGATTTAATTAATGGGGTTTGGACATTTAAGAGTTTCCTCATGTAGGATATGAAAGTTTCATATAAGACATGTATCAAATTAAAAGATTATTATTATTAACTATTAAATAAATTTAGGTTTCTGTTACTAAAGTTGTTACTAATAAATTAAAGAGATATCATTTTGAATGTATATCTCAACTTTCATCATTGTAATTTATAAATTAAAAAAAAATAAAAATTAGCATAAGTACTTCAATAGCAGAATAAAGCAAGTCTTGTAAAACATTAGTATCTTATTAAAAGTGTTTTTTCAGCCACAAATGATACCGAATTTTCCGCTTTGCTTTCAATTTTAGCAGAAACCGAAACCAACTTAAACAATAAAAAAAATCTTTTATGTTCTGAATTGTGTATTTCATGTACTTTTTTTACAAGTAAATACACAGTTAAATAGAGTAAAATAAAAAAAAGACTTGTTATAATAAAAATACAGATCAAATATAATTTTTATGTCATGATAAACATGATATGTCATATAAGTGTTACCATATGTATAAGGAAAATTTAAATAACAGATAACACAGAACAACATACCTCACTTGAAAATATAAAAAAAAATAGGACACAATACATAAATGCGAATGTTAACCAAATTACAATAATAAAATTCTCAGTGTTTACATGAGTCGCTCAGCTGTTAATGACAGCGTCGTAATGTCGTCGATATCAAAGCGACACCGTCGCAATGAGCCAGTGAATTTTATATGCTTTTTAAAATCAATCACTTGGATACGAGTATGTGTTTATTCTCATGTTTATTTCGGAAATGCTCTATTAGCTTTGAATCTGGTAGTATGCATAATTCTTTGCATAGATAGATACTATAGTTGTCTTATTATCTGTGTACAACCCTCCCAAGTCTGTAGGAAATATGTGACTTCGTCCACACTGCGGTATATCCGTAAAGCTAATCAGCCATTTCAGTAGCTTATTCGTAAATTAAACCTCGTAAACAATCGTTAAGTCGTTAAATTAAGCCACTAGTCTAAGCCTCTCTCAAGACATACTAGCGTTGGAAGTCACCATTTTAGAGTGGCAAACATACATTCTAACTAAACGGCTCGACTCTTTCTTCCGGTGCCAATCGGTTAAAGCCTGGAATTCACTACCAGCTCATGTGCCTATCCTAGGGTTTTTTAAGCGGGGCATGAAAAAGTATCTCACTGGACTGCTATAGTGAGGGTCAACATTCTGCATTGTCTACAATATTTCTGGCAGAGTAGAGTCAATTTGCTAGACAAGTATAAAAAAAATAATAATAAACTGTGGCTGTAAACATCATTCACGGCATTATTAATGTTGGTACTGATGAGCCAAGAAATTAAAATATATACAAACGATTGCTGCCTGAGGTCAAAGAAGTATAACTGCATTGACTGCACGATTGGCCTAGTGGTTTAAGCGGTCGCCACGCTGCCCTCTACTTCGCTGAGTGTTGTGGGTTCAAATCCTATGGGACAACACTTTGTGTGATCCACAAATTGTTGTTCTTTGTGACGTTTCTTGTATGTTTGTAAATTCCCCCGCGGCACAGGATTTATTCCTAAGGCGAGCGTCGTCTTTTAAAGAAAAAAAAAATAATTACACAAGATTTTGCATATTATGAAATATGAAAGTTCTAAACCACTGGATATTTTTTATTGTTACATCAGTATACAGTTTGCATATTAATCATTTATATAGAAAACATAAAAAAACTCAATCTGATTAACAATAGATGGCGCCGCGAGCGAGTGAGTCTGCGTTAGCCGTGAAGTTAATCGAACGGCACATGATAATTTACGAATATTCGACTTACGACGCGACTGAAAGTATCAGCCGTTTTTGGGCGGATTCAAAACTACATTTTGTAGCCGAAACTGGCAAAACCGAAACTTTCGGTCGGTGACTAATTAAAAGTCTTTTTGGGAAACCTATTACTTATTATTCTGTAGTGTGGAATTACTTTTAAACTATAAATTGAAGCAATTAATTATAAAAATTAATGAAAAATAATTCTTTTCAACAAAACTTTCTGCATAGAACTCAATGTTAAATTTTGTGGTCCACATTAAATAAATAATAATAATAATCTTTCAAATTTTTAATGACTAAGCTTTAGTCAAAGATATAATGTTTTGTAGGTTATTTAATTGTTAATATGCTTGATTATTTCCAACTCAATAACATACATTCGCTTGTCTTTTTCAAATTGGTTAGAATTTTTTTGCAGTTTCTGATTTTACTAAATAGTATTTACATGATTTCAGAAATCGCGCTATCGCCGAACAACAATGAGGTCCACATCTTTCAGAAAGAAGGTAATGATTGGAAGCAGACCAACAATCTTGTGGAGCATGACCTGAAAGTGATGGGCATCGACTGGGCCCCCAATACTAATCGGATCGTTACTTGTTCCGTTGATCGTAATGCTTATGTGTGGACCCAAGATGAGGATGGTAAATGGAACACTACCTTGGTACTACTTCGTATTAACCGAGCTGCTACTTGTGTCAAATGGTCTCCAATGGAAAACAAGTTTGCAGTTGGCTCTGGAGCTAGGCTCATCTCTATTTGCTACTTCGAGAAAGAAAATAATTGGTGGGTGTCTAAGCACATCAAAAAACCTATACGGTCCACTGTGACCAGCATTGATTGGCATCCAAACAACATGTTGTTGGTGGCTGGTTCAGCTGACTTCAAAGTTCGAGTATTTTCTGCTTATATCAAGGACATTGAAGATCAACCTGGACCAAATGTTTGGGGAAGTAAACTCCCTTTGGGTCAATTGTTAGCTGAATTCCCGAACTCCCCGAATGGCGGTGGATGGGTGCATAGCGTTTCATTTTCTGCAGATGGAAATAAAGTTGCATGGGTGGGACATGATGGCTCCATAAACGTAGCTGATGCTACTCAGGGTAAGGCTGTCATTAAACTAAAGACTGAATACCTGCCATTTTTGGGATGCAGTTGGATAACCAACAACTCCTTGGTGGTGGCAGGCCATAGCTGCATTCCTTTACTGTATCACCATGAGGATGACCAGATCACTTTTGTTGCCAAATTAGATAACACTCAGAGAAAAGAGTCTGGTGGGCTTTCTGCTATGAAGAAGTTCCAGTCTCTTGACCGTCAGGCGCGCATTGAGACTAACGACACTTTACTGGATTCGATCCATCAGAACGCCATTACTTCCATCAACGTATTCGAAGGCACAAAGGCGAACGTGCACAAATTCAGTACCACAGGTCTGGATGGGCAAGTGGTCATCTGGGACTTGAACTCTCTGGAGAGGTCTATCGAGGGGCTGAGGATTATTTAATCATACGTCAATGTAAATTTATGATTTTTATTTTAAGGATAATAATATAATCAGTTTGCGTGCGAGTTCTGAAGTCACTCTTATAAAAAGATTAACATGAAAGCCGTGGGAAAGTAAACGTCGACAATCACAATCTGTTCAGTCTACCTGAAATAAAAACAGCAAGCAACCGTAGCAGTGAGTGAATTCAGCTCCCCAGACAGTATAAACTTTCAAATATACAGAATAAACTATCATAATTTATGCTTTTATAATATACAATTTAAATTTTTATTAATCAAATCAATAATAATTTATAATATAAATAAGACTACTACACCCTATGATAGATCACTTTTAATACTACTGAAGTACTGTCAATATAACATTAAATTTTAAGGAATCAACTAAAGTTTTATTTTTTAACATTAACATCAAAGTCATAGTGTAATATCCTAGAGAACTATAAGGCCATGTTGTTTGTATGTAGTGTCGTGTGTGTTATTGCGGCTTGGCCACGATGTTGAAGACGGGCCCGATGCGGATGAACACCCGGCGCAGCACCGAGCGAAGCTCCGGCTTCAGGTCGAAGCACGTGATCTCGCAGAGTAACGGGTAATAGCTGGATACATGTGCCGCAAACTGGAACGTACGTTTGTAGGTTAAGCACTTACTGCTTGTTGTTAAAGATATAAAAATATACAATTAGTATCTTGTTTCCTACAAAAAAATATGTACTCTATATTGGCTAATCAGAAGAATAATCAACTTCCACCACCGTAAGCCTACAGACGGTCACGTGGTCAAAGATATTCACGTTGCGATTACCACTGTAAAGAGAATTTTATCGTACAATTCACTATGAAATTGCTGATTAAATACTATCTCAATATTAAGAATATTCGAAAATATCTGAACTTCTTATATTTCCAATACATGTAACTTATAAGCAATTAACCTTTTTATACTTTCTGACATCTGTCCTTTCGTAAGAACAATCTGTAATTTTCTTTGCATTGAAAAAAAAGAAAATTTGCGTCCAATCAGTTTGACAGATAGGAAGGCATTATCTTTATTGATACAGGTGATATTTAATACCTTCACGTACATAATGTTTTAAACGGATTTATAACTTTTATATTATTGGTGTAACAAAAACTCGCTTGTAAATATTTGAGAGTTAATTTAGAAATGTATGAAGCACGGGACCATATTCTAACGTAAAACGGATGTAAATAGCATTTGCTTACAGCGATAATGTGAGAGGAAAAGCGTGTAGTGTGACGTAACAGGATAGCTACACAGTATACTCGACAAAGAGATTTTTACATATAATTTCTATAGCTCAACCAACATATATTCCAATCAATAATGTTCGCGAACAGAATTTTATTTTCCTGTTGATAAGACATGCTACTTACAAAGACGGAATTACTACTATGTTTCAATATACCTATTAGGACGTCTATACAGTTTCGGATGTACCGCTAAGCCTAAAAACTATATAGTACAACTATAATAGTATTAGCGCTCAAAGCGATTAAAGACTAATTGGTTATTGATTAGTTGATCAGCACATTGCATAAGGTAAGTGTGCAATATTCGATATGTTACTCTAATTTCCTAAACTGCCTTTCGTAGTTAGCAACTATTACTTTGTTACTACATTACCGGCAAAATTTATATTGCTTCAAAAACAAATAGCATAGACTAGAGTGTGTATAATTGATCCTGCAACACTTGTGTTAACATGTTTTTCTAATGACTTTGTGCGTTCGAATCAATCAGTGTACAAGTGATCGATAAATTGATATTCTGTAACCTTAAAATAGAAACGCTCCGACAACAAACTAATATTATCGTGAAAGATAACATCTACAAGTGAATTCAATTACATCTAATAGATAAAGAAACAAAAAAATATGTACTCACTCTTTCGTCTGGCATTTTAAGTATTCTTGTGAGAATGAGAAGCAGGATCGAAGTCCAAGCATCTCTGTGGGCTTCACTCGTCACTCCGGCGAAATACTCCAATGCTTCACAGCAAATATTTATCAAACTTTTCTGGACAGTTGGCCAGTGTTCCCTTCGCGTTTCGTCGCTATACATTTTCAGAAGTATTCTCAGCACACACGCCAAGGACTGGGTCTCCTGTTTCAACATATTTGGTTTAACAGAACCTTTGAAATTAGCTTTCCATAAGACATTTCTCTGTGCGTTGTTAGTGTTAAATGTCTTGGCGAAGCGATGACTGCACATAAGGCATTCGACGAGCCGTAGCAAGTGTGGGGAGCTCAAAAGTCTATACATTCCTTGTTCTTCACGCTGACATTCCTGTTCTGTGCCAGGTGTTCCACCAGTCAGTTCTGCCGCCGCTAGCGCCAAGGTCTCGGCGTCTTCTTTTCGCGAGGTTGCTGGATAAAATACTATATTGTCGATTGTCTGGATTAGCTCCAACTGTACCACACACTTAATAAGGAGGCTA
Organism: Hypercompe scribonia; assembly: GCA_949316085.1. Taxonomy (NCBI): domain Eukaryota; kingdom Metazoa; phylum Arthropoda; class Insecta; order Lepidoptera; family Erebidae; genus Hypercompe; species Hypercompe scribonia. The sequence goes on from OX438983.1 coordinate 1,320,673, forward strand.
TTGAAAACTCTACTCGAAGACCTTACTTCATCTCCACCACCTTGCGGTTTTTTCAATATACCATGGCGTACATGCGGAGCCTCTGCGTCCTCGTTATCATCTGGCTTCCATGTAAGAAGCGTAGTGGGTAGAGTGCTGTTGAATATGTCTAACATGATCTGGCACGTCTTGCTCCACGTGTCTTCGTTGAACTTGGTACCGTTCGAAATGACTAGATTCTCTAAACAGTTAGTACCTGACCTCGCGAGTTGCTCGTTATCCTGTTGCACGCACCAATGCAGCTGAGCGTACAACTGTTCTAAAAGTAAAGATCCAAGAATGTCAAAGTATTGCGTGAAAACGTCTACAATAGCGTACAACGCGTGATTGCATGTTGTAGTCATCCATTCGTTCTTTTCGAGCTGGTGCTCAGGTAACTTCATATTGTCGAAGATTCTGAACAGAATATTAAATAGGTCTCTCCACCAATGCGGACGGAATGAATCACCATGGGTTTTTATAATCTCAAATAGGACAGTGAGACCTCGCGTGCGCACGTCTAGTTTACAGCGACTGACTACACAGGACAAGGAGAAGAGTAGAGGAAACCATCCTCGGAGCCAAACTCTATCTTCTTCGGGCGCTCCTGGTTCACCTTCAAGTCCTGCGTGTTCTGCAAACAGTTGCGGAGATGCTCCGACTGCTGTAGCGCAAGATCTTACAAGTCTTATAGCTTCCATCGAAGTATCTGGGAATTTCGCATTGCAAGCAAATTCTGATAGACATTTGACTGCATCTTGAAAAGAGTCTATCATAGCGGGAAACTGTCTGTCGTACAATTCAGATATTATTTTACCTGTAGTCTGGAATGCTAAATCAACAATTGCTTCATCTTGATCACTTGCAGCTAAATGGAATACTGAAAATATATTCTTCCAACCTGATCTAATATTGGGAGCTTGTGAATTGACCATCTGGGCGATACAACGAACTACCATATCTCTTATTGTTGGTGAGCTGTTTTTCTTCATTATGTGTTCGAATGGTCTTAAGAAGTCTTTTTGGAATTTAAAGTTGGCGAACTCGCCTTTCTCTATGAATTTCATTGATAGTTGCCTTAAAGAATCGACTGCGAAAAATGCGATATCTTCATTACTACTGCACCCGACTTTGTTGAAGTGATCGCCGAGAACTTGCCAAATTCGAGACCACTGTAATCTAATACGACCCATGTTGTAGTACGATATTTCTACTATCTTCTGCAATGAAAACATTCGAGGATTCGTAGGATGGCTTAATTCATCTAAAGACACTTGGCATAAAGCTTTAACGAAATCAACTATAGCATCACCGTCGAGTCTGGTAGATCCAGTGAATATTCTATCTACAGCAACAACAACACTTTGAGAGCTTGTTTCTCCTATGTGCTCTTTAACGCTAGGATCTAACGACATCAAACTAAACTTCAAAGAGTCTGGTTGAGGCTTAATTCCCGAACCAGATAAGAATTGTGGCCGTACACCCGTTCCTATTAACTGTGCTAACTCCAACTGAGAAATACATTTGACTACATCTAACCAACTCGTTCCTAAGTAGTTACCATCTGTATGCGCCACAGTGATTAATGTTTTTATGGTATCAATATTCTTTGCTTTCATTTCTGTGATAGGCGAGTTAGCCGTAAGTAGTGTAAAGCGGGCGAGGGCTTGCACATATGCGTCTCTCTCAAGTGACATGTGGAAAATGCAAGCAATACGGATGGCGCATCTGATGCCGTCCAAGCACAGTGATGCAATTTCAGTATCGTCGCAATCTTGTAATCCAACTGAGAAAGCTGCAAGGAAGGGTGTCCACGCCATCTTGAACATTGGTCGTACGTGTTCTACGTGTTTAGCTGTAGTGAAAGGTGTTTGTACATGAGATACAGACTCCATCAAATTTTTAGCAGCAGTAGATATCGTCTCCATTTCCATGTTCCAGATTAATTTTCGCTTTTTCTCGTTCGCTATCATATGTTTACCGGGTTTTGAAGTATTTTTCATTTTAATCTCATGGCCGGCGATCTCGTCATATATCGTCGAGAGGTATTCACGTGGCAAGTCGTTATTGTCACTGATGCCACTGTTCAATTTAATGTACTGTTCTTTTGTCATTTTATTCTTCACTTGTGGTGAATGCAAATCCGTCGTTAACATTATTATGGAAAATGCTAATACATAAACAGTATCAGCGCTCATAAATAGCGTGTTGTTCGGATTACATTCACAGTAACGCGATGCGAATTTTTCCATCAGCCTGTCGATTTTTTGAGCTTCACCTGGGAGTCTGAATCCTTCTAAGAAATATCGTAACGCTGCCACTATATCCATGCTACTGAAATTCATCGAGTCTACATAAGAGTACATGACTTCTTTGGAATGATCGTCATTTTCTCCTAAATACTCTCCAACAAAAGTTTTATCAAGCCTTTCATCGGTCAGTAGCCATTCAGCTATTTCCTTAGTGGATGTTCCCAATAGGGCTTGTTCTTGTAAGAAAGCAACTCCTCGTTTTGGTTTTCTATTAAATAAATCGATACCAGTTTCCCAAACTTCTTTCTGTTGCTTCAAAACTTCAAATTGTTCAGGAGAATCTAGAGTTTCTCTGTTTCCAATATTGCTAGACCCAGTGGAAACCAGACTTAAGCTCGATCCTCCATGAGATTTGATACTATGATGGTCAATGTCTTCTTTAGCTGTTCTCTCACCTAAGGTAGTTTGTAGATTTGGATTTATGTAAAGTTCTTTGCTCCATTCCACCATACACTTTAGAATAGACACTAAGCACTCTAGTCCACGAATGCGCATTGATTTTTCTTGGTTCGGTGTGGCACCTAATTCTAATGCTTGCCTTCCTTGTGCAATTTTCGAAACGTCATTAACTAGCCGCTGGAATAAATTTGCGGCGGATAAGTCGCAATCGTAATTGACATATATGTCTACGACACTTTGAGCGTCACCACAAATCCTAGTCAGAGCTTGGATTACCATCCATTTGTGTTCAAATGAGGAGCTCGACGTCTCTAAAATATTCATGAAGATTTCCTTGAAGAAGACTTCAATTTGTTTTTTGAGATGAACTTTAAAGTTCTGAAGAAGAGCTAAGAAAATAGCTAATGAGAGTTCAAATACTTCTGGAACTGAGCTGACACCGTTTTTCGAAAGTGCCACGCAAAGATATTGCTTTATAGCTGTAATAAACATCTCATTATTTCTAAATACTGGTCCTGCATTTTGAAGAATAGACAGGAGAAGATGAAGAGATAGAATTTTAGATCGTAATTCGTGAGATTTGGGATCTGGGGTTCCTTCAGGAAGAGGCTTCATGGATAGTTTGCAGAGAGCTCTGAATACTAGGAAAGCGTCTTTTTGTAAAACGTGAGTGAACTTTGCTGTGACTGAATTGTCATTTTCAGAAGCTACATCTACACTCTCTTGCGAAGGTATTCTAGTCATGGTAGGTTCATTATGTACTTGTCCATTGCTTTCTTGTGACACACTTCCACTGTCTTGAGAATCAGATGGAGTTTCATTGTTGTCTGGACCATTCAATACTTCCGATGGCTCCTCTGCTGTCTTTGTAGCAATACTGATGGCAGTGTCTATTACCGAATCAACTATTTGTTTAGCGATTATTTTCGCTTCTAATACTTCATCAGTTTGCTCAACTTGAGTTTGTTCAACTTCTTTTTCGTCTTCATTTGCGTTGTTTTGTGTTTCAGCAGAAACAATGTTGCCATTTGACATCTTTTGTGGTACTTCTGTATGATTACTGTCACTACTATTACTGTTTGTTTCACATTCAATAGCCTGGTTCTCCATTTTCGTGAATATGACATTAAGCATTTGTGTCAATGTTGCCCTTGCCGTCGTTTGGTTGATAAGATTTTTACTAGCAAGGTAGATGTTATAACATGTTCTGACAGCAAGAAGGACTGTACCTTCGTGGACTTCTACATGTTGACTAGTGATAACTGTCAATAAAGCTTTTATTATTTGTAGTTGGACTCCCTCATCAGTCTGAGGCCCAGTGAAGCAGCTGCATATGGTTTCAACTATTCTATCAATTAACAGTTTCCTTGGAGTAGTTGAATCGGGAATATTTCCTGTAAGATGACCATAGGCAATCAGTTTTTGTAGACAGTCTAGTGCTGTCACCACTATCCTGGATGCTTTACTCTGACATGCCAACTCAAATGGTAAGAAGTACTTTTCAGCCGTGATGATATTTGAAGCATCATTTTTTGGTAAAGGCAGAGTTCCTGAGGTAGGGCTCTCGGTTGCCTCCAACTGGCCTCCATTTTTGAGTTCAGTTTTGATTTCCTCTGCAACAAATATTTATGGGTCTAAATAATTGTTTGATAAACATCTAAAAATTATAACTATAGTTAAAATAAGATTTTGTACTTAATTTATAAAAATATTAGTTAATTCTTAAAAGTATGACTAGTATATTGTTTACCAAAGGCAAGGCCAGTGTGAATAGTAAAATTAAATTTAAAATATTGAAGTATGATATAGCAGCTAATAAACACAGATAATATGTAATTACTCATCATATATATACTCCTAATGTCGTACTTTATTTGAAACTGGCTACACCCGTGACTTTGTCGGCGTAGAATTTTTTTATGATTCCAAAATTCTAAAATGTAAGTAGCCTAAGTTTTTCCCTACAACATCAACTATCTGTCAATAAAAGTCCCGTCGATATCGGTCCAGCCGTTTCAGAGATTAGCCGGAATAAACAGACAGACAGACAAATATTGTAAAAAAATGTTATTTTGGTGTATCTATCGTATGTATATTCATATGCATGTAGTAAGAAGCAGTTATTTCCATATTACAGACACTCTAATTTTATTTATGGGTATAGATTAGGGTGTCCCTTAAATTTCAAGTTCGATATTTTTTTACGCATACCGTCTTAAAAGTTTCGTAATAACCCTATATTGTCTAGAAAAAATATTAGTTCGATATATAAACGATAACCCGTGCCGACTCGCTATTTAAACTTGTCGATACAAGTTGCTTAAGTACTGCCCAGTGACCTGTTACGACATGTTTTATTTGCCATTTCGTACGTGATTTTTGAGACTATTAGTGCTTCATTGTTTAGTGCGTAAACATGTCGGTGGAATTACGGAGTGATAAACAAAATATTTTTCTTATCGGATTGACTAGCTACTAAATAAATGGTGCAAAATTACCATCTAATCGACAAGTTCTCTCAGTCCTATTTTACAATATTCGTGAGGTTAAATTGACTGTTAGTGAAAGTGCAAATCTTGTGATTAGGGAGTGCATCATATATTGGGAAAAAGCAAGAATTCCAACAAGGGCATTTCCTAACTGCGTGAAGAAACTTATTGATTTATATCATGTTTGGAGAGAGTTGCAAAAAAATTGTAAGAAAACTCAGATTACGTTTAAGAGTCGTGAGAACAATTTTATAATTAATCTTGATAATTTGTTTGATATTGCACATGCTGATGCTTTTGAGAGAATGAAAATAGAGGAAGATAAATTATTTTTAATGAAACAGAGAGAGCCAGGTCGACCGGGATGCTTAGGTGGTGTAGATAAAAAATTGGCGGAAAAAGAACAAAGATCTAGACAACGACGATTGGAAGAAGAGAAAAGGATTGTAAGACAAAGAGAATCACTAGCTGTTGCATCTACTTCCACCACAAATAACTTAGACAGTGTAGAAGATTCAGACGAAGAACAGATCTTGAATTCTGAACTCAGCTTGCCGGACGTTCCCTGCCATGAACAAAGTTCAAAAAGAGGTAGAAAGAATCTTATAACACCTAAACTAGTTGCAGCTTTAGATCGATGCCAGTTAAGCATTAGAGATACCGTTTACATTCTTAATGCGGTGGTAGAAGCGCTTGGTCTGAGCAGCGATGATTTCTGTATTAACAAATCCTCGATTCAGCGAATTCGTACTGAAACTAGAAAATCAAGGGCAGAAGCAATAAAATCTAACTTCCAAAACAATGTACCCGACATAGTCACAGTCCATTGGGATGGAAAACTATTACCGGGGTTGGATGTACGGAGTTCAAAAGAAGAACGCTTGCCAGTTATAGCTTCATTTGACGATAGAGAGCAGCTTCTTGCAGTGCCGAAACTAGAAAGTTCTTCTGGAAAACATCAAGCGAAGGCTGTATCAGCAGCTCTCTTTGACTGGAACCTTTATGATAAAGTGCAAATAATGTGCTGCGACATAACAGCTTCCAATATGGGCCGTTTCAATGGAGCTTGTGCTATTTTGGAGCAAACTTTAGGAAGAGAATTGTTGCTTTTCGCCTGTCGTCATCATGTTTATGAATTGGTCCTAAAAGCTGTCTTTGAAACCAAGATTAAGCAAATTACTAGTAGCCCAGATATTCCGATGTTCAAAAAGTTCCAAGAAAATTGGAAAAACATTGATTGTACTAAAATTGAACCATCTCTTAATTTCGTAAAAGCACGGGTTGCCGAGACAGACATTCAAGCGTTGTTACTATTTTATAAGGCAGAATTAGATAAAGGTTTTGTAAGAGATGATTACCGCGAATTGGTCGAACTGTGCGTAATATTTTTAGGAGGAGACACAGAGGAAAAATTAAAACTAAGGCCCCCCAGGAGCTATACATCAGGCACGCTGGATGGCGAGAGCGATCTATTCTTTAAAAATATGTTTACTTCAGTCACAATGCAGAGTAACTGCGAAGGACAAAAAGGCTCTACAAGATGTTTGCTTATTTCTCGTAATATTGTATGTTAAACCTTGGCTCGAATGTACAGTGGCGACCAAAGCACCTAATCAAGATTTGCGCTTCTTGAAGATGTTAAAAGAGTATGAAAAAGTTGACGCAACAATTTCTAAAGCTTCTATAAGCAAGTTCAGCAATCACTTGTGGTATTTATGTGAAGAGACAGTCATTCTATCACTATTTGATGATGAAGTTGACAACCAAACTAAGAAGAAGATGATTGCCAACTTCAACAGGGACAAAATCTCGGATTTAAGCAAACGCTATGACCCGTCGAAGGAAGAACTGACTCAAAAGTTGTTTGGTAAGTTAAATTGACTTTTTGTTGGATTTCAATTTCAATGTCCAATACTTATTTATTTATTTTCAAAATTGTTGTTCATTTTTATTTGTTATTTAACTTATTTTTCTTTTTTTTTAGACAAAGCACTGGATGATTTCGTATCGGAAAAGAGCAAACAATTTTTATCACGACTGCAGATCGACGACAGTTTTCTAAAGGAAGATGTATCTTCTTGGAATAACAATGCTGCTTTTCTGGAGGCTAAAAGAAGAATAAGTTATTTGAGAGTTGTAAATGATACTGCTGAAAGGGCTGTTAAATTAATGCAAGATTTTAACGGACTTATCACGGCTGAAGAAGAACAAAAACAGTTCTTGCTGCGCTGTGTCCAGGAACATCTAAAATTGTATCCAGACTGTAAAAAAACTACTCTAAAAAGAAGTTACCCTGAATGATTCTTATTTCTTTATGTTTTTAATTAAAGATTAATGTTCATCTAATTTATTATTTAATTTTATTCACTTAATTCATTGCATTTATAGTGAAATTATAGCAGACTGAAATTTTAGGACAAAACACGTTTTTTACTAAACTTTGAAGCTCGGTCGGCACTGGTTGCAATTATGCTAGATTGATAAAATTTTATATTTAAGTATCTTATAGCATTAGTAAAAATTATAGAGGGTATGCATTTCGAAATTCGAAAAAAAATTTTTTTTTGTCATATAAGGGACACCCTAGTATAGATGTATAGATTAAGTTTTATACAATAGAAACGCCAAATTAAAAATATCCTTCTCGAATAGTCTATACGGTTATTGTTTTTGAAAAGTATAACTTTTAGGAAAAAGAGAATAACAACGTGGAAGTGTGTTTGTTTGTTTGTCTTTCCTACACGTCGCAACGGATAGAGCAAGAGCCCGTGAGTGCCAGACCTTCGTCATTTTATAAAAGCTGAAAGTTCTTCTATGTGTGTCCCTAATACAGGTAAGAATGATCCCCAAACATGAAGCTGAGGCAGCGGTGGCTTTGGCAGATAACAGGCAACAAAGGTGTGTAAAATTCCATCTCAAATTCGTCATGATATAAAACTTGATTTTTTTATGTTTGATTCATAATAATATCAAAACTCGCGTTGCTCATTGCCAGACAGTTAGTATGGTTCCAACCCTCTGCCGGACACCCCTAAACTATTATAATTTATAATTATACTTACGTTATATTATAAAACCTAAGTTTTATATATAATTTTTTGGGAGCCTCATTTCATTTCAGTTCAAAATCCAAAATCTCCTTATTTATTGTCTCTAAGGTGGAACAGAGTTCGCGGGGTAAGCTAGTTTCCAATAAATATAAATGTATGACAGTGATCCATTACATGTGGTAAGAGAGAAATGGTGTACAATCTTACTCGGTGAGACAGTACTTCTATCTTCATATTATCATGAATTAATTTGATAAAATATGTATATGTGTGGTGGAATAAATAAATAAATACTTCGAACATTTGACACACATCGTCATCTAGTTCCAAACTAAGCAGAGCTTGTGCTATGATAACTAGACCTGATAGAATATTTATATACTTATTTTTTTGTAAATACATACATATTATACATAGAAAAAACCCAAACTTCGAAATAAATATTTGCAGATCATACAAACATTTGGTCTGACCCGGGAATCGAACCCGAGATCTCAAGCACAGCAGTCGTATTCACTACCGGAGCGCCACCGAGGTAGTTAGAATAACTATCTGTGTCGTGAAAGATAAAGAATATGGAGTGTCACCCCTCTATTCATCCCTTGTGTCTTAAGGGCTGACTAAGCGAGTAAACTATGGAAGACAACAGCACTGCAAACAGCAGGAAAATTGGACACATGTTAAGCCATTCTGGCCAGTGTGGCATCATCTCAGCCCAAATACGTCCACTGCTGGACATAGGCCACCCCAAGGTTCTCCACAATAGTTGGTCCCGTGCCGCCCGCATCCAGTAGCTTCCCGCAACCTTTTCCAGGTCGTCGGATCACCTTCTGGGGGGCCTATCAACGCTGAGTTTCCCAGTATGCGGTCGCCACTCCAGAACTTATGACCCAATCGGCCATCGTTTCTGCGTGTAATGTGGCCCACCCACTGCCGTGTGGTATACTAGGCTAAACTTCATTGCTAAGGAGAGGTCTTTTTTCAACAGTGGACTATTGAATGCTGTAGATGCTATGTTAAATACATAGAAGAAAACTGGATATTGGTGAATACAAAATCTTGCAATAGCAGTTTCTCTTACTAGAACATTACCTTTTTTTTTTGTTAATCTAAGAGCCTGCCCAAATGAGTCTATTCCGCCTGATGAAAGCATGAATAGGATCCAAGAGTTTTGGATCTTATTGCAAACGCAGACAATGTGATATAGAAAACCATGCCATGATGGCCTAGTGAGATGTTTTTTCATGTCCCGCTTGGGGGCGTAAAAGGCATGACAGTCATTGTGGTAATGTGAGGTTCACTCAGTCACCACAGTAAGTGTAACCTCTGCATCAATGGGCCTTCAGTCTCACACTCACCGATGAAACACTAATTAGTTTTAAACCAGTCACTTTTATATCCTGAAAACACCTTAAAGTGTAGCATCAAACGCTATATTACGTATCATGTTTATAATTATTTGAGTTTCAAGCAGGAAAAAGTTTCTTATAAACATAAATATTTTTTTTAATTGTACTTTTTAACTTTACCACCCTAAATAATAATATTATCATTAAATTTTCTCATAAATGGACACAATAAATACTTTTCACAAAAAGTAAAATTATTTTTGCAAAGTGATAACTATGTGAGGCTTACATTGCCACGATGACTGTCATGCCTTTTATGTCCCCAAGCGTGGCATGAAAAAGCATCTCACAGGGCCGCCATAGTATAGGTCACCACACTGCATTGTCTGCATATGCAATGAGTATGGTGACCATAACTCTTTGGATTCTATTCATGCTTTCCATCAGGCAGAGTAAAGTCACTTTGGCAGGCTCTTCATATAGAAAAAAAAAAGATAGTGTTATCCCATGTGCAGATCTAACTGACAAGGCAGTATGTAGCGGCGTTAGGACTACTAATAAATCACCGTGGTTTGGTTGGAAAGCATTAAGTGTAAGCTTAGAACATTCTTAATATCCCATAAAGATAACTGTATAATGCTATTCATAAAGAAGAGTGTTTTTTGTTGTTACATAATAATTATTGTTTTTACCTTTTTAATGAAAATAATTACTGCTTTGAATTACAGTACTATAAACATTTTATGTAACTCATTGTTGTATAATAATGCACAATGTTGTTACAGCCAGTAATAAGACAGTTGGGCAGCTGCCATAAGAATGAAAAAAAAAAAATCTGTCACACAACACCTTCCAGCTTAATACTAAGCAGAGATATAGCTATGGGAGTTAGATTGTCTGATAGAATACTTATATACTTTTTTTTGTAAATACAGACATATTATTCACAGAAAACACCCAAACTTCAGAACAAAATTTTGCAGATCATACAAACATTTGGGCTGACCTGGAAACTAAACCTTTGACCTGATTCACAGCAGTTGAATATGTTACTACCGCGCTGAGACAGTCAAATATTATGAGGGTTTAGTCAACCTAAATTTGCGTTACTTAAAAGTAACAACATGTAACGTCATTTTAAAACTCAATGTTACTAAAACAGAAGTTAAAGCGTTATATATTGTTGTTTTGAAGCTAATTTCTAAAAAACAACATGTCTTCTTTTATGCTCCTATATAACAATTGCACATTTTTTATTTCCTATTTGAGGGTAACAGATTTGCTAATTCTTATACAAGTGGGATCAAATGTTAGTTGGCTATGTTTGATAACCCTCAAGTCACCGCTTTGGGATGCAGATATTCGTGTATTTGATTTTTAAGATTAATAAACTAAAATTACACTCTTTCTTTATTGGTAAATAATGGTTTGTTGTTTCCCCAGAAGGGTAGGCAAAGGCATGTTAAATACCCACTGTTATTACCCCTAATCAGGATATATTGTTTGTCAGAACTTCACCCGTCAATCAGGTGCACTGCTTGCAGGTGAGGTTGACTTGGAGGCCTAAGTTGTTGGTGGGGACCCTATGTACATTGGTGGTAAATAATAAAGTTATTTTAGTGTATGTGTGTATAAATCCTTTACCAACCTGTTTGGTTAGTACAGGATAGTAGGTTAAAACCTCCTTTCTAATGAGGAGGCAATATCCAGCAATAGACTGTTATAGGCTGATGATAATATATCTTGAATTATGACCAAGATAAAATTTAAAAAATTTAAACACAAACAATGTATGTGTCTTTCTTTGTACCTTACAGTATACTGATGATTAAATTATTAAATATTCAAATTGAATCTAAATTATTCATATTATATTAAATATTACTGATACATTACATCACCATTGTATTAAACAAGCATCATTCATTGTCAACTTTATCCTTATAAGTACTTGACAACTTTTTATCACCATTAAGCCCTATCAATGTTTAATATTTATATGCAGTCTATAATAAGAGAGTCTGAATTAATTGCAAACATCACAACAGCCAAAGCTGCACTTAAAAAGCATTATATTTACATATTAAAGTACTTTAGCCACAACACTTGCCATAAAGATAATCCTAAGTGTTATCACATGCTAACAAGATTTGTAACGCACCACTATCTATGTAACACATCACATTTTACAACTACAATTAGCCTTACCAAGCAATAGCAAGACATACTTCGATGTAAACATCATCACAATCCGTTAATACATCACTAGACCCACTAAAATTAAAATTTATCCACTTCACTGCCATCCGATCTGCAGACTTCTACTACTATGACGAAATAACGTATTGATGATACTACCATATCACAAAATATATTCTCTACTGTCGTATCCAAGGTCAATACATTCACTATCTATCATATTTTATCAACATCAATAAAACTATTAGCTTGTACATTTTAACCTAATTAGTGATAGGCGATAATATAGACACGAATAGACGGTAAACGATACCATATAATAGTTATTGTGATGTAAAATGTCACTGGGTCTCACCTAACGCGACCTCGCAGGATTTCTTCAACTGGCTGTGGTAGGACCTCTTTATGTCCTTATCCGCCAGTATTTTTTCTAGCGCTCTGACTATAAACATTTCTTTCGTTTTCAAGTTGGTTTGCATCGTTATTTCATAAGTTGATCACTCCATTAGTTCCAAATGGAACCGACTTAGTTGCTCGGTGGTTCTGTACTCATTTAAGATACTTTTATAGGCACTGTTTTATTGTATACAAGTTGTTATATGTTCGTAGCGAGATAACACAAATAAAACATCACAAACTTTAAGAAACGGCAGATTTTTGTGAAATCATTTCAGAGTTTCAGAGAGACGGAGATTTCTTTTACGATTCACACCTCATCACAAACATGTCAATTATAAAGATGCGTTCCGTAATGTGACCAGGTTACACAATCGCTCTTTGTAAAGTAAACATTAAAATTACTGCACAATGTTATTAATTTCGTTAAAACTTTCTAATTACTAAAATTCAAACTACTTTATATTAAAAGACGTCGTTCCGATAAATTTTTGTAGAAAAGGAATTGATGTTTCCAAAATGACGCGTTCACGCTTATTCGTTTTGTTATGTATTAAAATGTCATTTGTCAGGTGTTTTGTTGGCAATCTAAACAATATATATTTTTTTGAAAATTGATAATTAGATATTGAAAATATATTACAAGTTAAACTTTTAGATATATCATTTGTAAAGAAAATATAAGCAATATTATTAAAGTAACAAAAAATTAATAGTGATGTTGCGTTTAGTGCTTCCACGAAGTACTTCTGTTTTCACTTGTGACTTTACTCACTTCTATTTTATCTGTGCCTCCATAGTGTAATGATACTTCAGTCTTGTAGAGTAACACTACCATGTAAATTAACGACATACAAGTACTGCCCTCTGTACTCATATAATATGATTCCTTACACATGTTTAAAAAAAATAATAAAAACTTAACACAAAAAATCCAGATTAATATATTGTAAGTTGAGAGTACCGATATAAGTAGCAGGAGTGCACGATTACCAAAATTTGGTGATAAGGCGTTTCATTCTCATTAAAGATCATTTTCTTTTAACTGTAATTGAATTAAAAATATGTTTGAAACTAGTCAATAATTTACTAGAATGCCAAAAAAAATTGATAGCAGTGACATTGTGATTTATATTTCTGTAATTTTACATCTGTACATTTATTTTACTAAAATTACTAATTTTTTATAAAAAGCTTGCTCTCAACTTGACGGAAGTCAGATTGAAGATCCTAAACCTGATGATACTACATATTAAATTAGATATGTGGACGGATCAGGAGACGAAGCCTAAATGAGACGTGGATAAGACCTAAATATGGTTCTTAGAAAAGGTTTCGTGTGCTGTAGGTCAGACAATTAACTTTCTATGTAGTTTTAAGTTGTGTAATTTCTTGTAGGAGTATTATTTATTACTAACTAGCTGTTACCTACGACTACGTCCGCGTGGAATTTTTACATTTCCTTATTAGAATCGGATATTGTTCACTAATTGACTTTATTTATTTTTTCGTGTGGCCTTATTTTTTATTTAGTAATTTAGTTTTAAAAATTTCACTGCTCCAATACCTGCAATCTGTTTGTTTGCATGTCTGTTGAGGTGAAAATGGGCTTCATCAGAAAATAAGATGTCAAAATTACTGAATCGTTCGTACATTGTTTCGGCAAAGGACTTGAACAAATTTAAATCATTTGATTTTAGTTCCAGCACTATCTGGATCTTATACGGATATTATTTTAAATGTAATTTCAAAATGCGGCGTAATAATGTGAGGGATAACCCTAATTCAGTCGAAAGTTTGCGCGTCAAAAATATGGATTACGTCGAACAGAAGTGGAAACTTGCTGCACGTTTGGTTTGCTTTAAATTTAGCGTAGATCCCGCCTCTTCGAACTTCTTTACCCATTTCTTTATCATAGGAGCATTCGGAATTAAAATTTTGAAATGGTTATTAGTAGAGTAAATGAGTTATAGTTGAATAGGCGTATGTCATCTTCATCTTCAGGTTCTATCAGGTAGACAAGCAGACAAACGCTTATCTAATATAAACATTTATTTACTCTACTAATGACCGTTTCAAAACTTTACTTTTTCTGAAATAACATGTGGGCTTAACAAAACAGAATAAAAGTAGTAATAAAAATATTCGTAGTATTGTACACAATATTCTATGAATATATTTTCTATAATGTTGTAATTTATTAAGTTTATATATAAGTTTTACTATCTAGCTAGCGTCTTACTGTGCTAATTTGTTTGATCAACTTTAATCTAAATGATTTTGTTTTTTTTTGTAGTATGTTCTTTAGGTTCTTTATTAAATAATAATTATTGTTATCGTTGAGCTTTTTACATCGTTCTAGTAATTTTTATATAAAACGTATCTGTATGTAACTCTTAGGGAATCTGTTTATGATAAGAGACTACACTAATAACTTTAAAAACTAAAATTTAAAATTTAACATATACACAACAAAAAACTTCACTAGTGACATCTATTATTCGTTGTACGTAAATTTAAATATAAATTACTTGCCTGGGCAACATCACCACACTTGCTTGACTGATGGACGAATTGCGGTTAGAGCGACGATATTTACGTTAAAAATTGTTATATTCTTGGAAAGCCAAGACCTCTTTTTTATTTTTAGTGATAATTTAAAATAGCCAACAAAATTGCTTCCACAATGACAGTAACGCGGGTGGCGGAGTCCCGCACAGAATTTAAGTTGAAGAGTTTGCCAGAAAACGCTATATCCAGTGTAAAATTCGCACCGAAATCAAACCAATTCCTTTTGGTATCTTCATGGGACTGTTCTGTAAGGCTGTATGATGTCACGTCGAATACGGAAAGACACAAATACAACCACGAAATGCCAGTCCTTGATGTCTGTTTTAGAGTAAGTTTGTTTATTTTCAAACATCCTCTCTAAATACCACGCTTGATTTGTGTGTTAGAAATCTTGAAATATTTAAAGTTTTAGTGTTTATAAGTAATAATAACCTATACTCATTATTTTTACCAATATCTTTCTCCATTTCCACTTTCTTAATGATGACTGGATTGCAAAGATGGCGTGCTGTTTTCAGCGGTCACTTTGCCTTCCACTGTGCTGAATACTGTGGGGTCGTTGTCTACTTGCCCCAATCGTAGAGTACGCCAAAATCACCACCTACTTGCTATGGAGAGGCCTATGTCCAGCAGTCTACTGTTAAAGGCTCTTAATGATGCTTACTTTGGACAACACTTATTTCCAATCTGAGTGTTCTTTGTGTCTGTTAAATGAATATTAACATAGATCGCTGCAAGACAGAATATTTAAAATAAAGAATATTAATATCCTCTTATAGGTGGTTATTCACTCTTTATTGCTAACTCTTGTTCACTCGTTAACCATTAACCATGTGGTGCTCAAGGTACTTTAAAAATGACTTGAATGAACTTCATTTCAAATAGTTGGGCGCCACGAGGTTAAATGTCATTAGAACCAAAATTATTCAATCATGATTTAATCTTTTCAGGATGCTGTACATACATACAGCGGGGGCCTGGATCAAACTCTCAAAATGTACGATTTAAATGCAGGTGTAGAAACAGATCTCGGAGAACACAAAAATGCCATCAGGTGTGTGGAGTTTGCTACTGAGGTGAATGCCATACTGACAGGCAGTTGGGATGGCACCGTGAAGATGTGGGACAGTAGGGTACCAAATTGCGTTGGTACTTATAACCAGGGAAATGAGAGGGTTTGTAGTCTACATATTTACATTCCAATTACATTAATATTTTCATAACATAATGTAGTCTTTATATCTAAAGGTTATATGTTATAACTCATCAATGTTTAGTTATCCACATATAAGGTGGCATAATAGGTGCAATGGTGGCATACTCTTAAGTTAAGTTCTAAACATGTGTTAGTAGATATAAGATTCATGGGTATCATTATCATCATATTCTATAGCATTATGATAAAAGACATTTAAAGCAAAATATCGATGAATGATGAGTTTAAACTCCAATTAGTCAAAGTTTTAAGGCTTAGACATTTACATCACCATCAACCATGAATAACCTTAGTGTCCCATGCTGGACAAAGGCCAGAGGAAGAAAAGAGGTTTTATATTTAGGTTAGGTTTAGTATAGGATTTATATCAGGTTTCCTTCCTCTTTGCAATGATGTGTTGTCTTGCATAGAGGGGTGAATAGGGGTGGTAACACTCTGTATTCACTTTTTACACTTATACTGTCAATCTATATTAGCTGAAAGTTAACAATCTGTACAACAAAAAATCTTGAAAACAAACAACATTTTTTTTTTCTATTTGAAGAGCCTGCCAAAGTGACTCTACTCTGCCTGATGGAAAGCGTGAATAGTATCCAAGAGTTATGGTCACTGCACTCATTGCAAATACAGACAATGCAGTATGGTGACCACCACTATGGCAGCCTAATGCGATACTTTTCATACCCCGCTTGGGGATGTAAAAGACGTGACAGTCATCATGACAGTGTAAGGCTTACACAGTTACCACGATAACTGTCACCCCTGCATTAATGGGCCTCCGGTCTCACACTCACCAATGAAACACGACAACACGGATGCTGGCGCTTTAGGTTGGAAAATTAGCTTAAAGTAGTCAACTGCTAGTTAAAGGCTCTCCAATTGCACGCCACTTGGATTGAAATACTAAAGAGTTGGTTTTTTTTAATGATATAATTATAAGATCAACATAACCTTACCCAAATTGTAGCTTACAATAAAAAGTTCTGACCTACAATAAAAAATAACTCAAAACAATAAGGTGTAACTTATGTTTACTATAATTAACAAATTGCTGTAATTGAAAATTTTGTGTAGATACATGGGTATTTAGTAAGCAGTAGTAATTTAATGTAATATAATATTTTTTTAAATTAACATTACGCTTTGGATATCAAGCAATGATTCAATGCCGACATAATAGTAGAGCTTAAGATAATTGAATATAGCCCATTTGCAATTTCTTCTGGTTAAGTTAAGTTAGGAATATTTAGAATTGTCCTAGCATAACTGTTATGAAAGAAGCCCAAGAAACATAAAAATCTTTGTGCAAAGCTGTTCTGCACGGTGGACCTGTAAAAGCACTGTCCTTAACACTCCTGTCACTGAGGAGTGCAGTTCAACATTTTTGTGTCCGTCTAGGCCAGTTTGTATGATAATAGATGGGTTGGCATAGCGTTTGTTACAAGCTGGATGTCGTAGTAGCAGCGGTTGCCGGATCCATTCTATCTCAGGCGCAGAGTGGCACATCGTGTGGTTTTAGTCGGTCCGATTCCAACACACCACCCCGCTGTAAACCCCGGTGGGGTGACGGCCCGAGGGGGTTTCCACACGTGAAAAAAAAACAAAAAAAAGGGTTTGTTACAAGTTTTCCTTCACCCTTTTTAAATGAATACAGAAATTTTAAACTAAATAAACCCCAAAATTATTTGCTAAGTTGAATGCAAATAAGACATAGAACAATCCATCTTTCAGGTTTACACAATGAGTATAGTCGGCGAGAAGTTTGTCGTTGGGACTTCTGGCCGTAAAATCTTTGTCTGGGATGTGAGGAACATGGGTCATGTTAACCAGCGACGTGAATCATCCCTCAAGTACCAGACCAGGTGCATTCGAGTATTCCCTAACAAACAGGGATATGTATTGAGCTCTATTGAGGGAAGAGTCGCTGTAGAATATTTGGACAGCAACCCAGAAGTGCAGAAGAAGAAATATGCTTTCAAGTGCCACAGAATTAAAGATGCAGGTATGTTAACATCTTTTATTCTACTCCTTATGCTGTCAGAGATGTCCATCTGTTTATTGTGTTTGATCTCACATAAATGGCAATAAATATTTTACACATACTTCTGTGCTGGACACAGTTTAAACCCGTGTTTAAACTGTGTCGAGAGAGAGAGATGAATATCTTCCATATCCGTATATGGAAGATATTCATCTCTCTCTTCAGCTTGTTTCGACTCTTCAGATGTAGATCTCGTTCAACGTACACCACTCTTGTGCAATCTAGAACTACTTTTTCAAGTGATTCACTTCATTCATGATCTGAGCACACTTTTTTTTTTATTGGGGCCTATCAAAGTAGCTACTCTGCCTGGAGGAAAGTATGAATAGGATCCAAGATTAGTGGTTGTTATACCCATGCTATGGCAAACACAAGGTGCATTTTATTGAGGCGACAGGACCAACAAAAATAATGAATTACCTCCAAGAGATGAGCTTGTTCTCCACTTGCTAATATGAATTCCAATTCCATTCATTTCACACTTTAGCATACAGAACTACTATTGACCGGTTCCTTAATCTACTTTCAGGTCTTGAAAAAATCTACCCCGTGAACGCAATAAGCTTTCATTCCGTATACAATACCTTCGCAACTGGAGGTTCAGATGGCTACGTAAACATCTGGGACGGGTTCAACAAGAAACGTCTTTGCCAGTTCCATCGATACAATACGGCTGTTTCGTCTCTAAGCTTTTCACATGACGGGTCGGCTCTGGCCATTGCTTGCTCTCAACTTGACGAAAGCCAGATTGAGGATCCTAAACCTGATGATACTATTTACATTAGATACGTGACGGATCAGGAGACAAAGCCTAAATGAGAAGTGGATAAGACCAGGTGGTTTGTGTTATAATATGGCTCTTAAAAAAAGTTTCGTGTGCTGTAGATCAGTCAATTTATTTTGTATGTAATTTTAAGTTGCATAATTACTTACAGTAGCTTTATTTATTACTAACTAGCTGTTACCCGTGACTACGTTCGCGTAGAATTTATATACTTCCCTATTGGAATCGGATATTGTTCAATTATTTTTTTTTTTAAAAAAATCAGCTATCTGCCACTGAAAGTCCTTTCAAAATCGGTCCAGACGTTTCAGAGATTTGCCAGAACAAACAGACGGACAAAAATTAAAAAAAAAATGTAAGTACTGTACATACAGATTTTTTTATTAATGATTAGATTGACATGTACCGTCATTTTCTCTAAGTAATAACTGTTAAGATTGATGTAATTATGCAACTTAAAACTCAGTATTTCACTTCTTTTCGAAGAAGCCGCTTATGTCCAGCAGTGGACTGTTAGAAGCTAATGATGCTACAACCATTTGATATGCTCTACGAACTATGCAGCTATGTAAGCTAATCTATCACTTGCTCTTATTTTTACAATCAGTTTCTAAAGTTATATAATTATTAGTAGCTGACCCATAAAACCTCATATGCGTCTCCCATTACCCTTAGCGTGATGTTTTAAAGTGTGTATAAATGTCTTTAAAATGAAAAAGGTTATAGTGAGCTAACCTCAAAAAATGACAACTTTTCAAGGGAAACAATTCTGTCATAAATTATTATTGCGAAATTTAAGCACGCAACGGAAATAATTTCTCACCATTTTTACAACATTACCCATTGATACTTCGCTGCTTTTCGTCTCAGTTTGATGATATATAGCCTTCCTCGATGACAACTATCTAACACTGACAGAATTTTTCAAATCGGACCAGTATTTCCTGAGCACGTTCAACCACACAAATTCTTCTTTATGATATTAGTATAGATAGAATTTAATGAAACACAAAATAAAGTTACCGTTGAGAACCACCACCACTTATGCGCCGCTGGCCGGTGATACCACAGCCTCACAGAAAACCGGAGTGAAGCAAATCTTTGGTTATTTTCTAACGAATTGGTGAGGTTACCAGAAACGTAAATCTTCTGCCCTAGTTTAAAAGGGTTCCATTGAAAGGTCGGTGACGTACTTGTGATTCTAAGTTGTTGGTGTTTGTGGGCAGCGGTGGTCACTTACCATCAGCTGGCATATCTGCTTGTTTATCCCCTGAATCATGTAAAAACAAGGCTGATAACCACGTGTGGTGATGGATTCAGAATACAGAATTTCATCACCCCTACTTATTCCATGGATGTCGTAAGAGCCGACTAAGGGACACCCTAAGCAGGACTACATACCAAACAAATAATCAAATACAAACTTTACCCACCCGTCTGGCCAGAGTGGTAGTAGGTCAAGACCATGCTAAGGAGAAGCCTGTGGCGACATCCACATATAGCGCAAATAAAAAAACATATTACAGCGCCATCTAGCAAAGACACATCGAACTACAGAGCAACTACTAATCCTGTATCGCGAAATAGAGATTCTCGTGGCGATTAGAATATACACGACTTCTCAACATTAACCGTTGGGTCGTTGCCTGCCAGGTATAGTTACCTGGCCTGGTCGGAGGATCCTTTGTGTCGGAGAGACATGACACCCGTCCCTCCACAGGCCTATGCCCAGCTGTGGACTGTTGATGATGATGATAACCACGACAATATGTTAAGTATATTAAATAGGTACTGTTTAGTTATACGGGTCTTTGTCATTGTACATGAAATTACTGTCAGGGGATTTTATGTTATCAGAGAAAATGTAAAAATAAGCATTTATGACGTCACAAACCGTATTTTAAATAAATTCATATATATGTTAAATTGACTTGATGTTGTCCTACCATTATTGTTGGTACTTTATGGTACCAACATGTACTAGTATAGTTTATAGGAAGAAGTGTTCGTGTTGTATATAGCAATATTCTCAATAGTAGGGACGTATTCGAGCCATAATTATATGCAAACTGCTGGGTAACTCAAATGATCTTGCAAAATGCTGCAATTAGTATAAATTTTAGTTTTTAATACATTAATAATAAATATATATTTAAGATTCATGATTGTTTCTTTTATTTTACCTGACTACTAATGTAATATTTTTATATATGTATATGTGTGGTTATCCCTCACGGGGTGTCCTAGGTGAGCGACGAACACGACACGACGCGACGCTGCAAACGCGACGAATGCGATCAACACAACGGCACGCCGTACTTGCGTCCTATGTGAGTCCACGGTGGCAGTCCACGGTGAAACGTGACGTAACGTGTACTTGTTTTATGGGCGAATAGACATGACACTGGTTGATTCAGAAGTGTTGATCATTAAAGTCATCTGTTTATGGTAATCAAATTGAGATTTAAAAGCAGCGAAAATGTAATCAAAGGTAGACGGTAACACTACAATATTGTTTGAACAATCGAATAGTACTCACCAAATACCTTTATTTGTAAAAATAATGTGTTTGTTTTTTTTCTGTGTTTTTTAATATATTTGAAGTGAAACTTCTTTATCGGGGTTGGAAAAAAATTTAGTGTAACATTTTTTCCTTACGCGTCACATTTTTTCGTTACGCGCCATCTTTTTCTTATCCATACCACGCGTGATTCGAAGTATACTTACTCCAGCGGAGTAGGGATTGGCAAATGTCTCCAATGTATTTTGCGGCTCGTTTTGAGTAGTTACATTTTTGAAATCCAGGTGGCGATTGCATCGACTTCGGACGGGTTTAAATTATTTTTTTGAAAAATAACGTCATAAAGAAGTTTCACTTCTTACGAGTGTACCACTAGTACACGCACACATTTTTTTTAAAGGTCTGCTTTTTTAAATATGAACTTTCAAACAAAACTGTTTTGTACTTCTAGATTCTTACACATAGACAATTGTCACATTTAGCATCACGTCTCATTGCATCGTGTTGTGTCGCGGCGTACTCGTAGCTCACTTAGGACACGTTAGGCAAAGTAGGTACGTGCTTAGAGATGCGAAGTTACAAGAGTGCGCGTGCGTGTAAAATATTTAACTTAAATAAAATGCCTAACATAAAAATAATTGACAGTAAGTAAGCACAACACAACATAGGAGTAAATGATTCTCTCAAAAGAATGACATACAGAGTTTATGTTACGCAATTGGTACTATTTCTTAGCTTTACGACTTTGGAGGTGGTGAGTAGGACAACCAGGGTTTCGTTTCTGCAGTAAACTCACATTCTCACAACTGGGACATCCCATGTCGACTGTCGTCGGATTAGGTTCTTGTGTTCAAGCAGCAATGTGTTGTGTTGCTTTCTTATTTCAAGTATCATATAAATTGTACATAAATTATTAAAACTAGCTCAATAATTTGCGTAGATTTCCCACCAAAAACTTACGGTTCTTAGTCAACCTCAGCTGCAACTGCTTCACCTGCTAAGCGACGAAAGAGGTTTTCGCAAATGAAACATTACAACTAGAGACAATAGACTCACCACCAATTACGTGGGATGAAAACACTGGCGAAAAGTGGGCGTTTAATATGCCTGTGCCTACCATAATGGGGGAGCAGGGGTGATTTTATGTATGTATGTAGTTAACTAATTCCACAAGAACGAGGGCCTCACTAAGAACTGTTCGTCCTGAGTCTCGCCATCTACCCACTTAGGACGTCATGTCAGAACATTGAGGCCAGTATGTATACAAAAAAAACGTAGTTGCCACATTAACAGTTGTAATAAAGGTTATTCTATAAGTTATATCAATATATGGGGGTTTGGGAGTTTCTATGTTTGTGTACTCCACAATATATTTTTATCTGATGCATCTACCACTTGAATGGTTAAATTAAACACAGTATAAACTTAATAGAAATTTACTGTTCAGGTGGTACCAATATTCCCAGTATTTGTCTCCAAGGAGATAAGTTACACGCTTGTAGTCGCTTTGTTAATCCGAGTCTACTTGACATTCTTTTGTGTGTCCAACTCTGTGTATAAAAAACGGCGTCGTCAAAAACAGTGTTGCCACATGAACGCTACAGGGGTTACCCAGTTCGTTGCACTACACAGTGCATCGGTGCGGGTGGAGGCTCTGACCGTCGAAAATAAGGCGCACCTCTGGCATCCCCACTGAGCGTTGGCGGGCAGAACATATGTAGAACTTTATTGGTCGGAGGAAGCAACATATTCATTGGCCGGTACTCCCCCATGAAATTTAAAGGTTAATGGCGTAGGGCCGCCCGTCAAATCGCGATGCCTGTTGTTAGTATCGAATAGTGTTGTTAGTATCGAGTAGTGTTGTTAGTATCGATTAGTGCTACGTACTGGTACCGTGGAGGTGCTCCAGCTTCTAGTGGGCAGGGTGGCGGAACAAGGCAAGGCGGTGTTTCTGAGTACGTCTGCTTAGGGAAGTTTCTACCACCATCCATAACACACTCCATGGCTGGTAGCAACAGATGTTATGCTGTGGTCGCATCCTTTTACGAGGACGAAATTTCGCGAGAGGCGAAGAAGGTCTCCAGGGAGTCACAGGTGTTCCTGTCAACGCCTAATGCCACTTTGAATATGTGTGCGTGCGTGATTTAATAAATAAACTCAATTTCTTCTTTAGCAAAGTTCACTATTAATCAGGGAAGCACCATAGACATAAAACTTAATTAATTAAATAATTAATTACTTATAACTTATTTTACATAGCTCAGATTTCCAATATGGTTGGAGTAAAAAATTGAGTTCATATGGACGATAATGGTTTTTTTTTCTAGTTAGAAGTATATGATAACGATGAGCCACTTAAGAAGTTAAGATTTTGGCATAGTCAGTTTCTAATAATAAATCACTCAACTCAACATAACAGTATTTATTAAAAAAACATGATAATCTGTTTAACTTCTATAGGGTAGATATCTTGGAACGCCAGACCGAGTGTAATAGCAACATGTTAAATATCCATGACTAATGTGTTGCAACTTGGTCTTTTAAGGACTGCTAATCAACTTTAAAAAAAAGATGTATTTATTTTCCAGGACACTATAAGCATAGAACAAAATATCCAATTAGACGTCGTCAGCTAAGAAAAATTAAAGCGATATCCGTGTACACAGCTGTCACTTTCATCGCCTATCAAATCGTTATGTCAGCCGAAAGACGTCCACTGCTGAACAAAGTCCTTCATTAAGGTTCACCACAACAATGTCACAGTTTCACTAATTGCGTTAATGTACAAATATCATTCATTATCGCTAATCAAAAGCGTTGATAGTCCCAAGCTAAAAATAGGTCTCTCCTCAGAAAGGAATTTGGCCTACTGTACCATGTTTTCTAGACGGGTAGGTATAAGCTTTGATTCAAGCTTTCCTTCTCTTTGTAGTGCTACTGTTCTGTTTGCTCCCTTAGCCGGCTCTTACGAAATCCACGGGACGAATAGATCTTAGAATTTTAATCCGTCACCATATGGACAACTTAACATCAAAATATTACAAATATCATTGGCTTGGTTTTATGAAAGAATGTTCAGTGTGGACGGAGCGGGTGTCATATCCCTCCAACACAAAGGGAGGATCCTCCGACCAGGCGAGGTGATCATGCCTGGCGGGCCACGGCCCCCCGTTTGATGTTGGGATGTTGTATATATGCTAACTTGCCACGCGAATCTCTATATCGCGATACAGGACTAGCAGTTGCATTATAGTTATTACATTCATACGTTTCGTTTATACTTCGTAGTTCGATGTATCTTCGCTAGATGGGGCCGTTGTATATCTTTCCTTGTGCTGTAATGTTGAAGTCACCACATTCAGTTTTGATATTCTTACTATCGGAGTATAATTACAAATCTAATCAACAAGACTAATCTACAGGGGTTGGTTTTGATGCAGTAATCTTAAGCGCTTATATCGATAGAAGCAGCTTATGGTTTCTTAAATTTAAAATTGCGTTTATTTATCTTCTTAGCCTAATCTTTTTATTTATTATTTATTTATTAAAAACCAACAGCGTAATAATTAATAACATTCACAGATAGTATGTTTAATAACTGGTTTACCTGGTTAATTACAAATTATGTATCCAGCATGCGAACATGACATGTGAGAACATGAAATATTACTTAAGTCTAGAATAAATATAGCACATATATAGTTAATTATTTACACTGTCCACTCAAAACGTTATAAATTTAAAATACTTGTAATTTTTTTGAACATGAGAAGATATCAGCTTATTGGAAAAAATATAATATACATAAGTACGCGAAATACGAAGTTTTTTGAGTAATTAGTCGCATGTCGAGGTATATGAAGCATGGACGTACATTGGGTTTATTACGTAATATCGTCTATAAATCTAAATATCGTCGTCTAGTTTAGAGGATCTGATCATTCCCATAATTAGTATGGTCTGGTTTGAGTAGACGTAAGAGATAATTTAACTTATAGTTGCCAGTAAACACAGTTTACTTTAATTTTTTCACCGTCCAGTTGTTTTTAGGATCATACATGGCAATCGCAGCTAATAGAACAAGTGTATCCAACTTTAAACCAAGACGTTTTACAAGGATTTCATGGTGTAGTAATCTGAGTCTCCGTCTTTCGTTTATTTTATATTATGTATAATTTAGTAGTGAATAGGTACCTAAATTTCGCGCCAACAGAACTCGAGGAATGACGTCCCTTTTACACGTGTAAAAGACTCTATGTTATGTTTTGAGTCATTAAAAGCAGAAACATGAAATGTGATGATGATGACACACCTTCGCCTTTGTGTCCACAGCAAAGATAGGTATTTATCATAAAAGTAAGTGCTAAGGAATGTGCACGCCATATAAGTGCATATTAAAAGCATACTGCAGTGCTTTGAATTAACACATTCGCGAATACACAAGACGTGTGGGTCCGCAGTGTTTCGCAATTAAAATTCAAGCTCATGAAAGCAGCTCTTTGGATATCATATCAATCTTTATACTTGGTACGTCAAGGTTTATTTTTGAATGTTGTGATAGATGGTAAGCATGAAAGCTTGGCCGGTCCAAATTGGCGGTCAAACAAAGCTAATGTTTGCGACCACCTAAAGGTTTCTTAGAAGAAGTTATTATAAAAGCAGGCTCTAAACGAGTGTTCAGTGTTTGTCGAACAACTTTACTGCAGTTGTAATTATGTTCTAGTATTGTACAGACAGTTGTTAATTGAGGAAGTGTGTACCTAATAAGTCTCAAGCGTCTAATGTTAGTTTAAGCCATAGATTTCCTACCAAACGCACTGTTAATATTAAATGATGTGTGTAGCTTATGATTAACTAGTGGGCTTGATTGTCTCACTAATTAGAAACTGGTGAAGAAACTGACGAGAGAATGTGTAGGTAAATAAAATGAAAATTAATGTCTTCGCATAGTGGAAGTCGTAAAGCTTGTTGGTCTGTAAAATATAGGTACCGCAAGTTACTACTAAAAAATTAAGTTTTTTATTTTAAAAGTAGGCTGAGACTGTTTTAAAATATGTTTTTCGATTATTATATGACAAACATGCAAAATGTTAATGTGTATCTATCAATTGTGTACTGGTTCCTCAAAGGCCGGGAACGTGTTACTCTTGACTTGTAGGCGTTCATGGGCGGCTGTAGTCACTTATCCCCTCTATCATAAAAAAAACTGTTTTAAATTTAATCATCTTTTCTATTTATCTATTTCGTCTTTTAGTTAGACGATCGTGTAAAGCGACATAGGGATTGGAAATTGCCTTTACAAACAAAATTTAAAGTTTGAGTTGCAGTTTGCCATTTCTGGCTAAAATGGATATCAGTGTGACTTGTTAGACTGTATAATATTTTTTCACATTCAATGTGTTTTATAGTACAATTATGTTTTAAAGGCGGTAGAGTAATGGACAAAGTATTGGTCTTGCAACTAGAAAATACAAAAATATATAGGTACCTACGTACCTGTACTCTATTTTAAAAGGTCATTCTATATTTAAGATACAAATCCTAAAAGTTTTAGTAATTTGTGTTTTCTTTTTTTCATTCATTTTTTAATTCGTAACGACCACAACGCAATTTAAATTTTTGACTTAATGAAAATAAAATGAAGTAGTCAAGTATCTAATTAAATTAACATCTGACACCTGCGTCCGTCCAACAATCTGTCAGATATTTCATTGTGAAAAAAAACAAAATGACTGCCATCTTCTTGTCTATGTCTAATATGGTCAGTATTAGTGATTTGATGGCGTAATGTGACAGCCGCGCCCATTCGCGCGAAAACATTACGGTACCGTGATTTATTCCACTTTATTTATCTGCGTTGAGGTCAGGCACCGGTGGCATCAGTCCAGCCGATAGACTGAGAATGTAATCGAACGCTCGTCGCTATTACCTTTGTCAAGATTCTTATGAATGAATAATAGGTAGGCATATGGCATAAACCGATTGAAACAACGTATTACAGCCGGGCAGGATAACACCATCTTGAGAAGTATTTCCACTGTAAAGAAATACACATATACCTACACACACTTTTACACATTAAAAATCTGAAGCAATGTTTTTTTTTAATTAGTTGTGCTCGAAAATGTGGCATAAAGGACAGGAAGGTGCTTATATTTATATGCTGTTGCCTGGAACAAAGAATGAGAGTATGTATATCTCAAAAATTATGGAATTCGTGTTCCATGCAGGCCCTGATTTCGTTAAATCGTATTAAGAATCATAAATGTCTGCTACCACCATGTATAATTCTATATTCATTAAAAGAAGTTTGACGTACCACAGTTACGTAGTAAGCTTACGGCGCGTGCGTGGGCGGCCGACCTGTGACTCCGATGAAGATGGGCGAGGCTCGCTCCGTATCTAGTACATACGAGTACATAGATCACAGATAACAATAGATATTTCAAAACTGTGCGTGCCTGTAAATATCAACTGGATAACGTAATGGCATGAGTATTGTATAAATTAAACAGTGAAAGTAAAAATTATGTAAAACAGAGCGAATCTTATACATGAAAGTGACTTAAATAGAATTTGTGGACAAAAGTCTTCGACATGGAGAATGCTAGATGAAAAGTGTCATTTAGAAAGTTATCGAAGTATAAGCTCATGGGTTCTCTCAACTCATTAACCTTCAAGGTCTTAAAGCAGGCTTTTAAAGATCAAATTAATATACACAGCAACATTAGCAGTTCGAAAAGGCACTTACACTGTGAGTAACAAACAAAATGGTGGTAAAACTTCACAAACCCCAATCTTAACATTAAACGTATGTTTTTATTCAACTACGCCACGAGTCGTAATGTTTTTAGAGGGTTATTCATAGACATTCACAACCCATGATTTGTTTCGTACACTCTGTAGCGTAAACAGTTTGATGGACGTATACGACATGCCATTTGATGTGTTGTTAGATTAATTATTATTATTACACAATAATATTGGTCTAATTGTGAGAGGGACACTGGGTACATAAAAATTACAAGACTAAAAATCGTTGGTTTGTGTATTTGAAGTACTTTCAAATGCTTCGGTACTACAGTGGTAACGTGTGCGACTGCTGTACTTGAGGTATTGTGTTTATTCCCGAGTCGGAGTTTGGGTGTCTTCTATATGTCATCGTCATCATCAACAGCCTTTTACAGTCCACTGTTGGACATAGACCTCTTCTTAGCAAGGAGGTTTTGGTCTACTATACCACGCTGGCCAGACGGGTTGGGATAAGGTGTCTGTCCGTGTGGTGACGGATTAAGAATACATTACCAACCCTATTCATCCCGTGGGTGTCGTAAAAGGTGACTAAGTGAACAAAATATGCAAGACAACTTCATTACAAAGAGAAGGAAAACTTCTATACGTAATATGTGTATATTTACAAAACAAGTATTTATGTATTTGTATCAGTTATCCAGAACATATAACATAGAAAACGGTGTGACGACCTCAAAAACCACTACGTTGACCGTGCAGTCGATTTTAGTAAGGAAAATCAATTTAATTTGAGTTTAAGGAAGACGATAACAACATAATGATTGAATATGTTGATATTGTACTTAAAACTAGGAAACATAAAAGAAGTGTGTGCGTAATATGTGTTGTTTGAATGTGTTATTAACAGTTTACAACGGGCGAGGTCGTATTGCCTCTCAATGAAAAGTTATGGTCTCTACGTAGCATCTGGACTCTTTTTGCTCAATTTTTTGTTATTGGATATATTTGTGGAGGGACGGGGTGTCATGACCCTCCGACACAAAGTGAGGAGGAGGAGGAGGAAGGCGAAGTGATCATGACTGCCGGGCCACGGCCCAACGATTGATGTTGGGATGTTGTATATATGCTAATTTGCCACGCGAATCTCTTTTTCGCGATACAGGATTAGTAATTGCTTTGTCGCTCATTATTAGCATTCGTAGTTCGATGTATCTTCGCTATTCGTAGTTCGACGTATCTTCGCTAGATGGCGCTGTTGTATATTTTTGTTTCTGCTCAATGTGGAAGTCACCATATTCTTTAAAGAAAGTAGAAAGTTAAAAGTTTTACTCAGACTATTTTCCGTCCAGTTTACAGTCCTTTTTAAGTAGGGAAGTTTTCTGTCCCTCCGGTATTAGACATAATATTAGCGTTTCCGTTTGCCCAATCAGTCTGTATTACAATGTATCAAAGAAATGAATTCACCTGGCTGCTTCTATCTTGGATCTAAACATGTAGGTAAAATAAATTTTGCATATTTTTTAATGGGGTTACAACAAATTCCTAAGACTTTTGAATTGTCTAACTAATATGTAAATAAACTACATGTACGTTTATTCTATCAATATATAAACCTCTTTCGCCATTTCCTCTTAAGGTTAGACCAGAATAGCATACCAGTAGAGTTCATCCATTGATCTCGGAAGGACATTCTCACAATTACAAGCTCGTTTTCTTAATTATTTCACCTCCCACGCCTCAAGTTATCACGTAATGTAGGGGTTAGCGCTATTTTAATGAAGATAAACTAATACCATAGCGCATTTATTTGCTTAATAGCTTTCAATTAACATGTAAGTCGGTGACTGCAGCCTCTGGAGTGGCGGGAATGCAATAATCGTATGTAAACAAGGTAAATGGCCCATCTTGTGGATATATTGTAATGATACAGAACGAGATAGCCGATATGGCTGGGTGATGTGGAATTTTAGGTTTAGAACAGGTGTTGAGGACTTTTTAATCGAGTGTGTTTTATTTGTAAGTAGTAAATAGCTGTGGCTTTTGCGAAATAGGCATAAGAAGGTAAAGTTATTATGTTTTATATGCTTTGAGATTAATTACTTAGGTGCCAAACTTAAAGATTTTTGTTAAGTTTTAAACAAAAAAAAACGTCTCATGTCAAAATTACAACAGCAATTTGAAGACAGTCGAATTTATTTTTAATCAAGTTGTGTCCATATTTACGTATCCATTTCCAGAAGCTAATCTCAAAAAAAAGTTAGCAAAGCACAAGTGAAAAACTAGCTTAACACCGGTATTCTGCGAGACCGTTGTATAGGGTGGGCCAAGAATTCATTAACATTTGAATCTAACATCCCGTGCAAACATGTTACAGTAGTTCTTGGGACAGATGCTACTGGAATTTACTGACTACAATCGTAACAAATGGTTTTAATAAGATGGAGCCACTTGTCACATATCCAATGAGTCCCTGCCGGTGGTCAAAAACGTTTCCGGAAATACTGATTGCCAGACGAGGTGACATTCCATGGCCACCCAGAAGTCCAGATTTATCATTTAACAGTTATTTGAAGAATAGTGTCTACGTCAATAAACCAAACACACTACGTCAACTAAAGGAAAAAATCAGCGAAGAAATGTCGGCAATCCCGTGGTCTCTTTGTCCACGAGTATTCGAAAATTTCGGTGCTCACTTAGAAGAGTGCAAACGTCGAAGCGGTGGTCACTTGGACGATGTAATTTTAAAAATTAAATTCTAACTAATTAACTTTCTTGTAAATAAATAATTTTTATAATATACCAAATGATTTTTAATACGATTTTTCAAATTTTTATTATTTCGTGGCCCACCTTATATTAGTGAGGTCAACTTGAAGCTTACATCTTCAAGTTTGCAATAATTAATTCTTCAAGTTTTCTAAATTGAAAGCATCTTACGTTTCGCAAGAACTATGCCATTCAAAACTGCACTCTGTAAATTAAAAAGTACTTGAGTAGATCAATGAGAACAAATTACAATAATTCTTAATACAAACAGGTACGTTCCTACCGCGCGCTGTCATCACTTGAAGCATCACTGAATGTTATTGTAACATCATAAATTATCTCACATCCAGAGACACTGCTAGAGTCGAGACAAAAACAACAATGGCTCATAACTCGAGTGAGTAGAGTGACCAACATTTGAGTTCACTATTCTTCTTCTGATTTTCTTTCAAATATATCTGCTGCATAAAATAATAGGCTAAATCCTTCTTTCTAAGAAGAAGCCTATGCCCAGCTGTGGACTATGAAATACTGTTAATGATTGATGATAATAAAATGATGTTCAGGAATTAATAACAAGACTTCTTTTTTGCGCTTTGAATGTTATCATCGATTCTTACCATAACTAAGCACAATGTCACCACTATATATCACCTGACGAGCGAATTTCGAGTGCTTGATTGCTTTTACATTATTTTTATATCACATATTATTTAAAAATTATAGCATCGTAGTTTCAGCTTTCTATACTTTTCCTGTCAATATTAAGTATTACAAAAACTCATATGTACTTGTACTGTATTTGTTTCAATAAAAAAGACATCAAGAGTTTTCTGCACTTATATAATAGTTAGATAATAGTTAAAATGTATTATTTACTTACTATGATATATTTACTACCAATAAGACTAGAAACAATTTTTAATCGACAATCATAAAATTCAGTATACAGTTAATAATAGTTTCACTTACACATTTAAAAAAACAAATTAAAAATAAACCAATTCTAATGATTACTCTCTAATTGTAGGAATTAATAATATCAGTGTACATAATTACGTAGAACTTATTATCTTAATAAAAACAAATTGATCGTCACTCTATCAAGCTCAGTCGAGTCCAGTCATCGCGTCTGGGAATCGCACTTATTACTTGGATGATCTCGAAAACACTTGTGAATCTCGAAACACAGGCCGATGTCGAATCAGCCACTCGTCCAGCTTTCCCACCTCTTAGCTGAGTGCCCTCCATCTGTGAATATCTAATGAACACTCCACTACACAAATACGATAACAATTGTTTTATACGAGAACACTTTCACGTGTGGGCGTGCGTACACAGGAAAGGATTGAACTCGTTGAGTGTCTTTGGTGATTCATTGCGAGAGTTTTTGAGAATTAGTCTTTAAAGATGACATGGTTATATAACAGAGCTCAAGGCTTTCTGTTCATTATCGTTTCATAATTACCGTTTGAACATTTGTAGCTTACATAGGTAGATTTTATTCTCTGTACGTTCCGCTGCAAGGTGCTTGGCTTGGTGCCCGCGCCGCCTTTCGTTCAAACCGAAAGTGCAGGATTATATTTTGAAAATACTAGTTTATCAGATTTATCACAATTATAATACTTCTATATTATATATGTCTTTTTGTGCGCACAGATATTTCTTTATATGTATCTACGTCTCTTGTTTCTTACTAATTTGTATTTTTTTTCTCCCTCTTTAATCTTATATAATTGCCTGTAAGAGATTGCCAACGGGCGATAAGGCCGCCACTTGTACTTCCTTAGCTTTAGTTACCACTAGATATATTATTATTATACTTAGTCACTCATTCTTGCATCACCCTAAAGTCGACTTGTAGATAATGCGCATGTGTGACATTAAATTGACTATTGTATGATTTAAATTATGTATAACTTATCGCATACAGTAAAAAAAAGATATTGATTTAATTCATCTGACATCTAGTGATGCTATCTATAATTCAAGTGAGTGCTATTTATTCATTAATGTTACCATAAATTACTAAACGAACATTTCACATACTTAAACATTTCCCGTTGTATCCCAACAATAAAGTACTTTCTCACATCGAATGACAAATAGCGAGTGAATTAATACCGACTTGCTTTTGTACGAATATATCAAATGCTGAGCAGTGTACGGCAGGTTCTTCATGCACCACAACATTCGAACTTTCGTTACTTAATTTTTCATTCTTATAACAAGGGATTAAAGTTAATTTTCCATTTTTTCATCGATAACTCTAAATCAAATCTGGAGTGTGATATACAAAGATAAGTTCACAGTTTTTGAATCTTATGTGTATAGTTCGAAGGGTTGAAATGCATTGTAGTTGTGAAAATAATTGTTTTGTTGTGTTAAATGTACGCGGCGTTGGAGGATGCTATTGCTCAGTGTCTTCGGCAGTGTGTAGGGATGGGCGATTATTGCACGTATTACTTTACTATGAATCTTATATTCTATGGTTTTACTGAAAATTAACCTTTTGTTGTTGTTTTCTAGAAAAGTTAAAATCAAATTTTAAAATTGATATATGAGCAATTTATGTAGTGTTTGATGGATGTCATAAATACAGTGATAGGGTCATTTATGTGTATTAAATAATTAGCATAATGACTTTTGTCAGTAAAATTAACTTGGTATACTACGTAAATCATACATGCGTACACTTGTGGCTGTATGAAGGGGTAGGTAAGAGCGTATTACACGTCTATTGCTGTCAACCAAACACTAATGGGATTGGTTTGAAAAATTGCGAGTTAATTCAGAATGAAAAATAGGTTAAAAGTCAAATCAATAAAAGGAAAAGGATTTTGCTTTAACGAATGGACTGAAGCTTTTCTTCTAAGGAATATTATGATTTTAGAAGTAGATACTTAACCCATTGGGTACCAAAGTATACGCGGATATATTTAAGAAGTTTTGATTACCTGCTCTCGAAGTGTTAATATATACTGATACGGTATCGGTACATCCCTATGTTGTTCGCTGAGGGTGTCCAGCGGACAAATGCGCGGGAAATATTACAAGTGTGCATATTACAACCGTGTGCAGTCGGAGGTTAATAGTCTCAATAATTTGACATATTGGGTGGTCGCCCCAGCGTGCAGTGCGTTACATTAATAAGCTATTTGATACGTTGTAATTACATATTTGTGATATATCGACACTATTTGTATACGATGTTGCTTTAGTCACGTCCAAAATGTTGTGTTATTTACTTTGATAACTTTAGTCTTCGTTAGTTAATTCTCTAGGTAGTAGAGCCACGCTGATTTTAGCACGAGCGGGCCGGCTGGACCAGAGCAGTATTGCCCTTTCACAGAAGACCAACCTAAAGCGCTAACTTCCGTGTTGTCGTGTTTCGTTGGTGAATGTGAGACGTCACCAAACGGGGTGTGAGAAAGCATGTCACAAGGCCTCCATGGTGTGGGTCACCATATTGCATTGTCTGCATTTATAATGGAGCATGGTGATCACAACTCTTGGATTCTATTCATGCTTTCCATCAGGCATTTTATTTTCTGTCAAAATGTCAATTTTGTATCAAAAATGTACTAAATATAAATTTGTTACGTCACTGTTTTAGACTACTCAATTGAACAACATATTTCAATGTTTACTTGATTTTAAATTCGTAATAGTAATAAAAAACTGTAATAATTATATATCCCGCGATGTTTATGATGGATTAGATATTTATGACACAGTTAACTACCATATTGAGTCCACGGACCGTCAAGATTATCACTTGAGACGCCATCGATGCCGACATGATATTACAGTCATGATCAGAATTTGTTATAATTCATTCATCACTCAATGAACGATAAATGCTGTAATAACAGATTAGTATTCGCAATTGTGTCAAAAGGAATATTTCTCACATAAATTAACTTATTATTTACATTAAAAAACTCGTTATTCCGAACGGGTAGCGATAAAGTAAACTACTGCGAGAAAACTGCACTAAACTAATACTGGTACAGTGTGGGCCCCGTAAGCATTTGAAAAAAGTCATATTAAAAGAACCATTTTATATATTATAAAAATATTGTTTGCAAGAAAGCAAATTTACTTTATAAGTGAGGAATTTATTTTTTAAAAAAATATGTCGTCTAAATGACCACCGTTTTGACGTTTGCACTCTTCTTATCGAGCACTAAAATTTTCGAATATTCGTCGGCAAAGAGACCGCGAGATCGCGGACATGAGTTTTTCTTTTAGTTGACGTAGTGTATTTAGTTTATTGGTGAAGACACGATAGATCTGGACATCTGGGTGGCCATGGAATGTCGTCTCGTCTGGAAATCAGCTTTTCCGGGAACATATCTTTGTCCACTGGCAAGGACTCATTGGATATGTGACAAGTGACTCCATCTTGTTGAAATCACATTTTATGATTGTAGCCAGCAAATTCCAGTAGCATCGGTCCCAAGAACTCGCGTAACAAGTTTGCGCGGGATGTTAGATTCAAAATGTTAACGAATTCTTGGCCCACCCTATATAAGTATTACATCTTTTAAGAATTGTAACTCTGAAGTCTTATTTATTAACGCAAGTTAAAGGCGAAATTACCTACTAATCAATCACTTATAAATTTTGCTAGGTTGGGTAATGTTATATTGTATAGTCCGTGTGGTGATGGATCAAGAACAACTGTCACCATCCATATTAATCCCGTGGGTGTCGTAAGAGACGACTAAAGGAGCAGATTACAGGACAACATCACTCCAAAGAGAAAGGAAAACTTGAAACAATCCGTCTGGCCAGCGTGGTACAGTAGGCCAAAATCTCCTGTTTTACATATGCTAATTGCCATGGGAATCTCTATTTCGCGAGACAGGATTAGTAGTTGTTTCGTAGTTCATTACATTCATACGTTTCGTTCATACTTCGTACTTCGATGTATCTTCGCTAGATGGCGCTGTTGTATACTTTTGTTTGTGCTGTAATGTGGAAGTCGTCACATCTTCTAAAACTAAGGCAATTCAGGTGTAACAAAGTCAGTGTCCGGGGTGGACATAGATAAGAGAACTTTATTTACCATGATTCTGATATAGGTACAATTCGTATCTCTTTCATAGTCATTAGGCTTCTTTAACACGATTATCAGTTACGGGTTTTTCTTAAGAGATCTTTCAGTACAGTGTTGGTCAGGCCAGTAAATGTCTATAGGCCCATAAGGAAGGCATTTAAAGGCTTTGATGAACGCACTCAGACCTCATAAACATTGTACATGTATTTACTCATTCGCTTTCAACATTCCCTTATTCAATTCGTGTGACTACATCTTATTTTGTCCATTTGGTGACAGATTAAAAAAAAAAGACCACTATAAAGAGAAAGACAGTTTGAAGCAATCCATAAGGTTTGTTGTTGGCGTCTGACGGCACAAATTGGCCAGCTGTGAGTCATAGACAAAAATCGCTGTGAAACATATCTTTCGTTACTTTTCTCTCCTCTTCTTTAATTCTGGGGGAGAAGAACAGTTGCAAGTGTTCAAATACCCTCAATTTGTTTTTTTAAATCATATTTTAAATTTCGAATATGAAAAGCACGTACTACACTGCCGAGACGGCAAAATATCAAGTCGAAATTACCGAACAGTGTACAAATACTACCGAACGCGCGACACAATTCTCCACTTTTCTTTGACACTAGACAATTTTAAAAATGTCGACACATAATCTTCCCAAGGCGATTTATTCTTTGTTTACTGTTACAATTAACACATTTTGAGATTAACAGTGGACCGTCACGTTCACGGAAGTCCGCATTAAGGTCAACCGTGAATTATTTTTAATTTTACAATATTTGTGTGCAAACAGTTAAAGTTTATTGAGCTTACGACTGTATAGAGGTGACATTTACCCCAATAGCGGTCATAAACAATCTGTGACATGTGAGCTCTAATTAGTTTTACAACACCGGTGACATCACTAGATTTCCGATATTGATGCTATAAAATATTAATTCAATTTGTGTGTTTATATTCCGGAGTCGTAGTTCTCTTATATTTGATAATAAAATTTCTGTAGTTCTTTTTTTAATAGTTTTATAGTTGTTTTTTTTTTAAAAAGAACCATGGAGTTTTGATAATTTTATGTGTATTAAATATTCCAAAATACGTTAGATTCGGTAAACAGCTGTCTAAATAACAATCGAAATTTCCTTGATGAGTACGTAATAGATCTAGTACTTACTTATATGCATATATCAGTATACATTAATAGTTAAATATGTTGCACTTGTAGTCTAAAGGACAATGGCAGGCATCTATGAGACTTTTGTACCGTCTTAGGTATTTACGCAAGGCGGTACAAAAGTTACATACAAGTCACAAAGGAAGGTACAAAAAAATAATCACAAATGAGTTCACAGTGGTGAGGTCATTCGACGCAAAATCGATTTAATTATTATAGAGTTTTTAATGTATTTTTTACTTAATTATTTTGTAATAACATCTGACACAATGTCATCTAGTTTCAAAGTAGGCATCCTAAGTTTGGAAAAGGTAGGAATGAATTTTATTGACAATACGAACGTTTAGTTATTGCAGTTGTTTAAAAAAACAACTTAAACAACAAGTTTTAAAAGAAATAAAATTCTTTAAGCAAAGTTTTAATTATATGATAATTACATGGAGATGATTCACGTTGTAAAGAGTAAAAAAATTATAATCATCCACCCATGTTGTTAGCGGTACAGGGTTTGCCATTCTTCTTTCTCTCCCAGTCACTTTGAAAGTTTTAAATAATGTATGCTTTTTATTCAGTCATTATATACTTTTGCCTCCACATTGACCGACATAAGGCATTTGGATATACTATATCCAGAAAAATTGTAAAGAAATGAAAAAAAAATTCTTTCACGTAAGCGAAGATGAAAAGATTTTAACTTGAAGTACCACAGTGTTAAACTATGATTATACACGTTGGCAGGATCTCTTTAAAAAAAAAAATAACAGACAACAGTATGATTTCACAGTAAAACTTAAAATACAAATACAAGTACAACAGTAAAATTTTTTTTCAATATGTCGTCACTTAAAAAATGTATAATCAGGGCTGTCTGACCCCCAATTTGGCAGTCAATGCTGTAACTAGATTACTGACAAACATACTTATATTTATGACACATCGAATGGTTTTTTAATAAATTTTTTTCAAATGTAACCTAATTATTGGCTCACTCTTTACAATATAAGGATTTATGTCATTGTAAATCCTAATAATAGGTTGTCCTGTGTGAAAAACGAACTCACGATCCATGGTTTAACAGTCAGTATTACTAATCACTGCCAGTCAAAGTTCAGTAAGGTATCAGTTTCTAACGGTTGCTTTGTTCAAGTTCAACAAAATATACATAAATAAATAGGGCCATTGAATATGCAGCATTATTTAAATCCATGTAACTATATCCCTAACATATCTTTGGCATGAGATCTATGTACTCACGGGAAAATAATTATTAGCTTCTATCAAGTACAAACACCAACTTCACACACCAACAACCTTTGACAGTCTACTGCTGGACATAGGTCTCTTCTTAGAAAGAAGGTTTTGACCCACTATTCCACGCTGGTCAGACGGGTTGGAGATATGCTTATATATCTGTTAAGGTATAATTACTGTAATACCTACATATTCTCTAGTGTGGGTCTGTTAGTTTTACCCGGGATTTTCTACCTCTTAATTGAGTTCTTTACTCAATACGAAATTTCTCAAATTATTTCAAAGCGGTTTTAGTTGGTTCGAATCTGATATAGTTATTTTATAATCTGGTATTTTTAAAATAGCGATCCAAAAGAAGTGTTTTTTAGCTTTCCATAGATTCATCGTGCAGGTGCTAGCTTCATCATGTGATTGAAGAATATTGTGTACGCTGGCTAGACAAGTTGATATAGAGTTTGTATCAAGCTTTCCTTCTCTATGCAGCGCTGTTGTCTTACGTAGTTCGCTCTCTTAACCAGATTAATCAATCACCACACAATATCTCACTCTAATCTCAATATCTGTGTATAAGCAGGGACCCACTGTCTATTTGTGTATCTGTATGTTACATTTTCACGTCTAACTCGTTTAAATGTTGCATGGAAATGGATTTAAATGTGTAAAACACACAAAGTTCACTTACGTTATAATAATATAGGTACAATAACTGGAAACTCATTAAATATATATGGATGAAGTTAAATTAATTACCACTTTGTTGCAAGTTTGAGACGATATGTCTAGACCTGGATTTAAAAAAGAAAGAGCTACAAGCCTAACAATTCTTATTATATAATGAATTCAAGAAGAATAAATAAAAGCATAAAAAAAAATAAGTTCGTTCCAGTTCTACCTAAGTCATTCTGGTTGAATCTACCAACAAACTATTTTTCCATGATAATTATGAATTAAATTAAATATGTTCAAACCTTTTCATTTAAATTTATCTGTTAAATAATACATGAAATAAACAAAATCAATAATATGAACATAATTTTAAATATTTTGCCTCCAATAAACATGCACACACTAGTCGTAAGATTGATCAGAATACAATACACGATATTTAAAAACCCGATTTTATGTAAAACAAGGTTTCAAGATAGAGAGACAAAAATTGAGTTAGTTCATTTTCAAAGTAAGTAAAATTTTATTGGGAA
Source organism: Hypercompe scribonia (assembly GCA_949316085.1). Classification (NCBI taxonomy): domain Eukaryota; kingdom Metazoa; phylum Arthropoda; class Insecta; order Lepidoptera; family Erebidae; genus Hypercompe; species Hypercompe scribonia. The sequence goes on from OX438983.1 coordinate 1,360,220, forward strand.
AGCTGAACTGTTGCGATCAACTTAAATTAGCTTTGAAATATTCTAATTGGTTTTTTAATATATCCAATAATTTTATATTTACAAAGTAACCTATGGATGTATTTGTGTATGTTCATCCAAAGTTTTAATTACATTGACAAAAAACGAGAGAGCTTTATGGTAGACATATAATGCGTGTACCATCTGACGGACAACTCTAGCGCCGCGCACTCATTGGAAAAATGAAATAACGCGCACTTCCTCAGTTTCCTGTTGCGAACTTCTATTTACATACTTCAAAAAATCATTTAAACAGATTTTTTAAATGAATAAACAATCTGTAAAACAAAGATATTCCTTTATATTTTTTTTAATTAATTATCAATTGCACGGACAGCGTGGTGATATTTATTTTAGTGTTCACCTCACTGCTTCCTACCTCCTTCCTCATGACTATGATTGCCATATTGTATAGCACTTTGTGTGATACATAAATTACTGTTCTCAGTCTAGGTGTTCTTTATGTCCGTTTTAAGTATGTCTAGAGTGTGAGATGTCTTCAAAAGAGACACATTTTGATCTCCATCATACAAGTACATTTTGCTGTATGTTAAAATGTCCTCATGATGATGTTGTTATCAGTGTCGATTTCAATGTATCATATCACTAGAATGGTATTTATTATTAATTCAACTGTATATTCTTTATAATTTATGTAAGACAAGTTTAGTGTTGCTTAAATTGATTGTTTTCCAATTCTAATTGGGCGCGATTAATTAATCAAGCTGATGGATTCAAGATCGAATTAAGTGAAAACTTGTTATTTAACAAAAATTGTGGACTCGAGATCGCTAAATGTCAAGGTACATTTATTAAACTTTGTTTTACATTGGCTTGTGTTGATATTATATTATATACATAGTTAATTACATCTATAAATCAATTGCCGACATTACTGTTTCTACAATTTATTTATCATTCGCATATTGCATTGGATTTGTATGTTCATATTTATAATTTATACATATATTCGTTTATTTCGACTATAAATAAATAATTTACCGTATTGTGTATATAGAGCCTTTAGATTTTTAAAAAAGAAAGGATAATAAGTTCTAAACACATGACTTTACATACATGGTCTTTGTGATATTAACTACTTAAATACTTTTTTTTAATTTGCCTACTGGAAAAAGACGGCATAATACTTTGTTGTAGTTATACAAGAAGCATTCCTGTCCGGGGTAGACAGAGACGATATAATACTATTTACTATTACCCTGGTAGTACATGCATGGCCACGTTTACTAAGTTACTTATTGTGCTATTTTCGAATATATTAGACAACATACAGTGCACCTAAACAAGATAGTTACGAGTATAGGCTGTTAGGTGTGTACCTGTGCCTGACCGAAGCCATGAATTATAAAATTAATTGACAGATGACTTTCCCGCCTATCTTATTTTATAATCATATATTAATAATTTATTTCTATAGGAATCCATAAGGAGGTGGATTACGTTGTTTATAGATAAAGTTGTTGTATAGTGTGGTTGCTTTTGTATTAATGTTTCTCTCTTAATTAGTGTAAGTGACTCAGTTCCCTTCTGATTAAGATTATATAAATAGATAAGTTAAAATAATAATTACCAAGTGTTTAAATGAAGAGTGTACTTACTTTATAAGTTACATTGCTGATCAAATGTGACGAAAACACGAAAAGGTCGATATTGTTTTTAAAAACTAATAACAAGTAATTTTATATTTAAATAAAACTGTATTCAAGTGTGAGTTTTGTCTACGAGTGATGATTCTTAAGACGTTATTACATATTTTAGTGGCTGAGAATCGAATGTTTTATTTGTCATAAAATATAAATGATGTTTCGAGTGTATATGATTATAATCTTAGGCAAATATATGTTAAAGAGCATATTTAGAAGTTTGGTAATGACGATTTATGTTGAAGCACAAGCTACTTATGGTTTAATCAGTTTTATAACGCCATCGCCGACGACATCGAACAAAGTAGACGTTTAATCTGTAGGTACGTAGTTAAGCGTCCAGCTATCAATATCAGAACATATTAAAAAATCACAAATATGAGAAGAAAAGATTTTTTTTTCGTATATTTTTCGTTCTATTTTCTTTTATGATTTAGTAAAATTGAGTAATCCTTTCTGGAAAAATATTGTTTCTTGGCCTTTCAATGTAATGAATTTGCAATTGCATTTTCTATTAGAAAAATCGGGCTCTAATTTTACTGATTTATTAGTGTTCTATAATTTTATTTATAGTTTTTCTTAAAAAGTAAACTGTTAGCGTTTTGTAACATTTACGTAGTTATCTTGATCCTTATATATCCAGATAACTACGTATTATGATGACGTTTTGTGAGGTTTTGTGACGTTTGTTGACGTGTTGAAAAATTATTAGTCAACTACAGTATGGGGTTCTTCAAGAAGGGGGTAAATAGGTTTCTGAAGGGTAGGCAACGCGCACGTGATGCCCCTGGTGCCGCAGGTGTCCATAGGCTGCGGTAACCGCTTACAATCAGGCGGGCCGTATGCTTGTTTGCCACCGTCGTGGTTTAAAAAAAAATATTTGAATATTACAATATCCTACACTTTGGAGCCCTCCTGAGGTACATGGCCCTAGGTATGTCATTAATATATATTTATACTCTTATATGTCAAGTGGCAAGATTTATGCATACCATACAATAAGATGTGGGAAGATCACAGTGTAAATGCATGTACAACAATGTTATACATTGTCTGCACTAATATCAGGTATAACATATTGTTGAGTATCTATTAAGATAGTTTCGCAAAGGGCTCGTAAATCTTACGTGTTATCAAAGTGTTGTGTGAGGAGGTAAAATGATAGATAGAGTTAATCAGGTTTTATGGAGTAACTTCATACCGAGGTAGCCGAACTGATGAGGGGTATATGTCGAGCAATTTGTGGTATGAATACTATAATGTAGCTTCGTTGTTTTTGTAATAACTTGTCAAGGGGTTTATTGGAAGTGTTCTGTGAACAAACTGAGCTTATTTACCCTTTTTAATTGTGTGCCTGTTACTTTTGAATGAGTTATTAAACTGCCTCGGTGACGCAGCGGTAGTGAATGTGACTGCTGTGCTTGAGGACTCGTGTTCGATTCCCAGGCCAGTCCAAATGTTTGTATGGTCTGCAAATATGTGTTTCGAAGTTTGGGTGTTTTCTATGTATTATATGTATGTATTTACAAAAAAAGTATCTAAGTATTCTACCAGTCGGTCTAGTTATCATAGCACAAGCTCTGCTTAGTCTAAAACTAGATGATGTTGTGTTTCAAATGTCTGATATATTTATTTATTTATAAATTACGTTCAATGATTATTTTTTTTAACTTTTTGTTGATGGTTTATGGTATGGTTTTTATTTTCGTGTTAAGTTTTGGTCACGTCTCTACAATTTATTCTTTAGAAGTTTAGATGATCGCTGTCCACCTATTACAGTCCTTAGCAATGATTATGGCTTCTATATCTGACAATCTGACATGAGATTTTACAATCTAATACTATTCTTTATTTTAGTAAGTTAGGTTATATTCGAATAAAAGGAAAGAAATTTATCCTACCAAATATGACTGCCTCGGTAGCGTAGCGGCAGTGAATGCGACTGTTGTGCTTGAGGTCTCGGGTTTGGTTCCCGGGGCGGACCAAATGTCTGTATGATCTGCAAATATTTGTTTCGAAGTTTTGGTGTTTTCTATGTATAATATGTATGTATTTATAAAAAAAAGCATACAAGAATTCTATCAGTCAGTCTCTTTCAGTATACTGTCATATCACAAGCTCTGCTTAGTTTGAAACTAGATGACGTTGTGTGTCAAATGTCCGAAATATTATTTATTTATTTAAACAGAATTATTTGTTCGAGATTTATATCTTAGTATCGTATTTCAATGTCTATCGCAGGACCCTTGTGACCATGTGTGACGACACTTCAACTACTTTCAAGAATTGTAACCAATTATTAAATTTATTCTTGAACTAAATATTTTATAAATATTTGTGTTTTTCTTTTCTTTTCTTTTCTTTTCTTCCTGACCGGTTGACCTCATATAAAATGTATCAATAAATTTTCCTAAGCCGTCTACGATCTACGGAGGCTTCCACATATAAGTCCAGCCAAGCGATAAAAACGATGACCCCACATATATTGTTGCAAATGTACCTGCAGATTAAATATTTTCAACACTACTGGTATGCGTACATACCTCCAATTTATTATTTTTTCTATATGGCTTATTATCTTCAGCGATCCTCGTAACAAGACCAACTTTTCAACTTCAACTAAGAACGTTGTAAATTGTACGCATTTATAGAGGCAGTACGCGCCCTGGGTGGCGGGTTATAACCAGCATAAATATGTCCTTACGAAGTATATTTGTAGACTTTATTGAGTCAGACATAAAGGTGTTTTTTATTTTCTACTGTAGGTATTAAGTGTAGTTTTATTCTGGTATATAAAAGTAAATTTCAGAAAGGATTATGGCTATTGTAAATCTATCTGTGTGCTAATGACGGCCACGCAGATTAGGTCGATGCTCGGTGTATATGTTTTTTTTACAATTTTATAACTCGATGCCTTGTTGTAGTGAAATTCTGGATGTTAGATATTCGTGTTCTTTTACTGCATGTCGTATAAGTGCGAGTGTAAAGTTGTAATTCGTTGGTGTAGGCGCAACTCAAAGTGTATTTCGGTGTCTTTGACGAGGCGATGTTTTATTGGAGTTCAGTCGCGTCCTGGCGCAGCTCAACAATTTTGCATTAAGTACAAGGTGTTGTCTATTTTATTGGCTACTATGCTTCATTATCATCATCATCAACAGCCTTTTATAGTCCACTGTTAGACATAGGCCTCTCCTTAGCAAGGAGGTTTTGGCCTACTATTCCGCGCTGGCCAGACGGGTTGGAAATATGCTTATATATCTGTTATAGTAGAATTACTGTAATGCCTACATATTCTCTACTGTGAGTCTGTAAGTTTTATCAGGGATTTCCTACCTCTGAATTGAGTTCTTTGCTCAATACGAAACTTCTAAAATTATTTCCAAGCGGTTTTAGTTGGTTCGATTCTGATATAGTTCTTCTATAATCTGGTATTTTTAAAGTAATAATCCGAAAGAAGTGTTTCTTAGCTTTCCATAGATTTATCGTGCAGGTGCCAGCTCCATCACGTGATTGAAGAACATTGCGTACGAAAGAGCCAAAAATTGCTACCTGACAGTAAGGATCTTAACATTTCTAGGAGTCCATCACTTGGCCAGAATACTTTAATTTAATTCACTCTGGAAGTATTAAAACTTAAACTATGTATTCAAATATAATAATTTTACAAAGGACTATTCAGGTTACGATTCATCACTTCTTTGAAATTTGTTTGTTGGTGGTTCTGTTCTGTGCTACCGCAAATTGTCAAATAAATCCGAAACAGAACAATATACATTATATATTATCAGACTAGATACTAAACAGCAGACCAATGTCTGATATTTAGTGACTGCTAAAGACATCACCTAGGGCCAGCACGGATGACGCTGTCGCTTTAGGTTCGCCTTCTGTGAGAGAGTAGTACTGCCCCGATCGAGCCGGCTCGTGGGTGCTGAAATCAGCGTGGCTCTACTACTTTGTACTGCGGGTATATATGTTTTCTATATATATTCATCTCTTTGCAAGATTTGCTTAACAAAATTTCAACAGACCTACAGAAAGCAATCAGAGTATACACCCATACACGAATTATGAATTTTATACGAACCTGCACACTTATATAACGCGTAAATCACTACACAGTCACCACAATACTTATCAGACAAATCTAACAAGCACCTTCTAACCTTTGGAGCACTTTCCTCGATCAACTTAACAGTCCCACCATAAAAATAAGAAAGCTCTTTAACACCACGTTTCCATATGACAATTTATCGGCATATTTGACCCACGTTCACAATAGCACCCACGCCATCATAAACCGTATACATTGAAAATCAATTTTTACAGCACCCAGACATTGAACCGGGAACAATAAAGTATATCTATGTGACACCGTGGTACCGTTATCGAAATAATTGAATTAACATAAAAACATAATGTTAACAGTAAGAGTTTTATATTTTGCTACCGGATAAGAGATTTTTGGTTTTATTGATGTATTGTTCTCGTCGTTTTCTAACACTAATGTAACAACGATGGTTTAAGACCCACCTGTTAGTTTCATAGTACCTATGCGCGATTAGTTTTAGTGATCTAGCTACGAAACGGGTCATCAGATATATGTAGGTTCTAATCAGGGAATTAGCAATAACAGCAGCAATAGCAAAAGTATTGAAAATTGCGTTAAAAACAGCATTTGCCATTCATTTTCGGAGTTTGGTTGTTTTCTATGTAAAATATGTATGTATTTACAAAAAAAAGTATATAAGTATTCCATCAATCAGTCTAGTTATCATAGCACAAGCTCTACTTAGTAGACGTTGTGTGTCAAATGTCCGAAATATTTATTTTATTTATAATTTCTTTACATAGTCTCTGTGCTAGATGTTGTCTTAAGATTTTATGCCTAAATGTAGCATAAAACACGCATAAAAAACTATATAAGTATTAAAAAGAGTTGTAGAGAGTAAAATCTATATTTACTATACCTAAAGCAGTATTAAAAACTCAATTCATTTATTAATATCTATTACAAATATTATTATATTTAACAATATTATTTGACTGCCTCGGTGACGCAGCGTAGACTGCGGTGCTTGAGGTCTCAGGTTCGATTCCTGGTTCAAATAATTGCATGATCTGCAAATATTTATTTCAAAGTTCAGAAACACTCAGATTCCTATGTTTTTATCGAAATTTTTATTTCTCTTTTAATCTCGGAATTTATTCTATCAGTCAATTTAGCTATCACAATACAAATTCTGCTTAGTTTTAAGCTAGATGTCGTTGTGTGTCGGATGTCCGAAGTATTTATTTATTTGTAACAAATATATTTTCAAAACAAATAATTAGGTTTGGACTCATACCACTGTTGTTGAACCATAAAAAATATACATACCTTGTATTAATAATGCATTATTGGAACGAAGTTCCTTACGGCAGGCTTGGAGGGGATAGGGATTTCGCTGCGGGACCGAACTAAAAAAAATGTGATAGTAAAACCGTAAGTGGAAAAAGTGCGTGGAATAAATCTGTGGAAAAAAGTGCGTGGAATAAAACCGTTAAATGAGACGTGCGCAGGCGCGAAAGCGCGTCATGTGTGCTATTTTATTATTTTAAGGAATTTATTATTTTATTTCCTAAAATACTGAATTTCCTAAATACTTTCTTGTACTTAAATAAAAACTAATCAGCAAAATTTAAGAGAAAAATCAAGAAAACCTACATAAAATTGAGCACGATTTTTTTTGCAAATTGTGTCGATTCCACATTATCCGAAGGAACTTCGTTCCTACCTGGTGTCCCACGACACCATTCATTTTTATTATAATAGATTTAACACAATGAATCTAGATTATTTATCGATGTAAACTTCGTATTAACTAAATTGATATTAATTTTGATGGAATCAATAAAAAATGTCTACTATTGGATTAAATATTAAAATGCCAAAAAAATGAATGAAAAAAGAACCAGCACGAGAATGTGTTCTGGGGAGCTTACTGTTTTTATGTTTTACCATTTTCTTGTAGACTCATTATCACTTCAAGCTGAATATCGTAACTTTTCACGATATATTGTCTTACTAACACATTTGTTATATTACATTTTACCATAGGGGTGTTATGTAGCTCAATTGATATTGCAAACGCGAATGTGAGCTTGTTTGTTGCGTCATCACACTTCAGCTGCTTAACTGTTCATTATTAAATTTGTAAATACATCTTGACTGTAGCATAAGCAGGTTACAGAAGAATATCTCTATATACAAACTTGGGAAAGCTTGTGTAGCTTAAACGATGTCTGCCAGGTGTTGTTTAAAATTGATGGTTATCCTGTGTTAGATTCGGTACTTACTCCTCACCGAGCACGCCAAAACCTGTTGTGTGGACAAAATTTCCGCGACACCGTGTCTTTATCGCAACACACAAAAGAGAGGACGATCGTGCGCCCTACTACACGGATCACCTTCCGTAAATTACCGAACACCATGTACTATGGTAAACTGATAATAACATTCATAGATAACAACCGGATACAAACGAAATGTCGTTGTTATAAAACTTATTTGTCCAAGGTTCAAAATAGGCAAATCCAAACAACTTTCGTCAAGAACAATACCACTTTTAAGAAATTTTTGCCTCGTAGAATATATCTCTGCAATAAAATGTCGCCTATAGTTTTCGCAGGTTAATATTTATGGTCTTCTTAAAGAAATTATTCAAGAAAATCACACATTGCCAGCTCTAGCGCCTGTAACGCACTTGATACTCCTAAATTTTAGATGTTTATGGGCAGTGGAAGCTACTTTCCATAAAAACATTCGAATTACATGAAACAAATATTTTAAACTTTTAAGTTTACTGTTAATACTGTCCCATAAAGTCGATATAACAATGCGCTGCACGACACACGACAACACATCTTGTTATTAGAGCGTATACTTGTCACTATTTAAATGAGAATATAATTTATGTTATTTTAATGCATTTGTAAGTTCAAAAGTATATCAACGGTGGTTACATAACGCTTATGAAATTTGAGAAGGCTCTGCAACTAAGCAAGAGGCGTTAAGTACGAAGGTTATGGGTATATTTATTAATTTTAAATTTTGATATGTATTTTGATGATGCGTAAATAGATATCTGGCTTTCATATGCAACGAAAAATATAATAAAATGTCAATTAACGACGAAATGACAAACTACGAAGCAGATCTTGCCTTTCTCTTTGACTTTTTGATTCCTGAATTTTCACACAGGTAAAATCGTATTTCACTTACATCCTGGACCCCAATTATACTATTCTATGTTAACATACATAGAAGTCACTTATTACAATTTCTGTCACTAGCAGGTCAGTCAAAACTTAGTGCAAAAGTATACCGAAGACAGTCCATCGACAATCTTTTATCTACAGTATTTAAGTAGCAGAATTGAGGTGCTGTACTATATCCATCTAAAATTAAGTTATTGTTCTAGAATTAATAGACAAAAATGTATTTTATTTAATACTAGCTTACCCCGCGAACTCTATTCCGCGTTATAGTCAATAAATAAGCAGATTTTTTTTTACTTAAACCATTCTAACGAGATAAAAAGTATCCTATGTCCGTCTCCTGCTTCTAAGCTACATCCTCACCAATTTTCAGCTAAATCCGTTCTTCCGTTCTTGAGTTATAAGTGGTGTAAGTAACACCACTTTCTTTTATATATATAATCTATAATATATATAATATATATAATATATATATTATATAACATATATATATAATATAATATTTATAGATATGTTTTTTTTTTAGTTTTATCAACTATTAAGTTTGTTATTTTTATGTTAGTTTTAAAAATATTATAGTTATAATTTTAATGTTTTTTTTTGTTTTAAGAAGACAACTGCAGTACTTTACATATATTGGGTCGTTACATATATTGGGTCTCGAGCGGCTATATAAACTCATATTTATAGTCTCAGAAAGACTGTGGTTCATACTAGGTATTGTTCCATTTGTAGACCGGATCCACGACACTCCGCGCAATAGGAAGCGGAAAGGTGTCGCTTATAGAGCTTTTTTTTTTATCGTGTGGAAACTCCCTCGGGCCGTCACCCCACCGGGTTTTACGGCGGGGTGGTGTGTCGGAATCGGACCGACCAAAACCACTGTGTGTCAATCTTCGCCTGAGATAGGAGGGATCCGGGAACAGCTGTTATTACGACATCCAGATCGTCGCTTATACTGCTACTCCAACCATACAGTCAACTGCAGTCAGTAACTATTTACAAATAGCAGTCTAATTTTAATAATAATTTAACTGTACCTCCAGTAAGGCTTTAACACTCCTTATTAGCCAACATTTGAGTAGGTAGTAATGACTTTTGTCTCCTTTCAACTTATGTATACTCACGTGGTGAACTGTAAAACGACTATTAATTACGCTTTATCTAATTAAACTAAGGTGTTAAATAAAAAATAAAGGAAAATCAGAGTTGTACATGAAGTAAAAACTGTCAAATTAATACACTTTTTGCGTCTATCACTACCAAATACATAGCAATCCTCTACAACGGTGATTTTAGAGTAGAAATGAAATTTCTCCAATGAAAGAATACGAAATAGTTATACATGATCCAAGAAAATCTAGCTTTAAAGAGTACATTGGGGCAACTTGGCAGTAATTTTTAAAAAAAAATCATATATTTATAACTCGTCTGATCTTATTCGTAACGGTTGGACGCCGAACTGTTCATAAATAACGTTCAAATTGTTGCTCTTGCGCATTGAATAACTCGGATTGGATGTCGCTACTGCTTTCCAACAATCTTATTGATAACCACCGAGTTATATAAAAATAGACTTTGTAGCTATACCCAATAAGGAGGTAGATAGGCTCTTGAGAAATAAGTAGGTGCGATAACAATATTGGGATATAATATGTAAGATAATATACCGATTATAGATATAAACTCAATACAATCAATTTCAAATGTTATTTATGGTAAATGTTAGATTATTTCACTTTGAAAAATAGTTTGTTGTAATCCAACCTTAGAAAGTGCGGCTACATGGGGAGGGACATAAAGTTACAAGTTAAAGTGAACCCGGGATCTATTTGCCTAAAAATCTCGTTTAGTGTTGGTTATAGTTACAAATTAGCGGGTACTCTCTTGATATCTGGAATGATATGGGATCTCACGGTTATTTGATGTTAATTTCGAATTATTTGTATGCACATATAATTTTAATGACAAGTTAAATACATTTGTATTTATTTTCATTCGTTTATTACTTTTTAATAATTTTAACTTGTACTGTATTATAAAATCATTTGCTTTACAAAGGGTAAAGTGAAATTGAAGCGTGAAGTGAGGAAGTGAGTGCAATGATATGGAAGAGTAGATATCAATTAATTGACTGTCCTATTAGTCTAGGTTAGGGATCCTGGTAGTTAAGTAAGAGGTCGTAGGTTCGATTTTCAATCAAGAAAAATACCTGTGTAATGAACACGATACTAATGTTTTAAGAGTCTGCCTAAGTGACTCTACTCTGCTTGATGAAAAGTATGACCAGAATCGGAGAGATGTGATCACCATACTCATTGCGAATGCAGACAATGAAGTGTGGTGATAGACATTATGGAGGCCCAGTGAGATACTTTTTCACGCCCCGCTAAGAAGACATGACAGTCATCGTGATTGGTAGCACATTTACCACGATAACTACCATCCCTGCATCAATTGAACTCCGATTTCGTTCTCACTAACAAAACACGACAACACAGACGCTACCGCTTTAGATTGGTCTTCTGTAAGAGGGTAGTCTGCCCCGATCGAGCCAGCCCATTCGTACTGAAGACAGTATGATTCTACTGCCTTATAACCTGTTTCATAGAGCGCGTTTTAAAAGAAGAATTAGAAGTGACTCATATGCTTACATGCACCTTTTAACAAAAATAAATCTATGTTAATTTTCCACTGGTATGAGAGGCGATTAGTATCTAATATGCGTTAAGTCTTGAGAGCTAACAATTACTTGTACAACAATGTATGATAAAACAGTTTAGGTTGTGTTATAGCGGTAACAAATACCGGCTAATCTATGGTGATTATTTATTAGACTGCGGCCCTCGATGTTGCGTAACAACCACTGCAATAATGCGATAGAAATCTACAACGCCATAAGATGTTCCTATAATATTCACAATATCGTATATATGCTAAGCCATCTTGAACTATTTCACTTGTACTAGAACATTCAAATTTTAGAGAAAACAAACATTCAGATTTTGATAGTATATATTTATATTGACGCGTTCCATCAGGTAGAGTGACTCTACTCTACCTGATGGAAAGCGTGAATAAAATCCAAGAGTTGTGGTCAGCATACTCACTGCGAATGCATACAAAGTAGTATGGTGCCCGCACGATGGCGACCTAGTGAGATGCTTTTCACGCCTTTTTTCTTTTTAAATTAAAGTAAAGTCCAGTATTTTCTTTTTCATATTATTAAATATAATATTACACAGGTCAACGCATAACAGTTCTTTTTATATGACTTCAGAAAGAGAAAGAGAATTGTTATCAATTCAGTTGTATTTTTATGTGTTATTTCAAAAACATGTAATTTCTGAACCGCTTTAGAATTTTTCCTATGATTCTTTATACCCTCATTAGTTATTTATTATATGCTCCCTATTTCTTAATGAAAATAATCCCTATTTCACTATAAAACAAAGTCCTTTAAGGTAAATAATTAAAGTTTTGTGTAAATGGGTTGAAATCTGACAAAAATGTTAGAAAAAACCAAAATCGAATTCACAGCGATGACGTTGATCCACATATTCGGTGAAACAATGTACTACTATTTAGGTGAAGCTGCTGCGGGTCACTACAGTCCTTACAATATAGCTGGATCTTTGAGACAGGTGGCTACGAAGCCGTCGAAATAACTTTAAGCAGGCGATTTTTAAACCCCGACGCAAAAAAGGGGTGTTATAAGTTCGACGTGTGTGTCTGTCATTCTGTCTGTGGCATCATAGCTCCCAAACAGATGGATGGATAATTCTCTTTTGTAAGAAAGGTGACTTAATCGAGAGTGTTCTTAGCTATATTTTCTGAAAATCTGTAAAGCCATTTAAAGGTCATCAGTTCTTTTCCGTCGTGATGTAGAGGAAATCATTCATTTAATGGACTCTTAGTACACTTTTACTGCACTGATTGAGTTGCACATAGCAAATCATAGAACACAATAATAATATGGTATTCGTGACCTGATGCTGCAGGCAGGATAGTCTGCAGAGTGCCTAAATCCTCGACAACTAACAGCAAATATGTATATCGTGTTTAGTTTCATTGAAAAGGGCTCGATGAGTGGATAAACCTAATGTTAGTGATAAAGACCGAGGTACATAGAAACCTGACGTTTCAGCAAAGATAATCTAATACAGTCTAAAAAGAGTAAAATAAAAATATAAAAAAAAACCACCGACACAACACAACACTTCTAAAAAGTAAACAATAAATACGTGTTAGACCCTATATTTTAAATTATTAAAATTTTTATTCAGGTATCCTCGTCGTGTCGGGGGACCGTAGTAAATAGCAAGTCAACAGCAGCTTAGGTTTGTCTAAGTATGAGGGGCGAGAGGGTAGGCAGTCCCGTCCCCTGTCGCCTCCGAAAGTAAAAAATGCTCTTTAGAAGTGTTGTATTGTGCCGGGGGTTTTTGTAAGTTTTTAATTTAATTGTTATATTTTGTGTCCCCAATATTTTCGTTTTTTAAGTGCCAGTTTTGTTACAAATGAAGTATAATATATCATACATATAAAAATGTACATCTTAATGTACCTCGTAAGTTTTACTGAGACACTAATGACAATAGGCTAGATGACACCTTAGTCAAATTAGTTACTTTTTATCATCTGTCAAAACGACAATTTTATATGAAAAATGTACTAAATATCAAATTGTGACGTCACTGTTTTAGACTACTCAATTGAACAATATATTTCACTGTATATTTGATTGTATTTGATTGAAATTCGTAATAACAATAAAAAGCTATGTTAAATGTATTTTCCGAGATGTTTCGCTATATTAGTTTTAATGACATCGACATTGGTATTTATTTACGATACAGTCATCTACCCAATTGTCTCAGAGATCAATCTATATTTTAAGGAGCTCTAAATAAAATAGAGAAGCTAACTGTTTTGAATAATAACCGCATCATTATTGACACAAAGAGAGCGTACAAGCCTCGCACGTCTTTGACGTTGCGTCCACTTACCGTTTAACCCCGCTTTGATATTTCGCGGTGTCAAGGCGAGCGCCAATCATCGCCATCATCCCATTATGATGGTTGAGGATCACTGTTATATAACTTTGCTAAATTATATATTTTACTATGACATAATATATTTTCTTGAAAAGAGACCATGGACCTTTGTGTTCTCATGTTCTGAGGACGAAGACGTATGGTGGTAATCACTTAATAAGCCAGAACTTTTGAATAGTTTTTTATTTGTTTCGTAGTTTGTAACATAATTAGTTGTATTTCGTACCCATGAAACATGGTAGAGGCTCTGCCTGGTGTAGGATTAGACAAACTTGATTTACAAGTGTCAAATTTTTAATAATAATGATTTAAAAAAAAAATCTTACATCTTGAACGTTAAAATTACTAGACAATCAACTTAATTCATAACATTATATAATAACTAAGCCTATTTTCATCCTAAGCGCATCGTATTCTCCTGTAACAGGAACATCTGTCTATTCAGACGAGGTTGCTATAGATATACAATAATAATGGAGTGACCAGTGCTCGAGAATGGTCGTGGATTGAGATCGATCGATTATTACAGACAAATGTATTGTTACCTATAAGCTTGACATTCTGATGATAGATCGCACCACGTAATGGTTATAACTGTCAATATCGCTGTTACTTATATTGCGTTATTTCTATGTCACCTAAATGTTGACTTAGAGACAATAACCCATGGCATTAATTTCACCTTTGTACAGAATGTGTATTAAGTTTAAATAAATAAATAAAATATTTCAAGGCATAACTCTATGTCCGTGTGGTTACGGATTAAGAATACATAGTGTTACCACCCCTATTCACGCCGCAGGTGTCGTAAAAGGCGACTAAGGGAACAAAGTATGCAAAACAACATCATTACAAAGTGAAGGAAAACTTGAAACAAACCCTATTCCAACCCGTCTGGCCAGCGTTGTATAGTAGGCCAAAACCTCCTTGCTAAGGAGAGGCCTATGTCCAGCAGTGGACTGTTGGATGCTGTTGATGATAACTCTATTTAAATGTGTGTATGTTTTTCACTTACACTTTTTCAATTAAATTCTGCTACAAATATTTGAATATAGATAGAGGATAACGAACCTCAATCGGTTCTGCTAATAGTTACAGCTATTAAGAGGTATAAACTCGAGATTAATTACGTCATCACTAACAGAGTTGCCATAAATTATCTCCAACTAGTAAAGGGACATTTAATTTACCGTTATCTCATCACTATGCTAATAATTTGATTAGAACAAAAGTGATATGAAATATCCACTATTTGGATTCCAATGAGTCAAGTGTCTTGAAATTTATTTAAATATTGGATCGTTTAACACTACACTATAGTTAGTATACGGGTACCCTTTAAAATCCTGAAAAAAACCTGACTATAATAATAACAACTAACATATCTCATATGTGACCATATAATAATAATAATCAATTTTACGGACATTTGCCACACAACGACATCTAGTTTCAAACTAAGCATAGCTTGTTCTATGATAACTAGACTGACTGATATACATATATATTATACATAGAAAATACTCACACTTCGAAACAAATATTTGTAAATCATACAAACATTTTGTCCGACCCGGGAATCGAACCTGAGACCTCAAGCACAGCAGTCGAATTCACTACTGCTGCGCCACCGAGGCAGTTTAATAGTAGAACATCTGATTCAAAACTAGAAAGAGCCAAACAGGTTTTGTAATTGTTGATAAATCGCCTTTTGTTACACATAAATATTGAAGATTATTCACACCTATTTATGGAACAAATGATCGAATTTAGAACACAAGTATCTGTGCTGTGCTGTATAAGACGACCAATGCAGTCCAATGTTTCCTTAACTTTATTTCTGATGTTTCGAGCAGTGTTCGTAAACGACACAGCTTGTGAAGCTGTCAAGATATCAGTAGAAGGAAGTCTTATCAGCAAGTTGATGAAATCAATAGTTTCAGATAAATATGCCATAATCTATAAGTGTCTTCTAATGAGTGTTAACTTCTATTCGGGTAAATCCGGTAGTAGAATATTTATCATATGATTTTACTTCATTGTGATATAGTCAGTAATAAAAATTATACTTAAGATAATTGTACGATAGTTTTAGGCTCACATAATTATTGCGGTCGTAGGTCGACGTTTGTAAAGAGTTGGTATTGTTTGAATATATGTAAGTGTTGGGAAGGATGAATATATGACAATTGAGCCAGGGTGAATTGCCCGGGATTCCGAACTTTCTCGAAGAGTCTAAAACGTCTTGGTATAATAAGACACAAAATTTCTGAGCGACTGTAAGCACATCATATACAAGTCACAGATTATGATTCGATTATTATCATGACACGAGAAGAAGTTGGCCGCTAAACCGACGGCTCAAGGTTAAAATCTACTCGCACTTGCGGTTAGTTTAAACGAACTACTAGATGCACCGACCGACACTGGCTAGTCGTTCTGCTCCCTGTTCTGCGGGGGTGGTTAACAGCCAGTTCAAGATTATTGATCATTTGTACTAAAGAAAGAAAAAAGAAAAGAATTATATTTAAGATACTCAGATATTTCGAATATTTTGATGTCATTTTCTGAACATATTTAATTTTCTGGTTCTATTGATGATCTAACTTAATAGATACCTTTTAGATATAATACTATAATTACTACAGTTCTAGTTAAACTAGGTTTTATTCTAGTTTAAATGAAGAGAGTAGGCACACGTTGAAAGCATAGTAATCGGTCCATAAAATGGACGATGGCAAGTTGACGCCTTGGCAAATATTAGATTATTAAGGATTTCTATAGCTATATTTTTTATTAATTTTGAAAGGCAACCAGTTAATATACAGATATTTTTTTCTCATTATGACAACGGCGTCAACGACACGCGACCAAATCGTCCATATACATACAAATCGTCACAAATACACCATTCTGAGCCGTAAACCAATGGGAGGTCCACTAATTATTGATCATATGCAAATATGGCGATTAACACAACTATATTTTATATGAAAACTACAATTTATAGTAGAATTTATACTATTTATTGTCGTGACCCAAATTATAAGTCTTTTTGTTCTATAATGAATGTTGATTAACAGACTATATACGTATCTTTGTTTATGCTTCATTTATGATGGAATTAATATGTTGTCTGTGGTATAAGCAGGTTGTCATATGAGTTATGTGTTTGACAGCGGGGGGTATCTAATGTAATGGACATTTAAAATCGATTGTTGATCATAAAGTATAACAGGTTGGAGACAGTCCGAATATTTAATTAGAGGGAGACAAGAGAAACTTGAAATGGTCGTTGAACATTACTGTCACAAATTGGGACAATAATTTAATAAATCTTACTAGCATTATAAATGTAAAAATTTGGTTTGGATACATGGAACAGCGAAAGTAGTAATGTCAATTAATTTTTAGGTTATCTATGTGTTTGAAAAATTCATTATCGAAATTGACATAAACACAAGCGTATTTCCAGACAAAAACTAGAAGTCAATTTTTTATTCGTAAATATGTGTGTTTATGTAAATACTGTTAAATGCGTAAATTATGGGCGAAAACTAGCCTTGAACACATTTTAATCGTTTTTCTTCTTTTTTATTATCTTTTTCCTTGATCTCATCTGAACCTTATTATAATTATAAAGGAAACCCGCTAAAACTTTGACACATATCTCCTCTTATTAAAATTCAGATAAAAGTAGATTGATTAGCTGATAATGCTACTGTCAATTTAATTCCACTAAACAATTTAAATAAAAACCCAGAAATTAAACACTCGACTACAGCATAACGCATCACGACAATAGGCTAAATGACACCTTAGTCAAATTAGTTACTTTTTATCATCTGTCAAAACGACAATTTTGTATTAAAAATGTACTAAATACCAAATTGTGACGTCACTGTTTTAGACTGCTCAATTGAACAATCTATTTCACTGTATATTTGATTGAAATTCGTAATAATAGTAAAAAGTTATGTTAATTGTATTTTCCGAGATGTTTCGCGATATTAGTTTTAATGAAGTGGACATTGGTATTTATTTACTTTACACTTTTAAATTTTTTTGTGACTTATGCGTACATCCACAGAAATCCCTTTATTTAAAAAAAATTATTCAAAGTAAGAATATAGGTTCTATATCTTAAGAGTGTAGGTGAATGAAAAAAGCCCATAACTGGTCAACCTGGTTACCTTACCGTTGGGTTGCAGAGGTCAAGTGACGCTCGCTATTATGTAAATTTACCAGTAATAAGATGCATCAGGTTATACAAGGCTGTACAAGAACTTAATGTAATATAATCAGGAAGAAGTTAGAATGGAGATGACCTGCTATTTATTGTGAAAAATGTTCTAACTCTGATTTTATTGGACGCATATGTCCGTGTGAGAATTATTTTAGTAGACATGTTTTTGTTTTGTTAATCTACTTGGAATAAAAACATTATTGTACAGAATGTAAATAAACGTTCAGAAATTTGTTTAATGGTGTTCAATTTAATTTTTTTTGTTAAATATAAGCATTATAGTAAACATAAAATCGTTTATATCTATACTAATTTTAATACTAAAAAACTACGTAATTACATAAAATTACGCCTTTGTCTCCGGAGGGGTAGGCAAAGGTTTTTCTTTTTATATTAAGAGCCTGCCAAAGTGACTCTACTCTGCCTGCTGGAAAGCATGATTAGAAACCAAGAGTTGTGGTCACCATACTCATTGCAAATGCAGACAATGCGGTATGGTGACCCACATCTGGCGGCCTTGTGAGATGCTTTTTCACAACCTCTTGGGGACGTAAAAGGCATGACAGTCATCGTGACAGTGTAAGGCTTACACAGCTACCACGATAACTGTCACCCCTGCATCATTGGGCCTCCGGTCTTACACTCACCAACGAAACACGACAACACGGATGATGGCGCTTTTTTTTCACACTTTCCATCAGGCAGAGTAGAGTCACTTGGGCAGGTTCATATAAAAATGTATAAATGGAGGATTAATACTATTCTTCACTCTTTAAATAGATCCTAAGTTGTTGCAGAAACGACGGAAATATTAACTTTTATAAACACTCACAACAGAACATTTTTGGGCACACTTTTTATATTTCGTTGGTTTTGTTGTAAATGATTATCGACAAAGACATTAATATGCATACATAAATTACAAACATAGGACACGCATGTTAACTTAAACAAGAAATATAAGAACACAGAAAATTACAAGGTAAAGACGTAAAAATGAGGTCAAAAGATTTCCAAGATAACAAAGTTAATTTCTGCTCATTTGTTTTCAAAAGTTTGGTCATATTTAAACTCTCCGTATTATACAGGATAATTATGTCTTAAACGCGTATCTTCACATTTATACGTAATACTGTTAAATTTACATACATCCTTACGCTGGTAATATATTCATGGACGCTGTTTTTTCAACATTATTTATTACCATGTTTACGATTACATATTGGATCAACAAATAAGGTGAAATTATTCAAAGTTGTACAATTATAAGCAGAAATTAATCATATTAAAGAACGAGCAAGCCTTACAGTAGTTGTATTGGATTCGTGATATTTTAGAGTCATCGCGCGCCAGACCGTAATCACTGACCGCAATGACTAGATTAACTAAAGCAGTGTTTTAATCCAGTGCGCAAGATCCCTTACCTGCCATTTGACGGATAGCTGCACACTTCTAGGGCCATTCCGAATATACAATTACTTTTACACAAATTTACATGACAGATAAAATATTGTAAGCCATTAGAAGAGAAGCAGAAGATCATACAAAAATGTGGGTGCGTACTTGATGATTTTCTTCTCTTTCTTCTCTTCTCGTGAAAAAGACAACGCCCACAAAAGGAATATATCCTGTGTTGCGTGGGACTTTACTAACATACAAGTAACGAACACAAAGAACACGTAGACTGGGGTTTGAACCCACAACACTCAGCGCAGTAGAGAGCGGCGTGGCGACCGCTTAAGCCACTAGGCCAATTGTGCAGTTGCCTAGCGTTTCATTGTGAATATTGTCATAATTATGCCATATAAAACCTTCGGTAATACAATACATCTAGAATCAAAAACCATTCGTAACTAAACCTTCTGAATGTTTGAAGTCCTTTCTCGATTGGAGGAATTTATGGTTGTGTCTGTCATAAAAAAATTCAAACGGTCTACAGTTTATGGATTCGAGTCAATTCGCAATATTTATAAAGAACAAATTTAAGAAAATTGACATATTATTACTATTGCGTGTGTAACACACTATGGTAACACATAAAGAACACTTAGACTCAGAACAACAATTTGTGGATCACACAAAATGTTGTCCCGTGTGGGATTTGAACCCACAACACTCAGTGTAGTAGAGAGCGGCGTGGCGATTGCTTAAGCGACTAGGCCAACCGTGCAGTCGAATTTCGTAATGTTGATGTCTGTGTCAAACATTCTCTCAAATAGACTTAGTATAAAGTGTAACCATGTACTCTTTCACCTCATTGCTGCTATTATACATTATACTAGCTGACCCGGCAAACGTTGTTTTGCCATTTTTACTAAAATGGCTATTAAAAAATAAGGGTTGATCGTAGAAGGGTGAAAATTGAGGATTGTATGTATTTTTGTATGTTGTATCATAAAAAAATAGAACTTAAAAATTTTGTCTAAAAATAAAAATTTAGGGTTGTACTACCCCTAACATTTAAGGGGGATGAAAAATAGATATTGGCCGATTCTCATAGATACCGGATAAGCACAAAAAAATTCATCAAAATCGGTCAAGCCGTTTCGGAGGAGTATGGCAACGAAAACTGTGACACGAGAATTTTATATATTAGATATAAAAAGGCGAGTAAAATGACATCCAAATAATTTTGTCATCATAACAATGTAAAAAACATGTATCATCACCATCATCATCATCAGCCGGAAGACGTCCACTGGCGAACATAGGCCTCCCCCCTAGAACGCCACACCGGACGACGTACGGCCCCGCGACTCCGACTATGTCGTCGGTCCATCTAGTGGGGGGCCTACCCACGCTTCGTCCGGTACGTGGTCGCTACTCGAGAACCTTTCAATAAATGTAATAAAGAAAATGATTTTTTAACAGATTATAACTGATGTTAACAGAAAGACGTTTCATAAAATATATACTCATAACACATGTAAGCAAGTTTATTTTCTCACGATCTTAAATATTATTAAATTTCACATTCTAAACGAGACGATATGATAACCCGTAGAAGGGTCTTTAAAAGCTTCGATTATGTTAATTCAATAGATCGGTGACAATAAATGACATCACTTCGTGTCACTTCATATAAATCGCTAAGACCTATCTCTAGTTTTATATGTCAAACTGACGGCGGTATAAATTATAATTTTAGACTAAGCGCTGATCCCGACTCCGCCCGCTTAATGGTCAATTAAAAACGACGCCCACGCACGCTTTGCATATGATTACACTTTTATATACTATACACGAACTTTTTTTTATATGTATATTTTAATAATATGTCGTGATGAACATATCTTTGATAATACACTATAGTATATTTTTAACCGCATTCGGAATTAATTATTTTGTTGCTTTTCATAAAGGTGAGCAGGCCCAACTTGAAATTCTTGGGACAGCGCGGCGACACACTTGTGCCTTGCTTTGTGATTGATGTCCACGGTCTGTTTACAAAAAAAATTATAAGTATTAAATGAAGTCTACATTATTTTTATTGCCAGTAATGAAAATGCCTGTTATAAGTACTGTTCTTAAATTCTAATTATAATTGTATACACTTGTTGAAAAATACACCTAAATAATTTTACATATTTATTGCCAGGCTGTATAAAGGATCCTTTTACATTGTAAAAAAGTAAAATAAACACGCAGTTTGTCAAGTATTTTATACATTTTAATTAGGTATCAGAACTTGAGATTATGCGGCAGGAACCTTGGCGATTTATCCCTCAACTTTTGTCTCTGGTCTTTCAGAATTATCAGTGATCACAAGTCAGTGGACTTTTATGCATCTGATTGTACAACAGGATCAGAAGCGGTGTTCTGTTTCTGTGTCTCTATTGCGGAAATTATTGCGAAGATACTGCCTTCTGTGACTTTTAACATCTTACGGATGTCAGTCTGGTCCCAAGCTAGGCAAACCCTGTATTATGATAACTAGCTTGCTAATAAACATACTTTTATATTTCTCAAAATATAAATTTTTACTCCAGTTAAAGAAAAAATGGTCGTGTTCATCACAAAATACTTATTCGGGGTGGGAAACTAACCCACGATCTCTGTCTTAACAGTCAGGTTATTAAAACGGCCTAGCTTTACGGTTGATCGTTACCAACAGGTCTGTCTACTACATTTGTGAAGTCTCTAGCATAGGCTATACCTTGATACTACCTAGATACTTGTATCTTGATCAAGAAGGATAGTTTCGCAAATGAATCGTAGTTCATAATAAAAAATTGCGAAGAAATTGAACAGGAGGGCCAAAGGGCCTTCTAGTAGGTAGTAGAGCCACGCTGATTTTAGTACGAACGGATCGGCACGACTTGAGCAGTACTACCCTCTCGCCGAAGACCAACCTAAAGCGACAGCATCCATGTTTTCGTATTTCGCCGGTGAGTGAGACCGGAGGCTCATTGACGCAGAGGTGACAGTTATCGTGGTAAGTTTGGGGAGCCTTACACTGCCACGATGGCAGTCATGCCTTTTACGTCCCTAAGCGGGGCGTGAAACAGTATCTCTCTAGGTCGCCATATTATGTGTTACATATGCAATAGTAATAATATGCGATATGTAATGGTATAGTTATTGTGAATTGACTCCAATTCATAAAGTGTAGCCGTTTGAGATTTTTTATGTCAGACACAATATAAATTTCTCCAATCGAGAAAGAACTTCATACACTCATAAATAAGGTTTAGTTCCGAATGGTTTTTTATTCTAGATGTATTATATTGCCGAAGGTTTTATATGACATAATTATGATAATATTCACAATAAAGCGCTAAGAAACTGCACGGTTGGATTAGTGGTTTAAGCGGTCGACAAGCCGCTCCCTACTGCGCTGAGTGTTGTGGATTCAAACTCCAGTTTGAGTATTATTTGTGCCCGTTTCTTGTATGTTTGTAAAATCCTCGTGATACAGGATATATTTCCAATGTGGATGTTGTCTTTCTTTTTAAAATAAAAAAGCAAATGACACAACCTTCACGAAAGAAAGCCGTAGAAGTGAGTAAAAATTATTGTATATATGTGTTCGTGTGAAATGATTGTATTTTTTCCTGGCTTCCCTCGCGTTAGCATCGACTTTACCAATCTTTTTTTTTCCGGGACGAACAGTCGCATCTATAGGTACCATATTACTTAAATACTTCAGTGTCATTCATCAAAGATGCAAATTACGAAGTAACTACTTTTCCTATATCGCGATATGAAAATTTACGGCGATTATCATATACATAATTTCTAAATATCAAGCATTAGGTGGTACTCGACTAGACATGCTCATTTTGTCTGTTTAGCAAGCTATTTAAAATACGAATATATATTAGTAAGAACGGATAGTTTCTTCACAACAGCTTGGCGCGTTCGACTACTTAATCGCTCAGGTCGGTAAGGCACGCAGTATCATAATCCAAAATAAAGGAAAATTCCGTCGAAGAACAATTATAATATCAATTCCTCTTTAGTACTACTTTGGTCTATAATCTATTTTTTTGGTAAATTTCATCCAGATCTGTTAAGCCGTTTTTGTTGATTGCATAACTAACATCCATCTATTCAAAGTTACACGTTTATAATAGTAGTAAGATTATTTCTTGATGTTTTGTGACTTGGAACGTGACATGTAGTAAAAAATAAATTAGCTTTAAATATCTGAAATGATTCTTATAAAGATCGAATCAAATGTAACGACCAAAGTCCAAGATAATCGCTTGTTATACCTCTATGTTTTGATCATAATCTGTTGGACAACCCATTTGCCCAGCTGTGAATCATTAATGTTCTGTTGCTTCACTCAACTGTCGTATAATCTATGTTTGTGAGGATATAAAAGTCCAATATATATGACGATGTCAAAGTTCGAAGCGATGTCTACCGTCACCAATCTATATTGCCTTACCATCGGAATGCCGCACGACACCGTAGACAAAATACATATAAAATCGTTGTATTTTAAGATGGCGGTGCAGCGTTGTACAGACTATACCGAGTATCCGTAATGGTCGAGAGGGAAATCTGAAAATGTCACTTTAAATAATCGTGTTCATTAGTATACATTTAAAACACGCATTAGGTACGCTGGGTGCCGGCGCCCGACACGATCACTATCTCAATACACACAAATATATCTACGTCCTTTTTACGCCCATGTAACACATGTATGCACGTGAAAGACAGAAATTCTAAGCCGTGTTCTCAAATAAGGAATAGTGAGGTGAGACAGCGATTGCATCGACGCATGCGCACGGGATACGTACTAATTAAGCGGCCGTTCTTACCGATAAACGACCCCAAAAGATCCTCTTCGTAGATGTTGCAATTAAGACATACACTCGAAATAAGCGGGCGACGAGAATCGAGAATCAGTACGATTTAATCGAATCCCGGTTTAAATTAAACGACGATTAGTATTTAAATTCGGACACACAATGTTTGACGACCCGCCGCGAGGTAATTGGTGATAATTTTTTTAATTGATATTGTCGTCGGTGTGTCGATGATGCCGATTTATTTTATTAGTGTTGCTCGCTCGTCTGCTCGTAGGCGACTCGTAACGCTCACACTTATTGTCTGGCATTATGTAATTTTTTTAATTGGTCACAGTTGACATTTAGCATCATTCAATTACTTATTTAAGATATGAGAGTTTCTTTTTTTTTTTAATAATTGTCATGTATCTCCGCGGTCGGCCTTTTACGACTAAATATAATAATCGTGATGGTTCGTGCAGTTGAATCGATGAACCGACTTAATTAATGCATTCGTACACGTTGAAGATAACTTTGTGTAATTATTAACATTTGATGTGCAACAGTAGGTGTAAAATTTTATTAAAATTACGTTCAATAATGATGATATGATGGAGATGTAAAACACATCTTCAAAATTCTAATGATCACAATGTTTGATTCACTGAAATTCCAATTACTGTTAAAACGAAAAAGTTTTACGATTGATTTGTTACGTAATGTGCACCTCTCTCGAAGTATTCTTAAAACTAAATTTACTTTATTTACATTCTATGTAATAATTCGACATATTACATAAACTCGCGAAGCTCAGCCGAATTTATCCTAATCTGTCGAACTGTCAAATTTCAGATTACATGTAAAAAAATCAAATAATTTCATGGAAACCTTCGAGTGCGCTTTGACCAGCTAAATCCGGCCCTGTTATAAAATCCGTTATCTCCTTTAGCTAAGAACGAATTTAGTGCCAGGGCTGAATTTAAAAGTTAGGTTTTTTTAAATGCTAATTTTTACCTAGTCTTGCCATAAATATTGTAATAAAGAAAAAAGAAAATTGTTAACTGCAAATAACATTTATTACTTTTACAGTGTGTCAGTTTAATACATAAATATAAAACAATTAAAAATATAAAAAGCTTATTCGAAGTGGTCTCCATTGGCTGCAATACAGTCCTTTAAACGATGAGGCCAGTTATCAATAGAAGCACGCACTCTTTCCATGGGAAAATTCTTCACTGCCAATCGTATAGATTGTTTTAGGGACTCCAAATTATCATGGCGTTTAGAGCAAGCTGTACTCTCTAAAACTGACCACAAATCATAATCCAGCGGATTAAGATCGGGACTAGACGACGGCCAGTCTTCAGCTCTGATGAAGTCCGAAACGTTCGATTCCAACCAAGACTGCGTGGACCGAGCTTTATGACCCGGCGCCGAGTCTTGCTGGAAGGACCATACTTGGTTATTGAACATGGTGATGTTAAGGGGCTTAACTACCTTCTCAAGAATGGTATCTTGATACACTTGTGCCGATGTTTTGATACCTTTTTCACAAAAATATGGCTCAGTCACTCCTTCATAGCTAACACCCCACCAAACCATCACTGAAGTCGGATAATGTCCACGTTGCACTCTGTCGACTAATTGGGAAGCTTCCTTAGAGCTTTGAGCATAAATACGGTCATTTTGTTTGTTAAAATGTTGCTCAATTGTAAAAATTTTCTCATCCGTAAACAAAATTTTTCTGTGACCTCCCTTTGCGTACCGCTTCAGTAGTTGTTTCGATTTTACCACCCTATTCTTCTTTAAATTATCAGTTAAGAAATGGCCAGTGCGTCTCTTATAGGCTGCAAGTCCTAAGTCATCTTTTAAAATACGCGACATGGTTCTAGGTGCTATCTTCATTTCCCGAGATAAAATCTTTTGCTTTCGGACAGGATTTCTTCGAATTCTTTCCCTTACTGCTTTGACCACCTTTTTCGTACGAACACTACGTGGACGGCCAGATCTTTTTCTGTCACAAACAGAGGAGGTCTCATTGTACCTATTAATAGCCCGGTACACAAACATTTTACTAATACCAAGTGTATGGAGAGTTTTAAAAATTGCATTTGGCTCCATACCTACTTTGTGTAATGCTATCACCGCGATTCGGTTCTCTTTATCACCCCACACCATTTTAATATCGCAAAATATTTTACAATGTATTGGCGCCAAAATGAGAAAACACAATGAACAATCGTATAAAAATGACAGATTCGAAATTCAAATGTAATATTTTTTTATAATTAAGTGTAACAGTATTTATGGCCAGACTAAGTATATTAACTAATTTAATTGTTTTCTGGTTTTCACGACGCTGTAGATATGACTTTTATACATAGACATATAATGATAATCTAATTTACTTAGAGACTACAAAATATGGAATACATAAATCTCAATCCATATTTAAGCAAATCTTATTATATTCCGTTTGTCGTCCATAGCATATGACGTAAAGATGAAAATAGTGGATAAAGATGAAAAATTTTGTCGTGCGAGTGCATCGTTTTGGCACACATGGACTGGCTTAACCGGAATTGTACTACGGCCTCACAGAAAATCGAGCTTCATTTTTGTTTTAGTGACCATTCCTCTTGGATTCTATTCATGGTTTTCATTAGACAGAGTAAAGTCACTTTGGCAGGCACTACATTAAAAAAAACCACCCCTTCTCTCCCTGATATTAACGGATACAACGTAGGTATCTTTGGGTGGTGGTACTCACTTACCATCAACGAGCCCTTCTGTGCATTTACCCTCATACACCACAAAAATAACTTTCAAGTGAGTTACGATCTTGAATAGGATTTGAACCAGAGCTTAGTCAATTGAGACTTTCTTCGTAAACTTAAAAATTCGTAACGTGATGTGAACACGTAAGAAGTTTCTTGTGCCACACACGAGAGCTGTCGGCATTAGAACCGGATAATACAACTCAATTAGTGCTGTTAACGATCGTCTCCTAATTCGTGATATCCGATGCATCGGGCATAACATCCGTCATCTATTTATTATCTGTGTCTTGTAATTATTAAGAATAAAACCACAATTAAAAATAAAAACCAAAAAGTATATAGATATTTTGTTGTTTTTCACTGAAGCGAGAGGATGTAATCACATAAGTAATTCATTCATTCATTCATTCACTCATTCATTCATTCATTAAGTATGGCTACATGCTTAAGTGCTACTTACATTCAAAACAAATTCTGGAGCAGGCAAAGAAATATTTATATCACTTAGAGAGGGTAAAAAGGCAATAAAAACTGATAATATATACTATATTTATTAGTTTATTGAAAATAAACCGTTGCTTATTTGCAAACCATGCTTAGTTTGAGACCAACATAACAAAAAAGATTTATATTATCTTATATGGCAATTAAAAAAATACACAGCAGTCAAAATACATTTCTTTCAGCGACCGTGAACAGATCAATGAACCTCAAAATTCAACATTGAAATAGTAGCATTCAATAAATTATAGATTTTATGGTATTTTTAACAAAAAATTGCAATTTTACAACACTATTGATGTGGCGTGATGGTGTTTTGTTTACGTAATCAAGGTGTATAAACGACAACTTAATGTACTCCATCAATAAAACACAAGTTTAATTAGTGTGGGGATATCTTGTTCTTCACTTTGCGGGATTTGCGAAACAGGAAACCATTACTTTTTAAATTGATTGCACTCCGTCAATGAAACAAAGGCTCAAATAATATCCGGATGCCTCTGTTCATTTCTTTACGAAATTTATAAAAAGAAAAGTATTTTTTTTAATTTTAAAGCACTCCGTCAATAACACGTATCTACGTTAAATTACTTTTTTTATTCTAGTTTTAAAAGACTACCAAAGTGACCCCACTCTCCCTGGTGGAAAGTATAAATAGAAGCCAAAAGAGAAGTCATACTCGTTGCGAATGTAGACAATGCAGTATGATCCACGTTATGGCGGCCTTGCGAGATGCTTCTTCACGCCCATTTGGAGACGTAAAAGGCATGACAAACATCGTGGCAGTGTAAGGGTCACACACTTATCACAAAAAGTGTCACCCCTGCATTTGTACTCACCAACGAAACACGACAACACGGATGCTGATGCTTCAGTTTAGTTATCTGTGGGAGGGTAGTACTGTCCCGTTCGAGCCGGCCCGTTCGTGCTGAAATCAGCGTGGTTCTACTACTTTGTAGTGCGGATATGTATATTCCATATTTGTTCAACTCTTTGCGAGATTTACTTCAGGTAAAAGTTTTATTTTTTTGGTTTTGGAATGTATTATTACGGACAGAATTAAACTTAAATCTTTCGAGTTTTTTTTTTAAATCGTATGAAAGCAAGAACGCAATAAAATAAGGGTTGGGCTAAATCCTCTTTATAAACAATATCCGTTTTTTCTTTATTTTTCAAATTTCTCTAGAGATCTATATCCGTGTCCTTGTCCGTGTGGTGACGAATCAAGAATACATAGTGTAACCACCCCTATTCATCCCGTAGGTGTCGTAAAAGGCGACTAATTGAACAAAGTATGCAAGACAACATCATTACAAAGAGAAGGAAAACTTGGAACAAACCCTATTCAAACCCGTCTGGCTAGCGTGGTATGTAGGCCAAAACCTCCTTGCTAAAGAGAGGCCTATGTCCAGTAGTGGATTGTAAAAGGCTGTTGGTGACTGGTAGCTCATTTCGGCCACGGTGACCAGTGTCAACGGAGACCAGCCAACACGGGAGATATTATAGTGTACAAGTGTGTTTGCAAACACTCACTCTCACTCACTCTTTGTTTCCTCACTCACACAATCTGTTGGAAGGGTTTATCCGACACGACCAAGGAGAGATCAAGGAGATGGTTTTGTGTACTCTACGAGGTACAGGGGTTAATTCTATTTAGTAAGCAGAATAACTCTCTTTGACTCGACCCGGGAATTAAATCCCAGTCCTCTGCCTCGCTGGACTAGCAGTTAGCGTATGCGACTGCCGATCGAGGGAATCCTACGAACTTGCTGTTTTGTCAGGGGTTTGTGGAGTTCCAGGGATTTCCTTACTAGGGTGGACCTGGTCCCCTAGCTATTGGTAGCTAAGACGGCGTGTGGTTTTTGGTCGGTTCGAGTCCGACATAACCACCCTGCAGTAGTATCCGTGGGGATTTCTGCACAGTACAAAAAAAAAAAAAAGGGATTTGTGGAACTCTGGGTTCAATACATTGTTTCAGCAGGTCCACTGTCTGAGATCGTTTATAACGCAAAGAAGTTACTGAGACTCTCTAAGATGAGTCAGTACATGCATTTTATTTACTAGAGTTTCAGCAAATACTAGTTGGTAAATTGTTTGTTTTTAAAAATACGGTGTTTCATTAGGGATACAGATGTATGTATGTATTTTAATATAAATCTATCCACACCTCAAGAGCATTACAGTCCGGCAATAAAAGTAACTAGGCTATAAAGTAATCAAACGAATACATTTAAAACTACATGTAACAAATCTCTACTCCAATTTCCAATTCAAAGAAACACCGTGTGTGTAATTGTTCCGCTGTTCTAACAGCTATTTGTATAGAAAGCGTGTGGCCAAAAGGTTGCATTCGAATAATCTCAAGCGATCACGATCGCGTGACGAATAAATTCCATCGATATATCGATTAAGAATCGATTTTTATCACGGTTTACGGGAATACGGACCTATATCGATGTGTGAGTATAGATAAATGCTTTCAATTATATCGACGAATTGACGATTATAATTAACTAGCTGTTACACCCGACGTCGCCTTCCTAATGGGAATATTTTATATTTTAATTCTGATTTTGGATTTATTAAAAACTATTTGGAATATAATGAGGATTTTAAATTATGTACTCAGTCGCTAAGCTTATGGAATCGTTTAATAATAATAGTATACACCTACTGATGACAGTTTATTCAGATGTTATTGGTTAAAGATGTCGTGTCTCCGAAGTATTCGATGCATTAATTAAACATATCATCACAGCTCATATCTCATAAGAGACTTTCAGAAGTGTACCGGCCATCATAAGCCTTCATTTGTTATTTATGCATATAAAGTTTTATGATGAAGTTTGAGAACAATTCTAATTTTAAATTTGGTTTCGTCTATTAAAAAAAAGAAATGTCATAAACTAAAGAGTTTAAATAACACAAAAATGTATGTACTTATTTAGAACTCGCAAGTGATATTGACAACTTTGTTAGTTATGGATGGATTATATTTTTGTTCGTATTTTTATTTATAATGGTTAATACTTCAGTGTTTGGAGATAGTCGGTCTAGTCAGTGTTGCTGTACAAAAGTTGACATTCACGAACAGATAAAACTACAATGTAACTCCGATGTGGATAATCAGGTGCAGAGCAAATATAGATTTTGTTCTCGCTCCTCTGTCAAATGTATTTCACGGCGTTTTATATTTTTTATAGCTGGCAATTTGAATTTCCACAGTGACGAATCGATTTTGTGTAACAGTTCCATCGATCCTAATAGAACCGAATAAATATTTAATTATCGGCCTTTATAGTGAATGGTAACGCAACGGATTGGATTGCTTTTGTTAATGATTTTAATTTGTTTGAGAGTTGATTTGGTGGTTTTAGATAGACCGATAGATATACCAATCCGAGCAAAGGTCACCGATAAACTTACAATGGTAACTAACGAGAAAAGTTTGCGGCCCGTTTAAATTAGAACCGATTGTGATTAGAAACATGCTCGGCATGAATGTGTGTATTGCTTGTATATAGCCCTTATAAAAACTAATTTTTATTTTTCATAACATCTGTAGTGGGCCGTGAGAAAATAAAAATAATTACTAAACACATCTTACACCAAACCGTCTAATCCCAGACTAGTGAAAGTCTACACTTTTATCACCAGACTTAGTTATTTCTAAATAGATACATCACCTCTAACATTCCGCTGCTGGACATAGGCCTCTCGTAAGTAAGGAGGTTTTGGCCTATAGATACATACTATTTATAAATTACAAATAGATGTAAAAATCATGTTGATCCTACCAGAGAGTAGGTTTACCTCACTATGTTTGGCTTAGCAGTACGGATCATTAACCATTTGAACTTCGGCTTTTGGAATAAGGATATGTTCGATATTTAAATAGTCTACTATCTAAGGACCCCACTAAGGCTGTTTTACAGCTGTAGTATTTATAGGTAATTGATAGAAAAAGATAAAGGGCATTTTAGTCTTTGGTCAAATTTAACTTAAACACTTGTTGCCTCAGTGATACTCTTTGCAGACACAAGTTGTTCCTATCTAGAATAAAACATCTTTGGTGTTGTGTATGACGTTTTAAAACCATAAAGTTTTAACGAAAATGGATTGTGAAAGTTATCGATTAAAACCATAGATAAAACTGAGCGATCGTGTGAATTTCGTCATCTGTTCGATTTAACATTTTTAAAATGTGTTCCAAAGGCGTTATAATGTTAACGTCCACCGCACGAGCTAATGCAAAGCTAAACTTGCTTTAATCATAGTTATTACATAGTTTATTATTAGCGGTCGGTCTGTGAGGCGTGTATCCGTAGTGGTGTGCTTATCGATATTTCAGTCATCGACAAAACTTAACATTTTATCGCAAGTCGTAAAAGTGTTTGCATATTACAGTTTCAGTGTGGTACGCTATAAAATTTACGTCGACTCGACCTACAGCGTTTTAGTATTTGAATACATTAATGTGATAGTGGAATTTATCGATAGTGTATCGATGTCAGACTATCAATCACGCGTCGGTTTGCATGAAAGGCAATGAAGACATTAGCCTCAATAATAACACTTCAAAACTTTACTCGAGCCGCGTTTATTAGATCAATAACTTTATAATGAAAGCGATTTATTATTATATAATTATACAGCCATCATTGAGAAACGATTAATTGGAGTAGACGGATATAATCGATCACATGGCGTGACGAATCGACTTGTTTTGTATCGATTTTTTTGAATCGACTAATGTGTGTAGGGCATATTTTAATGGGTACGATTTAGTTTATCGCGTGATCATGATGTTAATGAGAATTCGTTTGGAGTTTATTTAATCTGTGGTCTTTGAATAAATGAGATGTTCCATTGGACTTATGTGCGCTTGCGCGGTTGTTTATTACATGTTAATATTTTCACTCTGTTTTACATTTTCTTTGGTGTTCATAATTAACTTTAGATTATACCAGATAATATTTCACGGGATGCTTTCAAACGCTAATGTTTACTGATAGATATATGTATATCCAGAAAGTGTTTGTTTGTTTATTTAATTGGATTAGAAAACTAGAAAATGTATTTTTTTTATGAAATGTAAGATTGCACGTTCAGATAATTTTAGGATTTTATGATTTTTCCAAGTCCCTTATTTGTACTTTTGTACACTATGCAAAGCAATAGCACAGAAAAGAGGAGAAAACTTGCTATAAGCCCCATACCAACCCTTCTAGCTGGCGTGGTGTCGAAGGCATAAACCTCCTTATTTAGGAGAGGCATATGTCCAGCAGTGGACCGGAAAAGGTTTTGATGATGATTGATGTCATTAATATTACCTTCTAGTGTTCGAAACTAGTAGGACATCTCCAAAACTCACGTTACTAACTTGTCTATATATATAGACAAGTCAATATATATATAAAGTAACTACAAAACTCTTGTATTTCATTGTAACAAATGGTTATTATCAGTAGATTCGATCGATGAATCGATTATCGATTTCGATGCGATTGATAGTCGATCGATAACTTATGTAAATATTTAAGATAATTTATTCACTTACGTATGTACAACTTATGGACGTCTGAATTTGAATTCTTAGTAAGCTGAGTAATCACTCGTATAGTTATTAAATTTTGTACATTATTCTAACATAACATACCATTGCCCTTTATATCTTGGAAGGTGTGGATAAAGACTGATACTTACTGTGAAATATTAGACCAGTTCCATATATTTCAGAGCACCGTACCAGTATTGGAGTATGAATACCGTACATCTGTAAGAAATGTTTTCGTCAAACCCTGCTTCAGGAACAAAGTCATTTCTAGGAGGGATCTGGATGTCTAGGAGGGATTTGGATGTCTAGGAGGGATCTGGATGTCTAGGAGGGATCTGGATGTCTAGGAGGGATCTGGATGTCTAGGAGGGATCTGGATGTCTAGGAGGGATCTGGATGTCTAGGAGGGATCTGGATGTCTAGGAGGGATCTGGATGTCTAGGAGGGATCTGGATGTCTAGGAGGGATTTGGATGTCTAGGAGGGATCTAGATGTCTAAGAGGTATCTGGATGTCTAGGAGGGATCTGGATGTCTAGGAAGGATCTTGTGATGTTGTGCCACATCCAGTAGCGTTATATCTACGAGCAAGGTTGAAAGGTCATCAAGCGAGCCCTATTTTTAACCCATCGGTTGCAACCTTTCATCAGTGAGCCGGCGTACAATCACGGATTAACCTAAACGAGAGTAAATAGACGCAATCATATCGTAACGTTTACTGCATTATGAACCCATCATGCGGCGTGCTGCTGGATAGATGGAGCTAGTGATTTGGTAGCGAAAACCCCTGGATTTTATTTATTTTTTTATATTATGAGCCTGCCAAAGTGACTCTACTCTGCCTGATGGAAAGCATGAATAGAATTCAAGAGTTGTGCACACCATACTCATTGCAAATGCAGACAATGCAGTATGGTGACACATACTATGGCGGCCCTGTGAGATGCTTCTTTACACCCCGCTTGGGGACGTAAAAGGCATGACAGTCATTGTGACAGTATAAGGCTTACATAGTTACCACGATAACTGTCACCCCTGCATCAATGGACCTCCGGTTTCACACTCACCAACGAGACACGACAACACGGATGCTGGCGCTTTAGGTTGGTTTTCGGTGGGAGGGTAGTACTGCCCCGGTTGAGCCGGCCCGCTCGTGCTGAAATCAGCGTGGCTCTACTACCTAACAAAATTGCTACTCATGTAAGCTCTTTGGTGCATTTCACTTAGGCAAGGATGGAATTTTATATAAAAATACTTGTCCCACGTTCAACAAATCGAGAGGTGGTTAGAAAATAGAAATTTTATAACTGTCAAAGTTTTATAAAGTTTTTAAAGTATTATAAGAAAGCCATGCTACTGTACAAATTAATCATCTTGACCGGGGTCAAAGGAAACCGCTATTCCTCTGTGTTTTTTACCGAGTGCGCCAAGTCAAGTTAGTTAACCTCACCCCTGGCCCTACATCTGGGGAGGGAGGTACTTTAAAACCAAAAATACACTTGTAACTTACAGATATCTTGGGTGATGGTATTCACTTATCATCAGGCGACTTTTTTCACTCGTTAACCCTTATGACAGAAAAGAAAAATTTCTTGTTTAAAAAATAAAAGATTATTGCGGTAATTAAGTTGATGTAGTAGCGTATTTCAGGAGTGAGGGTCAAAACATTTAATATGTCAAGTAATGTTTATAAAAAATATTATACTTCCACCACTTAGACATAAAAAAAGTAATCAAGACCATTACGTTTGCTATTCCAACAAAAAAAAAATGTAAAAAATTTTGTCTCTGACCAACTCGATATTTGAATTTAATTTAAATTTGACGCGACTGGACATTTAGATAAAGGTATGCTTATTACGTGGTTATTAAATAGTTAGTCCAAGACACGGATCAGAATCTACAAAATATGTTATGGGTTATTAAATATCACCACTTTTTACCAAACATATAATTTCTCTACCACTATCATAAGCATCTCACACATTTTTCAAAACTATTAAGCTGTATCTGATAAACAAACATAAAAATGTAGTCCCAAAAATTTTATACAGCCGACGTGGGACATTTTAAATCAATTAATAAATAATAAAAACTGGACATTACCAGAGTAGAAACAATAAGGCTGACTCTATGTCGTAAATCGGTGTAACAAGTGTCCCACTGGGTCGGGGACGAACCGTACGCGGGGGCATAAATTATACGATGCCAGTGTACGGGTTGGGTGCAATATGTATTGAAAAACTGTGGAGTCGATTCTTTGATCATTTATTTTTTAAAAATTGAACATCTGTCCTGGCTACTCAGGATTTTATCTGTTGATAAATGATAAAAAGATGAGGATCTGTTTTTAATTAAAAAATGTGTAAATGTCTGGTATTTATTTACACAGCATGCGCTTTATGTACATAGGCGGACTTAATGCCTAAGAGATTCTCTACCAGTCGACCTTTGGGTGATGCAGAGAAAATAGGAAGTAGACGCGTTTCAGGTGATGTTGAATAAAAGAAGTAGACATACAAACTTATCATATACGAAAATTTATACAAATATATAAATACATACATATAAGTATATACTTAAGTTGATATAAATTTATATACAAACATACATACATACACAAATGGTATCAGGTCTTTATTATATTTTTATATTTTCTAAGTCAAATTAATTAAATTAGGAACATCACATGAAGTTCATACCTAATGTTGTGTTAGACCTTTTTGAAAGAAAAACCTACTAAATATATATGTCAAACAATGTAACTTATCTGCATAGATGGTGCAGTGATTTAAGCGGTTACCTCGTCACTTTCTACGGTACTGAGTATTGTGGGTTCAAGCCTCACATGGCAAAGCACCTTGATCTTTATGTAGTTGTTCTATGTCTGTATGTTTTTAGATCCGTTTCATGGATGTTTGTAAAGTCTCCCGCGAAAAGAGTCTTATACTTAAGACCTTACGTTTTACTAAATATCTTATAATCACAAACTTATCACATGAAACCATCGATATACCCGAAAGATTTTTTACCGATCTCATAAAAAAACCAACATTAATAATTATAATTTTTAATAACAGAATGAGAAAGATAAGGTTAAAAAATAAACTCCAGTGCACCCTATATTCCAAAGGTTAAAATAATTACATTAGTTGGTGGCAATAACAATAATTTTATCCCGTTAAGGACAGCTCCGCGGGGTGTGCCTTCACAGATCACCAGATACGAACGAGGAGTTACGTCTACAGTCTTGTCACTGGTACTTTGTCTATACTTACATGACGCAACTCGCGAATAGATATATCTTTAATAAATAAATAAATATTTTAATAATAAATAGCTTGTGCTATGATAACTAAACTGACTGATAGAATACTTATATACTTTTTTTTTGTAAATACATACATATTATACATATAAAACACTCCGAAACCAATATTTTGCAGTTCATACAAACGTTTGTTCCGGCCCGGGGATCGGACCCGAGACCTCAAGCACAGCAGTCGCATTCACTACAGCTGCGCCACCGAAGCAATTTACAATATGTTTAATTTTATCATAGACAATATTTTTACTTCTAATTTTCTAGAACATAAAGGCCGCGTTGATAAAAGACGAATAACTGATCCTAAGATGTTTAGTTCTATACAGAATTCTGATCTCCTAAACATATAAGCGTAAATTAAAACTGTTTAGAGTCACTCATATGTTTTTATTTAAAGTGTTATTTATTTACTTATAAACTTTATGTACTATATTTGTACATTGGCGGACTTATTGGCCAGGGCATTCTCTTCCAGTCAAATTTCGGTTGGTGTTCACTTATAACAGCTTAGGATATAATCAACTGGTACTAAGCGTAGGAATTCTTAGAAAACTCGCTATTAGAGAATGTAGGTGAATATTAAACTATCGACACACGGATTAGGTCTTACAGAAACTGTTTTACATTCAAAAAAAAAGTTGAAAACATTTTAAGGTGTGGCTATACTTTGTTAAAAATTTATCATGACTCTGTATGTTATGTAAGGTTTATTATATTTCTCTTGGCCCAGTGATGTAGCTACAATAGACAGTAATACCTCCTTTTTTACTTTTTATGACTGGCTTTTAAAAATAATTCATATTTAGATAAAGTAACTTTGTAAGAATCTCGTAAAGATTACGACGCTATAGTAGAGCTGTGGGATATTTATTCTTTTGTTAATATACTTTAATTTAGTTTCATGTCTTACTTGTTCCAAACATACACTGCCACAAACAGCTTTACAACACCCAAACTTTTGACTGCAAGGAAATATCTGCGAAGTTAAGTTCGCCTTATGTAATAAATTTACCGCAAGTTTTAACAAACAAATAATTATTGCAAATTCAACACATTATTCCAAGGATCTGACCATTAAATTGCAAATTATTCTGAATATCGCCAGAATTATTTTAGGTCCCTGGACCGTCGAGACAAA
The DNA here is from genome assembly GCA_949316085.1 of Hypercompe scribonia. Classification (NCBI taxonomy): domain Eukaryota; kingdom Metazoa; phylum Arthropoda; class Insecta; order Lepidoptera; family Erebidae; genus Hypercompe; species Hypercompe scribonia. Next base: position 1,398,027 of record OX438983.1, read on the forward strand.
CATAAACAATAACATATTAAAATTAAGTACTAGAGATGAGTATCAATGCGGCAACAGTGTCCTAACTGTATGACACCGATCATAAAACATGAAAAAACACAATTTTATTTTTAACGATCATTAAAATCTTTTAAAATATGTTACTTAATTAACGGTGTCATCCTTAAATAAAACTAAAATAAAATCGTATGGAATTTATCAAACGCAACGTGAAACATTTGTGGCCAACAGTTATCTCAACTCGAGCACCCCGTGAAGATAATGTATGGGCGTAATGACAGGAATCCTTTGCCTAAAAAAAAACAGACGCCATATTGAATTTGTGGTATTCGAAAGGCGCGCATTACTCGTTTGTGTCATGTCAAAATTGTTAATTTGATCTATTTATTTTAATTTGGTTCGTATAAAAGTATTTTAGTTTTTGATGAATCAATTAACTCGAGAACTATTTTTTACGAGTAAATTGTTTGCTTATGAACAAAAAAGTCATATAGTAAATTAGAAAAGACAAAACCTACATTAGAAAAAGAGGCTAATATCCAGTAGTAGGCTGTTAAAAGGTGTTGAGGGATACAGGTACACAGGTTAGTACATTTATTAGGTAGCCACCGAATTTTTTTTTCATATGAATTAGTCAAACGTAACTACATTAACTTGAGTCAATATAAAACTGTACGCGTACATATGAATTATTAAATTATAATTGAAATAAACCATTGACTTTTTACTTTCACTATTGATGCTTCTTAATTTGTCATTACCATCTTCGAGATTTACGACTACCAATTTTTTAGACTTAACTTTTATTCCCACTTACACAAGGGCTACTGCCTTCAACCGGGGACGTTAGTATTTAAATGGTAAAAATGAATCTTTAATATAAAAGAAAAAGTATGTAAGAAAGGAACGTAATTAAAGGATGTTGCCTATGCTACGTTGTACCTGTAATCCTAACTTTAACTGCTTGGATAACGTAGCGCTGAATATTATTGGTTAGAACCCCACATGGATAAATTGTTGTGTTTCGTTTCATGTATGCTCTTAAAGTCTCTCGCAACCCAGAATATTGCCTTTTTAAATACAGCAACTGATTATTGATGGCAAGTAGTAGAGCCACGCTGATTTCAGCACAAGTGGGCCGGTACGACCGGGGCAGTACTACCCTCCCACAGAAGACCAACCTAAAGCGCCAGCATCCGTGTTGTCTTGTTTCGTTGCTGAGTGTGAGACCGGAGGCCTATTGATGCAGGGGTGACAGTTATCGTGGTAACTGTGTAAGCCTTACACTGTCACGATGACTGTCATGCTTTTTACGTCCCCAAGCGGGGTATGAAAAAGCATCTCACTAGGCCGCCATAGTGTGGGTCACCATACTGCATTGTTTGCATTTGCAATGAGTATGGTGACCACAACTCTTGAATTCTATTCATGCTTTCTATCAGGCAGAGTAGAGTCACTTTGGCAGGCTCTTAATATAAAAAAAAAAGAAAAAGTAGACTCTTTAACCTTATTTCATAGTTCATCCGATGATAATGTTTATAACAAAAATAAATAGGGTTCGTTTGTTCTGCGATGGACGTGTAATAGCAGATAATTGTCATCGGCATGCTTCGCCCTCGTTTCGATAACAATTTATGAGTATATTTTGGTCACGAGCTTTAAGTAATTGTTGAAGGATCGTCTCCAGGCTGTGGCACGACCATTTGATTTGTTGCCTTGTTGCTTGTCTCTGCTACAAGTAATTTGAACATATTAACTCATCATTTTACGGTTTTATATCTTAAAATTTTGATTTTATGACGTGTTCGTGTGTATCAGTGGCGTGATTGAAACGTATTTTACTATATTCTTAGGATAAATATAATAAATTAAAAATTATATCCATCAAAAAAGGTAAATCTCAGTTCTAATCTCTCTTTAATCAAAAAACATTTTTTTTATACCTTTTTGCGTTTTATTAATATAAATTGATGTAATCAGAATCGTGTCTCAATATGCATTATTATAATTGTTATACGCTTTGTAACAATTTTGAACTAAATTTCATGAATGGAGAAACATGAAAAGCAAAATGTGACAAGCAGTATAACCGATAAATACACATTATATACATACATACATATTAGTTTGATTATTTAGTTGTTTATACTGGTCTGTATTAGTTTAATTTATATTGGTCGCAAAAAGAAATGAATTTCGACTGGTAAACGATCTCTAATTATGCTTAAACCGAAACTATCTATTTATTTAAAACTATTGTTTTAAAATTGCAGCTTCGTATAAATATTGTAAATTAAATAGTATTTCGTGTTATAGTGATGCGTAACATCTTTTGCAATCAAATAGCGCGCGCTTTTATGGCTTCCTGTTTTACACTTCCGTTCCTTTTTATAAAATAGCTACCACAACTTGCAGGAAGACGACGCAAAAGAATTTTCCCATAAAATCGGAATATAAATATTGTTCTTCATATATTAATACGTTCAGAGTACACCATAGTTATCGAGCTACCCACATAAGGTGTTGGTCATTTTAATTTTAATCACCCCTGGAGACATTACCTTTCATCATGAATCAATCGCCGTGTCAGGTCTACACGACAAAGGCTGCCATAGCGTCTGCGCATAGCTGAGAGAGTCGTCAGGTCACCACCGTCATTTTAATAAATAACGAACGACAATTTGGCCAAACTATAAAAGATAACAGACCACAAGACGTTTTTCAGATAAGCTCTGTGATCGCCGGATGTAGGGTAGTGTGCGAATGTAGAGGCTACATGGATTTAAACTCAACATAAACGTTTTTTTAAATTAGTGTAATTCATTTAGCAGAATTAATCAAGACCCTTCTGTCTACTAGGATCTACAATCTCGATCTATCAGTGGATCGAACAGCGCTATGAAGTTCACTGTGCTCCACGATGTGATCCACGAATATGTCACAGTATCCACTGACGTAAGTGGTGGATTTTGTCAAACTCTCTGAGTGCCATTCGATCTACTGGTAGAGCATAAAAGACATGAGAGTATTATAGAATCCACCCAGACCGATAGTAGATCAAAATGAACTTCAAAACGTTCGAGTCACTGGTGGATAGAGATGGTGGAAGTTAGTGGACAGAGGGAATAAAGGAGAGTTTTGGGCTTCGGTAACCTCATTTGGGGAAAAGTGACGAGAAAATTGTTGAATACTGGCTTTCTGTGACATCACAGTTTCAAAAAGTATTTACTCATTACAAATTATTACTATTTTTGATTGTTAATGCAACCTCTACAGATAACTGCCTCGGTGACGCAGCGGTAGTGAATGCGACTGCTGTGTTTGAGGTCTCGGGTTCGATTCCCGGGTCGGACCAAATGTTTGCAGGATCTGTAAGTATTTGTTTCGAAGTTTGGGTGTTTCCTATGTATAATATGTACGTGTTTACAAAAAAAAGAGTGTATAAGTATTCTATCAGTCAGTTTAGTTATCATAGAATAAGCTCTGCTTAGTTTGAAACTAGATGACGTTGCGTGTGAAATGTCTGATATATTTATTTATTTATTCTGTCAATTTAACTATCTTTAATGGTCTCATGAGAATATTTTATACCAATCAGCTACCAGAACTTCTCAAAGTTTTTTTTTCACTTGGCATATACCTAAACTTTGCTATTGATACTCTTGATTAACATTTACAAACATATTTCGCTCTATTAACGAATCATAGCGTTTTATAACAGGTATGGCGAGGATGTGAGCATTCCCTTCGTGGCGGTTTTAACTCAGTTCCAATAATAAAATAATCCACCGTTACGTCCGACATTTAGTCTGTCCGGACCGTGGAGAATCCTAAAATCACCACAATTTGTAACGTTTAACGTTTTACACATTTCATATGTTCACGGTATTTTTCTTTTCACGGCCTGGGAACTAGAGAATTTACTAACACAAGTATTATTCATTAGCTGTTTCCTGTAGATTTGGCGAAAAGAATGTTACAAGTAGCATTTAGTATGAATGCCTTTGTAATGTTATAAGATGCAGAAATGCACCTGATCGTAAGTAACTGCCGCTGCGCATGCGCACCTACAATTATTTTTTTATTCTTGGCCTACCAAAGTGACTCTAATCTACCTGATGGAAAATATGAATAGCATCCAAGAGTGGTAGTCGCCATACTCGTTACGGATGCAGACAATTCAATATGGTAGCCCACACTAGTCTCAAGAGACTTAAGAGTCACAAACATGTGGACGTCTTTGAAAACCCGTCACGCCATAAAATTAGGGAGAAGGGAGGCTTAGGCTTCGATAATCTCACTCACTCGGAGAAATTATAGAAGATTTGTTAGTAAGGGCCATAATTTATCATTTAATTAAAATGTTTATCTTTTATTTGGTATCCTTGAAGGTAATGAATGCGACTGCTGTGCTTGAGGTCTCGAGTTCAATTCCCTGGTCGGACTGATCCCTGATCTGCAAATATTTATTTCCAAGTTTGGGTGTTTTCTATATATAGTATATATATATTTACAAAAAAAAGTATATAAGTATTCTATCAGTCTAGTTATCATAGCACAAGCTCTGCTTTGTTTGAAACTAGATGACGTTGTGTGTCAAATGTCCGAAATATTTCATTATTATCATTATAACATCTTACGTATATTAAAAATCTTCTTTTATATTAAAATGGACTTCATAATTTGCTGGTTCTTTGACTCCACCTTCAATTTTTAAGAAAAATATTACTTTCAAGAAAAAATTCAATACCAATTAGTTCGTTGTAGTGTCTACAACAATTTACTCTGTACGCTCATTACTCTGATGCACCGGCATAAAATGTGAGCTATCCGTCAAGTGCGAACCAAAGGACACAGCTTTCTCAGGGGTGGAGCTGAACTGAGCCGCAATGAGCCGCACTAGGCCGCACGGGGCCGCACGAGGCCGCAAGGGACCGTAGCGACCGCCCTGTCAACTGAGAGGTGAAGGGTCAAGAAGATAATGACTCTGAACGTTCGGTTACTTCGAGACTCAAAGATTTATTTTTGATAACTCTGTAGTATATACATTCAATATCTTAATTGATATATAAATAAATAAAATAGAACATTCCGATCGCAGTTCTGTTTCGATCTTGACTGGTTTGTATCTTCATATTATCCAGGATGAAAAAATATTATCCTGATATATATTTTTCTATATTAAGAGCCTGCCAAAGTGACTCTACTCTGCTTGATGGAAAGCGTGAATAGAATCCAAGAGTTGTGGTCACCATACTCATTGGAAGTGCAGATAATGCAGTATGGTGATCCACACTATAACGGCCTTGTGAGATGCTTTTTCACACCCCGCTTGGGGACGTAAAAGGCATGACAGTCATTGTGACAGTGTAAGGCTTGGACAGACAGACTTAGAGTTGCATTTACTAAATCTAAATTTAGGATCTGAGCTTATTAAGAAGGAGGTTGCTTGTATATCTGTTGCCCCTCGGTGGTATAAAGGGATCCATCCTCCATCATAGGAAATAAATTTCTTAATTTAAAGTAATTTTGTTATTTCTTTTTGGCAAGAGGTGGCCTTTTAAATGCTATGTTAGTAACATATTTAACTGAAGTCAAAAAATATGTGATTACTGATATCATCAATAACTATCAACGTAAAATGATACCACCTGCTCTCCCAAACAACCTATTACTTTCCATAAAATTGATCTCAAAAATCGACAATTCATCGAGTCATGTCGACTCGATAATTCACCACTTATAAATGAAATTGACTCGTTTCTAGATTCTTGTTGACATTTTGTCCGTTTTTGGTTCCAAATCTGACCTCTATAGTTCACGATAAATTCTCATCCCGAGATGGAGTGTTGTAAAAATAATGGTTCACTTGAACGTGGTGCTTTAAGATGGTTTTGTTACTACAGTTTTGATACAGAAAATATGTACTATTAGTAGCATTAATGGTAAAACGTAATGGTGGGTATAATAAGGTCCATATTTCCTTAAAGCGAGACGCGATATTATATGCCATTTTGAATTTTTTTCTAACACGAAAGTATAATTTGTACAGGCATGTCTAATTCCGTTATATTTCTATTATCTTTAAGCATACAATTTAAAATTTGAATAAGTTAGAAACGTATGAATGTCGTCAGTGTATTACAGAATGAAGTAAGCTGAAAATAATTGACAAAACAAGCGAATAATTTTAAAATAACTTGCAACGAGTACATTTAAACCCCCACAATGTCCTTCGCATCACTTACTACTGTGGTCCTCATCATGGAAGAAGACACTGACTTTTGTATCACTACCTAAAAGCTCAGGAGTAAGGGACTTCACATGTTGGTGTACTTCTAATTAAATTAAAAAAAAAACAAACTTTGTACTGGGACTATACCTAATATGAGTATTTAGGTAACGGAGTGTACGTCTAAGTAAAAAAGTAAAACTACATTCAAATACATTATATATTTATCTAAATCCTATCAAAACCTCATAGTAGTCTACTAGTGTCCCTCCCGCTACGATCCCGGGTCCTTTAAGCGGGGCGTGAAAAAGCATCTCACTAGGTCGCCATAACGTGGGTCGCCATACTGCACTGTCTTCATTCGTAGTGAGTACGGCGACCACCGCTCTTGGATTCTATTCATGCTTTCCATTAGGCAGAATAGAGTCACTTTTGGTAGGTTTTTATTAAAAAAAAATGATACCTAACCTATCTATGTGAATCCTATATTTATCTACAATGTGTATATATTTAAAAACGTTTGTCAGTAGTTTGATTATAATTACATTATCATTATCAGTACGGGCTCAGATTAATATGGAATCAGGAAACCATGTGTGAGATACGGTAAGATATTATCATTATTTTTAACTTCAGAAAAGATCTGCTATTATTCATCTATCTATACTTAGAATAATCATTGGTCGTCCTTCATCAAAGGAAGTTGACGGATATAAGAGTGGAGAACAACCAAAGAAAAGTTGGATGGACTGAATGAAAGAGGATAGAGATAGCACGGGAGTAGTAGGAAACTGACCAGTGATAGAGCAGGACGGAAGAAAACCTACTGGAGAAAATGAAAACGATCATAATGCTGCATTAAGATTAGGTTGTTTGTGTGGGCGATTCTAATTATGTATACACAAGAGAATTAACTATATGTTGCACCATTACGTTGGTCGTAGTCACAGGCTGATTATATTATCATCACGGCTAGGTCTGTGTGATGATCAATTAAGAATACAGGATGAAAAAACTCGTGTACCTATGTACCCATGTAAAAAGTTATATTTACTTGGCATAACAAGGTTAAATTATTTTGAAATGATACTTTAACAGAAAAAAAAGTATAACTTTAAAAAAGTATTTAATACATTGCAAGAAATTGTATTATAACGCATTATCTAGTTAAATAATTTTTTATTAAATATTTTAAAATAATTATTTATACATAATTGAAAACTAAAATGTAGCTAATTTCATGGTGTCGGTTTTTCGTGACTGTGCGCGCGCATCGTAAAAATTTACTCACATCATTTTTTCTAACGCGCCAAAAGAAGCATAACTTCAAAAATTAAGGAAGTAAATTATACAGGGCAACACTACTGCAAATGTGTCAATACCTCCTTTCTAAGGCGAAACATATTTCCAGCAGTGGGCCGTGAATTAGTTAACATTTGAAAAATCCTATAAAAAAACTATTTGAAATATTAACCTATATAAAAGTTGTTTATCTACAAGAAAACTTATTAGAAGTAATTTATTTTTTAAAAATAACATCGTCTAAATGACCACCGTTTCGACGTTTGCACTTTTCTAAGCGAGCACCGAAATTTTCAAATGCTCGTCGGTATAAAGACCGCGAGATCGCCGACAACGCTTCGCTGATTTTTGCTTTTAGTTGACGTAGTGTATTTGGTTTATTGATGTAGACACGATTCTTCAAATAATATCATAAAAAGAAGTCTGCTGGGGATAGATCTGGACTTCTAGATGGCCATGGAATATCACCTCGTCTGGAAACCACCGGCAGTGATTCATTGGATGTGTGGCAAGTGACTCCATCGTGTTGAAACTATGTGATTGTAACCAGCAAATTCCAGTAGCATCGGTCCCATGAACTTCCGTAACATGGTTGCGCGGGATGTTAAACCTTAATGATAACAAATTCTTGACCCATATCAAAGGCTATATATATATTTAATAAAATTTAAGGGTTCAAAGACGAATATACAAACAGGTAAGTCTTTTATTCTTCAATCGGTTTTATATTTTTCACTCTTGGACCCTACTTTATATAGGCTAATGGAAACGCGGTTTGAAGAGCACTTTGTTATTAATGACATCATAGAGTTGACATTTCTGTGTGAAATACTGTACAGTTCAGCGCTAACTCACGATACTAATAAAAGATCGGTAGTGGAACGAATTTTTTTAATGATTGTGCTCCTGTTTCGTATATCTGTACAATGGAATTGTTTTGAGGTTATACTTTTGACACTGAATAGATTTCACTATTCTGGTTAGGCCTCCTTTGTGACAATATTAAACTCTTTTCACATTTACTGTATAAACGACTTACTGCCTCTTTGGACATCTGCAACTCAAAAACACAAGTATTTTTACGTTTGAAAGGTAACAAAAGAGTTTTCTGTAAGGCCGTGGTATAGTATCTCACCATCTAAACGGTATCGTACTCCATGCCTGCCTCTTCAAAGTCTCGATTCCGATTCAAAAATTGATATATACCTACAAACTCTTGATTTATATATTTTTTTCGCTCCGTTTTTTATTGTAAGTACTAGAATATTCTCTGATTCTTCAAGAAAATGGTATATCTTGGGTATATAATTAGGTTATTCTTTACATGTAGGGCAGTTATCCTAAATATTTTTCTAATAAAATTAAACTGCGGATGGATAAACGGACAAACAGATATAAGGGTTCCTTATTTCCTACGGAACCCTAATAAAACGGTAATCTATTAGGCTATCGTTGCTAAAATTATGTACGGATATTATATGTCGATGTATCTACCGGTGTGCGCAAAAACATCAATAATTATGGAGTTTTATGTTTGGCAGTATTTAAGAGTTTAGTTACGCATTGGCAAGTTTGCAGCGCAATTATCTAGGAGCTCACAGTAGCTTTCCAAAAAATGTTTCTACATGCAATTCCTGATTCACTACTATTTAAAACAAATGTTGAATAACGTCTTTTTCAAGACATTTTTAAATTACATAGTTGTCTTAACAAAACGTCCTTATGTGACTACGTTTTGGTCATTTTTGTATTTAGACTATTTGAATTAACACTAATATTATAAAGTTGAAGGGGTTGGTTTGATTGTTTTCTTATTCGCTCTTACTATTGGTTCGCATTGAAGATTTTTTTTAGTGTTTGAAATTCCATTTATAAAGAAAACTGAGACTTTAAAATATTACGTATGATGACAGATGATCACATACAATATTGATGCTTGCCTTTTTAACCTCAGAATGTATTTTTCTTTTCATACTAGTCAAATAGTCATGCTTAGCTTCTAAATGTTAGTATACAAAGTAAATATAATACTCATAATAATATAAATATACGTAATTTATACACTCATAATAAATCGATATGTAACTGAACCGTCATGTCCCAACATGCTAACCATTAAAAGACATTCTACAAAAAATAACATAAATATTTAAAAGAAATATACGTTAACCTGCCAATCTTCCGTTTCTCTTTACTTTCCATGGCACATAAATTAACCTCAACTTAAACAACGTCATCAACCAATTAGTATGGAGTCCGTTGCGCGAGCGCAAGTGACAAATGGCCGCCATATCTCATTCGAAATGAGATCAGAACATAAGTAAAAAACCGAGCTTTTTATACATTACATACGTGTGAACTATGACCTGACGACCGACGGTATAATGATTATTTATTAAAATAAGGTTTTCTTCATAAATTTTAGATTATTAGTAGACCGCTTGAGGCAGTGTCAGCTAATTTTAATTTAGTGTCCTCCTTCTTAATGTATCGACGATTAGTAAGCCTCAGATAGTATATAATTATATTTCTATTTCGGATTAGCATAGCGAATTATTTCGTTTGTGTTTTTTTAAAGGTTTTTAATTAGTGATGTGTTGACCTTTTTTCTGTTGGTTTGACGGATCTATTTTTCCTTGGGATGCATGTAGTTTTCTAGTAAAGACCATGGTCACACATTTGTCAAAAGAAACACTTTTTATGTGTTAAATGGACAACAAGAAACTACACTACTGTTTCTTCTTTTAATAATCTACCTTAACTAAAACTTAGTGTAAATTTCGAGTTCTAGTTTCGTTTTATTATGATAGCTGCTGAGTAATAGCTTGTATAGAAACATTTGGCAAAACTGCGCAAGTCCCGTTTTCAATAAAATGTTAGAACGAAATGGTTCTAACTGTTTATTGTTGAAATACATGGAACAATTATTTATTGACCTCGGACCGTTCGCCTATTTGTGTAAAATTGCAATTTGTTTCAATATAATTGTAGCAGATGTTTTCCATACCATGTATTTTTTACATATTACATAGATCTATTGACATTTAAAATAACTATAACGTGTACGTTGGGCTCTAAGCTCGGGTAAACATTTTTTTTTTTTTTTTTTACCACGACGGTGGCAAACAAGCATACGGCCCGCCTGATGGTAAGCGGTTACCGCAGCCTATGAACGCCTGCGGCACCAGGGGCATCACGTGCGCGTTGCCGACCCTTTAAAAACCTATTTAGCTTACTCTCGGAAAACCAATTTGGCTTTAACCGAAAAAAAAGTCATGGAAGATGCCTCACTAGCGAACGTGGTTTCTGAATTTTTGAATTCAACAAAAAATGCTGCTTAGAAGTTTTTATTGATTTCATTCTTTCGATACAGTGTTCGTCTTGCTTCATAAATTAGAAGCTGTGGGTATACATAGCATTGTACTTGAATGGTGCCGTGTTTATTTGACAAATCGTCATCTGTAAAGCCCTATGGCTTAAACCCCCTGCACCATAAAAAGAAATTTCACACCTTGCCATTAATGTACATATGTACGTTTACGTTAAAGAACGCCTATTAGTGGGACAACAGCCTGGCATTTTTCTAAAAGGCTAAGCTATATTTACCTTAATGTAGGTTCTAAATGTATATAGGAACACTTATATAACCACTATAAACGTGTATATTAACTTACCAAATACCTTTAAAGAGCTACCTCTAATTAAATTTGTAGAGGGACGGGTATCATGTCCCTCCGACACAAAGGGAGGATCCTCCGACCAGGCGAGGTGATAATGCCTGGCGGGCCACGGCCCAACGTTTACTGTTGGGATGTCGTATATATGCTAATTTGCCACGCGAATCTCTATTTCGTGATACAGGATTAGTAGTTGCTTCGTAGTTCATTACATTCATACGTTTCATTCATGTTTCGTAGTTCGATGTATCTTCGTTAGATGGTGCTGTTGTATATTTTTGTTCGTGTTGTAATGTGGAAGTCGCCTTAAATTTAAACAAAACTTGAGACAATAAGTGAATTACATAAATGAATTTATGTCATGTCACAAGAGGGGGAATATTGGTTTATATTTTACTAAATATTTATCCAATCGACATTGACAATAGCCCATGGGTATTATATTATTATTACACTCTTACACATACACAATAACAAATATTTGCATACCATATATACTAGTAGGATGTACTCGTAAATGGTCCATGTTATAATGTTAAGATTATACTCTGTACACATACATTCTGGTAAATAAATGATGATGGTAAATTATGATAATTAAAACACCTTTTTGTTTCTTTCTTTTTTAAAGACAACACCCGCTCTAGGCATAAATCCTGTGTCGCGGGGGACTTTACAAACATACAAGAAACGGACACAAAGAACACCCAGACTCAGAATAACAATTTGTGGATCACACAAAGTGTTGTCTCATGTGAAGTTTGAACCCACAACACTAAGCGAAGTGGAGAGCGGCGTGGCGACCGCTTAAACCACTATTCCAACCGTGCAGTCTAAAATTCAATTATAAATAACTTTATTTGTAGTTTACATATAAAGAGTCATTGGTTGTTCTAAATGAACATATTAAAAAGAAATAAAAATGACATGCAAAACTTATTCTGGTACTTATAGCACAGGTCTTCCTATTTTAAGTACCAGCTGAACATAAACATTGTTTTAACCATTTAGTATACGAAACAAACTGCTCCACAAGATGTAAACACTGTGTAACATATAAATAAATTCGTGTACTACTTCGTACAATGACAGCTGTAATTGATTCCAAACATTTATAAACTTCACGATTGACTTGACTTCGTTTTTGTTTGTGTCGGTTCTCGACTGAAAATCCGGGTGATATAACATCATAGATTATATAACTGAATTGTGAAAGCTTTTCATTTTACCACTTGCTTTGCTGTAAGCTATGAGTTTGATATCGTAATTCGTTTTCCTCTCAATTTGTTTTCATAAACTTGGTTGGAGTCGGTTGAAAGTCTGCTGCGTCACGATTGAACTTCAATTTTTCACTTAGAGTGACTATCATCAGATCTAAACAACCCTAAAATGACTATTGTCGGGTTTTTACGGCAACCATCACTATCAGATTAACGTGCTTTCAGAGACACCGAGGTTTCTCAATATGTAAAGAATGATCACTTGGTCACAGATTGACCTGGCCAGGATTGCTTAAGTTTGCACGTGTCAGCCTTCTCGGTGACCAGTTTACCCTCCAATGTCGTATATTTTCTACCTCATTTGTTGCACATGGTAATGTTACATAAGATTAGGGGCACAAAAACGGTTACCAACAAACATTGACCAGACCGGAGGCCCATTGTTGCAGGGATGACAGTTATCGTGGTAACTGTGTGAACCTTACACTGCCAAGATGACTGTTATGCCTTTTACGTCACCAAGCGGTGCGTGAAAAAGCATCTCACTTGGCCGCCAAAGTGTAGGTCACCATTTTGCATTATCTGCATTTGCAGTGAGCATTGTGACCATAACTTTTGGATTATGTTCATGCTTTCCATCAGGCAGAGTAGAGTCACTTTGGCAGGCTCTAAATATATATATATAAAAAAATAGACTCTTCTCGATAACATGTCCCGATAGTACCACAACTTGGACTTAACTCCAAACAGTCAACAACATAATTCACCGCCACGATACGTTTATCACACCATCGTTTAATGCGTTTTTTATTCATGAGCCCCATAGATTAAGCTATCAAGCGATATAGTACTAAATCATTAATCTATAAGAACTTGTACTAAGTCAAAATGTTTTACGGGTGTAGTGTGTTGTTTATTTGTTGGACTGCTTACTTATGGGATACCGTATTGTATTTTGTAGTACACACCGAATGCTGTCATTGTACCCTTAACGTGTTATGTTTTTAACACGTTCTTTTTTAATTTGAAACAGCTGGGTACATGGTTTTTAAATTTTAAGTGTGAAATAGATACTTAACTTATTTTTTCTATGTTAAGAACCTGCCAAAGTGACTCTACTCTGCCTGATGGAAAGCATAAATAGAATCCAGGAGTTGTGGTCACCATACTCATTGCAAATGCAGACAATGCAGTACGGTGACCCACGCTATGGCGGCCTTGTGAGATACTTTTTCACACCCCGCTTGGGGACGTAAAAGGCATGTCAGCCATCGTGACAGTGCAAGGCTTACACAGTTACCACGATAACTGTCACCCCTACATCAATGGGCCACCTGTCTCACACTCACCAACGAAACACGAAGAAATTAAGGAAATTTTAAACATTTTTAACAGAATTTTGATTACAAATTGATAGGGTGACACGCACTTGTCTCTTGAGATACAGGGGTTCAGGGGGTGTGATAGTTACTTACCAGTAGGTGAAATGACAGCGCGTTTGCGCCCCCCTATCTTTAAAAAATGCTTATTCTATAGCATTTTTTTTATTCTAATGAATCAAACTCTGTTGCGGCTTCGCTTCACTCTAAACGTGCTCCCCTACGCCTGGCAACACCGCGTTGGCTACTGGTGCTAATATTTACCTTCTTGTAACCATAGCATCGGGTGTGTGAGAGTAAGCGTTCGTTTCATTTTATTGTTGTATTTAATAATTGCCTTGCTATTACAATAGATGTGATTAAGTAAGTCTTGTAATTTCACAACTACCAGTAAAAGCTATCAAAGTTAACAAATCCATTACCTTATTGACTTATAATTAAAAAAGGTTGATGTTAAAGAAGAAGTAACTAACGTAAAATGAAATTAGTGTTTTGTTAGTTTTATAACGCATTTTCATATAACGAGGTGTGGTGACTTTCACATACAGCACTACCAAAAAATTAACTACAGCACCATCTACCGAAGGCACACCAGACTACGGAGTAACGAACTATGGAGTAATTACTAATCCTAAATCGCCATATACCAGAATTTTCGCTCTTAGTAGCATATACACAACATGCCAACATCAACCGTTAGGCCGCAGCCCACCAGGCATGATCACCTCACCTGGTCGGAGGATCCTCCTTTTGTGTTGGAGGGACATGACACTGGATAAAGCAGAAAGGAAAAAAGAATGTGCCAATTTAGTAACTAAAGTTAAGTCATTCGTAATTTACGGGATCTTTGAACTTCTAAATCATCCAAAAAACACTCTGACCCCGATTTTTAATGCAGTTATTTAGCGTAGACTTCTTGCTTAAAAGTATATTTTTAATTGCTTCTAATAGTAAGTACTATAACATCACTATCTTCACTCGTATCGATACCCGATAATCGATTGTATCCACCCTCACAGAATAAAGGCCTTACGCCAAATTCCCATACCCGAGCGATGAATTGATCTTAATCGGCGATAAACCTATCTATGGCATGAGTTTTTGACGCGTGAAAGAGCTTGCACATCTACGAATTAACAATTAAAACTTTTTGTACGTTTTTGTATAAAAATATCGTGTTTTTTTAGGATTAATTAGATTTGGTAGCATAAGATTTTCTTGAATAACGGAGTTGACGTTATGCTTTGTATGGGTTTAATTATCGTTTATGAATGTTAGCTTTGCTTGACATATCATGAAAATTGTGTAGTGACCTTTCCTAGTCAAATGTATGTTGCCAGGTGTCAACGATCTATGGGTTTTATTTGCCGTTACTGAGTAGATATATCTGTGCGAGATTCAATGTTGCCAATATATCAAAAAGTTTGAAATTTTTTAGAAACAGTTAAATTAAATTAGGGTTTAAATCCATAAATAATATTAGGACACAGTAGTTATAAGTTTGAATTATTATTGAATTTTACGATTAATGAAATGGAGTAAAAAACAAATTAACTAAGTGAGTCTTGTATCTTGTATAATGATCTTATTTTTATGTTAATTTAAAAACAATGTATTTCTAGTTTGCGTGCAGTGGACTTCAACTACCCTTTACAGGATATCGTAATGCATTTCCTGGTCGGTTCTGATACAATACAGATAGGGTAATAAATAAGGTTACATTTGAATTTAATTTTACGCCTAACATTATGTTCGTTTTTTCTATTTTAAGAACCTACCAAAGTGACTACTATGCTCAAGGGAAAGCATGAATAGAATCCAAGAGTTGTGATCACCATACTTATTTCTACAGACAATCGAGCATGATGACCCACACTATCACGGCTAAGTGAATTACTTCTTTAGCTTGGATACGTAAGAGAAATGACAGTCATCGTGGTAGTGTTTATAATAAAATATACTCCTGTACTGGAACAAAAAATTGTATATAGATCATAACATATATATTGTACTACAAAACTTGTAAATGGTAAATAAAGAAAAGTAAAATATTGCTTATAAGTCAAATACAAAACGCCCAGGTGGGTTTTGTATTTGACTGTCCAGATGTGTGAAAAAACCAAATCTTTCAACTACTTTCTCTCTTGTACCATCTAGTAATACTCTACTCATTATTGAGAAAGACGTTGAAACGTGACGACATCGAAACATGTTTGCGACTCGTTTGTCCCCGCCCTAGGTTCAATAGGTGGACAAAACAGTTACATACCAGTAAGTACATCAACTCGGAGACATCTTCATATACAAACTTGACGTGAACTTTAACCTGCGGTAAAGGTGATAATGATTAAACTGATTATAGAATTTGTGTGGATGATGGGAAATAAATTAATTAGCGTCTTGTACTCAAACCTCACACACGGCCGTCTGATCACAAACTGGACTGAGTGTACTATGATAACCAGACTTATTTTAAAATACATACGTACAACTAGACATGGAACGATTAAAAATGATCCTTCAATGTCCTAGGTCGGAATTGAATCGATGTTCTCTCGCTTAGGGGCTTGTGGCTAAGTAGTAACCGAGTAGATTATAAATTACAATGTTAAGCAACCCTACCTAGGTCAAACTATAGATGGGTGACCATTTCTTTATACAATGAGACTCCTCTGTATCTCGGAGAATACGTTAAACCGTTGATCCTGGTTGTCATATGAATATTTTTGGCAATTTTTACGAATAGTTGAAGCCTAATCCCAAAACAGTATTTCTACATAACATTGATATTGCCTATTACTTGGGTTTTGTGATGGCAGTTGCTCCGTGTATTGTAGTTCTGCTGTATTGTAATAGATTTAAACCTGATACAAACCTAGGTTAGTCCAAAAGGCTCGGCAGAAGAAGTATTCAAGGTCACTAGGCACTATACCAACAGGCCGATTTCGTAAATACATTAGTTTATTAATAATTAGACTACCAGAATACTATATTTTACTATACTGTAACAAAGATGGAACTGTAGTTGCTAAACTAATATATATAATTCTCGTGTCACAGTTTTCGTTGCCATACTCCTCCGAAACGGCTTGACCGATTTTGATGAAATTTTTTGTGCTTATCCGGTATCTATGAGAATCGGCCAACATCTATTTTTCATCCCCTTAAATGTTAGGGGTAGTACAAACCTAAATTTTTTAGACAAAATTTTTAATTTCCATTTTTTTATGATACAACATACAAAAATACATACAATCCTCAATTTTCCCTCAATTTACCCTTCTACGATCAACCCTTATTTTTTAATAGCCATTTTAGTAAAAATGGCAAAACAACGTTTGCCGGGTCAGCTAGTAGAATATAATTTCCATGGAATCTGGTCCACATTTCACCGTCGTCAACTGCACGTCTTAGAGCATGCGTCAGCGCACGCGGCCAGCCTCGCTGCGGGCGCTCTGAATGTAGTGATAAAAACAAACAGATTGTCTTGTTCACCACTATTAAATGTCTTGGGTACATTAATATCTAACTACTATCGATTAGATAGATACTCGAAGAGAAATTTCAGTGAGTTTAAGGTGAGATTAACGCTAAACAAAATCGTTTTTACTTTTAAACTTTACATTTCGACTGGTCCTATTGGTGTGGCGGTTTTTGATCCTGACGGCTAAATCTCTGACAGCAATACGTGGTTTCAATTCCCAACCAGTTCAAATGTTAAATTATGAGCACGATCATTTGTTCTGTGTTTGGGTGTTTTTTATTTGTAACATACTAGTTTTTACCCGCGGCTTCGTTCATGTGGAATTTGGTCTACCACATTAAGTTTCGTAACATATTACTTTAAATGAATATTATTTTTTTTTCAATAAAATGTCTCTTATGTTACTTCTAATACCTCTAAGAATATGTGTTATTAATTTCATGATATTCGGTTGAATAGTTTTCGCGTGAAACCGTAACAAACAAACTTACATTCGCGTTTATAATATTAGCAGGGATAATGTCAGCCTCCTAATACGTAAGTAGGACTATAAAATCAAAGACGGCAAAGTGTAGGTCTTCAATACACCTCTGTCTGATCCTTCGAGGACAAAAGACGTCATCATATACTGTCTATGGAAGGATATCTCTAAGAAATTTTTGACCAACTTCGAAAACTTTTGTCAATTTGAAAATTAGTACAAATAACAAGAGTGTGTGCATTTATATTACATTCCATACCAATTTCAGCTATAGTGACGGTTTCCGTATGAGTATTTAAGTTTCGAATGTGTTTTTTTATATATATAAACCTACCAAAGTGACTCTATTCTGCCTGATGGAAAGTATGAATAGAATCCAAGAGCGGGATCGTAGTGGGAGAAAAACACGTGCGCTGATAATGACTTCCAGGCTTTAACTGATTTGCACAGGAAGGAAGAGCCGAACCGTTTAGTTCGGGTACGTATGTCTACCATTCTGAAACGGTGACATCCAAGCCCAGCACAAGTTGTCCTGTAGAGGGACGTACAGGATAGGATCAGTTGGAAGCGTTCGTCAAAACACTCTCCATGATAAAGGCGATAGAGGACTGCCATAGAGGCGACATCTCTTCGCAACTGCAGAGACTCAAGGGATTCAGTGACTTTCGGGTTATTGATAATCCGGACTGCTCGCCGCTGTATGTATGTGTGCTCTGGTGTGGTTTACGTACTCTATTTTGGCACCGAAAGAACGTGCACAGCACGGACAAGGAAATACATCATCAAGGTAATTGCACGTTATGTTGAGGTTTGGTTTGATTGTCTCGTTTGATGTCAAGGCCACATCTCCTTCGATCAAAACTGCAGACATTCTGGTGAACCATCCACCTCTTTTCAAGTCTATCCCTAGCTAAATCTTCCCAGCTAGAGGGATACATATGAAAATGATGGAAGTAATTTATATTTGAAAGTCTAGAAAGATTTTTACGAGAAGATTATACAAACTTTTTTGTGAATAAATAGATGCCTAACTATGAGCTATTTATGGCATTTGATGTCAAGCAGCCCGCGCTTTTTACAATACCAACTGTCTGCTTTTTAATTGATTTGGGTATTAAAACATGTTTTTTAAACTGTTATCCATTTTACTGATAACGTAAAGCTCACAATTAGCATATCTAAAAAATTAAATCATTTGTCATGACTGGTTTTTCTAGCACTGTTTTCTCTGTGACTTTTAACATCGTATATTCTTTTTAGTTCCTATATTCCCATATGTAACAGAAACTAAATGGTAGGTTGAAAAAAATGTCAACCCTTCGGGCATAATTCGTGAGTATTGTATGTAGTGTACGTTTTACATATGGCGAGATTTTTAAGCGGCAATTAGGTTTTGATCAAATAAAATCGATTTTAAAAATCGATTAATGTTTGGAATGAAATTAAATCTTGATTGACATAAGGTTTTCAAATTAGTTGACCGCTGCACGTGCGTTCATCACACAGGTCATAGGCTATAAACACTAAGTGGATTCAAATTTAAATAGACTTTGGGTGCGTTAGCCTTTCGTCGGCACATTTAGTAGAAAATTTAAATTATTTGCTTCTAATTTCGTGAATTGATAACCCTCACTAAACTCTTGAGATGTTAATAATCTATGGAGTTCTAGAGAATGCTTTTTCTAATCAATTTAATAACTTACTTCAAATGAATTCTTGTGGTTGTGATTAAGAGATATTATTCATTAGAAAAAAATAAATTAAACTTTGTAAGACACAAATAACTGAATAACTAGTACTAGGTAGGAGAGCCATTAGCTATTACCTTCTAGTAGTACTACCCTCCCACAGAAGATCAACCTAAAGCCCCAGCATTCGTGTTGTCATGTTTCGTTGGTGAGTGCGAGACCGGAGTCCCATTGATGCAGAGGTGACAGTTATCGTGGTAACTGTGTAAGCCTTACACTGTCACGATGACTGTCATGCCTTTTACGTTCTCAAGAGGGGTGTGAAAAAGCAT
Organism: Hypercompe scribonia; assembly: GCA_949316085.1. Taxonomy (NCBI): domain Eukaryota; kingdom Metazoa; phylum Arthropoda; class Insecta; order Lepidoptera; family Erebidae; genus Hypercompe; species Hypercompe scribonia. The sequence goes on from OX438983.1 coordinate 1,417,822, forward strand.
CTCACAAGGCCGCCATAGTGTGGGTCACCAGACTGCGTTGTCTGCATTTGCAATGAGTATGGTGACCACAATAGTTGGATTCTATTTATGCTTTTCATCAGGTAGAGTAGAGTCACTGTGGCAGGTTCTTAATATTGAAAAAAAAAACTAGTTAACTCATTACCACAATATTGTGACCACGTTCTATCTTTTGTATGTCCACCATGGTCACTTCCCATAATGGTGCTACAACGAATACGTGAATCTCATCTCGATCTCAAGTCAATAGTAGTGATTTACTAAAAGTTCTCACGTAGAAAGTAGGGTTACGGGTCCAATTATATAATAAGTGGTGCCCGACCTTCACTTGTTTGTCCATCTGTGTCTGTTCTCTTGCCTATTTGACAGTTTAGAGGATGCTCTTATTAAGTTTTTTGTGTGGTCTGATACTTGTAACAAAGTAACACATACTAAGAACTATTTATGAAATTTCATTAGAGAAAAAAATAACCTTATTCTTATGACAACTTGGTTAAATTTTCAGTCACAAGGTCAGTCGGTTGCCTGTATTTATTAAAAGTACTATCCTGTACCTATAAAATATATTATTTAGAACATTTCAGTTTTATTTTAATCTCTGATGTGTTATATGTGTTTAATCAACCTATCGCTGTCCGCTGTTGGATGAAGCTTCCCCGTAAGGGCTAATCCGTGTACCTTTTACTATGTATTTCGATAAATTTAGATTTAGCCAAATGATTTACTTAACATTATTGACAGAACTAATGCACGGTAAACTGCAAGGAGCTGTAGTTTGTTGAAATAATATCATATATTCTATCGGTGATTTCTTATTACTGTTAAAGTACGGCTGAACACGGCTGTGTGAAATTTGGAAATAGAAATAGGTTAGTATGGAACATGAGCTACTTTTATCGTGACAACAAATCGAATGTCAAAATTGACACTTTGATTGGATTGGTGGAATTGGTTATTATTTATTAATATTGTAGAAATTCTAGCTAAAAACTAGAGAGGTGAGGGGAGCATGAATAAAAATTAAATTCATTGAGTAAGTGCCTCTCTATTTAGTTCTGATTAGGTTTATATGTCTTCAAATATAGTTCTCTTGTTGTCTGGCGCCTTTAATCAAATCTTATATTAAATGAATCAATTCTATCTAGATTCTAATTACATATGATTTTGATCCAAAAATGACAGGTGTTGTAATAAATATAACGAGTTTCAATTTATTTCGTTTATTTACAACGCTAAATTAACTTGATTGGTATTATTAAGTAAATTCGCGCGGCCATATTAAAAACTTTGTTAAATATTTATATTTTCTTTTCATCATCGTTACGGTGATCACCGAGAGTTATATAAAGTCTATCGATTAATCAACTTCGTAACTATTTATTTAAATAAACGGACTTTTGCCCCCTAAATTAATATTTAAATCTTCTGGCCGATAGAGATGTTTTCATCCACGTTTATATGTAAATATATCACATATATTTGTCACTATACTCTGATAAGATACCGATCATCCAACACTAATTGGCGTCTTGTGTATGTTATTAGAAAGTAAAATCGGTGTCTATGGAATATGAATAGTTTTTTTTTAATGAAACTCGTAAATGGCACAACAAAACTTTTTAATTAATTTAAAACAATGTTTTAATTAAAAGTATTAGATTCCAAATTTAGATTTTTTTAAATTTATATTCATCTGTATTTAGTGTGTAAATTATTAAGAAAATATTTACTTACTAAAGCAGTGTTGACGGTTGACGGTTTATTTTTGTAATTTAAATCATTACCTACGTGGTAGTAGAGACACGCTGGTATTATTAGCACGAACGGTTCGACCGAGGCAGTACTACCCTCTCACAGAAGACCAACCTAAAGCGACAGCATCTGCACTGTGTCGTGTTTCATTGGTGAGTGCGAGACCGGAGGCCCATTGATACAGGGGTGCCAGTTATCGTAGTAAGTGTGGGAGCTTTACACAGCTCCGATGACTGTCATGCCCTTTACATCCCCAAGGGAGACGTGACCTGCCATAGTGTGGGTCACTAGACTTCATTGTCTGCTTTTGCATACAGTATGGTGACCACAACTCTTGGATTCTATTAATACTTTCCATCAGGCAGAGTAAAGTCACTTTGACAGGCTCTTAAAATAAAACAGTTAAAGTATTATTTTCAATCTCGATTCGATGCGAGAAAATACCAAAGTCACAATTATGTTTGAAAATTCATATACAACCTCTTCATTGTGTCATCCTCAATTTTGAGGGTCGTAACTCTATATTTGGAGCCTTTCTGCGAGTTAGTTTACTAAATGTTCTTGAGCAGTGTGTAGAGTAAATTTAGTCGGTCCAGTGCATCGGGCTAAGGCCTCTGTACAATCTAAATCTTAAGTATTAAGGCAGAGTATTTTGAAAATTTTGGCTATTACCAGTGCGTCCCTCAGTTACATGATATGTAAATATTTGATAATGAACCGTGACGGTCGTAATTCAATATTATATACAGAGCGTGACGAACCTTATATGGACATGATAAATATAATAAATAGACACTCCTTTACCTTGAACTGAATTAATTGCCAAAACGAACACGCTTCATTAACTCGAATGATATAACCATGATCAATTATAATCGATATTTAATTTGACAGTTGGAATTTGAAATTTAAAAATTTATTTATTTATTTATAATTTTATGCACTTTTCAACGTCAACCATGGTGAAGAAATCTTCTAGGGTAGGCGTACATAGCTTACACAACTAAACTAATTAGACAACTAAAGTATACATCACACGGCATTACATATACAAATAAACATATATCATATTCATATATATGTATATACTGTATCTATGTATATATAAATAAATATGTTTATCGATATAATATATATATATACGTTACATTTTAGAGATTAAAACCTAAGGCTAATATCTAAGGCGTAGAGTGGCACATCGTGTGGTTTTAGTCAGTCCGATTCCGACACATCACCCCGCTACAACCGCGGTGGGGTAAACGACCCGAAGATTTGAACACGTTAAAAAAAAATTCTTTTTGATGACTCTGCCATGTTACGTAGATATGCTGATTTCAAGTAGGGGCGCATTATGGAGTACCTTCTTTTTGTCTACTTTTCTTACATTGCCTTGCTTGTGAATACAGCTGCAGATCATCAGCATACAGGTGACACGCACACTGAAGATATTGTGTGATGGGATTAATAAGCATTGCGGAGAGAAGAGGAGATAGTATACCACCTTGAGCGATGCCAGAGTAGAAGTATTTAACATTGACATACCGCTGTCACCCTTGAAGTTAGGAGGAGAACCGTTCCAATGCCTTAGCATGCCATTATAACAGTGTGATTTTGTAATTGATGGTGTAGAAAGCATTTGAGAAGTCCACTAAGACTAGTAGTGTAACCTTATTGTACTCCATACTCATCTCAATATTTTTAATTATTTAATATCCATAAATGAATACCTTTTTGAACGCGCCCGCACTGGATAACGAAGGAAACGAAAGAGACGTTCTTTTGACAGATGTCAGAAGTTGTCATTGCTCATCATTTCCTGTATGTCACAGAAAAAAAAACATTGGAGGTACATGAAATGTAAATGATACAAAAACCACGTTTACGTTAATTGAATACCACAAACGAAATGTAACTTGAACGAAATTATCAGCAAGTTAAATGTTACATCTTACGACAACCGTGCAACAGTACTACTTTTGTAAACCCTTCGTGGCGATGTTTTTAACTCGCCTTAGTCGGTGTTGTTGCTTTCAGATATTTTCCTTCTCGAATATAGTGCTGTCCTGAGCCCAGCAGGCCGATGTGCCACAGTGTCGCCAAGTCTTGCCGAAAGTCGTCTGTCAAGTGTCCGTAAGGAGTTTTATTACCGAAAAGCTAGACAGGCTAGCCCTTACAATTAGGTCTTCGCTCTCCAGACAGACGCTTAAACAGCCACTAAAAAGAATCCAACAACACTGGGTAACAATGTTCCTGAGATAAAAATTTAGACCCATAAAAAATGGATATGCAGTGTCTACCTCTGCCTATAGGAACTTATAGAGCTGTGTCCCTTATTATTTTTTATTAATGCATTAAATCTGGGTTGCCATATTTTATAAAATAAAAAAATAATAAAAAATACTTATCAGAAAATGTTTGCCAAATTTTTCATGTATTAATTACACTATATTTGTTTTTTACATTTGGTTCCAATCAGTACTAAAAACAATTTCAGCACAAAGAATAACAGTATTAATATTAAACTTCATAATAATGAGCAAAATGCTTACTAATAACAGTTAGTTGCTTGCGGGTTCGATTCCCGGGTCGAAACAAATGTTTACATAATCTGCAAATATTTGTTGCAGAGTTTGGGTGTTTTCTACGTATAATATGTATGTATTTACAAAAAAAAGTATTTATGTATTTATATCAGTTTTCTAGTACCCATAGTACAAGCTCTGCTTAGTTTAGAACTAGATGGCGTTGTGCATTGCACACTCGTGAACCCGGATAACCTACCAAATGACCCACTGTGTGGTTTGTCATGTTCACGTCGATAGTAATTTGCGACCAAGTGGTTCGAATGGGGTGAAAAGATAATAAAAATATACTACTATACTATTATTAGAGATGAAGATTGTCTGCTGCGGTCTAGTGAATGCTGCCTTATAAATACTATAATATATATACTATTTTAATTTACGTACTAGAGTACGGCCATATGTCAAATTAAGTTATGTTAAGTTCAAAGTAAAAAGTCAAGGTCAACTGTGAAGCTGATTCACACCCTTGTACACGAAAAGAGTGATATAGAAAAAAAGCTAATCACAAAAACAGTTGAAATAAGACGTCAACCTCTTCAAACAGGATGTTATGCGAAAATTATGCCGATTTCAATTTATTGAATAGAATCGGTACGGTGACCTAATCGATCCTCCAGATGCTTTCAAGTATCATGAATAAATCATTAGTTTATGGTCAACTTTGACCTGTGTCTCCATCGAGTACAATCATACTAAAATAATATATTAGTTCGCGATGTTCTTCTATTATCGAAACCTTCGGTATTTCATATTTTTGAAAGTATGGCATTGGTATTTTTTGTGAACGAATATACATTACTTAAAGATTACGTAATTTGACAGTTCACAGATAGTGATAAGTAAGTCTATTATATAAAATGTTGATGTATTTTTCGAACGCGTTGATCAACTAAATTTTGAATTAAGAATATTGTTTTTGGAGTCGTTTTTTTTTTAAATTGTAGTGTTGTGTCATTTTTTATCACTATCAACCTTTTTGATGGATCTATTTCTAGATTGTGGTGATAATTATGTTATATCTAGGACAGTTAAACTTTTTTGTAATGACATTTTGGTAAATACTTATCAAACGGGAGTTATAAAAACTCTGCAAATAGAAGTATAGAAAATAGAGTTGTTTATACCTTAGTCAAATTAGTCACCTTTTATCATGTGTCAAGATGTCAATTTTGTGTGAAAAATTTACTAAATTGAAACTTGTGACGTCACTATTTTAGACTACTCAATTGAACAAAATGTTTCAATGTATAACATAAATTTGTAATGGTTGCAAAAAACTAGAGTAATTATATTGTACTATATGTTTTGTGATATTTGTTTTATTGAAAAAGAGTGAAGCGATTGAGTTAGGTACTAAGTTACAATGTTTATTTTAGTGAAGCGACTTCCAAATTTACGTAATGTCAATTTTAGTGTGACATTTCGAACTTTATAAATAAAATAATATTTGTGACATGTAACGTCGGCTGACAGAACAACAATCATTTTTAATGATTGTTAATTTAGTTTAGAGAGTTTTCGAAAAACAGAATTTGCACCTTTGTTCTTTATTCACGATATGGTTAACTACCCTATTACTGTCTTTTTTCATCTCCCCCAATCTCTCTTAAAAGCTATTTCATTTAATTCGTCTTAAGAAATTGCCTGAGAGTGGTTTTGAAGGCTTTTGGTAAGTGTGCCAGAATTTCGAAATAATCCCAGCATTGTGTACAAGTAAATTTTTCATATAATATTTAAACAAAAATGTTAATTGCCAAGATATTATTTTCGAAAAAACAACACTGTGAAGAATTTAATGAGAACATAAACCCATTTTTTTTGAGTCAGCAACACCAAACGTCATTCGTATTACAGCATTCTCCACATTTTTCCATGCTGGTATACTCTGATATCACTACTATATAATATCGAGTGTCATCTAAGATAACCTAGTTAAAAAAAAACTATTCTTGACCGAGTTATAAAAGAAATGAAAATTAAATTTACACAAGAAGATGTTTAAATATCATATATTTACAATTAATTCAAATGCCATTCAAAGTCTATATCCGCCATCTAAAAAAACAATAAACCAGTTGTAACTTGATACTGCTGTGCAACTTAATTACTCTTGTTCAAAGGAACACTAGTTCTTGCCTTCAGTTTTGCTTACATTATCTACTACTTTGTTATCATAACTATTTTCCTCGGGATTGGAGTCAACGCAATAAGTAACATTGGAAAAAGTTTTAGCTGGATTGGACTTTGTCTTTGTCTTCTTTATTAATGTTTCTACTCTGCCTGATAGAAAGCAAAAATAGAATCTAATAGTTGTAGTCAGTCTAAACTAAAATCAGTACGCTGAAGTGGAAGTAGAACGCCCATGTCTCCAGACGAACCGATGGTCGCTGAAGCCGAAGTGTATTAGAGTGGAGACCGCGATTGGCCATACGTAATGAAGACCGCCCTGTGGCGCTATGGACTGAGGACTTGAAGAAGGTGGTTGGCAGCGGATGGATGTGAATTGCCCAAGACCGGGATGTTTGGCGCTCCTTGGGGGAGAGCTTTGTACAGCAGTGGATGGCGATAGGTTAATTTGATTTGATTTGAGTTGCGGTCACCACACTGATTCCAAAATTTAGACAATACAGTATGGTGACCCACACTATGGTGGTCTAATCAGTTGCTTTTTCACGCCCCGCTTGGAGATAGTCGTCGTGGCAGTGTAAGGCTCACACAGTTACCACGATAACTGTCGCCCCTGTATCAATGGGCCTACAGTCTTGCACTCGTCAACGAATCACGATAGCATGGATGCTGTTGTTTTAGGTTGATCTTTTGTTGGAGAGTAGTACTGCCCCGGTCGAGCCGGCCTGTTCGTGCTAAAATCAACGTGGCTCTAGTATCTAGTTTAAAATATATGAACAATTGTCTAAGATGAGTTATTCTATCTTCCAGGAAATTAGTTAGCAACACATACGGTACAGCACGTTAACTGTTCTATTTTTCTGGATGAAAGGTATTATACCTAGTCTTGCCATAAATATTGTAATAAAGAAAAAAGAAAATTGTTAACTGCAAATAACATTTATTACTTTTACAGTGTGTCAGTTTAATACATAAATATAAAACAATTAAAAATATAAAAAGCTTATTCGAAGTGGTCTCCATTGGCTGCAATACAGTCCTTTAAACGATGAGGCCAGTTATCAATAGAAGCACGCACTCTTTCCATGGGAAAATTCTTCACTGCCAATCGTATAGATTGTTTTAGGGACTCCAAATTATCATGGCGTTTAGAGCAAGCTGTACTCTCTAAAACTGACCACAAATCATAATCCAGCGGATTAAGATCGGGACTAGACGACGGCCAGTCTTCAGCTCTGATGAAGTCCGAAACGTTCGATTCCAACCAAGACTGCGTGGACCGAGCTTTATGACCCGGCGCCGAGTCTTGCTGGAAGGACCATACTTGGTTATTGAACATGGTGATGTTAAGGGGCTTAACTACCTTCTCAAGAATGGTATCTTGATACACTTGTGCCGATGTTTTGATACCTTTTTCACAAAAATATGGCTCAGTCACTCCTTCATAGCTAACACCCCACCAAACCATCACTGAAGTCGGATAATGTCCACGTTGCACTCTGTCGACTAATTGGGAAGCTTCCTTAGAGCTTTGAGCATAAATACGGTCATTTTGTTTGTTAAAATGTTGCTCAATTGTAAAAATTTTCTCATCCGTAAACAAAATTTTTCTGTGACCTCCCTTTGCGTACCGCTTCAGTAGTTGTTTCGATTTTACCACCCTATTCTTCTTTAAATTATCAGTTAAGAAATGGCCAGTGCGTCTCTTATAGGCTGCAAGTCCTAAGTCATCTTTTAAAATACGCGACATGGTTCTAGGTGCTATCTTCATTTCCCGAGATAAAATCTTTTGCTTTCGGACAGGATTTCTTCGAATTCTTTCCCTTACTGCTTTGACCACCTTTTTCGTACGAACACTACGTGGACGGCCAGATCTTTTTCTGTCACAAACAGAGGAGGTCTCATTGTACCTATTAATAGCCCGGTACACAAACATTTTACTAATACCAAGTGTATGGAGAGTTTTAAAAATTGCATTTGGCTCCATACCTACTTTGTGTAATGCTATCACCGCGATTCGGTTCTCTTTATCACCCCACACCATTTTAATATCGCAAAATATTTTACAATGTATTGGCGCCAAAATGAGAAAACACAATGAACAATCGTATAAAAATGACAGATTCGAAATTCAAATGTAATATTTTTTTATAATTAAGTGTAACAGTATTTATGGCCAGACTAAGTATACATACATACTCATACATTTCAGTACCCGTAAAAATACATAAAAATTGTTTCAATTGTCAAAGCATAAAAGAGTTACAGACAAACTCACATTCATTGAAAGAGTTAGTACCTGGTATTTGTGACTTAGTCTGTGTGAATTCTCTTATACACAATACACAATTTTTCTTCATCGTTTCATTGGAAGTTCTATTTTCGCAACAAAAAGTTATCTATCGATTAGTGATTCGGTTCACAATTTATAAAAAAAAATTAATAATTTTAGAGCGACAACGTATTATCATCATCACTATCTCAGCTAACAGACGTTCACTGCTGGACATAAGCGTCTCCCAAGGTTCTCCACAACAGTTGGTCCCATGTCACCTGCATCCAACGACCTTCGACTTCGACTACGGCCTTCACCAGGTCGTCGGATCACCTTGTGGGGGGCCTACCAACGCTGCGTGTCCCAGTACGCGGTCGCCACTTCGGAACTTTATGGCCCCATCGGCCATCGTTTCTGACACCGTATCAGATAGACAGAAACTTTGAACGTGCTATATTAGTATAGATTAGTATCAATTAAAATTATTAGTGAATCGTTACATTAACATATGACATGCTTATACCTATATATATATTTAAATGAGTCCTATCTTAATAGATGCTAAAATGTAGTATTTTATTCTAGTTTTAATTACCATTTCCCATTAGTGGATGTTTCTTTGCTATCGTTAATTACCCCCCATCGAGTAAGTCCAGACGCATTCAGTATCCAACATCCTTATCTTGTCACTAATATTGATACAGATAATTAACAGACGAATCTTTTTATGCCACTAATGTGCAGAATTAGTTGTGGCAGTGGCAGATTGAGGTTTATAGTTTAAAAATATATTATTACTAGCGGCCCGTCCCGGCTTCGCACGGGTGGACAAAAACGGAGTTACTGTGGCATAACTGTTATAGTTAGACGTATGAGATCACGGACATTTTTATAGATATCACGATTGGTAGTACATCACTTTGCTCTATCATCAATAATTTCCACAGCATACGCGATATAAGAATTCTTTTGGTACTTTTTTCACACGTCGGGTTACATCGTCGAAATTTTCACGCGGACCCCTATTTTTTTTTGTTTTAAATTTAGCTGCCCGTCCGGCGAGCCTTTTGGGTACAAGCAAACAAACAAACAAAAAAATTTTTCCTCTTTATAATATTAGTATAAATAATCATCTATTTTAGTAGCGCACGTCGAATTATGTTTCTTTTGTGATGTTTTTTTACACCTTGGCTTACAAACTTCGATTTTTAATACGGATCTCTATTTTTTTTAAAATAAATTTTAGCCTATGTTACTCTTTGATAATGTAGCTTTCTATTAGTGTAAGAACGTTTAAAATAGGAACAGTAGTTTCAGAGCCTTTAGGGTACAAACAAACAAAAAATTTTTCCTCTTTACAATATTAGTATAGATATACTATGGATACGGTTATGCTGTATTTGTTGTGCAGATTTTTTTATATGAAATAATTAAATTATGGTGTCATATCTCTTGTCGACTTCCCTCCGTTATATTCTAGGACTAGTGGTCAATGATTTCATGTAATTTGACTGCACGGATAGCGTAGTGCTTCAAACAGTCGCTACTGCGCTAAATGTTGTGGGTTCAAACCTCACGTGGGACAACACTTTGTGTGATTCATAAATTGTCATTCTAAGTCTGGATCTTGTGTTTGTAAAATCCCCTGCGACACAGAAAATATTCTAACTGCGGTCGTTGTTTAAAAAAACAATTTAATTTTAAAAATATACGAAAATGTATAGTGACGTATTAAGAACACGAAGTGTTACCATTCCTATTTATTCCATAAGTGTCGTAACAGGCGGCTAAGGGAACAAAACATGAATGAACAACATCATTGTAAAAAGAAGGAAAACTGGAAACAAACTTTTTGGCCAACGTGGCATAGTAGGCCACAATCTTCTTTCTAGAGAGAGGCTAATGTCCAACAGTGGACGTTTAAAAGCTGTTGATGATTTTAATGATGAGATTATAGCAAATCCAGTATTATATTTGAATAATTAGTTGAAAATTGTTATTATTTATTTATTTATTTATTATACATCATGCACTTTATGTACATAGGCGGACTTATTATCTCATGTGTGAGCGATTGTTACTTAATTGGTAAACCCCAAAGATTCCCAGACAGTTTTTACAAGAAACTGTACAAAAAAAAGATGAGTAATAAGTACGAAAAACATTTTCTTTTACTTACAACTGTTCTAAAATAATAACAGTTTACAGTCTGTTGCTGGACATCGGGCTCGCCTTAACAAGGTCTTAGCTCACTATATCACACTGATAAGACGTTCTCTTTACAATGCTGTTGTCGAGGAACGGGTGTCATGCTGCTCCAACGCAAAGGTAGGATCTTTCGACCAGGCAAGGTGATCATGTCTGGAAAACCACAACCGTAATTCTATAGCGGTTCATAATTAATTTATTTTATAGTGAAAATGGTTAATATATTACCTATTTCACATTAAATAGGTATTTATAGTGTATATAAACACATTATGTTGCTAATCATACCGCGGGAGATCAAATCCGATTCAATGTCAAACATACAGGTGATCTAAAAGTGGATCAATTATATAAACGGAATTCGGTATGTTCGCATTTTGTGATATTGAAATCTTTTTGAACAAGACCGCTTTAGAAGATAACTATGCATTATTATATTACTACACTCATTTAAAAGCCAAAAAATCATCCAAATTGATCATATTTAAATACTTAATTAATATGTTAATGGTTTTATGTCATTTTGAGGTAATATCTCGATAAATTGTTTGTTTAATAGCGATTATATTTCAGTGTGATTTAAAATTTATGATTTTATAAGTGTTTTAGATGTTAATCGGTTTATAAGTATGTGTATGTGATGCAGATATTTACATTCTTTTGTGTTATCTACTCATTATAATCATGTTATTTGGCATATTATTTACTAAAACGATTTTTATTAAACAAAAATTGGAGTGCTATCCGGGAGATAAATAAACTTAGAATTTCGGCTTCAAAACATTCACAAACAAATGCAAATAGGACAATGATTGTCGGTCTAATATACAATTATCAATTATCATTTCTTTTTTCTCAACTCGATGTATTATGAAAGGTAAGGTCTGGATTATTCTGTCACTAGCCGCTAACGTCAGACGCATTAGATACTTAACATGCCGGTAATGTAACCATCTTGATATTTATTAAAGACGAGGATAGATTGAGATAAGAAAAATGCCTAGGGAAGTTTCCAGTTAACCAGAGTAACGCGGCACTTACTAAATATATATATTCTTTCGTTTAGGTATCCATTTGTGTGTCCTGTTATTGCAATATACTGTACTATAGAACAGAAGCATTAACTCGCTACTAGGCTATAATATAAGCATTATTTTTTACATTGCTTTTTAAGTGAAACTTCTTTGCGTGTTCGCTACTCTTCACTTACAAAAATTGCACAATGCAACAAACATTTGAAATCGGTCAACAGACCAATCGGCGAGTGTGACCGACGTTCGGCCCGCGGGCCGCGGGTCGTGACCCACGCGGTATTAATAACGTCGCGTGCCATTCTCACTGTTTCTTGGATGCGCTTGCGCAACGTGACGTCATGTCTGGCGAACAGGTGATTGGTTTGTTTTGATTGTTGTGATTCGATTGTAAAAGGGTTGAAGGTAACAAGTAACATGTTTTAACAATAACTTATGTTATTTTTTTTTTGTGTGCGTGATTTTACTCTTTTAATTCACTCATTTAATTAGTTAGTGATATTCACAAAAACTATGCGTTTTAACTTAGATCTTTTAAAGGTGGCAACTTGCCATCAATATATTATAATCATATATTTATAATTTCGGTAACGATTTGAAGTCATACATGTACTAACCATGTAATTGTTCCGAGTACATTTACAATATAAGAAATAGAATTATAAAAACAATAGTTGGGACGGTTAAAAAGATCAAAAAACAAATTATTAAATGACAAATAAATCAACTTACTAACTGATAGCTTTAAACAAAATCAAATATCGTCAACTTCTGAGCGTGTCACCTGAAACCAGTGCTGTAGAGACATCTGAAATGTTAATCGTTCTGGCCCACATCCTTGTACAGATCCTTCTGTGTTTCATATATTGTATTGTCCGTGTGACGGATTAAGAATACATAGTGCTACCACCCCTATTCATCCTGTAGGTGTCGTAAGAGGCGACTAAGGGAAGAAATTATTTAGGCAAATATCATTACAAAGAGAAGGAAAACTTGAGACAAACCCTATTGCAACCCGTCTGGCCAGCGTGGTATAGCAGGCCAAAACCTCCTCGCTAAGGAGAGGCCTATGTCCAGCAGTGGATTGTAAAAGGCTGTTGATGATGATGATGATGATGATGATTGTATATATAATTCCATTCTAGGTCTACAATTATTATTGTTACTGTCAGTGCTATATGTTTGGTGTTTTGTAGATTATGAATAAATCAGTATCATTTCATCTCGCTTCTTACAGTCGCTGATCACGTACATTTTCACAACACACCTACGTACCATACCTTTAATCATCAACCAATCTAATCACATCATAAACGGATCGAGTTAACTAATTGCATGTAATTATCGATGTTTGCGGTTATCGTCTCACGCGACGAGGCCAATGCGCTACCCGACAACTGTATCCCTTTCAACAGAGCGAGAGGTCCGATAGACTGAAGGATTTAGAAAAAGTGTGGTAGATTTTAGGCACGTTGTACACGAAACTTACTAAGTGATAATGAAATGAGTATATTTTTGTACTAAAGTAAAAAATAAATAAAATATTGCTCAAAGAACTTGTAGAACCCAGGTGCTTGGTGGAAATGGTATCATTACTTCACATTTGTTTATCTTTAGGACCACAGTAGACAACGTGGGTGTCGCAAAAGGCGACTAAGTGAAGAAGATATGCAAGACAACATCATTACAAAGCGACGGAAAACTTGAAACAAACCCTATTCCAACCCGTCTGGCCAGAGTGGTATAGTAGGCCAAAACCTCCTTGTTAAAGAGAGGCATATGTCCAGCAGTGAACTGTAAAGGCTGTTGATGTTGATGAAAAAACTATAAAGATGGTAGACTACAATAATCAAATGTATTTGGAAGCAGAATGGCCTACCTTGTCTACCAAGCAGAATCCCAAGAGGTAAATGGAGTAGTTGAATATATAGGTGAATAAAGTATGGAAGGTTCTACACCACAGATTACAAAGAACAAAGGATATTTTATCATCATTTTTAAACACCTATGTATGTTAACATTCAATATGTAACTGTCTTCTCGCCTCCACGTGTTCTCTGATTTGTAATCAGCTGGTTTTGGTTTTGTTAGCCAGATTCTTCCAGAAAATTCAAAATTTCTAGTGTGAACATCTTCTACTTTTCTGCTTTAGCCTATTAGTGTCCACTACTGTATAAAAAACTCCCCAAAAACGCCAACCATCCTGGTCTTGAGCAATCTGCATGCATCCGCTGTAAGCCATTTTCTCAAGTCGTCGATCTATCGCGTCGCTGGGTGCCCAACATTACATTTGCCTGATCGAGGTCTCTACACTAAGATATGTTGACTACAGCGTCCATAAGTTCGCCTGGAGACATATCTGTACTGAAAATCTTTTGTGACAGTGAAATATTATATATATATATATATATATTATAGATATAAACATCAACTTAAATTCTCTTAATCAACATTTCTCTGCTTCGTCAAATTTTGATAAAATGACAAAAGATGCTACAATGAAACTTCTTACTGCCGCCCCAACTCCTGACTGTTCTCCATTTTTCTTTAGTCAATTCTCTGATTGTGATGTTAAGAGGAGCGTAGTGTCCATCACTTCGAATGCAGTGGGTTCTGACCGTCTGAGCCGTAATATGGTCCTCCCAATCCTTGATGAAATTCTTCCTGTCATCTGTCATATCCTAAATTATTCAATCTCCCACAGTGTACTTCCAACAGCTTGGAAAGACGCCGAAATAATACCCATTCCCAAAAAGATAAACCCTGGATCCTTAACCGACTACCGCCCGATTTCAATTCTTCCGTTTCTCTCCAAGGTCCTTGAACGTCTTATCCATACTCAATTCTCACATTTCCTATCCAGAAACCTACTACTAAATCCTCTCCAATCCGGTTTTCGAACCGGTCACAGCACCACTACTACCCTTGTCCATGTTACGGAGGAGATCAGATTTGCCATGGAGAATGGTTATTTCACAGTTCTAACACTTTTGGACTTTAGTAATGCATTCAACACCGTTGACTTTAACGTTCTGCTGTGTATACTGCGCTCTCTCAACATATCTCCAACTGCGATTGACTGGTTTCGCAACTACCTGTTTGGTCGTCGGCAGCGCATTTGTATTGAAAACACTGTTTTTTCTTGGTGTAACACTGCAGCCGGCGTACCGCAAGGCGGCGTGCTTTCTCCCCTACTTTTCTCTGTTTTTATCAACACCATCACTAATGATCTATCTTCTTCCTACCACTTGTATGCGGATGATCTACAAATTTACACCAGGGCATCACCAGCTAATCTGACTGATGCTGTCAACACCACTCATGGTGACTTGGATAAAATATGTAAGTGGAGCAACACCTACGGCCTGAAGATTAACCCATCGAAGACACAGGTCATTATCGTTGGAAGCTCGCAAATGACCTCCAAAATTGATTTGGCACAATTACCACCAGTCATGTGCAACGGCACACCTATTCCGTACAGTGGCAAGGTGAAAAACTTGGGGATCTATATTGATAGTACCTTATCCTGGGGCCCTCAGCTACAGGAGCTGAGTCGTAAAATGTTTGCCGCTGCAGGATCTTTACGCAGACTACGAAATTTTCTACCTACATCTACTAAGATTGCTCTTACACAATCCCTCCTTTTTCCTATCCTTGATTAAGCTGATGCCACTTATCTTGATCTCTCAGAAAACCAACTGAATAAGCTTGAGAAACTCCAAAATCTTTGTATACGATTCATATTTGGATTACGTAAATATGATCATGTATCTGACTATCGTAAACAGCTTAAGCGGTTACCTATCCGCCTTCGCCGGAACACACATATTCTGTCTCTTTTATATAACATTCTTTTCAATCCTCTTACTCCACATTACCTTAAATCACGGTTTAACTTCTTACATGACACACATCTTAAAGTGTTGAGATCGTCAGAGAACTTAAAATTAGAAAGGCCAGGGCACACTACTAAATTTCTTGACCACTCCTTTTCTGTCCAAGCGGTTCGACTGTGGAACGCTCTACCGGTTGAGATTAGACGTGCGCAAACTCTGACAGCCTTTAAGAGATTGATAAGGGAACACTATCTAACAGATATCGATGTCACATAGTGTTAACTTTGCTGCACTCGATCAGGTAAAGATGTACCCCTTAAGTATGTATGTAATGTCTATAAGTTTCAGCTGTTTTTCCTGTATATATTTATTTATAAATTCACACTACGTGTTACTGTCACTTAATATAAGTTATATGTACTACTACCATTTCCTTTTCCTGTATACTTCTAATACACCAGGCACTACCTTATACTATCCATCTCATGCTCTCTTTCCATCCCATGGTTGCCTGTAAGAGATTGCCAATAGGCGATAAGGCCGCCACTTGTACTTCTTTAGCTTTAAGTTACTTATAAATTTAATCTGATGTACAATAAAGAGATATATTATTATTATTCTCTTTATTTCGTGATATACACATATTTGTTACATTTTTAAATATATATAAAAAACAAAAAATACACATTTAAAAATATAAAAAATAGTAGTAGACCACCGACATCGGGTACAGGGACCAAGACACCGGTGGTTAGGGCCCCAAGACAGGAACCTCCTCACAATACGGGCCGTGTCAAGGAGGACTGCCTTCTGCATCAGACCCTTTTTTTTTTTTTTTTTTTTTTTTTTTTAACGTGTGGAAACCCCCTCGAGCCGTCACCCCACCGGGGTTTACGGCGGGGTGGTGTGTCGGAATCGGACCGACTAAAACCACACGGTGTGCCACTCTGCGCCTGAGATAGGAGGAATCCGGGAACCGCTGCTATTACGACATCCAGATCCCTCCTAGCGCCTGCCCGCTAAAGCGGGCACCGTCTGCGGATAAACTCTCTATTTAGGCGACGTACGGCACACGCGCACGTCACCTCCTCGCGGCTGGCCATTATAGCGGATGGATGGGAAAACCCGTCCCGTCCACCCGCGGCCACACTCAAGGCGGCATGAGGCGCTGGTATGCGCGCCTCCGCCGCCCGGTTCGCCGGCGGCGAACTGGGTCCGAGTGGAGATCGTCCTCCCGGGCCTTCTCCGCCGCCTCCTTCCGCGAAATTACGTCTTCGCAGAAGGTTGCGACCGCGGTGAAACAACTGTCGCTACCGGACATGGAGCGTATGACGGCCGGTAGCGAGAGATCTCCTCCAATAACTGCAGTGAGGACCCCACGCTGCGCCGCCCAGGTGGAACAAACCGCTAGCGTGTGCTGAGCCGAGTCCTCACTGCAGTCTCAGTGGTGACAGGCGGGACTCAATTCTCCCCTGGTGACCAAGTGCAGATACTTCCCGAAGCAACCATGCCCGGAAAGGACCTGCGTCAGTCGGAAGGAAAGGGTCTCGTACTGCCCACTCGGCGATGACCGGCTGGAGAGCCTCCACGAGGGCAAAGCCAGCACGTGGAGTCTCCAACCGGGACGACCAACGAGCCATTGTGGTTCGACGAGCGGCCTCACGCCACTCGCGTACCTCTTCGGGCGGGGGCCGTATGCCGCTACCCGCCCGGAAGTCAGCCGTCCGCCGATAAACTTCGGCGAGCACTTCCGCCTCCAAATTCCAAGGGGGAGTTCCGGCCAAGGCGCACGCCGCCTCCGTCGATACGGTGCGGTAACCGCGTATGGCTCTAACCGCCAATATCCTCTGAGGGCGCCAGAGGCGAGCCCTATTCTGGGCGGTCAGAGCCGCCGCCCACACCGGTGCACCATACAGCGCTATTGACCGGACAACCCCCGTGTATAGCCGTCTCGTCGCGACGCTGGTTCCACCCAAATTCGGCAAAAGTCGCCCAAGGGCAGAAGCAGCGCTGACCAGCTTTGGAGAAAGCTGTCGGAAGTGCTCGTCGAAGAGCCACCTGCCGTCGAGGATCAGGCCCAGATATTTCATCTGGGCCTGAACCGGTACGAGGACCGAATTGACTACGATAGAGGCGCCGGGTGGTGGACCACGACGGGGCCCATGGAACAAAAGGGCCTCCGTCTTATCTAGGGCCACTCGTAAACCCAGCGCCTCAATGTGCCCGACCACCAAAGAGACTCCCACAGTGGCCAGGCGCGCCGCCTCTTGAAAGTTCGCCCCCCGGGCCGTGACCAATGTGTCATCGGCGTAACAAATTACGCCCAGCCCGGGGTCAGTGGTCCGAGGACAGACCCCTGCGGAACACCGCACGACATGGGCCGCTGCCTCAGAATGCCATCTCGGTCCTCGTACATGACGGTACGCTCCCTAAGATAGTCTGCCACAAGCCGCCTCAGGTACTCTGGCACCCCGTGGTAGTGGAGTGCTTCCCTGATGCAGCTAAATGGCAGACTATTAAATGCGTTGGCGATGTCCAAGGACACCGCCAACAGCACGCCGCCACAGCTCACCGCCTCTTCGGTCAGGGCCCTCAGGCGCAACACAGCATCGACTGTCGAACGCCCGGCTCGAAACCCGTATTGGGCGTCCGACAGATCGGGGCCAACTTCGCAGAGGTGCCGGACGATGCGGGCAGAGAGTATCCTCTCAAACAATTTACCCACCTCGTCCAGCAACACGATAGGCCTATAGGCCGCGACCGAATCGGCCGGCCGTCCCGGCTTCCGTAGCAGGACCAGCTTCCCGCTCTTCCAACCCTCAGGAAAGCGCCTGGTCGCCAAGCTGGCGTTTAGGACTTCCCCGAGGCGATCCGACATGTGGTCGAGGGTTCGCGCCAGCACTCGGGCAGGTATCCCATCTGGCCCAGGGGCGGTGTTCTTAGAGCGAATCCGTAGAACGACCGCCCCTATCTCCGATTCCCTGACGGGCGGAACATTATCCTCGTTCCGTCCCCCGTCGTCTTCGACCATGAAGGCCATCGACGGGGGTGTGTGCTCCGCCCGCTGCGGGAAAAGGCCCTCGACCACTTCCCGCAGGAAGCTGGGCTGGAGGGTCTCTGTAAGGGGGGGGCCCGATGTGCGGAGCTTTTGTCGCGCCGCACGATAAGGGCGACCCCAGGGGTCACGATCGAGACCCTCCAGCATTTCCTTCCTCTTCACTTCTTTGGCGCGGCTAATGGCCAGCTTCAGAGTTTTCCGCGCCTTTCGGTACTCCTCATGAAGCTGGTCCTCCTCGCCGTCTACGCGGTGTCGCCGCCGACTACGGGTGTAGGACCTCCGGGCACGAGTACAGGCCGCGCGGAGGTCCGCCATCTCCTGGGACCACCAGTAAACCTCCTTCCGTGGAGGCCGATGACCTCGGATACGGGGCATGGCCGCATCGCAAATCTGCGTAATCGCGTCACGAAAGCGACCAGCCCCCATGTCGACCTCCTCGGTTGGGGCCTGCGGAGGCAGCCAAGACTGAATAACGGCTGCCTCCTCTAGTAAGTCCCTGTTCAGCTTCGAAATAGCCCACCGCGGAAAGCGAGAAGAAGGCCGCGCCGTGTGACCCCTACTGGAGTCCTGGATCCGGGAGAGCTCAAATCGGATGTAGAGGTGATCCGAGAGCGTCTCAACCTCTTCCAGAACACGCCAGTTCCTTACTCGTGCGGCGAGGGCAGGGGTTGCGAACGAAAGGTCCACTATCGACCCCCCCTGCTGTCGCACGCACGTGTTAGTGGAGCCTCTGTTTAATAAACAGAGGCCCACCGAAGCCGCCCACTCCTCTACGGCTTCGCCCCTAGCATCCGTTCTGGGGGAACCCCACGCAACGGATTTTGCGTTGAAGTCCCCCAGCACAAGGACGTGCCCAGACGTTAGTCGCCGTATCGAGGTCTCCAAGCTGTTGAGGAAAACCTCGAAGTCGCTCAAACTCCGGTTGGGGGAGAAGTACACACCGTATACGGTGATCCTCCCCCACTCAGCAGCAACATATCCAGTGCCCTTGTCTCTTAGCGACAAGGGCGAGGAATGAGGCGCTGTGGAGCCGACGACTGCCACGGAGCCATCCCGGTCACCCAACCAATTCGGTCGAGGAGGAACATAGTAGGGCTCCGCGGCTACGGCCACACTGATCGACCACTGTACCATGGTTTGTAGCAAGAGATCCTGCGCCGCGGCACAGTGGTTCAGGTTCGTCTGGACAAGGAGGTTGGAGACTTGGTCCATTACCGGACTGTCTCTACAACCTCCTCCATGGGCGATGATGTTGACAGACGAACAACATCGGAGACAGCCTGGGCCGACTGGCTAGCCCCCGATGATTGCCGAGATTCATGGGGAGGCTTGCAGCCCGCCTGCCCGATCTGGTGATTGGCGGGCTTATTACCCGCCTCACACGCCGGGCAGTGAGGGGCGGCAGAGCATTCTGCCGCCTTGTGCCCCGGTCGACCACAGCGGAAACATAGTCCGCTGCAGTCAAGACGACTACCACACTTGGCGCGTGTGTGCCCCGTTGCCAGGCATTTATAGCACCTCATCGGTCTCGCCGCCAGGATTGTGATCCTAGCGTTCACGAAACCGATGAGTAGTCGGCCTGCGTCGCCCAAAGCTTTGGCCGACGCTACGGGACAACTGACCCACACAGCACCAAGTCCTCCTGGACCGGGGCGGATGGTGCCGACCCTAATGTTTTCCGCGTTGCACCCCGTCTTCTCTACAATCGCAACGCGGACGTCTTCGGCTGTTACGGAGTCATCCAGGCCCGAGATGCGCAATTCAGCGCATTTTGTAGGCCTGGTGATCTTCACACCATCCGTGGCTGCAAATATTCCCCGCAGCTTCTCGGCAAATGTGTCCGCCGTCTTTATAGCTTCGGCTCCAGGGAACTCGAGTACTCGAGCTCCTGTCTGAGCGAGGCGCAATCTGACCCCTCCAGTCCCGAAATCGTTGGCGAGACTGTCCCGGGCCCTCTTGAAAATGGCCGCGTAGGATAGTCCGCCGTTAGCTGCCTCCGGTGATACGGTGACCACCACAGCCGCAGTCTTAGGAGGTTGTAGTTTACGTGGCTTCTTCGTGGTAGCCACTGCCACCGATGGCGCCTGTTGGGTAGAGGCTTTTTTACCCCGCTTCCGGGACTTTTTAGCCCCCCCAACTACCCGCCAACCATCGTTGGGAGGGGCAGATATGGAGGGATCAGATAAAGGTGTCGGAGTGGGGAGCGGTGGAAATGCCGCTCCAGGCTTGGTCGCCGGGTTACGTGCTTCCCTAGGTACTACAGTCCTACCTACTGCCTTAGCCACCTGCCGCGCCTTTGGAGCAGCCGCAGGAACAGCAGACACCGACGCCGCCGCTGCATAAGACACGCGACCGCCCACAACGGGAAGCGCTGTCGTCACTGGTGCGACCTTCGGTCTATGTGCTGCCAGCGGCGGCCGGACAATGGGAGCCGGAGGCAGTCTCGCCTCCAGGCCAGCGAGACGCCCATCCATCATACGCCACACCGCGTCCGTAATTTGGCGCAGGTGGGCATCAGGGATGATACCGATGGGAGAGGGAGCAGGCTGAGATGAGGTCTTGGCCGGATCTTCCGTCGGACGATGTGCTCTAAATTGGGCGAACTGAGCACTGAGCTCAGCCACTTGCCCCGTCAGGTGATCGTTAGCCGCCTGAAGGCGTGCTACATCCCCCATGAGGTTTTCCACGACTCCAGCAATGGCAGAGGAGGAGTCCTTAAGAGCCCTAACGAAAGAACTCTTAAGGTTTCTGGACTTGGTGGCCACTTTATGGATTATGGCCACCCCCATATTTACTTTCTCCTGCAAAGACACCGGTGTTTGGGAGATAGAATCCCTTCCCACCGGTTCCCGTATTTTCTGCAGGAGATCAGCAATCTCCTCCTCCGCTGCGCTTTCACCTTCTGCTCTGACCCTTCTGTAGGCTTCTGCCTTGGAGAAGACAGAGCCTGATGGGGTCGAGATCGAGGTGCGTGACCGACCTCTGCGGCTGCTACCGACTTTAGGGGGCAGCATCTCCTGGGACGTGTCGCTCTCTTCGTCCCTGGAGTGTCCGCGTTTTCTCTTTGTTGACTCCAGTGCGTCCATAGTCGTACTAGAGTTACCTCCATCCGACGGATTAGTGGATTTCGAACGAATTCGTTCCGAAGTTCTTCGGCTCCCAGCAGCCAAAATGACTTCTGGGAGCCCAACCGAGATCGGCGTTCCCACCAATACGCCCTCTTCGTGGGACGAGTAATCGTCCGCCCTTGCACTATTCTCCTTCCTACCCTTCTTCTCCTTCTTTTTTTCGTCAGTTTGATTCTTTTTGTTTAAATTTTGTTCCATATTTAATCCCACGATTGGGGGAGAATTAATGGTCCACCCGGGCAGAGATCCCCCAATACCCGGGCAAGCGTAAATTTATGCCCAACCGAGGGGTCCGCAGGTGCCTCGGCTGGGAGTGCGCTTACGACTGAACTACCCATCAGCCATGCATCCCCTGGTCACGCACCAGAACACGGGATTCGGGGTAATTTTTTATAGAGGTTTTCTTCCTCGCAGTCCAGGCGGCTAAGCCAAGACCTTCGCCCCCGATCGGCATCGCGAGACATAACCACGACACTCCTTTCGGGACTACGATATGCCGACAGTGGTAGGGAGACAACGTCTCCTGATACCTGCTCGGTGGCAGTGTAAGTGCACACCGAGCCTGTCCTACCTTTTCCACCGCTAAGCGGAGGTACTCCGACCCTAAAGAGTCCCACCATAGTGATTTTTTACCGAGGTTTTCCTCCTCAATGCTCCGAAGAGCGAAGAACCAACAGAGCATCCGACAGACACGCCCGCTCTGTTGGACCAAATCTCGGCCGATTTGCCGAAGAAAATGGCTTCCTCTTCGTGCTAGAATATTAGCCGTTGGTAATGATGAACAACACCATCACCAACGTTTCCAGGGTGCACCACGTGGAGGTTTTCTAGCCCAGCACCCCTCTGCATCAGACCCTTGATCCAACCTTCTAACGTGAGCCTCTTAAGGTGTTGGTCGAGGCTCTTCGCTATCAATCCATGAGCAGATATGATTATCGGAACAATAATCACCGAATCCACATTCCACATGTCGGCAATCTCGTGAGACAGATCCAAATACTTCAATTGTTTTTCTTTTTCAACTTTCACGAGATTTTCGTCATGAAGAACGGCGATATCGACAATCATTGTGCGGCGCTCTAATCGATCTATCACCACAATATCAGGTTTATTGGCAACAATAGTCCTATCTGTGATAATAGATCGATCCCAATATAACGTAGCACGACCGTTCTCGAGAACTGGGTCGGGCACATACCTGTAGTAAGGTACTTCGAAATTGATAAGTTGGTATTTAAGGGCAAGTTGTTGGTGTACGATCCTGGCTACTTGGTTGTGCCTATGCAAATACTCACCGTTAGCAAGACGAGAACAACCGGAAATAATATGCCTAATAGATTCTCCAGGACGGTGGCACGCCCGACAGATGTCAGCCGTACTATCTTTCAGGATATATTTCCGGTAGTTATTCGTCATGATAACTTCGTCCATAATTGCACAAACAAAACCTTCAGTTTCTCCGAAGAGGTCACCAAACCGTAGCCAAGACGTCGACGCTTTAAAGTCTATATCAGACCCGTGTAGGGCCCGATAAAATCGACCATGAAGTTCTTTACCCTTCCATACTTCCTTGCGATCAGTAGTACTAAGTACTACAGGTTTGCGCCAATTCTCTTTAGCCAGAGCGAGCGGGGTAAAACCAGTATCTACTGCAACTACATTGCGATGCACTCCCACATTAGTCTGTAGAAAATATTCTCTGAGATTGTATATCTCGCGATTCTGTAGAGTCTTGATATTTAATAGACCACGACCTCCAAACTTTCGCGGAATATACAATCTCATAACCGATGAACGTGGGTGGTGCATGCGGAATGCAGTCAGCAATGTACGGACTCTCCTGTCAAGGGCATCTAATTCGGTCTGAGTCCATCTAAGTACACCAAAGGAATACATCAGAACCGGCATGACCCAACTGTTACAGGCTCGCACCTTGTTACCGCCTGATAAAAGACTTTTAAGTACTTTTTATAGGCGGCCAAAGAAGCGTTCCTGTAACATTTGTTTCACACCAGGTTCTGGTATTCCCAAAGACTGTGAAAAACTTAGATACTTGTAAGTTTCGGTGGCAGACAGAGATCTGAGTTTTGTTGAATTTGAAAGTTCTATTCCTTCAGATTCTACAATCACGCCCTTCTTTACATACATGACTGCACACTTGTTTACACCAAATTCCATTTTGATAGAATTACTAAAGTTTTCAGTGACCCTTAATAACGCCGTCAATTGTAATTTTGTGGAGGCCAGTAATTTCAAATCATCCATATAAAGAAGGTGAGATATAACTTGATCATCTTTCTGCAACCGATAGCCTAACCCTGAACCCTCTAACAGAGTGCTGAGAGGGTTCAAAGCTAGACAAAACCACAAGGGACTCAGACTGTCACCTTGAAATATACCTCGCTCGATCTTTATAAGTATGTCGTTTATCGCAGTCTGCCGACATCCTGGATAGCGAAGTGTTGTTCTCCATTGACTCATACTCGACTTTAAGAAAGTGCACAGAGTTGCATCAATTTTGTACAACTCTAGCACTTTCAAAAGCCATGTATGTGGAACTGAGTCATAAGCCTTCTTATAATCTATCCAACATGTCGCCAGACTCTTACGATTACGACGTACCTGTTGGCTAATGGTCCTGTCTATGATAAGGAGCTCTTTAGTGCCACGGGCCCCACTTCTACATCCATTTTGAGAAATAGAGAGTACCGAATTATTAATTATATGTGTAGTAATTTTGAGTCTCAAAATAGATGTTAGAAGTTTATATGTAGTTGGTAAACAAGTAATAGGTCTAAAATTTTTGGGATCCATGGCACCACCAGATTTGTAGAGTAAATGGGTTACACCAGTGGTTAAAAATTGTGGTAATGAACCAGAATCCAAAGCTGCTTGGAATTGTGATGCCAAACACGCATGTGAGCTTCGGAACCACTTAAGCCAAAAGTTGTGCAGTCCGTCTGGACCAGGTGATTTCCAATTCGGTAATGAACGGACTGCACAACTTACATCATCTTTATTAATAACAATGGGTTCCATAGCTGTTATAGACTCACACGAACGTTTGACATCCTCCAACCAATCACCCTCTGTATGAGTGACAGGCACTGACCAGATGTTACGCCAAAATGAATTAGTGGTATTTTCATCTGGAAAATGCCCATCACTCACACATGGATTCGGTTCCTCCCACTTCCGGTAAACCCATTTCTCATTCCTTTGGAACATTCGATTCTGATTATACCGGTCAACTCGTTTTCTATAACGTCTTATCCTGTTTGCCCATGCATAAACTTTCTGCTTTAGAAAGTCTATGCGCTCTGTGACACAGGACATGTATTGTTGAGGACTAATGGTAGTCCCCAAGAATGCCTGTTTCACAAAGCGCATGACTCTCGGCCGTGTATTACCACTTTGAAAAAGAGTTAATTTAGCGATGAGTGTCCTAGTCTCAGCAATACGACGTTCGATTCTACACTGCCAAGCTGGTACAGCATTTTTGTTGCGAGTAGCACTTACGCGTTCAATAAATTTAACACCAGCTACTCTACAAACTGCAACAGCTGCACAGTACAGAATGGAATGTGTATCACTAAGATCTTCGCTATTATCAAAGTAGTCTAATAGTAACGAATCCAGGGCACCCACAAGCGCTAAATTATGTTTATGAATGGGCAAACGGCATAACCGTGGTCTACTATTATTATTTACGAATCGGTATTTTTGAATCGCATCCTCCAAAGCACTCCTTATCTTATCGTTACATTGGGTACTTACGGAAATAACTTCACCCTCCACTAGTTCATCAACATCTTCATTTGATAATGCCAACAGAGGTGTGCTGTTGGCTACCATAGTGCGTGACGAAGAAGGGATAGTAAGGTTTCTCCGTATGTCAGAGCGTATCCTCTCAAGTACTGCATCATCCAGCAGGTGACAGCGCTGTACAGCTCGTACTTGATCCGACAATCTTTGTGCTGATACGTTAACGGCTGGTTCAAGCTCCTGAAACAGAGAGACTAGTGTAACACGGTACGCAGTAAGGTTTGTTCCCAACTCTGTAGCCCGAAAATATGCCCGCATGACATTCTCATTTATAGATTTTGTCCACTTCATGCGGCGCACATCACCACCGGTAGCGGGGACCCTGTTTGAGGTCAGTGGTCCTCGTGATCCCAAGCTGGTCGGCGTCCGGGTACTCTCCTGTCGACGTACAGGTGTTGGCGACGTCGGCGGAGAGAAAAACTCGTCGCTAGAACTAGAGCTCGACGCCTCTGCAGCAGCCGGAACTTCCATTATTGCTGCCGGGGATGGCAAGGCGGAGCGGAGCGACGAGTCCGAAGATGTTAATTGTGCTTTTTTTCTAGCTCTCGTAAGCATATTGGCAATTTCTTGAAAATAATTGTATTGACATGACGTTTAAACGTCATGTCTTCGGTAACATATTTTTATTGAAAATGCATTTTGATTGTAGTTTTATTCAAATAATTTCTTGTATACATGTTCATTTTTGTTTCGCTTGATACTTTTTGATGATGAATTTGGTAAGTTTGAAGTAATATATTATGTATTTTTAAAATGTGTATGAAAAATGCCAACTGGTTCTGGTGTTGCTAGTTTATATATCTAGTTTTTATTATTATTATTATTATAAATAAGGTAAATATAACTGTTACGTCGTTAAGAAAAATAAGGAACCAAGATAGAATCCATAAACATATTTATACATATATCGATATGTCATGACGAGTGTAAGTTGCCTAGATAACGGTGAATAGATTCGGGAGGTGCAATTTTAGTGGAAAATTGGCGGTAAATATGTGTGTACACGATTGTAAAAAGATCATTCCACCATCATGGATATTATTAATCGATTATTAATTAAGGATTTGTAAACACGATCTTATTTGTCACGCGAACTCTTCAATACTCGATGCGGCTCGTAAAGCAATTAACGGTACTTATGGCGGGGTAATTTTATTTTTCTATTTTTCGCGGCACAGGTCATTCACGTATACGGACAGTTCTATGCAGAATTTTAGCACTACAATAAAAAAGGTTATAAATATATAATTAAAAGTTTTTTATGTGATGATACCGATCTGCCCATAAATATTTGATATCTTTACCTCTATATAGATAATTTTAATGATAGAAACTATTGTAGTCTATGAATAGCCACGATAGGTGTTGCCATAATTACACACAACTAAGTTATTCTGCCGCTACCTGGATAAACTTAAATTTTTTTTTTTTATTTGAAGAGCCTGCCAAAGTGTCTCTACTCTGCCTGATGAAAAGCATGAATAGAATCCAAAGAGTTATGGTCACCATACTCATTGCAAATGAAGACAATGCAGTGTGGTGATCTATACTATGGCGGCCTTGTGAGATGCTATTTCACGCCACGCTTGGGGACCTAAAAGGCATGACAGTCATCGTGGCAGTGTAAGCCTCACATAGTTATCACGATAACTGTCACCCCTGCATCAATGGGGCTCCGGTCTAGCACTCACCAACGAAACACGACAGCACGGATGCTGGCGCTTTAGGTTGGTCTTCTGTGGGAAGGTAGTACTGCCCCGGTTGAGTCGGCCCGCTCGTGCTGAAATCAGCGTGGCTCTACTACCTTTAGTATATAATTATTGTTACACATCTCTCTGTAGGGATGCTTTTCTAAAGCTAATCAGATATTTTATCAGATCATACGAGCCTGTTGGTGTAGTGGTTAGTGGCCCTCACTGCACTGTCGTGGATTCGAGTCTCACCCAGGACAAATGTTTGTGTGGTAAGCACGATTACTTGTTCAGTGCCTGGGTGTCATTTATCCATAATATGTATGTAGTTACATATAAATATTTAACTGTGGTTATCAGCAGTCTGGTTACAGGCTCTGCTTAATTTGGAATTAGACAGCTGTGTGTAAGATGTGTGAAGTTTCCAAGAAATTCCGAAAAAATATACATTTGTGATGTACCGGCTGTCCAAACGATGGTGATAGAAGTTTTGTATTGAGGATGAAAAACTAAGGTTGGTGTACTTCGAAACAATTCCGTATTAAAGCGTTTGTGAACGGAAAATAAAGAAAAATCGCTATTCAACTCAAGATTCTATATTTATCGTATTGTGGAGGGCACGGGTATCATGTCCCTTCGACACAAAGGGACGATCCTCCGACCAGGCGAGGTGATCATGCCTGGCGGGCCACGGCCCAACGGTTGATGTTGGGATGTTACATATATGCTAATTGCCACGCGAATTTCTATTTCGCGATATAGGATTAGAAGTTGCTTTATAATTCATTATTATACTTTGTAGTTTGATGTATCTTCACTATTCGTAGTTCGATGTAATGTGGAAGTCGCCACAGTATCTTTAAGATCTATTTTTATGTACACAATTCTGTCCTAGTAATAAAATCCTAAAGTAATTATTTAATTAATGTACAGAAATTAATGTTAATTATGTAAGAAAAAACTAACTCATATGAGCAGTGCCATTCAAATTTATTTTTTATCTCAGAGTGTTTACCGTATAAAATGCCGTGCGCTGTAACATGCAAACTATTTAAAATCAAATATATATAGATTTTCATAAGCAGCCTTTGAAATGTAAGAGTTATAGCGCAGTTGCGTTTAATAGTTAATACAGTCGCATGTGAGCGGGCGAGCCTTGACCCGAAGACATGAGCACAGGCACATCTCCGCACGTCATCATAAAGATGCTGGATGGGACAGTGACATGAACATTTTATATTTTTTTTTATATAAACCTACCAAAGTGACTCTATTCTGCCTGATGGAAAGCATGAATAGAATCCAAGAGGTGGTCGCTCATTGTGAATGAAGACCGCGCAGTATGGCGACCCACGCTATGGCGGGCTAGTGAGATGCTTTTTCATGCCCAGCTTAAAAGACCCGTGATTAACAAGAATTAAAGCAAATTATATTTCCAAAGGCTTGCGAGATTATAGAGTTGTTACAAAATGTCAAGAACTTTAAAAAAATAATTAATGAGGAAGGTCAGTTATTTAAAATCCATAAGACATTATATGATATTAATTTATATATAATATGTATGTATTTAGAAATATATGTGTTTGTTAATTTTTCAGCAGTCTGGTGATCATAGTACAGACTCTGCCTTATTTGGAATCTGACAGCCGTGTATGAGATGCGCCAAGTTATTTATTAATATGTGATGTTTTCTGAAATTATTTCATTATTAATATATATATTCTGACATGGGCTCTCCAATTACATGCCACTTTATTCTATCTTCAGCACCCATGTCCAGCTGCAGCGAATTCTGATAAGGTGATGACTTTTATATTTAATTATTGTCGACTATTTTTCATTTTTATTTTCGAGACCTTCCATACTACACCATATGCAGACAATGCAGTATGGTGACCTAGTGAGATATTATTTAACTACCCTCTTGGGAACGCTAAAAAGCATGATAGTCATAGTGGTAGTTTAGGGCTTACATACTTACCATGATAACTATCACCCCTGCATCAATGAGCCTCTAGTGTCGCACCCACTAAGGAAACACGACAGCACGGGTACTGTCGCTTTAGGTTGGTCTTCTGTGAGAGGGTAATACTGCCCAGTCGAGTCGGCCCGACTATCTACCAACTTGGTTGATATAACACAAATTATTGTGGTATAATGAATTTTTGCATGCCTATTATAGTTCAATATCAATCAAGATTATTATTGGTATCTTTTTGCGTATGTCTGTCTTTATATAGATTAATGTGCATTTAGATATATGTGTATTTACGGTTTTACAGTAGTCATGTTAGGTTTATATATGTGTGGCTGATAAAGAATGGCTTAGGTTTTGAGTCCGCCTACGCACCAAATGTGCATGATGTAACAAAAATGATGATATACTCCTAGTCGATTGCGACCATGGCGGCCAGTCTCTACGAAAACCAGTCAACTACGCAGGAAATATTATGGTACACAAGCGTGTGTACAAACATAAGTGCACTCTCTGTTCCCTCACTCTTACAATGTGACGGGACGGTTATCGGACACGACCACGAAAAGATCAGACGCAGGACCGACTGTTTACGTGTTCTCGGACGAGTAACAAAAATCTTATAAATACCGGAAGCCCATTGATGCAGGGGTGACAGTTATCGTGGTAACTGTGTAAGCCTTACACTGTCACAATGACTGTCATGCTCCCAAGCGGAGTGTGAAAAAGCATCTCACAAGGCCGCCATAGTATAGGTCACCACACTGCATTGTCTGCATTTGCAATGAGTATGGTGACCATAACTCTTTGGATTCTATTCATGTTTGCCGTCAGGCAGAGTAGAGTCACTTTGTCAGGCTCTAAAGATAGAAAAAAAAACTAAAACACGCAAAGGTACACTCATGTTCGCAAGTAGAAAATAAATAAACAAAATTACAAATAAATCTTCAAGCTTTCTGATTAAATACCTGATTGAAAACTAAGGATATTTAATTAATAAATAATATCCACCACTCGCATTAATACTACTTACAGTTATTTATACCACTTCCAGAATACTATATCTGTAGCGCAGTTATACCTAACGCAAGAGGAAACCACTTGTGTAACAGAAGTAAAGTCGGCTTACAATAACCGCCGTGTTATAGGTCATTCTGTATACTTGAATATATAATTAGAAGGCTAGCCTCAACCCGCCACACTCGGTAACCGTCCCTCAATATTTTTAATGATATAAGTTACTAATTCTTGGCTGCGGTGCTTAGCTCGCTCCAACATTAGCTTCTTGGGTAACGAAAGCTAATAACAGTCCTTTAATTATAACTTAGTGTGATTACTATCGCAACTTGACTTTGAACGGGACTTAAAAATTATAGAACTTTTTTCGTAACTAAAATAAAGTGGAATTCGACCAGTTACTTGCTGCTCTAGCCAACTTGACATTCTACAAACGTGAACGTAATTAGAAAACTAACAAAAGTATGGGAATGACGTCTCTCAACGCCAAATCGCGTGTATCAATCAATCATCTGCCTTTTACAAACCACTACTGGACATAGATCTCTCCTTAGCAAGGAGGTTTTGGCCTACTACACGACGCTGGCCAGACGGGTTTAAATAGGGTTTGTACCAAGTTTTCCTTCTCTTTGTAATGATGTTGTCTTGTATACTTGGTTCCTTTAGTCGCCCTTTACGAAACCCACGGCAGGAATAGGGATGGTAACACTATGTATTCTTAATCCGTCACCACACGGACAATCGCGTGTATAAAACAAAATATTAACCAATACGAGAGAATAGAAGCGTTAGCGATTGTACGAAGAGAATAGACGTAATACACTTGCATCTTGGCTGAGGAAGCTTGTTGTTTTTTTTTTAGTTGACATAGCGCGCGTCATCAAAAGAGGTTGCTGTCCTAAAAATAAATAAATATTTGTCAAAAAAACAGAAGAAAAGCTGTTAGTAACTCAGCTATTTTTTTTTTTATAAAAGGACGAAGCTTGCATTAGGAAAAAATCCTGTGTCGCGGGGGACTTTACAAACATACAAGAAACGGACACAAAGAACACGCAGACTCAGAACAACAATTTGTGGATCACACAAAGTGTTGTCTCATGTGAGATTTGAACCCACAACACTCAGCGAAATGGAGGGCGGCGTGACGACCAGTTAATCCACCAGGCCAACCGTGCAGCAATTGTGTAGAAATAATGAGTTTTAATGCAAGTTTTAAAGGAAGCTTATTGAGCGAAGTTTCATTTTGCCTTTTTCAATGCAAAGGAAGCTAAAACAGCATTCGTTTGCGTCATAATTGAACTGAAATTAGCCAGGTTTATTTTTTATGCTTCTTTGTTAGTAAACGAATACAATAAAGACTATTTTATCTATCCGTCCATTACTATTTTGTATTAGAATACTCAGTTATTTTTGTTTACAAATTTATTAACATATATTTGAACTTTGCGAGTCGTAAACATCAGATGAATCGTATTAATAAAATTTAAATGTTTATAAAATAATATTTAACGATGTGAAGTGAGAAGGATTACGAGGGATTGGACGCAATAAAAGTCAAGTCAAATTTATAAAATTTTAAAGAAAAGTTCCTGTACATTTGTTTTTTGGACTAAACATTAGACGTTAAAAATTATTACCGCAATAAAATATAGCATTGACTACATTTTACGATATAAGAACAAATACTGTTGATAATGGTAGTATAGACGTATTGTGAAACGAAGATAAATAATATATATACAATGTCGTCAGCCTTTTCGTCTAGTGGTGACTCTTACCACTAGGTCAGTGGTTGTGGGTTCGATTCCCATTCAAGACAGACAGTGTTTTGACGAATGCATACTTACGAGTATGTATATAGAAAGACACATGTGAGTATGTTTATCAGCAGTTTGTTTATCACAGTATCTACAGGTGTGACGTGTGTGTTTGGGTTGTTGTGATGATCTTCATCATCAACAATCTTTAACAGTCCACTGCTGGACATAAACCTCTTTTGATATTTATTCTTACCAACCTAAAGCGCCAGCATCCGTGTTGTCGTGTTTCGTTGGTGAGTGTGAGACCGAAGACCCATTGATATAGAGGTGACAGTTATCGTGGTAACTGTATAAGCCTCACACTGTCACAATGACTGTCATACCTTTTACGTCCCCAAGCGGGGTGTGAAAAAGCAGCTCACAAGGTCGTCATAGTGTGGGTCACCGTACTGCGTTGTCATCATTTGCAATGAGTATGGTGACCACAACTCTTAGATTCTATTCTTGCTTTCCATCAGGCAGAGTAGAGTCACTTTGGCAGGCTCTTACGATGGAAAAAAAAATCTTCTGTACTGGTCAGACGAGTTGGTATAGAATTAGTTTCAAGCTTTCGTTCTCTTTGTAGAGATGTTCTCTTGTGTAGTTTGCTTTTTAAGTACCCTCTTAAGACATTCAAGGGATGAACATGGTCGGTGACACTCTGTATTCTTTATTTATTAACGCACGAATCGTGTTGATGATGTGTTTATTTCTATTTATAATGAATTATGTTCTTACAGTCTGAAATTATCATACTCGTAAGACGTAAGTTCTTATATTGTTGTCAAATACTCTCTCTTGATTAGAATGTTGTCACCAGTTTGCTTTCTAACGGCCCATTCAATTTCATACACGACTAAACTAATATTATAAATGTATCTGTTTGTTTATTTGTACATTACGCCATCGTCATAACTGCTTAACAGATAATCGTGAAAATTTGCAAAACGTTGCTATGAACAGACATGAAAATGAGTTAATTTATACTCAGGAGTGAGTGTATTGTTTAAGTGGGACAAAATGCTTGACAAATCCATTAATCTTCTCTTAATTCTGGTGGGGGTAACACACTTACGACCTGTGATTATCTATCTAGATAATAAAATGTTATCATTTATTAACGCTGTCTGTAGACATTTGTATCTCAAGAATTGTAAGTAGATGTTGTCACCACCACAAGGTAGGTTAGGTAACAGTTATATTTAGTTTCAATTAATGAATTTAGAAACTGCTTGAAACCATTCTCAATGAAATATACGTGTAATATAAAAAGGAACTCAAAAATCTTATTAATGGTTAAAGCTAAAAGGAATCCTGTAAAACTGGCGACCATTATACCCAGCAAACCTTTTTACACCAATATATACCAACTTTTTGCAACAATATCACCGTATAAAGGCTATGTTTTAAAAATAATGAGTGGCCACGTTGCGCTTGCGCAGCGGGACACTGATATATGGAGACAACACACATAGATCACACTGTAGGTACTTTCGTCTTTTTACACGAGTTAAACTGACCGAGATGCGACCTTAGGTTAACAATCTGAAATTTATAGAGTATTAACTTATTTGTGTAAATTAAAACAACTGTCAAATTTGTTCGAGATTTTGTATCCACTTACTTTGTTTAAGCGAAGCCTATGAAATAGCGAGAAAATGTGCAGAATGCATTAAAGTTCTGTAACCATAAATTAAAATTTTATGAGAAATAAACGATCAGTTTCAAATGTTAATATATTGCATCGGCTCTTAAGAGCAAAACTTCGACTTTTCTAAAATAAGTGGCAATACAGCAATTCTTCTGTTCTCGTTAACTTCTTCTATCAAGCTTAATGTTCAACGTAGAGGTACTCGTAGCTGTGCGACGGAAGTGACTAGCACCATAGCAGACTAGGTAGTAGAGCCACGCTGATTTCAGCACAAGCGGGCCGGCTCGACCGGCGCAGTACTACCCTCCCACAGAAGATCAAACTAAAGCGCCAGCATCCGTGTTGTCGTGTTTCGTCGGTGAGTGTGAGACCGGAGGCCCATTGATGCAGGGGTGACATTTATCGTGGTAACTGTGTAAGCCTTACACTGTCACGATGAATGTCATGCCTTTTACGTCCACAAGCGGGGTGTGAAAAAGCATCTCACAAGGCTGCCATAGTGTGGGTCACTATACCGCATTGTCTGCATTTACAATTAGTATGGTGATCACAACTCTTGGATTCTATTCATACTTTCCATCAGCCAGAGTAGAGTCACTTTGGCAGGCTCTTAAAATAGAAAAAAAAGACACTTATCAGCAAGGGGATAAAATGGTGTATATGTAATGTCATAAGAAATGAATTTCCACCGTAAAAATACTTATTCCTGTAAGATCGTTTAGGTACATATTTATATACATATTTTGTATGTACTCAGGAGTATTGAGGCTCTTTTACTCATGAATCAGACATGTGTAGGAGATGTATAAGTGTGTAGTAAATTAAATATCTAAAAGCAACATTAAAATTGAATTTATAAACACTGATTTGTAAACCAAAGCTTGACAGGTCCTGCCCGCCATTTTTGGGCATCTCTCATATAAAATCTAATGGGTCAGCAAGTTCCAATTTAAGGACATTTCCAATTTAAATAATAAAATTAAGCCCAGCTAATTGTAAATAAGTGTTGCCTATTTCTGTTGACTATAATATATAGAGGTGTCTAAACAAGTCTTAATTTCCTAATTATTTAAAATATTTTCTTGTCTTATTGACCATTTAGAAAATAGTGTTAAGCTAATAAATAGTTAATATAACAACAAATGAAAAGGTTAACAAGTTTTGTGTGATTTAGTAGATATTCATTTAATTTTGCTGTGCAATATGTTAGTGTAAAGCACTTACACCTTAAACAGTGTTATAATTCAAGGGCTCGATGGTTAATTATATCGATATATCATTCGGACCATTTAAAGATAGTATTGACACTACAACTATTAACATTTTTGTGTCTCATTATATCAATTATTAATGGCACCACGTTATATCACTGACAGTAAACTTAATTAACTCAGTTAGAACTCATAAAACGGCATATATAACTTGCCTCGTTGGTTTAGCGGTTGACGTATGCGACTACCGATCAAGAGGTCTCGGGTTCGATTCCCGGGTCGGTCTGAAAAACTGTTACGGAGCTTTTCTGATTACAGATATGATTTATAATAGCCATGAGTTTGGCTGATATCACATCTATGGCAGTACTCTATCGTCTTTATCATGGTGAGTGTTTTGACGAACCCTTCCAAATGGTCCCACTTTCTCCTTTCGTCAGGACAACACGTGTGGGCCTTGGAAGTCATAGTTTTAGAATGGTAGATAAACATTCTCGAACTAAATGGTCCAGCTCTTCCATCCTGTGTAAAATGGTTAAAAAATGCAGCTTTACCGGTGCACGTGTTTCCCTCCGACTGTGACCCCGGGTCCTTTATGCGGGGCGTGAAACAGCATCTCACTAGGTCACCACAGTGTGGGTTGCCATACTGAATTATTTGAATTAGCAATGAGTATGGCGACCACCACTCTAGGATTCTATTCATGCTTTTCATCAGGCAGAGTAGAGTCACTTTGGTATGTCAAGAATAAAAAGTAAAAAAATAAAAAGTTATGGTCTTAACCCCGTGCCTAAGAGAGTATGAGACCGATCTATCCCCTCTCGTGTCGTATAGGCGTCCCATGAGATACTGAGAGTGAGGGAACAGAGAGTGCACCTATGTTGGCTGGTCTCCGTTGAGATTGACCCCCGAGGCCGAAATCGACTAGGAATCCCTATAATGTTATAATTGAACGGCTTAAAGAATTTCTCATTTCTTTCTTTAACTTCTAAAGTAATGTCTATGTATCATTCAGGTGAGCGTAGGATGAGGTGGTTGATGCAGAATTAAAATGATTAATATCTGATAACAGGATAAGTCAACTCTTACATTGCATGTCAATAACCAAGTGTGATTACTGAAGGTGACCTTTAAGCGGCGCGTGAAAAAGCATCTCACTAGACCGCCATAGCGTGGATCGCCATACTGCACTATCGTCATTCGAACTGAGTACGGTGATCACCGCTCTTGGATTCTATTCGTGCTTTCCATCAGGCAGAATAGAGTCACTTTGGTAGGTTTCTATAAAAAAAAGGTGAATATTCTAATTCTGACGACATCACACTCAAAGACCGGCTATTTGTAACCCTAGAGTTACAGTATTTATGGACGTTATGCACTCTTCGTTAGATGATCTGCTTACCCTCTCTTGTTGAGACAAATTTCTTATAAATGAGTGAACGAATAGCATAAATGTAATATATAAGTATGTTTACCAAAAAATCTAGTTACAATTGTAAACACTACACCGTTTTGGATCAGATGGCCGTGTGTTAGATATGTCAAGTTCCTCTTATTTTAAAATCGATATAATAATCCAAACTTAAATCATACATGATTTCCGATGCATTTGAGTTGAACAAGTTATTAATGTAACCTTGATGAATGAATGTGTGAATGTGTGAATGAAGTAACGAATAGCTCAAACGATGGACATGTGTGTGGTAACGTTTGTTTGTTGGTATATGATTAGTAGTTTGAGATATAATGATATGTTGTTAAAATAGGTCTTGTTGAGTTAAAGTAGATTCTGTTATGCATCTTGTATATTTGAATGAAGACTGGCTGACCTCCATAGTTTTATATGAAGTACAGAGTTAAAGCTAAATATATTATAGTGAGTATAATCACTAAAATAGTGGTGACGGAGTCCGTGTGGTGACGGATTAAGAATACAAAGGGTCACCACCCCTTTTCTTCCCATGGCTGTCGTAGGAGGTGACTAAGGGAACAAAATATCATCACTGCAAAGAGAAGGAGAATTGAAACAAATTCTCTACCAACTCGTCTGGCCAGCGTAGTATAGTCGTCGAAAGTCTCCTTGCTAAGGAGAGGTCTATGTCCAGCAGTGAACGGTTAAAACTATTGATGATGATGAATGGATAGTTGTTATCTCTGCTCTTCACTCACCTATATGTGCCTAATTATAGATCTGCCGAAATGAGTCTAAACTAGCGTAATCATGATTACAGTTACGACTTAAAGAAATAAACAACAACGTCTAGATACGTCGCAAGGTGCCACAAACGATTCACAACAATATTTTCAATTATTATTTATTAATTCTAACATTATAATGATCTCATTGAAACACGTTTCGAAACAAATTTAGACAAGTGAAGTATTTATTAGTTGATAAATATTCATAAGTTATATTCGTAGATATGTTATGCGATTTAATGACGTCGACTACGTCGGACGCGTGACCTACCGCAACGACACCGAGGTCCTTGCTGAATTTTAACAAAATTAGTAAGTTATCAATAGTTAAGTAAATATAGGCAAAATTTTCGTATGAGTCTGGCACGGAAGTGTTCTGACCGACCTCTTGGACTAGTGGTACCTGATTTTGAGTGCCAAGTCAAAAAGAGCCACATCACCTCAATGTAATCACGTCATTCTGTGCCTGACTGTAATTTACCTGTAATACGTGTGTACGTGTGTGTATAGAGATTGTATAAGTGTGTTTATTGACAGTCTGTTTACCATTGACTTTAGCAGCAGATCGCCGTGTGTGAGAGATATATGTCTGTGTGTATCTCGCTAAGTTCTGTATTGCCCTTCCTTCCTTCGGATCTCAGCGACTCTGAGGGTGAACTGAATTAGAAAGTTGAACTAGTTGCAGTATATTTACGGGCACTAACTTCTCAATAACGATTGCTCTCCGATTCACGGTCATGAAGCACCTTCAAACTTCCATACGTCGGCTGTTATTAAGAATTTCTTGTAAGAAAATCCCAACAAAACTTTTGGCATGACCTGAGAATCGAGTCCAAGGGTTTTTGATTGACAGCATACGGTAGCTGCAAGACCAACGAGGCAGAGACAGGCTTGTTATTGTACCTGTTAAATCAGGTCGTTCAAAGTTATTAATACAGAAGACAATTCAAAATTTACCTGTCTTCTTTTTTATAGTATAGAAAAGTAAACGAGCAGAAAGCTGTATCGTCTGTAGCGGTTACTATCGCCGGTGGACACCTGTACTTCAAGAGACGCCTGTGGATTGCCGCCCTTTTTGCCTTATCTCCCTTGGATTTAGAGATATGGCAAAGAATTTGGCTTCGGTATTCCGTAACCGTTAATATTATTATAGAACACAATAATTTAATCATTAATACAGCTGAGTACTAAAGTTAAATATTTCTTAGTAATACGAAATATGCACCTTTAAGACCACGTTTATTTTTTTCACTTAGGTGGTCTTTCCATAACCAGCTTACTTATATCCATGGTCATTAACCGTTTAGTAAGAGTTTAGAGTCTTTGAATAATTAATATTGTTTATGGTTTAGTGTTGTTATGTAAGAGGTATTTATGGAAATGATTCCGCCAGTCTTTTTTGTTTTAAACGTTTGAATGTATTCAAGAATTGATTGTCGTTGGTGCCTTATTTTCCACTTAATGAATCGAATCTTATTTAATAGACGTTATATTGGTGTGTAATAGAAATTATGATCAGTTTTTAAAATTTATTATTTTTATAACTACTATTTTAACCGAAATTTCAGTTCGTTTTTTTAAGTATTAACTTGCCAAAATTACTTTCTCTGCCTGATAGAAAACATGAATAGAATCCAAGAGCGATGATTACCATTGACATGACATGACAATACAGTATATGGTGACCCACACTTTGACGGCCTAGTGAGCTGTTTCTACACGCCACGCTTAAAGGACACGGGATCGTAGCGGGAGAGAAAGACATGTGCGCTGGTACTAAATTCCAAGTTGAATTTAATTAACGAAGGAAGGAAGAGTCTAACCTTATAGTCTGAGAGAGTAACTTCCAAGGCAAGCATGTGTTGTCGAGTAGGAGTGGGTGAACCAATTTATTTTTTTTTCTAAATTAGGAGCCTGCCAAAATGACTCTACTGTGCCTGATGGAAAGTATGAATAGAATCCAAGAGTTTTTGAACCTCCCATGTCACCGTGACCAAAAGGTCATGGTGACATGGTGAGATGCGTCAAGTTATTTAGTAATATGTGATGTTTTTTGAAATTATTTTATTATTAATATATGTATATATTCTGATAAGGGCTCTCCAATTACATGCCACTTCATTCTATCTTAAGCATCGAGAAACCCATATCCAGCTGATAGATAGATAAGCTGACGACTTATATATTTTATTATTGTCGACTATTTTTTCATTTTTATTTTCGGGGCCTTCCATACTACGCCATACTCATTGCAAATGCAGACAATGCAGTATGGTAACCCACACTATGGCGGCCTTGTGACATGCTTTTTCACACCCCGCTTGGGGACGCAAAAGGCATGACAGTCATCGCGACAGTGTAAGGGTTAGACAGTTACCATGATAACTGTCACCCCTGCATTAATGGGCCTCCGGTCTCACACTCACCAACGAAACATGACAACACGGATGCTGGCGCTTTAAGTTGGTCTTCTGTGGGAGGGTAGTACTGCCCCGGTCGAGTCGGCCCGCTCGCCATTTAGATAACGCCGCTTTATCTATAAAGAAGATAGAAAACTGCCATAGAAGCGACATCTCTGCACAACTGCGGAAGCCCAAGAGGCTCAATGGCTTCGGCTATGTTACGGTAGATTTATTGAAACTTAACAATCTGTGTGCAATATGACCACATATACATTTCACTTAATCATAATATATAGGGGTATATTATACTGTTTGTGTATTCGGTGTTTGAAACTTTCAACTAAAAAAAAAATTACAATTAAAATAGTGCTGAAGATGATTTTCACCGAACGACTTTTATAATTTTTTAAACGAATTTTAATCGTGTTCACAGTGGTTAAAGTCTATTTTACCAAGCTATGTACGGCGACGGATTGTAGCCGAACTTGGTAATACAGAGTCTAAAAACAGTGTACACGGTTTAATATCGTTTGAAGAATGTAATATTCGTTTCGATGCGAGCTTTTCGGTGGAAATTATTCCTTATATTTGATATTTCTGTTTGACAAAGAATAAATTCATAGTGTAACTCAACGGCAAAGTGGTCGGATTCGAACAATTTTTTTTTCACAGCTGTGACAACTCTACATCCAAGGATAGATAGAAACCTGTCAGTTGAAGTACAGACAACTACACCTAGGTAGCCCTAGGTTCTTGCGTCCTAAACATACCTAGGTTAAAGATATACTGCATATTATCATTAGTATATCACTATGTTGTTGTCAGCAAGGCGCTCGTTATTTGTGATATTCTAGATAATATTTTAGTTTTGTGCCAAATTTCAATTTAGATTCATTGTCGCTATTGTATATCTATAATAATATAATATTTTTTTTTTTTTTTTTATCTGCCACTTGGCGATCTGTGTTAACACAATGAGCTAATCATCTGGTATTCAATCGAGTAATTGTTTATAGCAGTAAGAGCATCCTTCAGATTCCCCAACCAAATCTTGTGGTCAGTTTAGGCACATCATGCCGCTTTAATCGATCGAAGCGTGCGTGCTATTGTATATCTATAATACTATGAATTTTTATGTTTTAGTTATAGAAAGGTACTAGCGTGTAATCATGTCACATTCAGGAACGGAGGATCATCAACATCCTGCCAGTCAGCTACTGGACGTAGGTCTTCACTTAGAAAAGAGGTTCTGGCTGACTATACCACGCTGATCGACAGATTGTTTCAGGTTTTCCTTCCCTTCATACTCCTGTTATCCTGTGTAGTTTGTTCTGGTAACAGGTTTTTTTTTTTTAAACCACGACGGTGGCAAACAAGCATACGGCCCGCCTGATGGTAAGCGGTTACCGCAGCCTATGGACGCCTGCGGCACCAAGGGCATCTCGTGCGCGTTGCCGACCCTTTAAAGACCTATTTACCCCCTTCTCGAAGAGCCCCATACTGTAGTTTCCAGGGAAAACCTCGGCAGGGAGCTCATTCCATAACGGGATTGTTCGTGGGAGAAAATTTGTCTGAAATCGCACTGTGCGCGACCATTTAGGTTCCAATGTATGTGGATGAGCTTCCTGATGATAGCGAGCGGTGCGAAGGTTCTTACAACATCCACAGGATGAATAGGATAATATGAAGTGACACCACAAACTGTATTCTTAAATCGTCACAAGGATGAATGAAAAGGCAATAGTCAATCGAGTGCAGGAATATTTTATTTTGTACGTCTCCGTGGAATGTCAACATTACAAACATTTGTTTATGAAATAAAAAAATCTTTCTACTTATATTTATATTTACAAAAAAACATATATCTGAGTTTGAGTCTGCCATAAACACTAAATTGAGTAAATAGAAAAGTTTATTGTAAATAAAAATCAATAATATTGAGCAAAGACAGGAATGTTTGTGTCACAGTCGAGTATTCTCATTTGACTTTTGAAATCTCTTTTTAATATAAAAATGTAAAAAAAATTATCAACTGCACCATCTAAACAAAAACATTCAAAAGAGATGACAAAAATAACAAAATCGTACAAAAGTATTGACAGTTGTGATTAAATATAAGAACTTATAATACGAAGACTTAAGGAAATATAGAAGAAGTTTCACAATGCACCCGAAGTTAAATGTTTACAACCTCAAACAACACTTCGAAATTCTACTACAAATAAATTACATAAATTCATTTTTTTTTACGCAGAAATATATAAGTTTCATCAAAATGGAATGTCACAACACCCGACTATCTCCATTTTGCAAAAAAAAACAGATAATTATCTATAGTAACCTAACTTATGCATTATACAATGAATAATTTATTTATTTACAAATCATTTTGTACATAACCGTGAACCAGGGTTGTTAAGTACCAATAACATTGTATTATCTAAAAATTACTTATAATACGTATTTGGATAGACTCTTTCAAGCGATAACAAATCAAACAACACGTGCGCCCTGTTCAAGCTTAAACCAAAATCACATTCCTCTATACTGGCCTAGAATCCTACACTGACGATAGTTATACAGTCTCTAGTAACGGCACTAAGTGACGCACGTTGTGACGTCACACTTTGGTGGTAAGGTCCAGAGGGTGCAGTTTGATCCTCTTTATTTGTGAGTATGACACGTCGTCCTCCTCGCTCACGGATCCTACCCCACTGGCTGAGTCTCCTTCTTCGTTGTCTGGTATTATAACCTCACTATCGTCAGACCTCCGCCGTGCTGAACTTGACCTACCATCAGATTTCACC
Source organism: Hypercompe scribonia (assembly GCA_949316085.1). Lineage (NCBI taxonomy): Eukaryota > Metazoa > Arthropoda > Insecta > Lepidoptera > Erebidae > Hypercompe > Hypercompe scribonia. The sequence continues at coordinate 1,460,420 of OX438983.1, forward strand.
GACAAGTCCATTGGATTCTCCTGCAGTGGTGACTCTGAAGTTCTTCTCTCAGCAGGAGGTGTTGGAACAAAGTCTGTATCAGAGATTACCTCCTCTTGTTGAGTTGGCAGTGTAGATCTTTGCTGTTTTAAAATCTCATCAAGGAAGAAACGCTTTGAAGAATCTGCGTTGTGATCATCAATTCTGACGTCATTGTTGTTTTCAGCTACTTGCCTTAATGCAGCGTGGTCAAGTAGATGTCTCGAATATAATGGGTGAAAGCCAGGTGGAAATAGTAAAGGGTGGTTCGGGGCGAACGGGCTGAATGGTGGTGGTGGTAAGAAGGGCGAATGGGGAAAATGGGGCAAGGAAAGATTGGCTAGTGGCAGTGAAACAAAAGCATCTCGAGGAGGTGTCAACGGTTTGTCTGGCGGTCTGGACTGTGTAAGTCTAGATTTCTCATCTAATTTTGGCGAAGAACCGCTCTTATGGGAATCTGGAGAAGCGGAACAAGGTGGTTTGTAGTCGTCAAGACCAAGAAGAGCGAGTTCTTCTTTTGTTCTGGGCCTTGCAAGGCCGGGAAAGAGGTGCGGGGGGAATGGAGGCGCCAAATGGTGTTGGGACGTTGGTACCCTTGGAGGTGAATGGGACTGAGCAGCTTGCTGTTGTTCTTGGAGAAGGCAGTGAATCTTAAACCAGTTGGAGCGGCGGCCGTATCTGGAGCCAGATTTGGACATGCCAACCATAAGGCACTTGCGCAGTCGACACGCCTTGCATGCTGTTCTGTTCTTTTTATTGATGACGCACTCTCCGTTGTTCTTGCACTCTGTGATGGAGTTCAGGTTATTGTATGAACGGCCGAAGAATGACTGAAAAGAGAAAAAATATTTTTTTAGTATAATTGTCAGGTATTCTCAAGTTATAGTAAAGACAAGTATTATTTTTTATCGTTGCATCAATTCATAATTTGTGTTGATAAGTTTACATAATATATTTGTAACTGAAGAAAAATATACAGAGCCAGTATGTAATATTCTTTTTTTTTCTTAAAATTTTTTGTACTCTTTAATGAATATATATTTCTAAGCCATAAGTAATTTAAAATGTTGCGTCTATAAGACAATGTTGAAGAAAGCAATTCAGGTTCCATTTTCTTTAAAATATTTAACGTGTTTTCTTTATTAATTATTAACATAAGGTATTCAATTTAACACTTAGAGGCTTCCTCACAATTCTTGATTAGATGACATTTAGACGACGCATATTATTAAATTATTTGTCTCAGACGCCTATTCTAAATGCCTTTAAATAACCAGTCAATTTCTATACAACATTTAATTAAATTTAATAATCATAACAAGTTCCTGCCCCGCCATGCTTGTGCATATGCATACTGTAATTGAATATTTATATACATTTGATTCGTAGAGGTTATGCGACGCATCATAGCAGGTGGCATTTACAGTTCGCTATTAAAATATGCGAATAGTTGAAACTGTATTGCTATTAATACATTACTAGATGATATTGGCGTGTTGGTTTTTGTTATGACTTGTTTTAGATTATAAATTCTAAATTTAGTTTCGGCTTACGATAACAGATGGCTGTGCGAGTTGCGAGTGAATTGGAGATTACGATTAGTGTTATTTGTTAGTTCATAGATGGCACTACTGTTGTTAGTATTTTTGTTTGTTTTCGATAGTTGTTTATTTTGTCAGGTTCTTTTATCAATACAGATGTAGTCTACTACAGAATGGTGTTGAATTCGTTAACAATGAGAAGAGAGAGAAAATAAGAAAAGTTTCAAAAATGTTTTCAGGGATTCAACCACTTACTTGTAAAGTAAAAAGTTAAATGTTAATGTGTAATCCCGTGTTTAATTGCACTGTAAATATAAAGCTTTGTATTATATTGAACGAGTAGATTTGCTTAATTTTACATTTATTTTCATTCTAGAAGATTACGTTCATATAATTTGAATTGCAAATGATAATAACATGTGCAGCATAATAAACCTTATTTTACTTTTATTTTCTTAATGTGAATTGGAATAATTGTATCAGAACGTTCATTGGACAACAGTTATTTTAACGTTAAGACTTGTTTACACGCCCGCCCGAGCGCGTAGCCTCGATAGTGAAAACTTCGCCTTATGTCATTTCCACCACCGCAACGTCACTTCCGTTGGATATGGGCCGCAGGTTCGGTTCCGGTCTGTTACACTCGTTTAACTCTGCTTTTGTTTTCATATGACCTTGATAATTCGGTGAATTTCTTACGTAATTTCAGGCTATTGTTTTAACCTTTTTGCTGAAGTAATGTTAGATTGCATAGATTAAAACAAAGTGATTTAATTTTGATATTGTATTTGTACTATTGCTCATTTTTGAGGTCAGGTCACTTAAGAATTAAAATTATACTATATAATGTACAACTGCTTAAAGATCTATTGTCACTTCTTAAGAGAGAAGTAAACTGAACGATTACTTGATAGCAAGCGATTCCCAAAATACAGACTTTTATGATCTTAAATCGTGTATTCAGCAATATTGATCAAAACAACACAGAAATTCATTCAGTATGTGCTAAACTGAGTTTGACCTATTATGGGTTACGAAAATTGAAGGCTTCAAATTCAATAGCTATTCGATACTACTACGATAAATGTGCTATAAAGAATATATATTTTTATTATTATGTAAAATAATATACTTAGTCTGGCCATAAATACTGTTACACTTAATTATAAAAAAATATTACATTTGAATTTCGAATCTGTCATTTTTATACGATTGTTCATTGTGTTTTCTCATTTTGGCGCCAATACATTGTAAAATATTTTGCGATATTAAAATGGTGTGGGGTGATAAAGAGAACCGAATCGGTGTGATAGCATTACACAAAGTAGGTATGGAGCCAAATGCAATTTTTAAAACTCTCCATACACTTGGTATTAGTAAAATGTTTGTGTACCGGGCTATTAATAGGTACAATGAGACCTCCTCTGTTTGTGACAGAAAAAGATCTGGCCGTCCACGTAGTGTTCGTACGAAAAAGGTGGTCAAAGCAGTAAGGGAAAGAATTCGAAGAAATCCTGTCCGAAAGCAAAAGATTTTATCTCGGGAAATGAAGATAGCACCTAGAACCATGTCGCGTATTTTAAAAGATGACTTAGGACTTGCAGCCTATAAGAGACGCACTGGCCATTTCTTAACTGATAATTTAAAGAAGAATAGGGTGGTAAAATCGAAACAACTACTGAAGCGGTACGCAAAGGGAGGTCACAGAAAAATTTTGTTTACGGATGAGAAAATTTTTACAATTGAGCAACATTTTAACAAACAAAATGACCGTATTTATGCTCAAAGCTCTAAGGAAGCTTCCCAATTAGTCGACAGAGTGCAACGTGGACATTATCCGACTTCAGTGATGGTTTGGTGGGGTGTTAGCTATGAAGGAGTGACTGAGCCATATTTTTGTGAAAAAGGTATCAAAACATCGGCACAAGTGTATCAAGATACCATTCTTGAGAAGGTAGTTAAGCCCCTTAACATCACCATGTTCAATAACCAAGTATGGTCCTTCCAGCAAGACTCGGCGCCGGGTCATAAAGCTCGGTCCACGCAGTCTTGGTTGGAATCGAACGTTTCGGACTTCATCAGAGCTGAAGACTGGCCGTCGTCTAGTCCCGATCTTAATCCGCTGGATTATGATTTGTGGTCAGTTTTAGAGAGTACAGCTTGCTCTAAACGCCATGATAATTTGGAGTCCCTAAAACAATCTATACGATTGGCAGTGAAGAATTTTCCCATGGAAAGAGTGCGTGCTTCTATTGATAACTGGCCTCATCGTTTAAAGGACTGTATTGCAGCCAATGGAGACCACTTCGAATAAGCTTTTTATATTTTTAATTGTTTTATATTTATGTATTAAACTGACACACTGTAAAAGTAATAAATGTTATTTGCAGTTAACAATTTTCTTTTTTCTTTATTACAATATTTATGGCAAGACTAGGTATATATAATGACCAAACATTAAATAATAATTTCAATAATTATCATTAAATGAGTTTAGTTTCCGTAAATTTTCTTAAAGATACTAATACACATATATCACTGCCTTCTGTCTACACCTTAAGCCAAAATGGTCAGCAGCATTTCGTAACCAGTTCGGCAATAAATCATAACCTCTAATTTGCTTTTCAAGCTTTTTCTGGAATAATCTGTGTGTGTAATCGTATTGTGTTGGTACAATTGGCGTCTCCACAAACACAGTCATTACAGACACCGCTTCGTAATTTGTCAACAGAGAACCTTCACGCGAAAAGAAATATCTTTTCTAATGTCGGTTAATTAATCGATCGTTTTAATTATATTTCATGTTCTATATGTTTAATTATATTTGTAATGATAATGACCTGTTTAAAGTTAATTGCTTTTTAATTAGGTAGTATCGATTTCTTTGTTATTTAGTATGTGAAGACTGTAAGGTCAATCGTTTGCTAGATTTCTATAAAAACTGAGAGTTTAGATTTTGATTTTGTTTAGAGTAACTCTATTGAGGAGATTAATCGATGATTAAACTACTTTTGACTCGTTTTTTTAATCAAGCATACACTGCTCTTCATATTATTATTAAATTCTTAAGAAATATTGGTATCAGGCAGGTCGTCGACCATAATGAAATGGTAATTATCATCGTTTTGATTTTTGAGTGGTGAACGTGAGACGGGAACATACCGTGTGCGTGACGTTAGCGTTACTTGAACGTGACATGAGCGTCACATAAACAAAATGTGTACGATTGAACGATTCTTTAGTGACATATGCGCTTCAATATTCCTACAACAATAAAAATTACTTTAATATTTGCTTACAGTTCCGACCTTGCAGTAACAAGGTATCAATTAAAAAGCAGATCAATATAAAACGGTTCATTTGTCACAACGACCGTCATAGTACCGACAGAACGCCTATTCACTTTGCAACACAATTCACGGCCTGAATCGATTCGTCTCGACTCGGACGCGATCGCAATCGATTCGAATTTGCACTTACTCACTTTTGCGTGTACGGTCTTGTTTTATTTACCGATTGGTGACAATTAGACACGCGAATTTGAATTTTAAATGATTAATATTTTAGTTGGTTATTGATTGGCGGATTAGTTTAATCATTGTGTATTGTTTTAGAGAGGCATTATGTTGAAATTGTCAACAGTCGTAATGTTGCCACACCGATCGATTTATTGGAGCATAGTGATTTTTATTCCTGTCACGATATTAACAGCGGCATCCAACGGACATGTTATACGATTATAAATATTGCATAATTTATTCTATTGAGTCGGGTTCAAGGATCTAGTGTGAACGTCATACGTTGTAAAATGGACAGCTTGCATTCATAGGTCAGTAATTAAGTAAATTATTTATTTTGTTTGCTGACCTCGTGTTTATATTTGTTTCTGGCAACATTTGTTGAATACGAATCGTTTACAACCTTATTAGTAACTTACAAGAGAATTTAACCTTTGTCTATTTATTTTTTTACTATGAAGTACATGTCACGTACGTTCACTTTACGTCATGTTTATTTATTGGAGCGAAATATTTAACCATAGATAATGATTAAGTAACCCCTTTATTAAAACAAATATTTGTAAACTGTCTGTTTAGGCAGGCTTAATATGTACGAGTATGTTGACACAAATTTCTCTATAGACAAAAATACTAAACAAATTCAGATAAAAAAAACATTTTACAACGCTAATGTATGTCAAGGAATGTGACCGCAAAACTGTTCGAATTTCAAATATTGACTGTCACTACTCTTCTCCAAATCACGAGTATCGATTCAGATTAAAAGAATAATCGATTGTTTGAATGTCAGAGCCAATCAAAACATCGGCCCGCGTTGCAGGTCAGTGCTTCCGAACGCAAACGCAAGATGACATGCGCTCGCGTTTTGAACCAAGATAATTCACTAGTGAAAAAATATTTCCACATCGGATTGAGAGCTAATGCTATTGTGATAGGGTTGTATATTGGTTGTATTTAGTTTTTAAAGGGTAGATTCATATTGGTAAGGTCGTTACGGTAGAAAAAAGGTCAATATTAGACGTTGTTAATGTTATCTTATGTGTTCTCACGCTAGTTTCGCGTGCGTGATGCTACCAACGGTTCATTTGGAAAGTCCACGCGGGGTCTTCACTCGATTTGTCATAGTAATTGATAAAGAATCGCACCTTTAATCGATACAAACTAACTCATGTGTAAATTGCTATCACCATTGTGTTTATGATCCTTCTTTCTCAAAATATATAAAGTTTTTTAAGTTTCACTCTTTTCATTTACCTTCTATATTAAGAGTTAACTATGAATTTGAAAATACTTTTAATTTTTTTTTCGTGATTTTTTTTGTCATGTTAATGCGAATTTAATTTAGGAATTTTTTTTAAGCTTACAGCCTATATAGTATTCCAGACTACAATCTACCTCTGCTCTACATTTCACTCAGATTCGTTCAGCCATTTTGGTGTGATTGAGTAGCAAAAGAGCAGCAGTACAATACATTTTTTTCATTCTGCCTCCCGAACACTGACATCACATTCATGACGCACATTCTATCCATAACGCATAGAAATCAATTCGCACTAAATCAATCACACTATGGAAATATTCCATAGTGTTCTATAACAGTGCCACAACAATGTAAAGCTCGTAAACACGCACCACCATCAATACACCATAAAACAGTTCTATAAAGTCGTAGTGGGTTTCACGATGACAATCTTTATCAATTTGCATGTGACAGTACGCACTGTAATTTTACTAATAAGGTGGCAAACAAAGAAACAGTCTACTTTATCAATAAATTTGGCACTGTTTAGGTTTTCTACAATATAAAAAAGCAAGACGAACAGATTTGTCACCTGGTGTTAAAAAACAACCGCCACTCATAGATATATGCAACTGTAAAATCACAAGATCTCGCCCAAAAATAGAAGGAGAAGGGATTTGGACTCTGGCAACCCCACAAAAGTCTGGTCGTCTCACGTAAAAATCTGAATTTTTTTTTTCAAATCTAAATGCCTACCTACCTGTTAATATACAGACTGACTGGTGAGATACCTTCAATATTTGAGGACGTGATAGTATGCGAACATATATCATGAAATAAAATAACATAAAAACGAAATATTAAATAACTTCTTAGTAAACTTCGTACACAGTACACCGAGAGCCCAGTATTTAACTGCGGAATACTTGGACAAGGCGTGGTCTTATTTTTTAGAGACATTTCGATAAAAAATAAGCACCTATTTTTTTTATATCAAGTTAACGAGAATCGAGTACCGAGTACTCTCCATAAGTATTGAAGGTATCTCACCAGTCACAGTGTATATCTTATGTAAGAAACTCTAGCTATATAAAAATAATTATTCACTAACAATGAATCACATAATCTAATAACAAAATCGCCTTCCTGCCTTACCCTTAAACGTGCGTATATTTTAAATAAACACCGCAAAGTGAATTTATTACGATACCTTTAAACCTCATTATCTTTTATGGTCCATATAAAATAACTGAACTACAAAAAGTATGATATACTGTTAGCCGAGGTGAGATATCCACCACCTCGGTTCTAGATCACAGTCTTATAATCAATTAAGATAACAAATTACTATAATAAGCTTAAAAAGACATGAATGTATATTTAACTTACAGTTTATTCGTTTATTATTTATTTAATTACCAGTTTATTAAATAAACAAGAGGATGTAGGACTCATTGCAAATTTAAGCAATCCTCCTCAGGTCAGACTATGATGGGTGATCATTTTAAAGCATCGTGACTCCTATGTGCCTTGGAAAGCATTTTAAGCCGTTGGTTCCGGTTGTCATACGAATGTCTAAGGTAATAATATGGGTAGTTGGAGATCAGAAAAGTCCGACAAACGTCTGTCACCAACAGCATTTCAATTTCGACTAGTACTTGGTTCTTTTTTTATATTATGTTAACAGCCTGCCAAAATGACTCCACTCTGCCTAATGGAAAGCATGCATAGAATCCAAGAGTTGTGGTCACCATACCCATTAAAAATGCAGATAACGCAGCATGGCGACCCACACCATGGCAGCCCAGTGAGATACTATTTCACGCTCCGCTTGGGGACGTAGAAGGTATGACGGTCATCGTGGCAGTGTAAGGCTCACACTATTACCACGATAACTGTCAACCCTGCATCAATGGGGCTCCGGTCTCGCACTCACCAACAAAACACGACAGCACGGATGCTGTCGCTTTTGGTTGGTCTTCTGCAGGAGGGTAGTACTGTCCCGGTCGAGCCGGCCCGTTCGTGCTGAAATTAGCGTGGCTCTACTGCTGGTTTATTGAGGTCAACATTATCTCCCGAAGAAAATACCCGCGCTAGCGAACAGGCGCTAGGAGGGGTCTAGATGTCGCTACAACAGTTGTTTCGGGATCGCTCCTATCTCAGGCGCAATGTGGCACATTGTGTGAATTTAATCGGTCCGATTCCGACACACCATTCCACCGAAAACCCCAATGGGATGACGGTCCGAGGGAGTTTCCACACGCTAAAAAAAGGTCAACATTATTTGTATCTCTAATTTTTTATTAGTACTGGCATTAACATCTTACTAAACTAACCTCTAAAATTATCACATTTTAGTTTCAAATATATCATTCTGTTGTAGCATCAATTTAAATTCAACCTTCACTTAAAAACCTTTAAATTCAATTCTAACAATGCTACTGTTAATTAATAAATATTGTGACAATGAAGTGATGACGTCTAATCTTAGTTTGTTATTCTTTTAATTTATACATTTAGGAAGTAACATGGAATACTAATAAAGCAATCATGAAGTGACTTGTGTATTACTAATTCACTTAGTTGTATCAAACTAATTCTACGTTTTGGGAATACAGAAAATAAAGGACAACATTTAATATAATAATATTTATGTAATTTAAGTAGTATAATACAAAAAACAAGTTTAAACTTGGTGACTTCCACATACAGTACAACCAAAAGATAAAATTACAACGCCATCTACTAAAAGCACAATGAACTACGGAGTAACAAACTACGAAGTAACTGCTAATCCTGTGTTGCAGTATAGAAATTGTCGTGCCAATTAGCATATATACAGTTTTCCAACATTAACCGTTGGGCCGTAGCTCGCCAGGCACGATCACTGCATCTGGTCGGAGGATCCTCCCTTTGTGTCGGAGGGACATAACACCCGTTTCTCTACACAATTGAAAATCTTTATAAAATAGGTGCAGATAAATAGTATAGATAGATATAATATATATTTATAATAATTCGAACTTCGACCTAAGATTACAATCATTTAAGGTTTTAAATATAAATTCAATTATTAGAAGAAATAAAACGCTCTAATATGAAACATTGTAATAATAAACGCGCCATACTTTAATCAAATTATTGCTCAGATGATCGGTATTGAGTGTAAAATGAAGTTTATTTAAAGATCTAGCTTATTTAAAGGGGTTATCGATAAAACTAATAAAATATTGGTCTTTTAATTGGCAATCCTTCCGAAAAACCGTTACTACAAATTACTTCAACTTACATGACCATATTAAAGTAAGTTATCTGAACATTTTACAATGTATAAATAAAATTGAAGTGTCCACAATATCATAATGAAGGCTTTTTATTAAATAAATAAATATTAACAACCTCACAGACCTCATACGTCCGTCTAGTTCTAAACTAGGCAGAGCCTGTACCATGGTAACCAAACTGCTGATAAACACACTCATATATTTCTAAATACATATATATTATAGATAAGTTACATCTAAGCAGATAATAAATTATCGTGCTCATCACACAAACGTTCGTAGGAATTGAACCCACGACCTCTAGCTAAGCAATCAGAATCACTAACCATTAAGCCAACAGGGCAGGCAATTTAAGCCAATGATTCGTCATAGTCAATTCTATATTAAGAGCTTGCCAAAGTGACTCTACTGTACCTCACGGAAAGCATGAATAGAATCAAAGAGTTGTGGTCACTATATTCATGGCAAATGCAGACAATGCGGTATGGTGACACACACTATGGCGGCCTTGTGAGATGCTTTTTCACACCCCGCTCGGGAACGTAAAAGGCATAACAGTCATCTTGGCAGTGTAAGGCTTACACAGTTACCACGATAACTGTCACCCCTATATCAATGGGCCTCCGATCTCACACTCACCACCGAAACATGACAGCACGGATGCTGTCGCTTTAGGTTGGTCTTCTGTGGGAGGGTAGTACTGCCCCGGTCGAGCCGCTTGTACTGAAATCAGCGTGGCTCTACTATAAAATATAAATGCTATTCTACATAATAAATAAAAAATAATAACATTAGGAGCAGACAAACAAAAACGGAAATGTAATGAAATGAAACAAGAAGCTCGACAAACGTGTGCTTAGTGATTTGACCAATAAGCACATGCAATGGTAACCTTAAACATCATATCCGTCTTACGTAGTACCATAGTTCGTTAGCTCTTATTATTTCCAGAACTTTTTTTTTTTCTATATTTAGAGCCTGCCAAAGTGACTCTACTCTGCCTGATGGGAAGCATGAATAGAATCAAAGAGTTGTGATCACCATGACCACCAATGCAATATGGTGACTTACGCTATGGTGACCTTTTCTTTTTTTTTTAACGTGTGGAAACCCCCTCGGGCCGTCACCCCACCGGGGTTTGCGGCGAGGTGGTGTGTCGGAATCGGACCAACTAAAACCACACGGTATGCCTGAGATAGGAGGGATCCGGGAATCGCTGCTATTACGATATCCAGACACTATGGTGGCCTAGTGAAATGTTTCCTCATGCCCGCTTGGGTACGTAAAAGGCCTGACAGGCGTACCCTTTTTAAAGAAAGCCTTTCTCAAGACCTAATATGTTATGAAGGATAACTACGGCCGGTTTTATTTTAGGAAAAGAAATTCGGATTCATCTTGAAAATATATAAAAATTCAGGTAAACGAAGCTATAGCGAGCACAGCTAGTATACTAATATATTCTTGGAATAACTATTCAAAGTATTTCTTCAAACTGTATGTATGTTAAGTATCATATCATAGATATTACGAGCAATTTGAATTTATATTCTATTAAAATACAATGGTTGACTTCGATGTAATGTACCAGTTATGAGATAATGTGACGTTTGTAGAAATACTTTGAACATTTTGTACAATTAAGTCATCAGTAAAATACGTGCGAGTATTGAAACATAGATATTCTTTTAAAAGACAACGTCCGCACTAGGAATATCCAGTGTGGCGAGGAACTTTGTTTGTAAAATCTAGTTGTAGTTCAATTCCCAGATTCAGAACAATAATTTGTGGATTACACAATTTAGATAGTCTGGCAGACTAGTTCTATAGAGACAATTTAGTGAGTAGTGAACCTTTAAGAAGACGAATGTCTTATGGACGTTTTCCATGATTGTAGCTAACTTTGTGTGAGACCGGAGGCCCATTGATGCAGTGGTGACAGTTATTGTGGTAACTGTGTAAGCTTTACACTGTCACGATGACTGTCATGCCTTTTACGTCCCCAAGCGGGGTGTGAAAAAGCATCTCACAAGGCCGCCATAATGTGGGGTCACCATACTGCATTGTCTGCATTTGCAATGAGTATGGTGACCACAACTCTTGGATTCTATTCATGCTTTCCATCAGGGAGAGTAGAGTCGCTTTGGCAGGCTCTTAATATAGAAAAATATAGAAATATAGAAATAACTAAAAACGATCAGTACAGTTTTGTTAGTTCCATCGTTGCCTAGCAACGCGTAGATTGTTATCCTCTTGCATTCTACTAGCAGTGCACCTGCGCATCCTTTATAACCTCAAGCTAGTGCACTTTGTAGTATTCACGGTACAGATATATTCGTAATTTGCTATGAAATATTTTATGATTTTAACAGACTATGTCGATGAGAATATCATTTTTTCCGGGTCCGATTTAGATCTTATACTTATGTATGTACTTGTTTACGCTAGAATACAATTGCAATACTCACTCCCCTTACTCTACACAATGTCTAGTCGGCAAGGATCCGAGCAACCAACCAAAAGACGTATTTTTTTTGTAAAAAGAACGCCCAAATTAGGAATAAATCCCGTGTCGTGGGGGACTGCACAAGCATACAAGAAACGGATACAAAGAACACCCAGACTCAGAACAACAATTTGTGGATCACACAAAATTTTGTCGCATGTGGAGTTTGAACCCACAACACTAAGCGCAGTGGTGAACGGCGTGGCGATCGTTTCAACCGCTAGGTCAACCGTGCAGTCTATATTAGTGAAAGACATCCGTGATTATCCTATTAATAGAAGAAAAGCCTGGCTGGACACTATAAGAATATTATGTGATAGCTTTTGTGTCACTGTTAGATTTCTTAGAATGTTCAGTGAAATACACATTGTTTGAAATAGGTGTCGAAAATTATAAGTGATAAATTTATTGAATAAACTCAAAACATATGAACAGTGTTAATCTTTGTATGAGAGTTGTATGAAATTAATGTCCACTAATACGAGTAATAACTTAATATTACGTTTCATCATCATCATTAACAGCCTATTGAAGTCCACTGCTGGACATAGGCGTCTCCAATTCCGCGCCACTTGGTTCGATTACTTAATATAAATAATTAGTTACCACGACATTTATGATTATTTATGAATAACGTGATTATACACATCAATTTAATGTACTTACTAATTGTTAGTAGATAAACTACCCACTGGACTAAACCTACACATAATCAAAACGTATTCAATTAGTTGTATGTTTGATCTGAAAAGTCAGCAACGCGTTTGAGATTCTTGATATTCAAGTGTCCATGGGTGACGGTAGTCAGTTGCCATAACAAAAATAACAAAAAAAAAATTGAGAGGTGTCAAGGGATACCCGGATGGAACGAAGTTCCTTTCGAGTAATTAGTGAAGGAATTGTAATATTTTTTTTTATTTCTTTTAAGTTATAAAATACTTTTTTTATTATTATTAACAAATATAATGTAATATAATCTTAATCAGTGTCTAAACTGTTCAAAGCAAAATAGAAAGACGAAACGAAAATAATTGGCTTGCTTTCCATGAGAGAGAGAGAGAGACAGACAGAGAAACATGCGCACGCCGCAAGGCTTACTACACCATAGCAAAAAGTGTCGTGACAACTTTTCGTCTGAATTTTTTCCGTCTAGCCCCCTTCGCAACGCGCGATAAGGAACTTCGTTCCAAACCATACTGCCATTGTTCACTATATACTCAGTCTCGACAGACAGGCTTCATTGGATCAGAATGAATTTTATCACAAACATAGCATAATAAATCGATATTAATACGAGCGAAACCGAGGTCTAAAGTTAGTAGTTAAACAATTCGCAGTTTACACCTGTCACAAGCTGAGGTCAAAGGTGTGTGGGTGCTCGTAACTCACCGACGACCGACCGACTCACAGACGCCGCCCGCGCTCATAACACACCTATTTATACCCATACTGACATTTAGCTATATTTTCACATTGCATATTAATTTTTACTTCATTTTGTCTCCCGCTTTGTTAAGAAGTGGACTTATTATATTGCCAACTCTTTCAATTTTCTTCTAATTCATTTCATTGCGGATTCAAAGGCAGTTCAATTTTGCCTATGACTTCTCGAACGTTACTCGATGTATTCATAGGTTACTGTGTGGCTATGACGGAGGGATTAATTCCATTAAAAAAAAATAGAGTGTGTGTACTCATGTACGCTCGTAAGAAGTTATACCTCTTTATCGTAACAATCCAAAAATAACAAATAAAAATATCTATCACCGTCATAAACACGATTGAATTAATATAAACGCCAATATATTTTTGATTTATTCACACTGATTATTTGTACTGATACGACACACGTTAGCAACTAACTTCAGACTGTTGCTTTTTTCCGTCGGTAGCAACTAACTTCAGACTGTTACTTTTTTCTGTTGGTGTGTGCGCGCATCGTAAAAATTGCACCAAAAAAGTATAACATCAAAATACACTTTAAATTACTATTAGTGTAATAGTGCAACCTTTTTGTAACTAAGTATTCGTACACAAGACTATTAATGATAAGTTTGATGTCTCAATCCTTAGTTTTCGAATACTCCACTACCGTAGTCAAAAGTACGTTGTAATTAAATTAGTTGTGTTCATCATTGTAATGATGACCAGATAGTATAGCGTCAACTTTCACACCTGACCCGAGAATCGAACCGGATATCGCGATCGGTAGTCGGATGTGCTAACCGTTGGACCAACGAGGCAGCTAATCCAGAGGCGTTCCTCATATTATGTATTTAAATGCCATTAATACACGTCACAACATGTTATCCAACCTTTTATCTCGCTAATTAATTTAGTTATTGAATCATTGAACAACACGTCGGCTTAATCAATTATATATCTTCTAGGTAAAGAAAATCCAGTACGATATCATAGATTTTATGGCTGCTATTAAAGATATAAACCTTATCAGAATAGTCACCGAAAGACGACTGACTATTTTAATAAAAAGTATCAATAATTAGTGAATTTGAAAATATATTTATTATTATATGTATCTCAGATTATCTCAATTCATTCAAAACTATCAGAAATTGCATAAAAAATGATACATACAATATCTACAACACATTGAAACACAGCGCCACCGTTAAGTAACAATGCATTACAACTTATAAAGTATTGTATTATCTTTTCTTTTAAATTAGCGATGCCATCACCAAAACACTGATCAGTAACACACATTAAAATCACTCATATAGTTATTGGCAAAAGGCATAAATTCGCACATTTGTATAGTGTTTAGAATAATACCGCGATGTCCAGTAGGATTCGGATCACGCGCGCAGCACGTTCAAAGATGGCATTGTTTCAGTTTAAATTCTTCATCTATGACGTGATCCTGCAATCGGTTAATTGTAATGTGACCACACGTCACCCTCGGGATATTCCCGATATATTAACACCCTTATGATAAATAAAGATTATGTTGTAAACAAAGTCTATTACAGAGTAACGTAAATTACATAAATTGACTTTGATTTAGTAAAAACTAAAGTTTGGTAGATCTATTCACCCCTTTTGACCCCTTTTTACGAAAGTAGTTTTACAGATTTTTAAAAGCAACGTGTTAAAAACCACAAATTCGAAAATATGGGTCTTTAAATCTGGTTATTAAAAAAGACGTCTCTCTCTGAATATCATGGTGACCCTACAAATGGTCCCTTGATTGTCATTCACGGCATGATGTGGCGTTTTGCAACCATTTCGGTAATGTTAACGCGTGTACGTTTAGTTGATGCTCGTATTTCATGTTCCTATTAATGTTGTACCATAACGTATATGTAATGTGTTCTTACAACGTAATGTAATATATTATATAGATCAAAGTTCGTATAGTAATTATGAAACATGGATTGTTTTACGAAAATTTTTAAAGTAGATGCGTCTAGAATTTTAGTGATGTTTACCTTGAAATGGAGGATTTTTCACGTTTTATTACCTTTTATTTATTGTTATATATATGTATATATATGTATGTATGTAACAGCCCAATCCTACAACTTTGTCGATGGTGTCCTCACGTGTCGCCAATGCTCGCGAACGTTTATTCATAAAATTGGATACTGTAGCCATCAAAGGCCACATGCAAGAGCTGATCAATCTCGTATTTCAGCTAACAATAATTAGTAGCGATCACCATAGTCAAAATCGGCTGGGAAGGAATCATATACCTAGTCTTGCCATAAATATTGTAATAAAGAAAAAAGAAAATTGTTAACTGCAAATAACATTTATTACTTTTACAGTGTGTCAGTTTAATACATAAATATAAAACAATTAAAAATATAAAAAGCTTATTCGAAGTGGTCTCCATTGGCTGCAATACAGTCCTTTAAACGATGAGGCCAGTTATCAATAGAAGCACGCACTCTTTCCATGGGAAAATTCTTCACTGCCAATCGTATAGATTGTTTTAGGGACTCCAAATTATCATGGCGTTTAGAGCAAGCTGTACTCTCTAAAACTGACCACAAATCATAATCCAGCGGATTAAGATCGGGACTAGACGACGGCCAGTCTTCAGCTCTGATGAAGTCCGAAACGTTCGATTCCAACCAAGACTGCGTGGACCGAGCTTTATGACCCGGCGCCGAGTCTTGCTGGAAGGACCATACTTGGTTATTGAACATGGTGATGTTAAGGGGCTTAACTACCTTCTCAAGAATGGTATCTTGATACACTTGTGCCGATGTTTTGATACCTTTTTCACAAAAATATGGCTCAGTCACTCCTTCATAGCTAACACCCCACCAAACCATCACTGAAGTCGGATAATGTCCACGTTGCACTCTGTCGACTAATTGGGAAGCTTCCTTAGAGCTTTGAGCATAAATACGGTCATTTTGTTTGTTAAAATGTTGCTCAATTGTAAAAATTTTCTCATCCGTAAACAAAATTTTTCTGTGACCTCCCTTTGCGTACCGCTTCAGTAGTTGTTTCGATTTTACCACCCTATTCTTCTTTAAATTATCAGTTAAGAAATGGCCAGTGCGTCTCTTATAGGCTGCAAGTCCTAAGTCATCTTTTAAAATACGCGACATGGTTCTAGGTGCTATCTTCATTTCCCGAGATAAAATCTTTTGCTTTCGGACAGGATTTCTTCGAATTCTTTCCCTTACTGCTTTGACCACCTTTTTCGTACGAACACTACGTGGACGGCCAGATCTTTTTCTGTCACAAACAGAGGAGGTCTCATTGTACCTATTAATAGCCCGGTACACAAACATTTTACTAATACCAAGTGTATGGAGAGTTTTAAAAATTGCATTTGGCTCCATACCTACTTTGTGTAATGCTATCACACCGATTCGGTTCTCTTTATCACCCCACACCATTTTAATATCGCAAAATATTTTACAATGTATTGGCGCCAAAATGAGAAAACACAATGAACAATCGTATAAAAATGACAGATTCGAAATTCAAATGTAATATTTTTTTATAATTAAGTGTAACAGTATTTATGGCCAGACTAAGTATAAATACAGAAAACGAGCAATATAATAATAACATGCTATAGTTGTATTGCTTGACCGTTTTTGTATAAATTGGATAATTATTTCTTTGTCTGCGTGTTTGTTTACATTTAACTAATTTCTGGGATACCATTGAGTAACATTCTTAAATCCTAACTTTTGCATGTATAATAATTAGATTTAAACTTAGATTCACATCGTTTTTTTATGATTTGAGATAAAAAAAATCTTAAATAATTATTTGACATTAAAGTCGCAAATCGTTTTTGATTTGTCAAAAAACGGTCCTGATTTTATTTCGTCTACCTTTTTTGTCATTAATTTCATCACGATAACTGGGAGACTTTAGAATTGAAGACTAAAAACTTAATATTGGCAGAAATAGCTAATCTTACTGGCTGGTTGCCATCTCATCAAAAAAGAAGAAGATTTTACAGTCAACTGTCGTATTCATATTTGAATATGTATTATTTAAGCAATCAAATTCTGAACGCAACACAATACAATCTAATCTAGCCAGAACGCGACCTAAGTTTGGATATCTTTTCCGCTTAGCGTTTCCTGATCGCGTGCGTTACTGCAATTTGAATGTGCTCCAAATTTGAAAATAATTCTCGACGCGCCGGCGCAGGCGTGCGAATGCCAACATTTATCGGTACAACATTATTTAACGATACGAACCAACAAAGATGACAACCTAATTATAAGATGTATTATTTATACTTTATTATCTTATTTCGAAAGATAAAAAGGTGAAGTGGTTAAGGCTGTGATTTTTCGACAACAGCCAGTTCAAATATAATAAATAAATATTTCGGACATTTGAGACAAAACGTCGTCTAGTTTCAAACTAAGCAGAACTTGTGCTATGATAACTAGACTGACTGATAGAACACTACTATACTTTTTTTTGTAAATACATACTTTTTATACATAGAAAACACTCAAACTTCGAAACAAATATTTGCAGATCATGCAAACATTCGGTCCAACCAATCGATAGCAATACGTGGATTGGGTTATTAATAAAATAACTATTAATAACATAACTGTTGCTCAAATTTATTGTCACTGTAACAATCTACATGTGAGTGTGACATCACATAGCCTTTTATTTTCATTAACCAAAGTTTTATAAGATTGTAGAGTTAAAACTAACAATGGTTTTTTTTTATTTCACAATGGATTTATAAGTAAATGAATATGTACGAAAATTGAATGTTTAGGACAAGTAAAACACATTGTCAGCAAACCAACATAACATCAAACAAACGTGAATTCATATAAATATTTCCCTTTAGAGCAATTCACACATCAAAGGACAAATCACATTTTAACTAAAAAAGATATCAGCGGTATAGTTACGAGAAGCGGCGGGTACAGACGGCCGGCTAATGGCAGCGGTGATTGATGTTGATCGCCGGTGTGCGGCAAAAACGTGTGAACTAGCCTTAGCGTCTGCTCCAATTATTGCGTAACTGGTGAAGGTTGTATTATTACGCTGGCTAGTTTACGAGGGCGGTAGAGTTGGTAATCACGGGGGTAGAGGTTAAGTGTAACTTGGATTTACCTTTCTAAGTATGGCATATGTTTTTTTTTCTTGGTTTTATGCCGGCTGTTATTTTGCTGTTCTCGTAGAATAGATTAGTTATACACACATTTCCTGATATACTGAGGAGATTAGAGCAATTTTTGCTAGATTTAGGGGCATTGTACTGGAAATGCATTGCTTTTTATATAGAACCAGATAGTCTATTGTGTGTGTGACTAGAACAGAAATATCTCAATATAATTTTCAGTCTGTTCCTTTCTATTTTAGCAACTTTTCCGTTCATATAAGACCCCAATTTTCCATAACGATACCTAAAGGGTGGGTAAAATTCATAGCCGTCGAAATTAGGGTCATAATACGTTTCTTGGGATGTAGAGAGATGGGGTTCCTTACTAGTTATTTATATTTTTTAATTAGCTGTAATATAGACTTAGTTATAATTGTATTACAATAGCGAAAACCAGTGACTGGAATAATCAATATAATTTATGGTGTCAGTGTTTAAAGCCAGCCAAAATCTAATTTAACCCGTCATGTAATCAAATGCGCTGCGTGTGCGCCGACACAGACGACGCTGTGTGAAAATATTTAATACCCGATTGGAAATAACTCGCTATTAGTTTTCCAATTTTAAAAATGGATTTTATGTAACAAAGATAATAGATAATATATATATAGAATAGATATAACTGAAAATTAATTTGGTCATTACTTACATTGCCACTCGCAATTACAATGAAGGATTTTCTACGGGTAGTTTTTTAGAAAAAAAAACACTATTTTTTTAAAACGAATGTTGTCTGATCTGTGAATCAAATCTACATCGACTAAAGAGTCTTGTTGCGAACTATTTTCATTGTTTGTTATTGGTGTTTTACTTTAAATATTTTTTTTTAATACAAGTAAATTGACTGATCCTTCTTTTACAGTTAATTATTAAGTAAATATGTACACACATATTAGCCCATTAGTACATGTTCAATACTTTAATACTATTTCAATTTGATAGTAATGAAGTTTTGTTTGTGCGCTGCAACAATGGGTGTGGAAGTGCTATTGGAATATGTATTGGCTCATTTGTAAATGAATGAGTGACAAGTTGATTATTAGACCAACTTTTGCATAATTATTATTATGAGGTCTTCACGCTTTTGTATTTTAATATCTTCCGTGAACGAATATAAGCTCGTTATTACGTGAGAAATAATCTCTATTTGGATATACGCAAGTTAAATTAGCAAACGAACGTGTGGTTTTAGTTCTTGGATTCGTAATTAACCAATATCTTTAGAGTTTATTCAAAACTGTGTAATCTTAACTCAAGCTGCGATTGGACTTGTCACTATGACGTCACGTTCCATTGACAGACAATTTTGATTCTTCATTGAACCCTTGGTTTAGGTTACGAAATTTTTGCGCTTCTAAGTTACTACACTTTACTAGTTACACTTTATGTATGTTAAATGTGAAATTGGTTTGTATACGCTTCTTAAATAGAGAAAGAAATTTATTGAGTTCAAATTTTGAAACGATAACCTACTTCATGTTGTATTTTTGTATATTTTGCGTATGTTTTATTCTTTGTTTCTCATGAATGCAAATACAACGTGCCACAGTGAACATGGCATGATACAGTCAGTCTATAATAATTATGAAAACTACTATAATAACAAAGATTTTAATACAATTAATTTATTCATTTTATTAACTGAATATAAGTTACAATTTAAGCTAATTTCATGGTAAGATTATCTTATTTAGGCTAGATCGCAATTGCGAAGTATTTTCAAAATGATTCGTAAATCGTTTCGATTTCGCCGGCCATTTTCCGGCTTGTGAACTGGTTGCTCAAGCGTGGTTACTGAGGCACACCATCAAGGCACGAGCCTTTGGTTGCTGGATATTTATCGTTGGGTTAATGGGCCGTAAACAAGATGTAGGTCACTATTTAAGTACTGACCTCAAGGGTTTTGGAACTATTTAGATATTTTGGTTTGTTTTGTGGGAAGTCACGGGAATATGTTAATATCTGGTGTCTGTGGTAAGAGTTTTGTTGTAATTATTATAAGATTAGAGAAATGAGTTACATTATATTTTTAGAGAACAGCTATTGTATGGTATAATGATATATGGGTAGAAATAAATAGTATACAAAGGAATTGACTGGCTTTGAGATAATAAGAGTGTTGTTAAATATACAAAATGGATTTAAAGAGAAAGATAACAAAAACATTATATATTGATCTGGTTGTAAGGCATATCCCGCCAAAATACACGATGACAATAAAGTTTTCCATGCAGTAAATTTGACATATCGCGGCATTCAAACAACGAACCTAAGTTAGTGTTGCCATCCTAATCTGTCATCAATTTAAAAATAATAGAGGTTACAAAAACCGCGAAGGTTACATAAACGTGTAAAATTGGAGCATTATTGAGACAAGGTGACCGCCGGAGACATCCTGTGGTACTTCCACCCTTGCACAACCCATTGTGGCAGTTCCACTTGCGTACACAAATTACGTTGATGCAAGAGGAAATCAGCGATTGTATGGACTACAGGGCACATGGGTTTATGGTAACAATTGAAGTAAACTTAACGGAATTAGATTAGGAATGTTTGTGAATAAATATAAATTACTCGAGTAGAACTTGTAGGTAATCGTTGATGAATGCATCGATTGAGAATACCTTCTCAATATTTATAGCAAGAATAAGCTCTAAAATATTCATAGCGCTATAGAAAAATTTGTTAGTAGTAAGAGTACGTACGGATTACATAAAATTAATTAAGACTTTGTTTTTAAAAATCGAAGATAAGCTACATACGATTGTTTAATTTGCCACGAGTACTTGAGGAATATACGAGTATACCAAATATTATCTTGTCGATGCTAAATGACAGTACTAGTGTTGCAAGTTGCAGTATTCATTAGATGTATAAATGTCGACTTAATCGATTTAACATTTATAATTAAGTCACGGGTGAGCAGTTCGATTGATAACTAAACAAAAAAGTATCGTATCTCATAAATATTACCTAGATTTAATATAGATTTATACCTCTGATAAAAGATTAAGAGCGAGAATGGAAAAAAAAAGGTATAATTGTTTTAAAGTGTTGTTTTTAGGTGCCGTTTGCCTTATTGTTACCGAGCGGGCAGCGTGCTTTATTACCAATATTACAGAAAATATAATACCGAAGTAATAAGCGAAATCAGTTAGCGTAATTAATTATGCATCAACAAAAAAAAACTGTAACGGATGATTATGCGATTGATCGACTTATTGAAGTGCATCTCCCGGATATTTATGAATCGATATCTATTAACGTATATTAACACATTTAAAACCCTCATTCTTTGCATAATAAGGTTTTTTATCGATTGTGATTTTCAAATGTGGCTCAGCAGTACAGAGGATGAATCGAGTTAGAATCGGATGTAAACTAATTATCAATCGTTGTGTTAGTTGTTTTACATTTTTGGTTTTATATAACAGCGGGTGGAATACTGAATAATATGTATAATGGATATTATGGCGAGCTCGTTGTACCAGCCATGGCTTTGTTTACGTACATTTTATTTTAAAAGCAACTTAGGTATTTTTTATACAATCTTTCGTCAAAATCCTATACAGACCGTTACAGCTGATTTGGAGATTACCTGACGTAACTAGACGACTTAGAGTGTTTAATTCGCTTAATCTTAAATAGTGCCCGAGAAATATTACTTATGAGGAGAGAAGAGAAGATAATTTAGTAAACTCTGTAACCTTTACAAAGCATATGCTTTGTATATACATATGTACTCTTTAAATTTATTTCTCTTCTCTAAATTACTCTCTATTTTACTGCTACTGTAAATAATTTAATATATATACATTATTAGAATTTACGTCAACAATTTTCTTAAAATATTAAGCATTACGATGTTCCATATAGCTTCAATTCGTACTAATTATATTCGAATAAGGTGTAAGTTGATTTATCGACTATTTTAATCGAGTCACGCGTTGTTTATAAATCGCCTTTAATGTCGGACGAAGAGTTTCAATTACGTCTCCACGTTTAATAAAGATGAAAGGATTTGGGACTTTGCTATATTTATTATTTAGTATTGTCAGGTTTGTTCGAAACAAGGTCTTATCGCCAAGGTTTTTGATATTGGGATTCAAAGAGAGTAAGATTGTACTTAACTACATACAATTTATATGTAACTATGAAACCAAAAACGAATACCAATACATTCGTGAGTCCTAAAGTGGCAATTCCAAGAGTATTATTGAGCAATTTATCAAATCTTTATTATGTTCAGATCAGAAATATGAGCTATTATATACTGCTTGTTTAGTATTAAGTAGCATAATCTTATTGTTTAGTTTAAAGATACAGTTTGCTAACAGTTTATATGTCGCTTTTGTTCAATAGTATTTTAGTCTAATCGACTAAAAAAAGAATTAGGTACTTAGTTCGCTTTAAAATATTCTGTGTGTGTTTGTTTTTTCAGGATCGTCATTCGTGAACATTTGATTGGTAAAATATATTCCCCGTTTAGTCATTTGAAGCTCAAGAAAACTATGTCTTTTAAGGATAAAAATTATTGACTTATTATTTTACTGCTCCAATATTTAGTCATAATTTATCGATTGATAATATCGTTGCGAAACAATCGAATATCCTTGTTACGATTATTTAAATTTACATTGTCGATTTTCATTTTTCGTTACTTAATTGTATGTAATTAGTATCACTACTTGCACTTAATAATTACTTAAGTAATTTATGCGATAGATAGAGTAAAAAGTTTAATGTACTTGAAATAATTTCTGACCGTGAGAAAACTATTCGTAAAACAGGAATGTAATTAATTTATGTCTATGTTTTTCATTAGTATACTCTCATGAGGTCTAAAGAGGCGACTGAGAGAAGTATTATGGGGCTAAATCATCCCAGCCAGCGTGGTATTGTAGACCAAAACTTCCTTTATAAGGAGAGGTTTATGTCCAGCAGTGGACTATTAAAGACTGTTCAAGATACTCTTATAAAGTATTAGTCGTCCATTTCAGTACAAGATTTAGTAGGTATCACGTTAGTACAGATCTGCTCTTATTCCGGGTCGAATGTTGAAATATAGTGCAATGGTAAAATATTGTATTAAATATAATTCATAGTTTGCACAGATTATAAGTCTTATTATTTGTGTATTAATTTTTGAACTAAGTAACATCATCATCACCATCATCATCATTATCATCATCATCATCATCACCACCGTCATCATCACCATCACCACCGTCATCATCACCAACAGTCTTTAATATGCTACTGTTTCTATATCACGGGTTTACTGTACCAAGTTAGCAAGACTGGTCCTTATAGAAACTGTTTCCAGCATTTTTTTTCTCTACATTGCTGTTGTCTTGAGTAGTTTGCCACTATAGCCGCTCTTGTAACATCTAGGTGATGAGCAGAGATGGGCATTTCGTATCCTTCAGTATATGTATGAATAATAATGATTTATGATAGTTACCTTGCACCCTTCACAAGTGAATGCTCCAAAATGGAATCCAGCCGCCGGCTCCCCGCATACTTTGCACTTTTGGTTCATCTGTAAAAAAAAATAATTACTTTAATTATATCATTAAAAGATTTGTTTGTTTTCAACTATTTAACTCTTAATAATTTACTTTATTTTTTTTACAATTATGTTTACTTTTAATACAAGATAGCATTAAAAGTAAGTTATAGCTAATGAGATTAATATAAAGGGATCCTTAAGATTCAAACTCCTGAGATAATATTATAGACAATGTAACTCAAAAATGTTAAAATGTAAAAAAATTGCCACGCAAGCGCAAAACTAACCAATATTGTTGCTCTTATCGCTCGACATAAACGAATATGCAACTGAAAATCCGCCACAGAAACCCAATTCACTGTTAATATGCCGTGACCGAGAGCGGCCATTTTCCAATCAGTCATTTAGTTGTTAATTTCGAAGAGCATGGGGCATGTTATTGGTTGCGTATGCGATAAAATCGTTTTGTATGTATCGATTAAACGATATTAATTGTTACGATATTATTTCTAACGCGTTCCGTGTTGCGCACTACAAGTTCTATATTTGAAAATGATTACACTTTTGTTTTTTTTTTTGGTAAAAGCAAAAAGTTTTCTGTGTCAGATGTCATTTTTGAAATGCCGCGATGTTTTTTAAGCTGTGGTTTAAATGGTGAGCGTGGTATAAAGAAGATTCTGTCAGAAGTGCAAGAGCACGCGGTTTGATAATGAAATAAATTAAAACACAATATGTAGTCTGTATCAAACCACATTATTCGAATAAAATTTAAAAGTTATTCCATTAATAAAACAAAAAGATGAAGTGTGTTGGTGGCACCTTTTCTGTTCAGTGAATTATTATTAAGATGTACTGTCATATTGTTAATGGTTCTTTCAACAGTTTTTTACGTCCATAAGCTGGTAATATAATATAATGTGTATTGTAAATCTACAAGGATGTCAGAGTTATGTGATTAACACTTAACATACATAAGAATTTAAGTAAAAACCAAAATTATGGGATGTTACAACGACCACATTGTTGATTCATTCAGAAAATCTGATTTTAATCTGGGTTTCTTTTAAGACTTGCCACATTCAAATTTAAGAATACATTTTATTATAATTCTATTAAATTTATTTTACCAAGGATTATAAGGAAAATGATTTTATTTCGATTAGCGGTTAAGTATCTACCGTTTGAATGTTACATGCACTGTACTTCTAAGATTCAGTGCACGTAATGAGCCATGTGTGGATGTAAAAAGCCCAAACCAGGTCACAGTAGCGTGCAATGAGAAGTCCATGTCCAGCAGTGGACTGTGATAAGCTGATGATAGTGATACTGATGAGTTCTAACTAGTTTTTTTTTTATTGGTAAATCAATAGACGGGTTGCCTGACAGTAAGTGACCACCATTGCCCGTGGACATTTGTAAGTTAAGAGGCCACCACGTTGTTATTTTTTAATTTATTTTAAGAACCTGCCCAAGTGAGTCTTCTCTGCTTGATAGAAAGCGTGAATAGAATTCAACAGATGTGATCACCATACTCATTACGAATGCAGACAATGCAGAATGGTGAAGGTTGGTTTTCTATGAGAGGATAGTAGTGCCCCGATTGAGTTGTTCCGTGCATGCTGAAATGAGCGTCGCTCTACTACTTTTTGTAGAACATGCCGAATGTTTGTTATTTCTTTGTATATTTAACATTCTGATACAATTTTGTTGATTCTGAAACTTACGAACTAATAAATTATTTAACGTACCCTTTAACTTTGACTTTAACTACACGATCGGCCTAGTGGTTTAAGCGGTCGCCACGCCACTTCGCTGAGTGATGGGGGTTCAAATCCTACATGAGACAACACTTTGTGTGATCCACAAATTGTTATTCTGAGTCTGGGTGTTCTTTGTGTCCGTTTCTTGTTTTTGTAAAGTCTCCCGCGACACAGGATTTATTCCCGATGCGGGCGTTGTATTTAAAAAAAAAAACTATATCAAAACTGTAAATCTTTGCTTTAAGGTGGCTAAATTCTTTTTAATAAATAAGAAGATTATTGTTATCCAATTCGGCTAATGATGTATGAAGGTAGATTATTGTTTATTTTTTTAATTTTACAAATATAATTTATTGCGTCACACGCATGTTCATTTTAAAGATAATTTGACATGCCATCCTGATAGTAATCAGATATATCACGATTAAGGGTATAAAGCGAAGTTTCTTCAACTTATTTTTAATTAAGTTTAGTTGTATTTGTAAACGTATATGTAAAAGTTGATACATTAAAATAGGCTAGATGACACCTTAGTCAAATTAGTTACTTTTTATCATCTGTCAAAACGAAAATTTTGTATGAGAAATGTACTAAATACCAAATTGTGACGTCACTGTTTTAAACTACTCAATTGAACAATATATTTCACTGTATATTTGATGGAAATTCGTAATAATAACAAAAAGCTATGTTAATTGTATTTTTCGAGATGTTTCGCGATATTAGTTTTAATGAAGTGGACATGGGTATTTATTTACGATGCTTATGATGACTGCTACCCAATTCTTGTTATCTTACAGAGATAAGTGTGCTTTTGTATGTAATGTATAACCTTCTTTTACTATTTTTTTTCCATGCTAAAAAGAATTGAAATGTACAAATTTCATGATATTAAGTGTCGTAACAGATAGAATTTATTAAAAATGATGACTTATCACTTCCAAGAGCTATTATACTTAGATGGGTCAACAGGAATATTGTGACAAAGATAATTAACAGAAAAGAGAAATGAAAATCAATTAATGAAAAATAATTAGACAACACGAAGTAATACTTTTCAAAGGCAGCAATAACGATGTAGCTACTGGGTACGAGGTTCGTCTAAGATACAAACAGACATTCATGGATACATCTATAAGTTTATGATCATTGTAACATATAAAAGACACAAAATAGTGATTACATCAATTGTTTTACCGATACATTGTAATATGGAAGTACATTTAATATAATGAAGATTAATTTTCTTGAACATAATGGCTTTGGAAATCTCAAGACTTTGAAGCGGTTTCAAGCTTTGCGTTTTTATGAAGTTTTACACCAAATTGAAGATATCATGAGTATAAACTATATTAATCATTGTTTCATTGAAATATTACCTATTTAAAGAGATGTCAGGTCAGAATACCACTTTTTTTTCTTTTTCTATATTAAGAGCCTGCCAAAGTGTCTCTACTCTGCCTGATGGAAAGCATGAATAGAATCCTAGAGTTGTGGTCACCATAGTCATTGCAAATGCAGATAGATGAGATGCACTATGGCCTGATAGCCTATGGAATGAGATGGCCTTGTGAGATGCTTTTTCACACCCCGCTTGGGGATGTAACAGGTATGACAGTCATCGTGACAGTGTAAGGCTTACACAGTTACCACGATAACTGTCACCCCTGCATCAATGGGCCTCTGGTCTCACACTCACCAACAAAACACGATAACACGGATGCTCGTAGCTTGTAATAGTGGTAGCGGTAGATACCGCTTTGGGTTGGTCTTCTGTGGGAGGGTAGTACTGCTCGAGATAAGTAGTAAAACGACTTACTGTAAGCGCTACTGGTTAGGGGGAACTGGTTTTAAAATATTGTATATCTAAATTATCTGCGTATATCAGTGCATATTGGCACCTCGTGAACTCATTCGAGTTTGACGCCCATTTTTTGACAGCTTTGACATGATTTCAGTGGTACATTTTTTTTACCGTCAATCCTACGATTAAGTTCAGATATTATAGAAAAAAAGGGAAGCAACAGGCAACTTAGATAGATCAGTTTCTAGTAAACGTAAAAAAATACAGCAATCGAGAATTTCTGACTTATTTTATCGTAAGAAGAAGATTGTATATTTAACTTTTAAAACGAAGGTATCGAAAATATGTAAGTTTGGATAATAAGTGAATTGTTCTTTTATATTTCTTAGCTTTTTATATTCTTCGAAACAGTCCATTATCTTAAATACAGCTCAATGAACATTGTGAACCTACACGAATAAATAAACTTGGGAAAATTCTCAAGACTAGATCGTACGATTTCAACAAAGACGAGACTATATGCGTGTACCTAGCTCATCTATGGAGATCAGCAGAGTTTTGAGTCCGCCTGACAACGTTTGGAAAGGGATAAGTAAAAATACATTCTGCTTTCGGATTGGTAGCGTGTACTTTGTTATTTTCTTATAAGCGAAACTATAAGTTTAAAATGCTTGAAGAGAATAAGTCCATAAACAATTCAACTAGTTTTTTTACTTTATATTTTTACCTTATAATTAAGCGTTAATATAAATTTATTACATGCATTATCTGCCAAAATAACCAAGTAAGCTATAACTACTACTATATCGTTCACAATAACATAGAAAAACAAAACGATTACCATAAAAATCTTGAAAAAAATACCTTTAATATCAAAAGAAAAAAAAAACACTAACCTTTTATATCTTACTATCAAATTTATAATTACTATCAAACAAATAATGATATAGTAAAACCATAGTGAAAAGAAACCTTATACGTGTCTATGGTCATCGTACCATAGATCACGCAGCGTGATTCCTCGTCTATCGCTGCCATCGCACACCTTGCTCTAAATTAGACTATACAAGCGTACCTTTTGAGAACCATTACGGTAAATAATTATGTAACATTGTATTAACTATCCACTTAGATTTGTAGTTACTAGTTTTGTACATAGTCGAATAGCCATCGAAACTTGATACATATTAATATGTAATTCAAATGACCCTGCTGAGAAATTTGAAATGAAATCGTTTAGATGCGATGAGAGATTAGGTTTGATAAAGAAATAAAACTAAAGGTATTCGAATAGTTCCTGTGAGTACGTGAACCGATCTGGCAGTATGCTGAAGACCTAGTTGAGTGTGTTTTCCTTAGTGATATTGTGTTCCGAGTGTTTAGAAGAACCGTTAAAATAGTATAAGCTACGTTACAACATCTATCATCTCTTAAAGACTAGTAATTGTGGTTTCGTCAGTGATTCTGTTTGACTCAGACAGAACAATGTAATTTATTCACGCTTATCGCTAACTAGACTACAATATTTATGTTATGTGCATATGTATATCCGTATGCTGCTGGATTAAGAATCCTGAGTGTCCACTCCTATTCCTCCTATAGGTATCATAAAAAGCGACTTAGGGAGCAAATTAAGCAAGACAACGTCATTGCAAAGAGAAGGAAAAATTGATACAAACACTATATCAATCCGGTATTGTAGGCCAGTCTCCTTTTAAAGGAGAGGCCTGTCCAGCAGTGGGCTTTCAAAGGCTGTTGAAGATGATGTACAATGTATATATTATGTATGATTTTACACGTGCGTGGCGAAAATAAATGGTGATGTCATATAATGGTAAAGAACGTTTGATCGCGATCGGTAATCATCACTAAATTGCCCAATCAATGTTCATAAAGGTTGGATCACTTTTAAGTAATTAAACCTTTTTTTTATTTTAATACAAAAGGAACGAGAGGCTTATTAATTTTGATCTGTTGCCTAAAAAAGTTAATTTCATTTTTTAAATAGCGTTCCAAATTGCAAAACGGATACAGAATAAATAAAAAAAATAAAACTAAAACGATTGTTATTGGAGCTCTATGGATCATATTTGCGTATATTTATTTAAATAAAGATTTTTTTTTAAGATCAACGACCTAATATATGCAAAAATTCGTTGACTCAAAGCGCCGGCGCATACGGGTTGAACAATCTCGATATCACTCCGTGTAACTCGACACAACACATCGATTTCCGTCCTACATGACTTAATTAATTTCTCGCTCGTGTTCATCTTTTTAGGACACTCCTTCAAAAGTATATATACATTTTAAAACCAACTGTAAAGTTATCGGATAAAGCTGTTTTTAAATTGATATATTTTCCTGCTTATCCAGTGATATTAATCCAATGCTTATGACAGAATCTGAGTCGCGAATGCTTTGAGCCGAAATGGCTGTCACCGTTGTCAGTTCGTCTCGAATCATATATCTCGTTTACAATCTGGATATGCAATTAGCATATTAATCGCTTTATATTTCGATCATTAAAACGATTATTTTATTCAAATCGATTCCTGCGTGATTTATAATCGAATAGGATGGCAAGTTTCTATCCAAACATGTGATTATTTTTAAGTAATCATTTTAATGCAATAAAAATATCAATTTATGAAAACATAAATTTGTTGATATGTATTATATTTTAAATGACTTTTAACATTTTAATGGCATTTCTCGGTCATGTTTCTATTAAAGCAATTTATGAACTTGTGTCGTATAATAACAGTTGTTCAATAAAGTTAATCGTGTATTGATCTCCTGTAAAGTTGGGATATTACGGCTTTTACATACGTTTCCAGTTATCATCAGTATAAAGTGTGAATATGGTACAGGCTACGGCGGTTCAGCGGCTATCGCTCACCAATAAAAGTTCTGCTTTTATAGTTTTCTTCAGACCTAATACACATTTCTTTATACAGAAAAAGATTTATATATTAACAGTTAGATGTCCGCCTTTTACGTCGAGATGAGTTTCTTGACAAATGTTGAATAAAAACTGTGTGTGAGTGCAACTATAAAATTATATTGTTTAAAAGCTACGTTAGGGTATTCTACGCGTCTGGATGTCGTAATAACAGCTGTTCCCGGATCCCTCCTATGTCAGGCGCAGAGTGGCACACCGTGTGGTTTTAGTCGGTCCGATTCCGACACACCACCCCGCCGTAAACTCCGGTGGGATGACGGCCCGAGGGGGTTTCCACATGATAAAAAAAAAAATTCTACTCGTATTTGGGACTGAATAGATCTCGGATGTTTTATGATATTTAAATAAAGTATATTTTAGATGAGTATAGCCTTATGCAAATGTTTAATGGTATAAGGGGCCGATGAGTGGACCGATTGGATGATATTAATATCTGGTAGTCAAGACAACTATTGATGTTCCCGTCCCTGAATTTCAGGAGACATAATATGATTCCGGTAACTTCATTCACTGGGTGAATTACTTTTTTTTTCTGGGCTTGCCAAAGTACTTTACTTTACCTGATGGAAAGCATGAATAGAATCCAAGAGTGGTGGTCGCTATACTCATTGCGAATGCAGACAATGCAGTATGGTGATCCACACTATTGCGGCCTAGTAAGATGCAGTTTCACGTCCCGTTTAAAAGACCTGTGTAAGAAGTAGTGTGTTCCAGGTTCTAACTGATTTTCTTAGGAAGGAAGAGCTGAACCGTGACTTTGAAGGCCAGCATGTTTTGTCCTGTAGAGAAAGGGAGAGTTGGAACTGCGCCCATCCCAGTTGAAAGAGCTCGTCAAAACACTGTTCATGATAAAGACGATAGAGGACTGCCATAGAGGCGACATCTCTTTGCAACTGCAGAGATTCAAGGCAGAAATAAAACCAATGAATCGTTTAACATCGATCCATCGGCTGTGGTACTGGCCGCAGTTATACATCAAGCGTTTAAAATTATAGTGATAAATCCAAAAATATAATTATCCAAAGTCATATTTATAAATATTCTAAGCGTAAAATAGATATACTTCTAAATGATGTTCAAATAACAATATTCCTTGTAAGTAAAGGAGTTCTATACAAAGTTAAGACGACTGGACATGTTGTTCACGTGGACTGAAGTGATCTGATAATAACGGTGGACGGAGAATTCTAATAGTTGTAGATATGAACATGATGTTGTATTTAGACGTGAACTACACAAAACTTGTATTATTTGTTCTATGATGTGTATAAAACACATGATTGTTTATTTGTTAATATGTACCATGCATGGAAACCTACAGATCAATGTATATATCAAATGTTTGTATTAAGTAGGAGGTGAAATTGATTTACACGATCATCTTATTCGGTATTGGAAAAATTCACTAAACATTAATCCTTGTATCTATTTTTAGGACATACGAGGGAAAACGAGCAGGTGCGTCACCCAGTATAGTAATTTTAGGTTTTGTAATTGATGAAATTACGCTAAGAATTGATTATAACTGTTTTGAGGTCGCCATTTTTTATTTTATACTTCGATTAATCTCACAGTAAGGACTTTTCAAAATTCAAATTCGAATGTTCGAATTCATTATTCAATAAATAATAGGTTAAAAAAACTAAAAAAAACACGCTTTTATTGCTAATCGAGCTAAAAACTAGAAAATAATCTTTAATGACAAAGAGTCTAATATTACAGTAGTAGAAGATCGAACAATCAATCATAATGAATCGCCTCGAAATAAAATTATAATAAAATTTAAGTTATTAGAGAATAATTCAATTCAGATTAAAAATCGTGGGGTGCTCAATATTTTAAATATTACAATCATTCTATTGGCAACTATCTATGAGAGGATAGTTATGAATCGCAGTAAAATGCACCGCACGCTTTTAACTCTGAATTGAATTATTCTGTTAATAACTTAAATTTTATTATAATTTTATTTTGAGGCGACTCACTATGATTGATTGTTCGATCTTCTACTACTGTAATATTAGACTCTTTGTCATTAAAGATTATTTTCTAGTTTTTAGTCTGATTAGCAATAAAAGTGTGTTTTTTTAGTTTTTTAAACTACAATTTATTTTTCATTTTTTAGTCTGTGACAAACTCATAAATTGAGGAATTGAGTAAGTTCAGAACTGCAGGCATGCGAAGATCGCGCGTTAGCTCTGTCTCTCTTACTCTGCTACAGAGGATCTATAAAAGATTTTTTTAATCCTGGCGATCCTAATAAGGATAATGGAAAACTATTATCAAATTATCGCATTGTCATCGGTCCTTGAGATGTGAGCAAAGTTTCAAGTTGGTCAGATTTTTAGAAACCGGTGAAAATTAAGCTCAAAGATGCCGTTACATACATACATAGAAACAACCCTAGCTAATAAAAGCGTGTTAAAAATAGAACTACAACTAATTATTCAGCTGTTCAACACGTGAAGTTAACACCAAAGTTTGATAAACCATAAACAATTTCTGTTCGAATTTTAAATAAAGAACTATTTGACGGACCTCAAATACACTATGACATAACCTATATTTTGGCTAAAAAACACCTGTATTACAGAACATACGACACGTTATTTGTATCGTGTGAACGGCGGCCGCACTGTCATTTGCCGTGACCACCATTATCGATGCGATGGCTCCGTTTCGACTCCGTGGGAAACTCTGATAGTTCATAGGATTCTGAGGCAAGGTTAACAGGTGCAGTTGTTGAAGACTGATTGGGGTAACGGTGTTCAGATGAGAATATGCAATGCTTTTGCAGTATGTTATGTAAGAATATCAGGTTAAAAAAATATGTTTTATTTGCTATATTGATTTGTGTGGGTAATATTGGCTAAGTTTGATTACTTGCTGTATAATCTGTATATATATTGTGAATGAATGTAAACTAACTATATATGTATAAATTCACTCCTATAAAATAATAATTGTCAAAATTTTAAGAACCATACGTATATGGAAAAATTAACTGCATCAACGTAGAGTGACGTCATTAGTTGGAGCATGGACCCTATGTAGTCCCCAGAGAACCAAGGTGAAGGACAGGTATGTCACTGAATATGGCTAGTAAGTCCAATTCGAGAGCGACAATTGAAATAGCTGACATATCTAATTGAACAAATCTCACTTTTACACGCAAACGTTTAGAATGTACTTCTTTGGTTTCTGTAACCCCAAATATATAGAATCTGGTCACAAGACGTTTGATTGCAATAATAACAAATGAATAATACTACCATATTATTTATTTATTCTGTATTTGGGTATAAATTATCTATAATACGTTTGTATTTATTAATTCTTAAGTATGTTTATCAGCATTCTGGTTCCTACAGCTGTGTGTGAGATGTGTAAGGTTATTTATTTATTTACCTATCTATCTATATACGAAGATATATAAGGCATCAGAGCCACACTGATTTCAGTAAGAACGGGCTGGCTCGACTGCAGTTTTACTATCATCTCACAGAAGACCAACTTAAAGCGACAGCATCCGTGCTGTCGTTTTTCATTGGTGAGAGTGAGACCGGAGGCTTATTAATGCAGAGGGTCAGCCGTAAGCTGTCAAGCTATCGCAGTAAGGGCGTGTACCGTACACTACCACGGTCACTGTTATGCCTTTTAAATCCCCAAGCGGGGCGTGAAAAAGCATCTCAATAGGTCACCATAGTGTGGGTCACCTTACTGCATTATCTGTATTCATAATGAGTGTGGTGACTGTAACTCTTGGATTTCATTCATGCTTTCCTTGAAGCAAAGTAGAGGTGCTTTGGCAGGCTCCATAAAAAAGTCCGTGTCAAGAAATAAGATCAAAGAGTTTTTATTCTCTCGTACCACAGACGGACAATATAACCAGAACATATGTAATTTATTTAGACACGCACGTTTCTTTCTGTACATTGCAAATAAAAACCTCGTTAACCAACAAAGGGGTACTTCGATTCAGCATAGTTTTCGAGATGACAGGGGACAGACAAACTGACAGGCTTCATAATAATAGTGTTACGGATAACGCGTTTAACGTGCACAAACCAAAGCGTGGCAAATTAACGCCTATCAAAATGAAATCAAGAGTAGAGACGGCTCTATGTAGAGAAAGACTCTATGTAAAGATGGGGTATTATTGTTAGAATAGTTCTTGGTGATTCGATTATAAGTTATTGACGGTTATTCGACTATAAGAAATTATACTCTGCGGAGAAATAGGTGAGTTTTGAGTAAGGTTTGTTGATTTTCGAGATGAAATACTGGTGAGTTTATAAAAATTTTCCAATATTAAAATAAACATAAGTACTTTTACCACACAATTAGGAAAAATAAAAATGACTCGTGTTAAAAGAAGAACACATTGAAGAGTAATCATATCTTATTATACTAGAACGAACAAACGAAACACCCTATGTTTTGTCGTACGCAGACATAGGCACCGGTTCGATTCCCGCGCTATTAAACATTCGCTCCGCTCACTTAGAGGTGCACTCGCAGAGCTTTGTGAGAACTCCGACTTTGAGCCGTCACAAGGTCCTTTGCTGTGGTTGTGAGAATCACTAACTATAGCCTATTCTTTGCCCTCGAATCGAAATAAATACATTCATTTCTACAGATATAAGATAAAAATATTATATTACATATACTCACGACTTTAATTCCTAAAGCGGTAGATACAGGTGTACTTAGCACTTTATATTTACATACACGATGTGTGCAATTAGTGTCACACATGTGTGATACTAACTTGCATTTCGAATTCTTTTTCGTTACCGACACATGTCACAGATTAATATTATACCTAATTTTTTTTTCTTAAAAGCTGCCACCGTAGGCATACATTATATGTCGCGGGAGACTTTCCAAACATCCATTAAACGGCCCCAAAGAACACTCAGACCTGGAGCAATAGTTTGTGGATCACACAGTGTTGTTCTGTCTGAGACTCAAGGTATGTCTCATCATCAATCCTAATTGAGCCTTTAACAGTCCTCTGCTGCATATAGGTCTCGCCTTAGACAGGAGATTTTAAGCTACTAAACCACACCGGCCAGATCTGATGGTATAGGGGTTGCTTCAAGTTTCTATCCTCTTTGTAATAATGTGAAGAGACCGGAGGCCCATTGATGCAGGGGTGACAGTTATCGTGGTAACTGTGTCAGCCTTACACTGTCACGATGACTGTCATGCCTTTTACGTCCCCAAGCGGGGTGCGAAAAAGCATCTCACAAGACCGCCATAGTGTGAGTCACCATACTGCATTGTCTGCATTTGCAATGAGTACGGTGACCACAACTCTTGGATTCATGGTTTCCATCAGGCAGAGTAGAGTCACTTTGGCAGGCTCTTAATATAGAAAAAAAAAGATGTGGTTGCGTAGATTGTTCATCTAGTCGCCTTTTACAACATTGGAATGAATAAGGATGGTGATATTTCGTATTCTTAATCCGTTACTTCACGGAGAAGGTTACTGAAGGCCCATGTAGAGTGGGACTTCCATCTATCAAAGTACTTGTTACTCTAAGAGTTGCATGTGTCCATGAACGGGACTTATCGTCAGATCTGTTTGCTTGTTTGACTCCTTTGCAACTGTGACTAAATCCTTGCGGTTTATACTCGTTACCACTTAATGAAAGGTCCCTTTTATGTCTAAAATTGGTAACAGTTTCTTCCATTAGCGAGAGTATCGATAAATCATATTTAATAAATAGCAGATTTAAAGACCTATGTTTCGATTATAAGTGTAATTCATGAACTTGCGAGACTAATAACTTTTTCATAGAACTACATGAAAAGGCTTTAAGTGGAAATGGCACTAACGGGTACTAAATACTAACTTTTAACATTCAATTACTGTAAAGGTCTGTGTATAGTATTTAATTAATCCTACTGGTTAATTTGTTTGGGACGTTAGGTCCTATGTATTTACGATAAACTGTTTAATTCTACTGAGGTGATTAAAAACTTAGCATTTAACCAATTAATATTAGTATTTGGAGACCGAACTTTACTCGGTATTATTGTATGATAGTTGATTCGTAATTTATCAACTTCATTCTCATACCTAATTTTGTCACATAGATAAGTGTCAAAACGGACCTTTTAGACAAACATTTCATTACTTGAACATTTTCTAATGAAATCCAGCTTAATAAATTCATCACCCCCGAAACCCTCGTGTACTAAATTTCATGACAATCGTTGGAGTCGTTGCCGAGATTTAGATTATACATAGGGCGGGCCAAGGATTCGTTAACATTTGAATTTAACATCCCGCGCAAACATGTTACGGTAGTTCTCGGGACCTATACTACTGAAATTTGCTGGCTACAATCGTAACATATAGTTTCAACAAGATGAAACCACTTGTCATACAATGAGGGATTCATGATTATCCCTGCCGGTGGTCAAAAACATATTTTCGGAAAAACTGATTTCCAGACGAGACGACACTCCATGACCTCATGGCATTGTGGTTTTAAAGCCCTTCTTGTTAGACCAGGTGTGCAGTATGAGTTTTCGGCTAAAAATCTGAAGACTGCTGACACATGCTGTCTCGTCACAGCTTTGTTGTTTTGTTACATACTGAATAATTTCGCGTCGAAACGTAAGAAATTGGGAAATGTAAGAAGGTTGAAGTCACTCAAACTTGCTGTTGCTTGAGATTCAAAGTGACTTAACCTTAGTTTTAGTTTATTATTATTACCAGTAATTCTTAATAAAATGTATTTTAATTACTGGCATAAATATGATTGATGATAATTACTATTAAATATTATTTTCATATAGAAACAAAGTTGTAGCTTCAACGCGAGTGACACTGCTGTGCACAGCTGGTCTACAATAAAATTAAGTGAGTAGCCACTATTAATACAAAATTGATTTTAAATTAAGTTTAGGAGCCAAAATAATAATTAAGATTTCCGGTGATAAACACTGTGTTCAAATAACTGGGAGTTGATGAAATAATTCGACTGATATATATGACTATTAAATCAAACTAATATCAATGTTCCATGTAATGATCAGTGAATTTCTTTGTTTGTTTTTTATTTTTAACCACCTAAATTACTGAACTCGTTTTCATAAAAACGCCAGATACCAGTACATAAGAGTACTGAATTTTATCTTCATTCTGCGCCTTGCCCTTAATAAATAGGTACGTTTAGTAATTAGTGGTCCTGATAGGCTGTCGGTGCTTTTCTTTTTCTTACACTGCTGTCTGATTCTAAGTTAGGTAGAGCTTGTGCCATAGTTGCTGGACTCTGATAAACGTACTTATATGTTACACACATATTACAGATAAATTACACCCGGACATAGAACAAATAATCGTGCTCATCACTCAAATGTTTGTCCTGGCTGGGAATCGAACTGACGACCTCCAACCCAACAGTCAGGGCTGTCAACCGTTAGACAAAACGCTCGTCAATTTGTTTATTGTTTTAATGTATTGTAATTTAGAAGTGATTTGGATTGACAATCATTGTATTGACAATCACATGTACTGTGTAATTCTGATACAATGATGAATTTGTTTAACACGGTTTATACCATAACGTTAGGCATTCAAGTTATAGTATCTGGTTCGATTAATTATCGTATTGATGTAAGTATTACTCGATAGATAATCAAATTAACATGCCATTTAATTTCTTCTCACGTTCACATAAAATGTCACTGCGCAATTCTAATAGTCGTCGCGCAAATGTAACCATAACCTATGATATAATTAATGATAACCTATGATAAATCTTCTCTGAAATTAAAAAGATGTGCGCATAAAGGTCATCAATAAAAATATGGGCTTGCTACAAAATCAACGATTTTTCATTCAACATTTGTCAAATCAAAAGAGGCTTGCTATCGATTTGAAACGATTCCGTTAGGCAATCGATTATCGATAAAAACGAATGATTAATCGTTCCTAATTGATATAATTCATCCCTTTTAACAGCAGGACGTCTGTCGCGCGTCTCGTCATCGTGACACGCGATTTTGTGACAGCCCGTGACTAATTGTTGTGACAAAATATTTTAACAGTTGCGTCAAACGATTTGAGGCAACCCTTAATTTTATATTTTATATAATTCAACGATCTTAATACACTGTGTTACAGTTCAAAATAGAATATTTATTTTGTTTGAGATTTGTGAATAATAAAATTGTAATTCAAAATGAACGAATGACGTTGTGCAATCAATTCAAATTTTTTTTTCGAATACGAGCGAATGAATTTGCGTTCGGTAACACAGAAATATTTCAAGATATTAATTCGTGCGATGACTTGAGTTTTCTTGATATGCAGATGGCAACACCACACATATTGTAAGCAACCAATTTGTCAAAAGATAAATGTTTCGTAGACATCTGCTCGGTTGTGTGGAATGTTTATAATTTATAGTAAAAGTCATATCGCGTGTGGGCCATATAATTTTGAGAGATGAAATGATGAAATCAAATTAATTATTTATATAGTTTTTTTAACATTTTGTGATCTTATCGTTACTGATATGGTTTAAACAGTCTACTTTATTATGTTTGCAGCTTTTCTGTGGCTACACCTGCTAGTATTATTTGTTTATCTCGTGGTGCAACATAGAATATTATGTCATTAGTGGAATTTATAACTGGTCTTTCGAAAATAGGTTCAGTTTCTAAAACAAGACTTTTTGTAAATCTACTACGAAGAATCTACATAAATTTTTTGAATATTACAGAACAGTTTTTCTCTATTTTAGTTTACGCTATTTTCAAATGATTAACCCAATTTCATCGCATACATATTAGTTTTTTTTTTAAACATAACTTTCATTGCACTGACTTATAAGGCATTAATATAGAGCTAGTTTAATACAACGCATTCGCATTCGCATTTCGTAATAAGAATTATGCGACAGTAAATAATATATTGTTCTTATAATGTGGTAATAAAATTACAAGTAGAATTAATTAAAGTTCAATAGAATGTATATTACAAAGAGAATCATAGACATGTCAAACGTCTTATCTTTCTATCCAGTATTACCAGCGTAAAAATACTTTAAATAATTATTCATTAAACACTATAGAACTGTCAATGTCTCTTAAAAATGTCAATAATATAACGTGTTATATTAGGTATGGTTTTAAATAATAGGGGAGATTAGACCTTTTCGTGTCCATTATGTGATTGTTAAGTTCGAATCGAACTTTGACCCGCCGATGAGTGGTCCGGCATAATAGCGTATGATACCGCGGTTTCACTTGACTCATTTTTGTATAATACGTCTATTGTTTGTGGTCATGCTGTACACTTTGGATTTTAAAGGGGAGTTTTATTGTTGCGTTTATAGATTGAATATTTTTATGTAGGTTTGATACTTGTGTATGACTTACATACTTGTCGGATTACAAGCGCTTAGCAAGAGTTTTAAATATATGTTTACAATAGTAGTAATTCAATTTCTGTTCTAAAATCTTTATGCCTTTGAAACTGTACATTTATACTCTCGAACCAAATATCAATTTACTATATTTTAATAGTACTGTTAGATAATGAAGATACTTTCTCAGTCACTATCATTGCTTAATAACTTCTTCCTGAATAAGTTAAAACCTATAAGGTTTTAATCCACAAAAGAAAAAAATATTTTCGAACATAACTAGACCTAGAAACAAAATTCATTTATTTATCCGCACATTTTTACCCGCGATTAATCGCATTCTCCGAACAGTACCTTAACACAAACGTTAGATCGTAATGCTTAGTCACCCGGGCACTTCCCATGCCTGACCTGTGTCTCTCCGTCGCTTCATCTTTGTGGAGCATCACCGAGATAGCTACAAATGCTTTGTTTCTTCACAGACCAATTGACACTTAGTTATAATGGTGGGAGTTGACGTATTGAAATGGGGCTATTGTTTTAGGTTACAGGTTGGTTTTAGGTCACGTTGTATAAACGTCTCAATGGTTTTTTTTAAAACTTTCATTAGATAACATCTCCAGAAGTATGTAGTAAAATATCCAGAGCCGAAGATGCAATGGGATTTTCGACCGTGTCAACAAAAAAAATGGTAATACAAGCTTCAGCGCGCCGTTCTTGCATTTTGTGTTAATTAGTGTATCAATTATTTCATGCTCGAACAAACACAGTTACTATCTATGTCACTTTGTATAAAAAAAATTGTAGGTATTTATTAGAATAATAGTCTCAGTGTACCCAAAGTCAGTGTAGCGTGTAGTATGATCGAAGCGTCAGTGAATTTGTAAAAATAATATTTAGTAAATATGGCAGAGGCCTAAGTCCAGCAGTGGACTGTAATAAGCTGACGAATGGTGTTAATTCCGTACGTATACATAGTTTTCCTAAAAATATTGGAAGTTTAAGGGTACATTTACCCTACCTGCCTCTTAGCTTGAGCAATATATTGATACATATGTATGCCTTTATACATAATATCAGATATATATATAACAACACAGATATAGTGATACATAGACCCAAGGTTATAACTAAGATTATAACAAATGTATTATAATAAAATATATTATAGGATTATAGGATTATGTTTGCAATTCCAATCCCTAAGAAGCTTAATATTTTTACACAAATACACAGACAACTCATATTACAATTCATTACAAAGACAAAATATTAATACCATGCCTAATCTAGAACGAGTACACCCGGAAAAAAATACGATGACATCAGCGAGTGTACGACAAGCCTAATTTAAAAAACATGAATATAAACGCT
The DNA here is from genome assembly GCA_949316085.1 of Hypercompe scribonia. Taxonomy (NCBI): domain Eukaryota; kingdom Metazoa; phylum Arthropoda; class Insecta; order Lepidoptera; family Erebidae; genus Hypercompe; species Hypercompe scribonia. The sequence continues at coordinate 1,501,971 of OX438983.1, forward strand.
ATTAAGTGATCAAACTAGGTGTTGTCATTGTCACCTCACAATGACTCCCGTTGCGCCATATCGATACAATTCGATACCGATTCGAATACAATGATACCGATGCCCACGCAATCGAGAACTTGCTTGTTTTCACTGATTTAATATTCAGTGTTGTATTTTAATTGTTTTGGTGTTACTATCAGTAATATAATTCAGTAGAAAATATTTTTTATTGTTTTTAAAATACAGCTTGTTCTTTGTGACAGTTGTCACTACTGTCATTTTAAAACTGTCAAGATATATTTTGGATGTGAATTTACATACTTATTATGTATTATACTTTACTTGTGAAGTAAAGTCCGTAGAGAATTAAAATATAAGTGAGACAAAATAACATGCTTTGTTCAAAGTTACTCTGCGACGGTTTCGTAGCCATCTGTCACAGAAATCGACCTGTATTATAAAGATTGTATTTATAATTTTGTAGTTGGACTTTCTTGTACATAAGAGAAAAGGGTAGGAGGGGGTGCGACGAACAGTAGAGACTTCAAAGAGATAGCAATTTCTGTTGATTGATTTCATGTGGTCAATTTTTCTCCGAAACATTTTTCTGCCAATTATGGACAGGTTGTAGTTAATTATCAAATGTGGCCAGGCCTTCAACACATGACGTTTGACATCAAGTTTTGATCATGAGAAACAAAAAAATTTCTTCATTGCTCTATTTATCAGTCACCTAACGTTTTATCGTAACTAATCTCAAAATGTCAACGTTTTTTTGTGTGCCACATTTAAATTAGTTTTCGTAAACTTTGTACTTGATTTATACTTAACTGCCTCGGTAGCGCAGCGGTAGTAAATGCGACTCCTGTACTTGAGGTCTCGGGTTCGATTCCCTGGTCGGGTTAAGTGTTTGTGTGATCTATAAATAATAGTTTCGAAGTTTGGGTGTTTTCTATGCATAATATGTATGTATTTACAAAAAAAAGTATGTAAGTATTCTATCAGTCAGTCTAGTTATAGCACAAGCACTGCTTAGTTTGAAACTGGATGACGTTGTGTGTCAAATGTCCGATATATTTATTTATTTATTTTTTATTTAATTCATTTTGGATCACCAACAAATGATACACATATCTGATATAAACAAAAGTACAAAATACACGTTTTGTGCTCATCCAATTATAGGTAATCACAGCTAACATAATTGGAACTTGTACCATTTCAAATAAAAAAATAACTGTTAGGTAAAAACTATAGAAGAAATACATTAACATTAACATCATAAATAAAAAATCTCCACATTCAAAGATGTCAACATACCACGAATCAAACTTAGGTGCGCTTTTGCTCAACCAAGTCTAGACACAAGATAGTCCGCGATTTTTTTCTTAAAACTTAGCAAACTATCTCCAAAAAATGTCCAATAACAAATAAACTTAACACATTATTAAAAAAAAATTGTGTGGTAAGGAATCTAAAGCAAAAACTAAAAAGTGGTAGTCAAGTAATGTAACAATGTCGGCCAGTGCCACACCGACTTTTCCAATTTTATGATCATCCTACAAATTGATTACCGCTTGCTTTAATGGCGACAAAGGAAAATACTGAGATGAAACTTGCATTCCCACCTAGGGTCTCTCAATACCAGTTTGATATAAATATGATTTATGCATACTTAAGCAATACTATGAAAATGTAACTAAAGATCGAAGGCATAAAAATGACAATAAATAAACTTCTGAATAAAGTTATTTTTCATCATTAACACTTAACTTATGTATTCTATTGTGGCTAAAAATATGAGTAAATTATTCGATTGGTATTTAATAAATATAAAACATAGGCTCTGCAGGTAGTAGAGCCACGCTGATTTCAGCACTAACGGGCCGCCTCGACCGGGGCAGTACTACCCTCCCACAGAAGACCAACCTAAAGCGCCAGCATCCGCGTTGTCGTGTTTCGTTGGTGATTGCGAGACCAGAGGCCCATTGATGCCGGGGTGACAGTTATCGTGGAAACTGTATAAACCTTACACTGTCACGATGCCTGGCATGCCTTTTACGTCCCCAAGCGGGGTGTGAAAAAGTATCTCACTAGACCGCCATAGTGTGGGTCGCCATACTGCATTGTCTGTATTTGCAATGAGTATGGTGACCACAACTCTTGGATTCTATTCGTTCTTTCCATCAGGCAGAGTATAGACACTTTGGCAGGCTCTTAGTATAGAAAAAAAAACAACAAACTAAGAAGAAATAGCACTATCATATAATAACCAGATTACTTACAAATATTTCTATATATATATATATATATATTTCAAACTCGCGAGTCCACGCCCCTTAATTGGACAGTTCAGTTCACTAATCACTGAACCCTTTTTTACGAATAAACACAGGTATTTTTTATTAAAAACATCAGTTAATTTTACTGCACCAATAACTCGATAATCTTATAAAATAACAAAAACAAGAACTAACTAAAAAAAGCCAACATAAAACTACAAAATCCTTATCAGTATACTCAATAAAACTGAGCTAAAAATCCACACAAAACAATTTACACTAAAAAGCTCAACAATAAGTAATTGCTCAACAGACCTCAGTACTGAGTAAAAAATTGAATGACGCAAGCTCAAAGGTGCCGAAACAAAGCTGGTCATAAAGTGAATCTATTCTGAGAAAAGAAATTTTGCGTGTACAACGTTTTGACCATTGTTAAGTAGACTACAGAGACTTGCAGCGAACACGTTGTTTTATTGCTACCAGTTTTACGAGTATTTAGTGTTTAGACCATACAGTTTACCTAACACAAGAATTCTGGTTAACTTTAAACGCACGTATAATATAGATACTTTCATATTTACATATAAAAATATGTATATAAAGACTTGCAAGCTTATTGTCTCGACTAAGTAACGTATAAGGTAAAATGAGTTATATCCAATGACGATTGCTTTTACGATAGAAATGATATGTGATCTCATTTTACGTGTTTGTGTGGCTTTGTAAGGATTTCATAAAAATAATGTTCTAAATTATTTAACAAAATTATCTTAGATTTAGAACTCAAATTATTAATAACAGAGATTTTTTTTATACTAAATTGACTGCCATGAAATTTGTGTTTCCATAGAGTAATAGTCATTAGATACGATTAATATCTCACTTCTAAACGGCACCCACAATATTATTATTATTTTTTTAATAACTTTAAATGCAGTCTAATTTATTAGTATAACTATAGATATACTGTACGATAAACTCTTAAAGATTGTAAGCAAGTATATATCAACACATGATGTGATGACGTCAGAGCCAAAAAGCCGGGTCAGTGGCGTGCGGTGCGCATGCGTGTAACGCTCACAAATGATTGGTCGCTGTCGCCCCGCCTTATTGCGCAAACGCCGGTCTCGACTTCAACAATTAGTCGTTATATTGCTAACATAACCTCACTTCTGCATATAAATATGCATTTGTTATGTGTTGACATAGTTGTATGGTAATTACATATCGAATGTGCGATCATGAAATATATTTCTAATAAAAGTCAATTCTGCAGGTTGCCTAACTATCATTAGCGAGCTGGCTAGTAACTGCAGATTCTTAATTAAATAATTACTATGACCAAATGGTTTCTACAATATTGATGTTATTTATATATCCTGGGACTTACACTGGGTAATGTGGAAGACTACAGATGTCGTCACCAATCGGGACAAAAGCATACAAAATTCCACTTATTTGGCATCAGTGGAATGTATATGTAACATTTAAATGAACTTGGCTGATTATGGTTTTTAGATCGATCAAATTATGAGTATAATTGGGTAGATGACTGTATTGTAAATAAATACCAATATCCACTTCATTAAAACTAGAATCGCGAAACATCTCGGCAAATACAATTAACATAGCTTTTTATTATTATTACGAATTTCAGTCAAATATGCAGTGAAATATATTGTTCAATTGAGTAGTCTATAACAGTGACGACACAATTTGGTATTTAGTGCATTTTTCATACAAAATTGACGTTTTGACAGATTACAAAAAGTAACTAATTTGACTAAGTTGTTATCTAGCCTATTGAGATTGTACATCGTAGCTTAGCTCTTATATGTCATAGTCGTATCCATTCAGATTGTAGTTACTACTAAAAGAAAACCCTTAGTTAAGTCAGAAGTAATTTTCATAGAAAAACTGTATGAACTGTATGAACTAACTATAAATACTCTTTTATTTATTTCTTATAACTCTTTCTGTGTTTGGATTCGATTCGATTATTTATATGTCGAAAAACATATCACTTCAATTTGACTCCCATGTGTGGACAAATTTTAAAACATAAGATACATCGCCTTGCTGTAGAATGTATCGCGATCTAGATCACACAATGCCGACGCAATAACTCATAGATCGACGGATCGATCGATGGATCAATATGGATGAGGGGCGCCGCGCGGTGCGTGTGCGCATTCAACTGTCACAGCCCGTGCGGCAGCGCTGATGATACGAATTGATAACATCAGTTTTGTATTTGTGAAATTATATTTGCTTTTTAGGTAAAGAAAAGGTCTTTGGTATGTTTAGATATGAATGAAACCTGTTGGAAAGTAAGATAGTAATACTTCATGCAGTAGGTTTCTTTTGTGTTAGGGGCTAATAGTGTTTTAAAAGGGTAAAGAGAAAAACAATATATCCTTGTTAATTGAAAACGTGATATTTCTTTTATAAAAAATTACCACACTACACGCGATTACCACCTCTGCTCCAATTCTAAGGGATGCAGCGTAATATTGTATATATCCCTACATAAACTATTTACAGAGGTTATTTTTAAAAACAAAAACCTTTGTTCTAACATGAACAGCTGATTTGTTATTATGTATAGTATTAATAGTTGTTTTTAAATATTCAATAAATTGTGATGACAATTTAATAGTATCATAATAACATATATTAACTAATTTTAAAAAGATTTTTCTTTGATTTACAGTGTTTCAAAACGTTTGTGTTGCTATCTAAAATCAAATACGGAAGAATTTCAAAAACTACAAAAGTAGGTACATGTTACTAAAGTATTTTAATTACTTTTTTGAGAAACATAAAAAACGAACTAATTATGAAATTAAATAAAATAATGTAATGTTTTTTTCTATTCTAGCAACACTTTACTAATGTCAGTCTATGTTTCCCGCCTTCGTCACCTGTCATTCGCTTTGCGCTCTCGTTCGTACTGTGAAAGTGACTTTGTGTTTATTTTTCTGTTCCAACTTTATTGTATAACTGACTTGATACTAAACTTCATAAAATTATATTTTATGTTAGGTATAGGCCACTAAAGAAATATATTGTTATTTCAATATTAAATTGTCTATGTCTAGGCCAAAGACTAAGTCTTTAGTTTTATTATTAATATAGATTATTGTATTATGATATGTCGATAAAATGAGTTAATAAAGTTTGAAAATTAACATAATATAGTCATATTTTACATTTGATCATTTCTTAGATTATAAAAATAATTGAATTAGGCATCTTATTAAGCTTGAGACGATTACATTATAATGTGAAAACGACTGTTATCTATTTTAAATATCTTTGAAAGTGATATTAGTCAAGCAGTAAATGTTGTGAAATAAATGACGTAACATATATATATTTAGGATATTTACCGTGGGAGTGCCATGCTTCGCCATGTTAAGCCAGGGCGACATGCGTAAATTCATAGTCTCAAAATAGCTGATAGCATTTGATTCTTTATTTTAATTGAATCTATAATCTCTAGCTCAGCACTCCAAATTGCTAGCTATTAGATAACAAAATGAAATGACAATAAAACGAATATAAAAAAAATTAGGAAAAAAAAGAACCAAGATTGCACTGTCAATTTCTGTAAAACAAAATGCAGATTATGAAATAGCTCATGAGGTCAGAAAACGCTCGTGTACTTAGCCAACCTTGTGTCACATTGGAATATTTGCAGTCTATGACCTTCAGTTCTAATAACGTCTCATCATATTCTTATTACGACATAACATAATATCAATGTTGTGAATCTCAGTTTGAATGCACGTGTAATGAGAGCTAAAGGGGACATTTTATGGGAGAGTAAAAAGGAATGTTTGACATTGATGCAGAAATAACTATGAAGTGTTACCAATCATACGTAAAATGTGGTTTATTAATATCAATTTTAATAAACGGCATTCAACTTTTAGTTGCTTATATCATACTTATTTTTGTAAAGCATCTCTTTAAGTCGCCATAGTGTTTTTTTCTTAAAAATATAACGTCCACACTGGAAATAAATCCTGTGTCGCGAGAAACTTTACAAACATACAAGAAACAGACACAAAAAACACCCAGTCTCAGAACAACAATTTGTGGATGACACAAAGTGTTGAACCCATAACACTTAGTGCAGTAGAGAGCGGCGTGGCGACCGCTAAAACTACTAAGCCAACCGTGCAGTCGAGAGCGTGTGCTGTGTCGTGCATAGTGTGGGTCATCATGCTGCATTGTCTGCATTCGCAATGAGTATGGGTCACCACGCTCATCTTCATTCACAGTCACTGCTCTTGGATTCTACTCATGCTTTCATTAGGCGGAGTAGTCACCTTGATAGCTTCTACATTAAAAAAAAGGTAAGCACATTACAGAAAGTTGACCATTTCATAACTTTTTTGCTTTTTCTTTTCGAAAACCATGAAAATTCGGTATATTTGGCGAACGAGGCGCTCACCACTTTAAATATACTCCTAAAGTATACTGATTTAATATAGCACGCAAAGATCTATGAGGGTTTGAAAATAAAATTTGTATATATAAATCGCCCTCTATTTTATTTTTGTTTTGTGACATTTCATACTTATATATAGCCACATCGCGCCCATTAACATACTGAGCAGTTGTTTACTCTGAACGTAGCACCATACTCTGTAGAAACGTAGATTTACCATCGTAATTTAAGTAGCCTCTGTTCGGCAGTAAAGTCGTGGCCCGGTTCCTTATAAGCATTAATTTGTTATAATTTATTGCTCAATCGAGTTTGAAAATTGTGACGTAATTACTAGTTGCAGTGATTGACCAATCAGATATGTTTAAGTTCGAAAGTGAGAGCTTTCATTGGTCAAGTTTTTAAGCTATTATATTAATGAATTGAATGGTGATTTTACTCTGTTATGTGTGTTATGTTGCAGCTGCCTTCTGAAATTCGTAGGTGTATAAATATGTGTGCCTAGAGACATAAGTTCTATGATATTTTGAGATCAAGTGTTTAAACTGGAATAGCTAAAACCTAGATAGTCAATTAGTCTCAAGCACTATCTTCTTGTCTAAATTACACTGTGAGGTTGTGAAATTTTTAAATAGTATCGATATCAAATGAAATAAATACACATGATATCTAAGAAAATTTAAGATCTTTAGTAAGATCAGTGGTGTAACTTATTCATCCATGACTATCTTATTTTCAATCTTTCTCATTAACAGAATCAGAAAATTACTACAAACTTATGGTATCGTAGCTACACTTTAGAAATTAAAGAAAAAGGTAGAGATAAATGGAGAAGATATGTCTCATCATATACTCAAAGACATTGAAAGTTGAATTCGGAATATTTTTTTATGAAACAAGATAAAAAATGAAATTGAAACATCCTGTATTTCTGCGTAAAATGAAACGCTTATATATCAATTACATAGACGTTGTGAAACTACACCTTATTTCCGATTTATGTATTTAAGTGGCAGCACACCGCCGGGATGTGGTGATGAAAATCTAAGACCACACGGTAAACTGTCATATTAATATACAGTATGTTTCAAATTTCGTTCTGTAAAAAAATATTTTTTTTTAATTATTTAGACAAATATTTGTAATGTCATTTTGTACAAAGTTATGCTTTATAATCATCATTAGTATGTCAGCCAAAAGACGTCCACTGCTGGACATAGGCCTTCTTTAAGGCTCACCATAATACTCTCTACAGTGTTCAATATTACAAGATCCTTATCAATTCTGCATTATCCTGCATTATAACATTGTTAGTGCTATTGCTCACATTTTTACCTTTACGAGTGAGACTTGAGGCTTACTGTCGTTTACTTGACTACAACAGTGTCAGTTATAAGTCCTCCATATCAATACATCAGTACATAGAAAGGAAATTGGAATGTCTGTCTGCGATTGAATAAAAGATGTAATTTCTCAAGTGCTTCTAGCTCTTTACACGATTCTCAAATATGAACTAACTTTTTACATTTTTATTTGTCTGTTTGTTTGTCCGAACTAATCTCTGGAGCCCCTGAATTGATTTTAATAGGACTTTTACTAAAGGATGGAGGAGGTTACTGGGTCAATAGACTATAGTTTATCCCGGATTTGCCACGAGAATGGAATTTATGCAGCACTATCCACGTCTCTAAGGCAAAACTTCAACATTAAAATCTTACGCGAATACAGTCATGGTCAGAGTTATAAAAAAAAACATGAGCGGATTGGGTGAATAACACAAAAAAGGTGTTTTTCTTTTTTCAAATTTTAGATAATTTATGTAATTAATGAAATAGCAATATTATTACAAAAGACACGTAAAAATATCTGAAAACAGGTGTTGTGCGTTGTGTTTTTACAAATATATAATGTTTATAAGGTAATTTAAAGCAGGAACTCTAAAATATATTTTCGCATCACCCCGTATGAGTCGTCTGTCGTCATGGTGGTTGCATTAGGATGTGTGGCAAGTGTCGTCCGAGGACGGTCGCCGAAACTGTGCCAATAACACGTGATGCCACCCTACCGTAACAACTGGCTACTTTGATTACATGCAGATTGACATTTGATTGTATATTTTATCGTATCGTACGTATTTTGTAAGTCAAAAAGGTACAATGACATTTTTAAATGTCACTGAGTTTGCACATTTTTTTTGTTTGTTTTTTAATATTTTTTCTATTTGTACATCCCATCTCAATAATGAGAACAAAGAATGATTGAAATTTAACTGTTTCTGAAAGTACGTTGTGATGGAACAAGAACAAGACTATTGGAAGGTACTCGCTGTATGAGTTAGAGCATTTGTGCGTACTTTTTGACCTCTTAATTCGAAGTTAGTATTATATCCAACAGGTTGGCCAACATGTTAGAGGTATTAGGGTAAGATATTCATACGTGATATAAAATATTATGTTATACATAAATATATTCGACGGACAAGATGGCACAGTGGTAGCGTATGCGACTACTGTGCTTGTGGTCTCGGTTTCGATTCCTGGGGCGGACCAAATGTTTGTACGATTTTCAAATATTTGTTAATGAGTTTGAGTGTTTTCTATGTATTTACAAACAAATATATATGTATATTTAATATAATATGTATATCAGTTGTCTATTACCTATGTCCGTACATCAAATGTCTGAAAATATTATTACAAGCAAGACAGAAATATAGGAGAGAATATTTAGTAGAATATTACAGTACAATAATTTCTATTAACAGGTGACCACTACGGGAAGTGAAGTGTGGTTTATTCATCTTCGGACCACACAAATCTACGACCACGTCGAGTCGAAGGAACTCGACTGTCAATATTAGCATACAATCAGGAACAGTTCCAATAAAAGTGGCTAACACCAGATCAAGAGAAATGTATTGAATGTCGGCTTTCAAGCGTTCTATAATGTCTACAGTTTATTTTATTATATATATTAGGCATGATAATAACTTCATCCAATAATATAACTTGTCAACTAGGTTGTATAAAGAGTTATAGCCAGGCCGAAAAAGAAAGGACACTCTTGGGGGGGCAATGCGAGCACTATGGACTGTGCGCACCCTTTCGGGGGTAGGGAGGGCAGTAAAGAAACCATGAGGTTTCCACACAGGAGGGGGCCACTGTAGCTATAGTTGACCCGAGTTACGTTAGGGTTCCAGGAATTTCCTTACTAGGGTGCACCTGGTCCCCTGGCTATTGGTACCTGAGACGGCGTGTGGTTTTTGTTCAGTTCGAGTCCGACATAACCACCCTTCGGTGGTATCCGTGAAGATTTCCGCACAGTACCAAAAAAAAAAAGGGCGAGAAAGAAAAGATTCGCAAGAAAAAGTTCTTATTATCAGGTAGGTTTAACAATTAGTAAAAATATTGACGAACTCCTCTTAGCCAATTTCAGCTGCGGCTGCCAGCCTCAACAAGGACCAACCAACTAAGGACGAGATATTATAGTGCACAAACACAGGTGCACTCTCTGTTCCCTTACTCTCACAATCCAATGGAACGGTAATGCCACACAACCGGGGAGGCAGTCAGGTGCAAGAGCGACGGCTTTACATGCTCTCCGAGGCACAGGGGTTAAGAACCCCGTTTCCAAACTCTGGGCTGTTAATAAGTATTTTTGTAACCAGAAAAAATCCATAACATTTTTTGACTCGACCCGGGAATTTAACCCGATACCTCTTGATCGGCAGTCACATACACTAACCGTTAGACCAACAAGGCAGTTAAAAAGATTAATAATGAAAGAGATCACATATTTAAAAGAAATCCAGGTTGGTAGTTCCAGAAATAGACATTTTTAAACATCATAAATAAACAGTTGGTAAAGCAAAAAGCGATAGCATTCTACGTCATCAAGTTTAAATCTTTCCTAACATTCACTTACTCGTTGATATTTAAATACCCAGGTCACCTACGTGATAGACCATACAGCGGCTTCCTACCGTTCAACAACGGTCCAACAATAAACCATTCAACATTGTCCAACTACACTCTGTAACACCGTGGCCATTGTGGAACGAACCACGCGTGAAAGGTTGGTATCATCCCGCGACCCTCAGAAAGTGCTAAGAAACCTTTTAGTACTTTCGGCCCATGAAAAACACTTGCACACAAACCAAAAACAATCTTGAAACAACGTGTCTTAGTTACAATTTTCTTTAACAATTACTTAAAGTTGTAAAACGCTATGTTGAAGAAATTTGAACCTTATAACGTAGTCGAAATAGTTGAATATTGAATAGTATGAATGTTTTGCACTAGAAAGTCTGACACTGCTAACCCCGAAGCGGGTTTAGTTGAATAAGTAATAGTAGAACTGATTTGGGATTAAGCTAAGTTCATTAGAATTATGTTTTGCTTGTTAAGTGTCATTAGAAATCGGTTTCCAAGGCTGTTAGTCGTAACGTGTGTTGCAAAGTTCTAAAACTGTCACTTTAAACTAACTATGTATGTGTTAATACATACCTACAAACAAACATATAGTACATATATCACTTATTTATGCTGATAGCTTCTTCAGACAACGAAATAATTAAGAAACAAAGAAATTAATTTTTAGTACTAGCTTTTGTCCGTATTTTCGCTCGCGTATATATCGATTGTCATGGTAAATATCAGCTATGTGTTATTCTGACATATGAGGTATATTACTGTGAAGTTTTATCTAAATCCATTCAGTAGTGTTGGCGTCGCAGACCAACAAACATACATCCTCACAAACTAATTAACTTAATAAGATAGGATAGGATCTTGTAAAAATGCAGATCAGCAGAGGCTGCGTAGACGTTGAACTTTTGGAATAATTGAGTATTTTATACCAGCATTCAACCTATAAACCTTATAGGTAACTACCTATAAGGTTTATAGGTTGAATGTAAACTTCATTGTCTATGTCAAAATACTTATTTACCACTATATTGTTTAAAAAATATTTTATAGTCTTGATTTAGGCATGAAAATGACTTACAATATAATGAGTGAATTATGGATCAGAATCAAACTTCTGACCTAGCAGCGAGAGTCACTAACAACTAGTCACCACCGTTATCAAATGAAAACCTCTTCTTGTGACCAGAAGAGCATCAGCGCACACACTATTGCTACAATATTACGTGACTAGGTCACGGATATTAATATAGTGATAGCCTTTTAACTTCTGCAGTATTATTTTATAAATACATTTAAAATCCTATTGATTTATAGTTGAACCTTGAGATATAAAAATATACGACATTATAAATGTCGTTATATGTAAATAATGAATATATAACAAGATTTATTATATGTAGTAAGTAGAATAGCATTTAAAACTGCTTTGACGGTCTAGCGGTTCGCGTATGCGATAGTCGATTGAGAGGTTTGAATCCCGGGTCGGGTCAAAAAATACTTAATAAGAGTCCGGCATTAGGAAGGTGGGCTTTAACCCTTGTGCCTCTAGAACATTTAAAACCGTTGGTCCTGCGCTTAATTTCTCTTGGGTGGTGTCAGATAACCGTTCCATCGGATTGTGAGAGTGAGGGAACAGAGTGTGCCTGGTGCACACTGTGTTTACGTATGTATATACTTGTGCGCTATAATATCTCTTTTGTGGTTTTCTGGTCTGCGTTGAGACTGACTGCCGAGGCCGAAATCGGCTAGGAGTTCATATCAGGCGTTCACATCATCAGTATTTCAAAAGCCTTGTAAATATTTTAGTAACTGTACGGATGGCGTAGTGTTTTAAACCACTACGTCATATGTTTATGGTTCGATCTCCACACGAGACAACATTTTGTGTGATTCACAAATATTTATTTTGAGTACAGGTGTTATTGCATCCTTTTTATGTAAGTCTTTCAAGTTTTCTTGTTATGTAGGTTGCATACCTAGCATGGCCTTTCGAACAATAAACAACAACAATTGTTCATCATCAACAACAACATTCTTCATCAAGTTTTCACCCTTACTGAAAGTGTTTTTTGTTCAAATTTGAGTAGAACCGAAAGGCAAGTCATAATTTTCAGCGTACTGCCATTCATTGGAAGTGTGGGCCATTGCTGAATCAAGGCTTTCCCCAATTATCAACAATCAACCAAAGGCAAGTATAATCACCCATAAAAAGTTGACACAAGTGTTTTATTCTTGACATTGGCAACCCGACCCAAAAGTTGCCAGTAACAGCTGAGATTTAAATTCTTTTCCTTAGTGCTCCTTGTCATTTAATATCAATCTAAAAGTATTTGATTAAATTGCCTTAATTTAGACAACTCCTTTTAGGTTTGTCGTGTAAATCGATTGATCTTTAACATTGTTTAATGACGCCGGCCTCTTTTGAAGTTGTCGAAGCGCTTTTCTAGAATAGGTTTCTTCGACTCTGGTTTTTATTTATTCCATTGCACTGCAGGTTAAATAGAAATTTCCTTTTCAGATAGTGGTATTTTCGATAGTAGGTAAGTAGCATTATCAGTTCGTTGTGGTTACGAACACATCAATTTTAAAATTATCCTGAAAGTAGTAAATTAATTCTAAATTTAAATTGACTTTGTTATAAACGTTTCAGACGACTCAAGGGATTTCCTAACACCGTCGGTAGCTTTGTAAGTACGGACGTAGTAATCCTGTAACACGCGAAACTTTATAGTCTAGCTACGGTGTGATTGAGGAGCACAGGGCGGGTTTCATTGTATTGAGTTATGGTCTCTCGGTCTGTTGATACGCTTAGATTTGATGGTGTGATCTTTGCCCGTGACATAAAAGGTACAGGATTAACGTTTTAACGTTAGATAAAGGTTTCTTTAAGGCTAGTGAAAAAGTGCTCGAGACTGTCTATGGAGTTTGTGAATTAGGCGTTAGTTTAATAGTTTGACTTCTGTGAATAAAGAAATTTCTTGTACAGACATTTGTAACTTATAATTTGAAGTGAGTGGTTTGATTCACATGAAAGCAATTCTGTGTGATTGACATCAATGATCAATTAAAATGATGTGTGATTCTTTCTTGTAAAGTGAAGTGCCTGATTTGAACACAAAAAATTAGAATCGAGCGCTGTATAGTCACTGGTGGTGGTAGTGATAGACTCGTTAGTCTAGCGGTTAACGTATGGGACTGCCGATCAAGAGGTGTAAGGTTCGATACCGATGGTCGGTCGGTCAAAAAGTGTTATATAATTGTCTTGGTTACAGGAAGTTGAGGTCTTGAACCCCGTGCCTCGGAGAACGTGTAAGGCCGTCAGTTCTGCACTTAATCTCTCCACGGTTGTATTGGTGACCGTGATCAAATAATAATAAAATATATTTAATAATATAATATAAGATTTCAGTTAAAAACAGAAATTAATGGAGGAGTGACAGTTAACGTAGTAAGTGTGTGAGCTGCCTTACACAGCCACGATGACTGTCATACCTTTTACGTACCCAAGCGGGCATGAAAAAACATCTCACTAGGCCACCATAGCGTAATGAGTATGGTGACCACAACGCTTGGATTCTATTCATACTTTCCATCAAGCAGAGTAGAGTTACTTTGGTAGGCATTTATATAAAAAAAAATTAAAAGAAAACAAAGATTAACACACCACCACTGGCCAGGTTTTTGAAATCATAACATAATATTAGTGTTCAACCTTAGGCTCTACTAAAAACATTCTACCATTACATTGCACATCCATAACGTTATTAGACACTATGAGTAATTAACTACACGTCATAAATGGGGAAAATGATAAAAAATCACCATTCAATGTTATTTAATCGCTTCCGCTTATAATTTTCACCGCGCAATAAAATTGTCGATCTAGTGTTCAAAATTAGCATTTTGCCGACCAATTGCGTCGGGTCGATTGATTGTAATCGTTATTGGAACTACAAGGTGTCGCAGCTACCTTTGCGTCTGCGCAACTGTTCAACGTAATCACTTGTAATAAGACTGTGCAAAACACTTTTTTTTTTCATTAGGATCGAAAGGTCGTACGTTGATCTGTATATATATACACTCGTTTTACATAGATTTGCAATTTTATATTTTTATTTGTAAATAAATATTTATAAGGAACACTTCAGCCTTTGACATGTATGTATATATAAGCAGAGCTTGTACTGTTATTCAAACTAACTTAACTGAATGAATACTTGTTTTTTGCGCATAGATACAAACACTTAGCCCAACCCGGGAATCGAGCCCGATATCTCAAGCACAGCAGTTGCATTCGCTACCTATACTTATACTTATGTGTTATTTTGTTATGAGTAATTATTAATATAAAATATTCCATGCGGTCTAAACCCAGGCACAAGACAGCACTTGTGCAATAGTAAGCAGATTTGATAAATATTCTTATCAAAATATGTACACATTATGGATAATTTACACCTAGACACACGACAAATGACTGTACTTACCACACATTTTTTGACCTGAGTGAGAATCAAACCTTAGTCCTAAGCCAACAGGGCAGTCTTAAATTTAAATTATCCATCCCGACAACCTAATTATTGTCTCCAAGTTCGTATAATTTTATACATATGTTCAAACTCTTGTTATTGTCCTACATAAGTTAACCATCCTAAAAAATATATCCCCATAAAATAATACCACATTGTACACTAATTCTTAACGACACCACCCATCAATTGTTTATTTTTATTTATTTTAAATTTCATCGCGATATTATTAAGTTTATTGCGATTACGATCTTGAGAATTCATTTCTGACGTTTTTATTCGAATTTATGCGATTCCTTAAATCGTTACCAACTTACTTTGTAATATCCATAATGTCTTTTACAACCTTATTACAAACACATAAGATTAAAATTTAAATTGCTTTTAGTTTGCCAACGTATCAATAAACTTTGGTCGCTATGACTTCGTGTGACTGCTCTAAGATTTTATTATTTAAAAAATTGATATTTTATTTTTCGAATTGGACTGCTGACGCGCGCAGCGGGAGTTGTGTCACGTTTGTGTAAATTGCCACTTTATCTGATTAGTTTTAAGGTTTATTTTGTACTGGATAACATTCTGCCCTTTGAAGGATTCAAGGAATCGAGGCAAGAATCTGCTTTTGCGTTTATGGTTTCCAGCTCTGTTGGATGTTTTGATATAATCTATAGAATTGTATAATAGTTAGTTATACCAATCCCATAAACGGTGTGGTATAATGTCTAGGTAATTTTATGATTTTTAGCGATAGGATGGCTTGACTTGAGTGTTTTTATGTAATTACAACTTTTTCATTACCATCAGTTAATAATCCTATTCTAGTACTCTTTCTAATTACAAGACATTGGAGTTCATGACTCCAGTCTGTTCGAGCTATTACAGTGTAGTTCGTTTTGCTGAGGTCTTCCACATACTTCGGGAAATGAAAGCTGGTTCAATTGGCGTAATACCATAGCGTCACAGAAAAGAATGCAATCATTGAGGATCTCCACTACCAAAATCGTGATGTACTACTTTAAAAATACATTTTTCTTCAATCAAGTGGCCCTTGAATATTGAACGTACAACTTGCCAGCAACAGGTTAATTCTTGTTGAACAAGATCGTATTTTAAGAAGTATTATAAAAAGGCCAGATGTCTCTAGTAGTACTTGAAGTCGATGATGAACTACGAATATATTTTTATTACTCTTAATATTTATTTATTTGGTACACACACAAGTACACTCTATGTTAATGTAAATTGTGAATAATTAGAAATATGTCGTATCATAATATATTTACTACAGGTATACACAACAGGTTAAATGATACACCGCTCTTGGATTCTATTCATGCTTTCCATCATGCAGAATACAGTCACTTTGGTAGTTTGGTGTTAAAAAAAAATGGTGCCGTAGTTGTGTGTTAATAATAATATTATAAATTTTCTGAGCATAAACTACATAAGTATTTATTTTTGAAAAAAAATTAAACCGCCTTCGAACTATACTAACAAATAGCACCAAAACCTAAAAAAAAACAAACTAAATTGAAAAACTAAGCTTACTGAATAACCTCTAATTTAGCAGGTAACATATAATAGAAATAGGGTACCTATTTCTATTCTAGTCTGATTGAAGGTGACCAGAAGCGATTGCAATAGATGTCCGTATGACAACCGAAATCGGCGGTTTGACGTACTCCCCAAGGCACGAATGGATCTCAATATGTTAAAAATGATCATCCACCCAAACACTAATCTGCCTAGAATTGCTTAACGTTGCAATGTGGTAAGTTAGTCGATTATCACTTGACCACGATCCTTGCCAAAGGGAAAATATACCCTTCCAAATAAAAAGAGAATTATTAGTTTAGAAATGAAAGAGTTACGGGGTAACAAACGAGAAAATCATTACGTCACAACTATTTTTATTTTATTTTATTACTCTCTTGTGCAATTATCTTTATAATCCAACACAAACACCTAACAAATATCTTGAAGGAATAAGCCACAGAATTATCTATATTTTTAAAAGAGTTAACCTCTAACTTGTTAAGAAAGAATGAAAAGAAAGAAAAGCCCTTCTGTCACAAGCTCAGCAAGATAAAGTAATGGCTAACAAACAAAAATGCTTGTATAGATTGCAAAATAAACTAATAAATGTCACTGGGGCTGTAAAATTTGAGGGTTTCCTTTGATACCTCTGGAATAAACTTCTGAATTAAGAACCTTCTTCTTTTTGGAGTCGGTTAAAGAGTCCCTATTTATTGTTTTAAACTACTCCTCAAGATTTAACAAATGATAGAAATACAAAAATTTTAATTCATACCTCTAGCACTTTCTCGTACTGTAATGTCAGCTAATTTAAATTTCAATCATATATTAACCCGTGAGGAGGCGCACCCTGAAAAAATACACGATGAGGCGCGCGTGAGCAAAATGCTCACATTACTTCAAATAAGATTTTTTAATTGACTATTGATAAATTTTATACATATCATAACATCAAAATAAATAAAAGACATGTAGTTTACTATATAAAGTGTTTAATTATCATTAGTTAACAATAAATGCAGTCTTATGCTTAAACAAAAATAACTAATCAATTTTGGCCTTAACTTTGGGCTAATTAACAAAAATAAACTGAAAGAGCAAAATCAAACAAAAAAATAGCAACTTTTTATTCTTCTGTGTCATGTTGAGTAATGTTACTATCGTAACATGTATGGCACATAAACATAACGTGCTCAGTGCAGAGTAATTTTTTGCACAAAGTACAGGCTTTTTTAGAGCGTCAGTTTTACCTCTTGGGACATAGTTCGCAAAAACCGCTCGTTCTTGGCCCAATTTCGGCATTGGGTAGTGGTACGAATCTTTTCATTATAAAATTCAGATCTGTTGACATATTTTGCATACAAATTCTTCGTGAAATATGTGGCCTTACTAACTCAAAAGCTACTTTTTTTAGAAATATACATCTAGGAATTATCTATATTTGCTTTATATATTATTTGCGCATTGATCCCAGCTATAATCAAAATGGAAAAAAGTAATTACATTGGCCACCTGGCAGTGATTTTTGCAAGGGATTAGTCTTCTTTCTTTTGATCTACAACGTCCACACCGCCTTTTGTAGAATTGTAAAATGTCACCATTTCTGGTTTAGCTTCAATACCAGTCTCTTGATTGATATTATCGTCATCATGAAGTGAAGATAACATAAGGACAATTTTTTTGTTTTCGTTTTTGGTACATAAGACGCGATGACATTATTATCGCCTATATCCTCAAGATCTAATGGCTCTTCTTCCTCCGATTCAAGATCTTCTAGCCAACTAAGTATTTGAGGCTCCCGTTGATCATTCATCTTGACTTTTTATACTAAAAACAATTGACAGATATACTAACAATATTTTTACTGGTATAAATTACTCAAACATGCATAAAAAACAAAATACACGTTAAAATAAATTTTATTACTAACAAAAAAATACTTACGTGGATAGGCGCGCGATGAGCGAAATGCCGCGCTGCATGACGCGACACATACAAACACCTTGCTGCGCGGACGCTGCGGCATTGAGTGGCGCGCGAATAGCGTCAGCGGAGAGGGGATGGAATGTTGGGAAGGTACTGAGAAGCTCGTAGTGCTTGAGGGTTTCTAACATAGATAATAATCGCAATAATAATTTGCGTGAGCAAAATGCTCATAGCGCGCCTTCTCACGGGTTAAGGTCACAAGGTCAGATTTCAATTGATGACACAATAGTCTTTTTGCCGGCTCTTCCGCTAGTTTGTTAGTTACGTGGAACTATAAATGCAGAAATGTGTGACTAGGTATTAGATTTGAGTGGGAACAAAAGAATTAACTAGACACATATTCAAATATATTTATAAAAATTCTTATTGTTAAGTTAGATAGTCATATACATAAGTTATGTACAAATCCTATTTGTACCCTGTCACGCTTCGCTATGACTTGATGAAATAATAATCGAATGTGATACGACTTATAAATAAAATCCTAATTTGAAGTAGATCGTATATCGTGTCCAAATTTAACACACAAACCAACTTGATAGTGTAGTATTTTTTTGTCCGTGTGGTGACGGATTAAGAACGCGGAGGAACTTTATTCATACCGTGAGTGTCGTCAGAGGCGACTAAGGGAGTAAACTGTACAGGACAACGTGGCTGCAAAGAGAAGGAAAACTTGATAAAAATCTTCTGATAATAGTAGGCTAAAACCTCCTTTATCCTGCATAAAGGCTTATGTCCAGCAGTGGACTATCAAAAGCTGTTGACGTTGGCGTTGACTGATGTGATGAATCTACTAGAGTATGCATAAGATGAACTTTTTCCCTGAACACGAGACGACTAGAATTTCATATTTTTCCAATTTTAATTATGAGTTTCGAGTTACATATTTTGTAAGTATAGTATGATTTTTGGTGTGAGGAATAGTAATGTTCAGTCTACAAATTTACATAAATTAACATTTTGTATAATAAGTTCGCTTATAGACTTTTGACCTCCTAACTCGATTATACAGCGCACAAATAACTCATTATTAATCCGCATATTATTATAGAAACGATTTTTATATAGAGGTGTCAATTATTTATGGTGGATAAAAGATGGCGAATGATCAATTTGTATAAAAATATTTCAGATCGTAAGGTTGACGGTATCATTAATATAAATAAAAAAATAAAGCATGTGTTTAATTTAATATATTGTTGAAATATTGTAATCATTTATTCGTGATTTATAAATTAATAAATATTTCTATGGTTTAAATATTAAAGTGTTTTTTTCTTTATCAATATCTAGGATAATTAGTAGCTATGGTTTATGTTGTATATGGTCACTTAGTTGTTTGGTCAAGTACGGGGTTATTAAGTTTCGTACGAAATCAAAGTCATATAAGGTGGTATTTTAATGAGATATCCTACTCACTTTTTTTTCTCATTGCTGGTTGTTGCACTCATTGCAAACGCAGACAATGCAATATGGTGACCCACACTATGGCGGCCTAGTGAGAGGCTTTTTCACACCCTGCTTGAAGACGTAAAAGGCATGACAGTCATCGTGGCAGTGTAAGGCTTACACAGTTACCACGGTAACTGTCACCCCTGCATCAATGGGACTCCGATCTCACACTCACCAACGAAACACGATAACACGGATGCTGCCGTTTTAGGTTGGTCTTCTGTGGGAGGGTAGTACTGCCCCCGTCAAACCGGCCCGCTTGTGCTGAAATCAGCGTGGTTCTACAACCTAGCAAGTAAACACAGTACCTAACTAATAATAATGTTGTAGGTAGTCTGTTCCCAAACTAAGTAGAGTCTGTATTATGGTAACCAGACTGCTGATTATAATCTATTCAAACTCTAACAGTATGAAAGAAAAGCTCGCCCATAGACACGCAACTATTTACGTTCATAGTAATTTTAAATATCTCATTAGATAATAAAATAAATGAATCACAATTAAAACAAGTTAAATTTATGATATTTTTTATTCGAATGGACATCGTCGCGTGCCAATCGCAATTTTAAGTTGAAAATAACGATTTTATATTTATGTTAATATGGGTAACTGTACTTTGAGCATGTCATTAGTGTTTGTAACGTACGTCTAGAGTATAATATGTTTAAAAACCAATACTTTATGGTATTACCCTGAACTGGTTCTAATCTTAAGTGGGATAAGAATACGTTTGATTTAAATAATTCAGTTTAAGACATCACTATGTGCTTTATAGATGTTTTTTTAAATACCCGCATTGTAATTAGTATTTAGCATTAAACGCGGGTAGTTAAAAAAACTTGTGTTCTAAAGAGACTATTGAATTTTTATAAGATGCGTTCTGAAGTATCTTTACTTAAAAGAAAGAATAAAAACGAATCTATTTAAACATCGACTTATCGAGTGTCAAATTAATATCACGATATAAGTAAAGATTACTTTACAGACCATTTCAATGAAATAAAGCCACTTTATGAATAATAAACACGTACGCTAAATACAAACTTAACTTAACAAAAAAAAATAGGATATAATTTTCTAATATGATTTAGCTTGGTAAACCAAGCAGTTGTATGTTCAAAATCTTCAATTGCCTTCTAAGAAATTTAAAAAAAAGTTCTGCCTGATGATTTGATTTATTTATACCTATTATTTATTAGTTTTGTAATAAGGTTTCATTAGAAGCATGATCAAAGTCATGTAGAGAGCATCTGACTCTACAAAAACGGCCCATTTTAAATGCAGGATTCGTAACAAAAGTTATTTTTACAAAACGAATGCGGACCTCACCATTAGTATGTAACGATATACACCACAATTACCTACAACAGAGAAAACGGTGTCAACAAATTAGTATTGATTAATCAGTCTAGCAGAAGAGCACATAACATATATTAGAGTGGTACAACGATATTGGCTGATGTCCAAAGCGTGCGGCCGCTGAGTCAATATTCTTGGGCATGGTAATGTATGTTAACTGTACGAGTTGGACGCATGCGGATGGTATGGTAAACGACGGCTTGAGTATCATGCATTTTAATTACTGCTGTATCCTGAATCCATAGAAATTCACATATGTATTCTAGTAAACTTGACTATTACGAATAAAATAAAAGCTAACAAATGACCTAAACTTATGTTACAAGGCTCAAGAGTTTATTTGTTTCGTTGAATAGTCGAATCTCGTAAAGTTACTGATTCAAATTGAGTTGGATAGTAATAGGAGTAAGGTATATTGCAAAAAAGAGGTAAGATTATTCTTTAGACAACAAACGGTAGTGCTCTTTATATATTTTTTTTTATTTTGACAGCCTGCCAAAGTGACTCAGTATTTATACTGTTTGTGGATAGAATTTGATCATGATTTTACCAAGTGGTACTTACTACAAGCCAACCAGTTTGTTTTCCACCCCTTTATTTGTTTTAAAATACAATAACTTAGATTTCTTTGAAAAGGTCGTGTTGTAAATGGCTTCTCCTATTTAGAACTCACTATGAACTCAATTCCTTAATCTATCACACATTATTTCGTTAAATAATTAATATTTCTTAAGTATGTTTTTAATTTTTGATATCATAACGTCCGATAAAAGTTTAAGAGCTTAAAAATACTTATAAATTGAAGCCTTAACATACAAAGTATTATGTTTTGTAAGCTAGTTTAAACTTAACTTGGAACTTACAACAGATAATATCTAAGGATACCAGCAGTCGTTATATTCACAGTCAACTACTCATAAAATTAAAAATATCGAGATAGTCATCAACTGACATCGGCGGCGTTCGGCTATCTTCGTGCAAAATCGGTGACCACCGCCTATCTTCGTAAGGAATCGGCTTGCGATACAATAATACCTGATGTTTATGACACGATTTGATCTCTATAACATATTCTAGAATATTTTTCATGGTTACTGTTAAGGCATTAACAGATCATCGAATACGTGCGGAAAAACTACATATAGAAAGTGTGGTATTTAAGTTGTAACTTGTCACCGTACCACAACAACTGTGAGTCAATTTACATATTATGCAATAAATTAAATATTAACTCTCAGTTTTTCCATGTCTCTCGTATTTGTTAATTTATAACAATTTTTTTTGTTACCAGAAAAAAGTATTTCAAAATATTATTTGTAATATCAGTGAAAATTCTTTGAAAATGGAAAAAACCTACTGCCATATGATTGAAAATGGTTTCATGGTTACATTTATGATTGATTGGTACCAACTGGATCGTCTATACGGGGCTTTACCTATATAAATTCAAGATATAGAGAGATATCTATCGAAGGTAGTACTAAACGCGCACTGAACATGCATTTAATAGCACTGTGAAACTTAATGAGAAGGTAGGGACAGGACTATATAAATATTTTACAGCAAGGTGGCAAATAATAAGCGCAGAATAATTAAAATTAGGAACGATTTTTTTTTGTCATTTAATTTACTAGTATAGAATAACTAGTGTTTAATATGCCGTTATTTTATTAAAAAAAGAGTCAATAGATAACTTTAATCAATTCAATTTAGGAGATTCTCATGAAAATTTTAGGAAAACGTGCTAGTCGCACCTAATTCTCAAATCAGTGATTAATTAAGGTAATAGTTTATGACTAATATGTACCTTTCAATTATAAGATGTATGTACCACTAAAACTATTAAAAAGTCGTTTATATACATAGGTCCAGTTATTTTGAAGATTATCCCCACAAACGTACAAAATCAACTCACTTTGTAAACTGAACGTAGATACGAAGAGATATAAAGAAAACAAACAATAGCGATCATTACACAAATAACGGTTATGGAGCGAACACCATGCGCCATGGGTTTGGTGCCAGAAGTCTCAATTACGCCACATTCCCATAAGAAATGGTCGTGTGTTGGGATCGTGGCTTATTACACCATACCACCACGAATAGCTCCAAGCTACCATGGGATATGTTTCCCATATATTAAGGACTTGCCTAGAATTGTGTACCACCTTCCGGTTTAATAGCTAATGTTATTAGAATAATGTGTTTGTTTGTTACGAGGTCGACACTACAGGTATGTTTTTTGCTAGCTGTGACTCGTGGTTTTGCTCGCATGTAAATGTATAGTACTTATAAGAAGTTAAAGAATTAGTTTGTCTTGTTTAAATGTGCTTCTCATAAAAGTTAAGGTTTTGTAGATTTGAGTATTTAAACCAACAAAGAACCAAATAAAAGCTTTTTAATTTTACATACTGCTTAATTATTAGTATAGTATATAAATACTAGAAGTAGTAATAAATGTTTGTATGATCTGCAAATATTTGTTTTGGAGTTTGAGTGTTTTCTAAGTATTATATGTATGTATTTACAAAAAAAATAAAATAAAAATATCCTGTCAGTCAGTCTAGCTATCATAGTACAAGCTCTGCTTAGTTTGAAAGTAGATGGTGTTGTGTATTAAATGTCTAAAATATTTATTATTTATATAGACTTTGCAGAAATTACCTTGTGCGAAAATTCAATTTCTTACTTTTAATGCTCCGAAAGGGCACGGTGATCATGGTAACTATTGCACTAGTGGTGTTGTTTCTTATTTTAATATAAGAAAAAAATAGAAGTCTCATTCTGGTCAAGGCGACTCATATGAGCGTAGTTAACATTTTATGATATAGAGCATAAATTATATTAAACATAAGTCGACTAAAGCCATAGGCAAAATGTATCCTCTCCTCTCTCTTATTATTAAACTAAATGCAAAAGTAATTAAACCGCCATTCAAGCACAAACAGGAAACGTGAAGTAGCTTACTTTAACTTATGAGTTTATTCATATGTCTGTAAGTTTATGTAACTCAACAAAAGGTTGGAACATAAACATTAAAGTTCACAGAACTACTGAAAAGTTCAAACGGCGCGCGTTTATGTCTTTTATATGAAGATGTTTGTAGTACGACATAAAGTATTAAAGTAGCTTCCGGATGTCAAAGGTTCTATTCCTTCTACTAACTAGCACTGGATGAACAGATAGACTGATTATATTTCAAGATAAAACCTATAAAGATATAAGGAGCACAGATATGATACCTGTTTCTCTATGTGGAATGCGCGGGCGCAAAATGCAGGCGGTCACGTTATTAAATTTTATTTAGTTATTAAAAGTGTTTATGAGATATTTATTACTTTTTACTGGTAAATTTACATATGAATATATTAACTTATTTTTTAAGTAATTAGTTTTACGATAACTTTGAACACTGCCTGTAAGCTCCGAAACGGGAGACGCAATGTGTTGCGCGCGTCTCTTTGCTTGGAGGGGGTTTGAGTTTCTGTTTTCAATGATATGGTTACTTATTTATCAGGTGGCCTAAATCTGCAGGGGTTCTCAAAGACTTTCTTGTTAGGGTATCCCATGTCCTTTGCAATAGACTCATCTGTGACGTAACACCGAGTGGTCGATTCGAGTCCGATACGATGTTACCCCCATCGCTGGTGAATGGTGGCAATCAGTGGTGGCGATTATAGTGGTCAGGTGATAATGGTGATGGTGATAACCCTAGTAGCGATTTTCCACATGGAAAAAGCTTTCAAATAAGAGTTGGAGGTTCTCTCCTTCTTTACATGATTTACGTTTTGGAACCGACTAAGTCCAATTAACTCCCACTAATGACAATAAAAAGTATTTATAACAATAAAAAATAGAGTACGACGTTTTTGAACATATTATTAGTTAAATATAAATTTCTAGGCATATACAGTTTTAATGAAGGGTTCTTACATCAGCCGCCCACGTACACCCGCCCGCCCGATATCTCTTATTCATAAATAAAGCCTTCGACATCCTCATTACCAATTCTGTTACTTAATAAGCTTGTGTTAGCTCGCTTAAGTTAATTAAAATATGTTATCAACGTTTCTTTTAACACGATTTTGTTAGTGTACCACTAACTAACTGACAAATTTACTAACTATGGTACTATCTACATAAATTATCAAAGTTTATTTTAACTTACTTTTAATTATCATATCTATATAAAACGTATTACATGTGTGTATATACCAAATTATACCATACAATACCATTAGATATCTTTTGATATCAATATTATAATTTGGTATCTGGTATCTGGTATTAAAAGATATCAATACTATAATTTGGTATCTGGTATCTGGTATTAAAAGATATCAATATTATAATTTAGTATCTTAGTAGATAATGGAGTCAAAGGGCCTTAAATTCTTCGTGTAACTGATTGACTTATATAATTTATTTGTAAAATTCCAACAGATAGGATTCAGAAATGGTCTGGTAGTTATTTTGTGTGTATAGAAATCGTCATAGTTACTAATCTTAAATTTTTACTACAATTATTTAAAATTTTTGTGATTTTATTACTGTTTAAGTTTAAATTGAAATTAATTCTTGTAATTAGTACTTGTTTATTATTATTATTATTATTTATGGATTGCTCGGTCAAGTGGAGAGGGATGGATGATAGAAATCCCATGAAATAAAATTATAGAGCAAACGTGTGGAAGTGTTGGCTAAGGTCGTCCACGGTGAACATTTATTGACCTATATGATGTTCTGAAGAAGGGTTATATGAATAGCACCAGGAACCTATAAACATGCGCGCAGCGATGGAGGAATAGGATGTCATGTCCCTCCGACACAAAGGGAGGCTTTTCCGACCAGGCGAGTTGATCATGTTTGGCGGACCACGGTCCAACAGTTGATGTTGGGATTTTGTGTATATGCTAATCGACACGAGAATTTCTATATTGCGATTCAGGATTAGTAGTTGCTCCGTAACCCCTTACTCCGTAGTTTGATGTGTCCTTAATGTGTCTGGCGTTAATGACGAAGGAAAAATTACTACGGTCCTGGGCCATCAGGACGTAGTAACTAAAGATCAATTGTCTCTGCTGACTCCTCTGGAAAAGTGGTTGATCTTATGTTATGTCATTATTATTTGAAATTTAATAATGGTGTGCATCAGTAAAATCGAAGAAAATAATATTATTTAAGATTCTGACTGTTAGGCTGAATATCATGAGTTTGATTCACACCCAGGAAAAACATCTCAATTATAATAGCATTTTTTTTTCTGTATTTGGCTGTAATTTATTGTAATGAATTTTTATCAATATGCCTAGTTTGAGTTTAAATGGTTATTATTATTACTTCTATTGTCTATTTAACCTGTACAAAATATAAAATGATGGACCGACGACTTGAAGAAGGTGGCTGATAGCGCATGGATGCGAATTGCCCAGGACCGGGATGGTTGGTGTTTCTTGGGGAAGACCATCGTTCAGCAGTGGACGGCGATAGGTTGATTGAGAGAAGTATAAAATGAAATTGCTTTGTTTTTTGTGCGTTTAAATTTTCCAAAGTTTCTAACGGATTTAAATGCAGTTTTCATCATCATTTATTTCTGTCTAGGTTTCGTATATACCGTCGATTTTTCGTAAAAAGACAGATATTTTTAATACTTTATTGGTAACAACTGACGAAACTTACAAAAAAGTCTGCGACTGTATATACTCGTATCTCTATTCTACGGATAGCTCACAGTACCTCTTTTTATATTTTAAGATTTAATTAACATGAAGGTTATACTTTCTAAGCAATTTTGAAAATTATAACAATTTTGAATCTGTACTGCTCTCTGCTACTCTCTAAAATTAAGTTTCTCTACTGTGCTAAAAGTTGTGGGTTCAAACCCTACATGGCACAAAACTTTCTGTGATTCACAGATTGTTGTTCTTTGCTTCCAATTCTTGTATGTTTGTAAAATTGTTTAAGAAAAATCTTTATCCAATTGAACACGTTAGACATGTTGTGAACTTAATGTAGATCAAAATTACCTTTCACAGCATAGAATTGAAATGTATTTCTTAGAAAATATCAAAGTATTAAAATGTATGGACAGGGCGGCCAATACCGCGCCGATTGCAACTGTGCGAAGCCGAGGCGAGTCGCTAGTGTAAAATAATTTATTTTATACTTAAGTCCATTATTTACTAAATTTGACATAAATACAATTTGAAAGTCAGCCTCGACCCGCTATTGATTATGAAAACGCAATGTATAACATATTGCTTTCAATTGATAATCTGCAGCGATAGGCATCACTGCGAGGGTAAACAATAGGATATGACTTTATGTGGGCTGAAGCTGCGTGGCTGCGTGGGCAACGTGGGCAACGGGTGTTGTGTCTCTTTTCGCAACATCTCTCTTGCTCTGTCTAACAGTCACTGATGAATGATAGATGTAGATTGGATTTTATGAAATCTTTTAGTAATTAAAATGCTATTATTACATATTTAGTTGAAGGTTACAAAGCTTGCGCAATAGTTAAAAGTATTATGGTAAATTAATTGCAGGTTCGATTACAAAATTTTATTTACAGATGATTATTTTTAGTCTTAATAGAAGTACGTGAAAATAACGTAGTTAAAAATAGATAGTAAATTGGCTCAACTAACAGTTAGCTTCACAATCGACAAACCTTTCTATTGAAAAATCAACTATATTTTTAAGAAAATCTCTATATTTCTGGTTACATATTCTTCAGTATTCTTATTAAAAGCGTGTATTTTAAAATGGGATTCACGACTTCAATGCACAGTGCATTGCATGCCAGAAACCTCACCCGATACTATTCAGTGGACAGTCCAACATTATGCTACTGTCATTTTTCCTTTTCTTTTTGTCAATACGTAAATAATTTAACAGTACTTTGTAAATATAACAAGATTAATATTAATTTATCTATGAAATGATAATTACTGTCATCACTATTATAAATTCACCAAAGGTGTTCTTAGCGAATCGTCCGCCGTTCAATTTAAATAGTTCATAAGTTACTTATATCATTTGTGAAATAATATCTGTATTTCAGGATCATAGGTCAATTTACAAAAATGACAATGCTAGATCGTGATAAGGACAGATATATAATCTGATGCAAGTTAGAAGAAGATAGCGATACGGTCGTGCCAAATGCTCGAGGCGCCGCACTATCTAGCAGAGATGATATTAGCAATCATATTTTGCGGGTAGTTTTACACCAACAATTTAAATTTTCTCAATGTGAACTCTATTCCGTACAGAATAAAGTTGATAACATTTTTAAAGATTTTCGACAGTGGAAAAATAAACCTTGCAAATTGCATGAAGTATTCAGATGCATGACTTTATTATGTGTTGAACAAAATGAGGTTATTAAGGCCCATTGCGATGGGTTATAAGTTAAGGCTTTTAGAGATTGATGGAAACTGCTAACATGTTGACTGAATACTGATATCAGAACAAGTTTAAGGCGTCACTTATGCACAAGAAACAGCTGTTCATATTTTTTTCTCTTATATGCTTTATGTATGTATACATTATATAGTCAACCTTATCGCTTATTTCTGTTAAGGTTTATTACTATCTTTGTTGTTAATCAATTTAAATCTCTGTGTGATCTTTAGTCCATTTGTCTTTTATTTGCAGAAAATCACGTTAACATTCCAAGCCAAGCAGTTAGTATATGCAACTGCCGATTAAGAGTCTCGGGTTCGATTCTCGGGTGGAGCCAAAAGGTGGTGTTGAGTTTGCCTCACGAGAAATTATTAAAGACAACGCAGAGTGAGGACGTTGACGGTGTTTAACACTTGTGCCTCGAACATATGTCATGAATATCTATAGCAATCATTATTAAGAAGGTAATGTCCTCAAAATATACTGACAAGCAGTTTAACCTTCGAATTCAGATAACCCTCAGGGTAGTGGAGATTCAATGATAATCAGGTAGGTCAGGTAAAATCAGTTGAACTAGTAGTCGAACTTAAAATAGTCTTTAGTTTTATAAAGGCTGCATGGATGGTCTAGTGGTTTAAGCACCACGCTGCTCTCTACTGCGCTGAGTGTTGTAGGTTCAAACTCCACGAGGGACAACACTTTGTGTGATCCACAAACTGTTGTTCTGACTCTGAGTGTTCTTTGCGTCCGTTTCTTGTATGTTTGTAAAGTCCCCCACGACAGAAGATTTATTCCTAGTGCGGGCATTGTCTTCTTAAATACAAAAAAAAAATCTATGTAGTGCAACAATTTAAATAAAAAAAATGTAATATCTAATATATAAAATTCTCGTGTCACAGTTTTCGTTGCCATACTCCTCCGAAACGGCTTGACCGATTTTGATGAAATTTTTTGTGCTTATCCGTCTATTTATCTATTTTTCATCCCCCTAAATGTTAGGGGTAGCACAGCCCTAATTTTTTTTTTTTATTTTTTAGACAAAATTTTTAATTTCTATTTTTTTATGATACAACATACAAAAATACCTACAATCCTCAATTTTCACCCTTCTACGATCAACCCTTATTTTTTAATAGCCATTTTAGTAAAAATGGCAAAACAACGTTTGCCGGGTCAGCTAGTTTAATACATATATAAGTAAGTAAGTAAGTAAGTAAAGAAACCGAATCTACAACTTGATATTTTGAAGGAGGGTTAGGTGATCATTTAAACCACATCGTCTTCATAATGAAAACATTCAAATATTTGAACGTTAGTAAAATCAAATTAATAATAAGATTTAATGAAAGATTAAGTCATAAATAATATTAATAACTAGTATAATAATTAAAGTCAGAGCGTTTTAAACAAATTGTAGATTATATTAATAGTGGCCGGTGCTACAATTTCGTTAACTTGTAATTAAAAGTTACTTTGTAGTCGACCGACAGAGACGTTAATGTCTGCTTAATGTTAAAATACCATCAAACAAAGTAGAATAGACAAACGTAGCTTTAATAGACAATTTGATATCTTTATTCTCTCTGTATTTACTTAAGATTCTAAGTTAAATACATAGTTTTAGTATTAAATATATATGTTATGCGAGTTAATACTCAGAAATACAGTCATACATACAATTATTATAAAATAAATCATTTTACCCTTAAATATACTGGGAGTGCCTGATTTTTAAATGGACTGTATTACATGAAATTTGAATGAAAAATTTTAAAAACATGAATTACAAATTAAATGCTTGTTTTGTAAACTACATTTACTTAATCTGTTTTTATATAAATTGCAAAATATAGAAGTGAGATATATAAGGTGAGATATATAAAGAGAGATGATATAAATGTTTAATAATAAGTTTTTTATTACCACAGGAAGGTATGTTTTACAATGTCAATTGTAACGTCAACATTTTGGCAACCCTGTTGACATTGTCATTGTGACACGAATGACAATTAATTACTTTATGGCACCATACAAGTCAATACGGCCACTTCCACCATTTAAGTTACAACTAAACATACATACGTACAATATCAAGTATGCAGTTGTTTATAATGTTTCAAAGATATTAAATTACAAACCGCCGCGGGTCAAAAGTGATTGTATACAATTACAACTTGATTACAGTTTAACCTTTTGTTAATTACGGGAGCGGTGTAACCGGACGATTTTGTTACAACAAATTTTTATTTTTAATAAGCGTGCGAATGTTTTTAGATTCCATGTAATTATAAAAGGAACAGGGGGTTAACGAATCATAAATCGAATAAGAGATCGGATGACGCAACAGGAATCGAATATTGATGTTCGGTACGTGTCGACATCGCTTCACACCTTGTTGTACCGCAATAAAACCATATCGATTCTCAACCGTTAAGTATCAGACAATCGATAAAAAACAACTTGCTACAAATTCCCTGATGCGTCGCTCAATATTTCATTTAAAAAAAGAACACTGGCCGAGCACGGCGCGAACGTAAAACAATTGAAGCATAATTCTATCGGCGTCTATGGCGACCCGACTGACCCCGAGCGCGGCCGACGCTCGCCCGAGAATAGTCGAGTGAATCCCGCCCACCCCTATTTGGTACTGCTCAGCTAATAACTGTTTTAAGACCGAGTTTAAGTTTGTTTCCATAGTTATTAAGAACAATAACATAATCAAAACCATAATTTTAAAGTAAGGTCCAAATATACTTGATATTTAAATTTATTCTTTACCTAACAGCTTTATTAAAAAAAAATCCCATATTTTGCAAACGCACAAGTTCAGCATCGTACCTGTAACAAAATAAAACATTATTATATGAAATTACAAAGCATTTTTTATTGTAGGTAGATATTGGTAAGGAGGCTTATTCTAACAACCTCGCTCCCACAAAGTTATGAAAAAAATTGACATTCGACATAATTGCTGAAGCATGATAATATTTTTCAGGTATATTACTTTCAATCTCTAAATGTGGTACTTTCTACAGAAAACAATAGAAAAGTACCCGTTCCTAAAACGTCCGTCACAAATTATATTAATCCTATTCAACCCTCAAATAGATGGTGCGGTTTACACAAACAATGACAAATGTTTCGCTTTATTATCGTTTTCAAAAAAATCTGACAGATTTACGACTTACTACCTTTTTCTTTTGAAGTAGCAATAACATGGATTACAACGGGACTGCTTATTTTTCTACTCGATTTTTTTTACCGTCATAACGGTTTCATTTACAAAAAATAGCAAAATTATTGGATCCAAATATCTATTGTTTTTTTAATGGTATGTTTAAACTTTTCGAAGTATTTCAATTACAATAAGTTTTATTTACTCAGTGACCCATTAAAAAGTTGAGAAATATAGTGTAACACATTCTAAGTAACATTCAAATTGTTAAATAACTAGTTACTTAGAGTTCACCAAAAAAAAAGAAAGATTATTATTGAGAAAAAACTAAATCAAACCGCATTTGTTAAAAAACACAAAACTAATCGTACAATATGTACGTACAAACCATAACAACAGCGCGATCGCTTTGGACACCCACACTACGCTATTACCAAGGCTCTAACATCTTAAGTGCTGTGTTAATACACACTCACAATGCACGAGCGCATTCAAATACGGTTAGCACAAAAATCATAGTACAAAAGATGTTTCCGAGTTATGGGCCTGTTAATAGACTAGACGTGTGGTGGCATGTCCTCGCTCTAATGGGTGGTATTGAAAGTAACGAAATATGTGTGGTGTATTTTGATTTCAGGGTTGACTCATATACATGAATTAGTTCGAATGTGTACCGTGGGCATCTCCTTTTATGTCCATATAATGTAGGTTTTATTTTTGAACCTGTTTAACAATAACTACAGGTATGACTAACTTAGAAAATGTAACATTGAATGGTATGAAGTTACGTTCATAAATGTCTTAGACATTTACAAATATAATTATTAGCGCAAACATTTAGAAACATTTGTAAACAATTACAAACATTTATAAACACAATAATTATTATTATTAATTGATTAACGCAACCACCTAATAGGTATTATATAATTTTGGATTGCTAGACATCTCCACGGGGCTGTACGGGTCGTGGTTCCTGGTCGATTTACTCGAAGGTGTTTGCCTCCGCCGGGAATGGGCCAGGTACTACAGAAGACTCAGGCACCGGAGATCATTAAACGATCTCGATGTTGTTCTATGTAATATAAATTATGATATCATGTGTTTCATTCCTTCAGTTATTAATAGGAAACGTGGTCTATAAATGTGGCAGAATAATTTCGCTAACTTAAAATCTAAACAATTTATAATGTACTTATTCAAGTAATATAGTCACTGTTGGTCTGTTGACGATAATGATCTCACAAACAGAGTGTAGCGAAAGTCGTCGAGTTTCCAAATTAGCACGTTCAAATGACGAACGGATTGATAGGGGACGAATTAGCAGCTTTTGTTATACACACGCACGAGCGGGTTAATAGGGACACCATGTTTTAGGAAAATTTAATACTGTCATATATATATTATAATCATTTTT
Organism: Hypercompe scribonia; assembly: GCA_949316085.1. Taxonomy (NCBI): domain Eukaryota; kingdom Metazoa; phylum Arthropoda; class Insecta; order Lepidoptera; family Erebidae; genus Hypercompe; species Hypercompe scribonia. The sequence goes on from OX438983.1 coordinate 1,535,481, forward strand.
GAACGAAAACGAAAATAAGTAAATGAACTTTAAAATTCGAATGGTATTTAAGCAATTTCAATGAACTTCCATTGATAGAGCGATCCACGATGATGATCCATATTCATGACTAGATATTATAACTCAAACTTTTACACGTGTTGTTTGACCTATCCGTCTGCATGAATAATAAAAGTATGAATATTTTTAATGACACTAAGGTTTTTTGTTTGCTATAATCAAGGTGACGCCAAAGGATATAAATGTATCGGTCAAAAATAACACTGTGTAGTAATCAAAAATATTGATAAGTAATAATTATGCAAATGTAATTACAAGTTTTAATTTTTTTGTGGTTGTTTTTTTGTCAACGATTATGAATGATTATGAAAAAGGTTATGTTCTTACATGTTTAGAACTTTTTTACCTAAAATGTGGTTCCGTTTTCTTTAGTATACTGCATTCGTTATGTTTCTTGTTATATAATTTGTAGCATTATTGTTTAATTTCATTCCCAGACTCTTTAACTACGCTGACTAATGGCATGAATCCGAGTTTCTTTTCGTTAAGTACCAACCCTATTTAATCTTTGAAGCTCTAGGACTTTCTCCCTTATTGTATAAATGTTTGCCGGTCAAACTTAACTTAACCAAGCTGGACCCCTTGTAATGTATAGTTTGGATGACGGAGAGAAAGGCGTCCTGTCTCCATCTGTCTATAATTTGCCCACAGAAACAATGCGAAAATAGATTCTGAATCATTGAGAACTAACGTCTTATTCGCGTTTCTACTTGTGATTCTACAAGCTACTGAAACAGATGGCTTAGGTTAAATTCATTTTACGAAGAAGGGAAGTGTATAGTTAGTGATTAGTTTAGGGAAATTCCTCGAGGTCATTTCCTTGACTTTGGTTTACGATGATAATAATTAATGTAGCAAAGTCCTATGTATGTTTATTGTCTGTCAGTAAAAAAATACTATTATATAAATATTTTCTGTATAAATTCGCTTATTTTCAGGCTGATGCATATAATGTCATAGATCTTGTGTCGTTATTACACAGTGTATTATTGTTTGAGGGATGTCCCTATTGAAACAACAAATCATTTCAGCTTCTATTGATGACGCAAGTAGTCAGACATATTGGTTACTAGTTAAACTAACGTATTAAAGTGTAGTAGCTATAACCTGGATGGCAAAAGTCAAGTCAGAGTGTTCTTTATCGTGGAGAAAGAAAGACAAAGATCTATTTCTATCTCGCTTTCTCTTCAAAAATCGCTTTGGCTAGTCACCTTTTATGATAGAGGTGCTCTAGTGTTCCTGTCATAAAAGCTGTCTACTCTCTATATCTCTGCCTGAATGAACGTTTTACAATGGCCAGAAAAAAGTTGATATCATAATTTTAATTTGTAAATTTTCAATGGGTTGTATACTCGCAAATGGAAGAACCGATTTGAGTGTAGGTTTCTCGAATAATAGATAACATAATCGAGAGTATGCCGTAATTGTAGATACACAATTACTATAAATCAATACAAAATTGTTCAGGTATTGGAAGATGATTGACCTTTTTCTAAACATGGGTGGCCTTTTTGTAGAATTTCATACTTGTGCCAATTTACTAGGTAGTAGAGCCAAGCTGATTTCAGCACGAATGGGCCGGCTCGACCGGGGCAGTACTACCCTCCCACAGAAGACCAAACTAAAGCGCCAGCATCCGTGTTGTCGTGTTTTGTTGGTGAGTGTGAGACCGGAGGCCCATTGATGCAGGGGTGACAGTTATCGTGGTAACTGTGTAAGCCTTACACTGTCACGATGATTACATCCCCAAGCAGGGTGTGAAAAAGTATCTCACAAGGCCGCCATAGTGTGGGTCACAATACTGCATTGTCTGCATTTGCAATGAGTATAGTGACCACAACTCTTGGATTCTATTCGTTCTTTCCATCAGGCAGAGTAGAGTCACTTTGGCAGGCTCTTAATACAGAAAAAACAAATTACTAATACTCTTAAGAAACGTTAAATAATTTCAAGTGTCTGTTTATACTAATATTTTTCAGTATATTTTGTCCATGTTCTTTATAAAGCGTGGTTGACGTACATACCATTTAGCGGTCTATATTACAAGGTGTTCCGACATTCGTTTAGCACTTATACGCACTCATGAAAGTAAACTGAGTTGCTTCCGTGTTTGTTAAGTAATTCGGGCTAAGTTTTATTTAAATAAATATTAAACATTCGAAAAGAAATTCACTTTTTTCAAAGGTATTTGTTTGGAAATGACGTTTTAGTATAAATAGATTAGGCGAGCATAAATATTTAAACGAATAAAACTTCTGTCTGTAATGAAATAAGCATATGTCCCGCTTACATTTCAAGATTTGTGAGATCTTGAGAGAATACTTTTCGCACCATATCCTCTGTAAGGGGACGAAGTATGTGTGTGGGGGTCCCGGCGAACTGGTCTACCCACTAAGCCCCGCGGTGGCCTACGTCGGCAGTCGGGAAGAGCTCCAGGAACGCATTAGCGGCTGCTGGAGTCCTCCCTGCCATACACCACGATTAAAATCATTGAGATCATTTAACCTAGCTTCTTATTCCTTTGAAATTAGGAATTAATCAAGTTAATCTCTGTTTTTATCTGAATTACCTGTCTATTAAAAAAAAAATATTCAATTTATCTTAAATTTCTTCTGAATGCTTTAGGAATAGGTTGTTTCATGAATTAATATTCTAGATTTTTCATATTTACAAGTAGTATACAAAAAGCATACAAACATTACAACCAAAATTAATAATTTTGGAGCACATATGGTGGCCGCGCGTTTAATTCTTTTAAATTGCTGGTATCCAAGGTCACTTGCTGGCAACCTGTCTATCATTTGTATAAAATTGTAAAGAAAAACAAAGAAACAAACCCACATTCACACATATAATAGTTAGTTAGTATTGTACTGTAAAAAATACTTTCGTATTTTACAACACACGGATACTGCGTTTATATAACAATGTTACTTTTATCACTGAACATTAATCTTGAGTGACCTTTAGTGTGAAGTATTCGATTAGTGGACGATATGTAATGATTCGATATCGTAACAATCGAGTGTGTGTTTGTTTAACAGATTGTGGGCGGAGTACGAATGTTGTTGTGAACATCGTGGTATCTGATGAGTTCGTGTTTTAAATCTAGCACACCAATGTAGATATACTATCAGTTTATTACGTGTTATGTATAAATATTGCAGAGATAGAAAAAAGATGTCTGTCCGTGGGAGAGCTATGCTTCGGCATAAATGATTGCACGGATGGTGTAGTGATTTAAGCGATCGCCACACCACTTTCTACTACACTGAGTGTTGTGGGTTCAAACCCCCCTTGGGACAATATAATCCACAAACTGTTGTTCTGAGTCTGAGTACTCATTCTTTGTACCCATTTCTAGTGTGTTTGTAAAGTCGTCCGTCGTTGAATATATTCCTTATGTGGGTGTAGTCTTAATCAGGGTAATAGAGTTTGACCTCACCTTGCACTGACTCTGAGAGAAGAGATTTAAAGGGCTGTAAAGTTTTTGAGAGTTTTGATTTGCAGATCAGGAGACACATCGGTTTGTTTGCCACCTCTATCGTAAAAAAGAAGAGGGAAAGGGACAAATTTGTTTGGTAACACAAATGACAAGTTCTTAGGTATGAGTTCATTAGATGAATTTGTGAAAAAATGACTTTTATTTTCTGTTTACATATCGCGAAAATGTAATATATTTATAAGTATTATAAAAAGATCTTCACAATGAGGATGTAAGTTGGGTATTGTTGGACAGGATACTGTATAAACATAAATGAATTATCATTAAAAAAATCGTATGTAAATAGTAAGTATGTGTACATAGCGTTCTTGTGAAATGTAGATCAAACAAGCACACAGGTTATGTTTAACCATTTCTATGTCATGTTTTAGAGTTATTAAAAGAAATTGGAATTTGTTTGATACGCTTTCACGTCTAAACTATTAAACTAATTTTAAAAAGTCATCACTTAACGACAGAAAGTTATCAGCGAGTAACATAGGAAGCTGTTTATAGTATTTAACACGATAATCAATATACACACCGCGGAGTCGCGGGCAATAGCTAGTAGGTATATAAAGGAATGTTTTCTATGAAAGTTTTCAATGCAAAAAGACCAATATTAGCAAAAATATTCCACATAATCCACGCAGAATCCAAGATATAGGCTTCATGGTCTATGTCGTGGGAATCTCAGAAAGCGATTGACGCGCTTCGTTATGTAGAACGATTCGTAATTGCATTGTATGGACAGCAGAACAGGTAGCTTAACTACAATTTCGAGATTTAGATGGGAATTGTTTGAAACGTTAATGGAATAAATATTATGAAGATTGTAAGTTAAGATGTATTATTATTATTATTACCGCTTACCTTTAATATACAGTGTCCGTGTGGTGACGGATTAAGAATACATAGTGTTACCACCCCTATTCATCCTGTGGGTGTCGTAAGAGTCGACTAAGGAACCAAGTATACAAGCCCTATTCCAATCCGTCTGGCCAGCGTGGTATAGTAGGCCAAAACCTCCTTGCTAAGGAGAGGCCTATGTCCAGCAGTGGACTGTTAAAGGCTGTTGATGATTAATATACAGTTTTAAGAATTGATATGAAATTGCCGTTTATAACTACTATGTACTTTTAAATTTTATTATCAAGTCTACTTTAAAGATTGTCATTGATTTGAATTTACAAGGTTTTGAGGTTAGTTTCACATTATCTATAACACTTAAAATGACATTAATCTTGTTTTCATCTGAATCTAAACATAATTTACCATAAAAGAGATATATCGTATATATCCCGTTTTTACTACTATTGCTAGTAGTAGTAAGTAGAAACTTGTTTGTAGTAAAAACGGGAAATATGCCGGGATATATCCCATGGTATATATACCATTAATCTGTTGCTTAAATATTATGAATTCAAATTTCTAAAATAACGGCAACACCTGTTAATGAGTATCATATTATATATTTTTAAACAAAATGAATAGTTCCGAAACAAAATAAAATAGGTCTATCATATCTAAAATTTTTAGAGATCGATTACCTGACAATGAAGCATAAAATCCATGACATTTATAAACATAGTATCGATTTTGTAATCGATTACGTATACAAACATCCATAAATTGATTCGGATCGAATTCACGCGGCAATCAACAAAACCCACAAAAATTATGGAACCAAAACAATTATTGGACATGATTTAATTATTCCACGTTGGTCGTTTATGCTGTCGGTACACGCGATCGTTTTGATATGGAATCATCACGCCATGTTGTGAAGGGTTAAATCGTTCAGATTAATGGTTTTGCTGATATTGTTATAAATCGATTTTTAGTTTATATGTATGGTTCAATAACTTAGTTATGAAAATATTTTGCATACTAATTTTTTTTGCATCAAAAATTAATTTCATTTCAATCACAGTTACTGTTACTCTAAAGATGATTATTCTAGCAATGGACTATTATGACATCCTCCTAGGCGATTTCGGTAACGGCAGTCAGTCTCAACGGACATCGTCAAATAGCGCACGAGATGTTACATTACATAAGTGTGTGCGTAAACATAGGTGCACTCTCTGTTCCCTGACTTTTACAATCCGATGAAACAGCAATACGACCGACAAGAGATCAGACGCAGGACCGACAGTTCTACGTGCTTTTCAAGCCTCAGCTGCCAAACTCCGAGCATTTCTATATTCAAAAAAATTCAATCACACTTTTTTTGACCAGACCTGGAAATCGAATACGAGACCTCATGATTAACGGCTATCGCATACGCTAATCGCTAGACTATTGAGGCATATATCATTTGTATACTTATTATATAATAGAATTCCTTTTTTACCCTTCTACCCGCCTACCCTCCCCGGTGGGCTCATACATAAGTAAGTCTAAAATTACTTTAAATCCGTTTCTGCTTACCCCTTCAGTATAAAGACGTGACCAACCTTCAGCTGTACAACATCATTGTCGAACTAACTCTAATGAGTCTAATAACTTAAAGGCAGTTGCACACTAAATACACATTACTGATGTTAATACAAACAGGTGCTAGTGTGTACCAATTATGTGAGTGTTCAGTTAGAGGCTACTTAGCGGGTGTTTGTGGAGGATTAGGAGGAGTAGGGGTGGTAATGGATATATCATAGTACTGGATTTTACAGGTGTATTTATGAAAAAAACTAGTTGAGTCCAGTATAGATGTTGAACTGTTGTAGTGTGGAAGGTCTATACAATGACAGTTCTTGTTATACTGGTTAATAATGAGATACAAATAGTTAAAATTTAATGAATTAGGGTCGGAATTCGAACAACAGAGATCTTCATTTAGGATTGAATATTTCTTATTGTCTATATCCTATTAATAAGTGGAGAATTTTCTTGGTGGCCGTTATACGAGAAGTCTTTAAATCAAATATTTTAATGTCCATTGCTCTTTTACTATGTACTTATACTTTCTTAATGTTAACACAAAAAGACACATATACGATACAAATCTTTATTTTCTATAGAGATAAGCAACTAAAAATTTAAACCCTCACTAATTATTACGACCAATCACGTTTCCCGTACTGTTCATTAGACCTCATTACCACTTGTGGCCACCAATGAATCAATACAACAATACACCATTTTATTTTACACCTAACATTTCAATTGCCAAACAAATTCCAACCTTAACTTCCATGCAACAAGAGTTATCAGTATTGAGACTAAGTGTAAAACTAAAATTGTTTTACTAGTTAACCGTTAAAATGTCGAAATAACTCCGTATTTAATTCCTTAAGCTTAACCCGTGATTTTAATAAATATATCCTGTACTTTATAATCATGAGAATAAAGTTCAATTTTAAATGAGTTTTCGTAGGATAAATATGGGTAAATGTGTGAAGTGATGTTTGTATTACCGACAGATAAATCCGTGATTAAGTTTGTCCATTGGAATGAATATGGTGTGATATTGTTTCGAGGTTAGAGGATTGTTTTGAAATGTTTTGGGTTTAAATTAGTACCATGAGCTGTGTTTATGGTGTTAATTATGTAGTTATATATGTACATTAAGAGTTATCGGTGTCTTGATCATGTACTACGAGAAAAGTGTTGATATTAACTTAAAAAAATGTCATCGACTTCAATGTACCTATATTATGTTGAATTTTATTAAACTGTGTTCATCATTTCTTCATTTTCGTACTTAGGGGAGGAATTCACCCTAATAAATTATTTTTAACCAACTTCAAAAACGGAGGAGCTTCTATGTTGCACTGTACGTTTTTTTCCCCAATTGATTTAACCTGAAATCCATTAAGGATTCACTTAAATATTGATGATGAAAAATGATATTTTCTAAATAGACATTGAACCTGTGAACGTTCCATATGTTGTTGCATTTCTTTTTTTTTAATCATTTATTTATTTATTTCTCTATTACGTCACCTTTACTATCACTACACGTAAGCCTAACGCGATAGAATGACTAATATTTAATACTTATATTATTACATCTATTACTTAAAAATGCACAAACAAAAGAATGAGATGAAATGAAAATAAAGAAAATTCAATAAAAATACTAATACATCTTAACAATCTCCCGCACATTAAAACACACACACATGCATTAAAACATTCACACTCTTTTAAGTCTTATCATCATTATCATCATCATCAACAGCAGCTTTAACAGTCCACTGCTGGACATAGGTCTCTTCTTAGCAAGGAAGTTTTGGCGTATTATACCACGCTGGCCAGACGGGTTGGAATAGGGTTTGTTTCAAGTTTTCCTTCTCCTTGTAATGATGTTGTCTTGTATACTTGGTCCCTTAGTCACCCTTTACGACACCTACGGGATGAATAGGGGTGGTAACACTATGTATTAAGTCTTATAACAAATTATAATTATAACACACTCTGCAGGTACACTCCATTGACACGACAAAAATGAAAGTTTCTCGGTGATTTTTATTAAGGCTAAGAATAATTCGGGTAAGAAGTGCTGTCCCGCTATTTAAGATGTTAACTAAACTTGTAAGCTAAGCGGCGTGGGGATATCATCATCAACCGGAAGACGTCTACTGCTGAACATAGGCCTCCCCCCTAGAACGCCACGCCGTACGAATGGACGCCAACTGCATCCATCGGCTCGGACTCGGACTATGTCGTCGGTCCATCTACTGGAGGGCCTTTTTTTTTTTTTTTTTGTTGTCGGGGTGGAAAATCCCTTCGGATCTCCGACTCCTTGGGGACGCAGGAGCCAGGAGTATGTGGTGTTTCCACTAAAAACCACCCCGGCGGCCGGTCTCAGGCGTCCTTCTCTGAAGGGGACCCGGACCATGTTATTTCAGGTCCCCTCCAGAATCAACGCCGCGCCTAGTCAGACCCTATCCTGGGGACGCCATAAAGGCAACCCCACCTATCAGTCCGGTTGTTATAATTTGTTGCGACCCGATCGCATTTTTGCTACCAGGCCGAAACAAATCATTCCATCGCAGACCGCAGCAACTAATCCGCCACCAGAGGACCCCACTCTCTGGCGACTCGCGGTCCCCTCGGCGGCTCATAACGCCGCCGGCGTCTTCTTCGTTCGGGATCGGCCCTCTCTCGATCCCGTTCAGCGGTCTCTTTCTGGAGCATAACAGTTTCGCAGAAAGAGACCACTGCGGCCCAGCTTTCCTCACCCGCCAGCATGGCAGCAACGATTGCTGGCGGCGATAGGTCTCGTCCTATTTTATCGACTAGGGCTCCGCGTTCAGATGCCCACGCGGGGCAGTCTTCCAGCGTATGCTGGGCGGAGTCCCAGTCGGCTGCGCAGTGGTGACAGTGTGCCGTCTCCTCGCGTCCGATCTTATTCAGATACTCACCGAAGCAACCATGCCCGGTGAGTATCTGCGTCAGTCGGTAGGTGACGCGACCTCCCTCCCTACCTACCCAAGCTTCGAGGTTGGGCAGAACGGCACCGACAGCGCGTTGGCGCGCATTTTGTGGCTGTTCTAGCCGCGCGCGCCATTGTGTCAATGCCTGTCGGTGGGCGCTCTGCCGCATTTCGAGCTCGTCCTGGTCTTCCCCACTCTCATCCCGGCGGATAGCGCGAATACGGTCATAGATCCTCGCGTCCATATCGGCCAGGATATCAAAGGGCAGAAAACGTGCCAGGACTGTTGCCGCCTCAGACGAGATGGTGCGGTATCCTCGTACGATCCGAATGGCCGCTACCCGCTGCGCTCGATTGAGCTTAGCTCTGCAGCGGGAGGAGGCCGATATGCGCTTGGCCCATATCGGCGCTCCGTAGAGAGCCATGGATCGTAGCACCGCACAGTAGAGGCGGCGCACTTCTTCTCGCGGGCCCCCTATGTTAGGCAACAGCCTTTGTAGGGAGCCCGCCACCCCCCGAACTCGTGGGATCATCCGCTCGAAATGCTCCTCGAAGCTCCAGCGACTGTCCAAGGTTAGGCCGAGGTACTTAATGTGTCGACCGACCTCGACCTCCGCTCCTTCCACTCTTATAAACGAGCTGGTAGGAACGACACCTCCGCGTTTCCTGTGGAACCACAGGGCTTCCGTCTTATGAGGTGCAACCCGTAGACCCAAATCGCTGATCTTTTGGACGACACAGGTCACCCCTAACTCGGTGAGCTCCAGGACTTCTTGGAAGCCATACCCCCTAGCTAGTACTAGAGTGTCGTCCGCGTAGCAGACGACACTCACTCCAAGGGGTAGACTGGTCCTCAGGACCGCATCATACGCGAGGTTCCACAAAAGGGGTCCTAAGACCGACCCCTGGGGAACCCCACATGTGACCTCCCTTTGAAGTACTTCACCGTCCCGACCTACATAGGATATGGACCTATCGCGAAGATAGGCCCCGATGATGTGCTGCAAGTAGAGGGGCAATTGGTGATATACCAGTGCCTCTCTAATTACCCACCACGGCAGGGAGTTAAAGGCGTTGACTATATCAAGACTGACGGCCAACGTCACTCCCCCCCGACAGACAACCTCTTCCGATAAGGAGCGGACGCGGTCGATCGCGTCGAGCGTTGAACGTCCCTCTCGAAAGCCAAATTGGTTGTCTGATAAGTCAGGGCCCACTAGCGACAGGTGTCGGCTGATACGGGCGGCGATAACTCTTTCAAAGAGTTTCGCCGCCTCGTCCAACAGGCATATAGGTCGGAACGCCGAGGGAGTATCTGCAGCCCTGCCAGGTTTCTGGATGAGTACCAGCCTGGCTTCCTTCCAGCCGGAAGGGAATACGCTGTTACGGAGGCAGCTGGTAAACAGTTGCCTCAACCTATTCCCTAGGATCACCGAAGCGCACACCCATGCTCGACCCGGAATCCCATCCGGGCCAGGAGCGGTGTTGCGGGCGGCGAGTCGCTTCATGGCTCGGTCCAGCTCATCCTCCGTCACCTCAAAGTCGTCGGACCACATAGTGGAATCCGACAGCAATGGAGGCCATGAGGGACTACCCTGGTCCCTGGGGAAGAGAGTATCTACGACTCTGCCCACGAATACAGGATCCAGGGTCTGAGTCAGTGGTGGGACCCACGGTCTGAGCTTGCCCAATACAAGTTTATAAGGGCGCCCCCATGGGTCCCTGTCTAGTCCTTGTATGAGCTCCTTCCAAGACCGAGCCTTGGCTTCCGCGATTGCAAGGCTTACAGCTTTTGCTGCGGCGCCATACTCCCGCCTCACTTCGGCAATCTCCTCGGCTGTGGCTCGCCGTCTTCTTCGGGTTCTTTGAAACCGGCGACGGGCTCTCGAGCACGCTGTGCGAAGTTGCTCGAGTTCCGCTGTCCACCAGTACACAGAACCCCTCCTGCCTCCCGGTCTGACCCGTGGCATCGACGCGTCACAGACGTCAGTCATAACGCCACGGAACCAGGCCGCCTGCGCTTCTGGATCAGACGAGACCCGTTCTTCTTCCCCTGGCCAATCTGCGACGATGGCTGCGGCGACGAGCATATCTCGGTTCATCCGCTTGAGGGACCATCGTCGCGGAGGGTAGCTACAGCGGTGGTCTAGGCCTGCGGCCGGGCGGCAGATGACCACATCGAAGACGATGTGGCGGTGGTCCGACAAAGTGACCACCTCTTCTGCCACCCTCCATCCTGACACTTGCTCGATACCAAGGGGAGTCGCCCACGTCAGGTCGACAATTGACTCCCCTTGCCATCGCACGCAGGTGCTCACTGAGCCGCGGTTCACAATACCGAGGTTCAGTCCCGCCGCCCACTCAACGAGTGTATCTCCTCTCACGTTGTCCAGACGATCTCCCCACTGTGTGGAGCGGGCGTTGAAATCGCCCAGGACAAGTACCGGACGATACAGGTACGTGCAAATGCAGCTCCTGAGGCCGTCCAGGTACGCCTCAAATACGGGGAGGCCGCAATTCGGCGATATGTAGCAGCCCACAATGACCATGGGGCCCCATTCAACTGCCACAAACCCCAGTCCTCGCTGAAGGAGGGTACAGTGGAGGCCATTTTCGACCCCTGCCCAGAAGATAGCGGCAGTGCCGTCAAACGACCCGAACCACCGAGGGTGATCCGGGACACAGTACGGCTCCGCCATCACCGCTAGGGCAACCGACCGCTCAGCGAGTATCTGCATCAGCAGATCTTGCGCTGCGCGGCAATGATTGAGGTTACCCTGCAAAACTTTCTGGGGAGGCATGAATTTTAAGACTCCATTACCTCCTCTGCCGGACGGGTTGCCGGCTGTGGCATTCTTGTAGTCAGCGGGTGCTGACTATTGTCAGTTCTCGCCAAGACTGGAGCGGGGGCTGTCTGTAGCTCCCTTTTCTTTTTCTTCGGTGGAGAACATTTCTTGCTCCCCAGCCGATGATCCGCGGGACGGCCAAGGTCCGAGCAGACAGGGCACCTGGGCGCTTTTGCGGTGCATGCGCGCGCCACGTGGCCTATGCCACCGCACGTGTAGCACTGCGCACCGCGGTCTGTCTCGTTGGGACACTTCGCCCTCACATGCCCCAATTCGAGACACCGATAACACTGCAGCGGCCGTGCTGCTAATGCCTCCACCCTGGCCGAGACCCAACCCACTTGCACCCGTTTGGCGTTCGCAATTTTGCGAACCGCCGCAAGCGGGCAGCGGACCCAAGCCGTACCCAGCCGTGACGAAGAAATACGGATATCTCCAACTTTGACGTCGGAAATGGGACATTCCCCCGCCGCTGCTATAGCTTTGGCGACCTCAGCTTGGGTGGTGGACTCTTCTAAGTCCAACACCCGTAGGTCACCTGCCCTACAAGGACGCGCAATGATAGCGTCCGTGCTGGACAGTACCTCCCGTAGGCGTGCTGCCAATTTGTCCGCCAGAGTGGCGCTACCTTCACCGGGGATCTGCAAAATGAGGGCCCCGGTCATCGCTCGCTTGGTACGGAGCCCGCCTGTGATGCCTAGATCACCCAGATTAATGTTAGCCTTTGCGGCCTCCATTAACGTAGCTATCCTCGTCTCAGATCCAGGAGGTACGGAGACAGTGACAGCCGCAGCTGCGGGAAGCCGTGGCACAACCCTCGTAGGTTGGGGCTTCCCCTTTGACTGGCTCGTGGCTGCTGCCTGTTTTGCGGCCTTAGCTTTGGTCTTTCGACCAAGAACCATGGCCCAAGTTTCCTCTGTCGACGTGGCCACAATTTGCTGCTGCCCCGTGGATTGATGTGTCGCTAGAGGTTGTGGGGTAGTCCATTTTCGTCTCCTCCTCTTTTTTTTCTGTTTAGTTGGCGGCGGATAGTTGACCTCCACCGCCCTTGCACCCGTGGCCTCATTTACGCGAATTAAAGGAGAGTGACTCTCTTGACGTTGCTCCCCTAGCATTTTAGCCCGGACTTCAGCCAACACACGATCCAGTGTGACCGCATATTGATCTCGGTCCGGTATTGGCCTCAACACGGACCGGCTTGCTGCTTCGCTACTTACCTTAGAGGGCGTGGCCCTGCCTGTCCCCTCTTTGGACTGTGCCGGGTTATTTTGGAGGAGTTTTTGGCCCCCATGGCGGAGTTTCTCCATCTCCTTTTGTAGGGAGGCTATCTGGGAGCGGAGTGTTTTGTTCTCTCGCTCTAATCTCCCTACTGCATCTGTCAGGTTCGATGTGTTCGTTCTCATAAGGAGTTCTGACACACCGGCCCTGATGGTCGTCATAGCCTCTTTGGCGGCAGTTCTTTTGCCGCCTTTGGCTCCCTTCAGTCCCGCGAAAGCCTTCTCGACTGCCGACAGGGACTCCCGGATTTTGGTATCTATGCCGTTAGTGGATTGCCCTTTCAGCTCCGCTGCTGCTTTTTCGCGGCACTGCTCTTCTTCTGAGGGGATCAGAGGAGTGGATGAACCAACTGCACCTGCACGTTCCGTCTCCGTCTCCGTCCCCGATTCACTCCTACCGCCATTTGCTGAACCCCGTCTAGACCGCGCAACCTTAGTGCGTCGATTCTCTTCCGCTGGACCCTTCGGCTTCCTCTTGCGGACTTGGGATGACCGCGCGGAGGCAGAGTAGAACGATGAGGCATCGCTATTTCCTGAATCCTCACGCTGCCACTCCATTTCTTGCTCATGCTCTGTAGTTGTGCGCTCGGTTGTTGGCGCCCGCCTACTTCTTCTGCCTCGTTCGCCTGACTGGGCGCGGCATGACGCCGAACTCGGCGTTGTGGGTTGCACAAAACTGGGCGTGTGCGCCCCAATCGTTGTGCCCGGACTCGGACACCGCTCTGCACGCAACTGTGCCCCCCCAGAGTACGGTGGGCTGAACACTCCGGTATCACCCGGAGTGCTGAGGGATTCTCCGACCGCGGTGCGGTCGGTACCCTCCTGGGGTACTACGTTTTTATAGGTCGCGTCCATTGTGTTGTTTGCTCTTTAACGTGAGCTTACGTCGTGTTGCCCTAGCGACTGGGATACCCCCCCAGCCGTTAACCTCTTCACCGGGCTTCCTCAGCTTGGGTTGGGAGTAATTTTTATAGAGGTTTTCTTCCTCGCGAACGTCTCCACCCTTCCTCCCGTTGGAGAAGTCCCCCGCTCCCGATATCTCGGCGTCTACGGGTTGGGCCGATCGGTTGCCGGAGTTCGGCAGTGACTACCGTCAGATACTCCACGCAGAGTTTCCGACGGCGATCCCGTCGCCCCTATGAGTCGTCGTCCTCCGACATAACCTTCACATGTGCCCTCTGCGTAACAGAGGGACACCCGGAGGCACTTTTGGACATATGGTCTGAGCCATCCTATCCGTGTGGTTTTTTATAGAGGTTTTCTCCTCTTGGCCAGTCTCCTACAAAGGTTAAAGGCCCCCGCTCCCAATAAGTTGGCGTCTGCGGGTCGGGCCGTCCGGTTGCTGGTGTTCAGCATTGACCACCTTCAGTCATTCCGATCAGTGTCAGAACTTTAACGGTGGTCACGTCGCCCCTCTCGTGGCCGTCGAGCCACTCTTCCCATGCCAGGAACCACATTAGCCGCGCCAGTAATATGAGATCGCGTGTACCACCTTCCGCGTGCAACTGGTGGTCGTTGCATTGGACGCCGTGGTTTGGTCTTTGGAAGGCATCTACTGGAGGGCCTACCTACGCTTCGTCTTCCTATACCTGGTCACCATTTGAGAACCTTTCTTCCCCAACGGTTGTCAGTTTTACTAGCGATGTGGCCTAGCGTGATCCCACATCCCACATGATAGCCCACATAGTGATCTGTAATACAGACATATTATACCTGGTTATGAAGTTGGGGTCTTAAACCCTGTGTCTCGTAGAGCAAGTAAAGTCTTCAATCCTGCGTCTGATCTCTAACCGATCGTGTCGGATAATCGTCCAATCAGATTGTGTAATTGAGGGAATATGCACCTGTGTTTGTGCATACACTTATGAACTCCGTTGAGATTAGCCACTGTTTCCAAAATCTGCTAGGAGTTACATCATCATCATCTTATACCTACCACAGACTTCTCTCATATATATTTGAACAGAATCTATTGTAATGATCCTTTTTAATGAATATAAAATAAACTATTTTAGTTATCTATCAAGTAATTTAATCCTGGCTACTGGTACGGTCAATAGAAGCGGGTGTCGGGACCTCCATACGTATCAGTCAAGCACGCACAAGTCCCATATACCAGGATATTATATTCCACATAGTAACTATATAGTACATACGCAGTAGCATTTTATAATGTTATTTAATATATAATTAATATTTATATCAATATCTATATCCTCTGGGTTATACCATAGACATTATACCATAGACATTTATAGCTTAGTGTACATTTAAAAAAACAGAGAGATTTTGTTTTGTTTTTTTAGTAAATTTTGAATAAGAATAATTAATAATAGAGTATAGATATTTAGCTATTTGCTTTCAAAGTGTTATCTCAATAAATTCAACAATATTTATATTATTTTTTTTATTTAGGAACCTACCAAAGTGACTCTATTCTGACTGATGGAAAGCATGAATAGAATCCAAGAGCAGTGGTCGCCATACTCACTGCGAATGAAGACCTACTGTCTTTTTACTGTCACATTCGATGGGCCCATTGGCCTCGTGATCAGTGAGATTTACTGCTGAGCAGGAGATCATGGATTTAATTCTAATGAGGATTACGGTCAATCGTTTTATGTCTGGATTTTTCTACATTAAGAACCTGCCAAAGTGCCTCTATTCTGCCTGATGGAAAGCATGAATAGAATCCAAGAACGGTCGTCGCCATACTCACTGCGAATAAAGACAGTGCAGTATGGCGACCCACGCTATGGCGGCCTAGGGAGATGCTTTTTCACGCCCCGCTTAAAGGACCCGGATCTCTTAAGAATCTACTGAATAGAAAATGCCTTGTTCAATAGTGTTGATATAATAGTATTATAATTCAGTAATCACAATGTTCCTTCGCACGTCGCGCCACACGTCTCGAGTTATTTATGCGCGGTAAAGTTCAATTTTAATACTAGCGTAGTTTTCATTTTAACTGTTTCCATTGAACTACGGCTATTTAGATTAACAAATCTATCTAGAAGAAAGAGGAAATGGTAAATGGTGTATGTATGTTACATTGATTCATTGGTGGCCACAAATGGTAATGAAGATTAATGAAAGGCACGGGTAGCGTAGCTAAAGGATGGTTACTAAAAGCAAGTCCTAAACGCAATAGAAAGGGTTCGTATCGCGGGTTAAAGTTATAAGTTGAAGTTTCTGTAGAAGGTATCATATATTTCTTTTCTGTACACTTTTGAAAGTTATATAATTTTTGATCTAGTAGTTTAGATGAGGAACCGTAAGAGATTAACAGATAAAATTTAAATAGTATAAATACTAAGTATATATAATATCATAACAGTGCAACAGTGATGACAATCTTTAATGAATCAAGAAACGAAATAAATAGGGTAATTATATATAACTGGCGAATATATTAGTAAGGATTTTTTTTGACAACAAATAAAACAAACGAACGAAGTGCTAGATTGTGTAAGTGAATTCAAACGTTTAAGAGAACAGCGAAAAAGTTCATTTTGGGGAACTGTAAAATAAATACCTATTTCAATAGGTATAACACTAAAGAACATGGCGTGGTTACGCATCTTCTATTTGCTACAATTACATGAAACGTCACATACATTCGACACCTGTTTAAAGCCGTCACAATTTCTGAATTAAAATGATTAGAGTTTAAAATCACTTACACCAATTTAAATTTTCACAGGTCAGTATCGTGACGTACCGTGTAATGGAAGTGCGCCGTTGACCCGACACGGGTGATATTATTTAATTTCACAACAACAGTGCGAGGTGAAGACGTCCGTCATTACTAGGAATTACTACATATTACTGTTTACTGGTAAATAATTAGATCACGCGAATTGTTACGAGATTATCGTGATATATTTTGGTTAAAGGTCGGGTTATAATGGACGCGGGTTAGGTTGACTGCTGTGAGAATACTTATGTACTTATTTACAAAACTCTCTTAGTTCAGATCGTATTAAGAAACAGAAAGTTTGTTTACAGTTTTAGTAATATTAACATTCAACGGAGAGATTACAGCCACAGGTGTTTTTAAAATTTGGCACTCCAGGAAGTAATACAATTTAATTTTCGTATTGAAAGTGGTATATTATGGATTAAGTAGTATTGTCTGATGAAAGTGTCCAATGTTTCTTAGATCTTGACTTCTATATGTGAGATTTTATAAAGATACTAGCTTACCCTGTGAACTCTGTTCCGCCTTAGAGGCAATAAATAAGCAGATTTTTTATTTTGGACTCAAATTCGGTCCAACCGGATAAAAAGTATCCTATGTCCTTCTCCTGGTTCTAAGCTACCTCCAAACCAATTTTCAGCTAAATCCGTTCAGCCGTTCTTGAGTTATAAGTGGTATACCTAACACCACTTTCTTTTATATACATAGATTTAAGAAAATAAATAAATAAATAATTTAATTGGTGATTTTTTTTTTTTTAAAAAAGTAAATTTTTAAATGCTGATTATAAGGTACTTTCTTAAATTTAATTTAAAATAGTAAAAATGCAAAATAATGAGGTAGGTTAAAGTAATTAGCAGCGAGTAGACTGCCATCCCAGCTACGTGCTCTACAGTACAAGCGCAGGCGCAGGCGTAAATGTCACTGTTTTCAAGCCTCTGGTAATGTTACCAATCAGAACTGAAGAAGAGGAGTTTCATTGTAACAAATATCCTGATATATTTGATTTATTTATTTTATTTATTTAAATTTGTTAAGCTGTGTCGTCTAAGTGTGTAAATTGCTGAGAGAATATTTACGATTCTACTTTGTATAAATAATTAGTAGTTTTAAATTTCAACTCGTATAAATATCCGTTATTATTTTTATTACAGTCATAAATATAACAAATAGTTTTGCTAAAAGTGATATGTCTGAAGCCATATCCTCTCATAGCTGGACAGAAACTGATCGGCGGAAGGACGCGTGATAGAGAAAACGGAAAAAAAAACAAATGACGTTAAGGTAAATGTTGACAAGGAGAGTGTAATAAAAGTAAAAACAATAGACTACTGCTCCAGTTCCCACGGGGGCAACCACATGCTGTGCGGGCGCAAGTTAGAAGTAACTTGCGCCTTGCATTAAATAATAATAAATAAATATTTCGGACGTTTGACAAACAACGTCATCTAGTTTCAAACTAAGCAGAGCTTGTGCTGTGATAACTAAACTGACTGATAGAATACTTATATACTTTTTTTTTGCAAATACATACGTGTTATACATAAAAAACACTCAAACTTCAAAACAAATATTTGCATATCATACAAACATTTGGTCCGACCCGCGAATCGAATCCAAAACCTCAAGTACAGCAGTCGCTTTCACTACCGCTGCGCCACCGAGGCAATTAAAAGAAAAGATTAATTCTTTAAAAAATATAACAATTAGAAAAGTCATACCATAGATTTATTCTATTGAATATGAAATTGTTTCACGTTTCTCTGAATAACCAATTATTGACACGAGTGGTATGTCCATATGTATAGACGAAACCACACCACGATTAATTCCACAGTCACGAAAATCTGGTAAAAGTAAATATCTTGTATTACAAATTCTTATCTTCTTTTCACCAAAGATTAGCAAAAAAATACTTACTCTGAACTTTTCACCGAAATTATTTACAAGTAAAAATTAAATCACTGCACGGATATCTCACACACAGTTTAAAATCTGCATCTTTAAAATAGTTGATAAAATTGAACAAATGATGTTAATAACCTTGGCATATATTAGATGTATTAATTACATACATTGGAAATTCCATTCATAATAGTGTTACACATTAGGAAAATTTAATTTACATTTATATATAATTGTCGGCACAAGTCAAGACGCCGACAAATAAATTTGTCATAATTAAAAATATAACATTGTCTTTACATATCTCACAACTGACCGCCTGATTCTGAAGTAGGCAGAAGGTGAAATGGTTGAGACTTGTAACAAGCCTACAACAGCCTTTAACAGTCCACAGCTGGACACATAAGCCTTTCTTTCAAAATGAGGTTTTAGCTTGCTATACGACGCTGGCCGTTGAAAACACACTTGTGTACTTCTAAATGCATATAGTTATTAGTGTCCCTCCCACTACGATCCCGGGTCCTTTAAGCAGGGTGTGAAAAAGCATCTCCCTAGGCCGCCATAGCGTGGGTCGTCATACTGCACTGTCTTCATTCGCAGTGAGTACGGCGACCACCGCTCTTGGATTCTAGTCATACTTTCCTTCAGGCAGAATAGAGTCACTTTTGTAGGCTGCTATATAAAAAAAAAGATAAACACTTGCTACTCAGGAGTTGCAAGCGAATTGCCAGCCTTAAAGGTGGGACTATGCTTTTGTTTAAAAGTTAAAATTAAAATCAATTAAGTATGATTGCTCTGGCAATGCCACAGACGACAATATATTCCCTAGATTGGCTGTGTTAAGCATCAAGTATTTTGGAAAAGTCGTGGAGTATCATTCATCTAAATGACAGAGATGAAAGTTTTGTCAAGTGGAACCACGACAAAGAGTTGTCATTCAAATACAAATTATCTCAGTGTAGTCAAAATTACTGAAGATTAAACTAACATGTCGATCATGATGGCAAATATGTGATTGCCGCGAATAAATACGCTTTTAAATACATGTTACGAACATGTCAAATTAAAACTAGATGTCGTTATAAAAAAGCCTAACATTTTGTGTAATTGTTTAATTAGTGTTAAGTGTACCGCAATTTATTTGAATGTAAAATAGTTTTATAATCTAAATCAATCCATTTCTAATAGTATGGAAGAATAAATTCTAAATAAATGTCAAATAAGAAATGTTTTCACGTGAACTTATCTGTACCCCGTAAGAAGTACGCAGTTGAGTATAATATATTCACGTTACAGAATCCTTGGCACTAATATCATGTAATTGGGATCAAATATATACCATTCGGATAAGAAAGAAATTCAAGAATGGAAAAAAATAAATAATATTTCAGACGTTTGACAGGCAACGCCATCTAGTTTCAAACTAAGAAAAGTATGTACTATGATAACTAGACCGAGCGATATAAATACATTTATACCTTTTTTTGTAAATACGTACACCCAAACTTCGAAAAAATATTTACAGATCACATAAACATTTTAGTTCGACTCCTAGGAGTCGAATCCGAGACAAATTCAAAAACAGCAGTCGCAATCGCTACCACTGTACCACCAGTCAGCAGCACCGAGCAAGTTAAGAGTATATTGAAAGGGAAGGCAATAAAAGAAAAATATACTATTTATGCAGAAGGACCGAAGTTCGAAGAGATCTGGGTCATATAACCGTCACTGGCTAACGCTGTGAAGACCAAATACTCTAACTTCAAAACATATCTCACATATGCCCGTTTGATGCCAATCTATGCACAGTTTATGTTACGATAACCAGTCTGTTGATAAACACACTTAAATGTTTCTAAACGCTTACATATTATTGGTAAGTTACAATCAGACACGCAAATGATTGTACTCGTCACTCACTATGTACTGGGTGGGCATCGAACCTAGTTCCTCTGGCTGACCTGTCAACTCATACTATAGTTGCACCTTTCAATTTAAACATAATATTGTTAACATACGCGATCCCCGCTTCAGTTTGTCTCTCGAAGCTACCTCTTCAGCCTTGATCTTGCTACCGCAGCGTAATTAACTGAGCCAGTTTACGCGCGGTGGCGCGTGCGCAGATGACGTCACGCTATTGTTCACGTTTAATTAGTTCAATGTTGTGAATGAGAGCCGGAAAAAGTTTCGTGATAACATACCGTGCTGTTTTCTTATGTAAAGTTATGTAAATAACGTAAATATAGATTATATATACTTTATGGATTACTGGTGTGCTTTTACACAGTTTTGTTATTGTCGAAATTGTAGCTGTATACAAAATATAATTAATTTTACTTGCACCTTACCGTGGTAGCAATTTTAATTATGCTCTATCCGCACCGAGATATTAATTTTATGTTATTTGTTTTATACTTTTCCCATGTAAGTGACAATAGTCTAATGATCATTAAACCGATATTTGTAAATTATACACGAAGAGAAACGTTGAGTACTGTCTGTATTTTTACCCTCAGAGCTTTGATTATTGTTCCTACGAATAAACGACTTTATAATGTATTCTCCACTAAATAATTCTCATTAACAGCTTAAAACATATCTTTGCTAACTAATAAACGGTATTGCGTAGAACGCTGGAAGAAATTCGAAAGATTGACAGTAATATGTGAAGTATTTACAATGCTTGGTAAAATCAATCACACTCAGGATGACATTTAGACTTACTCGTGGTGATAAAATTGGTAATCTACAGTAAAACTTGGCGTGTTCAGAGTTCTTGCTACTTACTAAATGGGACTGTTCAGTGGGCAAGACACTATTACTGTCTGTGGCTAGAATAAGTTTATTAGAATAAATATTTTGTAAGTGTTATAAATTTGGTAAAATGATTTTCATATATGGCTCCTTGGGTAATATTTATTGGCGTTTGTGTGTAAAATTCGTAATGTTTTGGTTAAAATGTTTAAATTGAAATGCAGGTTTTGTCTTTTGTTAAAGAATATTCCTACGATTGTTTCGTCATTACTGGTGTAGACTAACTCGTACATAAATTTATCTCAAGTCATTAATTTAAATTATTTCTAGAAGAGAGTAAAAAATTGTTTGTTATTATAGTGTAAGTGTAAGTGACAAAGACACTTAACTGTAAGTGACTACCGTATGCGATCGGGACTTATAAGTGCATTGCCCAAGAGTTACCCTTTTTTCTTCCGGTAGTACCCAACCGTATTTGGTTCTTTTACCCTGATTTATTTTCTTCATCTGTCTTTTCTTAAAACTCTTGCATTTTCAATAAAAGTTGGCGTGAAGTAGGCAACCAAGATATTAGACAAATCTCTTTACATTCTATATTCGACATAAAATTGGACAAAGTTTAATAATGATTATTTTTTACAGTTACTTAGTATATTCATACGAGCCAGTTAAAAAGTAATAGATAAAAGGGTTACTTTTCTAGTGCTCAAGGTAAGGGAGATAAATATTCATACATATCTGGGACTAAGGAAATAGTTGTTTTATCATTTCAACAGTTAAATTAATGCCATAGGTTAAAAAGCGACTGTTTGAACTCAAACAATTGAGACTGGTTTACCTCCTACTTGAGGTCATTAATAAAAACTAGACACTAAAAAATAAATGATTAATGTAGAAATTCAAACTTCAAACAACACGCTAGATCATCAAGAGAAATTTAAGAAATAAACTGTTCTACTCGAATATTAATTACTAAAAATTCATATTAGTCAATTATTATTTCGATCGCAACGAAAACAATTATAATATCTCAGTTATTAATAACTAAATAAAAAAATTCGAGACCATCTTTCACCACTCCAATTCTTGAAACACTTTCGACAAATAGAAGTAGGAAAAGTAATGAGGCTGTCATTGATAACATTGACAAATTAAATATCAACACCCACGACCATGTTAACGAAGCCTTTAGCCAAGCTAAAATCGACCTTATGACTATTGGAACAAGTTATTGATAGCAGTACGAATAATATTGTAAAACATGTGAGGAGCGAAGATAGGTAATGTCAGCATTTTTGCCACAGTGTAATTAGAGAGAGCTTTTGACGCAAGAGGTCATGCGAACGGAATCGTAGAAATCGTTATTTGGGATCGTCTTGAAGAACGTGTGGTACAATATGGATTAGAAAGCGGGATATCTCTCCGTGATCTCGTGAATGTTGTCTGTATCGTTTTTAGAAAAACATTTTCTGAAACTCACCACCGTTCACAAGTAAAGGTCGTGATTCTATTCTGAACAGTATATCTGTCGGAATTTGTAGTTTATTTTAGGAATTCTTTGACAGTTCTATTTTAGGGAGAATTGATAGATTATTTTAAAGCTTTTCTATATGTGTTTGTTTCAATATCAGTTTAAGTATATTGTAAAGTAATACCATATTGTTTTCTTGATACTTTCATTTGTTTTGTCTGAACTAGTATTATTAATTTCAATGTTAGACACTTAAAACGAATACAAATTGATAATTAATAATTCAAATGCCCGCTCCCGCTACCTCTTTATACTCACACCATTATCTTCTAAGATTCATTCACAGTTAATTAAAATTAATAATCGTTAACTGACCAACGTATTGTAAATTAATGATTTATAAATTTCTATTGCGGGCTACTTGAGGGCATAAGCCCGCTTATGGCCTGAGGACGGCGCTACACAGAAGCAAACACGACGCGGCAACTGAACATAGACACGATGTTATTTTTTTTAAAGATTTAAGAGTACGCTCCACGACAAAACGAATTTAAAAGCCTCCCAATCTCTGTCATCTCCCGTGATTAATGAATTAGAGAGAGAATTAGGTAATAGAAGACAGATGTTTTTAAAATAAAAGAAATGGATAATTAAAACCTACTTCAGTACCAGAATATCTGGTTACCATCAGTGAGGGGACATTTCTTCACTCTTTTTCAGATATCAGTTCCTCGTACACAATTTCTAAGTAACAAAGCAATGCTTTGGATGTACCTTGGGATTGTGCATTATACGAAACAACTGTAAAGGACCAATTTTGCAGAAACAATTAAATACCTTTAAACTCATACATCAGCTCACTGTGTGTACATCCTAAAGTTAAACAGAATGTAAGACGTTAAAATGAGCATTGACGTTAAATACAGTGGCATCAATAGCCCAAGAACATTTAATACATTTAATAATTACTTTATTTTGAAGTACCATTTGTCGTGGTGCCGACTTTAATTATGATTAAAAACTTAATTGAATTTCTATCGGCGTTGTCTAATGAAATCTTGAATTAGGCTTGATCTTCAATCGTTATTATTGTATACAAGAAACTTTATATGTAGTTAAGCTGTTATTAGAAACCTTTAATGTTGGTTTACCAGCTCCAGATTGAATTAATTTGTTTTTGTTGAGATTTAACCGGTTTTTATGGTTATTTGCTTAAAGTTTTAATTGCAGCAGATACGTTGATTTAACTTTTGATTTTGTTTTACTGTACCACCCATGAATTGCATATTTGATGGGCCCATTGGCCTTGTGGTTAGTGAGATTTACTGCTGAGCAGGATCATGGATTTAATTCTGATGAGTCTGATCTATTGTTTTATGTTTGGATTTTTCTATATTAAGAACCTGTTAAAGTGACTCTACTCTGCCTGATGGAAAGCATGAACGGAATCCAAGAGTTGTGGGCGCCATACTCATTGTAAATGCAGACAATGCAGTGTGGTGGCCCACACTATGGCGGCCTAGTGAGACTCTTTTGCATGCTCCGTTTGTGGACATAAAAGGCATGACAGTCATCGTGGCAGTGTAAGGCTCACATAGTTATCACGATAACTGTCACCCCTGCATCAATGGGCCTCCAGTCTCGCACTCACCAACGAAACACAACAGCACGGATGTTGGTTTTCTGTGGGAGGGTAGTACTGCCTCGGTCGAGCCGGTCCGTTCATGCTGAAATCTACGTGGCTCTACTACCTAATGTTAAAAAATATGTAATAGATAAATATGTTTATCAATAGTAGAGCCCCCTCAGCCAAGTTGTCATTTTAAAAACGTAAACTTTATTAGATAATTAACAAATGTATGGGAATGACGACTCGCAACGCTAAATCATGTGTACAAAATAAAATATTAGCCGATAATACAAAAGAATTGAGGCATCAGCGATTGAAGAAGGAGAATCAATACGAAACACACGCTAAGGGCAGTTTCCATGTCTCTGCAGAGTCTGTGGATCAAATAGTTGTGCCTCAGATACAACTGTTTTATGTCTCAAGTTTCATAAAATAACTATACAAAGAAGTATGTTAAAGACAATATCATAATATTACAAAAGTATTTCAGGATAGTTACATTACCAAATAGAAATCGCTTTACATATTAGCTTACTAAGGAGGTAAATATCGATGAAGTTGCAACTAAGTAAAAATTAATCGTGATCCTAAAACATTCCATAGGGAAGCTACATCGACACAAATCCGAATATAGCGGATACATCACGAAATACCAATAAAATAGACCCTCCTGTACATAAACAAGGGCGCCATCTGTAACCAATACGACAATCAATGCGACAGCCGGTAAGGATGTACCGAATACATGAAGAACAGGTATTGTTATATCTGTTATTACATTTTGAAGTAAGAATAAGGCATTATCATGTAAATATGGTAATTATTCATTTTTTTAAGGTTATTATATTATAATATTTCATTATAATTTGTAAAACAATGTACAGATTGTAAGGAAATATTAAATTCACGGGAACTATTGGGTCATTGGATAATGCAGACAGAGTGAAGTGTGTGCAAAGACAAAACATAATTCATTGTATTTGCCTTTTTTTTTTGCTATTTTGCAAAAACAATTAGCTATGTGTATAAATTACACGGAATACATGCTTCAATAAATACATACAATCATACTAGATTTGAATGAGTAAGATTTTAGAATAAATAGCAGATAAATTGTGTAAAAATATGTGTTTAGTAATTTCAAGACCCATTTTATTGCAATTCTTGGCTTTAGAGTTCTCTATTGTTTTCTTTTCTATTGAAAATTCAGAGTTTTAATGAATAAAAGAGTATCTTTTGTAGATTTTATTGGTTGCTATGAAAACGTATGTCAATAAAATTTCCTAATGGTTCCTTTCACTTGAAAGAAAACCTTAAAGGTTATACTGAAATAAAGTAATACTGAAAATACTAAAATTACCAATTAATAAACTCACCATGTAGCTTTTATTCAACATTGGGTATATTTTTTCTCATAATTATTTTATTAATATTAGTTTATGTTTTGACATATACGACTACTTGTAGGTAAAAGTGTTAAGATCTTTAAATTAATTGTATACTTAATTTATTTAGAATTTAATAACTATTTTTATATAAAGAAATAAACAAAAAATCGATTCTCACCTGGTACACGAAACTTTAATGTGCACCATCATTACTTGTAACGATTATACTTGATAATATTTCAATTACGTTCTTAAGAATCCTCATAGGGTTCTAGGGACCATAGTTTAATCCTTGTCTAGATTGAGAACGATCGATAGTCTGCGAGATATATGAAGTTACAGTTATTTAAAAACATCGAAGTTAAATATTTAATGTTTTCACATCCCTAGAGTGTACCAAAAATGGCGCGATGTTACATCGACGACGAGTGGTCCCGAGCGCTCACGATTTCGCCCGAATGAAGTTGTACCTATGTCCGTCTATCTGTTCTGTAGGGGATATGTCGCGCGAGTACTAACGGTCCTTCAATTTATTGGCAGAGCCACATATTGATAAAGGCTCATTCAGAAGACAAGGAAAAGTTTGTTTATTGGTGACGCTCGTAACTGAATATAAAACTGTATTTGTTTTGAAAGTTTATTTATCGGAAGAAATCGGGTGTATGGTAACGTGAAATTAGATACAATATTATGGCATTAGTCGTATAGATTTTCTCTTAGAAAGATTGTGGATACAAGGCAAAAAATCTAATTTGAAATGTTAACCGATTGTAGCTAAAATTTTACAGCGTATTACTATCTAGGAAAGCTAAGCAAAGTTTGTATATTGTGTTCTAGACTACGTTTAAACACACATAGATATTTTGTTATTGTGAATGCTTACATATTAGTATACATACTTTAAACTTTATATTTACGTAATATACAAAATTCGCCTGGCTGTAATCATAGGCTATATTATACAAGCCAACATATTTTACAAGATAACAGTAACAGACTGTAACAGTCGTATAATCGGGTGGGAATCGAATCTGCACTCACAGAGCAACTTAACCGAATTCCTGATTTAACTCAAATCTTATCGCAAAACTCCTTATAAGTTTAGTATATAAAACAAACGTTATACATATGTATTATATACCTATATATGTATTGCGTATTTCCCTATAAATGTGTTTTGCGATAATTTAAACAATGTCTTATAAAATCAGTGAAATTGCATAAAATTTAGCTTAAATTACCACAATGCAATGCAAACGAAACGGAAAGTAAATCACATATGCGATGTTTTCTGTCTTTGTTCTGTAAAGAACCTTTCACACTTGACGGGTAATAGAGTAATGACGGATACTTTGGATGAATTCCAACCGGCAATTTTGACGAATAAATACTAGTAGGTATTTAGCGAAAAACCCGAATTTACTAATTAAGCATCGGTAAGAAGTTAAGCTTCTTCTCAAAATTTCTTAAATGCAGTTTCTCAAATAAATGTGTCTACATTAATACTTTATTAAATATCGACTTCATATTACTGGTTATATCTCTTTCATTTTATAACCGCGGCGCCGGTCCGGTACGGTGTGTCTACAAGCCCCTTTATTTCCGCGATTATGATGCCAGTTGCCATTAGATGGCATTACGTGTGCGTGGGAACTAGACTGCGGTAAAGGCTAACCCTGGCTGTACCACCTACACTAGGTTATAAGGTTTACATTAATATTACGTATTACTTGTAACGAGATTATGGTTATTCTATAAAATGATACTATGTTATCGTGGGAGGCTTTTTAGTTTTATTGATAGTGGTAAACTAAAAATAAAAACAAATTAGATTAAAAATGACTCCGTTTTCTTTTTAAAGATAGCTCTTGCACTGGAATAATCCTGTGTCTCAGGGGACGTTAGAAGTATATATAAAACGGATACAAAGATCACTCAGACTCAGAACAACAATTTGTAGATCACAAAAAGTGTTTTTTCATGTGAGGTTCGAACCCACAACACTCAGAGCAGTAGAAAGTGGCGAGGTGACCACTATGCCATCCGCGCGGTCCGTCCAGTTAAATTTGACAATGTATATATATGTTAGGTACTTTGTAAACGTAAAATATATTTTCATTTGACACAAGTAATGTGCGATTTTTGCCAACACTAAGAATAATCCTGTGTCGCGACGGACTTTACCAACACACAAGAAACGAACACAAAGAACGCCTAGACTCGGAACGACAATTTGTGGATCGCACAAAGTGTTGTCCCGTGTGAGATTTGAACCCAGAACACTAAACGCAATAGAGAGTGTCGACCGCTAGGCCAAACGTGCAGTGCCAATCGCACACACGGGTGGATGTACCTTCTAAGATACTTAATTTTTCTTTAGTTGCCATATATGTACGTGCACTTGTGTTTTAAAAATAAGAAACACGTACGATATTAAATGTTTAATTGTGGTATTTCCAAGTTTAATTCGATAAATGTACCTATGTAAATAAAATCATTTTATGGAATTGTTACATCTTAGTCGATTCATTCATTCGATTCGATTAATCGTGTTTCGAGCAATTTACTTTAGATATTTATATCGATTCTTTATCGCTCTTAATTCTCTCATCCATCTGAACATTAATCGCTTAATTTACACCACGTTTGTTTTTTCAGATCGCACTTAACCACAAAAGGATTAAATGTTTGTTTGCAAAAGTGCCAGTACCTTTTCTGTTGTAAAACAACACTCGGCAACCTACTTTGACCTCAACCAGTAACCACGTTTCATAAATAAAGTGTTAAGTTGTCAGTTACCAGGTTATGCTGAAGTCGTATGTGGTATATTTTAGTAAACCTCATTGAGATGTGAATTAAAACTAATAATATGATGACACCAAGCTGAATTTCACTAAAAATGTCATAAAAGAGTGTTAATGATTAATATGTCATTTTTAATAGATTCTATGTCTATTCTATGGGAAAAAAATTACAAGTTTGAGAAAAAAAAAGACAAATTAAGAACAATTAACTATTAATTAATAAGTTATATATTTATATATAATTATTCCCACCTTGTAATATAAAAATAGACAAATTAAAGTCCGTCAATTGACATTCAATCTTACGTCTAAGAAGATTAAATTCAAATTTACTTGTAAACAGCTATAGACTAAACACTACGGAATAGAACTTAGACCTCTTTTACGTGTAGGTACAGTTTCATTGGCCGTACAGGCTCCTTATAAGATAACTTGAATGACAAAATTCATCTGACTTTGTGGCGAAATGGTAGAGTGTGTGACTGCTATGCATGAGGTCTCGGGTTCGCACCCTTGGTCGGACCAAAAATTTGTGTGATTTGCAAATATATGTGTCGGAGTTTAGGTATTTTCTATGTATAATATGCATGTATTTATAAAAAAAAGTATATAAGTATTTTATCAGTTTTTTTTTAACCCCTCTACGTCACCCCAAAGGGGTTTACGGCGAGGTTGTGTGTCGGAATCGGACCGACTAAAACCACACGGTGTGTCACTCTGCGCCTGACATAAGAGGGATCCGGGAACAGCTGTTATTACGACATCCAGGAGTATTTTATCAGTTAACCTAGCTGTACAAGGTTTGCTTAGTTTGAAGCTAGATGGTGCTGAATGTCAGATGTCTAAGCATTTATTTATTTATTTTATTTTTATACAGTATTTTTTGTTAAGTCATTTTTGTCGCTTAATCTACCAAAAGGTTTAATGGTCAGGTTTAAAATAAAATGTTAGAATACAATATCTGGATCTACAATCATGTAAATACTCGTACACAGGCGTCACCAACCTTTGTTAAAATTTAACTTAGTCCCGCGACTTTATTTGATTTTTTCTTTGCTGCACTAGGAACATCCTCTGTGTCCCGTGGGACTTTTCGAGTATACTTTTAACGGATGCAAAGAACATCCAAACCGAGAACAAAAATTTGTAGATCAAAGTGTTGTCCCATGTTGGGATCGAATCCACAAGACACGGTGAAGTAGAAATCGGTAAGGTGACCACTTAAATCACTACGTTACCCGTTTGAATAACATTTTGTTTTAAATAAATATTAAAATCAGTTAAAATGGAGTATTTAGTTGTATTCTTTCGTGAAAAGAAAATTTATTAAAATATGTTATATATTTATCTTTTACCGTTTGTAATTCTGAGATCTATTTCCTCTTATTTTAGATGTGACTGACGAATCGGCAAAATGGATATTCGTTTCCAATTCATTACATTTAGAAGCACAAAGCAGGTGAAACTGTAATATAGCTAACTCATATACCAGTTGATAAGTAATATGGACTAAAGAAGTTCTAAGATATTTGCGCATCATTATGATCTATTTATAGTTTTAAGTCTAATTTTGAAAACAATTTCAAGATCATTATTCATTATTATTCATTGTTGGCCAAACTGACCTGAGTTATTTCATCTCTTTGACTCACTGACCCGAAGCATTGTACAGTAACATCTCAAATACTAATACGTTTTTAAATGCTCAATTGCCCAACCGAGACAGTCAGACAGAGGACAGTTGCGACAACTAACTTCTGGCAACCAATGGTGGTTGCACAACCACTAATTCAACGACAACCAATTAGTTCATGAAAGGAAGAACCGTTAAACCAAAACGTTTTCGACATATTTTAGTTTATTTGCACTGAATTTGAGTTATATTGTTAGTTGTATAATTAATGGGAGATGAATGAGTGTATTGATGTGAAAGTTCGCCTGTCGTGGTTGTGTAATGCGCGTGCGCAGGTTGTAGAGTTTGTCGAGCATTAATTAGGTAAAGTAATTAAAATTACACGAAGTTTCTTAAAAAGCGTCGAGACTATTGTAAGTGAAGGATTTATATTACCAATTAGTGATGACGGTATATAAGCTTAACGTATGTGAATGGTGATTTTATAAAAATACTAGCTGTGCTCTGCCACGCCACGCTGTGGTATATTTTGGTTCCATTCTTGAAAAACGAGGCACTAAACTGATACGATTTAACTATAATCAATGCATAACTAAACTAACATAAAATTTTAAATTATGAAAAACTTTAAATTGACTGAAAATAAAGATATAGTATTGTATAAATAAAAAAAATATGCTATTAATATTCACGCATAGAAGACTTGATAATATAAATGACATACTCCCGATACCGAATAAATTCAATTAATAATAATAATATAATTTAATATATTTTGAACATTTGCCACACATCGCCATCTACTCCCAATCCTAACAGAGCTTATACGTTGGGTACTAGACAATTGATATAAATAGATATACACTTTTTTTGGGAAATACTTACATATTATACACAGAAAACATCTAAACTGCGACACGAATATTTGCAGATTGTACAAATATTTGCTCCTACCCGGAAGTCGAACTTGAGACCTCAAGCACAGCAGTCATATACGCTACCACTGCACCACCAAGGTAACAATGAAATTTGAAGTTAAAAATCAGTCAATTAAATGACACAATAGATTAAAAAGCATAGTTTTAATCATATCTCTGAAATTTAAAAACGTGCTCGTATTAATTGATAAGATTTCTTTTTACCAGTTTATTATATATATGAGGTTAAAGTGAGCCGCTGAAAATTAACCCTTTCAGTATTTGAATTCGAAAAATTTAGTTTTCCAACTACACTACACTCCACCTGACAATACAATTTTAAAATACCTTACTATTATCATTAATTTTTAACACAAACAATCGAACGTGTTGATGAATATTTGTGTTAATGGCGTTGAGAGGCGATCTCCGATCGATTAGCACACGCGATCCGTCGGCACCATGTCGTTTCGACTTTATGAGGTCTTTCAACTTTCCACCCAGCCACCTTTAAAATATAGTCGTTACAACTTTTTTTTTTCATCTAAAATAGGATAACATTTTTTTTGAAATTACGGTAATTAACGCTGCTCGATTGAACGGTAAGCCTAGTGATGCCTATATTTAATGTTTAAGACGTGTTCTTTTTGGTTTACTCTATTCAATATAGTGTTTGTTTCCTTAGCGGGAAAAAACCGTGATATATCGGTTTATTGTAAAATTAAAATTGAGTACCCACTTTGTATCTTTTTCTAATGATATACCTACGTGTTAAAACATCAAACTTACTGAAGTGAAATGATAAATCAATTTTTAAACCAGACTGTTTACTTAATGTAGATTTATCGAAGACAACCCTCACACTCTATGACTAGGGACTTTACAAATATATATAAAACGGAGATTGTGGATCACATAAGTTGTTGACTCAATAGAAAGCGGTGAGGTGAGCGTTTGAAACTCTACGCCATCGGTGCAAATTAAAGCAACGTATGTTAAGCTTATGTGCGGCTTACACATGTCCTCGTAAGTTGCCAACTTAATAATCATAATACGTATAACATAATATAATAGCCACATAACCAATGACCTAATTTAAGCTAAATTGATTCAAGTTTTAAACAATTGTTATTGTGTTGTGCACTATGTGTTACGTGTCGGCTATGATAGCGAATTTCTTATAGCATACCGTGGGACTGTTTCCCACGGGTGGACGCTATTGTTTCACTCATTAGTCGTTATTTTTTTAATAACACTTTATTATAAGCATAATGGTCAATTGTTTGATAGAATTTTGATTTGAGGTCACTACGATAGATGTCGATGTTCACATGATTGTTTCTATTGGGTTATTGATGAATCGATTGCTAAACGAGACTGTTTTTATTTGTTTCATTGTGTTTTTTATGTATTTTTATTTATTTGAGTTAATTAATCTTATAGTTTTTTACTTTTTGTTTCAATTTATTTAATTGTAAATGATTAAAATAATGCTTTTAATTCAATCGTAAGATTTTCGTTTTGTTTTTTGTGGAGGAATAGTTTTGTGTGATGGTCAATAGGTGGCGTTAGTAGTTTGAACGATAAGTGTAGTTATTTGATGAAACTTGTTTTATGACATACTTTATGTCTATGTTTATATGTATAAGATATTATTTTAATATTTTAAAATGCGTACATTCTTTTTTTTAACATATAACAGTTTTTTTTAAATTTGATGTCGGCGACTGTTTGGCGATATACATGACATCCAAATAATGATGTCAAATTAAAAAGATAGTAATCAAATATTATTTTAATCGTCATCTCAATGAGCAATTACATACAATAATGAGGCGGGGAATCAAACTCGCTCTGATTTGCACTTCCGTCACGACACGAACCATTTGCAATAAATGTCTCATTTATCTGTCATCTTATATGTTTGTAATGGAGTTTGTATTATCAACACTTTTGTATATCCATTTCATGTATACTATAATTTTGATAGTAATATATTTTTAAAAGCTGTGCTTCACACGCTCTACGATCTCAACCAATCAAAATTCAACACTTTTATTTATGTCTTTATTTCAGTTCCGTGTGTAACAAAACCTGATATTTACATAAAATAAATATTCTTATGAATTTTCAACAATAACGCTACAAGTAAATTCTGGACAAATTGACGGCGGGTTACTTTAAATCTTAACTAATAGTTAAGTTTTAAGTTAAGTCTTTGGTATTGAAAAGATCGCTACCGGTTATCGCTTCCCATCACGGCTATTGTACTGTCTTACGTGCTTAATCACCCTAATTTAAATTATCATTATGATATTATTAACAACAAGAAATTTGACTATTGAACTATGACGTCAGAATACACACTTATACTAACTACGCATTTTTACTTGTATGTTATTGTAAGTAATGTTATGCATTGAGATTATTGTTACCATTTTTATACTTTATCGATTGATCGTTATAAAATTTTGAATACATGTTTTAAAAGACGTATGTACCTATAGTAGGTAATAGAGCCACACTCATTTCAGCAAGAACGAGCTCCTTGGACCGGGCCAATGCTACTCTCTCACAGAAGATCAATCTAAAGCGACAACTTCAAAGCTGTCGTGTTTCGTTGATGAGTGCGAGACCGATGGCATATTGATACAGGGGCAACAGTTATCGTGGTAAGTGTATGAGCCTTACACCGCCACGACGACTGTCATGCGTTTTACGTCCGTAAGCAGGGTGTAAAAAAGCATTGTCTGCATTCGCAATGAGTAAAGTGACCACAACTCTTAGATTCTACTTATATTTGCCATCAAGTAGAGTAGAGTCACTTTGACAGGCTCTTAAAAAAATCAAAATGTTCTTTTTCTACATCTAGATAACTATATTACTTTGCGAGTTCAGATAAGTAGTAGAGTAATTTTTATTTTAAAAAAAGTATAACTCCCGCACTAAGAATCTTTCGGGGACTTCACAAACACACATAAAACAGACACGAAGAACACCCAGACCTATAACAACAATTTGTGGGTCACATAAAGTGTTTACCCATGTGTAATTTGAACTACGCCATTCGTGTAATTAAAGTATTAATTAATTGGTTAAAACAAAAACGAATCTTATTTCATCACCTATTAAAGCCATTCAAATGAAACCCATTATTTTAAACAATCGTTTTTAACTTCGTGACCGATTTCGATGTTATTCTTTTGGATAATTATTTGTTAATTGTTTATTAAAATGGAACTAGTTTCGAGATTTGTGTTATCTGTTTATCTCATGACCTTTCCTGTTACGTACACAATTTTAATGAACTAAAATTTATTTTTATCTTAACTTAATTTTTATGTAGATTAAGAAACAGACAGAGAAGGTTAAGTGTTTTATTAGTCTTTTGTTTCAGAGGTTCGGACGAATATTTTGTATTCATTTCAGTTTTTAATGACTGTTTTCCTGAATTACCACTTCGTCGAGAGGTATGAAGTTGATTTATGTAAGAGACAAAATTATTTGAATGATAAACAGCATTTATTTATTTAAACTTGTTACAGACTTTTACTAGCATATCTTCACGTGATAGGGGTACATGAGTTTTTAGTTAAAATTATGTGGAAACAAAATAGAATCCTATTTACCGAATATAGTAGATAACAGATGACTGTTAAATACACACAAATACATCTGTTATATTCTGTACCTACATACATGTATATATAACTACATACATATGTACGCGTACATATACATAGCTGTTAAATTATAGATGAGTTGATTAATTGGATAAGATGAGCTTTAAAAACAGAATAAATCAAAGGAGTATATTTTATTTGATAACTTGTTTTCACTATAATTTTATATGAAAATCTATAAATATTCGTTAGTTCAACTCTTAAATCTCGCTACCACAAATAGGAGTGTTATAGTAATCCTGATCGAGGATGAAGATCACAACGTTTGAAAGATAATTTAAAATCTGTTAATAATCATAATTTCTCAATAATTCACAAGCAATTGGAAAAGTACGTGAAACGCATTTCACTCATTTTCGTATGTAGGTAAAGAATTGCTTCTAACGACGACATATATTTCATGTTTGTATCAAAAGTGAAAAGTAAACTTGATTTTTTGTGATTCAGTACAGTTAAGTTAAAGCATAAGGTGCATTATCTATCTTTACAACAACTATTTGTACTGTAGCAGCATATCGATCTATTTAGTGTGAACGACGTCCTCACGAGTGACAAGAATCACTTTTGGTTTAAATATAAAAAAAATATGTGAATCGATTTGTAGGCATGAAAAGTTTTCTAAAAGATGCTACGATGCTAGATCATCTAAAATTCATGTGCCGACGATTTTGATGTCTTGAATTGAATGACACTTATTTTTATTTGCTACGTACATAAAATTAATTTGAAAAAAGCCTTTAATGAATAAAAAAGACTGTTTTTAAATGTTTGCCGTATTTTATACTATTTTTTTTAAATTGTTTTTACTACTTGCGTACATTCATTCACAAACTTGAACTCATTTTATTTCAACTTATTGCATTTCAACGTGCAAGTAAAACACTACAATGTAACTTTTGATTTGAAAGCTCAGTTATAAGAATATGACCCTGATATATTTGAGCTGTTACACTTCTTAATCCATGGCGATAACGATACTTATACCACTATCATCTTTCTTTCTTATCCACCTTTCCTTTAAATTTACTGCTTATTTTCCCTTGTAACTAAAGAGTGATTGGTAGACAAAGTGGGACTATTATAACAATTAGCTAAATGTAGGCATTTCATACGCCTTTATCATTCTCTTTGAGGGTGGTATATCGTATATTTAATAACATACGTATATATGTTGATAAACCTACATTTACTTGTCACTGGTTTAACTAGCGTTAATTTAATGTTAACATTTAATGTGTTACACCTTTGTGTAAAATGTTAATTGAATTATAATTGCAATATCTTTTATACAACTTATCATTTTATTTATATTTCGTGTTTGTTTATAGTAATGAGTTTACTGGACATTAAAAAAAACAAATCCTACGTTACGAATATATCCTGTGTTTGACTTTACAGCTTGTAGGGTTTGAACCCACAATACTCGCCCAGTAGAAAGCAGCTCGTTGACTAAAACCACTACGTCATCCGTGCGCATTATGTACATTAAATAATCAAAAAAAAATGTGATTTGTTATTAACAGTAGTAAATTAATGTGGGGTTAATTATCAAAGAACTATGTTATATTAAACTGGTATATATTTTACATATATGTCTATATCCACATCACAATGACATCTGTTCCCAAACGTATGTAATTCGTATGAGTTTGAAAGGGTGACTTTATCAAAAGTGCTTAAAAATTATTTCAGTCATTTCAAAATGATTAATTCTTTTATAGTCAATAAAAAAATTGAGTCAAGACCTCAGGAGTGTTATTTATATATTGTTATAACTAATGGTATATACAACGAAACGTGTATTTATAGAAAAATAGCAGCCACACACACATAGACACTTTTTTTTTAATGTACACGTGTCAACTTTTTGTGTCGTGTGTAAGACTTAATTACGTTGAACTAATGACCACTATATGTACCACTTAAAGTTTATTTGCCACGTTAATAGTATAAAGCGTGTATTTCGTTACATAAAGTATAGGAAGAGACAAGGAGGTTTCGTTTAAAGGATTTATGTGTTAATATTTTTGGATGTTGGAGGCGTGGTTACAGCATCCTATATCTCATTGACGCTCACGCCTCTTTTCATTAAGTTTCAACCCAATTCATCGTTTTTCTATTTGTTTGTTTAACTTAATATTTAATTTATATTAATTATACGTATGAGTTTATGAAATATTAATGTATATTGAATTTACTTACATTTAATGTATTCGGTGGTTATTAATATTTTTAAAGTATTTTTTTTTAATAATATTTTATTGTACTATTGTAAAAGTATATTTAGTATTATATATATTCATAATTTTTAAACAAACATTTCAAATGAAAAGTTACTATAGAATATTTTTAAGAATTTTATGACGCACTCGTTGATGTCTTTTCTAGAGGGAAAGTATCTAATCATGGCCAATGTTCTAGTTTTTATCCTGATGGTAAATGACTATAAACCAAAAATTACAAAAAAGCAAATATTTGTTTAAAACTTATAAAATAAACAGAATTTGTATTGACCGAGTAACAACACTTAACGTGTTTATTTTTAAAATTTGTATTTAAACTGTCAGAGTAACTTATTTAAATACTTAACACTTGGGAATACCACTAAAATATATTAGGCAAATAATACATACCTTTGATATCTTTGGTGATTGCGCACAACAATAAAAACGGCAGCAAATTTCCGAAATCCCACTGTCACTTCACTTTTGTAATATTAATTTCAAGTCTACAATTTCACTAAGACGAGCCGCATACGTGATACATCAATTATCAGAACTATCGATTTCAAATATCCAGTCACTTTCGTTATAAACAAACAAACAATATGTCGCGTTCAATTTACACGTGACGTATAACTGAAAATGCAAACTGAAAACGCGACAGTATCCGACTATCGCACTCTTGAATGTCTCAGCCTATTGACACATCATCTTAGCAGTTCTCATTGAACAGTCTCTAGAATATAATTCGAACAAACACTGACATCTTCTATTGGCAGGGTTGAAATCGCGCGGTCGATTCCATTTTCAAAAATTCAAATATCTTTGAGCACAGATCGCGTGTAGCTGGAGCGGCGCGCGCGCACGAATGCTCACGGAGGTGGACTCAGAGCTTCGAACGCTGAGGGGGTGTGGCTAACTTCTAACGCAACATCTATCTCTCGTGCTGTCTTTGTCTAACTCGTGTAGTCGTACGTACACCTGTCCCTTTCTCTAAGAGCGGTGCGTTACCGGTCTATAGGTAGTGTTTGGTGGGATCGCGTGAACTTTGCCACTGCGCCCGCGCTCGTACCGCGATTAATAAAACGATAGGCGACGTTATAGATCGCGACGCGATAATCGTAACTCTACAGTTTAATGCGTCGCGTCGCCTTTTAAATACAATATATACATTTTTGTTTTTAAAACATGCGTGTAATTATTTAACGTTCTGGTCTTGGGAGCAAGACCACAATCGTGGTATTCATAGGGATTATACTTTTAAATATCAGTCTGAAGATGTGCTTCTAATTTTAGACAAATCATAAAAGTTGAAAAGGGTACTAGGTATGCTTACTTGGATATGGTTACAGAACTCAAATTTTCAGTTTAGTTACAAATTTATCTTGTAATCCTGTTCACTCCAAATATAATTACAGCCGTAACTTAAATATAAGGATATACAAGAGAGCGTTATTAAACGATTACATTTTCTAACGATATTATTTAAAAGACTATGAATTTCATTAAAATTTTGCGTGTCATTATCATTTTTGCTTTTAATTTATGCCATAAAATATATTAAAACTCTCATTGTCTCGTCTCATTCAAACATCTCTTCGCTCTGGGTAAAAATGACAATGTATTAACATCTTTTAATATTAGCAAAAAAACAATGTGAATTACGAACAGAACCAATTTCTCCTAATGTTTCAAATAAATACATTTTATAAGAAAGTACTGTTTTACAACCCCTCAGATTTTTAAAGTTGTATAAATAAAACTGTTCCTCACAGAAAACAATGCTGAACGTTTAACAACATTCTAAATACATATAATTGACGCCAAACCATTCAATAAGAAGTTCATGGAAATAAAAATTTCTTTCTTAAACAATGAAGCGTTTAAAAAACTTAAACAATTGTTGCAAATATTTTTTTATAACATCGGGTGCCACAAAACACATTATGACATTACTTTCCTTCTCGTTTTCCCGTTTTGTTTTTTGGTGTAAGTTAAATTAGTAACAAATCGTGGTATTTGTCAAAGGTATACCGTTTTAAAAATATACAACAAGTTTAGGCCTCGATGTGGAACTTATTTGTGGCGTACCAAAGCGACTAGAACATGGCTGTAGTAAATAAATACCACGCACGAATATTATTTGAAAGTGTTTTTGTTAGTCAGTAATTTAATGTTGACAATGATTTAAAATTACATTTCTTTTTAAAATCGAATTGACTACGTATCTATTATGGAAATAATTGGGCAGTACTCAGTCCAATTACTTTGTCTGGCAATCGTTACTATGATTCGGCCGGTTCAACCTTAGGAATAAGAAGCCCTCACAGAAAAACAAGTTATCTTACCGAGTGACTGAAATTACCGGAGACCCATCCATTACTTCTTAATTATTATAGATACAGTATATACCTAAGTATAGTCTGCTTATGAAAAATTAACGAAAATGATTGTAAAGGCATAAAAATTTAATTCGTTTCAGTTTACGTAAGTTTACAACAGTTTATTAGCTACTTATCACCGATCACGTCTGTTTGTGTGCCCTTTATACCACAAAAAAATAACCAGTATTTGTAACTGGTTGTTAGTTGTAAAATAACTGTTTTTGAAGTTTGCGTAATATTTATTTAATTACTACGTGACTGTGCCATTTTTTATTCCACAATAGAAAGGCAGGACAAAGCTAAAATGCCGTTTGAAAGTTCAAAAAAAGCTAACTGTAAAAATTTCAAAGTTTCGCAATCAAGTAGTTAGATGATCTTATTCTAAATTGAAACGGGCAATGTTAAAAAAGTTATAGGTGTAAACGCCGACAAAGATTCGCAGAAAAGAAATTTTGTGCAATATAATAAAAAAGACATTTTTATATCGTTTTATTGGTCGGCTAAACAATTAACGAACGGTGAATGTTTTTTTGTTTGTTAAGGGTAGTCCCGTTGGACCGTTAGTTTTGCCCGTGACGTCTCGGCCGTTTGTTTTTTTTATGGCGACTCCAACGAGTTGGGCTGTTGTAGACTCGTGACGTGTTTGTGTTCGGCATAGAAAAAACTTTGTTGACATGTACGTCACACTTTTTTAAGGCACTATTGAACGTATATTACTCGTATCTGAATGTTAACACAAGAAGAATTATGGTTCTATTTTTTTAATTAAAAGATTTTAAAGACGAATATATATTTAAGATAATATAAAGAACAAGTAAAGAAAGTTAAATTCGTTGAACATTTGTATATTTTATAAGTTAATTATGGAAAAACGGTTCCATAAAACAAATTTGTTTATTCCATATTTTGACAATGGTTGTTAAATTGACATGTTGATCAAGTGGTTAGTGACTTCGTTCACTAAACTAGAGATCGTGAGGTCGATTCTCACACAGGATGAAGAATTATATGATATTTATTGGATGTAATTTGTCTATATTATGTATGTATTTAGAAATATTAAAATATGTTTATCAGCAGTCTGGTTCAATTAGGTTTAGCTTATTTAGGGACCTGCTTAGTACAGGACAAGACGATCTTCTGAGAGATTGTGTATGCAATTATTGTAGTATATATACATATTGTTAATAAAATAAACAGTATTTTAACTTTTAAAGTATATAGTCTTGAAATAGAACCACTGCATAAATGCCAAATACTATATATTAAAACTCCTTGTAGTTTTTATATTTACTATCAAGGACCTCCAATACACTATACAATTAGTTTAACAAACAAAAGCTTTCGCTTGGTGCACACGTTCAATTGTAGGAGGCCACATCGTGCTTTCTCTTCAATATATAATTTTTAGTCAATTTTATACTCAAGTAATAAACATTAAGTAGGATTAAAATACTTGATAACAATAGAAGTGATTGCCAACTGTTATCTCATTGAAGCTTCACAAAGAGGTTCGCAGTCGCTCAAAGGGCTACGGGTAACGTACCTGTTTCTTAACGACATAATTTTTTATTCTCTGTAACGAAAACTAAATTGAACTTAACTTTCGTAAAGACAAAACACTGGCACATTAAGTTACAATAAACTTTAAATTTAAAATCGAATCGGCCAAAAATATTATCAATAAATTTTTACCATTCGTAATTATCAAAATTACAATAGAATGTGGACTATTATAGAAGACCCTTCTACCCTTGTAGAAATAGGTTAGATAGACCGGCATTACATCATGGCCTTACAGAAATCAGGTGCTAAGCAATGAGACTATTCAATTTCACCGAGTGAGTGAAATTATCGGTATCTAAGCCCAGGAGGCGTAGAATGAAATAAACTTTATTGTACACCAATTAATACAGTTTACATATAAAAGCATATCAATTAAATGCCCATGTACAAATAACAATAATAACTAGTGGTCGCCTACTGGTCGAAATTCGACCATAACAAAACACAACTTACATTACATAAATTTGTATAAGCGAGTGGTATTTCACGTGGTATTTTTTATAATAAATCGGGCAAATAAAATTTGTCTGTTAGACATTCAGTAAGACCACAGTAAACATATAAATGTCTGTAATCTGTCTATGTCAGTACTCAATGTCTATAGTATGTGTATAGACAAAATGATAAACAAACGAAACAATTTGACCACAGAGTATGTATGCGTGTAACAAATACTTGTTTGTGTGTGTCAAATGCATGGTAGTATGTGTAATGTTTTATTTATTGATTTAATGTACTTTATAAGCATTATTATTAAAAAATATTAGCGTTCTGCACTTCTCCTATATATAAACTATAAGTGTGCTAAATTTCATAGTCCTCCGTCCGCGCAATTTTCGTATAAAGGGGTCCAAAGTTTTTACTTCACGTATTAATATATAGATAATTTTACAAACAATAGAGCTGGTACTATGGGTACTAGACAACTGTTGTATGTCTGAGAATAGATAAAGTATGTTTCAGGTGAGCAATAAATGAAAAAGTAAGGTTATTTTTAGATCATTTTCTTTAATACAGGGAGAGTTGGTACGCTTTGTAGCCATTGGCAAAGTATTCGATAGTCAAACATCCATACAGTAAATGACTTAAATTAAGAATACCCGCTGATTTTAGAGGGAGAGACTCAAAGAGAGGCAAATGCCTCTCGAGTAGCAGATGTTTATGGGTAATGGCAGTCACTCACTATTTATTTACTTCCTGAAAAAAGTGCAAATAACCATTAGAATTATACATAAGATCGCTAGCAATAGAAAATATGCTCTATTATATGGAAATGAGATATTTAAATAATATTATCATTTATTATTCACAATGAGATGTGATGATGACCCGCTGCAATGTCAATAATAAAATATTTGTACACGTGTAAGTAATTTTTATCTTAAACTTAAGTATCGTGTTTTGCTAAATATGTGGTATCATTATAAGTAATTAAGGATATTTATTGTACTTGAATATTTGTCATTATCATTAACTAAGAGGCTTGCTGGTCATTTAGTTAATGATTTCACTGCTACGTTAGAGATTGTTCGATACTGGGGAGACATGTGTGCAGTGGTGAATGTCTTTCCGTTTTGATGAGAATTCAATATTATTATTCTTTACTGAGCAGATTTGGTTATACTGCACTTTTGAACGCCAATAATACAATTGCCAAATTCATAAAAATAATTAGGCTAAGAATAAAAAGGATACA
Organism: Hypercompe scribonia; assembly: GCA_949316085.1. Lineage (NCBI taxonomy): Eukaryota > Metazoa > Arthropoda > Insecta > Lepidoptera > Erebidae > Hypercompe > Hypercompe scribonia. The sequence continues at coordinate 1,578,284 of OX438983.1, forward strand.
ATGATACTGCATACTGAAAAGTACACTATTTGATTGATTCTGGGTTCCCACCAAGAACTTAGGGCTCTGAATCAATCTCACCTGCGTGTAGTGCACATGCTGATAGACGGAGAAAGCTCCGGCAAACAAAACATCCTGATTAGCGGCAATAGACTTGCCACCTAGTATGTGGGGCCAAATCACTGGCAAAAAATGGGCGTTTAGTATGCCTCTACCTACTCCTCCGGGGAAACAGGCGTGATTTTATGTATGTAGGTATGTATGATTGTGATAACTACGTGTCGTGATGGATTAGGAATACAGAGTGACTTCACTCCTACTCATTCTCCATGGGTGTAGTAGGAGGTGACTAAAGCAACAAACTACACAGGACAACAACATGCATAGAGAAGGCAAACTTGAAACAAACTTTATAAAAAAACCGTCTGGCTAGCGGAAGTAGTAGGCCAAAGCCTCCTTTTAAAGGAGTCTAGGTTTTAAAGGAGGCCTATGTCCAACAGTGGACTGTTAAAGGCTGTTGATTTGATATGTATTAAGTTAGGTGGATAAAACACCTTATACACTTATACCTAAGTATAGTATGTTAAAAATGGTATCAAATCAAATGACGAAAGAAAATGTTCCCAAAAATATTTTATTTTATTTATTTGGCTCACCAACAATTGTATACACTATTTCATGGTTAAAAGACATTTTATAGAAGTATGAAATGGCATAGTGTTGCAATTACTTATAGGTAAGCACCACGTGCACTATAAATAAAAAAATAGTGAATGCTTTTGCTAAAAATACAGTACAAACTTGGGTGAGAACAGATAAGAAGCAAATAAAGGATTTTTCTTAAATATTTTGTATGGTATTGCGGAGTTTGGTAAGTGAGTCAGTGTATATATCGACCAGGGAGCTGCAACCATTAAGCAGCTTGCAAAGTCGTGGAATAGTAGAGTTAGCACCGAGGACACTTCTGCGAAGCGGGGGATGCAGGGGGTGATAGGAAAACGAGGATGTTGGTTGTTGTTGGAGTTGGAGCATGGAACTTTATTTTGCTTAAAAGTTGTGGACAATCTACCTTGCGTCTCAGAAGCTTTTGATATAGAATATAATAGTTTAAGATACGAAAAAATAAAGAAAAATCTATAAAGTACGAGGGGGCGTTTTTAAGTTCGCGGAATGGAGGGTATTGAGTAATAATAAAAACACAAAATTATTTTTCTTTTTCTATATATTCCCCTGCAACACGAATACATTTTTCAGATCTTTCAATTAGTTTTTTTATTCCCTCGTAAAAAAAAGTTTTATCTTTGTCTGAAAAATACGCCGAAACCGCCTCCTTAACCTCCTCATCAGTTGAAAATTTCTTACCACGTAATTCTTTTTTCATTTTTGGAAAGAGATAATAATCACTCGGAGCCAAATCTGGACTGTAGGGTGGGTGATTCAAAATATCGAAGCCCACCTTACGCAGGGCAGCCAGTGCGACTCGGCTCTTGTGAACGGGAGCATTGTCATGCAATAGCAGGACACCTTTCGTTAATTTTCCCCGTCTTTTTTCTTTGATGGCTTCTTTTAACTGTTCTAAGATTGAAGCGTAGTATTCCCCCGTTATAGAAATGCCTTTATCTTTATAATCTATCAATAATATTCCTTCTGAGTCCCAAAAAATCGTTGCCATGAGTTTCCCAGCCGACTGTGAAACCTTAAATTTCTTGGGTGGTGCTGTGCCCTTTTTGTGCCACTGCATGGAGTCTTGTTTGGACTCGGGTTCATAATGATGAACCCAAGTTTTATCCCCAGTAACAATTTGATTCAATACGCCATCCTTGTCTTCATTGCAGAGGTCCAAAAACGCACGTGAACATTCCACGCGCTGTTGTTTTTGCAATGGCGTGAGCATTCTCGGCACCCACCGTGCGCTAACCTTAGTCATGCCAAGATGATCGTGTAAAATTTTAAAAATTGTTGTATCCGATACTCCAACCATTTCTGCGAGTTGTTTCTTTTTTAGTCGAGCATCTTCCAATACAATTTTTTCTACTTTTGCAATAACTTCTGGCGTAGTCACCTCAACGGAGCGCCCCGGCCTCGGGTCGTCTTCAAGTGATTCCCTGCCTTGTTTAAATAAACTATGCCACTTGTAGACCATTATTTTTCCTGGGCAAGAATCCCCGTAAACCGATGACATCTCATTGAGTATGGTTTGAACAGACTTTCCTTGCTTAGTAAGGAACTTTATCACCGCACGGAATTCAATTTTCTCCATTTTTTTCACTTCGTTCCCGATTAAAATACTTGGTCAACGATAGTTTAATAACTAATGATCCAATCACAACAAATTTTACTATGCAGACTAATTATGAGTCACTGAATACGGTAGGCATCAAAAGAGCGCGTTTACCCGCCTTTTTCACTGTCATTCCGCGAACTTAAAAACTTACCCTCGTACATAACAAGTACTAATTTTATAAAAAAAAAAATTCAGAGAGAAGCTTCAAACTCAGATTCTGTGTATCCAGAGGACATTCGCCATTATCGCTTAATCACAGATTGTAAATCATAAGCACATTCTCACCACAAAAGAATTCATCTATAAATAAACGCATTATCTTCTAATTTATAACCTCCTATAATCAACCATATAAGGTGAATCTCGTCTCCACAGATGAACACATCAGAAACCCCTTCGAGTTCGCGGATGTCTTAAAGTATTGGCTCAATGCCCGATTCGCATCCTTTATACATTAAACATTATCGAGAAGGATATAAAATAGATAATAAGTCGCATCGAGATATCAAATACTTTATTACATCGCCAATAACTTCCTAATTTTATTAACAACAAGGGCCTAATTCGATAGCATTCTAACAGACACACATTTCTGGTACTGACTGTACATGTGTTTTATTCTAGATAAAATTAATATTACAAGTTACTCTTAGAATTGTTGTATTTCTGTATTATCTGTTTACTGTTTATTGACTCAACAGTGTTCCTAAAATTATCATATGAGACTATAAGTTTACTGCATTTGAAAAAAAAATTCTTCAAAATAGAATCAAAGTATAGCGAGTGACTTACTTGATATCCATTAATAAAGTACGTGGATTGGTTTTCAAAATAAATTTAGAGACTTATAGTTATCACGTGAAACATGCAAATTTACCTAAACTTTAGTACTGTCTGAAAAAATTATAATACATAGCACAAGCACAAGTATAAAGCCTCCATAGCTTATAAGTACAATACAGCACAAAGTCAAAATATAAGTCTGAAGAAATTACATTATCTAATCACTTCGCCACTGGTAACAAGATAAAAATATTAAAAACACACATTCCTAAAATAAAAATATAAAAAGATAGTCTAATTCCATTCCACTCGCGCCAGTAATTCATCCGGCAACTTAACTAAATCCTTACATACGACATTTTTTTGTAAATAAATCTATTTCGTACATAAATCTTTTCTCGAGATTAGATCTTTATACATCTCAATTTTATACAATAAATTTATTGGTGCCGGTGTAGAGGATATTTATTATGCCGACTGTACCTAATATGTCGTTATTGAGATAATGGTATATACGCATGTTTCGTAACGGTATCGCTTACATTTCTTCGTTTATTTTTTAAACTTTACTTTCCAAAGACTTCATATAAAAAATTTATGATTAACATATGACGTTGAGAATCTTACAATAAAAGTATGCGTGTAGTGTATTTTATAACAAATTGTACATTGAGTGAATTCCACCTACCAATAATTAAGATTTTTCTTTTTAAACAGACGTAATTTATGTATCGACTACGAGCTGTCACAACACCGGGGTTTCCAGTGCGGTGGTGTGTCGGAATCGGATCGACTAAAACCACATGGTGTGCCACTCTGCGCTTGGAATGGGAGGGATCCGAGTACTGTTCTAGTTAAGCCATCCGGACCCCGAATAGAAGGGCCTGAATTACGCTCATATTATAGAATTAGTATTCAGTAGCCATATTTATGAGATCTAATACTTTTCTGTTAATCAGACGTTTCGTCATTTTTAAGGGGGGTTTGATGGAGTTACCTAAAAAGTGTTTTTGATTCGGTTGCTTGTAATATTTTTCTTCTATTGTAGTTTCAGTGCATTAAAAGAATGAACGAATTAACGTTCATCTTAGTCATCATAACGAAGACATTAACCACAATGGAAAGAGAATTATTATTAATATTATTACTTTTATTATTACTTACTTATGATTTATCTTAATATAAAACAAATAAAAAAATATTTAGGACATCTGACACATAATGCCGTCTAGTCTCAAACTAAGCAGAGCTTGCACTATGAGTACTACACAACTGATATCAATACAAATATACTTTTTTTTCTGTAAATACATACATATTACAAATAGAAATACCCAAAACGTCGAAACAAATATTTACAGATCATACAAATAGTTGGTCTGACCAATTGAACCTGCATTGAATATAAAAAACAAAATATAATTGCCTTTCAGAGATTGCTTCCGACCGATTAGGTCGCTACTTGTGCATGCATACCTTTTTTTTAACTCCTTTTTGCAATTACCTGGCGCATATTAAAGCCATTATTATTATTATTGAAATTCATTTAAATTTTTTTGGTAACATAAAATTCGAAAGTGCGTCCCTAAGCTTAAGGTGTGTAATATTTATAAAAAGACAAACCCATTTTTGTCGCCAAAAATACAATACAGCTTAAGGCTCTTCAGCGAGGCGAAAGATTTCATTTAAAAGCTGAGGTAATTCTTTAATACGTAGAAGATAAATGACGTGATTAAACATATTTAGTTGATCCTAAACGCAATGGTATTAAAAAGGCACATATTATTGGCCCACCACACAAGGTGGTCCTATCACTTGGCGAAGGTCGCGAGAAACCGCTGGATGCGGGTGGCAGGGGACCCGCTGTTGTGGAGAACTTTGGGGGAGGCCTAGGTCCAACAGTGATCTGGATGTCGTAATAGCAGCTGTTCCCGGATCCCTCCTATGTCAGGCGCAGAGTGGCACACCGTGTGGTTTTAGTTGGTCCGATTCCGACACACCACCTCGCCGTAAACCCCGGTGGGGTAACGGCCCGAGGGGGTTACCACACATTTAAAAAAAAGGCCTATGTTCAGCAGTGGACGTCTTTTGGCTGAAATGATGATGCGGATTTAAGGTTAAGCGGTCTTGACGTTTTCTATTGCTCTGAGTGTTGACCTCAAATACTACATGGGACAGCATTTTGTGTGATCCACAAATTGTTGTTCTGAGTCTGGGTGTTCTTTTTGTGTTTATTTCATGTATGTTTGTAAAGTCCAGCAACACAGGATTTGAGATTTAGGGCAGGAGTTATCTTTAAAAAGAAAAATATGTATTATATACATATGTATTAAGGAGTAACAATTTATTTAGTGTGTCTAGATAAGGTAGCTGCGAAATAAATGGTAAAATGTATTTAAATGTATTTAATTTAAAATGTTATTTTACATAACGTTACATATAAATTTAAAAACGGCAAATTTATTTGACAGTTAAAATAAGGTGTGCTAATTTTTAAGAGTGAGAACTGCCAAAAATAATTTGTCTATTTTAAAATTTATAATAAGTTGTTTAATATCTTGAATTTTAAATATAATTAACATTTATTCGTAAATCGTTAAATTTAATATGATAGGAAAGATTTTAGACTTTGAACAAGAAGTTATATCTATTCAGTGCACTAAAAAAATCCAGGCCTCATGAATCGGTATTCACTCATTTAATTAGAGGGGTTACTAGAACGACCCTATTTGCTTCGTCCATTCAACCAACATGTATGTGTATTATATATGTATGTGTTATATATTTAAGTGTTTATGTATGTATATTTGCTTATTTATGGTTAAACTAGTCTGTATGTACCAAATCCTATCAATTACTTCTTATCCTTAAGTGCATACCTCATATTTTCTCTGCATCACCCAATCGGTTGACTGGCAGAAAATGCCTTAGGCAATAAGTCCGCCGATGCATGTATTTATGCATAAAGTTGTAAATAAATAAACCAACTAATCATCGAAACCAACTATTATTACAATTATGAATTAAATGTGTAACACTTTTCAATATCATTTGCGGTGGACTTTTTCCAAACTTTTGTAAGGTTCAACTTCTCTACTTAGACTATTAACACATTCTGTTTAAGTAGTAGGTAAGACATTTACATATTGACAATCCGATACGGGACATTACAACTGATATATGTATGTGTGTGCGTGATTCACGACCAAACGGAACACGTTTACTATTTGTAGTACAAGCAGCGTTGAGGGATAGAGTTATAGCATGTCACATTTGTAAGAGAAGTGGGCTTAAATAAGAAACAGGTCGGTGATCTTTTAAACAAATGAGTTAATGTTTTACTTAAGGAGTTATTATATTTACTTGTAAAGATAACACCGTATTCTTGTGTCAAGATTCATCATCATCATCATCATCATCAACAGCCTTTTACAGTCCACTCCTGGACATAGGCCTCTCCTTAGCAAGGAGGTTTTGGCCTACTATACCACGCTGGCCAGACGGGTTGGAATAGGGTTTGTTTGAAGTTTTCCTTCTCTTTGTAATGATGTTGTCTTACATACTTTGTTCCCTTAGTCACCTTTTACGACACCCACGAGATGAATAGGGGTACACTATGTATTTTTATCCGTTACCACATGGACAGAAGGAGTCTTAAGATCAGGCTGGGACAAAGTAGTAAAAAAAAAATATTATGAGTATAGATAATATTGAATTACATGTTTCATTAATGTAAGCATTAATGTTCTATTAAGTCAAGGAACTTTTTCAGGATTAAAAGTAACTATTTTTATGATATTAGGGGGGTGAATACGCAGATGTCGACGCGTCAATAGCCTTTATCAGTCCACTGCTAGACATACATCTCTCCGTAGCAAAGAAACTTAGGCCAACTATATCACGCTAGTAATTCAAAAATCAAAGATGCATTACCGCCCTCTCAGGTTGTAATAATATACTGAGATGGGTGCCTTTTCTGGCATTGTACATAATTAAGTAATTTTATATAATTACATAGTTATAAAAGAGTGGCATACATGGGTGTCTCACTCTTTTGTATGGTATTTAACCATGTGTTTTACTGTAATTTCAGAATAAATTATTTTCTATTTTTCAGTTCCTCTCCAGAATTAGGGAGAAAAGGTTTAGGCTCCAGTAACCTTAATCTTTAAGCACACAACAATGAACCATGCTTTTAATAAATTTATATATTCCAATATTACCTACTTATTTTATGTTATTAGGGACTTGTATTATTAATAACTTCATATGGTTACGATATTTATTTTGAAACATATAGTTTAGGGCTGTTCTTTAAGATCATATATTTTGTTTAATAACTCGATAGTATTGCTATATTTCATGACTGAGAAGAAACGCCGGGTAAATCAAATTATCAAATCTATGCAAACTGACCACGAAAGTCCTAAGTAGATCTAGATGATGCTGATACTTTAAAATGAAAAATAAATTAACTACTATCATTTCTTTTCTTTAAAATATCTTCTACACTGGGAATATATCCTGTGTCATGGAAGATTGAACCCACAAAATTCAGTGCTTTAACAAGTGGTATGGTGACAGCTTAAACTACTATGCCATTCGTGCAATCGGTGATTTAACCTCTAAACTTGGAAATAGGAGCAGTTAAAAGCTGGGAATGTAACTGAATGTGAGAAGATACAGTTAACCAAGGGCAGGAGTAATTACTTACGACTAAACAAACGATGGATTCTTCTGTTCCGATCCAATGCCATATTAAGTAAAGTAGTTATTTTTTATAGTACACGGCATTCGGACAAAACAACTTCGTAGTTAATCCTTCCACAACAAAACTTTTGTACATAACATTTACTTTTAAAGTAAAATTGCCAAGGTAGACCGAAGACCCTTTTGTTTTTCACAAAACACAATCAGTAGTCAGCAAGGCCCTTTCACAGCACGCGTCCCCTACCCGGACATTTAGACAATAAGACGTCTTTCTTATAATGATACCTTAAATCAGGATTGTTTGACAGACAAAAGATTGTGATGACAATTATTGTTTACTATAATCCCTAAAAGGGTGGCAGTTAAACTGGTTTTTAAATGAAATAAATGATCTGTGAATGTTTTAACTATAGCAACTAATTTGGTGTCGTGTGTTTTGTGTGTGTATTGATGCGTTACTTGAAGTACAGAAAATAACACGTGACACTATTTATATAGGTTAAAATTATTCTGTGGAGAGACCATATAATTAAATTGTGTAGGTCATCACTGATTTAATGTGTAGGGTACTCATAAACTGTATCAATGTTTTGAAACAAACAACTAAGTAATAACAAACCAAGTTTTCAATTTTTTATACAAATTTAAATGGAAACTTATCGTTGTGACATTTATCGTGGTAAGTGTGTGAGTCTTACATTACCACGATGACTGTCATGTCTTTTACGTCTCCAAACAGGGCGTGAAAAAGCCTCTCATAAGGCCGCCGTAGTGTGGGTCACCATACTGCATTGTCTGCATTCGCAATGAGCATGAAAGCCACAAATCTTAGAATTCCATTCATGCCTTTCATCAAGCTGAGTAGTCACTTTGGCAGGTTCTCAAAATTAAAAAAAATGAACCCATAGTGTTAACTTCATAACAGCGTAGTATAATATCCTTAAGCGTATATTTGTATACGCTTAAGGATTGGAAGGATTATTCATTTTTTTTGAACAAATTCGTAAATGTGACAAAACTGGGTTTTGGTAGGTTTAAAAAATTTAAACTTATGCTTTTTTCTTTTAATAAGGTATATTACTTCCTTTTTGTCCTATTTACAGATACTAATCAGTTCCGAAAAGATCTGATTAGGCCATTTAAACGGTATTGAGGAATATTGTTAATATGGTTTTGACGTGCTCGGTTACATATGACACGATGTTCGAATTCAATATCTTCAGATTCATTTGTTTGAAACATCTAAACATCTGAAGGTAAGAGGTTTACATCAATCTGTGAATGTTTACAACACTCAAGAAATAGCTAATATCATAAATCATTTTAAACATACAGATAAATCAATCAACCTATCGCCATCCACTGCTGAACGAAGGTCTCCCCCAAGGAACGCCAATGTCAACGTGGGGTAAGACAAGATGTTTTATCTCTGAAACTATTTACTATTTTTGGAAGACGTCTTCAAAACGCTCGATTGGAACGGACGGGGAATCAATATCAATGGTCGATACCTCTCACATCTGCGGTTTGCAGACGACATAGTCATCCTGGCGGAATCTCTGCATAATCTGGAAGAAATGCTGAACAGTCTGGATGATTCTTCAAATCGAGTGGGACTAAGGATGAACATGGAAAACACAAAAATAATGCATAATAGGCATGTATCTCCGAGTCCCGTAACCGTAAATGGCGTTGCTATCGGGGTTGTGCAAGAATATATCTATCTTGGGCAAACTATTAAACTTGGCCGACACAACTTCGATCGGGCCGATAGGAGGATTCGTCTGGGCTGGGCGGTGTTCGGAAAGTTTCGTCACAGCTTCGAGTCGCCGATCCCACAATCATTAAAGACCAAAGTATTTGACCAGAGCGTTCTACCTGATAACATACGGAGCCGAGACGTGGACACTCACTATTGGACTGGTCCATAAGTTTAAAATAGTTCAGCGTGCGATGGAGCGTGCGATGTTGGGCATTACTCTGGTTGATAAACATACCTTTCCTTTAGAATATTATTAACATTATTATTTAGTAAAATAATTTTCTCGAACTTAAACCATTTCCTTTACAATGTACTAGAGAATAGATATTTAGCTTATACAGGATGAGAATATAAAATTGTCTTAAACAAAATTTACGGTTACAGCCTCCCCACTTAACGGAATCCTCTTTTATCGGCATTTGAACCCGTGACCTTATACTCAAGGTAAATATTTACAATCCAATGGTATTGGTTAGTTATGAAATTGCACATATCTTGGGTGCAAATTATTCATTTAGATAATGCAAACAGTTAGTTTTATTGAATATCTTATCCCGTCTAATGTTGCCTGAAGTCGTATCGTGAGGTGTCTGTGTCGTTTATCAAGTGTAGTGGACTTTTATAGTTTTATTAAATGTACAGATAAAATACGTAATGAATTTATTAAACATTTATTGTTGGTTATGTTGACGTGGTGTATTTGGCTTAGAAAGCTTCTAGCTTCTGTAAGTAATATATGGTGTCCAGATTAAGATTATACAAGAAAATTATCTTCTTCCTAGGAATTTGGATGTTGAATGCCTTTTTTCTTTTTTTCTTTTTTTTCTGTGCGGATACCATGATACCATACCGGATACCACCTACTGGTGGTTATGTTGGACTCGAACCGACCAAAAACCGCACGCCGTCTCAGGTTCCACAAGCCGTGGAACCAGGTGTACCCTAGAAAGGAAATCCCTGAAACCCTGACGGTTGAATGCCCTGGAATTCGTTGTCTCACATCAACAGCCTTTAACAGTTAGCTGCTGGACATAGGTCTTTCTTTAGAAATGAGGAGAAGACAAGATAGTTGCTAGTCCTGTGCTCCAAAGCGTAACTTGATTTATTTTTTGTTGGAAACTAAGAGTTTCTAAATTTGCAACTATTAATATAGCAAAGTACTCAATCTAATCTCTACTTTTCAAAACTCAGACTCGATTAATACTAACTAAGACTAAGCTTATATAAGCTTATAAGCTTTATAATTATTATTATGGGAAAGAGTGCACTTACCATAGGCATTAAGTACATACCTTGAATTGTCGAAATTTGTGACCAGATGAGAAACCTGTATGAGACTGTACTACCGGAATGGATGTGGACTTTAAGACTGGACACTTTAATTGCCATAATATACATATATATTACGGCAATTAACGTGTCTTCCTCCTCCTAGTTCTCCTCCTCTTCCTACTTCACAAGAGACGTAAAAAGGCATACGGATCCAATGACACAGCATGGACTATCGGACCTTTTGTAAACGTCTTTTAACGATTTTCTCTCAGAAAAGCTCGAGAACCATATTGATGTTATCAATTAAACGTTTAATTCAGTATATAGCTTCGAAAGTTCTATCAGCACCTTTACTGCTACTAAATCCATTATTAAACTAAGTTTTAACAATACAGTGGACCTCTGGTCATTGGACAAACGTTTTGCAGGGCAGTGTCGGACTATCAAATTTGTTGGATTATAGAGTACTGCCTAAGACCCCCTATATCCCGGATTTTTTTACAAAAGAGTACCTTGTAATCCGAGAAATTACAGACAAATGGTAAAATTCTATATGTTGTATTCTGGGCTTGTAACGACATTACTAGGTATGTATACGTAATACACATGAATAAAAGCTAAGCTACACCGCTATCACACGTAGCCAAATTCAAACTAAGCAATCGGAATTGAAACAATACCTACGCATCGAGCCTAAGTTGTAACCTGTTCCATCATGCACGATCTACATTAGCAAAAATTGTTTGATTGATGTCGGATTACGGGGGTCCGGATTAGATAAGGACCAGATTACCGAGGGTCCACTATAATACAACACTTATCGAAGGTTTTGTCGAAGTTATTTATGTGATTGCGTTTATTCTTTTAAAAATAAAGTATATAAATTATCATTATCATCATCAGATGGACAGCTTCTAATTGTCAACCGCTGAATATAGACCTCCCTGAGAAAGGAGATTTTGGCCTTAGTAATAGTAATACTTTGTAGGCCTTAGTAAGTAGTAGAGCTATGCTGATTGCAGTCTGAACGGGCTAGCTCGATTGGGCCAGTACTGTCCTTTCACAGAAGACCAATTAAACCGACAGCATCCGTGCTGTTATGTGTTTCATTAGTGAGTGCGAGACTGGAGGCTCATTGATGCAGGGGTTGACAGTTATCGTGGTAAGTGTGTGAGCCTTGTACGTTACTGTCTTGTCTTTTACGTCTCCAGGCGAGCACAAAAAGTATCTCACTAGGCAACTAGGCAACCATAGTGTAGGTCCTCAAACTGCGTTGTCAGCATTCGCAATGACTGCACGGACAGCGTAGAGATTTATATAATCGCCACGCTGCTGTCAACTACACTGAGTGTTGTGGGTTCAAACCCAACAAAGGACGTGTGATCCACAAAGTGTTGTTCTGAGTCTGGGTATTCTTTGTATCTGTTTCTTGCATATTTCTAAAGCCCTACGCGACATAAGCCTTATATCCCGTGCAGGTATTTTCCTTAAAAAAAAATGATAAAAAAATAGGTGGTCAGCACAACTTTTGTTTTTTATTCATGCCTTCCAACAGGTAGGAAAAAATCACTTTGGCATGCTCTTAAAAAAAAACCGGCCAAGTGCGAGTCGGACTCACGTACCAAGGGTTCCGTACACATTATGTTGATTTAGAAGTTGGATTTCGTTACAGCTTAAAGGTAGGATAACTTGTAGATTATGATGACTTGAATATTTGATATGAAGTTAAATTTAATACCTCTACACGTACACAAGGTAAAGGGTAGTAACTTTAAAATTTATAAAAAAATATCAAATTTTAAGATTCTGAGTTCACGGGAAGTACCCTGTGGGAAGTACCCTGTGTGGTTCCCTTGCAAGATTCAAAAATTTACGGAAATTTACGGTATAAACGACTAACTTTTGATTGCGTTGGTTTTAAAATTTGATTTTTCTCAACTCTAAGGAACAGTAGACTCGAATATTTGATGTAAATTTCAGTTTGATACCTTTACACGTTCCTGAGAAAAAGGATCTTGACAGTCGGACGGACGAATAACAAAGTGATCCTGTAAAGGTTCCGTTTTTTTCTTTCGAGCAACGGAATCTTAAAAAACACTGGCTAGACGGGTTGGTGTGGGAAATGTTTAAAAATAAAATAAATTTTGAAAAATAAATAGAAATTATTATTTTTACCTCAGAAACTATACGAAACACTGCATTTTGTAAAAACGATTTTTATACTATTCTGAGAAATAAATGCATTATTGTTATTAAAACTACCTAGCAGTTTGCGTCTTATTATAAGTTTAAATGAAAGTAATCAATTTCTATGTTATCAGGAGTCCCATCTACTCATTTCTCTACAAACCACAAAGAAAAGAAAGGAAGAAAATTTATGGTACCCTTTTGTGAGTATTCACATATTAACTATAAGTAGCGGATGACTGCGTTACACGAATTGATTCTAGGAAAAAAATGTCAAATTAAAAGATATTGGTAATGCGCAAAAAAAATATTACCAAAAGGTTAACATCTGAAATTTCTTTCAAAATAATGATACTTATATCGTTACCGTCATGGGACTTTATTATTAGTAGGGACTTTCGCCATAACTTTCTTTTCTTATCATTATTTCTATTCAAAGTTACTTACTTTCATTTCCAGTATTTAATTACGATATTATAATCTTGGGTTTCAGTAAAATACATATTGTATAAAATTAAATGTACTTTTCTAAAAGCATTTGTATAATGCGATTCTTCAGTCTGAACGGTTGGCCTGGTGTTGTGGGTTCAAACTAATGTGGGACGACACTTTGTGTGGTCCACAAATTGTTGTTCTGAGTCTGGATGTTATTTGTATCTGCTGTATGTATGTTTATAAAGTCCCTCGAATCCTACGTATATTCTACATGGGGCAGTTGTCTTTTAAAAAAAATCTACATTACTGCATGTGTACAAATGTGTACGGAGCTTAAATATCAGACGATGGACTGAAAGATACATACAAAGCTACGTACACAATTTTTTGTTAATGATTGTTTATTTATTTACAAGTTCGTGCACTTATGTATATCGGCGGACTTAATGCCCTGCGCACACTGTACCAGCAAACCTTTGAGGGCTATAGTGATCTATTAAACTAGGTGCATCGAGGTTATAGTTGTAATGAGCAATAAAAGCAAATATGATTGACATAAATTAAAAAGTACACAAATATGCAAATAAATGACCGGAAATATATGTATAGGGTGGGCCACGAATTCGTTAAAATTTGAATCTAACATCCCACGCAAACATGTTATGGGAGGTGTTGGGACCGATGCTACTGGAATTTGTTACCTACAACCGTAACACATGGTTTCAACACGATGGAGTCACTCGTCACACATCCAATGAGGCCCTGCCTGTGGTCAAAGACCTGTTTTCGGAAAAGCTGATACTTTATTACCATATGCCGTAGGTACTAAACTATAAGGACGTGTCCTATTGACTATGTAACTTCGTCATCTGAAGCAGGTAATCAGACACGTTTTATTAATAGTGTAACAATCAGTGGACGTCCTGATTTTAAGTGGGAGAATTTTCCATAGCAGTACTACTTGTATAAAGAACGAAGCGCTCACGAAATCAGAGTTGTGAGAAGGTCACAGAAGTATCAGATTATTCTTTGAGCGAAACTTTTCATTGTGATTAGGAGACAGGAAACACGAATATGGATCAAAGAAATGAAAAGAGTGAGTTCAGCGTTCGCTGGCTTAGTAACCATTTTAATCAGTAGCGCAATGCAGACATGTCGTCTTGCGAAGATTAAATATGAATCGAATGCAGTTATTGAGAAAACGGTCTAACATATTGAGAAAGTCTTCATTCGTGTAGAAGTAACACACATCATTGTAGTCAATTATAAGAATAAGTACTCCAAGTCCTTATTAATAAATGTCTACTATAACAAGCATATATTTAATTTACAATGCATGTATGTCGGTTTTAACATTCGAAGTCTAAATGACGTGATACAAGAAAGTCCCTTGTCCAGCAGTAGACTGCGATAGGCTGATGATCATGACGAAGATGTATGTCAATCAATCAATCAATCAATCAACCTAACGCCTTCCACTGCTGAACGAAGGTCTCCCGCAAGGAACGCCAACGATCCCGGTGTTGGGCAATTCGCATCCATCCGCTGCCAGCTACCTTCTTCAAGTGTACCAGAGTGGATACCACGATTGGGCAAACGTAGTGTAGAGCGCCCTGCGGCGCTGTTGACCGATGATTTGAAGAAACTGTACATATGTATGTTATTATATTATTATTATTTTTTATTATTATTGCAACGTAATTTTAAGGTAGATTCAATCGGTTGAGCTGAAATTTTACATACATATGTACATCATATGTCAATGTAACAATCTGATAACATAGAACTTACCTGTTGATGGAACTGGACGGTGACCAAAGAAACTCTGTAATGAAATGACGCACCACCATCGAGTTTGGACTCTTTTGATTTAACTTGAAGAGTACTTTAATTTTCGATGAAATCCGGGGTCTGATGGAACTGGAACATGGCTATAGGAACTCCGTTACAAATCGACATAATCCCCATCGAGTTTGGGTTCACGTAAATCGTCGGAAGTACTTATTAGTATACTTGTATATTGTACGTTTGAGCTAGTACTTCGTTCTGAAATGATAACACAATTGATATGATATAAAACTTGAGATTTACGTATGTAGATATGTAAGTTAATTTTATAATTTGATTAGTTTGATTTCAATTTAAAAATTTTTGAAGCTATTTTAATATGAGTATTTTAATTTCGTGTCATATAAAGTGTTTAATGTCACTATAAGTGGATAATAAAAGTTTTTAAAGAATAGTTTATTTTATTAGTTTTTGTACATTTGAATAAAAAATGTTTCTAGAGTAGTTTTTTTAATTTTTTTGCTGTCAGTACGTACAAAATGGTAAATACTGACGAAGGAGTAAGCGAAATGTTATATTTTTTAAAGGGAAATCCACCATACTAATTAATAAATTTGAATTAATAGATTTGAAATCTATTTTAAGAGTACTACGTCTATTAAGAGCAACTCGCGAAGGTAATAAAAATCATTTAGTATAATTAATGGTAGTCATATAAATAATACACATTCAAACCGGGTAAAAGCGGCACCTAGCAGTAGGTATAAAAAATATATTAAAGCTACCAGTTTCTTCGATGGGTAACCTGCCTCTAGCGTATACTGAATATCAGTTTTCAAATGTAAATTGTTCTTTCTAAACTGTACTCCTAATGTTACCTCTATATGCGTGTGTATGTGTGTTAATGTGACGTAATATAAAATATTTCATTCATAACTTAAACTCACTACGTTACTATTACCAAAGAACGGTTGCACACTTCTCCAAAACGTTCAAATCAAACTTCTAAATCCCCAATTACCGCCTGACACTTATCCGGGCGATCTCCTCAAATATTTTGATACAATCGCGCGCAGACAAATGTCCTCGATTTATCAGTACCCAACTTCAATGGACCCTAAGACTACCGTGATTGTTGCCCGTTATCTATTTATTAAGATTATCAATGACATCTTCATATGGTATATTCTTAGCTGTTTAATTCGTTCGAATCTAATGCGTGGCAATTAATCAGTGTTGGCCCGATACTATCTTCGGTCTTTCGTCTCGACCGGTTATTGAATTCGGAGCCATCGGGTGTTCTCACATTCATATCCTTAACGTAGTTTAAAATCAAATTAGATTAGAGATAAATATTAAGTATAGTATTGGTAAACGCCCGGTTTTGCTTGCAGTAAGAGTTTGATTCTTAAAATAATACTTTTATTGTAGATAAGAGTGTCAACGTTGTTAATACGAGTATATGCCATAGACATATATTGTATCTGTATGAGATGTGCATATGAGATCTTACGAATGCTACTTGCTACTTATGACTTTCTAAATATGTATATAGTAATATATTTTTTAAGGCCTGTCAAACTGCATGATGGAAAGCGTAAATAAAATCCAAGAGCTGTGTACAATTTTCTCATTGTGAACGCAGACAATACAGTATGGTGACCCACACCATGGCGGTCTAGATTTTTATAATCATTAAGTTAAATATTACTGTGTAAGTTTTATGTCAAAGAGACCAAATATTTACTTAAATATAGATCGACAGATTGAGGCAGACAAACAACCTGAACATGCGACTTTATTTATAAATACAATTTGTAGACCAAGTATAACAAATGTAGTCAATAGAAAATATGTTTCCGTAATGAACTATTATATCGATGTTTAATTACTGTGATTGCAGATAAAAGCCAGTTCGGCGTGGAAAAATGGGTTTTATAAAGTAATTTAGTTTGAAAGAATTCTTGTATTTTGATATTTATATTAGGAAGTAATTCATTACGAATTATGTTGGCGCCAGTTTTACGATAAAAACAGTCGAAGTTCCTCTAGTTTTTTGAACGAATTAAGACTTCAATTTACGCAGTTTATTTGGAGTATCGTGTATTTAAATGAAGAGAATTCTGTACGAGTTTTTAATTTCTTATTATGTAAGTAGAATTTAGAATATGTGTAGTGGGTACGTGTTCATTCACTTCGTTTCATTTAGTTCAAGAAACAAGTATTAAGAGCGTCTCATCCCTATGCTTCTGTAAAATCTTCGAATACTTCGGTCACATTGTGAGGAGGGCAGGTGATAGTCTTGAAAGTGACGGGTGACGGGTGAGATCGAGGGGTAAAGATCCCATTGCAGACATAATCTACTCTACTCTCAACAGTACGATCTGTGTTCACACTGCTCAAGACAGGAACAGGTGGAGAAATTCTTCAAAATAAGGGTCACTGAGCTCAGAATTGAGGATAGCAACACGACAAATGTGACACTTTCATATGATTTTTATACCATAGGTTACAAACGACCAGATACACCACCTGATTGTAAGTGATTACCAACACCCATAGATACTTGTAACTTAGGAGTTAGTGCTTTATGCATATTTCAGAACATAATCGTCACTTAGAATTGGGACAGGCTTTCTTTAATTTTCAAACTGTCGTTTATAGTTAAGTATAGTAATTAACGCGCTCATGATGAGTTTTGAATATATATCTTTGTGTTACTTAACATTTCTAGCAGGATTCACTGGCCATGAATAGGCACTGTACGGTGAGTGCTTTGATTCCCTTAATACGTATACACTTAAAGTTTAGGTATTCAAGAAGTGCTTAAAGCTTAAATTTTTGAATAGAATATAAAGGAGAATGGCAGATCTTGAAGCGCTAAAAATATGTGATGGTTGATTGTAAAATTTTTGCCGTTTATAAGTGAATTATTCTATTTTTATTCGTGTAATCATCATTTATTTATAAATTTGCTAAAAGAGTATAAAATCTTTGTAAATGTCGTATTGTCGATAAAACATATTCGTACCTTTTCTAACCCGCTATGCTTAAACTCTGGTTATTTTGAAACTAGATGGCGTTGTTTGTCAGATGTTTAAAAATGTTATTACATTATTTTTAAACATAAATTATATTAAAACGCTAAACTATTGGAATAGGTATTTATAAATGAGTTCACTTCTGTTAATATAAATACATAAATATATATAGAATATATACTGTATTCAGTACTGTCAAACAATTATTCTTTTATTTTTAATGTTAATTGTAGAGATTATACAAAGTAACAAATAAAAAAAAAACAATTATTGTAATTAATACAATACAAAAAAAAGAATAGACGAGGAAAATCGTAAACGAATGATTTGATTTTCGAAATATGGTACGACGCCATCTTGTTGATAGTAATGACAACCAATTTGTGACGGCCAGCTGTCATTGATATCTACAGTTGAGTACAGACTACTCGTAAACATAAACTGGAATATGTTTTTAATGCAAAATACTAAAAGTATTGCCATTAAAACTACTATTGTCTATGATATTATCGGTCAAATTAATAGAACAATAATCCTTAAGATGAGATGCGTAAGGCGGTACAAAGGCCCATACATGCTTGCCATTGTCCTTTTAAGACAACGACTTCAAAAATGAACCAGTATATATGTATGTTGATTTATTGTGACAAGAAACACTCAGTTAAATTCTTGTATATATTTAAAGTCAATTTATACTACGATGTAAATGATAATTTAGTTGATACTAAATATCGGGACATAATCTAGGCATCTTTACTCTCAACTTTCTTTATTATCATTCTTTATTCTTATCTCGAAGAAGCGCAGAAAGATTAAAAGTTATAACATAGTAGAAAAATATGTAAGATATAATGTGCATATAAAAATAAAGGTGTCTGTCTGAGACTGTTAATGTTACCTTATCTTAAAAGAGGCAGATGAGCGAATGGATTACATGACGGTATGTGACTACCATCGAAATGGATACCTGCAACTCAAGAATCAGAAGGGCGAACACATTTGACACACATATGAACCTCGGTGAAAAGCAACAATGGAAACTTTTAGCCTTCCGTTTAGAATAAAGGGGAATAAGATGTAGGATTCAATAACCTGGGTGAAAAGCACCAAAAAAAATTGTTAGCCGCTAAGCTTACCCTTTAATGCAGAAGCATAGCTCTCCCACGTCAGTCTACTGTTAAAGTAACTTCTCTAAAGTCAAGACTCTGGTATTGGAGTCACGGTTCTGCGCCTATCCGTATAGTGAATAATAAACTATCCAAGTTCCTTGGTCCTATCTGTTTTTCTTTACTCAAACTCACCTTCTTCTATTATTTCGAATGCAAATGATTACGCAATCATTCTTACCACTTCATATGGAACCAGTTAAAATAGTATAAATTTCAATTGAAATTGGGAAAGAGGTAGAAAGATACTATTGAATATTTCACATACTTATGTCCTTATCTCCACATGTTATACACACTTAAATGCTACATACGTAATAGGTGGCAAGGTGCCGTTAATCAGGCGTGGGAATCGAACCCACGACCTCTAGCTAAGCAGCCGAAGTATCTAACCGTTAGAAAAAGAAACTCATCTGTGTTTTTAAAGCTATAATTAATAATTAACTTAAGTAAAGGTAACCAATTTGCCAACTAATGTAGTTTTATTGAGAATAACGGTGTGGTTAATACTGGTTAACGATTCACATTCGCTCAGTGTGTTTGCAGAGGCTTTATATATTGAATATTATTTAATAGACGCCAGAGACACCGGTTAAAGAAACTGGTAGCATTTTGATATGTTTAAAACACTACATGGTGTATCTTGTACGGGGGTTAAATACACGTCTTTAATACGATTATCGATAGTTATGTTCGCTAACTTTATTAGCTTACGTTAATTTTAGTAACCCAACATTAGTTTTCGAACTGGATATATCTTATTTAGAACGAGATAATTTGATTTCCTCAAAATTTAGGCTCTCTTCGGATTAAAAATACGGAGTGTTCTCACCCCTGTTCATCTCGTGGGTGTCATAAGAGGCGACTACAGGAGTTAACTGCGCAGGATAACATGACTGCAAAGAGAAAGAAAAAAATAAAAGAAATCCTATACCAGCCAGTCTGACCAGTGCGATATAGTAGACCAAAATCTCCTTTCTAAGGAGAGGCATCTATCGTTAGGTAGTAGAGCCACGCTAATTTCAGCACGAATGGGCCGGCTCAACCAGGGCAGTACTACCCTCCCACAGAAGATCAACCTAAAGCGACAGCATCCGTATTGTCGTGGTTCGTTGGTGAGTGCGAGGCCGGAGGCCCATTGATGCAGGGGTGACAGTTGTCGTGGCAAGTGTGTACAGTACAATGTTACGATGACTGTCATGCCTTTTACGTCCCCAAACGAGGTGTGAAAAAGCATCTTACTAGGCCGTCGTAGTGTGAGTTACCATACTGTATTGTCTGAATTCACGATGAGTATGGTGACTACAACTCTTGGATTCTATTCATACCTTCCATCAGGCACAATAGAGTCACTTTGGCAGACACTTAAAGGTTGTTCATGTGATGTATTTGTGATAGGCCCTCGTTTAGTTTGAGTGAGTGGTATCAGTACATTTTAGATAACTAGAAGAATGATATTCAAAGTAATATAAATTTGTAACGTGCTTATATTTTTTAAATAAAAAAATATTAGTGATTAAACTTCGTTTCACGTATGTTTTTGTTTCGTATTTTTATTGAAAGTAAAAGTATCTACAATATATTATTTTTAATATTACAAAAACAAACAAATATATACGTAAAACGAAACGTTAATTAATATAACATTAACATATAGCTGGAGTAATTATTAACGTAAAATTGTCTTTAACTACGAGAAGTAACCTAATCACGTAGCAGGTCAAACAATTGGCAAATCAGTGTCATTTATTTACATCCGATAACGACTTGTAATATATAAAGAAAAGCTAATCAGCAGTAACGGCAAAGTTTATGATATTTACTATTTACGATTATTAAGTTAGCTTCCAGTATATCGTTTATATTATAGCTAACAAGAAATTCTTCATTAATTACATCATTTAAATAGAATAAAACTAAACTAAATACAGTTTACGAAGGAACTTGTTAAAAAACTATAACTTTGATCTACCGCTAATAACAATTTAGTAATTGAATTATTAATAATCTTGTATTGATTATTAAATATATTTGAATACTGTTTTATGAGTTTTATTATATTTAATAAGGGTCTACGCCTATATAAGTGTTACAGTTTTTATGGCTAACATTAAACGTTCGTTTTATTTAAATGTAACATTTTAATGTTAAATATGTTTACTTATTAATGAAATTTAACAGTTTTAGGAATAATCTAATAAATAAAATGTATATTTTAATTATTAAAATATATTTAAATGAAAAAGTAAGTACATACATAGTTTAATTATACATCGATAGGCTGAAATCTTAGTAATGAAGCTAAAATTTATCTATACAACTAGAAACATCCTTACTAATATTATAAACGCGAATGTAAATTTATATGTTACGGTTTCACGCGAAAACTACTCAACCGATCGTCATGAAATTTTGTAAACATGTTCTTGGAGGTATTAGGAGTCAGATAGGACACTTTTTGTCTAAAAAAATATGTTTAAAATGATTTGTTACGAAACTTAATGCGGCAGACCAAATTTGACGCGATCGAAGCCGCGGGCAAAAGTTATTGCAGAGGTTTGTCTATCTTTGCCTCTGTCGTCATCTGCGTGAATATTGGTTATCGTGGAACAAAATATTCTATGTTCTACCCCAATAATCAAAGTATTTACACTCCAAATTTCAATAAAATCAACTCTGGTTTAATCATGAAAAAGTAACAAACAAACCTACTTTACCATTTATAATATTAGTTCTGCCTTCTGTTCACCTGTCCTCCTGCTCATGCTCAAACTAATACTCCTCAATTACTAGCAACATCGATTTATTCCCATTGTCTTCACTCCATGCCTACCTTACCTCTAACGATCCAAAATTTTCCCATCTGATTCAAGCCAGGCTGTTGTATCCATGTGACCATTACCTAAGTCATTCAAAATAGAGAGCATATCATTTGGCATCACTTACCAAAACAAAATAGAAAATATTAAAAATAAATTATCTTAAAACATACTTCAGTATTACATAGATTGAGTAACAATCATACGGATATCCTAGTGTTTGTGCGAATGTACCATTGTGTGCGGTCAAGGTGTGGCCCCGTTCACACACACAACAATCAGTGGCTGCGCCGGTGCAGATATACGCACCGTTTTTGCTACAACAAATTTTATGTATTGTATAATGAATTTAATGCGACTATTTGAGTCGTTTTGGATGTTATTTTTATATCAAGAAATGTTGTAAAACAAGTATATTTCCCGCCAGTGGTTACTGTAAGATATATATGCCTTTATCTTCACAACATCAGATGGGAAGCTAATGTTTTGTATCGTAGTTGTATTACACGGATTATAATATTACAAGGATATCTGTTGGTCTAAGAACTGCCATACTGGATATGGAATTTGCTTATCCTTATTTCCGAATAGATGGTGTCCTCCAGGAGCAGAGGTCGTTGGCAGTTCTGGGCTTCAGTAAAAAACTGCTGGACATAGACAACTTCTGTAAAGAAGGTTAAAATCGTTTTTAGGTTAGGTCGTGGTATCGTTTTGGTAGAGTTGGCCCATTTGCGCAGAAGCAAGCATCTGACACTTAAAAAATATTATTCTATTAGTTAAGTCGAATTAGAAAACAAACTTCTCAAAATAAATTAGGTACAAGTTAGAATTAAACATAAGTAAGCAGAATCTCAAGTTGGAAGTTATTTTAAAGCAAGTACTTGTCAGTTAGCGGGATGAACACAGTCTTTATCATAAGATCAGACAAATAAACCTATATGTTACAATATTTATGTGCGTACTCTTCGGCGGCAGTAACGTACCGCCGTTAATGTTAGATCTAGAGACAACTAGGGATGTATGCATCAAAGAATTTTGCACCTAATTACGAAATAGCAAGGAATTATTATCCAATGTCAAATCTATGTTAAATTTACTTTAAAAGAAACTCTGTCTAAATAATGTCTCTGCTGTTTTTTGGTGTAATTTCGGCAAATTCTTTTGGATCTCCGCCTTCAGGAGGTCGCTATTGTAACGATTGAGGAGGAAAAATATGTGGTATTTCTCTATAAATTACTCTGACGTCAGCTTTACATACCTTACTTTTTATATCAAAAACAACTACTGGATTAGGAATCGGTCCTGTGCCTCTGGATACTTTCAAAACATACATGAAACGGACACAAAGAACACCTGGACTCTGAACAGTAATTACATAAAGTGTTGTCAGTGTGTTTGTATTCATAACACTGAGCGCAGTAGAAAACGGTGTGGCGACCGCTTAAATCACTACGTTATCTATGTAGTCAAGGCTTTGGGTAACATCCGGATCAAGTGATTTCAAGGACCATTCTGAATCCACGCGGCATATATCTTCATCTTTCGGTCTGTAAATGTGAAACCGCCTATGGGAAGTGGGTACAATAGCTATGTTATATATAGTATAGTATATAATGGATGGTGATGATGGTGATGGTGATGATGATGATGAATGTAATATAAAATAAAAATAATAATTTTCAATTTAAATTTGTCCATCCCTAGTTTAATTAGCGCGCGATACTGCTCGGTGATGCGCCTGCGCCTGCGCAGATGCGCACGACACTAGACGAGTGTAATTATTAGCTGCGCTCGTTTCCTCATCTACTTTGTAATAAATACTTACTCAGTACAATCAACTACACAAGTACTATTTGCATAAGTACTTAGTAATGTTTTTCATGTAAT
The DNA here is from genome assembly GCA_949316085.1 of Hypercompe scribonia. Taxonomy (NCBI): domain Eukaryota; kingdom Metazoa; phylum Arthropoda; class Insecta; order Lepidoptera; family Erebidae; genus Hypercompe; species Hypercompe scribonia. Next base: position 1,602,418 of record OX438983.1, read on the forward strand.
CTGTTAATACTAGTATTCCAGGGAGAGCCCTGCTTTGGCCCACATGGGCAGACTCGATTGAAGTAGCGGTCTTATAAAAAATCTGTGTCAAAACAAGTGATACTTTCGTCATTTTTACTGAGTTTGTGTGTTGTTTTACGAACTTTTCTCATATGATCACATAAATCTGTAATGACTTGAATTTGATACAATTTATTCCACTACGTTCACCTGAGTGAATCAATTTTAAGGTGAAATGGGGTCACCGAAAAGTCTACTAGATTCTAATTTCTTTGAATTCTATTTCACCCGGGTGACATCATTCAGTGAATCTAGTGAAATAAACCTTTACTATTAGTAATTACAGTTATTTAATTTATAAACAATGACATAACATATTGAAAAAAAAACACCGAACGGTTCATATCATACTGATTTGTTGTGATATCAAATGTAATGCAAATTACTTTAAAACTATATTTTATTCTAAAAACTATACATCTGTCAATAACGTATACCACCTTCGTGATTATATTTTATGCACTTGACAGAGAAAAACTATTCAAGTAATATAAAACTTGTGTCTCTACCTGTACCTGCCTATCATTTTTGCGTGTCCTCATAATACCAACAAGTTCAGTCAACATTCTAACCCAGTGTTAGGTTACATACTTGATGTGTATATGACGCTTTTAAATCGATAATTTATACCAGATACTTCGCGCAATTGATGCCGGTAACCACATTACGCCCACTCGTTTTAATATTGAACGATCGCATCACAATCCTTTCTGATTTCTACATTCCATTAATAATTTAAACGTTATTGTGTTCCATAGTCGTCAAATAATCGAATATTTCAGTTAAAGCGATTATTACGCGCTATAATCGGGACTTATAAACCTTACTTGTATAATTTTATGCTTTTTTAAACAAATTTAATTATATTTCGATGAATGTAAATAGTATGGTAATGTCTTTTACATTAGGTACTTAAATTTAAGAAATATTTCAAGAATTTTATTTAATGAACAGTTTGATAGAAAATGTAACGTAGCTATAACCATCTGACATCGTATAATTAACTAATGCATTCAACAAATTAAATCTAACATTTACTCATTTAACGGTTATACTAACAAAAACTGATTTTAAAGGCATATAAAAGACAATACAAAACATATACTCAGTTGACATAGAGTCAACCAAATCCAACATTAACTTTATAATTATCCTACACAGTAAATTCAACTTTGAACCATCGTGATAAAGTTATGTATTTTAGTCAAACAGCAAAATAATATTGTTTAAGATTTATCAAAAGCCTTTGACAGTGTCGACCTTGCAGTGCCATAGTTCACACCGTCCCTTCACTGTTAGAAATGTGGAAAAAACCTGACAATAGCACGGCCACTCATGGTTCAGGATAAGACAATCGATTACATACGTTTGTATGCACTTTATTGATTATTGTTAACTATATTATTGAATTGGTAAATGAGTCTCTTACAAGGTTATGTGATAGGACCACTGTAAATTTTATTGAATGATTGATGTTAAGTGTTTTTTCATGTCAAAGTATTTTCGACAGTTTTTATTGATTCCTAATAATTCGAGCCTTAATTAATTTAGTATGTTTTGAGTATTTAAATAATATGTGTTGTGTAGATTACACTTATAGCATAACAAACTAACATTGTATGGAAAAACATTTATATTAAAGCAAAATAATGACTTAAAAAATTAAAAGAAAGAAAAGTTAGAACAAGGAAGTCCATAATTGGTGTTAAATCAAACATGGGCTAAAATTCTGCGTGAATGGAATCTGCAAATCAGAGATGACCGCGGGTTCCGCCGGAGATGCTATCACTGAGCACCTAGCCCTTATACACAACGGAGTGATCGCTTATGGAGGTGGCAAATACTATAAGTAACGCAGATCAGCTATTTAAATGTATCTTTAAGATGAGAGACTGTATTTGGATGGAAATGAGAAGAATCAGTAGCCCATTCATTAATGAACGGAACAACAGCTGGTAGTAATAAATTATACAAAGTTGAGAAATATTTAAGAAAAATATAAACCTAAAAATTTCTTGATTTAGTGACGGTTTTATTAGTCGTAAATATTAATGTAACATGGTTACTCATTCTTTATAAAATTTATTTTTAATTAAATGAATCAAAGTACGCCCACCACTTGATATACCCCCATTTTACATTTCTTTATATGAACGCAAATTTAAATTTCATCGAAATTAAACACATAATTTTAACCATCTATTACAGTTGAGATAAGTAGACTACCTACAAAATATTCAAAATTTACAAATTAAAAAAAATATCACCCAAACACATAATTTATAAGTTTACAGTAATATATTTGATACAATAAATTTGCCATCTCCAAAACTAAAAGATGAATGGCGCGTGCGCAAGGAATTTAACGCCAAATCGCCGTTGCCCGGGCGCAGCGTAATTGCGGCTTATCTGCGCATTGTTCGACTAAGGAGCACAAGGCTGAGCGCTGACGTGTGAGCGTTAGATTGTCCGTCTGTATGTGCGATTGTTTCACTTTAGCCTGATATTTATGTCTTTTTTTACAGTTTTAGGTAGGCAGATTTAACTATTTGTTCAAGAACATTACTTTTAGTTTAAATATTCGTCGCGTAAAAGTACAAAGTGGGTCTTTAAAATACTCGTTTGAAGAACTAACCTGTTATATATTTCTAATTTTTATAAATATCTACTTTTTATTAGTTTTAAAAAGCACCAAAGTTCCCATGAATTTGAGTGACGCGACACATTTTAATGACTTGATGTTATAAATGTTCAACTTAAAGAAAATTAAACTAAAATTGATGAGCAATTTGATTGATAAGAACATCAAAAATACCAGATCGTTGTTATTGAAGTTGAATGTGGTCGTAAAACACTGACTCAAATATTAGTATTAGTAATAAATATTTAACGTTTTTAAACTTTGACTTTTTATTTTTATTTTATGGTTTTAATTAAAAAAAGTCTCAATAGATTTGTAGTTAAAGTAATTAATTCCACCGGAAAAAAATTGCTAAGTTAAATTTATATTACTTATGCAATTTATAATATGATTTTGTATTTGGAATTGCAAAAAGATAAAAGATTATTCGGAGAAGTATCTGCCCGAAACACGGCTAGCGCTGTGCGTTAGAGTAAGAGGGGAAGAGCCAGTCTGCCGCTACCGCATGCGTGAAAGAAAGGGAAACCAGATAGACTGACTCCGTAACGCGTTACGTAACGAAGTGGTTTACCCTCTTATAAGAAGTTATTACTTTAAGAATGTCCTTAATAAAATAAGTTACCCTATTTTTAGTATAGCTTACGTATACAGAATCAAAGACCAAGTTCAGCATAAAGTTTGTTTGAAGATCATTTCTTTTTTATTGTCTATGTAGAATGAGTCTGGGTCAATTATAATTTTAAAATTGGTTATATTATAACCACATTGGATATTTTAATTGGTGCTGTTAGTTACCTAGCGTTGTGTTTAAGCATTCTAAAGCTAGAAATAAAATCAAAAGCAATCGAACATCAGAACATTATTGACTACATGAATGGCGCAGTGGTTTCAGCGATCGTCTGGCCGCTTGCAACTGCGCTGAGTGTATTTCTTACTTGGGACAACATTTTGTGTGATCCTCAAATTGTTATTCTTGTGTGTTTTTTGTCCTCGTGAAATTCAAGTTTGTGCAGTCCCTCGTAAGACAGGATATTTAAGTAATGTAGAAGTTGATTTTTTTAAATAAAATTATGAACACATCTTTCCTTAAGATATCATGCTCTAAAAACATTCATGACGATGATAAACTAGTGTAGTTTTAAAACTTGACATTATTAGTATCGTTATTTTCAAACGCACGTCCTGTCATTATTTAAACGCTCTACAGACAGCATGAAATAATAATCATACACATACATACAAGCTACTGGACACAACATACAATTATATACGTACATATAACATGTGCGCTTCTTAATCCCATAGCCTTAATTTGTTTCCTTTGTTGATTGAAAATCATTTATAAAAAAAAAAATGTTGTCTTGTGGTGACTCTACGTTGTTAAAAAGTACTGGAAAAATCTGTTACATAAAAACAAACTAAGTGTTAAGTAAATCCCGCAAACACACATCTTTGAAGTTTTTGTTAATAAACAACTGAAATAGCTACAAAGGTAAAAAGCGATTTATTCACTGAGACACGACATGTGGTCTTTCAATTAAGAGTTGGTTGTTACAAAAAATGTGTGTGACCTTTAAAATAAATCGGGCAGTCAGAGGTCAAATTTAAATTGTACTAAGACTTTGTGATGGTTCCGTACATATTACTGCATATGCCACACATTGCTCTTAAATACTTATACTTCAGAACTGGCCCCATCGGCCATCGTTTCTGCGTGCAATGTACCCATCCACTGCCACTTAAGTTTAACCATTTTATGGGAAATATCAGTGACCTTGGTTCGTCTGTGAATCTCCATTGTTTAGGCCTATGTTCAGCAGTCTTTTGGCTGAGGTGATGAAGACATATATTTCATTTTTTTCCTTGTGGTAAAAGCCTAATCGACTCTTGATTGCACCAAAACCTCTTTCAACTTCTAACGTTGGCAAAAAGTATAACACCGAAAAATATTTTGTTCGCTCTTATTTCTTTCTGTTTCTATCACAACTTGACTTGTTATGATCGGACTATTGTACAGATCAAATATCATTCATTAAGGTTAAATGAACCATTTGATAAATCATGATTTGTTGATAAATAAGAATATCATAGTATTGAGTGAGACAGTTTAAAAAGAGCTTTTTGTTGTGTTTCCTGTGTATCTAAGTATAACAGTTGTTTTATAAGTATTGACTGTATTTTTCTTGATCTAAATTTTTAGCAGAGTCTAGTCCAACAAATGTGTTATATTGATTACCATATAAAATAATAAGTAGGATAGAGTCATCCCGGATCTCTCCTATCTCAGGCGCAGAGTGGCACACCGTGTGGTTTTAGTCGGTCCGATTCCGACACACCATCCCATCGTTAACCACGGTGAGGTGACGGCCCGAGGGGGTTTCCATACGTTAAAAAAAAGGGTTAAAGAACATAGGTGTCCCTTGTGCTTTTATTCCTTCGTTGATATAGATTTATAGAAGTTATCATAAGTAATGAAATCGAAATATTACACATACAATGTTCTTAACTAATTGCTGATAAACTTTAAAGATTATTGGATGTAAACAGTAATATATTCATAGTTATCCTATTATAACAATAACGTAGGGCATTAATATAATTGCTTTATTTCTTGAGTTTCTTTGTTAGTGTTATGATAGTGGAGCTGCATATTCTCTATCACGATTGTACACTTATGTATAATGGCTCTGATCGTATGCTTATAGCTCTATTATCATAATTAGTACTTCCAACTGATGATTTCAGTTAGTTAATTGTCGTATTATCTTGTTTGTTTGTCATGGTTAGATTTAAAGGCCGAATAAGTTGCCAGAATAAAAATGAAATACTTAGGAGATATTAATGAAAACAGTTGATAATAATGTTTTAATGTTGCTTTGTTTTTAATATCATGTAGAAAATAGAGCTAAGACATTGCCCTCATATACACTGACAACTAGTTCAATATTCGAACGCACTTCGACCTTAGGGTTGAATAGGTCCGATGCCAATCGTTCCGTGGATTACATACTGGTAAAACCAGTTGAACTAGTGTCTGGCTCTAAAAATCGTAGCACTAATGAGGGATAAGAAGGAAAAGAAGTAAAAAATAAAGCTAAGTTTATAGCACCATTCTATTTCAGTCCTGTTGCCTGTGATGAAAACATAGTCCAGAGAGGGTCTACTTCATCGAATTTCTGCAAACACCACATATCAAACGTGCAAATTAGTTAAAGTCTAGAACTCATTACCAGCGCACGTATTCCCTCCCACTACGATCCTGGGTCCTTTAAGTTGGGCGTGAAGAAGCATCTCACTAGGTCACCATAGCGTGTCTACTGCATTGTCTTCATTCGTAGTGAGTATGGCGACCACCGCTCTTAGATTCTATTCATGTTTTCTATCAGGCAGAATAGAATCACTTTAGTAGGCTTGTATAAAAGAAAAAAAGACATATTTGAATGCACAACACTTTTTTTATATTTTTGGCCCTTATACCGTAAGGCGTGCTTTGACAATTTTTAAAGGCAAATTACCTCAAAATTTGTCACGTATACTAGTTTTATAGTCTTCATTATATAATTATTTTGAATTTTGATAAGGATCTCTAAAAATGTTATCTTTAATGTGTGCCGATTCACTTACAGAATTCATCAAAACACATTTGCATCAATTAAATGATATAATAATAGTTTTTTGCGCCGTCTCGACCCGACACAGGCGTTTCCAGTGTTTTCCTTCTACCACGTAGTGCTTTTGTGTCAGCATTGTGGTAATTAATGTAACCACGGTTTGGATGAGATCTTTTGTATTCAAATATTTCATCACTTTTAATTTGTCATTTTTGACATTGACAATATTTTTTTTTAATTTTTTTATAGACACGTGTGTTTTCCTTTTGAGTTCTGCAGTATATAACACACATACATAATTACACTCACATTTTTATCGACAAAGGGGTTAGCAGAAGCGTGTTGTATGCTCACACTCTGACGTTACAAATACGTTATATATTTCAATCAAAATCAAAATAAAAAAATCTTTACTGTCTGTATTAACCTAATACAATAAACACTACGAATACTACACTACTATATTTTTTGCTTAACACTAAGGTGTCTTAACAAAATTGTTTATACATCACATATAATACTTTAGGTTATTTTAAGCAAAGTATATAGTATGTACTTTCTGAATTAGTTGAGACTGACTCAGAATGTTCATGCGTGTTAATAATCTCGTTAAATTACAATTATACTATAAACATAATACATATAAGCTAATTTAAAATACAAGTAAAACTAAGATTTAAGAGGTTAGGATAGACAAAATTGGTTGTAGTCGTCAGCAGCAATGTTAAAGCGACAGGCAGTTCAAGGTACTTGAACATACTGTAGGGATCGCTTTACTTTGGTCAATATCTCGTAGGTAGGCAAAAAGAAGGATAATTTGAAACAAATCCTATATCAATTCGTCTGGCCAGCGTAGTAAAGTAAGCTAAAAACTTCTTTCCAAGAAGTAGCCTATGCTCAGCAGCGGACTGTTGAAGGCTGTTGATGGAAGTTTTAAAAGCACATGGCTTGGAACCTCTTCAGAATAGGCTGCCTGAGGTCTGCCTGAGGACTTTTAATAGAAAGATATCACCATACTCTTGGTCCCTGACTCCTCAAGAAGCCAAGAAAAAAACGCAAAAGCTTGAAGTAATTAACATAAACAAATTTTTGAAGTTGAAGATCACAGTGATGAAGTCTCACAAAATAGTATTATTAAAGTTAGAGTACTTAAGGAACGCCATGTCCGTATGATGCACTTGAACTCGGAGATACGATCTGAGTGAGCAGTAGAGCCTTTGTCTCAAGCAAGTAATTGTTATTGTAATACGGCATTCGCGCTGGATTTATTATTATTTATAACGAACCCTTACTCACGCATATTGTTGGAACTTGGACAATTATTTGATATAGTAAATTTACAATATGTAAATATATATTTTTACACATTTATATCAAAATATTCATCCAGACTCAGTACAAAAGATCGTGTTGCATCATTATCACAGAATATTTGTCCAAGACCTCAAGCTTGCTTAGGTTTATTATCACCAGATCAATAGGCCAAAACTCCAATTGCCAAAACCACAAAGTCATATGCTATAAACAAATAAAGACATTTGAATAATTTATTTATATTGCACAACTCCAAAGGGTACAATGTGTCCCTTCATATATTCAACTACAAGATACTTCCCTTTGCTAAACGCTATTGTTCTTAACGCGAATAAACATCTTTGTATATTGCTTAAATAGGCTATTTTGACTTATACATCCTTTCTATACACGACACATAAAAATGAATCTTAATATTCTTAAATAGAGTTCACTTTAGACAGTTCGACCCTTCTTCAAATCAACCCTTTCAACGACTCAATTTAAAATTATACGTTTTTCCAATTGATTCTTATGAAACGAGAATAAGAGCTATTTTTAAATGTCAACGGTGTCTACTCTCAAAGCAAAGAGTGAAAGGATTAAATGTGTTTAAAAATAACGTTTTCTGTTTGTGATAATATCTTAATATGATTATAATGGTAGGGGTTGCGCATAATCTGTAACTGTCTATCTGTCTGTTTTTTGGTGATGTTTCACACCTTGATAGGGGTCTATTTTATGAATTAGAGTTTTTTTCATGTCATATCCGTGTGTCTTTTGATTCTAAACGGGATTATGAGTGTGACTTTTAGCAGATGATTTAATTTACGATGGTTGGTTATTTTTGAAATGTGACTTTTTATTGATATTTGACTTCGGAATGATAATTGAGCTATGTAGTATTTGGTTCCTCTATGTTATTACACACACACACACACACACATACGAACAGAAATATGGATTTTAATATTTTGTATAAATGAAACTACATATCATTGAAATCAACTTCGCATAGCATCAATCATCGTGATTTCATTGACATGATAAAAAATATTTAAATTTGGGTTTCCTCAAATATTGCTTGAAATTATTTATTAGAATTTAGATATGTTTCCTCTTATAATTAATATAAAAATAATAACTCTACTTTTATTTTCTTTTAGTTATAATTTTCAAGAATCTAGGTGAATTTCTGTGTCTACGTGTACACACAAAATCATAAAATATAACGTAATGTGCATTGTCAATCCAATGTCTATTATGAAATCGAATTCGACATTTGTCTCCGTCCATTTCGAATGGCACCGAGATAACGCAATACAGAGATATGGCGTTTTTTGTGTTCCCTGTAGAATTTATGCGTCATCACGAGCCAGATACACATCGGATGCGGGTTCGATCTTAGACGGTGCATATTACTAACCGTCACGGTGTAACGGTTTTATTTTAGGAAATGATTTAATAGCGATATTTGTTTTCGTTTTTGTATTGTTTATGATATGTTTCGTCTCATCTCATTTGTGGGAAGTTTCTCTATAGTTTAAAATAAATGTATTCAGATTTTATTTGTGTCTAAACATTGATTTTTTGTACCAGAGTTTTAAGTTACCGTTATAGACATTTTTAAAAACCATTACGATTTTCCAAGGGAAAATTCTTGATATGTTGAAAATATATGTTCAAACAAGTTTATTTACACCAAAATTTAATTTCTAAATATTGTTTAAACAGCTATCGATAACCATTTCGTAGAGTGAATAAGGCTTTGAATACGTCAAGTATTCAATCGAAGATCGCTCTCTAGTAATTACAGTGATACGTACACTAACAAATTAGCCGAGACGCCACATCGGCTACTGAATTGATGTGCGTACAGAGTAGCAGCATCATGTTATATTTGTTACTAACAAAACATACCAGTTTTTTTAAAAAAAATTGTTTAAGATTTTTTATATTCTTTTGTGCCTGACTCTGATGCGGTAGTTCACTACATCCCATCACATAGGGTGCCTACTGGATTCAGGTTCCTTACACCCCTCTTATACAAGCTACCACAGACTTTTTTTTAAATTTGTAAATAGAAAAATAAAAAAGGTAAACAGGGTTTAGAGATTCTACGAATAACAATTTCAAAGAAATCGGTGTTATTTCGATAGCATTTCTAATAATAATAAATATTTCGGACATTTGACACACAACGTCATCTAGTTTCAAACTAAGCAGAGGTTGTGATATGGTAACTAGACTGACTTATAGAATATTATGATGCTATGATGACTAAACTGACTGATACAATACTTATACACTGTTTTTTTTTGTAAATACATATATATTATACATAACAAACCTCGAAACAAATATTTGCAGATCATACAAACATTTGGTCCGACCCGGGAATCGAATCCGAGACCTCAAACACAGCAGTCAAATTCACTACCGCTGCGTCACTGAGAATAATTACACGTATAATCAATTTCAGATATACGGATATGGTCGCCATGAATTTTTTCGGTGTCGTCCAGGTCGGGCAAACGTAACATCCGTGCTGCACTTACCTGAACCGTCACTTCGTTTGCTCCTTACTCCATAAAAACTGTTAATCTAGTGGTTAGCGTATGTGAATGCTGATTAAGAGGTTTCGAGTTCTATTCCCGGGTCCAGCTAAAAATTGTTAAATGTATTGCAGTGTTCTTTTTTATATACACATATACGAAGTTTCAAAGTTGGGGTCTTAATACTCGTGCTTCGGAAAACACATAAACCAGTCTGTCTTATGTGTGATATCTCTCGGGTCGCATCGAATAGCCGTCCCATCGGATTGTGAGAGTGAGGCAACAGTGAGTGCACCTGTGTTTGCATATATACTTCTTTACTATAATATTTCGTACATAGCTGGTTGGTCTTCGTTGAGACTGACCGCCGTAACTGAAATAGCCGTCCAGGAGTACATCACTACATAAAAAAAAAACAATACTCTATTGTTGCTCATTCAGCGATAAGTCAGTGATATATTGAGCTTGTACTTAACTTTTATATCAACCGACGCTAATTTTTAGAACGGATTTCAATTTCAAATATAGAAACAGCGTCCAAAATCCTATCATATGCGTACGCGCATCGAAACATAACGAACGAGATTATAAGCTTTCAACACGCCGCCATTCAACACGTATTTATTCTACCGCTCAATATTCCTCTATGACGTTTCAATTTTGACGGAACCCGGCTACAAGACACAATACTTCCACAAAAAAATAAAACTGATTTGTATAAGGAACTATCCCACCAACGTAAGATGACCGTTGAATTTTTTGGAGCTCAGAAATTTGTAGCATAATTTCAAGTGTCTTGTTATTCTGGTGATGAGCGATCTATCTCACCAGTATAAATTGGATCTTAATTTTTTTGTAGCACACGAGACTTTATTTAATGTTCGTTGATGTGTGCGGTTCACGTTAGGTTGGTAATTAGTGTGATGTGTTGTGAGATAATTCATATTTGATTTGGACCAATTACTGATGCTTACTCGCGAACATTCGGTGCATTTGGTCTTTTATGGCAATTGTGGAAACGTAGAACCTTTGAATGAAATATACGGATCGTCATAGTGGACGTGCGCGTTGGCAAATAATTAATATGACGGTTTATTTTCTGTTGTTGGTCTTTTTTTTTCATAGAGACCTATCCTGTAATGAAGACAATGCACTATGTTATTGTGGTCATTTCGTTATAACCTTACCTAAAAATAACGATTGATGTTATGTCGCATATTTAAGTCGATCCAAAAAGCAGGCAGTTTCAATGGGTATATTTTTCGGCATAAAAACCGCGCGTCATATATTCTATCGTAGCCCTTCTAATAAAGTTTTTAACTTTCTGCTCTTCAGCGGAAAGTTTATATTATGTAAATGTTATTTGAATTAAATATTGTTGTTAAGGTTTTGTAGAAATAAATGATAGTAATATACTGTTTAAATATACATCTATATCAGGTAAAGTATTTTCTATACAAAAAATTTAACTGGACGAATTATTATTTGACTACGCATACCGTCGTACTTTCAGTAATAGTCTATATAAAATTTGTATAATTATACAGACCATTCTTTTCTTAGTCAAACCTGAAACTATTTGCCCTAAAACATTCTATAGAACAAATTCTCATCTGCATCATTGAGAATTTCTAAATTTTCGAGAAAGAGGTTAGTTCTGCATGATTTTAAGTTGTAGGTATTCTTGGACAGCAGAAGTCATTTCCCATCTAGTAACCTGTCAGGTCGTTTGCTGTCTGTATTATAAGAAAGTCTAAAATATATACCCGTATATTTCGAGAGATTGTGAAATTTAAAGTTACCACTTATTTATACTACACGGTTATCGATCTTACATTTTTTATATGAACAGGTTATAATAGAACTGTTGAAAATTGAGGCAATCAATCAATTAAGGCTTGAGAACTAACTAGCAACAGACTGGCTGTATCTTTTGTTATTAGTGTGAATATAATAGGCAATTAGTGAAGTTTCCTTTGATTTCAAGTAAAGCATGATTAAGTTGTCTTTAAACATATACCTACATAATATGAATCAATGTGTTTATGACTGTTTTAAGGAAGAAACTCAAGTCGTTTTTGGAAGGCAAAGAAAGGTATTTTTTGGGGTTATTATACACCTATTAGGTGAATTATATATGTAGTAAAATAGAAGCGGTTTCTTTAATAACTACCAGAAGTAGATTTTTTTTAATCTGTTGTAAATTTTGGCTTATTTCTTTTCTTTTAACTGGCGGAGCCGAAATCATAAGTCAGTTGCCGCCATCTGAGAGTCCTACCCTCATCTAAACACGAAGAAAAGAGGGGGTTTGACTTACAATAGATACATATAGAATATTGATATCTGTTTTCGAAGAAATTTGTGTGAGAACAACATTTGTTTCCATCCTGAAGATTTACTGAATAATAACGTAATTATTACCTTGAGCTTAAAAAAAAACGTATTTTCGAAAGTATCTTCCCAGTGTCATAGATGTCATAGACTGCACAGTTGGCCTAGTGATTTAAGCAGTCACCACGCCGCTGTCTACTGCACTGTGTTGTGGGTTCAAACCTCACATGGGACAACACTTTGTGTGATCCACAAATTGTTGTTCTGAGTCTGGGTGTCCTCTGTGTCCGTTTTGTTGTATGTCTATAAAGTCCCCCGCGACACAGGATATGTTACTAATGCGGGCGTTGTCTTTTTTGAAAAACAAAAAAATAAATACATGTGAAAAAGAGAGAGAGCGAGACAGACAAAGAAACATGTGCACGCCGCACGATTTACTACACTATAGCAAAAAGTGTCGTGACAACTTTTCGTCTGAAGTTTTTCCATCTAGCCTCCTTCGCAATGCTCGATAAGGAACTTCGTTCCAATAAGAAACAAAAAATATATGTCGAAGCAAGTGTTAAATGTATGGAAGTCGTTAAAGCGACATACGTACCTAATATTTAATATGCGTAATTCTGAAATACTTTTAAAGTTACTCACAATTCTTGTGTATAAAATCATATTCTCAAGAAACACAAAATACCCACACGGAAAAATATATATTTTTTTTTCATTTGAATATAATACAATAATAATATGCGGAACTTGGTTGCAGATTATGACATATCAATTTCATAAGTAAACATCCGACATGTATTGTTGTTAATGGCGGACAAAAAATATATAAATCCGTTTAGTTTCGCGCGCTGTGCGTCTGCGCATCGATCATGTCGATCTTGTAAAGTGTGAAAGGATTACGTTATGTTCATTGTAGAGGCAGTACAGAAGGTAAAGTTTGAGTGAAAAAACGATTTCACGCGTTTTTTTCTGTTTTTAATTTATTTTTTTTAGTAAAGATTTTTGAATATTAGAAATAAATATGGTGAGATGTATTACGCTTGTAGGTAAAAAAAACTGATAAAATTTCAACTGTAATACTTTCTTCCTTGCATATAAAGTGGCAAAAAAATCTTGTGTTCTTTTCAACGCTTAAGATAATCCACATACTTCAAGATTACGTTTTTTTTTATATATGACGTTGTTAGTAAAATAGACGGGGAAGTACAGAATGTGTGAATGAATCACTAAATGGCAAAAACGATGTGGGAAGAAGGAAGTTGTCAAATACAAACAGAGGATAGAGATTCTATAGATAGAAGGAAGGGTAGATATTGGCAGTCTATGTATGTATGTTTGAATGTTTCACTGCAGCGTCTAAATTACAGAATCGATTTTACGAACGAACTAAACTGTACGACCGCATTTCAAACATATATTTTGATTTGCAATATGATATGAATACATATTTCTAATGTGCTTGCCAAGACCTTTTTTGACATCAAACCCTGGAATGATTATCACAGTTTAATTTTTTTTTTGGTAGAAATTGGAGGTTTAAATATCGTCATATATTGTTCTTGCAATTTATATACTCTACATCATCAGGGCTATTATTACAAATCTATTGACACCTCATTCATTCAAATCAGTTCAGTAATTTATGCGCTATTGGGGAACGCACAAATGTACAGACATACATAGGTTGCCAAAATATTACCCTTCCCTTTGATTTTACCGTAGTTGGGTAACACTCATTACTCTAATTACATATGATATTAAGTTTCACACTTCGTTTTCTTAAGCGTAAAATTAATGATATATATATAAGTTAGAGGCAGTAGAGAAGGTAAAGATACACACATATACATATATATATATATGTATGTGTGTGTGAAATCAAAACCTTTCAATGAGATAATTTACAAATATTAAGTTTCTACTGACTATATTTAATCTATTTTACAATTAAATAACTAGACAAAACTATTACGTGTTTGCGTGTTCCCAACTAAGACTTCTGTATATGCCCGTTGATTATTCACGGTGTGAATGTTTGTTTATCAATTGGCCATAGCTCCAGTATTGCGAATTATATGTTTGATTAACGTGAGAACTGTATATATGGGAAACATTATGAGGGATCCAGTTGTTGGTGAGCTCGGTTGATGAACTGTTCGGGAGGCGTAGCGAGGGAACTAAACTGATTTTAGAGATCCGCTGACGGTGGGAACTGAACTCACTTTTTGTGATATTAAAACATGTGCTCTTAATGAATTTTGTTAATTTTTTATTGCATGTAAAATAAGGTGAATTAAGCGACAAAGTGAAATTACATGTTCAATAACGAGCCTAACCTAAACCTACATTTTCTTCTATTGAACTTTTAGAGTGAATAGAGGATAGTGTAGAATGTAATGGTAAAGTCATGTGTACTTAAGAATCGATAGAAGAAAATGAAAAAGTAGAGACACGCTGATTTGAGCACGAGCGGGCTGGCTCAACCGGGGCAGGACTACCCTCAAACAGAGGACCAACCTAAAGCGCCAGCATCCGTGTTATCGTGTTTCGTTGGTGAGTGTGAGACCGGAGGCCCATTGATGCAGGGGTGACAGTTATCGTGGTAACTGTGTAAGCCTTACATTGTCACGATGACTATCATGCCTTTTACGTCCCCAAGCGGGGTGTGAAAAAGCATCTCACAAGGTCGCCATAGTGTGTGTTGCCATACTGCATTGTCTGCATTTGCAATTAGTATGGTGGCCACAACTCTTGGATTCTATTCGTGCTTTCCATCAGGCAGAGTAGAGTGACTTTGGTAGGCTCTAAATATAGAAAAAAAAGTAGTAAAGTAGGTTCTTATGTATAAAATGTATTAACTGGTGTACAATAAAGTTTATTCTTTGTTATTCTATTCGTCAAAGAAATTAAATTGAAAAATTATTAGTATCATGTTATAATATGACAGTAGTGTAGCTTTACACATTTAAAAATTGCAGTTTATTTCAGAACTTATAGGCTACCAAAACTAATTTTCTACTTTTTAAATGAGTATAAATTACAACGAGGACAAAACCTTAATCACTTCACCGAAATACTGCGATTGGTTCATTATTGTACATTCTTTAATAACATTCAAACAACTGATGGTCGCTGGAGTCGAAGTGTACTGTAGTGGATACCACGATTGGGCAAACGTAGCATAGGGCGCCCTTGCGGCGCGATGGACCGACGAATTGAAGAAGGTGGCTGGCAGCGGATGGATGTGATTTGCCCAAGACCGGGATGGTTGGCGCTCCTTCGTTCAGCAGTGGACGGCGATTGGTTGATTGATTCAAACAACAACAAAAAAAAAATACAGAATTTGTAATGTATTTCTTCACTGTACAGATTTTCAAAAAAATTAATGTAAAATATTAATATGAAAGTGTAACAATTAGCGATTTTGTCAAAGACAGTTGCTTTTTACCAAACTATCTTTGTACGGCTATACTAAATATTGTTATTCTATATTTGAATAAAATAATAAATGTTTTAGGTTCGAATATGATTATAATTCGAAGGCACTAAAGATTCTCTAATATAACATAAAGCTTCGTGCTGGCATTTTATGGGCTAGATCAATCACAATGAACTCACGGGCTGACAGTAAATAATATAAATATGGTTTTACAGTTTCGCTGCTTGGGTTAGGTTACTAGAGGCTTATTAACCCTAACTTTAGTGTGTGTATCGAGTAGTAACTCATCTTAAAAAATGATCCATGTGCTTATTTGCAACTAATATCAGAATAACAAACACACGCACTTACACACACACATTTATATATACACACATGCACACGCACATACGCGCACACACACACGTATGATACGTATGTTAATATTTAAGGTATTAAGATATTAGTTTCGTTTTTTTTTCCATTTAGTAATGTATCAAAGCTCAGTTTAAATAGACGCTGGTAAGGATAACTATGTTTGGGTTGGAAAGGCCTGTTCTGGGATAAAAACAGCTACTATGGAAGAGCACAGTGACCTGACACAGGCATTGTTTGCTTAAAAGGTCACTGTGGTCACTTTTTAAATTGTTAATACTGGTTAATGAAATAAATAATTATTATTATTACATTATATCTGTGCCCTGTTCTATAAGTCATCATCGGTTTCTGTTACCACGTCTTAAGACATCCCTTCGAGTGTAATGACCTCAAGACTATGGAACCAAAGAGGCCAATTATAAAAAAATATTAGATATCTAGCCTAACTGCCTTGCCACTTGATTCGTGATTAATGAACGATTTGTTTAGCGAATTGAAGAATAATTCACGCCACTATTTATAGAATTTCTCGGTAACACTCTGCTTTTAGTAGCTTTTGATTCAAATTGTATAATGTATGTATACGTCATCATGATGAATTGTAATACATTTTATTCTTCGTAGATTAACTTTTTTTTAACGTCTGGGAGTGAAGACCTCCTTGCTAAGTAGAGGTCAATGTTTAACAGTTTAAAAATATTGTCTGCTTTGCCAACGGCTATGGTGACTACAGCTCTTGGATTCTATTCATGTTTTCCATCCAAAAAATTAAGAGTATAGTCTCTGAAATATAAAAAAAACCCTAAATCGATTCACATACATCAGAGTTCTGAGACAAACACAAAAAATACAACTGAACGAAGATACCTTTGATTATTTGAAATCGGTTACACAGCTAAAGTTTCTGATAATTGTATAAAATTTCAGTAATGTCAATTACCGAGTAGGAAAGGATATGTACTTGCCCATAGCTTTAAAGTACCTTACGTTACAACCACGTGGCATAGGTCATGGACACAGGTTAACTTCAAGTCAGGTAGGTGCTATGTATCACCAAAGTATCCATATTTTAATTGTATACTAGAAACGGGAAAAGTTTAAAACCTATGGAAAATTATTTTAGATTTTGTTTTTAAAATGTTGAAAAAAAAATAATTAGTGAAGTTAGAGTTTTTTAACGAGTTTATTGAAAAGAAAGTTAATAGATTTTTCACAGGGCCATGTAGTCGTACACTGACAAAGACATTCAATAAAAAAAAAAATTAAATACTTACCAAACGTAAAAAAAATATCTTTTGGTACATTATCCATTTCATTACTAGTACCTGAAAACTGAGCTTTTCACGGTATTATTGTGTGATAGTCGATTCACAATTTTTTGTTCTCATCCCTAATTTTGTCATATAGATAAGTCAAAATGGGCCTATTAGACAAACATTTCATTGCTTGAAGACACGAATAAAACAACGTTTTCTAAAAATGAAATCTAGCTAGATCAATTTATCGCCTCCGAAACCTACTGTATACTAAATTTCATAAAAATCGTTGCAGCCGTTTTCGAGATTCAGACATTATATATCATAATAGATACAGATTAAAATGTGTAATTTAACCTGAGCAAATGTGATAGGTATTTCCAATGATGTGAGTAGTTGACTGTATATTAAAATTTCAATTAAAAAAATTAAGGAACAAGAAATCTTTTTCTTAAATTCACACCAGAAGGGAGCGGCAGATAAAAAATATTGAGTAAAATAAAAACTTTTTACTGTCTCATAAAAATATACATGAATTGAGACCTTTCACACATTAGGATTCAATGTGTGATAGATCCATACATCATTTCACCCACCTATAAGTATATATTTATAAATAGACACTGCGTATCAAGCTGGCTAGTCCAGAAATATTTGTATATAACTTATTCTTATATATTGGGTATTCATCTACTAAGTGAGTGAAACTCACACGTTGGACGGTAGAGCCTGAGTTGTATGGACCTCACCGACGATACTGTACGCTTTA
This sequence comes from Hypercompe scribonia, assembly GCA_949316085.1. Taxonomy (NCBI): domain Eukaryota; kingdom Metazoa; phylum Arthropoda; class Insecta; order Lepidoptera; family Erebidae; genus Hypercompe; species Hypercompe scribonia. The sequence continues at coordinate 1,620,733 of OX438983.1, forward strand.
TGGCATTTTCCTGAACTAAAAGGCGGTCGCTACAATATGTTTTTGTATTGTATCTTACATATATAGGAAAGGCATTGGACTTAATTTACGTTTACACACAAAATTGTTTAGTATGGGTTTACGCAATATAGTTCCGTATGAGAAAAAATATATAGAAATGAATTAGAATTAATGTTTTTACTTATGATAGGGCAATAAATAAAAAAATCAAGATTTTGGTATTACAATGCATTTAAAAAACGTTTGTGTGGAAAAAGAAAAATTGCTTGTGTAAGGTTAAAAGCATCACATAAAAGTCACTTAAATACTTAACATTAGATACTCTTAGAAATTTAAGAATCATACGTTAGTAGAAATATGCTGACTATAACAAGTGTAAAACTGTATCGACTTGTGTCAATCTATAAATGCGCTAATCCACACTTTGGTCGAGTCTTGCGAGAAGAAAGCAAGTACATAAACTATACACAAATATCTTTCTAATCTTATAAAATCAGCAAGAATCTGCCGAGAGACTACATAGCTTTTACATTCATATTCTAAATTACCTACTAAAATACTGAAAACCCTTTCTCTCGTTAAAAAATTACTAGTAACAAAATAACACCATCAAATTCAGTGTAGGAATTTAAAGGCGGCTTCGCACACACGAACATTGTAAATTCATAACCCTTTTAGTGATGTGAAATAACAGTAAATAATCCATAACACAGGTTCACATAGTCGTACAGTTTAGCAGGAAAAACTATAAACCGACCCAGAGTCAGATTGAATAGGTTCATTGTGCACCTACCCGGATGACCCGCCGTGTGAGCCCGACTTTATTGCATCGACTGCACCGGTTTATAGATTTTAAGGTAAAGAAATTGTTATTATTACATTGTTATATATAACACACGAACAGGTCGATCGATATTATGTTACGATTCGATTAAAAAATCTATTTATATTATCCGATAATTCACTGGAATTCTCCTTCTTAACTTTTATTTTATGTACTTTTTATATATTTAACCTTCTAAAGTGTCTCTATTCTGCCTGATAGGAAGCATGAATAGAGTCCAAGAGCGGTGGTCGCCATACTCACAGCGAATAACGACAGTGTAATATGGCGACCCACGCTATGGCGGCCTAATGAGATGCTTTTTCACGCCCCGCTTTAAGGACCCGGGATCGTAGTGGGAGGGAAACACGTGCGCTGGTAATAAATTCCAGGCTTTATTTATTTATTTAAAACTTTATGCACAAATACATGCATCGGCGGACTTAATGCCTAAGGCATTTTCTGCCAGTCAACCGATTGGGTGATGCAGAGAAGATATGAGATAGGTGCACTTGCCAGAGAAGTATATATAGATCAGATAGACCATAAATAAGTAAATATACTTACATAAACACATAAATATATAACACATACATACATACATATATAATACACATACACACAAATCATATACTTACGTGCATACATATTACCACTATAAGATATACTAATACCAGGTGGTGAACTAAGACTTCGCCGTTTCAGCCAGCAAAAGCTTCTTCACCCGAACCCTAAACGAGTCGCGACTTTTAGCCATCCTGACTTCGAGGGGAAGCGCGTTCCAAGAAAGGATAGCCTGCACGAAGAACGAAGAACCGACAAACTCAGTGGAGTGAGAAGGACAGAGTAGAAGGAGATTATTAGCCGAACGTAGATTTCTGTTATGGTTGTTGCTCAATAATTGAATTTGTGACGTTAAATAAGTGGAAGGGGATGGGGAATTGAGAAGAGAATATAGTAATGAGAGTGCACGCAATTTTCTGCGTTGACGAATAGGTAGCCATGTGAGCTGGGTCCGGCAACTGGAGATATGATCGTACTTACGAAGGTTAAAGGTGAATCGAATGCAGTTATTGAGAAGACGTTCTAGCTTGTTGAGGAGATCTGCATTCAGGTCGTAATAGCACACGTCACCATAGTCGATCAGAGGGAGGATTAGAGATTGCACGAGCGTTGCCTTAGTTTTCACGGGAAGGAAGTTTTTCAGGCGGTATAGTGTTCTCAGGATTCCAGTAACCCTCTGGCACACGTATGTAACTTGATCACGCCAGTTCAGTGTACAATCAAGTTGTAAGCCTAAGTCTTTCACTGTTGCACAAATGGGTATAGTGGCACCATTTAAAGTAATTTTGGGCAGCACCTCAAGGTTTAACCGATCTACACAGGAAGGAAGAACCGATCCGTTTAGTTCGGGAGCGTATGTCTACCATTCTGAAACGGTGACTTCCAAGGCGAGCACGAGTTGGCCTATAGAGGAACGGAGAGGATAAGATCAGTTGGAACAGTTCATCAGAACAAGGTTATTTTTACCATATTAAAATATGAATACCTCCTATCGAAGTGTAAATATTGCAAATTACTAACAAATATTATTTTACTTTCGTTTACACTTTATTCGCTCTAAGAACCTCTTAAGACTTCGTCAGTGGAAAAGTTTTGTCGCAAGCATCTTTAATCGGGCTTAGGTTTGGACTGCGTATAGTATTTTACTTCTTGGAGTCTTTAACAGTAGACTAAATTCCTAAGATTAAAAGAAAAGAACATCATTAATGCCTGCATTATCCTCTACTATTATATTTTTAGGTCGCCATAGCGTTTTAGCGTGTATTTTCTTCATTCACAATGAATATATCGACCTTGGAATCTTGTCATGCTTCCATTAATCAGAGATCAGATCAGATTAAATATTTTTATTGCCTTTATATCTTCAAATCAACATCATACATGTCTTGAAAATAGGTAGGTATGACGTCACCTTGTGCAGTATTTAGTACAAAAATGTACCACGTCTATCGTTTTGACAATTGAAAATGATGCTAATTTGACATAACAGTCATCTTCTCCATTCGAACCTACGTCATTGCTCTTATTTATAACGTAATATATTTTTGACGTATTTGACAGCAGTGTAGAATAGTCTTAATTCAAAGTGTACTCTACTTCGTTAATTACCAACAAATTACAGTATATTGTTACTCATTGTGCTACCTGTACAATTAACATTTTTTGTCAATGTTTGCTTCCAAATGACTCATGATGGCATAGTTACTTATATTATGTATTTTGATTGTTGTTTTTTTTTTAAAGTGCCAAAGACAACCAGTTCTGATTTACACGTGAGACTTTTTAAGAGCCGTGTCTTTTTAGAAACCGAGTTTGAAAATTAAATTACGTATAACAAATTTGTAATTATATTTTCCGTGTCACTAGTTTAAAACTAGTAAAAGTCTTTTACATAAGGTTGTTTTTTGAATACATTAGATAAAAATTATAATTTAGTGTTAATTTCTGTTTAACACTTTGAGAATATAATTAATTGATATTTTTACCGCTGTTTGTTGCACTAGAAAATATTTATAAACATTATTTTTTATTAACGAAGTGTCAGCGTATATAAAATTCATTGTATTTCTAACAAAATCGCTATTTATTCTTACATTTACTACATGTATGTCCTTGTGTGTGTTTATCTTTTTCTTCTGTTAACTTTGTTTTAATATAGGATGGATCACGAATTAGTTGACAGTTGAAAAAATGTCTTCGTTGATTTTTCCTTTTAGTTGACGTAATGTATTTTATTTATTGATGTAGACACAATTCTTCAAATAAACCCATAAAAAGAAGTCTGCTGGGGATAGATCTGGACTTCTGAGTGGCCATGGAATATCGCCTCGTTTGGCAATCAAATTTTCCGGAAACATGTCTTTGACCACCGGCAGGGACTCATTGGATATGTGACAAGTGGCTTCATCTTGTTAAAACTATGAGTTACGATTTTAGCCAGTAAATTCCAATAGCATCAGTACAAGAACTCCCGTAACATATTTTTTTTTCTATATTAAGAGCCTGCCAAATTGACTCTACTCTGCCTGAAGGAAAGCATGAATAGAATCTGAGAGTTGTGGTCACCATACTCATTGCAAATGCAGACAATGCAGTATGGTGACCCACACTATGGCGGCCTTGCGAGATGCTTTTTCACACCCCGCTTGGGGACGTAAAAGGCATGACAGTCATCGTGACAGTGTAAAGCTTGCAAACATGTCACGAATAGATATTAACGAATTCTAGACCTACCCTATATAATCACGGGTCAGTTTTGCGCCTTGATACATGGATCGGCCCAACAAGGGTGATACTATGACCTCACAGAGTCGACTCAGTTAAGTAACTTTTCACTGTTGAATCTTTACTGTGTGAGTGCAACTATCGAAGACTCATTTACACATTGTTACCAATTAGCAACTATTCAGTATTCGGGACTGTTCTGGAAATAATTACCTATAGCCACGTGTGTTCTAACCACGAGTTAGGGTTGACCGCTTACAGTATGTAAATTTTATCCATCTGCCAACTATTTAGATTTCTTTCTAGTTTTGTATATATTATATTTTAATTTAAAAAAAAATGTTATTAGTGAACTTGACACTCATAGGTGTGACTCGCTATCCTATTGATCCTGATAAATAACATTACCGTGCCCTGCCCCCTTAACCAAGTTGACACTACAAACGTAAACATTATTAGGAAACGTATATGGGAGTGATGTCTCTCAACGCAAAGTCACGTGGTCAAAACAAAATACAACAATAACAAAGAGTGGAGGCGTAAGCGATTATGAAAAGAGAATCAATGCAAAACACTTGCATCTTGGCTAAGGGGGCTGGTTTCCTCACAGGGAGACGACATGCTTGTGTCAGCGTAGATCTACCTAACTGGTAAACAGTTCTGTAATATCAGAGTACTGCGCGATTTGCCTAGTGGTTTAAGCCGTCGCTACGGGGTAATCTACTTCACTGAGTGTTGTGGGTTCAAATCCTACAGGGGACAACACTTTGTGTGAACCACAAATTGTTGTTCTGAGTCTGAGTGTTCTTTGTGTCCGTTTCTTGTATATTAGTAAAGTCCCCTGCGCCACAGGATTTATTCCTAATGCAGGCGTAACTTAAAAAAGAAAAAATACTCATTTTTATTGATACTAAAAAGTGGTATCAAAGTGGAATACGAAATAAAATTTACCACGATAAAATAGCAGTGGAATAGATAACATCAACTGTTACTGTGCTAATTAGAAATAATGTAATAAAAAAATCCCATATTATTTCAATTGGGTCAAGTGAGTCTATATTTATATACAAGAGATACGAACCCACTGATAACGACGTTGGTTGCTTACATAGCCAAGGTTATACGTAACCCACAATTAAAATTGGTAATTTACTTAAAAATACTTAAAATTGGCATGTTTGTAACAAATATTAATTAATGGGTTTCGTTTATGTGTCTGTTTGTATCTTAACAAAGATATTTTAAGCAGATATAGATGTGAGGTGATACCTATATTCTAACATTTATGACTGGATTTCTGATCCAATTTTAACATTATTATAATTGGGCAACAATTGTTTTCTAGCATTCTCAAGCGTCTTGGACATTGTTTCGGTATTGGAGCTGTTTTAGCTCTGAATGATTTAAGAGCGAAACCTCGGTACATAACCACCAGCTCGAACGGAGTGATGCCAGGACTGCATATGACACCAAAGTCATCCTTCGTTGCTATTCTCTTAATGAGTTACAAGAGTTCTGGACAGAATTGTCAATAGGCCTAAAAGGCGACAAAGTACTTGGTCCCTTGAGTTCCAGATGTCCATAGGCAGCGGTGATATGCTCGGTCGTTCACTTAAAATACCCGTAGAATAAATCTAGAATCTCGGTTGACAGCAAGAGACTTGCTCACTAATTACGTCATCATCTGTTTTATCTAAATATCAGTTTTTCTACTAATGGTTTTGGACCTCCACAAACCTCAGGGTGAACTGGATTTGAAGGTTAAACTAGTCGTAGGGTAAACTAGTATATTTGAGGGTGATAACCGAGTCCGACGGCTAAGCATGTGCTCCGATGAACGGGCGTGAAACACCACCAAACTTCCATACTCTGGACTTTTACTATGAATTTCTTGTGAAAAAACCTAATAACAAGTAGTAGAGTCACGCTGATTCTAGGTAGTAGAACCACGCTGATTTCAGCACTAGCGGGCCGACTCGACCGGGGCAGGACTACCTTCCCACAGAAGGCCAACCTAAAGCGGCAGTATCCGTATTATGTTTCGTTGGCGAGTGTGAGACCGAAGGCCCATTGATGCAGGGGTGACAGTTATCATGGTAACTGTGTAAGGCTTACACTGTCACGATGACTGTCATGCCTTTTATGTCCCCAAGCGGGGTGCGAAAAAGCATCTCACAAGGCCGCCATAGTGTGCCACCAGCATACTGTATTGTCTGCATTTGCAATGAGTATGGTGACTACAACTCTTGGATTCTATTTATGCTTTCCATCAGGAAGAGTAGAGTCACTTTGGCAGGCTCTTAACATAGAAAAAAAAAAACTCTTTTGACCCGACCCGGGAATCGTACCTGAAATTTCTTGATTAGAAGTCGCGTACGCTAACAACTGAACCAACGAGTTAATTACTTATACAAATAGTGTATTCAAAGGTTCAATTAATCTTCAGTTTTAAAACCACCAGTATTATTTCAAGGTTAACAAAGTAATGTAGGTCATAAAGATATCGTTTGATCAATGTTTTTGTTCGTTTCATTATTATAATGGCAACGTGGGAGACGACGCGGGCAGTTAACTTCGGTGTAGTATGTTTACCTACAGTGCCAACTTAATACACGAACTGGGTTTTCTTGGCAGGCATATGCAAATTTTTAATTTGGTTCAATGCGGAACTTGGATCCCGAAGTTACTCATTTTAGTAATTTAGTGATGTTATCATTATTGGTGCTAATAATAACTCTAAAATCTATACAATTATCATAAAGCTGAAGAGTTTGTATATTTGTGCGATTGGTTAGCTGAATAATTTTTTCATTACAAAAAAGAAGTTGCGGAAATTAGCGCAATCTTAGAAAATGCTTTTTCGAATTGTTAAATTCGTTTAGTGCTGGATAGCTTATTTATTGAGAAAGGTTTTATAATATCACAGTATAAACCAAGAATCAGTAAAAACTGCTGCAAATTAGGTGCAATTATATTTCTTTAGAGAGACAAAGTTACATAGGTTTCAATCAGGTGAAACGATTCAATCCAAAAACTCGTAAATTAATAATAAAAATTATACGAGTTACATACTTTGGAATAATCATTCAATATCCTAACTTATGAACACCCCTATCAATGTCAAAACAGATATATGTATTGAATTTTAAATTATTAATGGTAGGCACTTTAATTGTGTGAAACTGAGGGTAAAATCTAGTATATAACTAATTTTTAAACCAATTATCCTGCACGTTGAAGTAACGCGCGCGCCATTAATTAGTGGAAATAAATTTTATTCATAATTTTTCAAACTGTATTTGTTTGTTAATGTGTGAAGTAAAATAATTATGATTAGTTTTATTTCGTATATAGGGGCGAGTAGACTTGATAGTAGGTAATTACTGCGCCTTAAGAACACTTGCAGCTCAAACTCTAAGGGCCTTTTGAGTACTTCCCCTCAACTATCTACGTGGTGTAATGGTGGCGTATGCGAAGTTTCGGGTTTGATTTTCTGGTAGGACTGAATGTTTGAATGATCTGCAAATATTTGTTAGGAAGTTTTGATGCTTTTTATGTATATTATGTTATTTATAAAAACATATATTTATATCAGTTGTCTGCTTAGTTTGAGGCTAGATGCCGTTGTGTGAATATGGTAGAATAGTACGTTAATCTACTTAGATAATTAGAGCAGAGAGCAGAAGGATGTATCTCTACTCACTCACTCAATGAAATGTATTACAAGAATTGACTACCTTTATGAAAAGAGTACACAATTTTAGGATCTAGGACTTCTTTTAATGAAGGTTTGAAGGTTGTTTTATTCAGAATCGTAACGATTACAGGGATTTATTGGTGGCGGTAGGTACTATTACGGCACATATTTGTAGTTACAAAAACTTCAAAAATAAACGTAATAAAATATTAAATAACAGCGCAAGACCGTCAAGTGTTATCGCAGTCTGCGATCGCTTACAGGCAAGACTTAGATGGGCGATATTGTCTAATATTAGGTGACTTAAAATAAGTCACTATTAGTTTTACATTTAAAAATAAAACATAATTCTAAATCAGGCTAATGAAGTGGTTAAGGGCCTGAAGTATAGCCTTTTTTTTATTTTTTATTTTAAGAGCCTGCCAAAGTGACTCTACTCTATTTGATGGAAAATATGAATAGAATCCAAGAGTTGTGGTCACTATACCCATTGCGAATGTAGACAATGTACTATGGTGACCCACACTATGGCGGCCTAGTAAGATGTTTGTGGACGTGAAAGGCATGTCAGTGAGCTTGATGGGTCTCACAGCTTTTTACATTTTTTATACACATTTTCATACTCCTTCTTTAGACCAAACGAAGAGTCTAACTTGTTAAATAAAAAAAAATAATTCAAAATTGGTTCCTAAATAACGGAGTTCAAAGGTAACGACCTTAAGAAGACCATAAAATGGATTTAGAGTCCACCTTACCTTTTTATAGCAGCTCAACAACTTTTTTTGTAAATACCACACAGTCTACCAACTCGTATGAAGACCCACGATACGTGAAGTGACAAATATGATTAAATATACCACCTGCAATCCAAGCATCTTATCAACCGTATTGTTTTCTATTACACAAAACTATCTCCAAGGTCTCCATCACAAAGGTTGTACTCACAATCGTGAGAAGACCATTGTATGTGACATAACATTCAGTAATGTAATTATATGTGTTTATTATTTAGTGCAAGGTTGTACTGAGGTCATGTGCGAATGTCATGTTAGGCAACCCTATTGTCTGTGTAATGTCACTGTAATGAATTTTGATTTTAATATTTGATGAGATGTGATTGTGAGTTAGGTGTTAAGGTCATTCTGTACCTATTGTCTAGTTGCTAATTTTTAAAAGATTAGTTTCTTGAAGACGATGCTTATTTAAATTGGTTTATCTACCCACACATTTACTGTGCATGTTAATCGCGCATTATGATTAAGTTGATCTAATGAACACGTTGATGAATGTTCGTGTGTGTGTGTGTGTCTAATGAAAATGTTGATTTAGTCGAACTAAACGGTTTGACAGCTCTTTTTTGGTGAGAGTCGCCAAGACTTGGAACGACCTGCCTGAGTCTATTTTTCCTGATGACATGAACTCTGGAGCCTTTAAGAGTAGAGTGAACAGATATCTTTTGGATGGGCGTGTACCACCTTCGTCTTCATCTGCACTTTCCATCAGGTGAGATAGAGGACAAACGCCTATTCCACTACAGACGTAAAAAAAAAAAAGATTATTATTTTAACAGACAAACTGTTAAGTTTGATGTAGAACTTTGCAACAGTTCTTTTGTTAAATAAAGAACACGTCAAAGTGACTCTACCTGCCAGAACAGAAGGTAGGAATAGAATTCAAGAGCTGTGGTCATCATACTTGTCTTTATTGCGAATGTATACAATGTAGTATTGTTACCCATGCCATGGCAGCCTAGAGAGACGCTTTTTCACACCCGTTTAATAGGGTAGATGACTGTATCGTAAATAAATACCAATGTCCACTTCATTAAAACTAATATCACGAAACATCTCGGCAAATACAATTAACATAGCTTTTTATTATTTTTACGAGTTTTAATCAATTGTTGTTCAATTCAGTAGTCGGAAACAATGACGTCACAGTATTTAGTACATTTTTTTTACAAAATTGTCGTTTTGACAGATTATAAAAAGTAAGTAATTTGACTAAGGTGTCATCTAGCCTATTGTTTAGGTTGAATTTACTTTCAAAATAATATCCTAGAATCTTTATTCTCAGTTGTTTCTTCTTCATCTCTGTTTGTCTGAGTGTCTGATACATTCAGATACGTAGTTTCCTATTGTAGATTTAACCTGGTCTATTTTTTTAGTAATTGAATTAAAAATGAACAGATACTCTGAGATTTTTGACCGTGGCCGTAGCAGGAGTCGATCTGCGTGTCAATTGAGAGATTGTTCGACACATGCAAACTCGAGTAGCAAAATTTCTTAATCATCTTCAATTACGTTCATGTGCGGTAGCCATCGTGATCTCTTGGAATAATTTCGAAATATAATCCTTCAAGTATGATTCCTCTCTGATCATATTATCGTAAACCTCACCCAGGTCAAAAAACGCTGTGACAAAGTAAACCAATTGTTTTCTTTACCGATACTGAAGTCGATGAAGAAAAATATTCGCCCGTCATATCAACTGTTGATCGTTTAGATTAAAAGTCAAAAAGCTGCCAGAATGTACGCAATTGACGATGTTTGTAAGAAACCAAAATATTTTAAGTATGTTATTATATATTGTTACAATTTATTTTGTTATAATCATATTTATATAAGTATATAAATGATGTATGTACTCCTAACTGATTACGGTTATGGCTACCAATCCAAACAGAGACCAACTAATTACTCAGAAGATGTTAAGGACAAATACGTATGCAAACTCAGGTGCACTCTCTGTTCCGTCATTTTCACAATCCGATGGGACGGATATCTGACACGATCGGAGAGAAATCAGACGCAGGACCGACGACTTTACGAGCTCTCTGAGGCACGGGGGATAAGACAGTTTTTCTTTTTGTACTGTGCGGAAATCTCCATGGATACCATCGAAGGGTGGTTATGTTGTACTCAAACCGACCAAAAACCGCACACCGTCTCAGGTACCAATAGCCAGGGGACCAGGCGCATCCTAGTAAGGAAATCCCTGGAACCCCGACGTACCTCGGGCCACTTACGGCTGCAAGTGGCCCTCTCTCGTGTGGAAACCTCATGGTTTCTTTACTGCCCCCCGGAGGCTAAGACCCTAACTTCGACACGTATGTATGTATATATAACAAAACAACAGTACGCTAGTTAAAATTACAAGAGAATAAACATTACTTGGTGTCGTAAGAGGTGACTAAGAGAGCAAGAAAACACCACTGGAAAGAGAAGGTAAATTTGAAACAAAACCCATACCAACCCGTCTGGCCAGCGTGGTATGTTAAGCCAAACCCTCCTTGCTAAGAGAGGCCTATGTCCAGCAGTGGACTGTTAAAAGCACGATGATGAAACATTACTTGATATTAATATTTAAACTTATCTTTTCTGTTTTTTATGAGCTGATGAGCCAATTGTAATCGAATAATTAGAATGCTATGATTATTTTATTTATTTATTTTTATTTGTAAATGGCGTTGATACTATTTGTAACCTGTACTTATAGTTTACCACAGAAAATTGTAGAAATTTAGTAACTACTACAGATCTCGTTAAATAATCTTTATTACATAATAATAAATAAATAAATAAATATTTCGAACATTTGACACACAACGTCATCTAGTTTCAAACTAAGCAGAGCTTGTGTTATTATAACTAGACTGACTTATAGAATACTTACATAATTATTTTAAACTAATATCTGAAATTACCTGAAACTGGTCCTTTATAATCCCTACTAACATTATAAAGGCGAATGTATGTTTGTTTGTTACAGTTTCAAGCGAAAACTACTTAACCGATCATCATGAAATTTTGTACACATGTTCGTGGAGGTATTTGAAGTAATATAGTGCTAATATAATGCTTTTAATATATTAAAAAAATATTAAAATGTTCTGTTACGTAACTTTATGTGGCAGACCAAATTCCATGCAAAAGAAGCCGCGTATAAAAGCTAGTATTGTATAAAATACACCATAAATATAAGAAATGAAACATTATTTATAAAACGACACATTCCACACGATTCTCATTACTGTGTAGTGATCATCAAATTTAAATAATAAACACTAAACCGTCGAGTTAGGAAGATAAACAAGCCAATGGATATCCTAATGAATAAAATATTTCATATCAACAATATAAGAATGCTCACATGTCGAACTATTAATGAAAGCTGTAACGCGAGACCACAATTATAAGATATTAATACAAAAAACCAACGAGTAGGCGTGATTGTTCGAGCGCGTGTCCATTGTATTCCCTCGATGACGTAATAATAAAATTATGAATTTCAAATAATAATGGGGCTCATGCTTCGCCACATGCTGAGCCACAACCAGAGTAAAAAGGTGGCTCTACAAAGAACTGTTGTTAAGTATTTCGGTCGTTGCTTTTCTCTAAGAGATTAAGGGTACCGGAGGACATAAACCACTCCTTCTCGAATTCTTAGGTGAGAACATTTTAAGAGTGGCAATTGATTTATCTTTTTTTTCTTTTTTTCTATTTACCTATTGCAAATAGTATATAGATGTGTGATAAAAATTATTATATGAAAATATCACAAAATTACCTAATGTACATGATCAGCATCGCAAGTAATAGGCTAAATTTCTCTTGCTTGAAAATTTTTCTGGTTTATTCGATAGACTTGCATCTGTGAATGTATATATGTAATGCTTTGAACAATAAAAGACAAAAATATTTAACACTTACCCACGAACGGTGGCAGACACTTACTGTGGCGACGTCCAGATGCAGCGGAAACAAAGAAATACTACAGTCTTATCTACCACACGGAAGTTCTCCCACCGGTACGCATATATACAACATCTCAACAAGAACTGTTGGATCGCGGTCCGCCAGGCATGATCACTTGGTCGGAGAATCCTCCCTTTGTGCTGGATCGACTTTTTGTAGAGCGGACACCCGTTTCTTCACATTTATCAATGAACAAATGAAATGAAATGAATGCCCACTATTTTAATCTAATCTAGATCAGCTTGGTAATGACCGATAAAATTATGAATTTAAATTTAAATTGAATTATGTTTTTCTTAAATCATGTTTATGTGTGAGAAATAATTAAAAAGTAAGTCATATGTTTCATCATTTATCGCTCGATCATCAGATATCAATCGTTTTACGCTTTTTGCCAGTTTACTAACATAGCAATTTAAATAATTTAACAGGATACTGTAACTAGTTTATAATAGAAGTGGTTTCTGTTTCTAATAAGATATATTAAAAATATTCTCAAGTATACGGCATACGGTTACTTTTCAAGATTTTGTCGTGTCGGCTGTTTACGTACACGCGCAATTTACGTACAGCGTGTAATCTCGCCCTTAGCTTAATGCGCTCAATTGAGTGGTACAATTAGCGCCAGCGTCGCTACGAGACCGTCCAGACCCCCCGTCGTCTCCAACATAAGTTACTCTTAATTATTGTTTGTTTGTGTCGACTGTTTTGAGGTGAGTCTTTGGTTCTTAAGGTAAGGTTAGAAATTTGTCGTTAGACGATAACCGGCGCGTCGTTAAGATAAAGGCATTTAATGTTTAGTTTCTCTCTGTAGAGACATTCTCAGCTGAAATAAATGATATGTAAATGTACTCCAAAGTATACTATTTGAAAAAATCGAAATTATTAGTTTAAGCAAGATCGAAATCGAAATTATTATTTATTATATTTGGTTAATATTAAATTTCAAAGACTAAGTTTGGACATCACATCACATAATGTCAAGAGCCTTTAACTGTCCACTGCTGGACATTCTTAGGCCTCCAGGTTACTATACCATACTGGATGGATTGGTAAACAGTTTTTTTCAAGGATTCCTTCCCTTTCCGGTACTATTGTCTTATGAAGATTGCTACCTTAGTCGACTCTTACGAAACTCACGGAATGAATAGGAGTGATGCTTCGTATTCTCAATCAGTCGTCACATGGGGTGACACTTTGTATTTTGTACCTATCCCCACACGGAGAACTTGTAAGTGCTAAATGAGAAAACTTTCGATGGTGTTAATCTTTAGATACTAAGGATTAAAAATATGTATACATACAGTTGTGTACTTTATCTATTTTTCCCAAGGGAAAAGACTCAAGAGTCTCTGCAGTTGCGAAGAGATGTCGCCTCTATGGCTCTCCTCTATCGCCTTTATCACAGAGAGTGTTCCGGCGAACTCTTCCAACTGATCCTATCCTCTCCGTTCCTCTACAGGACAACTCGTGCTGGCCTTGGAAGTCACCGTTTCAGAATGGTAGACATATGCTCCCGAACTAAGCGGTTTGGCTCTTCCTTCCTGTGCAAATCAGTTGAAGGCTGGAATTCATTACCAGTGCACGTGTTTTCTTCCAACTACGATCCCGGGTCCTTTAAGCGGGGCGTGAAAAAGTATCTCACTAGGCCGCCATAGCGTGACCTGCCATACTGCACTATCTTCACTCGCAGTGAGTACGGCTACCACTGCTCTTGGATTCTATTCATGCTTTCCATCAGGCAGAATAGAGTCACTTTGGTAGGTTCCTATAAAAAAAACTAAGTAATAGTGATCAACAGCATCTCTCTTAATCTAAAATGTATTAAATCTCTACACATGATATCTTATTTGTACTGAAACGACTTGCATCCAAGGTTAATAAAATAGCACGAGTGGGGCAGACTAATAGTCCTCAAGCAAAGATATTATTATTTAATTTATTATTTTTAACAATCCTAAAATAACAAAAACAGCTATCACACACTGTACCTATTGTTATTTGTTTTAAACATAAATATAAAAACGGACAAAATAACATTGTTTGCGTCTGTACACGTTCAATCCATATGTTTAATATCTAGAGAATTTTCACACAGCACCCACTTCCATTATACGAAAAAGCCGAATGTTATCAACACAATTCGAGCCCAACGTGTCAAGTGTGAACGTCGAATTGATTACAACCATTAGCACTCGTGTCGAAACATGGAGGTTATAAAACCGAAATATATACGTACATTTAAAAAATACTCTGTTGACAACACCCATGGTCTACCACCACATAAGTTGATTATAGAAAAATATAAAATTAGACTTTATGTTAAGAGTGGTAGATGTCAAAGTGATGTAGAAATAGCGTGGTTTAATTTTACGAAATCAGTTCGGATTAATCGTTGGACAACGGGCAAGGAAAGCTGACAAATTAGATACAAAATATTGAATAAGAGTCATGTTATTGTTTTTTTCAAATTCTGGGTTTTAGTAATTTGATTTGTGATTACAATTTGGGTGATCAATACGTATCGTTTTTATATGCGGTGATTTCTAGTTGATGACAGGCATTTTGAAATAATATTTGATTAGATTCGTTTTGTAAATAGTTTTGATGATATGTGATATCTAAAAGTAATGACATAGTTAAAACCAATAAGGCTGTTGGGAGCACAGTTGGGCAACTAACTAACTGATTTCTACATATGCTTTTTTTTAACATGTAAAGGCAAAGGTATCCTTATCACGACTATCGGTCAGATATCCAATAATATGTGCAATACAATGCTACGATGACTATCATGCCTCTTACATCCCCAAGTTAGGCGTAAAAAATTGTAGTAGGCCGCCATAGTGTGGGTCACCATACTGCATTGTCAACATTTGCAATGAGTATGGTGACTACAACTTTTGGATTTTATTCATCCTTTACATCAAGCAGAGTCACTTTGGCAGGCTATTAAAATAAAAAAAAAGATATCATGCTGGACACAGACACAGGCAAGAACATTTTGGCCTACTATATCACGCTGGCCAGACACGTTGGTATAGAGTTTCTTTCAAGTTTATCTTCTCTTTGTAGTGATGTTATCCTGCGTAATTTGCCCCCTCAGTCGCCTCTTACGACACCTTCGGGATGAATAGGTGTAGTGACCCTCTGTGTTCTTAATCCATATCCACATGGATCATGAGATAACCGTTATATTAGTATTAATATACAGAATTTTTCTCTTTGATTTGATTTACTCGAAATTTATGTCAATTTAATTCTAAAAGTAATAGTTTAATTCACTTTTTTTAGTTGGAAAATACTTATAGATGAAGAAATTATTCAATTAACATTACTAAAGTGTATTCAAGGATGTTAAAATGATTTTTTATTTTTTTTTGATATTTCTTCGCAAGTTTTTTTGGTGCCGTAATTGTTGTGTTGATATTGTTTTCTAGATATGTTGAAATCACGGTTAAGATAAGCAATAAATGAGTAAATTGAACTTGAATTCTAGATCAGTTAAGAATATTTAGTGCAGTGTTAATAGTGTAAATGTTAAAACTCTATTGGTTAACCTCCTTATTAAGGAGAGGTATATATCCAGTAGTGGGCTCTTAAAGGCTATTGTTGATGATGATAATGATTGATGAAAACTCTATTGGAACGGTAGTTTAAAAAAGTGAAAAAAAATCATAAATAAAATTTGACGTCTGTGACCCTTCCTATGATAAACTACTGTATCTTATATAATTGATGCCACAATAAAAAAAATACTTGTCTCATTAAAATACACAAAAAGTATTAGACATAAAAGCTCTGTTAATCGCCACTTACTTTCAACTTGAACTAAAAATAATGGTACACAATTAAATTATAATCAATTGCTACTATGAAACACTACATGTATCAAGACACCCATAAACTATTAAATTGAATCAAAAAGACATAATAACAGTAATTTATATGATATACTAGGCCATTAACAAACTACAATTTTACATAACACGACAGGCACCGCTGACTACACTTCTCATACGACACAAATGTCATATACAACCATCAAATGTCTCACTGGCATTAAAGTCGTATAAATTGTCGTAATATATGACAATAATGTCAAAAACAAAGAAGTAACGATCGTGGAAGACCACACAAGTGCCAATGGTGGTGGTTGAAACGATATAAAGTATTTTATTAAAAGTGTCTTATTAACATATGGTAAAATTAGTTGTTCTTTTAACATCGGTGAGGTGCATCGATGCTAAGATCGATTAATAAATAATCGATTTAATTTTGGTTATCAGTTCAGTTGGCGCTCTTTGGCACTATGTTCAGCTGTGGACGGCAATAGACTGTGTTACGTAAAATAATGTACATTTATATAATGATCCTATAAGTTTATTTGCAATAAATATTTACGAGGTACGTTATTGCTACATGCTTTGATGGATTTAATCAAAATAACTAAAATTAAGTTAAAATAATTCATATCGATAAATAAATCAATAACAATAAAATCGTGATTTATCGATATAAATCAGTCTTACTAGTATATTTAACATCAAATTATTATTTTTAAGATTGATATTACTTATTCATCAAGTTAAACCTCCGAATTCATTCAGTAGCCTATCACTAACGAATGTTGATTCTAAATTATTACATAAAGTCGTAACTAATCGATTTTACAGAAATCTAAAATTTGTATCGATAACAATATCGACTTAAATCGTTACTATGGAATACGAATCGATGTTCAAGAGTATACTAGCTGAATAACACTCAAATTACAAAGAATATCACAATCTGTTTTATGAAATATGTCCATACTTGCCCCGGGAACATGGAAGAGGCGTTTAACATAAAAAAGCGAGTAGAAAAGCACGGTCTTGAATCGATTTGATTTTTCGATACTGTACGCGTGATATTCTTATTAATAAAACGGTTATATAATAAGTAGTTCTTGATTTCCGATCGTTGAACTTCAGATTTTATATGGATAGAATTCATTTGTGTGAACATCGTGATTTCATTTTTCATACTTGTTTACGTATGTGCAATAACATGTATAATATGCAAATATACATAATGTCTAAATTATTAATGTCTTATTTATTGATCTAGTGGTTAGTATTTCCTAATACTAAGTAATGGGTCGTAGGTTTGACGCCCATCCAGGACAAATGACGAACACGTTAATTTATTCCATGATGATAAAAAATATTAACATTGAAAAAGCGTTTGTTATCGCTAGTAATTGTTTAAATATGAATATTAGTGTAGGACTGGCAAAGGTAAGACAAAATGCATGCTACAATAATAAAGAAAGATTTACAGCTTAAATTTGTAAAATACTGTCTAACAGGATAGGTAGTGCTTCTCTGAGGAGGTCTTCGTAAAGATCAACAGTATGAATCACTAATAACTTTGATTCTCTTAGACTATCTCTGACAGGTACTAACAAGACGTGCCCTTACTAAAATTAGCCAAGTGTCATACAGGTTAGCGAAAATTAGCGTCAAAACAAAAGAGAAAGTTGTCACATCTAGTACTGTACCTTCTTTATTTAATGAACAGTTTTTTGTGAGCATATAGAGACGTACCTTATGCTTTCTATATTCGCGCCAATATTTTATTTATTATTTGATAAACCTGACACAGTTACACCCACTACTGTTTCCACACCTTTAATGCTTTGTAAATAAAGTCGAAATTAGATCTTTTTTACTATTTGTCACATGAATGAAGGTTATATATTGATTTGTTAATAAATTTATGACATGTCTCTGTGAATAGATGGTTTATTGGTACTGTGAAATCAAATATCTACTAACTTTTTTTCGTATATATTGTTCTTGTGATTAGATAAAGAATATGATATTGTGTGAATTAAATTTATTGTAGAAAGTTCGTTCGACATATGCCTATGTGTAGTGTTTTAAAAATCGACTGTCTCTTTTATTAATGTATTGCCGTTAAATTGAAATCTCGAAGATGGTTTTCTTGGAGGTCTTAAAAAAGACAGTTTTGAGAGACGTAACTGTGTATGTGTTGGACTTTAAAAGTTCGTGTTGATGTATGATTTATTATTGGGAATAGACTTTACGTTTTAAACCCAAAACACAAGGTATACTTACTATTTGTAGTTTAGGTTTAGTAGAATATCATTATTTAATTATAAAGGACTGTTTTTTAATCCAATTTCACACATTTGAGACTCCATATTTACTTCCGTACGGCCGTAATGTTATGGTCAATTTTTATTCCAGGGTCAGGTGATTTTTTTAGTTTTCTAAGTATCACACTCATGAATTTAAGTGCGTATCATCAACAGCCTTTTACAGTACACTGCTGGACATAGGTCTCTTCTTAACAAGGAGGTTTTGGCCTACTATACCACGCTGGCCAGACGGGTTGGAATAGGGTTTGATTCAAGTGCGTATAGCAATTGAAATTTAAAATAGAACCAATAAGGTTTATAGGTAAAATGTCAGACAACTTATACCTGAAAATATTCTTTGAAATCGTTTTACATAAATATTAATAAAATCTGTCGGTAAAATACAAGTGTAAAGTTATTTTTCCGTTTTTAGTTAGTTAGTAACAGTTCTAGTAAGAAAGAAATACAAAGAATTTATACTATAAATTCGTCTACAATTAGAGCTGTGCTCATGTAGGGACACAGATGGATATCGTGATTTACGGGCATGCGCTCGCGCACCGTCGCCCGATGTTATCTGCAACGAGTAGCGCCTTTTGGTAATGAGCATTGTGATCTATTTGCTGCAGCTACCGAGTTCAATTCCCACTTCACCGAGCTGGTTTTATAGTTCAAGTGAACTGTATTTATTTTGCACTCGATATATTTATTTATTTATTTATTTATAACTTTATGCACAAATACATGCATCGGCGGACTTAATGCCTATGGCATTTTCTGCCAGTCAACCGATTGGGTGATGCAGAGAAGATATGAGATAGGTGCACTTAAGGATAAGAAGTAATTGCCAGAGAAGTATATATAGACCAGATAGACCATAAATAAGTAAATATACTTACATAAACACATAAATATATAACACATGCATACATACATATATAATACACATACACACAATTCATATACATAAGTGCATACATATTACCACTATAAGATATACTAATACCAGGTGGTGAACTAAGACTTCGCCATTTCAGCCAGCAAAAGCTTCTTCACCCGAACCCTAAACGAGTCGCGACTTTTAGCCATCCTGACTTCGAGGGGAAGCGTGTTCCAAGAAAGGATAGCCTGCACGAAGAACGAAGAACCGACAAACTCAGTGGAGTGAGAAGGACAGAGTAGAAGGAGATTATTAGCCGAACGCTTGTCCGTAACCATGGTCAACTTGATGCGCCGGCATTCTCCAATCACGATCTAATCTTCCTCTCCTATGCCCTTAAACCACCTAAACCCCAACCAAGAGTTTTGCGCATGCGTTGTTTTGCTCGTATGGATCTGGACAAGCTACTTAGGGATGCTGCCTGTCTGAATTGGGATGCAGTAACGTCAGTTATAAGCATAGATGAGAAGCTTCATAACTTTAATCACATACTTCTCGCTCTATATGATAACCACGCACCCATCAAAAGTATTAAAGTAAAGAGGCAACCTGCTCCCTGGATGACGAAAGAGGTACTTTTGGCTATGCGACGAAGAGATAGAGCTTTTATCAAATTCAGAAGGGACCGTACCGAGGCAAAGCGCACTTTATACAAAATCGCGAGGAATCGCTGCAACCAGATGATACGCAACGCCAAACGCCGACACATTTTTGACAACATCTCCCATTCTTCTCCCGCCAATATTTGGAGGTTCCTTGGAACTCTGGGTATTGGTAAGCAGCGGTCGGGTGGTCTGCAGGGGACGGTTGGTTTGGAGGATTTGAACCACCATTTTTCTCTATCTGCTCATTTGGATTCCCAAACCGAGTATCGCACTCTTGACTACCTGACAAGCTTAAATAGCCCTAACATAAATCCCTTCCGATTTTCTCCGGTTGCGTCGGGTGAGATCAAAAAGATCATATTCTCTATCAAATCCAACGCTGTTGGTTGTGATAAAATCAGCCGACGTATGATCGTAACAATTATTGACCACATTTTACCTATAATCGCCCATATCATAAACTACTCATTATATTCTGGAATTTTCCCATCACTGTGGCGCAAAGCTTGTGTCATCCCTTTACCTAAAAATCCAAATCCCACACACCCCAACCATTTCAGACCAATATCCGTCCTCCCTTTCCTCTCAAAGGTCCTAGAATCCTGTGTGCACAAACAGTTTTCTGAATTTGTCTACAAAAACAACCTATTGAGCCCGTTTCAATCGGGTTTCAGGCCTGGTCATAGCACTACTTCTGCTCTTCTTAAAGTGGTTGGTGATATCAAGGCAGGTATGCAAGACACTGAAGTTACTGTTTTGGTACTAATTGACTTCTCTAATGCCTTCAACACAGTTAATCACAATATACTCCTGTCTATCCTTTCCTATCTTGTGGTCTCACCTGAAGCACTGGATTGGTTCTCATCATATCTTCGGGGCCGCCAGCAATCTGTTCATGTCGATGGATCTTCCTCGAGCTGGTGTGATCTTGATTCTGGTGTTCCTCAAGGCGGCATTCTTTCTCCTATATTATTTTCTGTGTATATTAACCTCCTGTCCCTGGAACTTCGTTGTGCGTATCATCTGTATGCCGACGACCTACAGCTCTATTCACAGAGTAAAGTGGAAGATATCTCGAGTGCAATACAAATGATCAACCACGATCTGGAAACAATCAACACGTGGTCTCAAAGGTTTGGTTTATCTGTGAACCTCACAAAATGTCAAGCTATCGTAGTGGGAAGTCACCGGTCGATGAACAGAGTAGACACTAAAACTCTCCCGGCTATTACTTTTAATGGGACTATCATACCTGTGAGTGGATCGGTGAAAGATTTAGGTTTACACCTCGATTGCACACTAACCTGGCGTGAACAAGTTGCAAAACAGTGCCGGAGGGTTACTGGGACACTTCGGGCTCTAAATCGTCTGAGAAATTTCCTGCCCGTAAAAACCAAGACTATGCTTGTGCAAACTCTTATCTTCCCCTTAATCGACTATGGTGATGTGTGCTGCTACGACCTGAATGCAGATCTTCTCGATAAATTAGACCGTCTTCTTAATAACTGCATTCGATTTGTTTATAATCTCCGTAAATATGACCATGTATCCTCTTTCCGTTCGCAGCTCAATTGGCTACCAATTCGTCTACGCCGAAAATTACGCGCGCTCACTGTTCTATTCTCTTTACTTAATAACCCATCTTCGCCAACATATTTAAACTCTTATTTCCAACTCTTATGTAGCAATCACGACAGAAAGCTTCGGTCTTCTAAGAATCTTCTCCTTCGTTGCCCCTCCCATACATCTGAGTTTGTTGGCTCATCTTTCTTTGTGCAGTCCGTTCTTCTCTGGAATGAGCTTCCCCTCGAAGTCAGGATGGCTAGCAACGCTTTTACTTTTAAGAAAAAAGTGAAGCAGTATTTACTGAAACAGCTGGTAGAATCAACCAATACATGATTATCATCTTATACTTGTTATGATATTTATTTGTGTATGTATGTATATAGACTTACATCAACTTAAGTATGTATATGTATGTATTTATGTATTTGTATTAATTTTAGTATATGAAAGTTTGTTATGTCTACTTCTTCTTTTCAACACCTGAAACGCACCTACTTCCTATTTTCTCTGCATCACCCAAAGGTTGACTGGTAGAGAATGCCTTAGGCATTAAGTCCGCCTATGTACATAAAGTGCATGATGTATAAATAAATAAATAAATAAATAAATAAATAAATAAATAAATTTCTGTTATGGTTGTTGCTCAATAATTGAATTTGTGATGTTAAATAAGTGGGAGGGGATGGGAATTGAGAAAAGAATATAGTAATGAGAGTGCACGCAATTTTCTGTGTTGACGAATAGGTAGCCATGTGAACTGGGTCCGGATATACAGGCAGTAATTTTAAAACTGCCTTATTCTTTAATAGGAAGAGTCGATTACTTTGATAAATCTATTTCTTATATTATGACTCATAAGTGGATCGATCAATATGATTTGTTATTAACCGCTGCTGATGATGACTTGATATCTACAAACCAAGAAAACGCTGTTTAAAGATATCATTTTTAATCGTTGAACATTGTTATCATACTTAAGAATATGGAATGCTGCAAATCACGGCAGAAAACAGGGCTGAAACGCTAGTAGTTCGAAAAGACCAGGATTGCGCAGCCAAATCGCCCCATTCCATGATGTGAGAGATCCCTTGTGGATTATTACATCTCGGGATGTACTCTTTAATGAGGTACCGCAGGGAAGACCCCAGAAGCTGCTGATGCATGGACCGCCGCGGGGTTTAGTGGATCAACCGTTTCCTTGTCCTAAATACACCCTCTCTGTCTCCCCAACCGAGGGTATGGTGCGAAAAGCATTCCCTGGTTAAAAAAAATGGACGATAAAACATACAGAAAAAATGCACTGGTGAGTTGAAACATCTTAGTACATAAGATAACATCAGTAATGACTAATCTCCAGCGTACACACGATAGTGAGTACAAATCGTAGGTGTTAAAATTCAGCTCATATGCTTTCGATTTCATCGTGAAGTCCTTTGTTGTGGAAGGTGATTGTACTCTGTCGTGTCACACAAAAGACAGAGGTCTTCTAATGTATACCAAGTTTGGCTGCATACACTGTGGACTTGGTTTCATGTGGTTTTTAGATTATTCGGAGTTTTCAACAATAGGTAAAATTTGATAATCAAAGAAATTATACCGAAGTTTTATTCTTAAAGTAATCTAAAAATCAATAATAATAGCAGACAAAAAAAAACTAAATGAACCATTTTTTTGTTGTGTTTGGGTTTGGGAATTTAGGTAACAACATGTTCTTATATATCTATTAATTATATCTATGTTAATATTATGAACCAGCGTGAAATCATTCGAACGCGTTAGTGGATATTAAAGAAATTACAGAGATAGATTATAGCCTAGAAAGTAGAATCAGTCAATTACTACCCTATCAGTACTACCCTCCCACAGAAGACCAACCTAAAGCGCCAGCATCCATGTTGCCGTGTTTCGTTGGTGAGTGTGAGACCGGAGGCCCATTGATGCAGAGGCGTCAGTTATCGTGGTAACTGTGTAAGCCTTACACTATCACGATGACTGTCATGCCTTTTACGCCCCCAAGCGGGGTGTGAAAAAGCATCTCACAAGGCCGCCGTAGTGTGGGTCACCATACTGCATTGTCTGCATTTGCAATGAGTATGGTGACCACAGCTCTTGAATTCTATTCATGCTTTCTATCAGGTAGAGAAGAGTCACTTTGGCAGGCTATTAATATAGAAAAAAAAAAATTGACGCACACCAGGCACACATACACACGCACACTCTCGCATACACACGCTCACAACCGTCTCTCTCTTCTAAACACATGTAATACACATTACCAGTTGCAAAAGGTTTCTTAATGCCCATAACTTCGAATGAATGAATAATTGAATACTAAATTCACTACCAGTAATAAAAGCGATGTTAACATTCATGTAATACGATTTAGTTTAGTTTAGTTAGATTCAATAAAGTTTGGTAATTTAGTTTAGTTCGATTGGATCTAATTTTATTTGAATTTGCTCGATTTAATTCAAATTGATTTATCTTGATTTTCATTACTTATCAATTGATTATCATTATTAATCGTCATCCTTACTACGTTACTTTGATCGATTTTGGGTGTCTATTATTTTTTTCTTTTTGTATTTTTTTAAGAGCCTGTAACAGTGAGTTTACTCTATCTGATGAAAAGCGTGAATAGAATCTAAAAGTTGTGCAATGTAGACAATACAGTATGGTGGCCTACACTACGGCGGCCTAGTAAGATGATTTTTCACGCCCCGCTTGAGGACATAAAAGGCATGACAGTCATCGTTGCAGTATAAGGCTCACACACTCACCACGATAACTGTCACGCCTGTATCAATGGGCACAAGATCCCTTTTTAATTATCAGCAGTGCAATATTTGTAATTATTAATAACATAAAATTATGAAATTATGTTTGTGAATTTGTACTTGAAAATAATAATATTATTATTATTTTCATAAAGCAGGTTGGGCTTTTAGCAATGATATTGAAAAGCGACAATCAAAATAGAGTGTTTAATTTTATAAAAAGTTAACAATATATTTCTACACAATCAGTGGTCGTACCAAAACCACTAGATCACGTACGTACCAGACAACCTAAACATAATTTACTACAATCAACCAAACATGGTTGTAAACAACCACTAGTAACCTTGACAGAAGCCCATGGTTTGTCATCGAGCCTTTCTTTGTCGAGGCCGGGAAAACAATGGCCACCAATCTACCCATCCTGACCTTATAATGCCTGATATTAATTGGCACTATTAGATGCACTTAATACACACATCCATCATAGAAACTTCAACTTTCGATTAAAAGCAGAGAGTCGATTTTTCGTTAATTAGCTTCGAGGTAGTTAGGTCCTATGTAAGGTGTTCGAAATATTCAAATGAGGTATTTGGAGGTCGCGAATGTCTTAACAGTAGACAGCCAACAATATTGGATTTGTTCCAAAGACCGTTGCACTCACAATGCATCTTTGTTAGCGCAAGGCCCATGCTGCCTTTGCCTTGAAACGACGGTGTTTCCGATAAAAAAAATAGAATAGGCTTCTGTGTATTGTTTTTGGTTTAATTGATTGTGATTGTATAGGTGATGATACGGTTGTTCGTTCAAGGATACTGTACTAACCGGCACACCTACTTGTGCCGACTGAGTGATTCAATTTGTCGCAGTTTTTCTCCTTCTGTTTCATCATTATAATACTTAAAAAAAAAAAAAATTATATACATTTGCTTCTGTTAAATACTGTTTTTAAGTTTCTTAATATTTTTTTAAGTTCTTAATTGATTTTCAAGATATCTTATTTTTTCACGTTAGCAACACTAGAGCTGTCAATGTCAGGTAGAAAAAAATATGATGATAGGATGCGATATTTAAGAAAACCACTGAGAAATTAAAGTGCTTATAGATCGATATACACAACAGAAATCATTTATATACTATACAGTTAGGAGAGAAACACTAAACTTGTGTAAATATCTTTTGTATATTTTTTTATTCACCTACAACAGATTTTTTAAGGATTTTCTACTTTATAATTGGAAATCCAACTTCAAATACACATCTTTTTTTGGTCAAAATATTTATCTATTGTTCTAATCTAAGAATGTTACCAGTTCAAAAAGTATATAAGTAAAAGGTGTTTAATTTTTACCTTTTTGTCCGTTAATGGCAATTTGTCCTAGGCTAGGAATGCAACAATGGCCTATTCACATGGCGCTACTAGGAGCTCAGCTAAACGAGAAACACAAGTAATTCGGTAGAATATATAACCATTTAAAATGGAGGGTTCAAGTTAGAACATTCCTTTATTTTATTACCAATAAATTATCGAAGATTTTGACTTATAGACTAATATAGTGTTTATTAATTATTATTATTGTCTAATTACCACAGCACTAGCTTTGCTTACTTTAAGATCAGGCAGCCGTATGTGACATGTGTCGAAGTGTCAACTCAAAAATAACTGTCATTAAAGTTATGTAAGTAAAACTAATCATAACTAAATCGTAAATATTTCAAATCGAGTAAAATGAACGATAAAATTATGGATAAATACAAACAAATTTTAAATTTACTGTAGAATGGAAAAACAGTAGAATAACTAGCAGTGGCCTATAGAACAACACAGCTATATACTTCTACGCCATGAGTGATGGGGTAACAGGTGTACACACGCATTACCCCAAAATAAGTGTGCTAACTACTATTCTACTTCCGTGGACTATCAATAATTACTGCATAATCCAGTTCGGGGGGCAGCCCCCACATTACTAACCCACGAATTAATTAAAAACAAATAATATTTTTGGCTGCACGGATCTCATATTAGTTTAAACGGTCGTCACAGCGCTCTCTACTGCGTGTTCTTTGTGTCCGTTTCATTTCTTTTTTTTTCTATCTTAAGAGCCTGCCAAATTGACACTGAGTGCCTGATGGAAAGCATGAATAGAATCCAAAGAGTTGTGATCACCATACTCATTGCAAATACTAACAACGCAGTATGGTATGGTGACCCACACTATGGTGGCCTTGTGAGATGCTTTTTTACACCCCGCTTGGGGACGTAAAAGGCATGACAGTTATCGTGGCAGTGTAAGGCTTACATAGTTACCACGATAACTGTCACCCCTGCAACAATGGGCCTCCGGCCTCACACTCACCAACAAAACACGACAACACGGATGCTGACGCTTTAGGTTGGTCTTCTGTGGGAGGGTAGTACTGCCCCAGTCGAGCCGGCCCGCTCGTGCTGAAATCAGCGTGGCTCTACTACGGCTCTATGTATGTTAGTCCCCCGCGATATAGGATATATTACTAAAGCACGTGTTTTCTTTTTAAATAATAATGAGAAAAGGTGTACGTCTTTTAAAGAATTAAAGTAAACTGAAAACGAAAGTAACTGAAAATAAATAAACTGTTATGATCAGAAAGATTTTTAAAGATCATATGCTGTGTCCCGTCAAACCACCACCAATAGCTGCATCAGCTCTTTTTATTTATTAAATGACTGTCATATCTCTCATCCTATCACTCACAGAAACAGGTGCGCATAAAAAAGCATTTAATCGCAATAAAAGTGGATGACAGCACATAAATACGGTTTGCGCGCATATCTGCGCATGAGTCGTTAGCCGATCAATGCGCTGTAACAATAAGTAAAACGCTATCGCACATCGCGCGCACTGCTTGTAAATCAAGGGTTTCGCATGCGATTATAAACTGTTCGATTCGTTGAGGTGCAATATTTTGTTCTCATGGGACCAATTTTTT
Source organism: Hypercompe scribonia (assembly GCA_949316085.1). Taxonomy (NCBI): domain Eukaryota; kingdom Metazoa; phylum Arthropoda; class Insecta; order Lepidoptera; family Erebidae; genus Hypercompe; species Hypercompe scribonia. Next base: position 1,648,301 of record OX438983.1, read on the forward strand.
CTATAAGGTATAACCATTTAAAGCGATATTTTTGAGTTCACTCTTCGTGATGGAATTGAGTACAATACACTAGATGATACCTTAGTCAAAGTAGCTACTTTTTATCATCCGTCAAAACGACAATTTTGTATGAAAAATGTACTAAATACCAAATTGTGACCTCACTGTTTTAGACTACTCAATTGAACAATATATTTCACTGTATATTTGATTGAAATTCGTAATAATAATAAAGAGCTATGTTAATTGTATTTTCCGAGATGTCTCCCGATATTAATTTTAATGAAGTGGATATTATTATTTATTTACGATACAGTCATCTACCCAATCTATTAAATAATATTTTCTAGCCAGTAGTTAAGTTCAAGACCAAATTGCAATCAAACATAATCACGAACCCTACAAGAACAACAAATGTATATTTTAGATATAAATATAATGCCAAAAAAGTAAGAAAAGTAAGCTATAAGTACAACTATTTCACCGTATTTTCATGTCCCTGAATATACTCTTTTTATTTTTTTCTTAAGTCTCTATAGTCCCTTAGATTTCGTTGATTTTAAATGAACTAGTTGATATTAAATTAAATTGTTTGACACGATCGGTTCAAAGTCACATTTGAACGGTAGAATATTTATCACGATTATGCTAGTCTATAGAATGTTTTGTATATAGTGTGTTAACACAATTAAAAAGATTGATTCTAACAATCGAAAACAGTTAATCGATATCTAGAGTTCAAATTCTAGAAAATATTGGTAAAATGAATAATATCGAGTAGATATATCTGTATCAAATCGAGAAATTTAGAACGGCCCAATTGTTCTTTCACGAATTAATAAAATTTAATTTGTACCGACAGACTCCAGTTAAAATGGTTTTTAAATTTTCTATAGTGGGTTGTGAAGCATTTTATTGAATGCACGATTCTCTTAGAAATCACTAAATAATGAAACTATTTCCGCACTAGGTTTTAGCACGTAACAGTTAATTGAAGCATTCTCATTATACTTTTAATATTATTTCAATGTACTGGAATAGGTGTAGTATTGGGTATCTTGAATCCTGCGTCATACAATTCTCACATAGAGTTCTCGTTCTTTAGGCTCAACGTACATGGTAAGACAAGAATAAATTCGTGCTTTTCATGACCAGTAAGTTTCGCTGAAATTTCAACAGTTTTAAATATATAAATAGAGACTTGTTTACGAATCTTTAAGATACTTGTATTCTGGGTTAGTCCAAAATTACCCTAAAGCAATATTTCATTAAACTTTTATTTTCTATGCCTATACCAATAAGCGGCGCATTCAATCTTTTGCTTCACAACACACTAAGTTTCTTCAAGCTTCACTTATCAAATGGGTTCTATTACAAGATGCTACAGGTAGGTCACTAGTTAGACAAGTTGTTACTTTAAATAGAATAGTGTTAGTGTTTAAGTACAATGCTAAAATCTTGTCACACTAGATAGTTAACTGCGTCTACGCGCAGCAGTAGAAGAGGTGAGTGCGTAGTGTATCAATATAGTTTTATTTCTTTATCGTGTGTAACTAAATAGTTGTTTTCAAATAGATTTTATACAGGTACACCTCATATTCAACGATATAATATGTAAGTCATAGTCGTTTTACTAATTGTTATTGTAGGAAGTCTGCGGTTTCCTACATCGTTTATTATTATGTGGGCAGTCGATTTTATTGTTTTATTGGTTCGTCTGTTTTGTTGTTCAAATGTGTTATACGATTTTTTTACTTTCAAATTTAATTTTTATATGCGAAAAGAAAGCATTGAACTAAGCGACATGTGTTTAGTCTGTTGCTTTAATGATGATGTACTCCTAACCGAGTTCTCAAAGGAAACCAACCAACTACAAAGGAGATATTAAAGTGCACAAGGGTGTGTGCAAACACAGGTGTACCTTCTGTTCCTTGACTCTCACAATCCAATGAGACGGTTATCCAACACGACCAGGGAGAGATCCGGCGCAAGACCTTTGGCTTTACGTCTTCTATAAGGCACAGGGTTAAGATCCCAACTTCCAAACTCCTGGGTGTATTTCTGTAACCAAAAAAACTTAACAATATTTTTTGATCTCGATCGGGAATCAAACCCGAGACCTTTTGATCGGCCGTCGTATATGTTAACCGCTAGAACAACGAGGTAGTTGAACGTTGAGTCAGTTGCTTCAATACATAAACTAAGAAGCCTCCTGGATCCTAATGTCTCTTTACTGTAGCACGAAACTGAAATTTCAAATTGTTATTAGCAAACATACATACATAAAATGACGTCTGTTTCTCCGGAGGGGTAGGTAGAGGCATCCTAAACGCCCACTTTTTGCCGGTTTTCCGGTTCCACGTAATAAGTGGCGAGCCTATTGTCGCTAATCTAAACAATTATTCATTCTTAGTAACTTACTTTACAATTTTTTTTTACCGACACTAGTTTGTTGAAATATATTATTATAGTGACACAAACAGACGTGAGCATCCGTAAAACTATTTAGATTTCCTTAAACAGAAGTTGTAGTGAAAATTAACTACAAAATGCTCACTGTATTCTAGCGTTGGTGCATGCTTGATCTCGAAGCGATAACGTGACGACATCGCACAAGACGTGTCTTGGTGATCGCGCCGAACAAATCACCAATGCGTTTAATTGATCTTATCAACATACGACCTAGGAGAAAAAAGTTTTAATACATTGCTACTTCTGTGTTCGATGTTTACCGTTAGTTTTAATAATGACAGGCCCTGGCAATCCTTTAATGGATAACTTCTCTATTTTTTTATGAATGATTGTTTTCAATTATTATTTAGGAAACGTGGCAGTGGTAGGCTCCCCACAAGGAGGTATGACGGCTTGACGTGCTCTCCGAAGCACGGTGGTTAAGCCTCCAAACTCTAATCTAGGTAGTAGAGCCACGCTGATTTCAGCACGAGCGGGCCGGCTCGACCGTGGCAGTACTACCCTTCCACAGAAGTCCAACTTAAAGCGCCAGCATCTTTGTTGTCGTGTTTCGTTGGTGAGTGTGAGACCGGAGGCCCATTGATGCAGGGGTGACAGTTATCGTGGTAACTGTGTAAGCCTTACACTGCCACGATGACTGTCATGCCTTTTACGTCCCCAAGCAGGTTGGAGAAAGCATCTCACTAAGCCACCATAGATTGTATTGTCTGCATTTATAATGGGTATGGTGACCACAACTCTTGGATTCTATTCATGCTTTCCATCAGGCAGAGCAGAGTTACTTTGACAGGCTCTTAATATAGAAAAAAAAAAGAAACACAACACAAATACTACGCGGCAAATTTGTTTCTTACCAAATTCGTTGTAGCTATGTGATTACATATGTTACGCTTTGATGCCGTCACTACTAAATGGAACTCCGTGATATTTTGTATAAACTTGAACAGAATTGATAGGGTTACAAAATTGTAGCTGGTGTGTAAGAATTTCATCCTCCATTTATCCAGAACACATCTCGAGGACTATAGAAATAGCTTAGATAGGAGGAAGTCCTAGAGTTATTATAAGTTTAGTGAATCTTTCTTCATTTTTAATAAAACTTGTGAATAAATAAAAGAACTGTGTCAGTACGCAGCTCTTGCTGTTGCTTATTTGGATATTACAAAATACCTCGATGTATAATTATTATACATCGAGGTATTATAGGTAAAGTATTCCCCTTAAGTATGTATGTATGTATGGAATATCTGTAGGTTTCAGTTGTTTTTTTGCATATACTCAAATTTATTTAAAAATTCATAAGACATGTTACTATTACTTTATGTAATTTATATATACTACTTTAATTACCTTTTCCTATGCACTTCTGATACAACAGACACTACCCTATACTTTCTATCGCCTGCGTTTCTTTCCATCCCATGGTTGCCTGTAAGAGATTGCCAACGGGCGATAAGGCCCCCACTTGTACTTCCTTAGTTTTAAGTTACCTCTGTTATTAATCTGGTGTACAATAAAGAGATATATTATTATAACTTCGGTAATTAAAGCCATCAATAAATATTAGATCGCTTTAAATAGTTTGACATTTGGACTAAGGTTTAGTACCCGTCGTCATCATCAGAGCGTTAGTCGCAGTTGCGTCTAATGACACCCGGGGTCCGCTTTGTGAATCTTTTTCTTTCCCCTTCGCACGGTCTTCGCTAGCCGTGAAGAGGCAAGTTTTACTAATCGTAGCGAACGTAAGTAACCGTCAATAAATAACTGGTACACTCTGGTCAACGAATACTTTTATTGGACAATTTTAATATATTAACCCACTGACAGAAGAGATCAAATTACTACAAATTACAAAGTACAATTATTATTGTTATAAAATTGAATTGGAATACAGATACTTATTTAGAAAGCTTATTTTTAAATAGTTCATTCGTTTGTTGTGATTCAGAAGGTATTTTTAATTTAATTTAATGTATTCAATTCTTATAAAGTTTCAAAACAATAAACAACGTTATATAATGGTAATTTGTATTTGTAAACATTCTCTACCGAGTAAGAACGTATCTTAGAAGCGTCTCAAATATCGACTAATATCAAGAGAATCAAATGTATAAATTAACCCAAGACAACATATCGGGACATCTATTTGAAAGAATATCCGAGTTGCATTGTCCGGAGTTCAGCAGGAGTTTTATAATTCGCGATATTTAGAGACGTGATTGAATAATTTACATAACACATATAAAATGAACATTCCACACACAAGCACTATATACACGCACTCATGCACACACTCAGACTCATCTCAAGCAACTCCACAAAATCATTTTTTAAAATTATTTCATATATTTCGTTTCTATTTTCATTTCATGTAATTTGTGACGACTTCCACACAGTGTCACAAAATATATACTACAGCGCCATCTACCGAAGACATCATACTGTGGCGTCTGCTAATACTGTATCGTAACATAACGGATTCGCCTACCGATCACCATATATGTAACTTCCCAACATTAACCGTTGGGCTGTGGCCCGCCAGGTATGATCACGGAGGTTTCTCCCTTTGTGTTGGCGGGAATGGCACCCGTTCCTTCACAAATTCTTAATCGTACTGTTTGTAATAATACTATTAGTTATTGAGTTAATCAAGAGTTATACCTACATTCAACAGGTAAACTGAAAATAGTAAAAAAACTACGTCATAAGTTGAAGAATACTTCAATATAACAATGTAGATTTGTATACTTGCGTTGATTGTACTTATGTTTTTTTTATCTTCCAAGTACTAATATCATCTGGAAGCTTTGGACTTAGTTGATCGAAGAGCCCGTAGGTTAATTAACGACGAAAAGCTCTCAAATAGCAGACTATACACCCTTGAGCATCGTCGTCGTGTTGCCAGTTTATCGGTTTTTTATAGGGTACACTTTAGAGAGCGCTCCAAGGCTCTTTTCGAACTGATTGAGCCATCTCCATTCCTTTATCGGACTACTAGGCGCAGGCAAAAGTTTCACCCACACGTTGTTGACATACCCAAAAGTCGAACTAAACGGTTTGACAGCTTTCTTTTGTTGAGAGTCGCCAAGATTTGAAACAACCTGCCTGGGTCTATTTTTCCTGATGAGTTGAACTCTGGAGCCTTTAAGAGTAGAGTGAACAGGTTTCTTTAGGATGGGCGTGTACCACCTTCATCTTCATCTACACTTTCCATCAGATGAGACGGAGGACAAACGCCTATTCCATTACAACGTAAAAACAACTAAAAACAGCTTAACATTCATGCAGCTATGCCACCTTAGCTAAATAAGAGTCCGAAATGCAAGAATCTTGTACTTGTGTAAAAGCAAGAAACTAATTATTTCATACCGTCATTGTATCAATATTGCTGTCGTTCCGACGTTTTATATCGGATCGTAACGCTAAAATCGTTGCGCTATCGTTGGTTATAAAGTTAACAGGCCCATATACTTCGGAGTCCAGCGTCCGGACAAATGCCAGCGCACAGCGATATCATAAATCTTGGACATTTTTGCGGTATAAAACAAGAATTAGTTATAAAATGTGGCGTTCCGCGATGATTTAGAATGTTTGTGTATCTTAAGGTATGTTATAGTTTAGATTTATGTTGGTTTAGCAGTTTGAGTTTTAGTAGGGCAATTCGAAATTAATGGTTCACAAGGATTTCGATTCTCATTTTTATTTATAGGACAATATTTGTGGTTTCTGATATTGTATGACCTTGTTCAGATGTTATGAACTGAAAATGTTAATTTTTTAATGCGATTACCCTGAATAAAAGGTATTTTTAGCACGTTTGATAGTTGAACCCTATATAAAGAAATAAATATTTTTTAAATAAAATGTAATATTAACTTTGTTCGTTTATATTCTTCATTTACGCACGAAACTTAAATTTTTACTGATACTTACACAAATGTTAGAAACCTACCTTAAGTAGAATTTAATAAAGAATATTATTGTAACTTAGATTTTACAAGCAAATTATAAACTACAAATAACATTCAACCCATAGAGCAATACTATCATCGAATGGTAAGGATACCGAAAAATACGAGTCCGTTCAGCAGAAAATACTTCGCAAGAACATAAATAAGTCCACTTATCCACTTCCGTTCCCTTTTTACAACAAACATTAACGGGTTAAATAAACGATATCGGTGCATCGGCGAGAAATAGTGCGGGACACCTTACGTTGTTAACCCTAGGTCGGCCGCGACACTAAATTTATATTTAGTGATGTCAGCGTTCGATACGCAATCCCTCGCTACCGTGCCCCAGCGAGATCCCGCGATCCCGCGATAACCATCGTTGGATCCCGATAATTTGTTGACGATCGAGGCTTAATTTTATGTGTTTATTTTTTAATGAGTAGTGATGTCCGCCCGCTGGTATTGATTTAAGAAATGTGGTCCCGGTTTTATTTATTGGATACTTGTGCAGTAATCGCTGTGTGAGTGATGTTATTAAGGTGAGTTGATGTTTTTATGTGGATATTAATGTTATTCTCTGTGATCATGTTAATATTTTAAAGTTTTTAACTTATGGTTTGTGTTTTACGATTAACTCTATGTGTATATAATATTCTATGTAATTATGTAAAATAGACAAAGCGAAGAACTGTGCCAAAGCAGGTCTCTTTTCAAATTATTTATATTAAGAACCTGAAGGATCTTAATTACAGAAGTCTACTGGGCTGAAAACTAAACTTTTTAGAATGTACGACATTATTAGAAAAATCTTTATAGATCACCCAATATCTTGTGTTTAAAGAAATGTTATCATGTTTTAGCTTAAAATTAGTGATGTGTGTTCATTGTGATGTGGTACTTCATGATGCCACTAAGTGTGTATCGCTAGCAGCAACTAGCAGTGTCTTACCCTACTTTCTAGAAGTGGAATTCCTATAGTTATCAGACAGTCGTAGTGAAGACCTTATACAGATAAGTTAAGAAGCAACTAATGGATGCTTCTGAAAATGATCAAAATAAAAGAGAAATTTGAGAAGACAGATGCTACAAGTAAATAATGAGTTTCCTGTACTTTTTAGTAACTTATCAAATGGCTATTTAACTGCTTTTGTGGCGCCGCGGTAGTGGATGCAACTGCTGTGCTTGCGGTCTCGGTACTTTGATTCCCGGGTAATCTGCAAATATTAGTTTCGAAGTTTGGGTGTTTTCTATGTATAATAAGTATGTATTTAGAAAAAAAGTAAATAAGTATTCTATCAGTCAATATAGTTATCATAGCACAAGACCTGCTTAGTTTGAAACTAGATGACGTTGTGTGTCAAATGTCCGATATTTTTATTATTATTATATATTATTAATTACTTACCATGTTATAACGAACTAAATTTGACTAGCTTTGATTTAAACATGGGTAATCACAAGAAAAAAGGTATGTGATTACCTCACGTTGTTTATTTGAGAAACCCCTTTCATAATCTACACCATCGGTTTGAACCCACAACACTCAGCGAAGTAGAGAGCGGCGTGGCGACCGCTTAAACCACTTATTTCTTTTTTTTTTAACGTGTAGAAACCTCCTCGGGCCGTCACCCCACCGGGGTTTACGGCGAGGTGGTGTGTCGGAATCGGACCGACTAAAACCACACGGTGTGCCACTCTGCGCCTGACATAGGAGGGATCCGGGAACAGCTGTTATTACGACATCCAGATCCCTCCTAGCGCCTGCCAGCTAACACGGGCCTCATCTGGACCGCTTAAACCACTAGGCCAACCGTGCAATCAAGATCAACACTGCACTACTTAAGCAAAATAATTTAGTGAATGCCAGTTTTTGAAATTTTAAACATTAAATATGTATAATATCTTCAAATTTATGTGACAGTGGCAGTATTCATTTTAATCTTGAATATAGTGCTGACATAATAACATACGCAAAGAGTTTGCGCTTGTACGTGCACCTGTGTTGATTAACGGTATGGCACTGCGCAGGCGACGTTCAGGTATTAAACAATGAGCTATCGCAAAATTATAGTGCAAGAGTTCGCGAAGACGTGTCAAAAGGATGGTTGTATGTAAGAGTGTAGCATACACTTCATAACTACTTAAGTTTTGTAAAAAGAAGGTTTCATGTCCAAGAGAGCCATGCTTCGGCACAAATACACAGACCGGTGTGATGTTATCACCTGTCTGTGGGTGACGTAAGAGGCGACTAAGAGAACAAACTAAGGAGGACAACATCACTGCAAAGAGAATGAAAATTTGAAAAAAATCTATACCAACCCGTCTGACCACTATGTTTTTTTTTCTTTTACGGCCCTGCCAAAGTAACTCTACTCTGCCTGATGGAAAGCATGACTAGAATCCAAGAGTTGTGGTTACCATACTCATTGCTAATGCAGACAATGCAGTATGGTGACCCCCACTATGGCGGCCTTGTGCTTGCTTTTCACACCCCGCTTGGGGACGTAAAACGCATGACAGTCATCGTGACAGTGTAAGGTTTACACAGTTACCACGACAACTGTCAGCCCTTCATCAATGTTACAGTAGGCACAAATTTTCTTTCAAGGAGAGGTCTAAATTCTGAAGTGGACAGATGATACCATGACCTCATAGAAAATCGGTGTTAAGCAAATCCCCTAACGGACGTGTTGGTCTAGTAGTTGTAGGTTCCTTTCCGATATTATATTATTAAATTTTCCGTTGCATTTCACCGACTAAGTAAAGTTACCGAATACTGAACCTCATACTTTTAACTCTTGAGTTACAGACAAAGATATTCAGTTAACATCAGATTATCTGTCTGTTCACTTTTTTCTTATTTAAGTGGCTGCTCAAATGACTCTGTTCTGCCTGATGGAAAGTACGGATAGAATCCAAGAGTTGTGGTCACCATACTTATTGTGAATGCAGACAGTAATGCAATGTGGTGACTCAACACTATGGTGGCAAAGCGAGATGCTTTTTCACGCTCCACTTGTGGACGTGTAAGGCATGACAGTCATCGTGGCAGTGTAAGGCTCACATACTTACTACGATAACTGTCACCCCTGCATCAACGGGCATCTGGTCTCGCACTCAGCAACGAAACACGACGGCATGGATGCTCTCGCTTTAGGTTGATCTTCTGTGGGAGGGTAGTATGGCTCTACCACATATTATTTGTCTTTCATGTAACACTAGCTGGCTCGTGCAACTTCGTCTTCGTTCTATCGAACGTAGCGTGATGTTATATAGCGTGAACAAACTTGGTTACTTTAAAAGTGGCGTATTGAGCAAATCTTAAAAGATGAACATATGTTATCGTTTTATTAGAATTTTCAAAGGAGTCAAATCTTTTTTACATTGTTTTAGTGAAACTTTAACCATGTACGCGCACGCAGTGGAAACTCTTAAAAATAGCATAATAATATTATTATAGCGATATGTTTCATTCACACTACGTTTCCCATTAGTTGTAGCGTGATATATAATCTATAGTATTATTCGATAAATGGGCTATCTAACACTGAAATAATTTTTCAAATTAGACTAGTAATTCCTGAGATTAGCGTGTTCCAATAAATAAACAACCAAACTCTTTGGCTTACGGTAATATCCTAAAAAGATATTATTGGGCCAAAGGCTTTAATTTAATGATTTTCTTTTCTATTGTGATGTATTGTACTACTAATGTTTCTTATGTTTGAAAGAATAAAGCTAAAGAATTTTTGAGTGCTTATTTTTTCTCATGTGTTAACCGCTAACGTATTTACTAAGCTTATACGCTGAGCAGAACCTGCATATACAAGTAATATGGCTGATGCATTAAATTCTGTAGAATATGGGCTAAATGTTGCCATCCACATTCACAGGTACAATAGTCATTCACTTGAAATTCTGTCCAGTTGGAACTACCGGTTGTGATTGCAGAAAAACTCTATTTCTGTTTGTCTTTTTGAAGATATTTTATGAAGTTATAAGAAATACTTAACGTGTCACTACAAATTTAAACCTAACTGTCACATACGTTTCTTGTGCCGTCTAGTACAAATAATACCAAGAAAACTTTAATATTTTTGTACTAACATCAAAGTCATGTAACATTCGTGTGAAAATAATTTTGTCTTTAGTTGACAGTTGACACCGCAATTCAACAAAAGTATTTCATCTCCTTGCCTTAGTGCAGTTATATCATCACGCTAAATAAAACGGAGCGAGTTGGAGCGGACCACCCGGGTCGCTACACGCGACGTATTTACGAGCGCATCGCCCCGCGCCACTCGCACGCGCTACTCCTAGATAACCTGCGCGGACGCATAAATGTGCGCGCTGTGGGAACTTCAAGGTTTACGGTTAAAGGATTTTTAACTTAAAATATGACTTTCTAGCTATTGAAGTAACATCTTTCGCTTATGTTTTGAGAACTTAATTAGTCAATAAGAATACTCTATAATTTACTAATATTACTAACATTATTGAATGGTGTTTACCATATTTCAACGAAGTTATTAGTACAGAACCTTAACTAGACGTATACATCTTAATATTCACTTATGAGCTTACTAGTTGAATTTTTTTATTTTTAATATATGCGCAGTCGCTGATCGGTTGTTTATAAATATATTAAAAAAAAATTGTTTTTATTTTTTATTATTTGCTTATTCGTTTACTACTACTTACCAATTAGGTAACAGCTTTGTCCGTGTGGTGATGGTTTATGAGTACAGAGTGTCATCATCCCTCCTCTTCTATTGGGTGTCGTATGATTCGTATGAGGTGACTAAGGGAACAAACTACACAGAACAATATCACTACAAAGAAAAGGAAAATTTGAAACAAATCCTACACAAATCCGTCTGATCAGTGTGGCCGAATAGGCCAAAACCTCCTTGCTAAGGAGAGGCCTATGCCCAGCAGTGGACCGTTAAAGGCTGTTGATAGATGAACAACATTACAAGTTACCATTTATAACGTAACAATCGAAATTGTACAAGCAAAATAATATATGTTCGTTAGAAAGAACCTACATTTTTTTTCTACATTGAGAGCCTGCCAAAGTGACTACTCTGCCTGACGGAAAACATGAAAAGAATCCAAAAGTTAAGGTCACCATACTCACTGCAAATGCAGACAATGCAGAATGGTGACCTACACTATGGTAGCCTAGTGGCAGCGTGGCTCTACTACCTAAAGATTTTACAACAGCAAATGATATAAATCTACTTAATAGCAGAGATCGAAATAAATTCGTATTGCATGACATTCCCCGTTCGACTAAATACAATAAAAATTGTATAGCTATGTGTATACGCGTTTACAATAAGTTAAATAATCATATAAAACCATTGTATTCAAAATTCTTTAAAGTTAAGTCACTCGAATAGCTTACTTCTAATAATGTTTTTTATGATATTAAGGTGTTTCTTCAGTATACTGCCATGCTAAAATCTGATATGATTCTATAATACAACATATCTGCTGAACGAAGGTCTCCTAAAGAGCGCCAACTATCCCATCAATACAACGTATACTAAGACGTAATGGCTGGATTACAAAAATGACTTCTAAATACTGCCGTGATTAGTCACTAACTGTGCTATAATTTTAGTAAGTTTATCCAAATATTGGCAGTATTATTAAAATTTTTAGTTGCCAGTTAATAATTTAGCCAGAAGAACAGACACACATTTATACTATTGAGTAGAATACTAGGTACAGTTCTTATCATGCAATATCTTTACTCAGAACTTATACAAGAAGCTACCGACACTTTGATTAGATAAGTATTATACCTTACCTTTATTTTCATAAAACTACAAAATTTTTGTCACCTTATTTTAATTTGTTTCGGTTTACCCTTTTTTTTTCTTTTCTGTGTCGAAATCCTTCCGGATACCACTTACTGGTGGTTATGTCGAAATCGAACCGACCAAAAATCGCACGCCGTCTCAGGTACCAGTAGTCGGGGAACCAGGTGTACCCTAGAAAGGAAATCCCTGGATCCCCGATGTTTCAGTTTACCCTGAACGCTACTTTCATTTTCCATGTCAAGTCAAACGTTTCTTATAAAACAAGTTCAAATGTCATCTAAAACACATGAGCCTTGACAGTAACTGTGTCATAAACCACAGATAATTTACAACCTCTAAACGAATGCTTAACCAATTGATTTAAAAAATTACACCCATTGTCTAGTGGCGCCCTCGTCGGCCCCAAATCGTAGAGCCTCTACCAGTTTTATGACTAAACAAATAAAATGTAACGAACTAAAAAATGGGATCAAGAGTTGAACATAAATTAAATAGCCGCTCATCAATGTCTAGAAGTCACTCTAAATCGTTGTTCGAACAATAAAATTTGATTCATTTCAATCCAAATCATAAATAAAATGGACACTTTTAATACGGACCTATTTTGAACTATTACTGCGACGTTAAGAAAAACGAATTAAGTTCCGAACGGAATTCGGCTCGTAAAACCGTTGAAGTGTATAAAGTGGCAAGTGTAAGGTGACCATGATAAAGAGATAAAAAATTCTGAACTGGGTTAGATGGATAAGTGGTCAAGGTTCTGTTAATAGTACAAATAAAATACAATTTTTAAATTATTTTTTCACACCAAGTAAAAACTACACATCGTAATTCAATGTGAATATTTTCAGTGAGTTTCATACAATCTTTTCTCTTTGTTTTAGTAGTGTTATAAATAGTTAATTATTTAATTTAATATTGTAAAAATAATGAAAGATTTTTACAATACAAAACCTAAAACATCGTCTATAATTATATGTTACAATATAGGGCTAACGGTATCATTGTCTAATGTGTACTCCTTTATAGTTTTTGCAATTTTACGAAACTCAAAGGCTTTTAGCGGAGTCGGACAAAAACATTAAATTTTTGCATGAAAAATAACTTTTACAGCATAAATAACTAAATATGCCCAACAAAGACGAATTACTATTGTAAAAAATATAAGAAGAATAACTTCTCTCACTAATTTTTTAGGAAACTTGACACGGATGAAATTCAGAGCTGTGACTATATCAACTTAGGTGAAACGTAATAAGTAATGAATTCATTAACTGAAACTGAGATATTAAAACTTGAAAGTCATTTGAGTCAATGAACTTAAAAATTTGTGGTGTAGACGAAAATACATATGCAGTTCTTGTTCTGTAACCATTTTACGTTTTGTAAACTTCTAATTTCTATAGATTTAAGCGTAATATGTAAAAACTTGACCAACCACTTTGACAATCGAAAGCTTCAGCACAAAAAAGAGTATTAAATTATGACAACAATTAAGATATTTAATTTAAAATTTTGCTTAAGAAAAATCAATATATCTAATAGTGCCGGCCATCCTATGGTGCGATGGACGGACGACTTGAAGAAGGTGATTGGCAGCGGATGGATGCGGATTGCCCAAGACTGAGATGGTCGGCGTTCCTTGAGGGGTACTTCGATCAGTAGTGGAAGGCGATAGATTGATTTGAAAAATAGTTCAAAATTATAAAATAAAACTGTAAGTACTGTTGACTCTAAAGTATAACATATAAATACCTTGCAGTATCTTAATTATATTCCACAGACTCAAGTAACATTTAATAAGAATATCCCGCATCAAAATTTAACGTGGTATTTCTACAATAAACTTGACAGTATCAATCGATAAATTGTCTATGCATTGTCCAATTGATTCATGGCCACTGACGAATCCGGCCGAATTTTATAACAGCCTGTATAATGTGTGTGGTCTTATCTAGATTCTAATGGTAATTAGCTGTTGTCAATCATGCTGCACATATATCTCTTAATGAATATTCTACTGCAGTCGAAGAAATTGGGCAATAAGTTTTTTATAGAGTTCTCCGAAGAGTATATAGAAATTGAGTATATATTTATAGGGGTATTACAGTGATCACATAGTTAATCATCAATCATCAACAGCCTTCTACAGTCCACTGTTGGACATAGGCCTCTTCTTAGCAAAGAGGTTTTTACCTACTATACCACGCTGGCTTGACAAGTTAGTACAGTTTATTTCAAGTTTTCCTTTTCTTTGTAGTGATGATGTCTAGTACATTTTGTTTCCTTAATCATCCTCCATCCTCTTATGATACACATGGGAAGAATATGGATGGTGACATTGTATTCTTAATCCATCACCACACGGAGTTAATACCGCCTGCATAATTATTTGATAACTTGGGCGAATAGTTAGAGCTTATTTTTACATGAATATCAAGCAACGTATTACGCTAAGGATATATATTTTTATGTTCTTAGATCGTCTAGCACAATAACATCGTATAGTGCAATAAAAGGGGAGTTGTTTATTATCTTCCATTTTCTGTGAAGCACTGACAAGATTATTCGACAAAGAACTAGAGTAACTGACATCGCACGGAGAATCAGCATACTGAAGTGGAAGTGGGCCGGCCATGTCTCCAGACGAACCGATGGTCGCTGGAGCCGAATTGTACTAGAGTGGATACCACGGTTGGGAAAACGTAGTGTAGACCGCCCTGCGGTGCGATGAACCGACAACTTAAAGAAGATGGCTGGCAGCAGATGGATGCAAATTGCCCAAGACCGGGATGGTTGGTGTTCGTTCAGCAGTGGACGGCGATAGGTTGAATAGACTGACAAACTTAGAAAGAGAAATAGATCGTAGTAATGCTAAAGATGTTTACCTACCTCATATATAACGATCCTTCTTCTTCTTCTCAGCCAAAAGACGTCCACTGCTGGACATAGGCCTCCCCCAAGGGTCTCCACAACAGTCGGTCCCGTACCGCCCGCATCCAGCAGTTTCCCGTAACCTTCGATCCTAATAAACCATAATACTTTCAATCATTCTTATTTTAAACAGCTACTTACCATGACTAAAAAAATTTAAACCGATTGAAATTAGTCAAAATTTGACAGCCTATTTTACTAAAAACGTACCGATTGAAATCGATTTCTTTCTTCCACTAACAATACCGCGGCGATCGATCACATTTACACTAATCGTTAACAAATTGTCGCCATTATAGGCGTGTGATCGATTGGTGCTACCGTTTATATTACACCGTCAACTCTTATTGCAATAATATAGAGTCCAATTTAGGATAAAAGTTGTATAACTGAATAACAATGAAGTGACATAACTATGACAGATTTGGGCTTTGTTACTCCTCATCCATTTCATATAATTTGTTGGGCGATGCTGAGCATGCTGTCTTTAACAAAATGTTCAACTTATATAGGACATTACTCGTACTATTGGAAGTCGATATTAAGTACAAATTATATTCAGACGGTATTATATTGGTGCTCAACCTAAGCTTAGACTCCCAACACTTATTTATCTGGGTATAATTTATTTATTTATTTTAAGTAAAACAGACATTGTATCGTACAATAGTATTCTAACAATGTTATGCGTAATATTTTGACCTAATGTATACGTAAATATCTATGCCTACAGTATCTGCCATTTTGTACAAAATTGAGAGATAAAACAGTTTATAAAAAAAAAACACTAAAAATTTACCCGTTAAACAAGTTATTTCTGTGATATTTATAACAAATACTAAACACAATAATTCTCTAAGTTATATTTATTTACGAAGATATATTTATAACAAACTTAAATCGTGCTTCTTTCTCACAAAATGTATTCAAATTGTTTAAATTCCAATATTGGAAACAATTTTCTGTATTTTACATTCTCACAATAGGTGAATTAATTCAAAGATTGATACGACATCTGGACTAAGTAAATAAATATCCACAATATGTATCTATTAAGAAATATATAACTTCATTTATCAGCAGGTTGATTAACATAACATAGGCTCTACCTAATTCAGTATCAGATGACCGCGTATCAGATATGTTAAATTATTACAAATATTTGTGTCTAGTTACTGTTGTAAGGGTTTCACATACGTGAGTATCAGATTGCTATATTGGTTTGAAGATAAGTTGATAATTCACCATAAAAGAAAGCAAGATTATGTTTCACAAACATCTTTTCTTAATAAATAAAGTAATATTATAAATATGTTACTGTTATAACAAGAGTTTCTTCATATTTAAACCAGAAACTATTAAATAAATCTTTCAGACCCCATTAAGTCTTAGGAAACAAAAGCTTAACTATATACGAACGCGTTATCAAATATCTAACCTGTTTAGATAGATCACTATTACAGAAGCATTATACTCGGTCTATCGTTATTTATTATTGAACGAAGGTCTTTTTTTTTTAAGTGTGGAAACCCCTTAAAACCGCCAACCTACCTGGGATTACAGCGGGTGTGTCGGAATCGGACCGACTAAATCCACTCGGTATGCCACTCTGCGCCAGAAATAGGAGTGATCCCGCCACAGCTGTTGTTATAACATCCAAAATCCAACTGAACGAACGGTCTCCTCAAAGAACGCCAACTATACCACCCAAGCCTGGTACAGCATTTTATCTCAAGTTATCGATTTATCGAGCCTCAGGACACCTTATTAATTTCACAGTAAATTTAACTTTAAAGTTATATATAAAACCTAACTTTATTTGTATTATAATATACTTTATTGTAGATTAATACCTCAATGCTTAGGTTTTATTCAGTGAGTTTTATGAAATGCCTTCGCCTTCATGTAAAATACCACAAAATATTTAAACACCTGATGTCCGCGTTGAGGTTGTTTGGAAAAAATCGCCTTGAGCGATAAGACTGCCGATTGTCACATTTATAAATTTTGTAACTCATTTCTTTTTTGTTTTGTTTGTGTATACAATAAAGGGAAAGAAAAAAATTAAAAAATGAAATATAAATACTACTAGCTGTTTGCATAAGATACGTAGTGCTTTAACTTTACGCATTAATAACGCAGGTAATTCAAAAAACTAATTGTTTATCAATTTTTTAGCTTTGTCCTGATATTGTTTAGGGATCGTGTATTGTATAATACACTGAAGAAAATTCCATTGCATCAAGTACAAAATTTAAATATTACATAGGATTACCTACCAACTATTAGCGTTATAAATTTAAAATGACGGAATCGGACTCTTCTTCTTCTCTTCTCTTCTCTGCTCTGCCCAGTACCGATAAAAAATGATTCTTGAAAATTGAACTTCTAATAGGGTAATAGGAAATAATTTATAAATGCAAAAGTTTGATACAAGTGTTTATTATTTAGCTGTCATTGAAAATTTGAAAACTAATGTTTAAAATAATATTACTGCATTTTTGTTTCGTTATTTACTCAAAAGTCAAATGACGCGAGAAGTTTTATCAGTAGTTACTTTATTAACTGTTGGAAATATAAATATCCTATAATACTTAAAATATGTCATAAAAAATGTCATAAATTTACTAGCTTTTTAACAAAGTTTTGGAGGGTATTCTTTAAATACTGAATAGTAAGTAAGGGGGGGGTAGACAGAGACGTGTAAAGTGCTAACATTTTGTCGACTATAATTTTAGCTATACTTACGAAAAACGGCAAAAAATTGATTATCTGTCAAGAATTGAGTATCATGTGTGTTTGTTAATCTATTAGTATTGCTATCAGTAGTCTCATTATCCTAGTAAAATCTATGCTCAACTGGAGCAGAGTTATTTTTATTATTACTGATAATAATTATTTACTATGATTATATTCTATTTTCGAAATCTTCGACTGAGGGCATATTTACAAGAAATTAAAAATTGACAAGAAAAGAGATTATTTGTTTTGTGCGTATACAATAAAAAGATAAAAAAAAATTAGACGTTAGAAATATAACGACAATTTTCACAACATGGCTATGAATAACGTAAATGCATGCGTTGTTTAAAAATATCTCTCATTCGCCTTTTCTAGCTCTTCTTGTCATATAGCAAAAAAGTTTTGTCCGTGTTCTAACAGATTAAGAATACCAAGTGTTGTAAATAGGTCAACATTACGTTAAAGACAAAGAAAATTTGAAACAGATCCTGTTTCAACTCCAGGCCTTTCTTTCAAAAATTTTTATTGACGGCTGGCTATTGATATTGATGATATATAATGAAGGAAGACTGTTGAAGAATACAAGAGCAAGAAAATGATTTCAGTAATGGCAACTTAATTTCCGTAAATATGGTTTCATGGAAATGATGTTCGAAGGAATCGAGCCGAAATGGTAATTTTCATAATCAAGTGTTTAGTAAACATATTTTTACTACCACAGTACATTAACGTACCATTAATGGATTGACTGCATGTATATATTTACATACATTCAATTGTCTTCGGTATAAATTACTTTTTATGGTGTCATAAAACTCACATCAAATTACTATCGCTTTATTAATGAAATTCTCTCTATCCTCAATTGAGTAATGTCCTCAATATTTGGTCACAAAAATACCTCTGCTCATCAACTTATGTGAACAACCATGTAAAACTTATGTACGTCCTATAATTATGTAGTGTCTACGCAGGTGATATTAAAGTGCACAAGTATGGACGCAAACACAGGTACACTCTCTGTTCCCTCATTCTCACAATGTGATGGGACGGCTATCCGACACGACCGAGGAGAGATCAGCTGCAGGCCTAACGGCTTCAATTGCTCTCCGAGCACGGGAGTACAGCCTCAGCTTTCTTCCCGGCTGTTAATATGTATTTCTTTAATCAAAAAAATTCAATAACACTTTTCTAGCCCGGCCCGGGAAACGAACCCGAGACCTCTTGATCGGCATACGTTTACCGCTGGGCCAACAAGGACTGATAATCCACTTATGAATGCTTTATTCTAGAGGTCCATAATCTACGAAGTTACTTTTCGTTAGGAGACACGTCATGTCACGTTTATTTCCAAAAACTCAAAGAAAAAGGTCATTTGTAACTGAATGTGCTATACTTTATTTTCAATTATCACAACGTATATACATACATATACTTGCGAACAATTGTGAGTGTGAATTTACATGTAATGTAATGTGTGTTTATTTTTAAATCACCTGTAATTATTTTACTCATATATTTATATATATATACAGACTAGAGAACAAGACTCCAAAGAGTTATCTAGAATCCTAACTGAAGTCAATTCCTACTGAGCGTTTAATATTTGTTTAATTCAGACAACAGACTTTTTCAAATTATTTTTCCAAAAATGGAAAATGTCTGGTCTAATCTAGTGTCTACACAGCTTATTATTACCTACTTTTAAGAGTAAATCGACAATACTAATGTATAAAATACGTCGAATCTTAAAAACTCTTCGCTCTAGACATCCCAAAATACTAAATAGAAAATATTTAAATATAACCAAATCGATTCTGGCGGCGCTTGCCGTGTAAAAAATGTCTTTTCTTCGTGTTTGTGTGAAATTTTATGTCAATTTGTCGAATACCAGGCGTGTTCGTGATGAATATTCAAATGGTTGTTTGCTCAAGATAAACATGTGCGTTGTATTGTAATATGTAGGCACTGTGTGGGCGACTGTACGGATTTATATTTGTGTATACCTATATTATGAGAGGTATCGTTTTTATTAAGTGTCTACAATTATCATATTAACAGCTGTATAGCTGGTGATCTAGTGGGTCCTCCGAAACTTGCTAAACTAGATGTTGTGAGTTCAACTTCCACCCAGGATATGAAATATAGGTGATCTGTACAACCTCATCTGCGTCTCCTGTGGTCCGTAGCGTGATGTGAGCGTGAACAAATTTGTTTACCATAAAAAAGGTTACATTGAGCATATCTTCAAAGATAGACACTATACCTTCGTGTACTTTTTTATAACTTTCGAAAGTGAACAATTTTATCATACAATTGTTTTGGGTAACTTTAGTTCTCAAAAGGAATCATTTTCTTACATTTTTCATCGATATTTCACTTCTTTTGGTCGTGTAGTGATTATATATAGCCTATTGCCTTCCTCTATAACTGAGCTATCTAATTCTAAACAATTTTTTCAAATGGTATCCATAGTTGCTAAGTTTAGCGCGTTCAACCATACCAACAAACTCATTCATCATCATCATCAACAGCCTTTTACAGTTCACTGTTGGACATAGGCATCTCCTTAACAAGGAGATTTTGGCCTACTATACCACGCTGGTCAGACGGGTTGAAATACGGTTCGTTTCAAGTTTTCCTTCTCTTTGTAATGATGTTGTCTTGTATACTTGGTCCCTTACTTGCCTTTTACGACACCCATGGGATGAATAGGGGTGGTAACACTATGTACTCTTAATCCGTCACCACACAGACAAACTCATTAGTTTTATAATATTATTATAGTTTGACATGATCACAATGATTTGTTCAGTGTACCTGGATTTCATTAATATTTAATATGTATTGTAATTATGTATATTCAGATACAAGTCGGTAACGATAAGGTCGATCGGTCGTCAGTTTTACATAGTTTGGAATAAACGGATATCCAGCCGTCTTATGCAGACGTGTCTAATTATTTCACTAATTGATTAATAATTAGAGCTAATTGTATTTTCATGTTGACCGTTGAACTTGCTACAAATTCAAACCATTATCTACTTCAATTTCTAAGTTGAATCACCATTTGTTCAGCCTTTGCAGCTTAAAGTATCAAACATACTTCGTATATCGACGTAACTTATATTATTTTTAGCTAAATAGTATATGAAGTGAAAAAGAACTGTCCCTTTCCTTGTGGCTAATGACAAATTTATTGCGAAATACCCGGGATCACTATCCGACTCATATAATGTATCTGGTAATAGCTTTGTTAGATGAACCGTACTTTCAATTAAAAGATCTATTACAAGAAACTGCGGAAATCTGCGTTGAAATATTATGGTTCATATTCGCTGTAAATGAACATTCGATAAAACTAATTGATTAATAGTTTATAATTGCAGAATCTAAAATAAACTTAGAGACTACTTTTCTTAACTGCACTAGAAATTTTCGATTAAAGGTTGGTTTGACACGTGTAGTAAAAGTTTTTGTGGACAGTTTTGAAGCTTTTTTGTAGTTAAGTTTGCTTCTTTTAGATAAAGTTTTCTTATATTTTTCTTTCGATCAAAAATAATTATCAGTTGATTAGTTGAAACGCGACAGCGTTGCGCACATACTCATATTTGCATAACTTAGTCATTTATTTTATACATTTTTAGTTAGTGTATAAGTAATACGACAAATATATATGTATTAACATCTTTAATATAATATTTGTGTAATATTCAGTACGTTTACTCTAAACTCGTGTACAGCAATATAAGAATCTAGGCATGCGACAATACCCTCATACAATATAAACACACAACTGTTCCGCGACCTATTGACATTTTTCAAGCACGTTAACATGCAAACGGCATGTAAATCAGTTTATGCTTATTTAACTGTCAAAGAGAAAATCTTTTCTTGACATTATTTGTGTAGCAACATTGGACGGTCAGGGGTCACCGCTTTTAGGTGGCTTTGATGTTACCAACACATATCTCCGTCTACCGAAATAAAATACAAGCAAATTTAAACCTTATTGTGTTAAAGATACTTCTTAAGATTTAATTGAGTGGAATGTCGACAAGTTTGTACTCGTGATGGGAAAAATAACAGAATCGACGGGTATTGTTCAATCGAGTACATTTTATCTATTTAACATACATTTATATACATAAATAATGTAGGTATATTTGTATTAGACAAACAAATATCGTTGTTTCGATATCAAGGCATAGGTTTTATTTTTTATTAGCGGATAGAGGTTTAGATGGCTTTAAGTGGCCATAGGAGTGTAATTTAAGAATGGTTTGATGTTCAAGCTCACTTACTGCAATAAAAAATGGATAAGCCACTTGTCACCTTATGTAGAAGATGTGAGGCGTTGGAGAAATCACTTAGCTGTAGCGTTGTAGTGATAAGGTTGCGCATGAGTTGATTCTTCAATCAAAGTACGAGATAATAGTAACATTCATGATTTTGTGAACATTTTATGTGTGTGATTGATTGTTACGGTATGTGATTTCATTTACATTAATATCAATTTTGTCAATTTACGATTTTTGGTATAAGTAACTTTAATAGTATTCCAGACTATATTCCAAGTCTGTATCAAATGTCATCCAGATCAATTAATATAAGGAAATAATAATATCCAGACGTCCAACCAAATAAACTTGCGAGTTGATAATATTCATAGAGTGCTGTCAATATACGAGTATATGTATCGTCAGAGTCTTTATTTATAACAAGAATTGATGTAATAGAGAAATTTAAAAATTTTCTCCACATAATTGTCATTATCATCAACGACCTTTAACAGTCCACTGCTGGACATAGGCCTCTCCTCAGCAAGGAGGTTTTGGTCAACTGTATCACGCTGACCAGACGGGTTGGAATAGAGTTTGTTTCAAGTTTTTCTGAAGAGTTTGTTGCCTTAGTCACCTCTTACGACATCCATGGGATAAATAGGGCTGGTAACACTACGCATTCTGAATTCGTCACCACACGGACAAATTTATCACCACTTAATTGTGATCATCCGTAAATATAAAATAAATTTAAAATGATTATGTTTGTTCCCGCGACCAATTTTCTTTAACCTAGTTGGACATTTTCCTTCATCAATCCTTCATAAAAGAGTTCAGTAAAACCTCTTTATAAGGTATATGTTTCATCAAACTCAAATCAAATAAGAAAAAAAAGTATGGCGATGATTTCACTGTAGTGTTAACCGTCCAGTTGACCATCACATAACAGACATGGCGTACTGTCTATTCTACTTACGGATCTATAATCCTATAGTAAACCTATCCATAGAACTTTATCAAATACTTAAATATATCTTTCTCACTCCTTGAGGTCCCGATAAACATTAGTGTCTGCATATTGCACCCGATCGCATTGTATGCAAATACAAAGTACGTGTTCATTTAAGACAAAAAAACGCAACGACAAAAAAGTTTTTACTGAATCGCGTCTCTCGCATTCTGTTTTATATTATCTTAAAAACATAACACGAGCTTGAGACAAAATGTCGCTGCGTCTTTTTTTGTCGTGCGACAAAAATACGGGTGCTAAAGTCACGGTTTACGTGTAGAGATTTTGTTTATTTTTTTATGGTGTATTTTTGGATCTTTAATGTATGTGTTTGGATTTTTAGAGATTTAAATTATAGAATTTAATATTAATTCTAAATTATGAACTAATTTTACTTAAGAAAGTCGCATGTTAAGACATGAGATTTGATACCCGACTGCAAAATAACGGAAGGATCTAAGAATTCCGTTCAGTATTAACAGATTTTTAATTATTTTTAGAAGAAGCCTATTTTCCTTATTCAAAAAAAATGATTTCAATTTTTTTTTCTCGTTGACTCTGTTAAAATTATAACTAATATATAAAATACAGTTACATCCCCTAATATGAGTTACGATCGATCGCTAAATCTGCAAACATTTGCGATCACTTTACTACAAATCGTTCATTCACCATCTAAATCGAATGTTAACGGTTTATCAAACGATACACAACAGAATAAATATCGTCACAGAATACGCCCACAGCCATCACTCACTTTATGATGCTTTTACGATAATAGTCGGGCGTTTCCGGCTAAAATGTAAAACAGACGAGCGGGCAAAACGTGTAAAATTAGTTGGTATTATTATTTATAATTAGCATTAAATTACTGTTTTAGTTCTATACGGTTGGACACATTACTTACCTTAGACCGTGGAAGAGCCATACACATTTGACCGACCTGACCAGAGCGACACCTGAATCTCCCAGAGAAACGGTGTTAAACATTTATTTCGTTGCTTTCAGTGAGCGTACAATGATATGAATTCTACGGGGAAGAACACTCAAAGAGTGGTATTACACTTTTGTCTCTTGAATTACATGCATCCATGGACGGTTTTAGTTACTCATCATCAAATGCACGCAAGCTCTTTTAAAATATCGGATAAGAAATATTGGAGTACTGATTGACACTTGAATTTAAAAGAATAAATTGTTTTATAGAGCATAAGCAACAAGAACGAGTAATATTTTAGATTACTTGAAACGACGCAGACTTTTCAACAATAGCAAGTTCATGTTATCGGATGCCGCTTTGACCTGCTTGAGTATTGGCTATCATAGTCGTACAAATTTCGTATTTAATTCCTAAAGTGCTCAGTAAACATTTACCCCCTATTGCACAAATGTAACTGAAATTATAGTCACTGGATTGTGATAGATAAACACATTTTTACTTCGTCTTCAGGAGATACGGACATGAGTGTATCCATGTATGTAGTTCACAAAATAAAAAATAAATTAGATGATGTATTGATGGATTGTTTCTGTTAAAAGAATATCTGAAAACTTCGTGTGTTCACTTAAGTTAACTGAAAAGGTAAATATAGATTCTGTTGTATATTATGATTCATAATAATATATAAGTAGAGACCAATATATTACCAGATTGATATCCCAGAATTCATTATTCACCGCGAAACGATTTGTGTTAGTACTGCCACTGTTTCTCTAAGTAATTTTTTAATTTTAACATTAATTGAACATTTAATTAGACATCGCTTTATAATAGAAGGTAAGTAATTTATCTTAAAATGATCCAAAGGTAAAATGAAATTAAGACCGATACCCGGCAAATAATAAAACAACCAGTTTAATGTCCCGGAACTATTGAACATAGAACTTTCCAACAATGAAATTCGTGCACATAAGACTTCACTATTATCAAAAAACAAAAAATAACAATACAGAGTGTTGCAAACACGATTGATCTGATAAATATTTTATAACTTTTTATGGTCTAAGAATACTGGTTATTTCACACTACAGGCATGAATCTCTACTGCAATCTCGTATTTCGTTGGTGAGTGTGAGACCGGAGGCCCATTGATGCAGGGGTGACAGTTGTCGTGGTAATTGTGTAAGCCTTACACTGTCACGATGACTGTCATACCTTTTACGTCCCCAAGCGGGGTGTGAAAAAGCGTCTCACAAGGCCGCCATAGTGTGGGGCACCATACTGCATTGTCTGCATTTGTAATGAGTATGGTGACCACAGCTCTTGGATTCTATTCATGCTTTCCATCAGGCAGAGTAGAGTTACTTTGGCAGGCTCTTAATAAAAAAAAATTACAATTAAACTGTACTACTAGTACAGTCACTCGTGCAGTGGCTGTACTAGTCACTAACGCAGTCACTGTATTTGTCACTAGTTCATTTGCTGAACTAGCCAATAGTGTGATCGCTGCATTAGTCACTAGTACACTCTGTACTAATTGTACTATTCACCATGTACTAGTCATCATTATACAGTCACTTGTCTGCCTCTGCAGACTAGAGTTTACAATCGTTGCAAACATAGAATCGCCCGTCTACATTGCCACTATTAAACTACTTTTCCTGGCGCCATCCAGATTTACAGGAATTGAAACAACTATTTAGGTACCAAATAAAACGAAACCTTGTGCAGTTTTAGTGTCAAACCGTTAGTTTTGTTAAATTGTCAACACTTTGAACGTTAACGATCAATAAATTCAAAATAACTATTTGTCGACGTTTAGTTCGTGAATTGGTAACTATGTTATGCGTACGTATTGTTGTGTTTGAGGGATTTGGTGTTAGGGACATGCGCGAGTGGGTATTGATGGGAGGCCTGTTATGTTGACGATCAACATTGTTTATATAGCTGATAAAGAAAGTTCTGTAAAGATTATATGATATGGATTGAAGCCAGTAACATGACAGATTTAATTGACTATTCTTTTTACTCGTTTAAGGTATTAGTACACTAATTTTGTAAATAAACTACAATCCATCTCTTGGACAAACTTTATTCAAATACGTTCAGTTATTCTGACGTCGAAATTTTCTTTTCATAGAGTTTTTCTGAATTCTAAAATGTCGTAAGAGGAGTAGTAATTGAACTATTGCCAGTCATTTTAAAGAAAATAAGACAGTACTTGATCCAAGTGTTGGGGTTGGTATATTGAAAGACTGTTAAAAAAGGAAAACGCTCTCAAGTCGATCAAAACAAACAAAAACAAACGATTTTCAAAGAAATAAGAAAATATTGTACTCCCATCTAAAGGGAACATTGAGACAAAGAGCTTAACCCTAGAGTTGCAGGTGTTCATACGTGAGAAAAGTCACTATCTGTCAGATGAAGCGTTCTTACCGCTTTATAAAAAATAGCAGTTTCCAGGAACAATTTCTATCATTATAAAGTAAAGGTACATATTGTAATAAATACTTATGGCTTCAGTCTAATTATTTATAATAATAAATCAATTTTATTACCACTTCTTTTGCCCCCTTGAAGGCAATGACCTCATCTCATATCACATAGACAAACAGGCACATCCTCGATGTCCTAACACATTCCATACAAACTTGCATTCTATATAAAAAATACTAGTGTATGTCGGTCTGCCTGCGTCCAGTTTATGGCCGTTGCAAATATTACGGCTATGTAAAATAACGTTTTACTGCGCACACTTCAAGATGTGTGTTCGCATGCCTAAGATTAAGAAAATTTTGTAGTTGCGACGAACTCTTGTACATCGACCATATCATATCAGTTTCTCCTGCCAAAACCTAAAAAACAAAGTTATTGGAAACATTTTTTTATTTTAAGAACCTGCCAAAATGATTCTACTCTGCCTGGTGGGAAGCATGAATAGAATCAAGACTTGTGGTCATTATAATCTTCGTAAATACAGACAATGCAGTACGGTGACTTACACTATGGCGGCCTAGTGAGATGCTTTTTCACACCCCGCTTGGTGACGTTATATGATAGTCATTATAACTGTGTAAGGCTCACACAACCCGATAACTGTCACCCTTGTATCATTGAGCCTCTGGTCTTCTGTGAGAGGTGGAGGATTGTGATAGTTCCGATTCTGTTGTCTGACATATGTAATTACCTACAAAGAGGTAACCGTTTTAATTAGAAACTAATATAAAATAAATATTATCAAAAAAACATTCATCATGACAATATCCACAGAACATACAACAACATGCTGCCATTCTTAGGACCTAGGCAAGACATCAATATATATTATTTTATAACTAGTCTATATCGAGAAACTTGTGATATATATTATTATAATGATTTAATCAATAATTATTAAAATAATAAATAAATAACTATTTCAGACATTTGACACATGACGCCATCTAGTTTCAAACTAAGCCGAGATTGTACTATGATAACTAGACTGGCTGATAGAATACTTGTGTACTTTTTTTGTAAATATATATTACACATAGAAAACACTCAAACTCCGTAACAAATATTTGCAGAGCATACAAACATTTGATTCTACCCAGGTATCGAACCTCAAGCATAGCAGTCGCATTCACTACC
Organism: Hypercompe scribonia; assembly: GCA_949316085.1. Lineage (NCBI taxonomy): Eukaryota > Metazoa > Arthropoda > Insecta > Lepidoptera > Erebidae > Hypercompe > Hypercompe scribonia. The sequence goes on from OX438983.1 coordinate 1,676,098, forward strand.
GCTGCGCCCCCAAGGCAGTTATAATATGAATAACAATAATTTAAAAAAAAAAAGTCATATTAATTACGGGCCTATTGGTCTAGCGGTTAGTGTCCCTGACTGCTAAACCAGGGGTCTTGGGTTTGATTCCCACCCAGGACAAATATTTGTGTAATGAGCACGATTATTTGTTGTGTGTCTGGGTGCAATATATTTATATATATTTCATATTATTTCTTCTTTCTATCTAAAAACGGAAGAACTCATTTCTTCTTCTCTTTCCAACATCGACTTGTCGCATCTGAAAAGATTTAATCACTATTCTAAATTTCGCACAAGTGTGACGAGTGCTCTCGTGTCAATGTAGTTTAGACTGTAAAATGGTGGCAAAAACTCCTCAGTTCAGAGGAAGGTGTTCATTGTATACACTCAGCTCTACAATGGGGAGTGTAAAATGCAGGAAATATTAGATCTTTTGCTGTGCTGTTCATATTGAACGATTGCATTCCAGGATTGATGGCAGGCTAGCGTGAGAGCTAGGAAACTAGCGAGTGATGGACAATAATTCTAATTTTAAAAGGATTTTCTTTATAAGTCTACGTGTGAGCATGGTTTCTTTAATTTATATAAAAGGAGGAAAGAGGCTTTCAAATATTTTTTATCAAGGATAGTTTGCTTACTTTTAGTGATAAATTCGCACTTTATACATTATAAATCTGACGTTTTGGGTACCATCTTATGACTCCGTAATACAGTATACAAATAAAGAGTTTTCCATTTATCTATCTGATTTCTAACAACTGCGTTTTATGGTAAAATTTAACTAAAATTAGATAATAGAAAGAAAAAGTCTCTGTCTACCAGTGGACTGTTAAAGGCTATAGATGAATAGAAATAATGCGACCTCCTTCCAAGAAGCCATCTTTTTCTATCGATAAGTGTAATATTTAAATTTCACTGATGATTTACTTATTTCCGTCCGTGTGGTGACGGTTTAAGAATACATAGTGCCACCGCCCCTATTCATCCCGTGGGTGTCGTTAAAGACGACTATAAAAAGAAGGAGAACTTGAAACAAATCCTATTCTAACCCGTCTGGCCAGCGTGGTATAGTAGGCCAAAACCTCCTTGCTAAGGAGAGGCCTATGTCGAGCAGTGGACTGTAAAGGCTGTTGATGATGACTTATTTGTATGAGATAAGTGATTGGTAGCAGATAGCAGACAGAAAAAGATAAAACAAGCACTAGAGCTGCTAATTACTTTATGTATCTCGTCTATCTAGTAATGTATGTCTTCTTTGTTATGTAGCGCATTTCAAAGCCCAACAATATTTAATAATTAATAATTTCGAGCTCGAATGGGACATAAGACAAACGTTCATGACGTGTCATTACATTTACTGACGGTACAGGAAATGTACACATAGGAAATTGTCTAAAACAATTCTCTGCCATAAGCAATATTTCATATACGTACGTATTGTTTGGAAGCCATATTTAAAGTTAGAGGTACTTTGAAACAAATATTATTTTTAGAACCCTTCTTAAACTTAAGTGTTTAAGAAATGGTCACGGAGGGTCGTTTTAGTTTGAATATCAAAAAGCACATTAATATACGTGGTACGCTGTCAGTAATGAATATTTCTAATATACTTTCTTATAGATTATTTCATATTTTAGTTTGTTGTACAAAGTATAAGGTTCACTTGTAAAATGTACAAATCTATTTAACCGCAGCTCTAAATTTAGCTAATAAAATATCGAATAATGTGAATATCAGTGATCTAGAAACTTACTATTTAATTAAAAAACGACAAATAGAAATCCATTTGGAGTTACAAACATTTAAAAATTATAAGGTAACTTTTCGTCATACTTCAACAACCTTTGCCAGTCCAGTGTAGATTCAATTTCAATCTCCGCAAGTATGACCATGTGTCTGCTTTACGTTCCCAATTAAAATAGCTACCTCTTTCTTTTCTTTCCCCGACCTCCGTTTCAGGTCCTCAAATCACAATAGTAATCTTCGTCCAAACAATTTACTACTCCTGTCCCTCCAACGGATTCAACTTCGTAAACTTTGCATTCTTTGTGCAAGCAGTACTGCTCTAAAATGCACTCTCACTTAAAATCAGGATATCAACAAGTCGTTTCTCATTCAAAAATAATGTAAATACTCTTGACCAGATGGCAAGATCGCCATAATTATTGTTAAATCTAAAAATCTAATATTCACAGTACAAAGATGTAAAATTTATATATTAATATGTATATATATCCATATTTACTCATGTATGTGTGTAACTACATATGTAAATATATGATGGTTCTGTATATTACCTACCTACCACGTAGTTTACAAAATTTTTACACGGCCAGAAGCTGCCTGGTAGAGGTTGTTTAGGCCACTAAGTTCGGCAACCTACATGTGTGCATGAAGTTTTCAAATAAATAAATAAGTAGAAATAATCACCTGTGGGATTTCCAGACTTAAACAACCTTGCCCACTCTTGCCTGGCAGAACACTGGTGACTCTATAGTTGTATCTGTGAGACTCATCCTCTCATTAGTCATTTACATTATAAGCATATGAAAAAGAAAAAGACGAATAAATATAAAGTAAAGTAACAATAAAATGCATTAAAAATCATTAAAAATCTCCCCATTTAAAATGTCTTCTTAAATATCTACTTCTTCGTCTTGTAAACTCTGCCTATGACTTTGCAGTTGACTACTTCAACCTGTTTCTTCACGCGTTATGAGACAAAGCAAACGAAACATATTGATCCAAATTTCTCAATAAGTTCACTGACCTGTACTAAGTGTTGTTAATGAGTAGGTTATTGCGGCAGACTAAAGCGGGGCGTGGAGCAAAGCGTCACGCCTTTTAGTCCAGTCAAACATTCACCACAAACATGTCTGGCAAATGTTTGCCCGTGTGGACAAATTTCTGTGTCGGAACTGTCGCCCTCGTGACGCTGTGGGAAATAAATGTGATGGATTGGATTATATTTTACAATGTGGTATGGTATTTAAACTTGTTGAGGTCAAAGTTGCGCATCAAATTCACTATTTATATTCGACAGAGAACTGGAGCAAGCGATATTGCATGGAGTTAATGGTGGTCAGGTGGACTGATGGTTGCTAAATCCGTGGTGATGAAGTGGAGACTACAATTAGGCAATCGTGGTGTAGAGCACCCTGTGCCACGATGGACCGACCACTTAAAAATAATGGTTGACAGCCGACGGGTACGACTGCCCAAGACTGGGGTTATTCTCGTTAAGCAGGCTTTCGTTCAGCAGTGCTCGGTAATAGGCTGATAAATTAAAAAAAAAGCTATAGAGCTTTATTATGATCCTTTAGTAAATTATTATTCATTAGAATGGTTAAAATTGCAACAAAAATCAGCAGCACCTTAAATGTTATAGTCATAAAAACCCTGCCTAAAATCTATCCTACCAACTTTTATATCAAAAACCAACGGCGTACTCATTTAAAAAAACTCTTCTTGTTCATACTTGACACGTAACATCGTGGCACGACCCTAATTTTAAGGCGAGAACAACATTAAAAAACTGTTACTTATTTACTCACTCGAAACAAGTGTCTAATTATATCCTACGTAATACCAAGAAATGACATTCACTTGCTACCATTACTTCTCACTCAAAGACAAAGCCAGAATATCTTACACTTTTTTTTAACCTAAAACTCATAATGGGAACTCAATACATCGCAATTGACTCAACTTACTTAAACCCTTAACAGACATTTTTTATTCAAAATACAACTTAATTATAACTAGGCTCAAAGTTTATAATTCCTTGGAGCCTGTATTCAAATGTGCTTTATGACGAACCGCTGGTAGAATAAACATACTACTGAGATACTTAATGCTGTGTCAACAAATTTGTTTGGACTGAGCTACTGAATGACAATGTGTGTTTGCTACCTAACAAAATGGATTTATTTTTAAGAAATATGCTTTGTTCGTTTTGGTATGAGTGAAGCAGAAACTGCACACCAGTTTGTGTAGTAATTTACGTTGGAGTCAATATTTTTTTCAGATAGGGGTCATCCAAAAATTACGGCACAAAAATTTTGTAACCTATAACGTTATATTCAGGTGATTACATTTGTTAGAACTTGGTAAATGATGAAATTGAAACTGCACTTTAAATAATTCTAAATTTTAGTATCTATTTCCTTTTAAAACATCAAAAAAAAATGAGGAGAATCCCCATTTGGAAAATACTTTTATTTTGTTGGTTATGACAGAAACGTTCGTTAAGATTACCTTAATTATCAATTAAATATTTGCAAGACTGCACGATTGGCCTAATGGTTTAAGCGGCCGCCACGCCGCTCTCCACTTCGCTGAGTGTTGTGGGTTCAAATCCTACACGGGACAACACTTAGTGATCCACAAATGTTCTGAGTCTGGGTGTTCTTTGTGGCCGTTTCTTGTATGTTTGTAAAGTCCCCCGCGACACAGGATTTATTACTAACGCGGGCGTTATCTTTAAAAAAAAAATCAAAAAACAATAACAATCAATTATTTCTAAACACCTGATAATTGATCCAATAAAGTAAAGAGAAGTCACCATAGCAGAGTCAACTCACATACTGTGTTACACAGTGGCAATTGCTGATCTTGCTTTGTGACATAATTTATGGTGGGCCCTATAGATTTTTTGTTCTTTATTTTATTTAAGATCGTGCTTACATAGTATTGTATATCTGCTTGCCTTGTTTACAAATTTCCATAGAGCCATAGAGTTGGCAACACGCAAAGTGGTATATGTCTTCCTGGATACTAATAATCATATTATTTTCGAAACTGCCTCGGTGGTGCAACGGTAGTGAATGCAACTGCTGTACTTGAGGTCTCGGGTGCGATACCCGGGTCGGACCAATTGTTTGTATGATCTGCAAGTATTTGTTTCGAAGTTTGGGTGTTTTCTATGTATAATATGTATGTATTTACAAAAAAAAAGTATATAAATATTCTATCAGTCAGTCTAGTTATCATAGCACAAGCTCTGTTTAGTTTGAAACTAGATGACGTTGTGTCAAATGTCCGAAATAATTATTTATTTATTTATTTTTGATCCTAAAACTAATTTTAATTCAGACTTTTTTACATAAGAATAAAGTCAATTTAAATATATACTAAAAGGTTTTTTCAATATTTTAACTTTGCCACAAAGAAGCCTACTTTCAGCAGTGGATTGTTGCTTACTGTTGACGTTGACTTTATCATCATATTGTGATCTGTCAAATGCTTAAAGTGTTACAGTGTGACGTAACGCCAATGATCTTACGTATTTTGACACTTTTTTGTCGAACTGTTTTCTTGGTACTTTAAAAGCGTTTACACTGTGAGTAAACACTTTCAATGATTTTGGTGTCAGCGGTACAGATCAAACAACTTCAGTCACTGTTCAGAATGAAAATCTATGTTAGTAGTGCGATTTACCGTATAGTTTGTCACAGAAGAGTGTCGCGTGTGTAACAAGAGAAATAAACCTTCACTGGGAAGATGGTTTGATACATGTAGTGATATGCTGCTGTTCCTGCTACTGGTGGGGACTCAAGAACCTCAGTCAAGAAGTCATTAGTTCTATACCTATCTGTCTTTCTGCGAATTATACATACAGGTGTCTTCAAGTGACCTGAAACTCAATTCTAAATCATTCTATCACTGGTTTATTGGTCTTTAAGGCCAGCAGAGATTGACACCAAAGTAGTAGAAAACATTTTCACTAGATAGGTTTTAACGAATTCTAAACCAGGCTTTGTGTTATTTTTTGTTAGAATTCATTAGAAACTATATAGAAATGAATAAATACAATCTAAATGATCGTCACATGCATGTCTTAAGAAGCGACTAAGGATACAAACTACACAGGACACAAAAGAAGGAAAACTTGAAGTAAATTCTATATCAACTCATCTGGCCAGCGTGTATAGGAGGCCAAAACCTCTTTTCGAAGTTCAAAGGAGAGGTTTTTGTCCAGCAGTGGACTCTTGAAAGCTGATGATGATGAATCTAAATAATATAATGTGTGTTATTCAGAAACGGTTGAACTGAGATTTCCATACGTTCATCTTCTATTGTTTAATTTGAGAATTCTTTTTCTGAAAAAAAAAATCAATAAATTGACCAATAGAAACATGAGAATAAGCCCTTATCTGTCAAACGGTAACTATTAATGTGCTTATTTCTACACTGAAATTTTCAATGTCAACATCAATTTATCCATCCGTAATTTATATTGTAAACATTACTGATAACTACACGAATCAATACAAATGAAATCGATATACTAACATTAATCGATTCGAATGAAAATCGATAACTTTCGCCGAGGGCACGCTTTGATAGAAGTGAACGTTGGAACATATATCCGCCGTGCCCAAATATAATGCAATAAATATAATTTATAATGTTTATACGGAGTTATCTCAGGCTACGATCTTGGAGACGCCCGACTTCGGTCGGACGTCCAAGACACAGACAGAGTAATATACAAATATAGAGATTACAATACACAAGTTCTGATCAAACTTGAAGGAAGGATTTCGAGGAAAAAGGCATGCGTTCAAAACAGTGGACGGCAATAGGCTGAACCACTAGCACATGTGTTTTTGGAATTTAGCAAAAGAATCTTGCCTGCAGTCGACTATTAAAGATGAATGACGAAATAGCAATTCAAGTCTTCAATATCTGCCTTTAAACCACCATACTGTGTAAAAGTTGATAAATGTTAAATATTTGTTTAATTAAACTCGTTATTTCCATTGGTTACCTTGCCGCATATTTACAGTTTAAAAGTTTTTTTTTTACAGCATTTTTAAGTGTTGTTGCATTTCATTGACATACTGAATATAAGGACAATACATCACCGAGCCTAAACTACTCTGTGTTGACTATAAGAGAAATAAAATTGTTACGTGTTACATATGACCTGGGCTGGCCGGGCAGGTTGTACAAATATATCTTCAATCGTACTTAAGAAATTCATAATTAAATGAACTAATTTATGGACCATCCCTACCCTCAGACTGGTAAACTAATACATATTTTTTGATAATTATTGCACCGTATTACCTTACACGGACCCGATAGTATTATAAAATGTATGAATTTTGTGCGCTTGTCTGTTCATGTGATTTTATTGGCTACTCATTATTCTTCATATTCGTCCTCATGGTTTCATACAACGGTGGCCATTAATTTTGCAACAGATGGTCGAAGTTTGTTTTTTTTTATCTACTGTTGACTGATTTTGGTTGACTAATTGATTGGTTCTGATGCTCTACACCAAACTGCCTCGTTGGTCTAGAAGTTAGTGTACTGCCAATCCAGAGGTATCGGGTTAGATTCTCGGATCAGGTCAAAAAATACTATTGAGATTTTCTGCCCGAAGTTTGAAAGTTGGGGTCTTAACCCTCGTGCCTCGGAGAGTCCATTGATGCAAGGGTGACAGTTATCGTAGTGACTGTGTAAGCTTTACACTGTCATGATGACTGCCTTTTACGTCCCGTGTAAAAAAGCATCTTACAAGGCCGCTGTAGTGAGGTTTGTCTGCATTTGCAATGAGTATTGTCGTATTTCGTTGGCGAGTGTGAGACCGGAGGCCCATTGATACAGGGGTGACAGTTATCGTGGTAACTGTGTAAGCCTTACACTGCCACGATGACTGTCATGCCTTTTACGTTCCCAAGCGGAGTGTGAAAAAGCATCTCACAAGGCCGCCACAGTATTGGTCACCATATTGCATTGTCTGCATTTGCAATGAGCATAGTGACCACCACTCTTGGATTCTATTCATGCTTTCCATCAGGCAGAGTAGAGTCACTTTGGCAGGCTCTTAATATAGAAAAAAAAAGCATGTAAAGCTGTCCATCGATCCAGCGCCCGATCTGTCCCCGATCGTGTCGGATTGTCTGAGTGAGGAAACAAAAAGTGCACCTGTGTTTGCACACACTTGTGCATTATAATATTTCCTGTGTACTTGAAGGCCTCCCTTGAGACTGGTCGCCGTGGTTAAAATCGCCTAGGAGTACATCAATATATATATGTATTGCTGATATTAAAAATATTTGTTCTCAAGCCGTTAGCTCACTAAAAAATAGTTAGTATGTATGTATTTGTTTGATTTCTCAGTAACAGCTTTGCCAGTTCAGATCGTATTTAATAATAAGATATTGTTTATTTCAGACAGGGGTCATCCAGGTAAGTAAACAAAAAAACATTAACCATGTTAGTAATAACTTAAAATTAGTTAGAAACTATGAAACTGTTTGAAGTTCACTTACAAACAATCATTAATTATTAAAGTGTCCCGCCTTTACCGCTAAACCTGCCCAGCATTACCTTCATAATATGATTGGAGCTGACCCGTACTCTGCAAAGCAACGGTATAATTTCTGTCTTATAATGGTATGGAACGCCAGCAACGTATCTGCGCGAGTATACCTGAAGTGCTGCAGAAGTGGGATAACCCTATCAATATCCTGAAGCCATTACTCTTTTGGATTCACAAGACGCTGATGACCCTCCGCTTATATTTGGTGGACAGGCTACACGAGTAGATCACCCGTGAGAATGTTTTAAAAGTGTTATGTTAACTTATTTACTACAACTTCAAATCAAATCTGCGTACCAAGATTTTGATATAGACCACCAGCGTCCTACGCTCTCGTTCATTATATAAATATATAATAATAATAAAGACTAACTGGTTACTAAGATTTTAAAATGATTAACCTGATTAAGAGAATTACCACTCTGAGTGTTTACGACTATTTGAACCGAAGACCAAGAACACGCTTTCCTGACATTGTTAATCCGGCAATGTGATTGAACATACTACTCACAGTACGTAAACATCTCCTTCAACGTCCTATGCATCGGATACAGCAGCACCATATCATCTGGGTCCCTAATGCTGTTAACACTGACGTCTTAAATATTTTCTTGCTGCTGAACTCGACGAGTAGATCATTGATATACATTTAAAAGCTTCGATGACGTTATTACGTGATGTTTGCTGACTTTATTTTAGGATATCATTTAAAATATTAATAGAATTGTTTGAATAATTAGAATTAATATGTTTAAATGAACAAATTTTAACATTAGTACGTAATGCAATATCTTTTCCAAGAAATAGCGCGTCATAGACGTGCCTCTTCCATCGTTTCGATATGATTTTTTTTTATTGGTAACATGTGAGATTAAAGTGATAAAAGACAAAAAATGTTACAGGCTTTTATTTTACACGTCTAAGGAATGATTATTAAAACTCTTCTGGCCAATGTAATACAATTTTTTATTTAACTAATTACGATGATAATTCAATTATTAGGTGATCTCTCAAACATAAAGTAATTGACTCAATAAACCTCGCACACAATTTAAAGTTTCAGTTATGTCATTCTGGAACTGAAACGCTACATTACCTTTTTCTCAAGATATAAAGGTCAAGATCAGTCATACGAGAATAAATTCAATTACCCCAAAAACGTCAAAAATAAACCGTTCTCGGAATCCGAATCGAGCAAACACATCGATTATAAAATCGAATAAATTGAAACAATCGTTTATCGCGACGAATATAATGTTACATCCGAGCCTTACAGATTGTAATCGATTCCCTTGCGTTGTCGTGTTATTATTATTGATATTCGTGTTAACACAATCTAAAATAACCGATATCTCAGGTCCGATCTTAGGTGACGTGTGGTTTGAAACGAGAACGATTTTATGAATAGATTTTTTAAAATGCTTTGTTTGTAACGTGTCCTTTTGTTTTTGTGTTTAATATTATTCTCAGTAATATATGATAATTAATGTCTTTAGTCTTTATCATTTGTTTAGTATAAAATTTAATTTAGGTGCGTTTTATTAATGGTCTAAGTTTTGGTTTATAATTACTTGAATATACTGATTAGAAATAATAAATAGGCACATTTAAATATAACGTAGGTACCTCGGTCAGCTTATCTCTACTTGTACTTGTTCATAATATATTATGGCATCGTATATACACACTTATAATAGCCAGGCTTTTCTTAGAGTAAACTCAAACATAAGGAGAGCCATGTCGATTTCAGCCTGAACAGGCCGGCTCGATCCGAGCAGCACTACCCTCCCACAGAAGACGAACCTAAAGCGACAGCATCCGTGCTGCCGTGTTTCGTTGGTGAGTGTGAGACTGGAGGCCCACTGATGCAGGGGTTATAGTTATCGTGGTAACTGTCTGAGCCTAACACTGCCACGATGACTGTCATGCCTTTTACGTCAGGGTGGGGCATGAAAAAGTATCTCACTAGGCCGCCATAGTGTAGGCCATACCATACTGCATTGTCTGCATTTGTAGCTTTCTATCAGGCAGAGTAGAGTCACTTTGGCAGGTTCTTAACATAGAAAAAGAAAAAAGGTTTACGAATTTTCTAAAAATACAACTATAAATATAATATTCAGGATGTTTTGAGGAATAAGGTAATTAAATTTAAAGAATCTATTACATCATTTGCTTACTACTCTCAAAATATGTGGACATTTTATAATTGCTTATTTATATGCATTTATAAAAATGGCGGTGCGTGTCATGACTATGAGTCAGAACAAAAGACCTGACCCTCCCTATTAGATATTACACATCAAAAACTAGAAGCAGAATAGGCCTAACCATACAATATTTTTCTTCCGTATTAACGCAATTTGACGGCAATACACACGCCAAAATAATTGACACCATACAGATATGAAAGGACGGCAAGACTACTGTAAAACAAAAAGTTTTAACTGTCCGTCCTAAGCTCATTTACTGTTAGATAGACATAATGGACCAGAATATAACGTATTTGATAAATCATTTCTTCCTTCTACGTCGACAATACTATTTATGCCTTCAACATTACCTCAATACCTTTATTGGGGTTTAATCTCACACCTAAGACGGAGCTCACATTAATTTCACGAGGTAACAATAATTCCCAATATATAGGCACATACTCGTATTAAATACCATTTCGAGTGGTACTATTAGAAAGGGAATAAATTTTACGATGTATAGAGGTTTTACGTTCTTGCCCACCCGGAAGAGTTAAGGTCATAATAGGACAATAAAAAAGTAATTATTAAGTTAGCAATACCGAGTTATATAGCAAACAGGATAGGCGCAATAAAGCGTTTAATTTCATAACTGTAAATTGTTGATGTTGATGAAAAATAGCGAAGATTTCCGGGGTTAGAAAAACTTTATTTAGCTTTATAGCGTTACAATGGGATTGCTTCGTTGTTCTCGTATAAGGCGGTTGATTTGTCACACGACAGATTAGAGATTAAACACGTAGAGAACTTAATAAATATCGAACTTATGTCTTTCAGCTGACTCTGTTCGCATATTTGTTGGAGATCTGAGATCGAGTGTAGATGACTCCTCATATAGTTTTACCGTTTTCCTTAACCACCAAATTGTGTAGGTACGTACATCGACTTTGTAGTACGCTGATATAGCCTTACAGAAAACCAGTATTAAGCAATTTTTGCATAGGTTTACACCGAACAAGTGACGCTCATCGTCATCGACCCGTTGCAGTTCACTGCCTCTTCCACACCGGAGCCCAAATACAAGTCAGACCTCAAACCCGAGCTAAGTTAGTAGAGCTCAATTCTCTCCTTCTCTTGAATTTTGGGCTCAATTTACTTGTGACTTCGTGACCATCGAGTTGCAGATTCGGGCAACGGTACTCAAATTATGATTGACTGCACTGTTCAACTTGTGGTTCAAACGATAGCCACGCCACTCTCTATAGGGCTGAGTGTTATGAGTTCAAACCTCACATGGAACAACACTTTGTGTGATCCACAAATTGTCTGGGTGTTCTTAGTGTCCATTTTTTGTATGTTTGAAAATCCCCCGTGACACAGGATTTATAGTAGCTGTCTTTTTAAAAAAAATGTGTCCCGATTCATCTCCGGTTAGGACTTGAATCTGCTTTCATGCATATGATGATGATCATTTCCTAGCTGTTTTGTCACTGTTACAACCACAGTGGTGAATTCCAATGGAGACCAGCCATCTATACAAGAGACAGATAGAGTGATAGGAAATAGATATGTATGTACGCAAAAATAGGTGCACTCTCTGTTCCCTCACATTCTTAATTTGTTGGAATGGTTATCTCTTGTTTTATTTAGTAAATCAGCAAGTGTAACATTTAAAAAAAAACATTGCGTGTAAGCTAAGAGTTTCGAAAAGTTCTGACAGTATGTATATAATGAAATATAAAACTGAGCTTAGTATGAGTTGATAGGATTGTCAAAATATTAAAATATAACATTTTAATGTTTAATAATTTAAAGCATATAATGAATATCACTTGGATTTCTCCTTACGAAGTTCCTGAGTAACAACAAGAATGAAGAAACAAAATTTTGCCATTTTACGAGATAAGTATGTAGATTCGATTCCCAAGCGCGGACATTGCTATGTCAAAGGTGGGAGTGCGTAAAAATGGTCAGGAGATAGCGCTGACACCTGCGCGCTGTCAAGCTTGCGTGCGGTCGATCAGCGGTATGCAAGAAGCAGTACAATCAGGCATTTATTTTATAATAAAATTAATTAGCCGTTATGTCTTGTTAACTACTTTAATATGGAATATAGGACTGTAAAATGCAAGGAATGACGATTAACAAAGATGAAATGCTGTGAAAATTATCATGAACCACACATAAACGAACAATTCCTGTAACTGTATATATAAATAAATAAATATAAATAAAAAAATAAATATTTCAGACATTTGACACACAACGCCATCTAGTTTCAAACTAAGCAGAGCTTGTACTATGATAACTAGACTGACTGATAGAATACTTATATACTTTTTTTTTGTAAATACATACATATTATACATAGAAAACACCCAAACTTCGAAACAAATATTTGCAGATCATACAAACATTTGGTCCGACCCGGGAATCGAACCCGAGACCTCAAAGCACAGCAGTCGCATTAGGTACCGCTGCGCCACCGAGGCAGTTATATTTAGGGTTACTTTAATTTCCCTTAGGTTACTGGAATATGTAAGTGATTTTGGAAATCGTAATGGAATATTAACAAGAAAGCTTCCATTGGTTCTAGAAAAGTCTGAGTTTTCTCAAAAAGTCTATGAGTTAGTGACGTGTCTCTCGAGCGTTAGGAATGTTGTCAGTATGATAGCATAGCTATGCATATATTGAAAGAGGCTTATATCTAGAAGTACTACGCCAAAATTAATAAATAACAACAATAAAATATAGTTCACTCTCGGGATTGCAGAGGTCCGATGCCAATCGCTCCGTGGAGAAACTGGTATTCGTGTAAAAGTGACTCCAAATAATCCCCGGATTAATAAAGACTACGATAAAGAAAAATGAATGGTGTCGTGGGACACCAGGTAGGAACGAAGTTCCTTCGGATAATGTGGAATCGACACAATTTGCAAAAAAAATCGTGCTCAATTTTATGTAGGTTTTCTTGATTTTTCTCTTAAATTTTGCTGATTAGTTTTTATTTAAGTACAAGAAAGTATTTAGGAAATTCAGTATTTTAGGAAATAAAATAATAAATTCCTTAAAATAATAAAATAGCACACATGACGCGCTTTCGCGCCTGCGCACGTCTCATTTAACGGTTTTATTCCACGCACTTTTTTCCACAGATTTATTCCACGCACTTTTTCCACTTACGGTTTTACTATCACATTTTTTTCAGTTCGGTCCCGCAGCGAAATCCCTATCCTCTCCAAGTCTGCCGTAAGGAACTTCGTTCCAAAAATATCTATGAATTCTTTCACTGTCTTGATATTTTAATATATGACCTAAAGCAATGTCAAAACTGAAGTACATATTTAGTCACATTACTCATTAGGAAAAGGTAGATTAGGTAGATAAAAGAAATTTCTTACTTTGAAACATCTGTGACTACAGATTCAAAACACAAATACTTGGCATAGCTCCCTATGATTGCTACCATCCAAAAGTGTAAAGGTGAGATACGTTTAGTCTGCGACAAATGCGGTCGGTCAGTTGCGGCGCGCGCTCGATACATCACCGCGTATAACAAATGTCGCCCTTACGTTGAACATTCGCATGAAGACGCAGCCATGAGTGACTGATGACCTAGTGTGTAGTATGGGAGGGCTTGAAAGTGAAGAAATATTAGATGTGAGAGTCTTTACAGGAATATATGATTGTCTCAATATGTTGTCTTTCATTGTCGTGCTTACCACTCAACTGGTGAATAATAGTACAAGAATTTTCACGTAGCTGAATGTAAATTTAAAATCTATGAGTTTTTTCTATGGAAGACTAATTTATTTTCAGTTTGCCATAATTTACCACTGGATGTGATGACGAACCACTAAATCGTAATCGAGTCGATGTAAACAAATCTTGTGTTGACTGTGATAACATATATACCACTTTCTTTCTTGACATCAATTGGTAGACCATAATCGCTCCTGCTATGATCAGTTCACCTGATTGACAAATTTCTTTTTATCGAAGGTACAATTTAATAAGATTACTAAAGTACAAGAGCTGTAAAAATCACAGAAAACCTGGAGCTCAGATCTCGGATCCTTTGAGCGGGGCGTGAATAAACATCTGACAAGGCCGCCGATCACCATACTGTACGGATTGAATTTATAATGAGTATGATAACGATTGGGCAAACGTAGTGTAGGACGCCCTGCGGCGCGATGAACCGAAGACTTAAAGAAGGTAGCTGGCAGCAGATGGATGCGAAATGCCCAAGACTGGGATAGTTGGCGTTCCTTGGGGGAGACCTTCGTTCAGCAGTGGACGGCCATAGATTGAATAGATAGTGACTAATACTGTTGGAATCTATTCATGCTTTCCATCAGACAGAGCAAAGTCCCTTTAGCACTTAAATAAATAAAAAAAATGTACTGTAGGTACCTGAAGTGATAATAAGCAGCCCACATAAAAACAGGAGTAAAAGAGTGTTAGAGTGGAAATCACGACTAGAGAAATATAGTTTAGGGTACTCTGTGGCCCGGAGAAGTGGCAATCTAGGCAAAATATTGTTGCAAGTTTGATGAATAGAGCTGACGATCGCACTCTGTGGTTTTCATTAAATAAGGAGTTAGTATTGTTTTTTTTCTATTTTTTTTTCTTATTTTATGAGCCTGCCAAAGTGAGTCTACTCTGCCTGATGGAAAGCATGAATAAAATCCAAGAGTTGTGGTCACCATACTCATTGCAAATGTAGACAATACAGTATGGTGACCCACACTATGGCGGCCTAGTGAGATGCTTTTTCACACCCCGCTTGGGAAAGTAAAAGGCATGACAGTCATCGTGACAGTGTAAGGTTACACAGTTACCACGATAATTGTCACCCCTGTATCAATGGGCCTTTGGTCTCACACTCACCAACGAAACACGCCATCATGGATGCTGGCGCTTTAGGTTGGTCTTCTGTGGGAGGGTAATAAAAATTGGTTCTAAAAACTGTTTAAATAATTATGATATATTGCAACCTCTGTGTTATTTAGTAATAAGATACGACGTACACAAAGGAGTAGACAATAGTTTATATGTAAAGTTCAATTAGCATAATCAGGTTAAGGGCAAATGCTTGCAATGACATGTTGCGATTGTTTGTCAGTAGTACTCACTCATGAACCAGAGCCAATATTGTTTGTGAAAAATTAATTGTGTACTTTTTTATTTATAGCATTGACAATAGGACGTATTTTAATAGCAGATAGTTAACTATGCTTATAAAAAGTTTGTTTACACAGACTCATCCCCAGTTTACCGCAGTCCACAGTTGGACATAGACCTCTCCAATTGCACATCACTTTGTTTGATCCTCGGCTTCTCGTGTATCGTGTAATCTTTACTTACGAAATAAATTCATATTGGTGACTTTTCTCTTTTAATATATTACCTGATCTTGCCAACTAGATTGAATGAGTTATCGTATAGCATTCATAGTTTT
This sequence comes from Hypercompe scribonia, assembly GCA_949316085.1. Classification (NCBI taxonomy): domain Eukaryota; kingdom Metazoa; phylum Arthropoda; class Insecta; order Lepidoptera; family Erebidae; genus Hypercompe; species Hypercompe scribonia. Next base: position 1,692,110 of record OX438983.1, read on the forward strand.
TTACCTAACATTGGTTTTATATTACAGCCACACAGAATTACATGTGGGTAGAATCAGGCCATCGAACCGCAAACTTCTGCAGCTACTTAAATTCTAAAGACTTCGCTAAGAAAACTATCTAGGCCTACACATAAACTTACCACCCATCATCTTCCAGTACTAAAACAGTACTTTTAACATTAATATCAGATAATCTCAGTTCAATTGCCTACACGATCAAACTCTATATTTGGTGGTTGTGGGCACGAGATATGGAGTTGTTGAATCACCAGACAGAACAAAGACGTCTGATGAGTCGCCAAGACAATAAAACTTTATTTATATCCTGAAGGTAATTGAATGGGATTATGTATGTTATAGCTGTATATCGGAAAGTAACAATGGGAAAGTAAGGAGTAATAATAATCGACACATCCCACACACGGCCGTCAGATTCTAAACCAGACAGAGCCTGTACTGTGGGAATTATACTTAAATATTACCTGATACGAACGTTCCGTTAATTACATCTTGTCACAAAACAAATAACTATTGACTTCGTACTTTTGACGACACACTCGGTGGTTCCGTATTTAGAATCATCAACACTGTACTAATTAGCCAAGGAAAAAAGAATAAAAATATTTGATTACTTTTTACTCACACAATATTTGATAAGAAGGCAATGATTTGATAAAAAGTTTAAAGGGTTGAAATAAAAAAGATAAGTTTAATTGGGGTCTGTATTTTAATAATTTTTATTTTATTTATTTATGTTTTATAAAATTTAACATTGGTTCTTAACATTTGATACTACTTATGCATGTTTTGAAGCACATTATGTATTATTAATGTATATAGGTGTAGACATAAAATCATAAAAGTATTGTTAAAAAGTATAATTATTATATTTTATAAAGTATATAGTACTGGTTATATGATGGTTTTTTACGTGCATATAAGTTTGCTTTAATCAAATAGTTAAATGGTATTTCAACTCTATTCCTTTCTGATAATAGATCAACACAAAATTCAAGAATTTCACGCAATCGGATCATCTTTTCTGAGTAATTTAGTATAGTTTATTTTTAGTACAAAAAATATATAATTGAACAGTTTTCTAATTGATCTAACCAAATACAATATCGCGCTTATTAACAGTTTTGAGTAATAAATACGATTCGCCATACTTAGTGTTTCAACACTTCGGGCCAAAAATATTAGGAGCTCCAATGTTAGTAAAACTTCGCTAACTTATAAATATAAATATTTCGGACATTTAACACCAACATCGTCTAGTTTCAAACTAAGCAGAGCTTGTGCTGTGATAACTAGACAGACTGATAGAATACTTATATACTTTTTTTTGTAAATACATACATACATATTATACATAGAAAACATCCAAACTTCGAAACAAATGTTTACAGATCATACAAGCATTTGGTTCGACCCGGGAACCGGACCCGAGACCTCAAGCACAGCAGTCGCATTCATTATCGCTGCACTACCTAGGCAGTTAAAATAATGCAAATGAGCTAAAACAAAGTTGTCTTTGTATTTCAGACTTGAGAAGTCTTCTACTGTTGATCTACATCAATTTTACGTGGGAGAGCCAGGTTTCGGAACAAATGGGCGTACTCGACCGGAGTCACACCACAGTGTTTTAAGAAAATCGATGTTAACAAAATCTTATGTTGCTTTTTTCCAAGTGAATGGGTTACCGGAGCTCAACTCGGAGCAAAACTCCTTCGCCTACCGTACATTTAGGAGGAGAATCCAAAAGAACGGTAATACGTAACTTATGTGTTGACGATGTCTGTAGACGGCGGTGGTTACTTAACGTTAAATGACCCATCTGGTGACTCGACTCGAAAGGAAACATTTCGTAAGCTAAAGTTTGATACTCTAATGATTATAGATTTAAAAGTCATCTGTTTGAAAATTGTTAGTCATCTCTATAACTGAGTAGACTTGATTGAACATTGTTTTTAAAACTGAAAGATAGCTCCGTAAACCCTCCACTCACTGGGGGGAGGGGGAGAGTCCACTCAGTGAGCTTTCGGGCAATTCACTCACTAGTTAAAAAGCAATGAAAATAATTCTCAACTACAGTTCTTCATACGACCGTATTTTTCAGGTCGAACCGTCCCTAATGTATCTAGGCACCAGTAAAGCAAACAAAATAAAATATTCAAAATAGTGGCAAAGTTTTTGGCACTTTAATGTAAAAGTACTTAATCTGTTACAGTAACACCGCTCTGTGTTTTTTGAATAATATTGTGTGGGTTTAGATCGATGAGAGTTGATCGTTTCACTTGCAAAATCTCTTCAAAAAGCGTTCATAATCTTTATTGTTAATATTACAATACTTTATTATTTTTGGATAACAATTAGGTAATATTTGCACGTATGTCAACTATAAACGTTGTTTTTTTTAAAACGTTCAGAATTAAGTTCTTAAGATATGATTATATGAGTAAATCACTACTTAATGCGAAACTGAGCTCTATAGATTATATACATATGTATGATCAGTAATAAATACTTATAGAAGAATGATAAACTCTAAGCTATGACAAATATGATATGTGGCAGTAATTCTGTCTCGGACATTTAAGATCAAGTAACGATTGGTAATGGTAGTTTGGGAGTTACTATGGTTTGTGTTACTCCACAATATATTTTTATGTGATGCATTTACCACTTGAATGGGTAAATTAAACATAGTATATATTCAATATAGATTTACTATTCAGGTGGTACCAATATTCACAGTATTTTGTCTCCGAGAGCTTGAATTACACGCTTTGCTAATCAGAGTGTCCACTTAACATTTTTGTGTACCCAACTCTGTGTATAAAAAATGGTGTCGTCAAAAACAGTGTTGCCATATGAACGCTACAGTAGTACTAATAAATACTTCTTTTATAAACGGCTCATTATTGGCTGATTGATAGTATAAATTATTATTTCAGCAATTTCTACTGTGAATCAGCCAATAACGAGCCGTTTATTAAAACTTTTGTAATGCAGAATATCAGGAATCTATTCTCATGGCATGTCTTCTGGTGTTCCCTTAATCAACAGTTACCCTTAGAAACTTTCAAGTATATGTTTTATTACTGGCAACACAACGATCTTTGTTTTTAGGTGATGAGAAACTTCAAAGTTGAAGGTATCCCCAAATCATACTAGTAATAGGGTCTTTCTTCCGTTCATATTCGTCCATCTTATTAGTTAATATCTTACACAAAATTATAAATGTAAATAGCAGCGTACGTGAACTGAAATTATAAACATTTATATCTCAAAGTTATCATTCCCATGTCAATCAAGTCTTCTAGTATTAATATTTAGAAAACATCTGCTACCTTGAAGATTTAATATTTATATAAATGATAGACATTTTTAGTTTTAATCAATTCTAGTTACTGAAGCAATTAGAGATCGCAAGGTCTTCGAAACATAAGGTCAAAATGTAGAATAATAATATTTAATTACTCTAAAAATTGTTTTACTTATTCAAATAATATTGATGAAATACTGCTCAAATCACATCACAAATATTAGACTATATATTTAAGATACTCAATAAAAACATATTTAATTGTTGTGTGATTACATATTGTCCGTGTGGTGATGGATTAAGACCATATAAATATACCACGACGGTGGCAAACAAGCATACGGCCCGCCTGATGGTAAGCCGTTACCGCAGCCTATGGACGCCTGCGGCACCAGGGGCCTCGCGTGCGCGTTGCCGACCCTTTAAAAACCTATTTACCCCCTTCTTGAAGAGTCCCATACTGTAGTTCCCAGAGAAAGCCTCGGGTGTTAGTTAGTAGTTAGCCTAGTTCCTATTTATCCCGTGGGTGTCGTAAAAGGCGTCTAAGGGAACAAAGTATGCAAGACAACATCATTATAAAGAGAAGGAAAACTTGGAACAAACCCTATTCCGACCCGTCTGGCCAGCGTGGTATAGTAGGCCAAAACCTCCTTGCTAAGGAGATGCCTATGTCTAGCAGTGGATTGCAAAAGGCTGTTGATGATGAATGATGATGATTACATATACGATTATATTATGTTATGTTCAAAAAATATGCATGCGACCTCCATGTTTATCTTTGATTCTTAAATTAAGCCGTTGTTTACAAATTGCCGCGTTGATGGCTGAACATCAGTAACATCAATATTCAATTTCTTTCTTAATTAATTTGCTTTCGCTCGAACGTGACTTTGTTTGAAAGGTATACGCAGACTGGCGATATTATCATACATCTATCTGATTAGGTATCTATGTGTTAAAGAAACTTTTGCTTGAACTAATTTGACAAGCTTGTTGGTGTAGCGGTTAGTGCGTCTGACTGCCGAGATAAAGGTTTTGAGTTCGACTGTTGATTGAAGCACGATGTTTTGTTCATCATCATCATCATCATCATGAACAGCTGCACATAAATTTCTCCTTAAAAAGAAGTTTTGGCCTACTACACCACGCTGGCTAGACAGGTTGATAAAGGCTTTGTTTCAAGTCTTCCTTTTACTCTGCAGTGATGTTTTCCTGTGTAGTTTCCTCCCGTAGTTGTCGTTACGACACTCATTAGATAAATAGAGGTACACTCTGTATTTTGAACCCGTCACCATCCAGGGAATTTTTGTTCTCACTGTTTGTATGAAGATTTTTTGTTATGCCTGTATGAATTTATTTAGCTAATAATGAGTTCTGTTATGAGTAGACATGAGTGAGATATATCAAGTTATATATTTGAGGGATTGACAATGAGCACGCTAGTCACTTGGCTAAGTGACTACAACTCCACACTAACCTCATTCACTTGCTCAAAAGCTACTAAAGAATTACTTAAAAATATTTTTCTGTAAATAAATAAATAAGTAAATATTTCGGACGTTTGACACACAACGTCATCTAGTTTCAAACTAAGCAGAGCTTGTGATATGATAACTAGACTGACTGATAGAATACTTATATACTTTTTTTTTGTAAATACATGCCTAATATACATAGAAAACACCCAAACTTCGAAACAAATAATTGCAGATCATACAAACATTTGGTCCGACCCGGGAATCGAACCCGAAACCTCAAGCACAGCAGTCGTATTCACTACCGCTGCACCACCGAGGCTTTTATATATTACTGTAATTCACGTTACTACGTTAAAACTACTTAGTCAAGCCTTTCAATTTCTTCTTATTTTTTATTTTAAAAGGCAACTCCTACTTAAGGAATTAATTTTATGTCCAGGGGACACATATACATGAAACGGACACAAATGAATCACATGAATCACACAATATGTTGTCCATATCTTGTTTGAACCCACAACATCAGCGCAGAAGAAAATGGCGTGGCAACCGTTCGAACCACTACGCCATTCGTGCAGTCAACTTGTACTCAAACAAGACCCTTGAATATATTTTGAGAATAAGTTGTATTGCAAATTATTTAAAGAAGAAGTAATAATTATTAATAAACATGACAGCTCATTATTCTATTACATTTAGCAGATGATAATAAGTTATTTAACTTTCAGATAATCTCCAAAGAAACATTATAATTTTGGCACTCTGCCATAATGAATAATGCCATACAAAAAAAGATTTATTCGTATAAAGTACTGGGATACTAGCAACAGCAATTCTTTTCACTTAATAAAATGGTCTTACATTCCTATTTTATAGTCAAAACCTAACGTTATGTCGACCATAACTTAATATTAATATATTATTATTTACTTTTGTGCTAACGCATAAGGGTTTTCCAAACTCAGAGCATCTGTGTGTTGACTTCTCGGTGATAGGATGGCACGTGCTTGTTGATTGACAGCACAATGTGACACATTCAAATACAACAGAGGGCACAACCGAAGGTGCACTTTTGAGTGCAAGTAAGTGTATGCTTGGATGACTTGAGTGGTTAAATATAACACAGATTTATAGTTATTGCGGTTTATTGCGAAGGGCAATGAATATTTTATTTTTATCTTACATTTTAAATTTATTTTATCTATGTTTTACGTGTTTGGATACATGTACTGCATTTTAAATACACGCTATCCCGAATCACGCATTGCTTTCTATAGAATGGGAAACGAGTTATTTTCTCTGAGTTTTTTTTTGCAAATAAGATTTAGATCGGTTTTTAAGTTTACTACGATAATGCTAGGCGATATTGAAATTATATAAAATTACTATTGTCGGACTTTTGGGGTTTCAGCTATCAGTAAGGATTGCGAAAGATTTCATTTGATTTTTTTTTCGGACGGACGGACAACAACAACGGAAACGGACCACAAAGAACACCCAGACTCAGAACAACAATTTATAAATCACATAAAGTGTTATCCGATGTGGGATTTGAATCCTCAACACTCAGCGCAGTAGAGAGCGGCGTGACGACCGCTGAAACCGCTAGGCCAACCGTGCAGTCTAAACATTCGTATGGCAACTGTAACCGATTGCTTAATATGATTTTTGACGCACATAACATATACAATTTCTTAACTTTGTAGCATGTTGACTTACGCGTTTATCACTGAGTCACGAGCCCCTCTAAAATTGAAAACGAATATTATATCAAAAGTGAGAGAATTTGTGGAACTTATTGCCAATTTAATACTCGTAATGTTTTCGAATACTGTATTGAAAAGAAAATACACTGTTACTATTCGGCAATGGTCTTCATAAGCCGTCAAAACTTACATACTTATACTAGTACTTACATACCTTACATTACATCCCTTACGCTTCTTCCTAGGAAGTATGTAAATACTTCCTAGGAAGAAGCGTAAGGGATATAACACCAGACCAGTTTAAAAATTTCGTCAATGTTTACTTAACAATACTCGTATAAAAACAGCATACAAATTATTCCGAATATGGTTTTGGTCTTTACAAAAACAATGTGCGGTGATCGTCTTTTCTCGTTAACGTAAAGTGCATTAGCTCCCGGTCTCAAAGCTAATATTGATCGAATCGCAATTAGAACTTGGTTTTTGCGAATACGGGTATTTAGTTTAGTTCACGCATTCCAACGTGTAAATCAATACGATTAATCACTGTTTGAAGCGGATTGGTATTTAAATCGATTACTTTTTTTGTGTATTTAATCCCGCAATCAAATTCAAAAACAAATAAAGAATATTTCATTTATTATAAATTTATGAGACGTACGTTGAGAAAAGCGTTTTATTTTTTATTTGGTGCCTATCAAAGTGACTCTACTCTGCCTGATGGAAAGCATGAAGAAAACCTTAGAGTGGTGGTCGCCATACTCATTACAAATGCAAACAAAGCAGTATGGCAACCCATATTACGGTGACCTGGTGAGGCGCTACTAAGTTAGCTAGTATTTTGCTTTTTCTCGTAGACTGGGTTACCAAAAGACCTTGTATTGGTAGTTGCATAACTGAAAATTTTCTGTAATGCCACTGAAAGTAAGCAAAACCGGCATCCTGCAACACAATGGATGTATATGGTAAAGTAATTTTCTATTCTAGTTTATGTAGATAAATATGAGTGATTGTTGGGGAGAACCTTCTTTTTTTTTTGCTGTCGGGGTGGAAAATTCTTTCCGATCTCCGGTTCCTCGGGGACGTAGGAGCTAGGAGTATGTGGTGTTTCCACTAAAAACCACCCCGGCGGCCGGTCTCAAGCATCCTTCTCTGAAGGGGACCCGAACTATATTATTTCAGGTCCCCTCCAGAATCAACGCCACGCCTAGTCAGACCCTATCCTGAGGAGGCCACAAAGGTTTCCCCACCTATCAACCCGGTTGTTATCATTTGTTGCGACCCGATCGCATTTTTACGACCAGGCCGCAACAAATTATCCTATCGCTGACCGCAACAACTAATCCGCCACCAGAGGTCCTGTTATGAAGAACCTAGGGGCAGTCTTACGTCCAGCAGTGGACATCCTCCGGCTGCAATGCTAATGCGTGTTAACGACGTCACATAGTAACTTGATTTCCCAAAAAATGAATGTCAACACGTAACATATTAATATTGTAGTGTCATTATAATAAGGTGTACTTGTTATATGTTTATGTGTCATGTGTGCACAAACAGACCTACAGACGTCAAGAGTCCTTATTGGCTATTGTACACTGTGCTAGACTACGATTTAGACAACGTGATCCTACTGTGTGACAGCTAAAGTAAATAAGTAATTTGTGCTATTAATAAATGAGGGTATCGAGACTAAAACCGTCAATTATTGTGGTATTAACCTAAAAAAAATACATATCGGCCAATGATATTTTTTTTTTATATAGCAACCTACTAAGGTGACTCTGTTCTGCCTTATAGAAAACATAAATAGAATCCAAGAACGGTGGTCGCCGTACTCACTGCGAATGAAGACAGTGCAGCCTGACGACCCACGCTATGGCGGCCTAGTGAGATGCTTTTTCACGTCCCGCTTAAAGGACCCGGGATCGATGTGAGAAGAAAGAAGTAGAGGACTGCCATGGAGGCGACATCTCTTCACAACTGCAGAGACTCAAGGGATTCAGTGAGTTTCGGGTTATTGATTATCCGGACTACTCGCCGCTATAACCGATTCAAAGCGTTCAGCAAATACTGCGCGGATCCATCGTAAAGATGAGAACAGTACTCCACGCAGAAGCGTACCTGGGTCCTATAAAGAAGACACAGATGCTCAGGCGCAAAGATCCGTCTCACTCTGTTCAGTATACCCAGCTTCCGCGAGGCCGCCTTCGTGATACTTTCAATATATTCTATATATTCTATATTTTTGCTAACCTTCTCTCTTAAAATTTCTGGCACATAAAAACATAACTTACGAGTATAGTCATTTACTGTTTGAACTTTTAGATAATTAAGTATTAACATAATCATTATCTCAACCACTAGACGTCTACTGACGTACACCTCCCTCAAGGTTTTCTACAACAACCGGTCCCATACTGCGTACATCGTTAGTAAAGTTATGGTTTTAATTTTTAAAATTCCACACTGAGACTTAAGTTGTGACGCAGAGGACTTTACAAACATACATAAAAAGGACACAAAGAACACCTACATTTTAAACAACAATTTGTGAATCGCACTGTGTTGTCCCATGTGGGGCTAGAACCCACAACACTCGGCGCAATAAAAAGCGGTGAGGTGACCGCATAAACCAGTTATTAAGATCCTAATTTAGTCAATGACCCAATGACGCATGTAAAACAGCATGTGAATATTAGTAAACAAGAGTATCAAGGCAAGTATATCCAAGTATGTCCAACAAATGATCCTTCTGAGATATTTGCAGTGTGAATGAAGCGACTCGTGGAAGCAAACGATACGAGTTCAACAGCACATGCGCAAACAACCTTTGTGGATTTGAATATCAGTAAAAGTGCACAGATTTATCCTGTATGAAACATATGATTTTCGATAACAAATAATATTTATACTATTTCATATTTTAATATCACGTTGGGCATGTTCGCGTAGGCTCAGGTCGACTGCTTCGCCACTACAAAGCAGAAACAGTGCGTTTCCATGCTGGCACACTTGCGCTCCAGTTTTTTTAGATAGGTGAGACTCTCTCTTATGTCAAAATGGATGTATATCCAGACAAATTAAAATGTATACTATACTAACACTAAGTTAAGTTACACTGTTACTAATACAATATGGATTTACCAATGAGTCTAAAACAAATAATTTGAGTTTTACACCGCTTCACCCACCTAGAAATCTTCTAATGAAAATTGATAATGTAAATATATAATGTTTATTATTTATTTATTTATTTACAACTTTATGCACAAATACACATTGGCGGACTTAATGCCTAAGACATTTTCTGCCAGTCAACCGATTGCGCGATGCAGAGAAAATATGACGTAGGTGCACTTAAGGATAAGAAGTAATTGACAGAGTATTTTAATATCTTTATCAAATAACCAGACTAAATTAATTTATTTATTCTATGTAATAAACATAAAAATCAATGTAGTAGTAGTTATCGGAAGATATTAGAACAAGCTATTAGGAGGAATTGCTTATTGTTTTACAAATTATAGATTTAAATTTTATATTTAAAATAAATGAATTAATTCTTCAACACAACTTTGATTTGTTACATGACCCTGGAGTCGTTAGATAAAAGTCTTCAAACCAATTGCACAGCAAACTTTTTAGTATATGTGTCTGTACACTGAATCATTAAACCTTGAGTCACGTGTACAATAGACTTTACACCTCCAGTATTGAACCCACGACTTTTCTGATCACTTTCGATACACAATTGATCTTTTTTAAATTAATAGACATTGATGTGAGCTACCGTGACATCAATTTTCAAGAAATAGAATACATTTTAAAGTTATTTCAACCTTTATATTCCAATACTTAAGTGTACCTTTTCCAAGTTTAGGTTCATATATCATACATCATACATCTTATCCACGTGGTGATAGATTAAGAATACAGAATTCCACTTCCCCTATTCATCCCATGGATGTCGTAAGAAGCGACTAAGGAAACAAACTCCGCAAGACAACATCACTGCAAAAAAAAGGAAACTTGAAACAAACCCGTCTGGTCAGTATGGTATAGTAGGCCAAAACCTTCTTTCAAAGGAGAGGCTTATAACCAGCAGCAGACTGGACTGGATCAATTAGATCCTTGTGTGAAAAATGGCTTGAAGGCGTACACGTACACTCGTAACTAAGGCATGTCGAGAGTAGTAGATACCCTTACAGAATATTTGTGTATGTAGTTCTTAGTTCCCCTTTTTGGTTGTTCGTAAAGATACTACGGAACATTTCTAGTGCGGCGGTTATTTTTTCAATGTGACAGAGATATTCTCAATATTTTAGAAATTTATATCAAACATGTCACGGCTTTTTTTCCTCCAGCAACCTTAATCCCCTTAGCAACCATCTTATAGAATACTCAAAAATAAACGCTACTAATTTCACACAATTAATCTGAACTGAGTCAGCTCATCTATTTCACAAGCCGCCCACTCGCAGTACGCAGGCTTAGTAACCTCGTTACTAATCAGTGCGAGTGACTCATGCCGTTTTGATGGTACCTTCCAAAGGTTCTACTTGATTGATTATAAGGAAAACGAAACTCAGTCTGATGAATTACAGAAAATTGGGACTGAAATAATCACTTTCAATATGATTGTGTTTTTAACTTACTGAATAATTGCCTGTGACCAGAAACCACAACAAATTATATTTTGTATGAGTGTGCAACAGATCTTAATTCAGTAGAAATCTACTTCACTGTATCTTTTACTTAAACCACTCTATATTTTTGTAACCTATATTTTTTTTATTTTTTTTTCTATAAAAAGAGCCTGCCAAAGTGGCTACTCTGCCTGATGGAAAGCATGAATAGAATCCAAGAGTTGTGGTCACCATACTCATTACAAATACAGACAATGCAGTATGGTGACCCACTCTATGGTGGCCTTGTGAGATGCTTTTTCATAGCCCGCTTGGGGACGTAAAAGGCATGAGAGTCATAGTGACAATGTAAGGCTCACATACTTACCACGACAACTACCACCCCCGCATCAGTGGGCCTCAGGTCTACACTCACCAACGAAACACGACAACACGGATGCTGGCGCTTTAGGTCGGTCCTCTGTGTGAGGGTAGTACTGCCCCGGTTGAGCCGGCCCGCTCGTGCTGAAATCAGCGTGGCTCTACTACCTTGTAAACCGTCACCTATGGAAACGTACAACTCAAGAGATACGAGTGCGTTGTCATTTTTTCAGGATATTCCCATGGAATCAAGTGGAGGAAGATTTGGACTGTTAACCTTACTCACTCAATGATAAGCAATAAAAAGACTATTTAACATATATTTTCTCATTAAATAAGTAAACAATATTTTTGTTTTGCTTTTTTTTTGTATAGTTTTATCCGTACTAATATTACAAATCTGAAGTGTTGATGTGTTTGGTTGATCGTGTTTATCTCAGAAACGACAGGTTTGATTTAAAAGAAAAAGTAGTTTTAGATGGCTCCGTTATCGATGCAGGCTATGTTTTATCACGTTACAAACATAAGGAGCGGAGTAACAAATAAAAAACGTCTGCAAAATGAAGAAAAAAAATTTTTTTTGAGAGGTTCATTACGTGCGTTGCATAAGTGATTACAGTTTCACAAAAATAATGTATTAAGGAATTGGTCCCCTTTGAAAGTTCTAAAAAAACTCAACAACAGCATATCTTTTAGGGCTCGCTCACTAAAATCAGTTTTATAGAAAATAAATTTGTTCACACTGTATAACATCACGCTACGGGTAGTAGGAGACGCAGCCGCGGTTGTGCGGGTCAGCCAGTTAATCATTCAATAATTAAGATCCGTAAATCTAAAAAACTATATGCACCAAACACAAAATTGGAGATAAACCATAGACCACACATGATTCCACGTGTTCATACGATTGACATTATTTTCATAACTCTTTCTACAAGTTCGAAACTTAAATAATTAGGTGTCAATATTGCTTCTATCTATAAATGGATGTGATGGTTAGCACTTCACCTACACAACATAAACTGGACTATTTTATTTGTTGACTTTTACAATTTGAGGGACGACGTTTGTGGAGCGTTTTTCATTTCGATTTCAAGAATAAAGGTCGTTACTCATATGGGACTAAGAGTTAAGTAACTACTACATATTGTTTTTATGTTTTTATGCTTATACTTTTCGGTAACCTGAATTTCTTTCAAGATAATAAGTAAATAGACTACTTCTCGTATTGTATAAAAGGGACTATACTTTTATACAATACAAGCCACCTTTTATACACAACAGGGCAGACAGGATAGTACAGGAAAAATTATAATAATAAAAATATATTCTAAATAAACTAAAATATATCAAATTGTTGAAAACCAGTTCCGACGAATGGTAACAGGTCGACAAAGGAACAGAAGTTATCCTCAGAAAAAAGCTACGCTAATTTGTGCCATGGTTGCCACGTCTTAGTTATCTTTTGGTGCGGGCAAATTCAGGATCTCTCTAGCTTACTGCTAAGAAATAAAATACCGCATGTTTCTTTTATTGGTAACCCCGAATAACGGTTATTATATGCACCAATACTGTTAAAAATTTAACTTAATTAGGAAGTCTAACAATTCGGTATTTAGGTGTTGTTACAACCTGCAATTGAAGACTAAATGTAGGTAGGTGCGCAAACAGAGTTTCCATCAGATTACTTACGCGGTAGTAGAGCCACACTGATTTCAGCAGGAACGGGTCGGCTCTACCGGGGTAGTATCATCCTCTAACAGAAGACCAATCTAAAGTGACAGCACCTGTGCTGTCGTCTTTCGTGATATTTTTTTTTTTATACCACGACGGTGGCAAACAAGCATACGGCTCACCTGATGGTAAGCGGTTATCGCAGCCTATGGACACCCGCGGCACCAGGGGCATCACGTGCACGTTGCCGACCCTTCAAAAACCTATTTACCCCTTCTTGAAGAACCCCATACTGTAGTTCCCAGGGAAAGCCTCGGCAGTGAGCTCATTCCATAACGGGATTGCTCGCGAGAGAAAATTTTAAATTTTATTTTTAAAAAATAAGTATGAGAGCCTTACACTACTACGATGCCTGTCATGCCTTTTCTGTCGTCAAGCGGGGCGTGAAAAAACATCTTATTAGGCCACCATAGTGCGGGTCACCTTACTACATTGTCTCGTAAGTACGGTGACCACCACTCTCTGACTCTACTCATGCTTTCCATTTTTCCTACAGGCACTTGGGCAAGTTTTAACATGAAAAAATAACTACTACCTATGCAATTCAATACAAACTTTAGCTAACTAAAGAGTCACTAGTACACATCTCAATTCACACTTACGTACAATAATTTAGTTTTTTTTTTAATTTATACTATTCGAACAGAATCCCATAAAACTTAAATATAACAATAGTCACGTCACATGTATGATGCTATATCCAAATATAATTACATAAACAGTTTACATTACTAAAAATTTGTCTACGGCGTAACAATAGGTGAACGTTATTAAGGCGCGGGCGCAGTACGTGATCTTAAATAAAGTAAGCTCGAACATTCTTTATTCGTTATCTTGCTGTAATGACACCAAGTTTCTCGCAGGACTTTTCTTGTTTCTCTTGTTTGCTGCAGCGCTGCATAAATCAAATAAATAATTATTTATTAACAAATTCACATGAAAAATTTTGCGATAAAAATTATAATTGCATTGTTTGAATATGGTATGGTGTTATAAATTTGATTGAACTCAAATTTAATTATCTTAAGATGGTTTTTATCTAATTTTCATGTCATTTTTGTTTTTCGTTTTTCATTAAGACACGATAATGTGTAATAATGAAGCGTAACAGGGTATCATTAGTGCATAGGTATTAGATCCTTAATTTATTTATTTATTTATAGATATCTAATTTTTGTTTAATATGATGCATGACAAAAACTCACATTTCATCCGTATTGTCCTTTCATCTAACACTACATTATAAATGAAAGTGTTTAATGTACTTTAAATTACTTTTAAGATGTTAAACAGTTGGTATATATAGTAAAATATAATACTAAAAAAATATGCTCTGTGAAAGTTGCGGAACTAGATCGAAAGTTGCACGCAGTCATTGACTGAACTAAATCACATAAAGTCGATTTTATTTGAAATAATAGTGAGTTACAACCGGACAAGCGCCTCAAGCGACCCCAGTTATAAATGAGTGTGAATCTTTGACAAGAGTAATGTAATTGCTTGAAGGTGCAAATAAAAATGATTTATTTCGTCTAACATTGCCTGCAGTTAATCATTAATAATCATTACAATAAAAATAATTATGTATTTTTTTTTATGAATCTAAATTGTATATAAAATATTTAGTTGTAATATGCGCTTCAAAATGAACCGATTGAACTCAAAATTTGTACAGTTTTTATCTCTTATTTGCAACAACATAGTGCCACAGTAATACATTGTAACTAAAACACAACTGGCAAAATATAAATTGTTAACAACATCCGGCTCAAACGGGGCAGTACTATCCTCCCACAGAAGACCAACCTAAAGCGCCAGCATCCGTGCTGTCGTGTTTCGTTGGTGAGTGCGAGACCGGAGGCCCATTGATGCAGGTGATAACAATGTGAGGCTTACACTGCCACGATGACTGTTATGCCTTTTACGTTCCCAAGCGTAGCGTGAAAAAGCATCTCACTTGGCCGCCATAGTGTGGGTCACCACACTGCATTGTCTGCATTTGCAATGAGTATGGTGACCACGACTCTTGGATTCTATTCATGCTTTCCATCAGGTAGAGTAGAGTCACTTTGACAGGCTCTTTAAAAAAAAAAGGTTGTGAAAAAAACGATTTTACTATTCTTTAATCCTGATTCAAATACTGTAGTTTTTAATTCCTAATATATATTTTATAGACATTGACATTAACATTACATCTCATAAATGGCATATCTTCAATCTATCCAAATGTACTTCGGTACAAACTTTTACATTGCAATCAATTAGTAGATAATTGCACCTGTATGTGTTAATAGTAACTCTCAATGTATGATTTTAAGACATTAAGCAATCTAATTCAGTCTGAACCAGCCAAGATCCTCACGGTAACACACAGTAACAGCGCGTTATCTAGCTTGGTTACTCTTTGACCTCATCAGACGAAAAAAAAAAATAATTTGCGATTTTTTTAAAGAGTTACGTATGTCAGTCTGTAAAAGACGCAGTCTATCTTACAAGAAGATTGTGATAACGATAAACTCTTAACATTTTTTTTTCTTTTTAAGCACGTGTCTGACCATTGTATTGTGTATTCAAATAATTTAAATTCGAGATTTAAGAAAACAAAGACTAAAAGCTATGTTTATTTTTTTTTTTTTTTTTAATTTTCTTTACTATATTTATTTTTTTGTTCAATATTATTGTTACAGGTCCGTGACCTTTGACTACCAACCAAAGTAACAATTCTTTTTAAAGCTATTGCACTTTAAATACCACTTACTATGCCAACTCATCCATCGTAGAACGACACCAATATACAAGTACAATAAACCGCTTGTAAATCGCGAAGGTCCCACAAATTGTGGTCACAACATTGCGCGTGCGCCGCTTACTAACCGCAGGCCACCGCGCACGCGACGCGATATCGATATGAATTTAAATCGGATTAACGTTTAAACTTTTTTTGTTATGCAGTTGACTTTTGGTTTTGTGTTCACGAAATAGGTATATAAGTAATCAAAATGAATTTTTCAATGAATATAGTTTAAATATTATAATATAGTAATAACAGTAATAACAGGATATGTTGCACACGTGGCGGTCTCATCTCGTACTGACAAAATTTGTGAATACCCAACTGCCGAAAAATGTAATTATGAATATATAAATACATATACTTTATACAAATATTAATTTCGGTTTTAAAATCTCCCTATATACGAGTAAGATTGATGGCGTAATATATTCATCCAGAGAGTGGACAGTTTGTGAGTCATTTTCTTTTTTAAAACCTCTCAGATATTTTATCTAACGTTTTTTTGACTGCTTTGGCGGCGCAGTGGTAGCGTATGCGACTGCTATGCTGGAAGTCTCGGGTTCGATTTCTGAGTCGGTACAAATGTTTGTTTGCTCTGCAAATATTTGTTTCGTAGTTTGGTTGTTTTCTATGTATAATGTATTTGTATAAACAGCAAAAAAAGAGTATATATGTATTTATATCAATTGTCTGGTACTCATAGTACAAACTCTGTTTTGTTTGAGACTAGATGGTCTTGTGTGTCAGGTGTCCGAAATATTTATTTATTTATTATATCATTATCATATTTTATCAACACCCTTTTTTTTTTTAACGTGTGGAATCCCCCTCGGGCCGTCACCCCACCGGGGTTTACGGCGAGGTGGTGTGTCGGAATCGGACCGACTAAAACCACACGGTGTGCCACTCTGCGCCTGACATAGGAAGGATCCGGGAACAGCTGCTATTACGACATCCAGATCATTATATCAACACCCTGCGACAGCCTACTGCTAGACATAGGCCTCTTCTTAGAAAGGAGGTTTTGGCCTGCTACACGACGCTGGCCAGACGGGTTGGATTTCTATCACGTTTCCCTTCTCTTTGCACTGATATTGTCCCGCTCATTATTATCGCTTACTATCAAGCGTCCTTTTATTTATTTAAAAACTAATATGACAGTAATATCTTAACAAATTGACTTAAAATTACGTCTATATATTTCTTCCATTAAACTTTTACTTTCGAGACGGCACTTAATTTTAAGTAGTGCAAGGCGTTTATGATATAATGATTTACTGGCAATGCCGCGTAGGTGCGTAGACGCATCGAGATTATCAAGTTACAGATAATTTGGTGAAATAATAACTACGCCCGCGCCTGCGTAGTGTAAGCGTGTGGGATGCGCAAGTACAGTGCAGACCACAGATAATCTACATAATTTAAAAGAGTCGAAACCTAAAAAGTATAAACTGAAACATGAAATATTTCTAAATATACAGACTTTAATAGGTGTTTCTTGTTAAAAAACATTGAAGAAAAACAATGACTTTACCACTGATTTGTGCCATTTACAATGGTATTATACCATTGGCAATAAGCTGAGAGTTCTATCTGACATAAACTGATATTTCTAATTATTTATTCATATCTCTATGAGTATCTACACATTGGTTTCATCCGTTTCATACAATACATACCTTCTTTTTAACTGACTTCAAAAAGGGCTTCTATGTTTCACTGTACGCATTGCTTTTGGTTTTACATACAAATTGCCTACGTTTATGAGTAATACTTAGTTTTTATTGTTTTTTCATTTTTAGGTCAAAACAATTTAACTTCTTACATTTAAAAAGTTGAAAATCGAGTGAAAATGTGATTTCAAGATGATAAAAATTGAACTGAAATGAAAGGTACTGATTTTTATGGCCTGCATTGTATCATCCTACATACTCTAATAGTAATCATTAGAAATAAAAATATTACGAAACAGTACTTTATTAGTTTTGATGAGATATATTAAATATTTTGATATCACCATATTTATGGCTTTGATCAGAATTTCTTCTCGTCGATAACGAGTTATAATTAAGTGATATATGATATTTATGTGGAACGGCTTGGATTGTTGGGCTGATATCATTTTTGAAAGGTGTTTGAGAATAAACTGTTAGTCGGAGATGCGACTTTTGATGTTGACGAATTCTTTCAAAGATAAGTATTCTGAATTAGATAAGTACCCGAGATTTGTGATGGAATATTACAGAGATTGAAACGGAAATTATTAAGTATATTTAATTACATTGGGCTGATATATCATTTTTCTTTTGAAGTTTGTTATGTCGTATATTATCAGAACTTACTACCATTAAAATACTGTAATAATTTATAACAAAATATTTTTTTAAATGTAAAAAAATAATGTGATACTAAGTAGTTTTTATTAAAAAACTAAGCTTGTAATGTTTTTAGATACTAGGTTTCCATAGCAAGGCCGTACACTGAAATCTGTGTGATGAACTGGATCATTTACGCACAGTACAGTTATCATCAACAGCCTTTTACAGTCCACTATTGGACATAGGCCTCTTCTTTAGCAAGGAGGTTTTGGCTTATTATACCACGCTGGCCAGACGGGTTGGAATTCAAGTTTTCCTTCTCTTTGTAATGATGTTGTCTTGCATACTTGGTCCCTTAGTCTCCTTTTATGACACCCACGGGATGAATAGGGGTGGTAACACTATGTATTCTTAATCCGTTACTACACGGACAAAAGTTATATTGATTTTAACATATTGATGTGTTTTAATGACTCAAAGCAATAAACAAAATTAGTTAATGAATATGTAATAAATAAATCCGTATTTTTGTTTTATGAATTACAGTTTTGTTACCGCATCATTAAAAATTATAATTTCTTAAAATAAACTACCGAAGAAAATGTGCTACTTAAAAAACCTCACCATTGTAAATAGACGTCTGACGTACGCATTTGTGGCCCATAATAGGACAACCGAAAAAACAACAATCATATTGAGAACATACTTCGCTCGTCAGGCCTGCATACAATGCATAAAGACACATTAGTTTGTAATAGTACCCAGTTTATTTCTTAAAGAAGACTCTAAATTCCAACCTTAACACCTTGACTTAAGAACTACAAGAGTTTAAGCTAATCTGGTATAGAAAACACTGCTTATACCTTTACAAAGTTAGTAGCAGTTGCATAATATTACTTTGCGTCGAAGTTGTTTGAAGGTGTGAGTTTTTCGGCCGCAAGTGTATGACAGCTAATGGGCACTTTGGTGACTTTGCCAAGTGGAGACAATGAGCTAGTTACACATAAACAGTTTAGGCATGAGTGTAGAATGCTTGCTTGGATGAAGAGTGGAGAATACATCTATTTTAAGATTTCTGGAGGAGGTGGCATTAGTTCAGTTAGATTACCTACTTCTGGTATTGTTTTGGCAAAGATTTTATTATGATATATATGTAATTATATAAGCACGAGACCGGCTGTTGTGGAGTCCTATCTCCAGCAGTGGACGTTTTTTGACTGAGAAGAAGAAGAAGAAGAAGATATATGTAATTTAGATTTTCAAGCAACGTGACTCAAAATAAAAATAATATAAAATGTTGAAGAAATAAACTGTAGTTAGTTGTATTTTAGCATTTCAAAGGTGAGCACGTTTATTCCGTAATCATTTACACAACTATTATTTCTGTAATCCCTTCAGCTAACTCAAATACACATAGACTTGTATTTTTTTTCCTTATAGGCCTGAAGTTCATGCCCTACGTTGGGCGAGATGACTCTCAAAGTGAGATGAACTTAGAAAAACCTATTCACAAAATTTGGTAATGGTCTACGATAACAGTGTTGTACTGTAATTAGATTCACAACTGTACTATTGTAATTACTATTTATTTTCTAGGTAGTAGAGTCACGCTGATTTCAGCACGACGGGCCGGCTTGACCGGGGCTGTACTACCCTCCCACAGAAGACCAACCTAAAGCGCCAGCATCCGTGTTGTCTTGTTTTGTTGGTGAGTGCGAGACCGGAGTCCCACTGATGCAGGGGTGACGGTTATCGTGGTGACTGTGTAAGCCTTACACTGTCACAATGACAGTCATGCCTTTTACGTCCCCAAGTTGGGTGTGTGAAAAAGCATCTGCGTTGTCAGCATTTGCAATGATTATGGTGACCACAACTCTTAGATTCTATTCATGCTTGCCATCAGGCAGTGTAGAGTCACTTTGGCAGGCTTTTAAGATAAAAAAAAAATTAGATTCAACTGGACGACCATAAATGTTTACATACGTAGTGCAACTCTAACTTAAACCCATCAGGACATTAGTTCCAATTTTACTATTTTTCCCTTTACCATTTAAAATAATTAAATTAAATAGCCGTGAAAATTACCGCATCTACAGTAACGTACATCAGTTACCCTACTTACGTGCGCATAATAATTAGTTGAGTGCAACGGTAGTGTAGTGTTACCTTTATTTATACGAATACGTAGGCCGAGTTCACACTGAGGACATGAAGTTTTCACTCCAGCCTACTTAAATCTTGGTTCACTTGATTTAATGAAGGTTTGGGACAGTAATCAGCATAACACGGTACAACAGCTACGTGGTTATCTGGTTATATGGCACTCAAATAGACGGGTATATACACTGACTAAGGTTGATAGCGCTTTTTGTTTTTTAATTTGATCTGAACCTACCAAAGTCACTCTACTCTGTCTAATGGAAAGTATGAATAAAATCCAAGAGTAGTGGTCACCATACTTATTTTAAATGCAGATAATGCATAATGGTGGCACACACTATGGCTTAATACTATGTTATCACGGGCATATAGCAAGAGAATTTGATTTCTTTTGTGTTTTTATCACAGTCTGAACCCAGTTGAAGTTCGTCCAGTGTCCAAATTAGTGTCCGTTTCGGCTCACGGCATTGTCGACAACCGCTGGTGGGAGGGCGGATTATGTCTATTAAGTATACCTACATACATAATTAGCCTGCCTCGTAGGCCTAGCGGTTAAGGTGTGTGACTACTTATCGTGAGGTCTCGGGTTCGATCTCGGGGCCGGGTCAAAGAGTGTTATTGAGTTTTTTGGTTAGATAAATACCTAGTACCTATTATGAGTTTGGAAGGTAGGATATTAGCCCATGTACCTCTAAGAGCACTTAAACCCGTCAATCTGCACCTGATCTCTCTCTAGTCGTGTTGGATAACCATCCCCACCCATCAGATTGTGAAAATGAAGGAACAGAATTTGCACCCATGTTTGCGCACTCACTTGTGCACTATAGCATTGCTTGTGCTAGTTGGGTGGGTCATCATTATTACATATAATTACCATGTATTTATTATTTTCATTACCTTTTCCAAATTATTTAATCGGCATCTATGAATTAAATCAAAATTAATTACAATATTCACATTTGCATGTCACTCGCGTATCGTCTTCAAGAACCACCATACTCTATTGTAACTACACAATTTCTTTTAAAATTCCCAAGCATTTAAATATTAGGTGTGGCATTCTATATGTCAACAAAAGCCCGTTAAAGATGGTAATTTAATGTTATTGTCTCCCGTTAAATCATCATCATCAATGATACTTTACCATTCAAAAGAATATATATCAAATAAATAACAGTACCATGAATCAAACTGTCTACTATAAAAATATACACACGAGTTTGATGGTTTCTTGGGCTTTATTAAAGAAACGGGCGCGCCCTTTTCTCTATAAGGCCTACTTTTATTTCATCTCTCAGGCTAACAGTCAATGCGTGGGTTTGTGCCAAATACTTCTACTATAAATATCAATTAATATGTGATCTTACTAAGTGATTATCTTATCTCAAATGTTGGTAGTTTTTTTACCTCTAAAAGGTAAATAAGCAAACTGATCGCTTGTTAGTAAAACGAGTTATAAAGAACTGCCACAGAATGGGTCAGAGAAAAAATGATTCAATAAAGATGTGTAATAGTGGCGCTTTTTACATTTTTACATAGTTGTCTTTTAGAAAAAGAAACTTTAGTAACTGAAAAGCAAATCATTAAATGCATGCAAATGAAATATATTTAAAAAGTAAATTAATGAGTCTTAATAACCCATACTAATATTAGATAGCTAAAGAGTTTGTTTATTTGTTTGAACACGATAATCTCAGAAACTGTTACTTCTAATTAAAAAACTATTTTAATGTTGGGTAGTCCATTTCTCGTGGAAGGTTATAGGCCATTTAACATCAGGCTATGACTAATAGGAGCCAAGTATCAATGAAAAATATATAAACTATGCAGTTGCGAATAGATGTCGCCTCTATGGCAGTCCTCTACCGTCTTTATCATGGAAAGTGTTCTGACGAACTCTTCCAACTGATCCCATCATCTCCGTTCTTCTACAAGACAACTTGTGCTGGCCTTGGAAGTCATTGTTTCAGAATGGTAGACATACGCTCCCGAATGAAACGGTTCGCCTCTTCGTTCCTGTGCAAAACAGTTAAAGTCTGGCACTCATTACCAGCGCACGTGTTTCCCTCCCACTATGATCCCGGATCCTTTAAGCAGGGTGTGAAGAAGCGTCTCAGGCCGCCATAGCGTGGGTCGCCACACTGCATTGTCTTCATTCACAGTGAGTATGGTGACCATCGCTCTTGGATTCTATTCATGTTTTGCACCAGGCAGAATACAGTCACTTTGGTTGGCTTTTATAAGCAAAAAAAAAACCTTTGAGAGTGGCAGACAAAATCGTAGTGGTCAGACAGTCAATCATAAAACCAAAACGAGCTGTGCCAAATATCTCAGTCAACGATTATAAAAAGACGTTTTCAAACTTAGGAATGTTTAAGTTCAATAGATTAGATTTTGAAACTGTACATCGTGTATTTTTAATTAATTTCATGTACTTTTGAAATTAGATGCTCAATAATAATCCGTCAAAGGCTTTACGGAGACGGACGAGGCGCCACACGCTCGATAGTTTCCCGACTTCTAAGGCTACCTCGGGCCTTGTTTGGAATAGCAGCAGGCTTGTCTAGATTCCACATTATTACTTTTTTGTCTATTATGGTAGTTAATGTGAACTTTACACTGAATGGGACCGACACCTTTGATATTCGTCTTTGGCGGCCATTATTAAATGGTGTCAGACTTCTCACTACGATCTCTAAGCCATGAGAACAGCTACGATCAACATTAAATGGAGATTTTTATATGTTTCTTGGTTTGATGGAGTCTAAAAAATGTCTAGTTTTATCGTTAACAACTAGAACAATTCAATTATTTTTATTAAATGGATCACAATGTCATATTACAAAATAACTTAAACTCATGTGGTAGATTCTTTGACACTATTGCTCTGTAACACGGATATAACTTACATTATGTGATAAAACGGCAAGCCAGTCTAAGTATGTGTACAATGTATTGAAAAAAAAAAGTGAATTTTACAATTTTGAATTTATGCAGTCAAGAGTTTATTTTAATTATGTACAAATAATTATCTTATGATATTAAAATAAAAAATATTTATTATTCTTATTACATTAAACACCTTTTTTTTCTATTATTAGTGTCCTTTTCTTCACAAACATAGGATAACGCGAAGAATTACATTTTTAATTATTTTTTTTTATCTTATTTCGGCAAAGAAGTAAAAAGTTTTACATGCATACATGAGTACACAAACACGTCTTTTTTCTTTAAGGCAAGAGTTCATTTAATTTTTACAACAAAAATTTTTGACGCTACAATAAACTTCTAATTTGAAATCTAAACTAATCATAGGGTACTGCGAGACCGTAGCACCCGTTACCAAAACACCATAAATAAAAAATAAAAAAACACCCAACCCACAGCTCATAATCATACAATCACAGTTAATCCACACATTTAAAATGGCCACCAACACCTTGTATATATTGAAATACCAATATTATTTTGAACAAGAAAGATCATCGGCACTCGCCAAACGTGACGAGCATACACAATGACAACTTGTTTATTAAAAACTAGCTGTACACCCCCGACCCGCCTGTATTTTTCCATTATTTTATTCTTTATTATAATGGTTTTGTATGACACGTGCCACGAAATAATAATATGGATTAAAAAGAGTTTCGGTTCCTGGTATTCATAAATATGCAGTGCAGAGGTTTGGTTTAATTTAGTGGTGTTGGTTTTATTTTTAGAATTGGTTGGAATGGAACTATTATAGTAATAGCTTATGTTAAAGCTACAGTGATACATAACATTATGATTCCCGAACGAGATAGAACAAAATACCTAATAGTTTAAGATGAAATTCATCTAATATGGCGGCTGGAATTACTTGGTACTATAGTTACAGGTAGACGAGTTTTCCATCCAGAACTTATATTAAAATTTACGTATATTAATTTGTAGTCTTCATAGGAAAATTCTAAAATTGCGATTATAAATTTTTTATTTTTAAGTTTCTGTTGTTGTAAGATATTCTTCGTTTACCTAAAACACAGAAACTAGCAATAACTCATAAGTATAACATGAAATCCACACTAATATTATAAATTCATAAGTACCACTGTCTGTTAAGCTTTCACGCCTAAACCACTGTACAGATTTTATTGAAATTTAGCAAAGAGATACTATGGTTCTTAAGGAAGGATATGGCATACAGAAACTAGTAATTAATAAATTCTTTGCTCTAATTAGGACATGATTGTTTGTTAAACAAAAACACGAACCTTCCAAACTCTTCCATATATTTTAATAATTTAAGAGTACATGAGTACAAAAGCTTAACACAATCATTCAAGACATCAGCATAATGTTGTTAACTGAGCAAAATTGCATTGTCTTCTTTACTTGTGATATTTTTAAAACACTAAATTATACATCGGGAAAAGCCATCAGGTGCATTCTTGGCTTTCCCCATGTTAAGGTCAAGAGCTTTTGTTCAACAATATAGATTGTAAATACGAGTACATATATAATTATAACTAAATATTTACTGTCGCGCTTTGCTGTAGCTTATTGTAGTAGCAAAAAACAAATAAAAATTATATTTGAAACGTGCTGTATGTGATTTAAAAATTGGAGCTTAGTGTAGAGCTTTTTGAGTTATTTGAAGCGTACGCAAATCAAATTAATATTTTTATATACATAGATACATAATAATGATGATGACGATGATGATGATTATGATGATGTACTTCTAGCTGATTTTGACCACAGCGGCCAGCCTCAATGGAGGTCAGCCTCCTGCGCATGAGATATTATAATACACAAGTGCGTGCGCAAACACAAGTGTACCCTCTGTTAACTCACTCTCATAATCCAATGGGGCGGTTATCCAACACGACAGGTGAGATATCAGGCACAGGGCCTACGGCTTTAACAGCTAACGAGAATAAGGACCAACTTCCAAACTTTAGACTGTTTTTAAACATTTCAATAAGCAGAAAAACTCAATAACACTTTTGGCCCGACCCGGGAATCGAATCTGAGACCTTTTGATCGTCAGTGGTACACACTAACCACGAGACGAACGAGTTAATTATATTTATAAATAAATCCTTTTGTAATATATTTAGCAGCCTTTGGTCTTGAGGCATTTTTAATCACAGGAGGGACATACATATCCGGGTCTGTATAACTCTGTGATCTTTCGAGTTACTTTAGTCTCATTTCCTTTTGAAACTTGTAGTGTCACTTACCCTGGTTCCTAGTTCTACGCATTTCCTTTATCCCACTTTAATTTTTTCTTCTACTCTGATTGAAAGTTCTTCATGGTTCATTAAACCAGTACATAAAGGAGAGGTGTTATAAATTCGACCACTAGATCTATATGTATGCCGGATCCCCTTCAGAGAAGGACACCTGAGACCGGCCGCCGGGGTGGTTTTTAGTGGAAACACAATATACTCCTGGCTTCTGCGAGCCGAGGAGCCGGCGATCCGAAGAGATTTTTCACTCCGACAACAAAAAAAAAAGGTCCATCTGTATGATTATCTGTGGCATCATATCTTCTGAACATATGGACCAATTTGAATGTGATTTGTTATTTGCAAACAGGTTTTCTAGCAATTTTTCTTAGCCATATCATCTTGAAGATGAGATAAATTCCACTATATTAACATTTCAATAAAAGGACGTCTACTTATTTAAATAGTGGTTGTGGTGGGAAAATGGCTTGTGGAGGTTTATACAAGTAAAAGAAGCGAGTACCCACTTTAGATCCTTAGTTTGTCGAACTTCCATATCTTTAACAAATATTAATAGTATCTAATAAAATTTCTCTGTCTCGTCTTTACATATCAGATAAGTTTTAGTTATTTTTTGTAACTCATTGGTAACATTAAACTTAGGTAACTTTCACACAGCACACACAACTTTTATACACTAACTTTTTAAGGTAGTAGAGCCAGACTGATTTCAGCACGAACGGGCCGGCTCGACCGGGACAGTACTACCCTCCCACAGAAGATCAACCGAAACGCCAGCATTCATGCTGTCGTGTTTCGTTGGTGAGTGCGAGACTGGAGGCCCATTGATGCAGGGGTGACAGTCATCGTGATAACTATGTGAGGCTTACGCTGCCACGATGACTGTCATGGCTTTTACGTACCCAAGCGTGGCGTGAAAAAGCATCTCATTAGGCCACCATAGTATGGATCACTACACTGCATTGTCCACATTTGCAATGAGTATGGTGACCACAACTCTTTGGATTCTATTCATGCTTTCCATCAGGCAGAGTAGAGTCACTTTGGCAGGCTCTACGTACAAAAAAAAGCTAAATCCAAAAAGTTACAAGAAAAATAATCAAAGCTCAATAGCAATATTTTTAACCAGGTACTTTTTAATGACCATATTCTGCCAACACACATTTAATTTACCATAGATAATAATTTTAGATACTCATATTAGATAAACTGACATGTATTAAACACCATAAACGCAAATGACCATAAAATCTGACAGTAATTTCCTGTCATTTATATATTTCAAACTGTTTTCGGGAAACGACGCTTAGAGAACGTTGGATACATTTCAAATGTGGCCTGTTTGGAGCTAGTTTGAGCGTGAATCACGAGGGTTTATTCGCTTCTGTTGATAGGCAGATAGCGTAGTCTAGTGCTAAATCTTTTGCGACGCACAATGATGTCACACTACGGACAGAGCAGTTCTTTGAATTCATTTGCCGTACGTTCGTTCGGTGTAAGGCAAAGAATTACTACTGAGATGAGTATAACAGCCTTTAGCAATACACTGCTGGATGTAGACCTCTTTTAGTGAGGAGGTTTTGGCTTACTATACCACTCTGGCCAGACGGGTTGGTAAAGGGATTGTTTCTTCTCTTGGCAGTGATGTTGTCTTGCATAATTTGTTCCCTTAGTCGTCTTTAACTACACCCATGGCAAGAGTAATGGTGATGGCACTCTGAATTCTTAATACGTCGCCACACGGAGAAAATGCCACAGGATTGCGGATGGTAGAAATTTCAAAACACATCTAGTTTTAGCACTGGTATGTAATGTATAGCAATGTAATATTGTTGTAAACAAAATTATGAAATTATGTCGGGTAGAATGATTATCAAAATTCCTGATTTCATTATTGATACTAAGTTTGTGAGTGTTTTAAAGTAAGTTTATTTTTCAAGTTCAAATTGAATGTTCTTCTGGAGATGAGCTGATACGACCACTTTGCATAATTCCATTAAAGTAATAATATTGTAAAATTTGAGTGACTTTCGTGCTCAGTTGTGGTGTTAAAATCAACTTGATTCAATTTAAACAAACATAATACTAAATAAAATCAAATGAAAAGTAAGCTAAATACGTGAATTTGTGGACATATATTTAAATAAATCCGCTTCGCTTATAAACTTGTACTATAAAATATAGGAACACACACTGACAACAAATCAATCGGGCACGCGCTAACGTTTTGACATGTATACGCGCAAACGTACAGAATGTCGATCGAAGCCGTGAGGCACTAAAAATATTCATTATATCACTAACTAGCAACTTTATTTTTTCTTTATATTCTTCAAAATAGTAGCTGGGTATCAAATAATATTGGAGGCAATGTAACGACCTTAGACCTTAGCACCTTAGACATCTCGCTCATAGCTGACTAATTCCTAATTAGCAGGGCCTGTGCTATGGTAACCAGATTGCTGATAAACATACTTAAATATTTATAAATACATACATATTATTGATAAATTACACTCAGATACATAGCAAATAATGGTGCGCATCACAAAAATATTTATCCCGGTTGGGCATCGAACCCACGACCTCCAACTAGTTAGGGACACTAATCACCGGATCAACAGGCCCGTCAAAGTATAAAATATGTAATGCTGTTTAAAAGCAATTTCACCATACTGCGTTGTCAGCATTTGCAATGATTACCACAACTCTTGGATTTTATTCATGCTTGCCATCAGGCAGAGTAGTCACTTTGGTAGGCTCTTAAGATAGAAAAAAAAACAAAAAGGCATTCGATACTCGCATTGTTGTTGACGAGTTCAAGAGTGTCTGTGGCATTTTATGGTACTTTAGTATTTTATAATTGTTTTCAGTATGTTTGTCTGTGTTAGAATCAATTATACGATATAACACAGACGCGATGATGCTATTTACTTCTAGGAACGTACTAGCACTACTTTATTAGAAGCAAATAAGTGATTTGAAATATGTTTTAACATGTTTCATTTTAAATTTCTAAAACATTCTTGTATCTAACATAAATATATAAATTTTATACTTAGAAAAAAAATATTTACGAAGTTTGTGTTTTTCAAGCAACGTTTGCAATTTCGGACGGACGGACATACGAGTTATGAGCCAGATCTATTGTAATTACTGCAAAACATTTTATCTAAGTTTTTAGTCCAATTTAGCTTTTTGTAAGGAGAGTGGCATCTAGTATGAGGCTAGCCTATTTATTTTACATAACGTTGACCTATAACAAATTAGAAACGGGTCGTAAAAAGTGGCATAGAAAGGTCAGCACGAACGGGCCGACTCGACCAGTTCACTACTACTACTACCCTTCTGCAGAAGACCAACCTAAAGCGACAGCATCCGTGTTGTCGTGTTTCGGTGGTGAGTGTGAGACCGGAGGCCCATTGATGCAGGGGTGACAGTTATCGTGGTAACTGTGTAAGCCCTACACTGTCACGATGACTGTCATGCCTTTTACGTCACCAAGCGGGGCGTAAAAAAGCATCTCACGAGGCCGCCATAGTGTGAGTCGCCATACTGCACTGTCTGCATTTGCTGCATGAGTATGGTGACCACAACTCTTGGATTCTATTCATGCTTTCCATCAGGCAGAGAAGAGTCACTTTGGCAGGCTCTTGATACATAAAAAAAAGTTTAAAAAGTCATAAAGTTAAAACAAAGTGTTGATATTAGAAACTAATGATCTAATTCTTGGAATTATATCATCAATAATGAAGGAAGTGCTATAGTCCTATTTCTATTGCACAACATTTAAATTATATACTACGAAGCCAGGGCAGGTCGACAGGGTCAAAAGAGAGCACGGTTAAACTAGAACATTAAAAAACTAATCGTATTCATTTGAGTGTCGTCATCATAAGAGAAAATGAAAAGAGACAAGTGTGAATCGGACCTGCGCACTCTGAGTTCCTTACAAATTTGCTTACAGATATTTTTTTTGTACTTTATAAACCACTAAAGTAACTCTACACTGTCTGATGGAAAGCATAAATAGCATTCAAAAGTTGTGGGCAGAGTACGCATTGCGAACGCAGACAATGTAGAATGGTGACCCACACTTTGGTGACCTCGTAAAATGCTTTTCAACGGCCCCGCTCGTGAATCTAAAAGGCATGACAATCATCGTCTCAGTGTAAGGCTCGTACGCTTACCCGATAACTGTCACCCCCTTAATTCAGGGCTCCGATCTCGTACTCAATTACGATGCGGATGCTGTTATTTTAGGTTGGTCTTCTGTGAGAGGGTAGTACTGCCCCGGTCTAGCTAGCCCGTTCCTGCTGAAATCAGCGTGGCTTTACTACGTAAGTAATAGAATTTGTCTTGAAAATAATTTTTACTGAAAAGGAACCCTGAAAACTCAAACTTAAAACAAATAAAATCTTTTTATGTTTATGTAGGTATAAAAACTTCAGATCTTTCAAATTTTTAATTTTAAATAAGATTTTGCGTTTATTTTCATGAAACTATTAAGTTTTATGATTTTCTTTAACTTATCATTCGGGAATTATATTTACTTGTGGTATTAAAATTAGTTAATACATGTATAAGACACAAATCGTTGTATTTTATATTGCATTCATTTAGATATCAGTTCAGTGTAATACTTGAGGTCTTACGAGATCGCCTCAAACGTGTTTGACAGTGAAACGGAACCCAAAAGCAAATGAAACAGCTATAAAAATCTTGCAAATCATTGACAAAAATTTAATCTGTTGTTATCGGTAATAATCGTTGGGTGAGCATATTCGATCGCGACTGTTGCGCGACTGCGACCGCGACCACGACCGTGGGAATGTGTTGGTGAGCACGTGCATTTATCTCGCGCGATCTCATCTGATACGAGAGTTATCTGGCGCGATCTGCGCACGAGTCGGTGCCGTATACAGTGCATATGATTTTGGCGAAGCTGGGAATTTTTTTGTCGTAAGCAACTAAAGCAAATAATTTCTGGAAGAACTTGACTGCAAGAATGGTGCGGTTGTTTAATGATGACCTCCCGGCTGTGTCGCTCGGTTGTAGGTTGAACACCCACATCAGACAACACTTTTTGAGATTTACCAATTGTTGCTCTAAGTCCCAGTGTTCTACATATTGGTTTCATTAACGTTTATAAAGTCCTTAACGACACAAGATAATATTCATAACAAGACAGTAGACGCAACAAGACAATCAATGTTTATATTACGTAATATTAATATAATAACACACTGAAGGGCGGTGTTTTGGAACCTGTGGGACATTTTCTCGTCGCAAACACTGCAGTATCTCAATATGAAAGTTTTTCACCAGTGTGTATTGTCAGTGATGACCTATGATACAGAGATATGGGCCCTATAAGAAATTAAAGTCACCCAAAGAGCAATGTAGCAGTCAATACTTAGAGTTTCTCTGCGTGATCGAATCAGCGGAGATCCATAAACCAACCAAAATCAACGATATTGCCCGGGGAATTACCAGACCTAAGTGGCAGTAGGTGGGACACCTTGATCTCTGACAAGAAGGCTGGTGGCGCCAAAAAGTTCTGGAGTGGTAACCACGTACTGGAAGACAGAGCGTGGGTACGACCTGGTGAAGGTAGTGAGACACCGTCGCATTTAAGCGGCACAGGTCCAACAGTGGACGTCTTTGGGATGAGACGATAATGATGACGTACTACGGTGACTTCTACGGTGACCCCAAATTGACTACTTTATATGTTATTCCCATTTATATAACCTATCATATATTATTATCAACCGTTTACAAAAGTAATCGTATCCCTATCAAATTCCATAAGATATTCTACGTCCACAATGGATTTTTAATCGTAGTCACCCTAGTCAGGGGCGAGTATTGCCGACGCTAGCGCCCTCACCGCGGTGTTTAATCGTGATTTTAGATTTTAAATGGACATGTAGAGATTCATTGGTTCAAAGCTAGGTGTCGATTTTTGGTCTTTACTGATTTCTTTATCTTTAAATGGATGATAAATTAACGAAAGAATTTAGGTTATAAACACTTAATGATGTTAGTTCCGCTTTGAACACTTTTGTCAACTGCTATACCATTTATGATGATTTGTTAGTCATATAAGTAATTTTACTAACAAATTAGTGACTTGTACAATTATATATATCGCAAAAATGAGATAAACACGCCAATGTAAGGTTGTTTTTGTCTTTTAACTTACTGATGAATTCTTTAACAGATCATTCACAAATTTATCGTAACTTCTTTGAGAGTACTAAAATTTTCTGTACCCGTATCTGCCTCGGTGGTGCAGCGGTAGTGAATACAAGCGCTGTGAGGTCTCAAGTTCGATTCCCGGGTCGGACCAAATGTGTGTATAATCTGCAAACATTTGTTACGAATTTTGGGTGTTATCTATGTATAATATGTATGTATTTACAAAAAGAGGATATAAGTATTCTAACAGTGAGTCTAGTTATCATAGCAGAAGCTCTGCTTAGTTTGAAACTAGATGACGTTGTGTGTCAAATGTCCGAAATATTTATTATAACTACTCGTGTGAAAAGTATTATAATGATCAATTAAGTGATGAAGGTATGATGACTAACAAATCAACAAATGAACTTACCTTCGCATTTATAATATAAGTAGATATCGATATTGGCGGATAGCCGTTACACTGGATTGGGAGAGAGAGAGAACAGAGAATGCATCTCTGTTTGCGCTTGTACACTATAAAATCTCATACGTATTTGGTCGGTCTCCATTGAGACTGGCTGCTGGGATATCATCATCATTCACCATCATCACGATCATCATCTTCATCATCATCATCATCATCATCATCATCATCATCAGTTAATATTGTATTACGGAATTATATTAAATAATTGTACTAGTTTTAGAGCCAAGAAACTTTTTCAAAATACTTCTTATTGAACGTTAACAATAATTACAAATTATTGCTATGCCACATAAAATAACTAATTTAAAATACAGTTTAAATAATAATATGTGCGTATTCATTTAATTATAAAAGGCAAAAAAATTAATTCAAGATCATACGCAATATAATGATCGAAAAAAAAGATACTTTTTTGACCTTAAATAAAGCGCAATACACACAGCGTTATAACATATCCGTACATACAAATACACATACACATAAAACTAAAATAAAACAATGACACTAATTATTCGACTAAGGGAGAGCAAATCGAATCGATACTTGAATCGATATCACAGAATCAATAAAATCATCTTTAAGGATGAAAGGATAGTCGTTGATCATTGGCACATTTAAAAGATTATTGTCGGTGTGTTTGATGTCGGTGTCGGCACTTCTTTGATGTTATAATAATGAGACCAAATTAAGTCAAAGCCACTAAAAGTGTGACGAATTGAGATATCAAAGTGTTTCATCGACTTGTTGACGGCGCTGCTGTCAGGTGATACAGAGTGTTCTATATTAAAATGGAAACATTATGACAAAGATAATCCATGATCCCATGTAATCACTGATAAAAGTAAAGGGAGAATCAGGTACACTTAAATACCATCAAGGAAAACCCCTATTTTATAGTCTAAGTATGGCGATTTCATATAAATGTTTTGTTTTGTGTGGAATCCTTTGCTGATTGTCACCTTACAAAGGTTCACAGTGTGCCATAAACAAGCAAGTTTATGACCAGTAATTCATGAATATCTTAAAAAAGTAGTTCTTAACAACCCCTCAGTGAGTTTCCTAACTATTAGGTAAAGATTATCTGTAAAAAAATAGACAGCATTAAATCTGCATATAATGACTATAGTCTATTGTTAGGAGAAGAGTGACGTTTCTTGTGGCAGTAGAGGGGAGTCGAGTGGGAGGAGCCTATTGTCAATATAAGAGCTTGCGAGTTCAGTCTGGACACATTAGATTGTACACGGCATGCATACGTCCCATAATGACGTACGGTAGCGTAGTATTCGCACACGTTAGGCCACACAGGATCCATAGGCTTCAAACACTACAGAATAGTTTCATGCGCAAAGCTACGGGAGCACCGTGGTATGTACGCAACGTCGATCTCCACATCGACCTCAGATTGCCGAACATCAAGCAATTCATAAAACAGTGCTCCCTTAGCTACTTTGACTCTGCTCCGACTCACCCCAACCCTCTAGTGGTTGCGGCCGTAAACTACACACCAAGTAAAATTTCAAAAATCGTCGACCCAAACACGCGTTAGGGGAGCTAGACGACGACATTACACGCGCTCAACGCAGAGCGAACACACTAAGTACGAACCGTCCGCGTTTTCGTCCTCGTCGGCGGGGGCGGAACACGCGCCGCGTAAACCGTCAACAAAACATGGGAGTAGGCCGCCCCAGCGTTTCAGCAACACCCCAAGCCGAGGTTCGTACCCCGCAGGGGGTGCCCTTGGGCAATGTTGCTTAACAAATGGCCGGTTGAGAGCCCTCAGCGCTCACCGTAACTTAATCCGGGTAAAGTTGTAGAGGCCATCTGAGGCCAACAGCTAAAATCATCACAAAAAAAGTCTGGACACACTTCGCGTTGAGGCCACTTGGCAAGGGGAACCTCTGCTCGTTGAAATAGTCAACCTGTCTTTTTGTTACATGAATTTCGCGTGTACTTAAATTATAATTGCGATTGTTTAGATATTAGATATTTCATTAGAGTTTGGTTAAGTTTGATTTAGTAAATAAGCTAGGTGTATTTTGTATTTTTTTTTGTTTATTTCCACTTCTGGTTTCCTAAAATCAGAAGTGGGATACACCACACGTGTCTAGACCCGCTCTGACCATTACAAAATCGGCAGTTTAGCACTTTAATTTGATACTTTTTGTGGGTAGATATAAATAGTTACGTAGGTTTTATAGCAAGCGGTTTGCATTGTTATGCTGTGTACGTAAGTGAATAAGATTAAGTACGTTTGTATATCGGTAATTCCCGGTGAGTTCATTCCAATTTACTTACTATCCCGAGAGTGAAGCATCTTGTCTACATATCTCACGTAAAGCGGCGAATATGCATAACAGTAATCGTAAAAGCCGTTCTAGAAGTCGCGAATCGCGCCACTACCGACACGATTCTCGCGCAAAGGGATCTGAATCTCACACAAGTCGCCGTGTCGAACGTCGTGGCCGACGTCGTGATTCGCAAGCGAGTAATCCGTCACGGGGACATACCCCACCTGGCAATTCATTAACCCAACAAATGCAACAGATATTAGATAGGTTGACAACGCTTGAGGAACGGCAGCGTGCGTTGCCGCAAGCCCCCTACGAGCTGACCGCTGTCGCCGTACCTCATGCAACGCCACCTCCGTCACAACCACCGCTGCCCGAGCGGCGCGAGCGGCTGGCGGAGGCGACCAGAGAAGGTGCGGGCCATCGCGCTCGGCGGCTCCGCCTTCGCTCGAGCGCTCCATGAGTGGGGTCACGGAGCATGATGCGAACGTAACTGACCGATTGATTGACGCCATACGTTCCATCAACACTACGGTGAGGTCCAACCAAGCGTATTTTATTTCTAATTTTGATCCTAGTGTCAACGATATAGATACCTGGTGTGAGGAGGTAGATCGCGCCAAGGTTTCGAACGGCTGGAGCGATAATGAATGTCTGTCTCGTATTGGTAACTGTCTCAAAGGGGACGCTAGGACATGGATTAATGAGTGGGTAACTGGTGACCGCAGTTGGAGCAATTTTAAACGGGAATTTAAGCCATTGTGCCCTAGGAAGCCAGATGTTGCAAATATTTTGTACGAAGTAATGAGTACGAATTCAGATAGGTATCCGACGTATGCAGATTACGCCCGTCGGTCGCTACTTAGGTTGCGTATAGTTAGGGGCTTGAGTGACGAACTGATCTCTGCAATCGTAATTCGCGGTATTACAGACACACAAATTCGCGCTTCTGCTACAAATGCAAAGTTAATGCCAAATCAGTTAGTAGAATTCCTTTCGATTTACGTCAAACCGAACCTGCCTAATTCTAAAAGACCCAATACCTCGAATAACGATCGATCTTCGAAACCCAGTTACGGTACGAGTTCACGTAAGCATAGATTTGATGACGGGGCATGCTTTACGTGTGGTAAGCGTGGCCATAAGTCCTCTGATTGTTATAAACGGTCTAAGCCCATTTTCAGCGATAGTAAGAGTGTCGACAATGGTCATAAGAGTAACCCTGCCCCTAGTTCTAGTACAACAAAACCCGAGCCATGCAACTTCTGTAAAAAACCCGGTCACAGGATCGAAAATTGTTTTGCTAAAAAGAAAGTAGAATCTGGTAACGCTAGTAATGTGAACTTCTGTCACGAAAATGTAGGTAGTAAGTCCAATGATATAATTGTTGCAGTCATACAGGGCATACCCGTTGATGTGCTCATCGATAGCGGCTCAAGTATATCGCTAGTTT
This sequence comes from Hypercompe scribonia, assembly GCA_949316085.1. NCBI lineage: Eukaryota > Metazoa > Arthropoda > Insecta > Lepidoptera > Erebidae > Hypercompe > Hypercompe scribonia. Next base: position 1,728,282 of record OX438983.1, read on the forward strand.
CCTCCACTTTGCTAAAACATTTTAGATGCGCACGCAAACCTGCTTTTAGAGTTTTAAGAGGTATAGGTAGTCAAGAGGTAGAGTCTACTTTCTTCGTTACTTTGCCAATAGAGTTCAACGGAATTACTTTGGAAGTCGACTTGCATGCGGTCTCCTCGGAATTTGTAACCACTCCAATTATAGTCGGTACAGATGTATTGAATCGTGAAGGAGTAACATACGTTCGTACTCGCGATCAGCAACGTCTGACCTATAAACAGGGGCGTACCGATAACGTCATGTGTGCTTCATCTACCGAAGATATCCCTATTAAAACGTCTTTGACCGGTTGTGACCTAGATAGATTACTTGACTTGATCAACGAATTTTCGAAATTTCTCATTTCGGGAACCGCTGCTACTACAGTTAATACTGGCAGCATGTCGATCAAACTGAATAGTACAACACCTGTTAATTACAGGCCGTACAGACTTTCGTTGCCGGAAATTTTGAAAGTTCGTAAGATCATCCAAGAGCTCCTCGATAAGAATATAATTCAGGAATCTGAGTCTGAATATGCGAGTCCGATACTCCTTGTGAAAAAGAAAGACGGATCGGACCGCATGTGCGTTGATTACCGCAAATTAAATGAGATTACCGCCAAAGATCGTTTCCCTTTGCCATTGATCGACGATCAAATCGACCGGTTAGGGAAGCATAAGTTCTTCACTAGCCTTGACATGGCCACAGGATTTCATCAGATTCCAGTGGAAAAGGAGTCAGTACCGCTCACGGGATTCGTTACGCCAGAGGGCCATTACGAATATTTAAAGATGCCTTATGGTTTAGCGAACGCCCCCATTATTTATCAGCGTATAATGTCAAAGACTCTTCGACGCCAATTGGAGTCTGGTAAAATCCTGGTGTACATTGACGATGTACTTATACTTAGTAATACCATAGACGAAGGCCTTACTTACTTACGCGACATACTTCAAACGCTTACTGAAGCTGGCTTCTCTATCAATTTAAAGAAATGTTCATTCCTATCAACGGAAATTGAGTATTTAGGCCGCACCATTAGCCAAGGTCAGGTACGACCAAGCGAACTTAAGATTAAAGCCTTAGTAGAAGCCCCTATTCCTAAAACGGTCAAGCAAGTGCGTCAATTCTTGGGTTTGGCTAGTTATTTCCGTCGTTATATCCCTAGCTTCGCTGCTAGGAGCGCTCCAATTACCAGACTTACTAAAAAGGGTGCATTATTTGTGTGGGGAAGTGAACAGGAAGAAGCACGGCAAGAGATGATCGCACATTTAACTAGTGAGCCTGTACTAGCAATATACGACCCGAGCTTGCCCATCGAAGTCCACACAGACGCAAGCTCAATTGGGTACGGTGCGGTGCTCTTTCAGGTTCACGTCAATGGACACAAGCGAGCAGTCGAATATTTTAGTAAGCGAACGCAGGGCGCTGAACCTCGATATCTTTCTTATGAGCTTGAGACTCTGGCGGTGGTCAAGGCGCTGCAGCACTGCAGACACTATCTGGTCGGCGTTCATTTTAAAGTGGTAACTGACTGTAACGCTCTGAAATCCACCCAGCAGAAGAAAGACTTACTCCCACGCGTTGCCAGATGGTGGATGTACCTGCAGGATTTTGACTTTACCTTGGAGTACCGTAAGGGAACTTCAATGTCGCATGCGGACTATTTGAGCCGGAACCCCGTTAACGTTTGCGAAGTTTGTAAACAGCAGAACTGGGCTCGAATAGCACAGGCTGCGGACGAGGAGACCCAACAACTCATCCAAAAACTGACAGATGGCTAGACTCAAACCGTTATGTACATAAAAACGACCTACTCTTTTACAAGTACTCTCCAGTCGGAGAGGAACCTAGATTTTTATGTTATGTTCCCAAAGGCCACAGGCTCAGTCTGCTCAGGATATTTCATGATGAACATGATCACCTTGGTGTTGATAAGACTTTAGGGCTCATTAGGAAACATTTTAGGTTCCCTTCTTTAAAATCTTTTGTTCAAAAGTACGTAGATCATTGTCTAATTTGTTTAACGCATAAAAAGGTCCCAAGGGCTCCGCAACAACCAATACACTCGTGGGAAAAGCCTTGTGCCCCTTTTGAAATAATTCATGTAGATGCATTAGGCCCTCTGCCCCAATCAAATGGTTATCGATACGTTCTAATTGTAATAGATGCCTTTTCCAAATTTTGTCTATTGTACCCTATGTTTGGACAAGAAGCTACAGAATTAAAACGACTCATTACAAATGTTATTTCTTTATTTGGTACACCGAAAATGTTAGTCGCAGACCGGGGTAGGATGTTTCAGAGCTCAGACTTTACAAAGTTTGTCTCTGACCTAGGCATCGACTTGCATCTCATCACACCAGAGATGCACCATTCAAACGGGCAAGTGGAACGTTACTGCCGAACACTTTTGAATATGATCCGCATTCAGTGTAATCACCGCCAGGATGAATGGGCAGATATGATGTAGCGGTCACAGCTAATCCTCAATATAACTAAGCAGAAGACCACCCAGCGGTCGCCACTAAATTTACTCGTAGGCATTGAAGCAGCGACGCCTCTCATAAGGCACCTGGTACGTGACGCGGCCCTGGACAGCTCTCATCCTAATCGTGAAGCGCTGAGGGAGATGCACAGACAACGGGCTTCGGAGCGTTTGGCTAGAAACCAACAGCAGCAGGACACGACTGTGAATGCTGGCCGAGAGAACCCTCAAGCATTTGAAATCAACTCACTTGTTTTTGTAATTAAGCAGGCGCAATCGACTGGCAAGCTCGACTCCGGCATGCGTGGGCCTTATCGCGTGGTCAAAGCGCTTCCCCATGACCGATATGAGCTACAACTGTTGTCGGGCTCCTACGGTAAATCTACACAAGCAGCGGCTCAGTTTATGAAGCCGTGGCGCGGGGAGTGGACTCCGGAGACATGCGCTGCTTACTTTGAGGGTGAGTACGCCCGCTTGGTATGATAAGCTAACGTCGTGCCTATGTCATACAAGTGTGGATTAAACGTGATATGCTAACGTTGTGCCTATGTCACATATTGAATAGTGCATGTTCATGATAAGCTAACGTCGTGCCTATGTCATGTGTCCGTTTTTAACGATGGGAAATAAGCTAACGTAGTGCCTATGTTTCGTGATAACAGAGATAGCTAACGTAGTGCTTCCTCTCTGGTGTTTGCTTGAACTATGCTAACGTAGTGCCTATGGTTCGTGATAACAGAGATAGCTAACGCAGTGCTTCCTCTCTGGTGTTTGCTTGAACTATGCTAACGTAGTGCCTATGGTTCGTGATAACAGAGATAGCTAACGTAGTGCTTCCTCTCTGGTGTTTGCTTGAACTATGCTAACGTAGTGCCTATGGTTCGTGATAACAGAGATAGCTAACGTAGTGCTTCCTCTCTGGTGTTTGCTTGAACTATGCTAACGTAGTGCCTATGGTTCATTCTAAATGATTTAACAGCGTGAAAACGGTAAAGACTTATTTTCATTGTTTTGTAACTGGAATGTAATTTGTTTATGCAGATAGCAATGATGAGATTACAGAGTCCACGTTTGAGCGAGCTGCCACGCACGATGTGCAGCCTAGAGACGAGGGGGCGACCGAGCCCATACCGAGCACTTCTGGAGCGGCTGAGCCGCAAGTCTGAGATGAGGAGGACGAGGACGCCCTCCAGTCAGGAGAGGCCGTGTTAGGAGAAGAGTGACGTTTCTTGTGGCAGTAGAGGGGAGTCGAGTGGGAGGAGCCTATTGTCAATATAAGAGCTTGCGAGTTCAGTCTGGACACATTTCGCGTTGAGGCCACTTGGCAAGGGGAACCTCTGCTCGTTGAAATAGTCAACCTGTCTTTTTGTTACATGAATTTCGCGTGTACTTAAATTATAATTGTGATTGTTTAGATATTAGATATTTCATTAGAGTTTGGTTAAGTTTGATTTAGTAAATAAGCTAGGTGTATTTTGTATTTTTTTTTGTTTATTTCCACTTCTGGTTTCCTAAAACTATATTATTAAATTAACAAAAAATCTAAATTTTTCTTTTAATTGTTTCTCATTCCATTATATCCAATACTTCTAGTTTACTAAGATTGCTAAATTAACCCTTTAGGATTTTCCTATAATGTATTTTTTATAGTTTGTTGGCATTTTTGTGAAACAATATTTTTGTTCCACAAAATACTAACCTATTTAAATTGTCATACAAAAAGAACCTAGTTATATTAATATTTTTTTAATTTTCTCTACAATAAACAACACGCTGTATATGTGTACAGTGTACATCCACCGACACTTGATAATGTCGAGGTCGCAAAGCGTTATTTGCTATTCTCTAATGTCATTTTTAAATTCAATGATTTACTGAAAGGCCTGCCAATTTACTGACAGACAAAATAATTGCTAAAAAATATCTATTTGTTACATGTTACGATATGTTACAAGTGGGTACATACGTTAAACATTTATGAAATATTGTGCAATCAACCGATACAAACGTCTAAAAAATCCATTCAATTTGTTGACCTCAAAAACTACTGAGACGATTTTGTTGAAACTTTAGAGTTATATACATGAGTCATTCACTTAGGGTGGGAAGGGAGTATATTGAACGTACGAGTATAATACTGTGACTAATAGAGGCTAAGTAGACCGGAATCTAAGGTGAATAAACCAAGAAATAGAACTAATATTTGATCACATAGAAGGAAGGAAGTTGAATGCCATATTCTTGGTAGGTATGTATCACACTATTTTTATGAATCTCGCAGTTAATTGATGTCAATTTAGTTCTTATGTGTTTTCTCCTATGATTCATTAAACGCTAGCGTTAATTTTATATCTTCCAAGAAGAATGGTTTCGATGAATGTTATATTTTGTTGGTGTTTTTTTGTTTGAATGATATAAAAAAAAAATCTTGAAAGCTGCTGCCAGAGACATTTTTATTACGGGCTTCTAGTAAGTGAAATCACTAGAGCTTAGTGGATACATAATTATGACTCTCAATAACTTTTTTTCTATATTAAGAGCCTGCCAAAGTGACTCTACTCTACCTGATTGAAAGCATAAATAGAATCCAAAAATTGTGGGCATCATACTCATTGCAAATGCAGACTATGCAGAATGGTGACCTACACTATGGTGGCCTAGTGAGATGCCTTTTCACACCCCGCTTGGGGACGTTAAAGGCATGACAGTCATCGTGGCAGTGTAAGGTTCACACAGTTACCACGATAACTCTCAGCACTGCATCAATGGTCCTCCGGTCTCGCACTCACCGATGACTTTGGCATGTGATTTTTTAATTTTCTCTCTATCCTCTAACGCAAAAAGGTGTAATACCTATTAAAGTTTAACGTCCTTAGCGATTCGAATTCGGATCGATAGAATAAACTTTTTTTTTAAATTGAAGCAATTGGTGTAACATTCAAGTGATCCAGTTGAACGTCGATCCCTATGCTGTGAGGACATCGACCACTTTGTAGAGGTTCCTGGCTTACACATTGACAATTTATTATTGAAATAACAATGTTATTATCAGTGGCCTATATCCAATAAAAAGTAAAAAAGCATCTGACTAGGCCGCCATAGCGTGGGTCGCCATACTGCACTGTCTTCATTCGCAGTGAGTACGGCGACCACCGCTCTTGGATTCTATTCATGCTTTCCGTCAGGCACAATAGAGTCACTTTGGTAGGTTTTTATATAAAAAAAGAGAAAACATAATTATACGAAGTTTAGTGTCAAGTCACATTTACGGTTAAGTCAGTTAGGCGACTGCACGGATTGTGTAGTTGTTTAAGCAGTCGTTATGCCGCTCTCTCTCTCTCTCTAGTGGCCTAAGTGTTGTGGGTTCAAACTCCATATAGGTATATATATAAATTTGAGTGTTCTTTGTGTCTGTTTCACGTATGTTTGTTAAGTTCTCCGCGACACAGGATATTAAAGACAAACTCACATCCGAATTCAAAGCGAATGACAGGTGACGCAGGCGGGAATCATAGGTTGCCAAGTGTTGCTAGGATAGGAAAAAAAATACCTTACCCGTAGTACCTTACTCATTTTATTTTATTAACAATCAATATTTTATTTGACGTTTCATAGTGTTTGGAAATATTTTCATAAGTTGTTTTATTTTTTGCCCTTAAATCAGTTTACCTGCTACATTTGAAAATTTATTCACGTAACAACACTAACGATTGATACGTCGGGAAATCAAAATAAATGAAAACAGTTTTTAATATACGAGGTGTGTTCAAAAAGTAAGGTGACTTTTCAAATTTGGCGGGCAACGTACTTTCGATTATCGATTTTTTTTATTTTGTTATGTTGGTACACTCTTCCCGAACATCTGTACCAAGTTTCAAGTGTATAGCATTTTTTGTTTGGTTGGGAGAGGCGTAAAGGTTATAAGTGTTTTTCGTGCTCGGCGATTTCTTGCTATCGAAAAATATGGATCAAAGGATTTGCATCAAATTTTGTGTAAAAAATAAAATAAAGTGCTCCGAAACACTTAAAATGTTGACAGTGGCATACGGTGAAACTGTTCTGAGTAAAAAAAATGTTTACAAGTGGTACAAACTCTTCCAAGATGGCCGGGAAGATGCCAATGACGAGCCTCGCTCTGGACGCCCAAGCACGTCAACAACTGATGAAAACGTTCAAGCAGTGAAGAAAATTGTTCTGGAAAATCGTCGAATCACTATCAGAGAAGTTGCTGAGGATGTTGGTATATCGCTTGACTCGTGCCATGAAATTTTTTCTAACGTTTTAGGCATGAGACGTGTGTCAGCGAAGTTTGTTCCGAAATTGCTAAATTTTGACCAAAAGAACCGTCGCATGAGCATCGCTCAAGAACTGTTGAATGACGTCAGCGACGACCCAGATTTACTCAAAAGGGTCATAACTGGTGACGAATCATGGGTATATGGTTATGATATCGAAACCAAAGTCCAATCGTCCCAATGGAAGAGCCCAGATGAGCCAAGACCGAAAAAAGCACGCCAAGTTCGATCAAATGTCAAAGTTTTGCTCACTGTTTTCTTCGATTACCACGGCGTGGTGCATCAGGAGTTCTTACCATATGGACTTACGGTCAATAAACAGTATTATCTTGAAGTTATGCGCCGTTTGCGAGAAGCAATACGAAGAAAACGTCCGGAATTGTGGAAAAACAATTCATGGCTTTTGCATCACGATAATGCCCCTGCTCACTCATCTTTGCTGGTGAGAGATTTTTTGGCCAAAAACAACACCACAATCATGCCTCAGCCACCATATTCACCGGATTTGGCCCCATGTGACTTTTTCTTGTTCCCAAAACTAAAGAGACCTATGAAAGGACGGAGATTTGCAACGATTGAAGAGATAAAGACTGCATCGCTGGAAGAGCTCAAGGCTATACCGAAAAGTGCTTATGAGAAGTGCTTTGACGATTGGAAAAACCGCTGGCATAAGTGTATTGTATCTGAGGGGGATTACTTTGAAGGGGACAACATAAATATTGATAAATAAATAAATATTTTTTCTTAAAAATACAAAGTCACCTTACTTTTTGAACACACCTCGTATGTTGTTTTGATAGTATAGGATCGTGATCTTAACTTCCGATAACCACCTCTTATACATATTATTAATAACTCGGCTGTCGACGCCAAGATTATTCAGTGTGTCAGTAGATCAAAGTATTGGACCTCTCATTGACTTCATTTAGAGTTAGAAGCATTTTAAATGTTATATATTTATCCCATGCTACATCTTCCGTCCTGTCCGTGTGGTAACGGATTAAAAATACACAGTGTTACTACCCCTATTCATCCCGTGGGTGTCGTGAAAGGTGACTAAGGGACCAAGTATACAAGACATCATTACAAGGAGAAGGAAAACTTGAAACAAACTCTATTCCAACCCGTCTGGCCAGCGTGGAATAGTAGGCCAAAACCTCCTTGCTTAGGAGTGGCCTATGTCCAGCAGTGGACTGTAAAAGGCTATTGATGACATCTTCCTTCAAATATGTGGACTATCACGCTCAAAAGTTTTAAATCGTTCTGCTGTAACTGATATCACTGATGACACTGTTCACCCAACACATTACTAATGAGTATCGATAGCCCACCAAAAACTTTGACTTTTGTCACAGAATACACTTTGTCACATTAAAAGAAGAAACTATGTTTATTCACAGTTTAACCCATTCAACAAATCAAATAAAGAAATACCTTCGTAGTTTGGCCATACAACGCTAATGAGCTGCGACTAGATAATGAGTCTTGTACTTGTGCTTACGGAAGCAGCATTGGTCAATTACTTACCGTCTTGCGTGCACCAACTATGAACCTCTCCTTACGATACGGTGATTTGTGAGGTGCCAACATTTAATTGCTTTACAGTGATTTATACACTAATTAATATATACGGATGAATACGACAATATTGATCTAATAGTGATGAAAGATTAAATTGCTGTGCCTATTTTGAGGTTGGTTCAAAATCTGTGTAAATAGATAGTGTAAGAGCTAAAGCATCAAACTTATGTTTTTTTTTCAATATTAACAGCCTACCAAAACGACTTTACTCTGTTTGATGGCAAGCATGAATACAATCCAAGAGTTGTGGTCACCATACTCATTACATATGCAGACAATGCACACTATGGTGGCCTAGTGAGATGCTTTTTCACGCCCCGCTTGGGGACATAAAAGGCATGACAGTCGTCGTGGCAGTGTAAGGTTCACACAGTTATCACGATAACTTTCACCCCTGTATCATTGGGCCTCCGGTCTCGCACTCATCAACGAACACGACAGCACGGATGCTGGCGCTTTAGGTTGGTCCTCTGTGGGGGGGTAGTACTACCCCGGTCGAGCTGGCCCGTTCGTGCTGAAATCAGCGTGGCTCTACTACCTGAAATCAAACTTATGATTAATTGGTTGACAAAAAAAGTCACCCCGATGGTTAGCTTCAGGTGCGCTAATTAAATGAAAGCCAAAGAAAAAAAGGAAGAAAGAAAGAAAGAAAGTTTTTCGTTGCTTTTTAACGAGCAAGTGAGGTTCCTAAAAATTGGAACTACCTGGCAAGGGGGAGAGACTCAGAAGCCGATGACACACTCACTGTAGTTACTTAGTACCATGTGATACACCTGTTTATTTGCCTAGATCATAAAAAAAACTGAGTGAACGAGATGTGTATAATCTGAAATTTAATATAATTTACGCAGTGTAATCAAAAACAAATATCGCTAATAACGCGTTAATGTACCCTATCAATGATATTTTTGAAATAATTAACAAATTAAAAACTTCTGTACGTAATAATAAATGCATTCGTCACAATACCCACTACCTCTGCCTAACCGTCGTCGATAAGCAGCTTGATGATAATTATCTACGTCCACCAGCCGTCGATGTATCGTCGTGAACTTTGCCACAGATCCTTGTCACTGGATCGTAATTTATTGGCTTGGCTTGACGGCATTATGTTTGTTTCACTTACAATGTCAACACACTTGTGTTTTAGAAACTTAGAAATAAATAAACTTCGGCGAAAGAGAAGATTATTGTGAAAAAGTCTAATATTTATTCATACTAATATGAAGTATCAAAGATTTAGAACAAAACGCTACAGAATAAAACGATGTATAAAATAAAAACAAGTTATATATGGCAACACTTTAAAATACATCTGATAACTTTCGGCAATTTCTTTGTATTTTAATTCATACATCAAAGAACTAAACTAAGTATACAATAAAAACAAGTTATACATGGCAATATTTAAAAAACATGGTGCATAATATATGATGCATAGTGACTTTCGGATATTTTTTTTTACCCACCAACAATTGTTTACACCGAACAATTACGGCAAGTGTATCCATACAACTGAGGACTTCATGCAATATTTATTCACTAGCAACATCATAACACAACAAATCCCATATGGGACAAAACTTTGTGTGATCCATAAATTGTTGTTTTGAGGTTGGGTGTTCTTTGTGTTCGTTTCTTGTGTTTGTAAAATCCTCCGCGAGATAGGATTTATTCTTGGTGCGAACGTTGCCATTGAAAAAAAAGACAAAAAAAAGAAATTCTAATAAAAAATATTTATATTTCAATATATCTTAAATCTTAGTACCCACAAGTCTCTCTTGAAATATATATGTAGTGAGAGAAGTGAATATAAATTCCATTGAATCCACGTGTTTGGTTGCTGATAATATCAGAAAACACTCTGATTAATGTCCTGTCTTATTAAGTTTTATTAAAGTTTTTTCCTTTCAATCTGTTACTTTAGTGGGTTTTATTTTGTATCAGCTTCTTATTGATCTAACCTAAAAAATATATGTCACTAAAACCTAGGAAGATTTTAAAATAGGTAGTTAATTAAGTCAGATAAGCGCTTAGGCTAAAACAAGTGTTGCAGTAACGCTTACTATGGACATGTCACTGTCACTCAAATATAAATCACAGCCCTTTGATTATGAAATTTTTATTATTATTATTCTCTTTATTTCACTTTTATATACATATTAATTATATTTTTAAATACATACAAAAGGAATAAAAAAATACATATTTAAAATGTAAAAAATAGTAGACCACTGACATCGGGTACAGGGACCAAGACACCGGTGGTTAGGGCTCCAAAGACAGGAACCTCCTAACTATACGGGCCGTGTCAAGGAGGACTGTCTTCTTATTAGACTCTTTTTTTTTTTTGTTTTTTTAACGTGTGGAAACCCCCTCGGGCCGTCACCCCACCGGGGTTTACGGCGGGGTGGTGTGTCGGAATCGGACCGACTAAAACCACACGGTGTGCCACTGCGTTTGACATAGGAGGGATCCGGGAACAGCTGCTATTACGTCATCCAGATCCCTCCTAGCGCCTGCCCGCTGCCACGGGCATCTTCTACGGGTAATCTCTCCATTTAGGCGAAGTACGTTCTTATCAGACCCTTGATCCAACCTTCCAACGTGAGCCTCTTAAGGTGTTGGTCGAGGCTCTTGGCTATCAATCCGTGAACAGATATGATATATAAAACAGTAAAAGAGACAAGTGTGGGTCTGACTTACGCACTCTGAGTTCCTTACAAACTTGCTGGAAAGTGTAAGCTCTGTGTGTACTCTGTGCTCTATGTGTGTACTTACTATTATTTCTTTTTCCTTTCGTTTTTTTTTGTTTTTTTTACTGTTGTTATTAAAGTGAAACATAGTCTGTGTGTGTAACTACGAAAACGAGCTCTTTGACTTCTGTAATGCAAGTTTTTACTTAGTTTGGAAGTTATCTATTATCTACTACGTTATTTTTGCTGTACCAATAATACCTTTTTTTTTAAAGTGGTGGAATTAAATCTCTAAGATTCTCATAATTCATTTATCAATTCAGGTTAGACATTTTTGAAAATTTGAAAATCTTTTCACCTTATTTTTTTGATATCACGGTTGGTATCACAAAAAAAAAAAAAAAAAAAATGAAGAAAAACTTGTGAGAAACAATACATGTGATCATTTCTTTCAACACATTTCCCAAATGGTAATATATACCTTACATGTCAAACAAATGATCCCTGTGAAGATCAAAGCGGTCATCCGTGACGTCAAACGTTCACCCGCAATAGAAAAACGTCTTAATTGAACTGTTATTTAGCCACAGTTAACACTTACAGTACAGCCCTGAGATGTGACCTTATTTTAAATAAAATATTTTACTGTAAGGTATATTAAATCCTGTCTTCTTGACTGCCTCTGTTACGACTAAATATTAATAATGAACTTACTGTATGTAGTTGATTTAGAATTATAAATGAATGATTATTTTGATATTCATATTTGAAATCTTAATTAGCAATTATGAAACAAAATAGTTAGAAATTTGATGATAATTCAACAAGTTATTGAAAAAAAAATCTTCATCTCAGGTAGATTTTTTTGACAAGTTTGTTTTTGAAGACATCAGTTAAACTTGTCAATAGAATACAAACATAAAAAAATATCGAAACACCTATTTTTTCACTGCCTGTTGATTATTGTTGTTTTGATTTATATAATATTGTAGTTGATTATATATAGAGTTGATATCAAGTGTGTATCATATGTGGTTACATTAACGGAAGAACCTAAAGAGTAAACGCGTTAACTGTACGCGCGCGCGCAACCTAGTCTAATAATGATCAATGATCTCAGCCTCCGGTCAGAAAAATGCTAAATATTCCATACATCACTTGTACTTTGAATATTGACAGGCGTTTGGTTTTTGGATCCATAGGACTATGATTGTTTTAGAATAGACTGATAAAATATATAAACCCGACATATTACATAAATTTTTAAAGAATAGCAGTCTTCTCTTTTATTTCTTTCATAAAATATAAAAATAATAAAAATAATCTAATTAAAATTAATTAATTAATCACCAATTGCTTTAATAATTAGCAACAGAGAGAGTGTGCTTTAAAATTGCCGCCCAGTGTCATTAATTGTGCCCATTTCAAGTAGAGCTGTTTGTTCTGTGTTAGAATCAATTTAATTGAATGTTTATTTAACATACATCAACATTTATTAATCCTTAAATATGTTTGATAACAGTTTATTTTTTTTGCAGCACTGTGTCTGCCTTATTTAAAATTAGACGGTGTGTCACACAAATTATTTTTATTACTATTTTCTAGTGTTGGCAATTCTAAAACTTTATAAACTCAACACTGAAACGTAAAGAATCGTTTGGCGATGTTATATAAAACCATTTGATTACTATTTGTAACGTGTATATTAATCCAATTGAACGGTGTGATGGTTTGATTGACGGGCCGTGTAACGAGTCTATTTTGTTCAGGTCCAATGCGACCGCCGCAATGGGAGTTCTTATTCTATAGATTTGGTAATTACGAAATGGATAGGTTTAGGTAGTACCTAATATAATGTCGGGTATTGATGAAAATGCTAAGATAACACTAAAATTATAAGTAAATATTAAAAAAAAGTAAGTATTGTTTTGCAATTTTATTAAATATGACAATTTTAATATCCTTTTCTACATTTTTTATACTTTCTTTGTCGTATCATGAGATTAGTCAACTATACAGGAGATATTATAGTGCACAGTTGGTGCACAAAACGCAGGTACACTGCACTCTTTGTTCTCTCATTCTCATAAACCGATGGGTCGCCTTTGAACAAAATCTCAATTTCCTTTCACATACTTTACATGTTTATTTGGACTGTGATATAAATTATTATTGTTTTTTACTTAAATTTCTTACTGCCATATTATTTTTGCTAGTCATCAACAGTGCGACAATCCACTGTTGGACATAGGCCTCTCCTTAGCAAGGAGGTTTTGGCCTACTATACCACGCTGGCCAGACGGGTTGGAATAGGGTTTGTTTCAAGTTTTCCTTCTCTTTGTAATGATGTTGTCTTGCATACTTTGTTCCCTTACTCGCCTCTTACGACATCCACGCTATGAATAGGGGTGGTAACACTATGTATTCTTAATTCATTACCACACGGATGCTAGTAAATAATTAAAATATTATATATAATTTTATATTTATTAAAATTAGGACCACATCAATTAAACACTCCTTTATTGACATAAAATAGTTAAACTATCTTGACTCACCCCTACATTAAGCTACAAAAGAGACACTTCAACGTTTAGAACACATAACCAGAATATACCTTCCTTAATCACTGTGTGGTGATGGATTAAGCATACAGAGTGTCACTTCCTCTATTCCTCCCAGAGGTTTCGTAAAAAAATATGCTACACAACATCACTGCAAAGAGAAGGAAATCTTGAAACACTTCCTATCAACCTATCTGGCCAGCATGGTATAGTAGGCTAAATCCTCCTTGCTAAGGAGAGACCTATATCTAGCAGTGAACTGTTACAGGCTATTATGAGACCGGAGGTCCATTGATGCGGGGGTGACAGTTATCGTGGTAACTGTGTAAGCCCTACACTGTCACGATGACTGTCATGCCTTTTACGTCCCCAAGCGGGGTGTGAAAAAGCATCTCACAAGGCCGCCATAGTGTGAGTCACCATACTGCATTGTCTGCATTTGTAATGAGTATGGTGACCACAATTCTTGGATTCTATTCATGCTTTCCATCAGGCAGAATAGAGTCACTTTAGCAGGCTCTTAATACAGAAAAAAAAGGCTGTTACGGGATTTAGGAGTCTCAAACAGGCATAAACAGTAACAAAATACAACACCTCTTTAGTTGCCATAATCTGTAGCCGATTGACAATAGGCTTTTGATTCCTGACCTCAATACCTTGGATGTTGTTGATAATAGCCAGCTTAAAGAATACATGGCTGCAGGTTCTCACGTCTGGCGATGGCGAGTTATTGTGTGAGACCTACGTTGATTAAATTGTACAACTTGACATATGTTGGACGGGATATTCTTCAGTTTTATAGCAATTTATTAAATTATGCTTAGGATGTATATTACCGACGACTTGAAGAAGGTGGCTGGCAGCGGATAGATACGAATTGCCCAAGGCCGGGATGTGGTGTTCCCTGGGTATTTTAAAATTTAGGGGAGGTCGTCGTGCACCAATTTAAATTATGTTATATTAATTTGCACGAAATGTTTGAGGAAAATCTGATCTAGTACCTACAATATTTTTTTAAAGGCAACGCCTGCATTAGTAATATAAGTAGACAAATTCCCCCGCAAAAGAAGACGTTTGCGGAATTTCTGCACTTAGTCGGTATTTTGATTTGATTTTAGTTTCGATTGTGATTTTGACATGAAATGGACATAAAGAACATCCAAACTCAGAACAACAATTTATGGATCACACAAAGTATTTTTCCACGTGGGGTTTGAATTTACAACACTCAGTGCAACAGAAAGCGGTATGGTAACCGATTAAATCACTTTACCTTCCGTGCATTGTTTAGAGTATTTGACGCAGCGACTGATCAATTCAAGCAAAAATCTATAACTTCAATTTTTTTTAATGTAACCATTCTTCTGCAAGTTTTTTTTTAATTCCATTGACATCATATTCTCACGTTTCAACCCCTTTTTGCAAAACTTAATTTGACGTCAAAAATTAGATGTTTCATCAGAAAGAGCGCATTGATAAAAAAATGCCGCATCATGTACCCACATTCAGCAGCAAACCTTCCCAAAAGTGTCACTATTAAGAAAACAAACAAAAACAAGTTATAAACACTATGCTCAGTAATTATTACCGTAACAAAAACTAACAAAAGACTACAAAAACTCGAGGTTGGTGTCAAAACAAAAGTTCTGGGAACCGCAGACACGTATTGTCTCGGTGGATTGGTGATTCCTTGACATATCCTACATACAGGATGCTGTATATTTTTCTAGGTAAATAAAAATTTTACGTTAACTACTACTGATTTCATTTTAATTGTTGAGTAATAAAATTTGTGAGTACTAATCCCATATAGTTAAGTTGCTACTAAAGTTAAGAAAATAAAAAAATGTAATTTATAAAATCAAATGGCAAATGTTCCAAGGACTTTGGGTTTTCCGGACAGCTTTCTGCCATTGTCAAGGCACCAAAATTACTATTTTTACACTTGAAAAATCTGCAATTTTTACAATGTCAAACATTTTGACATCGCAACCATCGGTTCGATTCGTCCGATAGGACACTAAGACTTTAAAAAAAGAGCGTCCCCCAAAGCCTGACAATGTCCCCGTGACACTAGACTTTTAGGAGTCCTTGGGCTTGTTTAGATACAAGCCATCAGATAACCTGCTTGCTTGCACATTAATATAAATAAATATTTCATTATTTAATAATTTTCAGAAGAATTTTTGCAACACTCTCTATCTCATTTCCTGTCTAACCTCAAATTTCGAATGCTAAAGATCTAGTGAGCGCCCTGCTGTTTGTCAGAAGAAACTCATAATGTGTCATAAATGTTCTGTTAAACGTCAAAAATGAGGTTTTGGATAATCACTGAGGCGTCCCATGAGACTATGTAATACAAACTCTTATTTTAAACAATATGCATTCAATTTTCACCTTTAAGTCAAGGGATATAAGGCTTTCTCAAAAAAAAATTAAGTATTATGAGCCGTATACTTTTCTGTCAAGGTTAAAATTGACTTGTAGGTTTTTGAACGAATTAGCTTCTGAATAAAATCTATTACGATATTGGCATTTTAATTTTTTATTAGATTTCTTTTACGGTACTTTAAAATGTATAAAGTCTAATTTCCGAATGTAGGTAGTTGTAAGTTAGAATACTATACAATACCCGTGGGTGGACAAGCTCGACACCGCTAAGGAGCTGTAACAAGTCTTAAGCCTAATAAAATGTCGCTCCTTGATCTCTTGTTGGCCTGATGTACTTAAGTCTAATATAATCCGTCGTGTTGTTATTGTCAGTTGTAAGTGATATTTGAATAAATATAGTTGAAGATTTTGTTACAATACACAAAGGGTTTATGGGCTAACAGAAAACGTTCTCAGAACCCAACGATCTGTGTGGTTTCAGTCGATTCGATTCAGATATACCTTCTCACCAACAATTCATAGTGGGAAATGGTCTGAGAGCAATGAGTCTGATATCGGATTCACTTCGACAATATTGCCTTATTTAATAAAGAAAAAAATTGATAAGATGTTTGAGTTTTTGGATCACAATCTCAATGCCATAAGCAATAAATGGTAATTTAAAAAAAAATCATTATTGTTAAGACTATTTGATAATGTAATAGCATAAATCTATTACTATCATTTTGTAAATTGAAATGAGATAAATAGAAAGTATCTATTTATATAAAATTTAATTTATATTTCAATAGGATGAAACTCAACATAGTATAGTTCTGAGTTTATTTGTGTAACTAGTTTGCGGTGTGTCAACCGTACGGTAGAGACAAATTGTTTAACTGTTTTGTACTAACACATCATCTTGATACTTGATGTAAGTTATTATAATACGCACCAACTTCTGCTTTTTTGTAAATCATTTGTGATTATATTCAAATCAAGCGGAAAAACAAGCAAACAAGCAAAAATTATATTCAAAACTGATTTATGAGTAATTTTTAAAGCATGACTGTGTTTTTACAATAGCAAATGTTTTTGTCACAGAGATAGTGCTATTTAAGAAGAAAAAACCTTAAAAGAACAAGTGATAACCTACAAAGAAGTATTTAATGTTTTGATAAGCCTTTTAGTCCAGTTTTTAGTGATCCTGCCTGCTATATGTATGAAAGAAAAGGTGGAAATCAAACTTACGAGCTCTGTGTGACTTCCATCCCAATAATTGATTAACTTATACCCGTAACGTGTATAGTTTTTTTTTTTTTACAACCTACCAAAGTGACTCCATTCCAACTGATGGAAAACATGAATAGAATCTAAGAGCGGTGGTCGCCATACTCACTGCGAATGACGACAGTGTAATATGGCGACCCACGCTAGTTACTTATTTCGAAATAAATGAGTATGCTTGTGGTTATCAATGTCTGTCTAGTATTTGATATTATTATTAAATGATATTGTTATTGGACTAAAACTACCAAACAAGCTTATTTACAAAGTAACTAAGTACTGTTAACTTTTCAACGATCAAAACTATAAATCCTAACAGAAAACTAATCTCATTGCGGCTACATTAACGTTTACCGCGGAAGTGTAAAAATATAATCTATTTTAAACATTTGTCGTGGCACTCTCCTAACTTTATTATCTGCATAATGGCAGAGGCTTTGCGGCTTAGAACGGTTTAGCGGTTGAGCTAGTAGAAGCGAATTAGTTGTACAATGTTTTCTACTTAGCAAGTAGGTGCTTTAATCAACACGAATGCTTGTAAATAAGCATGTTTTGCTGATATATAAACTTTATAATCCCCGGTGATTGACTTCAATAAGTGGGAATGATTTCTCGTATACTTCAAACACCATAATAATGTGATCGCGTCAAGTTTGATATTAAAATCTTTATATAGGGTATGTTGGTTTATTGATGTAGACACAATTTTCAAGTGACCCCATAAAAAGAAGACTTCTGGTTGGCTATAGAATGTCGTCTCGTCTGGTAACCAGCCTTTCCGGTAACATGTTTTTAATCATATTGTTGAACCGTGTGTTACCATTGCAGCCAGCAAATTGCAGTAGTATCGGTCTCAAAAACTCCCGTAACATATTTGCGCGGGATGTTAGATTTAAATGTTAACGAATTCTTGGCCCACCCTAAAATATATATCTATTTAGAAGTAAGTAGGTAAAAAAGAACTTTATTGCGAAATTTTAAAATTTTGTTTTCGATGTATGTTCGGCTACAAAATCATCTCAATTTATACATTAATAATATAGTCAACAGCTTGCTAGTAAAACCTTGTCGTAGTTCTTTTTTTTTTGTTACAGGCACCCGTCATCACAGGGTGTTATGGCCTTTATTATTTCTACTTTCCCCTGATGTTGTAATTCAAGGACTTTATTAAGCTGTGTATGCAGTCTTAGAGTTATTGTTCACTTCTACTAATCGTGCTACATACAATATAAATTATTACCTATGCTGAAATGATACTGTACTCTGTATCCTAAATATATAGCTATGGACTGTAGTCGTAGTTCTGTTCCCTGACATCTCAATCAAAGCCACAATTTCATTATTACAATTAAGTTATCATAAACCATACCCGAATTCACATGCGGTGGTATACGCTAAAGATTTTATAGTTTCCTCTTTTTGAGCCAAGAGCACAACCAAATTAATTTGAACGCTCACCCACGATATATTTACACCTTTATAATCTTTACTTTTACCGATGTAGGAAGACGAGGTAGGTCAGGATATACCGGTTTTTAATATTTGTGCTAACTGAAGTAATATCGAGTTATATCAGGTATTAACTATAGTTAACACAATGATTTTCCCGTGTGAAGACGTCACGAAAGGGTTAATGTATTTTGAGGAATGTCATTGAAACGGTATTTCGGATTAGTATGTGTTCTCATAAATTTTGTTTTTGACTGTTATCTCAGCTATAGAACGTCTGCTGTTGGATATACCTATGCCTCTCGTAATGATTTCTAAGAAGACCGGTTGGAAGTAACCTATAGTCACCGTTGATCTGCAAAGGTTATGCTGTCTGCTTAATTAGAGGGCGACGTGTTTTCTAATTCATAGTTTCCACTTCTATAGACCTTATCAACTATCCATTCTAAGACATACGTATATTCTGTTTAATTTAGTTTATTAATAAAGCTTTGCATTTAAATAATTGCAAAGTCTACTCTAATGATAAGGAGTCTTGATGTATATTTGCTTATTATTACTGTATTTTCAAACCAATAGAGATTTTTATTCATCACATGATACACGAAAAAATAGGACCACATATATTAGGACCAAATAAATAAGATAGTATTTGGAATAAACGTTATCTTTTCGAAATCTTCAGGCAATCACAATATCGTGAACAAATAACTATTGGACTGTAATCTCCAATTAAGCAATTTCAACACAAAATACAGAGTATTCTGTTTATGACCACAGGGTATTCACCGTATTCGCCATACGTATATAGAAAGCAGTTGGTAAGCAAGGCAACTGTAATATTTTATTAGACAATCACATCAATAGTGCTTAAAGCCCCTCTATAACTTTAATTCACGATCCCCGTCCTATACGCCTGACGAAAATATGGCAAACTAACATTAATTATATTTGTTATTAGTGAAACGCTATACCTTTTATGACTATTCACGAGAATAACATTTGGACCTGTCCGTCAGCTAATAAGTGTTCTGACACTCATACGCCAATTAACAACAATGTTTTTATACAGACTGCACATAATGCGATGCAACCCAAAGGTCATTTTTTTTGCCATTCTATTTACACTGACATCATCCAATTACGAATTAAATTACTAACAAAGATGAGTATTAACCAAAGTCACATCTTTGTGTTCTCCAGCCAATCAATGGTAGTTGAATTTTATTGTAAATAAATTAGATATTTTTAGCGATAGATAAGTCATTCAATTTATAGGTGGCATTGTGAATAAAGTAGCCAATTCATGGACAAAACACAGTTTCACTTTAGGATTCTGTGGCAAAAGTGAAACACCAGAACCTCTACGAATTGGTGTTATTTAAAAAAAAATCTCATCTACACTTCCATCTTTCATAATTCAAATTATGTAAATTTAATATTGCGTATCTCAAGGTGCAAGTTATATTTAACAACGGGAAGATATGATACACTAAAGATTTGAACAAAGATTGACCAGTATGTACTGTTTTATGAACTAGATAATATCTTATTCAAACGAACTAAATTTGTATTTTTTTCCAGTATTCAATTGAAATTGACCGAACCGGTTTTGCCCAATGGAATTTTCAAAAATACGTCATGAAAATTTGGTTAAATTAGTTTTATTAGTATTTTAAAAGTTAGGTAACTTTTGATTAATTGATAGGGTGAAACTGGTCAATAATTAATCATATTTTATGTTTAGTGCAAATATTAAACTTTACAATTAAAATATGGTATAGGATACAGTGTGGAGGCGGCCTTTAGTCAATTTTGGTCGGGATCGAATACTGCCCTAATTGCAAAAAGGTTTCTTATAAAATAATGCAATTACTTTTTGTACGGACGTAGAAAAAAAAATATACGGACTCATGCAGCTTCGAAAAGGCAATGCTTTAAGACTGAATTATTTTAATAAAACCTTACTGTTTTGCGCAGTTTTTTATTTTTTTTTATTGTATTACTAAAATAATTGAACAAGGGGCTTATTTATATAGAAATATCTCATTTAAAAATATAAATAAAATGTTAGATTCTAGGACCTGTTTCTTAAAAAGAAACAATTGTTATAAGGTATCAAGAAGGTTTAAGAAACGAATAAACAATTTGAGCTCCAGTGCGATTAATATCTAAGTGATAACGTGCACAGAAGAATAACCCAACAACCTTGGCGATGATTGACCGACTGCCAGAACTGTTTGAACGTTTTTAAAAGTATTTGTAATAAAGTTTGTCTTAGTCGTCAAAAGCTTCATTTTTACAAGTACAGAAATCCAAGCACGTAATACTACATTGTTTTTCGGGGACCCTTTGAAATGGTAAAAACTTGACCTTCAAAATTAACGTTATGAAAATATTTTGAGATCTTGACGGCCATTTGAGCGTTTTATGTTTTAACATTTCGCAGGAGTATAGGAAGCTGCAGGGGACTTTATAAGGATATAGATTCTAGTAGGTTCAGAAAATTATTAGTTGTAGTTATCAATACATGAGTGAAATTAACTTAATCTAGAATACCTCTTTAAAAATTCACCCTCATCCGTAAATTCCGCTAGGATGCAAGGCTTGTAGTAGAAAATTTTCAAGTGCTAACCTCGACCGACTTGCGTAAACGTCGTTGTATATTGTCTACCTCAAGAAATGGACATCACTACTCTTATGACGTGTTAAATCGACCCTACTTATTGGAATAAAATGATCAATTTTAACCCCCCTGAAAATTTATAAAAATGTAATAAGAATAACCAAAAACGATTGCCAATTGGTTTGTCACAGAGGAATATTTATAAATAGCCGGAGTTAAAGTTCCCCCGGTGAAACAACTAATTAAGACAAAGTGAATACGATTTTATAACAATACGATTGTTAGAACAATTACTTGAATTTAGAATCATTTTTTTACATGAGTATTTAACACCATGACCGCCGAGCAAATCTTTCCTTTAGAGTCGAAAGTTGCACAAATTGTGATGCTATTTAAGCCAGATAAGTAGCCCGAAGAAGAACCCCAAAATCGTGTAGACCCATAAGTTTACTACTACCAATTCCATCCAAGGTGTATGAATCTTTACTGTTGCTACGAACCATATATAAACTCGAGGAAAAATAGTTGATTCCTGACATTCATTTCCGTAGTGATACACTCACTATCGATCAGATTCACAGACTAATGAAAATAATCATGGAATGACTAAATTTAGATGTTACTGTACTATTGCAATCCTAGACATATCTTAAGCGTTTGACCTTCGACATAAACGTTGACGCTTCGCACATAAAGGATTACCCTTTAAATTAAAAAACGCTCTACAAGATCACATGTACGGAATACTGAAATCATTTCTAGAGCAGTGTCATTTTATAGTGTAAAACGGTGAAACACTGTCTGTCTTTTGTCCTGCAAAGTAAGAGTTCCACTGGGTAGCGTTCCAGGTCCTAAACTCTACTTATTTCCCTCTGGAAACCATGCTGACGATATTGCCTTACTAGTTACATAGACTCAATAATAACTCTAAAAGTACTCTAAGAAAAATTAGATAACGTAGCTAACTGGCTCAAAAAGTAACGGATAAAAACAAATGAAACAAAAGCTGTCGATGTAACGTTTACTTTATAAAAAGGATCTTGTTCCCCAGTAACACTCAATAACGTTGAAGTTCCTCAAGCAGATCATGTAAAGTATTTTGGGTGGCATTTACACAAAAGACATATCTAGCAAAAACATATTTTCACAAAGAAGAAGCAACTAGGTATTCAAACACGAAAACTTTACTGGGTTATTGAATGGAAGTCTCAACTTTCTCTTGAAAATAAAATATTTTTGTTTAAGGTAATACTGAAGCTTATCTTGAAGTAAGTAATCTAATTGTCTTGGCCGGAACTCCCCCGTGGGATTTGGAGGCGGAAGTGCTCGCCGAAGTTTATCGGCGGACGGCTGACTTCCGGGCGGGTAACGGCATACGGCCCCCTCCCGAAGAGGTACGCGAGTGGCGTGAGGCCGCTCGTCGAGCTACAATGGCTCGTTGGTCGTCCTGGTTGGAGACTTCACATGCTGGCTTTGCCCTCGTGGAGGCTCTCCAGCCGGTCATCGCCGAGTGAGCAGGGCGGCAGCACGGGACCCTTTCCTTCCGACTGACGCAGGTCCTTTCCGGGCACGGTTGCTTCGGGAAGTATCTGCACTCGGTCGCCAGGAGGGAATTGAGTCCCGCCTGTCACCACTGCGACTGCAGTGAGGACTCGGCTCAGCACACGCTAGCGGTTTGTTCCGCCTGGGCGGCGCAGCGTGGGGTCCTCACTGCAGTTACTGGAGGAGATCTCTCGCTACCGGCCGTCATACGCTCCATGGCCGGTAGCGACAGTTGTTTTACCGCGGTCGCAACTTTCTGCGAAGACGTAATTTCGCGGAAGGAGGCGGCGGAGAAGGCCCGGGAGGACGATCTCCACTCGGACCCAATTCGCCGCCGGCGAGCCGGGCGGCGGAGGCGCGCATACCAGCGCCTGGTGGACGGGACGAGTTTTCCCCTCCATCCGCTATAGTGGCCAGCCCCAAGGAGGTGACGTGCGGGTGTGCCGTACGTCGCCTAAATAGAGAGTTTATCCGCAGATGGTGCCCGGTTTAGCGGGCAGACGCTAGGAGGGATCTGGATGTCGTAATAGCAGCGGTTCCCGGATCCCTTCTATGTTAGACGCAGAGTGGCACACCGTGTTGTTTTAGTCGGTCCGATTCCGACTCACCGCCTCGCCGTAAACCCCGGTGGGGTGACGGCCCGAGGGGGTTTCCACACGTAAAAAAAAAAGTAATCTAGTTGTGGGGCATTTCATTCTAGCATAGAAATCACACAAAGATTTCAAAGTAAAACTCTGCACGTGATAACCAACGCTCCTTCGTTCGTGCCCAACAAACTGTTTCCGTGTCTTACGAATACCCATGGAAATATAGGAAATCCTAAACCATACAAAGACCTATGAGAAACGCAATAAACAGCTTCTAAATACTCTAGCTCGGTTATTAATGGAAAACCACAACATAGCGCGACGTTTAAAGTGTAAAGTACTTCAAGATCTGATCCAATTTTAATAAAAATGATTGATTTAGCAATTAACAACCTATCCCCTGCGATAGTACCCCTGGAATGTAAGCGGAGCTACCTATCAAATTAGGCACCCAGCTAAATAATGGATGGGATTCTGGTGACTGACTAGTGGCGGTATAACCACATTACTGCAGGAATCACTAAATTTCAGTCAGCAGCGTCACCAGATCATCATGCCACTGTGGTTACCAACCCGCCTGCTAGGCATGGTGACTAGGGCGAATTTCCCCAAAATTAGTCACAACATCATACTCTACCTTGAGTTCCCGGTAGTCGCACTACTCCTGGCCATGGTACAAGCCACGATACCTTAATAGTACGACGATTATGTTTGGTGACGAATAATGGACGCACTCTGCAGTTGTATGAACACCTCACAGAAATTGAAGCGGAGGGAGAGCCGTACAAATTGAAATATCACACATCCTGACGACGAGGTTGAGGTTATGTGCGAAAATATGCAACTATGTCTCGTACCAAAATTTCATATTAATTCATGTTAATTGTCATGAGCGGTTTCAATACGCAAGCCAGATTAGAGGAATAAAGCGAAACCAGACTGGGACTGTTCGGTTATGAGAGCAGAAACACCTGGAGCAAATGTTGATAAACTTTATCGAGGCCCTGGGGCTCTATTTGATAAACAATTAATTTCATAAGATCCCAAATAGACTTGGTAAAGACGTGATAGTGTCGAAGACATGTAATGAGAGAAATTGCGACAAATGAACGAGATAGACTTCATCATCACAAACAAACACCAAAGATTCAGGAATGTCTCTGAGATCGTAGTAGTAAGTTTACAACCGGAATTATCGACTCGCAAGAAACACTGAATTTATTCGTTTGAACAGAAAGGGCATGCCTGATGAAGTCGACTCTTAGACTATTTCTGCACCAGGTTGAAGTTGGATGTGTTAGCTTCCAGCTGAAACTTCGACCCCGATTCACTATTTTGGAAACCGTGCATGACGTAAACGATGCCAATTACAGTTACGAGTAGGCACCCAGATGTTGCCAAACTATTTTTACATTTATCAGTCCCTCCGTATATCATCAACAGCCTTTTACAGTCCACTGCTGGACATAGGCTTCTCCTTAGCAAGGAGATTTTAGCCTACTATACCGCGCTGGCCAGACGGGTTGGAATAGGGTTTGTTTCAAGTTTTTCTTCTCTTTGTAATGATGTTGTCTTGTATACTTGGTCCCTAAGTCGTCTTTTACGACACCCACGGGAAAAATAGGGGTGGTAACACCATGTATTATTAATCCGTCACCACATGGACCTCCATATATGCAATTTACTACTTCTTACGTTTAGTTCTTTTAAAGTACTCCAAAGCTTCTCATCCAATCTCCAAAGTGGTTTTAAGTGCATGCGAGTAAAATTTAAAGTCTCTTGCAATTCTTTCATAGATATAGGGTGCCACATGAAATGAGTATTCCAAAGGAAAAATACAGCAAAACATTGTATACTAACGGGACTTTTCTTTACTGAAAGTTATTAAAAGATTCTATTAATTTGATTAGTCACAGTTGTATGGAAGTTTTATCGCGGCCATCAACAAGAATTAATTATAATTATCTTTTTAATGGCGTACCGAAGCAATTTTCTGTTTATTTAGATTAAACGAAGCTATAATTTTATAGGACATTAGATGAAAATATTACTCCACCGGGTCTTATGTATTTATTTAGGAACTTTCGATTTTGAAACTTATATACTTATCTAAAGGGTTTCTTTTACACTAAATCTGAAAATTTTAGGTAGTCATTGGAAGTCAAATCTCAACTGTACATTCAATGACAGATATGTTAGTATAAAATCTGTATTTTAACGCAAAATTGTAATTTTATGTCAAGTAATCAAAAAGATTAATATAATAGACGTAGATCGACCATAGTAACACCTATAGCATTATTGTAAATTCTATTACTACGGGAAAGGAAGGGTAAAGCTTCGGTAAAGTTAATATCACGGTCTGACAAGATACTTGTCAAACACAACTTCGATACCTCTCACCGAGTGAATAAAGTAATCCGAGCTTATTTGAGGAATAGCATTCAAAGGGTAATAATACAATTATAACGCTTTAATTGACGTATCCTTAGGTATTAGTACTTATTCACGATTGGGTACTCAATCAACCTATCGCCGTCCACTGCTGAACGAAGGTCTCCCCCAAGGAACTGCAACAATCCCGGTTTTGGGCAATTCGCGTCCATCCGCTGCCTGCCACCTTCTTGAATTCGTCTGTCCATCGCGCCACAGGGCGCCCTACACTACGTTTGCCCAATCGTGGTATCCACTCTAGTACACTTCGGCTCCAGCGACCATCGGTTCGTCTGGAAACATGGCCGGGTCACTTCCACTTCAACATACTGATTCTCCGTGCGATGTCAGTTACTGTACTTCTCTGCCGAATGACCTCGTTACGAATTTTGTCAGCCAGAGAATGGGTAATACGTCTGCTTATTTAACCTCCGTAAAACAGAATATTATAGCAAAAACAAGTACCTGCGAACCTATCCAAAAGTTGTACATGATTTCCGAGTCATTAGGTGTTGCTTGAACACGGCTACCGTTCCCTTATTATTTCTACATTGTTATTTAGGCAGTGCATTAAGGTTTTTGTGTTAATATTGCTTCCTCAGTTTTAGTCATTAATTTGTTAACGCTATTTACGATTGAACTTTGAAATAACTTAATTTTGTATAGTGATCTTGAAGCTACATTTAGTTAAGTGTTGATTTGTTTTTATAGAACTTTGTTTCGTGGTTATTTTTATTTATACACTAGATGTTTATAGAGTAATAAAAAATTGATTATAGTATAATATGATGCTAAAGATATGCAAAAGCAAGTGACTTTAAAAAAAGAGGTGGACCGTATTAATCCAGTGATTAGTGACACTGACTGATATGTCAAAAGGTTTGGGATTTGATTTTCACACAGGACAAACTATTGTATGATAATTTAGAAGTTTTTTTTTGCGTCTGGATATCTGGATATTTATAACATATACATATATTCTTTTAATATGTTGCACGATACCGGCTGTTGTGGAGAACCTTGGGACAAAAGCAGTGGACATCTTTTAACTTCATCATTATCATCATCATCATCAACAGCCTTTTACAGTCCACTGCTGAACGTAGGTCTCTCTTTAGCAAGGAAGTATTGACCTGGCCACGCTGGCCAGACGGGTTGGAATAGGGTTTGTTCAAAGTTTTTCTTCTCTTTGTAATGATGTTGTCTTGCATATTAGGTTCCCTTAGTCACCTTTTACGACACCCACGGGATGATTAGGGGTGGTAACACTATGTATTCTTAATCCGTCACCACACAACTTAGGTATTTAGAAATATGTACCTTTTCAAGAGTTTGGTTAGTGTTTGCTTAGTTAGGGATCTATGCGAGATGTGCGAAATCATAAACAAATATTGCTTACAAATCTGTACTGACTATATTTTTCAAACCTACCTGTACAATAGCTTACTAAATACTAATATTTATCTGTTTATGCTGTTAGATTTTACATATCATACTTTTAACTGCCTCGATGGCACAGCGGTAGTGAATGCGACTGCTGTGCTTGAGGTCTCGGGTTCGATTCCCAGGTCGGACCAAATGTTTGTATGATCTGCTAATATTTATTTCTAAGTTTGGGTGTTTTCTATGTATAATATATATGTACAATAGCACAAGCTCTGCTTAGTTTGAAACTAGATGACGTTGTGTGTCAAATGTCCGAAATATTTATTTATTATTATTTTATATGTTATCAATTACACCATTGATGCCACCGTAATTGCTGTGCATTAGAAAGTCTGTTCTTAATGGCCTTGCTATTGTTATCTCAATTTTAACAACTGAGTGATAAACTGTTAGCGTTATCATCGCTAAATAGTAAAATAATTTAGATCTACGATTTGGATTTAGGCAATTTCACTTGTAGACTATTTTAAAACCAAGTGACAGAGGTAGAAGCTAAAGGTATTTTTAAAAACTCTCAAATTACGACCGATTACCTCTCAAATTACGAATTTAGATAATTACTTTAAAATTTACAAAAAATATATTAGACGGAGATTAGAGTAATCTACTAGATAGCTTCTTAAAAGTCCATAAAAATTCTAGTGCCATAAGCTTCTCTCTCGGAATAATTTACAAATCTCGATCTGACTTGCTATTGGACTATTTTTCTCCAAACTCCAACTTTAACACAGATAACAATCATAATGACCATACCATATGTTACGAGCTTAGCCCTTCTTAATACCATATAATAAATCTTGCATCTAAAACACAACATTTCAACATCAATATGTTAACATTTCGCGATGCGCGCCCGCGACGTGCGAACCGACCATAGCTCATCTGTGTGCATCATTTATCATAAAGCCGAAGTGCTGTGCCCATGTATGATTTCAACTGAGGATATTTTGTGTTGATATTACTACCTAACAGCTACTATTTAGTGATTGAAATGTTTACTGTACGTCTCTGAACAAGACATTTGCTGAGTTATAAGTCAAAATATGTGATGTTAGGTTAAAACCTTTAGCTGACTTTAAGATTAAGGTTGAAAAGCTAGCCTTTTAGTGCGATGTCATTGTATATATTCATTTAATTTCTTAGAGGCAGGTTCTGAAAAATATTATACTCAATAGTTTATTTCTAAAAAAGAACAGTAAAAATCCCGTATCGAACCATGAATCACACTAGAAAAATCTGAAGGTTTTTAAATTTCTTTGAAATGGAATTGTTTTTACAGTAACCTAACAAAGGTGCTGTTTATTACTTTAATTAGCAAAACTATGATTGTTAGATACTAATTAGGTTTAGCTACTGAAGTAAGAAATAACTGTAAGATGTTAATTATATTGATAATATTTTATAACACTTAACTTCGACACAAAATATTTAACATTTAATAACATTTTCCGGGCGTTTATCTTACTGTTAAAATACATCGCTGAGTAAATGACATCGCAAGGAGAATCATTATGCTGAAGTCGAAGTGGGCCGGCCATGTCTCTAGACGAGCCATTGGTCGCTGGAGCCGAAGTGTACTAAAGTGGATACCACAATTGGGTAAACGTAGTGTAGGGTGCCCTGCGGCGCGATGGATCGATGACTTGAAGAATGTGGCTGGCAGCGGATGGATGCGAATTGCCCAAGACCGGGATGGTTGGCGTTCCTTGGGGAAGACTTTTATTCAGCAGTGGACGGTGATAAGGTTGATTGATTGAACATTTTCAGACATCTGACACACAACACTATCTAGTCGAAAACTAAGCAGAGCTTAATCCATCGTTTCTAGACAACTGATATAGATACCTACATACTTTTTTATTAAAACATATACATATATTATACATAGAAAATTCAAAAACTTTGAATTAAATATTTGTAGATTATTGGATCAAACCCTGGAATCGAACCCGAGACCTCAAACTCTACAGTCGCATACGCTACCACTCCACCACCGAGGAAGTCAAATGTTCAGTAGAAAATTGTAACTTTAAAGCTGAGTATTTAGCAATTATGTTACTGAATCAAAAAAGGGTCTTTCTACAAAACAAATGTGAAGAGGAAATCCTTTACAAATTAGGTAATTGCTCTGATTAGATTAGATTTATAACTTTGTCAGTGTTTTTTATGTAAATCAATGCAAAATTTACAGCAGTATAAGCAGCAATAAAGTAGGAGTGGTCATATTAAGGTTAAGATAGACGAACACGGTTAACTGTTTAGGTTTCTTGATGGGACAACGGTACACTAAACATTTAAAGGAAAGAAATTTACGACTTTTTTAGACTTGCTGTTTATACTCTAATAGCTTTCAATAGCATCTTATTTAGATATTGGATTTTCCTTAAAAACTTAACTATAACAACCTCGTAAAATTACGATATGAAGTAAAATTTAAACGGTCGTGATAAAATCCATACATGCGATACCTGTTACGTAACACTCAAAATTGGGTAATCGAGTCTGAATAGAAAAGCTCTTGCACGTGTAAATATTATAGGTTCTGATATGTAAATAATTTTGTTTTTCTCATCACAAATGTCTACAGTAAAGTATAGATGCTTAATCGAAATTATATTATAATAAACATTTATGAGAAACTGGTGCTCGAGACTGGAATTGGAATACCTGTATAAGAAATGATAGTATTTCACTGATTTTAGACATCAATTCCTCTTCTTCAGCAAAATGTCACCATGGTCACCATGCTTAGCAGGCGGGTTGGTGACCACAGTGGCAAGAATCATTATCTGGTGATGCTGCTGCCCGTCATCAGTATCGAAATTTTGTGATTCCTGCAGTAATGTGGTTATACTGCTACTAGTCAGTCATCAGAGTCTCGTCCATTATTTAGCTGGGTGCCTAATTTGGTAGGTAACTCATTTAATTTACATTGATTAGCTAAACGTAAGGTTTGGAGACATTTGTAGATTTCCTTAATTCTTTCTTCTACAATAACACCAACAAGAGAAGACTCAGTAATATCGTAATTTATTTTATTTGAATAGTTTGTCTGTCTTCTATATTTTTTCTAACCGTTTAGGTCTTTTAATAAATTCTATAATGAAATAGGCTATTAACAGCTTATTAAGATGAAAATGGTAGACTTTTATTTAAGGAAAACCGTTCATTGTTGTAGTAAATGTTCCAAATAGTAATGAAATGGAGCAAAAGTCAGTTGTCCAAACGATTTATTTAATAAAATTTTGTATATTTTCAATATTCATATTTAAATCAAGATACAGTAAAGAATACCTGCATAATTAGAGGCAATTGACGTGTTCTCATTTAAATCTGATTCAATTATATTTATAACCTGCAAAAATTTAAAGGTGCCTTAAACTAGTAGTACACTGAAAATTTCAATATAGTCTCTGAAAAGTATGGGTTCAGACAGACAAATGAAAAAATAATGATAATAATAATAAAAAAGGAGGTTTTGGCCTTTTATATCACACTGGCCAAACGGTTTGATATAAATAAAAATAAATAAATAAATATTGCAGACATTTGACACACAACGTCATCTAGTTTCAAACTAAGCAGAGCTTGTGTTATGATAACTAGACTGACTGACTGACTGATAGAATACTTATATACCTTTTTTTTTTGTAAACACGTACATGTTATACATAGAAAACACCCAAACTTCGAAACAAATATTTGCAGATCGTACAAACGTTTGGTCCGACCCGAGATCTCAAGCACAACAGTCGTATTCACTACCGCTGCGTCACCGAGGCAGTTAGATTTAATAAATATGATTTGATTTTTTTTCTGTTCAAATATTTGAGCAACAAGTACAAGTCGTTTTTGAGCAGCAGATGTCCGCGGGTGATGGCAATCTCTTACCACAAGTTTACTCATTAAAACCCTAAATCTCATCACATCAAATTATATATATGCATATGTCTCTACTTAGAAAGATATCAATAAGATATCCCTATATCTCATCCTGATAAATCTTCAAACGTAGTCAAACTACGTAAATTATGATAGTTGCACCGATTTACATACGTTATTGAGTGCGAGCCGCTGACACGCTGTCCCGCGGAGGTCGCTGGCTATCTCCATGTTATTGATGTTCCCACCACATTGTGTATGAGTACCGTTTGTAATTATCTTGTTACACTTTATCATGGGATGTCTTAGTAATTAACCGTGTTTGTATGCTGTTTATGTAGATACTGATTGCTAAGAGAGTGTTAGTGGGTGCCATATCTGTGAGATGTTTAGGGTTACTATAATTATTATTGTCTATACATAATTAAATATACAAACATCTTTATCCCAGTAAAGGTAGCCAAAGATGAAGTAACCGCTTACATTTTTTCATTTACAAGTTCAGTGCTATTTCCGTAATAGAGTCCAAACTCACTGCTGTTAAATGACAACATATATTTCTGAATGAAGATACTCATAAACTGCTAAAACACATACTTTTTATAGATAAATCAAGTCAAGACACAATAAATAATAAGATTATCTTCACACATCTCACACATCGGCGTCTGATTAAAAACTAGCTAGAGCTCGTGCTGTGATAGCCAGACTGCTGATAAACATACTTGTATATTTCTAAATATTCATACACGTATTATAGATAAACTGCACTTTTTTTGTAGCCTGGGTTGGAAAATCCCTACTCCAGTTCCTCAGGGATGCAGGAGCTAGGAGAATGTGGTGTTGTCACTAAAAGCCACCCCGGCGGCCGGTCCCAGGCGTCCTTCTCTGAAGGGGACCCGGACCATATTATTTAAGGTCCCCCCGCCGCGCATAGTCAAACCCTATCCTGGGAGGCCACATAGAGATAAACTACATCAAGACCCAGGACAAATTTATTGTAGTCGAAATACAGGGTCTTTATGCAGTAGGCCAATAGGTTGTAGTGTATCTAACCTGGTTCAAAAGTACTGTATGTCTGCGATACTGTATACTTGATCTAACTGCCTAGTCGGTCTAACGATTAGCGTATGTAACTGCTAATCAAGAGATCTCGGGTTCGATGCCGGGTCGAGTCTAAAGAAGGTTATGGAGTTTTTCTGATTATAGAAGTACTTAAGAATAGCTCGGAGTTTAGAAGATGGGGAATTAATCCTCGTGCTTCAGGGGGCACGTGAAGACTTCGCTCCTGCTCTTGATTTCTCCCGGTCGTAAAAAAAAATAGATTGTAAATATCAAAATTGTGTATTAACAAGTCCTTTAAAATTGTTTTACGTGTTTTAATAGGCGGTGGGTTTAATTATAATTAATAAATCTAAAGTTCACCTGACTACCACTATATCTAATCGTATATTATTACTTAATTCTTTTTAATTAACTACAAAATAATTTATGAAGTTTCTAATGTCAAATTAATAAATTATTCTTAATTATTAATAATTATAAATAATTTAATTAAAAACTTAATTATGGAGGAGGTTATTGGAACAAACATGATATCTCTTATGTGATAATCTGTTATTTTCAAATGTATAAATGAAAATACGTTGCTACAAACTTTGATTAAATATAAGTCTTAGAAAGAGAACAACAGTTTAGTCCATTAACTAAAAATTGCATTAAATCTAATAATAATTAAGAAAATTATGTCTTATAATAATTTATTGGTTACTCATTTCGCGAGACTTTCAATGCATAATCGTGTGAAACCAAGATTCGTCACATACGGTTCAACTCGTCCAGAGTGATAACTCACCCAGAAAACTAGTGATGGGCATTTTTCTGCCGCAATTCAGCGAGTGAGTACGGGACAGCATGAAGGCAGTTATCATCATGTGACTATCTCCATTGTTTCTTACATCAAGAACAAAAATGCTGGGAGACAGTTCCATTGAGAAAAGCTGTTGAAAAGTATGCCCCATCAGATACCAAACTAACGGCTTAAGAAAAATTGAAATGATAGTAATTCGGTTTTTAATGGTTTATAGACAAAATGTGAACGGTAACAAAATAATTTTATTATTTAACTGGTCACATAGAGATATTCACAAATTATGTCTATTTAACAACGGATCAATAAAAATGATGGTAGAGACATCTATTAACGAAAAAAACAGTCTAGACGCCATGTCACCCATTCAAAGATGTTCGAATCCAAATTCAAAATTCGAAATCGTATCGCGTCCTGACGTTTCCGCTACGTGCAGTTTCCGGCGCACACGCGCACTACGAATCAGTAATCGCGCTTTTACATTCAGAAATGTTTTTTTTTTCTTCTTTTTTTTTTCACTTCAACTATATGTATCCTGTGTTTTGATTGATGGAACGAGATAGGTGGGGTACCATTATGAGGCTCATAGGTTCCCTTTAATAAATTGGTTGCTTGTATTCCCTGCGCATGCGCATTCGTTCGCAATTGGATTCAAAGCTTGTTGTTGAAATTTTAATAGGTTATTTTTCGGTATCACTTTTGGATGTTCAGGAAGAGTTGATGTTCATTTTATGTTTATTAAGTAGTCTTTATGTTTACAAACAATTTATTTTCCAACTTTATGACCGTATTATTTTGTTAATGTTTTAAAAAGTACAAGCTTTAAAAATTAGTTATTAAAATTTTGTGTTTTTGAGTCTATCATCACGAATGTCGTGTAGATACTTTAAACTTTATCATTTACATATCCTAACGAAGTCTAAGGCTCTACACACTTCTCAATAAACTATCGCCTATAGGAGTTCAGCAGCGATACATCTGACAACTCTTATTTTTGAGTTACAGTTATGAGTGACGACACTCATTCTCCATCAGTTGACTTCTCTCTTTGTTTATTTTTTAATTAAAAAATCAATCCTTAAAGACGGACAACACACTTGTAAGTCCTATTTTACAGTCGGTTCATTTGTCATCTAAGTCATAAAAACAAATGTAATTTGTAAAACTTTATTAGTTTATTTATTTTAGTTTTATCCACACAAAAGTCAGTTACAAACAAATATACAGGTGACGCTAATAAAAACGTGTTACAAGTTTTGTACTATTTAAACTAAAGGATGGGCCAAGAATTCGTTAACATTTAAATCTAACATCCCGCACCAACATGTTACGGGCGTTCTTGGGACCGATGCTACTGAAATTTGTTGGCTACAATCGTAACACATGGTTTAAATAAGATAGAGCCACTTGGCACACACCCAATGAGTCCCTGCCGGTGCTCAAAGACATGTTTCCAGAAAAACTGATTTCCAGACGAGGCGACATTCTATGGCCGTCCAGAAGTCCAGATCTATCTCCAGGTTATTTCTTTTTATGGAGTTATTTGAAGAATCGTGTCTATATCAACAAATCAAATGCACTACGTCAACTAAAAGAAAAAATTGACAAAGAGATGTCGGTGATCACATGATCCCTTTGCCGACGAGTATTCGAAAATTTCGGTGCTCGCTTAAAAGAGTGCTAACGTCAAAATGGTGGTCATTTAGACGATGTAATTTTTGAAAAACAAATTTCAACTAATTAGCTTTCTTGTAAATAAACAATTTTTGTATTATATCAAACGGTTCTTTTTATACGATTTTTTGAAAAGTTAACTAATTCATGGCCCACCCTGTATAATAAATTGCACGAACACCTTGAAATCAAATAAGCAAACTAAAATTCAAATTAGCGAACCGCCGCATACGTAAATGACGTCACCTGTCAACGACCAATCACGGACGTGATACATATTAACTATCGGAGACACAAGTCAGCGGATAGCTATCGCGTGCTGCTTGAATAGTTGAATATTAATAACGGATTTGAATACTATTTTATAGCCTGTATTGAGAGCATGTAGCATTCTATAAATACGAACTGACTGTGCTTTGTATACCACCGTGGTCTATGGCTAGACAGATAGTGAATATTTACCGTAGCCTACTGGTATTTGTAACTGCAATTGACCTTTAATGACTCCTCTTCACTTCTATCTTGAAAAAAAAGGAAAGGGACTCATTACTTACCGAGAAAGTTTTTGTAGAGATTTCAGTTTAATTCCATAGCATTTACGTTCGTTGTTTTTTTTTTGGATGAGCTTCTTACTTTTACGTTAAAGGTAACTTAAAATCTAATTCATCAACATCAACATGAAATTACACCTGTTTCCCTGGAGGAGTAGGCAGAGGTAAACGCCAGTATTCGCCAGTGTTTTGGCCCTACACAATGGATGGCGAGGCTATGGACGCTAATCGGGAAGTTTTGTTTGCCAGAACCTCGTCCGTTCATCAGAAGGTGTACCACTTGTAAGAGCTGTTGACTTGGGGCGTTAGTTCGTGGTAAGAACCACATGCACCTCTATGCATACTCTAATTCATGTACCTAATGCATTAAGAGAAACTACCGCATTTACGATAATTAGTGTCTACGTGTTGAGTCATATGAAAAATCAAGTAACAATAACATTTTTTTTTCTGCCAAGAAATATAAATAATGTCTAAAAACTTAACAAATACAAAACAATAATAATATACGCTACGCCATCTAGTCTCAAAGTAAGAATCTTCTGCTGTGAGGTACTAATAATTTGAATTTATTTATTTATTTTGGATCACCAACAAATGATACACATATCTTATATAAATACAAAGTACATACACTTTTGTATTTATATGCAATATGTGGGATTATTCCCAAAAGTTTCATAATGAGGACAGTTCCAAATGGAACTTTTGCGACACATGTCGTACTTGTGAACAAATTAGTGGGAATAGATATCTATATATGTATATAAAAGAAAGTGGTGTTAGCTACACCACTTAACTCAAGAACGGCTGAACGGATTTAGCTAAAAATTGGTGGGGAGGTAGCTTAGAACCAGGAGACGGACATAGGATACTTTTTATCCGGTTCGACCGCGTTTCGGTCCGAAATCAAAAATCTGCTTTTTTATTGCCTCTAAGGCGGAATAGAGTTCGCGGGGTAAGCTAGTTTGAAATAGAGGCTTATTTGCAGTAGTTTCAGTCCAAATTCCACACAGATGTGATGTAACTGTAGAAATACGATTTTGTCCCACTTGTTTAATGTAATTTTGTATCATATTTACAGTTGGTAACTAGTTCCTGATTTTAATAGCTATATACATACTTTAATAACATATTTAATAATCGTGTTCATAATTTATTATCTGAAAAAAAAGAGGACGCCCGACAGAAGTAATATCTTAAACTAATCTAAGTTGAACTATTTAATATTGAAATTGTGTAACTTGGCAAAAGCTTAGAGTATGACTTAAATTTTATGTAATATATATTAATATCATAATATAAGGAAAGGTTCTGATTTGATTTTGGAGATCATCTAACCGAAATACGGCTAACGCTGTGGATTAGAATGAGAAAAAAAGAAGCTAGACGGACTGGCGCCGTCACGCGTTACGTAACGAAGCCGTAACGCTAAGAAATAATTACTTTAAAAATCAACCTGTGAATAAACCCCACTCATGTCAATTTAAAATATAATAACAAACTAAACTCATATCATCCTACAACACACACAGAGGCATACATATGTATACACACAGTCGCAACTATCAAATATGGCGCTACCTTTAAGTAATATTACAGTCTAATTCTAATTCAAGTAAGCTCTTGCTTATTATTCGAAGTGCGTCGCGACCGTTGGCGATACAGGTCGTATGTTAATAGAGAACAATACGATGATCTATATACGAGTTGTACACGAGCTGGGGGATGTATATTGAATAGTTAAGCAGTAGAGTGTGTTCGACAAAGAGTAATAATGTTTTTATAAAGGTTTATGCCTACGGAGCAACTAGTTTTTGTAGTTTGTTAATGAGAATTAATAAAATGCATTTAGTTACTCCTTGATTCTAAAATATATATATATTTTATTAAAAACTAGAATGAATAAGTTGTGAAATCAATAATATAATATTGAGTTACCAAAATTTTAAGAAATAGCTAATTGTAATTTAGACTGTTGACGAATTCAGCTATGCATTGAGTGATGAATCAATTGGTCCCTTCCGTTTTTCTTTTATTTCTGCTCAAAGTTCGATTACAACATGAATAAAAGCTAAGAAAAAATAGAAACTTAAATCGTCATCGTCCTGCTCTTATCGGAATTATCGTCGAAAATAACAATAAGAACTTAATATATCTTATATTCGATAGTCTGATCACAAATTAGAGAGTCTGTACTATGACAACCGATCAGCTTACAAACATACTCATAGCTAAATGACTCATTATGCTCATCACCAAATGACTTCTCTATTAAATAGGATCACTAACTACTAGACCAAAAACCCCGTCAATAATAATACAAGTATGAGAAGTGATTCGATGTTTCTGCCTAAAGTTCTGTTCTGTTCAAAACTTATTGTTTGTCTATTAATTCTAAAATTTATTTTAATGTTGTAACACAAGTTAGAGATACGCATCTTTATATACGGGATTTCCGGCGTCTGTCGGCCGTCGGGACACATCGCTAATTTCTACGGAATCCTGATTCATACAATATTTTATAGTCTGAAGTTTCATACCAACTGTGAATTGAATATATTGAAGTAAAAACACCGTACGCATTTAACACCTATAGGATTTAAATCTTATTGTAGTTTTTATTACATAATAAACACAGTAAATAAACATAAGGTTGATATCGATTGACAATCGAATCTCGTCACACTATCGATTGTAGAAGGAGTTTCAAATATTTTCTAAGATATTTTTTATTCAAATATCTTGTGATGACTATGTTAGGGAAGTAGTAATTATTACTGCATCCCACAGTTAACTGATTAGTAGCACATCTTCATAAAAATATAATATATGCAATAACAATTCAATCACTTAGACTCATCGAAATTTTCTTCTTTTTCATTTATATTAAATTAGAGGTAGTAATGAGAGTGCCTGATAAAATTAGAAAAATATATGTTAGTGTACAATTTTTGTTAAAGATTGGGCAATGAAGATATTTCGGTCGCAGCAGAATAGAAAAAAATACTTGACATTAGACAAAACAATGAGCTTAGGATAGTTACTTGTCGATTACATTAATATTTATCGCATATGGGAATCAAAACCAGAAAACTTGGCCTTAGGAGTATTCCACTGAAAGTAATTATTGTTTATATAAACTACAATTTGAATACTAAAGATTTTGTTTGTTTGATTGAATCGCTTATCACAGAAACTAAAAATTAAGGCACGAACTAAAAAATATTTTAGTGTTGATTATTTACCGACGGCAGCATTCTTTTAACTCACCTTATACTTTTCGTTGATAAATTGTGTTATCGTGATATAAGCTATATTATTGACAAGTTTCATCTAAATTTATTCAGTAATTTTTACGTGAAAGAGTAACAAACATCCATACATAGATCCTCATAAACTTTCTCATTAATCACATTATATGATAAGTAGGTACAGTATGGTGAGATTAGATAAAATAAGATGTTAGAACCAATAGGAGTCGAGCATCATAGAAAAGAATTACAAAACCAGTTGTAATATCTTCCTTTTGAGAGATTCAAACGCAGTTGCATGGGTCAGCTAGTTCATAATTTATACGTCTAATTAGTATAGGCACGTCCAAGATTTTATGAGTAAGTAAATGAGTTTACGCAGAACATACACGCTACGATTACCAATCACGTCTCCTTACCAAACGTATTAGAAAGGCGAAAAATCGTGAAAGCGGCAGGTGCATCGTGCACTTGCATATTCATTATGATCAACTGTCAACTGATTGAGTAAAGAGAGCACAATTAGTTCTAGTGAGACGTGACTCCGATACTCTGCAATCCGATAATTAGGTGTGCATATTTCTACAGGTCGTTAGAGATACTTTCGTCAGCGCGTCGACAGCTTATATATGTCAAAGACTGTAACTGCAATATTATGCGATGAAATCAATCTGAATGAATAATTTTTAATACCATCGGACGTAATTACTACGGTTACTTTTGATAAACATAACCTTATGTTAATAAATAAATAAATATTTCTGACATTTGACACACAACGTCATCTAGTTGCAAACTAAGCAGAGCTTGTGCTATGATTACTGGACTGACTGATAGAATACTTGTATACTTTTTTTTGTAAATACATACATACATATTATACATAGAAAACACACAAACTCCGAAACAAATATTTGCAGATCATACGAACAACCCGAAAATCGAACCCGAGACCTATAAAATGATAATAACCTCTCTAATTCGTTTCTGTTCTTCTTAAAACATATGTAACACTACAAAGAGATTTGATTGGTTAACTTTATGTATACAAGTAGACATCTATCTGCTCCCAACATTTCTTGTGCCTACAAATATTTTCAAAAGAGACGAAACAAGAAGGTCATTTTAAAGCTCTATTTACAGAAGATTACATTTGGATACACAGTATTAATGCTGAGATCTAAAGCTAAGGTAAAGAATACCTCGAGGTATAAGTTTCGATACCGTCTGCTTGATGCTAATTGAAAAAAAAAGAAAAGAGGTAATAGCCTGAAATAAGGCTTCATCATTATCATGAAGAGCCTTGAACAGTCCACTGCTAGATACTGGCTTCTCCGCAGGATTCTGGTTTAGACCTACAAAAACCATGCTGGCCGGATGGGTTGATATGTATCCCTCCTATGTCAGGCGCAGAGTGGCGCACCGTGTGGTTTTAGT
Organism: Hypercompe scribonia; assembly: GCA_949316085.1. Classification (NCBI taxonomy): domain Eukaryota; kingdom Metazoa; phylum Arthropoda; class Insecta; order Lepidoptera; family Erebidae; genus Hypercompe; species Hypercompe scribonia. The sequence continues at coordinate 1,768,335 of OX438983.1, forward strand.
CGGTCCGATTCCGACACACCACCCCGCCGTAAACCCCGGTGGGGTGACGGCCCGAGGGGGTTTCCACACGTTAAAAAAAAGGGTTTGTTTCAAATTGCTGTGAGTTGTCTGGCGTAGTTGGAACCCTTACTTGCTTCTTACTACACCCATGAGCTCAGAGCTTCATTAATCATCCTCAACAGCCTTTAATAGTCCACTGCTGGACATAGGCCTATCCTTAGCCAGGAGGTTTTGATCTACTGTACTACTGTTTCAAGTTTTCTTTCCGTTTACAGCTATGTAGTCTTGCATTTTTTATTCCCGTCTCTTACAACACTCATTGGAAGAATAGGGGTGGTCACGCTCTGTATTCTTAATCCATTACCACCTGGAGATGTATCAGGAAAGTTTAGGGCTTACTTTAAACGAAAACAATCACCTACAACTGCAAATAGTTTTGTTTTCGAACTAGAATTTTGTAACTATTGATCTAAATATACAGAATACACTTTATTCCTAGAACGTTAAAGAACTCGTCACCGGTGGCCCAAGCATTGAATTTGTATATGCCGCGAGGATTTTAATCCAGTCTATTTAATAGTCAATTACACGAGCAGAGACTTTGTGATCCAAATAGCCTGCTTAGTATTACGGTTATGTCCCGTCGTGGCCCATCTACAAGTCTACTTTGGTTTCTTGATCATCTGATTTGGATCGTCTCGATCTATTCTAGGAAACATGTCATGGAGTCATAGTTTAAACAATGAGTGGGCAAAGACTAGTTGGGGTAATAGAATAGAGACAGACGTTTTATTGTTAATGGGAGTTGCCTAATAACATTTATGATATTTCAAACATCTGACACATGACGTCATCACTAGATGACGTAATTTGTCAGATATGTCAGATGTTTGAAACAACTAAACAGAGTTTGTACTATGGATACTAAACAACAGATATAAATTAATGTATTCATACATATTGTATATAGAAAACATCCAAACTCCGAAACAAATATTTACAGATCATATCAATATTTGGTCTGGCTGGGTAATCGAACCCTCAAACACAGAAGTCAGTGACACCATCCGGTGTAACGATTGTGAGTCTAACTTTGTCAAGGCGCAAGTAAAAAAAGAAAATAAAGTTGATTAATATTATAAAAATATGTAGAAATTAACCACTAGTTTCAAATGTTGCATGCATGCAATAATACCCGATGAATTTAAATACCCGCTTGAATAGTCGGGGTAGTTTTAAAAGTCAATAACTATTTTGCTATTGGTTGTTCTCCTGCTGTAATAAAAAATATATATAATATTAGCTGTGTCCTCCCACTCTTGTTTGTAGATATAGAGAAAAAGTTATCTTAATCGTGGCAAAACTTTTTGGGGTTTTTAAATACTACACAAACTAATTTAACGTTTCTTGAGTATTAAAGATCTGTTCATCAGAATGGCATACGCTTGCATCTCGAAATAAAGTGAACTGTCTTGTTTATGTTTTATTATTAACATAATATTAAGTAAACTACGGCAGAAATAACAAGTACAATTATGGAGTACTCCAAAATGTTTTTAAAAGGTTCACAGCCATAATAACTTTAAATGGGCCATGAAATACATACTTCTAGTTTCTTACAAAAAACGAAAACACATGTACATATTTCAGCATGTATTGTGTTTTTTTACATGTATATCAGCATTTTTACTAAATGCTCATCTGTATATGTAATGTTTATCTAAAAGTAAGTGTTTTTATTATATTAAATTAAGATAGAAAGTCTACTTACGGAGACATATTACTGATGATATATGCCTTTCTCTAAGAGTCAGAGCTTTTAACGTATAAGCACTTCATATCAAGTGTCCAATCTTTATAAAATAATCTATAATTGTATTATGGATCATCTGTAAGACGCGCGTGGGCGCCATCGAAACGTGACCACGCATTTGTATCGATTGTAATTCGTTCGCATCGAGAAATTAGTATAGTATCGCATATGTATACGCTGACGCAATGCAAAGGTCGAATATTCGATTATTCGTAATTTAATTTAATATTATAATTGTTATATGAATGTTAAATAGTATAACGTTTATATCTGTATATTTCAATCAAATTTATACTTTATTTTATTTATATTATCACGTGAGATACAAATGTATAAAAATAATTTTAACTGTGATAAGAAAATCGGTACTTTGAAGAGGAATGGAGCCTATAGTTGTGGCGACTTCCACATTACAGCACAAAGAAAGATATACAGCAGTGCCATCTAGCGAAGATACATCGAACTACAGAGTATGAACGAAACGTATGAATGTAATGAGCTAGGATGCAACCACTAATCCTGTATCGCGATATAGAGATTCGTGTAGCAATTAGCATATATACAACATCCCAACATCAACGGTAGGGCCGTGGCCCGCCCCCTGACTTATCAGACAACCAATTTGGCTTTCGAGAGGGACATTCAACGCTCGACGCGATCGAACGCGTCCGCTCCTTATCGGAAGAGGTTGTCTGTCGGGGGGGAGTGACGTTGGCCGTCAGTCTTGATATAGTCAACGCCTTTAACTCCCTGCCGTGGTGGGTAATTAGAGAGGCACTGGTATATCACCAGTTGCCCCTCTACTTGCAGCACATCATCGGGGCCTATCTTCGCGATAGGTCCATATCCTATGTAGGTCGGGACGGTGAAGTACTTCAAAGGGAGGTCACATGTGGGGTTCCCCAGGGGTCGGTCTTAGGACCCCTTTTGTGGAACCTCGCGTATGATGCGGTCCTGAGGACCAGTCTACCCCTTGGAGTGAGTGTCGTCTGCTACGCGGACGACACTCTAGTACTGGCTAGGGGGTATGGCTTCCAAGAAGTCCTGGAGCTCGCCAAGTTAGGGGTGACCTGTGTCGTCCAAAAGATCAGCGATTTGGGTCTACGGGTTGCACCTCATAAGACGGAAGCCCTGTGGTTCCACAGGAAACGCGGAGGTGTCGTTCCTACCAGCTCGTTTATAAGAGTGGAAGGAGCGGAGGTCGAGGTCGGTCGACACATTAAGTACCTCGGCCTAACCTTGGACAGTCGCTGGAGCTTCGAGGAGCATTTCGAGCGGATGATCCCACGAGTTCGGGGGGTGGCGGGCTCCCTACAAAGGCTGTTGCCTAACATAGGGGGCCCGCGAGAAGAAGTGCGCCGCCTCTACTGTGCGGTGCTACCATCCATGGCCCTCTACGGAGCGCCGATATGGGCCAAGCGCATATCGGCCTCCTCCCGCTGCAGAGCTAAGCTCAATCGAGCGCAGCGGGTAGCGGCCATTCGGATCGTACGAGGATACCGCACCATCTCGTCTGAGGCGGCAACAGTCCTGGCACGTTTTCTGCCCTTTGATATCCTGGCCGATATGGACGCGAGGATCTATGACCATATTCGCGCTATCCGCCGGGATGAGAGTGGGGAAGACCAGGACGAGCTCGAAATGCGGCAGAGCGCCCACCGACAGGCATTGACACAATGGCGCGCGCGGCTAGAACAGCCACAAAATGCGCGCCAACGCGCTGTCGGTGCCGTTCTGCCCAACCTCGAAGCTTGGGTAGGTAGGGAGGGAGGTCGCGTCACCTACCGACTGACGCAGATACTCACCGGGCATGGTTGCTTCGGTGAGTATCTGAATAAGATCGGACGCGAGGAGACGGCACACTGTCACCACTGCGCAGCCGACTGGGACTCCGCCCAGCATACGCTGGAAGACTGCCCCGCGTGGGCATCTGAACGCGGAGCCCTAGTCGATGAAATAGGACGAGACCTATCGCCGCCAGCAATCGTTGCTGCCATGCTGGCGGGTGAGGAAAGCTGGGCCGCAGTGGTCTCTTTCTGCGAAACTGTTATGCTCCAGAAAGAGACCGCTGAACGGGATCGGGAGAGGGCCGATCCCGAACGAAGAAGACGCCGGCGGCGTTATGAGCCGTCGACGGGACCGCGAGTCGCCAGAGAGTGGGGTCCTCTGGTGGCGGATTAGTTGCTGCGGTCTGCGATGGAATGATTTGTTTCGGTCTGGTAGCAAAAATGCGATCGGGTCGCAACAAATTATAACAACCGGACTGATAGGTGGGGTTGCCTTTATGGCGTCCCCAGGATAGGGTCTGACTAGGCGCGGCGTTGATTCTGGAGGGGACCTGAAATAACATGGTCCGGGTCCCCTTCAGAGAAGGACGCGTGAGACCGGCCGTTTATGTTAATTTCAGAACCATAAACAGTTAACGTAATAATTTGAAAGTAAAAAAAAAAACAATTTTAATACTATTTCTAAAACACGTAAGAACAGTGTCGCTCTAGATTATTTTCGTTAATATGAATAATAAATGAAATTGTTAAATACGTGATTTATTTTGCCTTTTAATAGTTCTTCCACGTGTCTTGTTTTAACATAATTATTTATAAATTATTAGCAACATTAATTAACCACACACATAAATTAAAAAAAAAACTTTAAAAGACATAATTTTGACAGAACTTTATTTTCTACTTAATTTAGGTCTTGCTACATTTCAGAACGAAGAATACCAGTCCATAAATAACTTAACCAGCTATTGTGCGACGAGGCTTAAGACTCAGTACAAGACATGTTTCGTGTTTAACAGTTTTTTCATCCTTTGTAATTACTTAGTAACTTAATTGTCGAACTAAAAGGATGAATATTAATTTAGCCGTGTCCAGTTGGCTTACTAATTATTGGTGAAGAAACTAAGAGGTTGTATTCCATACAGTATTTATTATCTTGATATATTTTCCTTGAAGTCAGAATATTCTTAATTGTTATACATTGTTTAATAAATTGCAAGCAAATAGCTCGCTCGGTTAACTCGCTTACTATCTGTATTTTCATAATATTGATGACGATTTTAAACTAATCATCATCACAAACATTTTTAAAGACTCCTCTTGCTGCGTAATCTTATTTAAAAAACTGGGATTACAAACTAGTAGACTATTCTGCGAACTAGGTAGTAGAACCACGTTGATTTCAGCACGAGCGGGCCGGCTCCACCGCGGCAGTACTACTCTCCCACAGAAGACCAACCTAAAGCGTCAGCGTCCGTGTTGTCGTGTTTCGTTGGTGATTGCGAGACCGGAGGCCCATTGATGCAGGGGTGACAGTTACCGTAGGAACTGTGTAAGCCTTACACTGTCACGATGACTGTCACGCCTTTTACGTCCCCAAGAGGGATGTAAAAAAGCATCTCACAAGGCCGCCATAGTGTGGGTGATCATACTGCATTGTCTGCATTTACAATGAGTATGGTGACCACAACTCTTGGATTCTATTCATGCTCTCAATCAGGTAGAGTAGAGTCACTTTGACAAGCTATTAATATAGAAAAAAAACCTTAGGTGTGATAGACGACTTTTTCTAAAGTTCTAGCTCCTCAACCAAGGACATTTCAATCGATAAAGGTTTAAGATCACTTATAGCATATTTTTTTTACTATAGTAGCAGTTTCTTCTATATAAAGTTATAAAACATCAGTAAGATGTCAAGGAAATCTAAGATAAACACAAATCAATTCTATTTACAATCAACACCGGCCACTTCTCGTCAGAGGTCATACAGCGAACGGTCGTGATCATAAAAGCAAAATTCGTGACGATGCTGCGCTTGAGGTCGAAACAAAACCGAGTGTTATCACTTGAATTAGGAATCGATTATAAATATCGATTTATTTATTGAATGAATGATGATCTAATTTTATAGCAGAAGTGAAGAATGCTTTGTCATAGGTTTATAATAGGTAGTTAAAAATAGAAGTGGCAATTGCAAAATAAAATATTTGTTTGTTAGTTTTTAAACGTATGCCTCTTTGTAAAATCGGCAAGTGTTATTTATGTTTAGTGATAGTATGATTTACAGATTGCTAAGCTCATCAAAGCGAAATTTCTCGACTAAGTGCCGACGCTAACTGAGATAACTCACCACAAAGACTTGAATTTCATTGAACAGAAAAAGTGGACTGAACAACTGGGCAATACTATCGTATTCTACCTCATAAGTAGTTATACTGTAAATTTATTTATACATAGGCTTGTTTGTTTGTCCTCTGTGCTCAATTCAAACTTGCTTTAAATAATTGTAGGCTGTATTAAAATGGTCAACATGTTACAACATGTTAAAACATAAAGTTTTTGTGATCATAATAAACAATATCCCTGTCTAAAAGTTACTAACACTACAATATGCAAAAGGAAGCGTAAGATATAGGTAATACGGGCAGCACGAACGCTTATATATCATTCGATGCTATAATTATCTCTATTAACTTCCTTGAAAATACTCGTCGTAATGTTGATGTGCAGCGACCGATTAGCGAGAATAGCAAGGTGAACTTAACGCTAATTATAGTATTCTCTTATTATTTTATGAAATGCTAATAATGGTAGTATGTTTTTAATCATATTTCACGATTTTGTCAGGGATTTTGCGTGTATTGGTACTCCAGTGGTCGACTCCTCTGATGGTATAATCAGATGTTGACCGAAAGTAACTGTAGATGAAATAGTTTAGTCGAGTTTTACACACGATTACACCCAGACACCGAACAAATTATCGTGTTCATCACACAATTATTTGTCCTGGGTGGGTAAGGAACCCACGACCTCCAGCTTAGCAGTCGAAGTCAGTAACCACCATACCAGCTAGTTGACAGGTCTGTTGGTCTGGTGGGTATGTTTCAAATTTAAAAACTACTAAGTCGAATCTGTTTTTAGACATGTAGGGATTTTAATGCACTCCTGATGGCATATTCGGCGTAAAATTAACAGATTATGTAAGTACTTCCAGAGGCTTTTGAGGTAGGTTTGGTCTGAGATGTTCAGTTCACTACACTAGTTTCACTAGGCAGTTGTCAGCGATTTGCGAAGAGTGGTACCGATAGGCGAAAAAATACGATTGGAAGTATGATTCACATACATTGTTTACAATGAGTATTTTGTTTACCTACAAGGCTTTTGGAGACTGCGACGAAGTGGTGGACCTTATATTACAAATCTGTTAAATACATATATTAATATAAAATCTTATAATTACTCCTTTTTTAAATTAGTTTTTGCTAATAAAATGCCTTGGAAATCTTGGAAATATCTTGGCAAAATAAAAATTGTATTGAAAGGTCCAATTTGTCTCACTGAGCAATAAGTACATGTGTTTATTGAGCCAACCCCACTAGTTAATCGGCTGAAGTTAGCTTGGAGCCCAATTAGCATCCGACTAGCACGACATCATCCCGGTTAGCGGTAATAGGCTCGCCACATATTACGTGAGACCAAAACATTGACGTAAAGTAGGCGTAAAATATAGGGTATATTAAACACCTGCCCCTCCGGGGAAGCAGGCGTGATTTAATATATGTTAATCACAAGATAGTCATAAAAATATACAATTCAGTACAGACTTGAGCAGTTGAAAAAGGCAAGTGAGCCTCTTCATTCATTACCTCAAGCTTTCTTACCTCAATTTAGTACATTTTCAAAAATACTTGGCGCCGACCCCAAAAGAAACTATTCAATTTTCGTGACGATATTAAAACTTTTTTTTTTTAACGTTTGGAAGCACCCTCGGGTCATCACCCTACCGGGGTTTACGGCAGGGTGGTGTGTCGGAATCGGACCGACTAAAACCACACGGTGTGCCACTCTGCGCCTAACATAGGAGAGATCCGGGAACAGCTGCTATTACGACATCCAGATCAACAGTATTAAACATTGCACCAACTCCAAGAACAATTGCTAAGAAGGGCAGCAACGTAATAATAATGTTCTTACTATCATCTTTCATATCTATTACCACGAAACAAAGTGTAAACGGATATTATCCAAACAATGTATCAAATATCGGACACAAAGTGCTTTAGATATCTTCAATCATGTTCCGATATGTATCAAGACCATTAAATTTTTAATTTCAATAATATTATAGTTCCTGATCTAAAATAAATAACAAAATCGTGGCTCTCTGTTGTTCCCAAGACTTTATTGAATTATAAACTTTGCGATCTTATTTATCCGCACCTAGTATAACATATTTTGATATTTGATTAAATTTTAAATTATATTAATATATAATAGTGAGAAGGAAACAATTTATCAAAATGATATATCAATTTTAGTGTATGATAAGTTTGTATGTATATGTGAACGTGATATATTACAAACTAACTTCACCTAGAATGCACCTACTTCTTATTTTCTCTGTATCACCCAAAAGTTTCTGGTAGAGAATGCCTTACGCATTAATGTAAGCGATAAAAAAAATATTAATAGACTGGTATTATACTGATATGTAGTAATAGCGCAGAGTTATTCGAAGATATTTAATATTTGAATGCCACAGTTCAAAAACAAGGCGTACGTCTTTGAGCTTCAGAAACGTATAATTATTAAACTTAAATAATATAAAGTTTTATCTCTTTCCCACTGCTTTCTTATAGCCTGCAGAATTGACTTCCTGAAAAGACTCATAGTCATGTAGAAGAGAATCAACAAAGGAACCAGCATTTTACTTGATCAATGAATGCACGGTGATATTAAGTCGATTACCAAGAAGAGATGTCAAATGTTACACGTAATTTGTGATTGTTCTGGGGATCTTCGCTTTTGTTATAGAAAATTACTCATTAAAGCTTTTATATTAACTTATAGTTATATTCAAACACTGAAGCGACCACAGATATCAAAAGCAACAATTATATTAAACACAGAGACTGTAAAATATCAAGATCTAACAAACACTGTATGGCTCAATAAAGCGGAAGAGACGGTCAATCGATGCTTTGATAATAAAAAATTGAAATATAATAAATCAATTTAGAGGTTATATCCGTCGATCGGCGCGCGCGCAGCTTCACGACTGACGCATTAGGTGTCGATCATATTGATGTATGTACATAAAAAAAATATTGAAATAGGTTATTATGATAATATAATTTGTAGCAATAACAACTTATTATTCTGTGGTCATACGTGTCCAATTGATAGATATGGCCTTCCCAGTAATGCATAAAGAAGTTCTTAACTTTTTTTTTTCAAATAATAAATTATTGTAGAAAAACAGTTTAGAATTTAACATTTTCAGTCTAATGATTAGTGATCCTAACTGCTAACATTTTGTTACTCCGTTGGGCTATTCTTAGAACACTTACTGTTGGAACGAATTTTTTGTTATATTGTCTGTAATGTAATGTTATGTTTTTCTTTTAATCAATTGAAAAGGAGATTTTTAATGCAGTTTCATTTTGGTATATTTGTTATTGTATATCTCAGTGATATTGAAATTGAACTTTACGTCTTTTCTTACGTGCAATTGACGAAAAAATATTGCTTATAATCTCTAACTTCACTCTTCACTTAATCTTTACAAGATTGTAGTCACATCACAATTATTCGCTACAGTGACCAGCCACCTACATAGGAAATATTATAGTGCATAAGTGTGTGTGCACACAGGTGCACTGTCTGTTCCTTCACTTTCATAATCCCATGGGACGGTTATTTGACACAACCAGGGAGACATCCAGCGCAAGATTGACAGCTTCATGAGGGTTAAGATCTCAACATTTAAACTCCGACCTGTTACTAAGCATCTCCATGACCAGAAAAAGTCAATCACACTTTTTTCGGGGAATCAAACCCAAACCCGTGACACGTGACATTTTAAAGACCCCAGAGTAGGGTGTTCAAATGATGGTAAGACACTTGTAAGTCTTGAATCACCGATGTCTCTAGGCGATGGTATCCACTTCTTTCCACCAGGTGACACCTCTTCTCGTTTGCCTCGTACACTTAAAAATGAAATAGCTACCAAATTATTATATTTATATCTCTAATCATATAAAATATATTTATCTCCACAGCTTTATATAAATGCGTTGTCGTGCATCGGTCCATTTGCCGTGGTCCCACTGTTTATATTGACTATCATTAACAGTTATTCATTATAGCCCTAACGGTCAGGGCAATAACTTTGCTAAAACTAAGTTCTGAACAAATGATTAAGCATTGCTATAAAGACTTCATTGTAAGAAATTGTCACATTGACGTATTTAAAATTTGAAAAATTTGTATATAGAAGTTTCACTGTACTTGCTCTTTATGGGTTTGATGTATGGTGATGATGTACTCCAAGCCGATATCGGCCACGACGGCCAGTGTCAACGGAGACCAGGCAATCATGCAGGTGATATAATAGTGCGCAGCGTGTGCGCAGACACAAGTGCAATCCAATGGGACGACGGCTGTCCGACACGACCGGGAAGAGATCAACAGATCGACAGAAGATCAACCAAAAGCGACAGCATCCGTGCTGTCGTGTTTCGTTGCGAGAACAGAGGCCGCTTGATGCAGGGGTGACAGTTGTAGTAGTAAGTATGTGCAATACAATGCCACGATGACTGTCACGCCTATCAAGTTCCCAAGTGAGGCGTAAAAAAGCATCTTAATAGGCCGCCATAGTGTGGGTCACCATACTACATTGTCAGCATTTGCAACGAGTATGGTGACTACAACTTTTGAATTCTATTCATGCTTTCTATCAGGCAGAGTAGAGGCACTTTGGCAGGCTCTTAAAATAATAATAAAATAAGATCAATCATAGGATCGATGGCTTTACGTGCTCTCTAAGGTACGAGGGTTAAGACTCTAACTACCAAACTCCTGGTTGTTATTAAGAATTTTTATAATCGGAAAACTCAATAACACTTTTTAATCCAACCTCGGGACTTAACACCGAGTCCTCGAGATCGGCAGTCGCTTACGCTAGCCGAGTAAACAACGATGCAGTTCTCATGGGTATGGGACACAAGTATACATCAGTATTTATGCGTATATATGCGAACCTGATAGATCCATGTTAATTACTGGTTTAATCAGCTATATTGTAGTCAATAATATGCTTACAGAATTCCAAAAATATCAAATGGCCATAAATACTTGCTTTCCCAAAATAATCTTGAAATACGGATATGTCACATAATCACCTACACTTGGCAAAAACAAACAAGGCTTCCTTGTCGCCGCGTATTGAGTGGCCCTGAGATAATTTTGTGGAAATGAAGCACTCAGTCCAGTTGCTTCTGAAGTGCATTTCGAGGGCCGTCAACTAAATACGGTTGAGCGTAAATATTAAGTTTTGGATTTAGTTTCAGATCTGAGAAAACTTGGATACGCTTATTGTATTTTTTTCTAATATAGAGCCCGTTAAGGTGATTCTACTCTACCTTATGGAAAACACGAGTAGAATCTAAGACATATTCATTGCTAATGCAGACAATACTGTATGGTGACTTACACTATGGCGACCTCGTGAGATGCTTTTTCCAGCCCCGCTTAAAGGATCCGGGATCATAATGGGAGGGAAATATGTGCGCTGGCAATGAGTTCCAGGTTACAAGGAAGGCACAGGAAGTGATAGCTGACGTGTTTAGTACTAGAACGTATGTCTACTACTCTAAAACGGTGACTTACAAGGGTCGAAAGCAGGACCAGTTAAAAGAGCTTCTCAAGAGTTTTAATTTAAATTTTTACTACAAGCTTTTTAAATTGGATTAAATTTTAATGTTGAAAATTTAGTCTAAAGAATGGTATCAATAACTCATTATTTACTATTTTAATTCACTTTGGTGAGGTTGTTATCAATCCATAGACATTATATTTAGATTACGTTGCAATCTGGTCCAAACGTCATATCAGGCAATTCAAAGAAATGTTAAAGGTACAATTCGCGCTATTTTTACAATGACTTAGAAATAATAATGTTACTTTGGAAAACGAGTTTGTGGAGGTCATCACACTTCATTAAAACTTAGAATCATTACAGCCACAAGTATATTGCAATTTATTTTAACGAATAGGTGAAGCAAATTGTACGAAATTCGATTTGTAAGCTCACTCAGTTTAAGTTCTCCTAAAGCGTAACAGTAATAAAATAGCCATTTAATAGACTTATTGAGTATAATGGACTGCACGATTGGCCTAGTGGTTTAAGCGGTCGCCACGCCGCTCTCCGCTTCGCTATGTTGTGGGTTTAAATCCTACATGGGACAACACTTTGTGTGATCCACAAATTGTTGTTCTGAGTCTGGGTGTTCTTTGTGTCCGTTTCTTGTATGTTTGTAAAGTCCCCCGCGACACAGGATTTATTCCTAATACGGGCGACGTCTTTTTTTTTTAAAAAAAAAAAATAATAATAATGATAAGCCTAATTATTACGTACATATTGCAAAAACAAAGGACTTATTCCTTGAGCACAGTTATCACTACTACACCACATCCAAACCTTTCCACCTCCATTATCCCCAAATAAATTCGTTATGCATACGCGTGGGCTTGTTATCATAGAAAGCAGATTGGAATGTACCGTGTAATACCGGAATTCTAACAATAAACATCGAATTACGTCCGAGCGTGTGTCCGTACGTCCGTATGTTTGCTCATCAAGTTTATTTTGTCCAAGATAATTATTTGACAAGTGCATGTTTGTGCGTTTGATTTCTAATAGGATTTAGCGAAATAAAACGGCGTAATTTGTTTATATAACTGCTTGTGGATTTATTGTGGATGTTGTATTCGTAAGTGTGTCTCTGGTGGATATTTTAACGTCTTTCGATGAACGATGTGTTATTTTAATACCAGTGTGTTTGTTAACTTGTGTATTAGGTACCTTGTCATATAAAGTAGGTAGTTATCTAATCACAGACGAATCATGAGTTTCGTTTTCATTGCCGCACAACTGATGATGCTTTATACTTCTTTGTATTCAAGTTTTATGTTGAGTGAGTCTTTGCCGAGGTACTTCCGATTACAAAAAGCAAAAATCAATTTTGATTATCATTTTACTTTTTAGGTAAGATCGACTAATATTTAAAACCCTCTGGTCGCTAAAACTCAAAAACTAGTATATCACTAGACATGAATTTATAATATGTTGTTGTATAGCTGATGGTGAAGTATAAAGAGGATTTTTTTAAATAATAATAAAAAGAAATTATTTCGTCAGGGAATCGTTCAAACTACGATACATTTTTGTTTTAAGGCGGCCATTTTATCCATTGCACTATTCATTTTACAATTTACAAATTAATTAATTAATAGTGTCACAGACTTAGATAGACACAAGTAGTGCCTATGTACTCGATAAAACATATTTACTTAATACTAGTTGACATTAGAACTACGAAACGAAGCAGCACTACACCTGGTCACTCCTTATATGGGTGACAGCTCCTGATATATTGAGACCCCTGTTGGTTGAGAGTAAACTAATTTGTAAACCAGATATGATGTGGTATGAAATGTATTCTGCAGACCTAGACCTTGTATAAATTGTTTAACACTTTATATTGTGTGATTTCATAAGATTTATATCCATTCAACCTGAATCTAAGATGATAAAACTTTCGCAAATTTAAATATCGTGTTTGAATTGTCAATTGCAGTATCGTTTCTTCAACTGCGAGTTGGGATCTTCTAACTTTAGCTTGATTCATTATTTTCTTTGCTCTTTGATTATTGCCAAGAATATTCCATTAATATTAATTTGTCATTAGTAGCTTTTCATCAATCAACCTATCGCCGTCTACTGCTGAACGAAGGTCTCCCCCAAGGAACGCCAACGATCCCGGTCTTGGGTAATTCGCATCCATCCGTTGCCAACCACCTTCTTCAAGTCGTCGGTCCATCGCGCCACAGGGTGCCCTACACTACGTTTGCCATATCGTGGTGTCCATTCTAGTAGACTTCTAAAGCTTTTGCAAGTCTTTATTTATTCTCTCTCCACCATCTCTATATAATATGCGGCATGCATCTATTAATTTCTCCTTTCAATAACGTTCGGTATAGAAAATCTCCGTGAAAACTAAAAAACTCTTTGAGCGGAAATGAAATGCCACGAAGGAAACCTACATTTTCTTTTAGTTGTATACCACAAAAGCCTCGTTAGATAATAGAAAAGAAACTTTAATGAATTGAAAATATTTCAAATTGCCTTATAGGAAATTCATTAAAGTCTCTTAAAACTACTTATATTTTATTTCGTGAATCAAAGTGTAATAAAGGTAAAGGTGTATTGCGTTTTGTGAACCCAAATATGGGCACGAAAGTATTTTCTATCATTCATATAATATATTAGTAATGGAGATAAACAACTGATAAGTTAGGATTTAAAAGTATAAATATTTCGAACATTTGGCACACAACGTCATCTATATTCAAATTAAACAGAGCTTGTACTATGACAACTAGACTGATTGATAGAATATTTATATACTTTTTTGTTTTGTAAATACGTATTATATATAGAAAACACCCAAACTCCGAAACAAATATTTGCAGGTCATATAAATATTTGATCAAACCCAAGAATCGAACACGAGATCACACAGCTGTCGCGTTCGCTACTGCTGCGCCACCGAGGTAATGCATATATATATGTGTGTGTATACATGTAAATAGCAAGTCAAATTTAAAGTGAAAAAAGTTCAAGTAACCAATTCTTGGCTATCAACAATCAGACGTGTTAAAATGCAGCATATGGTCCGAGGTATCCCCTTGTAGCTGCTGAGGGGTTCCAGTATTTCGAATCCGGATATTATTCAGGTGAGTCAGAAGATGGTTACAATATACTTCAAGAAAACTGTAATAATTAGTCACAAGTGCTAGTTAGTACAAGCGTTTATTAACTAATTAACAGACAGAATTAATTTAGTTTAAGTGAGCAAACCTCGACGAATAATAAACATAATTTCAAGCAATAGGTTAAAAGCCGATCACTCGTTCGAGACGATTCTCTGGGTGTTTTTGTCATGCCATGCCCTACAAATTGTTCATGAAGAAACATTCTACAATATTTGTACGTTGCTCGTTGAATTCTATGTTTTACACATATTTTTGACTGCCTCGGTGATACAGTGGTGATGACGCAAAATATACAGCATGCTTGAAGTCTCGGCTTTGATTACCGGGTCAGACTGAATATATGATCTGCAAATATTGATTTCGGAGTTTGAGTGTTTTCTGTGTATTATATGAATGTATTTAGAGGAGAAAAATAAACATATATATTTATATCAGTTGTTTACTACTCATAGAATAAGTTCTGCTTAATTTGATACTACATGACGTTGTGTGTCCGGTGGCCAATATATTTATTTAATTATGTAAGAATTCTACAATTATTGAAATTTTAAAACTTTTATAATTTTTTAAACCTTATACACACGACAATCAAATGTCAAAAAAGTTAATACCTATACCATGATAACCAGATTTCTGATGATGATGATATACTCCTGGACGATTTCAGCCACGGCGGATAGTTTTAACGGAGGCTAGCCATCTACGCACTCAATATTATGGTGCACAAGTGTGTGTGTAAACATAGGTGCATTCTCTGTTCCCTCACTTTCATGACCCGATGGGACGGTTATCCGAGGCGACCGCAAAGAGATCAGGCGCAGGACACCCCACTGTTATTAATTTTTTCAATAATCTGAAAACTTAAAAATACATTTTGACTGTACCCGGCCATAGAACACAAGATTCTTAGTCGACAGTCGTCTACATTAACCACTAAACCGCCAAGAGATTGCTGATAAACATATTTGAATATTTAACATAGGTTTCATGTTTTTTTGTGAACTTTTAATGCAATAGATAACTATAAAACTGAATTATTTATTAATCATATATAAACCAGGATTTTTCTGGTAAACTACAAATGTAACAAAATAATGAAAAAGGACCTAATATAATGATATTTTAAACTTTGATAATACAACCTGTAAAATATATGCTATGAGTTTAAAGTGTAATGTCAGAATAATATGCGTCCTCATATATATTTTTTTTATTTTAAATAGACAAAGCCCGCATTAGGAATAAATCCTGTGTCGCGGGGGACTTTACAAACATACAAGAAACGGACACAAAGAACACCCAGACTCACAACAACAACTTATGGATCACACAAAGTGTTGTCTCATGTAGGATTTGAACCCACAACACTCAGCGAAGTGGAGAGCATCGTGGCGACGGCTTAAACCACTAGGCCAATCGTGCAGTCAAATTATTACTATATTACACATCGATTGAACCAAAAGGGTGAGTATCTTTACAAGCTCTTATTTAAAAAGGGTCTTATATTCGTATGGATCATTATAAGCACAATAAGAAGTTTGTGGCATAAATCCCGGCGGGGTAGGGGTCGCACAGCACAATTAATAAATTAAGCTGCACACAGTTAGTGTTAAGATTAGGTGCGAGTGATAGCGGAGAGCGATAAGTGTGACGATAGTCGTCGTGACCGAATTCGGCTGTTAAATTATGACGACTTTCTCATACAATTTATTTCATCCCTTTTAAGGAGAGGTTATGTCCAGCAGTGGACTTTCAAATGATAACATGAAGTAATATTTTAATGCCATCAATCGAAGACACATTGAACTACAGACTAAGCTACTAATCCTTTAATAACTGTGTAATTTGTTTTTTGTTGCCGACTTGTAGGGAAACTTTTATATATGAGTTATATAGGTTTACTTTGTTCAACATACATAGTAGGATTTATATTAATATTAGGTTATTAGTTAAATCAGGTAGTATTTAAACTATTGGTAATTTCAGTTGCAGAAATAAATGAATAAATTTAGATCTATTAATTTCTGCAATTATAATTGCAATCACAATAAACATTGGATCTTCTTATGTTGAGTTCGTATTAACTTAATTAAATTGATTTTTAAAGTGACTCGTTGTCTTCAATCAAAATTTATGCACTAGTATTATCGCTACCCGCCTTCAGTGGGACCTGTACCTTATAGCCAAAGTACGCTAACAGTGGAATATTCATTGCTGCCATAATGTATGATAAATGTAGCGAGAAATATGCATAGTCACAAACGTGAATAGTGGCCACAATGCGCGAGAGCCTGGGTAGCTTGGTCCACCAGACAACAGTATGAAATACTTTTCTCTTACCTATTTGTTACATTGAAGAGATAGAAAAGATATAGTTTTACAGATAATACCCTAAAATACTCTAGAATGAAACCCTACAGTTTCCGCAACTCAAAAATATTGTTAATACTAACTAATTGTTAAAACTAAGGTTAATTTTAATATTTTAAAAATCTTTTCATCAACAGTCTTTTACAGTCTACTGCTGGGCATAGGCCTCTCCTTAGCAAGGAAGTTTTGACCTACTATACCACGCTGGCCAGACGGGTTGGAATAGGGTTTCTTTCAAGTTTCTAGTATTCTATAAAAATTCTAATATATATGCCTGTGTCGCGATCTACAATCGCTTATTTTACAGAGGTTGAACTGTGTGAGACGAAAGTGAATCACAAACTCTTTTTAAATATGATGTCTGTAGTCTTATACGCTGAGATACTCGTATATGGTGGTTGCAAAAGAATATATAACATATATACATAACCTATATAAACCAACTTAACACACATATATGTATACAGGTTTAGAATAATATTATACTCGTATTATTTTTTATACGAAGCCACAAACATTAAATCGTTAAAATCAGTTCATAAACGGCAAAACGAGATAAATAGTTATTATTTATGATTTATGTGCTAAGCTACTGAACTCAATACTAATCAACGTTAAGGTAACTTTTCACTGGATATGAGTTTCTAAAGTTATTGACTTTGTGGACATATTAATGAGAATGACCTTTAAACGATTGTGACTTTGTAAGGTAGCTTTGTTTAAACAAACATTCCACCCATTCCGTTTAATTAAAATAGTCACCTTCTAATCGAACTCCTGAAAACATTATTATATGAATAGCTACTACATAATGAATTGTTATTTCATAGGTTTATCACATCATGACCCGTCAACAAAAATCTTTCACTCAACTTAATCTTTCGTGAGTATTCTAACGTTTACCAAAATTGTTTTAAATTTTAAACTACATACATATTCTTTTTCTTCTTTTAAGGGACTTCCAAAATGACTCTATTCTGCCTGATGGCAAGCATGAATACAATCGAAGAGTTACGGTTACGGGGATCCACACCATGGCGACCCAGTGAGATACCTTTTCACGAGCTCGACGTCCATTAGCGCACGATAATCATCAAATCGCCTATTTTATCATGCTCTTTAAGTTTGCAGCGTTTTGTGGCTAAGGTTTCACCTCGCTTAACTTCCTAATGCAAAGGCAGCTTAATATCTAATCATAATAGATATACGTTACATTAAAAACTTTAAAATAGTCGATAACTAAGCTACTTCTAAGAAAAGCAATTTTCCATTATTAACATCCGACTTAAACCCCAAGTGCCGCAGTAAATCATCTCACGGCTGCACGGTTATAGGTAAGCTCGCGATGCGCCCAGCGGCGGTCACTACACACTCATCTGGCCCATTGTCTAATATTTTTATACACGCCGAACAATGAGAGATCATTCGACGAAAGCTTAGATACGCAGATACCTAGAGACGGTGCGGTCAGTTCGACGAGCTATTTGGAAGTTTCGCTTCCGTTATTTCCATGGGAAAAGCTTTCTGCAATACATATATACTCGTATACAAGAATTCCTTACACACTGTTAAAAGGTAACCCGGTTACCTCCGTTATTATCAATACATCGTTTGATTAGAACAATGTAACGTCTTTGTAAAATCACAATGCCCGTGAGAGTGGTTTTTGACACTGATGTCGAGTTATACCAAGCCAATTTATATTACGCAGCTTGGGTCTAGTCCGAAACAAAATTAAAAACCAATTGATTATCACTAACACACCTTGAATAATATGAGTAATCTGGTGGTTATAGATGCGGTACATCTTTGAATTGTCTTTGATTGAATTTAGGTTACTAGCTCTTACAGAGGTATTTACAGATCGGGTAAACGATCTTCCTCCCTGTGCAAATCAGTTAAAGCCTGGAACTCATTACCAGTGCAAGTGTTTCCCTCCCACTACGATCCCGGGTCCTTTAAGCGGGGCGTGAAAAAGTATCTCACTAGGCCGCCATAGCGTGGGTCACCATACCGCATTGTCTCCATTTACAATGAGTACGGCGACCACCGCTCTTGGATCCTATTTATGCTTGCCATCAGGCAGATTAGAGTCACTTTGGTAGGTTGCTGTATAAAAAAACGGATCTAGAATTTAAAAAAAAAAGAGAATATTACACTATGTTGCCACACAATTTCTTCTTCGTGCTGGTGGTGTTCTTCTTGCACATATAATAATCTCATTGATCCTATGATTTGTTCTGACTTTTTGTGTCTTTAAATAAGTGAATTTAGTGCAATGATAGATCAATTTTATTCTACAGCAACAGTATCTATCACAAAACCCTCAAAAAACTTTCTTTCGCACATTTTGCTTACTTCTTCACCTCACAAATACTATATTAAATGATATTGTCGTTTATACCTAGTCTTGCCATAAATATTGTAATAAAGAAAAAAGAAAATTGTTAACTGCAAATAACATTTATTACTTTTACAGTGTGTCAGTTTAATACATAAATATAAAACAATTAAAAATATAAAAAGCTTATTCGAAGTGGTCTCCATTGGCTGCAATACAGTCCTTTAAACGATGAGGCCAGTTATCAATAGAAGCACGCACTCTTTCCATGGGAAAATTCTTCACTGCCAATCGTATAGATTGTTTTAGGGACTCCAAATTATCATGGCGTTTAGAGCAAGCTGTACTCTCTAAAACTGACCACAAATCATAATCCAGCGGATTAAGATCGGGACTAGACGACGGCCAGTCTTCAGCTCTGATGAAGTCCGAAACGTTCGATTCCAACCAAGACTGCGTGGACCGAGCTTTATGACCCGGCGCCGAGTCTTGCTGGAAGGACCATACTTGGTTATTGAACATGGTGATGTTAAGGGGCTTAACTACCTTCTCAAGAATGGTATCTTGATACACTTGTGCCGATGTTTTGATACCTTTTTCACAAAAATATGGCTCAGTCACTCCTTCATAGCTAACACCCCACCAAACCATCACTGAAGTCGGATAATGTCCACGTTGCACTCTGTCGACTAATTGGGAAGCTTCCTTAGAGCTTTGAGCATAAATACGGTCATTTTGTTTGTTAAAATGTTGCTCAATTGTAAAAATTTTCTCATCCGTAAACAAAATTTTTCTGTGACCTCCCTTTGCGTACCGCTTCAGTAGTTGTTTCGATTTTACCACCCTATTCTTCTTTAAATTATCAGTTAAGAAATGGCCAGTGCGTCTCTTATAGGCTGCAAGTCCTAAGTCATCTTTTAAAATACGCGACATGGTTCTAGGTGCTATCTTCATTTCCCGAGATAAAATCTTTTGCTTTCGGACAGGATTTCTTCGAATTCTTTCCCTTACTGCTTTGACCACCTTTTTCGTACGAACACTACGTGGACGGCCAGATCTTTTTCTGTCACAAACAGAGGAGGTCTCATTGTACCTATTAATAGCCCGGTACACAAACATTTTACTAATACCAAGTGTATGGAGAGTTTTAAAAATTGCATTTGGCTCCATACCTACTTTGTGTAATGCTATCACAGCGATTCGGTTCTCTTTATCACCCCACACCATTTTAATATCGCAAAATATTTTACAATGTATTGGCGCCAAAATGAGAAAACACAATGAACAATCGTATAAAAATGACAGATTCGAAATTCAAATGTAATATTTTTTTATAATTAAGTGTAACAGTATTTATGGCCAGACTAAGTATATGCAAATTTTTTATATTCCTTCGCCTGTATGTGAGTTCTCAGTTCCCCCTCATTACTTATGCCGCTCAAGGGCGGTGTTATTCGAGCTCAGAGCAGCATATATTCAATGGTAACCATATTGTCGGTCGTTGGGTCCGACATAAAACTGTTATGAGTGTTCGTTTAAGTTTTACACGTACTGTTTTACTATAACCCAGTTGTGGAACTTTTTTATGAAACGGGACGATAGCGACACGTTTGGCAAGAGTACTCAAGTTTAAAAATGTATACAAGTTCTTTAAAAATACTAAGTCAATGTAGATTTTTTTAAGTCACTTTTTGTTGTAGTAGACATATAATATACCCACAGTATAACTGTGAAAGATGGCAGTTATAAAATAATTTTATGTACATATATAAATTTTGCCGCTTTTTTAATGTGTTTACATTCAAAAAGGTTGTGGTGATTTCTTTGATTTCCGGCTATCTGCTTGAACTCG
This sequence comes from Hypercompe scribonia, assembly GCA_949316085.1. NCBI lineage: Eukaryota > Metazoa > Arthropoda > Insecta > Lepidoptera > Erebidae > Hypercompe > Hypercompe scribonia. The sequence goes on from OX438983.1 coordinate 1,789,553, forward strand.
ACTCTCTTTGGGAATATAATCACTTGTATATGGAAGACATGAATGAATCAATGAATGTTGCATACCCACATGTCCGTCATGTGTTGAGAAAGCCTACCAGAGGACTGATAGATATCTACCTAAACCACACTTTTTTTTATTTTAATAACCTGCCAAAGTGACTCTATTCTGCTTGATGGAAAGTATGAACAGAATCCAAAAGTTGTAGTCACCATACTCATTGCGAATGCAGACAATGCAGTATGGTGACCCACATTATGGCGGCCTATTACGATTTTTTACGACTCAATTGAGGACGTAAAAGACATGACAGTCATCGTAGCATTGTATTGCACACATTTACCACAACAACTGACACCCCTGCATCAATGGACCTCCGGTCTCGCACTCACCAACGAAACATGACAGCATGCATGCTGGCGGTTTAGGTTGATCTTCTGTGGGAGGGTAGTACTGCCCCGGACGTGCTGGCCCGTTCATGCTGAAATCAGCGTGGTTCTACTACCTGTGTACCAAATAATATCATCTGCATCTCTCAAAATGAATAAATTTTCTAATTTATTGCAACATTTTATGTATATTATAGTGATGCTCTGCTCCTATTAGTAGTAACACGATATTTGGAGATTAGTACGTTCTAACAAACAAATTGAATATGAAATAGAAGTTACAAAAATCGTATGACCTAAAGGGTTATTCTCATCGGTCCGGTTTGCACTACGTCGGGTTATAAAATAGACAGAGCAGTCATTTCACGAAGGTACGCTTCATCGACTGCTTTTTAACCTTATGATATTTTAGTTGGCATAAACTCTAAGGAATCTTCATACTCCATAGGGAGCCTTATTTAAACTGGTTGGGCTAACTTGACCTGAACACTAATAGCTCAAGATTTTATTTGCTATCAACTAGTTTATTATTAGTTTTTGTATAATCTTGACTAAGTATTAGTAAGGATAAGTACCAGACATTTAAAGCTCTTTTAATTATCTTAATAATTAAATACCGTACCGTACATTTAGTACGTAGCAAAAATCGTTTATTCGGTTTCATTATAAGGAGAACAGAAATCTAATGTAAAATGTAATTTTGATTTCATTTCTATTTTGTAATAGGCCTTTCTTATGTTTTGTTTCTAATGGTTCATAATTTTAATTATATATACTATTCAAGATGCTCAGTTTTTTTTAACGAGGTGAAATATTTCTTCAGATGTAACCCTGGAAAGTTACAGGAGCCAGGAATGCGTGGAGTTTCCACTAAAAATCACCTTGACGACCGGGCACAGTACTCACGAGACTTTCAAACTTTATTTGATGGAATAAATTTTTAGGCCAGAATTTATATATATCTAGTAGTCTTTAATGTATTATGTCCCTTATATGGAGCAGATAGCATCCACAAAAAGTATCCACCTCGATTGGTCACTTACTTCACTCCAGACCATGCTGATGGTTCTCGCTTCATCTGCCACTGTTCATCGCCTAGTTTCGGACTGTCCCATGGGCATTCTAATCCAGAGCCTGCTTGATTACTATGATATTATACGTTCATTAACTGTAAAAAAATTGTGACGTATGATATACACTCCTAATGAAATGTAGTTTTAAAGCATTTTGCTAAGATTACTTTTAACACATACGCCACATAGCACAGTTCACTCCGATCATGTATTACATATCCTCTCGACGGGTTCAAATTACATAACACATAAATACAATGGCCGATGTTATTTACAGCTGGTTTTAAAGTAAAAGCTAACGTAGCAATTATTGTTGATAAAATGCTGCTGGAAATTAAATTGCTAAATGAAGTGACTGACGAACACTGCGCGTGAGTCGCACGCAGTATAGAACAATAAATATTTTATGTAGAAACTTGTCTAAGAACCGTCACAAAACAAATTTAGTTGTTTTTTAATGTAAATTGATGAATTGCTTTTTATTCATTCTATATTTAACTTTTTTTATTCAAAGAAGACAACGTCCACATGAGGAATAAACCCTGTGTCGCGGGGAACTTTATAAACATACGAGAAACGGACACAAAGAACACCATACTTGGAACAACAATTTGTGGATCACACAAAATGTTTTCCCATGTGGGGTTTAAACCAACAACCACTAGACCTACCGTGCAGTCAAACTAAAGAATCCTACCAAAATATTAGGGGTAAATTAATTAATATTTTATTTAGATTATATGTTAGTGACTAACATTGCTCATAGACACATGCAACTAATTAGTTACAAGTACTTTGATGTCTCTTTAGTCTGCCTCAAATCAAGGGCAGGGGGATTTTTTTACGATAACATTTTACTTTTAATTTGATTTAACTTTATATACACAATACAAAGAACCAAATTAATGGCTACTTGTCTGTTTTTTGCATTCCGATTTTGTATCCAGCTCTCCAAAATAGAGTATACTAAGTCACATCCAGTCAACGAAGGGTATTTTGCCAGCCAAATATACCCAGAAGCAGTTCTGATACCCTTTTGAAGATGCTTTGGATTTCTGTGGAATTGCCAATGAATATAGTAGCCAGTTCTAAATCTCGTGGTGAAAAAAAAACTTTGTTTCAATCTCACTTGCTCGGTAAATAGTATCCAAGATTTTTATTTATTTTTCTAATTTAAAAAATGGTTATGATATCATTATGACCTAGCGAGTCCATTTGTTGAAGCAAGATAAACTTAGGAATGCGCCATTTTAGTGGTCCAAGCTGACACAGGCAATACTAATGAGTTGGGATGCGCGCTCAGGTCGCGCATGTGACCTGCGATGCGCGCGATATATTGCGCGCCGACGTACAGAACCTATGAGTGGACACTGTAACTGTATTCTAACTTACCACTTTACCGTAGTTCTGTTTTATATTGAGATTGCTGTTATAGATTAAGTTTACCAAGATAGAACAAAATTGTATGCTCTACAAAAGCATTAAATCAATAAGTCTATATGGAATCAAATTGTTCATGATATATGGGGCAAATAAGCAGACAGAACACGTAAATCGACTATTTTTTTTTACAAAGAGTTTGCCAAAGTGACTCTACTTTGCTTGACGGAAAGCATGAATAGAATCCAAAGAGTTGCGGTCACCATACTCATTGCAAATGCAGAGAATGCAGTGTGGTGACCCACACTATCGCGGCCTAGTGAGATGCTTTTTCATACCACGCTTGGGGACGCAAAAGGCATGACAGTCATCGTGGCAATGTAAGCCTCACATAGTTATCACGATCACTGACACCCCTGCATCAATGGGCCTCCGGTCTCGCACTCATCAACGAAACACGACTGCACGGATGCTGTCGCTTTAGGTTGGTCTTCTGTGGGAGGGTATTACTGCCCCGATCGAGTCGGCACGTTCGTGCTGAAATCAGTGTGGCTCTACTACCTTAAAACTGTATGAATAGTGTGGTGGTTAAAGCAGTTGCGACGCCGTTTTTTACTGCGTAGAGTGTTGTAAATTCGAACCTCATATGGGACAACATTTTGTGTGGTCCACAAACTGTTGTTTTGAGTCTGGGTGTTGTTTGTATCAGTTTCTTGTACGTTTGTTAAGTCCCTTGCGACACAGCATTTATTCCTAGTGCGAGAATTGCCATTTTAATAAGAAAGAAAAGTAACTAGAATCGGTCATGGATATATGTTACTCCAAAGTCACATGTGCATTGCTGACCTTTCGGTGCCTTCCTCTGGAATTAGGGAGAGGGAAAAGGTTCCTGTTTCTTCTTCTTATGGTACCTCTACACTAATGGTGATTGGCCGTCAACTCTGCATATTTATTTCTTTTTTTTGGCAGATTTGGAGAGAAACAGTTTTACACTGGTGATTGCTGTCTACTCTCTAATGTTTCTGAGTCACAATTTTTTCATCTGTCAATGTGACATTTACTAGATATTTTACTAATCATAATTACATGAACAAAGTAGTACTATTAGTAACAGAAAATATGAACTAGAAAGCCAACTTTACGCTTCATAATGCTTCGAAATAGCCCCTCATTCGTGACTCTCTAAATACAGTTGATTGAACGTATTCGTCGGCAAAATACCATTCTAAAATTTCAAGCTTTTGGATCATATCTTTTTCTAAGGTCCATCATTCGATTCACTCTTCTAAATTTTAAGTGCTGACAACTTCATTTGATCGTTAAAAGTAATAAATGGGAAAGGATGGCGGCCTGAGCGGTAGTACCCTACAGTCGGGCCGCCACGTCAGAACGGTGGGGGAGAAATATTTTTTCCCCCGGGATAGGGTCTAACAGGGCATGGTGTCTGTTTGGGGGGGACCTGAAATCATATGGTGCGCCCCCCACCCCAGAGTAGGGTGCCAGGGGCACACCAGTTTTTAGTGGGCACACCACATACTCCTGACTCCTGCACCCTAAGGAGCAGGAGATCCGAAGGGATTTTCCGCCTCCTCAACACAAAAAAAAAAGGTTGTCTCTACCCTCTCAAATCGTAATTGATGCGAAGGAGGCAATAAGTCCAAAATCTCTGAACAAATCCCTTAAAATTATTAATTACATGTGTTTATTATCAACAATAACTAGTACAATCTCATATGTTTCGATCACGTTACATAAGCAGTCGTAAATAAATATAAAAATACACATTGTTACACACGAAACATAAAGTAACAAAAATAATTACTTCATGAGTTTTGTTAGGTGAGCAGTCACAACGATTAAAATAATGCCTATATTATTACATAAGGTTGTTAATGATAATAACACATTTGACTATTAATTAATTTACATAACACATATCGTGTATAACATGACAAATGATTGTTATTTACAATAAATTTCTATTCTGACATTTGCAAACTCTAGTAATTGCAAAATACAAAATGTAAAAAATGTTCCTCACTAATATATTATATAATAATAATGTTATCCATTCATATTTTAATAATAAAAATAAATTGTCATTATTATTATGTATTTAAAATTTAAAACTATTCATACCAGTCAAGATATCAACAGCCTTTTACAGTCCACTCCTGGACATCGGCCTCTCCTTAGCAAGGAGGTTTTGGCCTACTATGCCACGCTGGCCAGACGGATCGGAATAGGGTTTGTTTCAAGTTTGCCTTCTCTTTGTAATAATGTTGTCTTGCATATTTGGTTGTGTAGTCCGTGTGGTGGCGGATTAAAAATACATAGTGTTACCACCCCTATTCATCTCGTGGGTGTCATAAAAGGCGACTAAGTGAACCAAATATGCAAGACCAATCAAGATAACAAACAAAAAATACAGTTACACGTTATTTTTACAGAAAGTGACAGCTTATATACACAATATAGTAATGTCTTGAGTAAAAGTAAAGCTTGAAGTATCTTCTTGAGTGTTCTATTGAAAGAGCAAATGTGAAAATGACGTTCACCCAGAGGTATCCGTCGACGGCGACACCCTGTCAATTTTCTATAAATAAATAAATAAATAAATATTTCAGACATTTAACACACAACGCCATCTAGTTTCAAACTAAGCAGAGCTTGTACTATGATAACTAGACTGACTGATAAAATACTCATATACTTTTTTTTTGTAAATTAATACATGTTATACACAGAAAACACCCAAATTCTGAAATCTGGGAATCGAACCCGAGACCTCTAGTACAGTAATCGCTTTCGCTACGGCTACGCCATTGAGGTGGTCAGAGTTATAAACTTCTATGATTGTGACTCCCAAAACTGAATTCAGTTTTAAATGCTATTTGGGCCGCCATAATGTGAGTCACCATACTGCATTGTCTGCCTTCGCAATGAGAGTAGTGACTACCACTTTTGGATACTGTTTATGCTTTCCATAAGTAAAATCTACATAAGATGACGGTTTCTCAAGGTCCGACACGGCCGGTAGTTTTTCAAGACAATGAATCTAGAACAGATCTAGTGACTGGTTTCCAGGTTTGAGCACTTCATTGAAATAACTCACCAAGCGAAGAGGAACATCCGAGGGATCTGTTAACTTGGTGTTGCAGTCGTGTGAGTAGACGGATGTTGTTTGTTACATCTGGAGCCGCAGATAGTTTTAAGCCTTTCAAAAATTTTGCTGTTTATTTTACATTACCAGCAGCTGTGACTCTTGAACCTTACGAAGCCACCAACTGCTCTCTATTTAATATTATTTATTTAAAAAAGACAACGCCCGCATTAGGAACAAATCCTGTGGCGCGGGGGACTCTACAAACATCACAAAGAACACCTAGACTCAGAACAACAACTTGTGGATCACACAAAGTGTTGTCCCATGTAAGATTTGAACCCACAACACTCAGCGAAGTGGAAAGCGGCATGGCGATCGTTTAAACCACTAGGCAAATTATAACAACCAGGTTGATAAGGGGAAACCTTTGTGACCTCCCCAGGATAGGGTCTGACTAGGCGCGGCGTTGATTTTAGAGGGGACCTGAAATGATATGATCCGGGTCCCCTACAGAGAAGGACGCCTGAGACCGGCCGCCGGGATGGTTTTTAGTGGAAACACTACATACTCCTGGCTCCTGCTCCCCGAGGAGCTGGAGATCCGAAGGGATTTTCCACCTCGACAACAAAAAAAAGGCCAATCGTGTAGTCTTTAATCTTGCTGTTTTATCCTGAGAGTCTGATAAAGAATTTTAAGTTATATTTTCAGTAAACTAAATATGAAACATCTCTTAAATTATCCACACGTGACTCAGTATGGGTAATATTTTTTTTTGTACTGGCAATCTTTTCTATTAAAATAAATAAATACCTAGTAATAGTAGTAATACTAGCAAAAATTATAAGGAAAAATAATTAGGTGCTCTTCGAACAAACATAGTCTTTGAGATGTACTTATCAATTACTACAAACATATTATCTGCACAATTACACCGCTAGTGATGTTGTTATTCAATCAACAACTATCGATAGCACGTTTCTCTCATTTGCATTACAACTCTTCATAACGTATGTCGAGTGCTGTACAAACTATGTATCGTAAGAACTATTGTTCTCTACGTTTATTTTATGAGCGCAATCTGATATTTGATTGTTTTTATAAGGAAGCTTAAGTCTAAAAGCTAATTAGAATTCAAGTGATTAATTTCTAAATCCAGATTTGTTGTTAAGTGAAAATGATTTCAAAATAAGGTTGTGTTACGAAATATCTTTTATATAAAACAAAACTGGATTATGGAGACAGATATCAGAGGCATAGGACATTTATTCGTAATGTACACATATATTTACGACATACATATATAAATCTACTCCGTTGATCTAGCTGTCTATATCTAGCAGATCTAGTTTACTGAGAATTGTAATTATGCTTTGTTTATTTGTAAATCTCTTAGAGACTAATGATTTTCTCATAGATTTACATTTTTCAGAAAAATTAAAAACGACTAATTGTCACTATCTACGAAATGTTGCTAGCTAGTACCTTCTTCACTAACAGAATGGGCCTCAACTTATGGAATTCCTGATAATGGTTTACTTTTACTCTTTGTCCTTAATGAAAACAATCAAATTCTAAAGGAAAGTTGACATCAAGTATGCAGCCATTATAAAACTAAATAGGTATAATAAAAATAAAAAAAATCTGATAAAACTACTAACAAAGAAACTGGCAGGGAAATAATAATATTAAATTTAATAAAAGAATTATTTTGTTGATTGATATTTATCAATCAAAGAAACAAAAAACATAAAAACAAAAATTTAATATAGGTATTTATAAATTTTTGTTTTTATGTATTAGGTACGTAAACTATTGAAAAATCATAGCTTCCTTACAAAGATACGGTGTACTTAAAAAAATTCGTTACGTCAATTATAATTAAGAACTACTAAGTTAAATAATAATATAATATCTAGTTAACAAAACTGAATAAAGTTGACCTTTGTTGATTGCTATTAATTGTTCACTTTCAAATGCCATATCATATAAATCTCTGAAATAAAATTATTAATACGAAGTGCTACATCCCCTATTCAACCCTTGGCTGTTGTAAAAACCGAAAACAGTGCTGTAAAGGGAAGTAAAACTTAACACAAACCGTTTTCTTTTTAACTTGTGGAAACTCCCTCGGTTCGTCACCCCATCGGGGTTTTCGGCGGGGTATTGTGTCGGAATTGGACCGATTAAATACACATGGTGTGCCACTCTGCGCCTGACATAGGAGAGATCCGGGAACCGCTGCTATTACGACATCCAGGTCCCTCCTAGCGCCTGCCCGCTGCCGCGGGCACCAACTGCGGGTAACGTTTCTATTTTAGGCGACATACCTCACACGCAGACGTTGCCTCCTCGCGGCTGGCCATTATAGTGAATGGAGTGGAAAACCCGTCCCGTCCACCTGCGGCCACACTCAAGGCAGCATGAGGCGCTGGTAAACTTAACACAAACCCTGAACCAACCCGTAAAGGCAACTTAGTAGAGTACACCAAAAACTTCGTTCTAAGCAGAGGTTTATGTTCAGCAGTAGACTAAATAAGGCTGTTGATGTTATGATGTGATGTTGATGTAGTGGTTGGTTACTGATCTTGACTCTTAGTATTCGATTTACGCCCAGAACAAATACAGTGTGATAAATGTAACATCTCTGTTATGTATATTTTCATCAATCGCCGTCCACTGCTGAACGAAGGTCTCACCCAAGGAACGCCAACCATCCCGGTCTTGGGCAACTCGCATCCATCTGCTGCCAGCCACCTCCTTCAACTTTTTAAAGTGCAATCTTTTTAACGGTAGTCTTTTCTAAAAAAAGTAACGAGAACATTATCTTTTCTCAAATTTCATCAATCAACTTATCGCTGTCCACTGCTGACCTGGTTCATCACGACGCAGGGCACCCTACACTACGTTTGCCCAATCGTCGTATCCACTCAAGTACATTTCGGCTCCAGCGACCATCGGTTCGTCTGGAGACATGGCCGGCCCGTTTTCGCTTCAGCATACTGATTCTCCGTGCGATATCAGTTACTCTAGTATATATGTATATTATATTAAAGCAATATTAAAATATGTTTATTAGAAACGTATTTATTTGCGTAAGTGAGATAATCGGCGTTTAACACTTGTATGTTCAACCTGTCGAGGATTAAAAGCCTTAGTCAATGCGTCTATGTACATGACACCGTAAGCGCATATGTTTTTTTTTACAAAAAAGACACATTGAACTACACAGTAACTACTAATCCTGTGTCACGATATAGAAGTTCCCCCACCGACAAGCATATATACGACATCCCAATATCAAATATTTGGCGCGGTCCGACTGGCATGATCACCTCGCCTTGTCGGATCATCTTTCCTTCGTATTAGAGAGACATGACACCCGTATCTGCAAAATTTTCATTTATTTATTTAAAACTAAATACACTAAATGCATATATAGATTGCATGTTCATGTATTTAAACTACTGTACAATAATAAAACAGTTAATATAATACCTAACAACAAAATCCCGTTTTTTAACAGTATACAAGTAGCTAAAATTATAATTACTTTTAAAATTTAAAATCAACCATATCCACACTTTTTTTCTACAAAAAAGCCGAAAATCACTGTAACGATATAAACGTACGAAACACGCACTTTAATTATTTTAATTATGCGTAAAATAATAGGCAGTAACCCTATCTTCATAATTATTAAGGAGTATAGAAATTGCCACTTTTAGTGTCGGCGACGTTTGGTGAAAGTATTAGTTCGAAACAATACGACTTGTTAAATTTTTATGTACTAGGGTTGGCAGGCTTACGTTTTCTATGGTTATTTTGTTATGTTTATTCTAGCTGGCCACCACTGGCCATAATAAGTTCCAAGTTGGTCGTACTGAACAAAAGAATTCACGAAAAGCATACGGTGGAGGAGTGAAGTTCTAGTGACAAGAATGGAAACTGTGTCCCATAAAATGAAGGTAGAAAGTCACCGTTGGCATAAGATAAAAGCTATTGAGAATGCAGAAAGAAGAAAATATCAACAATTAACATTATATTTCCGTGTGGTGACGGATTAAGAATACATAGTGTTACCAACCCTATTCATCCCGTGGGTGTCGTGAAAAGCGACTAAGGGAACCAAATATGCAAGACAACAAAGATCATTACAAAGAGAAGGAAAACTTGAAAAAAACCCTATTCCAACCCGTCTGGCCAGCGTGGTATAGTAGGCCAAAACCTCCTTGCTAAAGAGATGCCTATGTCCTGCAGTGGACTGTAAAAGGTTGTTGATGAACATTATATTTTATTTAATAAACATTACTATTACTACTAACTTTAAAATGTATCTCTAAGCATGGACTTATTGGTTAAATACATTACTTATTCATGTCAAAGGCTCCGCGTGGTGTAAAAAGAATATTTTATGGTGGGGAAGTACAATTAGTAAAGACTAATAATACAATTTTTTAAGAATCAGACCTCTCAAATGCGTGATCAGAGTGATGCGATGTGATGCGTGCAGGTGCGTGATCAGACTTCATCTAATAAAAAATTTGATACATTTAATTATTCAAATACAATTTTAAAATAACTTAAGCGACATCCCTACGAACAGTTATAACATATCGACATCGATACACTCGTGATTTATCGACAGCAAGCTGACGTCACAGTTAGATTAACTCCGCTGTGACTTTGCATATTTCGGTAATGACGACTTACGGTATTTTTTATTATGAAAAAGATTCAAAATTTCACACCACCATTGTGTAACGATTTATAAAATTGTATGAAGTTGTCAATAACGTTAATTTCTGACCTAGAAAATCAAATAAGTAATACGTAGACAAATAATAGAATGTTTAACAATTGGTTATCGATGTTCACTATTCAAAGTATAATAAGTTATTTCATGTATTGTTTGTATTTTACTCTCTATAGTACAGTACACTCTCTTATGAATCATTCAATTTTGAAATACCACGTAGAAAAAAAGAAATTGAGGCGATTGTAGGGAATCGAAAATATGTATTACCCTTTTTTTTCTGTTGACAAGGCGGAAAATCCCTTCGGATCTCGTGCGCCTTGAGGTGCAGGAATCAGGAGAATGTGGTGTTGCCACAAAAACCGCCCCAATGACCGGCCTCTGGCACCCTACTCTGGGTGGGGACCCGGACTATATGAATTCAGGTCCCCCCTCAAATTGACACCATGCCCCGTTAGACCCTATCCCGGGGGAAAAAATATTTCTCCCCCAAATATTTTAAAAGTCTTATAGAACAGTACGAGTATTAGATTAGTTTTTTCAAAAAATAAACAAAATTAAAGATTTTATAGTATATGTAAAATTCTTAAGTCACAAACTGTTATTAGTCTCTAACTTTCAGTAAGAGTAATAAAAAAAGTAGCTAGATATTTCATACGTTGCCTGAACAAGTGAGATAACTTATGTCGCAATTATTTTCTTAATTTAATAAATAAATATGAACAATAGTAAAGGTTACACAGAATATATTCTACTCGAACTGATAGTGCAAGTAGAAGCAAGACCAAATCAAATGTATCCGACCAAAATCGGACGTCGCCCCGGGTGCTAGTGGTCGGGGAACCAAGTGCACCATAGAAAGAAAATCTTTTGGTCGTTTGAGGATTTCAGAAGGTCAGATATATCCAAAACAGACAGATTTGTATTTTGTTTAGTTAGTTAGAACAGTAATTAGTTTTAGAACAGTAGAAGAAGATTACGAGATATGTAAGGTAAGAAGCGAGAAAAATGATAACGCGTTTTTGACTCCTGATTTTCAGATTTACAGGTGTCGGTCGTCACATTCCATCAAGTGACTCAACTGCTCGTATGCTTCTGTATCACAGAAGTGTGCATCCCCCCACTATTGATTGCGGGTCCTTTAAGTGTGAAAAGCATCTCACTAGGCCATTATAGTGTGGGTCATCATGCTGCATTGTCTGCATTCACAATGATGGAACAATTAATCTTGGATTCTATTCATGTTTTCCATCAGGCATAGTACAGTCAAGTGATTAGCAACCTATTACCCTTGTCTGACCCTCTCTACTTCCTTGAAGAAATGAGAAAATTACATTATTATTGTAATGAATAAATTGTGTTTATATGATGCTATTACCTTAAACTTATTCAAGGTCAAGTGTTTTCTAGCTTCAATAATTGGGTATATGTGCGAAGCTTAACAAATAAAATATATATTATGATTGAGTGAATGTAAGAAGTTAAGGACTATATAGAATTCAAACTGTTTTTGTAATAGAAACTAGCTGAAGGTCATTTTTTTCATTGGAAGTTTACGACAATGTATTAAATAAATAATTATGTAACTATTTTTAAGATTTATGTTTCAGTAATATGATAAATTTATAGTTGAATTTTGATATTTAACACAATAGATTATTTTTTGTTTTTCAAACTTTTGATGATTTACTAAGAAGTCGTGAAAATGATTTGACTATACCTCAAACGCGGTCTGATCATAAACTAAGCTAAGCTTATACTATACTAACTAAACTGTATATATACTTGTATAAACTGCTGATATAGATAACTAAATTGTAGATAAACATATATATAACATTGTTTAACATCCTAAGTCTAATGCAAATTTATGACATTTTGAATTATTCATCAAATATAGGAACTGTGTACCTAGTTACAAGATACCCATAATCAAGTATAATAACATAATCGATTATGAAACCTTGTTGCTAAGGAGAGGACTATGTCCAGCAGTGGAACAGTCCACCAAAAGCTGTTGATGAATCGCTTTTAATTTGACTTGTGTGCTCATGTGTAGCAGAAATTTGAATGTAGTGTCATTTGTAGGTGTCAAGAACTAAACTCAAGTACCCAAAATTATATTCAAATAGCGCAGGCGTTGACACTTGTACTTACACCACAACTAATAAGTAGCTTTAAGGACTTCTTAACGAGTAATAAACTTAACAAGTTTAATATTTACATTCAGTGGCCCTGTTATTGAAGAAGGTCAAACGTATTCTCGTGTGTTTACAAAGTGGGAGTATGGTACAACCAATTCTAATAGTACTATAACTCACTAAGCTTATTGGTTTTATTTATATCAACATCTAATAAAATAAATAAATTAACTAAATATGTACTAACAGAGTGTACAAGGTTTAAAATTAAACTAAATATGTGGCGCAACCACTTAGCTGCGTCCGAGTATAATATTGTGAGGTTACTAAAGTATTTCCATATTTTTTATTGTCTTTAAAAAAGATAACGCCCTCACTATGATTAAATCCTGTGTGGAGGTGGAGCTTACAGACATACAAGAAACGGAAACAAAGAACACCCAGACTCAGAACAACAACTTGTGGATCACACAAAGTGTTATCCCATGTGCAGTTTGTAAGTAAGTAAATCTCCAGTAATTACTATAATCTCTCTAACTTCTCCTCTCTAATAATTGTTATAATGAGTCTCTTAACCGGAGTCCTTTCAACGTTGTAATTATAATCTCTTTAACTTCTTGAACTCCTACCCTCCAATAACAACTATAATCTCTCCAAATTCTACCCTCCAACAATATTTTTTTTGTTTGTTTAAAAAAGACAACGCCTGCATTAGAAAAAAATCCTGTGTCGCGGGGGACTTTACAAACATACAAGAAATGCACACAAAGAACACCCAGACTCAGAACAACAATTTGTGGATCACACAAAGTGTTGTCCCATGTGCAGTTTGAACCCACAACACTCAACGCAGTAGAGAGCGACGTGGTGACCGCTTAAACTTCTAGGCCAATCGTAGAGGATTCTAAACCGGAATGTGATGACTGGAGTATTCTGAGGTGGAATCACCATGTGGAGGTGTCGCGATTGCCGCGTTCTCTTATTGTTCTACGTCAGGATCGTGATTGTGATGTAATCGACACTGTTGAAGATTATTGGGCCTCTTTTTATAACACGGTCGTCAGTTTTGTGTATGTCGTCTATATTAAGCCTACTGCAGCAGATATTGATGATACGCAATTGTTTTGTAGAAATGCGTTCGGAAAAGTAATGAGGTGCGCGAGATTTGTGTTTTAGCTACGGACGAAATGGATACCCCCGATACATACCATCTACCTGGATTGGACGTTCAGGTCAGAATCAATACAACTCGTCGTTTTGTTTATCTTAGTAAAGTAACACAAGTTGCTCGTTGCTTTCTGAATGTTTTTAGAGTAATGTGTTCCAAGTTGATAATGTTTCCAATGCCACTGACTATTTATATGATTTTTTTTAAAGACAACGCCCGCTCTAGGAATAAATTCTGTTTCACGGGGGAATAACTTTACAAACATGCAAGAAACGGACACAAAAAACACACAGATTTAGAACAAAAATTTATGGATTACACAGAGTGTTGTCCCGTGTGGAGTTAGAACCCACAACACTCAGCACAGTAGAGAGCGGCGTGGTGACCGTTTAAACCACTGGGTCAACCGTACAGTCTAGTGAGTGTAGGCCGAAAAAGATACGTAAGAATAACTATTTCTAATATTGAACATGAGACTAAATTACACTTCGAAACGAACGAAAAATAAAGAAACATAAATTGTTCTCAGGTCTTAGAGCAGAAGTCACACTTGCACTTCTAAAAAGCCTTTCTATAACCTCTGAACAAGGGCATTTATGGATACTTTCCTTTCATACCATCGATCTTTGAGGTGGGTGGTACTATTGATACTGCGAGTTTCAACAATTAAATTCTACAGTCAGATAATTCACATATTATGAGGCACAAACTTTCTTGGAAGGCTCACAGTTGTGGAGTGTATTCCAGTGATGAATGTTAGTAGTTTAATATCGTAAAAAAAGAAAGCTTTTTAAATCACCTAAATACATAAAATTGTTGGTTCATTATGGTATTTAAAAATAAATTGTATACGTAACTCAGTTTAGGCATGTGTGGTTAATTCCTTTTTGCATACATTTGAGTTCAATGAACATTAAAAAACCACAAATACGTGAATTATATCAACATAAAGCGCACAACATCATCAACGATTTTATATTTCATTGGTAATGTTAGTATTGTGACATTAATTTTAAGAAATCTTTAAAATAGAGGTGAGTCAGACTGACATCATAAAAATCATCGATAAGTCTCGTTCACCTGACCTTTATAGTATGATAAATGCGTTCGGTACAGAGGTCGGGATGGGCCATTAAGTAATATACTTATTGAAGTGTTAAAAAATTAATCTGCTTTTGTTTCGATGGGAGGAATACCTTATTCTTACATTGTCTTAACATTAATAGACTTATACTTATATACAGACAGCGGCTACTTATCAAAGGTATCAAATCGAGCAAGTAAGGTGATCGCTTGCTTGCACCCATGCTTGCACTCAAATGTACTAGTATCTCTTGAGTTTACTGGCTTACATGTTTAGCGGTAGTCACTCACTGTTAGGCGACAATATTGTAATGTTACATTTAGATTACGGTAAACCAATGTGGATTAAGATTGCATTATCTAATTAGTGCAGTATTTAATTATACTGTTAATAATACTTTCCTGTACTGGC
This sequence comes from Hypercompe scribonia, assembly GCA_949316085.1. NCBI lineage: Eukaryota > Metazoa > Arthropoda > Insecta > Lepidoptera > Erebidae > Hypercompe > Hypercompe scribonia. The sequence continues at coordinate 1,805,058 of OX438983.1, forward strand.
AAATTCAAATTCATAATAGCCATATGTATCCTTAATGGTACTACACCGTAACTGCAGCATGTATAAGTTAGATCTGATGTTCATCGCTCATGTAAGGGCCACACGTGTAATCTTAAATCTATAAAACAATATCGATATCGATGGGAAGGCGGTGTAGCCCCGCCCTACACGAATAAATATTTAATTAAACTTATGAGAGAGCACGGATTTGAGTTTAGTTATTTGTTTGGAACATTTTTTTTTAGATATTATGATCGCAAACGGATCTGTGAATGAATCCGTCATCGTATCATAGCTTTATATAGAACATTATATTTTTCAAACATGAGTAAGATACATACAGATTTGCTTTTATTAAGTTTTATTCTAACGTAACAGGTCATATTAGATCATAGGGGGACAGCTATTTATATGAATTTTATCCCAAGTTCTGTTATACGGTTATCAATTCCATTTTTGATTGTAAAATTATAATAAATAAATAGGCATATGTGGTTTAAAATCTACGAAGCTCGTATTCTCATAAAACTAAAGAGTATGTTTCTTTGGTTGAATGCTCTTATCTCATGAACCACTTACGTAATATTTTTTCAATTCATACCGAATTGAAAAAATATTTTAGTGTTGGATAGCTCGTTTCTCGAGGCTCAAAATGATTCAAAAACGAGTAAAAAAATATACCTTTTGAGAAACGTTGATGAAGTCACACATACAGTTGGCATGTAACCTTTATGGTCAATTATTTTTAAAACAAATATTGGTTTTGTTGCTGGTTAGTAATTAGACGCAATATTTACTAAATACTAACGTTACATAAGATTCTTCTAAGATATATGTATGTTATGCACAGAAATAATCCGATTAATACAGAAATCCATACCCACATTCACAAATATTTATTTTTCCGCTTCAGCCATCAAACTTGTCAACTTTGTAGTAACAGTCTAATGTATCCGTTTTTTTTCTATATTAACAGCCTACCAAAGTGACTCTACTCTGCCTGATGGAAAGCATGAATGGAATCCAAGAGTTGTGGTCACCATACTCATTGCAAATACAGACAATGCAGTATGGTGACCTACACTATGGCAGCCTAATGAGATACTTTTTCACACCCCGCTTGGGTACGTAAAAGGCATGACAGTCATCGTGACAGTGTAAGGCTTACACAGTTATCACGGTAACTGTCATCCCTGCATCAATGGGCCTCCGGTCTCACACTCACCAACGAAACACGACAACACGGATGCTGGTGCTTTAGGTTGGTCTTCTGTGGGAGGGTAGTACTGCCCCGGTCGAGTCGACCCGCTTGTGCTGAAATCAGTGTGGCTCTACTATCTAGTACTGTGTCACAAGAAATTATTCTGTTGACTCCAATATTGTAAGAATCTATAAGTTAAAAGAACTCATGATACGATGGTAATTAAAGAGCAATAGTACATTACAGTAAACTTTACATTCAAATTAAAACTACCTTTATTATCGTTTAATGTAACTTAATTACATATCCATAGAATTTTGCGGATAATTCTCTAAGAGATCCGGTTCGCTTCGATTCCCATGCAACTATGGGGAGGTGCAACCATAATTAATACACGCCCATCGTCGGGCCCCATAGATATATGTATGTATTACGTTATTTTTGTTTGGAATTTTGATTTATATTGTGGATGTGGATTTGTATGTGGGTATTTGTGGCACTGTAAGATGAGGAACAGAATCGTGACTCATTGGAAGTAGGTGAGGGTCGAAGATTTTGCTTCGAAATTAAGTACTTTTTTCACTTGTAGAATTTAATATTTTCTCTGACTCAAAGGTACTATTTACTTTGGGGGTAGACGCTGCTTGCGCAATGTGAAAAGAAATTATAATTTTATTGATGGTTCCTACGACGCCAATAAGACATAAAATCAATAGGCCCATTGATGCAGAGGTGACAGTTATCATGGTAACTGTGTAAACCTTACACTGTCAAGATGACTATCATGCCTTTTACGTCCCCGAGCGGGTAAAAAAACATCTCACAAGGCCGCCATAGTGTGACTCACCATACTGCATTGTCTGCATTTGCAATGAGTATGGTGACCACAACTCTTGGATTCTATTCATGCTTTCTATCAGGTAGAGTAGAGTTATTTTGGCAGGCTCTTAATAGAGAAAAAAAAAGGTACTTCATAAATATGTGTGCACATAGATATAACGACTTACACATTTTAGCACGTTCGTAGTGATATATAACTTATCGTATACGAATCGATTACTTCCATACCTGTTAATAAAATGTATAATAATATCTGCTGCGTCTGCGCAAATGTCTAATTAGAGTTTAGTCATTAACTTTTGAGTTCTAAACGTGTGAGCGCATTAGTTGAGCTCTAGTTATTAAATACAGCACTTGGTAAGAGCGAGAATTATTCGATCAATCATCGAGTATTATTATGCGATATGAGAAGTACTTTTATTGTTCCAACGCTATTAGCTATTAAATCGGATGTTATCTAATTGCAATAAGGAGACAAATTCTTTATGGGTTTTATTGGTTAACTTTTTTAACTGTATTCTAAATGAAAAAGTTCTAGTATTTTGATGAAGGGACTCGGCATTCGTTGCCGTTCTTGATGATGATGATGATGATAATGATGCCTTAGACTTAGATGTGTAACTGTCGTCGTAAAGAAAGTTTACACTATTAGTTCAAGCTATTAGGCCAATCATTCAACCTGCGTGATAAAACGAGTGCTATAAGTAAGTTTCATAGCTTTTCTTTTTTTTCTATATTAAAAGCCTGCTAAAGTGACTCTACTCTGCTGATGGAAAGCATGAATAGAATCCAAGAGTTGTGGTCACCATACTTATTGCAAATGCAGACAATGCAGTATGGTGACCCACATTATGGCGGCCTTGTGAGATGCTTTTTCACACCCCGCTTGGGGACGTAAAAAGCATGACAGTCATCGTGACAGTGTAAGACTTACACAGTTACCACGATAACTGTCACCCTTGCATCAATGGGCCAATCACCACCTGAGTGAAATAGCCGGAGTCAAACCTTTCCCCAACATAATTATAATGTTTCCAATTTTTCTAAATCTCCGGTAATTACTATAATCTCTCCATTAATTGTTATAATAGGTCTCTTAGCCGGAGTCCTTCCAACGTTGTAATTATCTCTCTAACTTCTTAAACTTCTACCCTCCAATAACAACTATAATCTCTCCAAATTCTGCCCTCCAATAATAATTTTTTTGTTTGTTTAAAAAAGACAACGTCCAAATTAGAAATAAATCCTGTGTCACGGGGGACTTTACAAACATGCAAGAAACGGACATAAAGAACACCCAGACTCGGAACAACAATTTGAAGATCGCATGAAGTGTTGTCCCATGTAGGATTTGAACCCACAACACTCAGCGAAGTGGAGAACGATGTGGCGACCGCTTAAACCACTAGGCCAATCGTGCAGTCAATTATTATAATGAGTTTCTAATAGAACAAACAGTAGAGCACGTGATAATGGGCGTATTAGTCCTACCAACATTTTCCCCCTATTTCGTAAAAAAGAATATAACATAATAGCGAAGGTAACGCAGTAGCAGTATATACAAATACGACTGCTGTGCATGAAGTCAAGGGTTCGATTCCCGGGCAAATGTATATGTCAATTTTCTAGTACCACAAGCTCTGTTTAGTATCGGACTAGACGGCTTTATGTGTCAAATATTTGAAATATTAATATTAGTTAAAACTAGTGTCATTTGAAGAGTGTTTTTTCAGCAGAAACCAAAATCAAAACCGAAACGGTTTTTGACTGAAACTGACCGAAATCAAAACCGAAACTTCCAGTCACTAATTAAAACCCACAAAAACCGAAATTGGCACACCAGTCTCAATTTGACCACCTTCTGTACGTTACTTTTTAATGTATTCGATAAAGTAAACTCTAGCATGTAACTCGATAATAAACAAACCATTACGGAATTATGCATTTTATGTAAAATATAAAGTGTATATTGGAAAGTTCATCAACATTCGTATTGGAATTATGCATTTTATGTAAAATATAAAGTGTATACATCAATAAATACCCTTTAAAGCCGTTTACACGAATTTATTTCTGTTGTAATTAATTTACATGATTTTAATGTGAACTATTTAATGTTATGGGTAATAGCAGAAACGATTTTCAAATCGTAATAAATGGATTATGCGATTGTTTTATATACATGTGCATTTATTTAACAGCACTAGAGAACGGCGCTCGAGTTTCATGTGTTTTTTTTATTCGTATTACCAGTATAACTTGAACCAGATTGTATTGATGTTTCTTCAATCAGTTCTAATCTAATTAATACTTTTCTGTACTCGATGCTACAAAATATTGGTAAACTCTGTACTATGGTAATTAACATCTATGGTTTTGAAGTATGCTTTGTATTATAAATGTCAGATGCAGAAAAAAAGATCAAGTTCGTTACACAATTGTTTATTGTAGATAAGTGTCGAACTCACCACCTCTGACTCTCTGACTTAGCAGTCAAGATAACTAACCACGGCAATAGTCCGTCAAACCATCATAGACCTTTTTTTTTTTTTTTCTTAACGTGTGGAAACCCCCTCGGGCCGTCACCCCACCGGGGTTTACGGCGGGGTGGTGTGTCGGAATTGGACCGACTAAAACCACACGGTGTGTCACTCTGCGCCTGAGATAGAAGGGATCCGGAAACCGCTGCTATTACGACATCCAGATCCCTCCTAGCGCCTGCCCGAAACCGTGGGCACCATCTATGGGTAAACTCTCTATTTTAGGCGACGTACGGCACACGCGGACGTCGCCTCCTCGCGGCTGGCCATTATAGCGGGTGGAGGGGAAAACCCGTCCTGTCCACCCGCGGCCACACTCAAGGCGGCATGAGGCGCTGGTATGCGCGCCTCCGCCGCTCGGTTCGCCGGCGGCGAATTGGGTCCGAGTGGATATCGTCCTCCCGGGCCTTCTCCGCCGCCTCCTTCCGCGAAATTACGTCTTCGCAGAAGGTTGCGACCGCGGTAAAACAACTGTCGCTACCGGACATGGAGCGTATGACGGCCGGTAGCGAGAGATCTCCTCCAATAAATGCAGTGAGGACCCCACGCTGCGCCGCCCAGGTGGAACAAACCGCTAGCGTGTGCTGAGCCGAGTCCTCACTGCAGTCGCAGTGGTAACAGGCGGGACTCAATTCTCTCCTGGTGACCAAGTGCAGATACTTCCCGAAGCAACCATGCCCGGAAAGGACCTGCGTCAGTCGGAAGGAAAGGGTCTCGTGCTGCCCACTCGGCGATGACCGGCTGGAGAGCCTCCACGAGGGCAAAGTCAGCACGTGGAGTCTCCAACCGCTGGCTCCGCCCAAATTGGGCAAAAGTCGCCCAAAAGCAGAAGCAGCGCCGACCAGCTTCGGAGTAAGCTGTCGGAAGTGCTCGTTGAAGAGCCACCTGCCGTCGAAGATCAGGTCCAGATACTTCATCTGGGCCTTAATCGGTACGAGGACCAAATTGACTACGATGGAGGCGCCGGGGGGTGGACCACGACGGGGCCCATGAAACAAAAGGGCTTCCGTTTTGTCTAGGGCCACCCGTAAACCCAGCGCCTCAATGCGCCCGACCACTGAAGAGACTCCCACGGTGGCCAGGCGCACCGCCTCTTGAAAGTTCACCCCTCGGGCCGTGACCAATGTGTCATCGGCGTAACAAATTACGCCCAGCCCGGGGGAAGACGACTTCGAAGGGTCCAGTCGTTTCCCATATTCCACAGGAGTGGTCCGAGGACGGATCCCTGTGGAACACCGCACGACATGGGCCGCCGCCTTAGAATACCATCTCGGTCCTCGTACACGACGGTACGCCCCTCAAGATAGTCTGCCACAAGCCGCCTCAGGTACTCTGGCACCCCGTGGTAGTGGAGTGCTTCCCTGATGCAGCTAAATGGCAGACTATTAAATGCGTTGGCGATGTCCAACGACACCGCCAACAGCACGCCGCCACAGCTCACCGCCTCTTCGGTAACGGCCCTCAGGCGCAAGACGATGCGGGCAGAGAGTATCCTTTCAAATAGTTTACCCGCCTCGTCCAGCAACACAATAGGCCTATAGGCCGCCACCGAATCGGCAGGCCGTACCAGCTTCCTTAATAGGACCAGCTTCCCGCTTTTCCAGCACTCAGGGAAGCGTCCGGACGACAAGCTAGCGTCCAAGACCTCCCTGAGGCGGTCCAACATGTGTTCGAGGGCACGGGCCAGCACACGGGCAGGTATCCCGTCTAGCCCAGGGGCGGTGTTCTTAGAGCGGATTCGTAGAACAATTTCCCCCCGTCGTCTCCGACCATGAAGGCCATCGACGGGGGTGTGTGCTCCACCCGCTACGGGAAAAGGCCCTCGACCACTTCCCGCAGGAAGCTGGGCTGGAGTGTCTCTGTAAGGGGGGGGCCCGACGTACGGAGCTTTTGTCGCACCGCACGATAAGGGCGACCCCAGGGGTCACGATCGAGACCCTCCAGCATTTTCTTTCTCTTAACTCCTTTGTCGCGGCTGATGGCCAGCTTCGGAGTTTTCCACGCCTCTCGGTACTCCTTATGAAGCCGGTCCTCCTCGCCTTCTTCGCGGTGTCACCGCCGACTACGGGTGTAGGACCTCCGGGCACGAGTACAGGCCGCGCGGAGGTCCGCCAACTCCTGGGACCACCAGTAAACCTCCTTCCGTGGAGGCCGGCAATCTCGGATGCGGGGCATGGCCCCATCACAGATCTGCGCAATGGCATCACGGGAGCGGCCAGCCCCCATGTCGACCTCCTCGGTCGGGGCCTGCGGAGACAGCCAGGAGTGAACCCTATTTAATTTGCGCCGCGCCGCGTGACCCCTACTGGGGTTCTGGGTCCGGAAGAGCTCAAATCGGATGTAGAGGTGATCCGAGAGCGTCTCAACCTCTTCCAGGATGCGCCAGTTCCTTACTCGTGCGGAGAGAGCAGGGGTAGCGAACGAAAGGTCCACTATCGACCCTCCCTGCTGTCGCACGCACGAGTTGGTGGAGCCCCTGTTCAGTAAACAGAGGCCTACCAAGGCTGCCCACTCCTCTACGGCCTCACCCCTAGCGTCCGTCCTGGGGGAACCCCACGCAATGGACTTTGCGTTGAAGTCCCCCAGCACTACGACGTGCCCAAACGTTAGACGCCGTATCGAGGTTTCCAAGTTGTTAAGGAAAACCTCGAAGTCGTTCAAACTCCGGTTGGGGGAGAAGTATACACCATATACAGTGATCCTCCCCCACTCGGCAGCAACATATCCAGTGCCCTTGTCTCTTAGCGACAAGGGCGGGGAATGAGCCGCCGTAGAGCCGACGACTGCCACGGAACCGTCCCGGCTACCCAACCAGTTTGGACGGGGAGGAACATAATAGGGCTTCGCGGCTACGGCAACACCGATCGACCACTGTGCCATGGTTTGCAGGAAAAGTTCCTGCGCCGCAGCACAGTGGTTCAGGTTTGTCTGGACTAGAAGGCTGGAGACTTGGTCCATTACTGGACTGTCTCTACAGCCTCCTCCATGGGCGACGATGTCGACGTGCGAACGGCATTGGAGGCAGCCTGGGCCGACTGGCTAGCCCCCAACGTTCGCCGAGAACCGCGAGGAGGTTTGCAGCCCCCCTGCCCAATCTGATGATTGGCGGGCGTGTTACCCGCTGCATAAGCCGCCCGGCTTGGGTGTGGGTGAGTGAGGGGCGGCAGAGCACTCTGCTGCCTTGTGCCCCGGTCGACCACAGTGGAAGCATAGTCCACTGCAGTCAAAACAACTCACGCACTTGAGTCGTGTCGCGTGTGTGTCCGGATGCTAGGCATTTGAAGCACCTCATCAGTCTTGCCGCCAGAACAGTGACTCTGGCATTTACAAAACCGACGAGGATCCCGCCTGCGTCGCCCAAAACTTTGGCCGACGCTACCGGACAGCTGATCCACACTGCGCCAAGCCCTCCAGGACCGGGGCGGATGGTGCCGACCCTGATGTTGTCTGCGTTGCAGCCTGTCTTCTCGCTAATTGCAACGCGGACAACCTCGGTCGTAACGAAGTCATCCAGGCCCGAAATGCGTAACTCTGCGCACTTGACAGGCCTGGCGATCACACCATCCGTGGCTGCAAAGATTCCTTTCAGTTTCTCGGCGAACCTGTCCGCCGTCTTTGCACCTTCAGCCCCGGGGAACTCGAGGACTCGAGCTCCCGTCTGGGCAAGGCGCAACCTGACCCCTTCAGTCCCAAAATCAGTGGCGAGACTATCCCGGGCCTTCTTGAATAAGGCCGCATAGGACAGCCCGCCACTAGCCACCTCCGGTGTTACGGTGACTACCACAGCCGCGCTTTTAGGCACCTGCAGTTTGCACGGCTTTTTCGCGGTAGCCACTACAACCGACGGCGCCTGCGGGGTAGAGGCTGCTTTACCTGCAGCCTTTTTACCCCGCTTTCGGGACTTCTTAGCCCCCCCGACTACCTGCCAACCATCGGTGCAAGTGGCAGACGTTGAGGGAGCACAGGTGGAGGTGCCAGGTACAGCAGTTGGAGTGAGGAGCGGAGGGAACTCCGCTCCAGCCTTTGCTACCGCCGTGGACCCTGACCTCGGTCTAGCCGTCTTGGCTGCTGCCTTCGTCGCTTGTTGAGCCCTCGTAGCTGTTGCAAGAGCAGCAGGCAACGACGCTGTCGCCGCATAAGTCACGCGACCGCCCACAGCGGGCAGCGCTGACGGTGCCAATGCGACCTACGGCTTATGCGCCGCGAGCGGCGGCCGGACAACGGGGGCTGGAGGCAACCTCCAGGCCAGCGAGACGCCCGTCCATCATGCGCCACACTGTGTCTGTAATTCGGCGCAGATGGACATCAGAGATGGTACCGAGGTTGGGAGACGGAGCCGGCTGGGACGGAGACGGAGACGGAGCAGGCTGAGACGGGGACCAGGCCAGATCATCTGCCGGACGATGCGCCCGGAATTGAGCGAACTGAGCGCTCAGCTCAGCCACTTGCCCCGTCAGGCGATCGTTGGCTGCCTGGAGACGAGCCACGTCTCCGATGAGGATCTCCACGACCCCCGCAATTGCGGAAGAGGAGTCCTTAAGGGCTCTCACAAAGGACCCCTTAAGATTACTCGACTTGGTGGCCACTTTGTGATAATGGCCACCGCCGCGTTTGCTATCTCCTGCATGGAGGATGGTGTCTGGGGAACTGAGTCCCCCACCATCGGCTCCCTGAGTTTCATCAGGAGACCAGCAATCTCCTCCTCCGCTAGTGCTTCACCGTCCGCCCTAACTCGCCTATAGGTTTCCGCCTTACAAAAGACGGATCCTGACGGGATCGAGACCGGGGTTCGTGATCTGTCTCTACGGCTGCTGGTGATTTTGGGAGGCAACATCTCCTGGGATGTGTCACTCTCCTCGTCCCTGGAGCGTCCGCGTTTCCTGCTGTCACACAGCTCCGTCTCCATTATGTCCAGTGCCTCTGGCCTCGTACTGGAGTTACTGCCCGCGGTGGATTTGGAACGCAACCGTTCCGATGTTCTTCGGCTCCCAGCAGCTATAATGACTTCTGGGAGCCCCACCACGATAGGCGCTCTAACCAATACTTCCTCCTCGTTGGAAGAAAAGTCGTCCGCTCTTGTAATTTTTCCCTTTCTGTTTTTCTTCTCCTTTTTTTCTATATTATTATTGTTTGTGTTTGTTAAGTTTTCCATTTTTAAACCCACGAGATGGGGAGAACTAAATGTCGACCCGAGCAGAGATCCCCAATACCGTAAATTTGTGCCCAACCGAGGGGTCCGCAGGTGCCCCCGGCTGGGAGTGCGCTTGCGACTGAACTACCCATCAGCCATGCATCCCCATCGGACCACCTTGTGGGTCGGACTCCAGAATTTTAAGGCCCCATGGGCCATCGTTTCTGCGTGTAATGTGCCCGCCCACTGCCAATTAAGTTTAGCAATTTTACTGGCAATATCGGCTACCTTGGTTCGTCTGTAGATCTCCTGCGTCCGTCAAATGCATATTACTATGTCGTTTTATTATTAATTTCAGCGTTTTGCACTTCTTCTACACATAAACATTTAGTGTTCCAAATATGTAATGCTTCTGCATTATATTGCAAAGCTGAAGAGTTTGTTTATTTGGCTGAACGCGCTAATTTTAGGGAATGCTGGTCTCATTTGTAAAATTCTTCCAGTTTAAGGTAGCCCAGTTATCGAGGAACGCTACACATTATCACGCTGCGACCCATAGAAAAGTGTGCAAATTTATTCATTTTGAGAGCATCCAACGTTCGCGAGAGCTAATATGTTCATCTTTTACGGTTGACTTGCTCCAATCTTTTTCATAATAAACAATTTGTTCACGTTGTATAACATTACACTACGGATAATAGGAGTTGCAGACGAGGTGGAGCAGGTCAGCTAGTATTGTAATAATAAAAATAATTTCTTCACTAAATAATACTTTTATAAGTTATCACAAGTTCTGATGAGCTATTAAGAATATTTCTTTCATTTGTAATTAAGGAATTACTCTCGGATACCGTAAACAATTTATCTCAAATATTCATCCTCATCATCATCATGTCAGCCAAAATACGTCCACTGCTGGACATAGGCCTCCCCCTAAATTCTCAACAACAGCCGGTTCTGTGCTGCCCGCATCCAACAGCTTCCCGCGACACTAAAAGAAGTATTCCTTCAAAAGTAACACCGTTGATAATTTTTCTACACTCTTGCCATATAAGTAGGTATCTAATTGTTAGCAATAATAAAAACTGTAAAAAAAAACTATAATAATAATAATTTCGGACATACACACGTAACGTCAAAGTCTAGCTTCAAACCAAATTTTCTCTAAATACATACAGTAGCGCTCAAAAGTATTTTGACAACTCAATTTTATTCCATATCACAAAAAATGATATGATAATAAAATTGTTTCCAATCTAAGATTATATTTGAAGTAATGATACGTTTCACAAATTAAGACACTTAATTGTATTTCTACACAAAAAGAAAACATAAAGAAAAATTATTTACGACAAGGCTCAAAAGTATTTTGACAAGGAAAGTTTTTTATTTTATAAAATAAAAGAAATATTATTTTTGATATTAACTATTAGTATTTTGTTGCATATCCATTAGCCTTCAAGACCGCTTCACATCGCTCCGGCATCGAGTCAACTAGTTTCTGCAAACGATCAATGGGTATTCGGCTCCATTCGTACTTAGTGCTTCATATAAAGCATCTTTATTTGAATAGTTTCGACATCTTACGCGGCGATTCAGTTCTTCGCAAAGATGCTCTATCGGGTTTAAATCAGCACTTTGACTTGGCCAGTCGAGAATTTTAATTTTAGCGAGTTTTATGAAGTCGTTGACATGTTTTGATTTGTGCTTTGGGTCATTGTCTTGTTAAAAATATCAACCAGGTGCCATATTTGCTTTAGCATAGGGTAGCATTTGTTGCTTTTATATATCTGCGCACATAAAGCGATCCATAGTAGCTTCTATCCTAACTAAAGGTCCGACTCCGTGGCGAGAAAAGCATCCCCAGACCATAAAATTGCCACCTCCATGCTTTACTGTGGGTATTTGGTATCGAACATCAAATCTTATGTTTACAGGACGTTGTACGTACGGTATGCCATCAAATGACACTAAATTAAATTTGCTTTCGTCACTCCACAACACCTTGGACCATTTTGAACTCGTCCATAATCTGAACCGTTTCGCAAACGCAAGGCGCAGCTTCCTATTCCTTGCAGAAATTAGAGGTTTCTTAGTTGGACGTCGTCCATGTAATCCGAAGTCTTTTAGTCTGCGTTTTACAGTTGAAACGTGTAAATTCACGTCGTAATTTTCCTGTAACTCGTTTTTCGGACATCACTTGTCGATAACCCTTTTATCAAATGGTCTTCCTTAGCGGATGTTTTTTTCGGACGGCCACTTCGAGGTTTATTTTCAATAGTTTTACGTTTATTATAAGCTTTGTTCCACGAACTAACAAGTTGTCGTGACACTTTAAAACTTCGAGCAACTTCTGTTTGCGTCATTCCACTTTGTAGGGCAGTTATCAAGGCATTTTTAATATCATTTGAATATTCTTTAGTCTTAGTAGAGTAATTATACCTTATAGACAAAAACATATGTAGTGTGAGTAGAACTGCTGCCAGCAAGGAACTGAATGGTTTCCAAAATACTTTTGAGCGCAGGTATAGACGTGTTTTGTTTCTAACAAAGAAAGAAAACAAACAAGTTCCAACTTGTAACTCACAGAGGATGAAATACATCATAAATAATAATATAAAAAATACTAAAATTATTTTGAAGTACTCAGTAAAAAGATAACTGTAAAAGTAATCATGTCAAAATACTTTTGAGCGCTACTGTAGCACACAAAGAAAACCTCTAAACTGCTTACCTTAGTTACCCTTTCCTCTTTTTTTGGTATTGTACGGAAATATCCACGGATACCACCGAAGGGTGGTTACGTCTGACTCGAACCGATCAAAATCCGCACGCCGTCTCAGGTATTAGTAGCCAGGGGACCAGGTGCACCCTAGTAAGAAAATCACCGGAACCCCGACGTACCTCGGGCCACCTACAGCTGTAGGTGACCTCCTTCTGTGTGGAAACTTTATGGCTTCTTCACTAACCCAACCCACTCCGATGGCCGCCATGAGGTCACACCTCTGCTCCACCCATACCGGGAATTCTGCCAGCGTGTGGAGCACTGTGGCCAAGGTCCGGCCATCGCAGTGATGGCACTCAGGCGTTGGCTCCTTATGAATCAGACACAAGTAATTTTCGAACATTCTTTTTTAGTGATCACCTGCGTCAGTCGGTATGAGAGGGTCCCGTGATGCCTCTCAAGCCAATCCTCTATAAGGGGTCTTACCACCGAAACAACGGCGTGCCCTTAACAAAAATAATTCTTCAGTAAGTTCAGGGTAGCTACCTTAGTTAGCCTAAACTTGACAGAAGATTTTTTTTTGTTTTTATTTAAAAAGACAACTCGGCATTTGAAACACATGTTGTGTCCCGGTAGATTTTACAAACATTCAGGAAATAGACACACACCAGATTTAGAATCTCATTAGGCCATCTCATTAGGCCGCCATAGCGTGGGTCGCCATATTACACTGTCGTCATTCGCAGTGAGTATGGCGACCACGGCTCTTGGATTCTATTCATGTTTTCCATCAGACAGAATAGAGTCACTTTGGTAGGTTAAATATAAAAAAAAACAGACAGATTGAAACAGACAGCTAGTGTTGCCATCAACACACATCACATGCTACACAGTCTAATTCTTCTAACCTTTTTAAATATTACACCTTAATTAAATTATCGCGGAAGTTTCTGGTAACGTACATACCACTTAATAAGCTTTTTCAATGATGATAAATTAAAATTCAATTAGCAAACCTAACCTAATTACATTAGTTGAAAACAGTAAGGTCACGAAATTACATGTTGCGTTTTTTTCCTTCTTTCAACATATCGTCCACATAATTCCTAATCACATAGAGATATATATGTAATTGAGGGCCGGTATTCAACAAAAAATAAAGCATCAAAGGTTGACCGTCGGCATCACTACTACATACACAATCTAACCTCGACCGCAACACTGATTTGCGAAAATAAAACGAGCGAGGTTTGCAGGCGCCGTCGTAATGGAATGGTGATGGGACATGTCGATTAAATATCGATAATATTTAAAAATATTTCTAATATCCCGTGCTCTTAGGTTTTCAGAAAATAGTTTTCTATAATTTATTAATTATTTTTTCAGTGGTTTACTTTTTTTGTAAGTTAAGCAGAAATTGCTGAAATCGTTGTAATAGAGAAGCAATGTCGCATATAATATACTAGAGATTTGATCTATTTTACTGATTACGTCAATGACATGCTGCAGACGTCAGCAGCAGTTGTCGGGCCCCTACAATTTCCTTTTACTTTTCTAGCTTCATGCAATTACTTAGGTTTATTTCACAGTATTCTGGTTCGATTACTATACTTTGTACCTAGATGTAAATGCTTCATACAGTATTATTATGTTACAATATCTACGTAGCTATTATATCTATCGAATGAGAATCAAAAATCAATATTCATGAATACTTGCAAAATTGGGCGTGCCTATGACCTCAACTAACAAAAATATATCAAAAAAATGTCATTCTTATTATGTTTTACAATATACAAGATCGCAAGCTTGACATCTAAAGTTGACTAAAATTTATACTCAAAATGTCTGTTTGTGTATTATTTTCACGTCTTAACCCGTATATGCCTAATGGGTCGGGAATGACCCAAAAGTTATACTCGTAAGTTAAAAAATATGAATTTTCACCGAGTACCGTTTTATGACTTGTAATTAGACACCATCTCCGAAAAGTTAAAAAAGCTGCTTTGAAGCACACATTGGTAAGCTATATTGTTTTATCAGGACTTGAGTTTGCATGAGAACACTCAAAATGGACTGCGGGTCAATAGAAGGCAGTTCTCTTCTCTGAGAAATCAAAACTCTTTTACGCAATACTGATGGATATTAGCGCGTGTATAGACGCAGTGGTGAATAGTTTATTAAATGTACTGTGATTGGAGCGGTGGGCTACGATGGAGGTTCAATAACAGCAGGGCATTTCTTATGATGCCCGTAGAGTATTTCATCTTTAATAAAGGCAATGTTACTGTTCACAGGTATCTGGAAGAAGTCTTAGAATGTGTTTGCTTTTATATTTTTACATATTGTTTCAGAAATAAACCATTTTATATCTGACCCCTGTTCGGATTATTTTGGTTTGACAAATTTAGTAAAGTAACGAAATTGATTAAATTACAAAGAAATTTTGAAAAATACATATGTGACCGGTTAGGGTGATTAATTATACCCCTGAGTGTAGTCAAAAATTATGAAATTGGTTCATTAAAATGTTCTGAGCATATATCGGTTAATACTCCACCGATAATCAATTTATTGATGTCTAAATATTTATCTATTAGAGATGGAACGCGTTCTTCGCAACATAAAAATTGAGATCTTTGTTGTTGAACAACTTGTTTCCACAAGAAATGAGTAATTGTATGTATGAAATTAAGAATATTCCTGTCTTAAAAATATTCTAAATAGTTTTTATCAAGAATAACAGAAACTGTTACTAAACTTACATCTAAATTGAATTACGAAAACGATTGCTTCGGTGGCACAATGACAACGCATGTAACTTCTGTGCTTAAGAGCTCAGGTTCAATTCCCGGATCGAACCAAATGTTTGTATAATTTGCAAATGTTTGTTTCGAAATTTATGTGTTTGTGTGTAAATTATAAAAATATAATTAAAAAAAACGACAAATGTATTTATATCAGTTGTCTAGTAATCGTAGTATAAGCTCTATTTATTGTTGGACTAGATGCGTGTCAGATGTTCGAAATCTAATATATAAAATTCTCGTGTCACAGTTTTCGTTGCCATACTCCTCCGAAACAGCTTGACCGATTTTGATGAAATTTTTTGGGCTTATCCGGTATCTATGAGAATCGGCCAACATCTATTTTTCATCCCCCTAAATGTTAGGGGTATGGCAAGCCTAAATTTTTTTTTTTATTTTTTAGACAAAATTTTTAATTTCTATTTTTTTATGATACAACATACAAAAATACATACAATCCTCAATTTTCACCTTTCTACGAGCAACCCTTATTTTTTAATAGCCATTTTAGTAATTTAATCATTTTTCCTCTTCGGTCGAAAACTGATCAATCGTCATTTTTATATGGCAAAACAACGTTTGCCGGGTCAGCTAGTATTATATAAAAATTACATTTAAAGCGAGTAAAGACCCAGATAGCAGGTGGTTAAGAATAAAACCAAAACAAAAATAAAAAAAAAACTACTTCAAGGTATTAGACACAGATGAATTACAATCAATAAATTAATTTTAAATTAACATTTTATATATTGGGAAGCAATAAAAATGAGGTATTAATAAATTATTTTGGCTATAACTTAGAGATTAAATTACTCCTTAACTTTGAACTTTAAAATAGATTATATACTTTAAATTCACAATGCACTATATACTGAATATTTTACCTTCTCCTTGTTACAAATTTACTTTTTCAATGTGTAAATGTACACAAAATATTTGATCGGGTACCCTTGCCTGAGAGTTACCTTTCAATATATCTTAATCCAGCTTGTTTTCGTCTCTGTTCTAGCATTTTGTAGGACGAATTCCCGGATAAGTTGCCTCGTACCTCGTCCTTGACCATATAGGGTTTGTTTCAATTATTCTTTCTTTTTTTTAAGAAGTGATGGTCTGTAAGATGTATTCCACTAGTCGGCACTTACAATACCCACGGGACGAATAAGGGTGCTGATACACCATATTCTTAACCACCACACGAATTTGTAACGTAATGTGATATAACTCAGAGATTTTTAATTCTGAAATGCATTTCGTCAAAAAAAAATCAATCATGTTAGCATACCTTAAACCACCATCATCATCAACAGCCTTATTCAGTCCACTGGTGGACATAGGCCTCTCCTTAGCAAGGAGGTTTTGGCCTACTATACCACGCTGGCCAGACGGGTTGGAATAGGGTTTGTTTCAAGTTTTCCTTCTCTTTGTTATGATGTTGTCTTGTATACTCTGTTCCTTTAGTCGCCTTTTACGATACCCACGGGATGAATAGGGGTTATAACACTATGCATTCTTAATCCGTCACTACACGGACACATTTATACTAGCCCAGTCATATTAGGTAAAAAAAGGAGTCAACCTCGGAATGAAAGATAATAAGCTGAAAATCGGTACAAGCCTTTGTTTTGTCGTTCTAAATATTGTCTCAAAAGTCACCATTGCTATCGTGTCCGCGTCGTAAGATATTGAAGGTCAAAGGTCATCAAAATCGGTTTTTTGCAAATATATCGATTCCTATTGCTCAAATGAGATTTGTATTTATTATAAAAGTTGTAGAATGTAAAATTCTCTACAACTTTTGTTTAATTTTTTTTTGCATACAACCAACCATTTTTGGCGTACACCGCGAAGAGTGCGCAGTGTATAGTCATATATGGGCTTATGCAAGGTCAAGCGTGAGTTACGGTTATCAGTACGTGGTATAAAGTCAATTACTAAAAAAATTTAGTTTTTTGACCAATATCCTCGTACTAAAAAGCACATTTTATTTTTATATGCGTTTAGTAGATGCGACACGACTGCTGCGCTGTTTAAAAAAGGAATAAAAACTGTTGCTGAGCATTGGAGAAAATTCCCAATTTGGATG
Source organism: Hypercompe scribonia (assembly GCA_949316085.1). Classification (NCBI taxonomy): domain Eukaryota; kingdom Metazoa; phylum Arthropoda; class Insecta; order Lepidoptera; family Erebidae; genus Hypercompe; species Hypercompe scribonia. The sequence continues at coordinate 1,822,385 of OX438983.1, forward strand.
AACTGGTGGAAGTATTTTAACAAGAAAATTGCACCGAACAAACAATATTTTAAAATGGAGTGCGTATCTTGATGGCATTATATAATGCTTCAAAATCTGAGGACAACATTGATCATTTCCGCTACACGCAATTCATGAAATTAACGAAACTAAATAAACTTGTACAATTGCCAATACTTCCACCAACAAGTGTAGCAGCTCATCAACATATCAAACGTGTCTACTATCAAAATCAAACGTGGTTAGGCAAGAACTTAGAACCTCAAGAATGGGACTGGATACTTGATGCACCAGCCGAACTACTTAACATAATATTTTGCAATTGCAAAAATGGTCGTGGGTCCCGCTGTGGATGCAGAAAATCAGGGCTACTATATTCTCTAGCTTGTGGCCAGTGAAATGGAGAACTTGAAATAGAGCCTCAATATTCTACTATATCCAAGTAATCCCGATAAAGAAAGCACATACGATTCTGATATAATATGGCCGATAATGAGGATGATGACAATGAATTGAATATTTTTGAGCGACAACAAGAAGAAAACTACTAAGAAGAAGATAAGTGTCGTCCATTGACAATCAATTTTAATATTTAAACTCACATTTAATAAATGTATAATATGCCATATTTAATGATGAATAAAAATATGTGTGAAATCTATTTCCTTACTGTTTTTTTTATTTTAAAATATATAATCCAGAATTAATTGTATACATTTATATTTAACTATAGTATACTATAGTTAAATAGTTAAATATAAATAATTAATAATTAGTACATAAATAATGGACATTGTTTAATAATAATATTTTTAACTAATTGACTTTATACAACGTACTGATAACCGTAACTCACGCTTGACCTTGCATAAGCCAATATATGACTGTACGCTGCGCACTCTTCGCGCTCTACCTCAAAAACGGTTGATCATATAAAAAAAAAGTTTAGACAAAAGTTGTAGAGAATTTTATACTCTACAACTTTCATAATAGGTGAAAATATCATTTAAGCAATAGGAACCGAGATATTCGCGAAAAATCGTTTTTTGTGACCTTTGACCTTCAATATCTTAAGACGCGGACACGATAGCATTTGTGACTTTTGAGACAATATTTAGGGTAACAAAACAAAGGTTTTTACCAATTTCCAGCTTATTATCTTTCATTCCGAGGTGAAACCCCTAATATGACTGGGCTATACCTTAAATATAATATAACATATGAAATATCTGTTAAGACCATAAAATCTATCATTTTTTTAGTATTTATTCAGATAATTTAGAACTATTGACTACCATTAAGTAACTTATTGCAATCAATTGGAGTCAATTTAATATATTATGCAAATTAGTAATTGAATTCAGGATAACTTCACGATCGATATTTAAAGTATGAGTATATTTGACTTCGTGAACTTGTTGCCATAAACCATACATTGTATGAACTATAAACGTAATGTAATGTAAACATATTTGAACTCAGGCCATCCTCATTAACCTGTCTAATCATTGTAAGTGTAGTTAGGGACGTAAAATACAGTTTGTTGACAAGTAGATGCTCCTAGATAATCAATAGATGGCTCGATTAACTTTTGTAAGTGGCTGGAAAGGATTAAATGTTTGATGTGAATAGCAGAACTACGTAAATCACGGAGGCCTTGACTCTTTGGAGTCGTCCTCGATAGATAAAGAAAAAGTAAGATTTTATATTACATCGAATTTTAATCATAGTTTAATATGATATATACTAGCAATTTGTCTGGTTTTGCACGGGGGTAACGTAGTTACTAACATGGTTATAGCTTATATTACAGTTATATTTAAATAATATACATGATACATTTATATACAATTTAAACTAAATGAATGTATCCGCCGAGTACATACTGCCTCATTGGTCTAACTGTTAGCATATATGGTTGCCGATCAAGACGTCTCGAATTTGATTTCCGGGTCGGTTGTCTGTCTTGCGTTTTTAGTTTACTTAAATTATCTTTTCAACTGTTCATCCAAATTAAATATAACAATGTATATTACCGTTATAATTAAAGTAAAATAAATAAATATATAATAATAAAGTACAAATTTTATATTCATAGAAGTTTCGTGGAGATGAAGCTCTTTATTTTTATACGAACACATAGTATACGTTAAAAATTCACCGCAGCTTTTATGGGAGTTTTAAAACGGTAAGTTACATTTCGAGTAAAGAGTAGAAAATTTTAAGTAGGACCGAATGAAAATACTTTCTTCCTATAAAAAATCTTATATCAGAGTATAAACTACGAAATACATAAACCAATAATTAAAAATCAATGTCAATTTAATACACGAAGATGAGATGAGTTGGACTGTTATTGCATAAAGTTCTGTCACATATAAGATTAAAGTACATTCTTAATCTATAAAACTTTAGAAAAAGTTCATTACATTTTAATACAAATTGTCAGGAGGAGTGTATCCTTGTGTTTTAGGAAACTGTATAATATTTCTAAATTTTCATGAATTAAATGATTAAATACCTATATCAACATTTAAGTTAAACTCACGTGTCCCATCACTAACCTATAGTGTATTCCGCACAAAGTAATCATTTGTCTACTTGACTAAACTGAATTATATTATTATTTTTTATTATTTAATAATGGCCGTAATAATTGAAGGTTGGCGGGCGGCTTCTGTTCTAGAACAACGCATTGCTTGGTTATTCGAATCATCTTTGTTAAGGGGACGTTGTTATGTGTGATCGAGATTAATGTATTATATTATTTCATGATATGGTATTCTAAGCAAGTTTTTTTCTTATATGGATGACGTCATGTGTGTTTCCTTTACGAGAACAGTTATCATTAATGATTACACAAGAGAGTTGTATCTCGATCAGTACGAAGAATATTACAAGCTTAATGAATTGGCTTCTAACTTTGCATGTTATTATAGTCGGCTTTTCTTAGGAACTCATGAGCTATACGAGTTATTTTTAGTTATACTGTATAAGAATATTCTGGAAGCAAAGTTTTAATTAATTAATAATAAGATATATCATCAACATCAACAGCTTTTACAATCCACTGCTGGACATAGGCCTCTCCTTAGCAGGGAGGTTTTGGGCTATTATACCACGCTGGCCAGACGGGTTGGAATAGGGTTTGTTTTTAAGTTTTCCTTGTCTTTGTAATGATGTTATCTTGCATACTTTGTTCCCTTAGTCGTCTTTTACGACACCCACGGGATGAATAGGGGTGGTAACACTATGTATTCTTAATCCGTCACCACACGGACAAGATATATCATCAATCGCTTTTAATGGTCTACCGTTGGACACTGGTCTCTCTTTAGGAAGGAAATTTTGGCCTACTATACTACGCGGACTAGATGAGTTGATATAGGTTTTGTTTAAAGTTTTTTTCTCTTTGAAGTGTTGTTGTCTTTTATAGCTCACTTTCTTTGTCAACCTCATTAAAAGCTTGTGTTAAATACTAGTAAAATTAATATAGAAGATGTTACATAGCCGTATCACTCTCAATGTTTGATGTCACGTGACTATTTTTTTAAGAGCTTACTAAAGTGACTCTACTCTGCTTGATAGAAAGCATGAATAGAATACAAGAGTTGTAGTCACCATACTCATTCCAAATACAGATATTGCAGTGTGGTGACCCACATTGTAGCGGCCTAATGACATGCTTTTTCACGCCTCGCTTGGGGACGTAAAAGGCTTGACGATAGCCATCACCTGTGCATTAATGAGCCTTCGGTTCCATATTCGCCAAACGAAACACGACAGCACAGATGCTGTCTCTTTAGGGTGGTTTTCTGTGAGAGTATAGTACTGCCACGGTCGCGCCGGCCCATTCGTACAATCAGAGTAGCTACTACTAGCTATAACTGCACCTCAAAGGTTGCCTGCTCGACATATATTGGAAGAAATTAAACAAAAAGCTTCCCCTTAACAAAGGTGAATCGTACAGTAGTCGGTACGTATGCATTCGCACGATATTTAATAACACATAGCGATCTTCGATGTTTCAATCCAACTGTTATTCGATTAGTTTTGTAATTGAAAACATACCCTTTGGCGGTAGTGATTACTATAACTGGTAATAACAAATATACTGTTAATACAGTTAGTAAATTTATAGGTCTATTCTTGACGGCAATATTCAATTAAGTATTCTATTTAAAACTTATTTATTTTCTAGGTAGTAGACCTACGCTGATTTCAGCATGAACGGACCGACTCGACCGGGGCAGTACTACCCTCCCACAGAAGATCAACCTAAAGCGACAGCATCCGCGCTGTCGTGTTCCGTTGGTGAGTGCGAGACCGGGCCCCATTGATGCAGGGCTGACAGTTGTCGTGGTAAGTATATGCAATACAATGCTACGACGACTGTCATACCTTTTACGTCCCCAAGTGAGGTGTAAAAAAGCATCTTTATAGGCCGCCATAGTGTGGGTCATCATACTACATTGTCAGCATTCGTAATGACTATGGTGACTACAACTTTTGGATTCATTTCATGCTTTCCATCAGGCAGAGTAGAGTCACTTTGGCAGGCTCTTAAAATAAAAATAAATGAATATTGTATTGTGAGGGACTTCACAAATGTACAGCTTTTTAATTTTCTTAATTTTTTTTATTTGTAGCCTGCGGAAGTAACTCCAAATCATGAATAGACGTCAAACGAGGTGGTCACTGAATTCATTACGAATGCAGACCATGCAGTATGATGATCCACACTATACGTGCCTAGTAAGATGCCTTTTCACGCCATGCTTAAAGAACCCGGGATTTTGGTGTAGTCGGTATACACGGGCAGTGGTACAGAGTTCCAGATTTTGACTGATTCGCATGGGAAGGAAAATCCGAACTGTTAGTTTGAGAGTGTTTGTCTACTGTTCTGAAACGGTGAATTCCAATGTCAGCACGTGTTGTCCTATAAAGGTAAAGAGAAGGTGGGACTAGTTGAAAGAACTCATCAGAACACTCACCATGATAAAAGAGATAGAGGACTTCCATAGAAGCGACATTTCTTCGCAACTGCAGAGGCTCAAGGTACTCGGTGACTTCGGGAGTGTTAATAATGCGGATTGCTCGCCGTTGTAATTGATCGAAAGCGTCAAGCACATACTGCGTGGATCTATCGTAAAGACGGGAACAGAATTCCACACAGAAGCGATTCTGGGTCTTGTAAAGAAAACACAGCTGCTCGGGCTAAAAGAACCATCGCACCTTGTTCAGCACAACTGACTTTCACGATGCTGCCTTAATGACGCTCTGGATGTTCAAGCGTGGATTGAGATAAATTTCTATACCCTGGATATCGAGCTTGTCTTGTAGTGTGTTTAAGTAGTGGAAGTTACGTGTTCTGAAAACTAAGGAGGCGAAAGAACGAAGACTTTTTAGCACACAATGCGCAATGTATTCCTGTTATATACGGTTCTTTTTTCTTTACATTTGTAATGGAATAGGCGTTTGTCCTCCATCTCATCTGATGGAAAGTGTAGATGAAGACGAAGGTGGTACACATCCATCCAAAAGAAACCTGTTCATTCTACTCTTCAAGGCTCCAGAGTTCAAGTCATCAGGAAAAATAGACCCAGGCAGGTCGTTCCAAATCTTGGCGACTCTCACCAAAAAAGAGCTGTCAAACTGTTTAGTTCGACTTTTGGATATGTCAACAACGTGTGGATGAAATTTTTGCCTGCGCGTAGTAGTCCGATAAAGGAATGGCGATGGCTCAATCAGTTCGAAGAGAGCCTTGAGTGGTTTACGGTTAAGCCTTTTACGGTTCATTTGAAAGCTTAGCACTAAACTTCCCTGACAGAATACCATATAATAACCAGTTCAAATCCGAAACACCACCTAAACATTAGGTTCCGGAGATATGACGATACATAACGTGCAGATTGCTACGTGACAAAGAATACCTTCTCAATTTTAAACTCACTTCCAGAGGTCGAATGACGAAAGTAGCTTTTATTCCGTATTATAGATTTATTGGTTTCGTAAAGAGTGACACTGACCGCTAAGCCAGTGGTTGTGGTTTGCATGCCCACTGAGAAGAAATAACACTGTGATGGACACAACTATCCGTATCTACATATATGTGATTTATTAATAATATTTGAAAATTTTAAGTATGTTTATCTACAGTCTTGTTATCACAGTAGCTGGTTTGGGATTAGACAGCAATGATGAATCATTTAACAACCTTTAACAGTCTACTGCAGAATTGGACTTAGTCCTCTTCTTAGCAAGGAGGTTTCGACACGTTGACCAGACGGGTTAGTAAAGGATTTGTTCAAGTTTTCTTTTTCTAAGACCGGAGGCCCATTGATGCAGGGGTGACAGTTATCGTGATAATTATGTGAGGCTCACACTGCCACGATGACTGTCATGCCTATTAAGTCCCCGAGCGTGGCGTGAAAAAGCATCTCACTAGGCCGCCATAGTATGGGTCACCACACTGCATTGTCTGCATTTCACAAATGAGTATGGTGACCACAACTCTTTGGATTCTATTTATGCTTTCCATCAGGCAGTGTAAAGTCACTTTGGCAGGCTCTTCGTATAGAAAAAAAAAACACCCGCATTAGGAATAAATCATGTGTTACGAGGTACTTTACAAACAAACGAAAAACGGATACAAACAGCACCTGGACTCGGAACAACAATTTGTGGCGCACATAAAGTGTTATCTCGTGTGGGATTCGAAAGCTCAACTCTCAGCAGTAGAAAGCACTGAGGTGACCGCTTGAACCTCTACGCCACCCGTACAGTCGAATTTGGGGTTGCTTAAGGTTTTATTAATTTTTTAACCAGTTTGAATGAACAAATTAATTAAATAAATTACATAATTTAAATATTTATATTCGATTCAAAACCATTCAGTCATAATGTTCATGTTTTTTTTAAGTTCCGTTTGTTTTGCTATTCTTATTAATTTATCATATTTTAATATATTATAGCAGTGAAGTGTTAAAATTAAAACAGAAAACTTGTTTTTAATCTGATTTCGATCATTTATCAATGTATTATTTAATTTGACTTTTTCCAACTAATACCGCGACACTGGAATCACGTTGTACACTTAAAAATAAGACCATTAATTTTCATTATAAATTTAAATGTTTTGCGACCTTCTGGACTTTTCTGGAAAAGTGCATAAAGATAGATGTATGAATGACGTAGTGTGAAGATACAAAGATTGTTTGGGAACTTCTTTTGTTGTTTAAACTACAATTTCAGGAAAATTCAAATCTTAACCTAACGGTTTACTCATATTAAAAGATAAATCATTTGTATAGTTCCTTAGAACGTTAGTACGTTTGAGAGTATTTTTCCTAAATATATTTTGCTTCCTAGCAATCTGGTAAATAATTTGGCATCAGGCAGCCTTGTATGAAATTCGTTAACTTTAATTTCAAACTATCACTATGTATCAAACATTACGTAGTTATAAGAAATAGAAGTGAGATATTTGCGGCCGGATACAGACCAGGGGTGATGGTTAAAGTGTCATGCTTTTAACGTTCTTAACCGGGGCATGAAAAAGCATTTCACTAGGGCATAGTATGAGTCATCATACTGCAATGTCTGCATTCGCAATAAGTACGGTGAGTACAACTCTTGGATTCTATTCATAATTTATATCAGGTAGAGAAGAGTCACTTTACCTGAATCTTAAAATAAAAGGAATACTTCTAAGTTTCTCCAGTTGTAGTGTCAAAAATATTTCTAGTTTAAATTTACAGAAGAATATTTTACGTCCAACAAACTTTACACTTAAACTCAGGCATTTATTTGAATACACTTCTATTCACCATTACAAGCATGTGTTTATGCCCTATGTCCATTTGCCAGACGACCTACGGCACAAGATTACCATTATAAACACTTATGTGAGCCGGACCCAAAATGCCGCCATTAAAAACAATATGGCCGACACACTCACATTGTAATAACAGTTTTTAAATTGATTTAAGATTTCACAGGCCATTATTTAAGAGTGTGTATACATGAGGTAAATTTTCCTTGTGTGGTCTATGTAAAGGGTTCACTGTTATGCTTACAAAGTTAAATTTCTTAGGGTATTAAAATAAATATAATTTTCTGGTGATGTCTGTTGTTGAATTAAAATCTGAGGGGGTAAAAATATAATGGTAGATTAATGGAATATGTTTTATTATTTTTGTGCTCTTACCTCTTCCAGGCCTTACGTCATAAACCGTAGATTATTATAATGAATAAATGGCAAGATAAGTTTAAAGAAAATTTAATAAAATTACAGGTTTACAATTTTAGTTTTTTAGTCCCGGGTTCGATTCCCGGATCAGACCAATGTTTGTATGATCTGCAAATATTTGTTTCGAAGTTTGGGTATTTTCTATGTATAATATGTATGTATTTACAAAAAAAAGTATATAAGTATTCTGTCAGTCAGTCTGGTTATCATAGCACAACCTCTGCTTAGTTTGAAACTAGATGACGTTACGTGTCAAATGTCCGAAATATTTATTATTATTATTAACTATAATTTTGCAACTACCTACTACCTTTTTTTTCTGTATTTAAATTATTTATTATCATTCAGTTTCTATTTCGTAATGTAACATTAACACCGTGTTGTAACGTCATCTGCATACATGTAATTCTTTTTAAATTAGTATGTGGCAAATTATGTTAATTAAATATTAACCTATTCACTATAAACTTTGTGATGTGCAATTGTTTGTTTTCCTTAACAAAAAAAAACTTATGCACGAGAAACGCTCGAACATACTTCCCATCATTGTTTAAATTATATAAAATTCAGTATAGGCGGCAAGGGAACAGTGAACCCTAATTTTAAGGGTGAAAAGAAATGGGGAACTGCCTCATACTGCTTTCCTATAACAACATGATATCACTTCGATCGATCCGGTTTGTGTACCGAAGCAAGGCGCTCCCTAATAACCAATGTAAAATTATAAAAAATACTATGTGAACATCATGAACTTTGGACTTTCGTCAATGTACAGTACCCTTAGGAGTGTATGTGACCCTCGACTGACCTCAACCGCTTCCGATGTCAAGATAAATATTACTATTATATAAAATTAGCACTATTTATTACTCAATATAAACCGACCATTACATTTGTCGTGGTTTATTGCATATCATTTTTCTGCGCAGGCGCAGACTCTAATGCTCTTAGACTATGATGAATATTTTTATAAATTGTTTAATGTTTATACAGAGATGAACATTTAATCTTAGTAATTTAATGCACTTTGGCTTTGCTAACCAATTGATGGTTGATTAGATCTTCACTCAATTATAGAATAGATAGCTAATAAACAGACAGATCAAATCTGGTAAGACTACTGCTGGCCATAAAACATGTAACCTAAGAGTCGCAAGTATTAACTGCACGGATGGCGTGGTGGTTGAAATGATCACCGCCTTTCTACTGCTCTGAGTATTGTGGGTTCAAATCCCGCATGGGACAATACTTAGTGGCATTATTTGTAATTCTGAGTCTGGATGTTCTTTCGTGTGTAAAGTGGGTGACACAGGAAATTTCTTGGTGCGGGTCTTGCCCTTTAAAAAAAAACAAAACAAAATATTGTATTGCCATTCCTTTTAGATGCCCCCACCTCTTAATAATTGCTTGATACCTTTAAGGTCCTTATATACGGGTGATTAGAGGCAAAACGACTCTTCTATGATATTATACATCACATTTACGAAGAGTTTACGCAAAATTCATTACAATATCCTCAGTCGAATTTGTCCAGTGTTTGGTTTAAACTAGTTCTGTTCTAATACAAGTAAAAGGTCGACATAAACAAATAGGAACATTAATGAAACTATCTCTAAATATTTCTCATGTCGAAATATGACAAATAGCCAAAAGTACCTAACCAGAGCATTGAATCTATGACCGTTCAATATAAACATCCAATTATATGGGCTGATTTATAGCAAGTGATTATTCGTTGTCTGGGCTTATTCGCGTTTTAATTGTTGGGATTGATGAAATCGGATAGGGTGAATGTACCTATTATTGGTCATGCATTCAATTCGTAATGTAGGTACACAAATACTATTACTTTAATGATTTTTGTAAGACACTAGTTGAGTATTACTATAACCTAATTTTATTGTTGTATAAACACAATAGTTTTAAGTGTCTTATTAGGGGGAAAACGTTGAGAAGGTCGCTTCAGTGTGACTATCGTCATTCAAGGACACCTGCAATTCAAGGTTTATAATGGTATCGCTGGCCTTTAACTATCCCTATCAGAATTAGACAAGGCTATTTTTCTGGTAATCTCACTCACTAATAAAAAAATTGCTTAACTAGCCCATTGGTGCCGACGCATGAATAGCTATGGTAATATAAAATTATAATATTTGTACCATAGAGAATCTCTTGACACATGTTTTTAATTTAAAATTAAACTTAGGGAGATTAAAACAAAATTACTTTATCTCTAATACTGAGCTAATCTAATACTTCCAATTTAAATGAAAAATCTTCCTCATTTTACACAGAAATAAACCTTAAAACAATGTTTATCATAAGGTACATACAAAAGCAGATTACATTTCCTTCATTTGTTTCATCTACTTAGTGTCGCAATGACAAAGTAAAAACTGTTAAGGTGATGCATAGCTATATATCAGACGACCGAGAACTGGTGTTACCACCTCACAAGTAGACGATATATTTTTCTCCAATATTAATAAGACCACCCGTTGAGTCCGGCGTGTACTATATTAGTTCGGGACTTCGTTATAAGTTTATTTATTTGCCGATAGATCACACGGCTTGCATTATTCTAATAGGTATATTAATATATTTATGTATGTGAATTATCGTGTTGTTCAATGTACATTCTAGGTTTTAATTAGGAACGTGGAAGGGTTTGTTAGCGCCCGCATTCTACATCCGCTTTTCTCTATAATATGCTTTATGAAGGCTTCAAATCTTTTTACCGATCGAGATATGCAATGTGATACAATGGTAGCGTATGTGACTGCTGTGCTTCAGGTTTCAGGTTCGATGCCCGGGTTGAACCAAATGATTGTAATATCTGTAAATGTTTTTTTTCAGAGTTTCAGTATTTTCTATGTATAATATGTAGGTACTTACAAAAAAAGTATATAAACTACATAGTTTAGGACGAGATGGTGTATTGTAAATATGGTAGAATATTATAATTATTTATTTTGTTGTTTTTTGTTTTTGTTTTATAAAAAGACAACGCCCGCGTTAGGAATAAATCCTGTGTCGCGGGGGACTTTACAAACATACAAGAAACGGACACAAAGAACATCCAGACTCAGAACAACAATTTGTGGATCCCACAAAGTATTGTCCCATGTAGGATTTGAACCCACAATACTCAACGAAGTAGAGCGGCCTCGTGACCGCTTAAACTATTAGGCAAATGGTGCAGTCAAACAGTTATTATTTTTATGTTGATTTTTCGTATAGCTCTTTAGTTGTTCTATGTAGCAATTGATGCGCCTGACTGCTAAGCTCGAGGTCGTGGGTACGATTTCCAACCAGGACCAATATTTGTGTGATGAGTATGATTATTTATTCTGTGTCTGGGTGTAATTTATCTATATGTATTTAAGTATGTTTATCAGCAATTTATTTATCATAGCACTGGCTCTACTTAATATGGAATCAGCTAACCGCGTGTGAGATGTGTGAGATTATTTAATATTTATTATTAATATAAGAAATGTAAGAATATAGAGATGTGTTATATACATATATAATCTACTTACAGATTTATTTCGGGTGAGATAATAAAAATGATATCCATAGACTATAGGCTAGTTAGTGATACTGACTGTCTAGTCTTATCAAAGGATGTAGCTTCGATTCCCACTTAGGACAAATAGTTATGTAATTTTTACGATCGTTTGTTCATTATCTGTATTTTGTGAAATGATTTTAAAATATTAAATAATCTCATAAATTAGACTGGGACTTTAGTTTTATATATAGTGAGTTAATTGACTTTTTATAACGTAAAGGATTTTCAATGACATAAATTATTTTGATGAGAGTTCTAAAGCCCACAAAAAAATATGTTTTTACTTTCTCAGCAAAACCTTCTGAGTAAAAATATCTAAGCTACGAAATCAATGCGTTCCTTATATGTATGCCTGTCAATCTCTGTTCTACTTTAAATAACCATAAAGAAACATATACCTTAAACTCGCAGAACGATACTAGATATTTTTACTTTACAAAACAGAGAAGTAGCTCCATAAAACACATTACACATACTTTAACAAAAAACCATCGATAAAATCAACATTCCACAGGAGTTTTTCATACGAAACATGTAGTTTTTTGTTCAATTAACTGTCAATAAATGAACACGGATTCGAACACTGTATGCGGTGGTGTAAAAACCAACATATTTTAGCCACAAACTTTATGTGAACACACAAATGCTGTGTCGATAAAAAAAGTTTGAGAACTTGGAATTATGAAGGATTACTTTTGTCAAGATACTATGTGAATTGTTAGATGTAAATCGTGTTCGTGTTGAATGTGAAATTAATTTTGTAAAAGAGTAAATACCATAGAACAGTCAATATACAATTGGGTAGATGACTGAATCGTAAATAAATACCAATGTCCACTTCATTAAAACTAATATCGCGAAACATCTCGGAAAATACAATTAACATAGCTTTTTATTATTATTACGAATTTCAGTCAAATAAACAGTGAAATATATTGTTCAATTGAGTAGTCTAAAACAGTGACGTCACAATTTTGTATTTAGTACATTTTCATACAAAATTGTCGTTTTGACAGATGATAAAAAGTCACTAATTTGACTAAGGTGTCATCTAGCCTATTATATTTCGTTGAAATTAAATCATACCGGCACCTGAACATTACAGGTAAACCTTTCTTGATTTATAAAATAATATGAAAAGATCATTGCCGCACTTTTCTTTGCTTTTACGATTTTTTTTCATTATATTTTTCATTAATATCGTCGTAAAATATGCCTCTGCCTTCCCTTCAGGGGAATCAGGCGTGATTTCATGTATGTATATATTTTGAATATAATGAAAGGGCCGGCTCTTTTGGGGCAGTACTACCCTCTCACAGAAGACCAACTTAAAGTGACAGCATCCGTACTGTCGTGTTTCGTTGGTAAATAAGAGATCGAAAGCCCATTGATGCAGGAGTGACAGTTATTGTGGCAAGTGACTGACGTATGTTTAATTTTAAAATGTTTTCTATTTGAAGTCGGTTTTTTTTTGTCAAAAATTTTGTTTGTTTCTTGATTTTTAGTGTACCTGTAATTCGATATCTAATTTTGTTTTTGTGAATATGAGTGAACATTCTAAACGTGCTGCTCATTCAAATAAGGCAAACGAAGAAAGGGAACACTGTCTATCTTAAACTAGGAAATCTACCACTATGGACACTTCATACAAACTTATGAAGAGGGCAAAAATAAAGTTTCGACAAAGCGAGCTTACTTGAAAATACAGCTTCGATGTTGTTTTATGGTGGGATTCTGATACCTTATCATTGTCAGACCAAGAATTGTTGCGTACTTTATTGAGTTTTACAGGTGCGTAAAACCACATATTTCAGTGAAGATCCTTTGGCAGAATATCACCAAAATTTTACATCAGTATTTATTTATTTATTTATTATGGATCTCCGATTAGGAATACACTTTATATGCGATATTTGTATCAGATAAAATACAATTGAGATTACGTGTCATGTGTTTCCTCAATTGTGGGAGACCACAACATGCTTATTACAAAAAGAATTAAATATGTGTATTCAAACAGTGGTCACAAAGGTTTATGTACGTGAAGGAAAAAGTAAACCAATAAAATACAAAAGAAAAACAAAAAAACATCAATTAATTAAACAATCGTAAACCAGTGGCAGTCACATACACATACATACACACAGACACACATACAAATACATGCATACACCCACAGCCACTATACAAGCACATACAGACACACACATATACATATTTCTTTATACTCAAATGGTAGGTAGGTGTGCGAAGGTAGAAATATTATTTTTGGAAGGAACTTAATTTTTTTCATTTATGACATATCTCAAATACGTTTCATTATAAAGTGGAGCAGGATAAACTGAAAACATCTGCGTACTCCCTAATTCAGTACAAGCATGATGTTATATTGTGTGACTGTGTGTGTTTGGAAACAATACATTTACATGTGATTGCAGCAACCACGACAGATGTGCTGTCATTTATTGAAGAGTTCCATTGTATATCTCCAAAGAACTTCATCAGAACATCAACAAATAAAAAAGAGATAACTTCGAAATGCTCTTCTAAGCTATTGCATACAATTTATTTTGTCCATTTAACACCGACAATTGAAAAATAGATTACATAATCAATATAGGCTAGTTATGTGTACTAAACAGATAACTAAGAAATTATTAGTTACACTTCACTCAAACTTAAATGAGAAGTACAAACTTTCGAATATAAAAAGTGTAATCAAAATCGGTACATCCTGTAAAAAGATTTAAAGTTACAAACAAAAATAGTGGTGTGATGACGGATTAAGAATACATAGGGTTACTACCCCTATATATCCCGTGGGTGTCGTCAAACTATTCAGGAACATATCATTGCAAAAATAAGGAATACTTGAAACAAACCCTATTCCAACCCGTCTGGCCAGCGTGGTATAGTAGGCCAAAACCTCCGTGCTAAAGAGAGGCCTATGTCCAGCGGTGGACTGTAAAAGGTTTTTAATGTTAATGAAACAAAAAAAAACATTTAAAGGATGAATCTTCTTCTACTGTGAAGTCGGCTAAGTCGATGTGTTACGAAGTGTATAATTACCCTTTAATAAAAACTAAACGGGAATTTACCCTATTACTGTTACTATTTTACCTACTTACAAAACATATTTACTTCTGAATCACGATTCTTCTTTCTTTTTTAAACTGTCGACTGCATTCTTTTTCATAACTTCTTTGGACTAAGATATGGACCGCAGAGATCAAATGATTCACATTGGTAATGGTGTGCAACGAAGCGCATTTCTCACCGCATTGTAATAAGCTATAATAACTAAAATACGCTGGATATGACCACCTGAAGCAGTACAGCCTCTACCTCAGGGTTGACTTAATTACATCTACAATATAAAAATACTGTCGCTTTAAAGCGCCTTTTTCTGTGAAACGGAAAGTTTATAAGTCACTTTTTAGAATGCATTACCAAACTGTCACTTGAATTTGACAGTTTTTTTTGTTATAAAAGACAACGCCCGTCCTAGGAATAAATCCTGTGTCGCGGACTTTACAAACATACAAGAAACGGACACAAAACACCCAGACTCAGAACAACAATTTGTAGATTACACTAAGTGTTACTCCACGTGGGGTTTGAACCTATAACACTCAATGCAGTAGAGAACGGCATGGCGCCACTAGGCTTACCGTCAAGCCAATATGTTTGTTATTACAGAACGCGGTGATTTATGAGACGACTTAGGAAATACACACGTAATAATTTTGTATTATATGAGAAGCAACACCAATATATTGAAATTAATAGAATTAATTATTACAAGCGCTGTGAAAGCTTTCTCACATAAATTGTATACTTGTTAATATATTGTCATACTAACAAGTTAATTATGACATACCTCTAACGTATAAATATATATATTGACATAAGGCACGTTTGGTAAGCCTTTTACTATAAACCATAGACTACGAATATCATCAATTATATAGACAAAATGATACCATAGACAAACTTTTTTTTTTAAATATGTGCTAGGGTTGTGAACAATATAATTATAATATCTATGACCTGATAAGGCATTTTAATTCAATACAATGAAAATAGAAATCGTGAACTTTATAGCTTTCACTAAATATATGAATATATATTTTTAATAAACATTGCAAGGTTGTATTAAAATAATACATACTTTAGATTTTACTAAAGGTACGAGTTCAGAAAATAAGTTCAAAACTATCGCAACTTATATTTTTTGATCCGGGGTAGGGTCTAACGGGATATGGTTTCGATTTGAGGGGGGACCTGAAATTATATGGTCCGGGTACCCCCCCAGAGTAGGGTGCCAGAGGCCGGCCGCCGGAGTGATTTTTAGTGGGAACACTACATACTCCTGACTCTTGCACCCTAAGGAGCATTATGCCTCGTCAATAAAATAAAAGGTATATAGTAGAGGGATTTGGGGAAAGTTTCATGTACGTGATCCAGGACAGATTAAAGTTTCGTGTACACGATCATTCGTACTGTGTGCATTACCATCATCATTTTTCTAGGTAGTAGAGCCACACTGATTTCAGCACGAGCGGACCGGCTCGACCGGGGTAGTACTACCCTCCCACAGAAGACCAACCTAAAGTGCCAGCATCCGTGTTGTCGTGTTTCGTTGGTGAGTATAAGACCGGAGGCCCATCGATGCAGGAGAGACAGTTATCGTGGTAACTGTGTAAGCCTTACACTGTCATAATGACTGTCATGCCTTTTACGTCCCCAAGCTGGGTGTGTGAAAAAGTATCTCACAGAGCCGGCATAGTGTGAGTCACCATACTGCGTTGTCAGCATTTGCAATGATTATGGTGACCACAACTCTTGGATTCTATTCATGCTTTCCATCAGGCAGAGTAGAGTCACTTTAGTAAGCTCTTAAGATACAAAAAAAAAATCATCAACGGCCCCCATCAGTCCACTGCTAGATATAGACCTCTCCTTGGAAAGCAGGTTTTGACCTACTATACTACCCTGGCCAGACTTTGTATTTTTTTTAAGTTATCCGTCTCTACGTTTACGTGTGTTTAGTTAATACATATATACATATATAGAATCACGTCTGGTAAGGTAGGCAGAGACATATTAAACATCCAGTTTTCCCAAGTGTTTTGGTCCCACATAATAGGTGGTGAGTCTATTGCCGCTAATCGGGATGGTTTGTTTGCCAGAGTCTCATCTGTCGATCAGTAGGTGCACCAGACACGGGTGAAGTTGACTTGGGGCTCTGAATACTTGGTGGGAACCCTACGCTGTGTCTAGGTGAATTTATCTATATTTATATTATAAATAGACTATAATTATAATTCTGGGACTGAGGAATTTAGAATCAACTGATTCTAAAGCCGTGTGTTTGGATAGTTGGAGTTACTATTCATGGTAGTAAATTCTCCATCCATAAACTTAGTAAGAAATATTTTTAATACTCCGAATTTAAAAACGTTCGAACTTCAAAATTGTTCTCATGATAAAAAATAACAGTCGTTCAGAAACAATTAAGCAATCAGCAGCATTTCGTCAAAAAACCAATTGTTGTTACAGTTATACGGTACTTGCGGGAGGCGCCTGTTATTACAATTATATTAATGACAAATATATTAACTTATGCTTATGGTAAAATATACTTTAACCCAATAAAATAAGGTTTACAGGAATCGCAACGTGATATTTGTATGTTAAAAATTTTAAAATAATCTTTTAGAACATTGAAATATGGTCGAAACTCCTTTCTTAATTGAAGAGAAGTTCTACAAAACAGATAATGATTCGTATTTCGAACACGCTCGAATATTTAAATTTATGAACTTTCTTTACGGGTTGCTTCGAAGACTGTGTTTTTTTTTTCTTGACAAACGAGGTTTTCTTTTGAATATTGAAAGCTCTGATTTTTTTCATTCGTGGTCAGGTCGTAAGTACCGTTTCTTGATGAAATATTTTGCCACAGTGAAATTTTGCAGAAGCTAATAAAGAAAATCAAGTTTTATTACTTGCTATTGAAACGATTATTTACAGAATTAATGAAGTGATTATTTGTAGTACAGATTAATGGTCTTAACTTTTACTTAATTATAAGACATTAATATCTGTTTATCTTAGAGTTTGAATTTCTTATCTTATAGTAAAAAAATTAAAAAATGAAATTTGGTATATTTCATTTAAATTATTTAAGTGTTGCCATATCAATTACAAGGAATAGGTACAAGGAGGTTTTGTATTAAATTAATTAAATATTGCATTTGGAATTCGAGTAAAGCTTGTTCTACACACGCGTAATTAAAATTTACAATATAAATATTTTTACTATTTTTAATGCTGGTAAAAGTCACGGTTCCTAAATATAATTTTAGGTAGTAGTAGTACGCTTAGATCTTACAAAGTACTCAACAGATTTGAATTTGGTTTTCACCATCATTTAGATCGTGTTCCAAGAAAGGTTTAAATGTACAATATACCGGTGTTATATAAATATAACACCTAAAAAATCATTGATTCGTAAAAACACAAAATTTCTGAACGCTGTATTTACTATTATTGACGAAACTTTACTAGATATAATAATATCTAGTAAACTTTACTAGATATAATAATATCTAGTAAAGTTTCTTGTACATATTAATTTAAAAATTACACTAGATTTTACTATTACTTTATGTAATTTATATGTACTACTTTCATTTCCTTTTCCTATGCACTTCTAATACACCATGCACTACCTTATCCTCTCCATCTCATGCTTTTCTTTCCATCACATGGTTGCCTGTAAGAGATTGTCAACAGGTGATAAGGGCGCCACTTCTACTTCTTTAGCGTTAAGTTACTTTTGAATTTAATCTGGTGTGCAATAAAGAGATATATTATTATTATTATTAATGTCTAGAAAAGTCCATGATAGTACATGTTTATACACAATCAGGTAGCTCACAGTAATCATATTTGTGTTTTAAGATTTAATTTACTTGTGGGTTTTACTTTAAAAGTAAATATTTTTAGAAGATATGAGAGGATTAAACTGTATGGGCAGAGTGGTTGGCGCCGCCGGTTGCACCTGTGCGAAGCCTAAAGTCTTTAGTATATTATAAGATCTATAGTGTTTTATTGTATTTTGCGTACTGAAGTGTCGTTAAAATTTTAGATACTGAGCAATATAGAGTGTATTTTTAAAAAGAGTTTTGTGAACTTAACCGATAGGAGTATTCTTTGTCTGTCTTCTTTGAGTGTCTTTTTCCAGAATCAATGAGGAAGAGGGCACGTGGTTTAATTTCTGGTAGCCTTACCCATTTGGTGACAAGCAACGAAAGAATTGCTTTATATTGGGTTACTGAGAGTCCTTTTTGAGCCGGCTTATAAGTATAACTGAGAAGACATTGTCTCCCGTAACACAGGTTGCTACCTACCACAGGAAACAGAGTACTATTGTATCTCAATAATGCTTGTACCAACAAAGAAATTATTATAATATTATTAAAAAAACATAAAAAAATAACTCACCCAAGGAAGCTACTGTATAATATAATAACGTATATTTATAAAAGTAAAGTTTATTATTTGTTATGGAATGATAACTGTGATACAATAGATTTTAATTTCCAGAACGTGGAAATATATCTACACAATAATTCTTTCCATTAAGGGAATGTGAAAACGCCCACTCCTGTTACTATCTGTCGGTTACCTAAAAAGGCTTTTTCAACCCATACTAAAGTGAGTGTGTACCGTCCTTTAACGATTCAAATAATTTATCTTGACCAATTGACAAGTCACGAACAAGAAGGAATTACTACACTTGTATGTTAACTTTTTTTTAGGAAACATTCAATATTTAAATTTTAAACTAATTTGTTTTCTGGTAACTCGTTACGTATTTATTTATGCAGTGCTGCTATATTAATTTCAGTGCTAACAGTATGAATGTTCGAAAATTAATTTTTTTTTTTTTTTCAATTTGGGACATTGCTAATTTAGCACGTGTGGTATAAAATCTAGTAGATTGATTTCAACCTAATGACCTTGTATTTGAAATATGGAATAAATTTTGCCAGAAAGTTTAAATCTAAATGGATGGAGGGATACCTTTATTCTTTTTCAATAATAGTAAATATGATCAAAAACTTCACAGACTTGACTTACCTTCATTTCAAATAAGTATTAAATAATTAACATATAGTGTGGTCAGATTTTAACGCATACTTTTCAAAGTTTTAGTTTTTAACTTTTATTTTACTGCTCTCACTTCTTTTTCCATCCAAATATAAATTAATACTGAACGTATAAATATGTTTACGACCTCAATATTAAGTATTTATAACGTTTCAATAAATATAAATAAAAAACCAATAAGTAGTGTGAGATAAAATAATACAGACCAAATTACACTTTTATGGGCTCCTGTTTGTAAGGTGACTGCACGGATGACGTAGTGGTTTAAGGGGTTGCGCCGAGTGTTGTGGGTTCCCACACGGGACTACACTTGTTGTGAACCACAAATTATTGTTCTGAGTCTGGGTATTCTTTGTGCCCATTTCTTGAATATTTGGAGTCTCGTGCGGCACAGGATAGACTCCTAATCGTCTGCATTATATTTAAAAAAAATCTCGTTGTGCTGACAGGGTCGATAATCCCGTCGGATACAATTCACTGATAAGTGTTAAGAGATGTATGTATATAAAATATAAGCCTATGAAATACTTGTCCTTTTAATATATTTTTTTAAATGTAAGTCTCATACTAGGAATATTCCCGTATCGTGAAACACTTAATAAACATCCATGAAATGGATGGAGTACAAAATTAAAATTAGTCGTTCAAATATTCTGAAGTTATTTGCTAGTCTTTACTCGTCATAGAAACATATACAGGGGTAGACACAAGAGTTTTGACGTCCATATTTTACCACCTAAGATGCTTGATACCATGGTTAACCGACTACTGAAAAACTTACTCATATCCTCAATTATCAACAGCCTTTAAAAAAACTCTGCTGGATATAGGTCTCTCCTTGGACAGAAGGTTTTGACCTATACCACAAAATTGAACTGAATTGCCCAAGACCGGGATGGTTAGCGTTCCCTGGGGGAGACCTTCGTTCAGCAGTGGATGGCGATAGGTTGATTGATATATTGATATCACACTGGCAAGGCGAGTTGGTAAAGGGTTCCTTTCAAGTTTGCTTTCTTCTTGTAGTGATGTTGTTTATAAATTTTGCTCCCTTAGTCGTCTCTTACGACACCCACGGGAAGAGTAGATGTGGTGATACCTTGGCTTCTTAATCCATCATTTCCGTATTCCTAAATATGTACATTTAATAGATAATAATAATATGATCCCTCATCTCATACACTGCTGCATAATTTCGATATTTTGGCCCATTATTTGGCCCATTGATGCAGGGGTGTCAGTTATCGTGATAACTGTGTAAACCTTACACTACCACGATGACTGTCATGCCTTTTACGTTCCCATGCGGGATGTGAAAAAGCATCTGACTAGGTCGACATAGTGTTGGTCACCATACTGCATTGTCTGCATTTGCAATGAGTATGGTGACCATAACTTTTGGGTTCTATTCATGCTTTCCATCAGGCAGAGTAGAGTCACTTTGGCAGGCTCTTAACATAGAAAAAAAAAGATACATATATGCGAAGCCTACACTATGCAACAGGACTAATGATAAACAAATTTATATATTTCTAAATATATACAGAACAAATGATCGTGTTCATCACATAAAGGTTTATCTTGGGTGGGAATCGAACCCACGAGCCCTGGCTTAGCAGTCACGATCATTATCCACTAGATCAACAGGCTGGTCAACATTAAATTAATTATACTCAAACACAAAAAGTAATTTTTGTCATGGTTAGACTTTCAAACCAAGATTTCTGTTTTAGCACACCTAATCCATGTACTAAACTCACTTATCAGCATTTAGCAGCAATAGACTCGTCACTTATTCTGAACAGGATCGGGAGAGGACCGATACGACCGAGAGAGCAGTCGCTGTGGTCGGCGATACGATAGCGGCTTGATCGCAAAAATGCGATCGGGCCGCAACAAATTATAACAACCGAATTGATGGGAGGATAAGCCTCTGTGGCCTCCCCATGATAAGGCCTGACTAAACGCGGCGTTGATTCTGAAGATGACTTGATATAATATGATCCGGGTCCCCTTCAGAGGAGGACGCTTTAGGTCTGATGGATTTTAGTGGAATCACCATATATTCTTGGTTTCTGCATCCCTGAGAAGCCAAAGATCCGAAGTGGTTTTCCACCCCAACAACAAAAACAGGCTCGTCACTTATGACCACCAAAACACTGGCGAATTGTGTTCGTCAATATGCCTCTGCCTATCCCTCCGTGGAAGCAGATTTGAGTGTCACAAAATTAAAGTATAAATAGATAATGACACCAAAAAATCACACATGACTAATTTTTAATCGCTCTTATAACTAAAAACTACATTACATAATCTATCAATACATTAAACTACTCTAAAATTGACCTTATCAATACTGCACAAGGTTGATTACTGTGTTTTTATACAGCATACACTTTACTTGAGCTGCGAGCACCATACTAAAAGCTTATATTTTTTAATTGCGTACATCGCTGGCGTTGTATTTGCATTCTCAATAGTGCATATTGCCCGGTGAGTATTGTCTACCTTACTATGGTGTTTAAACAACCTACACACGGAGTTTCATATAGAGCTGGTGTTAGCCGTAGGCTAGATTAAAGATGTAATTAAAGATGATTAGTGAATATTTAAATCTGTTTTGTTTAAATGTAACGTTTAATAAAGTGACTGTATTAAAAAATTTTTACTTGTCTTTTGGAGTTTACTCCGTAAGAATCGGTTTTTTGATATAAGGCGCCGGTATGAGAAAAATGTGAGGAGTAAAATCTACTGAACGAATGACCTCGTTACGTTTTTGGTGCGGCTGCACTGGTTGTGAGTGTATTAAGACGTGTATAGAGTATGCTGCAAAGCGACTATATCTATATGTTATTTTCATTAATTTGTTAATTTACACTTTCATACGGTATCAATCTTTTATTCAGATAATTTCAGTTAAATAAGCTTTTTTGCGTCTGTTTTGACAATCATACTTAAGGAGTAAACTCCAGTCGTGCATCGGAGCTGACACACACATTTTTTTTTTATTACAACTACCACGCTAGAAGTAATTCTTTGTCGTGGGAGACTTGCCAAACGTATATCTAATGGACATAAAAACACTTAGACTCTCGAAGTTAAAGACAATTAGATCACACAGAGTTGGCACTGGCGGAAATCGAACCCACAACACTCAGCGCAGCAGTAAGTGGCGAGGTGACCGCTTAATCACACTACCTGTGCAACCGTTTTATATTACTACATTGTGTACAGTATTATTTGTAACGATACAAAGAACTAAGACATTTAAGAGTTTTAAAAAAGACTAGACTCATTTTTAAAGACTCACGACTAGACTATTCTTTTAATCTTCAAATTTTGTAGACAAAATACTAAAGCTGAAGAATGAAATTGTTTCGAAGTCCTTTTACCACCAGTTTTAACCAATTAAATTGTGATTTAAAGAGGTTATAAAACTAAAAGACTTATAAGACCAAAACGACAGACAACTTATCGTACCTGTCTGGTCAGCATGATGTGGGAGGCCAAAACCTTCTAAGAACGGCCTATGTCCAGCAGTGGCCTCTAAAAGCTGTTCATGAAGAACCCAGTATATTTTCTGTATAACCTAACCTTCGTATTAGCTTTTGGTACCACATTGGACCATCTTATACTGGTTATATAAAATTTGATTTGTAGCATGACATCCAGAATAACGTGATTAAAATGTGAATAAACTTTAGTTTTTGGCACCATGTTATTGGTATTTAGTAATTTATGACAACAATTATCTTATTATTTTACCGACTATTTTCTTACTCCATTCTTCCAGAAGTAACGATATTTATTTAACATATTTTAATATATATTGTCATTTCTCACCTTTGATTATTAAACTATTGGTTAGATTCATTCAAAATTTTTAAATGTGGTGTGTTTTTCAATACATGTTTTTTCCAAGTCGAATAATCTTAATGAAAAAATATATAAAACTAAAAATTACAATAAAACTCTGATCATGTATTCACTTCAGTTTTATTTTTTAGACTACTTAATTACGCAGGGTTTATGAAATACAAACTGTTTTATCAGACTTTCATTATATTTTAACTTTACAGTTGGAACCGAATTGAATATTAAACACAAGTTAAATGCGAGTCTTTTGTAAACATATAACAACTAAGTCCTAATACTAAAGACTCGAAACTCTAGTCTTCTTCCAATCTTAAGTCGTGTAAAACAAAATCGTGGCTCTCTTAGAGGCCTTAAACTATTTAGTTTTCTTTTTTCTATTTTAAGAGCCTGCCAAAGTGACTCTTCTCTGCCTGATGGAAAACATGAATAGAATCCTAGAATTGTGGTCATCATACTCATTGCAAATGGAGATAATGCAGTATGGTGATCTACACTATGGCGGCCTTGTGAGATGCTTTTTCATACCCCGCTTGGGAATGTAACAGGCATGACAGTCATCGTGACAGTGTAAGGCTTACACAGTTATCACGATAACTGTTAACCAATGGGCCTCCGGTCTCACACTCACTAACGAAACACGACAACACGGATGCTGGCGCTTTAGGTTGGTCATCTGTGGGAGGGTGTACTACCCCGGTCGAGCGGGCCCGCTCGTGCTGAAATCAGCGTGGCTCTACTACCTAGTGAAGTTACTTACATTGCTAATCATCTGTATTATTTAATTATAAAATGTCATTCAAAGAATATTAAAAAGATAAAATATGAGTCGACAATTACTTTGTCAAAAATTAAAAAAGAAATTGTTGTGATTGACATTTTGTAATTGAATGTTTGCCAACAATGAAAACCGAGGTTCAACAAAAAAGTGAGAGAAACAAGTATTTAAAATTAACAAAGTAGTAATACTGTCTTGCTACTATTCTAACATTTTTCTAGAACCTAAAATATTTTATAAATACTTTCTTATTATTTTTATTTATATTATTTTTATTTATATTGACTCGTGATCAAATTTAACATCTTTAGTCATTAAAATAATATAATTTCTTAAATGTACAGCGTATAACAGGACAAGAGTTAAGTATAGTCAGTTAAATTATTATGATTATAAACTACAAAAATACAAAAAAAATCACTACCCAGACAAGCAGTTTATATCCTCTAATTGAGGTTGACCATTTAAAATGAAGCTTCTAATAACACATTCGGGTAAATATACAGCGTGATATAATTTGTCGCCAAGTTAGAGTTAAGGATAATTTATACCAGATTGCTCGCATTGGAAATGGCCCCAATGGCGAACGTACAGTGGGATGCTGTTCTGATGTAGCAGCTATTATTTATTATCTATCATATGGACGATATTTGTCCAAAATCGTACGTCCTGCTGAGGTCCTAACTAAGTTATTTGCGACTGAAAGTGTTCCGATTGTAATTAATTTCAACAGTGACGATGATTAATATTTTGTTTCTTGTAGTTTGATTGTCATGAAAAAGTAATAATAATAAGTATTGAACACTGGCTGGTTTTTTTTTTTCATTTCTTTTTTAACTATTATCCCATCTCTTAAGACTACTTACTTATGTTTTAATACAAGCTGATGTGAAATTTCGAAAAAAAAAACAATGATGTAATGTGCACCTTATAATACAGGGGTATACCATAAGACAGAAATCACATATAATTTTTTTTCGTTGTGTTGCACCAACTTTTTTTTCACACAATTTTTATGGGTAATAAAGCACACAAAGGAGCATAACATATATTAATTTCGTGATCGTAAGTCTTAGAGATCTCAGAAAAAAAAACATGATTTTTTTATTTTTTATGTTTTAGTGTAAATTTTTATTGTAAAAATTATAAAAAAATATATGTGATATACTCTGTAATGTAACCTAACACCTCGCGTTAGTTTCACTTCTTTATCTTAATTAGCTTCAGAGATATATCACATTCAGTAATAGTCAAGCATACGGATATTTTGCTCTCTATCTCAAGGTCAAAGCGGAAGTCGGTCGTGAAAAGTACATAAATCGTGTTTGAACATCAAGTCGATATTAAAACATAAGTTTCGATATCGATTCCCATTTGGGGGCCGACTCGTCATACCTATCCGGCTAAACCCTTTGTTGTCGAAGTTCGTTGTTCGAAGAAAGTCTAAAAGTAGTAGATTTCAGCATGAAGGGCTGGCTCGACCAGGACAGTACTACCCTCCTACAGAGGAGCAACCTAAAGCGCCAGCATCCGTGCTGTCGTGTTTCGTTGGTGAGCGTGAGACCGGAGACCCATTGATGCAGGGGTGACAGTTATCGTGATAACTATGTGAGGTTTACACTACCACGATGACTGTCATGCCTTTTACGTCCCCAAGCGTGGCGTGAAAAAGCACCTCACTAGGGGACCATAGTATAGCACACTGCATTGTCTGCAGTTGCAATGAGTATGGTGACCATAACTCTTTGAATTCTATTCATGCTTTCCATCTGGCAGAGTAGAGTCACTTTGGCAGGCTCTTCATACAGAAAAAAATAGTTTGGATCTTAAAATTTTTGGTATTAATTTCACTTTAGCTAACATTCCTAGTGTCAGTGTAGTGACGGATTAAGAAAATCAAGTGTCTCCACCTCTATTTATCCCATGGGTATCGTAAGAGGCGGTTAACAGAACAAATTATGTTGGACAACATCACTGTAAAGAGAAGAAAAGTTTGAAACAAACCCTATACCATAAAATGGTGTAGTAGGCTATAACCTCCTTGTTAAGTAGAGGCCTTAGTCCAGCAGTGGACTGAGAAATGCTGTTAATGATTGATGAAACTTCCCAATATTCAAGTTTATGTCCTCAGTTGCAAAAAAAATGTATAATATTGTTAGTTGTATGTCATTTATTCCATTATTTCGTTTTTATTACACGCTGTACAAAATATTAATGTCTAGAAGATATTTTAAAGGATTTTCTTTAAAAATCAAATTGAGAGTGACAATAATCATTTAAAATTAAGGCAAAATATTTAGATGAACATATAATTAAGTATAAAATTGGCACATCAAAATACACATTTGTATGTAAATCACGACATTAAATAATGATATTAATGACTTAAGGTCTCTGCATGAATATTTAATATATATAATCAGAATGGTCGATTCGATATTTTTAATAAATCATATAAAAGTGATTGGCTTAAAACTTTTGACTATTTTATTATGTCGTAAAATGGTGGCAATGTTAATGATTTTGAACAACCGTTTGGCAATCTGATGTCATCTCTAAATATTTGAAAATTGTCTATATGTAAACAAGATCAGGGAGCTATAGTCCACTTTATATTTGACAACCGGTAGCTAACTACATTTGAAATAACAAAAAAGTAATTAATTACGTCAGTATTTTGATATATTAATATTACAGTATTACCATAAAAATTACATTAAACTTATTTACCATATTAATGTCATGAATCACTCCTTAAAATAGATATAAGTCATTTTTGACACATCTGAATGATAAGTGTCACACTTGAAAATACTGCTCTAACTATTTCTATGGTATCTCAATATTTATGAAGTTTAATATAAATTGTACTTTAACGCTTTGTTTGAAGGTTCAATTTCTAAAATATTATGAAGATGCGTTTAAAAAAATTGAACATCAAAGGTAGCCTGAGAAGATTCGCGTGCGGCCATTGGACAAATCGCTAATTTACATATAACAAATACTGAAGTCACGTTTTCAGTAAAAATGTTTTGCTTGGGCTACACGGGTGTAGGCCGCGGAGGCTCTTAAGAATAGACGATTGTGATCTTTAAGGTTATCACGGAATAGATTTCTATTTGGCCACTTCATTTTGATATATACTGAGATTACTTAAATTGAAAATATTTTACCAGAAAATCTTTAAAAGACATGAAAAACTGGCTACTAACGTAGATCTTAAAATATTTCTGAAAGTCTGGAGAAAATTTAAATGGTAAGAAAAATTGAAAAAATGGCGACGAAAATAGTTAAAACAATAATATATAAATTGTTACTGCCCGACAAACTTTTGGAATGCACCCTGCTCTACATTTAGATTTTTCATAAACAGGCGAGTTACAAACGCCTGCACGTCCCAAACACGTAACCGCCTTTTAATTCTTCTACCCGAAATTAGGGGTGCTGTTCCAGATTTTGGAAAACTCACTCATTCAGTCAAGACAGCGAAGTTCTTGCTCAATTGGTTACATGTGCCGCAGTATCATGCTTCTCTTACAGAATACTTAGACGATGTTTAATTGTCCGTTTGGTGATGGATTAAGAATATATAGTGTTACCACCCCTATTCATCCCGTGGGTGTCGTAAAAGGCGACTAAGGGAACCAAATACGCAAGATAACATCATTATAAAAAGAAGGAAAATTCGAAACAAACCCTATTCCAACCCGTCCGGCCAGCGTGGTATAGTAGGCCCAAACCTCCTTGCTAAGGAGAGGCCTATGTCCAGCAGTGGACTGTAAAAGGCTGTTGATGATGATGATGAATATTAATATGTGTATGACATCACTATTTATCTACAAATATAATTAAAAATGATAATATATTTATATAAATAATATTTATAGGCACAAAATTTAAGTTTGTATAATGAAGGTTAAGCATAATAAATAATTATCGGAATAATTATAAAAACCGCTGGACAATCTGTTTTTCGGAAGTATGAATAAATTCCTTATTAATTCTGGCCTCGACTGGAATGTTGAACTAGGTGTTAATGTCGTGACAGTTAAGCTAAAGATGGTAGGTTCGATTTAGGAAACATTAATCACATTATAAGAATGTCTTAACGATAAAAACCTAGCAATTGATAGCCATATAATATAATGTACAAAAGTAAAATATTACACTTATGTGACTGCACGGTTGGTCTAGTGGTTTAAGCAGTCACCACGCCGCTCACTACTGCGCTGAGTGCTGTGGGTTCAAATCCCACATGGGACAACACTTTGTGTGATCCATAAATTGTTGTTCTGAGTCTGGCTATTCTTTGTGTCCGTTTCTTGTATGTTTGTAAAGTCCCCCGTGACACAGGATTTAGACCTAGGGCGGGTATAGTCTTTAAAAAAAAAAAACAAATATATATATAAATACGTATGAGTATATATAAGTATAAAAATGCATAGTTCATGATAAACTTCTAGGTCATTTCATCGTCCTCTTTCCTACTCTGTCTTGCCCGACGGAGTCCATACGTACTGGCAAAACATAACGTAACGGTCTGTAACGATATGGTGTGCAATAAAGTATTGAGCATTGAGTAAACATGTAACATTTGTTGTCCAGGACTCAGGACAATTACTGGTGTTTTTTTTATATTAAGAGCCAGCCAAAGCGACTCTACTCTGCCTGATGGAAAACATGAATAGAATCCAAGAGTTGTGGTTACCATACTCGTTACAAATGCAGACAATGCAGTGTGGTGACACACACTATGGTAGCCTAGTGACATGCTTTTCCACGCCCCGCTTGGGAACGTAAAAGGCATGATAGTCATCGTGGCAGTGTAAGGTTCACACAGTTATAACGATAACTGTCACCCCTGCATCAATGGGCCTCCGGTCTCGCACTCACCAACGAAATACGACAGCACGGATGCTGCCGCTTTAGGTTAGTCTTCTGTGGCAGGGTAGTACTACCCCGGTTGAGCCGGCCTGTTTGCGCTGAAATCGGTGTGGTTTTACTACCTAATAACTAAAATGTTCGAGTATAATGTATCTCTATAATATGTTGTGTGTATTCAGAAATAAAGAGATATGTTTTTCAGTACTTTGATAATCATGGAATAAGCTCAGCGTACTTTAGAATCAGATGGCCAAGTGTGAGGTACATAAAGTTGTTTTAAATGTTAGTATTGCCACTTAAATATCAAATCAGTTTAGGATTTACTTTTGAAAATTGATCGTTACAAATGATGAAAACAATGGTGAAGGATATTTTGCACCCACAAGTTAACTAATTGAAATGTATTTAAAAATACCATTACTTTTCACTAAATAAATCAAAAAAATTAAAAATATAGTAGTAATATAGCTTCTATTTAGGAAGCAAGAAAAATTAAAATGAAATACGCAAAAAAAAAAACAATTTAATATACGTGTCTGAATTCTTAGTAATCGATTTTGGATACATTGTGTTTTGCAATTGCAACATAAACAGAATTCAAAATTTGTGGTCACCATACTCATTGTGAAAACAGACAGTACAGTATGGTGACCCATACTATGGCGACCTAGTGAGATGTTTTTTTACGCCTCGCAAGGCAAGGCCATACTTGCCACTATAACTGTCAGCCTTGCCTTGCTCTCACTAACGACATATGACAGCATGGATGCTCTTGCTTTAGGTTGGTCTTCTGTGAGAGGGTAGTACTGCCCCGGGCGAGCCGACCCAACTGTACAGAAATCAGCGTGATTTTACTACATTTTATCATTTTTATTATTCTATATCTTTCTTGTCAATTTATATGTATTTGACAGTCGGGCGTCTTAGTGATTTATGTAACGGACAGCCGTGGGTTCAATCTCTGCTCGTCAAATATTTGTATGCTAAAAAATGATATGTTTCATTTTGTCTGTGTTAATGTTAGGAACATTAATATCAGTTTTCTTGTTCCCACAAAACAAATTCTGTTTATTCTTGGAATTAGATGGCGGTATAAACATATAGTATATGACTATTATACTGTAAATATTTCTAATTATTTCGTAAAACCTTTAATTACAACTAGTTAACCAAGTCTAAACAGGGTAGTCTGTTTTTATTGGGAACCTGCCAAAGTGACTCTACTTTACCTTGTAGAAAGCAAGAATAGACTCCAAGAATAGTTGTCGCCATACTCATTGCAAATGCAGACAATGTACTCGCAGTACGGTAAGCCACAGTACGGTGGCAGTCTATCCAGGTTAGACCTAAAGTCCCCTTTAACAGATGAAGTAGATAAAGGAATAATTCAACTATTTTATTACACAAGATGTTCAGGTTATTATACATTACGATATCTCGCCAGTACAGTACAATGGTCGAACGTGCTCTTAGAGCGGTCACCATTAGAGCGGTTACAGATTTGCTGGACAAAATCGGACGACTTGGTGTTTGTCCAGTTATTATGTTGTCCAAAAGCAAGGTAGTAGAGCCAAGCTGATTTCAGCACGAGCGGGCCGGCTCGACCGGGACAGTAATACCCACAGAAGACCAACCTAAAGCGCCAGCATCCGTGTTGTCGTGTTTCGTTGGTGAGTGTGAGACCGTAGTGTGATGCAGTGGTGACAGTTATCGTGGTAACTGTGTAAGCCTTACACTGTCACGATGACTGTCATGCCTTTTACGTCCCCAACCGGGGTGTGATAAATTATCTCACAAGGCCACCATAGTGTGGGTCACCATACTGTATTGTCTACATTTGCAATGAGTATAGTGACCACAACTCTTGGATTCTATTCATACTTTCCATCAGGCAAAGTAGAGTCACTTTGGCAGGCTCTTAATATAGAAAAAAAATAGCATAAAAAATAAATCCTGAAAAGAATTATTGTAAATTGAGGTGTTATCAATAATATAAACGATTCCATTTACCTATTTTTTACACGTTAAGGCAGTCCAATCTGGTACCTCCTTTACCAGACCTCAGTAATAACAGGTCTGGTATTCAGGCCTAGCAATTAACGCGTAGACCTATCGAGATGAGCTATAGCATTACTTAGATTCAAACGTATGCTTCCAAGCATATGCGTTGTGGATGCAATAGTAATATTGTTTGAAGTATATTCCTTAATCTTGTCTATTTTAGTTAAAATGAACCTTGTATGGATTATAATTGATAAAAAAAGAAAAAAAGAATGTTGTTGATTATTTATTATATATCTGAATGTGATTTATACACAATATGTATGTATTTAGGTGTGTATAAAAGTATGTTTAGCATACCTAGAGAAGCTACGTAAAATGTATGAAGTTATTATTTTTGTTATAAAGGGTAAAATCACGCTCTCGGGGCTCAAGTCTACTCTTCGTCAGTGTTTAGGTTTCATGTAATACGTGGTGAGCCTATTGCCCCTGATTAGGATGTTTTGTTTGCCAGAGCCTCGTTTGTTGATCAGCTGGTTCACCACTTGATTCACTATATATTAATTATATAATACCTCAATTGTGAGGTACGGCAGGGAGGGCTCTAGAAGTCCCTAATGCGTCCCTGGAGCTCTTCCCGACTGCCGAGGTAGGCTGCCGCGGGGTTTAGTGTTTGGACCGGTTCTCCGGGAGTCCCAAACACGCCCTTCGTCCCACCAGAGGGCATGGTGCGAAAAACATTCCCTGGGTAAAAAAAAAACAAAAAGTTCACCACTTGCAGGTGAGATTGGTTTTGGACCATAAGTTCTTTGAGCCTAATTTAAAGGATTTAATAAAACACATTTTATTAGAACTTTCAAGAAACTCTACTCGCTTAGAAGTAAAACCTTTAACGTAATCTAGTATGCAGTGGCAATAAACCTCTTCACAAGATTTAAATCTTTGACCCCTCGACCAAACACGTCTATAGGTGGGTCCTAATAATCTCATAAGTATACTCTAATAAATTTACTTCAGACTGTTCTGGCTCTTTTTAGAGTACCAACACTCTGTAGCGCTTTCAGGATATAATGAGAGATTTTTTGATGAATCGGAAAGCTCAGTGTTGATATTCATCAGAGGACATTTTATTTTATTTTTTGATACTTTGGTGAAGGCAACGCAATCGCTACTTAACGTTAATTTCTTGTGAGGCTGGGTTATGAATCAAGTCGATCTAGCCTGTACGTAAAATATGTAACAAGGTAGGAAGCATAAAACTCAGGAGCCGCCAGGATTGATACCCAATAGACTGATTGTTTGTTGTCCAGAGATCAAGGTCTTAGTAAAAATTTTATACTCTCGTTGCCTCACCTCACCCACTCAATCGCTATCTGAACTTCGATTCATAAGCATCTGTACCAATTAAACGATTACTTAAGCACAACCTTCGTGCTTAACTCGAGATTAATTATATCTATTGTACCTAGAACACTTTAAAAACCAAACAGCAAATGCATTTATTGAAATAGAAAATGAACTTTAGATCATTGTAATAAAGAGTCTATTTATAAAGGTGTGGTATGGTAATAGTTAATCCAATAACAAAATGTTCGTCGGACGCGTCAGTGCGCAAGCGCATGATTTTTATGGGGTAAACGAGTGTCGTACTCACATTTTCGATATCGAAAAGCAGACTTTATCGAAATTAAAACAAGATGACAATTTTTCGTTTAAATTAAAATAAATATACTGTATTTTAATTTCATGCATAATTAAAAGTAAAAATGTTAAACAAAAAAAGTCATTTTTGCTTTTAGGAAACTTGTTTTAAAGTTAATTATGTAGAGAGTGCCAACAATTTAACTATATTTTTTTATAATTTAGCGTTTAGGCATTCATTGTTTTTATACCTTTCATCTATTGCATTGGTTTAGACAAAATCGAGTTTGATATTGCCGTGTAATTCATAATGTCTTCTTTTCGCTACGAATATAACGGTGTCGACAATCGCTTCTAACCTGGCTAACCTCACATTATAAGAACACTCAAAAGATACTTAAATGTCTTCAAGTTAAGCTTTTGATTTCACGTGGGTGTTAAACACGTCAAGTGTGGGTCTAACAGACCTTAGTAATTACTTTCCAATGAGGTACAAAAGGGAGACAAATATGGGGTTCGAAGGTTGTACTGTTTAGTGTTAATGAGTGCCAAGTGGGTGTCTTTTCATTTGTGATTTGTATATTGTTTTTGCAATATGACCTTGTGATAATTTCGTTTTTATTGTTTGGTGGGATGGGATCATATAATTAGATTTTGAAATGAGTAAGTCAAGTGTAATGATTATAGCTATGTAAGGCTGGATGATGTAAGCTGTAGGTTTACAAGCACTAGTATTATATAGAATTAGAATACCTGAAGATATATTACTTTTTTTAAAAATTGATGTACCTACGAGTATATTTAAAATCAGTTAGTTGATTTTACTGTAATATTATGCATATATACGAACCGTATCACCTTAAAAA
Source organism: Hypercompe scribonia (assembly GCA_949316085.1). Classification (NCBI taxonomy): domain Eukaryota; kingdom Metazoa; phylum Arthropoda; class Insecta; order Lepidoptera; family Erebidae; genus Hypercompe; species Hypercompe scribonia. The sequence continues at coordinate 1,856,428 of OX438983.1, forward strand.
CAGACTCAATGTTATTCACAATTTACAATATAGAGTTATTTATACGATTAAGTTTCTAGCCACAAAATACACAAAACTTGAAGAAACTCACTGTTCTAACGCAAACCACCGATACGCGAGAAAAGACAAATAAGGTAACGTTTGCTGCCAATGAGAAATAGCAGTGTACGAATTGACTATATCAGTTATACTAACTGTGCAAACTACACTGACCACACCCGACCGACGACGTCAAATGCGGGGAATCCTACTACATGAACCACCTTCCGTAAATTATCAAACAGGAAACCTAAAAATATTCATTGTAAATTTAATTTTTCTTCTTCATACTAATAAAAATAATAGTATCAACTTAAGCGTGAAACTAGGTGATGAGAATGGATTCCACAGATGCTCATGGGGTCCTGTACATGATTACCAAAACGCAAGTTACACCACTAGTGTTTGGGGGATGAATGAACCTCACCAATCACCAAGAGGTACCAACAACTGTCAGTAAACGCTAAGAATTTGTAACAGGATTCGTCCATAACAATTTCTTCTTTCCAAAAATGAACTGCTTCTCGTGTTCGATTTTCAGGTCGCATAAAATGTTTTTATGATCTGCAGATACTTGTTTCGGACTTTGAGTTTTTCTATGTACCTATGTATGTAAGTAGTAATGTAAGTCAATTTAGCTTCCATGGTGCAAATTCTGCTTAGCTTGTGGTTAGCTGGTTTAGTGTGTCAGGTGTCCAAAGTAATAATGATAACTTCACAAATCTCACACATAGCCATCTGACTCCAAGTAAGCGGAGCTTTTACTGTTCTAACCGGACTGCAGATTTATATACTCATATATTTCTATGACAAATGATAAATTACACCCAGACCCAGAAGAAATCATTGTGTTCATCATACAATAATTTTTCCTTTATATTAAATATTTATTGTACATTTATACTCTAAAATATATTTGCGCTATATCGATGTCATTGTCTTAAAACCCCAAACTTCTTACAAATGGGTATACCCTCGTTGATATTCTACAATATTTCTTAGTAATTTCGAAAAGGTACGTCAAGATCTTATTTGCTCGATGGTTTAACGTATCTTAAGTCTATTAGAGTGACCGCTTCAACCTCATAGGCAATACTAAATGCACCCATTGGTCTATACTAGGTCATCTAAATAATAACTAAAACCTAACCATCACTTCTCAACTCACGCTCAACCTCAAGCCTAGAAGAAGGTCCTTACAACAAAATCAATCATATTTGATAACGTATTACTATTATTATGTCATGTAACGTGAGAATATCGTGAGTGTGCGCCCGCGCACCGTGACTCATCTACTAGGATCACGAATTAATTCTACGTGTACTGTATGTTAGATTTGTATTTGAAATGTTATTTGGAGTTGTAATTATATTTACGAGTGTTTATTTTAATTTATTTTTATTTGATTAAAAGTTTCAGAATAAGTGAGTAAATACCACTTCTACATACGAACCGTTGGAGTTTGTTTATTGGAATGGAAATCAGGAGAATACATCTCCTTTCCAGGAATTTCTAGCCTTATGTGCTAAGAAAAATAATTAATATGCCCTTAATATGGTAGATTATATTTGGGAACCATTTAATTTTTTTTAAATTTAAATTTGCAGACACATAAAACATGCCAGTATTGCTGTCCTTGTCACAGTAGTGATATTATTTTTCTTCCTTAAGCATGTCTGGTAGGGCCTCCACAAGGTGGTCCGACGACCTGGTGAAGGTCGCGGGTAGCTGCGGGATGCGGGCAGCATGAGACCGGCTGTTGTGGAGAACCTTGAGGGAGGCCTATTTCGAGCAGTAGACGTCTTTTGGCTGAGAAAAAGAAAAAGAAGAACCATGTCTGGACCTCTGCCGTACATTGACCTCTTCCAAAATCTTCCAAGCTTTCCTGCCCATGACCTTAGTTATGCTACCTTATCTATCCTCACATCGTGTTAGTTTATGTATTGAAATATATAATTTAAGTTTTTTGAATTACAATATATGAAATCTAAAATACTACTGCTGAGATTAACTAAAGATTTCAAATTATTACAGATGGAATTAGTAACTAATTTGAAACATTTAGTTCAATATCTTACCTTAATAAGAAGATAACCCTATCTTTTCTCAGATTTACTGGTATTTTAGGATTTTATTTTCTTCATGGGCACTCGACAAGACTACAAGATGACAGTTATAACCAAATAATTAGAATAAGACTGTTCAAGTCAATAAGATGGTTGCCGATTGTCTTCAGATCTTAAGACTATCTTATACAATCTCTGTGGTACTCAAGTTATAATCACGATAACAATTATTGTACCACTCGAATAGGGTGAGAAGACATACGACAATTTTCTTTCGGACTATAACAGGGTTGGTTCCGTATAACCGGAAACTAGTCGTAGATATCATAAACAGTTCCCACACCTTGATTATGTAAGTATGAGTAATACAATCTGAATATAACAATAGATCGCGACTGTGTACGTAGGCGTATACGCGGCTGAACTAAATCTCTAAGTAGTTCACGGTTAATTTGTATGCCATTCATTGTAGGAAATGGCTTTAATTATTATCATCCTAATTTCTATATTACTTAGGTTTCATTTTGTTTTTAATGTACTCCATAAAAAATACTATTCTACATACATCCAGTAATTTGATACTCAAACGTAATCTCTGCCCGTACATTTTATGTGTTATCATTTTTTTTAAATATATTTCACTGTTTTATCATCCTTGTTCACCATCTTATTCTTATAAAGAGAAGAATCCTAGCATTTGAGTTTTTGCCCATTTTTTGATGAGTTGAATAGCTAAGTGTCAATATTTATCAAACGACATTTTCTATATTAAAATGTATAGTAATAGCTATAACTAAACTGTGACAAGTAAACGAAGTAAAAACGACTACTGCACCTGAGGTCTCGGGTTCAATTCCTGGGTCGGATCAAATGTTTGCATGATCTGAAAATATTTGTTTCGGATTTTGGGTGTTCTCTATGATGCGTATATATTGCAAAAAAAAAGTATGTAAGTATTATATACGACTATAATATTCTATCAGTCAGTCTAGTTATCATAGTACAAGCTCTGCTTAGTTTGACACTAAATGACATTGTGTGTCAAAGGTCCGAAATATTTTATTTATTTTAACTTTTTTTTTCTTTTTGGTAAAGATAATTCAATCATTGCTGAACCTCGATTTTCTCCGAGGCCATGGTATCCTTCAGGTCGAGCTGGTTCATGTGTACCGAAGCATCTCTCGATCTTCTGTGTTCTTCTGACCGGCTCCGGTCGAGTCTGGCTCATTCGTGCCAAAGCAATATTTCTCCCACTGCAAAAAAATAATACATATGTGATATTAGATACAATTTTAAAAATAATAGATAATATAGAAATATTTAAGTAAATGCCAAGTAACCTCCAGACCCTTTCCCATCAAGCTTCTGGTTTCAACACGATGACACACCGTTCAAACTATTTGACTGTAACCAAACAGTAAGGTAACAATGAATTTATGCGACTGGGGGCGTGGGTGTAATGTGAACTGTACTCATAGCCTTATCTAGTACTAGCATTATTCTGTTAACTTTGTTAATTATAATTTTAGATTTTCATAGAATTATTCTCCTTCCTATATGTAAGCGGTTTTTTTTATTCTGGGCCTGCCTGAGTGACTCTACTCAGCCTGATGGAAAGCATGAACCGAATCCAATAGTGGTGGTTACCATACTCATTGTGAATCAAGAGTTCCTGTTTACAGAAATATTTTATAACAGCCTGGAGGTTGGAAGTTGAAGTTTCAACATCCGTGCTTCGAAGAACACATAAAGCCGTCGGTTCTGCGCCTGATTTCACCCTGGTCGCGTCGGACAGCCGTCCAATTGAATGCGTGAATGAGTGAGAGAACAGAGACTGCACCTGTGTTTGTGCACACAGTGGCCGCCGTAGCTGAAATCGATTAGGAGTACATTGTCATTATATTTTACTTTGAACGGTATAGATTCCATACATCTAGTCAGAATAAGGCTGCAGCACTGTTTGATTAGGTCTAAACTTGGCCGCGATGAGATCGTGATTTAGCTTTATGAGGTATTTCCACAAGTATACATCAACTGACTTAATGTGGGAGACGATATTTGTTTTGATAAATATCACGATCTTACGTCACTGTGAAGGATGGAAAGGTTGCGACAAGTGGAACGATCACTCGAGATTACGGCACATCAACAAACCTTTCTAGGAACTGAGTAATCATTGAATATTTACGTCAACTACAGTGTCTAAATGACTGGAAAAATCGGTTCAATAAATTGAAGTTATGTTCAGTCATGTTGCTAAGTGAATAAACAAGTTGTAAGATGGTTTTGAATTTTATTATTACCGTTGGACGAAGGCAACACATTTTTCTTTTTCTTTTTCTATATGAAGAGCCTGTCAAAGTGACTGTACTCTGCCTGATGGAAAGCATGAACAGAATCCAAAGAGTTGTGGTCACCATATTCATTGCAAATGCAGGCCTATGGCGGCCTAGTGAGATGCTTTTTCACGCCACGTCTCCAACGTAAAAGGCATGACAGTCATCGTGGCAGTGTAAGCCTCACATAGTTATCAAGATAACTGTTGCCCCTGCATCAATGGGCCTCCGGTCAAAATGACCCGTGCCGTGGAGTTTTGGTGGAGGTCTATGTCTAATGGATGTCCTTTGGCTATGATTTGAATTATCTTGAGGTTGGAAGACAATATTGTAAGGTTCTTACTAAATTTTAAATTATTAAATAATTTATTTCTATGTTACGACTTCGTAAAAGTAAAATCTCTCTATACTACTTCTAAGAGTTTCGTGTAAAACTAGTAAAATTTAAATTAAATACAACAAAAAGAGATTGCAGAAACTAACCATAGAGAATCTAATAAAAATCATTAACAGAATAGGTCACCAATTAAAAGCTGGTCACTCATATTTTTTTACCACTAGATGATTTTTGAGAGTACCTTTGAATAATGTGAAATAACTAGAAAATTCACACGTACCGATAAACCTCGATCCATTAAACTTATCGTAACTTAATAGTCGGTAATTTGACACTATGATTCCCACTTACAAAAAATGTACCACGCCCAATGTATCTTGATACATCTACTAAGTTAATTCATAGAAATCAAGTTAATGTTGATAGAGGTATAAGGTTCTTGATAAAATGGTTGTAGGCCTATCTTTATTTTAAAAATAAGTCTCCTGTCAAGAATAATTGACGGCTTCAATATGTTGGAAGATCGTAACAATATAAAACCTTTTGTTTATATTCAATTGTGGTTCTAAATGTCATATTTCAAGGAGATATGAGATATCTGGTTCAAAGATTATCCATTTATTTGTATGGAAATTGATTGTCGAGTGAGTTTGGCTTGAAATGGTGTATATAATTTATTACGAGAAGTAGAGTGAGATAGGGCATTATTTTTGTGGTTTATTTCTTGAACGTGTGTTGTTTACTTTTCGTAAACTGGTTAAGTTGTTTTCTTCTCAAGTTTGTCTTCCATTCTAAAGAACTAAAAGTACTATTAAGTCATAAAGTCAAGTTAAAGTCATAAAATGTGGGTATTTTATGACAAAAATCGATAAAAAAATGACCAGATCTTAAAAAAATTCATCAGATCAAATCATAAATATTAACTGTCAGTCACTATAACAAAAAATACTACAGTTATTAAAAAATTGAATATACAAATAAAACAGTAGGTAATAATGGGTAATGTGAATCGTAATAAAATGAAGAGACGACCATGAGCAAACAGGCTCAGATAGATCTCTATCCAGCGTCACGGAATACGCGAGTCGTGAGCTTAATGTGGATATACTGAATTATTTTGTTATTTATAAAATATTAAATAACTGGTGTGCATTATTTAAACATATCTTTAATATTTCAATGCATATGCGTAATGTTTGAAAATAGAATTATTACAATAAGTGTTCTAGCATCAGATACATTAGTTCCGATTTAAAATAACATTCACTAATTATTGACTATACAGTTTATGTACTTATTATTACATGTACAGAAAAGGACGACAGACAAACCTAACCTTAGGGTGTTAAACATAACCCCTCGTCTTTAGGTAGATGAATAATTTACTAAATTGAGACCAAAATTATCCATACCTTGTAGTACAGACATAGTGATATTATAAAATGCAGATAAACATACTTAGATTCAGCTTTTGTATTTTTTTTTATATTAAGAGCTTGCTAAAGTGGCTCTACTCTACCTGATGGAAAGCATGAATAGAATCCAAGAGTTGTGGTCACCATACTCATTGCAAATGATGCAATCAGACAATGCAGTATGGTAACCCACACTATGGTGACCTAGTGCGGTGCTTTTTCACACCCTGCTTGGGATGTAAAAGACATGACAGTCATCGTGACAGTGTAAGGTTTACATAGTTACCTGGATAACTATCACCTATGCATCAATGGGCCGCCGGTCTCACATTCACCAATGAAACACGACAACACGGATGCTGTCGCTTTAGGTTGGTCTTCTGTGGGAGGGTAGTACTGCCTCGGTCGAGCCAGCCCGCTTATGCTGAAAACAGCGTGGTTCTACTACCTAGATATGCTTATACTTCAAAATACTAAAACAAACTCAAAGGCAATAATTCAATATTACTCTTACATAGCTCATACATACATACGCCAAATTCATAGCCATATCCTCTGTATGCTATCGTGTTGTCTTACGTGGGCGTCGATACGCGAACTTAGCACATCTCGCACGACTGGAGCTCCCATTGGGCGCGCGTTGATACTATTGTCATGGGAACTCCGCACCATATCTGGTCAGTCTCAGCAAAACTTGCTGTTTTAGTTAATTCTTTACTATTTACAGAGGAAAATTGGAATATAAACATTCAATAATTACTGCCGTTACTGTGAAATCAATTTTTCGTCTTAGATTAATGATAATAATAGTATCCTCACATATCTTACACATAGCCATCTGATCTCAAATTAGGCAAAGCTACAGTAACGAGACTGCTGATATACATACATACATATGTAGCTCTAAATACATACATATCATACATAAATTACACCTAGACACAGAACAAATGACAGTGTTCATCCAAAAAAGGTTTGTTCCAGGTGGGAATCGAACCCACAACCTGAAGCTTAGCAGTCAGCAACACTAACCACCAGATCAATAATCTAACAGATTAAAATCAGAAAATTAGTTTAAGTGTATTAAAATATTTTAAATGGTTTGTTTTTAGGATATCAATCGTCTACAGCCTTTAGTAAACCTCTCCTTAGAAAGGTAATTTTACTCTTTAGGTAGTAGAGCCACGCTGATTTCAGCACGAACAGGTCGGCTCGACCGGTTCAGTACTACCCTCCCACAGAAGACTAGTCTAAAGCGACAGCATCTGAGCTGTCGTGTTTCGTTGGTGAGTGCGAGACCGGAGGCCCATTGATGCAGGGGTGACAGCTATCGTGATAACTATGTAAGCTGTGCACTACCACGATGACTGTCATGCCTTTTACGTCCCCAAGCGGGATGTGAAGAAGCATCTCACTAGGCCCCCATAGTGTGAGTCACCACACTACATTGTCTGCATTTGCAATGAGTATGGTAACCATAACTCTTTGGATTCTATTCATGCTTTCCATCAGGCAGAGTAGAGTCACTATGATTTCTTAAATATTTCTAGAAGGTTAATTAGTATCATGTTTTAGTTATATAATAAAACTAGTTCATAGTAAGACTCTTTATTCTATCACTTTTATAAAAAGGGAATTCTGTATATTATACAGAAAGTGTAATATTTCAAACTTTACTTGGTTGTGTATAAGAAATAATAACTTAATAAATACTTCATATACTTGTAGACTAACTACAATAGTTGTGCAACTAGTTGTACGAAAATCTTTGGTCGACGGGGAATACCCGTTTCAAATTATATTAATGGGTACATTCGTAGCCAGTTTTTGTTTATGCTGAATCGCAACACCTTTGGTTGAGTTCTTTCCCGTGACGATTCGAAGTGTTAATGATAAATACATTTTCAATTTAGTCAAGCGTGAGCGTCGCTGTCATAGGAACATGTGTTGAACAAAATATTTTTGTTTTTTGACTTTTTAAATTAATGAATCTTTTTTTTAAGCTGTTCACTTATTATGAAAATAAGTGCATGGAACTAAATTAAAAAAAAAAGATCAATATTATAATACTTATTATGAAAAAAGTTTTAAGAGACTGCCAAAGTGACTCTACGCTGCCTGATGAAAAGCGTGAATAGATTCCCAGATGTGGTCACCATACTTATCGCTAATGCAGTATGGTGACCTACACTATGGGGGCATGTTGAGATGATTTTTCACTTATCACTCGGTTACATTAAAGATATGACAGTCATCATGACAGTATAAGGCTTACACGCTGACCACTACAACTGTCATTCCTGTATTAATGGAACTCAGGCCTCCTTACCAACGAAATGTAACTGCACGGATGTTGTCACTTTAGAATGGTCTTCTATGAGTATGATGGTAGTACTGATCTGATCGAGCTGCCGTGATCGTTCTGAAATCACCGTGATTCTACATTTTTGTGCATTGCAATTAAACATAAGTATTAAAACAATTCAGTTGATTTACTTTGGTACTAAATTAAATCCCAAATTATTAGTTAGTGCTTTGTTGAATTAATAATAAACATTGCCATTTACATTATTATTTTACATACTACGGTACCCTAATCAAACAGGTGTCAAGTAAGGAAGTAGAATCCGTTACTGACCTCTTTCCGGTTCAAATTTATTTCTCACACCATGGCAAATAGATGCTTGATGGTGTTTTAATGCCATCCTTCATCGAAACCATGAACATCGCCGACGATCTCAATTATTTACTTATTAGAGATGTGGAGTGTCGATGTGAGAACTTTTTGATTTTGATGACTCTTTTTGTAGAGCAGGTCAATTGACTTCGTTGGTAATACACTAATTTATATAAGACTTTAGACATGTATCGTCATTATTCTTTTGTAATAATAAAAAATAATTGAAGGTTTATCTGTCTCTTTTTGCGTAATACTACTGCCGTAGTAGGAATATTTCTGTGTCGTGGGGGACTTTATGGACATACATAAAATGAGCACAAATAATACCCAAAGGTTGTTTATTTCTTTTGACTTTCTTTCGTAACTTTCAGTTTTATCAGTGTGATTTTTTTTTACAGAAACCAATACAAAGTAAAAAGACATTTTGAAGTCAAAACTTAAATTTTATGGAATTAAAGAACTTCTATCAAATTAAAGATTTCATTTTAGTGTTAGATTCCTCTTGATGGGACAATATGAATAACTACATATATATTTAAGACATTAGACACACAACTACGTCATCTAGTCCCAAACTAAACAGAGCTTGTACTGTAGGTACAAGACAACTGATATAAGTACATAAGTACTTTTTTTCAGATACATATATATTGTACATAGAAAACACTCAAACTCCGAAACCCGAGAATCGAACCCAAGACCTCAAACACACCAGTTGCATATGCTTCCACTGCGCCACCGAGGCAGTCAAATATAGAGTGAGACAATTGTTTTGCTCTGGAGAAGATGCATTGAAGAGTGGAAGCACTACAAACAAATAAATATTGTGATATTTCCCTCGTTCCAGAAATCGGAATTAAGTATACCATAGACTAAAAATATAATTAAAGTTTTTGTTTAGAAATTACCAACTGCTTAAGTTTTCATTATTTTATTTATTTATTAGTACTTTAAGTTCGGCAATAGTATATTTATACATTTCCCAGTTGAAGCAACTGCTCTATTCAGAGCAATCGAATTCGAAGTCATTCCAAACAAAAAGCTGAAAATTCAAAGAAGCGCCGGTGCCTGCACGTTTAATTACACCCGTATTTAAAAACTAATGTGTTTCTGCTAATGCGGCCATTAATACTTTTAAAAACATATAAATAAATAGATTTAATTTTGTACTTTAATGGAACGTTATCTTTAATATATAGTAAGCAAATAAAATAAAGCTTAAATTATTATGATCGTGTACAAAAATTGTCTCACTAATTAACTATAATGATAGCCATTTAAATACCAATATGCGATAGCAAACGCCATTGCGTAATTACAAACTATGAAAAATACGACAACTATAATATATACAAAGTTTTCAGGCAATCTTTGAAATAAAATGCTATTAGAAAATGACCCTTTTAAACACTGTGTTACGGTTCATTAAATGTGGAAGTTTTCATTCGGCACGCATTAAAAACAATCCCAGTGTTAACTCAGTAGATAATCAACCACCTCTATATGCTACACACTTACATTTAAGTGGGTCAATTTGCAGTATCTCTTCGAGACGATTTAGGATAACTTGGTTCCTATGGCATTCGCAAACTTTTGCGTCTTTAACAACATGAAAAAAGCTAAAATTAAAATATTAATGTACCAATATTCTATATTTTAGTTGTTATTGAAACAATACAATTTTTACAATACAAAAAATGAGCTTAGAAACTCGTTTTCCGTTAAAATTTCAGAACTCCTTTCAGAAACCTTTGTTTTTTGAAAATCACTATTAAAATTTATAGAGAAACGAGGCAGAGAAATCTCAAATTTCTTATCACAACCTACCCTACACTGAAAACATATTTTTTTTATTTATATTTTTTGTATATAAAGACAACGCCCGCATTAGGAATAAATCCTTGTCGCGGGGGACTTTACAAACATACAAGAAAGGGACACAAAAACACCCAGACTCAGAACAACAATTTGTGGATTACACAAAGTGTTGTCCTACGTAGGATTTGAACCCACAACACTCAGCGAAGTGGAGAGCGGTGTGGCGACCGCTTAAACTACTAGGCCAATCGTACAGTCTAAAGTAAAATATTTATTTTTAAATAAAATGTTTCCCAAATGAGTCACTATCGAAATAACATCTAAAAGCTGTTAAAAGCATAATCAATAGTTAGTTTCAGTCAATCGTAATGTTATCCAAAAATAAAATGAAAACTTGTACCTTCATGGTCCTTCAAATTATAAGCAAAGCAAGTTTACCAAACTACTGAACCGTATGCCAGTTAAAGTTACAGCAAAAAATAATAACCTAAAGTGCAGTACTAATGCGCCAGCAAACAGCAGATACTCCTATCTGTTCAATTTGTGCCTCAGTACTCACATAAAATCGTTTTTATTAACACACCCTTATCGCTTTAATGAGAGCATCGCGCCTATCGAATGACATTTCGATTCGTTATTGGACTACTAGTTTTTAATTTTACTTGATAAACCTATTGCTGTGTATGTTTGAGAATATAAATAGACAAATAATTTCGTAAAAGTTACGGTTGTAAAATCTATAAAAAAAGTTATAGATCAAAAAAGAATTTTTTTTTGAAAAATTCTTACTTTTGTGCTTATAACTTTTTTACTTTTTAATTTAGGTCAAAAAAATTTATTAACATATTGTAGGTAAAATAATTTGCTACAAATTATGACTTCACAAATTTTTCGTAAGACGCATAGATTCCGAGGTATCGCGAAAAAAGTGTTGTCACCCCTTCTTCCAAGATGGAGGCAGGGGGACCAGCAGAGGGGAGTCAGCAAATTTTCTAGTTCTTTTATTTTTATACTTTTTAGTCAATACAGATTTGACATATACCATCTACTTTATGCTTTGAGTTACTCCATTAAAGAACTAATCTGGATGGACGATTTAAGTGTAAATAAGAGTACGAGACATGTCATACAAACATATAGTTTAGAGCTTTAGAATAACAATTATAGAACTCGGAAACGTATGTGTCCGATAGTTATACATGTGTTCAAAAGTCTGCACAAGGATAATTTAACGAAATTTTCTTAAAACAAAAACAAACATTACAGTTATATGATGGACAGAGGCTATGACACTTTGACTTCCTCTCTAACGTACAGTAGTTACTCGCAACAAACTAAGAGCTCAAACAAAAGCTTCCCGTTTATTTAAAACAGCCTCCACATAATAAATTATCAGGGTCGGATGCGGGGTATTAAAACATTCATGAGTTATAACGCTTTAGTGGAATGTCGCACGATTGTCGCGAGTCGTGTTATCGTTGCGCTCGCGCACGACAACCGCGGAAGAGGACTTCGGATGTAGCGGTTGAAGCGCGCGTTTGTTTTTGAGCAAATACATACATGCCTACACCTACGAAGAGGGAGACAGAGGTGTACTAAACTACAACATTTTGACAACAATGATTTCAGCTCCACATAAGTGGTAGGGGCACGCCTATTACTGGTAACTAGGTACTTCACAGATTTCAATATCTCCATTGGCCGATTATATTTTACTAATATTCTCTCAATGTATATCATAGCACTCGATCGTCTTTCTTCCATATTCAGTTCCAGTTATCTTCTAACTTCCAGTAGTTAATCTATTCTTGGTCTGCACATATTTGACCACAATCGCATATAGTAATGTATTGCCGAAATTTTAAAGTTTAGTAACCACGAACGGCCACAACAAACGCTTCATGTGTAAGTGTCCTAAAACTGTGGTTGACAGAGAATCGTTCAAATATTGAATGGGAATTACGATGAACGTGGGGTACGTTCAAAAACTATTAATTTCTCGGCGTAGTGCATGATGACAAAAAAAATATTATTTTCACCTTAGGTACAAAACGAGAATCTGGAGATATTAGATACTGCTGCAGATCTCTTTAGTGAGAGATTCTAGTTTACTTTCTAACAATTTAAACATTAGATTATTGTATAGAAAATTGAAATACTATCAACCCCAGTATGCTAAAGACAAGCATTCAATCATAGAACATTATTTAAATGAGATCGTTATTGTTTCTCAAAATAAACAATACAACGTGTCACCTCAGACGAGTCACTTAAGGAATAGTTTTATTTTGAATTAGTATACAAGATATGAAATACACTATTTTTTAAATACTGCTAAGACATAGTTGCAAGAAGTTATTAACATAGATTTAGATTTAAAAACAAAACCATTCTTTCCTGATTTTTCCTGGTCTGCATTTACTACAGTAAACATAGACTGACATACCGAACTCTCATTATAGATGCAAATTCGATTAAACTAAACGTATAATGCGTTTAGTTTAACTACGTTGACAAAATCGTGAAATGAACAGAATTTTTATAAATAAGTATGCACCATCTTTATTGGCACTTTTCATCACAAAAAAGTCTTCATGTTCTTAAATAAATTGAGACATGAAACATCATAGACTATAAGACAATATGCACTAACCTTTACAATGTCGTGATGAGCCCTTCCTCAAGTTCACGAAGCCTTATTAAGGTTATATTGTTATTATATTGAAAAATTTTAATAATATTAGCGACTTGGAATACAGTGTTTGGCAGTTCTACTTGATTGGTGTCGGTTCACGATTCTCATGTTCCTTTGAAATGTTTATGGTGATTGTCATGGGACAAAACTTTGTTTAGCGTTTAGGTTCATGGTTTGTTAGGGGAATTGAGTTCTTGACACGTAAGAATGACTAGATAAATTGGATTTAATATTTCACAGAACGTGCAAATTATGTACAAAATAACATACATGAAAGTTATCATTGGCGCTGATGTCACTGCATCTTCTACACTTTGGAATGGCAAGTTGCATTCAACCAACGTGGTTTGATGATGTAGAAGATTTCATTGTGGAAATGAATCTTAACATCCAAAATACATTCAGTGCACCATCAACTTTTTACAACCCAATGGTCTTCTATTGAGGTGACGCTAACTTGCCACGACGCTTCGATATCTGGATGTCCAGTCCTCCCATACATATCCTATAGTGATCACCATTTAATGGTGTATCAATTCATATCAAAGATTGCACAGTATCCGCAAAGAATTTACAATAATTTTAGGTATAAAACTAAAAGTGCAAACTGGACTTTGTTTGGTTCACTTTTTACAGTTCACGCTAAAGGCTAGTCACAGTAGGCTATCAGCTGATAAAAGTGCAGAAATACTTTTATATTGTACTATTGTACTCATAGACACGACTGGTGGAATTATAAATTAGTCAAAATATATTAGCAAAAGTTTGTAAAAAACTAAATGAGATCAAAAAACATAACATAGATATTTACAATAGTGCTCTCAATACTCTCTGAGTTGCCAGGTTTGATTACAAAGCTGCTGTAGAGAAATCTAAGGAAAACTTAGTTAACAAACTTGTAAATAAACTCGACAGAAAAGTACCGTGGTCACACAAAGTATCATGAATTTAAGGCAAATAGATCAATCGTGTCCGTGTGGTGACGGATTAAGAATAGATAGTGTTACCACACCTATTCATCCTGTGGGTGTCGTAAAAGGCGACTAAGGGAGTCAAATATGCAAGACAATATCATTACAAAGAGAAGGAAAACTTGAAACAAACCCTATTTCAACTCGTCTGGGCAGCGTGGTATAGTTGGCCAAAACCTCCTTGCTAAGCCTATGTCCAGCAATGGACTGTTAAAGCTGCTGCTGATGAGATTAATCGACTTTGCATACGTTAAGAACATTAAAATTAATAACATACACTACTGAAGTAGAAGTAAGAGCAAAATACCTTCTGAAATCAGTTGTAGATCAGTTACTATTTAAATTAAAATCAAGAGGGTGTTTTGAGAATATTTATTCGTTATCTCCTCGTACCTTTTACAAGGTACAATTAAATTAAGATTTGAACATCATCTGGGTGTCTGCAAGGGACAATACTAGGTCCATACTTGTAGAATATGGGTTCGATAATTTTTTACGATACCTATACCATCCAGATGTATTCTAAACGCATACATTAATGACAGATGACAGATACATTGATGGAATCTTATAATAGTGTAATCTTGCGAAATTGACCCGTAGATGTTTGAACTTACCGTCTCTTTAGAGTGAACGTAATCGCTTAACTTTTGCAACCAATAATACCTTCATCAAGTTGAATTAAATTTGACAATGGTACTGTTAAATATAAAACTTCAGATTGTTATTTAAGGTTAGTTTTAGATAGAACCTTTTCATTTATAGAACACACTGAAACATGTAAATGAAAAGTTTCAAGAGAGTTTTTATACGTTGACATGGATATCAACTACCTACGACATAAGTCTATCATTCATTCCACTAAGTATCATACATGGACTACTTATCTAGGTTTTATGTGCTATGGTATGCCTGTATTAGCCGAATAGGTGATGTCCATCGTTAACTTATAAGGCATATAGTACGGTTAGCAGTGAGGCTTTACCGGTGTTGACAGGTGTGCTTCCGGTCGATCTCGAAAACGGAACAGAACGCTGGTTTCAACACGAACGGGCCCGCTCGATCGGGGCAGTAGTACCCTCCCACATACGACCAACCTAAAACGACAGCATCCGTGCTATCATATTTCATTGGTGAGTGTGAGACTGGTGGCCCATTGATACAGGGATGACAATTGTCGTGGTAAGTCTGTTAACCTTACAATGCCACGATGACCATGACGCCTTTCACGTCCTCAAGCCGGGGCGTGAAAAAGCATCTCGCTGGGGTGGTATGGTGTGTGTCGCCATATTACATTATCTGTATTAGTATGGCGATTACATTTCGTGGATTCTATTTATACTTTCCATCAGGCAGAGTAGAGTCACTTTCGCAGGCTCCTAAAATATAAACAATAAAATATCTACTAAATTGCAGAGTATATTCGGCTAATAATTTATACATATCTTTAAACCTATTATGATATAGGAATTAAATCACGAGCGAAATGTTACTAAAATGGGTCTCATTTGATTAATTTAATCAACAAATAAGTAAATATAGGATTAATTAAAAGAGAACAGCTGACGAACGTCAAACTAGGAGAACCAGTTAAAAAATAAGGAGGATGTTACTTTGAAGAATTATCGGGGTGTTCATCACGTACATATTTCTAAATTATTAATTACTGTTAGCACAAGCATATACTAGGTCAAAGACAGTGTGGAGGGTGTCATGTGTCCCTCCGACATAAAGGGAGGATCCTACGACCAGGCCAGTTGATCATGCCTGGCGGGCCACGGCCCAACGGTTGATATTGGGATGTTGTATATATGTTATTTGCCACGCGAATCTCTGTTTCGCGATATAGGATAGTAGTTACTTTGTAGTTCATCATACTACGTAGTTCAATGTATCTTCGCTAGATGGCGCTGTTGTATATTTTTGTTTGTGTTGCAATGTGGAAGTCGCCACCAACACATAAAATTTCGATCGATCGAATCGTAAGAGGCGATTATTCATATATCATAATAATTTTTGGTGCTTTTCAATATTTACTATCATGATTTTGGACACAATAAAATAAAACATGATTAAGTATTTTGCGCAAATTTTGTCGTATCGCTCCAGAATATGACAGATGATATTTTGTTCTACTCGTTAGTTGTATGAGCTAAAGATCTGGACGATTGTGATGGAGTTCAATTTTATCAGTGACGAGAATGCATTGAAAAAGTTAAATGAAGCTACAGCAGCACGCAACGCCAGATAAGAAAAAAATTTTAAATAGAAGTTGATCAGAAAAAAAACTAATTGCTCAGAAAATATTTTCTTTTTTTTTTATAGTAACCTACCAAAGTGACTCTATTCTGCCCGATGGAAAGCATGAATAGAGTCCAAAAACGGGAGTGTAACTGGATCTTATAAAGAAGACATAGATGCTCAGGTGCAAAGAACCGTTTCACTCTGTTCAGTATACCCAGCTTCCGCGAGGCCCCCTTAGTAACTACTTACTACTTATTACTTTGACTACGAAGCTATTTTGTAACAAATATTATATATAGCAAACTAAATATTTGCTGCAGTCACTTAAATTTATTTTGAATTATATCTTTTATACATTTCACTGTAAGGTTTTAATTTGACACAAACACAACATTACACTTACTTGATTGCGCAGATAGATGAGTACAGTGCCTTATTGTCTCTTAAAATGTCGAGAGTCGCGAGTAGGGACTCCATGATTCTACAGCAGCTATTAAACTAATTTTATTAGTCATATGTCAGAATTAGTACTTGACATTGTAGATTATCAATTCAGCACAATTTATTATTTTGAAAAAACAGGAATATACTTGAGAATGTTTTGTGATTCAATTAAAATATAGATTATGAAAGATAGTTGTATTTACTTTTAAAAAAATAATATTACGAAGTCAGTAGTCGTTTCAAGAGTTTTGATTTTATTTTCTTTGTGTTTATTTTCTTAATAATGGTTTTTCTTTTATGAGTTTCTCTTCCAAATCATATACATAGAATTCTTAATATAGTTACAGTATATATATAGTAGTTATATATAATTGGAAGATGAACCAATTATTATGTTACTTTACTATAAAACTAAAAACATGTCTCCACGTCCGGTCAATAAAATTGTCTAATTCAATTTGGTTATTTAACTGAATGTCTTTTAATTGGTTACGAATAATAGTTGCCATGTTTTATATTTTTTTTTCCTTAATTGAATCATGACGATTTGAAGATTTTAGAATTGAAGAATTTAAATATTTGACATTGGCAGAAATAATGACCTAAAGAAGAAAAATAAAAATACTACAGTTTTATGACATGATCAGATTGTTCCTAATTAATTTATACGGAACCTAAAACTACAGTTAATAATCAAATAGTTAAAATTAGTGATTTTAAATGATAATTATATAACTTTTAAGAGCTGATTTAATTTAAAAAAAATTAAGAAGTAAACCTTTTTCATAACTAAGAATTTAAAATCTATTTTCTAAAAAAACTGCACCATAAATCCTCTTTTATCTTTCTGTTTTTTTATCAACAGTCAGTAATGATGATGATGTTCTCCTAGCCAGCCTCGGTGGCCAGTCTTAACGAAGGCCAGTCATCTACGCAAGAGTATTATAGTGCACAAGTGTGTGCGTAAATATAGGTGCATTTTCTGTTCCTTCATTTTCACAAATCTGATATAACCTATCCTATACGACCTGGGGAGAGAAAACAGGCCCAGGACTGACGGTTTACGTGCTCTGCGAGGCACAGGACTTAAGACTGCAACTTCCAAGCACCGAATTTCTATCATCAGTAAAACTCAATAATAGTTTTCTGACCCGACTCGGGAATCGAACCCGAGAATTTTTGATCGGCAGTCACACTGTTAGAGTTAGACTCTTCTTAGAAAGGAAGTGTTGGTCTTATTATTATTTATTACTAAATTATGTGTTTATTCTTAGATTGAATTAAATTCTGACAAGGTTAAAAACAAAATAACAATATTCTGTAATAAAGTATTCTGTACCTAATCAATTAACTATTAATTTTTTACGTAAAATTTATGTGTTATTTTTTTTTTCTATATTGAGAGCCTGCCAAAGTGACTCTACTCTGCCTGATGAAAAGCATGAATAGAATCCAAGAGTTGTGGTCACCATACTCATTGCAAATGTAGACAATGCAGTATGGTGACCCACACTATGGCGGCCTAGTGAGATGCTTTTTAACACTCCGCTTGGGGACGTAAAAGGCATGACAGTCATCGTGACAGTGTAAGGCTTACACAGTTACCACGATAACTGTCAACTCTGCATCAATGGGCCTCCGATAAATGAAATAAGTGAAATTAATTTTAACTTTGTTGTCCTCGGTTATAAAATATATAATACCCTAAACTATGTGCACTCTACTAATAAATGCAGTTAATTCCGACACAAGACTAGCCGTAATGGCCACGATACGTACCGGAGCGATAAAACCACCGTACTATCTATCAGTCCTACACGATTAAATACTGTATGTGTTTTATCTTTGAAGGAACACAGGAATGGAATATTACTTTTTCAAATTGCCGTCAGACAATATTTTTGTTAATATTATGATATAAGTGCTTCGGTGATTTTTTAAAGCTAGTGTAAATGAAAGGTTTATCAATTTTAAAATATTTTTGAAAATATGTAAAAAGATTATGAACATGTCTCTTATTGATATAAATTAATGATCAACGTTTCATTTATCATTAATTCGTATCAATAAGAGACAGACGTTTGTAACCTTTTTACATATTTATTTAAAAAAAACTCATACTAATGTATGTATGTACGTATGTCTTGTGTTACTGGGAATTTATAAATATATTATATAAAACGAACATAAAGAATTGAAAATGTTGTACCGTGTGGCATTCGAACCCATTATACTCAGCACAGTACAAAGCGGTGTGACGATATTTTAAACTATTAAACCACTTCGTACAGAAGTCGACATAAATAATTTTACATGAAATTCTACTGTTTTTTGTATGTGTTACAGAAAAAATAAAAATTTACCTGAAAAATTTTGATGATCAAGCTTACTGACATCCAAGCATCAATAAATTGATATGGAGGTCAGTATCTCACATATAGGGTAAACATTAATTAAAAAAAAGCAATTTAGTAATATGACTCAGTAAGGGGATGTATCATGAGTAAGCTGCGTTAAATTGCACCTTATAGTCCTAATAGTTATAAGGGACCCTCATCATCATCAGCCTATCACAGTTCACTGCTGGACATAAGCGTCTCCCATTGCGCGCCACTCTGATCGATTTTGGGCTACTCGCATCCAACTCCTATCTACCTACCTCCTGACCTGTGGGTGTCCTATACTACGTTTGCCGAGACGCTGTCTCCACTCTAGAACTCGTTTGCCACAACGGTTGTCAGCTCTGCAGCTAATATGGAACTATGGAACCTTAATAACGATTAATTCGATTAACGAAGTAACGGTCAACGAAGGAATTTATTTTAACGCCATCGTATCATCGTCAAAAGTCAATCGCAGTTCACTGCTGGACATAGGCCTCTCCTCTCCAGTTACACTTGGTTCGCCGTAATATAATTGGATCCAAATAATCAAACAAAAATATATCTTCCCTTTTATCATTTCCATCTATTTCTTTAAATAACTTCTGGAATAAAACAAACAAAGAGTTGAAAAACAATTCTGGCACATAGCGCGGAGCGTGTCTCTGCTCCCGGTATGGATGGTATCAGGATTCGATTCCTTGTGAATGGGCGATGTTCCATTGAACGCGTCGCTCACTACACGCGATGTCGTTTTGTTTGTTTGTTCGATGGTTCAAGTTATGAGATGGAAGAGGTAGAATTCCTTTGTTTTTTTTTCGGTCAACCATCTCACATTACATTTCACCTCAAAAGTTACTTTTCTTTTCAACATTGGCAAAGTTAAATTATTTTTGCTAGATATATATTCGTCTTCCACCCCAGTTGATCAAAACTACGATAAAGGTTAAAAACCATATTAACTCTACTCTTAAATATTTTAGGCTTGAAATCAGCTGTAGAATAGACAGATATGATTTCAAATGTAAGTGGCACGAATAGACAAGCAGATATTACACTTTTTCCATCAGTTTTTCCACATTTTCGAAACAGAATTTTAATAGATGTATTATGAAAATTCCTTTGGTGTACGTGTGCAATAATCAAATTTTCTTTTACAACGCACGATAAAGTTTATGTCAATTTCTATTCTTATAATTTGGTTCTTCTCTGTACGGTGGCTGGTGTATAAATTCGGTACAGTGACTGGCAGTAGTGAATCTTTGAATGGGTGACCAAAGTCTTTCACCATCGCCACGGTTAGTTAGAGTCCCAAAAAGTACGATAAGAGTCTTTTTACACAGACTTCGATATTGCCTAGTACTTGAGTTGTGGAGATTTGATGGTGACTACCATCGTAAAAAATATGAAGTTCAGACGTATTGTAATAGGCTTAGAGTCGAATCTAGTTTAACAAAAAGGTTTGAAGGAAAAAACGTTAAAAATATACGATTATAATTTTGTACCGTAGATGAGTCCATGAAGGTACCGCTACATCATCTAAGTTTAAAGACGCTTAACAGAAACACTTAAGTAAAACGCAAGCTGAAACTTATAAATTTTATTGTTTGCCCACCCATCTAGAACCAATAACACTTTACGAACATATTTAGTACACGTTTACTGTAAGTTTACTGTTCATTTTCACAAACACGTTTACAAATGTCTACTATGTGTAAAATTATCACTATGAAATACGTGAAATTAGTATGAAATTTCTTTAATTTAGTTCACAGATATAGCATTTTAGATCTATTGTTAAAGTTGTAATACATACAACTAAAGACCGGCATATTGAACTCCATCCTAGACGGACCCAAGCCCGCTTGAGAAAGGTTATCTATGAACGCCCTAAATCCCATTATTTGAGTATGTAGATTTACCAAACCACCACTGTCACTACCTTAAAAGATTACCTGTTTGTCTTCTCAATTATAATAGTTATACCCTAATAGTAATACAGTCCGTGTGGTGACGGATTAAGAATACATAATGTTACCACCCCTATTTATCCCGTGAGTGTCGTAAAAGGCGACTAAGGGACCAAGTATACAAGACAACATCATTACAAAGAGAAGGAAAACTTGAAATAAACCCTATTCCAACCCGTCTGGCCAGCGCGGTATAGTAAGCCAAAACTTCCTTGCTAAGGAGAGGCCTATGTTCAGCACTGGACTGTAAAAGGCTGTTGATGATGATTGTAACAGTAATAATGTTATCTGCCCTAAGTTTAATGAAAATATTTGTTTAAATCGTTTGACATTCACAGTATTATTTATTTATTTATTTATATATCATGTACTTTATGTACATAGGCGGACTTAATGGGTAAGGCATTCTCTACCAGTCAACCTTTGGGTGATGCAGAGAAAATAGGAAGTAGGTGCGTTTTAGGCGATGTTATAAGCTTATCATATACTAAAATTTATACAAATAATACATGATACATATATATACTTAAGTTGATGTAAATCTAAATAAAGACATACATACACAATTAAATACATAACAAGTACAAGATGATAATCATGTATTCTTTGATTCTGTCAGCTGTTTCAGTAGAAGCTGCTTTACTTTTTTTTAAAAAAGGCGTTGAGAGCCATCGTGACTTCGAGGGAAAGCTCATTCCAAAGAAGAACAGACTGCACAAAGAAAGATGAGCCGACAAACTCAGACGTATGGAAGGGCCAACGAAGGAAAAGATCGTTAGAGGACCGAAGTTTTCTGTCGTGATTGCAACATAAGAGTTGGAAGAAACTGTTTAAATATGTTGACGAAGATATATTAGGTTAGACATGTACTTGACATTATCCATGAGATGAGTTTGGACGTTTTCTATGTAAATTATGTATACATTTATATAAAAAAGTATATAAATGTTCTACTAGTCACTCTACTGTCATAGTACAAGCTCTGCTTAGTTTGAAGCTAGATGACGTTGTGTGCCTAAGATATTTATTACTATCTTCTTTCTAACCTAAAGCTCCCCGGTTTATATAAAGCAATAGAATAACTTTTTAAATTTTTAAAGCGTATACAAAGTAATTTAATATTTTTATATATCGAGACCAAACGAGGTCGCTAAAGTTTTTCCCAAAATCAAAGTAACAGTAACCTAAAGTACTCTCAATAAGGTCAGTTATACGTCACATAGATAATAAATTATACACAGAAAAAACCTATTACAGCAGTACTTCAAATAAGCATAGTATTAAAAAATAAACTTCATATAAAGAGGATAAATAAAATTCCGACGAGTTATGATAATTCCAACAAGTGTCATCCTAAGGACTGAAAACGTTCTTATCTCTCAATATCTTCTAATCAATCGGATTTAAAAGAAAATATGATGGCAAAAGAAAGTGGTCTATCTCTATCGGACTTTTAGCCTAAAACGGTGGCCATACCGTCTTGTCTCTAAAATCTTCTATTTTATAACATTTCAAGTCACCCTACACGTGTACTGTAGAGAGGTTACCTCTAAGATATTAAAATTGTCCGTAGTCTCCAGTTAGTGGTGAAATATAACGCACCACAGTTCGCTAAGGTTATCATACGATTTAGTCCGTATAGAGTATAGCCGCTATCTAGCCGCGTAGAATGTGTTCCAAGTTCACGTTGGCTATGGAGCTCTGAATATTTTGGATGTGCTTGGGGCATTTTTCTTCAGCAAAAAATGAAATCTGGTTTAGAGGTACATTTAAATATTTCTTCAGAGTAGGAACTGAATACACTACCTGTCGTTTAGAACTACTAGTAGTCAAGATTACTAATAAATTAACCAAAATAATTATCAGTCGTAATCGTTTATGTTTTAGAGCTATGGTACATAATTTATTAAATATGTTATAAAAAAAAACTGTTGTACGTGCATCGGCTAACAAAAGGTCTTGGGTTCGATTCCCGGTTCAGATCAAAAGAGTAATTAGGCTTGTAACAGTATGACAACCCGTAGTATAAAAATTTGGCGGTGTGTTACCGCCATACCCCGGCGAGTAAGTTAGGTCGTCTGTCCTAGTTGCCAAAAATATTTATGACAGTCGTTATAAGGTAACCAGTGACCTCCAATATACTAGGAACTTTTTTTTCTTAACGTGGTAGTGGAATGCTTCCCTGATGCAACTAAATAGCAGACTAATAAATGCGTTGGTGATGTCTAAATATACCAACAATTAGTTCAACCTTCGAATTCATTTCGCTTTCAAAGTTGTGGCGGTTCAATACTAAGCACTCCTTAGAAAAACTAACAACCGTTTAAAAAAAGTTTTGTTCTAGCAACCTATCCCAAATAATCTAGGGAATAACGAAGGCTAATTATCATGAAGTTCTAAAGCAATTACACATATACAATAAATAAATGAAAAGTGTTATCTAATTAGGTAGAAATTAAATAAAATATTATCATGTCTGATTTTCTTCTCGGCTCGTGTGTACTTTAGCGATGCACCTCGTCCGGCCCACGCGGGAAAGGGCAGATGATCGAACTCACGCCCCTCGCGCAGATAATAACTTCGTTCTGTTGCGCATGCACACAGACCTAGTTTCACAGCCAGTGTATGAGAATGTAGGAAGTTAAGGTAATGTGGGGCCATTACTAATTTATGGTAATAACTGTACTAAAGTATAATGGACTTTAATCTTTATACATTGGAACTGGAAATTAATTAACTACGTAATCTGTTGACTTTAATATATAAAATTCTCGTGTCACAGTTTTCGTTGCCATACTCCTCCGAAACGGCTTGACCGATTTTGATAAATTTTTTTGTGCTTATCCGGTATCTATGAGAATCGTCCAACATATATTTTTCATCCCCCTAAATGTTAGGGGTAGTACAACCCTAAATTTTTTTTATTTTTTAGATAAAATTTTTAATTTCTATTTTTTTATGATACAACATACAAAAATACATACAATCCTCAATTTTCACCATTCTACGATCAACCCTTATTTTTTAATAGCCATTTTAGTAATTTAATCATTTTTCGTCCCGCTCAAATTACTTAGAAATAATTTATATGGCAAAGCAGCGTTTGCCGATAATGTCGATAATTTATGAAGCTATTTTATAACAATTTAGTAATAAACATCAAGCAAAAATATATAGTAGGGACTTTTAAACATGGGGCCACGCCATAATTGAGGGAGCGAAGTATTTTTCTCCCGGGATAGTGCCTAACGGGGCATGGTGTAGATTTGGGGAGAACCTGAAATCGTGTGGTCCGGGTCCCCCCCCGAGTAGGACGCCAGAGACCGGCCGTCGAGGCGGTTCTGAGTAATAACACCACATACTCCTGACTCTTGTACCCTAAGAAGCAGATAATCCGAGGGCTGCCTCATCAACAAAAGAAATGTAGAAGGGATGCATATTTATGTAATAAATATGATGGTATGATTATTTTTTCATAGTACAGAGGCAAATTAGCTGACATGTCATTTGAAGGTAAGCGGTTATCACTACCCAGGAAAACAACGTTACTAAATAACATATTGTGAATAATATTAACGTTCCCAAGCATCTATAATAATTGCAGTAAATTAAAACTCATTCAACATCACAAAAACAAACATTATATATATCGTACCGAAGTAATTAGTACTTCATTAGCTCAGAATAATTGTGCCAGGGATCAAGTTATATCAGTTGTGGTTGCAAGGTCGAACATTGTCGGTCGGCTGCCACTCGTCTCCCACGATCCCTTGACCCCAGCAAGTTCATATGAGCAAATGAAATCAGACGCATCAATCATTTACAATCACGTGCATGGGTAATATTATTGTTGTCGGTACTTGTTTTGAAGCGAAGTTAATTTAGTAAAGCTTAAATGTATGTGCTTTAAAAGATATATTGAGTTCTTGCTCTAAAAAAATTGAGTACTGAGATGGTCTAGTCGCTTAGTTGAGAGTTAATTTATTTGACGCTTCAACGAAATATATATTATTATTATTCTACAGACAAATAAACAGATAATGATTGTCTGTTAGTCTATCACTCCTTTGCCAGGATTCCCTTCAAGGAGTTGCCTTTTAAAAGAAAATACTTTAGAAATAATTAACAGTAATTTATGTTTAAGCACTTTTCTTTGTGATCGATCGATATCTAGAATTAAAGGCGTCAACTTTCTTGAACAATATTTCTATTGTATGCAAGCAAATGTAAAGTAAACGTATCACCTAATGGTAAGTCATTACCGCTACACGTTGCGTTGGTCTAGCGGTTATAGTGTGCGACTACCGACGAGAAGGCCCGGGTTCCATTCCTGGATCGTGTCAAAAAGTGTTATTGAATTTTTCTGACTGTAAAAATGTACGATAGACAAACAACTTACCAGTCACAAATGTGGTTCCGCTCTTTGTGTTCCTTCTCCTGGGTTCTGCGTGAACGGTAGGGGGTGGAGAGGTATGGCACAGGTAACTATCCTCATTTGATAAAAAATAATGCAAGAAGGTCTGTGTGGCCCTGATATCGCTTCGGCTAACCTATCTATTTGTGACGAAACATAATGTTTATATTTACACTAAAGTGGGTTTTAAATAGTCAACATACGATTACATTACAATTAAGATTACCTATTACTTTAGTTTAACAGCCTTTGAAAGATAAAACATTAATCATGAAATAAAAAAAAATCCGTCTAATTTGGCTGTAAATTAGGTTGGGCTTGAACATGCTTATTAGGTGAGTGTTCACGATGTCCGTTATAAAAACTGTTTTTTAAACTCTCTTAACCCCCATGTCTCGAAGACCAAGTAAACATCTTGTCCGATTACCGTAACATCGGATTGTGAGAGTTAGAAAACAGAGAGTGTATACACTTATTCAGTATAATATCCCCTGCAGAGACTGGCCGCCTTGACCGAAATCGACTAAGAGAACACATCACCTTTGGAGGGAGTCTCTGAACCCGTGTGTGAAAGCATGACTCTCTCAGGTCCAAATAACTAAAGAAAACTATACATTTAACAGTTAAAAATTCAATGCTCAATCCTCACTTTGAAATCTTACCTACTTCATATTACCTTGCTCAAGTTACCCTTGAAATACCATTACAACTTCCCATCATGAAATATGATGAAACTGAAAATGACATCAAATTACGTATCAATTTCACGACAAATGACATTCGGTGTATCATTAGATCGCGTGCGACAATTTTAACGCATTAGCGACACAAATATACATCAATCCGATTGCAAGGTCGCAAGAACCTTGTAGCTCATCGTAAACGGATATTGCGATCGGTAAAAAACTTGTGACTTGCATTATATACAAAATTGGGGTCAGGCGGGTCGCTTGTCAACGTTTTTTGTGTGTTTTGTTATGATTTTAGATCTAATTAATGATGTAGAGTAAATAGATTTTTGTATTACGTTGTAGATACGTTGCTTCGGTCTGGATCAAACTGTCATGTGCACTATTCTTAGAACTGTATACTTTGCAATATACACATGTACACAGGCCCTTATCTGCGAACATGTGGACACTAGAAAGGGCATTTTAAAACTTCTAGACCTTTTAAATTTAAGATTCAAGAGATTTAATAAATACAAGAACATCAAAGATGAATTATGTACAGACATATAAATGGTTCATCATACAATATTTGCCGTTGATGGGCATCGGAATGCTACACCTACAGTCATCTTCGTGATAAGTTTAAATACGGTCATATTTTATCACAAAATAGATTAATCAGGCAGAACTCACTTTATCGATAAATATCTTTGTATTTCATGATTTCTAAGATATTTGTTAAATAGTAAAGGAATTAATACACAATTTTTTTTTCTTATTTTAGTTATCATAACGATATCTCACTGCATATTTGCAAATGCCTTTAAAGCCAAATAATTATCTGGCGCCATAATGCGTCATCAAATCAAAATTATATCAACGAGTTATTTATTATTTGTTTGTTTTATTGTATTAAATTGATATGTGTTAATAAGATATAAAATTTCAGATATAAATTCAATTGCCTATCCTTTAGGGGTATGTACATAATAGATAAGTCTAAAGAGAAAACAGACATTTTAATATTTTTTAAGAAACTAGAAAAATATCTAAGAAACTTCGTAAACATAACAAAATATACACAAATTACACCGCAAATACAATTTTCAAATGACACAAAGTGTTGTCCCATATAGAGATCGAACCTACAATACTCAACCTAGCAGGAAGCGACGAGATCTCCACCAAAATCACTACTCTATGCAGCCAATATACACACAAAAAAATAAACAAATAACCTTGAATCACTTCATCAATAAACCACAACACATAATCGCATAGAATTAAAATATTATTCATTACCAGAAGTATTCATTACCAGAGTAAAATAATATTCATTATTCTATATGACTGTTAATAAACACACAAGGCTGTGTGTAAGTGTATTATTAAAGTAACCACGATTATGGACAATGTAACATTCGAAGTAATGAGGTTTTGATGCTGAAAATGCTGATCGGAAACTACTATGAGTGTTTTCTATTGAGGTTGACGTTAGAAAGATATATAACGAAATTTGACTGAGTTATACTCGTAATTGAGTCTACTAGAACTTGACAACCTGATGGATGATTTCAGCTTAAAAAAGCCGTTTCGTAGTCTTTTACTTCTAAATGTGCACCTAATGTTTTTTTCTTAATTTTATGTTTCTATGAAGTTGTTTGGTTTACGTTATTGTAAAATTCATCAACAGTCCACTACTGGACATGAGCGTTTACTTTAAAATAAGATTTTGAACTACTATACTGTGCCGGGCATAATTAATAAAAAAAATGCAATTCCTCAAAGTATTAATACACGGACTTATTGTTTATTAAACGGGTTTATTTATAATTTTAATAGTATAATAACACTCGAATTTGAATTCTGTTAGGTAGTAGAGCCACACTGATTTAAGCACGAGCGGGCCGGCTCGACTGGGGCAGTACTACCCCCGAGTATAAGACCAGAGGCCAGTGATGCAGGGTTAATAGTTATCGTAGTAACTGTGTAAACCTTACTCTGTCACGATGACTGTCATGCCTTTTACGTCCTCAAGCGGGGTGTGAAAAAAGCATCTCACCAGGCCGCCATAGTGTGAATCACCGTACTGCATTATCTGCATTTTCAATGATTATGGTGACCACAACTCTTGGATTCTTCCATCTGGCAGAGTAGAGTCACATTGGCAGGCTTTTAATATAGAAAAGAAAAAGAATCCTATTGAATGATTTTTACCACTCCTATATTACTTTTTTTTTTAACAGAGTGGTAAATCTCTACTTGGGTACAAAGTCTAGGGCGATACTATAAACAGAAATAGTTGGTGTTTCCTTCAAAAATCATTGCGATGGCTTGCCTCAGGCACCCTATTTTAGGGAGTTACAGCACCAATTGTGATGAGCCCATTTTTAAAATAAGTTTTATTTTGTTGTTGAAATTGTACTGTCATTTATACAGAACTATATTCATAAACTAAAAACAAAATGATAGAGCTGCTAGGAAATATAGATTTTTAAACTATAGTAACTGTAGCTTAGTAAACTTACTATAACTATAGTGACCTATGGTAATGACGTTAACCACAACCATAATCGACGCTGGATCATGACAGAATGACAAGTAGCTAGTGTCAATCAAAACTGTAATAACACCATAAGTTTGATATAAACCACTACCATTGTCAAATAATGTTACAAATTCTGTGTCTATTTTTGAATAAGTCGGTTTTCAGTCTCTCAGTAGTGACGTATTTTAATAAATTATTAAGTGTAATTTTATAAAATAATAGGGATTAATCAATACCAGCCCTTCTAGCCAGGTGCTATGCTGGCTAGAAGGGCTGGTATATGCCAAAACCTCCTTTCGAAGGAGAGGTTGATAGTTAAAGCTGATTTGATGATTCTCGTTGATTATTTGATGTTTTCACCATCAAAATAGTTATGAAACTTACGATATATCTGATTATAAATAGTTATCCTAACAATAATATAAGTATCTTTTCGATTTGAGGAGGTCGAATCACAGTTTGTTGAGTAGAAAGGCACAAAGGTAGTGTTTAAAGTTTATAGTTGGACACGTTTATATTTCATGGATTCAGGAACTGAAACGATACAGATATCGATCTACAATTATATATGAATCATATAAAAGAAGAGCGTGTCGAAATCTTACCAAATCAAATAAAATGTTGGAAGAAATTGCTATAAGCAATAAGGCCACCCTTTATACATCATAATTGTTGTTAGTTTTATTACTATATAATGTTTGTAAACCCTGATGAGCAAATATAGTAGTATCAATATTCTCCACTTCAGAACTGAACAAAAAAGTGTAACAAGCGCAACTTCTAATCTTAAAAGAAATCATGACTAGACCGTTATTTTAACCAACGACAAAGCCCAATAAGGAGTTATAAAGCAGGTCGTATCTAAAAATGCCCGTTAGGTGTGATCCAAATTTGTATGAAAATAATGACGGATAACTTTTTGTCTTTGATATATTTCTGTAAAAAGTAATATGTTTTAATAAACTGATGGTCACCATAAACGGCGACACTTCAATAACGTCAAAGCATTAAGATTAAGGACATACCCAGTTGTTTTACCGGAGATCGTGTTTTTCATATCACTATTATAATTTCAATGATAGACAACATTATGCGTTATGAATTTGGAAGCAGATGGATGTGGCATATGAATTGTGAGTACGTGGTATGTGTTGAGAATTATCATGTCAGAAGTTGGAACGTGGGCAAGTCTCTCTGGTGAAGATTGCAGAAAATCTTTGAACTATACAGAAACTTCTAAACTAAGGAGAGATTAACAGTTGTCATAAAAACTAAGTCTCAAGATTTCGTAACTACTTAACTGATATTTTAGCATAACTGACATTTTGGAGCAACCAAGTAACAATTTCACAAGATCATTTTCTTCACCATAAGGTTTACTTAGCCAGATAACATAAACTAATAACGAAACGAAAGAACGTGTATTATTTAAAAAAAAAGTGCTTTTGATAATAATACTAGCAATGATAGAAAAAAAATAACCTCATGAATCAGACACAACCATCAACAAAAAAACAAATCCGACTCAATATAAAATATACCACATCAAATAATTAGTTGTTCACAGTCCGAAGTATCATTACGAGATGAACCCGACGATCGGTCACCTTGACTTTTCCCGATCGGCATGAAATAATTTGACATAATACAGCGGAGTCATTACGTACCCATTACCCGAGTACTTTATCTTTAATTTGAACATTTTTGTTAAAAATTGTTATTAGAAGTGAACAATATTGAAGGTTAGGTGTTAAGGTTGTAATTCAACTTTAATACACTGACACTGTTTTGTCTTCGCAAGGTTTTAAAGCTTAGACGATTTTGTCCGGGAAACTGAGTTTATGAGAACAGCAATATTCTCACTTAGTAATAAATATATAATACAATATTTAGGACGTATGACACACAACGCCATCTAGTCCCAAACTAAGCAGAGTTTGTACTATGGGTACTAGACCACTGCTAAAATACATGTATACTTTTTTTTTTATAAATACATCGAATTATACATAGAAAACATTCAAACTCCGAAACAAATATTTGCAGATCGTATAAACATTTAGTAAGATCCGGGAATCGAAACCGAGACCTCAAGCACAACACTAAATTACCTATAGATTACTTTAATTACTTTATATTTTCCAACAGGCAACACGTTCGAAAAGTATTTAATTTTTTTTTTCTATATTAAGGGCCTGCTAAAGTGACTCTACTCTGCCTGATGGAAAGCGTGAATAGAATCCAAGAGTTGAGGTCACCATACTTATTGCGAATGCAGACAATGCAGTATGGTGACCCACATCATGGTCAGTGAGATACTTTTTCACACCCCGCTTATTGACGTAAAAGGCATGACAGTCATCGTGACAGTGTAAGGCTTACACAGTTACCGCGATAACTATCACCCCTGCATCAATGGGCCTCCGGTCTCGCACTCAACAACGAAACACCACAACACGAATGCTGTCGATTTAGGTTGGTCTTCTGTAGGAAGATAGTACTACCCCGGTCGAGCTGGTCCGTTCGTGCTGAAATCAGCGTGGCTCTACTACCTAGAAAGTAGAGCCACGCTGATTTCGAAAGTAGAGCGTAAAAGTTTGGACAACAACCACGCGCGTTTATGTCTTTCAAGTCTCTAATAGTGACTCTTTTACTCTCGTTTTTACGTACAATATTCGTAAATATTTGCATATAAAACAAAGATTTATTTATATCATAGAGTTATATGTTACAGTATACCTATAAATGCAACGTCCAGCACAAAAAATGTTAGGTGCGATATTAAAGTTGTTATTTGTAAGTTACATCAATAAAAACTCGGTTTTTTAAATGAATACTTATTTTTAGTTTGGCCAAGAGATTTTAATAGACCATTTAACGTTTTGAGGTGTTTGTTTTACTTTATTTTTGTCAAAAAGAATTAGCGAACATAGAATCGATAATAGCTAGCTTAATAGTTATAATAAGTGTTTCATAAAATAGGAGAGATTTTTTCTTCATTCTAGGGTTTGTTTGGGGGTTAATCATACAAACAGAAATATATTGTTAGATTGATGCTATTTATCTAACAGGTTTAATTTTTTTTTCAAAAATGACACCTTTTTGTTGAGTGAATGTGACGTGGGCACACTCGTGGCATAATATGTTATACATGACAAAATCGTATTAGACGGATAGGTGTCTTGACAGATATTTACTTTTTATTGTACACTGCGATAAGAAACCATGGAAAAAAAACAATGATGCAATGTGTGCAATGAAATAAATATAATGCTACCTTATTGCCGTACATCTCTTACAGGCAAGCTTTTTAACATATTTAATACAGTACGGTCCATGAATTTACTGTATTAAATACCTATAAAATTTAACGTACTAAGGAGGTTCTCGTATATTTATTACTGTTTGCTTATTGTCTGTGTCGTTTAAATGTAAAAGACGCAACTAATTACCTCAGTAGTTAAAATTTTGTTGTTAATCATGAAAATTAGTTATACAGTACTTCATGTTATATATTTTATGATGTAGTGGACAAATGAATATCTAGGCGCTACATGTCTACAGTCTATAGTCTGTTTCACTCAAATCCACCTATCACCATCCACTGCTGAATGAAGGACTCACCCAAAGGGCGCCAACCATCCCGGTCTTGGGCAATCCACATTCATCAGCTGCCAGCCACCTTCTTCAAGTCGTCGGTCTTCTGCAAGTCGTCGGTCTATCGTGCCGCAGCGCGTCCTGTACTACGTTTACCCTATCGTGGTCTCCACTCTAGCACACTTCTTTACCAACGACTATCGGTTCGCCTGGAGACGTAATGGGTCCACTCATCTCGCTTACTCGGTGATAAACAATGAAGGAATTTTTAACTCAACAACTGCCCGTTCCAAATCATCTTAAATCTTAAAGTGTTTGGTAAAATTTAAGATATTTGAAATTTTATTATCTACTAATAATCTGAATATAATCCAAATGATAACTATTTTTTTATTTAGAGGCTGTCAAAGTGACTCTACTCTGCCTGCTGGAAAGTGTAAATATAATCCAAGAGTGTTGACCACCATACCCATTGCGTATGCAGACAGTGCAGTATTGTGATCCACACTGTGGTGGCCCTGTGAGATGTTGTTTCACAACCCACATGATTGACCCGGGATCGTACTGGGAGGGAAATACTAGAGGCTAGTTCCAGGCTTTGCCTAAAATAAAAAAAAACCTATTTAATGAAATTTTGGCACCAATTTAATATTATATCATTATTGCAGCCATTTAATAATGTTAAATTTATGTAATACTTTCATTTGATTTACTGTATTGTTTAAAATTGTTCTGTATATTTAGTAAGAGGATGATGATGAGTTTAATATCAACACTATACAGACCTCTGGTAAGACAATTCTATTCACAGCTTCAGAGTTTTTTCTTTGATATGATGTACTCCTAGTAGCTTTGGTCACTGCGGTCAGTTTCAACGGATATCAACCAACGACGCAGGAGGTATCATAATACACAAGTTTTTACGCAAGCACAAGTGCACTCTCTTTTCCCTCACTCTCATAATCCGAAGTCCCATCACTGACTATCCGTTATAACCGAGAAGAGATAAGACGCAGGACCGATCGTCTTGTATTCTCCCTGAGGCACGGAGTTTAAGACCTCAACTTCCAAGCTGCGGACTGTTATGAAACATTTCTATAGTAAAAAAACTCAATAACATTCTTTGGCCCTACTCGTGAAATAAAAACCTCTTGAAACGTGACAATTTCTAGTTCAGTTTTAGAAATAGTTTCAAGCCTTCAGTTTATGTAAAATATACTTTTCAAACTAATTGATAAAAAATCTAGAGGGGGAAAAGTCTTACAGTTACTTGCACATGGCGACGTGTCATCACTGTATATAGATATTTCATACAATAACGGGTTATATATACCATCCAAAAACTACAGACACATGATAGATGCCTAAACACCATTAACTCCTTCTAACATCCTCTTTAGATCCCAAACTAAGCACTGTTCTGAATTCTAAGATATATAATATCTACACTTTACACCTCGTATCTTGGTAGTCAAAATCAACACCGATACGCCACACAAGTCATGTTCATTATATGACCTGCATTCGGCGTTGGTGAAACCGACTAGTAAACGATGCTTGGTGTGTGCGTGAAATGCTATCTCTGAAATTAATAAACCGCAGTTGGGTTAATGAACAACTGTACAAGACAATATTTTTTTTAGTTAAGGTTCTTTGCAAACACCACCACTTTTTATCTACAGACTGTAAACAAAAAAGAATAATTATCTATTTTTATTTGAGTACAGCGCTGTAATTGTATATCAAAATGACAGAAAGTTTCCCATCTGCCAGATTACCACATTTTATTGTATGTAGAAACATTTAAAACTCGAGGTGTCAGGCTATACTAAGTTGTAAACGAAATAAACACAATTCTCACAAATGCGTTCTATTTCAAAATTAATAAAAACCGAATCAAACTGTGTTAAAAAATAAATTCCTAATTACAAAGACTATTTCACAGCAACAACTTTTTCCGTGTAATTACGAAGTTTATTTCTCACCAATTATGGGGTTGACAACTTCATCGTACCTCTTTAATATTTATTTGCAATTTAAACCATTTTTACAATATCTACTTCACGGGTTATT
This sequence comes from Hypercompe scribonia, assembly GCA_949316085.1. Classification (NCBI taxonomy): domain Eukaryota; kingdom Metazoa; phylum Arthropoda; class Insecta; order Lepidoptera; family Erebidae; genus Hypercompe; species Hypercompe scribonia. The sequence goes on from OX438983.1 coordinate 1,891,127, forward strand.
TATCATAAATAATCACTGAACTATCATCACACTAAAATACATATTATTATTTTTTTATATTAAGAGTCTGCCAAAGTGACTCTACTCTGCCTGATGGAAAGCATGAATAGAATCCAAGAGTTGTGGTCACCATACTCATTAAAACAAATTTTGAATAACTAAAATTTTCTGCAAAGGTGTCCCGCATTGGCAACAAAAAGTAGCAACGTGTGCGAAGTAAATAAAGCATCTTCAAAGTAGTGATCGTTTCGGCATACAATAAGGCAATAAAGCCTCACGCTATGACTGTCTAGCCAATTATAAATTACACCTCAACCGAGAATTATGGACCCACCGGCAGCATATCGACATTTGCGTATTTTTGCTATCCGATGGAAATCTTCAGTAGGAACATTTACCGTTTGTTATTATTAAATCATTGGATAATAGGAGAGTGTGAAATTGTGAATGATGATTGACAGATTTGAAAATATATTTAAATATTTAAATAAACAGGTATATGACTGCGGATTTGCTTGTGTACATGTTTATTACATTGTAAGCATTATTCTTAGGATATTTTGGTCTAATAGTAACTGACTATGTTTGCTGACTATAAATGAATGATTAATTAGTTAAGAGTATGCTACATATCTTGCTGCCTTCTAAAAGCTTCTTAAGGAATTCACAGCCATCAGATAATCACATTATCTCCAAATATTATATGTTATTTATACACTCTAAGATAAAGGGGACATGAGCTTTGTTGACGTTAAGATATTGTCGATCATCTTCGATTTAAGAGTGGAGCTTGTGTATTTATGCTTAGGTGTATAGAAGAAAAATACTGTATTCAGTGTTACTATAACTAAGATTATAAAGTATGATCTTTACGAGTTGCCACTGAAAAAATAATTCAAGTCCCTAAATTTATAATGAGTTACTACCGCATGCCGTGTTATTTCAGATGATATTATTACTGAAAAACTATTAAGTTTTGTTGTAAACATAGAAAAAGTTATTAAGATAATACACGAACAGATATCGGTACCATAGCGTGACATGACATGTGTCAATAAAGGAACATAATTGGTCAAATAATCTGTCGAAAGACACCATGACTGATTCTAATCGATTTGTCACTGAATCGATTGTTTTTCGTGAAAGTAATAAAACAAATATTATTTACACCTCTAGTAACTGTACATTTCTTATATTTTATTGACATTAATTTTGTACTTGATGATCTGGGAAAAAAATGGGAACTTTCGTAACCACTACAAAGAACAGTTACAGATTATACTTATTTTGTAGTTTCATTGTTTGAGATGTACTTTGAAGTTTATTTCTTTAAATATATAGTTAAGTAAAGACGTTACTCAATAAAGTCATTTTATTGTGATTTGAGTTACTTCTCTAAAGAGTAATACAGTAGATAAGGCTCGGTCGGTTAAAATAACAGAAGTTTAGATAATATGTTGAACAAACTATTTAACTAAAACTTATTGCAATCATTCCCAGTTTTTACGAAGTATCCTAGCAATAAAAGTGAGAAAATTTGTGAGTATGGATGTTTAGATATTTGTAACTCTCTCACGCAACAACTACTGAACGGATTGGAATGAAGCTTCATAGATATAAAAAAAATATATAAGAATAACACATGTTTTACAAATTATTAAGATTTTACATAATTCAGTAATAATATAAAGATAAAAATCGTCTCGTCTGAGAACTAACTGGCGTGCGTGCCTAAGCCGTTCGAGTTATACGACAATAATATACGGTGCGATTGTTTGTCTTAAGTAGCTCTAAATAAATATACGCTACAGCATATATCTATATTTTATGTAGAATCTAGTATATTCAAAATAGTGAACCATAAAAACAGTTAAATTGGATACTTTTTTTACAAAGCATATTTTAGGGTTTTTATCAAATTCCTTTCAAGATTAATTCATTTGTCACTTTTAATATTAAATATAGACCCTAAGTCCTTTACACTAAGTAATTTGGAAGAATAGTTTAAAATTTATCGTGTTAAGATTTAACCGCATGAAGCAAAATTAAGAGCCTTTACTGATTTGAAATTAATAATAGAGATCCTTGATTCTTGATGAAGAACACACGCGGGGCCGAGTGCATAAGCTAGTAATAATAGAATTAGAAACACAGGATAAACGTTATGGTACGTGGCCGTCTTCATAACAGGAATTCTTGACCATTTTTCTATTCAAAACATTTTTTAATCTAGCTTTCCTGCATCATTAATTTTCCTTACACATGATTTACTTTCCTGCTTTGTTTCATACGAAAAAAAGGATAGCGGCTACAAAAAATCCAGCCAAAATTTTTAGTTACTAGAATTTTTATCTCTATTGTATGAGTAGACAGAGATTGTCAGTCAGAATAATTCAGTGATTGACATAGCGATACCCCGTCATAATCCAGAATAGTTGAACTCTTATTGACTTTCTCGTTATGTTCAGCTACCATTGTAGATAATAAAATCGAACGGTTATTCTATTTTTAAAATTCTTCTCGGCAAATGCCAAGTCCAATCAGAATCTATTTTGTGGCCATATTTTTTGTACACAAACCGTTCATTCAAAATGGAATGAAATGGATGAATCTTTGATTATAGTTTCATTAAGTGTAAGTATTGAACTATTTACAAATAACGTGCTTGTTGTTAAGCTTAACTAAATTCAGGGTTGTCGTATTCAGTTTCTGTCTTATATGCCTACAAAAAGATACGTTAATATTAATTATATGGCAATCTATAACATGCCTGCCTGGTATATATGACCAAAGCAATTTTTTTTTTTTATTCAACGCCCGCTCTAGAAGCAAATCTTGCGTCGTGGGGCACTTTATAAACATATATAAAAACGAACACAAACGATACGAAAAGAGACGATCACAAAGTACACTCAGACTCCGAAAAATAATTTTTGAATCACACAAAGTGTTGTCCCGTATGGGGTTTGAACCCATAACACTCAGCGCAGTAGAGAGCGGCGTGGCGACCGCTTAAACTTCTAGGCCAATCGTACATTCAAATTGTAACAGGTGGAGACTGTAAATATATTTAGCTACAAGTTTTCACAAAAATTATTCATTGTTAAAAACTGAAATAAATATATTAATTATAATAAATATTTGTACTAAAACAATCGCAATATGTTTGATAATGATTTTTGATGGCTGTGAAAAAATAAAATAAATTTACAGTTGGTTAGGATTATAAAAGTAGTAATTTACAATAAATTAACTAAGTTAAATTAAAAAAAAATAGCGAATAAATACTTCTCAAGTACTTATTAGATTACAGACTGCACGGTTGGCCAAGTGGTAGAAGCGGTCGCCACGCCGCTCTTTACTTCGCTGGGTTTTGTGGGTTCAAACACCAAATGGGACAACACTCTATGTGGTCCACAAATTGTTGTTCTGAGTCTGGGTGTTCTCTGTGTTCGTTTCTTTTATGTTTGTAACGTCCCCCGATATACAGGATTTATTCCTACTGCGGGCGTTGCCTTTTTCAAAGTCTTTTTTAAAGAAAGAAAGATAATTTTCAAACTCTCGAAATATTTTAATTTTATTATTTGTATATCACTGTTTTGATACGACAACCCTAACTAATAAAATATAAAAAAAAGATGAAAGCCATAATGTCCATGTTAACGCCAATCATCCAAATGATTAATATATTTGGTTTGCAGTGAAAAGCATTCATTAAACATGTATGATATTCACTAGCTGTTGCCTATGACTTCTTACACCTTCATGTAGATTTTAACAACAACACTTTTCTTTTAAAGTCATTTCTTTTAAAATTATTAAAGATACTATGTAACTTATTCTACAATCCTGACTATGTGTTTGCAAAAATTTACAATTATCGATTCAGTTGTTACGGCGTAAGCAAGTGAAAAACAAACTTAGATTCCCATTTGTTGTTATTGGTTTACATATAATATGCACATCCTTTCAAAATTAATGATTATAAAATAGTGAACAGGCTATGCCTTAGTTTGAGACTGCGCGGGCGCAGGGAAGTTATTTATTAATATATCATACATTAAGTTATTTACACTGAATAAAAATCAATCCCACAACGCTGTACCCGCGTGTCATAGGTCATTGACACGTAGTCTTTATATCATATGATTTATTTACACACTCATTATCATGCGCGTAATTAATCTATAAAATGAATATAATATCTAACTACAAATATACTCAAGTATGTATTTTTAATGGCTATCATGGGGCCACATGGAGATTCAAGTTTTGTAAGATAATAGTATTTTTTCAAAACGCATTATACAAAATATTATTTATTATTTAGTTTATTATCATTATTTAGTTTATAAATATCAAGTGTAGTGACTTCAACATTACAGCCCAAAGAAAAATATACAACAGCGCCATCTAGCGACGATACATCGAACTACAAAGTACGAACGAAACGAATGAATGTAATGAACTATAATGTAACTACTAATCCTGTATCACGATATAGAGATTCGCGTGGCAATTAGCATATATACAACATCCCAACATCAACCGATGGGCCGTGGCCCGGCAGGCATGATCACTTCCCCTGGTTGGAGGATCCTCTCTTTATGTCGGAGGGAAATGATACCTCGTCCCTCCACATCAAGTAACCTCAATTTATCAGATTATTTGCATACGTATAAACAAGCGATCAAAAAATAATTTTCTAGTCGAAATTTATTTAAATGTTTACTTAATTTAATATAAAACATATCAATAAATTATTGCAAAATGTCACTTCAATGTAAAAAAAGACACGAAATACAACAATAATTTTAATTTTTAAAAAATAAAAACACATTTCCCACTTTCAGGTGACACTTTATAATCAATTAAGATTACCTAATTACGTAGTAAATTGTTAATTAAACCAATTTCTATGCAAAGTGTTTTCCGAAACTAGATTTTATTCAAAACGATCTACAAGCGAGTGTGCAGCTAGTATATTTTGACTGCTGACATTTATTTCTAAGAGGTCGTCGTGTGCACATAAAACTGTGCATTTTAGATAAACGCTACATTAGTACTGTCAACTGCGGTCGCGTGGTCACAGTAAGAGCGAGTAGCGATTTCGATTTCTGATTATATAATATAAATATTATCGTAATAATCATCATTAACAGCCTTTGACAGTGTGCTGTTGGATATAGGTCTCTCTTTAACAAGGAAGTTTTCCCCTGCTATGCCTCTTACATCCATGAGAAGAATAGACGTACACTCTGTATCTCAATCCGTTACCACACGGAGAATATTAAATATTATCCAAGTAGGCTATATACCTTCTGCTGACTAAAGAGTAGGTTTAGTAAAGTGAATTGTGAATTAAAAAAAAATATTTAAGACCTTATCAAAACCTCTAACTAAGCTTATGTGTTGAGTTGTAATATATTGTCCTCGAATCATTATCAAACAATTCAAATTGAAACAGTACATCCAAGGTAGAGGAAAAAAAATGTATACAATATTCTTAATCTTTGTTTAACAAATGACTGTCCGTCATAATGATTATTATGAAATCTTCTCTTCCCTATCGCGGTGCCTTTGGCAGAGAGGTCGTAGTCACGCCCGTTGAGGTGTCCCCGTTGGTGGTAAGGGCGTATGAAGCTTTTCGGACAATTTCTCAGCATTTCTCCGTCTTGGCAGACTGTTGGATACAATCAGACACGTGGTTCCCTATTACGCAGAATATGATTACGTTCAACTTTCTTTAAACTACCAGTCGCTCTATGGAGGATGCATTCTCTATTCACAGTTTTTTTATTCTAATTTTGATGGCTGAGATCACCGCTTCTTATAACTCTAAAAAGTTATCAATTAAAACTCCACTTAACTAAATTGTTGTTATTAGTCTAAAGAATTCTAGCAAGTCTAGAGGACTATTATACCTTTTACATGTAAGCGGGACTTGAAAAAACATCTCACTAGGCGACCATATTACATTGTTTATATTCACAATGAGAATGGTGACCACAACTCTTGGATTCTATTCATGCTATCCATCAGGCAGAGTAGAGTCACTTTGGCAGGTTCTTAAAATTAAACAAAAACAATGTGTCCTAAAAAATGATAATATTATTCAAACACTCGCTCTCAGTGGAACCATCGCCCAAATTATGCAACACACTTCACCGAAAAGGAACTGAAATCCTTCTTTTAAAGGTCCAGTGCACTTAAAGACCATCAACAAAATGATAGTTAAATCCTTAGTTCACTTCTTTACGAGATCGAGTGGGCGTCATTAAAAACTGTATTACTTTAAAACCAAGTAGTATTTAAATAAAAGCATAATATTATCTATGAACACGATTGCTTTTTAAAAATGCATGAAGTGACTTTTTTAATTGTAGACCAATGAAAAGTTATCGTAGGATTAGTGCAGAGGCGTTTAATGATTATTTGTAAATGACATCGTAAAAAGTTAATCTGGGTTTATCGGTTGGGTGACACATAGGCACTTAAGAGACGTAAAGACTCTATACGCGTCAATAAACATTTCTCTTCTTTATATTTGTGAATTAATTTCGTAAAACTTATTAATTTATTTTTTGGGAAATGTTTACGCGTATACTTAAATAATACTCTCTAGATAGTAGAGCCACGCTGATTTCAGCACGAGCGGGCCGGCTCTACCAGGGTAGTACTACCCTCCCACTGACGACCAACCTAAAGCGCCAGCATCAATGTTGTCGTGTTTCGTTGGTGAGTGTGAGACCGGCGGCCCATCAATGCAGGGGTGACAGTTGTCGTGGTAATTGTGTAAGCCTCACACTGTCACAATGACTGTCATGCCTTTTACATCCCCAAGCGGGGTGTAAAAAAGCATCTCACAAGGCCGCCATAGTGTGATTCACCATACTACGTTGTCAGCAAATGTAATGAGTATGGCGACCACAACTCTTGGATTCTATTCATGCTTTCCATCAGGCAGAGTAGAGTCACTTTGCCAGGCTCTTAAGATAGAAAAAAAAATTACTCTTGCATTGATGCAGATCCCTGGAGAACAAAGGATGAAAAGTCATATTATATAACTATGTCGATAGCAAACTAGATCACCGTTGATCTTTAGTAGTGTATGTAGGTTACACAATCTTGAGAAAGCCAATTTTTTTAAAATTGTACCTGCCTGTGTCTCTACTCTATCAGATGGAAAGCATGAGTAGAATCCAAGTATGGTGACAGATAATACAGATAGTGAAGCATGGTGACTCATACCATAGCGGCCTATTGAGATACTTTTTCACACCCCGCTTAAAGGACCTGGGATCATAGTGGAGGGAAACATGTCCTGGTAACGAGTTCCTGTTTTTGACTGATTGTCACAGGAAGGAAGACAAAAAAGAACAGACAGAAGGTACACAGAAAAACGCTGTTAACTAATTTTTTTGTTGTTTTTCATGGAGTGAGTGAGATTACCGAATTCCTAGTCCCATTCGCCCTGATTATAAGGGAAAGACCCAGCACATTTGTGGTTTTTGAGTTTCAGGTGTACATGAGCAATGGTAATCACTCTCTATATGGTGAACCGCCAGATCGTTTCTCTTTTGTTATAATACTTCCCAGCATCATCATATCCTCAACTGAAAGACGTTCACTACTGAACATATACATCCCCAAGGCTTTCCACGACAACCGATCCTGTGCTGCCGAAATCCAACAGTTGTCGGTGGCCTTCACCAAATCGTCCAACCACCTTGTGGTGGGCTCGCATCCAGTCTTAGATCAAGTGATTATCCGATTACCGTCTGCTGCTAAACAAAAACCTATAAAGAAATAAAAAACATGGCTTATCTATTTCATAGAATTAAGTTTCAATTCATTTTATTGATCGATCCCTCATTTGGTCTAGTGACTGCTAACCTAGAGGTCGTGGGTTCGATTCTCACCCAGTACAATTCTTTGTGTGATAAACACGATTATTTGTTCTGAACCTGGGTGTAATTTATCTATCATAAGTATGTATTTAGAACTGTTTAAGTATGTTAATCAGCAGTCTGGTTACCATAGTACAGCTTTTGCCTAATTTAGAATCAAGCAGCCGTGTGACTGGCTCTGAAAATTTTAATACACCACAAGTCTTTTATGTCAATATTTTCAGTAATATCAACTTAACATCTGCAAATCATTCGGATGCTTACATTATAACAGAATTCAAGTACAATTTTTTGTTTATTTTTTTGTATCAACTTACCGAGTAGGTATCTGCTTTATAAAGTCCAATCAACGGTCAAAATGATAATTTAGATTTACATATAATGGTTTTCCTCACTTCGTTATTAACTAAATGATTTTAATCACAAGGTAAATGACTGTTATTCATGTTACTTATTTTTTTTTTTTGTTAATAATATCAGCGTAATGAGATTATATCTCATTGGGACGCCATTTTGATTCTTAGTAAGTTATTGTAAATCAACACGGCATTCTAGTTTATTGGACATTCCAATAATTAAGATCAATTATACATCGTTGGATCGATTGTTGTGAGGAGATTTCTGTCTAGCAGTGAACATCTTTCGGTTATGATGATGAGAATGCCTCTTTGCTTGTATGTATCCTTAAATATTACCTATTATTTTATCTATCTATTAGCTGTTGCTGTACGTGTGGTGACGAATTAAGAATACATAGTGTTACCACCCCTATTCATCCCATATGTATCGTAAAAGGCGACTAAGGGAAGTACACAAGACAACATCATTACAAAGAGAAGGAAAACTTGGAACAAACCCTATTCCAATCCGTCTGACCAGCGTGGTATAGTAGGCCAAAACCTCCTTGCTAAGGAAAGGCCTATGTCCAGCAGTGGATTGTAAAAGGCTGTTGATGTTGTATGTATGGAATTATAAAAAAAAACGAATAAAGAAATATAATGTGTTGGTAACATTATCACAGTATGTACAAGCATGCATATGCTTAGTTCTTTTATATGTGTAGGTGTAGGCAGATGAGTATGAACATTTTTATTTTGCCGTATTAAGCGGGCAAAGCTATTGCCATCAGTTGTCAGAGAGAGAGAGTAGAGCCACTTTGCCCGGCGATTTAAAAAAGGCCTGTGGCTCATATGGGCTGGCTCTATCAGAGTGATATCACAGCTTTATAGAAAACTCGTGTGTTATAGGTAAGAGAAAAACCAGTAGACCAAGATACAAGTATTTCGCATCGAATCTCTTTCTGCTCTCTTCATTCTCTACTTCTCCTATTATTTTGACAGTGACTTAGATGATAGTATATTTATTTTTATTTATTATTTCATCTTTAATAAATGAGACCTTCTAGCAAAACTAAAGCAGACAAGAATAGAAGAAAAAGATTCAATATAATTAAGGAAGTTTTTAATATCTAACTGACATTAAGGGTGTCTCCAGTATTTGACAGATTATAGTCCAATATATCAAATAGTAGAACAATATAAAAACTAAACAGCGAAGATATTATTTATCTGTGTAGACACTTACCAATGAATGACAAACGATACACTTGTGGGCATTGGATCCATTCATGCATGCGAACTACTTAGTGTAATGTCGTGATGATAAAACTGTAACATGGACCACCCGTGTGACGTAGCTAAGCGATCGTTCGGACATTACTGATGGATTAATATGGATATACGAGCTTTTACTTAATATGTCTATAATATTAGTTTTCAATATTTCTTTTACTTGTTTACTTAATAGTTAATAAGAAATTCAATTTCAATTATATTTGTGTATGCGTAGTACACATTATGTACATAGACGTTTATACATAGAAAAGAAGTATAATATTAGAATTTTTGAACATTTTCATTAATTTTTGCATTGTGTTACCTTGAAAAAGGTTTTATAATGTGAGATATTTATGTACACACATTTTTAAAATACAAGTATACAACCGAGTAACATTTTTTTTGTCTATATTAAGAGCCTGCCAAAGTAACTACTCTGCCTGATAGAAAGCATTAATAGCATCCAAGAGTTATGGTCACCATACTCATTACAAATGCAGACAATACGGTATGGTGACCCACACTATGGCGACCTAGTGAAATGCTTTTTCACGCCCCACTTGGGAACGTAAAACGCATGACAGTCACCATGACAGTGTAAGGCTCACACAGTTACCATGATAACTGTCACCCCTGCATCAATGGGCCTCCGGTCTTGCACTCAACAACGAAACACGACAACACAGATGCTATCGCCTTAGGTTGGTCTTCTGTGGGAGGGTAGTACTGCCCCGGTCAAGCCTGCCCGGTCGTGCTGTAATCAGCGTGGCTCTACTGTCTAGGATGTTTCACAAAATTATCCTTATTAAAACAGTCCTTATCCTGCTATTGAGTCTCCATACTTGAGTAATATTATAACCTTTTGATTAAAGGTCTTGTCCATATCTATCTAGTCCCACATGCTTTTGTAATTGGATTAAACGATTTTTTCTCTCTGTCATTGTTTCCTGTCCATTGTTCTCATTTGTTTGTCTGTACGCTTGTGTGCTAATAAGCAAATGTATATCAATAATTCATTCCGATACAAGACCATGCGTAATGGATGTATTATGTTAAGAAATTAGACTGTATTATATTATTTCAATGTTAGTGGGTTGAGGCAGAAAAGATGACAGGTGCAAAAGAATAATGTTATTTCTATTGCTTGGAGGCAGACAGTTTTGATTTAACTAATTCTTTGTAACCAATATTTATGTGGTCTGTGTGCTTTTAGAGAATTGGTTGGACAGTATGGTGAGGCAATATTGAAAGTAAGATTAATTCTAGTGTCCTCTTTCTTTGTTTCTGTTTGAAATACTGTTTATGTGTGGGTTTTATGCTTTCACGCATTGAATATTTAGTTGTCTAATTTCAGCTTGAATTTTACACTGATATCCACACGAACGGACCGGCACGACCGTGGCAGTACTACCCTCTCACAGAAGTCTAACTTAACCTAGTGACAACATCTATGCTGTCACCTCTCGTTGGTGTGTATGAGACCGAAGGACCAATGATGCTGACGTGATAGCTATCGTGGTAAGTATCTGAGTCGTACACTGCCATGATGACTGTCATGCCTTTTATGCAACTATGCAACTATTATAATAATATTTTCAGGTTCACTATACCGCATCGTCTAAATTTGTATTGGGTATTGGATTTTTTTCATGCTTTTTATCAGGCAAAGGAGAGCACTATGGAAGGTTCTTAAAAAAGTATAAAGAACGTCGTAGCAGCAACTGTCACGACCTGTGTACGTTTGTACCTATAAGGCTTGTCGTTTGTACCTATAACCTATAAGGCATAATTATGGAGTTTTATTAAGTAAAAAATAACTTTTAATACTTTTAAAGTAACACTTTGAAATGTTTAATTTAACTTCCATCATCACTTGTTATTTGAATGCATTAGAGGGAGTCTTTCAAATGGCCTTGCATATCCTCTTATCTATTATTAATAATTAAACAATAATATTAATAGATATTAAACAACATTTGTCCTGGCTGTCTGATCTTCGTGACATACGTGGTATATAGAGTATATAGGTGACAATAATAGCTTATAGAAATCACTCTAAGTTCTGTGATCAGCCCAAAATATTTAATGGAATTTAAGATTTTATTGATAGTGTATTATTAAGTGTGACAGAGTAAGATAACGGCATTTTAATAGCTTTATTTTATGATTTTTTTATCAATATATATTTTCATGCAGTACCATAAAATTACTTTAAATTACAGTACTTGAAAACTCATAAATTCTCCCAATTTCAAACTAATGTACATCAACCAATCAAAACTAACATACACCTCATTTCGCGGGCATACAATTTGTAAGCATTATAAAAACTGGGTTGGGCCCAAGAGTATAAATTTTGCGAAATTGGACCCGGATCACATCGTAAATTTTGATATTAACGTTTCTGAACGTCAGCACATGATTGTATGAATTAAGATTTACCTTTATAGCTTACTTGACGCTTTATGTACTCATAATCTGTAATTTCCAAAGCCGCAAGTTCGATTCCCGTGCTGTGACCCAGATGTGGAAGTGATTAAAATGGTTTTGTTTTTTTTTTCGAAGCTTTTGGTTATTTTAAAGGGCGCTGGAAACTGCACCATGCTTCGAGTACACATATTTTAATAAAAACATATTTAGAAAGGAAACTTTTGGCCCACTTTCTGGTTAAATTCTTTGTTTGTGAGTGCCTTATCTACATGAATTAAAATAATTGAAAAAATAAAGTGCACGCTGTCTGATGGTGCATTTTTGATGATGATTGTCTTGGTGGTATAGTGGTAGCATATGTGACTGCTGTGATTGAGGTCTTAGCTTTGATTACCGGGTCAGACCAAATGTCTGTATGATATCCGAAATATTTATCATTATTTTGAGATATCCATTGTTCTGTTCATAACCGGTATCGGTTACGAAGAATACAGGTGAAACTAATAAAATTGTGTTAAAAGAGAAGACAGTAAAGTTTTTTTAAAATTTGTCTTTGATATAGTATTAAGATAACAGTAAAATCAGTGTGCTCTGGAAATTAAAAAAAAAGTATCAGAAGGATTTATTGAGTTGACATTATGACTGAAACATTTTTTTTTCTATTTTAAATATAATATATATTACTCAACACATAGAATTTTGTCTAGTCTTTTATGATAAATCACCTCAGAAAGCTTGGAGAGGCCAGGGTGTCACATCCATATGTACATTTTGTGATTAGAAATGCTCTACAAAGTAATCTTCAATTGATCAGAGTTACTGTATAAATTTAGAGGCACCCTTGTGTAATATCTTTTGTGAAAGATATTTAGAATCAGTAAAAACATTATAAGAAGTAAATATTGTAACAATATTATTGTAGGTTTCACATTGACCAAACACATTGAGAGCGAAAGATTTAACAAAAACAATTGCCGGTTTTTATATATCGTACTGTTTAAAAGTAAAATTATTTATTAAAAATATCATACGTAAAAAATTTTTATGATAATCACTCGTGTCAGTAAAACGATACTCTCTCTTGGTATTATTATAATCGAATTCCATCTTCATCAATCGATTACGCATGTATCGCATCATTAATATTTCATGTCACGTGCGTATATCGGTTCGTATCATTCCGAATATTTGTAACCTATGTTTTTTTATCTGTTCAATATTAAATGGATGGCTCTCACATTGTTACTCGGAAGTCTAATTTAAATTGGAAATTAATTATACACTTTTTACTAATATTGTGGTTTCCTTTTCAGATCTTTTCAATTGCTTTATTTGTATTCGCACGAGTTGAATTGCTTTTCTTCCTGACTGCCCTGACTCCTTAAATAAAATGACTTCGTCTTCAATCGTGGGTTTGATTCTCATCATCATCACCCGTTGCAGTCTACTGCTGGTCAGGGCCTTTCCCAATTTGTCTCGAAGAAATATCAATGCTTGGTGTGATGAGCGTGGTCATTTGTGTGTCTATTTAAGTGTTATTATCTCAAACGAATAAGTATAAAATGATTATTATATATAAATACATAATAACACAAATAAAGACTAGCTTGTTTATTAGAAATCTGGTACAGTCTCTGTTCAGTTTGGATTCAGACAATGTATGTAACATATCAAGTGATTATTATTACTGTAATTCGTTTAGAATTTGATAATGAGATCCAAAAATTCTATAAAATTATAGACGTGCCGGCACTACTAAAAAATTTTATGTACTCACACCATATAAAGCCATATTTACTAATAGCTGATGTGCAGTCGATGTTAGACCATTAACTCGGACGAATTCCATTGCTAAGTGTGAAAATTTGAGAGATAAAGAATTCAAGTTATATAATTGATTATGATTTAGACACCTTCTCGAAAGATAACTTTTTATGGCACTTTTAATATAAGAAGTCAAGGAAAAAAAAGAAAAAGATCTCATATCAGTGTTTCGGGGAATCCCTAATAGTTTTGGGAGCCGATACGAATCATTTATCAAGTAGTATAGCTACGATCGTGTCGGCATTCACTCGAAGCACCTTAAATGTGGAACAGTTGCGCTTTCTCGTAAATAGATCAACATACTATGAACTAATCCGAGTACCGTCTATTCACAATTATTTTAGTAACATTTTCAGATTATATGATTAGCTTTGTTGAACAGACTATTTGAGAGTATTCCTAATGCAATTTTATTTGCTTAACTAAGTATTTTGTGATGTTAACGATACTAATAAATATTGTTTAACGATTTTAGGTAAGAGACATTTCATTAAAGCCTGAACCAAAAAGGTTGTAACATAGTAGTAATTATAAATGATGATATTCAGCCGCGTCGCTCTAGTCAGCTTTAGACTTCATGATATATTCACGATTTTATTAGATTTTCATTTTTTTTGTAGCATACGTTCAAATGAACACATGAGTCAACTGAAGGTAAGTGATAACCGCTGCCCATGAGTACATGCAACTCTAGAGACACAAATACTATGAGATATTGCCTTCCCGAGAACGGTGGAGCAGAGGTTTGGGTTTCGATTACCTTCAATGGCGTAGTATTACTCTGGTTAATCCGGCTTATGGTTATAGAAGATTAGCTCTCCCACAGAAATTGCTATAAAATTTTATAGCTTATAGCTTTTTTATAAATTTCAGTTTTGTGTATTACCGTTCTTTTTTATGTCATTATATGAATCCATATACAATTCTAGAGTAAATTGCTTTCATTAATTAATTAATGGTCGAATTTTTATTAGGAATTTCTTAATCGATATCCATATTCACATGAGAATATTTGCTAATCTGAACAGTTAAAGAGAAAGGTCACAATTGGACCACATATAAAACAACCAAATAAAAAAACCAAACGCTCTCTCTCAAAATAAATTAGTCAAACTACTTCATCATATCCATCATGCGGTCAACTTCAAAATAAATAAATCATCGGTATGGAACTCGATAAATCAATCGATTCATAGCATCGATTCAATTCGATTCATCTCTCGATGCGGCGCGAATCGGTGCGAGACAATCGTACTATGGAGCGCTTATGAATAATTCGTATTTAATTAAGATTGAATTGCGTGTGTGTGTGACCATAAATATGTATGGGTAAGTAAGTGGTATATTTATTGAATTAGTTCGAGACATTAATTATATTTAAAAGAAGAGTTTGTAAAAGTATAACTCGATTTTGTTTTGAAGTCGCTCTTTATCTAATCTGATTGTGTTTGACGCGGTGTTAGTCAAATGGTCGTTTTTGCAAACGTTAACCCGCTCAACATCTGGTATAAACTTGATTGACCTGTAGGTCTAGTGATCCGCAGACGTACATATGTAGTGCATTAAATTGGTAGATAAATAAAAAAAATTGTTCCGTGTCGGGGTGTCATTTATCCGTAGTTGTGCGCATGAGCAGTCTGATTACCTGTCCTATATTTACATATACACGGCGGTTTGATTCAAATATTGGAATGAAGTTCCTTATCGCATGTTGCGAAGGAGGCTAGACGGAAAACATTCAGACGAAAAGTTGTCACGACGCTTTTTACTATAGTGTAGTAAGCCGTGCGGCGTGCGCATGTTTCTCTGTCTGTCTCTCTCTCTCATAGAAAGCAAGCCAATTATTTTCGTTTCATCTTTCTATTTTGCTTTGAAAAGTGTAGTGTCTCGACGATTACTTTTGTTTTTTTATAACTTAAAAGAAATAAAAAAAATATTATAATTCCTTCACCAATTAATCGAAAGGAACTTCGTTCCATCCGGGTGTCCCTCCCTTGACATCTCTCAACTTTCTATATATATATATTTGAATCAAACAGCCATCTGTGGACCCTGTGAAGTTATTACTATTTAAGAATAGCCTTACAAATAGTCCCAGGGTAAAGCCTATTGCGGCTTGTGTCTTAGATTTAAGTCTTTATGACGTCTAATTGACTCTAATACCTATCTGAATTGTCAAAAAAATATAGCTTTTGCACACGGCTTCACTCGCTTGGAATTTGATATGCCACATTAAGTTTCTTAACAAGTCATTTTAAACAAATATATTGTTTTTGATATACAAACACTCCTTCGGTACATCAGCTTTGTGTAACTTCAATGGTTTAGGCAGCGTACGCCAAGATAACTTTCAGAGGTCAGATTTGTTACCGACTGAATTGACATGTATCGTTATATTACTACCAAAATTACATAAAGTCATTACAAATTGTAGCCTATGTGCTATTCCCATGTGAAACCTATATTAATGTAAAGTTTCATTCAAATCCGTCTAGTAATTTTTTCGTGAAAGAGTAACAAACATCCATACAAACTTTCACATTTATAATATTGGTAGGATTTATTTAGTCTTTATAACGGAAGACAGACTGCGATGACTGTTCAATATCACTAGTGCCGTAGTATAAATATGGTTGGATGTAAATGTATCATATATTATCTACTATTACTGCATTAATATAAAAAGTGTGTATTGTTTGTACGTGCGTCCGCATTGTCTCGTTGGCGCCCACACTACCCTGGATAAATTATTAATAGTGAATTGGTAATGAGTTATAGACTAGCTACTTGTAGAACGGTCGTGAAATCAAAAGTAAGACAGATTCGATTTCACTTTTCAAATTATAAACAAGAAAAAATACAAAACACTGATTTGAATTATTATTAGGCAAATAATTCATCCACAGTCTCTATTGACCAATGTAGGTCACAAACGTTTCCTTAAAAAGGAGGTTTGTGTCTACTATGATCACGCTGGGCAGACGATTGGCACAGTTTGTCGTCTGATTTTGGTGTATGTCATTTTTTCTATCTTTTGCAGTACTGTTTCCTTTTTCAGCCGACTTTTACGAAATTCTATATACGAGTACTCCATATTATTGATACATCACCACATAGACGATTACATTTTTTTCGACGTGTTGGTACCCCCTCGGGCCGTCATCCCACCGAAGTTTACAGCGGGGTGGTGTGTCGGAATCGGACCGACTAAAACCACACGGTGTGCCACTCTGCACCTGACATAGGAGGGATCCGGGAACAGCTGTTATTACGACATCCAGATCCAAGACAATTACAATAGCTTAACCCTAAGAGATTTAGACACCATCCGAAAAAGTCACAAACGATTGGTTTTTGTTCTGGAATATTTTTGAAACTACTTCAATGTACCGCAATGACCACTCTCCCCGACAAGATATATTCCAATGTTTTTAATGATAATTTTAACATACTGAGCATTTATTTAAAATTGTATGTGTTTCTACGTTATATATTAACATTGAACTTGCTTGGGAGTAGTAATAGTTCTTTTAATCCTTGTTTTTAATCATAATTTATTACAGAAATAATATTTTGTGTACTTAAATACTCTGTGTTTTTTTTTAAATCCTTGACATGAAAACCGAATATGGGTTAGATATTATTGGAAATGTAAGTGTTTATTGTCTATCATTCTTACTAACGAATAAAAATAATTATATTTACATCTATAATATAAGTATAAATAAGAAGAAGTTGTCAAGTATGAGTCGGACTCGCCCATGAAGGGTTTTATGCAGGATAGCAGCGATTTATGATGTTTTTTTTAAAAAAATAGATACTAAATCTCGTTCAAACCAATTGCCGGTAGAAATCTACATTGTAATGTACATCATATATTTTTATTAGTTTTATTATTGTTTCATTTTAAAAGTTATAGGAGAGGGGGACATATTTTATCACTTTGGAAGTGTCTCTCGCGGAAACTATTCAGTTTAGAAAAAATGTATTGGAAACCTCAATATCATTTTAGAAGACCTATTCATATATATTCCACACGTATGTTTTTAATGAAAAAAAATCAGTATGAAAAGTATGGAAGACTTCCAAATTTGTTTCTCTGTTTTTGTGAAAATCTTAATGCACTCCACAGAATACATCGACATACCAAATTTAAACAGTATAGTTCTTATAGTTTCGAAAAAAAGTGGTAGTGACGGACGGACAGACATGATGAATTTATAAGGGTTCCGTTCTTTGACATTTGGCTGCGGAACCCTAGAAACATGGTGAACACAAAAAGAAAGAAAATTCTACTTGTTTTTTCACGTCATGTCTGCTATAAATAGTCTTTGGTCCTGTTTAGCGACAACGGTTAGTCACCCACCGACAATAGCAGTGTTTATTACAGCAGACCATGGTAGATATCAGCTGAATAAGGTATTTAGTTTGACACCCGTTCGATGTAAACATTATGTATGGCGGATAATATAGCCTTTTAATGGAATTGCAAGGCGCCATTCTGTTTTATTAGGACAGTGAGATTCGTAATCAATATAGTTTATATTATTCTCCGTGTGGTGATGGATTAAGAGTACAGTGTGTTACCACCCCTATAGATCCCATCGGTGTCGTAAGAGGCGACTAAGGGAACATCCCGTCTGACCAACGTGGTATAGCAAGCCTCAGCTTCCTTTCTCGAGAGAGCTATAAATCCAGTAGTAAACTGTTAAAAGTGGTTGGCGGTAGTTTATATTAATTGAGTATAAAGTAATATTGACGTTCCCTTTGGTCGCTACTGCAGGTCCTAACAGACAAGAGTCAGGAGAAACTGGTGGTAGAAAAACACATACGTATTTATTTGGTCGGAGTGATGCCAAAACCTCATGAAAATAATTGCCTTGCCTTTCGCCTTGTGAGTAAGGCTACCATAGTTCAAACCTGTCTTTTACCTGAGGAAGCCTCCAACGGCAAGAACCCACTTGATTCTTGAGTTACAAGTGTCCAAAAACAATGTTAGTTACCTACCTCCTGTACTACCGTAAAAATACCAACATTTTCAGATAAAAAGCATATAATGGTGTCCCTAAATATGTTTTTCCACTATGGTCCCGGGTCTAAGCTAGCCTAGTCACTAGGCCGCCATAGTGTGAGTCACCATACTGTATTATCTACACTTAAAATGGGTATGGTGACCACTACTCTTAAATTCTACGCGAGCTTTTCTACAGACAGAGTAGAGTCACTTTAGCAGGCTCTATATTAAAAGGAATAACAGAAAAATAGAATTGAAATTAGATTTGTTAAAAAATGAATAAAAAAAAATAAACAAGATGACTTCAGTAATGTTGTGCCTTCATGAGGATCAACAGTCTTAAGCAGGCCATTTCTGTACATAAAGTTCCTTCGTAGAAGGAAGATTTTGATCTACTATATGATGTTGAATCGACGGGCTGGTATTGCACTTAAAATTTTCCTTTCACTTTTCTTATTTTTAGCGTTTGTTTTTCATAAGTCGTTTAGATCTACTTAAATACTACAAAATTTAAAAATAATATTTATGACTGCTATATTGCTTATGAGTGTTGCGTAATCAATACGAACATTAAAAACGCGTTAGTAACAGTTTGGCGAGATGCTCTCAATACAGTTAACAAAGACATCCATGCCAAACGTAGGTACAAAAATATAATAAATAATTTTTTTTCTATAAAACAAGCATAGAACATCCAGTATTTATGGGGGCTTGCTAACACATCATGGTCTTTGTTAACCATGTGCATTGGTATTGAGAGTCGCCGAAGTGTTTAAATTTATTTGAGAGCTAATACATTCATGCTTCGTAGATGCTCAATGAATGGAAACGGGTCGACAGAGCGTGGTTTTTCTAGTGTGCAGAGCGTACATTCTTCAAGTGATGTGTTTGAATGCTTTGCGGCTGTTAGAGTAGACACGTATGTTTATCGTATACTTAAAACTAGTTCTATCACGCTGTGGTCTCTCTTTGTTTGAATATTAATGTGTTTTTTTTAAATTTGGTTTTATTATTTAATTCAGAATATTTGTGCAGTGCAGTACACCTAATTACTCTTTTCTACTCCTCATCATAAAATAAACAATCTCAAAACAAAATAATTCAATAAACAAAATCTTTAAGGAAATAATACTTAGAATTATGCTTACTTAGTACTAATGTGTGTGCGACGTGATCAATGGAAATAGTTTAGGATTAAGAAGTTTGTGCAGCTGTATGACTAATATTATATTAAATTTTTATTTCTAAATTTACACTTCTAAGCAAAAATATATTTTATTGTAGGAATTAATACTTTATTTATGTGTATTTATAAACTTTTCTTTAGACTTTTTTAGTAGTAAGGATATCTAGAGAGAAACATATATCTTCGTTAACGAACATCATAAATGTCAAAATATTTTCAACACTCGCCATTATGGGTTAACTAGGGTGGCAACTGTTTGTAGGCCATTGCGTCTAATTTTATTTATGTACCGTGATTCCCCGATTTTAAATCGAAAGAATACTGTTTGTAAGATTTACAAACATTTTTTTTACACATCTATTAAAAAGATACATGCGAAAATCTAACTTATTCTGTAATATTAGGACATAGATTACGATAATCGAGTGTTTGAATCTAAGTTGGTTTGAATGAATTCTGAGTACCCCAATAAATAAAGTTTAAGAACAGAATTGTAACAATCGGACGCTTTTGAGAGTATTTATTGTCGTAAAAGGCGCGACAAATCTATTCACGATTTGTTCGGGAAGTCAATAAATAAGAATCTAATAGACTTTATATTTACCATAAACTTGGGAAAAAATCGACAACGCTCTTTATTGGGTAAGTATAGGGTAGGTGCGACGCCGAAAAAAAAAAAAAAAAAAAGAAAGGTGCATCGATTTACGATCTATATTTTCTATATTAAGAGCCTGCCAAAATGACTCTACTCTACCTGATGGAAAGCATGAATAGAATCCAAGAGTTGTGGTCACCATACTCATTGCAAATGCAGACAATGCAGTACGGTGACCCACACTATGGCGGCCTTGTGAGATGCTTTTTCAAGCAACACTTGGGGACGTAAAAGGCATGACAGTCATCGTGACAGTGTAAGGCTTACACAGTTACCACGATAACTGTCACCCTGCATTAATTTTCAATTAAACCAACTATATTGCGAATAGATAACATTTTCTTTTATTTGTCCGAAGTGGGCAACTTCGCTAAGTAGTCGCTAACCAGTGTAGTGACCGATACTATATTACAAAATGTAATGAAGTATGTGTTAGTGTACTTATTCTAAATTTATGCTTTATTCAGCATAAGTACTATTAAATAAATATGTGTGAACCATTCATCAAACGAGTTAAAATTGAAAAAAAAAGTATGAGAAATATTCCAGAAGTTTGATAGCAATGAATCGTATCCAAACTAAAAAAAAAATAAGAATCTATTTTGTTTATGCCTCATCACCATCATCATCAACAGCCTTTTACAGTCCACTGCTGGACATAGGCCTCTCCTTAGCAAGGAGGTTTTGGCCTACTATACCACGCTGGCCAGACGGGTTGGAATACGGTTTGTTTCAAGTTTTCCTTGTCTTTGTAATGATGTTGTCTTGTATACTTTGTTCCCTTAGTGGCCTTTTAGACACCTACGAGGTGAATAGAGGTGGTAAAACTATGTATTCTTAATCCGTCACCACACGCGTAATCTAAGCCTGTTTACATAAAAAGAAAACATGTAGACCAATTTTTCATTTAAGGTTGTCAATAATAATAAATGAATACTTTATTTTTTTTTAAATTTTGGATGATCAGTAGGAATGGTGGATGATTTGCTTCATGCTCATGGTGTTCCTGAATGTTGCAAGCGTCAAAATATAATCCAGTTAGCATTAATTTTAGATCATAAACCAACAAATAATATTTCGACTTCTAAACAATATCAACACCAATACTGATCTCACAAATCAGTGTATCTAGCTTATAACTCACACACAATGACCATTTTGGTTCAAATCTTAATAGCGTTGACGTGATTGGCACACATTAAGACAAACAGACTGGCTGTTTAGTGCATTAGTCACTGGAGCTGCAGATAATATTATGGTAATGAGATTTCGGTGAAGTAAATCATGTTTGGGCCAAGGTTGAGCATAGAGGATGTAGAAATATGGTATTTATATGAACGCTATAGCAAACAACTAACTGCCTTGTTAATCTAGTGGTCAGTGTATGCGACTGCCGAATAAAAGATCTCAGATTTGATTTACGGGTTGTGCCAAAAAAACGATATTAAGTTTTTCTAATTATAAAAATGTTCTTGTGTCTTGAAGAGCTCGTAAAGCCATTAATCCTGCGCCTGATCTCTCCCTGGTAGTGTTGGATAACCGTCCCATCGGATTGCGAGAGTGATGGAACAGAGAGTGTACCTTTGTTGCACGCACAGACTTGTGCACTATAATACTTCCTAAGTAGTTGACTAGTTTCAGAACGTCATTATACCAATAATATAATAACTGATTTCGCAGTGGCTTTTGCAAATTAAAGACCCCTTCCTATTTATTTTAAGGACACTAACTTTTGCCCACGTCTCCGCCTGCGTGTATGTCGTTTATTGTGGTAAGTTGTGGCTTATGTGTTATTTAAATGTATAAGCTATATTATTGTAAAATCTCATCTAAAAACGTTCAGTAGTTGTAGTAGTAGTAGTAGTTCAGTGCGTGTGTAGTAACACACACGCAAAAACTACAAGATCAGACGACAACTACAGCATCCATACATTCTTACAAGCGTTCAATGGTACGTGGTACGTGGTAAAAAAAAGTAGAAAAAGAGTACCTACAGCGGCATCCTCTTCCACGTATATGGACTTCTGCAATATCAGGGGACTTCACTCCAACCTGAACGCAGTCCACCTTCATCTGTCATCTGCAATGTTCTTTTGTGGTTTCCCTTATACTTACAAATACGTGGACAATGTCGCCTTTAGATTGCGGTGGAGCCCTGGTACCCATAACACAAGTTAAATCTTATCATGGGTGCCAGAGTTCAAATACCAATTACTTGAATGTTTGCTGTTTATTATAAGTAAAATTGTATATAAAATTGTTTTTTTTTTGAATAAAGAATTTATTATTATTATTATTATCTGGAGATTGCGCAGCCGACCCTCTTATTTCTTACGGAGACACAGATATCCTGCCCGGATGATACATCATACCTACACTACCCCGGCTACAAACTCGAACACAAATTCCTGAGACGTGCCGGTGTATGCATGTACGTCCGGGAGGATATCTGCTGTCGCCGTCTTCATTTTTATGAAGACAGGGACCTGTCAGTAATGTGGGTGCGCGTAGACTACGGAGGTCAGACTCGAATCTATGCGTGCCTATACAGGTCTCATAGCGGCGACAGGGAGACTAGAGCACTCTTTGAGCACCTGCAAGTGACGACTGACAAAGTTCTTGAGCAGTACCCCCGTGCTGAGTTGGTGATTTTAGGAGACTTTAATGCCCACCACTGTGAGTGGCTAAATTCTCGATCCACCGACTTTGCGGGAAGGTCTACTCATAAATTTGCTCTGGCCCATGGCCTCTCACAACTGGTACATTCCCCAACAAGAATACCTGATATTGAGAGCCATGCGCACTCTTTGCTGGACCTTCTGCTGACGACGCGTCCGGACGACTACACTATCACAGTGGACGCACCTCTCGGCTCATCCGACCACTGCCTCGTCCGGACCGTAGTCCCATGCGCGCGGCATATTCCACCTCGCCCAGCCGACCTGCGCCGCATGTGGCAATATAAATCAGCAGACTGGGATGGATTGCGTGAATTCTACGTATCGTACCCGTGGAGGCAGCTTTGTTTCGCGTCAGAAGACCCCGACCCCTGCGCAGCCGCTGTCACTGAGACGATCCTGGTGGGTATGGAGTATTTTATTCCTAACTCATCAGTAGCTGCGGGAAAACAAAAGCGACCGTGGTTTAACCGGCTCTGCAAGGAAGCCAGACTAGTCAAGCAGACTGCCTACAGGGCTTGGACCACGGCCCGTGCTAATAAGGATCCGAACATCTCTGATTTGAGACGCAAACTAAATGCTGCCTCGAGATCCTGCAAAAAGACAATTGCCAGAGCCAAATTCGATTTCATCGGCAGGATTGGTGAGCGACTTACGGGCTACCCCTCTGGGAGTCGTGCCTTTTGGTCTCTTGCTAAGGCGGCCGAGGGAAACTTTTGCCAGTCGTCTTTACCACCATTGCGAAATGCCGATGGTAACTTGGCCCACAGTGCCAAAGAGAAAGCCGACCTACTTGGGCAACTCTTTGCCTCAAACTCGACCATGAACGAGGATGGAAGTGCGGTACCGCCTACTAACCCGCCGTGCCAACACTCTTTGCCGGAAATACACATTTCGCAAAGAGAAGTGCGGCGGGAACTAAACTGTCTAGACGTTCATAAGTCGAGTAACGCGACTTTTCGCGCTTTCCTACCGCAAAAGGCAAGTGCCGTCTTCGTGGAAGACTGCCCATGTGCATCCAGTGCCAAAAAAGGGTGATAGATCGGACCCATCGAATTACAGGCCTATAGCTATAACTTCCCTTCTCTCTAAGGTGATGGAGCGTGTAATCAACACACGGCTCCTCAGTTACCTAGAAGAGCACGATTTGATCAGCGACCGCCAGTATGGTTTCCGCCACGGTCGCTCGACTGGTGATCTTCTAGTGTATCTCACTCACCGGTGGGCTTCAGCCATTGAGAGTCAAGGTGAGGCTTTGGCAGTTAGCCTGGATATAGCAAAGGCGTTCGATCGGGTCTGGCACAGGGGTCTTCTATCGAAGTTACCATCCTACGGCCTGCCCGAGGGTTTGTGCAAGTGGGTGGCTAGCTTTTTGTCCGGCAGACGCATAAAAGCCGTCGTCGATGGTAGCTGTTCCGAAAGCACGGACATAAACGCTGGTGTCCCGCAAGGCTCCGTGCTATCTCCAACGCTGTTCTTGCTGCATATCAATGATATGCTGTCCACGGATGGTATCCATTGTTATACGGACGACAGTACTAGAGATGCGTATTACACGGGCCGAGCTAACATCCCTCGTACCGTTGTAGTAGAAAGTCGCGAACAACTTGTGTCTCAAATCGAGAGCACCTTACACAGAGTCTCCGATTGGGGTCGGGATAACCTGGTCTAATTTAACCCCTCTAAGACACAAGTCTGTGCGTTTACCGCTAAGAAAACCCCGTTCACTGTGGTTCCACAATTCCAGAATACACCCCTTACCATCTCACAGAGTATTGGAATCCTCGGTGTCGACATCTCCAGTGACGTCCAATTTCGAGCTCATTTGGAAGAGAAGGTCAAGCTGGCATCAAAAAAACTTGGTGTTCTGAATAGAGCGAAGCGATACTTCACACCGGCACAAAGGCTACTACTTTACAAAACACAAGTTCGACCTCACATGGAGTATTGCTGTCATCTCTGGGCGGGAGCACCGAAGTACCAGCTTGAGCCTTTCGATTCAGTTCAGAGACGTGCTGTGAGAATAGTCGACGATCCTGATCTCACAGACGGTATCGAGCCACTAAGTCTTAGGAGAGACTTTGCCTCCTTGTGTGTGCTCTATCGTCTCTACAATGGGCTGTGTTCTGAAGAATTGTTTGATATGATGCCCACAGCCACTTTCTACCATCGCACCGCTCGCCATCGTCAGGGAGCTCATCCACATACATTGGAACCTAAATGGTCGCGCACAGTGCGGTTTCAGAGAAATTTTCTCCCGCGAACAATCCCGTTATGGAATGAGCTCCCTGCCGAGGTTTTCCCTGGAAACTACAGTATGGGGCTCTTCAAGAAGGGGGTAAATAGGTTTTTAAAGGGTCGGCAACGCGCACGTGATGCCCCTGGTGCCGCAGGCGTTCATAGGCTGCGGTAACCGCTTACCATCAGGCGGGCCGTATGCTTGTTTGCCACCGTCGTGGTATAAAAAAAAAAAAAAAAAAAAAAAACGTGACCAGTACAACCCAAAAATACTTGCAACTTTATAGTCATAAAAAAATAAGCTAAGTGAACCTAAAAGAAAACATTAAATTTTGGAAATTGAAGGCAAATGTTGGCTTCGCACGAATATTGCAGACATTTGCCATTAATTTGACTTGCTCAACATAATCAAACTTCAACAAATTAATTCCTTTAAAACTGATATTACTTATAGAAATAATTTTTATTTCTAAAAGAAATTGCAGTTTTAAATTTGTTTCGTTTTGATGAGTCTCAATGTTTCAACAATTTAAAAAATCCTGTATCATGAGTACTGTCTGTAAACATTTCCAACGTCAATGTAAAAGCACGCACATTATACACCCACGCGTCTTTTCGCGCCCGATACTGCGCGCGCGCAACCTTACGACACAATCGTCAGATCAATGTGATAGCTACTTATTACTGTAGATCACTTAGAGGTGAAATTAACGAGATTGGCGCTAAACGGATATAAATTTTGAGAGTTTATTGCTTGTCAATAAATTTGTCTTGATGTCTTAATGCAATTCATCATCTTTTTGAGGATTGTATATCCTCAGCATCATAAGAAGGACTTCAATTCAGACTGCTTTTAGGCATAGATGTTTCCTTACAAGGAAGGCTTTGGCGTAGTATACGTATGTATATACTCGTATATATGGGTTCTACATTTATTTATTTTTTAATTTTGCCTACAAATCTTACACTACTTGCGTCTATTTCATCAAATACTGATAACCTTGGATTATTTGAGAGACGAGTAAATAGATTTCTTTAGCTAAAGAAACAAAGTACAATAAGTTTATCTACAAACGGGATGATTATATATTGTGTTGCTTGTTTTTAAAAGTAAATGAAAATTGTTTTTCTTAAAAAAATAGTACATTATATATCAATCTACATACATCATATATTATAATTACAAAATAATTTAGTTGCACGTAAACAATATTTTTTATGATATTTATACATTACAATTATTTATGTCCGTGTGGTGACGAATTAAGAATACACAGTGTTACAACCCCTATTCATCCCGTGGGTGTCGTAAAAGGTGACTAAGGGACTAAGTATACAAGACAACATTATTACAAAGAGAAGTAAAACTTTGAAACAAATCGTATTCCAATCCGTCTGGACAGTGTGGTATAGTAGGTCAAAACCTTCTTGCTAAGGAGAAGCCTATGTCCAACAGTGGACTGTAAAAGGCTGTTGATGAATATTTTTTATAATGTAACAATCTTTTAACATTAAAACTAAATATTAATACACCTATTGGTACCCCTTTAAAAGCAACCTTCGTTTTATACTCCACAGTTCACTCGACTGATGTAATTCTGCACAAAAACTTAAGCGTCCAATAACCATAGGCCCATTGATTAATAGAAGCATAACCATCATATGAAAGATAATCTAGCGCAAGTAAAAACTGAGATGTTTCACGCTAACGAACGTGCATTGTGCGGTATGAAACCATGGTAATGTCAGGCGTATACCGGGGGATTGGTGCAGGTCATGAAATGTAGCGATTTGGGTACTAATTTAAGGATAACTAAGATATTTTGGCAAGTTGCTAATCTCGCTTTATTCTTCATAAAATTACACCGTTCGTTTTGCAGCATTTCATTTATGACTGCAAGACTTTGTGCTGTGATGTTATGTGCCCGTTTTGATATATAGGCTATTCAACACTGAAAGAAATAGTTTTGAAGTTATTCCATTCAAATAAACAATACTAATATTGTACAACCAAAGAGTTTACTTTCATAATATTAGCATATAGAAATCAAATCGAAAGTACACCTAAACTCCACAAAATCATTAAAGACAATTATCGTTACATATCGGAACTCGGCAGAGATATGCGTTTATAATCAAACGACTCAGGAGTCCAAAGAAATAGTGGTAGTTAAGAAATCATCTATGCGAGTGAAACTATAAATTTTAGAAATATTGTCTCTAAATTTTTTCTAAAATAACATCAATGTTTTACCTTAGTTTGCAGATGTTTTAGGTAAAATGCTCAAATACAATGAATTCTAAGCAATAGATATTAATGAAAGGAGTAAAAGGAAACAGTGTTTCTAGTATGGTTAACGACTATTTAAAACTGTTAGCAGATATTTTCTATAAAATCGCTATGAATATACATTTTTCTAAAGTTATTATGTATTTGTTTCTATCTATACTCATTGTCTTCCTTATAATATGAGTTTATGCTATTTTTCGCTAAAAATGTTCGGACGATAAACAAACCTCAAATAACTGTATTGTTCTCGCTTATAATATGAACCAGTAATACACAAATCCGAGCAAAATCGAAGTGGCACGTAACAATAGGGCGTCCTCAATACAAAATTGACAATGGCTGGAGTGAGCACTAGCAAATTTATCACCCACTGTTTCTTGCGCAAAACGCTCACGTATACACTGTAACTAAATTGTTGGAAACGATGCACTGTGTAGATATTATACTGTCTAATAGAAAAGTTCAAAAAAATTTAAAAAAAAAAATTAAAAAATCAGTATCGACATTTTAGGGTTAACAAGAACCCAATGAAACATTTTGAATCATGAACAGCTGTAGGAGAAGTACTTTTTTAAATGGTTACAACTGAATTAATGTCTAAAAGCGACCTCTATATAAGTATTTTTGTTTATGAGTGAAATCGCTTCTAATACAAATTATTTATCTTTTATAACAAAAATATAACCAAAAACTCTTCATTACTTATCAGCAAATGGTCTTATGACGTGATTTCAGCTGA
The DNA here is from genome assembly GCA_949316085.1 of Hypercompe scribonia. NCBI lineage: Eukaryota > Metazoa > Arthropoda > Insecta > Lepidoptera > Erebidae > Hypercompe > Hypercompe scribonia. The sequence continues at coordinate 1,919,707 of OX438983.1, forward strand.
AAAAATGGTGAAATAACCCCTTTGATAATATTAGGTTTCTACCAGAAAAAAAAGTTTTCTTTTTATTGTGTACCTCATCGGAATCGATTTTAAAATCGAATATCAAATTCATAACTAAAACTACTCTATGTTTCGTCCTAAATGCCTCTGTTGCAGTTGTCTATGGTGTGTAAACTAAAACGGCAAAAATGTGACATATTTAATAAAAACAAATTTATTTCAAAAACACAACGCATTCACTTAATATAAGAAGGTATTCATTCAATGAATTAACATCTATCACCACAAACATTGGTCCAAACAATGTAATGTTAAGTGAGGGTCTGTTGTACCCCTAAGAGTATTCTGAACAAAATGCGTCAATATTTTGAACAATGTTTTCGTTACCATTGTGGTTCGTGAAGATAAATTACTATTGCCATTCACAAATAATACAGTATAATTTGTTACGATTAGTTAAGTGCTTTAGGTTAGTATGGATGTTACGTTTAGTTATTGCTACTATTGGGCTTAGATGCATGTAAATATTAAAACTAACTGTGGATATGTTTCATTTCATTTCTGATTAGGTTAATTGTGGAGCTTAATCGCGTTTGTAAGAGTCTCAACTTTATTTTAAGCAATCATTCTGTTCTTATTCATAAGTAGTACGCTGTACACTTTAGTCTTTTGGCTGAAATGATAATAATGATACGATTTACTATGATACCATCATCATAAATACCCCATTGTAATCCATTGCCGGACATATACCTCTTCCAAAGCACACTACAGAGATCAGCCTGCTGCTTTTTGCTTCCAACCACCGCCAAACCTTTTACGCAAGTCATCCCGTTATTTGGTGACCACTTCAGAACACGTTTATTCCTACTTAAGTTTACCTAGCATGAAATAGTGAGTTTAAATAATTCTTAAGCAATTGTCAGAAAGTCTCAAAGAAACAAACTGAATTTTAGATTATTCTTTGGTACAAATGCACTGCAATGCACTAAACTAAATGAGTAGCTTCGTGTAGTTAGATCTTAAACAAGAATGTATAAAAATAAGTAAAAGAATATTAATATATTTCTTCTGTTCTGCTTAATGAAGCCGATTATCAATCAACGCCGTATCCATATTATCTATCCCGCTACTGTGGTTGCATTTCAACTGTTTTGAGCACAGTTCACCCGTCACCGCCTACCGAATATTCGTCTATTGTCATCTAAGCATCTGTTTATAAATGTGTGGGTACTAACGACCGACTGCCGCAGTCGCAGCCGCACGGTTGATCTTTATCATATAAAATATTTATTGATTTACGCGTGATTTCCAATGACTGTACTGATCTGTGATAATATTTATAAACTTTTTTGCTTTTCACTTTGAAATTGAGGGTAATGTTTGGGTGTAAACGTGCTAACAGATTGTTGGATTTGTTTTTTTGTGGAATGCTTCTGATCATCTGGTATTGGGGTCACAATTTGATTGTTGATATTAATAGATATTTTGAATTAATAATAAATTCATTTTAATTGCAGAGACGTACAAGAAGGTAAATATTTACATTCCATTTTTAACGTTATTGTACCGGTGATAAAAAATGGAAGAAGTCAATGTGTCTGTCAGTGGAAATCAGCACTTGTAATGTCTCTTCAAACAAATCCTTAATGATAGTGGTAGTTCAGTTAAAATTAGGAGAGTGTGTATTTGTGTATGATTCTTATCAACAACAACAGTACTGTATTAAATTCTATGACTTCTTAGTAAACAGATGCATTAATTATCTTATATAAAATAAAGATTTTATCTTTAAATTTTTGCATTTGGCTGTCTGATAGCAATCTGCGCAGAGTCTTTGCTGTGGGACTGTTGAGAACTCTACTGTAGTACATTAATGGTACGTTTATTAAACTCGAGAATCATAACGTGGTACATCAACAGTACGTTTATTAAACTCGAGACCTATAACGTAGTACATTAATGGTACGTTTATTAAACTCAAGAACTATAACGTGGTACATCAATGGTACGTTTATCAAACTCGAGAACTATAACGTGGTACATCAACCGTACGTTTATTAAACTCGAGAACTATAACGTAGTACATCAATGGTACGTTTATTAAACTCGAAAACTATAACGTGGTACATCAATGTGACGTTTATTATACTCGAGAACTATAACGTCATAGATCAATAGTACGTTTATTAAACTCGAGAACTGTAACGTGCTACATCAACAGTACTTTTATTAAACTCGAGAACTATAACGTGGTACATTAACGGTACGTTTATTAAACTCGAGAGCTATAACGTGGTACATCAATGGTATGTTTATTAAAGTATAGTAGCCATTTGATTAAATGGAGACGCTAAGTCAATCGACTGACTAAAAATTGACCAGAAATTTAGTTATACTAATTTTACTCCTGTGACCTCTCGTAATTAGTTTATTAATCACGTTATTGATAAATTGCTGATGGGACTCCTATAAACCAAATAATTGTTCTATATTTGTAAAAAATATTGAAATTTTTTAATTTTTTATCGATTATATATAAAAAAGTATGTGTTGCGTATTGATTTTTTTTCATACCAGAATTGTATAGCACATTTAGGCGCACAATATTATAAAAGATCATGTCAAACGATTACATGTATCCCTATTGATACAATTAATACTATACTATTACTTTGAAAACCTGTAATTTCTACCTTACGGTGATAACAATTAGTTTGAAAATCACTTGTATCTCCAAACGGTGTTTGTAAGTGCTTTTTGAACATAAATAGTAAACGAATTGAAGTCATTCGTCAAGGTCCTTGAACTTTTATACTTTTTTTTTTATTTTGTCAGTAAAATATTTATCGTGTGTTAACATCCCGCTGTTTCTGAGTGTACCGGTCTTTGTGACATGGTTTTGTACTACTGACGTAGAGAATTGATTGTCACAATAGTGTATAACTATTAAGGCTCTTGGTTGCTTGTTGCAGATGTTTGGGGAGCGCTACAAAGTTTAAGTTATGAAGAAATTTTTATTAACACCTTGGTTGTAACGCAGATTGGGAGAGGCTTTCGTTACATCGATCCGAGTGGAGACGGTAAATCAAAGGCGGAGCTGAGAAGTTTGAGCAACAGTGTCTAGAAGACCTTGATGTGGGACGGCTCTTGCCAAAGACCCAACCGAAGCCTATCTACAACTATACACGCAATGAAAGCGGTCAACTCTACTGTGTTACCTGTGACTGCACATTCAGGACGCTTAGTATTGCCAGTCACATCCGTGCACACGTCAGGAGACTGCCACAGAGTCGCCGACGGCGGATACGTCCAGGAGGACATTTTTTTTTGTTTTTCTTAAAAAAGACAACGCTCACCTTAGGAAGAAATCCTGTGTCGCGGTGGACTTTACAAACATACAAGAGACGGACACAAAGAACACACAGACTCAGGACAACAATTTGTGGATCACACAAAGTGTTGTCCCATGTAGGATTTGAACCCACAACACTCAGCTAATTGGAGTACGGCGTGGTGACCGCTTAAACCACTAGGCCAATCGTGCAGTCATCATCATGTACGATGAAATTTAGTCTTAGTTTATTTTGTATATTTGTATTATAACACTACTTCACACGTTCAGTTCGTTATAGATTTCTATTTACTTGTGAGTTATGATAGTGTAGGTGGACATGGCTCATATTTATTAAGATTAATCAAGTTGCACCGTTATGTACCTACTTAGGGACTATAAATTTCTATACTTTTCTATATTTTCTATATTAAGAGCCTGCCAAAGTGACTCTACTCTGCCTGATGCAAAGCATGAATAGAATCCAAGAGTTGTGGTCACCATACTCATTGCAAATACTGACAACGCATTATGGTGACCCACACTATGACGGCCTTGTGAGATGCTTTTTCACACCCCGCTTGGGAACGTAAAAGGCATGACAGTCATCGTGACAGTGTAACGCTTACACAGTTACCACGATAACTGTCACTTCTCCTTCAATTTAAGGATAAATAATAAAACTAACATTATATATCGCTACATTTAATCATAACGCCATTTTTAACACAACATACCCGAATCGGTAAGAAATATTAACTTTATCTATTACACTCTTTATCTATTGGTATTTTGTCACTCTAGGAAATGATAGTACACAATTATCAAATAGATTTTTAATTAAAAAACTCTGTTTTAAAACATAATTACTGTTTTTAGATACATTTACACATACACACATATTCATGATAAAATAGTTTAAAAAGGTGGCGATGTCTACTATTGCCCAGCGTTTCGAATGGCTTACACCGCTCGGAGTCACGCGTAGACTGTCTACCTAGGACTCTGAGCGATGTAACTAATCCCGGTGTACCACAAAACATAATATATAAATCACACCTGATTCCCCGGAGGGATAGACAGAGGGTTATTTAAACACTTTTCACCAGTGTTTTGGTCTTTAATTGAGATGTTTTGTTTACCAGAGCCTCGTTCATCAGTCACCAGGTGCACCAATTGTAGATCTTTGAATTGTAGGCTTCGACTTGTGGTCAATTTGTTTTTTTTTTTTTAATAATAATAATAATCTTTATTGGAAACAAGAAACTAATGTACAAATTCACTAAAGTTCTTGGTTGGAACCCTACGCACCCATATATACCATATAGTACACAATAATGATATTGTATATCTATCACTGCCTTAGGTATTAAAACATTGTATATAAACAAAAGTAATATTAATTATGTTTAATCAAAAAGATGTTCTTAATAACAGAAAATAATAATGATTTCCACTAAATTCGAGAATTTAATTATAAAAAGTTGAGAGGTGTCAAGGGACACCCGGATGGAACGAAGTTCCTTTCGGTTATTTAGTGAAGGCATTGTAATATTTATTTTTTTATTTATATTAAGTTATAAAAACAACAAAAATAATCGTCGCAACACTATACTGTTCAAAGAAAATACAGAAAGACGAAACGAAAGTAATTGGCTTGTTTTTTATGAGAGAGAAAGAGAGACAGACAGAGAAACATGCGCACGTCGCACGGTTTACTACACTATAGCAAAAAGTGTTGTGACAACTTTTCGTCTGATTTTTTTCCGTCTAGCCTCCTTCACAACGCGCGGTAAAGAACTTCGTTCCAATAGAAGAAGTATTACATAGAAGATGTGCCACAACAAATTTCTGTTCATTCTATGCAGCCAGTTTTATATGGAACTTTTCAAACCATTAGTTCCATAAATGAAACTAGTGGAAATATATATTTGGAATGGAGCTTTACTCACAGTAGTTCTAAAAATATGATTGTGCGCCATGACATTTATTTAAAACCTTTTTTATTCTAAAAAATTAAAGAAAGCTCGCGCAAACTATTGAATGTTAGAAAAAAAAATGTTTGTATGTTTATAAATTACTTTCTCCCCAAAATAATTTACTAGGTTTCTAGCTTAGTTGTGTAAGGATAAAAAGAAGACAGTCATATGTCATCTCAAGCTCTTTACAATTTAAAATATTCTCTATATAAAATAATATCACCTGAACATAAATGAATGATAGACTGTTTCGAGTCAACACAAAAAATCAGGTTACGTTGAAAAAGGATGGTCCAAAAACGATAAAAACGCACAGGAGCGCATTAATCAAAATGTGGATCGCAAAAAAATGATGTGTCGTGTGGGCGAACTTTGAATTTGTCAAAAATATTTGGAACGATGTGAATATATTGAGGATTCCGTAGATATTTCCAATATCAGAATAATAATTAAAGAAATATTTCGAATATCTTACACAATGTTATCTAGTTTCAAACCAATCAGAACTTGCATTATGAAATCTAGATCGACTGGACATAAGAAATATCGAAACCTCGATACAAATATTCGCAAATCGTACAAACATTTAGTCCGATCCGAGAATCAAGCCCAAGACCTCAGCACAGCAGTCGCATACGCTACCTCTGCACCACCGAGGGGTGAATACATTAACAAAACATGATTTGAATATTATTATTTTTAATAAATATTTACATACCTTACGTAAGTATTATTTGATAAGATATCCGATTCTTTGATTTACTTGAGCTTTAAAACCTTCAAAATTAAATTAAACTTTTTCTCCCCAGTCACTTGGTCTATGTGTACATGGAGAGGTCTATGTTCAGTAGTGGACTGCTAAAGGTTATATGATGATGATGATGCTGATGATGATGATTAAACAAGTAATGGTCTCACAAACTCTATCTCTACTCTCAAATATAGTTTGATTTTCTTGAGAAGGAATCGAATTGTAGCGAGTGACGAATGTCAATTCGATTTCTTCAAAATCAATCTATGTTTGATTTTCTTGAGAAGGAGAGTAGAGATAGAATTTGTTAGATCAAACTATGTTTCATTTTCTTGAGAAGGAATCAAACTGTAACGAGATCTCTGGCTAGACCACTAGACTTCTCAAATACTTTATTCTTTCATATAATAGCAAGAAAAGTATGAGACCTACATGCCTATCGGCTTATCATAGAAGCGTTGCAGCTCTCGATAGAGCTTTTAATATTTTTCTTGAAGAATCTAATGATATCATCCTTTTGTAAAATTATTAAATAGAAGTCTCACAAAAACAATGCACATAACAATGTATACTGCACAATACATTTAATTAATTTAAGTAAGAGATCAATAAATACTGTTAACTTGTCTACTTAAGTTAGTTTTAACTACAAAACATATAATTGTGAAGGTATCAGTGAAACCCAGTAATGCGATACATATTTATTTCATATGGAACCCTAAGCGTATAGTGTCTTTTTAATATAATCCGTTGCCCGCGTATTTTTTGCTCTTATTGTACTGGGACAACAATAAAATTTAGAGCAAAAATTATTTTGATAAATTATAGTATTCCATAAAATCGTATTGTATACTCGGAAGACGACAGAATTCTCAGTACTGTAATAAAACTAGAAAATTTATCAGTAACTGGAAGATTTTGTAGGTTATATACGCAAATATTGGAATATTATTAAAATTAATATCATATTCAAAGGACGAGTGTGTTGTTTTGAATGCTTATTACATAAAATTATGGTTATATATATATATAATTGTATTTGTTAAATGACTTTAAAATAAATTATATTTACGATGTGGAGACAACTTTGTATCTGAAGGTATAAGCAACTTCAAACTTTTGTTTTGTTTAAGAATATCACACGGCTCTTGGTAATCAACCTAATATATATTTAAAAACGGAAGAAAAGGAATATAACATTCCCTTTCTTCCGTTCTTATTTTTTTTATACACATCTTCATACGAAAAAAATAATGGATTAAATTCATTTTTTTATACTCCCGCATTTGATAGGACACTTTACAATCATACACGGACACAAAAAACGCCCAGACTCAGAACAACAACTTGTGGATCACTCAAAGTATTATCCCATGTGAGGTTTGATCACACAGCACTTAGCCAGCAGAAAACGGTGTGGCGACCGCTTAAATCATAACACCATCTATAGGGGAAGAGTCATACGTAAGTCATACGTCCACCGGTTTCTCGGGGCTGCCTGGGAGACCGACTTGGATGGCTCAGCGGCTCTGGTACACGGCACTGCCGCTGGCACTCCTCCCCTCACCGTGGTTGCAAGGGAACGGGGTTGCATAGCGGCGTTGTTTGGGGATATAGCGGTCGTGGCTGCTTATTTCACGCCGAATCGAGACATAACTGAGTATGAGCAATGGCTCGCTCAGCTGGCGGTCGTCGTCGACGCCTGTCGCCCCCACCCGATTCTTGTGCTCGGTGACTTCAATGCCTGGTCAGAGGCCTGGGGTTCCCGACGCACGAACCCGAGGGGCAGGGCACTGGAGAACTGGGCCGAAAGATTCGGCCTAGTTACCCTAAACCAGGGGTCCGTTCCCACGTTCGTGACAGCGAGGGGTAGTTCGATCGTGGATATTTCGTTCGCGTGCCCCTTGCTGACACGCCGTGTTGAGAACTGGCGGGTCATTGTGGGGGAGGAGACGGGTTCGGATCACCGATACATTCGGTTTGAAGTCTCCGCTCCCACAGATGGCGTGCCGGTTGGACGAAATCCACCTGAGCCGCGTTGGGCGCTCAAGCGCTTAGATCGAGAGGTCCTCCTGGAAGCCGCCATCGTACAGGCCTGGACCCCTGCACCGGACAGGCCTATAGATGTGAATGCCGAGGCATTATGGTTCCGGGAGGCCATGACCCGCGTCTGCGATGCGGCGATGCCCAGGGTCCAGCCCAACACTGCGAGACGCCAGGTCTATTGGTGGTCGCCGGAGATCGCAAGGCTGAGACAAGCCTGCGTGACCGCGCGCCGTCAATGGTCTAGGTTCCGCAGAAGGCGTCGCCGCCCCGAGGATGCGGCAGCTCGAGAGGCGGAGCTTTTGGTGGAATACAGGGTCGCCAAGAGGACTCTTCAGGCAGCGATAAAACGGGCCAAGAGCGAGGCCCGCCGCGAGTTGCTGGAGACACTGGAGCGGGATCCATGGGGACGCCCTTACCGTATGGTTAGAGGCAAAATGCGGCCATGGGCCCCGCCGTTAACCCGATGTCTTCAGCCAGAGCTGCTTGAAAGGGTTGTCGGCTCCCTGTTTCCATCGCATGTGATGGAGCACATACCACCACTGATGGCTCCGCCTGCAGCGCCTGAGGCGCCTAACGTGGACGACGACGACGTGCCTGAGGTCACTTGGGCAGAACTAGCGCTGGCGGTGCGACGGCTTAAAGCCAAAAACACCGCCCCAGGACCTGATGGCATCCCAGGACGAGCATGGGTCCTGGCTCTGGATGATGAGGCGCCGGCTCTCGAACCCCGACTGAGAGAGTTTCTCAGCGCATGCCTCGAGCAGGGCCAGTTTCCGAAAATATGGAAGACGGGAAAACTGGTCCTCATCCGAAAGGAGGGGCGCCCAGCGGACTCACCATCCGCTTACCGGCCCATAGTGTTGCTTGACGAGGTATGCAAACTCTATGAAAGAGTGATTGCATGGCGCCTCGTCAAGCACTTCTTCAGAGTAGGGCCGGATTTGGCGGATAACCAGTACGGTTTCCGTCAGGGGCGCTCCACCGTGGATGCGATCATGCGCGTGAGGACTCTAGCGGAGGAAGCCGTTTCTCGGGGTGAAGTGGTGTTGGCGGTGTCGTTAGATATCGCCAACGCGTTCAACACTTTGCCCTGGAGTTGTATCAGAGAGGCGCTAGTATATCATAAAGTGCCTCTCTACCTCCGCCGCGTTGTCGGGGCGTATTTGTCGGAAAGAGCCGTTATCTACCCAAGTAGAACTGGACTCGGTCGACGTGAAATGTCGTGTGGTGTTCCGCAGGGGTCGGTCTTAGGGCCTCTCCTGTGGAACATTGGCTACGACTGGGTGCTTCGCGGTGCATACCTAGATGGTGTAGCCGTCACATGTTACGCGGACGACACGCTTGTGACGGCGTGCGGCAAGACACACCGTGAGGCAGCCCTGAGGGCCACGGCCGGTGTTGCCCAAGTCGTGCAGCGAATCCGGCGACTGGGTCTCGAGGTGGCTTTGCACAAAACCGAGGCCTTGTTTTTTCATGGGCCTCGGAGGAAGCCACCTGATAGACTCAGCCTCACAGTAGGAGGTACTCGCATCGGCATCGAGCCCTCTATGAAGTATCTGGGGTTAGTACTCGATGGCCGATGGGACTTCGGACATCACTTCCGAAGTCTGGTCCCCAAGTTAGTTGGTGCAGCGCGTGCATTGGCACGTTTGCTGCCGAACATGAGGGGACCCGATGACTCATGCAGGAGACTCTACGCTGGAGTTGTGCGGTCCATGGCCCTTTATGGGGCCCCAGTATGGGCGGAAGTCCCGAAGGCCAGGAATATTGCGTTACTGCGACGACCACAGCGTATGCTGGCCATTAGGATTATAAGGGGGTACCGCACGATCTCCTTTGAGGCGGCGAGTCTCCTGGCCGGAACTCCACCATGGGACCTGGAGGCGAGAGCCCTTGCAGCTCTCTATCAGTGGCGCAAGCACGCGCGGGAGTTGGGTCGGAGTCCTGAAACCCGAGACATCGAAAATCAGAAATCCCAACTCCGCCAGGCCCTCGTAGAGGAGTGGAAGGAACGACTTGGGCAGCCAAGCGCTGAACATGCCGTTGTTACGGCGATAAGACCCCTTATGGAGGATTGGCTTGAGAGGCATCATGGGACCCTCTCATACCGACTGACGCAGGTGATCACTGGAAAAGGATGTTTCGGTCATTACCTGTGTCTGATCCGTAAGGAGCCAACGCCTGAGTGCCATCACTGCGATGGCCGGACCGTGGACACAGCGCTCCACACGCTGGCAGAATGCCCGGCATGGGTGGAGCAGAGGCGTGACCTCATGGCGGCCATCGAAGTGGGGACTCTCTCGCTCGGTAACATGGTTGCGGCCATGATACGGAGCGAGGGTGCGTGGAACTCCGCCGTCTCTTTCTGCGAGCAGGTTATGCTTGCGAAGGAGATGGCGGAGCGGGACCGAGAGAGGTTTAGAACTCTCCCGGTCCGCCAGGCCCGGGAAAGGACCAGGTACCGCAGAAGGCTCAGGCGCCGGAGATCACTAGAAGATCTCCGTCCTCCATAAGTGCAGGCCTGGGGGTGACAAATGAGGCCATCTGTCACCCTAGCAGAAGCAGGTTTCCAAGAAACCATGAGTTTTCCACACAGGAGGGGGCCACTGCAGCCGTAGTTGGTCCGAGGTACGTCGGGGTTCCAGGGATTTCCTTACTAGGGTGCACCTGGTCCCCTGGCTATTGGTACCTGAGACGGCGTGCGGTTTTTGGTCGGTTCGAGTCCGACATAACCACCCTGCGGTGGTATCCGTGGGGATTTCCGCACAGTACAAAAAAAAAAAAAAAAAAGGGGAAGAGTCATGCTTCGGTACATTTGGGTGAATCGATTAAAATGATACCATGACCTCACAGAACATCGGTGTTAAATATTTTGCGTTTCTCCGATTGATGTGTGGTTACCAAGCTTAAACTCACTGTACTCCCTAATTCTGGGAGGGGACAATCAAAAGGGGGCAATACACTTATATCTCTTAAGCTGCACGTGGCTGTGGTTGCGGTCGTCACTTAACATCAGGTTATTCGTCGCGTCGTTTAACCATCAAAGTCGTGACTATTAAAGAAACAGCTCTACATTATACACCTACAGGCATATAGGAGACAATATCCAAGTCTCTTACAACGAAAAATCTATCTTTTTTACAAGACGTTGGTTTATTTGAGGTAAGTCATTGAGTTTAAGGTTCATGATTATTATGGAAAGATTATTTTTGAGTAATGTTAATGCCGCGTATTGGGAAACGCAGCGTTGGTAAGCTCCTCACAAGGTGGACCGACGACCTAGTGAAGGTCGTGGGAAGCCGCTGGATGTGGGCGGCACGGGATCGGCTGTTGTGGAGAACCTTGGGGAAGGTCTATGTCCAGCAGTGGATGTGTTTTGGCTGAGGCGAATGAATGAATGAAAATCCTCTAGTTAGGAGAGATCTGGATGATTTAATATCAGCTGTTCCCAGATCCCTCCATGTCAGGCGCAGAGTAGTACACCGTGTGGTTTTAGTCGGTCCGATTCTGACACACTACCTCGCCGTAAACCTCGGTGGGGTGACAGTCCGAGGGGCTTCCACAATCTAAAAATAAAGAAAAAAAAAGGTCTATGTCCAACAGTGGACGTTTTTTGGTTGAAATATGATGATAATGATGAATGTTAATAAATGACTACTCCTTAAGCTTCCAGAAGATGAAAGTAATGCTCATTGCTGTTCAAGAAATGTACGTAATTGAGCAAATAAAAAACTTGTAGTTCAGAAAGAGAAGGACCAATGATCTAGAGGTGTGAGAAGATCAGATTGCTCTACGACTCAAATAATTATATTTTATCGAATGGAGCTGTGTGTTTCAGTGTTCAGGTTATAATTTTTAGAAACATGTAACGCCATCTAGCGAAGTTATAGAGAACTTACAAACAATAATCGTGTGGAAATGTAATTTCATAACACATAAGTATGATGAATTCTTATTTAATCATTTAACATAAAAATAAAAACAATTTAAATAAAAAAAATATATAAAATTATATTACACGACCAAGTTTCTTTGTTTCTGTTTATTTAGTGTATATTTTGTGAAAAGATAAGCCTGTATTGTATTATAATAACATTTGTATAAACAGTGATACAATAACAGGACAACAATCCTGCTGATTATGACGAATTATCTTTCATCGAGTCTTTGGATACTATTAAACTTCTAAGATCTTCTTTACTTTCTCTTAACTTCTTTGGAGAAAGACATTTTTGGTTCCCAAATTGTATTTCTATGGGCACACAGGACTCGCGACAATTAGTCTTACCTAAGCTCATTTACAAGAAGATGTTCTTGGAAAATGATTCGGGGCATGGACGTCGCCAGAATTATTTCCAGAGGGATGCATCTACATCCGCACATACTATTTACTAATATAAAATAATGAATTACATTAGATACTTTATTACTAAATAAGTTAAAAATATGTTTTTTTCTTCGTATATTCTTTTCTATTAAGAGAGTGCAAATGCATCCCTTTCATACTCCTCAAGACGTCCGTGGTCCGAGGTTCAATAGTTATCAGCATAGTTAATACGAGTCTTTCTAGCCAATGTTTCAAAAGAACATGTCACAAAAACTTCGTATTTTATATAAGATAGTTTTAGTTCTGCAATAGTTTTAGAGAAAACTATTAAAAATAGAAGCGAATAATTAAAATCTATTGAAGCTCTAGGCGCGTTAGAGACAAATGATGCAAGTAATTTTTATGATGCGCTCGCACACTAGCACAAAGAACTCACACCACGAAATTAGCAAGTCTACATTTTAGTTTTAAAGTTACACTTTTTTTGGCGTGGAATAATAAAAGTTTCTTTCAATTTATTAATTACCTTTTTTCTGTTATCACTTTCGTTTTCTCTACAAACATAGGATAACACGTAGGATAAAAATTTTAAGAAAGAAATTTATCTTGTTATGTACGTCAAAGAACACTTCTTACGTGTGTACATAAGTAAACACACACGTTTTTTTTTCAAATTATTGACTGCCAAAGTTTGTTTGCATAGTTTTAAGTGAAGCTCATAAAAGTGTGGTGAAACATAAGTTCATATTCGCAAATGATAAAAATCAATGGATTCGTCATTGATGTTATCATAATGTTGCGAAAAGAAACAAAAAATTAAAAAACATAAACGGTTTACTGCTGAATAAAACAACAATAAACTTGGTTGGTTACTTTATAGAGCTGTTATAAACTTGAATAGCATTTAAACTTTGTTTACATTGAACATTAAAACTATGACAAAGTATATCGCAATTTCGTCGCGTGTTTGAGTTACGAGCGAGCGGCAACTTATTGGCCAAAAACCGATTGTAATACTTAAGGTAATAGCATCAAGGGTGGCTTTAGAACAAAATAATGATGGAATATGCCATCCTATTGATCTCGGCCACTGGATACTACTGTCGGCGACAGTCTCAAATCACAAGAGTTTTGGTGGGTTAATTTTATGACAAGTCGTCTGCCTATTAACAATCTTATCGAGAAATGCAACTGGTTTCATTTTTAAAACTGGAAACAAAGGAAAAATGATTCTGTGACTACAGAAAACATTAAAAACTTATATCCTCTGGTGTCAGTTTAGCTTTTGTAACTCAATTCAAATGTCATTCCAAAAGTATTTTTATTTTAAAAAAAAGGTACCCCATGTTTTTTTTATAAACTATTGAAAAAAAAACTTTCATAATGTTAGGTTAAGCACTTCAGACATAAAAGTAAATGAAAACTTAATTTGACAATAATTTATATAAATGCTATAGATTGGGCCACGAATTAGTCAACATTTAAAAAAATCAAAAACTATTTGATATATTATATTATAAAAATTGTTTATTTCTAAGAAAGTCAATTAGTTGGATTTTATTTGATAAAAATTATATTGCCTAAATGATAACCGTTTCGACGTTTGCAGTCTTCTAAGCGAGCACCGAAATTTTCGAATACTCATCGGCATAGAGACCGACATCTCTTCGCTGCCTTTTTTTTTAGTTGACGTAGTGTATTTGGTTTCATGATTCTTCAGATAACCGACAGATAGATCTGGACTACTGGGTAGCCATGGCATGTCACCTCGTCTAAAAATCAGCGGAAACATGTCTTGACCATCGGCAGGTACTCATTGGATGTATGACAAGTAGCTCCATCTTGTTGAAATCATGGTTGTAGCCAGCAAATTCCAGTAAGTCCCAAGAACTCCAGTAACCTGTTTGCGCGGTATGTTAGATTACAATGTTAACGAATTCTTGGTCCACACTATAGATAACATATCAGAGAAGGCTACACACGTAAATATGAATTGTTGCAATTAGATGAATAATCTTCTTATAGACTATGACTATTATCCCGCCCATTGATGCAGGGGTGACAGTTATCGTGGTAACTGTGTAAACCTTACAATGCCACGATGACTGTCATGTATTCACGTCCCCAAGCGGGGTGTGAAAAAGCATCTCACAAGGCCGCCATAGTGTGGGTCACCATACTACATTATTTGCATAATGTAGTATGGTGACATACTGCATTTGCAATTAGTATGGTGACCACAACTCTTGGATTCTACTCATGTTTTCCATCAGGCGGAGTACTCACTTTGGCAGGCTCTTAATATAGAAAAAAAAAGCTCTATGAAGTTACAAGGAAATAATTTTTGTGTTTGGACTCTAAAGTACATAGCTTGTACCATTTTTATATATTCAAATGGACGTACATATGTGTACGTTTGCAAGCTTTGTTTATTACGCTTTTAGCTGTTGCAATGTTTTATATGCTCGTGGGCAGATGCTCTGCCATAAAACTTATCTTTTCATAAACTTTGCCTCATTAGTCTAAAGACAGAGCTATAAAAGTTTCACATTCAAAATTTAACATAGACGTACAGAGAACTCTATATCGCATACACAGAATAAAGGACATATTTTAACAAAGTTTCACATGTGCAATTTGCACCTACTTATAAATGATATACAGGCAGGTGGAGCTACGGGCAAAAGCTTGCAATAAAATATTTGTGGATCATCTGACCTCAATAATTAGAATCCAAGTCTAACTATTCATTATGAGCTCATATAGCCTCATCTTTTTTTAAGCCGTTTGCTGAGTATTAAATTTTACTCTGAACCAAAATTGTCCGTAACATACTGATATCCGTTTGAATACTTCTTAAAGTTTTTCATTTTTAACAAAAGTAAATCACATATTATGCCATAGTAAACTATTTTATACCATTTATAAAATTACTTCAAGATTTTACGATAAAACATATTTATAAATCTAAGAGAACATAATCATCCATGTAACGCCATCTTTCCACCGTTGTCAGAACTACGTAGATAGCACGCTCACTTGAGTGACAAGTTGACGTGCGTTTGCGCATCTCACAAACTTATGAACGTTAGAATTGTTTCAACATAAAATTTTTAGATCTTATCTGCCATCTATAGTGTTGTAATTTTATGAGTTCCATTAGTTTGGTCATTATTTGGAGTTGATATCAACGTTTGTATTATAATTAAAATATTAAACTCCACACCTCGACCTCTCTTCTTATAAATTTTGTTTACCGATAATGTTTTAAGACCTAAATTATACCAATCTAATCAAATCATTTTTCATTCAATATCGATTGACCAGTTATTTATATACAGTGCATACCTTTTGTCATTATTATCTCATTATCTTATTATTTTCACAAAATTTATTTGAAGACAATGCCATGTGTTTTCCTTCATGCATTTCAACTACTCAATATACTCTTTAACACGGTAATTTACAATATTACCTTGCAAAATAGATAAAATAACACACACTTATATAAAATAATACTAAGGTGCAAAAAACCAAACTAATTGTATAAATAGTCGGTGTTTGGGGATTCGGTTCACCGACAACGGATTACATTGTTTATTTCTTGGGTAACATTTTTTTTTAATCTTATAGTTTGTATTTCGAATCTATATATATAAATGATTCCCTTTGTCCCTCGGTCATGGTATCACACTGAAACAGCTGCATCAATTCCGCTTATAAAATAAACAAATTTGTAATAAGAAAATAAATTAATGCAATCTTAGAAATCGAAGCAAAATAGAATAAAAGATCTTGAAACATCGATATTATCGCATTCTACGATTCGAGGTCTTCTTAGGCATTGATAATGTACTCCTAGCCGAACGGAGGCCAGCCAAACATAAGTGCACTCTCTGTTCCCGCACTCTGAGATTCGGTGCAGGAACGATCGTTTTACGTGTTCTCCGAGGCACGGGTGTTAAAACCCGTATTTCTAAACTCCGGGCTGTTATTAATAATTTCTATAATCAGAAAAGCTTAATAAAACTTTTTTGACCCGACTCGGGAATCAAACCCGAGACCTCTTGACTGACAGTCGCATACACTAGCCAGTTAACCAATGACACACTAATATATTTAGTATTAGTACCTCGTTAGTAATAATACACTCTGATGTACATACTTAGGCATTAATTAGTGTTTGGCTGGTTGGTGTGTAGACATTAAAATGTTTGGTACAAAGTATAATAGAATAACTATAAAATAATATAATATTACTATTATATTTTGATATTTGATCACGTCTTAGGGTTATTTCCTAAATTTGATACAAACATAAATTTTTTTTTTTCAGTTACTTAATAGTTCTTATTATTATTTAAACTATTTCGTACATTTTGAAGTTTTTATGCTATTTCTTGACCACTACAAGTTGAACTGTCTTTGTATATACTTTTATATCATATTAAATATTTACCTCTATAGCTTTATGTAGAAAGTTAAAAGAAACTCAACTTTCCGCACTTATTTTAAATAAAAGTGTTAAAATACTTCATTCTTCGATGTACTGTAGGTATTTATTTAGAAAGAAGTACTTATGAAGAATTGCTTCACGTAATAATAGATAGGTACTATGTGTGACCAGCTAAGTTTATGCATTTAAAGTAAGAATTCTTATTCTAATTATTAAACTCTATTTCTTATCTAAACCGTGGGACAACCCTAGAATTTAATCTTATTAGAATTAAATAACCGATATTGGAATAGAAGATATGTGAACCAGCTTCTACAAATGTTCTTAAGATGAGATTACTTATATTCGATTCGAATAATATGTATAATAAGGTACTTTCTACGGATCAGATTGTATCTTCAGTTCGGTAGTGGATTTTTAAATAGATTTTATAGTCATTTTCGAAATAACTAATCAAATTTTGTTACATTTTAATTTTCTGAAGCCGATCTTAATGTTGGGAATTTGGAATATGTAGATTCTTGTTAGATTCTAATTAATGGAATCGAGTATCGATGTATCGAATAGTTGTAAGTATTTGATGACCATTTTGTTCGAAGAATCCGTTGGGTTAAAGTGAATATTTATTTTTTATTGTACCCAATTTTTGATATGAAGTAATATTGGTTAAGTGTGAGCATTGTTTTTTTTTATTTTCATCTTTTGTTTTTTATAGCATAATATTGTTTTAGCAATTTTTGGACAGCTAAAAATTATATTTAAATTGTATATCAATAAGTGACTAATCAATGTTAATATTGTTTATATCGACAAGAAGGTTTTATATTGGATCTGCACGTTATAATATAAATTGATGTATGTATGTGTTCAGTTAATTTTTATTTTAAGGCTCTGCCAAAGGACTCTACTCTGCCCTATGGAAAGCATGATTAGAATCCAAGAGTTATGATCACCATACTCATTGCGCATGCGGACAATACAACATGGTGACCTCGCACAATGTCTGTGTATAGTAGTTTTAATGTCCATGATTTTGTTAAGCCAACGTATTCTATATATTATTTGAAATATGATTTTAGAGCAAAACACAGAGATAAATAATTTGTAGTTTATTGGCATTCATTTTTTTATAAAACCTACCAAAGTGAGTATTCTGCCTGATGGAAAGCATGAATGGAATCCAAGAGCGGTGGTCGCCGTACTCACTGTGAATGAAGACAGTGCAATATGGCGACCCACGCTATGGCGGCCTAGTGAGATGCTTTTTCATCATTATCATCAACAGTTTTTGCTAGTCCACTGCTGGACATAGACTTCTTCTTGGAGGTTTATAGCCTACTATATGTATACTATACGCTGGCCAGACTGGTTGGCATAGGGTTTATTCATGTTCGCGGTGGGCTATAGCCAAACTGAATAGGGACCTACTGGAGGAGGCAGCCATTATTCACTCTTGGCTGTCTCCGCAGGCTCCAATCGAGGAGGTCGACATGGGGGCTGGTCGTTTCCGCGATGCGATTACGCAAATCTGCGATGCGGCCATGCCCCGCATACGAGGTTGTCGGCCTCCACGGAAGGAAGTTTACTGGTGGTCCCAGGAGTTGGCGGACCTCCGCGCGGCCTGTACTCGTGCCCGGAGGTCCTACACCCGTGGTCGGCGGCGACACCGCGAAGAGAGCGGGGAAGACCAGCTTCATGAGGAGTACCGAGAGGCGCGGAAAACTCTGAAGCTGGCCATCAGCCGCGCCAAGGAAATTAAGCGTAAGGAGATGCTGGAGGGTCTCGATCGTGACCCCTGGGGTCGCCCTTATCGTGCGGCGCGACAAAAGCTCCGCACGTCGGGCCCCCCCCTTACAGAGACACTCCAGCCCAGCTTCCTGCGGGATGTGGTCGAGGGCCTTTTCCCGCGGCGGGTGGATCACACACCCCCGTCGATGGTCTTCATGGCCAGAGACGACGGGGGGAACGAGGACAATGTTCCGCCCGTTGGGGAATCGGAGGTGGGGGCGGTTGTTCTACGGATTCGCTCTAAGAACACTGCCCCTGGGCCAGATGGGATACCTGCCCAAGTATTGGCACGATCCCTCGACCACATGTCGGACCGCCTCAGGGAGGTCTTGGACGCTAGCTTGTCGTCCGGACGCTTCCCTGAGTGCTGGAAAAGCGGGAAGCTGGTCCTATTAAGGAAGCCGGGACGGCTTACCGATTCGGTGGCGGCCTATAGGCCCATTGTGTTGCTGGACGAGGCGGGTAAACTGTTTGAGAGGATACTCTCTGCCCGCATCGTCCGGCACCTCTGCGAGGTGGGCCCCGATCTGTCGGACGCTCAATTTGGTTTTCGGGCGGGGCGTTCGACGGTCGACGCTGTGCTGCGCCTGAGGGCCGTTACCGAAGAGGCGGTGAGCTGTGGCGGCGTGCTGTTGGCGGTGTCGTTGGACATCGCCAACGCATTTAATAGTCTGCCATTTAGCTGCATCAGGGAAGCACTCCACTACCACGGGGTGCCCGAGTACCTGAGGCGGCTTGTGGCAGACTATCTTGAGGAGCGTACCGTCGTGTACGAGGACCGAGATGGTATTCTGAGGCGGCGGACCATGTCGTGCGGTGTTCCACAGGGGTCCGTCCTCGGACCACTCCTGTGGAATATGGGATACGACTGGGCCCTTCGAGGTCGTCTTCCCCCCGGGCTGGGCGTAATTTGTTACGCCGATGACACATTGGTCACGGCCCGGGGGGCGAACTTTCAAGAGGCGGCGCGTCTGGCCACCGTGGGAGTCTCTTTCGTGGTCGGGCGCATTGAGGCGCTGGGTTTACGGGTGGCCCTAGATAAGACGGAAGCCCTTTTGTTTCATGGGCCCCGTCGTGGTTCACCCCCCGGTGCCTCTATCGTTGTCAATTCGGTCCTCGTACCGATTAAGGCCCAGATGAAGTATCTGGGCCTAATCCTCGACGGCAGGTGGCTCTTCGACGAGCACTTCCGACAGCTTACTCCAAAGCTGGTCGGCGCTGCTTCTGCTCTTGGGCGACTTCTGCCCAATTTGGGTGGAGCCAGCGTCGCGAAGAGACGGTTATACACGGGGGTTGTTCGGTCAATGGCGCTGTATGGTGCACCGGTGTGGGCGGCGGCTCTGACCGCCCAGAATAGGGCTCGCCTCTGGCGCCCTCAGAGGATATTGGCGGTTAGAGCCATACGCGGTTACCGCACCGTATCGACGGAGGCGGCGTGCGCCCTGGCCGGAACTCCCCCGTGGGATTTGGAGGCGGAAGTGCTCGCCGAAGTTTATCGGCGGACGGCTGACTTCCAGGCGGGTAGCGGCATACGGCCCCCGCCCGAGGAGATACGCGAGTGGCGTGAGGCCGCTCGTCGAGCCACGATGGCTCGTTGGTCATTCCGGTTGGAGAATCCACGTGCTGGCTTTGCCCTCGTGGAGGCTCTCCAGCCGGTCATCACCGAGTGGGCAGGACGGCAGCACGGGACCCTTTCCTTCCGACTGACGCAGGTCCTTTCCGGGCATCGTTGCTTCGGGAAGTATCTGCACTCGGTCGCCAGGAGGGAATTGAGTCCCGCCTGTTACCACTGCGACTGCAGTGAGGACTCGGCTCAGCACACGCTAGCGGTTTGTTCCGCCTGGGCGGCGCAGCGTGGGGTCCTCACTGCAGTTATTGGAGGAGATCTCTCGCTACCGGCCGTCATACGCTCCATGGCCGGTAGCGACAGTTGTTTTACCGCGGTCGCAACCTTCTGCGAAGACGTAATTTCGCGGAAGGAGGCGGCGGAGAAGGCCCGGGAGGACGATATCCACTTGGACCCAATTCGCCGCCGGCGAGCCGGGCGGCGGAGGCGCACATACCAGCGCCTCATGCCGCCTTGAGTGTGGCCGCGGGTGGACGGGACGGGTTTTCCCCTCCACCCGCTATAATGGCCAGCCGCGAGGAGGCGACGTCCGCGTGTGCCGTACGTCGCCTATGTAGAGAGTTTATCCGCAGATGGTGCCCGCTTTGGCGGGCAGGCGCTAGGAGGGATCTGGATGTCGTAATAGCAGCGGTTCCCGGATCCCTCCTGTCTCAGGCGCAGAGTGGCACACCGTGTGGTTTTAGTCGGTCCGATTCCGACACACCACCCCGCCGTAAACCCCGGTGGGGTGACGGCCCGAGGGGGTTTCCACACGTTAAAAAAAAAAAAAAAAAAAAAGGGTTTATTCATGTTTTCCTTCTATTTGTGGTGCCATGCATTTTTACTCCCTCTGGCGGCTTTTACGACACCCACGGAACGAATAGGGGTGCTGACGCTGTCCGTTACCACTTAGAACTAATAAAAATGTGACTACGTAGATTTCTTGACTCCGGAAAGTATTAACTTCTGAAGTCAGACCCACATCAGACAAATTTAATGTTATACACACGATCGAGTCTTTAGAAGCCTTTTATACAATTATTACAAAGATTTAAACCACTTTTTACTAAAAAACCCGCTATTTGAAAACCTTTTAAAACTTCCTGTTGGGCCGCATCCCAAACTGGGTGCGACAAAAAAAGCCTTCGGCTGCAATTTGTTGCCCGACCGAACCAACGATAAAGCCTTAAATGCACTTCGCGACAGATTGCGTTCCATGTTTGAAATCTGATTATAAATAGCGTCCTTTGTATACAACCTTTTCTCTTTTACTCTCGGTTCGATAGACAGGTATTTTAAATACTGCAATTCGAATATAATTAACGACATATGGGGAAGGTGACCTGCTATAAAAGTTTTCTAAGCACCTAATATAAGGAGTGTATTGTGTGTAAATTATTACTTGAAAAGGAATCGTTTTAAATTGTTAAATTAAATCGATTGGATGAATTAGATTGATTGATAATCGAAATTAAGCCTATATTTTTTCTTCAGTTAATGATATTTGTGTACCCTGATAATTTTCACACAGAATGTTATTTTTTAATAATTAGACTTACACATCTCACACACAGTGTTTGACGCCAATTTAGGTAGAGCCTGTGCTATGGTAACCAGACTGGTGACAAACAACTTATATATTTCTAAACACATTTATCAATCAATCAACCTATCGCCCTCCACTGCTGAACGAAGGTCTCCCCCAAGTAACGCCAACGATCCCGGTCTTGGGCAATTCGCATCCATCCGCTGCCAGCAACCTTCTTCAAATGGTCGGTCCATCGCGCCGCAGGGCGCCCTACACTACGTTTGCCCAATCGTGGTATCCACTCTAGTACACTTGGACTTATACATTATAGATACATTTCACCCAGATACGGAACGAATAATCGTGCTCATCACACAGAAATATTTGTCCCTAGTGGCAATCAAACTTACGACCACCGGTTCAGCACTCAGGGCCACTAACCACTAGACAAATCAAGTAAGTGTGTAGTAAGTTAGAAATTCAACTATCGTGACTTATTATTGTATTTAGAAATACCTTTATTTGTTATAACTTTCTTGCATTTGCATGGGATTGGAGTGCTAGTTGGTCTTAGTGTTGGCTTCCATACTTGAGCTAGCAGGTTTACTCCAACAAAAATTTAAGTTATTCTGTTATATTTTTCGTCTGAATCGTCTATATCGTATTTCACGGTGTAAATCTTCGTTTTATAGGAATGTAACTCTCGCGTCTATTTGGCTGATTTACAATAGTTGTTTTGTACACAATAGATATGTGTAAAATACATAATTGTGAGGTACATACGATATTTGGCAGATATTTGTCAATTCTAGCTAACTTATTTTGATACTCTTTTGTTTTCATATAACTCTGTGTAGACCAGTCAAATAAAAAAATCAGACACAGACAAATAAACAATTTATTGGTGTCGTTCCATTTTTTGTTTATATTCCATTATGTTTGAGTTTACTCCTGAAATTCAGATGTCTTTGACTAGGTGTCAACGTTTATCTTTTCACGCATTCTATGGGGATGTCAAAGAAATTGTATGCAACTTGACATCAAAACCAAAAAAGTGTTAGCAACCACTTTAATAGTTGACTTAATTGAATAGCTGGACTATCGCGCATAGATTGGACATCTGACACACAACGTCATCTAGTCCCAAACACAGTGGCACGATTACTTTTGGGGACGTGAAAGGTGTCAACTGGGGCGTGAAAGAACATCTCACTAGGCCGACATAGTGTGGAACACCATACGGCATTATTCAATGAATATGGAGACCACAACTCTTGGATTCAATTAACACTTTCCATCAGGCAGAGCAAAAGGAATATTATATTATTAGTCATATTAAGGTTCATAGGGTTCCCACCACGAACTCGGGTACCAAGTCAAGCTGACCTACAAGTGGTAAATGTGCTGATCGACGGTTGTGGCTTTGGCAAATAGAACATCCCAATTAATGGCAATAGGTTCGCTTCATATTACGTGAGACAAAAACATCCCATCGGGGAAACAGGTGTGATTTTATGATTTGCCTAATCTGTCTCAAATATTTTTTTCAAATAACAAAGATAATTTGCCCATTTTGAATATAATCTAACAAAACTCGATCTGATATTCGCTTTCGCAACGCTATAAGGCTCTATATTTATGTCATCATAAATACGATATTAATTGAATAAACGTTCTAAATTTCAAATGTTCTAAACTCTTGTAGAACATTCAAAACGTTGTAAATTCAATACAGATTTATCACACAACAAATTGAAAACAACTCAATACTCATGCATAGCAATTGTTCCACACCTCTAAACATCAGGTTTCAACATTACTTAACGCAATGCGAAATAGTCATTGAGCGTAAAACCTAGAGCTCACCTCTGACACTGACGCAACAGGGCACTAAAATCCAACGTGAATAGCATTAGGGCCATTTTAAAACACGTTTTCGATGTTACTTACTGACCTTTCGGTAATGTGTGGCTTGTTGAAATTAAGTGAAATTCTGCATACTTGCTATTTTATGTAGATAGTGTTTTGATTTTGTTTTATAGTTAATTACGAAAGTTAGATATAATTTTCTATGTTATCTATAGAGATTGTTTAGGTCCTATAATGGTTAACATCCAAAGAAGAATAAGCCCTTTTGAGGCGCTATAACATTTTATGAATGTTTTGCTGGAGAGTTGACTGGATTTCTTCTCCTATATAGGTGCTTTTGACAAACACAATAATATAGGCAGCCAAAATATCACATTTCTGAAGCTTTGTTGTTATAGACTACGGACGCATGACTTTACAAACTCACAAGAACCGGACTCAAAGAACACCCAGACTCAAAACAACAATTAGTTGGGTTGTCTCGTGTGGAGTTTGAACCCACAACACTCAGCGGCGTGGTGACCGCTTAAACCACTAGGCCAACTGAGCAGTCAAACGTTCCATCGCGAGAACACCACAGTTCATGTCTTGACAATAGTAAGTATGTTTGTGTTAACATGATTAGTACGGATAGAATCTCGATGGATATGGTATCTTGCACAAGATTGTGCAAAAGTGTCACAAACTTCATCACCATCGTAATTAGATACTATAATAAAACTAAATATATGTAAAGTCAACATTAACATATTTACACACCTATGACGTAATTACTTTATAATTCTAATCATCACCATCAGTCCACTGCTGGACATAGGCCTCTCCTTAGAAAGGAGATTTTGGCCTGCTATACCACTCTAGCTAGATGGGTTGGAATCAACTGGATGACGTAATAACAGCTGTTCCCGGATCCCTCCTATGTCAGGCGCAGAGTGGCACACCGTGTGGTTTTAGTCGGTCCGATTCCGACACAGCACCTCACCGTAGACCCCGCTGGGGTGACGACCCGAGGGGGTATCCACACGTTAACAAAAGGGTTTGCATCAAGTTTTCCTTCTCCTTCCAATGATGTTAACCTGCATAATTTGTTCCCTTAGTCGCCTCCTACGACACCCACGGGATGAATAGGAGTGATGACACGCTGTATTCCCATTCCGTTACCACACGCACTCTTCTACTCACACTAACTTTCTGAAAATTTTATATTTCCATGTATATTTTTATTATATTATGCAAATTAGATGCACACATGTAAGCAATAATAATGCGTCTATACTCTCAGTGTCGATGTCTAAGTTATTCCTTTCCGGCTACATCGCCATGTGTCTCCGTATATCACCTACAATTGACTCCTGGACTGGTAGAAACATCACACCATCTCTACCGTTTTATTTATGTGCAATACGCAGATAGTACTCAGAGATATTGTGGGTAAAATTAATTAGGTACCCATTAATAATTAATAATTATTATCTGTTAATTAATTGCTGTCTATTAAAGTATATATTGGTTACTATAAAATTTATTAATATTAATTAATAATCAGTATATCTAACGATCAAACAGCAATGGCCTGGTTTATTACAAGTCTCTTTGAGTAGGTAGGTGTAGATTGTTTACTGAATCAATAAAAATCATAATTTGATTTCGCACATACGAATATATCAAATATTGACATTAAAAAAATACAGAGAATTGTTGAATCATAATGAAAAAATAATAAAATAGAGTCAAAAGTCGCCTATATTGAAATTTCATTCAATTGAAACAATAAATTGCTTAAAAAAATCTTATTGTATACAAGTTTAACTTTTCATTGTTATTATCAACAAATTCTGTTAATCCATATCAGGTAACAGATCTCTATTTACAAAGAAGATTTTGGTCTACTAGTCTACTATAACAGTTTGAGATAGGGTTTGTTCTGAAGTTGATCTGGATGTCGTAATAACAGTTGATCCCGGATCCCTGCTATGTCAGGCGTAGAGTGGCACACCGTGTGGTTTTAGTCGGTCCGATTCCGACACACCACCCCGTCGTAAACCCCGGTGGGGTGACGGCCCGAGGGGGCTTCCACACGAAAAAGAAACGGGTTTGTTCTGAACTTTCATTCTCTTTGTAGTGCTATTAACCTGCTGAGTTTACTCGGTAGACTATTATGACACCCATAGAATGAACATGCAGGGTTGTTAACATTTTATATTCTTGAACCAGCACCAGAAGCAGGATAAGAATGAGGGTGATGACGTACTCCCAGCTGATTAGACCAGCGAACTACGCAGGCGATATTATACATGAGTGTGCGTACAGGTGCAATCTCTGTTCCCTGACCCTCACAATCCGATGGGACAGCTATCCGACATGACCGGGTAGAGATCTGACACAGGACCGACGGCTTTAGGTGGTATCTGAGGCGGATGATAATAAACTATAGGTGTACCTGTCTTTAACTAATTACCTTCCTTTATGAGTGAATTACAACCAATAGCTTCGTGGGACTTTTAGTAGGTAAGTACAATTTACAGTCAGCTTTCAGATCTTTAATGACTTTTTGTCACTTAGAATTAGTCAGTACTTCGTACTACATAATAATTACTTTTATGGCGTAGTGGTTTGAGCGATCACCGTGCCGCTTTCTGTTACAATAAGTATTGTAGGTTCAAACTCCACATGCGACAAATCAGTGTGATCCACAAATTATTGTCTAAGTCTGGGCGTTCTTTGTGTCCGTTTCTTGTATATTTATAAAGTCCCCCGCGACTCCGTATATATTAAGAACGCAGGCGCTATCTTTCAAAAAAAAACAAGAATAATGAATAGAAATATAAAAACTATAGCAGAGATCGTGGTTCCTGTAACTCGTGGGATAGTCTATAGTGGGGAGTCTCTTTCCCCCAGGATTAAGGTATTTGGACTCTTTTAACTTCATTAAACGCATTTGTGCCGAATAAAAAATTAATGAAAACGTTACTATAATGTTAATCTTATCATATCTCAATAATGTAATTATTATTTTAAGACTAAGGTATAACCGTGATATTAATATTCTTTTTTTTTCAAGTAATAAAGCTCTGTAGGTGTTAATGGTGTAATGTAATGTGAGATCTTTAAAGTAAACTTTTTTTAAGATACGTGAAGAGGTGAAGAGTTGTGGGGTCACTGCCAGATGTATAAAACTGTGATCATGCTATTTCAATAGATTGAATGACGGTAAGAAATATGAGGAGGTGCCAAATTGTCAACTTTAGTGCCTTCTACAGACAGGCAGACATTTGAGTTGCATACTTTAAGAATCACCTTAAATAAATAAGTAGGTCACCAGAGATCAATATAATATATAAATATATTAACTGTGCATTGTGCAAGGGCAGTGAGCCATATTAATTAAGTACCAAATGCCATATGACACAAGACTCCACCAATTACGCGATGATCCACAAATCCCCACTTTTTGGGGGGCAGTCATTGCCCCCCTATAACGGTACAGGCGGGGCCTGCGCGGGACACGCCAATCGCCGTAAATGCTACTCGCGCGCGCGCCGATGATCTAAGCGAATGATCTAGCGTGCTTGTCATTTCGCGAGCACCGGATTGGTCCGTGATAAAATATTTCATTACGCGACCACGATTCGGTGCGATCTAGTTTCGGACACGCGTTATCTTGCTCTTAATTGATCATAAATATTAAAATAATAGTTGACATTTTTACTATATAAATAAACTTTGACCCTTTAATTTACAGTCAAAGAATAAAAAGCAAGACTGTAAAATAAATCAATATAAAAATACAAGTCATATTTATAAAGGGCGCGGCCACCTGCGCCCGCGTTCCAAACAAATAAATAACCGAACGACATGAGGACAAAATAGCTGCTCACACTGCCATACGGTACGTGTTTTATGGTCCTATAACATAGAGAAAGTAACGGTACCGGGAGCGCGGCCTTCCCACCCGATGTCCGACCGCTAACTGACTGATGGGCGAAGCTTAACCTCTGATAATAAGAGAGTGAGACAGCGATACTAGGGCACCGCGAGCGAAACGAGGACAGGAGATGTATCTTCTTCGGTGATCGTGAAGTGCAAGATGAGTACACAGTCACACAGTCACATACGGACCACATCCGAGTGAGGCCCGGCTTCGGTTTTTTAAAAATCGAATCGCGCGATCCGTGTTGCGCGTACGCATGGACGCGCGTACGAAATTCGAACTTGCGAATTTTGAAAACTTCCTTTTTTAAGTATGACGGCTTGAAACAGTAACAAGTGATTTTTTTGGTGTATATATTTTATGTGTAGTTTTAAAGTGTAAATATGAAAAACGAAAAGTAGAAGTTAAGTGGAGAACTGTACATATTTTTGCAAAACATAAGGAACTTATTTCTGAGCTGTTAACTGTCATCAGGTGTCAAGGTATGTACTTTAATGACTTTTACTATAACAGTTAGACAACAAAACATCTACTTATATTTATGACCTAATAATATATTTTTTAAAGTTTCACTTTTATAGCAAATAGATATTAGGCTTAACAGTAAATGACGGTTGCAGGTTGACAAATTTTATGACTACATATTAAAACTTTTATTCATGATTTTTTTTTATGATTGTCCCTATGTGAATATTATTCAAATAGTTTATTTTACGATGATGAGCTTCTATAGAACATTCAAATATTATGTTTATTGCCACACCATGGAGCATAAAAAAATGAATAGTTTTTTTATTAATATAACTGACGGTTACAAATCGATTGAATGTAAATTGCTACCACACAAATAAATATTTTGTAGAAGTGTGTGATAAACATATTACGCCGTACCAATTACATTTTTAATTCCAACCTTTTCCATTCCAATTTATTTAAAATAATTTACCACACGTTATTATAGTAAAATGAATAGGGTTTCAAGGAATTGCCTTTTCATAAATAATTAAAACTAAAATATATAATTGTAAACTTGCCGTAAAAATGTATTTAGGACAATCATACAGTTTTGAGGTTATAAGGTATGTAATCTTATTTAGCAAAACAATAGAACATGTCTTTACAAATAATGTAGGTAGGTACCTACTTTAAAGCATTCTGACTAAGTTGCTTACCTCTCCATTAGAAATAGATTAGTCAGAATTCAGCATAACCATAAGCTTAAAATGGAACATAATTTTGTCAATTGCAGACGTGACAACACTTAGCATTTCGAAAAATCCTTTGCATCATTTAGATATGTTATGAGTATTTTCATGTTAGTAATATTAAATCTTGAATTTGTTAACTTATCTATTGAATTTGTAAATCATCTTGTAAAGTCTTGTAAAGTAACATTTAAATATGTTTGAATTGAATTAGTTTTGATTAATAATTGGATCAACACATTTTAGTATTTAATAAAAGAAATCCCTAGAAAACTTAACTTAATCTTAGTTTAGAAATGTTCTCAATCTGATTAATTGATTTAAGTCGCTATTTCAATATAGATAATTAGTTCTGTAGAGAATACGATTTAAGTTGTAACAAGTACAGGAAAGAGTTACTTAATAATCAAATCTTAAGGACAGGAAGTTTTATACTTGATTGAGCATTATAATTACTAATTATAGTTTTATAATCTAGTATTAAGCATGTCTTAAAATTAGCATTAATGTTAGCAACAAAATAAAATATGAATATTCAGGGATAATCTAAATTATAGGTGAATGTAATTTGAAATTATTAAGAAAATGAGGAAGGAGATAGCCCTAAGGCAAAGTCTGATGGGAAGTAAAATATGTATAAACAGTAAAATGATCGAAATTGAAAAAAAAATTTCGAATATTGATTAACAATAATTCAGTTTTTTTTTGTAAAACTGGTATAGATACAAAACAGGTAAAGAAATTTAGTATGTTTGTATGACTTTACAGCCACATATAAGATATTTTATTGTAGGTTCAGTTTACAGTTGTTCACTTGCGCTTAACAGCTCTTCGAAGGTATAGTTATAGACTACTAAGAGACTAGAACGACACAATCTACTCTGCGGCTTCTGTCACGATTGTTACTTAGCTTTTTAGGACTAGGCCTGAGGGTTAATAAAGGTAATAATTTAGTGCATCTAGATTAAATTCAAAATTTACTTAAAAAGGTTTTTTTTCTTTTTTTTTTATAAAAGACAACACCCACATGAGGAATAAAGCCTGTGTCGCTACAGACTTTACAAACATACAAGAAACGGACACAAAGAACACCTGGGTGTTGTTTGAGTCCGTTTGTTTGTGACTTAGAACAACTCGTGGATCACACAAAGTGTTATCCCATGTGGGGTTTGAACCCACAACACACACTCTAGTAGAGAGTGGCCACTAAGCCATCTGTGCAGTCAGAAAATTGTACATGTAGTAGGAATTATATACCTTTGAATACTTTACTTTTGTACGAAATATATGCAGTTGATAAATTTATAAGATATGCATTGAAGAATACAGTTTTGAGCTATCACTAATGTGTTGAATTAAACAGTAATAATGGCAAAATACCAAATATCTTAATTGTACTTACAGAGACGCAATATATTATGGAAATATTAGTTAATCACAGCGTGCTTAGTAACTACTGTGTAGAGTTATTTGCATACATTGTATTTAGTATACGAAACTTACTACAAAATTTCATATCTCTGCAATCGTTAATATAAGCTGTGTATCAAAATTAAAATCCTTATACTGTTTGAATAGAAAATACAAGTATAAATAGGCTAACAAAAAACAGTTCAGAATCGTTTCTTCCTCTGTTTGCTGACGGATTTTCCTTATTTTTAACACGTTTTTGTCCGGTTCACTCACTTGAACTAAACTAAGCAAATGTTTAAAGTTAATTAAAGCCTTCTTGTTGTCTTATCGTAATAAGAGTTTCCATGAGTGTATTGAAAAGGAGAGATTCGTATATGAGATCTGTGGAGTTATTATTATCGTGAGTTCTGAAACGATCTTATAATTTGCGTGAAACCTTTTACCGCAGTGCTTATTAACTAATTTACACTAATATCATTTGTTTAGCTGTAATAGATTAGATATTAGCTGTTGGAGTTGAAAACAGTGGGACTATTTTTAACTTTGTTTATTCATATTAAAGTATATGTAACTATTATTTGGTAATTATACTTTGTATGCTTTTGCCTTACTAAAAATTTAAGTGAATTAATAATTGAAATTTTATCCAACAACGACTGTTAATAAGTATAAAATATAACAACGCAAAGATGGAACCCCGTGCGTTGACTAGTAACACAAATGTTACGGAGCTTACGCCTGTATAGTTGACGCCAAATACCTTCCATAGTGGGATCATTAATCTTGTTCAGTGTGCTCCGCTGTACCGCTGACCACACACTCGATCGAGATAACACACGGGATCAAAGTTCACACCTATATGTATTTCATTGTTTTTGGAAGTATGAGAAAGAAATAACATGACAAGGGTTAATGTGTACGTAGTGTGTACGCTCAGTATCAAAAGAGAACTCAGATCTATCTCTGCATTAATTTTTAACGCTATTTTGCTGAGAAGGCGACATAATTTTGTGATTGGCGTTTCTGACGTCACTTAAAAAAGTTTCTATTGTAAGATTAAATAAGGTTTTTAATTGAAAATAGAATGTCATTTTTATTATGAACAGTAGAAGCATTTATACATTTCACATACCTATTTGTATTATTTATAATATACTAGCTTTTGCCCGCGGCTTCGTTCGCTTGGAAATTGGTCTGCCACATTAAGTTTCGTAACAGACCATTTTAAATAAATGTTTTTAGTTTTTTTAATAAAAAGTATCCTATGTTACTTCTGATACCTCCAAAAACATGTGTACAAAATTTCATGATGATCGGTTGAGTAGTTTTCGCGTGAAACCACAACAAATAAACTTACATTTGCATTTATAATATTAGTACGATTGGTGAGCGTTCAAGTCTAAACTCTATTTACTCTTAATAAAAGTTAAATTTCGTTGAAGTAAGTTATCTGTTTTACCATTAATTAATCTGCAATACAAGCAGAAAGCAGAAGAATATTGCTACTGTTCATATATTTATTCTGAATTACTAATCAAAATTTGTAAGTCAAATTTTTTAACCATATTTAGTACTGGGTACTAGAGAACTAGAGTAATTGACATCGCATAGAGAATCAGTATGCTGAAGTGGAAGTAGGTCGGCCATGTCTCCAGACGAACCGATGGTCGCTGGAGCCGAAGTGTACTAGAGTGGATACCACGATTGGGCCAACGTAGTGTAGGGTGCCCTTCGGCGCGATGGACCGACGACTTGAAGAAGGTGGCTGGCAACGGATGGATGCGAATTGTCCAAGACCGGAATGGTTGGCGTTCCTTCGGGGAGATTTTCGTTCAGCAGTGGACGGCGATAGGTTGATTGAGAGTACTGGGTATTAATTTTATATTTTGTGATTTTGGTCCTGGTTAGTATGTGTAAGTCAGAAGAATCTAGTGAGACAATATTAAAAGAGTTTTTACAATGGAGTTACTGATGACCACACTACCAGTTGTGTCAACCGTTTTCGATAGTTGGAGCCCTCCGACAATAGACTTTCTACACGACTTTTATATCGTATTTGGGTTGACACGTTCAGTCGTATCGTAAAAGAATTAAAACCGACCTCAAAATAATTTGAAAAAGGTTCGAAGAAAGGTATTTTACTTAACAGACGCGTAATACGTTTTCAACGAATGCGGTCGACAGGGGTCGGACTCTAAACCAAAAAGCCTTACGAATCGATAACTTCCCATTTCAATTCCAACTGTATTTGTATCTTCGATGGTATTTTGAATATATTTTAGATTCGGATTAAATTGGTCACTGGTGGTGACCGTAAAGTATTTTTTTATAAAATTAAACGAAAACTCGCGCTAAAATCGATAAAGTATGTTTATCGGCAAAGAAATGTCAGATTAAAAATAAATTATGAAATATTTACGCAAATCAACCCTTTTTAATTCAGCATTTTTAAAATACGCGTTTTAAAGTTTTCTTAAATATAATTAAAATCAGATAACATCAGTTTTTTATAACTTGTATTATTACGAGAATTTTTAGCAAAGAATAAAATATATATCACCGACTAATCAGAGATAATCACCATAATATCACCACTATGAAAAGGTCAAGAGCGCACATCACCATATTGTGCAATTTGTATGATTGTCAGTAATCATCTGCGTGATGTACATGACAAGAGTTAAAGATCACCGAATTTTATGGATCATTCTCTATTTTTAGGGTTCGGTAAGAATAATCTTAAGACGTGAGATTAGTCTTACGTGTCGGGAAAGTGATGCAACACATCGCTCTGTCTACGATATAAGGCCTCTCCTGCGAGGACTGAAACTAACCCGACTTCATCATCAGACTAATCAAACTAAATTTCATCATTTCAGTACGAAGTTATTACTTGAAGTTTAACCTTCGTCCCTCGTAGAGCACGGATAACCATCCCATCGAATTGTAAGCATGAGAGAACAGAAAGTGCACCTGTGTTTGCGCACATACTTGTGCACTATAATATTTCTTACGTAGTTGCCTGGTTTCCATTGAGGCCGGCTGCTGTGGCTGAAATCGTCTAAGACTACATCATCATCATCAATTTTGTAATAAATTAATAGTATCAATAGGGGGTTATAGTAAAATTTCTATTAGAAGAAACATCAAAAAAACTCTAAATTATATAACATAAATTATATAAGATTTCTTGGTACTAATGATGGTTAGGCTGTTATTTTCTAGAGTCATTTAAAATTGACTACATTTTCTTTATGTTCAAGATTAGATTTTTGAATATATCACCGAAATATATAAAAAAATTAAAAAAAAATAAACGTTTTAGAAACTTCTGTTTGCATCTACAATAGCACAACTTTTTATTTCATATTGTATAAAATATTGGGTTATATCTTTATATTTATAATCGACTGTTTAATATTCATAGCGATTATTTTCTTTCCAAATATTTGAATAAACATTCAACAGCGTAAACACATAAAATATAACATGCTCATTTCGTTGCGTTTTCATTAATTTAAGTTGTATCTTTCTTTTTAATGTTAAACATGTATGTTTAACATTCGTTTTTATAATATACATATTTAATGCGGGGTCCCACAGTATCTGCATTAAAAAAGCCTTGTAAATCTTGACCATGTGGTGAGAAATTAAAGTTTATCCCGTGTGTGTCGTAAGAGCCGTCTGTGAGAGCAAACTACGTACCAACACGGCACAGAATATAAAATTTAATACAAACCCTATTCCAACATGTCTGGCCAGCATAGTGTAGGCTAAACCTTCTGCGTAAGGAGAGGCCTATGTACATCAGTGAACTGATAGAGGCTGAAGAAGATGCTGATGTCTAGAATCAACAGGATAACGAACACCATTGCAGTCGATCGCTTAACCTTTTGATCTCTGCAAGGCACAAGAGGTTTTATAAAAAAGTAATGATTTTTTTAATTAATACTTTATATAAAGTAATTTCCTATATACCATTCAATGAGCATTTGTCTTCAACACAAAAGAAAAATTAATTGTTTCTTTCATGTGATAGTATTATTGATAAA
This sequence comes from Hypercompe scribonia, assembly GCA_949316085.1. NCBI lineage: Eukaryota > Metazoa > Arthropoda > Insecta > Lepidoptera > Erebidae > Hypercompe > Hypercompe scribonia. The sequence goes on from OX438983.1 coordinate 1,953,992, forward strand.
TAGATATTCTTATTTAATTTTTTTTTCTATATTTAAAACCTGCCAAAGTGACTCTACTCTGCCTGATGGAAAACATGAATAGAATCCAAGAGGTGTGATCACCGTACTCATAGCAAATGCAGACAATGCAGTATGGTGACCCACACTATGGCGTCCTAGTGAGATGCTTTTTCACATACCGCTTGGGGACGTAAAAGGCAAGACAGTCATCGTGTCAGTGTAAAGCCCACACAGTTAGTGGTAACTAGTACTATATATATATATTTTATCATGAATGTTTACTATTAAATAATATAGAGTAATATTACAACAGGCCTGTGTCCAGCAGTGGATTACGATAGCCTGATAATGATGATGATATTACAAACCTTAATTATATACAAACATGATAATTTACTTTTTTGTTTAAAAAAATACGGAACCCATAACTAATTTAAACAACACACTCTTAATGATTTTTTAATTTGTTAAAAATCACACGTTCGGTAACCACATAATTCAACTTCACTCAAATAAATCATACTAATTTTATAAAGAGTAATATCTTGTTTGTATAATTGGAATGAACACAAAAACGGCTTGTCCGATTGATGGAGACTTTCACTGACAGATAGTTCTTGTAATTTAGAGTGCGTATACACAATTCTTAAGCAATTCAATTTTCTTCCTTATTTTGCTCTTTTAAAAGACAACAGCCGCACGAAAATCATACTGTGTGTCTCGGGTGACTTTACATACGTCCATGAAACAGATATAAAGAAAATTCATAACAAAAATTTGTAGATCACACAAAATGTTGTCGGATGTGAGTATCAAATTCACTTAGAGCTACAAGAAGCAGCGTGGTGACCACTTTAACCGCTATACCATTCTTATAGTCAACTCAACAAACAACAAGAAGTCTAGAATTCAAAGATCTCAGACTGAACATGCAGTAAATTTTGAAAGACTCTGGAATATCACAGCTTGACCAAACATGTACCAGGAAGTACCAAGAAATCTCAGATGTCTTATTGTGTTTTGGAAAATGCATGTACATACATAATTTGAGTACCACGCTTGAATTCTTAGAATATGATGCCATTCTACTAAATTTGAATTAGCATAGAGTAGTTTCAGGGTTAAATTTTAATTGGTCTATCATAGAATTGAATGTTTATGGGGAACTTAAAAGATGACATGTTTAATGTCTCATTACATTTCTGAATCGTTTGATGGATTATGTATTTCTGAAAGACGAAGGATTAACGACGTCAGGCATGTCTGTGGCTAGGTTTATATTACTAAAGAATTATTGAGCTATAAATATTTTACAGGATAAATTTGCAATTGATCCGTTTATCTTTGGTTTTCAAATATATCTGAAATGAAAGATCGAAAACAAAAAATTTGAATGCACACATTTGAAAATTGTTGGAAACTGAAAGGGTCTCAAATGTATATTTTCTTTTTGTGAGTTTATGGATTTAAGAACCTTAATTTCTGAAAAATGAAAATTTCTTTACTATACATTTTCTCAACTAAATATAAATCTCGGTCAGCATTCCACTTTGAACATTCCAATAAAGTAAAAAGCTAAAGTTTCTAGAAAGTTCATTTTCTAACAAGCGACTTGAGTTTGACACACATTTTTCTAGATCACAAAGTAAGATTTTCCTGAAAACTGTTGGTGTAGCGAGTGGAATAGCCTACCTTATCATCACGCACAACTTTTGAAAGTTTACAAAATTGTCACTATTGCCAAGAAGCAACTTAGTAACATATTATCCTGCAGTTTCGAAAGTTCTTGTAACCATATGACAAACATCGAATATGTAAAACGGCAATGAATACTTTAAACGTTGATCTGAAACCTGTATTTCGGTCTATATGGGCCCGCAAACGAGCAGACAGGTCATTTGATGGTAAGTAAATAAAATAAATATTTCGGACATTTGACACTCAACGTCCTCTAGTTTCAAACTAAGTAGAGCTTGTGCTATGATAATTAGATTGACTGATAGAATACTTATATACCTTTTTTTTGTAAATACATACATATTATGTATAGAAAACATCAAAATTTCGAAGCAAATATTTGCAGATTCTTCAAACATTTAATCCAACCCGGTAATCGAGCCCGAGACCTCAACCGTGGTAGTTAAAAGTGGTTACCTTTGCTCACGGGCACCATCAAGTTAAGAATCACGAGCATTACCAAGTGAGTCTAAACGAAATAAGCAGAGTAGTTAATTACTGATTTACCACAATTAGTGTCATTCCGATATTACTGTCACTTTCGTAATGAAACATGGCTCTCCTAAAATTAAAATAATTTAATGTCGATATCAACAAAGATTCTCTTGATTAATATTTTTTTTTGACACATTCTGTACATACTTTGGATAAGTAACACGGATAATATTTAGCGATTTGTTAGTTCTATTAGAAATAATAAAAATGGCAACCTTTGGCAAAACTATAGTTAGATGTCCCACAGAATACTTATTGGTCCATGCCACACGAAGTTTTATGCACCACGTTTGGTTCAAGTCACAAGTAACAGCAATTTATAAAAACAATTATCTTCCGCTAGTATTTTTTAAATATTTTGTTACGTTACGATTCAATATTTTCGTTGATATCATTAGAAATAACAGTGACAGTTTTTCATTTTTTTTATGACAATTTCTTTTAAATGTTTAACGTTAATAAAAAAATTTCATACAACCCATTGAAAATGGAGACACCCTAAGTAATAGTTAGGTGAGGATTTGAATTAGGAAATATTAACGTGTCTTGACTTGATTGCTTTCAAATAAATGTAAGAAAAGTTAAGCCAAGTCTTTCGGTATAAAGACTTATGATTGAAAAAAAAAACAGTGAAATTTCATTTATCATACTTTGAAATAAAAATTTCATTGAAAAAGAACTGCAACACAATTTCCTCATGAAAAATATAGCAAACAACTTGCATAACATTTAGCATTTCATATTTGTTAACTCAAAAATAAGCACTCGTATCCCAAACACACACGTCACCATGACACTACATATTATTTGTAACATCGAAAACAGTTCTCCAACTTATCAAAAGTGCGTTGTCATCACAATTAGGAAATAAAATCTTTGATTAATAACAGTGATTTCGTTTAATACGGTTAAATTTATCCGTTCCTTTTTATATTAGAAGCAAACTTAACCTCTTATGTCAGAAGCAATCTTAATATAATAACATGAGTTTGATAGCAAATTCATGGGTTGATTCTCACTCAAATAAATATACGAAGCTACTTATGTAGTTCAATTTGGTGAAAGTTCCTTTACATTTATACATACATTAGTGTATTTGATTATACTGATGTAGACAAATACACCTTAGATACTAAACGAGCCAAATGGGTGTTTCATTATTTTTGTTTCGAAACTACAAATATTTTGAACGAAAAGAATATTTAATAATTTTAATTATTTATTAATTAATTATTTCAATTGAGCTTAATTGGGTGTCAAAAGTTTAAAGCGCACGATAAAGTCGCTAATCTCTTAAGACTCAAATCTCATCTTGACATCAGGTAGAAAGTAAGGAAACACGCTTGCTATTACAGCAGGGTGTGTCTGCGGTCAAAGAAACAACGGATGCTATTTTCACCTCAACTTGTATTTACGAGATTTAGCTATATACAAAATCTACATACATGTGTATGTACTACACTATTAGGCTTTCTATTAGCAGAACTTAAAAAAAACATGCTTTGAATGTGACACGAGTTTACAATAATAACCTTACACGACAGTCTATTCCAAATTTCTAACTGCCTCGGTAGCGCAGTGGCAGTGAATGCGACTGCTGTTCTTGAGGTCTCAGGTTCGATTCCCGGGTCGGACCAATGTTTGTATGATCTGTAAGTATTTGTTTCGAAGTTTGGGTGTTTTCTATGTATAATATGTATGTATTTACAAAAAAAGCAGATGAGTATTCTATCAGTCAGTCTAGTTATCATAGCATAAGCTCTGCTTAGTTTGAAACTAGATGACGTTGTGTGTCGAATGTCCGCAATATTTGTTTATGTATTTATATCATTATATATATACCAACAGCCTTTTGCAGTCCACTGCTGGACATATGCCTCTCCTTAGCAAGGAGGTGTTGGCCTACTATACCACGCTGGCCAGACGGGTTGGTATAGGATTTGTTCCAAGTTTTCCTTCTCTTTGTAATGATGTTTTCCTGAAGTTCCCTTAGTCGTCTCTTACGACACCCACGGGATGAATAGGGGTGGTAACACTATGTATTCTTAATCCGTCACCACACGGATTGTTTATTTATTTAGATTAGGTAAAATCTGTGCTATGCTAACCAGACTACTGGTAAACATACTTATATACTTGTAAATATACACGCGTTATAGATAAATTACTGCCAGACACAACAAACGATTATACTAATTACACAATATTTTGTTCGGGCTGGGAATTGAATACAAAAGCTTCGATTTAGCAGTAGGTTTGCTTACCACTAAAGATGAAAACAATATTACTGTTCATCTCTCGGTTCTATCATCAAATAACGACATCATCACATCAACAGCTTTTGATAGTCCATTGTTGGACATCTTCATAGAAAGGAGATTTTGGTCTACTGTACCACGTTGGCCAGATGAGATGGCCTTTTTTTTTATCGTATGGAAACCCTCTCGGGCCGTCACTCCACCGGGGTTTACAGCGGAGTGGTGTGTCAGAATCGGACCGACTAAAACCACACGGTGTGCCACTCTGCGCCTGACCTAGGAGGGATCCGGAAACAGCTGTTACATCCAGGACTTTCGCGCCAACTGGGCCAACCATTAAGTTTAAGTGCCCTAATGATTAAAAACGGAACTATTTTAACTTTTTCTTCTCTTTAGAGACGAAGACCGCACCCATAAGATGATTACAGTTTGTGATACTTAGTATTCTAAATCCGTCACCACATTGAAAAAAATCATAAGCAAAAACCGACAGTTATAAGCAAATTAAAATTGACTTTAACAATTTGTTTGTACAGTCAACTAGTTTATTTTACGATTTACAAGTTACAAACAGTCGCCTTGAGTCGAGAAACTGCAGATTAATTTAATCAGTTTACAATTAACGTATGATTAGATCTGTAAGAGAATTTTCTTTAATCAATAATTTCTTGGTGTAAATTATTACAACGGTACGATATACATGACAATCCAGTTGTAAGATGCAATTTTACATGAAATTTTAATCAAATACTAGCTTACGTGTGTTAAAGCGATATGCAAATCATGTTGTTCAGTACATAAAATACATTGTATGCAAGTCCTAGATTACCAGTTATATGCAAGAAATTGCAATCAATATTAAGTCGGATCGTAACGGGTACATTATATTTAGTAATAAAAATTGTACAGTTTAATTGATAAAATCCTCATAACTCCCATATTGGCGAGCCATAAATTCTATATTTAGAAATGTCATAGCGGCTAACATTGAGAAATATATTAGAAAATGACAATATAACATAAAAATTTACTGTAAATCTAAATGTACAAGTACTTCTAAGTTATATCTATATCTATATCTATATTATATATATAAAAGAAAGTGGTGTTAGTTACACCGCTTATAACTCAAAAACGGCTGAACGGATTTAGCTGAAAAGTTGTGAGGAGGTAGTTTAGAAGCAGGAGACGGACATAGGATACTTTTTATCCCGTACGACCGCGTTTCCGTGCAAAATCAAAGGCAGAACAGAGTTCGCGAGGTAAGCTAGTAAAAGATAAAAGACAACGCCCGTACTAAGAATAAGTCCTGTATCGCGTGAGACTTTACAAACATACAAGAAACGAACACAAAGAACACCCAGATTCAGAACCACAATTTATGTATCACACAAAGTGTTATCCCATGTGGGGTTTGAACTTCCAACACTCAGCACAGTAGAGAGCAGCGTGGCGACCGCTTAAACCACTAGGCCAACCGTGCAGTCAAAGTGTCAGTCAGTTAAAGTGAAACTTTTATGAGATTTACACAAGAATGAACGTATAGGTAATTTATTGATGTCTCTTAACTTTTTTTGTGTGGTTTGGCTGTCCAAACTGTGAAATATTTGCATTCTAAGCATAAAATTTCACTGTGTAAATTTAATAGGGAAGGTCATCTAATTTATACATTAATATACAAGTACTAATGATCTGTAGTTTCAATGCAACTTGCGTCCATAATGTACACTACTTCCGTTGAAGTATTTTCTCAAAATTTCTGTTTTCATCTGGGCTTTGAGGTCGTAATACTGATTTCTCTTAAGAATAATCGATTACAAAACGAATTATTATAGTTTTGAATAGTGTAAATAAACACAGATTTAATCCTTCTATTTTTAGAAAATTGTTATACTAATGTATTTTTTTTCTAGTAAATAAGACTTATTTCACAACTAGTCTTGGGAATCACAGCATACTTAAGATTTCAAAGCAGTGCGATGTCAACACGCGTCGTGATTAATAGATTTTGATGCTGGAATAAAAATGAGCCGACAGTCTATCAGGTTCTTAAGCAGTGTGCACACTGTACTACCTCGAGTGTGCCACTATTTATGTTCGTATTGACCCACAGGACCAAGTAATAACGTTTAATATTCCAGTTATTGCATGTATAATAATTTATTTTTTGTTATAACACACATAAATAATTGCAACTAGATTGCATGTTTTAATTGATCCAATCCAAGATTTTAATTGACTTGTGGGTCTCAAATAAAAAAGCGTTCAGTATATTTTAGGTGCGAATATGACATTTAATATCGATACTAATAACATTATAAAACTAAAACACAAACTTTACAACTCGTAATAAAATATAAATTAGTTTTAAAAATCGATTTTACATTTGAACGTAAATTACAATGAACTTTATGTTGTTTAATGAATAATAAAGAAAAAATTAATAACGATATGATTAAACTTTTAGTATATTATCAGAGATTGAACCATATATCACTGTTTGACGCTTTCCTAAAATGGAAGTTTATTAATTCTGATGTCAAGCTGTGTTAGCAAGATATGTTTTGAATATGGAGTGAATGAATGTATCTGAATTTGATTTTAGATATTTATCGTAGATAATTTAGGTAATATGTAGATCATAAAGAGGCAGTCACCACCGTCATGTGATATTTTCAAACATTTGTAATCATAACAATTTAAGCGTGATTCATTCTTGTAACGATGAATTTAAGTAAATTTAATGTGACTATAATGAGCTAGCTTACCAAAAAGCGAAGGACACTACTGTCAAAAGAGCATAATAGGTTTTATGCAAAATAAATTGCTTACAAGGTTTCGTTTTTTTAGCTGCTTACATTATAGGATACACGACTGTCTCAAAAAACTATATAATTTTGACATAACCGTATCTTTATCTTCTTATCTAAGCTTAAGATGTGTTATATAAAAAGAATTGAATACAAGATATTTAACAATAATTAAAATATACGAATTAATCTACAAAATTTGGGGCAAAACCTGATGAGTAAGCACGATATTTAACTAAACCATGTCTAGTGTGTAGTCTCTCTTATATTCCGGTAAGGTATAAGCATGCTGCGACCCGTTAATGAGCGCTTACTCAAGATTTATTCCCCACTCTCCTACTTTTTACCTCTTATCTTAAGTGAGAGACTTATTTTCTACATATTACAAAACGTACCTTCAACTGACGTTTTTAAAAGAAGTATAAACTTGATATTCCTAAAACAGACTATGTTTTTGATTTTAAGAACCTACCAAAGTGCTTCCACATTGTCTGATGAAAAGTATAAATAGATTCCAAGAGTTGTGGATACCATACTCATTGCGAATTCACACAATGAATATGATGACACTATAGAGACCTAGTGAGATGCTGTTTCACGCCCCGTTTGGGGACATAAAAGTGGCAGTGTAGGACTCACATACTTACCACGATGACTGTCACCCCTGTATCAATGAGTTGTCGGTCTCGCAATCACCAATGGAAGACGACAGCACGAATGCTGTCGCTTTAGGTTGATCTTCTGTTAGAGCTTAAGTTGTGTCAATCACAAATATTTCACTGCATTAAAGCGCGAAAGTTGATGTTAAGTAACGTGAATCTATTATTTATGCTTTTTTACACTGTGGAAACTAAGTTGTCTAACTTTAGTTTTTATAAATACCATTGATGCTACTTGTTCATTACCAAACCCTATCGCCTTAGGTACGAAACCGTATCTACATGAATGGCGTAATGGTTTAAGCGGTCATCGCTTCGCTTTACTGCGCTGAGTGTTGTGGGTTCAAACCCCACAAGGGACAACACTTTTTCTGATTCACAAATTGTTGTTCTGAGTCTGGGTATTCTTTGTTTGTTTCTTCTATATTTGTAAAATTACTCCTAATGTGGGGTTATCTTTAAAAAAAAAGATACAAAATAAAAGTGTAACGTACCTATAAACGATTATGATTAGAATTTTAACTTCCATTTAATGAAACTGGCAATATTATATCTAATTGTCATTTTGACATGGATTTCCTTTTAAGTCCGGGATTACTGCGAAGTATTTTCGCAGTAGCTATAAAAAGCATACTTAGGGTAATTAGTATGTATTTCTTTTTCCAGGTCATCACGACTGACCAATAAAATCTCTTCAAACTATTTTCATGTCTCCATATAGTTTCATTTTCCAATTCTAATCCCGACTGTAAAACTATTACTAAACACGAATTGCACTTCATTTTATGTTTTACGATTATATATATAACGCTCATTTTCATATAAAACTAGCTGCCCGGCAAACGTTGCTTTGCCATATAAATTATTTCTAAGTAATTTGAGCGGGATGAAAAATGATTAAATTACTAAAATGGCTATTAAACAATAAGGGTTGATCGTAGAAGGGTGAAAATTGAGGATTGTATGTATTTTTGTATGTTGTATCATAAAAAAATAGAAACTAAAAATTTTGTGTAAAAAATAAAAAAAAAAATTTAGGGTTGTACTACCCCTAACATTTAGGGGGATGAAAAATAGATGTTGGCCGATTCTCATAGATACCGGATAAGCACAAAAAATTTCATCAAAATCGGTCAAGCCGTTTCGGAGGAGTATGGCAACGAAAACTGTGACACGAGAATTTTATATATTAGATGTAAATTAATAGTATTCTTTAATTAAAGTTATATATATCATTAAATAGTTAAAATAATTACTCAGAAACTATATATATATTTTTATAGAATGCTAATTTTTAGTGTTAATTGTACGAGAATATTTCTGGTCATATTTTGTTGGACATAATTAAATAATGACAAAATAATTTTAACTGTCTTTAAGAATTTTAAAATAAATATTAATTATTTTACTCAATAAAATATCTAGAATTATCAATATTGTGTGATATTATAATTAGTTATGGTACTCATTTTAAACATAATTGTCGATTTGATACATTTTTAATTTACCTTGTCTGCAATTATTAAGATAGTATTAGTTTGAAATGGCGGAGTAATCGGTGACCATAACAAAAAAACAAAAAAAAACATACGTGGAATATAAAACCTTCTCTTTTTTTGGAAGCGATTAAAAATCTAAGCAACTGATATTTTCGGGTGGTTTACAATATGATATATAAAAAAAATATACACCAATACCTTGTTCAAGGCAATATTTTGTTTCAATTCGTACGCGGGACAATTAACTCTGTGATTTAAAAAAACGTTGGGCATAAAAGTCGAAAAAGGAAACATTATAGCATAGACAAAACGACCCGAGGTACGTCAGGGTTCCAGGGATTATCGTTCTAGATTGCAACTGGTTCCCCGGCTAGTTCCCGAGACGACGTGTGATTTTTGGTCGATTGGAATCCGATATAACCACAAATAGGTGGTATCCGGGGAGGATTTCCACACATCAACAGCCTTTAACAGTCCACTGCTGGCCATGGTTTCTCCTTAGCACGGAGGTTTTGACTAACTAGAAATCGAAAAGTCAATGCTTCAGAGAAAATTAACGGCAGCTATATACTTAAATCCTTACTAAATAAAAATGCCAAAGCTATAAGGTTAGTCGTAAGTTCATCAAAGCCATTTTTACATCTTCTAATAACAAAATCCTGTCTACTTACATAAGTGGTCTACATTTCGCACGTTGTTCAAGTGTGCACCATAAAGGCAATGGTTCAAATAACCCGCCGTACTAAGACATTCTGTGCCGATGCTGCGTTTAGTTTACGAGAGTTACTCGCGCAAATAATTTATACCGCAAATATCATTTATCATGATTGTGAAAATGTTTACCTTAAAAGGATTCTGTAAAATAGTCCAATTATTTAGATAGTCAAATAGAGTAGAGGAATCTGCGTAACCTTGAGAAGTCAAATATTGAACAATATACTGCGCATATAATAGTGAAAACAGCAGAGGTATTTAAAGGTCAATAGCTGTACACCAACAGTATTTATGTTACATGAAGATGTCAGTTGCTATATTATATTGTATTAAATTATCGATTCATAAATTATTATATTAATTTTCAATTTAACTACGGTTTACACGACCTATGAATTTTGTTATCGAATCGTATGTTATTGTGTATTTAAGAAATTCATTCTTATATGTATATGTATATATATATATATATATATATACATAATATTTGTTCAATGATAAATATCAATGTCGCAGCCGTTTTATGCGTATAGTCAGTATAATAGATATAGTTGGTTGGTACACTGTTCTCGTCCGTTGCAAGCGAAACCTAATTTGTCTTTTCTCACGTTTTGGTGGCCAGTGTCATAGTAATAAAACCACTATGTCGTATCTGGTTGTTGTGTTTAAAACACTAACCAGAAGTTTTAACTGTTAGAGTGAGGTACTCACTCTTCCACACGCTTACATACATTCAAATAGCACCAACACTTTACAAGCATCGGCCTACGACAAGGATGATCAATTGAACACAGAAACTAGTACACGAGTCCACGAAATTTAAACGCCAGGTCAGGTAGCATCGTTTTTACCTACCTATTTTCTGGTAGCGAAACGTTAAATCTATAGTGTCCGAATTAATTCTAGATTCTCTTGTATAAATACTGTTCATCATAAAATATCATGGCACCCACACACGTGGACTTCTTTCCCATATTAATATGTAATTATCATAAGTCATTAAAATAAATGAGTCTGTTCTACTAATTCTTACTTTATGTTCACCAAAATTAGTAACTGCCTTTGTACCGACTAATATTTCATTATTTTAAACATTTTTTGAATGCCTCTAAATTTAGTAATTCTAAAGGCTTGCGTATAATAATCATAAAATTATAATTAAGGCTTGACATATTTTAAAGTTATAAACTGAAACTCGATGATTTGGTAATGAAATTAACGCATTCGTAATAAAACAATAAAAACGATGCCCTGAGAGACATCGTTTGGGCCACTGACACTTTTATCTTAAAAGTAGTGATATATTGAAATAGCCCTATTTATTCTGAGAGGTTCTAAAATGTTCTGACGCAATTGACACATCGACAGGTCGTAAAGAGCCGCGGTTCGTACATAGTAAGTATCTGCTGACATAAATACTAGTTTTATGTTATTTTGGGGTTTGATCAGAATACTAAACTGTCAGTTATCTGTGTTAACCCTTAGTTTTATTTTCAATCTAGTATTTGTTGTTGGTAAGTAATTACAATGTCAGTATACCGAGTGCTTTACTTTAGAAGTTTTTTTTATTTCAAAAAATAATCTTTAATTTGAAATAATTTATAATAATAATATTATTTTCAGACATTTCATACACAACGCTACCCAGTCCCAAACTAGGCAGAGTTTGTATGATGGATATTAAGCAACTGATATAAATACATAAATACTTTTTTTTTGTAAATATATACATATGATACAAAGAAAATACTCAAACTTAGAAACAAATGTTTGCAGATCATAACAACATTTGATACCACCCGGGAATCAAACCCGTAACCTCAGGTACAGCAGTCACATACGTTACTGCTGCACCACCGAGACAGTGAATAATATTTTTATATAAAATATTGTTGGAGTTTAAATGTAAATATTTCTTAATTAAATATTGAAGGCGTTAGTGTCAACGAAGCACGAAGAGTCCAGTTTTGTAATTATGTCCAGTGAATATACTTAACCAGCCGAATGCGCAACTATGTCCTTCTAGGAACCCATACTGTTTGCTCTCAGTAAAAGTTACTTACTAATCTTCATACTTTTCCTCTACTTAGAAATACTTGTTTAAGTGGTACTATTTGAGATAGCTTAGAAGGTCCAAGTTGTCATTTAATTTACACAAAATAATAATTCAAGTTGAAAAATGACCGCTCGGCAAATTAGAAAGAAATTTGATTCGAGGTTTTTGATATTTATATTTAGATATTTTTTTTTTCTATGGCTACGAAAAAAAAACAAAAATTTACATTTGTTTTTTTGCTCATTTGAACGAATGAAATAGTAATAATATGTATATATATCTTTTTTTGAATACCAAAGAGTAAAAATAATAAGATATTATGTGACTTAGCGGTGTTATCGATCTGTGGCAATCTTACACGGCAACCATTAACTTATCTTAGGTAAGATTTGATGACAAAATACAGAAGTCAGGCACCCCGCCAGTGCGCCGTAGGAAACTAATTAATTAACAAAGTAAATTCAGATTTTACATATTAGATTAAGGCTTAATTACTTTATTAAGAAATAATTGAGGTTCATTCACATATATATCTAAATATATATTGGCGCTTGCTCAAAGTAATTAACTGTTAGTTAAACCTAAACGTCAATAAAATATTCAAATATTTCTGCGTAATATCGATTAATAAAAAAGACACGATAAACATTTAAAAAGACTATAAAAAGACTACAATAAGATATTTACATAGATAATATTTTTATTAGATTTTGACTGCTTTGAGAAACTATTTGACATGAATTGCTATTAGCCTGGTCTCACAACAGACCAGTTATCACAATATTTGAACGTTTAATATTTGTATAGACAAAAAATGATCTTCAAAACGGTCACTAGACTAAACTTGAATAGTAATTTGCTATTTACGGAGTATTTTTAAGGAGTTTCTTTTTCTCTAATGAATTAAGGAATTTAGGTTACTTTGAGAAATAAGAGAGAAGTTATATATTTGCAGTGGGAGAGACATATAAGCTGGCTCTACTGAAGTAATACCATGATCTCATAGAAAAACAGTGTTAAGTTATTTTTTCATTGATTTTTAACAATTGATTAAGGTGCGGCTGTAGTAACTTAAAATAAGTTTAAAGAGTTCGAACGTAAAACAATATCACTTAAATTTTAGATTCAAATGTGTAATTCTGCTGCTACAAAGGGTATCGAAAGGTTTCTTTACGGCTGCTCGTTATTCAACGTCAACCCTCCCAGAAAATGAAAGTGGGGTAACGAATACCTATGAAGGAATGGAGCAAAGGATGAAGGCATTTTTGGATGAGAAATTTTACTTTGAACTCAGTAATGACGAGCGTTTAAAGAGGTCATTAGAAGAGAGACATCAGGTGGTCTACTGAGATTTTGCGTCCTCTATTTACCTTTCACTATTGATATAAAGAACATGGATTAACATAGCTTCTGGAAATAGATACATTTGATTTTCATAAGAATTTAAGTCAACATACAAAGGAATATACCGAAAATTTAAATATCAAGCACACCGTTCATGCTTTCCACCTTCCGTATTAAGCTAAATGGTTGGCTACATAGAGTAATTGTTCTAAAGTAAATTTCTTTTCTTACTTATAGAAAAACTATTGAAGAATTCGCTAAGTCGCAATCCATGCAATATGCTTGTTTATACCAGTAAAGGCAGACGAGTTGGCAATTACCGGCCATATTGAGGTCAGTGCTGTACCGTTTCTAAGCGCAATTAATTAGCTGTTATGAGGGTGTGCTTTTTATATACTTGTGATATAAGTAATAGACACCGTAAAATTTGTATGTTTATAGAACTTTGGTCTAAAAGTGTGCGAAGTCATCTTTAGTTCTGTCGAGCATATTAATATCAGAGACCGACTGAAAGTCTAAACTGCAGTTGCAGCAGCAGTCTAGACTTTCCATAGCAAGGCAAATCAAATATAAATACTTGAGTGTGTGGGCTGCAGGTTAACACAGTTGTTTTAATTAATGTTTTGTTAAAATATTTTAATTACCTACATTCACGTTCTTAAGTTTGATAATATTTCTAAAAATCAATTTAAAAAACTCTATTCACGTCTTGATATGTATATTTAGAGATCACTACGGCCGATTTCGCTTTTTGCATAGATTTGACTATGTGTGTATTTCTATCCATTTGTTCGTTCATTACACTACATACTAGTTTCACAAATAATCCCTTGTAGAGTCCAATTTACTTACTATCTTATTGACTTCGTAATATATTGAAATGTTAGCTGCTAAAATGACTTCTATGGGTTTTATTCAACATCAAGAAGAAGTAATATTATATTTAGAATAATTTTTTTTTTTTTTTTTAACAACTGCATAACAAATACGTGGTGATGGATTAAGAACATAGAGTATTACCTCCTCTGTTCTTCCCATGGGTGTCGTAAGAGGCGTCTGATACAGGACAATATCACTACAAAGAGAATTAAAACCTATACAAACCCGTCTGGCCAACGTGGTATAGTGGGCCAAAATTTCCTTTTTAAGGAGAGGTTTTTGTCCAGCTGTGGACTATTAAAGGCTGTTAATGCATAACAAATCTATTTTTTAACAGTTACGAGGAACATATGGACGAACTCACATACGTACAGTTTAAAATTGTAACTTTCTTTTTAAACATCGTCGCCGTCAGGTATATTAATGTCGAATTGAAGACACGATAAAATTAGTCCCGTCAACCCAGCTTGCAGCGAGTTATTTTAATACGATTGGATCCGCTACCGGTTTATAGAAAAGACCGTATTTTTACGTTTGAATCGTAAACGTATTAACTCTAATCCACATTAGTATCGGTTTTATTATATCCGCCTGTAGGTCAATTGCGGTTGTGATAATTATGAATGTAAATGTGTTTTAATTTGGTGTGAATACCAAATATATGTAACAATCGTGAAGATATCCAAGTGTTATTGACTTATTCCAATACTAATTTATTAGTTGAAATGTTAAAAATTCACTTACCTGTTTTTTGAGCACCTGTATTTTAAAACGATGTTAATTAAGTCTGGAATGGACTGTTTTTGTCTATAGCATTGATTTATTCGGTTTTATTCGGATGAAAGAGGATAAAACTTAATACAATAATAAAAACACATAGAACCTCTCTACAGTTGTGAAATTTACATACTTTAATGTTTAATTTTTTTTTATATATTAGGAACCTGCCAAAGAGACTACTCTGTCTGATGGAAAGTATTATTAAAATCCAAAAGTTGTGATCACCATACTCATCGCAAATGCAGACAATGTAGTATGTTGACCCACACTATGGCGGGCTAGTCAGATGCTTTTACACACCCTGCTTGGCGACGTAAAAGGCATGATAGTCATCGTGACAGTGTAAGGCTTACACAGTTACCACGAAAACTGTCACCTCTGTATCGATGGGCCTTCGGTCTCACACTCACCAACGAAACACGACAACACGGATGCTGGCGCTTTAAGTTGGTTTTCTGTGGGAGGATATTGCTCTACTTTTTTACAACTTAATCATAAACGAATCTTCTGACGGAAAGTGACTAACGCCATCCACAAACGTTTGTAGTTTAGGAGTCATATAATTATTGCCGTCTTTTGAGATAAGAATACACTCTTTTCTTGAAGGTTTGAAATATGTACATCATCTACATCAACAGCCTTTACAGTCCACTACTGGACATAGGCCTCTCCTTAGCAAGGAGGTTTTGGCCTACTATACCACGCTGGCCAGACGGGTTGGAATAGTGTTTGTTTCAAGTTTTCCTTCTCTTTGTAATGATGTTGTCTTGTATACTTTGTTCCCTTAGTCGCCTCTTACGACACCCACCGGATGAATAGGGGTGGTAACACTATGTATTCTTAATCCGTCACCACACGGACATAGAAATATTAAAACTGTATACACATGATTCGGCTCGAGGAACCATTGTTAGTTTCGATAGCAGCTGAGAAATTGAGAAATGACGAGACTAGTAGAAAGATTAGTTAAACTAATGAAAGTGTGCATCTGATGCATCGGTGGTCATGTTGATAAGAGAAAGAATATTAGTGTTAATCGTCAACGCAGTGTTGTTAAGTAAAGCATAGAGGTGCGAAGCCACAACACTTTAAAAAAATAATTTTTTTTAGACTACTTAAAATATTTTGCACAAAATAGTGACAGCATCAACAAAAAAACATTACATGATAGACACTTTTCGTGAACCCTCTTTCCTTGAAACCGACGTCCTTGTCGGCCAATTTACCTCTGACCTCGCATCACTTCCAATTAAAACAGCACCATCATCGCATCATCACCAGATTACTCAACTGACCGTAGCTCTTGGACAATTGGTCACGTTTACATGATATGTCGATGACGTGTGTTTTAAAGACGTGACGTACCGGATCTGAAGTGCACGAATTAGAGAGAGACTGTGACTTTAGTAACAGGCGGGAGCGATTAAATTTAAAATTTTTAGAAATAAAAAAAATATTGACCTGTTACAAAAATGCCTAGTAAAGTAACCCTTAAACGTGCAATGCACAAAGTAAGGAGAGTTTACATTGCATACATGTGCTCTGTAGAACATTTATATACATACTTATATGTACATAAAATTTGACGTAGCTTCACAATGCTTACATTGATAAATGACTAGTATATTAAGATGTTTACGACTAAAATAATAATATTTTTAGCTTTGAAAATATATATTTAAACACATATAATTTCTGTCTATTTATCGTGTTTGTGAATGAACAGAATAACCAGCCATTGCTGTTTTTAACCAATATTTATTAACAAAATTACAATCTTAAAACTGTAAGATAAAACTAAATAAGCATGGGTATTTAAAATAATATTGATGACAACATTGAAACATTTATTTATTTTATTCGTTTAAATTACTAATTAGCCTAAAGATTTACGGTTGTAAACCGGAACTGTAACGGCTGACAAAAGCTTAATATAATTAAATCGTATTATATGCAATTATATTCGATTTCTTGTATCACTGGATAATGCAGCTGGTTGAGTTTTACGATTTTATAAACGTCGAACATTTTATTCGTAATTACATTTGGAATAAAATTATAATAAATCAGACCGAATTTGAATGCGATAAATATGTTATCATACGTGAGTATGAATACATTATTCTTATAAATTGTTATTTAGATAAAATAACAGAGTTACATTAATTTATACAAAACGAAAGAAAGATTGCCGAAAAAGAATTAAGAGGATCACAAATTACCAAACAAAACGTGATCCAATTTAAATTGTATTTCTGTTGGACGTTTGTTTAACGAGGGATCGTTTTGGCTGTCACTTGCGCGCGCGCACGTTGACATCTCATGTCAAAATCAACGCTGTAGTGACAGACGAGTTAATTTGAACGATAACCAACACTTTAGGGGGTTAGGGTTCAGTATACGCTGATGAAGGATAGAAGGTCGTTAAAAGCCTCGATGAAATGATAATGGTGTAATTTTTATTTAAAATTTTGTTTAAGAACATCCTAGTATCCTAAGAACAGCTTAGCTTCCAAAATAATGGTGGATTTACAGTATAACTAGCCGTTGTATGTCGTTAAATCTCTTTTAATGGTCCATTTCTGTAGATGTCAGTGTGATGTTTGGTAAGTTATAACGTTCCTCGATGATATATCAAGTTAATATAAAACATTCAAATCCCTCCATGATATCTCCAGAGATTAGCTTGTTTATACAACAATAAATAATATAAACTCTGTAACTTGTGATCTCAATACGCAAGAGGTTGTTCAAAAACGTTCATATAGTGTTGTGTATGATGTTCTAGGATAAAATTGATACAAAGAAAGGACACGTCATAAATACGACAAATAATCAATTATTGAAAATAATAAGTTTGATAACTATTTCGAACATGAGTTCATGGTTTTTTATGAGACCCAGTACGGGTGGAGGCTCTGGAGATCAGCAATGTCGCACTACTGTGACGGCTGCAGCGAGTGCTGGCCATCAAGATCATAAGGCGTTACCGCATGATCTCCTTTGAGGTTTCAAGTCTTCTGACCAGGTACATATATCAAAATTAAATTGGCTAAATACAGAACGTTATTTTAAATTACTTTTAAGAGAGACATTTTATCTTGTTTATCGAAAATATGTCGTTAAAACATGATCTAGATAATTTATGTGTTATCACAATAAGATTTATGAGAAACGGTATTCTGATGTCAGCTGTCTCATGAACTAGGATATCTATTTATTTTATACTTTTACGGGTATATATTACATGTATATCATCTCTTCGTGTACATAACTACATCGTTGGTGTAGCGGTTAGCTTATGCGTGTATATACTCATATATGAATTTCTAGTTATCTTTTTATTTTTTGACAAGTAATAAAACAGTTTAACTATTTGATTGAGTACAATTTCTACATTAGTGATACTTTATTAAGACTTTTGGTTGCTTTATCAGTTTATATGAACTCAAATGTATTTTCATATAACTGAGTTTACTGGGAATTAATAAAATAATAAAAAACACAGACTTGCTCATAAGCCTCGTCTCAAAACTGTTACACGGAACCCTTAAAAAAACACTGACGCTCATTTCAAAATTAAACAAAAATGATTGCTGTCATGTTACGAAATGTTCGTATATTTTTTCCCTTTGAGTATTGTACGTCGTGATAATGAGCTCGTGGTCGTATTTACAATATAAATTTGGACGACCAGTGAGGACCACGTTTGGGTTTGGGTGGTTCAGCTGACAACATCGTGTCAACCCATTGTTATATTTGGTGAAGTTTATTTCTATAATTTTCGTGCTACTATAGTGTAAATATTGCAGTACTAGTGAAGAAGTGTATGTGATATTTGAGTCGACATGGTAGTTAGCTGGTTTAGCTGGTGGTCTTGGAAATATTTATTTGCCAAGTACTTGAATATTCCGTACAAATATATTCGGAAACTAGTGAGCTATGGAAAAATTACATACAATTATTTCACAGGGCGTGAATATAGATAACCTTATGTTAATTGCTGATAATTATTTGAGATGTCTCACGTACATATGTCGGGTGTCAAACTAGGCAGACCCTACTCAATATAAACCAGATAACTGACAACATTCTTGTGTATTTATAAATGTTAACATAATTATATATAAATTTAATTATACCCAGACCCAGAACAAAATAAATGATCGTATTCACCACACTATTTATTTATCTTGTGTGGCTGTGGATATTGAATTAATTGAATAAATGTTACTAAACTCTTTTTACAATTAAATATAAATTAAACCAATGTCTATATATACGTCTGTGTGGTGATGGATTAAGAATACATAGTGTTACCACTCCTATTCATCCCGTGGGTGTCGTAAAAGGTGACTAAGGGACAAAGTATACAAGACAATATCATTACAAAGAGAAGGAAAATTTGAAACAAACCCTGTTTCAACCCGTCTGGCCAGCGTGGAATAGCGGGCCGGAACCTTCTTGCTAAGGAGAGGTCTATGTCCAGCAGTGGACTGTAAAAGGCTGTTGATGATGACTATATATACACGTATATAAGATCCCTCTTTATCACTTTCATCTTTCTGCACTAAGTGCGTTTGTATATGTGAAATTTTGCACTTTTATCTACGTCGGCAGTACAAACAGTTACATGACTGCCTAAGAGTTGCCTTGGCGGTTCAGACACTCTACAGTGCATCCTAGAGGTTAGAAATCTTTGTGAAATAATAACTTCTAGCCACTAAAACATACTGAGAAACCTAATAAAGACTTAGTGTTTCTACTAAGACCAACATAGGTTGTACGACTGTTATTTGATACAAACAATATGTTTCCTCAAGTCACACGTAGTTGCTATATTCAGGATTGAGTTATGACGTTTACGACACCTTCGTTAGAAGGTTATATTACTTGTGTAAAACCGTTAAAATAACTGACAAACAAACATTCAAAAGACATCGTAGTTTACACAGACTATAATTAGAACTTAAGGTTGGGTAGACAGTTTTGCGGGCGGGACGGTGACGTAGTGTGAACGTGTAAAATTTTTGAGCCACTAGTTTAACACCGCTGTTTGGTATCTTCTACATTCACGATTACATCGTCTCTCTCCTCTCCACTGTCTAATATACTTAGTACATGTGATACTCTAGTTCTTTTTAATTTAGCATGGAAGTTACTTCTCAATATTTATCGACTTTAAAAAGGAGAAAAATCTCAAATTGGTGGCATATTTTTCATCTGTTTCTAATTATCTACGCTTATTTGAATTTTCATGTTACAGTTTTTTTCAAATTGTCGTGATTTATTCACAATTTAGTTTTTCAAAGTTGTTCACGTCACATTTATTTGCTTAGAGCGTTACTAAAGAGCAGATTTCTAAATCATCATTTTCGAAACAGGACTGTTGTTGACTTGCCTCAACAGCCTCATTGTAGACTTTTTGATGTGTATACAGGGTGTACAAGCTGAAATGGAGTTTCCATTTCAGTTATCACCCTACCGAGTTATTATGTGACGGAAGCCTTCAAACATTTCACTAAAACATGTCAAACATGCACACTTTCACGTGTATGAGCATAAGTTTGAATTCACTTTTCAGGTGAATGACAAGTCAAAAGCCGTAAAGCTCAACTTGGACATGTTTTTATGTTAGACACATAGTTAAATGGCAATAAGAAAGTATTAAAATATACTTTATTTATTAAGTGATTTCACCGTTGACTCGGAACAGCGATGACACTTAACTGGGTCACAGAGATTGCCTTTAGGCCACCCACGTAATGACCCTTAAACTTCTGCTGGTACTGTAAAAAGTGGTTTTTAATATCGGGGGTTTCGTTCCACCCGTGGTAATATTTCGATTAATCTCGTTTTTACTAAATTGATTTTCGTGGAATTTTATTTTGATGGGAAGAATTGATATTTGAGATAGTTAGATGTTAAGTTTTTGGTTTGATTTTATTTATAGTAAATAATAATAATAATAATTTATAGTAAATGAGCCACTTATTTTATCTTAGTTATTAGAAAGTATAACTAGCTGTTTGCTGTTTAAAATTTAAGTACGTTTATGAATGTCCACATCCGTCAAGTGCCGGATTAAAAATACAATGACACCACCCCTATTCATCCCAAGGGTATGCAAGAGGCGAATAAGGAAACATACTGCATAGGGCAACATCCCTTAAAAAAAGAAGGATAACTTGAAACAAACCCTATACCAACTCGTTTGGCTAGCGTGGGATAGTGGGCTAAGATCTCCTTTCGAAGGAGAAGTTTAAGCCCAGTAGTGGACTATTAAAAGGTGATGATGATGAATGTCACAATACCGTACATCATTTGAGATTGTTGCATTTCGGAAACAATCGTATAACTTAAATGCAATGTCACTTTGAAGTCCTGGTTTCGTCATCAGGTTAGTACTGAGATGATATGTTATAGATTGTTCAGAATTTAATATTTTGATACGATCTTACCAAGTTTGTTGATTTTTACTTTGAAATTTCTTTACAGAGGTTTTCTAGAGATTATATAAATACATATTATGCATCTACCACCACCGACCAGTAGACAATTTTCAACCAGTCAAGGAACCCTAAATAAAAGTCACCGCAGTAAGCAAATATCCGCGTGGAGAAATTTTTGCAACAGGTCATTTACACTTGACAGAGAATTAATACAGAAATTTCCAAGCATCTGTTAACCATAGTTATCATTTAATCATAATATGAAAAGGTCAGGTGATTATAGCTTATTATGTGTTCAAAAGCTATTTTTATGGCTTTTGCATAAACTTATCTTGAGGATACTCAAAAGTTTCTAAAAAACTCTTTGCGCACTATAAGAAAACATACTTTATCTTTGGTGTAGTTCCTTCATTTCGTAAAGAAAATCATAATCTAAATGGGTGCACAGGATTCCCACCAAGAACTTAGGACCCTGAACCAACCTCACCTGCAAATGGTGCAACTGATGATCGACGGACGCGGTTCTTGCAAACAAACCATTCGGTTAGCGGCAATAAGCTCGCCACCTTTAACACGGAACCATAGCACTGATGAAGAGTGGGCGTTTAATATTCGTCTGCGTACCCCTCCAAATAAACAGACGTGATTATACGGATGTATGTTGCGAATGGTCCGATTACAAAAAATATTTTAAATTTAATTCATAAGATTTTGAGGACAATCCAATGACACTATTTCAAGGCTTTGTTTACATATGTAGTTCGTTAGAATAATAAAAAAGCTTATTTAACTTAAATTAAATGAAAAAAGATTGATACCGTATGAAAGGGTAAATTAACAAATTAACGAAAATAACATTTAAATATAGTCGCTTTGCAGCATATTCTATACACGTCTTAATACACTCACAACCAGTGCAGCCGCACCAAAAAACGTAACGAGGTCATTCGTTCAGTAGATTGTACTCCTCACATTTTTCTCATACCGGGCGCCTTATATCAAAAAACCGATTCTTTAAGAGTAAACTCCAAAAAGTACGTTAATAAAAAGAAACGATTCTGTTTTACAACAACAAAAGGCTGTCACAAGTTCCTTGAACATTAAGTTGGAACTTTCTTTATTATTCGTGCCCCCTATAATCTCATAGGTCCATTTAACGCTACGTAACTCAAATTCTACAATGTTGAGGAAGAGAAACTAACAATAGTTGTTCACGCAGAGTTATGGCTTTTTAACCGCCAACTTTCCATTGACATAAAACTTAGGAAAAGCAGTGTTACGAATGATTTTCTATATAAATGTTCACTTTGTCCCTTAGACTTTATCTGTTTTAGTACACTGTTGTGCGTTACGTGTGTGGTTTCCGTCTCGAGAATTCCTCCTTCTTTTAAGGTGTGGAATGCATGTCAATTTTTTGTGGAATTTCAATTAAATGAAATAATATATGTTATGGATAGCTTCAAGAGTTATATTATATTCCTATGTACTTATGAAGGTTGACCAGCGTAACTTTAAACATTTTTTTTAATTTATAATTATTAGTTACTAATTTTCTTAGCTTTTAATGTAGATCTACCACACATGACCGACTGAAAGAAAATATTTATTATCTTAATTCCATTATACTATGTCACTTATGACTGTGTCAAACTATACTTTCCCACTTCCAAATGTTTTGGACTTGTAAGACGAAACTTGATGAAAAAACTCACTCCTAATATTTCATGGTATCACACTGTCTAGTGTAGCGTAGTACAGCTTCTTTCAACATGAGATTAATATTATAGTAGTACTAGAGATTTATAGATAGATAGGTTTCTATCAGCTCATGTGGCCTAAAGTTCTAACTACGCGCATTTCATACACTAAGAGTTCAAATTAAATCATAATTAGGAAGAAAATATGTCAATATTACTAATTACAATTAAGATGCGTTAACTGAACTCATTATCCTGTCTCCAAAATGTTTAATAAATCATGATATTTATTCAAAATCATATAAATTATAACGATAATCTTAACTATACTTTTAAGCTTCAAAACGGAAACACGCATAGAGACACCTTCTCATACAAAATTACCATGATTTAAACATTAAAACAGACCATGTATACATGCATACAAAGTACTTCAAACCGAAGATAAATCTAAAGACAGTCGACGTGATCAACGCACCTAATTTACAAGATCCATACCTTCTCCTAACGGAAATCGAGCCGCTTAATTGTCACTATCTAAGTAACGTGGTAAGGTGGACGCTTTTATTAGCGGCCGAGCGTAAATATTAAAACAGCAGCATAAAATGGCTATTTTTTATTATTGTGTTACTAATATCTTAATATCACAAAATTACTTATATTATTGGTTCAAAAAGTATCTAATTTGTTTTATTACCCTCAAAGTGATCTTGATAACCTGGGTGGGTTCTACAGAAGTGTGATTCCTTTGATGCATTACTCTATTGGCCTGGTTGTTGTTAAGTTTACTAAAAATATATGTCCGAATTTTCAAGAACCAGGTAGAATTGGTATAATTATACAAGCGTTACTAAACTTTTTTTTTTTTATATTAAGAGCCTGCCAAAGTAACTCTACTCTGCCTGATGGAAAGCATGAATAGAATCGAATCCAAGAGTGGTGGTCACCATACTTATTGCAAATGCAGTATGGTGACCCACACTATGGCGGCCTAGTGAGATGCTTTTTCACACCCCGTTTGGGCACGTAAAAGGCATGACAGTCATCGTGACAGTGCAAAGCTTACACAGTTACCACAATAACTGTCACCACTTCATCAATAGGCCTCCGGTCTCAAGAGCCAAGTAAAATTGGTATAATTATACAAGCGTTACTAAACTCGTATTGCTAGAGAACGATATTTTATATCAATATAAACCTATTGCAATCTGCTGCTGGATATAGGCCGTTCTTATTACACGCCGCTTTGATTGATATTTCATATATTAAAATTAAATATTTTAATTATAAAGGTAATAAACGTTTTCCTTTAATAACCATATAGTAATCATAGAAATTTTTATCGAGAGGGAAGTCGTCTACTATAGTATGTCATACATTAATTAGAACTGAATGCATTCAACAGACGAATATAATTATATACTTATAATTATATTCGTCTTACTTTTAAACCTAAATCAACTAAAAAACTATCAATGAGATACTAAAACTGAAAAACCAACAACCTCATTATAATATGCACTAATATTTAGATATAGTATGATGTCCGTGTGGTGACGGATTAAGAATATATAGAGTTACCACCCCTATTCAACCCGTAGGTGTCGTAAAAGGCGACTAAAGGGCCAAGTGTACAAGACAACATCGTTACAAAGAGAAGGAAAACTTGAAACAAACCCCATTTCAACGCGTCTGGCCAGCGCGGAATAATAGGCGAAAACCTCTTTGCTAAGGAGAGGTGTATGTCCAGCAGAGGACTGTAAAAGGTTGTTGATGATATAGTGCGGCGCATAATTGTGCCCATACGAAGTAACAAATGTTTGCGATGACTTTGTAACGATGCATATTATTCTCGATAAGCGTCATTTTTAATCGATTATTATCAAGTAGTAAAATTTTCTTTATCTCACAACCACTTAATATTAAACCTTAATAGTACAAGTAATAGAAACCATTTTTTACCGATTTATATCACTAGTTTTCACAGTTTAGGTGACATTTCTCTATTTCGATACGATCTGAGGTACTATATATAAGTTGTCGTGATAGATATTTTTTCTCATTTTGATACGAGGTTATATAATACACGAGTACGTTGTTGTGACATATAACATTTATTTCTATCCAGATACTGCCTGATGTCATTTAATTGACAATCTGTATATTCAGGTATCATAGAAGATTGGTCGATTGGCTTTTAAATTGGTCCTATGACAATGAGGTTGGCAAGTTAGAGAGATGGAAAAAAAACCCAGACGTTACAAATGCTCTCCGAGTGTAGTGTTAGATTAGAGCAATATAATAATAACTCAGACTGCACAATTAGCCTAGTGGTTTAAGCGGTCACCACGCCGCACTCCATTTCACTTAGTGCCGTGGGTTCAAATCCTACATGGGGCAACACTTGGTGTGATCCACAAATTGTTGTTCTGAGTCTGGGTGTTCTTTGTGTCCATTTCTTGTATGTTTGTAAAGTCCCCCACGATATAGGATTTATTCCTAAAACGGGCGTGGTCTTTAAAAAAAAAAGAAAATAAATTGGTTGTTATTGTAAAATCATGTCTACGAAGTAATGGCGACCGAAAATACTCAACAATAAATAGCATATATTTTTTGCATTAAATAATAAACTTATTATTATTTTAACGGGTAATAATGTGATTATTTGTACTGGCAATGGTCACATACGTATGGTGTAAATACCCAAATAACAATTATTATCAAAGTCACAAGTTTGTCCGAACAAAAACTTAGACCTATATTGAAACTTGAAATGTCTATTTATAAAAATAGCGGTCTCATTTTCATCGATCGATATCGTGTCGGTATCGTGGCATCTTATGTAAATTTAAGATCGCGTGTGAACTAAACTGGTCTTACTTTGATAATTGTGTACCTGGTGATTACATTAATTCAAGAAGTAAACACATATAATTATGAATACATTAACTCTATTTAATTGGACGCGATGTTCGTTTTAAAAGTAAGGGTATTCGGCTTAAGAGAGGAATGTTCATTTCTTATTAATCAGATGGTTTTATATTCTTTTTCACGTGATCAACTTAATCTATATATGTACATAAATAAATTAAACTTAGGTCTTTTAATATTGTAACATAAGAATGCAGCTCAATCCATTTATGAAAAGAAAAAACATAATTCTATTTATCAATTTATTTGATTATATTTTTTAAGTATGTTTACAACCATTTAATAAAACCTTTACTAACAAATAGCTATTTATATAAACAGTAAAAAACTGTAAAATTACTTTCATTTAAAAAAAAAACAATCAGGGATAGAACAAGGTCAAATACAAAAACAGAATACAAAATTAATGTCAATTATTGCCACATACAAAAATTGAGCCACACACTAACAACTTACAAAATACATGTGTAAATATTCGAATAAATAAAGTAACTTAGAACAAATTAAACAGTTTCATTTATGCAGTAACAGTATTTTTTAACGTCATTACATCGCTTTATCACCAGGTATCTGATAAACAACGAGGTAACTGCGCAGGCGCAATAAATACACCACCTTATTAAATAGTAACCCGTTGAGAGAAAAATGTAGAACAGGACCGCTGGCTGAATACCTACTGTGTTACGACTGTCTATTTTTGAAAATATTGTATTAAAAATATTTTATATTGTTTATGGTAAAGTGGGTAAAGTGTCTGTGTGGTAACGGATTAAGAATACATAGTGTTACCACCCCTATTCATCCCGTGGGTGTCGTAAAAGACGACTAAGGAAACAAAGTATGCAAGACAACCTCATTACAAAGAGTAGGAAAACTTGAAAGAAACCTTTTTCCAGCCCGTCTGGCCAGCGTGGTATAGTAGGTCAAAATTTCCTTGCTAAGGAGAGGCCTATGTCCAGTAGTGGACTTTGTTGATGTTGATGGGCAAAAAAACAAACATACACCTGATGGAAAGTGACTACCGCTGCACATAAACATTTGCAATTCTGGCACTATAAGCGAGTTTCCGGTCTTTGTGGAAGGAGAATGTTCTTTCCTTGAAGGCAGGATCGATTTGAGAATACTGAAAACGATAATTCATTGCTTAAAATAGTTGTATGAAGCAGAAAATTTCTTGAAAAGCGCACAGTGAGTCAATTATCCAAGTGACGGAAATAAAAATTTTGCTGTGTGAAACGATGGTGGAAAGAAAAATTGTGAGTTGCACATGAAACGAAACTACATTAATACATTTGTGGAGCTAATAGCTTATATCTTCTTCGATCTCAGCTTACCGTACGAAAGGAGAAACTTTGTCAGTCATTTGACGTCATTACATTTTTGTTAACGTCCCATTTGTGGAGACGTTATTTAAACATTTTACTCTTAGTAAATTCTCCCCTTCATATTTAGGATTCGATCTTCACATATATCACATAATAAAGGGATTCTTTTGTTTTCGAATTGACGACACATATATAAAAACAATTGTTTGATGGTTATTGAAATCAAACTTATTTACTCAAAACATGTAGTAATATACAAAACAAAATTTGGCATATTTTAATGCTATTGTATACTTTTAAAGTCTTAGTAAAATTAAGTAAAAAAAGACATCGACTTTTTCTATTAAAGACAGTAATAAAAATAATTTTGGATCGCATTTTAAGCCTTTTTAGAACCGATGTTAATGAACTTAAATATACATTTCTATGCTATCTGTTTTACAACTCGATTGGACTAGTTGTCTCGACTCATAAGTGTTATATACGCATATGAATTGCACTGGTTACTGTGATGCCAACAGCCGTATCATATTACAGAGCAATCGGACCATTTGTGGCGAGTAATGTTTTGATATTTCATTTCATTTTGTAGTTTTACTATCGATATAAAAATATTTAAAGGTATTTGTATCAAATATCATGTTATTTCTGACGTATTTATAACATGTCGATTAGTATCAGCGATTAAATATTTTGTTTTTATTACAAATGTATTATGAGTAGAATCTAACGGAACATAATAAAATTTAAAAATAGGGGACCCGATTTATTTTAAAAATGACAAACCTATAACTGTATTTAAATTAATCAAACCGTTTAGGAATGAAAACTGGGAAAATCGATTGCACATTGTCAATAAACGGTGACTGAAAACGTCTTAATAATATTCAGCATATTTTATTCGATAAAACTGTCGACTGTAAACAACAATTGATAAGTTATTATAAACAAAACATTAACTATTAATTGTACAGTTCATATGTGATCACGGCGCTTGTAACAGTTTCGAAACATTGGAAACATTCCCAAACAAAAAAATTTTAAGTAAATATAATACAGTCTACTGCTGGACATAGGCCTCTCCTTAGCAAGGAGGTTTTGGCCTACTATACCACGCTGGCCAGACGGGTTGGAATAGGGTTTGTTTCAAGTTTTCTTTCTCTCTACAGTGATGTTGTCCTGCATATTTTGTTTCCTCAGTCGCCTTTTATGATACCCACGGGATGAATAGGGATAGTAACGCTGTATTCTTCATTCACCATCACACTGATAAGGTAGAGTAAATATATTACAAGATAAACCGTTAGTAATTTGTCAAGTGAAAATGACCACGATTTTAAAATTAATTAACATTTCCTTTTTAATTTTACCTAATTTTTAAATCAAACTTTAAACATGATTATAATATTATTATAATAAATATTGTATCTTATTATTGTGAAAACTACACTACGGTTTATAGTCATTAAACTACATATCTAGTTTAATAAATATGACAACTAAATACCATTTAAATGATCTAATTATACCACTTAACAGTTTAGTTTATTATTATTCGGAACATATACAGTATTGGTACAGTATAATAGTTGGCCTTAATTTAGAAAGTAACCGGTCGGGTCAAGTGAATCTTCATTAGAGCACAGTGTCGCCCTCTGCGTGTAATTAGATGTTCGCAGCTGTGTTCAACTTTCACAGATTTTACTGCTATTGAAATTCATAGGTTTCAAATTTTATATAATTACATCAGTTGTTTAAAATTGCTGAATTAAATAGACTACTATTTAATCAGTATACACAATGTTCACGTTTGTATCTCAAAAGAGGTAGGCAGAGACGTACTAAGTAACTATAATTAACAATTAAGATATGTTCATAGTTATGTTTGTAACAATGAGCAAGATCTACAGGTCTACTGGTCTAGTGCTGGTTCAATTCCTACCCAGGACAAAACAAATGTAGTGTGATGAGCACAATTATTTATTTATATCTAAGCGTAATTCATCTATAATATAATAATAAATAAATAACTTCACTCGTCGCCTTTTACGACACCCATGGGATGAATAGGGATGGTAACACTATGTATTCTTAATCCGTCACCACACGGAAGATCAACTTGCCAAAAAAAATCAAAGTCACAAATAAACTCTATCTTGGTTAAGATTACTATACCTTAAAGTAAAATTATGACGTATTACTAATATATTATTTAATATATGTTACGAATTCTTAGATAAACACATTTTAAATTCAATAGTTTCACAACAATCCCTAGCTTGTTTTTTATAAAGAACTTAATCTAAGATTGAGCTAAATAGCACTTCAATAGAAACCTGATCTTATTTTTAAAAACGTTTTGATGTGACAATACATGCAAACATTTTATGACAAACTATAAAAAGATGCCCATCAAACGTTTTCTTGTCAATTTAGTACTATCATATAAAAAGAACAGGTAATATTCCTACCGTAACATCTTATTTTAGCATTTATCTTTAAACAAATCTAGAAAACACATCGACAATGAAGTAGTTATTGCCCATAACACGTATTCATTAAGAATCTTGGTCTATTTCAATAACCGAAGGTATAGTTATAAAGATTTCCAGATAACCTCCAGGAATTTTATTTTTTACTTTATTACTTTGACGTTATATTAAATTTTATCGGTGTACGTATAACAACGATTAAGTATCTTTAATTAAGTTGTGAGTTACATTTATATTTGTATTAATTTTTAATACGATTCGTTTTATGTTTGGTTGTACCTAGTTTGCTATTAAATATGTGATTTGTACTCACGTGGTTGTTATTTGCGTTTGTGTTGCGTTTTAGACTGTTAGTCGGAAATAGAGGTCCTTTATTAAGAGTGTAAGTGATTTACCCTCTTAGCCGAGATGCAAGTGATTCTCTTGTATTATCTGTTAATAATTTGTTTTGATCGCGTGTTAGTGTTGAGAGACGTCCTATCCATAATTTTTTTAGTTTTCTAACAACGTTCACGTTTGTAGAATGTCAACTTGGGTAGGAGGGCGCTCTGCGTACTTACTTAACTTGCAAACAGCGACTCACTTGTAGCATAAACTTTATACCTAAACATTAAATTTTCATTTGGAAATTTGCATTTTTATTTTCAAATATTACATACAAAGTTACATGAGTAATCATCGAAATGACCGTAATTCGTTAACAGATACAATATATCTCAGCTTACGATGTATGTATGTAAGTTTGATGAATGTATAACGTATGTTTGTATTGCCGGATGTGACGTTTCAACTAGATCACCAGTTATGTAATTATTTTTATATTGTAAAATCAATAATTTTTCGAACTTTTATTACGTACTTACTAAACATTTATATTCCTATGCGGAGAATGTTCAAACGTGGGTGTAAACTCAAATGAACGAGGCTTCGTCGTTAGAGTTAAAAGTCAAGCATCTGTGACATTACCGTTTAAATATTTTAACTGCATGTTACAGAGTAAGCTTGTGTCGTAATAGTAAATAGTTGATTTAACTTATGCAAGTGTATCTTCAATTTTAATAAACTTGTAGAACAATTGTTAATGGAATCAAATGGAAAGTCTCTAAATCCAAAGGTCCAAAACAAGAAAGAAATTATTTATGAGGAAAAAAGTAAGGAAGTTCTCTGGTAAGAAGATAATAAGAAACTGAGTTTAAGTTGGTTAAAAATGATAAACAAAAAAAAATAAAGAAAAGTTAACTCTTAATATTTAACAGTGTTAAATTATTTGCGTTTAACGTCACCAATCGTAGTTCAATTAACGATCAGCGCATATTATATGAAAAAACCTACTCACTTCATTTTATACATTAATTGTATATTCCTTATATAATATGTTTCAAGACAACTTACAGTACCAGATGTACTTAGTTTAAATGTAAGTATTACGGTGCATAGGCTTCCCACCAATAATTTAGGGGCCCAATTCAACCTCACCTGCAAGCGGAACCCTTGCTGATCGACGTACAAGACTCTGACAAAACATCCCGGCGATTAACGGCAATAAGCTCGCCACCTATTACGTCGAACCAAAACACCGGCAAAAAGTGAACTTTTAATATGTTTCTGCCTACCACTCCGGGGAAACAGGCGTGGTTTTTTGTACGTATGAAAGCGCTATATACTATCCAGATGTCTCAATGAAACTTGTTCCTGATTTGTCTTAGTTTTAAAATAGTATATTTAGTATTTTGCGATTTTAGTCGATTTCAATTCGATAAAAAATAAAAGTGAAAGCCATATGTATAGTGACGGATGGCCACACGTACATAGAAAGGATGTAAATGTACGATACGATTTTTACTCTATATTCAGATAAATACATACGAACGACTAATCCAAATATGTCATCATTGATATCATAGACTCTACTCTATGACATAGAGTATCCAATTACGATTGTCACGACCATAAACACACGAGCACAAGAAAACTTAGATATTTATATGCCATCAAACGTTCCTTTTATAAAAGTTGTAAATAGTTATAAAATTAACATGAAATTACAATTTCTAACTGAGTCCGACTAACAAACGATCGCAGTCGACAACGACAAATATGTCGGGAATGTGTGGACTTGTTTATTGAAGAGTAATGTTTTATTCTCTTTGGATTAAGTTTATGTTAGTTATTATAAAAAGTTTTTATTTTGTATTCTACACTGTTCACTAGGTAGTAGAGCCACGCTGATTTCAGCGCGAGCGGGCCGGCACGACCGGGGCAGTACGACCCTCACACAGAAGATCAACCTAAAGCGTCATCAAGCGTTTCGACAGCAGCTGTCCGCATTATCAACAGTCCGGAAACCACTGAATTCCTTGAGTCTCGGCAGTAGCGAAGAGATGTCTCCTCAATGACAGTCCTCTATCGCCTTTATCATGGCGAAAATTCTCCCTTCCTCTACAGGGCAAGTGCTGGTCTTGGAAGTAGCCTTTTAGAATGGTAGTCATACGCTCCTGAACTAAACGGTTCAACTCTGTCTTCCTGTGCAAGTCAGTTAAAACCTAAAACTCACTACCAGCGCACGTGTTCTCCTCCCACTGTGGGCCCGGGTCCTTTAAGCTCGGCGTGAAAAAGTATTTTACTAGACCGCCATAGTGTGGGTCACCATACTGAATTGTCAATATTCACAACGAATCGCGTATTACTATTTTTATTCAACCCGCAATAGCAATAGAAAGATAATTGCCTTGTATAATAGTAAATCTTGATTTATTAATACTGTTACTAAAGCTGAAATATTGTGGACAGCAATTATCAAGAGAGTCATAAGCTTACTTTCACACTTTAAATCTATTTCAGTATTTTTTTCAAATATAATTTCCTTCTATCAAAGTAAGAGAAGACAAAAAATAAGATAATATATTACTAGTTCTATTATATTACTAGAAAATCTAATTCGTTATGTTATCTATAAGCGATTTTCGCGCGAAACGACGCATTTCGGTAATTGACGATACTTCGGCAAATATTAACAGGATATTATAATGTTAAGAACTGGTTCAATCTACCTAGTCTAACTGATTAATATATGATATATGTGTAATGTTACAAATCGTATCCTTCCTTCAATAAGAACAGGTTGAACGATAAATATAGATTAAGTAAATGATAGTTCATTAATCTATTTAAATATGTCCGTTTTATTGACTCTGTGGACTTTCGTAGAGTTTTTTTTTTAAAAAACAAACTATGACACCTGACCATTTATGAGTCATTCGAAAACAAGTTTATTCTAAATTTGATTTTTTGTAGAATTTGTATGTTTAGGTCCTTTAACACCTATAGTAGAGTATGAATATTAATGTAAATAATTAATATTCATACTCTAAAAGTTGTAATGTCTCAAGCTGTGATTATTACATTTTAAACCTTACGTTGGTCATATAAAGGTGTTTTTGCTTTACATTATAATCTTTTTTTTTCTTAACTTAACATGGTTTAGAGGTAAGGTAGGCGACTTACACAATACAAATTAGTCTACACGTTACGGATCTTAATATAATGGTAATATAATCACTAGTCGCCAATCTTAAGTATGCCTTAGCTATAAGATATGGTCAGACATCCAAATAAGTTGAGTTTTACAAGATAGGCAACCCTGATTTCGTGGTGTACCTTAAATTAAATAAATTATTACTTTGAAATGGACTCTAAGTTTGACATTTGACAACTTCTAGGATACTAGCTTAGAACGAAATGGTCAATGATTTATCCTTTAAGCTTGGAGACTACGTGAGCCTATCATCAGGTCATTAACGATCAATATGGGTTTAAGTATCTACCTAATTGCATAAAGAAAATAATATATGTATCTTCATTGGCAACTAAAAGAAAAGAAATAGTAATATTATGTGCGAAAATATATACATTACACACAAAAAAAATATAGGTTTCTCCAGTCTGGGGCCGTCAGAGTTTCATCAATAATATAAACTATACACCCTTTTTAATGAGATTTTTTTACATAAAATGAAATATTACATAAACAGCCTTTAATAGTCCACTGCTGGACATAGACCTCTACTTAAAGTGGAGGTTTGGGAATACGAAACAAACACAAACCATACTAGTTTAGTACATGTGTTATGAGTGTGTGTGTATATATTTGAGAGAGAGAGAACGAAGTGTATGTCTATTGTGTGTGTGATTTTAGCTATCGTGTGAATGAGCTCAGCAGTATTCACATTTGCATCTATAAATTGAAAAATTGTATAAAAATGTGTCCACTCAAGAGTCAGAATGCAAGAGTCCGCATCAAGGTGACTTTTTATATAATATTTGTAGAGATGCTAAGTTAAGAATCTCAATAAATAATCACAATAGCGTGGCATATAATAAAAGAGTCCAACACCAAGGTGACAGCAGTTTTGTTAGATTTGATTGCCGATAATCAATACATTTCTTTTCAGGAGTGAAAGAGATGACCAGACAACATTCCATGTAACACAAGTGTGTCAAGATAAAAATCTAAATGTTTGTCACTATTTATAGGCGATATATCTTTATTTATATCAAAGATTAGAACTATAGTTTTAGTATAAATCTTGTACGTACTACATTCATCCTACAGATAATTGATACTCCAAAACTGTACAAAAAAATGTATTGTCACACGCAATGTGGAACTAATTGGCGCCGGTGGGACGAGTGTGGGTGTACCTACCTCATATGCCGACAATGTGGTTGTGATTCCTGAGTTATAAACATATAAGAAAAAGAACACGGATTCATATTTTTTAACAGTAACTGCTTATCGTCAAACGAATCAAGCATGACTAAGGTGATCAGCAGTGTCGAAATTAGTTTTATAAAAACCATTTTTAATATGCATACTAAACGAAACCGTGATTATATTGCTAAAATAATAGTAATTAATTTCTCTTAATTTAAATAATCTAGATATTATACTATTAAGTTTTAATTGGATCAACAAATCAAGATAAGTACCGATAAAACTTTATGTGAACATAAGACAAGCACTTACACATTTATATATGATAGCGAAATAATTGTGACCACAAAATATTAATTAATCTATTTCCTTTTATGCTTTTAACTCGACTTATTAGACATAAAGTTAATTTGATAGAACCGTGAACTAGTTTCTAAGACATATTTCTTAGACAGTAAGTGAAAGACTAATTAAAACGCGAAGTTGAAACTAATTTTCTGTTAATTTTAATGTGAATCATATATCCTCTAATTTGTAGGACTAGTTTTATATGAGGAGACGAAAGTGCGTAACAGGATGCGAGATAAGCACGTGCTATAATTGATTTGACCGATAAACACGCCGTGATAAATGTCAGATGTTAGAAATTATATGCTACTGTTATCTGGTTCGGTCGGTTTACTTGAATAGACATTGATAAAAGTATATATCAACATTATATCGTAATCTCCTTTGAATATACAAAATCTTATGTTAGTACAGCAACTATTAAATATGTTACTTGTGTTCATCTAATTTTTCTTTTAAAAATGTTATACACATTCTATTTCTTTTGCTTTATAAGATTGAAATGCAACTTACTTCAGTTCCTAGTTTTTCATTTTTTTTGTGAAATAAAAGGCAAATGGGCGATCGAGCCACTAAGTGGAAAATTGCCTACCGTTTTCCGTAGGTAGCAAAGGGAATAAAGCTACCACAAAAT
This sequence comes from Hypercompe scribonia, assembly GCA_949316085.1. Lineage (NCBI taxonomy): Eukaryota > Metazoa > Arthropoda > Insecta > Lepidoptera > Erebidae > Hypercompe > Hypercompe scribonia. Next base: position 1,989,816 of record OX438983.1, read on the forward strand.
CGCTTTCACGATATTTTTAGAGAAGTTTAATGATATTGTAACAAATGACTGTGTCATTTGAAGAACTATCACATAAAATCGAACTTCTAAGAAGAATGGAAATAATCTTACTGATGAAGTGTCTAATATAATGACGTTAATTATTCTGATGTTAATACGACCATTAACTCTTTAGCATTACTTAATTCCGACTAATTATTGAATTGACAGCAATAATCTAAGTAATTCATAGTTATCGACTACAACATCCACATATTACCCCTAATATTGTATCAGAGACAGCTTAATGACCGATTAACGTGAGTTTAAGCTGTGCTTAATTAAGTAAGTCAGTTAACAGGAGGGTCTTTGATTAAAAATGACTGTTATGTTTAAGGGTTTTCATAACTTACAATTATTGCTTATTATTAATAAAAATATCATGAGGAACCTCACACGTAGCTATCACTATTTGTGTGTAATAATTTACTTTTTAATTAAGTATAGCTTCCAATTAACTTTTATTTAAAGAATATTTTTAAAATATAAAACGTAATAAACGTGTTCTTTAACCTGAAAGGACATTTATAAAAAAAGTAAAGGACTCTGAAAATAAATAATTCAATTTTGGAATAAATAATTAATTTTGAAATCGATTTACAAATAGCGAACTTGCCCAAAAAATTCCAATTCGATCGAATTGAAATCTGATTTAATTTCGTAAGGAAAAGAAAATGATAAGCATATTAATAAAATAAATGAATAATTTTGTTACTGATTTCTATCCATCGATTGTTGATACATTTTATACAGTACATGGTTGACGTCGTCATTAATAACACTATTAGAAACATACCATGTTTCCTTTCTTCTTTTTAAATGGACTCAATTCCACGTTTTTCATTTTTGGAGGTTGTTTGACAGATGAAACTTATATGCTATTCACTATTTTAGAATAAATAAATAAATTGTTAACTACATATGTCCTTAGCTTTAATTATAATTTTCAAATCATGATTAGCAGATACGAATGTTTTGAAACTCAGATCAAAATTACAACTAAAATTTCTGAACGATTTGAATTTTAAAAATAGAATTCCTGTAGAATATTTACGATAAGCAAATGAACATCATAAAAATCAATAAATTCGAAATACATTAATTTTTATTCATATAAATAATTAATTAATTAATTCAAAATTCACCACTGTCGGATACTGTTGACTATTTATAATCATTTAGTAAATGTCAATAATTATTGATTTCATTGTTTATCATCTGTATTCGCATGTTATACATTTATTAATAATTTGTGTTTTAGGTATTTGATTATATTTATTATATTTATAATCATACCATTTTATTTCCATCAACGAAATTAATATTCAGACCGACTTCGAAAATAAAAGTTAAAATTTTAAAAAAAAATGTAAGAGTTAAAAAAAAGTTTTTAGTCTATGAAAAATACTCCTCGAATAATACTTACATACCAAAGTATTACCATAAAAACAAAGTCTTATGCATTTTTAAAATCGTCAGTTATAAATCATAGCCTTTGTCTCTGATATAATTTATTATTTGGCCATGAACCAGTTCAAAATATTGACTTCTGGTTTTGTTTCTCTTTGTTATTTAAGTGGCATAATATTATAATAATAAACTTCATCTTTAAAAAAACTACTTACATGAAGGGGTCATGTCGACATTTTATTCCAAAACCAGTTTACGGGTTAAGTGTCATTGTAAAGAATAATTGTATGAATGTGGATCAGAGTCGAGAGACATTATAGGGTTGATGACTGTATTAAAAGAGATTCACGGTCGATTTCCTATATTTAATAGGGTGTGCGTTAGTGGGGCGAAACGTTAAATCTTGTTTGTTTTCAGATTTGCGTATAGATAAATCTCTCTGAACTTAAGTTTAGTATTGCAGGAAATTGTACTTTATGATTAAAGACTTAAAAGTACGAATAGACAAGTTTTGGTGCAACAGTTGCCATATTTATATACAAAGAACATGAACAAGAAGTATTGGAAGTGTTCCTGCCATATTTGATGCTACACATAAGTATATATGTTAGAAATATTACTCTATTTTAAAAGATCATCATTGTCACGTTGAATGACATTATGGCAATGCATGTCATTTAGGAAAAAAATATAATGTCAAAATAAAATCACGTTTTATGCAAAATATGTTTAAGAATAAGCATTGCCACGCGAAATGGCAATACATGTCCTTTAGGATATACATTGCCTTGCCATACCATGGTTTGATATTACATTTAAAACGCATAGTAACGATTATAACAATCTGTAGCAATGTTTGAAATTATAAATCGCACTCGCAATGGCCTAGTTCTTCTGAAACTTAGCATGTTTCATGCTATTTGAGATGAAATACCCAGTGATTGTTCTGATTCTGAGAGGCGTTTTCACCGTAAGCTTGGATGATGCAATGTTTGTTTTTATATGAAAAGTAAAATGTGTGAAATGAATTGTGCTCAAGTAATTTTAGATAAATATGTATGAGATAGTAAGAAGCATGTTGTAATCAAATATTTCACTGATTCCGAACAAACTAATTTCAGTTTTATAGTACACTATGAATATGCATTATAAAGTTTATTAATGTATTCAAACAGTTATTTTATCTATATAATACGTCTTTAGTGTGTCACAAAATTATAGTGTCGATAAAAATGACGTGTATAAATCACGTCGTTTAATCAAAACTAAATATAAAGTGTTATAAAATATACCTACTTATGAATGTATACTGACAGCCTTTGAGTGCTGTCGACAGTGACTGTGTATTCTTCTGTTGAGTTAGAAATATTATTATATTTTTATTTATTTAATTTTTTTATCTGTCATTTTGAAATGTATGTAAGGGTTGTTTTGAAAAGGTGTCTCAAATTTCAAAGTCAACGTCAACCTTGGTAAATCTTGTAAATGAAGAAATATTTGAAACAATAATTCTTCACTATGTATTATGTGCATTTATATGTATTTAAATTTGAACATATTAATGAATTAATGTAATAAGCGTTTTGTAGTTTATAGAATGCACTAATTAGTTGCTAAACTAATATAAAATGCAATAAAAATTATATAAAATTTGTATTATTAAATAAACTTTACGAATGATTTAAATTGTAAAACTTGGGTGTTTTAACAATTTAAAGCCATCGTAAACAATAAATCGTAATAGAGTATTATGTAGAGTCGATTTCTAAACAAACATCATGGAAAGTTAATATTTTTCTTAAAATCGAGGTGAACCGTGTATAATTACGTATAAAAGTATTAAATATTGCTATTTATTAATATTAATCGGTTCGGCAGATTTCTGATAATCGTAACACTATATTGTATCAACATGATATGTCTATAAAAAAATAAAATAAAAAAATATTTGTTTTCTAAATTTAAATAAAACTGTTTTCTTAGATACGCAGGTGTTTGGACTGTGATAGAACTTTATGAAGTGACGTAACTAAAAACCGATATTCTACTTTTTTTGACATTTCCTTTGAGATTTGACAGTTTGACTTTAAAAGTTGATATCTATGACCAATCCGTGACAAATTTTGGCTTACATTTTATGAACAAATCTCGTTTTTCATGAAGTACAACGACAATGCGTTTGCTAGTGTACTCTTTATTGGCAAAATCGATTGATTGCCATATGACGTTTATTTGTTACAGTTTCTTTATGGTTTTGAGTGACATATGGTTTACTATAGTACAAAATATGTACTTATTATATATATATTATATTTAAACCTCTTTGCACTCTAGTATTCCTCGTGATAAGTCTGTTGTGAATGGTTAATTTTTTTGGTTGATTAACTCTTTAACAACTAAGTTATTGAATACATGTGCAAAAGTTAGTTGATAATAATAACTATAATTTAGTAAGACATAAAAAATACCTTAAAAAATAGTGTTTTATTTTTGCTTTAGTTAATTAGTTGACTAATCATTAACGTCATTGACAACAAACTTTAAACATTCAAATATTTATTCGTCCCTTTAATTAAAAACATTGACTTATTAACATTTAAAGTCATTAAACAGTACTCGCTTATATGTGTTACATCTGACATCTAACAACACATTCATTGCCTTGTCACATTGACAGCGCGCGCTTTCTCAGCTTCCTATTACGCACTTTTATTCTTGATGTTATTGCTCCCAAAGGTTACAGAAAAGTGAGAGTAAAGGAATTATATTGTTGAATGAAATAATGATCGAAACCTTGAAACTTTTTTTTTAAGAATAAAAGTTGGTTAGTGACGTGCTGGTTAGCGTCATGTTGGTTAGTTACATGGAGATTAATAGAAATATCAAACAGATGTATACAATGGACAGCCTTTTACAGTCTACTGTTGGACATAGGCCTCTTCTTAACAAGGAAATTTTGGCTTACTATACCACATATATATTACATAAATATACCTTATTTGCTCACAAGGTACCGTGGTTATTTTTGGACTTAAACAAGAAAATAGATGTACTGTAATACTTTGTATTATTAATAGCAATAATAGCCACACTTCTTCGGATAATAGATCCCTACAATGATCTACATTATAATCATAAATACATGCTATCCTTCTTTTCTGTATTATCTGCCTTGGTGGCACAGTGGTAGTGTACACGACAGCTGTAATTTACGTCTCCAGTTCGATTTCCAGATCGGGCCTAATGTTTGTATGATTTGTAAATATTTATTTCGGTGTTTCGATGTTTAATATATATGTGTTTACAAGAATAGTATATATGTATTTATATCAGTCTAATCTCTGCTTTGTTTCTGACTACATAAGGTGGCGTTCAGATGTCCGAAATATTTATTTATTTCCTTATACAATCAATCAATCAATCAACCTATTGCCGTTTGCTGCGATACATACATACATTATAGATAAGTTGTACCCAGATATGATACAAACGATAGAGCTCATCACATTTTTTTTTATGATTAGGCATTGGCTTCCTTTGGCCTTTGGTTTAGAAGTCCGATTCACTAATTAGATCAACAGTCATCACTTATTTAATAATAATAAAGTATGTTACATCATTGTGAAGACCACATCTCGGCAAACGTAGTGTAGGGCGCCCATAGGTCAGGTGGAGTGACGATTTACGCAAGGAGGCTGGCATGAGTTGGACGCAAGAAACCGTTCAGAGTGACAAAGTGACCGATAATTGATAATAATGATGACATCATTGCTGTCACAGATCGCAGGCAAATCTATAAAGTAACAAACTTTAATTTTTTTATTCACTTATATTTGTTCCAGCCAAAATAATATGTCAAAATGAATATGTATAAAGTAATCTACTAAATTCAATCTAAACAACGTTGATATTAAAACTAAGGTTATTGAAACCACCCAGGTCGATTATTTAATGAGTTCATTAAATACATCTTCTTAGATAATATGCACAAGTTATTTATATTTTGCATTTTTATATCTTTGCCATTGATTAGCTAATTTTAGTATAATAGTGTAGCTACAGACCAATTAATAAATGCTAATCTGTGATTTTTAATGTCAATGAGCACTGACGTTGATAGTCGAGACTGCTTAACTCGAAATTAAATAATATCAAGTGAAAATAATTTGAGGCGGGTGTTACCCTGGTGGTTCGAGACCCTAAGTTAAAAGTTGCGTAGGACATATATTATATGATTAGCTCGATCATTGATTATGTTAGACACATAATCAAGTGTTATTAATTTACAATATGTGCGTATTTATAAGTATGTTTATCGGTGGTCTGGTTACGAGAGTACAGACTCTGTCAAATTTTGGATCAGATTGGTTTGTGTAAGATGTGCATATATAAGATTGCTTTCAGGAATTATTCAGTCTTATTCTGGTTGCAACTTTTAGCAATTTTTGTTAAGTGCCGTAGGTATGAATAAACACATAAATGTTATATATTGTCAAACATAGGTTACAGTTATTCACATTCATTGAATAGGTATCTACAACTTTGGAACCAGTTTCAGAATTCGGATTTAATACTTATCATTTATGTGGAATTAAGTGGTTCGGGTAACGACTTTATAATTTAAGAATAATGACGGGGACTAATGAGTCAAGATTTTTCGTAAATCTTCATAATCATATAGTATATTACGATTTCCAGAGACGAATGAAACATATTTATTATATTAGCTTTAACGAGAATTCCTTAAGTGCTCTTTATGAGAATAATAAAAAAAATAATATGTTAAAATGTACTACGGTACTTAAAATTCCTATGTATCTTTCTTCCTTCCTACCTTTGAGAGAAAGAGTAGAAAAAAACACGGTCAATTTAACTCACGTATGTTTTGATAAAAGCCCCGTGTAGATTCAAATCTAATCGGGGCTTTTCATAATACACGTGTAAATAAAATGTATATCTTAACCAAAAATAACAAAGAAGAATCAACCACATTTTTAAATTTAGAACTGCACGCATGCTCTATATCTCAATCTCCATCTTGAAAATAAACAAAACGCAATCATAAATCCTTTGGCCGAATTCATTTGAGAAACCAAACATAATAGGGTACCGTCTGTAACAATTTATTATTTGTACACAATAGCGTACAATGGTATTGTGAGACGTTTACCAACAGTGTCGCGTGATTAGATCCAGTAGTACGTATAAGTGCTCCCTATAAAAAAGATAATAATATATCATGAATAGAAGCAGTGGTTAGGAGATTTGTAGATGTTGCGAAGTGCTTTAATGGTTTTATTGATTTAGACAATGATTCAACTATTGCAATAGGTATTTGTAGATTGGTTAATGATAACACGATACATAAAAAAGGAACACATATTTGTATTTTTACTTGTATTTTTATTTAACATTTAGTAATATGGGATGTTATCGAAATGTCATTTCGTTTTAAAATAATTATGAGGAAACAAATTTTTAAACTGAATTCTCAGGTCAATTTTTTTTATCTTATTTTTGCAAATTAGTTTTACAGTTATTTACCTTTTTTAATTGTTAGAGCGTTACTTTTTTATATATATAACGACTAAGGAATTACAAAAATAAAAAAGAAACAATGACATAGCAAATTTAAATGAATTTAATCCGAAGCAAAATAGTACCTACTGTTATAAAATGTTTTATTCTCGTAAGAGCAATTTACAGTCTACTTACATAAAATACAATCACAATGAAAATCGCTTTGTGTCATCTTGTAACAAAGCATATATTTACTAATTAGAAACTAACTACATACAACGAAAAATCTAATCATAAACAATATAATATTAAAAAAAAATGCAATACAAACAATAATTAACTACATTAAGTAGGTACAAATTATTAATAATTGAATGTAAAACAAAAAAACTAGTAAGCCAATACCGTCAAAAGCAGAAAATTTTCAATTTATGTCTTCATTACTAGAGCACCTAACCTCACATACATTCCAACTAATATGACCACATATCAATCGCGTGGCTCCATTACACAAAGAAATAATCATAAATACATAGCGGCAATGGTACGCTTTAGATTGAGTTATATTTCATTGTGGGAATGGAATCAATCGTGACTGATTTAAATCTGATACAATTCAATGATTTTGTAAAGAGCCTCGGGTAAGAAGTTCTGATTAATGTGCTCATCTTCAATACTAAAAGAACATCATATAAGCCTTAGTTTTTCTAGGACCTTCGTGAACGACATTCTGTTGGTTTTCATTTTCTACCATAATATTGTTAAATATAGATAAAACTCGTTTGTATGGGCGAAGTGTCTTTTGGTAAAGATTACTCTGTATTATACCGAAATGTGTTAAAAATATTGAATCATTAGAGTTTTTTTTGTTGTTATGTTATATTCTCGTAAGATTTTGTAGTTCGGCCGGCTAGATCGGGGCAGTACTACCCTCTCACAGAAGACCTATTTAAGTGACAACTTGCATGCTGTCGCATTACGTTGGTGAGTGTGAGATCAGACGCTCATTAACACAGGCGTGACAGTTGTCGTGGTAAGTCTATGAGACTTAAACTACTACGAAGTGGGGCATGAAAGAGCATCTGACAAGGCCGAGATAATGTTGGTCACTATACTGCATTGTCTGCATTTGCAATGAGTATGGTGACCTCAACTCATGGATTCTCTTTATACTTTCGATCAGGTAGGCCTTGAAAACAAAAAAAATTAGCTCTTATATTTTGCCATTAAGTGAAGATTACTTTCAAAACGATGATAATATCATATTACAAATATTTAAACCAGCGATTAAATCTAACCCAAACCCCAAAAATCACCATCATTAGTCATTGAAAGAATTTAAACGTCAATTGAACAAAAACAAGCCAAGTAAACAAATTGAATATTCCCACATGCGAAGGTGAAAATCCAAGGGCAAACATGGGATTGAATCTTGTAATAAATGACCTTATTTTATCTCAACACAGTATGAGTTTAATAGGCAGCAGCATAGGAGCCAATCTCGTTTGGGAGTCAGTATTGATCGTTAGTGAAGACAGTACTAAAGTTTATCGTCACGACAAAGTTTTGTGTGATGCAGTAAAAAGGCTAAATCCACATATGCTCTGTGTGATTAATGATATAACTACCGAACTATTATCACTGGTAGAGGAAGCGAGACAATTGACAAAGTAAGAATATGACAAAGAGGTTGCCAAAATTATTTTTTCTGTCAAATCCCTAAATCTGGATTCTTATCGTGACGACATAAAGGTGAAATTGTTTTGAACGTTCGGATGTTTATAACTAATATTTTGTTAAGAATTTGATTCTAATAAAAAAGTTGACTAATGATTCTGGTTTGGGATCAAATATTCATGCATTTTTTTCAGCGATCCGGCTTGTTTTGTTCCACTTAACGCTTTTTGAACTGAGCATCTGTTGATGACACCATTTTTTTATTATGTTTATTTGTGTTGCTTTTTAGTTCTTTGTAATGTATATGAATATAATAACGATCTTTTTAATGTGAATTATAACAATTTATGTTTTGATCTGTTTCAGGTAAGACAGTTTTTGGGACTCTAGAGTTGTAAGTATGATTATTTTTGTATTGTTATGCTTAAGTTTTGGCTTTAGGATCAAAATATCAGTCTAAGTTATCACGTTGGTTATTGATTTTATGATCATAATTCAGATTTCTTGGAACTGTTCTTTTTCAATTTAGGACACGTTGACAGCGACAACAAAATTCACAAAATGATAAAAAGTGAAATAAAAAAAATATATAGGCACATAACAATGATCGAAAGATAAAAAAAAAAAAATAAATATCTCACTATTATCTTGTCATTGTTGTAGCAGAAATAAATAAGTTTTTAAGTGATAATATTTAGTATTACAATTTTAAATAATTTCTGTGGCCTTAAAATGGTAGTATTCTATACGATTTCCCATAGTTGGTGTTATTGGTTATCAGCAGCCCAATTACCTGGCTCAGATTTAGTACCATAGGGTATAAGTTCACATTTGCACGATATTTATTGGTGCTCTATTACACCTACCGCTAACGAACTGGTTGATATCTTACGTAAATAACGCTCGTTTGTAAGTCTCTTCATCTGTTATACGATTACAAATTTTATGTTCATCGTATACATGTGTATTTTGCACTTTCCATCAGATAGAATTAGTATATGAAAAGTTTCAGACAAATTTCAATCATCAGCAGTCTTATTTTGATCGTTCAAAAATAGTATTTGCCGATGACTGCTAACGTTCTGGTCTGAATTTTTACTGAGGTACCTGTATTTCTTTCAGAAACAATATTTGTTTCTTTCTTAATACTTCAAGAAAACTGCTTATATAATTAATAATTATCTAAGTATGCAAGTAAGTTTCAGAATCGATTGAGAATGTTTTGCTTGGTGTTGGTATGTAATTAGACAAATATTTTCGAGATCCATGCCTGAATAGGACCGACTTAAGTCGACTTCAGTAAATTTACTTATAACTTAAGAACTTAAGTTTTCTAAGGATGTTTTAAATGACCTTTTTTAAGTAAAAATTGTATCCTTATTCGATTAAGAACATTTTTAAAATATCAATAAGATACTTTATTTTTAATCTAATACATAAAATTAAACTTTGTTTCCTGTAATGACACTGACTACTATCTAAATGAATACGACGATTGGTTTCATACAGATTATACACAGGTTTTTATAAGTGGTAAAGAATATTACTTGTAGATAAATATAGAAACAGTAATGCTAATAAACGTCCTGTTTCGAATTCAGAGCGCGCCTCAAGTTTAGAGTATTCATAAATTCACTTCCCAACACTTAAATGCTCACTTGCAGTTATGATGGCTTAGTGATATTAGTGTAATACTATTTAGTACGGTAGTTAATATTTCTTGTTGTACTTTTATTTTATATATATAATACACGGTTTATATGTGTGTATATATAAATAAAAAACTAGCTGACCCGGCAAATATTGTTTTGCCATATAAAAATGACGATTGATCAATTTTCGATCGGAGAGGAAAAATGATTAAATTACTAAAATGGCTATTAAAAAATAAGGGTTGATCGTAGAAGGGTGAAAATTGGGGATTATATGTATTTTTGTATGTTCTATCATAAAAAAATAGAAATTAAAAATTTTGTCTAAAAAATAAAAAAAAAAATTTTGGGTTGTACTATCACTAACATTTAGGGGGATGAAAAATAGATGTTGGCCGATTCTCATGGATAGCGGATAAGCACAAAAAATTTCATCAAAATCGGTCAACCCGTTTCGGAGGAGTATGGCAACGAAAACTGTGACACGAGAATTTTATATATTAGATAAATAAATATTTGGACATTTGACACACAACGTCATCTAGTTTCAAACTAAACAGAGCTTGTGCTATGATAACTAGACTGACTGATAGAAAACTTATATACTTTTTTTTTGTGAATGCATACATATTATACATAAAAAACATCCAAACTTCGAAGCAAATATTTGCAGATTCTACAAACATTTGGTCCAACCCGGGAATCAAACCCGAGACCTCAAGCACAGCAGTCGCATTCACTACCGCTACGCCACCGAGGCAGTTTCTTACTTCGAGATTAGTAATTATATTTATTAGTAAATACTACGTCAAAACTCATTGCATATTGCTCATTGCTACTACTGTCTCACCGAAACATTTTGGTCCATCCTAAAGTTGCCTTGAAGAGATTTTGCAAATAAGGCCACCCTTTGCACATTATATATCTGACATTGTATGTATTCTCTTGAAAACCTGAAATACGGTGTATAAATAAATAGTTTCCTGTCTATCTATCTATATTTGGGTCCTCTCTGGCCAAGCCTAAAATTTACACGGTTCAATTGAAACTCACCACGATTACACTTTTTTTATGTGTAGTAATCTCACTGGACATCACCTATTGGTGGTTATAAAGGACATGCACCGAAAAAAAAATGCATGCTGTCTCAGGTACTAGTAGACGGAGAACCAGGTGTAGCTTAGAAAGGAAATCCTTGGTACCTCGACGTACCTGGGGCCTCGTCATCTGCAAGTGATATGACTCCCTCCTGAGTGAGAACCACAATGTTATTCTGCCTTCAAAAGGACGCACGTTTTTGCCTACCGCGATTACATTACGAAAAATTTTGAGAGAAAAAGATTATAATTGAGTATATTTCGGTAAAACCTTGATTTAGTTCATTAAACGAAACCAATCTCAGACCATATCTATTCAGAAAATCAAAAAAAAATTTTAACATTCGAAGGTTTACCTCTCTTTATTAAATTGAAATAAAATTCGCTTGTTTCTTAATTAACATTTATATGACAAATTGGCGAAAACTGGAAGGATATTAAATACTTTAATTTTTTACTAATAGTAAGTAGTAGAGCCACGCTGATTTCAACACGAACGGGCCGGTTCGATCGGGGCAGTATTACCCTCCCACAGAAGACCAACCTAAAGCACCAGCATCTGTGTTATCGTGTTTCATTGGTGAGTGCGAGACCGGAGGCCCATTGATGCAGGGGTCAGTTATCATGGTAACTGTGTGAGCTTTACACTGTCACGATGACTGTCATATCTTTTACGTCCCCAAGCGGGGCGTGAAAAAGCAATACACTAGGCCACCATAGCCTAGGTCACTATACTGCATTGTCTGCATTTGCAATAAGTATACCTCAACTCTTGGATTCTATTAGTGCGTTCCATCAGGCAGAGTAGAGTAACTTTGGTAGGCTCTTAATATAGAAAAAGAAAAACTTTGTATCTTCCATTTTACATTTACTATCTAGATCATCTCAAAGTTGGGTCGCAGAACATTCCCTGACCATAGAGACCGTTCTTGTATAATTTATTAAATGTCCTTAAATAAATTTTATAAAATCTAACACATTACACCAAATCCATGTAAGCTAGCGTTGTGTAATATTATTTAATAAGAAAAGGAGTTCCTAGCAAACTTTCCACCTCTACTATTGCCATAATATCGAAAATGGTCTCGGTCAGATATAGTTTATCGTAAAATTCGCGATTTACAGCGATCAACTTAATGCCTGAGTGAGTAAACGCCATTTTAAGTATCCAAGCTGTTATCGAACCCTGTTTTATTGTATTTAAGACTATAAAATTTACTACGACCATGTTATATTAGGAAATTAAGCGGAATGTGAATGTGTACTAATATGCATACAGCCGTTAACACTTTGATTTTGTGGTGTGCTTAAATGTTTATGTACATTGTTGTCTGTCAGTAATGCGCAGTTCTGTGACTTGCAATTATTGCGTATATACTCTTGATAAACGAGACAATAGTAAATTAGTCTTTAATTTTTAATACACATAGAATAAAATTGCGAGATGACAACTTTTAACTTTACGAGTTGAAAGTTTCATCTCGTCTTTTTATATCTTCTAACATTTCTAAAAGATATTAATTGGAAATGAAGAGATACGTTTTGGTAGGATACCTACCTGCTGCAAAACAACCTTTCACTGAAATATTTTCTTCTACATGGAGCTGGATGCGAGAAGTCGAGGATATAATCAAGTGGTGGACAGCGATAGGTTGATAAAGAAAATATCTTTTACTGACTACTTCCTCTTCTTTATATCTCCGACTTACAGAAGTAAAATGGCAACAATAGCATTACAATTTAAGATATTAGTAGTCGATTGAGATCTAATACTATAAGTCACGAGAAATACATATTTAGGTGTAAGTTTTTATATTTGTGTCACTAACAGACGAGAATAACGAAAAAGCACCGAAAATAATAATTATTTTTACTTCACCTACCGTCATATGATCACAGATTCTGCAATGTGTAGTGTTTATTTATATTACACACACAAATTATATTATAAACATGGAATAAATAATGATTATATTGACAGATTAATATAGTAATGAAACCTGAAAATCGAATGGAGGATTATTGAACATTGGATTAACAGCTACTTTGATTGGCTCATAATCGTTAATGCAAGATCTCTTTTAAAAAGACAACGCCCTCTTTAAAAATATATCCTGTGTCGTGAGGGATTTTAGAATCTTACAAGAAACGAACACAAAAAGCACCCAGACTCGGAACAACAATTTGTGGATTACACGAAGTGTTGTCCAGTGTGGCGTTTGTACCTACAACACACATTTTTTCCAAATTGGATTGGGGTTTCTTGAGGTCCTCTATGATACGGCTGAACTCCGATTTTTTACGCAGAGCGACTGCCATAAAACCTCCACAACCTAAGTACTAGGCGATACGTAAGTCTGTAGAAATACTGTCGTCGAATTTTTTAGGTATCAAATTACTTGTAACGATTGCCAAAGATGTTCTTAAGACAACTAATATGGGTAGCTTAACGTTATTTCGGAGTCACGAACGGGTCTCATTAATTCAAGACTGATCACCTATGACACATTGATCCGGGTAGGATTGCTTAACTTTGAAATGTAACTAACGCTGTTACCACTGAGCCTCTAACCCCTCTTAGACATGATGATTCAAACTCGAAATACAATTAAAAGTTGTTTATTTAATTGTGTAACATTACGTTATACTAAGTACACATCCGTGTAAAATATATGTACCCAGTACTCTCATGATGATCTATTTATATAATATGACTCAAATCTGCCAAATGATCATGATTCAAACATAAAAGACATGTGGAGGTTAAGTGTAATGTTGTCATATTTAGTGATTCATCAATGTACTGTGTCAGTTATGAACTAAAAAGGTACGTGATGATATGATGACAATGAAAAAAACGGTTCAAAGACTGTGAAGGAACAGGTGTATTCTTCCAACACAAAGGGAGGATCCTCGGACCAGGCGAGGTGAACAAGCCTGGTGGATCGAGGCCTAGTCAGTGCTAGTACTTCAGGATTAATGGTATAATTCAAAACACATAAATAATAAATAAAAATAAATATAAAGTAAAAAAGATTTTCATATATTTATTTTCTCTTATGTATTTTAAAAGGCATATAAAGTATTGCATCGTTGCCTGCTGCATTAAAAAGTTAAGATTAGTTGAACAAAAATAACAACTGAGATGGTACATTTTTAATCAACGAAATTCCCAAGCGTTTTGACTGCAGCGTGTCAAATTATATCATTTATCAAAACCTTAGCTGCCGGCCTAACTTTAGGAATACCACACACACACACGTAAATTTTAAACTAATGAATTTTGAACCATAAGACATAAAAATTACGATACATTTACTGTTTGACGATTTTGCTTCACAAGATTTTGCACAAGTATTGTTTGCCAAAGAATCGAACTGACAGATGCGTCGTAAATACTTATAAATGATTTCGTTGAAGCTTAAGTGGATATGAAAAATCGTTCGTGAATTGCAAGTCATTGTGGGTTTTGAAGTTCAGAACTAATAGTTTTTTGATTTCATGGTCTTTGACTAGGGTTGATTTTGACATATTTTTATTTGTGTTATAATGGTTTAAAGATATGTTGAATCAATATTTTTTTACCAGTTTGTGCTCTAAATCGTACCTACTTATAAAATAGAATAGACTGAACTCAAATTGCAAAATCGATTTTTAAGAAAATTTCTGCCTTCTAAATGACTAGAAAGATTTTGACTTGAAATGAATCTAACGATACTTAATTAGAATCATCTTACTTCTGAAAGACACATAGTACATAAAAATTACAAAATTAAATTCACCGGTTGCTAACTTTAATTATTATACATTTTCACATACACGAAACCTTTTCTCAATATTTTTTTTTCTATAGTAAGAGCCTGCCAAAGTGACTCTACTCTGCCTGATGTAAAGCATGAATAGAATCCAAAGAGTTGTAGTCATTACACTCATTATAAATGCAGATAGTGCAGTGTGGTGACCCACACTATTGCGGCCTAGTGAGAAGCTTTTTCACGCCCCGCTTGGGGACGTAAAAGGCATGACAGTCATCGTGGCAGTGTAAGGCTCACACAGTTATCATGATATCTGTCACCCCTGCAGCAATGGGCCTCCAGTCTCGCACTCACCAACGAAACACGACAGCACGGATGCTGGCGCTTTAGGTTGGTCTTCTGTGGGAGGGTAGTACTGCCCCGGACGAGCCGGCCCGTTGTGCTGAAATCAGTGTGGCTCTACTACCTAATAAATTAGATTGTTTTATTAATTAGACACAGTCTTTAATGGTTCACTACTGGACATAGGTCTCTCCTCAGATATGAGCTTTAGCCTTCTACACCACGCTGGCCAGATTGGTGTAGGGTTTTGTTTCAAGTTTTCTTTCTCTTTGCAGAAATATCGTCTTGCGTATTTTGTTCCCTTAGTCCCATGTACCCATGAGAAGAATAGGGGTGACGACATTCTGTACGCTTAATCAGTCTCCACATATACTACTGTTGGATAGAGGCCTCTCGTTAGCAAGGAGGTTTTGGCCTACTATTCCACGCTGGTCAGACAGGTTGTTTCAAGTTTACCCTCTCTTTGCAATGATGTTGTACGGTATACCTAGTCCCTTAGTCGCCTTTTACGACACCCACGGGATGAATAGGGGTGGTAATACTATGTATTCTTAATCTGTCATCACACGGACATAGACGTACGGACACACGGACATAGTAGACAGATTAACTTGTTAAAATAGATAATATTGCTATCTAACAATATGTTACAACAAGTTTGAATATAGAAGCATAGAAAAGTTTATTCACTCTATATTTAAAAACGAATTAGTTATGTAAATACATCTTAACTAATTAGTAAGGTCAACAAACTAATACTTTATATCAATTAACTAATCTTGTAGTACACAATGATAGCACTGTAACAAAGCTGGACCGCCTTGTTTTTCCCCATCACAGAATATAAAGTGTTGCATTAATATACACTTAAAATTGTTTAGATTAAATATTAATCGCTATCTAAAATCAATATCTCACTTTTATACTAAAAAACGTGTTTTCTTTTTTAGATAAAGTTTGTATTTTAAAACTGGTAATTTCAAGATGTAATATGGAATCAGATTTTCGTAGATAATTCAGCACCTTTCAAATTTATTGGGTTAATTATATGTTACATTAGAATTATATCTTCCGTGAATGGTTCATATTTTATTTTTATATATTTAACTGGCCTGTTGGTCGAGTGGTTAGTGACCCGCACTTTTAAAGGGGAAGCCGTAGACTTAATTCCCACTTCGGACAAATAATTATGTGATAATTACGATCATTTGTTCTGTATTTGGTTGTAATTTATCTACTTACTACCTAGTATACTAAGACCTTAATTTTTAACCAATTGTATTTGATCCGGAGCGACATGGCCAGGGATTTTAACTGGTCTATTTTATGCCTTAATCACGCTTATCTTCTTTTGAGATGCAAACGTTTTTTAGACCCGGCATAGATAAAGATAAAATTGAATTGTAAAATATGGATAGAGATAACAGTAAAATAGAGGACGGCCTTACATATCATAGACTTATAGAGCCACTAGCATAGGCCTCTACCTCGAACCGTTCACATTAACTGTCAAGTTTATGCTACATTTAAAAACAAGTAAATACTTTTATTATTTAGTTGAATATTTTCCATTCATTAAATATCTATCATTTTATCGATACCTACCTTATATAAAAATCTGTAGATGACACAATAAAATTAAATATTTATGTGTATTTATTGGCAAGCAAATAACCAAAGACATATCGTCACCAATAAAACTCGTCTGAGAGAGGCTCGTCCATATTTAAGAGAAGCCTAAACTCTGGCGACCACCTAAGCCGCGACCCAATTGGTCGCTTCTCGTTGGCGACGGATTAGACGCTCGTAAAATTCTCAAACTGCGCGGTAAGCTTTTAGTACGACCACCGGACACACCACAGTGTAACATACTCGTACTTGACGTTCATAAAAATAGCATAAAATAGTGTATTAATTTAATAGTTAGCGTGCAAAATAAAATAATATATTATATTATCTATATTTCACGTGAGTAGCACCATTTTTGTTAAGACCACTAAAACTTACTAAATGTCAATAGAATCATAGTTAATTTATTAACAAACATAAATAAGTACTTGACAAACAAATATTAACATATTATTTTGATGAGCTATGAGGCATATACCTATATTTAGGCACTAAGAGAAGATTTAATAAGAATATTCAAAAAGTTGTGGGTGAGGTTGTATTGAATTATTTATTTACTTTTTCCTTCAAATTGAGTTATAACAGGCATTTACGAATGTCCACGAACTTTCAGTTTTTTTAATTTGTTTGCACTTCAAAATTTTTAAGGGTTTGCACTGATACATATGTATAAATTGAAACTGTGCATAGGGTTTCCATCTAGAACTTAAGGGCCCCAAGTCAGCCTCACATACACGTGGCGCACCTGCAGGTCGACAGACGCGACTCTAGCAAACAAAACATCCCGGTTCACGGTAATAGGCTCTCCACTTATTATGTGAGACCAAAACACTGGCGAAAAGTAGGCGTTTAATTTGCCTTTGCCTACGCCTTCGCGGAAACTGGCGTGATTCTATGTGTGTATGTTAGTTCAGTAGTGATACAGAACCCATTGATGCAGGGGTGACAGTTGTCGTGGTAAGTGTGTACAATATAATGCCACGATGATTGTCATGCCTTTTACGTCCCCAAACGAGGCGTGAAAAAGCATCTTACTAGTAGTAAAGCCACGCTGATTTCAGCAAAACGGGCCGGCTTGTCCGGGGCAGTACTACCCTCCTACAGAAGACCAACCTAAAGTGACAGCATCCGTGCTGTCGTGTTTCGTTGGTGAGTGCAAGATCGGAGGCCCATTGATGCAGGGGTGCAGTTATCGTGATAACTGTGTGTACAATAAAATGCCACGATGACCGTCATGCCTTTCACGTCCCCAAACGAGGCGTGAAAAAGCATCTTACTAGGCCACCATAATGTGGGTTACCATACTGCATTGTCTGCATTCGCAATGAGTATGATGACTATTCAAGCTTTCCATCAAGCAGAGTAGAGTTTTGTACCTCATTTTTCACAAATACGACTACGATGTAAATGGTGCCAGGACACAGCTAGTCGATAATAATCATAGTGTTATGTCACACGGCATTGTACGGTGTAACAGCAACCCAAAAGTCATCTGTTGCACTACTTACGTATATTTTATACGAGACATTACAAGCGGTATAACAGTAAATAGCTACATTTTTATGGCAACACAAACTGACACAATTACACGAATTACAAGTTACGTCGTAAAATAAATAAATTAAGTGAAATCAACTAATTGATTTTGTTTTTAATAAATATGACGGTTTATGGCTTATTAGCTAATGTGGATGACGGATGTTTGTGTTTTTATAGTAGCACTATTATTTAAATGGATTCGTTTTGATGGCATTCATTATTTTTACCCGCTTGTACTAGAAGGAGGGTGTTGTCTTTCGAATGTATCTTTGTATGTCTATTTCTTTAGCAACCTAAGCCTGCCTAAATGGCTTAACTATTTTTGGTGCTTGAAGTATCTTTAGGTTTATCGATAGTAAGATACAGTCCACTGCTGTATATAGGCCTCTCCTTAGCAAGGAGGTTTTGGCCTACTATACCACGCTGGACAGACGGGTTGGAATAGAGTTTGTTCCAAGTTTTTCTTCTGTTTTTAATTATGTTGTCTTGCGTACTTTGTTTCCTTAGTCGCCTTTTACGTCACCTACTGGATGAATAGGGGTGGTAACACTATGTTTTCTTAATCCATCACTACTCGGACAGCATTTGATTGAGTATGTA
Source organism: Hypercompe scribonia (assembly GCA_949316085.1). Taxonomy (NCBI): domain Eukaryota; kingdom Metazoa; phylum Arthropoda; class Insecta; order Lepidoptera; family Erebidae; genus Hypercompe; species Hypercompe scribonia. Next base: position 2,009,076 of record OX438983.1, read on the forward strand.
AATATTACAGAAACTGAAATCTTCAGTTTATTAACTTAGAGTTGTTTTATATCTTCAATTAATCGCCTTTAGTTTTGCTTGTTTAACTTACGTAGTTACGTACGTACTTAACGTAGGCCGTATCATGTCAAAAAGTGTTAATAAGTTTTATGGATATAGAAATACATAATAACAGCTCGAAGCTTGGAAGATAGGGTGTTAACCAACGGTGGTTAACTCGGAAAGTTCGTAAAGCCGTCGGTCCAGTGCTTGATTTCTTTCCGCTCGTGTCGATAGGTGTCCTACCGGATTGTGAGAGTGAGGGAACAGAGAGTGCACTTGTGTTTTCTTACATACTTTTGTACAATAATATCTCCTGCGTAGTAGACTGGTCAAAATGGGCTAGGAGCACACGGTCACCATTGAGCTTAGGGAGGAAATATTTAATATTTGTTTTTTGAAAAAAAAACTCAAGAAACTCATTTTAAAATACAACCTCTTTTATCTACCTTTCTTTTTGAAGTACTTAGTTAACGGCTATGTAACTTTCCCTCTATCATATGAGTATAATATCCCTCTTCTAACTCTCTTAACACAGGCGTAAGTTTATGTTTGTATATTTTCTATGTTGACAATTCTCGATTTAACAAATGTAGTGATGCAACATTAATATTTTACTTCGACTAATTTCCTTCAGGAATATAAAAAGTAACTCTTCTCTACATTGAGAGGTTACTGTCCTCATTCTTATAAGCCATGTTATTATAGCTACAACAGTCGCAAGGGCACTACTTACATCCTAGGCGCGTCTCACTTAAAAACATTTAACACGTATTTACAAATGGGAATGGACGCTTAATAGATCGCTATCATCCAGTTCAGGGACTGCTTAATTCATAAGAGGTAGTGATTATATTGTGTTTGAGATCTTACTTTAATAAAATTGCTCACTCTGCAAATATATTTGACATAATTTTTGATGGTCATTTTTTCTCTGTTTGCTAGGTTTTGATGTGCAAATCTAAATATATATAAAAAAGTGGTGTTAGTTACGCCACTTATAACTCAAGAACGAATGAACGGATTTAGCTGAAAATTGGTGGGGAGGTAGTTTAGAACCAGGGACGGAGATAGGATACTTTTTATCCCGTTAGAACGGGCTTAGGGAAAAAAAAAACTGTTTATTTATTGACTATAAGGCGGAACAGAGTTCGCGGGGTAAGCTAGTAGAAATATAAATATTTATTTACCAATGTAGGTACAGTTAATATCAGATGTTACATGTTTAAAACCAGCTGTTGCCTTTATATGTACGATGGATGATATGAACGTAATTTATAGCCTGTATACATAAATAATATATAGTATTAGTGTTATTAGTACCGGAGATTACCCCGATCGTACAAACCCACAAACTGTAGTGGCAATTTGCTCCTGATTATGTTGGAAAAACCTATTTCTAGTTGATATAATAAATTTGACTGAAAGCAATACTCAAGAAAGGGTATTTTCAAGTACACTGTTTTAATTTTAATGTTGTCGTTTGGCTATATTGTTCTCTATATATCAAATCAAGTATATTACTTAAAAAATTTACATCCTCATTGGAAAGACAAGGGTTTAGATAAATACAAAAGAGTACCTTATTGTGTCTATATAAACAAAAGCCCGCCAAAAGCTTATCCCTTGCATCATATCGTATGGTGGGTGGTTAGAAGCTGATGGAATAGTAATTGCACCTCTATTTCAATGAGGATCAGACAAATGTGCCTTCTGACAAGGAGTTAGATCTTAGTTTACATTTGGTTAAGGACTTGACTATTCAGTGCGGATGTAGAAGGATTATTATTCCACCGTTCTTGGATTCTATTCATGCTTTCCATCAGGCAGAATAGAGTCACTTTGGTAGGTTTCTATATAAAAAAAAAATATAATAATATAAAATTGAAGGGTCTTATTTATTTTTATAAAATACAGTATGTATGAAAATATATTAGTCAAAAGTTCCATGTGAGGAAACATCCGTTTCACGTAGTGAAACATCCGTTTTGCCACTTGTAGCTTTTGACTATACAAATCTCTCTTACGTTTTAAAGAAGATGTCTATGGTATTCTACATAAATGACGACCATTATTTTTTGTTTTCTAAATATAAAACACCCTGAAATCGATAATAATTATTGCTTTCTAATTTGCCCGTAGCTTTGCTTACGGTAATATCAATTTTGTCATGCGTCATTTCAAGCTTGGGTATGTGATTGACCTCTGCCTGCCGTGTAGTGACAGATTAAGACTACAGAGTATCATCATCCTTATTTTTCCCGTGGGTGTTGTAAGAGGCGACTAAGGGAAACACAACATGTAGGATAATATCACTGCAAAAATATGGAAAACTTGAAACAAACTCTATATCACGCCGTCTAGCCAACGTGGTGAAAAACAACTCCTTCCTGTTGATGATGATGATGAGTCTAGGCTATTATTTAATGTTGTGGCAATTTTCATACCTACAGCCAGCAATAAAAGAACTCACAAGATTGAAAGCCTCAAATATAACCCGTTAAAACTTATTAAACTTAAAGCAAACTTACATTTCAAATTACTTTTTTTTTATTTTACGTCATCAAACTTTTGAATTTGGAAGTGCAGTCTCCAACATCGAGTTGAGAATCGATTCAACTGCGCATACATTATTCATAATTGCTGTTGTTCGCTCCATCGAGTGATAAATTACCGGTAATTGTATCCAAGTATCAGTGTTTTAAGAAAAATCACCGAGTCATGTAGCCCGAGTTTACCTATCTACATACAAATCTTTATTAATGCGAGGATCCAGCAGCTTGTAATTAGATACTTTGTGTAATTGTGCGTAGAATATATTTGTATTATCTGCATGTTTGTACAAATATGTTGGAAACAGCTAGTATAGGTATAATTGTGCGGTATATTTATGTTTATATGCGGGTATTATGTACCTTTAAAATGCCTGCTTTTTACCAGGCTAGGGTTATAAGTAGATAATTAAAATTGTCGTATGTGTATAAAACTATTTATCAAGGAATACGAACATTGAGTAGTATTAAAATATAATTATTTTGTTATAAGATCCTACATTCACCAGTTAAACTGGTAGTTTTAGGTTTTTAATTTATTATGGTAGTTAAGTATTTCAGTTAGGCATCTACTAGTTCAAGTCTAAGTATTTATAGCACTTTTCTACGTACCTGTTTGGTTCTCGAAGATATAGATGTAGTGTTAACATATTGATGCAGGAGTGACAGTTATCTTGATAAGTGTGTGAGCCTTACACTGCCACGATGGCTGTCATACCTTTTACGTCACCAAGCAGGGTGTGGAAAAGCATCTCACAAGGCCGCCATACTGTAGGTCACCAATCTGCATTGCCTGCATTTGCAGTGAGTATGGTGACCACAACTTTTGAATTCTATTCATGCTTTTCATCAGATAGAGTAACACTTTGGCAGGATTCTAAAAAAGAAACTGACTTTCTTGCATGAAACCTGCTCCAATACACAAATTTATAATATTTTATCCAGACTTCACATATATAATATATATAATTATATAAAGATTTAATCCCACATGTGTTTTGAAAAGTTGCTTACGCAGTTGCAAGTAAAGCTAACATCACAATTTATTTCTAAAAATTCGACGTCAGTTTCAAGATTTAGCAGAAACCTTCTGAATTTAATTATTATTTGAATATTAATAAATTTAGCATGAACAGTGAAATCACTCATAATACTGAACTTTGCATATGGTGTAACTTACCGCGGAAGCACAATTCAACTGCCAACATTGACCTGATAATTAACCTTTAATTTAAAGATTTAAAAGTACAGCAACATTTTGTTTTCAATTTCAATGAAAACGTGATTCTTTTAAATACAGATCACCATGTATTAATTACAGATATGGACAAAAGGCATGAGAATAACGGACGCGCCAAAACTCATTTACCAATATCTACCGGTATTAAAATCGATTTTCCTGAATCGATCCGGTGAGTAATTGTCGGTAATAATCCGAAATACTGAACAGAGGTGTCGATGTAAAGAGATATAGGGTCCGTTACTTGCAATATGCAGGTGGTCAATGTAACATCGATATTTTTAAATCGATATGCAATGAATTGATGATTCCGCACAATTTGATCGATCGCAATACATTTTTGATTGCGTCATGCGACTTTATTTTGTGTTCGTTCTGTTCTCTTTTCTTAATTTTAATGATAATTTCAAATCTCGAACAATCGATCTTAAGTTCTTTATGGCCAGAGCTGATATCATATTTTATATTTAAAAGAGAAGGATTTAAAATAAACGGTGGCTGTAATTTAATTTAAATTCAGAAAGAAGCCAACAAATATCATGTTTGAGTGTCATATTTCTAATTTATTGTTAATGGCTCTTCGTAAACTGGATAAATCAACATAATGGTTTCCAACCAATGTAATTTGAAACCTAGGAACAGTCACACATTAACACAAGTAGATTTCTCTGGCTACATAAAATATTAAATGTCGTGTTTGTGGAGCAAATTGCGTATCGGCAAATTTACCGAGGCGTCGCCGTTATGTCGGTGTTAGCTTTTCACACAAATGCGGTTTGCGTATGATGCTTAAGATGAAACAGACGGACGGTTTTGTCAATATCTTAAGAAACAAAAACCAGTCAGTTTATGAAATTGGACCATAAAAAAACTACACATTTTTTAAGGAAAAGAGAAAAAAAGATAAGGTTGCATAAAATAAATAAAAGAGTTTTTATTAAAAGTACTCAAATCATGACAATGTTTTATTCAAACTTATAAAGAAAAAAACTTAAAAAAAAATTGCTCTGAATTCGAAATTCAAATCGTAAAACCGCCAGTCTGTAAACGAACAATTTGAATAAAGAACGCACCTCTTCAAACATTGCTTATTGCTGCCTTCGTGTTGACGGACTACATGCTGAACGACCAGCTTACTAAGACACACGGTGACCACTTCACACGTCTAAATGTGCACTAAGACTTTCCAATGAAATGGATATCAGAGTTCAGGTTAAATTGAATGGTGAGTTTACATGTGTAAGCTTTTTAGAAATGAGATCGTATGGTTTCTCATTGTTTGACATGCTATTACGAACGTTCAGAATTAGAATAATAAATGTTTCTTTGAACTTTCAATATTTTTACGACGCTAAATATGGCCACGCAAAATGTAGTTTGTTGACATTTTCATTTTCTAATGAGTGTATATACATAGTATACAGGTATTTGACACACGGGTTGGTCTACTAGTTTGTTAACTTGATTGTTAAAGTATGTAGTGGGTTCGATTCAAATAAATGTTTGATGAGCATATTTATTTTGAGTCTGTGTGTAAATTATGATCATGTTTATCAGTAGCTAGTGCCACAGATAAAATTTTACCTAGTTTGAGATTAGACAAACGTCACATCACATTGGATTAACAGCCTTTCATAGTCCACTGCTGGGTATAGGTCTCTCTTTAGAAAAGAATGGACGAACTGCCGTGAGACGTATTTTTGTAATAGCTCCAAAGACTGGCAATTGAATAAAACAGGAGCTTAAAGCTGTCTAGTATGATACTCAAAAGAGCTGACGAACCACTTGATAGCACTATGTTACTAAATTTGGTCTAGTGGTTTAAGCGGCCGCCATGCCGCTCACTACTGCGCTGAGTGTTGTTGGTTCAAATTCCGTGTGGACTCAGCGCACAGCGCTTCACAGCGCTCAGCGCCTCACAGCGCTCAGCGCCTCACACTACTGAGATCCCACACTTTATGTGATCTACAAATTGTTGTTCTGAGTCTAGGTGTTCTTTGTGTCTGTTTTCGCATGTTTGTAAACTCCCCCGCGACACTCGATTTATTCTTAATGCGCGCGTTGTCTTTTTTTAAGAAAAAGTAAAATCTCTATTTATATTACCAACATTTTAGGAAGAAAAAATATTCTGTTTTCGGCAGTTTACAGGTTAACATAAGATGATCCGACGACCTAGTGTCGCGAGAAGCCATTGAATGTGGCCAGCACAGGATTCGTTTTTTATAGAGAAACTTGAGGACGGCCCATGTCCAACAGTGGACACTCTTTGACTCATGCTAAATTTAATTTACAGCAAAGCAGCATAACCTGAAATGGCAAAATAGTCAGCATCGGAACCTTTCTTTCGTGAACTTAACAATTCTATTCACCAGCCAAAACACATGATGCAGACATTACTGACAGTTGACAGCTTCACTGTCTAATTACACTAATAATTGATAGGTGTGTGATTAATACATAACCTGTTTAAAAGTACTGCATTTGATGACGTAATGATCTACACAGATGATGATTTAACTATTGATCATTGCAAGATCTATTGTTAGATTGGTATGAACCTCGCTTATTATATTTGGCTGGGTCAGTTTCAAGATATCTACTACAATAAAAGGTTATATTTAAATAATTGTAACCTTATTAGTTAATAACTATCGGTGCTATTAAAATGGCAATTAAGTATGCGAATGGTATTTAGTGGTAATTCGTTATTTTGGCTTGCAACATTAGAATTATACATCTGGGTAGTTAGCACAATGGCAATTCTAATAAGAGTGTAGTAATAGGTCAATGGATTATCTACACTAAAATATAAAGTGATTTTTGATATATCTAAGTGCTGTAAATATATGAAAAGAAGAAAGATTTGCGGTTTCATGGACCATACAAATTTAATGTATAGAAACCTTTGTTGGTTTCTTATTAGATGATATGTATTTTTATTCTTATAAGATAACATTTCTACACATTCCTTAATCTACGTTACTTTTTACTGTTGCTATTGTAACAAAACAGTGTATAAAAATAACAATCATTTTTTTAAAATTCCCATTTCTTTGAAGAAAAGTGATTTCGTTTAAAAGATTTCAACGCGTTCTAGTTACTTAATATTACACCAATATTTTAGATATTTTGTTTACAACATTTCCTTCATTGCAGCATGGGTTACCACACAAGAGGTATTTAGCTTGGAGGTATAATAATTAATTAAAGTAAGTCTACTCGTGTCAATAATAAATATGTCATTATTTGATATTAAAACTATTAAAAAATTAATTTATACTTCTATAACAATGTAAGCCTTATTTCCATGTCTTTTCTAGCCTTAGGCATCTGATGACAGCTAATAAGGTATAACGACTGTAGCTAGATTGGTTAAAACGTCAATTCTTTCAAACCTATTTGAACCTTAACTGACTTACTTTACAGTTCAAAATAAAAAATATAGTTTTGACAGATGTACAGCGAAGACGAATCACACAATATACCGACACACAATTATTAATAATAATTAAAATTAATTTTCAATAAGGTATATAAATTAAAAAAGGGTGACTTTCGCTTATTAATCGTTTTCGTTCGTGACCAATCGGGTGATGTCGTGAAACTTCGGGCGTTTCCGCCGTCCGTTCGGCTTCCCTCGGGCGCTTCGTCGACTTGATTAATGGATTTCCATGGCCAAAAATGTGGGTTGTGTTTTTTTTTAATTCCCTTGGAGGTGTTTGAACTCTTTTTGGGGTAGCGGCAAGTAATTAGTGGTTATTGAATATAAAAGTTTGACAGGTTTTTTGAGGGGTTAATTGCTTTGTTTCTTTTGAGTCTCTGGTAATCTGTTTTCTTGTTTCAATCCTGTGGGAAAGTTATTTATGATATTTTACATTAAATTATTATATAATGATAACATTTTATGCCGTATATTAGTTTTTAGTAAGTTTAAATAGAAATTGACTGTGTCTTTTTAGCTCTTCTCTATAAAAGACTTGTTTTCTAAATGGCTATTGTGTTAATGTAACATAAATAAATTAATGAAACATTATCGTTTAATATGCTTCGACGTACCTCTTCAGATACATCGACATGCAGTGTACTTGATAAACTACCGAAACTAATATAGTTAGATAATTATATAAAATGATCTGGTTTTTTGGATATATCCTGCATATGTAGAAATTTTTGTGCCTCAGAAAACATCGGAACAAAGAATTTAAAGATTATTTACTAATCATACAACTTTTATTCCGATTCGAACCGATCGAATTGACACTCAAAGATCAAGTGACAAGGCGAGTTGCATTCACGGTTATTGTTAAGTACACTTATATGTATAAATACAAGCATGTAATAGATTAGTTGAATCCAGGCATAGAACAATTGATCACTTTCATCGCTGAATCATTTTTCTTGGATATAATTCAAACCTGCGACCTGCACTAGATTCAGAGGTCCTTAAAAATTAAAAAAAATAAAATATATGCTATCACCATACAATTATAACACTTATAACTGAAGACTGTTTATTAAAACCACAAAGCCTCAAATCACAGACGGCAGCAAAATTAACCATTTATATTTACTAATTTTTGGCTCCAATTGTCCCAATGAATTTTATACTTAACGAAATAAGGTTTAATTTTGATTGTATACGTTTCAAAACACTTTAGAAGGACAGCACAATATTTCACAAAAGTGGTGCATAAAATTCAACGATGCTGATTGGCCGTTGACCTCATCGTAACGGTCCTATATGAGTCTAAGAAAAGAATTTCTAATCAGTGTTTTTGTTAAATATTTGGTGTAAATTTTTTTTTTGAAACAATTACGTACGGTGTGAGTAAAATATTATAGTATATGAATACAGAGCGTAGCGAAGTATAAGGTTGCCATTCATATTTATAAAAAGGAAAATAAACACAATTTGACTTGATTTTGAAGATTTTTATGTCTCGATTAGAGTTTAGTGTTGTGATCACAGATTGAATTTCATCAACCAATGTCTACGCTCAGCAGAAACTTATTTAAACATAATCGTGATAATTATTATGTGTATGAAGAACCTTTAAAAAAATTATGTCCCTATTTTAATTTTGATTATTTCGTCAGTCTAATTACCAGTAGCACTCTATTTTTCTGTTATTATTTAGTCTATTAGGTAGTTAAAGGTATTTTCTAAGGTTTATTATTGTTAACAATTTTTAACTATTAAAAAAATATATTTTAACTTTGACAACCCTAGGTTGAGTAAATACAGAGCGTGTTAAACTGCAACCGGGGACCGTGAAAAACTGTAACATGTGAATGTTTTTCAAATGTTTTGACGTTGTTGACCTCAGCGGGCACTGACTCGCGGTCACCGTATTGAGAGCAAATTCTTTGTGTATACTGTTATCATAAGTATCAATATGATTTAGATTACTATTATTATTTATGTAGATAGAGTCAAGATGAGCATCAAAACTTTAATTGATTGAATTTAAAAGTATAAATATCTATTGAAATGTATAGTGAACGAAAACAACTATGTGCTATCATCATCATCAACATCAACAGCCTTTTACAGTCCACAGCTGGATATAGGCCTCTCCTTAGCAAAGAGGTTTTGGCCTACTATACGACGCTGGGCAGATGTGTTGGAATAGGGTTCGTTCCAAGTTTTCCTTCTCTTTGGAATGATGTTGTCTTGCATAATTTGTTCCCTTAATCGCCTTTTACGACACCCACGCGATGAATAGGGGTGGTAACACTATGTATTCTTAATCCGTCACACGGACATATGTCGACGTTAAAATTATGTTTTTGAAGTGTACCTTCTTTAGTATATTATTAATTCTACCATAATTGAAATAACATCGACTAATAACTTTGTAAACTGCATGTCGTAGAATATCACCTTTACCAGTATGTGGAATAGCAGAGTATTGTTTGCGGTTCCTTGAATCTGTAAATTCTTTAACTTGAACTTTAAAATAAACTTGTCATCTCCCTATACTAGTAAGCAAAAACAGTTTTAACAGATAAATAAATAGATAAACAGACATATAAACAGATAAAATGATTGTAGTAAGATTTTTCGCTTTGTAAAGAGAACCCTACTGAAGAATGTTATGACGTTACTATGATCACCAGAAAAACTTTGGTCAGACAAATTTTATAACAATATTTATATGACTATACAGTAGGCCTAGTGGTTTGAGCGGTCGCCACGCTGCTCACCACTGCGCTGCGTGTTATGGGTTCAAACCGCACATGGGATAACACTTTGCGTGAACCACAAATTTTTGTTCTGAGTCTGGGTGTTCTTTGTGTTCGTTTCTTGAATATTTGTAATGTCCACGACACAGGATTAATTCATAATGCGGGCGTTGTCTTTTTATAAAAAAAGAAAATACAAAGAACTTAGTATCAACTTACACAGCATTGTACAGTGTATGAAATACCTTTCCATCAATCCATAATTATTACCGAAAGTTCTCATAACCAACACCAATTTCGGTGCATTAAAAACGGCCGAAAAGATCACCATAAATTTTACACTTCAACATATCCAATTAAAACTGTCTCGTACCCTTCAACTGTACACTGCGGGCCAAGAAAACTGACTCGGTAGATGCACAAAATTAATTTTAACATTAAACAAACACAGTTAGTTTTATAACAATCTTATTCCTCATTGATTCTTTTAAAAAAGGATACATTTTATTCGCTTATATAGTATGTAATTACATTTTGATAGGTTGAGGTCTCGGGCGTGGTAATATACAGCTGTCAGCACTTTCGCCGACACTTCGGGTATTTTCGTGTATCTCCGTGAGGTATTGGATAATTTGCTTTTATTCTGAAATAGTTACCAGGCAAATTTTTTAATGATTACGTATTGTAACATATATCTTGTATTTACAAAGTATTGTTTAAGAGATTGATTTAAATTTAATAATTATGTATGCATCGTTTAGATGTAGATTTATTTATTTTAAGACTCGAATTCGTTTAAAACTTGACATTAAATGCTAATAAATCAATCTATCTTGTCCTCTCAAAAACATTTAATTTAAGGAGATCTAAAACGTCTGTTTAAATCTATTACCAAATATATTTATTACCATATATTTTTTTATATGTAAATAATATTCAAACTTTGGGTTTAATAATATACTTACATACTTTGTTCATAGCTGAAACATTTTAAATTCAGTTGTATTTTAAATAAATAATAATTATAATGTAATAATAGATTTATTTATTCTAGTAACTAGGATTTATATTACGATCAATTAGCAGACTTAGGAACCATTGTTAACAAACTGAATTAAGAGAATAAAATCTTCAAAAGAAGAGCAATGTAGGGGTTTGATGGTCGAGGAGATGAAGGAAAGTTCACATGATAGTTATGGAACCAAGTATAATGTGGGAACAAGTAATAGTTCTGTAGGTGCTATACCAGCCAGTCAGCGAAGTGAAACCAGCAATAATTATTTTAAGATGCTGTTGGAGCTGATTCAAACTTTCTGTACCTGATGCAGTACAGACTACTTCTGAGCTACACATGCACCTAAAACATATCATTAAAGTGAGCACAGAGAGTGAATTATGGTCCTTCGAGTAAATTTGACTCAGCACGCATAGAAAGGTATATATATGTATATATAAGGTGGGTCAAGAATTTGTTATCATTTGAATTTAGCATCCCGCGAAAACATGTTACAGGAGTTCTTGGGACCGATTTTGCTGCCTACAATAACACATATTTTCAACAAGATGAAGCAACTTGTCACACATCCAATGCCTCTCTGCTGGTGGTCAAAAATATGTTTCTGGACAAGCTGATTTCCAGACGAGACGACATTCCATGGCCGCTCAAAAGTCTAGATCTATCCCCACCAGGCTTTTCATGGAGTTATTTGAAGAATCGTGTCTACATCAATCAACGACGCAATTTTTAAAAAATAAAAGCCAACTTATTAGCTTTGTTGTCAATAAATAATTTTTATAATAGATCAAATTGTTTTTTATATATTTATTTTTAAATGTTAAGTAATTCACGGCCCACCTTATATGTTTGTATTATATGATTATGTTGTGCATAAAAAAACATGAAGGAAAAGTATCACAGATTACCAAATCATTGACATGAAACGATTGGAAGACATATATCAAACAACAAAACATGCAATAACTGTGCATATAACTGACATTTACAAATGAGCTGCAACAAAATATTTTTTGATAATCACCATAAATTTCAGATAATTAAAGTAGCAAAATTAGATATTATGTGTCATGAATATTCGATATATCTTTAAAACTGCACCTTGAATGTTAAGACGCTAAAGGTTGTCTAGTAGTCTCATCTCCAGAGTAAAGGATACAGTGACCAGTATGTCTATGTGGTGATGATTCATCCCATAAGAGTTGTGAGAGAAAAGTAAGGGAGCAAATTACGCAGAAAAAGATCACTGCAAAAAAAAATAAAACTTAAAACAAACTCTATACTAACCTCACTCACTAGGTCACCAAAACGTGGGTCGCCATATTGCACTGTCTTCATTCACAGTGAGTACGGCGACCACCGCTCTTGGATTCTATTCATGCTTTCCATAAGGCAGGATAGAGTCACTTTGGTAGCTTGCTATATAAAAAAAAAACAAAAAAAACCTGTCTAGCCAGCGTTGTACGAACTCCTAAATATTGGCCGAAACCTTCTTTCTCAGAAGAGGTATATGTCCGTGTGACGTCACGTTTGAATGCTTTTATTCTATCAAACAGAAGTAAGGCAACCCTGTACTCTTGCAAACCGCTGGAGTATCGTAACTTGTGAGAAAAATTTCAAAAAGTGTAATGTAATTTAAGGAATATTTTTTTTAAATTCGAACGTACATACTTAACAGGAATATATGATATTAATAACTTAGGAATAAATCATATTCTTGCAAACATGAATGCCTTTTCTTTTTGAAGGACGATACCATTCTAAAATATAAGTTCATTTTTCTATAACACTCTCTATAATATGTTGCACTTTCGATATTTTCATGTAAGATAAAATATCTAACGCATCGAATAGAAAGTTAAAAGCAACAAAATTATTCAGATTATTATGCATGTTTTACATTAATCGAGTGTTTACTTTAATTATGACTATCACGGCCAAAATAAATAAGTATCGTACTTAAACATTGTATAATACAAATTTTGGCCAAATCATATGATTATATTTACTTTAATGTTGCTTCTGTATATGCTTCAACATGTTACGAGTTTGTGTTTGATTGAAAATGTTTTGATAAACATAATGACAAGTATTTATGTTACATGCGTGTGCGCGTTAACATGTTTGTAAAATTTATGTTGATCTTACTAAGTTCAATTAAGATTTACACATCACTATGTGGGTGCTTTTCTATGACTACCCAAAACGGAGTTTAATGTTTTAAGAGCTGATAGCGAGAGTTTTTTCATGTCATAGTGACTTCTAAACCAATAAGCAAATATAGATTATTGGCTTAAAGAAGTGGCTGTTACTCAAGTTGTTATTTTTGTTAAATTTAAAATTGATAGATGCATAGAATTTCTACCAAGAACTTAGGGTCCCAGCCAACTTCACCTGCAAATGGTGCACCTGCTGAACGACGGACGAGGTTCTGGCAAACAAAACATTCCGATCAGAGGCTAGGCTCGCCATTTATAATATTACGTGAAACCATAATACTGGTGAAAAATGGGAGTTTGAAACGTCTTTGAGTATATCTCCGGAGAAACATACGAGTATATATGATAAAATTCTGAGTGACTGTCCACATCCCAGGTCATAATTATACTCCTTTCGGTATGAGTGTAGTCATAGTTAATTAAGATTACATAGTTGTACTAATAATTTTATAAAGAAATAAACGGGACTATTTCTTATACAGTTCATAACCTCATTTATAAAATGTATTAGTAATATAGGTCTACACCACACTGAGTTTTAGTTTGACAAGGATGCAAGACGATGCCCTTTGAACTTCCTAAGACAATTATGTTTTATTCATCACCTTTAAGATATCCTTCATCGACCAACACTCAATTACAGATAGCCATCGTTTTTGTGCCATTTAATTGTATTTCACTTGAAAATTGTGGTTACAAGTATATGAAAATGTCCATATATGACGAAAAGCAATGAAAAATTAATTAAAAATGTAATGAAATTGTGTTAATTGGAGCCATCTTGTTATTTATGTCTTTTAACATGATTGAGATGTGTGGCGACAAGTTTCGGTAAATATAAATGGAAGGAACAGATAGGTTGAACACATTTATTGTGTTCATAAATTTTAGCTGTCAAGGTATGAAGTATTTACGAGGATTAATAATTGAGGTGACTTCACATTGATCACAAACAAAGTAATTATAATTAATGAAAATATTGCCTATATATTCGTATAGAACAACTTACATGGTATGGTTTTAGGTAAAATAGGCAGTTTTCTATTTGTTGTATAGAAAGAAAGAAAAAAAATATTTGACAATTTGTAAACCCTATATTAAGAACCTGCCAAAGTGACTCTACTCTGCCTGATAGAAAGCATGTACAGAATCAGTCAAATACGCAAGAACATCTCTTGCGTTCATCTCTCTATAGTACATAAGTCTATGCACAAACACAAGTACAGCCTCTATTCCCTCAATCTCACAATCCGATGGGACGGCTACCTTCTTAAACTCCGGGCTGTTATGATGCATTTCTATAATCGGAAAGATTTAATAACGCTTCTTGGCCAAACCCGGGTATCGAATCCAGGACTCCTTGATCGGCAGTTCCATGTGCTAACTGCTAAACTCACGAAGCAGTGCTGCAATAATGGACCACTATGGTAGATGTTTGTCTCTCGCGATGGAATCTACACAATGTACTTTCACACTATTTGAGGCTGCAGTCCGGGGTACTACAGTTTTAAGTATTTATTTTAAAAATGCCTAATAGTAACATTTATATCAATTACTACATTATTTACGTATCATTTTACATTCAGAAGTTAATATAAGACTAATATCAAAGATCTATAATGACAATATTAATTGTACAATTACCATCAATGAAAAACAGACGCAGGCAGTTAAATGACATAAGCCGAGTTGTAAGACGAGGTCTTCCAATAACTCATAGTCCTAGCCGATGTCAAGACGTATTGTCAACCAGGTAGATTGATTTGTGGCGTCACTGATCCTGTAGATTTTTATTATACGTATATGTATGAAAAACTAGATCCGTATTGATATGATTGTGATTAAAGTACAGCGCGCACTTTACGATTGGTAATATTATTTTTAATGTAAGCGATTTAAAATTTATTATAATTTTCTTGTAATAAATGATTGAATTTATTGTTTAACAGAAAATATTAGAAAGGTTTCTTAAGTCTCTGTGTGAGAACTTTTACAGTTAACATAGAAAGAAAAAGTCACAAACTTCAGTGTATCACTCATTGAAAACTTACAAATGTTATTTTTCATCTTTAGCGTTAGAATATTTTATTTAATTGTAAACAAAACCGAGCTTACAAATTTAAATGTAATCATAATAAAAGTAAAAAAAAAAATATCCTTTATAAAAACAACGAATGCACCCAAAAAAAATCCATTATCAACTGAAACGAAAACTTTATTTTCCTTGAAAACGATTAAATACTATTGTCTATGAAATAACAAGACGTAACATCACATCCTAGTTATATTCAATGGTTCACATTCTATTTAAATTAGTTGAATTAAATATATACCTACAAAAATTCACGCCTGTTTCTCCGGAGGGGTAGGTAGAGCTATATTAAACGCCCATTTTTCACCAGTGTTTAGGTCCCTACATAATAATAAAAATACAGTATATAGCCATTTTCTGCACCAGGTATCATAATATATGTATGGAAGGTTAACATAAATATACATTTAGCAGCCGTTACTATGCGTTGATCTTTAATGTAATTTATTTAACGAGCAGTAGTAAGTAGATCTTGGGACCGCATAGCTCCTATTTGGGAGAGATATTATTTAAACTTGTTTTTGTGTTGTTTTACACAAATGTGAGTAGTAATGTACGTTTATATCAATCTTATAAAATAAATTCTAGAAGAACTTAAGGAAAAAGGTATGTACTTAGAAAATAATTTAAGCTAAAAATGTGAGATGAAAAAATAATATGAAATAACCAAGTCGCCTAATTAAAGTAAATAATTTTATTTAATGGACTTAGTTTAGGAATCCGTTCCTCAAAAGGTACGGCAGAAAAATAGGAACCCTTAAGACAGAATTTTGTTGTACGGCTGTTCTTCTGTTCTGACTCTTTTTCGAAGGATTGCATTGAAAAATAAAGTTATGAAACATTAATAATATGTGGTCTCTTCAAACTGTAAATAATGAAGCTTGGCAATCAATACAATCAGTGATTAAACTATTTCAGCGTTAGCTTTACATCTTATCTTCACAGGAAGTCCTACCTAAAGACTTTTTCTTTTGACCTAGAGTCACGAAATTTGTCAGGCGGCTAGGGTCTCACAGCATAAGTAAGGAAACTTCAGAAAATTGATTATATTTTCTATCAAACTTTCTACATATAATTTAGTTGGCATACGAAACTCCCTCTATATGAGTCAAACTCACACATGTCTAGCGCTTTTTAAAAGTGGATTTCATATAATTTATTAGTCGTTCTGGTCGTAAATCGATTGTTTTACTGTTCAACAAGTTTAAAAGAATCGAATTATAAAAACATGAGGAAAAATTTCTCTAATGGGTTATACCGTATAATTCCTATATGTTTGAATTAATCGAAAAAAATAATAATACGTAATTTTACATTTTAAATATAATTTTCCATCTACAATTGTGAATAGAATATGCAACAGATGCCATATTAGGGTCAGTTGTTAATACTAACAACTTACAGTACAAAATATATACGTCATAATGTAGATATTATAATAATTCGTAACGATAAATAGATAAGACTGACCAAAACAAACTTAGCAGTGTTCACTTTTTCCTAATTATTTGACAATTATTTTGCAAAAGAACACTTAATTCTAAAATTCTTTTATCAGTATCTCTTCATTTCCAAAACCCTGACACTTTCTTAAAAACTCCTGCGATAAATCAATGTACTTGGCTACAAATAATATCTACAAACCATTTAATTTCTTAATTATACTGGAGCATGCACGCATGCATCGCCAAATACATACTTGGCACTGTCACGCCCTTAAAGATTATTTATCATTGAAACTGCACTCGATGTAGGTCGTCTTAGTGACAGGTAGTGGACTCTATACTTTGTATTATCAATATATATCGTGAAACGAGAGTGGGTCACTGTGTATCACAGTTTTAATGTTCTATATATCAATGTGGAAGACTGAGAAATGTTGTTTCAGAAATGAATGCCTCGTAATTTAAGAATCAAGATTGTAAATCATCTTGATGAGTTTGAGTAGAATTTATTAAGAGACAAGTAGCAAAAACAGTTCTTTATAAAGTTATTGAAGCATGAAAGTAGAATATTTATTTGTGTAGGAACGTTTTTATTATTAGAAGAAGGCTGTTACCTAATTCTTAAATATTTACGTATAACGAAACGTTCGTACTGGATTTTTCCATAATGAAATAATGTACATCAGTTCGTATACTAGTCACTGTTAATAAATTTTAATTCATCCATTAATAAGTTTTAACAGTCCACTGCTGGACGTAGGCCTCTCCTTAGTGAGGAGGGTTTAGCCTACTATACTCGTACCACGCTGGCCAGACGGTTTGGAATACGGCTTGTTTTAAGTTTACCATTTCTTTGCAGACACTCTCTTTGGTGACACTTTGTATTCTTAATCGGTCACCACATGGAGAATTTACTTGTTAGATTAAATAATGTATCTCAACTGAGTTAGTTATTATATAACCTTAATTACTTTCATGAAGTTAAAGGTTTAAAAGTCTAGCTGTAAGTAAGAGTAATAATATTAAACTCATTCGTATAAATTAGAAAATACAATAACCAAGTAAATGTTACAAACTACATAAAATCTGAAAATAATGTATATGCTAATATAACCAATCTTGAACCTTTACAGACACAAACAAACAATAAACATGTTATCTCAAACTCAATAAAAATTTCTAATTTCATTAGTAGTGGACACTCGCACAGATCGTGTCGTCAATTATAGTATTTTATACTTAAATCGACTAATTCTAGTATAGCTATATTTAAATAATATTGTAAATCTTTTAACATTTATATATTCGTACAATATTCTCACAAAATCTGCAAGTTACCATTTATGCTCACTTAACGATCAACAATGAGATAAAATTATCTACTTGTCACAAATAAATCCTAAAACCAGTCGAGTATTCATCAAAAATAGAACTATACATTGATGTGAAAATGTCCCAAGAAAATCACGATTGAAGTTGCGTGTGACGATTTCCTTTCGCGTTTTTGTTAGTAACTATTGGTTACTAACCATTTGCAAATCGTACTTTTGCATGTAAATAGAAAGACCATCACATCCAAATATGGTGAGTTACCTTACATGGTAACGGACACCTTTCTTACAATGATGTGCTTTGGTTTAAGAGGCCTATGCGTAACCGTTTTTGTAACGTGTAAATGTTGGACGCAAGAGAAGAGCAGCTTAAGACTGTGGCTTTCATAGAGTAGAATCAATTAGAGTAAAACGTTGAACGTGATTACTGATCTGACTAGTCTTAAAGCGAGTTTACAATATTTAGCACATTTTGCAAAAGAGTAAATATAGATAGTAAATAAAATATTTGAAGTACAATACCTACGTGATATGAAAAATTAAAAAAAACAGGGTTGCTATTCTGAAAATAAATTTAAACTTTTTTTAAATATACTTGACTTCAATGAATATGTATATATTTTCAAAATATATAGTACTCCAATACCCAAATAAATATATATTACGATTGGGTGATAAATTATTATCGTCTGTGTTTTTCTCCGGATTAATTTGAAGTATACAAACAGTGTTTCATTTCAGTACCTACTTATTATAAAACGCTACCTTTTATGCCTTCAACCCGATGCTGACATGTTTTACAGCTGACGTTGAAGCTACATCTTCGCTCTTGTAAATTGTATGGAGTTTTCGTCAATCACAGATTCAGATTACCCTCAAGCGACCGTTTAACGACTTCTGGTTTTCTCACTATTGTTTAATGGAAGTTTGAATTTTAACGCTTACACTAAATTTTATCTATGAAACCGCCTGAACATAAAATATTTTTTTTATGGTCTGTTTATTTAAGAAGATTTCTAAAAAAAGTTTGTATCATGCTACCAGCATGCTACACTGATCAGAAATAGTAATTGGAAATATGTATAAATTAAAAGTCCTCGTTACTTCTCATATTAGTCGATAATACTCCAATGGTCTGTTATTTAATATTGTCAGAATAAATACTAAGCAAAAAGTTTTATTCCGGTTGCCAGAATTCGGTTAAGAACGCTTACGATCAAACCGAATTGAGTATCCACATTTATCATAAGAGGAGGTTGCTTTAAAATTAGTGAATCCAGTCTCACGCTCATTGCAAATCGGTTTCGTATACAATATAAACACAGTCTGACATCGAAAAATTCCCCATTGGTAAGATTACGGTACTAAAAGGGATTGATAAATTGCAACAATTTGTATATATTTCCAATTCAGACGTTTAACCATAAAAATATCACGATAAAATCCACAATGTACAAATTTCACAAGAATTACTTAATTAAACCGTAATTTTAAGGGTTCATCAGATAAAATGATTAACATAGCAACCCAAATACTGGATCTTGATATATCATTCATTCATTGCCAAATTCCTTATCTGATCGTATCGTAATAATGTCAGAGTTTTCGCAAATTACTAATTGATGTGAAGTATTGGGTTCTAGCCAAAAAGCAAATTAACGTATAATTGTAACAAATCTTCATACGAATATTTTATTAACTAAGGTGAATGTTGGACTGCACAGATGGCGTAGTATTTTAAACTATCACCGTGCAGCTTTCTATTGCGCTGAGTGTTGTAGGTTCAAACCCATATGAGACAACGTTTTATGTGATTCAAAAATTGTTGTTCTGATTCTGGGTGTTCTTTATATCTGTTTCTTGTATTTTTGTGAAGTCTCCGTGATATAGAGTATATTATTAATGCGGACGTTGTTTTTTAAAGAAAAAATCTGAACTAATTTTTTATTAAACATAGCACTCTGGACCAAGTCACCTGTCAAACAAAGGCTCAATCAAAATGTATTTTTGACTTGCGATACAGAAGGCAAGATAAACAATTAAATGTGGCTGTGCATTTATATTAATTAGCACTCTATATTTTCATGATATAGCCATGATATTTCACTTCACCTTCACACTTTCAGCCTATCTTAAGTGTTGATTTGCACAAGATGACTGGAACTGAATGCGAGAAGCCCTAAATCGATCAGAGTGGCGTGCAATGGGAGAGATCTGTTTAGTAGTTGATGATAGAAATGATAGATGATATTTAACCTTTTCATCTACCTTTACATAAACGAGATTCCATTTACGAGACATTTTAGGTTAATAAATTGTTTTTAATAATAATCAAAAAATAAATAAATAAATACTGCAAAAAATGGTCACTAATATTCACAATAAAAATCAAACCACCTCATTCATTCCTGTCAACGTCTGATGGAGTATCCTCACCCAAAAACATTAAAGATTATTCATACGAGTTGAATCCATTATTCGGTAACTCGTGTCTCGCAAACGTGCCCAATCCTTCATCACTTGCAGAGCAACCAAAAAAGGAACGAAATGAAATTAAAAAAATAAATTTCGGATATGTTAACAGTGCCCAGTCACGCACACTTGTTAGCACAACGCCGAAACATGTTATTATACAACATTTATTTAATTTTTTTTAAATGTACCTCAGGTATGTTTGTAACAAGAACAGCGGAATCAGTGTAACTAAATATACAATTGCACACGCAATGTTTAAAGTGATTTTTTTCAGAAAAAACTTTTAAAGGGTCATGTCGTTTGCGTTTACTGAGATGCGTTTGACATATACAACATTTTTTTTGTTTCTCTACCGACGTAATATACTTGTTCGTAAATTGAGTCGAGTGTTCAGTCACCAAGTTTTTTTATGATGTAGAGGGCAAATAAGTCATCCATTTACACGTGTAACACAAATGTCTTTTAATTAGAAATATGCTCTTTTCCTAAAGAAAGTGATATCTAAGTTAGTCAACTGTTGGTTGCTCGAGGGAAAAGTTCTATATATAAACACGTAATGCTGGAGTGTCTATGATCCAACTCATGAAAATGGAAATTTAGTTGAATTGCAGGAAAATGGCAAATTTTTCTGTCTTATTTGTGTATCTATTAATAACCACAAAAACTTAGATTTTTATAATAAAAAGGATCAGTGACGTTTGTATTTTTGCTGTTATTATAAAATAAATCAGTATTATTTAGAAATTATTTCAGCAGTGTTTATTTAATTTCATTTCAATTGTAAGTAGTCTGTGTCCACCATAAGTTGTGATTCCCATAGATTCATATTTCGAGTTTATTCGTGTTTTTGTCTATGACTGTGCAAGCAAAACACATCCACATTAATTTACATAAAATTTTCATAATGACACGGTGACAAATCCGGAACCTCTGATGTCCCAGTCTCCATCGTCACACCACACACCTCAAATACGTGTCCATTATTACACATCGCTGCGCTTCAAGTTGGTCCACTTACACTCATATCGTGGTCTGACCTTTTCAATAGCTCTTCAAGCTCAACACATTCGTGACCACAATGTTTGTTCATGATTTGGAAGCTGAACATCCAATTTTTTGGCTCATCAAGATACTCGATTGTCATAACACTTATGTTCTGGTGTTACGAATACGTTTCTGTCAGTTTTTTTTTTATTTTTAATGTTTACTTTGAGACCGAGGTTGATACTCGACTTGGGGTTTATACATAGACACATCGAGATAATTTAATTTGATGCAATACTTTGTGGTATTTTTAAACATGAAATAATTGAAATATATGTTTTATTTTAATTGAAAATTTCTGCTAATTTAATCACGTCACGTAGAAACAGAAAACACTATTGCAATGATCAGTGATTGGTTTGGATTGTATGAAACTGCTTATTCATAGCCATACCATTTCAACACTACTCATTTGTAACTAAGATTAATATGTATTAACGGCAATACTAGCAAAATTTCATACATTTCCTTCCTTTGACTTAACACCTATTTTTTAAGAGCTTTGTGTTGCATTGATTTCTATAACCGTACCATATCTGTATCGCGGGGGACTTTACCAACATACCTATATGAAACGGAGAGAAAGAACATCCAGACTCAGAACAATAATTTGTCGATCACGTAAAGTGTTGTCTCATATGGGCTTTGAACCCACAACACTCAACGCAGTAGAAAGCGGCTAAGTGCCTTCTTAAACCACTACGCCATTCATGCAGTCATCTGTACTATTATTATAAAGTTGAGAATTTTGTTTGTTCACTTGTTTGGTTGAACGCACTTTCTTCTATTGCGTGCGGTCCATCAATGATTAAAGTTTCGCAAAATTAAGTTCGAAAAATGTCTGCGACAGTCCAGCAACGGACTGTTGAAGGCGCTTGACGATGTTACACTATAGGCAATAGTACATGCAGACGAGTTTGCACGGGTGTGTTAGTACAAATATACACTTTGTCCCACACTCAACATAGTTTTCGGTATTAAAATAAAAGATCCTTGGCACATTATAGATAAAATTCTTAAAATTTTCACCCATAGCCTGAAGACAATAATTTAATTACATAGTGAATACCAAATATTTGTTTTTACCTTATTAAGATGTTTAT
The DNA here is from genome assembly GCA_949316085.1 of Hypercompe scribonia. Taxonomy (NCBI): domain Eukaryota; kingdom Metazoa; phylum Arthropoda; class Insecta; order Lepidoptera; family Erebidae; genus Hypercompe; species Hypercompe scribonia. The sequence continues at coordinate 2,031,817 of OX438983.1, forward strand.
TGCCAATAAACGATGTTGGAGGCTTCCATAAGTCGTATAATTTAATAGCGGCTTCCTTGTATTATAAAAAACAATCATGTGTATGTCGGAATGTAGTTAATTGTCATAAGGAGGAAATGTCTTGGTGGCCTTTCTTCATTGCTGCGTCTATATGCATTTCAAGATAAAATTTGAAATATTTTACGCAATGGATAAGTAAGATGTAAATTATTTTTTCATCTTTTTGTTGTGGAGGTGAAACAAGTACTTCTCACTAATTAGTTAATGTACTGAAGTGTTAATTATTTTGTGAAGTTAAAATAAATATACATTTAGTATTTAATAATAAGACAGTATTCGAATTTCGACCATTTTAAATATTTTTGCGTTATGGTGTACGTGATAAATGGTAGATGTGTCACCTGACAGTGGGAGGGAAACCCCGCCCATGGACACCTGAAACTTAAAAATTATAACTGCGTTGAGATCCTCTAAGTTCCTTTATCTTCCCCCCTTTCCCTCCGTGTGAGAGGACTCGACTTCAGTCACTCGAACAACTTGAAACAGTCATCTTAGAGAAAATCTTCCGTACCAAGCAGGTATAGATATAGTCTGAGTACTTGTGATTTTATTATTTACATAAATATTATAAGAAATTCTGTATTGAGTCTAGTCATATATTCTATATGTGTTTTTAAAAAAATATAAGTTTTTTTTACAGTATATAACAAGCTCTGCTACTTGGAATCAGACAGCTTTTTTATGTTTATTTTTATCGATCAAAGTGGTGTGCAATAGGAGAGGTTTATGTCCAGCAGTGGACTGCGCTATAGGTGATAGACTGATGATGATGATAGTGCAGAAACACACATAACATTCAGTTAGCCGATCAAATCGTTTCCTTTTTTTTTGTTTTAAGAGCCTGCCGAAGTGATTCTACTCTGCCTGATGGCAAAGCATGAATAGAATTCAAAATTTGCGGTCATCATACTCATTGCAAATACAAACAATGCAGTATGGTGGTCCACACTATGGTGGCCTAGCAAAATGCTTTTTTCACGCCTCGCTGTGAGGCGTATAAGGCATGACAGTCATCTTGGCATTGTATTGCATACACTTACCTAAAATTATCTTTTATACCAATGTGTATTCGTACTTAAAATAATATCTTATTAATTGTTTTAGATGAACCAGCAGTGTAAGGTGTGTGGAGAGCCAGCAGCCGGCTTCCACTTCGGGGCTTTCACATGCGAAGGTTGCAAGGTAAATACATTTTCTGATCAAATCTTTATACTTACGTTAAAACAAATCATCTAGCCAACTCAAGATTACTTTATAACCAATCACACTTTGTCACGTGATTAAACACTTCTCATTTAGAATTATGTGTGCAATAATCAATTGTGATTACTAAATATATAAAATAATTGTAATTAATAAAAATAATTTGGTAAATTTTGCTTCTAAAACTGCCTACCACATTTTTAAAATCACATTGATAGTTCAATAAGCTTGTCCGTCATATATATTGGACATATTTTAAAATTTTGTCAATTCTCTCTAATTCGAAACGTGTAAGATACAATTGACATTTTTAGCTACATTTTATTATTAACAGTTCGTTCAAGATGTTACCGCTTCTAGTTTTACACAGAAACAGGACTCTACTTCCTTAAAATATTCATTATTATACATACTACTTATAGTACTTCTAGTGTTTAATCTTTATATATATGAATAAAGAGATGATTTAAATAAAACATTGCTTATTAATGATTATGGCTGGTCTCTAAAGCTTCCATAAGTTGTTTTGCATAAATTTCACAAGTAAATCGTTTAGTAATACACCTCAAAAGTTAAAGACAGTCCTAAACAGTTGGACACAAATCTTAGCCGTCACCTGTGCCTTATAGAATGATGTCAATTGACTGTATAACCTTATACATTGATGTGGATTGACGCCTGAATAGTAACTGTGGTGGTGGTCTGACCATCCGTATACGTAAAATGGTAGAATTTAAGTTTATGGACTCTTGATAAATATTGCATTGGTCGATCAGAAAAGACGAGGTAGCGTTTCATTCGAATTCAGAAGCCATTTTCAAGATGTATTATTACTTGTAAACATGTAACCATTGGAAACCAATTTTTACCTCGTGCAATCATTTTGTGTAAAAAATTGTTTTATGGGGTATTTATAAAGCAATATGCCCATTTAGGCTTTAAAAAAGATAGTACTCTTCGCCTCTGAGGAAGGTAAGGTACTTGTGACTGTGCAAGTTTCCATAACCGATCATAATCACTTTACCTCGTTACCTCACTTTGTTAATGTTTCGTAAAAAAAGACCATTGATTGGTATTGTTGATTTAAGTTTTTTTCTGTGTCTAATATGGACTTGATAAAGATTTGAGACGGAGAGTGGTGAGCGCGGTTAACCACAACTAAACTTTAAGTGTTTGATATTTTAATCGTTTTGGTATCAATGATCATGAAGTAGGTTTATGAATTTCTTTGTAATTCAATTGGTTGACAAGACTTCGCTGAAATATATTTTAAGAAGATAGCGCCACTCGCTCGTGTGATAATCTGGCATGTCTCGAATCGAGTTCCGAACTCTCGATAAGGCTTTATTTTAGTTGTAGAAGGTTATAATATCTTAAATAGCTTTGACAAATGCATCTAATGTTTATACCATGCCTTGGACTTTTAACCGATCACGCAGTTGCATGCTAGTTAGTTATATAAGTTTTAGTTATAAATATGCAAAATTATTATCGTATTAGATTTAAATTAAAAGTGTTATTTGTATAATAAGTGGTAGAATATTTCATTAAGGCTGAATTTGGAATATACAGTTGGATGTGCATTGCGGGGATTCCCCGAAAAATCGTAGGAGACACATGCTTCGATGCAAGTCGAGTGACTCGGCCGAAATTGTACCATAGTTTCATAGAAAATCGTTATTAATCAATTGTTTCATGGCTTGTCTCTGAATGAGTTCTTTCTTGTGTAACTGGAACCTAAACCTAAAACTAAATCCTTTCCTTGATTCTGTAGGTCAGTGACTCAAAAGGTGCCAACGCCTTTGTAACTTTTGTAACGCAGTTGTAGGTTTCCATGGTGGCAGTAATCACTTAACATTAGATATTTGTCACCTGTGCTATGAACAGAAATAGTTGCTGTCTTTTTAGATACTTATTTTCGTCAAAGATTAAGAATTATTTTTATATGTTGATACGAAGTATTTACCAATATTTATGAAATAAATACAGTTGCGTACCTGATCCAAACCTACTGGAAAACACTGTATCCGAAAAACCAATACAGTCAAAATTTATTTTATTTTTGTTTCTATCAAATTTCAAAATTATTTAGTAGAATCAGCATAAAACTGAGCAGAATCGTAGACGAGCAAAGATTATTGTAATAGTAATATTACTTACTACTAGCAAGTAATGTCACATGATTGATGACACGTGCCTAGCCTATTACGTATTATTATTGACTATGGCAAGAGCATTGCTATTACATTTCACACTATCTAACACTAGCCTTCATTGACTGCCTCGTTGGTCTAGCCGCTAGACCAACGAGGCAGTCATACACTAACCACTAGACTCTAGTGGTTAGTGTATGCGACTGTCGATCATGAGGTCTGCTTAGGGCTAGAAAGTGTTATTGTGTTCTTTTGATTACATAAATGATTCATAACAGCTCGAAGTTTGAAAGTTGTTGTTATAACCCCTGTGCCTCGTAGAGCACATAAAGCCGTCGATCTAAAGCCTAAATCCTCCCTATTCATGTCAGGTAGTCATTTCATTGAATTGTGAGAGTGAAGTTTGCTAACCCACTTGAGTACTATAAGATCTGTGAACAACCACGAAGTTATTCTACAAAGCTTTTCTTCTTTTTTAATTTTCTTCCTTTTATTTTATATAGAAACCTACCAAAGTGACTCTATTCTGCATGATGGAAAGCATGAATAGAATCCAAGAACGGTGGTCGCCATACTCACTGCGAATGAAGACAGTGTAGTATGGCGTCCTACGCTATGGCAGCCTTGTGAGATGCTTTTTCACGCCCCGCTTAAAGGACCCGAGATCGAAGTGTGAGGGAAACACGTGCGCTGGTAATGAGCTCCAGGCTTTAATTGATTTGCACAAGGGCCGAACCGTTTAGTTCTGGAGCGTATGTCTACCATTCTGAAACGGTGACTTCCAAGGCCAGCACGAGTTGTCATGTAGAGGAACGGAATGGAAGACATGAGAAAAGAACAAGACAATCATACAATCAAAGTACATGATTTTAAAGTTATTTGTCATATTCTTTTGGGTAGACAAGTTTTGACTTCTGAGACTGATGTCGTGTATTGCATGATAAGCAGTCTTACCTTGTACACTTATCACAGTTGTAGATCAGTGCCTAAGTGTGATCAGTTATTAAGTGTGTTGGAAAACAGGTGTTAGGTTCTATTTTATATATCGCACTTGAATTTTGGAATGTGGCATAGGATGGCAACACACTACCTACGACTTTCATATAACAGTTAATAAGTCGATCTTCAACACGTGTCAGACATACCTATTTCTGACACGTGTTTAAGGGTATTTATAATTTTTTTACTGCTCAACAATTTTGTGTGTGAAACATGTTGAAATTATTTAACATTTGATGTGTAAAATACACATTTGCATTTTTTTAAAGTATTTTATTCACTTACAATAAAATATCTTTTCCTGTAGATAATTTAGGAACTAAAGATTTCGAATAAATAAGTCATTAAATTTATTAATTGATACGAATGGATTTTAGGATATCTTAGTTCGAACATCGAATGGTCATGTTTGATTTTAATCTTTTGCAATTTTTGTACACTAATGTGAGAATTTAGGACTTAATTGCGACAGTTTTATAAGGAACAATTTTATGATCCATCGGTGGCCATAATCTGTGCAACCAGTCGACACGTCGGATCACATACCTGCACTATTAATATGATGAAATAAATGATTAAATCTCTATTAATCTTATAATATCGAATAAATATTTACGAATGGATAATGTTTTTTTAAATCTAAGATAATAGCATCCTGAGCAATTATTTTTAAAAATTGTCTCACAGCGATACTTAATAAAAGCCACGCGGTCTGACAACCAATCTCAAATTGTCGCACCGTTTGCAATTTGCTACTCCGAATCAATTTGCGTCGTTTTTGTCGCGCGTAATGTCGCTCGATTCAATTTTGCTGTTAACAGCGTCGTTGTTTTGTCGCACAGTGTGCTTGAATTATGGACGTGATGAAACTTATTAAGATTTTGTAATTGCATTTTGTGTTAAGAAGGCATTTTGAAGGTATGTAGTGAGTTTTTTGAAAGGTGACCGCGATGTTTTGGTTCTAATTTCCTTAATCAATTTTTTTTGGTTGTACTTATTCAGTAACGAATAATTTATAATATTTTTTTTTTATAATTTTACTTAGTCTCTGATTGCATCTAGTATGCTACGAACGTAAGAAGTTCTATCTATACCGTCTTGATTAAACTGATTGTTGGTTTCGAAAAAGTTTGACATTGACAGTGTTAACGTCGTGCCAACTCCTAATCCAGTTAATACTTAAACTTTCGTTAACGGTAAGATTTATCTTGATTTTATACTTTTCTCGTAAATAAACATTAATTAACACTCTGATCATTAGTTTAAACTATTTTTTGTTTTTCATCAATTACACAATTAAAGTAACAAAGCGTAAAACTCCAAACAAATATTTTAAAAACTAATCACGAAATACAATCACATATATCAGAGATTTTGATGTAAACACATCACTATGATCGTTATCAATAATGATACACCTTTTACATGTAAATAAAATATCTAAAAAAATAATTTAATGCTTATCAAATCTACAATCACACCTACTCACGCGCAGCATTCAAATAAGTTTTTAAACTCATAATTTGACCTTAAAAGTAAAGCTCCGCCCAGATGGCGTATAGTTGTAGATCTGTTATGGTCAATTATAGACCACCCGCGAACACTGTGATTGTGGTCATATGTCACTGTTTTATGAGATATCTACTGCATACCTGTAGAGATTAGCAGTCGACTTGTTAGAAGCGATATTATTTATTCAGTACGCTTTATTTGGGCAAATCGACTTAAAACATTAATAGAATATTGTAAAGAAATTTTACAAAACACAAACGCCTTAAATACGTGAAAAAAATATCTATCTCTTGACCACTTAATTTCTACGCGTTGTCGATGTATCAACTGTGTTCTTGTCATTGATTTGTAGCGCGCCATTTTATTTAGATCGAATGACTGATCTAAGTTTAGGTATTTTTTTTTTTTACGTCTGTAATGGAATAGGCGTTTGTCCTCTATCTCACCTGATGGAAAGTGCAGATGAAGACGAAGGTGGTACACGCCTATCCAAAAGATACCTGTTCACTCTACTCTTAAAGGCTCCAGAGTTCATGTCATCAGGAAAAAATAGACCCAGGCAGGTCGTTCCAAGTCTTGGCGACTCTCACCAAAAAAGAGCTGTCAAACCGTTTAGTTCGTATTATGTATAGGTGTATTTCTAAAAAGCAAATTAGCTCTGTTCTGTGCAAGTATCAGTCCCAGAATACCTTTTTAAGTTAACAATGTTAGTAAAGACGAATGTAATTTATAAAGAATGAAGAAAAAATGAAAAAGTACACATTTCCTTAGTCAACAGCATGAGTAATAAATACATCGGTACTTTTGTAAAGGTTCAATGCGTCAGTAATTATATGTTTTCACTGCACTGTGCTTGACTTGGTGTATGGTAATAAATTAGCCAATCCCTCTTTATATCAGATTACTGTTAAAAAAAGAGAACTTTTTCGTTGCAAGCCTTTTTCAAAAAATCTAGTTTAATTGCTATTTTTAAGACTGTTGACTAAAAACTCAGATAATCCTTGGATTTTGGTACCGTTTAAAAAGTTTTTCATTAATAGAATACTATAATATTCTTTGTATGATGAAATTAACTTAAAAACAGGGATGCAGGAGCCAGTAGTGGCATTGCCACTAAAAAAACCCCGGCGGCCGGTTTCACGTGTCCTCTGAAGAGAATCCGGACCATATTGTCTCAGGTCCCCTCCAGAATCAACGCCGCGCCTAGTCAGATCCGGTTGTTATAATTTGTTGCAGCCTGATCGCATTTTTGCGACCAGGCCACTCTCCTATCGGCGGCTAATGGTCCCGTCGATGGTTCATAACGTCGACGAAGTCTTCTTCACTCGGGATCGACCCCCTCCCCATCCCGTTCAGTCTCTTTCTCGAACATAACAACTTCGCAGAAAGAGACCGCTACGCAGTCTTATGTTTACCTACGTTTCTGGTTGTCATGTTTCTGATCAGTTGATAAAGACACATCTAGGCTTTATCTAAAAATGTCTGTATGTAGAATCTTTGCTTTGGTCGGTGCGTTAAAAAGATCGCTTTAAACAAAATCGTAACTGTTTTGCGTAGTGAATTACGTTTAAGCGCATTATTATTTATATTATATAAGTTACTTTCTCTTCACGTACAATTAAAAACAGCATTTAATAAAAGAAATTATTTAACTAGCTCCCAAGCCATACCAATACGACAAATCTGTGAGAACTGAACGATTCGTGAAAGATAATTACAATTTGAACGTTATAAATCAATATTTCAATTCATTAACTGTTCACAAAATAACACAGTCGTAACTTCCAATAAACGGTTCCGAAGGCTTTGGAGGTATGTGATTATCGTTCAAGATAGTGAGAATAATATTTACTAGAAGCAAGTGATTTTTTATTACGTGCTGTGGGAATATTAGGTGTTTTATGTTTGTCTATTATTGTCTTTTAGTATTAATAGACTTATGGTAAAGATTTCAAAAGATTGTGGTTATAGATCACCGCTCCGCTATGGCTCAGGGACTGGGGTCTCATACTTACACGTACGTCCTACAATTGGTTGGTTCATTATTGAAATTAGAGGAATCTCGTAGTGCACTGATAGCCAACTTCCGATCGGCTAGTTTGAAAAAAAAAATAATTGAGACACAATTTAAAAAAACACATATTTTTAACCGACTACAAAGAACATGAGGTTTTTCATGCAGTATTATTTTCTAGGCTTCTTTTATCAGAACTCCATTACTTGCGAACTGATCTGGGTAATGCCATTTTTTTTATGCCAGAAGGTTTACTTCCCGCTTAAAATTTAAAAAGAGATAAAAAAAAATAATTAAATATTAATAATTATACTGTTAGGTAATTAAATTTTATCATGACATAGGCAAAGTTAAGTATAGACTCTTATCTACTTTTTCGCTTTTTATTCTGCCCCAGGAAATCATTGACCTTTTAAATTGGCGAATAGATGAAGTGGTACTACTTCTCAACCAATTCTAAGTCAATTTTCACTTCACAAATAAAACACTTCACACAATTAGATGGTTTTACCAACGACAGACGTAAAAACTTGCAACAATGAGTGGGCGAGACAATTCGTATGATAATTACGCCCTTATTTGCATATCGTTAAGGGTTATAATTGATAGGTATTATACAGCAATAGGTTTGTGGAGTGGATCTCGTATTTATAATTAACCGTAGGAGTTTGATAGTTTTTTCGAATCGTTAACGAGTGATATATTGGTTACGCAGAGGTTTAAGTATGAGAGAAATGGATGATATGAAAGTAAAGTTTTATCAATTTAAAAGTACACTATGCACGCTATATGTAATCCTTTTTTGAATTCTCATATTCAGTTTCCTTCTCTTTGGATTATAAGACTTAAATGAATTAGTTAGTTGAATGAGTTACCTATCTTTCATATAGACGAAATATTTTTTCTTTTAAATGAAAGCTAAGAGAACTAAACATAAGAAACATACAATACCATATTTATTTAATTAAGCACAAGTTATGATGTAATTATCGACCATTTTAAATAATTCCTTACATATTTTCTAGCTGCAGATTTTGAGAGGTTAGATGTCGTCATGTGAAAAGAATAATCCTACAAAAGACAACACGTTAGAATTCAATTCGTATTTTTGTCTCTAAAGTATATTTAAATAAGAAACTACAATTACCAAGGTATCCTGGGTAAGGAGCACAAGTTATTTGTATTAGAAGTATTAATAAATAAATAATTACATCGTTATAAATGGTTAACGTGGAGAAAAACAGCCAGTTTAGTCGCTAGCGTAGTAAATAACTAACACTGGTATAGACGCGTATAAGTAATGTCGTGCGGTGTTCCACAGGGGTCTGTCCTCGGACCACTCCTGTGGAATATGGGATACGACTGGGCCCTTAGAGGTCGTCTTCCTCCCGGGCTGGGCGTAATTTGTTACGCCGATGACACATTGGTCACGGCCCGGGGGGCGAACTTTCAAGAGGCGGCGCGCCTGGCCACCGTGGGAGTCTCTATGGTGGTCGGGCGCATTGAGGCGCTAGGTTTACGGGTGGCCCTAGATAAGACGGAGGCCCTTTTGTTTCATGGGCCCCGTCGTGGTCCACCCCCCGGCGCCTCTATCGTTGTCAATTCGGTCCTCGTACCGATTAAGGCCCAGATGAAGTATCTGGGCCTGATCCTAGACGGCAGGTGGCTCTTCGACGAGCACTTCCGACAGCTTACTCTAAAGCTGGTCGGCGCTGCTTCTGCCCTTGGGCGACTTTTGCCGAATTTGGGTGGAGCCAGCATCGCGACGAGACGGCTATACACGGGGGTTGTCCGGTCAATGGCACTGTATGGTGCACCGGTGTGGGCGGCGGCTCTGACCGCTCAGAATAGGGCTCGCCTCTGGCGCCCTCAGAGGATATTGGCGGTCAGAGCCATACGTGGTTACCGCACCGTATCGACGGAGGCGGCGTGCGCCTTGGCCGGAACTCCCCCGTGGGATTTGGAGGCGGAAGTGCTCGCCGAAGTTTACCGGCGAACGGCTGACTTCCGAGCGGGTAGTGGCATACGGCCCCCGCCGGTAGAGATACGCGAGTGGCGAGAGGCCGCTCGTCGAGCCACGATGGCTCGTTGGTCGTCCCGGCTGGAGGCTCCACGTGCTGGCTTTGCCGCCGTGGAGGCTCTCCAGCCGGTCATCGCCGAGTGGGCAGGGCGGCAGCACGGGACCCTTTCCTTCCGACTGACGCAGGTCCTTTCCGGGCACGGTTGCTTCGGGAAGTATCTGCACTCGGTCGTCAGGAGGGAATTGAGTCCCGCCTGTCACCACTGCGACTGTAGTGAGGACTCGGCTCAGCACACGTTAGCGGTTTGTTCCGCTTGGGCGGCGCAGCGTGGGGTCCTCACTGCAGTTATTGGAGGTAATCTCTCGCTGCCGGCCGTCATACGCTCCATGGCCGGTAGCGACAGTTGTTTTACCGCGGTCGCAACCTTCTGCGAAGATGTAATTTCGCGGAAGGAGGCGGCGGAGAAGGCCCGGGAGGACGATATCCACTCGGACCCAATTCGCCGCCGGCGAGCCGGGCGGCGGAGGCGCGCATACCAGCGCCTCATGCCGCCTTGAGTGTGGCCGCGGGTGGACGGGACGGGTTTTCCCCTCCATCCGCTATAGTGGCCAGCCGCGAGGAGGTGATGTGCGCGTGTGCCGTACGTTGCCTAAATAGAGAGTTGATCCGCAGATGGTGCCCGCTTTAGCGGGCAGGCGCTGGGAGGGATCTGGATGTCGTAACAGCAGCGGTTCCCGGATCCCTCCTATCTCAGGCGCAGAGTGGCACACCGTGTGGTTTTAGTCGGTCCGATTCCGACACACCACCCCGCCATAAACCCCGGTGGGGTGACGGCCCGAGGGGGTTTCCACACGTTAAAAAAAAAAAAAAAAAAGACGCGTATAAGTAGGATCCTAAAGCGCTTTCGGCTTTATGTAATTTTTGTACATCTGTATTCAAGAACTGTCACCAGAAGGTACCACAACTGGACTTCAAAAAAGCATACCTGCGCTTCATTTTAAATATAAGGTGAATTCCTATACAATGTAATTAAGGGTAAAATAATATAGAACTCATATACCAATCTGATTGCGACATATTGTAATTTATGTTAACCCTAAGAAGCGATTTCGTAACTGTCTAATATACCAAGACATTTAGTCTGACATTTAAGTTATTAATACACGTTTTTGTATGAAATATTTACACACAAGGCAAATTTGATTTAGCTAATGTCATCTACTATAAAATTATTTAACGAGTGGGCTACAAAGTTTTTGTGTGAATGCATCCTCGAGATGTGTCGTCACATTTATGAAGGGTGCATTCAAATTAAGACGAGAATTTGACATTTCGTATCTAATTAATTATAATGTAAGATGCAACAATGACATTAACCTTATGTTCATGTAACAATGATGTTAATCAAGCTACGTTTCTGAGATTTATAAGAATATAAATAGCTGATATTGTTTTAACATCAGCCCGACTGCACGGTTGGCCTAATAGTTTAAGCGGTCGCCACGCCGCTCTCTATTTCGCTGAGTGATGTGGGTTCAAACCCCGCATGGGACAACACTTTGTGTGATCCACAAATTATTGTTCTGAGTCTGGGTGTTCTTTGTCTCCGTTTCTTTCTTTCTTTCTTTCTTTTTTTTTTTTTCTTTTTAAAAAAGACAACGCCCGCACTAGGAATAAATCCTGTGTCGCGGGGGACTTTACAAACATACAAGAAACGGACACAAAGAACTGGTATGTTTGTTGTGTTTTTTTAAAAAAAAACTGCCGAGTTTATCTAATGGTAAGTAAACTTGGCTTCTGAGGGATGGATAATTGTGTAATAGTGTCTATTTAGAAATAAATAAGCTGTTTATTAAATCTTTATACGGCAGTATAAGTCTTGCTCTAGAGTATGTACGTTATGGCTTGAGCTTAGACCTTGCATGGAATATTTCACTAATATTATAAATTTTAAAATTGATTAAAATCTGACACAAGCTTTACAAAAGCAAGGAATAAAGAGTTCATATTTAGTATATATACTATTCGTAACTGCTTTATCGCTGAACATTAATTTTAAATTGTTTAAGAGTTGAAATAAAATATACATAATAAAAAAAGTTAGGACAAAAAACAGTTTCATGTTTCTGTACACTCGATTTCTTTTGCTTCTTTGCAAAATTTTATACGTGCGATGAAAATTTTAGACGAAATCTAAATTTCATTTAAACCAACACTAACTGAACTTGCGACTCTCTCGAGTTGTAGGTATTGTAGGTGTCAATGGACGCTGGTAGTCCCTTACTACTGCTTGTTTTACCCCCTATATAAAAAAATACTTTAAAAAAACATAGTTTCATTAAACCCTTTATAAAGAGCAATCTATATTTAGATAATTATTGAGGATGAGTGTATGATTTCAAAGTTAAATTACTATGAAGTAAAAAACTAATGTAATGGCGCCAAGACACTAATTACACGCTATTAAACGTACAAAAAAAATTAAATGAATATAATTAAATCATAAATGTATTAAAGTACACTTACCGTAGAAAATATGTGGGGCATCAAAAAATTATACAGAATTTATAATATGGCGTCGTTGGGGTCAGTAATTCGATCGGCCATTACGACCGAATATTACCGATGACCCTATAATTTGCACACTTTTCAATAATCGACATCGAAGCAGCGCACTGAGGTACAGAGTGAAATTAAATTTCAAAACTGGTTGTGCAAAACGCTGGACTTGATTATTGTTTATCGTTAGTTCGGTTGACAGGCTGGGTATTATGTACACTGTGTACGAAATTACAGATCGATAATAAAAAAATTCGGTGACATAAATGGTTGATTCCAATTTGTTTATTTACTGTAAGTTTGTCTGTAACGTAACATAACGAACGTCATCGAAAAAATACATGTAAAGAATGAGATTTCAGAAAAAAAAATATGAATAAGAAACATATAATATGACAAAACGCTTTTATAACAAATTTAAAATAAATTATTGTCTTTTTTTCAATTATTTATGCAAATTATTCGAATAAAGATATATTTTTAATAATTTTATATCAACAGAATAACAAGCAACGAACTGAATCGTTAAGATTCATATACATACATAGATGTTAATTAGCTAAATCTCATATAGAATAAAACTATCACAATTGTGAGACAATATTTTGTCATCTGACTGTACTTTAATGTACCGTAACACGCCTCAGTATCGTTGCAAACGTATTTACGACCATTTACGGATAGATTGAATTATTACCGATCGGTCGGCCATCTTCAAACGTTTTATGAAAAATACGTGACTCATTATATATGTACTATTTTTTATAATAATTACGTCATAGCATTATAGAGGTGTGATTTTATTGTTGTTTCACACATAATCATTGTTTATGACCGTAAGTGGTCATTTTATAAAAAAAAGAGAATGGTAAACGGTAATCAACACTATCTTAGAACAAATTAAGCTAAAGTGTCAAACTTCAATTAGGATTTGTTTATAATAGAGAGGTTCACCAGCCGTGAGCTTGTTTACCATTAAATTGATAAATAATTCATGTGAAATTTTCTTTTCCTGAAGAAAGTAAAGCGAAAAAAAAACTATGATAAGATACTCTTTAATAAAATCATTAGATTCTGTAAATAAACTAAGTGATCAGGTCTCAAGAGCTGCGACATACTCGTAATGTGCATTTTAGTTCTAAAACGTTCACATTAATCGTCAAGGGGTCGATCAATAATAGTTATTTATATTATTTTATGATATCAATTTTTTTTCTTAAATCTTTTCATCATAAGAGACTAATCTTGCTGTGAAATACCCTGTTCACTATTAGTAACATAACAGTAACAGTGAATAGGGTAGGTCTTTTTATTGGCTTATTTTCTTCATAGGACTGCAAGTACTCTCTATTTATTTACCTTTATATATATTATATTATTCAATATAACTCTGTTGTTGGTCTTGACGCATACCGAATCAAATACTTTAGTAATGCTTTAATATATACACACCATGTGACCATAAAGGTTTTTTCTTGATTTTCGAATCCAATCTTTTCCTACAAGTGGGTTAGTACCGTACGACTGATTACAAGTTTAATTTTCAGGTTTTATAAATTTTATTTCATAATAATTTTAGGCTTAAATAAGATACATTAACTCAATTTTTGCATTAATATTCAGAAGAAGGTGAATTTTTATCAAAAGTTACAAGAAATTGAAATTTAAAGACAGCGTCGGCGCAGGCGCAGATATCGTAATGACGTTTAATGCGCGCGCAACATGAATTATTCATCATGATTTCGGGATATGTGTATATGTAAATGTATCAGACAAGTATACGATGTTTTTCTTAGGAGAAATTTTAGACCAAATATTGAATAAGGTATGTAGGCGTAGAGAAATGAATGAAATTCGTTTTATTGAAGTGAGAAACTAGATTTCTTATTACGCAACATGGTTGATTAAACATGCGTAAATGAAATTCTGGACGATTACTTACGACTAAAAAGAGATTGTCGTAAGCATATAAAAGTCATGTGTGTAATAAGAGGAAATTAAAAGAACATACTTCGCACGACAGGACAGGACACACGAAAAGAAGGAAAATTACTACACTCTACCAGGATTTGCGGTAGGGTGGCGAGTCGAAATCGGACGATTTCTATGGTCAGTGTGATATAGTTGGCCTAATCCTCCTTTCGAAGGAAAAGTTTTTATCTAGCAGTGGGCTTTTAAAAGCTTTTGATGAATGATGATTATCATCAATATCACACAAACATTCTCTGTGTTCAGTATTTTTTTTAATGAAATCTACGGTTATATAAGATGAATAGAATACGCTCATAACATTATATATTTTGAGAATGCACGACTATGCTCGTTTTGCATTAATAAACATATGAGGTCTATGTATTCGATCAACAAATCTTTTTAATTATTTATATTTTTAACACCATTGATTATAAAAACTACATAATTAAGCAAAATAAACTAAGTAGATAAGATTTAAAATAATAGAAACTGATTTGTACTTCTAGTTTTGTTCACATTGTAAATCTTTTTTGAAAAACGTCCATTGTCGGTTTTAGTAATCATCAATAAAATTGTTTATTGTCATCAGTTCTAATTGATTGTTGAATTTAAAACACAAAACCTTTTTAACGTAATAATATAACCAAAGTGACTCTATTCTGCCTGATAGAGAGCATAAATAGAACCCAAGAGTTGTGGTGACCATACTCATTGCGAATTCACACAATGCAGTATTTTGACACTATGGAGGCCTAGTGAGATGCTTCTTTACGCCTCGCTTGGGGTGCATAAAATGCATGACAGTCATGGTGGTATTGTATTGCACATACTTACCACGACAACTGACACCCCTACATCAATGGGCCTCCGGTCTCGCGCTCACCAACGAAACACAGCAACACGTATGCTATCGCTTTAGGCTGATCTTCTGTTTGAGGGTAGTACTGCCCCGGTCGAGCCGGCTCGTTCATGCTGAAATCAGTGTAAAACCTTCAGATTTACAACTGTAATTTTTTTCAGTCGTAACTGTAAGGCAAGTGAAAATGTACCAGCAATGTGCAAAAAAATATAGTTCTACGAGTTTCGCTATGTTAAAGAGTGTTTGTCAATTTATTGCCCACGTCTTTCTCAATAAAGTTATCGCTTAACATAATTATGTAAATTTTGGCATGTGAATAAATGACGTTGATTTGTTTTGATTTATTAATAGCTTGATTAATATTGAGTAAGATGTTTGGCAGAATATAAATTATTAACCTAAAGTCACGTAATATATGTACATTTATACCATTCTGATTATTACACATTTTAAATAAATTATTTATTTAGTTTTTTTTACATTATTTCACATTAAATCTTTGTTTTATTTATAAAATACAAAAAAAAATTAATCATATTTTATAAACACGTATACACTTTGAAACTACATCGTATTAAATGTTTATATTTTGCGGACCCTAGTCTTAAGTTCAATCTGGCACAATAATAAAAAAAATATGTTAAATGAATAGGGAGGCAATATGAGTTAAAGAAAAGATAATTCGGGGCGTGTAAGAAATAGCTTACGCAGATCGGAGTCACCTACTCATGATGTCTGCATTATCTGCATTCGCAATAGATATGGCGACCACTCTTGGATTTTATTCATGCTTCCCATCAGGCAGAGTAGAGTCACTTTGGTAGGCTTCTATAAAAAAAAGCATCTCGAAACACCACGAAGTCAGTACCGTCTCACGTATATCACAACTTTAACCATCATCATTATCATCATCAGCATCATCATCATCATCATCATCATTATCATCAACAGCCTATTGTAGTCCACTGTTGGACATCTGTATATTATTCATGTTTATGTTAACCATTTTGAATTACCGAATAATGAATTACGATTCTCTAAATTGGACATCTTAAAGCCAACTTTTTAGTCGGGTTGGTTTTTATGTCAGTGTCAAAAGCCTCATATCAAAATCCAGTTGCTAATTTTATTTTATTTTTTACAACAATAGATCGTAGTCACTGATCCCTAAAATAATGTTCTTATTAAATCATAACGACCTCGAGTCAGATTATAGAGTGGGACTTGTTAACCGCAGTCGGTTCGCGCCTTCAAATTATAGACGCGTCCATTTCCCGCTTACCAACAATGAAGGCTGTACTTATTCATAAAGAAAGCCTTTGAGATTATTTTTAGAAACGATTTCATCGTGAATTGATTTCTCGAATATGAACGTTAAAATGAGATAAGCTCATTTCTAAATCAGAGATAATATTTTAAATAAGTACTTTATTTTGTAATATTTTTTTGTACATTAATAAAATGAAATTCTGTGATAAAAGTGTACTCTTAATTTTGAAATATATAATATACATTAATTTTAAAATAAAATTAAAAGCAGAGTAGAAGATTATTGCTTCATCCACTTAAATATAAATATAATATTATAACTATACTAATATAATAAAGTAAAGATGACTTTGTTTTGTTGATCTAATTTAAATTCATGAAATTCTGAACACAGTAGTCAGATTCAACAGTGATTTTTAAATTAGATCGAACGTTAATCAATGTTCAGAAACGGATCTGTAACTTAAAGCATGTTAAACACCAGACAATAATTGTCTTCCAGTTAGTCAGTTTTTTAGTAACGTGTAAGAGCGATTACATTATGCGACTCAAAAATGATCATAAAAGTAATGAAATTCATTCTTCATGATCGATTTAATATCGAATATCGTGACACATTTGACAGGTCAAATGTCAGTTTGACATACCAAAACAAATTTTTGCATCAAAGAGAAAGCTTTCGGAGGTTACCATAAAATATATTCTTAATAGAACAACCGTTGCTGGAACAGTATCTAAGCATAAACCAAATTTATACATCGTTAGACGTCTTAACACTTTCTTTTCTATTGTATAACCGTCTTAGCACTGGACAGGGCGTCACAATGTCGATCAATTGTATCGATGCTGAATCGACCGTGATTATAATCGATTCGAGATTATTGAATCGTTAACGGTAGTGCGTTTTATGATTTTTTCCTGCACTGATTGGGTCTATTGTTAAATGATTTTAGTATCAAAAAGTGCTCATTAAAAATTTCAAGAGACAATTCAAATGAACATAATCAAGTTTATATCAATTGAGTTCACTATATATCCAAGCATTAAATACACCTAATAGTTCCTGGTAGAAATGTTAAAATTAAGTTTAATTTTTTAAATTGTACTTACACAGCGTGTTTTCATTGGTATGGTTTGAATGTTTTAATAATACTTCTATGATATATTTTAGTTCATTCCACTCAATACTTAATACTTATCACATATTATTATAATAGTTACAAGAAATATCAGGTTGTTATACAATATATAAACTTAAATCGCATTCAGCAACATACGAATATGGTGAACGCCCTTTTGATTTTGCTTCTGGCAACCCTCGACCTCATTAAAATTCAGTATTACAGTCTTCAGTTTCAATCAGACAACACTTACAAAGCTATAATGATTGTCAATAAAATTTATTGCCAGCCCAAATAAAGACCCGGATCATGCAAATAAAAAACAAAAACAACATTTTTCGTTGAAAACACTCCAGTACCGAAGTAAAATTGTAATCAATATCAAAATGCGTGCAATCATTAATTCGAGTAATGTATCAAAATATTCGGTTCTCGCTTGGTGGTCCGTTATCACTCGATACTTGATTACGATTCATCGGAATCGATTTAGGCACGCCTCCTTCGTGTAATCAAACCGATTGCTCTCAATATTCGTTACAGGTTACATGTTTTAAGAACACATCGTAACATTTTGTGTACCTTATGAGTACGTGTATTAAAATAATTGATCAAAGGTTGATAGGTACTAAGACTTATCAACTATTTTTATAAAAACATATCTTGGAGTTTGTGTACAAGGTCATAATTTGTAAAAAATTGAGAGGAAACTGTATATAAAGTTAGATAAATCTATGTATGTATTTTTTTGTAGAATGTATATCGGTACTAAAATAGTAAAAAGTTAAGGTATGTTTTTTAGTTGCTAAGAAGAGCAACAAAGTGAATTTATTGTGTTAGGACTAGAATCGTATCGAGTAGAACTTGAACGAGTAAAAACTTGTCTGTGAGCTCTACAACTTAGTTTAATTTACCCGACGATAAATCTGACTGTAAAAACAATGTTTCTGTTTCGAATGATATTTTTCATGATATTCATTCATGACTTTCATAACTTAGTTAAATGTTAATTGTCAACTACAGGTAGAATTAATTTATATTTTTTTTGTAAGAATCATTATAGATATGAGCAGCTGATCAAAAAATTCATAAACAAATCAGCTATATGTCCTTAAGAAAATTAATTACAAAGTATAAAATGGAAATTTGAATGCACACTGACATTTCACGTATAACTATAAATTCAAAACAAATAATTGTAAATATCAGTTTGTTCATTAGCTATATAATTGCTTACTTGTTTTATTAGTAAGATTTAATATAGTAGCAGTAAAAAATCGAGAAGATGTGAGCTAATTTACGGCCCAAGGGTTCCGTAACCTTGTACATGTATCCAAATTATACGTGAGTAATAAAATTCTTCTAACACGAGATCAATTCTTAAAGACTGATTAGCTTAAACCGAGTACATGTTTGTATCTTAAATGCTTGTAGGTTTCTTATTTCCACTATAGCTTCTCTATATTTTAACAGATTTAAATGAGTTTGCAGTTAGAAACTATACTTAAGCGCGTCTTGATCCACTCAAGATGCGTTTAAGTATATCGGTATGTATAGTATTTAAATCGGTTGATTTATATATCAGTTCTAATACCTGTTTGCTTAATTGTATGACTCTAGTAAGTTATATAATATATGAGCATCCTAAAGATTTTTCTTTATCTTACAATTGTATAAAGTACTTAAAATTCTAGATATAATCATTTTGTGTTAACTATAAACTGGTAATTTCGTCCCCTCTTGAGAGAAAAAGATTTTATAGGCAGACATAGATACATACAATCTATCCATACCACACCAAAAGGCTGAGATGATGATGGTGATGATGATATCTGATGATGATGATATCCGATCTGATGATATATATGATGATGACGTCCATTACTGGATATAGGCATCCCCCAAGGCTCTCCACAGCAGCCAGTCCCGTGCCACCCGCAACCAGCGGCTTCCCGCGGCCTAAACCAGGTCGTCGGACCACCTATATGCGTAAAGGTTTATAGTTCCTCTATATGAACGTAACCCTACAAATGATCAAGTTCGTTTTAAAGCGTAATGTGTTTAATGATTCGAAAAACTTTAATTTAGATAATTTATTTAACACGATTTGGAATTTGCGGATGCAATTAATGAAGAAGAACTTCAAGGCTATCATGGCACATTAAGGTTATTCTGACAGATGATCTAATAAACAGTAATGTTACATTTGACGGATTAAATTGGAAAAAAAATCTTGTGGTATATGGCAGGGGGTTAATTAAGTAGATGGGTCACGGAATAGGAAGTAATTACCGCCGTCCATGAATACCTCGAAATCACAAGTAGATTACTGGTCTTTGACTGCTCCTCAGACCCTAGAGAAAAGGAGAGTTACATGAAACTCCGTGTAACGTACTCAGTTGGAGAAGCAGAAAGAGAAAATACATAGCATAGGTATGATTAAAAATGTTTGTGTGATCAGAAAATATTTGTTTCTGTTGCAAATATAATATGCATGTGTCTACAAAAAAATGTATACAAGTATTCTGACAGCTTATCTAGCTGTCACAGTACTAGATATCTGAGATATCTGAAATGTTTATTATTTATTATTATAGGTAGCAATCTATTTCAGCCATATCATTGTGTTGAAGCATGCACTCCGATAGTACAAATTATGAATTTTATTGCCTGAATATATTTTCCTCAGCGAAGTCATGTACGTTACTTTCTAATAGCAAATATTTTACACAAGTGCAGTATATTTCTTCTCAATTTTATTAACAAAACTTTATCTAAAAAGGATCAATCATCAATCATCATCAACAGCCTTTTACAGTTCACTGCTGGACATAGGCCTCTCCTTAGTAAGGAGGTTTTGGTTTGTTTCAAGTTTTCCTTCTCTTTGTAATGATGTTGTCTTGCATATTTGGTTCCCTTAGTCACCTTTTACGACACCCACGGGATGAATAGGGGTGGTAACACTGTGTATTCTTAATCCATCACCACACGGCCTTATTAGACTTACGGACGAAGAAAAGATTAATACTTACATAATATATAATACTGGCTGACCCAGCAAATGTTGTTTTGCCATATAAATAATTTCATATAAATAATTTAATAATTTGTACTACTCCTAAAATTTAGGGGGATGAAAAATAGATGTTGGCCGATTCTCATAGATACCGGATAAGCTCAAAAAATTTCATCAAAATCGGTCAAGCCGTTTCGGAGGAGTATGGCAACAAAAACTGTGACACGAGAATTTTATATATTAGATTAACATCAAGCTAAATAAAAACCTAGTGACAATGTATTTACCTTTCCATGATGTAAATATTAAGGCATCAATTCGAGTACATTACAAATCGTGACCATTTGAAGACCACTTAGTATTGAACTGTAGTTCCTTTGTGAATCAAACAAGCCGTTTAAATAACATTAAATAACGTGATTAACTAATCATATTAAGCCAAAACTAGGTCACAAACATTAATCTTGTATTCAAACTAGCTGTCATTAACTCTGACCATAGAATCTTAGAGAGTTTAGCATATGATGACATCATTTTCCCATTCTTTTCCTAATTTAATTTGGTTAAGAACAACATATAAAATTTCTGTTTCGGTTTTCACCTGGTTTTTTCATTGCCATTCACCTGCCTGACAACTGCCATATTCCAGAACCCATAGAACATATTGTGCTTCCTTTGACTTTCATCTTAGTAGACGGCGATGTTAAATATATCTGTGTATTCTTTCGATTTTTTTTTTCTATGTTAAGAGCCTGCCAAAGTAGAGTCACTCTGCCAGATGGAAAGCATGAATAGAATCCAAGAATTGTGGTCACCATACTCTTTGCAAATACCGGCAATGCGCTACTACCTAAGCTGATGATTTAAGACACAAATCATAACCTTATTTGTAATATTCAATAAAAAATATCTTCACTAAAATGAAAAGTAAATTTAAAAAGACGCTAGAACATCCATAAGAGCCGTCTTAAAATATTAATTTAGATTATACAAATAGATGACACAGCTACATAATTTAACCTTTTGGCGTACACGCAAAAACTTCTATTAGCATTCTACCGGCACACACGTTCGTTATAAAACCGTGGTATATGATAAAGACCATTGCACAGTTCTGAGAGATGCGATAGTTAAGACATGTTTAAGTAAGTAAGTAGAACTTGTCTCTGTGTAATGTATATCGACAACATCACCTCGTGTTTTCTGTAGTTTTACGAGTATACCGTATGGGAAACCGTTGGATGCAGGTAGTTAGATAGATTGTTACAGAGAACCTTGAGGGGAGGCCTATGTCCAACAGCGGACGTCTTTCAGTTGAGACGCAAATACAATCTCATATACAATATGAAAACCCAGTCTGTTATTATACGTTTCTTTTGTTTTACTACAAAAAGTAAATTAAATAGAATTATATTTTCATGGGTAAGGCATATGTCTCTCTCATGACGTGTCCAGCAGAATATTCTGACAGGCAGTTGATCATCGTGACATTTTCGAAAGTCAAATATCCTAAACATGAGAATTGTGAGGTCACTGTATATGTGACTTAAGAAGATCCCTAAAAACCTAAAATCGACCAAAGACTTCCTATTTAGTCTATGATGGCCTTTTAAAAAATAAAATGTTAGATTAGCATCCCAATACGGTTCGTGTAAACAGTTTTTTTTGTAAAAGTATACACTTCCTTATAACAGATTAATTATTTTTGTGGTTGTTACATATGCTTGTGTTCATCGTTTTTGATGATACAGTTTTTATTGCAGCGATCACTTACTGCTAATAGTTTTTATGTACGCTTCAATATTTGACGTTCAAAGTCATGTAATTGAGTTTCTTTGATCTTATTATTCCGTGTTTTTATGAAATGCAAATTATAGTTATAATAATAATGTGGTTACAAGTGAATTAGTTTTTAAAGTGATCATTATTTATAATAAGTTATTTATATACCCACTGTTCATTATAGTGGGTATATAATCATCATCATACATCAACAGCCTTTTACAGTTCACTGCTGGACATGGCCTCTCCTTAGCAAGGAGGTTTTGGCCTACTATACTACGCTGGCCAGACGGATTGGAATAGGGTTTGTTTCAAGTTTTCCTTCTCTTTGTAATGATGTTGTCTTGCATATTTGGTTCCCTTAGTCGCCTTTTACGACGTATGATGTAATAATGAAAACTTTGCAAACTTTGTAATGATGTATAGCTAGCTTTTATTTTAATATTAAAAAATGTATACGTGCTTATAACTTTAAAATAATTAGAACTTTAGTAATTCATTTTTGTGTAGTCATTTATTTTTAATTGATAAGATATTTACGTGGAGCTTGTAAATATGTATATAATGCCATCTTAAAATTACGTTTTGTATTAAAAATTTAAAGTTGTAACCACAAATATTTAGAAATATTTTATTCAAGATTCAAATACAAATTTCAAGCAATTTATTCGCTAAAAATAAATAACTTACGTCAATACCTTGCTTACAAACCATAGCATATCTTACACTGGATACGACACTTAAGCTTTTACGGTCGAAACATTTAAATTATTTAACCTATGAACCAATAGCGAACGAGCGGCGACATCGCGATATTTCCGGCTTAAATTGCAATCATATCTACTTAATGCTATATTTTAATAATTATACCGCTATATCACAGGTTTTATTTGCACATTTTATGTTGGGAATAGTAAATAGATGAGTCAGATAAGTTGTCGGTAAGATATAGCCTACTATTAATATTTTACAAGACATGTAGGTACAGTCAGCGAGAGATATATTTCACTGAGTGCTATACTTGATGTATCAACATAGAATGGAAAATGTGCTCGTGTCAAATGATATTCTAAGTAGATTACATAATCTAAGATTTAATGTATAACAATATAGGCAATAAACGATCGATTTTTCTCGATCTTCAAAATATATTAATTGCACGGTTGGCCTAGTAGTTTAAACAGTCGCCACGCTGCTCACTACTGCGCTTAGTGTTGTACGTTTAAACCCCACATAGGACAACACTTTGTGTGATCCACAAATTGTTGTTCTGAGTCAGAATGTTCTTCGTGTCCGTGTCTTGTATACTTGTAAAGCCCCTAGCGATACAAGATTTATTTCTAACACGGGCGTAACCTTACAAGAAAAAAAAAATGTATACATATAAACCACCGAAAAGGATCTGGGTTTGTATATCCCGGATGTATGGTAATGATTTTCATTCAAACTTTTTATGCAATACAGATATTATCCAGTCAAAAGTGCTTAAATCAAATAAATAACAAAAAGTACCTTAGACCATTGCTTTTATCAACACTGAAACACAGCATAGGGATATTTTCAAATCATTATCAGTGATCTTAGTACGAAGTTTTTTTTCATTACTGTACAAGTCAAGTATTTAGATATGGGAGGCTGAACAACTTCTTGTAAAGACTTGTTACTTGCCGCATCAAGTTATACAAGAAACTGATTTTATAGCGTAAAAGGAAATGTACACTTTATACTTATTATGTTAGTACTTAAATCATTCAGCATTTGTTATAATCACATTAAAATATCTGTGGCAAAGTATTCATAAATTGCAATCTAATTTTACCATATATAAGAGTACTAACAAATATAATACATATAAGCTTCCACAGAAAGCAATCCACATAATTTCATATTAATTTAAAAAGTCATGTAAAATGATGGCTTTTAAAACTTGAAGAGCCACTCCTGCAAAACCATACGTCATGTAATAAACATCGACTTGACACAATAATATCGTCACAGCTACCCACAAACCGTACAGTCAAACACATAATACACAGAGCGCGTAGACATGAATAACACTTGAGGTTTTGGTACAATAATGTTATTGGATGGAATTCTAAGTTGTATACTTGTTATGTGAGAACTCTGGCTTCTAGTGTGTATAAAAGATAAAAGACACACCTAACCGAGAATAGCTTCCAACATAACATTGGGTTTTCTTAAAACACCATTATCAATATTGTAGTTTTTCAACTCTGCTCTCAGTTCTAGATTAAATATAAAAAAATAAACCAATATTCTCTTTAAAATGGCCAAATCCGCATTAGGAATATATCCTGTGTCGTATAAACATACAAGAAACGGACACAAAGAACACCCAGGCGCAGAACATCAATTTGTAGATCACATATAGTATTATCCCATCAGAGGTTCGAACCTACAATACTTAGGCCAGGAGATAGCTTCGTGACGATCGCTTTAACCACCACACTATCTGTGTAGTCTTTTTTATCAGCAATCTCCTTTAAACTTGACCGTCAACCATACGTGGGAATGGAATTGGTTTCAAACGGTTCAAAAAACAAAGGTAGACGTCATTCCAAAAACTGATTCTCCTTCGACGCCTATGGGCGAAGATTATCACTTTCAATCTGACCGGTCAATTGCTCCATCATAAATCTAGTCTTATATTTATGTGATCTTAATTATTTTAGCATACAATACATGTTTAACTTTCTTATTCCATGTATCTCTGAAATTGTAATGTCTTTTCTTACGTTCCTTCTCATTGAAACTTATTTTTCTTAAGTTCTATAAGTGTTCAGTAAGGCTGGATAAATCAAAAATATTAAAAATAAAAATTAAATTACGATATTTATAGGAGTGAGTGATAGCTACATTAGTGGAAATAAAACATCACAAAAAGCAATCATATGTCTATATAAAACAATAACTACGATAATACACAAAACTTTTCTTATCGTATAACTATGTCATGCTATTAAATCCTTCTCGACACATTCACTAAACATATAATCTTATCTTAACACACAACATTTATATTCAGTCATCAACGCAATTAAAAAGATCATTATCAGTAATGCTAAGCGATCGCTTAAACAAGCGTTAAGCGTGATGAACATAATCTGTGTAACAAAGTAGGCGTGTAAGCGGCCCGACACGCTACAGTGAGCACGACACAATGTTTGTGTGGCGCCCGATTTGATTGGCTTAAAAAATATAAAATAAGAATCAATCTTTATTTATGAACATTATTTATTACAGATATTATATTTGCATGGCTGCGTATGCGCATACTATTATAATATATTCTAAAACTAGGCTATAATACGCATTTTTATACCACATGTATAATTTAATTGAATTATGCTTTTGCAACAGCCAGATTGTTTAGAGTTATTTTTTTTTATGTAAATGAATACTTTTTTTCTGTTTTTATAAATAGATACAAATTTTAGGAAATTAATTCGTAGATATCTTTATGCTAATTTAAAACTCATTTGAGCTTTAATAATATATAAAGTGATAATTTTTCATGACAAGTTTTTTTCTGTTTCCATAAATAGTTTTTAATCCGATTATTAGGTCTTGTAATACACAACCGCACCATGTTGCATTATACAAGTACTACTAAATCGAAGTAAAAGAGAACTGATACTAAAAATGTCCAAAAAAAGGAATTATACTTATTTAAATATTATAATCATAACAGAATACATCCTAAATGAGAAACAAATGTTACAAAATAGTTCATAACTTGTGGAGTTCTAAGGTAAGAAATAAAAACATCCAATCGAATTGAGATCCTTCTTCTTTGTTTTGAAAATAAGATAATAAAATGCAAACCATTAATCATCTCGCATACAAACACAAAGGTATGAAGTAATTAAACTATTAAATTTAACTAATTCCCCTGTACATAGATGACTATCGAATATTTTTGACTACCCGAGCGTGTGACGCGTTTGTTGCGCACGCGCTAGTGTACATGCGTCATCGCACACGACATTTTATTATGACACAGTACTAGTGTTAAAAACCGGAATTATTTTATTTAGAATAAACGTTTCAAAATGTGATTAGTGAGATCAATAATAGGTAGTAATTTCAAAATGTGTGTTGCTTTAGTAGCCTATTAAGAGTTAGTTTTTAT
This sequence comes from Hypercompe scribonia, assembly GCA_949316085.1. Taxonomy (NCBI): domain Eukaryota; kingdom Metazoa; phylum Arthropoda; class Insecta; order Lepidoptera; family Erebidae; genus Hypercompe; species Hypercompe scribonia. The sequence continues at coordinate 2,058,509 of OX438983.1, forward strand.
AATTTCGGTTAAATACTAAATAACAATTGGTTCAATAAGCTTTAAATAAATGTCATTGTATTTCTGTCACCACAATAGACATTTAGTCATCTTAGTATGGGTTTGTTGACCTTCTGGTTGTCGTAATAGCAGCTATTCCCAGATTCCTCCTATGTCAGTCGCAGAGTGGCACACCGTGTGGTTTTAGTCGGTTCAATACCGACATACTACCCCGCCGTAAACCCCGGTGGGGTGACGGCCTGAGGGGGTTTACACACGTTAAAAAAAAAAAGTGTGTTGACCTTTTTTTTTTCAAGATAGTCTGGAAGGCAGCTGTTCCGATGTTATAGAGCTATTATATCTATAATAATAATAAAACTATTATTTCACCATAAAAATATTTTAGTCATTATTACAAACACTGATTGTTTTATAAAATTAACTAATAGAGCTCTATTTTCGTGATAAGTAATCCTCTCCCGATAAAAAAAAAATATTTAAATTTATAAAATCGATAAGCTTGGCATTTTTCCGTTAAATAAACATAAAAGGAGTTTGTCTTTTTGTGTTCGAAAATGTGCTTTGACGTGAAATCATCAGATAACAGCGTAGACGAATAAATTATCAAATCAATTAAGACAATTTTGACTTTAAAAGTCGAAAAAAAGAAATCCTTTACAAGTTTTTGTCGTTTAGAAAATACACAATCGATTAAAAACCAATTAGAAGCATAACTTAACGTATACATATATGCAAAGCATTTTGACTATACTATTCGTTATATTACGTTACATATAAATGTTATTTATGTTAGGAAAAATCCTTCAAAATTAAAGTAAAACCTCTATTTTATAATTTTTGTATACTTTAACGAATAGTTAAAATAATATAAATATTAAATATATATTTACCTACATATTACCAGTAGTTCAAGGTGATGTCACTTATTGCTTGACAAGGCCGAAGCTTTTAAGACTGCTACAATATTTTATAGTGCGTAGCTAGATCGCAAATATACAATCTACATTGTAGATTCAACTTTAACTTAAAAAAAAATAGTTTTATCTATAAAAAGATTTACTTAGATCGCGAAAAAGGCCACATAGAGGTACAGGGCTCAAGCCATCTTGAAATCAATTAATAAACATCAAGTAACATTTCTAAAAATATCTGACACGACTTGGGTTGTGAGCGAGGGCGAGAGGGTTTTTAAGACGACATAGCTCACGTTTTCATTTTTTTTTATTTTAAGTGCCTGTCGAAGTGACTCTACTTCTCCTGATGGAAAGCATGAATAGAATCCAAGAGTTGTGGTCACTATACTCATTGCAAGTGCAGACAACGAAGTATGGTCACTCATGGTGACCTAGTATAGTGGTATGGTGGCCTAGTAAAATGCTTTTTCACACCTCACTTGAGGACGTAAAAGGCATGACAGTCATAGTAGCATTGTATTGTACACACTTACCAGGAGAACTATCACCCCTGCATCAATAGACCTCTGGTCTCGCATTCACGAACAAAACACGACAGCACTGTCGCCTTAGGTTGATCTTCTGTGGGAGAGTAGAACTGCCCCGATCGAGCTGGCCTAAAAACAGTGTTCACTTATTCTACAAATACTTATAGCGGCTAAAAATAACGCAATACATATCGATGTTTTTCGTGTATTAATATAACAACTCCAAAGTCCAATCATTCTACTTGCTAAAGTAAACAGTTTTTTCACGATCTTCAACTAATTCCTTTGACTGACAATCATAACTGATAATGATGGATCAATATTAGGAAATATTAAAAAATAGAGTCACGTTTTATGTAACGTCGTTTTAATACCTCGATATTTTAAAAACGATTTTGAAATAGTTTCAGACAAGAGACAATATTTTGTATTCAGATGAATAATGTTAGCACGATAAATAGTGCTAAATAGACTCAATGTTCGCATAACTTCCACAGTTGATTCTAGAAGAGATATAAATATAATGTTATCCGGGCACATTTTTAACTGATTTCTCAAAAAATAATTGAGAAGCTGCTAATCGATATTAGTGGCTTTAAATATTAAATACTTGAATATATAATGAAAATCGTAGTAAGCACAGTTATTTGTGTGCTATAAATATTTAAATTGCCAAAAATCTTTAAAATAGATGATTTTTTCCTTAAATTAAATAATAATAAGTAAATATTTCGGACATTTGACACTCAACGTCATCTAGTTTCAAACTAAGCAGAGCTTGTACTATGCTAACTAAACTGACTATAGTTTTTTTTGTAAATACACACATATTATATATAGAAAACACCTAAACTTCGAAAGAAATATTTACAGTTCATACAAACATTTGGTCCGACCCGGGAATCGAACCACTGCACCACCGAGACAGTTAAAATTATATTGTCAAATTTTTCATATCAATTTTTTTGTTGACGCTTCACAACAATTAATTCGATCCTGTTTCCAATAACAGTCATCTATTAGTCTCTATTCATCAATAAATTTGCTATCAAAAATTCAAAGAATTTCTAAATTCAAACCAGTACTTCTTAAGATTAGTATCAAATCACACAAAACAAACTTCAGGTTTATAATATTACTACTATCATTTAGATATACTCGTATCTTTGCTTCTACCCGTTGCTTTAAGTGCCCGTGTGGTGGGGGACTAAGTCACCATCTTTACTCATCCCATGGGTGTCGTAAGAGGCGACTAAGGAAGCAAGCTACGCAGGACAATATCACTGCAATGAGATGGAAATCTTCAAACAAACGTGCATGAGAAGTGTGATATAGTAAGCTCAAACCTCCTTGCTAAAAAGCGACCTATTTCTAGCAGTCGACTAACGAAGGCCATCGATGTTGATGATTATTTGCTTAAAGTAAATTTCACGCTATCACCACGTGGGTGATGACTAATGGGTTGATTAATACTTATCATTGAAAAAAGAACAAGATACATTTATCTCTTCACAGCACAAGGGCAGTTGTACCCAATGTTACATAACTTCGACCTTTGCACCTTCCAGCATTTATTTTGAAGGTATCGAGACACTCTGATTGATTCTACCTCGGTGGAGCAGTTGTAGCGTATGTGACTGCTGTGCCGAGGTCTCGGATTCAGAGGTCGGACCGATTGTTTGTATGATCTGCAGATATTGTTAAATGATTATGTAATTATATTAGCTATTCATCAAAGACCGTATATGGCTTAAGAGATATCTTCGTTGTGATTATCAGAAAAGCAGCTACGCGATAACACTGCAAAGAATTGTGATTGATTTATTTCAAGGTCAATCCTGATGTCAGAAGTAACGCTGACTGTTCGGCAGTCAATATGTTACTGGCGGGTCTGTGTGGTCATGGATTAAGAATACAAACTATGCAAGACAACAACACTACAAGGTGAAGGAAAACTGGAAACAAACCCTATGCCAAGACGTCTGACCAGCGTGTTATAGTAGGCCATAGTTTCGTTTCTAAGGAGAGGTCTGAAGATAGAAATGGGCTATTAACACTGTTGATGATGATAATGAAGTTACTGACGTTATCGGAGCTCAACTCTTCCCCTTACTTTGACGGCGAAGGGTGAACTGTACGAACGTTAATACACTCAGTGATTCTTGAGTTCTAAGTATTCATGGACGATAATACTTACCTCTATAAGATCCGTCTGCTCATTTATATTTTTATCTTAATTCACGGTAATATACAATTTGATATACTGAGTTAGCGTCTAATGTAAACGAGCATAAAACGTTAATAATTTAACAATAAACATAGAAAACCATACGTTACAAATCTTCTAGCTAAAGCATGGTTATATGGGTGGTCCCATTAAAATGAACCAACTGCCTCACTTGTCCATGCCTCGTTTACATATTCCACTTGACTCACGCATAAATTGTCATTACGGTAATCATTCGATACATTCTATCGATAACTACGCTCGCCTAAATCGTTTAGTCGATTTCAATCCTCCGCTGGACGCCTCTAAACGACTGACTCGGAAATCTATTTGTAATGTAAGTTTTTTCACGGTTAAAAGTGTACAAGACGCTCTTTACCTATTTTATCTTTAACTTTATTGAGCTTTATCGGTTTACAGTCGTAAATAAAGTCGAAATGATACTGTGCGTGCTCCAGTGCAATGCTTGTTCCGAGTGAACACGCTTAGTCGATTATTTGGATATCTTTGATGACAATTTATTTTTTGTAGTTAGATCTTGACATATCCGATTAATCTAATATTGAAATGAGGCTAGTTAAGATTGGTTTATGCTTTTATATTTTTGTTGATGGAGTTCAATGGTTTTCATATCTTTGAATTTTTGGACACAGAGGAATTTTTGATTTTAGTTTATGATGACAACCGGAGAATTTAAATAGAAATGTAATTAGGTGCTCCGTAGCACGATTGCGAGAAAGAGGCTTAGTGTGTATAAAAAACTGTTGACAGTTTATTTTTAATTAAAATGTTACAATATTCAAATACCGGTATTCTAAATTACCATCCTTATATATTAGTAGCGTTGACACGATTTTAAATTGTTATTAGATTTGCAAAGCTGATGCTCATTAGTAGAAAATTTACGTTAATCTGCTCATATTTATGATACCAGTCTGCCTTTTTTGAAAAAGAAATTGATCACATCACTGAACTTGTAGTATATCTACCTATTTATATTTGTTAGAATAATATAACTTTTAAGAGTGGAACTCATATTCTTGTTTAATGTAAGGCTTTAGTCACATGTGACCTTGACGTCATCGCAGAAGGTTGACTCTTGATTAAGATCTTTTCGGACTCTAGTGCGGCATCCACATCACAGTATCATATATGCCTTAAATGTTTATTGGTAGAGATGTATATAATTCAAGAGAAACAGAATGTTTAAGAGCAAATATCGAATTCTTAATTGATCTTAATGTCGATTAACGACAAGTTTCAAGGATACAAGGGAACCAGTCGATAAAAAGAAAAGAATCAAAATGAATAGATTATCTAAATGTGATAATGTTACAATGGGTTACAGAATATGAATATATAATAGTTACTTAGCATATTGATGAAGATAATTACCATTTTATGCCATTTGATCATATCTATATTTTATTTTTCAAAAAAAGGGGTTTATTCTTCCTTTGGCTAAAAATACTGTAGAATTTCGGTGTGAGCTCGATAAAGTTATGCAACTTCGATTTAAAATATTTTTAAGCTAAATATGCCAATCAAATTAACTTTTTATTAAATTTTGTTATAGGATACTGTAAATACATAATAAAATTAGAGAGAATGATTTCAAGAAAAATAGTATACGGTCGTGCATATGTTTCTTTTTGCCCACCTTGGGTGTAACACTACTATGTTTCTATTTACTTTGAAATCACGTACACAGAAAATAAACTCATTTGGATCCAAGTCAAACTCACAATCATCAATAGAAAAACATTGTTTGCATCATGTATATAAATGATCAGAAATGATCTCAAAAAGTACCGAAGTTTGTTTACAAAAACTAAAACCTTATTCCACATTCGTGTTGCTAAACATTTACATTTGTTTCTATAGGTACAAACTTAATACTCCTCGGACGTTCCACTCGATCGCATTGATGATTCAACTAGCAAATCCGTATAAACGCCACCATTTAAATGTATATTTCGAACGCGATATTGAAGTAAATTAACATATTCGTGAAACAAATAGATATGAACTCAATAATAAAGATGGCAAAGTTGAAAATGTTGTAGCAGATGATGAAGGTGTGATAATTAAAGGAGACGATGACGGCAGAGCGCGCGTTTCAAATAAATAAATCGTCACTTGGTATTCCCTTTGCAATGAAGTTATGTAAGTGGTGTAACTAGATTAATAGGTCAATACACTTGCTGCTCGGTTTTTGTAATGGTAGGTACAGACTAGTCGAATACAATGTTGCCCAAACACAATAAATTACTTATTTATTTAATTCAGTTTGGCATGTTTTGTTTACGTGCTGATAAATATTAATCAGTGTAATACGACAGGTATATGAGGAGGCAAGGTTACAATCGTTAATGTAAGCGTATATTATACTAAAGCAAATTAATCAACCAGAATGTTGAAGTCATTTGCTGGACTTAGGCCTTCTTAGCGTGTGATGTGTAATCTATTGTGCTCTGCCTTTCACATCTAACCCGTTAGCTTTTTCAGGTCTTCAGATCAATTCACCTTCTCCATCGTAAGATACGCTTGTTCCTATGTCTGTTAGTTCTACGGCATATTTGGCCCGCCCATTGTCACTTCAAGATCCTGGTTTTGCTAGTTAAGTCTACAACTTGAGTTCTTTGCGAGATGATTTGTCATAATAAATAGAACGCACTGGCTGTACACTTCCATTTCGACACATTCCGGTATTAAAGAAAATCACGTAGTTTTCCAAACACTACCCAACCTAATTGTATCTTTTTTCAAGTTATTTCTACTAAATAACGATTTGACTATCATTATTTTCAAAAAAAAAAATCATTATTTCGTGCTCCACTATTGTCTACTATACACGTCAATCATTCGTGTTGGTAATAATTATAATATTGTACATGTGTTTGTTTGTTACCTAACCAAATACTTGACCAATCGTTAACATTTGTAGTTTCAAGTGCGTGATTGCGCGTTACCGATGGAGTGCGTGCGTTACACGTACCTCTTATTTTTTAACCATTTGATCGATGGATAGGCTGTTTGTTTTCGTGTGAAACGAGAACATTAATAAATTATATTATTTGTGTTATCGATTTATTATTTCCACGTCTAGTATGCCATTCGATTATTGATGATATTTGTTATTACTTAACTGGATATGTAAAAGTTACTTTTTTCATTAGTCAAGTCGGTATATGTTGATGTAGAAAACTATTCTTCAAAATAAACACTATGGTTATTTTAATACGCTTTTATGAGCTTCACCCGTATGCTTGTTTGTGTATTTGTAACCGACTTTTGTAAGCATGTTTTTAGATCTTTAATTTAGATTTCTATTATAAAAAATTACAAATTATTTACTAAAAATCCAATGTTATATTCACATATACTCTCCGCTTCAAATGGTATTGTAGTGATTTTATTATTAAAAATATATGTAACATATAAGATATTACCAGATAAAAAAAAACATAATTTGCACCGAATAGAACAACATTCTATTAATTTCTTGATACTTGGATCTCTATTCGATAGGTATTCATATCTTACTGAAGGCTTAAGGTTTTCAAGATATTAGGATCAATTCTCAAATATGTTGTTAGTGGCCTCAAAATGCCCAAAAAGAAGGAATTCAAACTACAGGATTCTCTTTTTGTCATACTTTTATTTTTCTAGTATATTGCACATTCGACCGCTAAGAATTTACGGCACGTTTATGAATTATTATGAATTATAAATCGTTTTATTGGCAAAAATTCAAAATTTGATATTCTATGATCCGAATCATTCTCTACTATAGGTATACTTGCTACCAATACGTATGGGTTTCTATTCGATGTAGTATCGATGCATTGCAATAGAATCGATTACAAATCTGATCACACATCCTATTGTCTTCGATGACATTTATTGTCGATAAATGTTTGATAGGTAAGTGTTGTAAATTATTGTGTAAAGATGTTGTGTCCTGGTTTCCATAATAGGGTCTGATATGCACCTGTCAAAGAAATTTATCGCTATTTCATTAATATTTTAGGTTTTATTTTTTGATATATTAAAATTGATAATATTTACAGCCATCTCCCGACAGACCAATATTGTTAGACCACGCTATACTGCGCTGTACTGCAGTGCAGTGGTTCTTAATCCATCACCACATGAAACTTTTATATATCAATAATATCTACTATAATCAAATTGTCAATAAATATTGTATACCAAATAATGATGTATTGTACTAATATCAGTACAAAGATAGAAGTTATAGGTGTGTAATAGACAGACAATAAGAATGATACATATCGATATAGAGTAGTGAGCACACGATTGATCCTCGTTGGCTCGCATCGGGAAAGCTTGCGCGGACGCCGCTTACAAATTGCCGCGTAAACACACGTGTGGTATTAGGGTTGTCAATTTTTTTAAATGTTGTTTTAAAACTACGTCATTTGCAACTGTTTTTATTTGTTTCGTTGTTTATTTATAATACTGTAAAAGATTCGCTTCAAAGTTGTTGGTATGTTGGTCGTAGAATTTTTTAAAAAAAAAAACCAACATTCAGTTAATAAGACTAATTTTTCTTTGTTTTTATATTTATAAAAAAATTAAGAAATAGCACGAAGTTTCTAATAGAATAGGATATATTTTCATATTTTGTGCACATAGCACAGTGGAGTAATTTGTGTGTGACTTCACTAAAAAAAATTTTTTTTAATTTTTAGTTAGGCTAGCAGTAATTGGACTGTGACCAGTCCTTAATGAGGATTTATATTGGCAATAGTCCTCTTGCTGCAAAAAGAAACGATAAGAAGTAATTTTTTTAAATTTTTCTAATAATAATAATAATAATCTACACAATCGCGAGATATACAATCTCAGAGAATATTTTCTACAGACTAATGTGGGAGTGCATCGTAATGTAGTTGCAGTGGATACTGGTTTTACCCCGCTCGCTCTGGCTAAAGAGAATTGGCGCAAACATGTAGTACTTAGTACTACTGATCGCAAGGAAGTATGGAAGGGTAAAGAACTTCATGGTCGATTTTATCGGGCCCTACACGGGTCTGATATAGACTTTAAAGCGTCGACGTCTTGGCTACGGTATGGTGATCTCTTCGGAGAAACCGAAGGTTTTGTTTGTGCAATTATGGACGAAGTTATCATGACGACTCTGGACTACTGGACAACTACCGGAAATATATCCTGAAAGATAGTACGGTTGACATTTGTCGGGCGTGCCACCGTCCTGGAGAATCTATTAGGCATATTATTTCTGGTTGTTCTCGTCTTGCTAATGGTGAGTATTTGCACAGGCACAATCAAGTAGCCAGGATTGTACACCAACAACTTGCCCTTAAATACCAACTTGTCAATTTTGAAGTGCCTTACTACAGGTATGTGCCCGACCCAGTTCTCGAGAACGGTCGTGCTACGTTAAATTGGGATCGATCTATTATCACAGATAGGACTATTGTTGCCAATAAGCCTGATATTGTGGTGATAGATCGATTAGAGCGCCGCGCAATGATTGTCGATATCGCCGTTCCTCATGACGAGAATCTCGTGAAAGTTGAAAAAGAAAAACAATTAAAGTATTTGGATCTGTCTCACGAGATTGCCGACATGTGGAATGTGGATTCGGTGATCATTGTTCCGATAATCATATCTGTTCACGGATTGATAACCAAGAGCCTCGACCAACACCTTAAGAGGCTCACGTTAGAGGGTTGGATCAAGGGTCTGATGCAGAAGGCAGTCCTCCTTGACACGGCCCGTATTGTGAGGAGGTTCCTGTCTCTGGAGCCCTAACCACCGGTATCTTGGTCCCTGTACCCGATGTCGGTGGTCTACTATTTTTTATATTTTTAAATATGTATTTTTTATTTTTTATATATTTAAAAATGTAATCAATATGTATATTTATACGTAATAAAGAGAATAATAATAATATATATCTTTATTGTACACCAGATTAAATTTATAAGTGACTTAAGCTAAAAAAGTACAAGTGGCGGCCTTATCGCCTATTGGCAATCTCTTACAGGCAACCATGGGATGGAAAGAAAGCATGAGAATGGAAAGTATAAGGTAGTGCCTGGTGTATTAGAAGTATATAGGCAAAGGAAATGGAAGTAGTACATATAAATTATAATAATTTCGTATTTCGCATTTCTCTACATTAAAATTTATTACGCAAAAATAAACTTAGTTACATCAATGAAACATTACAACATAAATTAATATACAAATGACCTATCAAATGATACTTTAAACTCAATAAATATCACCTGATAGTATAAAATGTTTATTATAAAGTATACTTCAACTTTTCTCAAGATGGCAACACACAATTAATTTACGCAATACAGTAATGTTTAGCAATTAGTAAAACACGATACCAGATACTTATCTAGCCTTATCTGTGCAGGTATATTTAAGGCATTAATCTGTATGAAACGGCCTTACATTCTTAGACAAGAATCTAGAGAATAATTACAAGATGTTGTTGAATCTCTAGGTACATGATTTATATATAATGTTTACCTCTGTAGTTTATATTTATAAAGAGTATCTATGAATTAATGAGGTGACAAAACGGCTTTTACTACAAAAACGAAATCTAATGACGTTTTGATTCAGAAATCACAAATAAAAGTTTTGGAAGTTTTATTCAACATAGAGCAGAAACAATTGATTTCCACTTGTTATAGACACGACATACCTCTTTTGATTCGTCTATATTCATCACTCGCTGTACGCATGTTCATCGGTACTTAGTGTTTTTAACATGGCTCTTCTTTATATCAACATCACCAATTTGATTGGTAAATATTCACCGTATACGACTTCATTCTGCATTTCCGTACACACACACACTAAACATAATATCATCTATCTGTCTATACCAAACATGTAATCATAACTTCTATTATTTACCTTCTCTACCATTCTGTGTTACTGCATTCTAAGATATTATTTCCAGCAGCAGTTAATGATTTGTTTACTAATAATAGAGTGTACTCTTACCTCCAATACTGGCAGTCATCTTGTAACTCTAAAGTTGAAATATCCATAGCAGAGGTGGTCAATTACAGCCAGATAAACCGCTTTTTGACATGTTACTTAGCAAGAATGTTAACGTATCTAAATCTTAATTAGAAATATAATACTACCCACAGCAAATCTGTCAATTTTTTTCTCAAGAAAATCATAATAACATTAAAAATTCTAGACGGCGAAAAAATGATAAATTGGTCAACAGATATTGCGATTTCACTTCTCATTTATTATTCTAATTTTTAAGTATACACGTTGACTAATTAGTGTTATATGCATAATTTAAACTCATCAGTTATAAAAATAATAAGTCCATACAACTATCGATAACGTTACACGGAAGACGCGTTTAACGATTCATTACATATACGAAGTAATTAAACCAATCAGCATAATTAACTCAGTTGCTACATATTATTTAAATTCGGTTTCCAATAACATTTTAAACTTTCACTAGTTTATGAGTTCGTTCCACACATAGATACCTCACAATCGCAGTAGGGAGCTTACTTACTTAAATAAACGATCATTGTAATGCTACCAATAAGATAGAACTGAGTTATTTGTGGTATAAACGGGCAATGAATATGTAAACTTTACAGTAGTAACTATCCACTTGTTTACTTGGTGCGTTCGTTTGCTTAATGCACTGTCAACTATCATTGTCGGAAACCGTCGTTACATTAAAACTTGTAATTTATTTTTAAGTATAAATAAATAAATAAATGAAATATATAAACCGAGAATCGAACCCGAGATATTGCAATACGCTGCAATATGTACTCGTATACCCATTAAAATTGAAATCATTTAAATGATATCTATATTAATTAAATTACTTTTGAAATTTCATTAATTGACAATATAAGAATAAGAAAACGTAACTAGTAAGTAACAAACAATGCAAAGTACTCTCATTTTTAAGGGAGTTTTGACTTGAGTTGATTAAGTAGCAACACATACAAAATGGCGAACAAAATAATTATTTGTTTTAAAAATAATCTAATGACTTATTATACAGAAATAGATGCAAAACAATGGTACTTATATAAAATATATAAAGTTGCCTCTAAGATATTACTTTTGGCAATAAGACCACTCTCAGTACACTACATATCTGAAATTTTATGCACTCTCTTGTAACTCTGTAATACGGTGCTTAATCGGCACATCAGCTTCTTTACGGTTGCAAAATCTAATGCTGTGGTTAACAAGGTATTAATAAATATACAATGCTTAATAATAATCTTATAGTTTATATGTTTATCATTTTTGAGTTCGTACTTCTCAACAATAAACACTTGCGTAGATTCTCCAATTACTTATATAGGTTGTATCATTGTCAATCATGTCTATTTGTAATGCCTAACTTACAATAGGAAATTTTGGAATGAACAAATATATATTTTTGCCAGCCCTAGGTCAGTACATTGAAGGATATATCGCCGTCCACCGGCTTTCAACTTCGCCGACGTCACGCGTTCACCTATACGAACGCAGCATTGTATTTTAATTTCTGCCGTGTTAGGAATTTACAAATAACCACTATTTTATTTTAATAAACAATTTTGAACTCTAACGTTACGTGAATAAAGGTGCAACGTTCATAGTAACAGTGAAATATTGCAAGGGATGGTCGTGAATTATTATCGCGACATTTAGTATAGATTTAGACGAATCGTTCTATGTCGAGTGATTTAGTTTATGGTGTGCTAATATTATATTGAACTGAAGACGATAATTGGAAGGTTTTATACTGAAAGGTTATTATATATTTTATTTAGCTTAATTCTCTTGACTGTTTTATTTAACAATATCAGATTTATTCTGAAAATTCAAAATGAAGATTTGGTTGTATTACATATAATATTATCCTGGTGATGACGGATTAAGAATACGAAGTATCATCACCTTTCGTCTCATGGGTGAAGTCAGAGGCGCCTAAGAAAGCAAACACGCAGGACGACATCAAAACTTGAATAAAATCCTTTACTTCCTATCGAAAGAGAGGCTTATGTCAAACAGTTGACTGTTTAAAGCTGTTGCTGTTGGTAATGTGATACACAATATTTTTAACAAGAAAAAAAGCATATTTATATATATAGAATATTTGTAGAGAGATATAGGGATATATACGTGGAATAAACATGTAGATGAATCACATGATGAAAATGGTCTAATGCATGTACGAGGGTGGTTCAATAAGTAGTAGTGTTAGAAATGTGGACACCATTTTTTTCAAAAAAGTTTTTTTATTTTTCAACATGGTCTCCTTTTAGAAAAATACACTTCTCCCAACGTTCCTGCCACTTTTAACCCCTCCCAAAAATAGGATTTTTCGAACTCGCCAAAATATGCCTCTGTCTCAAGAATGACTTCCTCGTTTGAGCTAAATTTCGTCGTGTTAGGGAACAAGAAAAAATCGCAAGGAGCCAGATCAGGTGAATAGGCGACAACTCCGAGTGAATGTGCTGGTGGATTATCGTGGTTGGTGTGTGATGTGGTGGTTCGTTACCTGTCTTGGTGGACGTAATATGCTCTTTTTTTCAAAGTTTGAAGGTCGTACCAGTTTGGAAATAACACAGTTCTTTGAAAATCCTCAATCAATCATCTTAATATTAGTTAAAAGTCAAACTGTACATGTATATTTATCATACAAATTTTCAACGACACTTACATAAATCAACTGTCTATCTAACACCTCACTTTCATTGCAATCAGGTAAAACCATACCTCAAAGGGTATTACAAATGTCGAAATTATACGTCAAATTAAATCGAATGTCAAAACACTATGACGAATGTGTGATTGATTTGACATTTCGACTTGTACAGTCAGTCAGTACAACATTGACAGAAATCTTGCGCGTATCGATCATCGCTGTTTTGTGCGTGTTATCAAATATTTATAGTAAAAAGGTCATATGTATAAAGTTTTACCTTCAATTATATACAATTTTTTAAGTTAGTAGTGTATATTTGACTACCTCGTTGGTCTAGCGGTTAGCGTATGCGACTGCTGATCACGTGTTCGATTCACGGGTTGGATCAAAAGTATTGTTGTTTCGATTTTTCTTAAAAGAAATTCTTAATAACAGTCCACAGTATAAAATTTTGGTGATGTTTCACGCCCGCACCTCGAAGTGTACGTTAAGCTGTGGTGAAAAAAAAAAAAAAAAAAGTCTCGTTTATCATGAACGTCTATTTCAATCTCTTTTTGAAATTTAGTTGCCCCAAGTACACTAACAGCTAGTTTAATCTTCAAATTAAGTTCACCATCATGGTTGCGGAGGTCCGATATCAGTAGCTCCGTGTCAAGAGTAACATTTAGAGAAAACTGGTTCAACTAGCAACTGAACTCAAATAATCCTGAAAATAATAAAAGTTAAAAAAATGATAGTATGAAGACCATATTATGATGAAATGAGCTTTCTTCTTCCGTATGAATATAACGACGACATAGAAATTCGCTAGTGAAATTATCAATATTGTATTTACCCCTAGTATTTGTTTTTCTCGCTTTCTATGCTTCATAAACATTACCTGCTACCTACCTATACCTACTTTACTTTTTGAGTTTACTAAAGAGGTATAAGAGACATGCAATGGCATAAATTAGTCATGTCGACACGAATAATACCATGGCCTCAAATTGAACCAGTGTTAAGCCATGTTTTCGTTACTTTTCACCGAGAGAGGAGTTACCGAAAAACAAATACTTCTTCATTTTCATTTTCAAGTTAATTTTCAAGATTATTGTAGGTCGGGTACTAGTTTAATTGATTTTACCTGAATGTCACTTTTCCTATGGATTGATTTTGATTAGCATCTGATCTCCACAACTCTCAGGGTAAATTGAATTCGAAGGTTGAATTAGTTGTCAGTATATTTCCGGATTCCTTCTATCTCAGGCGCAGAGTGGCACACCGTGTGGTTTTAGTCGACCGATTGCAACACACCACCCTCCCGTAAACCCCGGTGTGGTGATGGCCTGTAGGGGTTTCCACACATTAAAAAAAAAATTTTCAGTATATTTGAGAGTACTGATTACCCGATAATGATTACAATAGATGTACATGACAATCCAACTATTTCACTTAAATGTGTGGAGGGAACTCAAAGCGCTAAATTATTTAGCATTGGTTCTCTGTAGAGCCACAGTATAGCTTTAGTCTTACCTGGTCCATATGTGAGAAAGTAATGTCTACCACGTATGCGAGAATTCAGTCTTTATTAAAATAAAATCATCAATTACTGGTCCACATCTATATTTATACTTCGCAAACAGACACCGGCCTGATTTAAAGTCGTTTACCAACTTAAGTAAACAGTTACTACAATAACGGTTTCTAAATACTTTACGTGTAAATAACCGTACCGTTTATTTATGAAATAGTTAAGTTGTGGTATTGTGATCATAATATTGGTATATGGTTAATAATGTAAAACAGGTATGCCTGGATCCCTCCTGTCTCAGGAGCAGAGTGACACACCGTGTGGTTTTAGTCGGTCCGATTTCGGCACACCACCCCGCCGCAAACCCCGGTAGGGTGTCGGCCCGAGGTTTTGCCACACATTAAAAAAAAATGGCTAATAATATAAATAATACTTAATAAAACTTCATTTTTACGTTGTGAAATATTTTTTTTTTTAACTGTCTAAGATCGCATATAATTGTTCAGTGTTGTATTGTATTGTATCTCTTAACAAACCAAATAAATATTATTATTATTTATCGTCACACCATATCCAACGATGACGATTCCTACGTGTTTAGCCTGGATTTCCCCTTCGATGAGTTTTGATATGACTTGCAAAATCGAATTATTAGTTTTTAAAAGTTTCGTTGCATTGTGCTCAGTAGTTTGACCGTCCGAGTTAAATATATAGTAGTACAATATCCTGTCTTATATTATGCATTTGACGCATTTAAAAAAAATATTAAAAGTCAATATTGTAACGAATATGTATTGTAATTAAAATTACCAGCTAACGATATTTTTAGCAATGTTACGATAACAGTTTCAAGCAGTTTTTAAATCAAGCAAATGAATCAACGAGACATTAGACAATAAATCATTCTGTGGCCGCATATGAAATAAATATAACAAATGATGTATACAAATAACTAACACAGTTTTATATAAATAACTTTATAAATCTTTCTCAAAAAATCTCAAAGCAAAATTAAAACTTTCAATGTTTCAAATTAAGAGAATGTTCGCTAAAAACAGCTATTTATTTCTAATTTTTCTTTGCTATTAGCAAGCAACGTCCAACGGTTACTGGTATAACGGTGCTAAAGTGCTTTCGGTGTAAATACATGGCATATTATCGATTATTTAACAACGACATGTTGATATAACTAATGAATGAACCGTGTGTCGAGTTGATGTTATGACTAGAACTACGTGTTCTACTCAGCCTCTTTAAAGATGCTATGATCAAATAGCTAATAGGGAAAGTAAACATAGTTCACTACTTATTTCTGAGAATGTTATTTTGACTCAAAAATGGAATACTAAAATCTTAAAAATTGGGATATATTTTTATTGGAACATAGTTTCCTACCTATTTCTGTAAATCTTATTTTGATTCAAAAAAGGAATTATAATTCTTAAAAATTGGAATACACTTTTTATTGTAATATAGTATACTACCTATTTGTGAGGATCTTATTTTGATTCAAAAATGGAATATTAAAATCTTAAAAATTGTAATAGATTTTTATTGAAACATAGTTTACTACCTATTTCTGAGAATATTATTTTGACTCAAAAATGGAATACTAAAATCTTAAAAATTGGAATATATTTTTATTGGAATTTTCTTTTCATACTTTAAGCCACCTATTGTTGTGTAAATTGATAGCCAGAAAGTTACTCTGAACTTAGGAAGCTATACGTATCTGTTATAACAAAAGAGGTAGGTAAAAATCTGCAACGTAGTAAGTATGTTATTAGGAATAATATAATATAATGTCATTCAATAAATATATTCACATATACAGGCGTAATAAACAGAGCGCAGTAGATTGTAGGGCGCTTCATGAAGACATATCCTACTTTATTCAATATCAAGAATCAGAATTAGAATTCTGCTTTAAAATTAGATCGTCACTTCATGGTTTCGAATAAAATCGTTTTAATTTTGATATGATGTATACTGTAGTCATTTTTTTATATTTTATCAACGGGCTTTAATAGTCCACGGTTGGACATGGACCTCTCCTTTGCAAGGAGGTTTTGCACACTGGCCAAACGGGTTGATATTTTTAAGTTTTCATTCTCCTTGCAGTGATGTTGTCTTGTCTTGTTTCGTTCCTTTAGTCACTTCTTACGACACCCATGGGTTGAGTAGGGGTAGTGACACTGTATTCTTAATCCATCATATGTTTATATGACTCTAAAACAGCTCTCACAGAACGTCTTATTTTAATAGAGAATTACCTGTTTTTGAATAGTGGACGTTTAATATGCCACTGCCTACCCCTCCAGGGAAACAGACATGATTTTATATATGTACTTGCTTTTGTTTTTTTTCTGTTTTTGGCAAATAATAAAAAGTTAATAAATAAACTGAATTTTCTGTAGTTTGAGAATACAGAGTGTCACCACTCTTATTTACCCCATGGGAGGCAGAACAGCTGATGTCGGGAGCTAACTACTCGGGCATAATTTATAAAACTATCTTCAAAACTGTGTTGATAGTAAAACACTGAACAAGGATATATTTATTTGATCTGGATGTCGTAATAGCAGCTGTTCCCGGACCCCTTCTGTGTTAGGCGTAGACTGGCACACCGTGCGGTTTTAGTCGGTCCGATTCCGACACACCACCCCGCCGTAAACCCCGGTGGGGTGACGGCCCGAGGGGGTTTCCACATGTTAAAAAAAAAAAGGATATATTTATTTAGTTTATCATTACTAACGTACTAATGATCTCACCTCCTTCAATATTAGAACGATATTGACTGATTGATTAGTGTCATTTAAAGAATGTTAGTTTAATATACAAATTCTGATGTCTAATCACGACTTTTGTATTTGGCCTTCGTTACACACCAAATTAATAAGCATCAATTTATCATACCGTAAAAAAAATACCTAGGAATATACTTAAAATGTCATCAGTTTATCACTTGGTTGGAAAATAAACACTGATGTTGTGAAGTTAAAGTTTATATTAGGTTATCTCAATTTTAAACTCGTTGCTCTTGACAAATTTAATGTTAAGTTGCCGACGATTCGAGCACCGAGTGATTTGATTACTGATCGACGGGAATATAAAGAGCTGTAATATACACTTTTCTTAAATTTTCTGTACCAATTATATAGAAGTTTTTCTAACTAACCAAATGTTAGCTTGTCATAGCATTATTTTCAAGCACGCTCGGTTTTTTTGTTTGTTTAACTTAGAACGGAACCATAAACCTTTGGGAAATAAGTTGATTATAAACATGCCTTACTAAGTGGATAGTACTTATAAATAATATTTTTAATTCCGTTAGAAATACTGTTGACGTACACCAAAAGTGTATATCTATATGTATACAAAACAATATTTCGAAGTTAAATAAGTTCTACGAGTATTACTAATTTTATGGAGTCGTAATGTTGTAACATTGATTTAAAAAACTTGAACCGATAAGGATTAGAAAATAAACGTTCACGCAAATGCATAAATCGAATAATATAATAAATAGTATTTTAACTACTCTATGAATGTACCATTGATGCGTTGCGATATACAGAGGACGCTCGTGAAATGCGAAATCAGATAGAACTTTTTGCTTGGTTGTACTCGCTCGTGTTTACTTTTTACTGCAACTGTACTAGTGATGCACAGGTAACATGTTTGTACTAATACATATGTGAAAGATTAAAAACTTTGAATGAATGAAAGACAGTATATCAAATAAACTCTGTTACAGCCTGATAGCAACCTGGAGGTTGTCGCTTAGGTTCTGATCCAGTACAAATTATTATAATAAGCACGTTCATTTAGTCTGTGTCTAGTATCTATAACAACCGGACTGATAGGTGGGGTTGCCTTTGTGGCGTCTCCAGGATAGGGTCTGACTATGCGCGGCGTTGATTCTGGAGAGGACCTGAAATAACACGGTCCGGGTCCCCTTCAGAGAAGGACGCCTGAGACAGGCCGCCGGGGTGGTTTTTTTTCGGAGATCCAAAGGGATTTTCCACCCCGACAACAAAAAAAAAAGTATAGTATCTATAATATGTACATATCTATTTAAAAGTATTTAAGTATGTGTCAGCAGGTGCGACAGTGACAGATACGAAATTTTAACATACGTTTTTATTATCATCAATATCACTTTAGTGGACAGACAGGCAAAATTTATTTACTTGACACCTTTTAGTCAAATATTTTATAAGAGTTTTTTTTAAACACAGACAAGAATAAATGTATAATGACATCTTAGTCACTTTAAGGTTACACTAATTTTTTTTATCGATAACCATAATTTATTTCGTGTCACATCACTAGTGTTGAAACTTCAAATAGTGGGTAATGTTAACTGAAGAAATACCATGTTTCTGTGGTTATTCGAATACAGGATCATAAAAAAACAGTATTAAGTAGACAGCTTTTTGTAGCACACTTGGAGGTACTCGAGAAAAACAATCGCTAAGTTTTCATTGATAGAAATCTTTGCTTTCAAACCAATAGTCGTCTGACAAAAAGGTTTATAGCTTGCGGGAACTCTTTGGGATGCTTGTAACAAGCCGTCAGAGCGTTTTTATCGTTGTTTACAAGAAATGTCTTGACAGCTCACCATGTATGTGCACGCTTCTTTATAGAACTTAAAACTTCAAACTGTTTTTTCATTCGTCTATTGGTAAGGTATTTGTCTTACATAAACAGTTTACGGTTCTTTTTATGCCTTCAAATATTATATAATACCAGCTGACCCGGCAAACGTTGCTTTGCCATATAAATTATTTTTAAGTAATTTGAGCGGGATGAAAAATGATTAAATTACTAAAATGGCTATTAAAAAATAAGAGTTGATCCTAGAAAGGTGAAAATTGAGGATTGTATGTATTTTTGTATGTTGTATCATAAAAAAATAGAAATAAAAAATTTTGTCTAAAAAATAAAAAAAAAATTAGAGTTGTACTACCCCTAACATTTAGGGGGATGAAAAATAAATGTTGGCCGATCTTCATAGATACTGGATAAGCACAAAAAAATTCATCAAAATCGGTCGAGCCGTTTCGGAGGAGTATGGCAACGAAAACTGTGACACGAGAATTTTATATATTAGATCTGCCTTTGGTCTAAAATTTGGTCTTTGGTCTAGGTTAGGTCAAAAAGAATCAGAATTTGTAAGTTGGGGTCTTAACCTTCGTGCTTTGGAGAGCACGTAACGTCCGGTCCTGACCTGACTCTCCTCTCGGTCGTGTCGGATTACCGACTCATTGGATTCCGAGAGTGAGGGAACAGAGAGCACACTTGTGTTTGTGCACACATTAGTGCACTATAATATCTCTTGTGTGGTTGGTTGGTCTCCGTTGAGACTGACCACCTTATATCAAAGACAGCTACACATCGTAAATAAAGTAAATGGTAATGAACAAACATTTGAAAATATTCATTAAAACCTAAGATGCTGTAATAATATGCAGTTCAAAGTGAATCAAAAATTGAACAATGTGAAGATTAACAAACATATAAAATACATATATATATACATATAATCACACTTGTTTCTCTGGAAGGATAGGCAGAGGCATATTAATCGCTTGCTTTTCGCCACTGTTTTGGTGCCATGTAATAGCGAGCGTATTACCGCTAATCGATATGTTTTGTTTGCCAGAGACTCGTCCTTCAATCAGTAGATGCTTCACTTGCAAGTGAGGTTGACTTGGAGACAAATTCTTGGTGGAAACCTTAACCATCCTAATGCACATGCACATAAAATACTTAAACAATTTTTTGCGTATATCATTAAAATACATGCATGTGGAATATAATACCAGGATAGATATAGAAAATCTGATATGTTTTTTCTTATTTAAGAACCTGCCAAAGTGATTCTGTTCTGCCTGATGGATATCATGAATAGAATCCAAGAACTGTAGTCTCTATACTCATTGTGAATATAGACCATACAGTATGGGGACCCACACTATGTGCAGCCTAGTGAGATGCTTTTTGAAGTGTAAGGCTCACACATTTATTAACGATAACTGTCATCAATGGGCTCTGGGTCCAGCACTCACAAACAAAACACGACAGTATGGATGCTGTCGTTTTGGATTGGTAAGAGGGTAGTTCTGTCGTTGACGAGCTGGCCATTGCTGGACATAGGCCCATCCTTAGTAAGAAGGTTTTGGTGTACTATACCACGCTGGCCAGATAGGTTGGTATGGGATTAGTTTCAAGTTTTCCTTCTCTTTGCAGAATGTATATACACGTTGCAAATACATTACTCGCGTAGTCTAATGCAGTAAATTTAGTAATAAATTCTGGTGACCCTAATAAAATATAGTAAACTAATAGTAATCGTATCCTCTACGCGGATTAATGCTTAACATATTATATTAGCACCGTATATAACACAAATCAGGTTGTATTATATAAGGATGTACATTAATATTGAATTATTAAATTAGTATAATAATTTATATTAATATTAATACTGGTGGATACAAATTATATGGCGGTATGAATATATGAAACATCTAATTTTGCTGATATATGCTATAAACTAATCTCCCTTTGGTTGTTCCTTTTTGTCAGTGTTACTTTTAAATATAACTGCACCAGAAATATATTCAGCGTCACGAGAAGTTTACAAGCGTACACAAAATATACATAAAAAATACCCAGACTCAGAACAGTAAATCGTGGATAAACTATATGGGGTTGAAACCCACTACACCATCTTAAACCATCTTATCTGTATCATCTGTACAGTAAGTAATGAAAGGTTGTTCTATTGCCAAAAATTGGTACTGAAAATTTTAGATTCATTAAAACTACGCGTGATGAAGGACCAGCAGACAGAATGTCACCAACCCTGTTCTTCACGTGGATGTTGTAAGAGGCGACTTAGGGAATAAAATATGCGAGACAACATCATTGCAAATAGAAAGAAACCTTGAAGCAAATCCTCTACCAATCCTTCTGACAAGAGCGATATAGTAGACCAAAAGCTCCAAGCTCAAGAGAGATCAATGTCCAGCAGGATTGTTAAAGACAGTTGATGATGTGAAAATGTTCATAAAAAGAGACAGCAAGAAGAGAAATTGTATTTATTCGGATAGATTATCAGGTGTTAGCAAGGGTTTCGAACAGCGCATGACCCCATAACTGGCACTTAAACTAGTTTTTACGGGAAAGTAAGAAAAGTCTGAATTTTTGTTTGCAATATGTTGGTTGTAGTACGTATGACATATTTAACAAGATATGATTCATAGATACCTATTTACATTGACTGCAACAAGATAAACTTCAAGAAATTATAACCCGACTACGTAAAAAACTTTTGTTAAAATTTATACAGCCATGTTACTCGGACCAGTAATACATATCTGTTGATATTTCATTTATAAAAATTCATCCAGTAGTTAAGGCAGTACAATGGAACACACAGACTGGTAAATTACCCTTCCGTCAGGTTTCACCGCAGTCGGGTAAAAAAATATACTCACATTTCGTTCATGGGAAAGCTGTTTCTTTTGCTGCAGCAACCACACAGCTTCATATAAAACTGCTATGTAAGTATGGTCAAGTCCTAAACACCTTCTTCTACGTCTAGTTGTGATCTTTTAAGTAGACAATGGCTGTAAGAAGTCTCTACACTCATAGCGGGTAGGCACTATCAGGGGTCCGGATGTCGTAATAACAACCGTTCCTGGATCCCTTCTGTCGCAGGCGTAGAGTAATACACCAAGTGGTTTTAGTAGATCTGATTCCTAAACACCAGCTGCTGTAAACAACGGTGGGGCAAAGGCTTAAGGATGTTTCCACACGTCACGTTAAAAAAAAGTCACTACACTCTTCTATAGCAATTATGTTGATCTTAATACAGTCATTTTATTTTGTTAAGATGAGCAATTTAAATATGGTTTAACTTAAAAATTGGTCAAACGCATCTAATGACAACACACTTGTTTATTTTGAGTTACAGGTCCATAAGTCGTGGTGGTAAGCTACCGTTAGGTTATCCGTCAGCTCGTTGGTTCTTCATTTCATAAAAAAAAACTTTTTATCATAAAACTAAAATAGTATTTTAATTACACTTTCACAAACCAACTAATTTTAATTTAACTATTCCTGAACCCGTCACATCCGGTTCAAAAATACTTAAACTTTGAAATCATTTTACAATTAATATACCAGTTTTTATAACAATATTATAGGTAATCCGAAACTGAACATCATCGGCTACTTAATCAGCAAACACACCAATCAAATTAATCAAACAACTGCATTAAAAATAACATGTGCCGTATGCTCGTTTAAAATCAATTATCGTATAAATCGTATAAAAATCGATACTGTGTAGGTACATCACTAAAATGTTCTATAACACAACCTTTCATCTTTGCCGTTCTGTTCATAGAACTATAACGACATAATCAAAAAATAATTATGATACAATTAAAATAATTATTTTGCGTCAATTATGATATAGCACATTCGTTAATGTTTTTTTTTCTATATGAATCGAAATATATTTTTTTAAATAAATTAATTTTCGATATTAGGCGAAAGTCGGTGAGTTCAAAGTTGTAAGTTGATATTTATGGACTTATGTGAGATCATCCGAGTACATAAAATGTCACTAATTACTAACAAATTGAGAGTTACTTTGCAATTAAATCTATATATCGTAAAATTTATTTATGAATTTGATTAACAAAGTAATAATTTCCCATATAATAAAAATCCTATAAAAATATTGTACAATCATAAGTTAATTTCAATCGAATATTATCGAAATTTCGAGTTGTACTAAAATGTAATTATAAATAAATAAATAATTAGCGAATTTACAACACCTAAATTGCAATTTATGATTTTTAAATTGAAATCTTATTTGATTTTCAATTGAGTGTAATCATAATTAACAATTACTTGTTCTATAACTGTTTATGTTTTTTTTTATTATTGCTATATAATTTCTGATTGAATTTCATATTACCTTGAACTCAATGTGATACAGTAGGTAAAAGTAATATTAGATAGATTAAAATAAAAAAAATAATGAAATGGATATTGTTTTGTTTTTACGATAAAAATACCGCATTTATACTAATTTGTTTTTTTTTATTAATTTGTTTTGAAAAATAGGGATTATAATAATAATTGTAATAATTTGACACATTACTTACAGTTATTTGATCCAGCGCACAAGCATAGCAATGGTAGACTACTGAAAAGCCGTTCATCCAAAAATATTTGTAGAAATCGAAGCCTCTAACTTAGCAACAAGAGTTATATATCAATAAAAAACTAAAATATACAAAATAAAATTATAGTACACCTTGTAGGCTCGAAACTAAACACTTCAACATCTTGTAAGCAGATAATGTTTCTGCACCACGTTTTATTAATTTGAAAATAGCATAATTGCAATTTAATCTCATTTAAAAGTTCACCTTATTTCTTTGGGTATTATATTGCAAAATTAACATCAATATCAACCATAAACAATAATATACGTCAAATATATTGTATTCGAATATATTATTAAGAAAAATCATACCGTACCGTTACATCTTCGAAAATATAATATAACTAACCGAATCGCCGGTCGGGCGGGCTCCCACGACCTCAGAGCTACATTTCGCTGTGCTCTATCCAATCTTACTTCCTAGTAGAGAGTAAAACCAACCCTACACTTAACAAAATAGAACTCTAAATTATTCTAGCACAACCTGTATCCATTCAAAAGCGATGTCTCGTGCACACATCTACAACCAACACCTTTAGTTTCAAAGTGTGCGTGTAGAGTTGTATTGAATGAAAATCCTCGGTGTTCGAATTTGAATTCTGTTATTTAAGTTGTTAGGTTTGAATTGAATGCGTTAAGTGTGTTAGTGTGAGTGTATTGACTAATATTAATAACGTACTAGCTGGTTGGGAGGTCGCGGTCGAGTCGACAGGTGACGTGTTGCGATACTCGGCCGAATGTGTGCATGTGTGCGTGGAATGTCAGAGTTTAGAGCTTAGCTTGTTGCTACACTGGGAATCAATATAGTTTTATTGCATTACAAATACTTTGAATTCATTCATTGTGAATGATAATTGATTCATGGAAATTTAATTAAATTGAATGAAAATTTAGTATCGAAACATAATGTTAAAATATATAGACCCGGTCATTGATGTGATTAAAATCTGTTTTAATAAAACATTTAAAAATAATAATAAAAAAGCAATAAAATGTAATCTAGTTTCTCATTTAATGAAAACAATTTATTATTGCTACCAAGTGTGCCCTCATCCTAACATGTGACAGTGCGCACGAGTGGATCGCTGCAGGTGAACACATCTCTGTGTGCGTGAGGTCACCTTGTTGCTACACTATAAACGGTATCATGGGTGTGTGTCATAAGGGAAGACGATCTCTTATAAGGCTATACACTGACTGTTTATAATTTAGCGTAATGCATTTACATCTATAATAACTTCATTTTAATTAATATCGACAAATTAAATATTTGCATAAAATTAAATATGCATTGAATATTATTATCAGATGTGATTAGTACTGATCCTAATCCGGGTATACTCTGACATCATCATGATCATGAATATGTCATTAATAGTGTTTAACTTTAATAGCTTAGAAATCATCATTAGTAAGTTTATCTAATCATATTGAACGCCATGCTCGTGATTATAAATGTTGCAACCTTTTATTTAAATGCACTTACTTACCGTCATTTAACTGTCTCCGTCATAATTGCTTGTTGATAGTTAAGTATAATAAATAAATTTTACTAACCAATTTATCACTTGAACTTAAGTTTATAAATATGAACATTAAGATTACATACCAAGATCAAACACAGTTATTGACATTGTACAAGTTTTGCCCATGTGGGGTTCTATGATCTGCAGATCTGTCAAATTGAGGCAATTATTCGCAGCAAAAACCCTGATTAACTAACTCTTCGCTACATATAATTTCCTTACAGAGGAACCTGGTAACAATAATTTGAATGATGCAATTCATACAAACCCTCTTTTGACATATTTGTAAAATATGAAGAGCAAAGTAAGCAAGAACTCTTCCTGCATAATATGGTTGATTGAAAGTAGATGTTAATTCTAACTCTATTTATCTCTTTTCTGTCAAACAGGCGAGAGTGGCGGGAGAAAGTGACTACATGCATTTCATAAATCATAGTTTATTAATAGCAAGGATGTCATTATGTTTTAATATGATCATGTTTCCTTTTCTTTGAATTATTGAGCAACTAGCGCTAATGCAAAATAAAAATTTAATTAAACTCGTTAAACTTCATTAAACTGGTGATCAAAATAATTTTTAATATTATTCCTATAAAGTAAACACATGTAATACATACAAACAAAAATATCTGCATGTTTATTTCCGGCTCTCAATTACAGGCTTCCGCAATACAATGCAACTTGTCTGTGAACCTTTGACATTACATTATCTTTTTTATCCGTTCAAAATATCCGCAAGAAAATTAAAGCTAATCAAAAATTTATTAAATCAATCATGATTGCAATTTTGCAACTTGTTATTTTGTGTGCATTCACCTTTACCTCGCGACAGTTGCAACTGATGACTGTACGATATACTTGCGGATATAATATGAGTAATGTTTTTTGAAGATCTTTCAAGAAATATGAAATCACAATAATGTGTGTGCATTTTTAAAGTTATTAGCAGGAAAATTAATAATTAAAAGAACTTAATACATTCTGAGGCGATAGATTGCTGTGTCTTTGAGTCAAAAAAATTAGTCAAAAAAAGTAATAAAATAAGTTTTACCTGTATTTCGATATCACAGAGTGAAAAGAGAAAAAAGAAAAAAGTTAATATTACTTACTCTTTTAGAAACTTTACAAAACGTAAATAAAACTTGAAACACAAATAAGTCTTTAGCGGATTGGTTAGTTTTTACTTTATTTTTAGCACATAGTTGAGGGTAAAAGCAGAATTGAAAGTAAAAAAAAACTGGTTTTAGGATGAATAATTTAAGCCTACTTTAAAAAAAAAATTCAAAAGCAGAAGCATTGAAGACTGAGGTCATCTGTACCTACAAAGACAGTCAACCACAGGTCAATTGTCACATCTAAGAGCACAGAAAACGAAGCGACCCCAACGGCCTATAGGGTGCGGTCTATAATTCATTGTTCTACGGGAGAGTGGCTCCATAAACCAGCACAACTAAGTGCCACTTTCGCTTTTCTAATTCGCAGCTAGTGCTGCGCTGTACGTTTTCAATGAGATTCACTTTATTGCGAGTGACTTAAGAAACATAGAGAAATGTCTGTACTATGTTGGCAATAATATGATGTATTCAGGCCTCTAGCCGGATGTAATAAAACAACTGTATCAGGTATTTTAGTGTGTTTAAAATTAGTTTTAGCAATTACATAACACTCAAGTAGTCTATAGAATCATAAAGTTTATTTTTAAAATAATAAAACAACCATCTTAGTACTCTAAAACTACCAAATAGGTTTTGTACTTATTTACATTACATAATGATTCTTCAAATAGGATCAGAGTTCAGCAGTTAACGATCAAATATAATTATTGTACGGAACCATTGCACGTAAAATGCACTAACCTTATTGTTTCACACATTGGTACGTATTCGAGATATTAAAAATGTTACTATAACACTTTCACTTGCCGTTCTCACGGCTACAGTCATTACGGCGGTTTTTGTGAACATTATTAATTTGTATCAGATTTTATATATTTTGTGCGATTAAATTATATGGTTACGAGCTGAAATGGAGTTGGAGACTGACTGTGAGGCTTCATCTGAATCTGGTAGTGCTTTAAGCTGAATTGTTATCGTATAAAAAATCACTAAACTTGTGTGATAAAGGTAAGGTAATTCAGAGGGAATTGAATACATATCCAATCCTCAATCTTTTAGCGTTATCCGTATGTTTTTATAATAATATTAATAATAATTCTCTTTATTGTACACTAGATTAATTGTAAAGTTAACTCAATACTAAGGAAGTACAAGTGGCACTCTTATTCCTCAAAGGCAACCTCTTACAGGCAACTATGGGATGAAAGAAAAGTATGCATAGGTGCAGTGTCTGGAGTGGCAGAAA
This sequence comes from Hypercompe scribonia, assembly GCA_949316085.1. NCBI lineage: Eukaryota > Metazoa > Arthropoda > Insecta > Lepidoptera > Erebidae > Hypercompe > Hypercompe scribonia. The sequence continues at coordinate 2,086,548 of OX438983.1, forward strand.
GGCAATAGGAAATAGAATTAGTTTCTAATGAGATTTTAGGTAATGTTGATGTAAAATCAATCTGCAAAATGAAATATGGTAAATTGAACCACATTATGACTCGGCTCTGGTCCGTTTTATTTGACTTCTTTACGGTATTGTCATTATCTCTTACACTGGACCCGGTATTTTAATACATTCGGTTCATCGAGTTACAGATTTTTAATTTATCTCAATGCCTTTTTACTTTGGATGTAAGTATGAGTGCAAAGGGTTCCCACCAAGAATTTAGAGGACCAAACCAAGTGCAAGAGGTGTACCTGCTGATCGAAGGACGAGGCTCCGGCAAAACAAAACATTCCGATTAGCGGTAATAGGCTCACCACTTATGGTCACATGGAAACAAAACACTCTATCTAATATGCCTCTGCCTACCCCTCAGAGAAAAAAGGCGTGTATGCGTACGTATGTATGTCTGTGTATATGAGTATCTAAAAAAAAAACAGTAGTTTCGAAACCTTTTTCGTTCAATTTTTTATCAGACACTAACACTTCTTGGTTTCAATTAAAAAAACACTATTAAATTTGCCGAACTTCCAATTAATATGTTAATAAATAACTCCTGGAATTTCTACTTCAATTTATAACAGGTAGGCAACATACATGCTATAAACTGTAAACCACTTCTGAACTATAAGGCACAGTTTTCTTTCTACACATTTTTTTACTTAACAAGTGCTTGGTAAAAATAACAGTACACAAAATGTATGATACCACAATATAATTGTTGGTTCTAACCGATCTAATACTTTATAATTATACATTCATTAAAGCTTTACTATAATTTAGTTTAATACGAGTCTAATTGAGACGTCGATGTAAGGAATTGATCGACATGAGAAATTGAGAATCGATGGTTTTTTTTATTATACAGTTTGGTCTAATTAAATACATGTTTTTTATCGATAGATTCTTAATAGGTTTTTGATATGGGAATTGAATGGCGGTGGGTGTGTGCTTTTTCCACGCCCCGGTAAGATTTTTTTTTTAATAATTTACTAGAAAAACGAATAAGGGAGAAAAATAACACAATGAAGCTTTACTTGTATGTGTGCACCTCGCGGGTAGTTCTCAAGAAAGAATGATAAATTGTGTAAAAATGTCTAATTATAATGAGTTTTACTATTTATTATAGTGATCGATAGTTATAATATATAAATTGTTGATAGAAAACTTTATGGGCGACTTATGAGATACGAGAAAACTGCATCTTATTGTAAATTTTCTATTCTTAGAGGTTGATATTGATTTTTAAATTTGAATATAACAAATCTTAAGTAAAAAGAGAACCTTGAAAGAGTCCTTCGGATGATGTGTCGAAGCTTAAGTAGCATAATATCATTACAAAAACATTAAATCGATTCACATCACATAACATCACATAACGCACGTTACAAAACCATCGAACCAAGACCCCTCCTTTCTAAAGAAGGTTAAATTCATATCTTACATTGTACAGAAACTATTAACAATATCGTATATAAAAATCAATCAAATTATAAAGATCAATGACCTTTCCAAAAAAACTAATAACACCTCAAGGAGATTATTAACACTGAAGACAATTATCATTATGATACAATGAGATAGCGTTGATGAATAAGTGATATGGTTTCGCTATATAAAGTACTCGATACACGAACCAAAATAATTCAATAGAACTTTCAACTACCTAGTAATATATTTGTTTAAAATTTTACCCTACCTATAAATAATTCAAAGTTTACGTCATCAACAAATTGATATTAATTTTTTTTACTTTAATCTATCAAAATATAAATCTGATTAGGGTAGGTTTCAGAAGCCCAATAGGTTCTGCACCGATTCGACGCAAAGAAGACGGGTAATTTTAGGCAAAGTTATTTAAACTAGATGTTGCTATCTGAAAAACAGAAAACTAAAAACAAACTGATTTAATATAGTGTATTTTAATTCTCAGAAATAGATTATATCGGCAAAATCTAAGAATATGTATAAAAATCAAATGACAAATGCGTCGTCATTATTTAGTAAAATCGATTCATAGAGAATCAATTTTCTTTAATCTTACTATAGTTGGTAACACTGATCACCGACTGACAGATGTCAGTACCATACAGAAAATAATCTACGCCTATTCGCGTTTGACAGTGTTTAAAGTGTGTACTTTCCATTTTATAAAGTACTATTCAACGAAACTGGATAGTTAAATATCACCAAGTTTCCAGTGAAACCATGGTATTATACACTCTAAGAAATAAAGCAAATATGATTGACTTAACACTCAGGCCCAACAAACCATGGCGTCGTACCTTTCTCCTTCAGATATAATACGTAACCCGATTTAAAGATTACTTTTGATCTATTTATCACGTCAGTTGTATTTCTTATTTCTTATCTATGTAACAACAATGTGCCACAGTGAAGCATGGTAGCGTCTGGTTTTTAAACACGAAGAATAATTGACAAATAATTTGAAATCGACTGCACGATTGGCCTGGTGGTTTAAGCGGTCGCCACGCCGCTCTCCGCTTCGCTGTGTTGTGGGTTCAAATCCTACATGGAACAACACTTTGTGTGATCCACAAATTGTTGTTCTGAGTCTGGGTGTTCTTTGTGTCCGTTTCTTGTATGTTTGTAAAGTTCCCCGCGACACAGGATTTGTTCTTAATGCGGGCGTTGTCTTTTAAAAAAAAAAAAAAAATTCAAAATGCAGTTTTGTGACTCGTAATCCTGAACTTAATAGATAGGACTTAAAGTCGCAAAAATCTCAACGCTCGTAACACTTTGGAATGCTTGTTAATGTTTAACATGTTGATTTGGATCATGTTAAGTCTTTGTGTTCCTCTTTTGGATCTTGCTTAACATTGCAATTTGTAAAATGAATAAAAGATATTATCTTGTCGTTTTACTTTTAATATGCAAGGAACTCTGTAAGGTACGTTCTACATCAGTCAATGCAGTCGATAAATATTCATTTAATTCAGAAAAGAAACAAATAGCTTCGAATTCGAAAAAAGCTTATATGTATTATTTATTGCCGACAAAATAGTGAACCTAACAATAAAGAAATTAAGCTAAAATTAGTTTGACATGAATTTAAAATCAGGTTATACATAAAAAATGTTTTAACGCTTACGTTTTTACTCATAAAAGAATAATTATTTCGTATTTAACTAAGAAACAAAATTCATTTTCTTAATTATAATTATCCGATATGAAAGTCTTAATCGTGAATAATTGATCATCCAACATTTTGTTTGCTCTAGAGATATATAACGCAAAATGTTCATAACAGTTTAGAATTTAGACCAATTTAGCATGCTAATAAGCCAATAAATTCCAATTAAACTCGTATAGTGTTTGGTCTATCACCTTTAATACGAATACCCACTATGTAAGATTTGATCCTATTGAAGATAACGCGTAATAGGTGTGTAGATGAACTGAGAAGCACTTTTAAGTAACCTGAATTATATAATTTTATAGTCTTATACATACATTTATAATCAATTTAAATAGAATGAAGCGTTTTTAATTCTATGCGACCTCTTGTGGTTCTATTTTTTATATCTTAAAGGTTACATTACGTTACTATTGGTTCTATAAAAAGCTCTTCGATTAAGAGGTAATTAAAAATACTGCACGGATGACGTAGTGGTTTAAAACGTCGCCACGCTGCTCACTGCTGCACTGAGTATTGTGGCATCAAACCGCACACGGGACAATACTGTGTGATGCACAAATTACTGTTCTGAGTCTAGGTGCTCTCTAAGTCCGTCTCTTGTATCATTGTAAAGTCCCCCGCGACGTAGGATATATTTCGAAAGTTTCGAAAATTCTCGAAAAAATAATTGCATAAAAAGTATCCCAACTAAAGTAGTGGAAGGTGGAATTTAAAATGAAGCAACTAGAGAGAAACAGATTTGATATGACAAATTTGTCATGTTCTGTTGGAACACGTGAGCCAGCTCAATTAAGCGGATACGACAACGTCACGGGAAATTTAGGAACGTCTTCGTTTCTTTTCACTGAGTGGGTGATATTATAAGAAGTCAGTCCCTCCTCTTTCTTATATTCCTGGGTAGAGAGAAGTCAAAGATCGAATTCATTAGTGTCTCTTAAGATATGTGGGCGGCAAAAACTCATCATCAAATTATCCGTACGTTTGTTAAAGGCGTTTAGACAAAATATTCCTTTTTCAAATCACACATCTTCATAATAGACCCCTTGAGTCTTCAGTTCTGCATTTGCAACGAAACTAAATCAGCAATAACCAGTAATATTGTAACACGGTCGTGTACCCAGCACTATCAATACATAACAATTTATCATTCTTGTATCTCTGAGATTAAAATCTAAGTATTTTAATAATGTACCCGCTACTGTTAGCGCCTTGAGCAATCGTTTTTTTATCGAACGCTTCAATAGACCATCGAGTTTTATTGTTATTGATTGGTAATGACGCTATGTCGATCGGTTGGGAATGTTCGTGGGAGATATTTATAGTTTAATATTTGGTTTGAACCAGTTATTATTTGATGGGCCTGTGGGTTCAGTGGTTAGTGAATCTGGTTGCTGAACTGTATGTGGTAAGTTCGATTTTTATCTAGGACAAATAAGGGTGAATAGGATGATCATTTATTCTATGTCAGAAGGTGTATTTCTAAAATCTACAATATGTTGGTATTCATTTAAAAGTATATTTAATAGTAGAGAGATTAGTATAATTTTGGCTTTTTTATGATCAGAAGATCGTATATGACGTGTTTTAAATTCTTGTTATGAAAGTTCATAGAACGGAAAATCTATTTAATTTTATTGAATGTCATTACGCATTGATTATATGTGACTATTAAGTCATACTGAAAAAAGTAAAAAAAGAATCGAAAATCTAATATTGTGTACTAGTTGCAGCTAGGTACTTTTTTAGTCCACTTTAGCCTTTTACACTTCACTGCGGGACATAGACTTCTCCTTAGCAAGAAGGTTTTGGCCTAATATACCATACTGACGGGTTGGAATAGGGTTTGTTTCAAGTTTCCCTTCTCTTTATAGTGATATTTTCCTGAATATTTTCTTCCCTTTGTCACCTTTTACGACCCCCATGGGATGAATAGCGACGGTAACACTATGTATTCTTAATACATCACCATACTTTTTATTACCTACTTAGAAGGAAAAGATTAAAAATCAAAAATATGCTTATTATTTACACCATACACTGCATGTATTTTTTTAAGCTTTACCAGACGTGTGAATTATGAATGTCTTACTTTTAGATGTTACTTGCAAAACCAATGTTTTTTCTTGAAAAAAATTGTGTAGCATATTTTACACAATGTTAAAGGAATCATGATTCCCTAGAAACCACAAGATTTAGAGTAAGATTTGCATTAACTCCTAGGTAGTAGAGCCACGCTGATTTCAGCACGAGCGGGCCGGCTCGACCGGGGCAGTACTACCCTCCCACAGAAGACCAACCTAAAGCGCCAGCATCCGTGTTGTCGTGTGTCGTTGGTGAATGTGAGACCGGAGTCCCACTGATGCAGGGGTGACGGTTATCGTGGTAACTGTGTAAGCCTTACACTGTCACGATGACTGTCATGCTTTTTACGTCCCCAAGCGGGATGTGAAAATCTCTCTAGGCCGCCATAGTGTGGGTCACTATACTACATTGTCCGCATTTACAATGAGTATGGTGACCACAACTCTTGGATTCTATTCATGCTTTCCATCAGGTAGAGTAGAGTCACTTTGGCAGGCTCTTATTATAGAAAAAAGAAAATAGAACTCACACTTGCAATTCTGCAATGTAATATGATGTACAGGGTCAAATGCTTGTAAACTTGTGAATTTTCTAGACTATATTCGTAGTAAAAGGCAATAAAATCAATACCGTTTTAGTCTTAGTTCACTTCTCAGTATATAAGTCATTTTAGGCCTTATATGGGCGAGCGGTATCGTAAGGTAATGCCGACAATCGGCCGGGCCTTATTCAATTCATTTTGTCTTTTACGGCTTAAAGGAAAAGTTACGGGTGATACGATTTACGGTTTTCCCGACGTGGCACCGCGAAAATAGTTTTAGTAACGGTATTTGTAATTACGGTTTAGATGTGTCGTCTTGATGCTTTCAATATCAAAAATTTAGTTATAATCATAAATTTTCATAAATAAATATGTATCCAAAAATATTAATTTACATATTTTAGTTTCTGATTTTAATAAAAAGTGTAAAAATAATATTTAGAGACACTTTACGCATCGTTATCTGATATAAACTAGGCAGGGCCTATACCAAATCTACATGTATCTGTACGAGTATCTATGCTTTTTTTTATTTTAATAACCTGCCAAAGTCACTCTACTCTGCTTTGTAGTGACCATACTCATTGCGAATGCTGACAGTGCAGTATGGTGACCCACACTATGGCGGCCTATTACGATTTTCACGCCTCACTTGGGGACGTAAAAGACATGACAGTGATCGTAGCATTGTATTGCACACATTTACCATGACAACTGTCACCCTTGCATCAATGGACCTCCGGTCTCGCACTCACCAACGAAACAAGACAGCACAGATGCTGTCGCTTTAGGATGGTTTTCTGTTGGAGGGTAGTACTGCCCCGGACGAGCTGACCGGCTACGACTTGGTAATATGTAATCAACATCAATGTATCTAGGTTACTGATAAAAATACTATAAAAATCAGTGGCAGAGGTAGTGATGACGTATTCTTAGCCAATTTCATCAACGGCGGCCGTCTAGCCAACTACTACAGGAGATATTATAGTGCACTAGTGTATGTACAACAAAGGTACACTGTACACTTTCTGTTCCCTTACTTATATATGACCCGATCAGGTGCTGGACTGATGGTTTTACGCTCTCCGCAAGGGGGTTAAGACACTAGTTACCGGACTCTCGGCTGTTATTAAGCATTTCTATGATCAAAATACTCAATAATATTTTTTAACCCGATCCAGGAATCGATCCTGAGATCTCTTGATCGGCAGTTGCTTACGTTAACTGCTAGAACAACGAGTCAGATGTAGTAATCTCTAATGATCAGGTGTCTTATCTGCCACAGAAATTTTTTAGTAAAAAAAAATACATCTCAAGGCAAGGATTTCAACTATTAATTCCAATACGGTATTCAAGTATAGCCAATTTATTTATAGTTCAAAATGAAAGCAAAACAGATGTTTCTCTTCCATTAAAAACCAGTAACCGTCAGTTTGAAAATAGATTGAAACTATACATCACAATCAAACGCCACGATGCGAACTGTATACCAACTTCTATAGGTAAAAAAATATAATTTATATATATGTAAGTCATTATTCTCAAAGGCGTATTATCCAATTAAAGATAAGATACGCTCGAATTTCAATAGACAGACTGACAAGCCGAAAAATTATAACAAATGTTTTATATTTTAATACGCTGTGGAAACAATTACTTGGAAGAATATGTGTTTCAATATCAAGCTGAAAGCGTTAATCGATTTCTCGTAGTCAAAGTATGTATAAAAAATATGCTTTATCTTAAAATCCGTAATATTTCATTAAATTATCGATGATTCAGCAATTATATTTTACTACAAAGTATTTTTATAAAGTAAATAATTGTATAAACATTGCTAATCTTAGTTATATTATTGTTATTTTGAAACAGTGCATTTCTCATAATTTATTTCAAACGTAGAGGAAAGGCTAGTTATTCTAAATTTTCTGTTGCCATGGCTTGGGTAATAATACTATTACGTTATATTTTTGTGATTTAATACATAATATGCTTTCAAGTTTCTTTCTGCAACAATGTCATTCGAAAATAGTATTAAGTACTTCTAGTAGGTAGTAGAGCTACGTTGATTTCAACACGAACGGGCTGGCTCGACCGGGGCAGTACTATTCCCTCACAGATAACAAACCTACGACCAGCATCCTCGCTGTCATGTTTCATTGGTGAGCGTAAGACCGGACGCCCATTGAGGCTGGGGTAATAGTTATCGTAGTGCGTGCTTAACACTACCATAATGACTTTCATGCCTTTCGTCTCCAAGTGAGGCCGGAAAAAAGATCTCAATAGGCCGCCATAGCGTGGGTCACCATAGTGCGTTGTCTGCATCCACAATGAGTATAATGACTACAATTCTTTGATTCTGTTTATTTTCCATCAGGCAGAGTAGAGTCACTTTGGCAGGTTCCTATGAAAAGTAAAATGCAAATTTACCGAAGTAAAATAAACGCCATCGCTTATGACTTACACCTCCAAGGTTTCACACAGTGGCTTAGTTTTTGTACACCACTGAGTGATTGATATTGAATTCGTAACGAATCGGAAAGTGATTTTGACGTCCCGTATGATTGCTACCACGTTACCTAAGTAACGTTTAAGAAATATTTTTGTACATCCTTTTACCAATAAAATTTTACTGCCTCCTAATAGAGCTAAGTGTTAGGTTGCGTGTGAATATATTCTATTTCAACTTTTTTTTAGAATTCTTTCGTAAAATTAAATTGGATGTAAATGCGATGGTTTGTATTGACATTTGAAGATTTAAATCTTCACGACACGATAGGTTATAAATCATAACTTAAAGATGTATTCCATAATTTTAAATATTTAATATTTAACATACAAATTAGTTGTATGTATATTTTTCGTGTGGTGTGCACCACACCACCACAAACCGTGTGGTGACAGGTTAAGAATATATAGTGTTACCACCCCTATTCATCCCGTGGGTGGCGTAAGAGGCGACTAAGGGAACAAAATATACAAAACAACATCATTACAAAGAGAAGAAAAACTTGAAACAAACCCTATTCCAACTCGTCTGGCCAGCGTGGTATAGTAGGCCAAAACCTCCTTGCTAAGGAGAGGCTTATGTCCAGCAGTGGACTGTAAAAGGCTGTTGATGATGATATTTTTTGTGGTAAACAGAAAAAAAATTAAGTTTATGCCTATAGGTTTTATAGTGACAACTCCTTTTTTTTACGTGGGTATTCCCTTGGTTCTGATGAAATTCCCAGCAGGATTGTTACCAGTAACTAAGGAATCAGTATCCATGAGTAAGTCAGGAAGAAAATCACCTTCAACGATTTAAAGATGGCCTCTTTATGTGTGAGAGCAACAGATCCCTATGGTTCGTGTTACATTTTACTTAAACTAATTAAGGTTAAATTCTGAATTAAAAGGCAACGTTTTTAGTATGAAAGTTTCTCCGTAACAAAAATATTTATCAATCCATAATATCACAACTCATTGTCCATAACTTTTAAAATATCTAAATTGAAATTGTAGTAAACATCATCACACACAAACGAACTTTCTGACGTAAGATGAAGAGATTTATCACCTTTTAGAACCATTAAAAACCTGTGTTGTGTGAATTATATCATAAACACACATTATGTTTTTTCTTGATGAAATACTACTAAAAATCTAGGTGATTCCAGCACTTCACAAAATCTATATATACAGTTGAGCGATAACTGCCTGTGCGATATGTGAATAGATATTGACTTATCTATTCACATATCGCACAGGCAGTTATCGCTCAACTGTATCTGCTTCCTACTAGAACAAATCTTTAACAGTTTTATTTACTCCGTTACTCAATGCAAACGACTTCCTTTATATAGTTGCATACGTTCTAGAACAAAACAAACTGAAATAAAATCAAGTTAAGTCGAAGAAGGGCTTAACTAATCTAATTAAACATCTGTGGTCGGAAACGATGGCCGTTATCGGCAAGAATATCAGACATTTACTTGTGAGAAAACACACTGAAACGGTCAAAGGTAACGCAGATGTGTTATTAGAGACGCACCGATAAGCGTTAGCGGAGGCGGGATGGGCTACAATTTTGTTTATATAACAATAGAAATTTTATTACTATATAATATATACAATTGAAACTAAAAGTATAAGTATAGATTGAAAAAAAAAGCTATTATCAACATCATCATCATCATCATCATCCATAGTTTTAACAGTCCACTTCTGGACATAGTTCTCTTTTTAGTAAGGAGGTTTTGACCTGCTCTACCACGCTGGGCAGACGGATTAGTGTGGGATATGTTGTAAGTTTTCCTTTGCTTTGCTGTTGTCTTGCATCTTTTGTTCCATTAATCACCTCTTACAGCATCCATGGCAAGAGTAAGGATGATACAAAATATATGTATTATTTCTACTGTAACAATATTTAGAACTTAAGTAATAGGGACCATTAATAATGCTCAATAACGAAAATAAAACAAATGCTATATATATTATCCTTTGGCTATTGTAACAAGTAACAGTTGGTAGTATATGTTGATAGACTTTACTTTATGTTGCAGATTAACGCATAAGATATTGAATAATTATAAGGTGTTCTACGTGACATGAATTTCAGAATGTGGGCATGTATAATTTCATACAAAAATTTGGACGCACTTTAGATGCTTTGTTTATATGTTTGTTAATTATCATATCTATATGAGGCCTCACTTTACAAATTTACTCTATTCTGATAGACGTTATGAGTAGAATTCAAGAGTGGTGATTACCATCTTTAATTCAAATGTGGACAATACAGCATGATGACTCACAATGTGACGACCTAAAATAACAACCTGATATTTCAACTTGAAATTATAGTCATAGGTAACATTTTTCTTAGAATACATTAAAGAAGTGATTCTTAAGATTAATTGATCTAAGAATTGTAAATCGCTAGTCGCTCAGCGCTACTCTCAGCGTATCACTAAGGCATACTGCATGCCAAGCTTTAACATTAAGATAACACCTTACTTATGGTATGCTTATGAGTCTGATTACCCATCTCTGGGCGCTCTGCCCATGTTCATTGGTGCAGGCGGCTTTTTGTGAGACCCGTAACGATTGTGGCATCTTGTAACGAATTAGTTTTGGTATATGCCTTTCTTCGTTACAGGTTTGGTGTGTTTACAAGGAATTGTTTAGTGGGTTAGATAATAGTATGTAGTTGCACAAACAGTATTGAATTTATGATATTTTAATCACAATACTGCATTGCAAAAGAAAAAAGTTATAAGAGACTTTTAACTTTTGACTACATATTTCTTCGTGGAAAGGAATGAATACGTATTCTGAATATTTTATTTAGGTTAATATATTAAAAAATAACAACATTAACAACAAAAAATTAGGTTATCCTTCATAATTTTTACTTTTATAACATACTTTTTCATACGTTTTTCAGCTTGTAGTTTAACTCATGATAGAGTCAAGAGGAAACTGGTTGGATCTAGAGTTTGAAGTGTTAAAATTCATTGTTTCGACAAATTGAAACAAGTTACGCTAACTACCCTCTTAATAGAGGCAATATTTTCTTTTTATATTAATAACCTGCCAAAGTGACTCTACTCTGCCTGATGGAAAGCATGAATAGAATCCAAGAGTTGTGGTCACCATACTTATTACAAATAGAGACAATGCAGTATGGTGACCAACACTATGGCGGCCTAGTGAGATTCTTTTTCACGCCCCACTTGGGGACGTAAAAGACATGACAGTCATCGTGACAGTGTAAGGCTTACACAGTTACTACGATAACTGTCACCCCTGCATCAATGGGCCTCCGGTCTCACACTCACGAACCACGACAGCACGGATGCTGGCGCTTTGGGTTGGAAAATTATAATACTATTATTTCTGTAAAGTCTTATTATTTTTATGTTTAATTACTAAGTAACTTATTTAGTTCTATTGGTACTGAGGTGTCCATTAAACGTTTTTTTTTTCGCCTTTTTTTTTATTTGTCGTAGACAACCAAAGAGGAGAGACTTACAATACATTCTGTTAAAGGCAATATTCAGAATACGTATTTATTTCTTTCCACGAAAAAAAAAAAGAATTCAAAAGTTAAGTTTTGCTTACTGTCATACTTGAGATTGAGTGACGGGTAGCTTTGCGCCTTATATAATGTTTTATAGTTTCATATCCAATCTTAATTTGAAATATTTAATAATCAAATAAATATTTCGGACATTTGACACACAATGTCATCTAGTTTCAAATTAAGCAGAGCTTGTACTATGATAACTAGACTGACTGATAGCGCACTTAAATCCTTTTTTTTGTAAATCCATGCTGTGGCGACTTCTACATTATAGAACAAACAAAAACATACAACAGCGCCATCTAGCGAAGATACATCGAAGTACGCAGTATGAACGAAACGTATGAATGTAATGAATTACGACGCAACTAATAATCCTGTATCGCGAAATAGAGATTAGCATATGTACAACATGCCAACATCAACCACCTCACCTGGTCGGCGGATCATCCCTTTGTGTCGGAGGGACATGATACCTCGGCCCTTCACACATATATATTATACATACATACGAATATCTAGCGTTATTTATCGTCTTATATAGCGTTTGCTAGTTTCATGTCCTATTTTATTTGAAATGCCGTATATATTTTAATTCAAAAACCTAATGTTTTTGTGCTTACAACTTCGTGCAGAAAACAGTTCGAAATAATACTTTTTATTTTTAAAAGCGCTACATTTAGTACTAAAAGATTTCTGTCTCTGATTATTTCTTTACCAATATGAGAGATTTTACGACCACTTCACAAAGGAGACCCGTTTGATTTCTATTTTAAGTTTAGAATGAAATTAAAATATTGTGAATTTATCGTTATTCAAATATGTTTCATTCATCAAAAATTTAACAATCAATAAATTCGAATACAGGTTTTTTTGTCGAATTCGGCGGAATCTATCAGTTTATGACATGTAACAGAATAAACAAGCGTAAATATAATGAATCTCAGTTAGTTTATGGGCATTGTGGGACGCGTGGGCTTGGATGGTGTTATTCGCACATTAAGTCGTTTTCTTTTGTGAATTATTTTGAGTTGGAGTACAGTAGCAGTTTTTTATTTACATTATCTTTTGGTAAAGGTAACCTGTACTCATATTAATGAAGAAGCTTAGATGAGACCTCGATTTTCTCTTCTTTTCGATATGAGATACAATATTGAATTACTGTCAAATTACAGTCGTTTGTTAGATGAATGTAACACTTCAGTCAAATTTGATCTCATATGGCAATATTTCGTATTTTTAGTATAACTTAAAATAATAAGGTGTATTCCAAGCCAACCTCACCTACAAGTAGTGCACCAGCTGATGGACGGACGAAACTCTGGCAAACAAAACAACGTTTAACGATAATAAGCTCGCCATCTATTACGTAAGACCAAAACACTGGTTAACAGTGTGCTATCAATATACTTCTGCCTATCCCTTCGGGAAAACAGGTGTATTTTTGTGTACTTTATCTATGTAATTAAAATGCAAAAGCTTGTTGTTTTGTTTTGCAGTATAAAGTACTAGTTTTATACTGCAAGCAAAACGACAAACTTAAGTAAATCGAAAAAAGGCCTTTTCATTTCTTATTGTATTAACAACTTTTCTGTTAAATAAAATATTTGTGCGTATTTATTCGTTATGCATACTATATTGAATAAATAATAAGAATGTTGTAATTGATAATGTCACTGTAAAGAAAAGGAAAACTTGAAAAAAAAAAAACTATACCAGCCCGTCTCGTCAACGTGGAATAATAGGTCAAAACCTCCTTTCTAGAGAGAAGCCTATGCTGAGTCCGCTGACTCAAAAACTGTTGATGAAAAATCGGTAACAACGAGTTTTTAAAGAATGAGTCATGAATGGTTATCTCTAGCTTGAACCTATCCAATCCTCAAAGAATTTGTCGTATACTAGTGAAAAGCAACGTCACCGGCGACATCCAAATTCTGTTAATTAATTCAGCTCCTTTATACCTCTAGCATTTATATTTATATGGTTTTTTATCACTCGTGCGCACGAGTCGATAAAATACCTGTTAGTTTGTGATTCATTTCACAAGCGTACGCGATTTTAATATGTTATCGTACATTGAATTTTTGAAATTGAAGATGCATTACTATACGCATGTAAAATTAGATGTGTCTATGTCAATGTTATTGTGGACTAAATATTTTTATCTACAATATGAAAAGTATTTTGCCGTATATATATATATATTTATATATATATATATATATATATATATATATATATATATATATATATATATGTATATCTATATATATATATATATATATATATATATATATATGTATATTTATAGGATTTATTAAATGATAATAATGGCAAGTAAAACAAATCTTTGCAGAATTTTAATTTTACCAGTAATATGGACTTGTATTAATTACTTAGTGCAAATACAAATATCCAATATAGTAATGATTAAATGAATATGCAAATCTTAGCTTATAAGCTCACTATTAATACTATTGCGTACAGGATATATCTTTGATTAATACCAAGGCAGTACACGCTGCGAAGTCACACGTTCAATGTTCGCAGTAAACTTTCAACATTCTTGCGTCTCATTAATTATATGATAATGATAAGAGATAATATAAATACGCCTTCATGCATTGCTCATGCAATTAATAGTAATATAATTATGAATTGAATTTGCATACTTATGCAAATTCAATTCATAATATGTCTTCTGCTTAGAGAAGATTCATTATAAAAGTAGAGATTTTAATATAATATATTCTAAAGAACATTTTTATGTTCACATATAAAAAGCCTTCGCAGTTTGTCATAAAATAATAAATAGAAACGTTAAGGTTAAATATTGTCTAATACGAGTAAATGCTTTGAAATCCTAGTCTCAGTCAATTTCCGTTTTATGTCAGCATCTATTATTTAAAAATAAATCAAGTCAGTTTCTAAACGATTTGAACAGATAGTCAAATTTTCTTGAATTCTCTTTCTACCATTTATTTTTACAAAAATATTGACGCGCACATTAGATCCCCGCTATTTCTTTTCACTTGGACCATTAGATAAGATTTCGTAACACTCACTTACGGTGGTCATTCTTTATTGTTAGGTCGGTGCGGTACTGAGATTTGTAGCCGAGAGTGTTGGTGATATATTTATTGACTCTTATCGCTTGTAATGGAATGCGTGCACTAAAATTTAATAGGTGCCGTTGTTTGATCGGTCATTGACGCGGGGCGCGGTGTTTGATTTGATCGCCTTTATTACGTGTTTAGAGCTTTCTATGAACATGCTATTTTTAATTACCTATTATCGAGAACTGTGGACTTCTTCCTCACCACCATCAGCTCGGATACCGATTTATATGATCCACGGCTTAGTTTTCACACTCTTTAATTCACACCCATTTCTTCTCAAATTACCATTTTTTTCTGTTATATTGACTTTCTGTGTGGTGACGGGTTAAGAATACATAGTGTTACCACCCCTATTCATCCCGTGGTTGTCCTAAAAGGCGACTAAGTGACCAAGTATACAAGACAACATCATTACAAAGAGAAGGAAAACTTGGAACCAACCCTATTCCAATCCGTCTGGCCAGCGTGGAATAGTAGGCCAAAACCTCCTTGCTAAGGAGAGGCCTATGTCCAGCAGCGGACTGTAAAAGGCTGTTGGTGACCTTTCTATTTCATAATCAAATAATTAGTAATTCTTATTAGGGAAATGATATTAAAATTATAGCCAGCAAATTGTATAGAGCCTTTAGTAAACCCTCGGTTACCCTTTCAAACATAAACGTGTGAAGGTAAACTCCATCAATGATTATATATTTTCTATTATTTTTGTATGTTTATCTCTCAGTCTCAAGTAGTACCAAACTGTGGAATGTTACCACCTATTAAGATTGACGTAAAGAGAGATTAAATTATTAATCTACTAAGACAAGTGTTTGTTAAATAATCAGCCAAGTCTTATAATATTTTATTATGTGCTTATTCAAAAATAGATTTCTATTAAATATATCTGCAGGACATACTTTTTTTTTCTATATTAAGAGCCGGCCAAAGTAACTACTCTGCCTGATAGAAAGCATGAATAGAATCCAAGAGTTGTGGTCACCATACTCATTGCAAATGCAGACAATGCAGAATGGTGACTCACACTATGTCGGCCTTGTGAGATCCTTTTTCAAACCCCGCTTGGGGACGTAAAAGGCATGACAGTCATCGTGATAGTGTAAGGCTTACATAGTTACCACGATAACTGTCACCCCCGCATCAATAGACCTCCGGTCTCACACTCACCAATGAAACACGACAACACGGATGCTGGCGCTTTAGGTTGGTCTTCTGTGGGAGGGTAGTACTGACCCGGTCGAGCCGGCCTGCTCGTGCTGAAATAAGCGTTGCTCTAATACAGACTAACTAGATTAAATAGATAATAAATTTATTATATATATTCGTAAAAACTGTTAGTATACACAAAACAGAAATAAATTTTGAACGTTTTACGAGTAACTTCAAGTGATGCAGGATGTGCTTATAGTGTTCCATATCAATTATTAATCTGTGCGTCATATCAATAAGTACAGTATATATACATAAATACTATCAAATCTGTATCTCTAAAGGGATAGACAGAAGTATTTCAAATATGCACATTTTACTTATTACAATTTAGTCCCGTTTTCCACTTGCATTACAGGGGTAAGCCTAATGTCATCAACTGAACCCCGGATGGGATGATTAGGAATTAATTGTAAAAGAAAAAACAGATCCAGAGATAAGTTAATGATAAGACAAAATATTGTCATTAAAGCTTACTTGAATAGTGTAAGTAGCAGTTCAAAGAGATGTAGGCAAACAGTATCCTTCATTAATTAGTCCATACGAAAACCAAAGCTACCAAAGCTATAGATGATGTTGCAAAAATAAAATATGCTTCCTTATAGTAGAAATAAACCAGAGCAAATATTGTATTGATCCGTGATCTTTTCCTTATACGACTTGGCGGGTTTTTTGGCAACCTGCGAATTTATTAATCCATATTATTAAAAATATTACTAAGTCTAGACTGTATGAACTAGAATTTAATTCTAAATTAATTATCTACAGTTATGATAACATTTTATCATTATTTATATTTTATTGATACCATATTTTCGATAGATTTCTATGTTGCATGTGTGTTGAATTTTAATATAATAAATTGATGATAGTTTTGGAGCGTGGCTTTGGGTTGGGTATCTACATTCTTGGAAGTAGGTAGACACGCGCGAAAGGCGCACACGCCGCGACACTGCCTTAAAAGGGACGGAGCGCCGTGTCATTTGGTCGAGAAAAAATTTAGATCACCCCGTGGTACCGTTGGAGTTCGGTTTAACCTTTGCAATTCGTTTTATGGTCTTCGATTATGTGGTAGTTAGTTAATAGTACAGCTGTTTATAGTACACTCACTCACTCATTCCTAATTATTGAACAAAATGAAAGTAAATGGCAACTATTGAGATGTACTGTACTCAAGTTTGAAGACAAAAAAGGTTTCCTTGTTAAGGAGGATTTGTCCTGCAATATGACCCGAGGCCAGATGAGTTGGTACGCGGCTTGTTTCAAGTTTGCCTTCTCTTTGCTGTTCTGTTGTCTTGTGTAGTTTGCCCTTAGTAGGCTTTCACGACACTCATGGGATAAATAGGGGCAGTGACACTGCTTATTGTTAATTCGCCACTACACGGATGCCTTTATATTGAGAAAAAGGGTACTGTGCTGGAGTGACAGACAAAAAATTATGAAAATCGAAGGCTTGAATGGATTTTTTTTTTTTATTTATTTTATTCTGGGCCTATCAAAGACTATACTCTGCTTGATGAAACACATGAATAGAATACAAGAGTGGTAGTCACCACACTTATTATGGATGCAACCAAAGCAGTATAGGGACCAATGCTATGGTGGCCTCGTGAGATGTTTTTTACGCCGTGCTTAAAGAAGCCGGGGCTATAGTGGGAGGGAAGACGTGCGCTGGTAATGAGTGCCAGGTTTTAACTAATTTAGACAGAAAAGAGCTGAATCGTTTAGTTTGGCATCGTTTGCCTACCATTTTAAAGAGGTAACTATAATTTGAGCCTATCAAGCAAACAAGCGGGCACGAGGTATTACTAACATATAACACCACAATATAACATACATAAGCTTTTACCAACCCTATGTTTCAATTTATTATGGAATTAATGTTTGTATCAAATTTCGCTATCATAAATCTTTGAGAGTTGTTTATTTTAATCATGCGATTGTAAACACAAAAATAGTTTGTCTTTGATATTTCTATAATAAATATATTGAGTATACTTCGTAAACGTTCCAACATATGTCCTCTAAGGTTTTGTAATCTTGTAACTTTTGAGTTCCTTAGAGACGCAAGAATAAGAAGTATTGTGATGTTACCACTAAACCATCGCAACGTCGCCGTAGGTCCACACCACCCCGCCGCAAACCCCAGAGGGGTGACGGCCCGAGGGGGTTTCCACACGTTAATCTCCTAGGCTTCAACTCTTACTTAAAGTAAGAGTAATGTAAGTCTGACAATTTCAAATGTAACGCTATTATTAAACCAGTATTTAGTAGACTTCAAGTATCGCCTTTTTTCATTGTATAAATGTACCGCTTCAAGAAATGAATAAGTAACCTTATAAAATAGAAGCAACAGTAAAATAATATAATAAATGGCCAATTACAACTTCTAATGGATCACTTGAGCTACCAAATAACAGACCATAAAGTGATATATCGTTATAGAGTTACGCGAATCGATAATTTGTGATGTACCGATTTATATCGATAATTTGTGATGTATCGATTTATTGGCAATTATGTGTTGCATCCCTATTAATTATTGACTTTCTAGTTTCAAAATTGTTGTCAAGGTTGATTTTGAAGTGGATTTTATTATTTTTTAGCAGTAGTAACATTATCTTTTATTTCATATTAATTAATGTTTTAATAGCAAATATTTTGTACAGTGTTCACGTATAAAGATTCAAATGCAAACTATAAGATAAAAATATTCGTGAGAATTTAATTGGACCGTATCTGTAAAGTATTTTCTAAGTCAAAGAACTTTAAAGCGAGTTTTGATTAGATTTTTTATTTATTAAGTTATAAATATTGGGTTCCTGCACCGGAATCTACATGAATGTATCGCTGGACTGCATACAATCTAGAAAACTTAGAAATGTTCACGAGATTGTTCAGAATACTCAAAAAACCTACGTTACTAATAGTCTAAGAAAAATAAATCTTAAGGTAAGGAATCATATTACTTGTTATACAACACAGAATAATTATCTAGATTACTGTGACGTTATTGGCTGTTTTCATGTTATGAAATCTATCTTTTTATCATACTAGAATGAGCACGACATTAATTCGATAGATTAGACAAACAAATTAGTTCATATGTAAATGAAATGCATAATAACTCGATAGATCTCACACCTGGTCATCTGATCTCAAGGTAGGCAAAAAGTACGGGCTCTATGGTGACTTGACTGTATATAAACACACTTATATATTGCGAAACATATACAGGTAACCAACATATAATGGTACTTATCGCACAATTATTTATTCTGATTAGGACTCGAACTTGTGACCTTTGGTTGAGCAGAGTGAATCACTAATCACTGTGTAAACTAGTTAATTAAAATAGCTTGTGTCAAGAAGTCCCACGATACAAATAAATATCATTAAAAACTATCAGGGTTAAGTCATGTAAATATTCTTAGCAATTTACTAGTAATTAAAAAACCAGTTCATTTTATAATCTTCTACACTTTTAGAGAATTCTCTAAGCATATTGACACCTGCTATTAACCTAGATCCATATTACTCACATAACATCACGATTCACAGAACATATCTGACATCACTCTCCACACGAGGAAAAAATCACGACAAAATTACATTTTTTTTACTATAATCTAAAGGGTTTTTCTAAAATAGAGCAGTTCTGGGTTTTATATGAGTCATGAGTAGATTTATGGGTATTGACGTGCAAAAACCACACAAAGTAATTATAAATTACGTGGATTTTATTTCTATATATCTTTCGTCATCTTTATCATTTTCACCTATTCGTCTTTTTGTCGACCTTAGTGGGGATCATTGTAAAGTGTAATATTCAGCAATTGCCTGGCTGGTTACTTTTAAGACCAGTCGCTTAAATCTCTTGGTTATTAATTGATTTTAAATGGGACAAGGAAGTATTAAATAGCTGTAACGAAAACGATAGCTTTTCTAAGGGGAACTCTATGTAAGACACGTAAGCATTATATTTTGTCCGCATTATCAACAGTCCTAAAGCCACCGAGTCCCTTGAGATTCTGTAGCTGCGAAGAAATGTCGCCTCTATGGTAGTTCTCCATCGAGCTCTTCCAAATGGTCCTACCTTCTTCCTTCCTCTACAGTACAACATAAGCTGGCCTTCGAAGCCACCGTTTTACAGCGGAACACATATGCTCTCGAACTAAACGGTTACGCTTTTACTTCCTGTGCCGAGCAGCCAAAATCTGAAACTCACCACCAGCACACGTATTTTCTTCCTACTAAGCGGGGCAGAAGAAAGTGTGGGTCACCACGATGCATTGCCACATTCACAATGAGATTATTGGCTATCACTCTTGGACTTATGCTTTCAGAGTTATTTGGCAACTACTATGTATACAAAAAAAAATCTCGAAAAAACAGGACCGAGATTGTAACAGAAAAGACCAAAGTATATGTAGATACGACAAGGAAAACTGACCATTGTTTTTAGCGACCACTCAGATGGCGTTGCAGATAAGCGATCACTTCACTGCTTCCTATTATTCAGATTATTGTAGGTTAAATACTCACCTCACATAACACTTTAGATGATTAAAAAATTGCTGTTATGAAGTAGTCAATTATTTCTTTCAGTGTGCCCCTCATAAAAAATAATCAGTATCGAAACCTACTTGTATCTTATTTTTAAATCAAACTAATTACAGAAATCCGAATATAATTTACTCAAACTTGCTTTTTAATCATCAAAATCAGTAAAAAGCTTATTCTAAAACTCAAACGAGGTAATTTGATACATTTCTTTAATTCCATCAACATGTAAATTGTTTCTCATTTAAATATCTAATCTCGACATGTCATTTAATTACAGTCTGTCACTAATGTCAAGAACGTCACAAATCTCGTCATCAATCATAAGAAAAACATAAATCAATGTTTGTTTGTTGTGATGCGATGCTGTACTAGTGATTCAATCATCGTGGAATTATGCAAACATCCTGTTAGAAACACGAAAAGTATCACAGCTTACCATATGTACAGAAAATAAAGTATTAATGAGAAATAAAGGCTAGAATTACATAATTCAATTGACTAAAGACCGTCATATATAGCCTTTCAACCTCATTACTGTGCAGAAGTTGAGGAAAAAATTATCTGAATAGGGTTGACGATTATATTAAAGTAATAAATAATATCCAGTGAAGTGAAAATATCTTTGAAAAATAATTTGAAGGTGTTTTAAAAATATTATTGCTAGGGTTTTGGTTACCTAATCATATAATAATAATCTACGTATATTTTATGAACTGGAATTACACTGGAAACTCTATGGCTGTCATGTTTACGAGAAGGATCAACATTTTTACGAAGCAACTGGTAAAGATATATAGTTAAAAGTTTAAACTAGAAGATTTTTTAAGTTTTTATTTAGCTTAAAGTAAAATGAATAAATAATTCCACACTTCACACTGACGACTGTCTCATTCGAAATTAGGTAGAGTCTGGCCTACGATACTCAGACTGCTGATAAATAGACTATTATATGTATATTTTATTTCTAAATCTATACAAATTGTAGATAAATTACTCCCAAACTTACATTTAGTCGTGCTCATCACGTAAATATTTTTCCCGAGCAGGAATCGAACCCACTACCTTCGGCTTCAGGTCAAAATTCAGGCTTCAGGACCGTCAAAATAAAAAAAACAATATATGTATATGCCTACAACAAATATATTTCTTCATTAAAATCAAATTTTTAAACTAAATTTTATAAATTAGTGATTCTCAACCGATTGGACTAAAATGTTTGTTTACACGTTTAGTTAGACGACGATAAAAAATAAAAACATTAATCTTATGGCTTTTCATATAACGTTCTAATGTAACAAATACAATTATAAACATAATCATCATCATCCCAATTTACTTTAAAAGTCCACTGCTGGACATCTAGAAAGATCTCTCCTACAAAGACGTACACGCACACTTATGGTATATTATTATCTTCAAAAATTTGTTTTTAATGTACCACATAATTTCCTAGTTACACTTCAGTGTCAAATATACTAGATTGTGGCAACCATATGACGTTTACGTCACTCAATTTGCATAGACCACGAGGTCGAGCCCGTACGCGCAGGTCATATGAAAAGAAACTCTTTCCGATACAGATTTGGGTGCGCGTGGGCACAAAACCTTTCGGATGGTTTATTGATCAATATATTATTGTAAATGTGTGAATATTTTCTTTCTGATGACGATTTTAAGTGAATGAATTATGTTAGAAATTGTGATAAGCGAATCAATTTGTATGATGGGGAAAGTTGATGTTTAGAATTAGGATAATACAAGTTTATTGTTATTTTTTATCGTAGAAGACGATGGTTTCATAATTTATATGTTGATTTCGAGTGTGTATAATGTATTAGTTTAAATTCCTATGTTGAGTTGTACTTTAGTTTATATAATATTTATTTGTTAATTTTAAATGTGTGATGTTTATCGTTACGATGTTAAAATTATTCATTTTCAATGTGTGATATTTTCTCTTTCCTATTCTTACTACCTAGTCTTGCCATAAATATTGTAATAAAGAAAAAAGAAAATTGTTAACTGCAAATAACATTTATTACTTTTACAGTGTGTCAGTTTAATACATAAATATAAAACAATTAAAAATATAAAAAGCTTATTCGAAGTGGTCTCCATTGGCTGCAATACAGTCCTTTAAACGATGAGGCCAGTTATCAATAGAAGCACGCACTCTTTCCATGGGAAAATTCTTCACTGCCAATCGTATAGATTGTTTTAGGGACTCCAAATTATCATGGCGTTTAGAGCAAGCTGTACTCTCTAAAACTGACCACAAATCATAATCCAGCGGATTAAGATCGGGACTAGACGACGGCCAGTCTTCAGCTCTGATGAAGTCCGAAACGTTCGATTCCAACCAAGACTGCGTGGACCGAGCTTTATGACCCGGCGCCGAGTCTTGCTGGAAGGACCATACTTGGTTATTGAACATGGTGATGTTAAGGGGCTTAACTACCTTCTCAAGAATGGTATCTTGATACACTTGTGCCGATGTTTTGATACCTTTTTCACAAAAATATGGCTCAGTCACTCCTTCATAGCTAACACCCCACCAAACCATCACTGAAGTCGGATAATGTCCACGTTGCACTCTGTCGACTAATTGGGAAGCTTCCTTAGAGCTTTGAGCATAAATACGGTCATTTTGTTTGTTAAAATGTTGCTCAATTGTAAAAATTTTCTCATCCGTAAACAAAATTTTTCTGTGACCTCCCTTTGCGTACCGCTTCAGTAGTTGTTTCGATTTTACCACCCTATTCTTCTTTAAATTATCAGTTAAGAAATGGCCAGTGCGTCTCTTATAGGCTGCAAGTCCTAAGTCATCTTTTAAAATACGCGACATGGTTCTAGGTGCTATCTTCATTTCCCGAGATAAAATCTTTTGCTTTCGGACAGGATTTCTTCGAATTCTTTCCCTTACTGCTTTGACCACCTTTTTCGTACGAACACTACGTGGACGGCCAGATCTTTTTCTGTCACAAACAGAGGAGGTCTCATTGTACCTATTAATAGCCCGGTACACAAACATTTTACTAATACCAAGTGTATGGAGAGTTTTAAAAATTGCATTTGGCTCCATACCTACTTTGTGTAATGCTATCACAGCGATTCGGTTCTCTTTATCACCCCACACCATTTTAATATCGCAAAATATTTTACAATGTATTGGCGCCAAAATGAGAAAACACAATGAACAATCGTATAAAAATGACAGATTCGAAATTCAAATGTAATATTTTTTTATAATTAAGTGTAACAGTATTTATGGCCAGACTAAGTATATACGGAAGTAATTTTCTACTTAGGGATGATTTTGTGTAACAACTATTTTATTATATTTATTTATCATCATGCACTTTTGGAGTATTAGCGGACGTAATAAGTAAGATATTCTCAAGCATATCATAACACTGGACGTCTTGGCGATAAGGCTTGCTTTTTTTTTATTTACGACATTATTTTTGTTTCCATTACTTAATTATTTATTTGTTACTAACACTTTATACACAAAAATGTAGAATAGACGACATAGGCATTCTCTGCTCGTCTACTTTATGGTCTTGCAGTAATATGTAATAGATGAATTGTACTTAAATTTGTATATAAATGTACCTAAATAGGTATGTTCCTGTATATGCTTTATACTTTAATTCAAATATCAATTAAATGCATTTTCAACATTATTCGTTCGTAGATTTAGGTTATCTTCAGTTTAAATTTAACTCCAAAAGCTTTAATGCGAACTTAAAATAACTTAAAAATATATAACCCATATCTCACCGCGTATCAGTTACGTAAGCAAGTAATAAGTTTAATGCAATCGGGGACTGAATCTCGGACCATGCGTCAGAACGCGCCCAGCTTGCGCAACCCGACACCGCGGGGTTATCGGGCCTGGATTAACGTGGTTTCGCATAAGGTTTAGGGTTAATTTAAGTAGCTAATTATTATTAATAATTTCCTGCTGTTATATAGATGCTAATTGGTTGAAATGGCGATTACAAGAAACTCCTTATATGAGCTTCGAGTCGTTTAGTTACGAAAATAAGGAAGATAAAATTGTAAATGTAATTATTTTTACGTAGCTACATGTAAGGTTATACTTGTGCAATTTCATGATAATGTTTCAAGTCATTTTGTGAATTTGGCGTTTGTTTAGGTGTCTAGCCTCCGGGGGATCCGTAGACCATGATTCAGAATAGAGGGTTCGCTCCACCACTACCTAGCACGGCTAGTACTTAGTCCCCACCCCTTATGACCCCCACCCTTGTTTAACCGTTCTGACCTTTCGCTTATGAGTTTTCAGTTATGTGTCAATTGACAGCTGTCAAGTGATTTACCATTAGGTAATTCGTATCTACTCACTTGTTCTCCTCCTCAGTTTCTTAAATTTTTTGTAATTTATTTATAACTTTATATAACTCACCTACGTATACACAAGATAGCCTAGTTTGAATCATAACAGTATATTCGCAATATACTTAAAACTTAACAGAGCCAGCACAGAACAGCTGTTTCACTCAACATCATAAAATTCACGTAACAAATTTTCAAACGATTATAACTATAATAATTACATAATCTACGTAATCATAGTATTGTAAATAGGTCGAGTGATGCGGCTACCAAATGCATGAACCGCCCGAAGGCAGTGCTAGCTCGCCTTAAGGCTGTATTATAGCCACAAGAGGAGCGTTTTAATACGATCTTGTAATAGCGATTTAAAAGTTGTTTAACACCAGAATTAGTGAAGTATGTAGTAGGAGGTCTGTTGATTCGAGAAGTGTTATTAAAAATTTTAACTGCTATCTGATAGGCGTGCCGATGTGACACCAAATAGTCTCTGAAGTGTCGATGTTAAGGTCCAAATTTAATATATAATATTTATGTAACATTAATAAGTGCCAAATAAATTGTGTTTCTAAGGAGAGATCTATGTCCAGCAGTGGACTGTTAAAAGTTATTGTTAAGTAGAAGCCAATATCTACTGATTTAGTTAAATTATTATTGTAAATCGTTGAACACAAAAGGTTTTAAGATTGGTTATAATAATTTTTCAATGTAACTTTGTATTGAAACTTCAGGCAGTCATAATACAGCACCAAAACTGTCAAAGAAACTATTCTTTTTTATTCGTACAATACAAATTAAAATATAGTAGCAGTTATCCAATGACTATAACACTCAAAGCTTTACTTTTCGTAATAAAATTGTCTTTCAAATCGCTCCACTCACCACTAAAGCCTTACAGTCCAGCCATATTATGCCGTGAGAACACAAACGACCATGGCACTTGCCACCGATCTGTCATTATCGAACGTGAACTATTGTTTGCGCCCATTCGAAACTCGATAGCGATTCTCGATTTCTGACCTATTCGCTTTGTGCGAGAATCCATAACACGAACAACAAATGGTGTCATTAATATTATATTCTAATAGCATTAGAATCGCTGATTTGCAGATAGTATTGTATGGTATAAAATACTGCCAAATATAGTCGTGGCCTGTCGCGAAATATAACTCTTATTTTACAAGATTGATGTACAATTGTTTCTAATAGTTTGAATAAACACATTATTTTAACACATATTAACACTTACACGAAGACAGGATATTTTAACTTTGAGTTGGCTCTCATCAATTTCAACATCTTTACTTCTCTAAAAGATTACCTAATAATCTTAATCATTAAAACCAGAATACCCAGACTCCGAGAACGCCGTTACAACTTGTAACGTAAGATTTTGTGTAAGATTTTGTATCTTTCTGCTATAACTAGAGCAATGATTCTAACTCTAGAAATACGCCATTACGTTAACGCTCCGCTTATCATAATGGCTGGTGTACCTAATATCAAAGACAGTCCAAGTGGGGCTGTTTGAATGCATCAGGACTTAGTAGGATTCATCATCATCAACAGCCTTTTACAGTCCAATACTGGACATATGCCTCTCCTTAGCAAGGAGGTTTTGGCCTACTATACCACGCTGGCCAGACGGGTTGGAATAGGGTTGGTTTCAAGTTTTCCTTCTCTTTGTAATGATGTTGTCTTGTATACTTTGTTCCCTTAGGCGCCTTTTACGACACCCACAGGGTGAATAGGGGTGGTAACACTATGTATTCTTAATCCGTTATCACACGGACGAGTAAGGTGGTAAGATTTAGTAAGATTATCATGCTTTAATCATTATTCAGGATTGTTCTCAATCGAAGAGCATGTGGATACATGTTTATAAATAAGATAACTGTCAAAGAACAACAATAATATTAGATATAAATATCAGTTTTGTACAATCACATTTCTATGTTAGTTTGATTTAAAAATATTAATATTAATTGATCTTCCAAATGAAGACGTGAAAGAGTAATATTGCGGTATAATTATGGACTTAAGCGGAGCAATTCCATCGCCTTATTGAAAATTTATGTCAGTGCTTTTATTGGATTTCAGTTGAGTAAGAAAGATTACTAAATTTACACTTATAATCTTATCTTCTTATTCTGGTACTAGGGGACTCTAAGGTCGACAATGTGTTTATGAATTTTAACTAACAAGTGTCATACTAAAATTAGTATGTGATATAGTTTGTACGTGAGTTGGTGAGTGTGAGACGGGAGGCCCATTGATGCAGGGGTGACAGTTATCGTGGTAACTGTGTAAGCCTTACACTGTCACGATGACTGTCATGCCTTTCACGTCCCCAAGCAGGGTGTGAAAAAGCATCTCACAAGGCCGCCATAGTGTGGGTCACCATACTGCATTGTCTGCATTTGCAATGAGTATGGTGACCACAACTCTTGGATTCTATTCATGTTTTCCATCAGGGAGAGTAGAGTCACTTTGGCAGGCTTTTAATATAGAAAAAAAAAGCATAGGTGATGGTAGGTTTAGCATATGGTAACCCATCTGCTTATTTGGCGTACCTATAAGAAGTTTCATTACAAATCATTTTAAAAAATACTTGAAGTATGGTAATAAGTTATTCAAGATTATGAACACAGTTCAGAACCGCAAAAGCAATATGATGAGTCAGATTTAAAACCACAGTATTGAACCATTTTTGGGTCAAAATGCATCGTTTTGAAACACAATACTTGGTGTAACCGCAATTGCTTTGTAGGGTTCCACAAATATGTACAAGTTACGTAATGAGGAGCGAACGTAAAGTTATTAACACTGCCTCGCAAATACTTCAATGTAAATTTACCTTTATAGTGTAGACATTATACTGTCGCTAGATGTTAAATAGACTAAAAATAGATGCTATCTTACACTATTTTTGCATACTAGTTATTACAAATAACACAATAACCAATCTAAATATTGATTTAACAGTGATGATGGCGTATTAAACCCTTTTCTTCGCTGTGAAATGAACATGACAGATAAAAAATTCTATCGTATCAGTTTTTCAGATTGAGAACGTCTCTTGCTGAATCTAGTGATACTGACTTTCAAAAAGATCTGGTGGCTGAAGAACCTTAAAATCTTTCGTTTTATGAATATGAATAAATTTGCCTTATTAGTCTAGCGGTTAATGTATACCACTGCGGATCGAGAGGTCTCACGTGAAGTACCCGGGCCGGACGAAACAGTGTTGTTGAGTTTTTTTAATTATTGAAATGCTTTAAAACAACCTGCAGTTTGAAAGTTAGAGTCTTAACCTCCGTGCCTCCGTAAAACTCTCAGACTAGCGCCTGATCCCTTGCCGGTCATGTACAGTCTCATTGGATTGTAAGAGCGACAGAACAGACAACTTGTGTTTGCGCATATATTTGTGCATTATCATATCTCCTATGTAGTCTCCGTGTGGACTGAGCACCATGGCGGAGCCAGGAGTACACCATTAACGTCATCATGAATAAATATATGTTATTAGTTTAATCTTAACATCAAACTTTCTACATGTAAATGACCAAATTGAAAATTTGATTAATTAAAATTACTTAAAGCCCTTAGACCCAATAATTTATCGAACTGTAATCTATACTTATGAATTTTAAAGATTCCAAGAAAAATGAGTAGATAGTATTTATTTGGACACAAGAGTACGTCCACTTTACATGATTAACGACACTACATAGACTGGTGTATGTAAGAAAATAAATCTCTTAAAAATATTATAGTTTTGTTCATCTATAAATCGTCTCTAATCTTAATAAAATAGTAGCAAGCAGTATATTGTGGCTGTACAAGAGAGCCATAAGTGTGTATCCATGGATATATATTTTATGCATAGGCCGTGGGAACTCGAGAACCACCTACGCGGGAATCAAAATTCCTCAAACATTTGTCATTCAAAGATTAGCATGAAGATATATTTCATTTGCTAGATTTTTCTTGATAAAAAGTAACGGTTTTTTGTTTAGTTAAATTAAACTGTCGATATTATGTTATATGATGGTTTGTAGGGTACTTTTAGTCTTTTTTTTAATGAAAAGACAACGCCCGCACTAGGAGTAAATCTTTTGTCGCGGGGGACTTTACAAACATACAAGAAACGAACACAACGAACACCCAGACTCGGAACAACAATTTGTGGATCACACAAGGTGTTATACCATGTGAGGTTTGAACCCATAACACTTAGCGAGCCGTGTAGTCAATTTAAACTTACTGAGGAAGAGTGGATAGAAAAAATTTTGTATAGTTTAAGTGTATCTAAGAATTGACCCTTGCAGTCAAGTCGTAGGAGGTAAATTAACTTTATACAAGAATATTTAATTTAACTAGGAATAAAAACAGTACTACAAATCTTAGGATCATATTTCTAGTACCTATTGATTAACTTCTAATTCACTCACATATATTTAGACTATAATATGAAGAGAGTTAATTTAAAACACGAATGTTCAAAAACTAAGAATCAAATTTGTAGTTCTGATAAGTTCTAAATTCAATTAAAATTGTAAAAGGTGCATATTAAATAAATTGAATTCTTAGATGCATTTGTGGACTTTTATTTAGTTAGAATTCGCAATATTGAGATAAATTCCCTGACTGTGTCTACAGGTAACCATTTTTAAACAAAATGCATCAGAAGTTTCTATTTACTAAATTAATATGCTAACTAAAGGAATGATAAAATATAAAAGCAACTGTAGATACATTTAAAACGATTTTTAAGTGGAATTTTGAGTTCAGAAAACGTTACTTATTCATTTATTTATTTTGAATCTCTGACAAGAACTACACCTTACATACTACACAGTTTTATAAATAATAAAATAAAATTTCATGTTTTTTGGTTACTCAGTTATGGAAGATTATAAATTAAATATTAAATACAAACAGTGACCACAAACGGCCAATGTAGATGACGGAAAAACGACATCAAGAAAATATTAAAAAGAAAAAAATTAATTGAGCAAAAAAGGGTAAGCTAGTGCCGTGCTAGGGCAGTGACATACATACACACAAACATACATGCAAATTCATGCATATACTAACACATATAATCATACTCATACTGCATACATACATGGATACATACACAAGCATACGCAAACACAATGAAGTTCAAAAAAGGTTTGGTACTACTTTACAAAATTTTAGAATAAAAATTTAAAAAACAAGAGATTGTAATCATTTTTTTATAAAACAAATGAGAGCTATGGTATCGTTTTCCTAGAATAGCTATAGAAACTAGAAAATGGATGAGTTTTGTAAAATAAGAGGATGTTTATCGTGTTACAATTTTAATTAAAACCGTCGGATTATCTACGCATCAGCGATTAACTGCATTATCAATATCATTATGATTGCGATACACTATTCCGCTTTACATTAAGATAACATCGACTGTGTAACTAAAATATTAATGATTAGGTAGATTACAATAAACGGTGATTTAATCAAAGGAGAAGGGGACGTTTCCATAGTTTTCTGGGTCCAGGTGTTAACCAAATCATACTTCTAGCTACCCAGGAATCAATTAATGTAAAGTATAATAAACCTGAGTTTATATTTTAACGTTGTAGTTTTTGATTTTATTGAGGAATTATTTTTGAACGGTTCCGTATCAGTAACATTTTAAACATGGAGTGCACGTAGAAAGCATCCATATATGACTTATTAAAGATCCGACACGTTTTTTTATAGATTAAATGACAAATTCAGCAACTAATTAGCTATGACACACACACACATACACACACACACATACCCTCTCCACGCACGCACGCACGCACACACGCACGCACGCACGCATGCACGTATACACGTAAATTTAAGAGCATACTGACATATTGTTTTTGGTTTTATTGGAGGGATAAAGGAGGACTGCTCAAACAAAACCTTCGGTTTCTCCAAAGAAATCATCCTACCGTAGTCAAGTCGTTAAGGCTTTGAAGCCTATTTTAGAGACATTTAAGGCCCGATGAAGTTCTTTGCCCTTCCATACTTCTTCTGCAACAATTAGTACTAAGTACTCCAATGCTGATGTAACTTCACATTACACTAGTTCATCAATGTCTTCATTAGGTGGTAACTGTGAACTGTTTGCTACCAAATACATGTGACAAAGAAGGGATAGTTGAACTCTTGTATATGTCACAGTGAATTCTCTCAATTACTGCATCATCCAGTAGGTAATAGTGTCATTTAACTCGTACTTGATCCGACAACAACTGTGCTGATACGTTGACAGCTGGTCCAAGCTCCTGAAACAAAGAGACTAGTAACACTGTAAGTTTCGTTCCCAGCCCTGTCAAGCGGAAATATGTCCGTATGGAATTGTCATTCACGGAATGAGTCCTCGGGATTCCAAACTGATCGGTGGTTGGGTTCTCCCCTTCCGACAGCCGAGTCAATGAAGAGAAAAACTCGTCGCTGGAAGTCGAGAGAATTTTTGCTTTGCTTGCGGGGACGGCAAGGTGGAAGTGGAGTCTGAAAATAATAACTGTGCTCTTAATCTAGCTTTTGTTAGCATATTTGCTGGCATTTCTCAAATAAAATGAATGACATTATTTTGACATAAAGTTTAAACGTCATGTTTTACGCAACAGATATTTTCTTGTAAAACTCATTTATATTGTACTTTCATCCTGTTTGTATGCAATTTATCCATTTTAAATGTATTGAATTTATTGCGATCGATTTTTTTTATTAAAAAATAATTTTGAAAATTTTTTTAAGAAATTCCAACTGCTTTTAATATTGATAGTGTTTTATTACAGTAACTTGTTATGTGTTTAGAAATATATATGAGTTTGAGTATATTTATTTACAATTATGTACCCCGATTGACAGCAACAGGTTTATCCTTTATTATGTGAATGGTAACGTAAAATTAGTCGACAAAATGTAAACGTTTAATACGTTACTGTCTAACCCTTCGGTGATAAAAGACGCGGGTATGAGGATACATTATAACTTACTCTGACGGCCACGTCCCGTCCGCTGTAAGACGTAACCTTTATATTCCAGAGACTCCCTATCTACCGCACGTAGAGACTACTCATTAAATAATACCGCCATCCCGCTACATATTTCATGAACATAATCAGACATAAATCACTGAGATTACTCAATTTGGTGGTTTTACAAGTCATTTGCATATGTGTCCGGTTAATCTGTGGATCTAGAGCTTACGTGTGGCCTTACATAAATTATAGGGGACATTAAATGCCAATTTTATTATTGTTTGATATGTTGAAATGAGAATGCACTTTAGGTTGTCAGCGTTTAAGGCTTAATTTGGCCGTGGGACGGGTCTGACTTTGGCTCTTGAAAGTTCTTTTTATGAAATTAATCAATAGCCTTTACTGATTTATTTTTCAAGTGCGATAAACTATTAGTAAACCACATATTACAGTTAAAAATCCTACCGATGAAAGCAGAAGGGTGCATACAACCCCCAACAACGTATAAGATAAACCTATGTATTATGAATCTAAATTTTCTAAACCTATTTTTATTATTATGCAATATAGGAAAACTAACGTAGATTAATTTTTATTATCGTGATTTATGTTATCATAGCATAGTATAATGTCATAACGACAAAGGCGCCACCTGTCGGACGGATTTGAATAAATGTGTGGGCTAATATCGCTAAGTTATCCGCAACTCTACCCATATGGAAATCGTTGGTTAGGTCTTTATTTATTGACAGTAATTTAAAACTTGTATCATTTCATTGTGTTAGGGCTGTCGAATTTAATAACTAATAGGCTATTTTTGCATATTTTTTTTAAAAAAGACCACGTCTGCTCTAGGATTAAATCCTATCTCGCGGGGAACTTTACAACCATACGAGAAACGGACACAAAGAACACCCAGACTCAGAACAATAATTTATGGATCACACAAAGTGTTGTCTCATGGGGTTTGAACCCACAGTACTTAGCGCAGTAGACAGCGTGGCGACCACATGAACCACTAGGGCAACAGTGCTGTCGCTTTAAGAAGTGCTATGTATTAATTACCTTACTGCTACTCATTTAGTATCCAGGATACCACTGAATATTTTTCATGTAAATTCATATCAAACCATCAACTAAACACAAATAAATTTGTCTACGTTTTAATAGCCGTCCTCGTATAATGTTATTTACACAAGTAAAATTAAATTCACTAGGTAGAAGAGTCACGCTGATTTCAGCACGAGCGGGCCGGCTCGACCCGGGCAGTACTACCCTCCCTCAGAAGACCAACCTAAAGCGCCCGCATCCGTGTTGACGTGTTTCGTTGGTGAGTGTGAGACCGGAGGCCTATTGATGCAAGGGTGACAGTTATCGTGGTAACTGTGTAAGCCTTACATTGTCATGATGACTGTCATGTCTTTTACGTCCCCAAGTGGGGTGGGAAAAACATCTCACAAGGCCGCCATAGTGTGGGTCACCAAACTGCATTGTCTGCATTTGCAATGAGTATGGTGACCACAACTCTTGGATTCTATTCATACTTTCCATTCAGCAGAGTAGAGTCACTTGGGTAGGCTCTTAATATACAAAAAGAAATTATTATAGAAGTAAATATTCCTTAAATAATAGTTATAACCATCCTTACTTTAATCTTTTACTCAAAGAATACTGTTTTGCTAGTAAAAACAAAAGAACTATTTATAAAATAAAACTTAACAGTAAAAAAAAATACAATTACTTTACAAAAAAAATGGACAATGCCCATTACATGATTATTTCACATAACAGAAGTAATCGAGTCACGTAGGTCTACGCAACGAGCTTCAATTAGAGAGCACAATCTGTATCGCGGCTTGCCCATATGGAAGAGAGACTTATCAGAAATTTCTAATCTAGTGACTCACAAACATGCGTTCGCGAAATTACCTCAATTTACTCGCCCCAAGTCAAAAAGGGCACTGTGTTTCATCGTGACTTAGAAAATGTATGACAGTAGTAGCTCCATTTGGCGCAGATGGAATACGTGCCAGCACAGTTTTTTTTTGGTTCAAATACCGGTTCCCTAGCCATAAATGTTTATCTTTGGGTGTCGAAAATGTCTTGTTACAGTTTCTATGACATCTTGATTATTGTAATTTGTAGCGACCTTGCCTCTTTCTTTATGTCAGACTTCGTTAAGCTGATTGCTCAGATAGATAAAATTCTTTTCGCTAAAGGAATAACCTTTGGTTGGATTAAATGTTAATTAAAATTCATACTTCCAGTTGGACCTAATCGGAAAGTAAATTTTTATATTTAAATTCAAACTCTCACAACCGAGGAGAATGTAAACAATATATGTGAACGTTTTTGCATTCCAAAATATTGTTATAATCCAAAATAATGAGCAACATCGTTATTTATCGCTGAAAGTACGCCAAGCGGATGGCGGTATCGAGTGAAACTGTAGCACAATCACATATTTTACGCTTTTGTACGAGTTTAATTGAGTAAGAAGAGACTTGAAACCGCTCGCAGCGGGGTAACTTCCAAATTTATTTACAAAAAAAAAATTGCAAGGGACCCCCATTACTTATGTCCCGAGATGCAACAGTACCCGAGCGATGTTCAATTCTGTAATATTAAGTGTGAGATACAACCTTATTCACGTTGACCCAGATTTTAATACGCCTCGCACTGCTCTTTATGATGACTTTTTGAAAAATGTAATTTTTAATTCCGTGCAGGAACAGACCAAATTGAATGGGCCCACGGATGATTCGTTTTAACTGTATCGTTTATAAATTGTTGTTTCTTATGCGATGCCGACGGAAGTCTGTCGATATTTTAAACTAAATTAATGTGTCGGGTGTTTGCCAAAATTGGCGTTCTCGTTTTCTCGAGAAAATCGAATGCCCTTTCTTACACATACATATATCATAAGATTTTCATAAAATAATATCAATAAGATCTCAGTAACAGTTTCTCAGATTAAAGTTGTAAATTTCTTTGTTGCAGAGTTTCTTCGGAAGAACATACAATAACTTGTCGTCGATATCTGAATGTAAGAATAATGGAGAATGTGTCATAAATAAGAAAAATAGAACAGCGTGTAAAGCTTGTCGGCTACGAAAATGTCTGCTAGTTGGCATGTCAAAATCTGGCTCCCGATATGGCAGAAGATCGAACTGGTTCAAGATCCATTGTCTTCTACAAGAACAGCAGCAGCAACACATACACCATTTACAATCGAGTAAATCACCGCCTAATTTTAATTCATCACTGAACCCATCGTTTCTGCCTACTAATTTATTACCTGCTGCAGCCCTAGCTGAATACTACAAAAACTCGGAAAAAAGTCCATTTACCGAAGAAATGACGAGACAAAGTGCGTCTCCGTCTGATTCTGGCGCTTCATCAGCTGATCCCGAAGACGACAATAGTTCCAGGAGTACTAGTGGTCTTAGTATCTTCAGGCCTGCTTCTTCTCCGTGCAGCGACAAAGATGTACGGTTACAAGCAATTAGAAATCATAGCAAAGATAAGAGACGAAAGCAAACCTTGCCACCTTCACCTTTTGGAAACATTTCCGCCCCATCAAGCTTCTCTCCAAGAAGTGGTCCATTCCTACCTACTCCTATTCAAACTATGAGAGCAGCACCACCAGGAATTGCTTCGTGGCAGACTCGCAACGGAGGTGACTTACTCTTGCATTCACCAGCAGTAGCAGGAGTGGCCGTAGATCAAGACCAACCTATAGACCTATCTATAAAATCTACCGCTATGATATTTAGAAGTCCGAAGAATGATGAAGTCAGTGATTCCGAACCAGAGTTAAGCATCGATCTGAGTGAAGAGAATAGTAAAGAGATTATGAAGAATCCTTTAGACCTTTCGCTTGTTCCAAAACGAACTGAGGAAGTCCCTATGACAGGTTGAACTCTTACAATTAAGTAAGATGGTGTCCAGTCATAGTTATCTATTTATATGTACATACTACCTATTTTAGTATTCTTGTTAATACTCTTTTTACGCCATACAGTATTTAGCTGAGTACATTCCTTTCTTCTTGATTACCTGATCTTATTTACCATAATTATTGTGTAGTTAGCATGTAATAAAAGTCATGGACTTGTAATTTTAAGTAGTGAAGCAGAAAAATTGCTGTTATGTGTATGAAAATAACAAGTGTGATGTTATATTGAATTGTGTTCCTGGCAGAAGTATTCGATTAAGTGGGTTATTAATGTATCAAATATATGCCAATTTTTCGGATAATTCATAAATTCTGAACGTCCGTTTACTTTGTAACAATCTGTTTCAAAATTAAAAAAATGTGTGCGTGTACTAGCGTACACTCGTAAGAAGGGAAACTTCTTTATGACGTTATTTTTCAAAAAAATAATTTAAACCCGTCCGAAGTCGATGCAATCGCCATCTGGATTTCAAAAATGTAACTACTCAAAACGGGCCGCAAAATACATTGGAGACATTTACCAATCCCTACTCCACTGGAGAAAGTATACTTCGAATCACGCGTAGTAGGGATAAGAAAAAGATGGCGCGTAACGAAAAAATGTGACGCGTAACGAAAAAATGTTACACTAAATTTTTTTCCAACCCCGATAAAGAAGTTTCACTTCAATAAATTAATATATTTTTAATCGCTTTAACTGCCATGTCTAAACACAGCCATAAGTGCCAGTGTATGTTTTACCATTTCTAGTTAATTTTTAATGGGATAAAAGGCCAGTTAAAATGAAGCTCAAAATTTTAATGTACAAACGTAAGTCTTGTAAAAACTAGTTAGGATTATCTACTGTTACTTAAGTATTTATTTCTTTAGTTTCTAGGCCAGTTTGTATTGAGTCATTTTGTTTATTTTTTTCTATTGTAGCTAAGTTTTTATTTTAGGGTGTAATGTTAGTGTAGTTTTGATTTGAATTTGCTTGTGTTATTAATTTGTTATTTTTTCTTTGTTGGAGATTTTTAAGAATGAAACATTCCTGTCGTGCTCATTCCAGTTTACTAGTAGATTTTTACATCAACTTCTGGTGCCAGTTTTATCCCAGTGTTGGGTCATTTTGTTCAATTAATTTAACTGTTAGACAATTATGATAATGATATGTATTCGAAAATACTATTACGCTACAAGTAATTTATCAGTTAAATTTAGTGCCATGTTATATGAGAAATAATCACATGCTCTAATAAGCGTTACAGTATTATTTAATTGTAACGATTCTTTTTAAAAACAAAAATGTAAATTTTAGTGTTAAATAATAAATTGAAAAAAAAAAAATTACTTTACCAGACAAAGGATAACTGTCAATATTCTGACGTATTATGTACTTAAAGACTTGTTTCTAAACAGTACAATCACCAGAAAAAATGTAATATAAAATTAGTGAGCCTGAAGTACTGAGTTAGTTGTCAATAATTGGATCGTAGTAATTGTTGTTATCAGTGTGATACAATATTTTTTTTTAACTACATGTTTACTTTTTTTTACATTTATAAGTAAATTTTAATATATTTGAAAGGAAAAAATAATAAAAAACCGTGCCTCTATAATTGTGTTGTTTTATTTTAATATTAAAATGTAATAAATTTACACCTATGATAACATTTTAAGCGTATCACATTTCAGTAACATGGCCGTAAGTATATTTTTACGATCGTCATTAATGTTATTTCGTAAGTATTTCTTTAAAAGGCCAGATAAGAACATAAATGTTGTCTTAATTATATAATTAGAAACTCACAATTTTTATTACACTTGCAACTTCTAAATATATGAGTATATGTTCATTTGGTTTATATGTGTTTCAAAAACTCAAAAAATACTGAACCGATTGAATTTATAATTTGACACGGTGTACGACCCGATTCAAAAATTGTCTTTTCTATTTATTGCTACAGTTTTGTTTCTAGTTTCTCATCACTACGGCCACAATGTGCTACACGAAAGCGTGACAATGTACAGCTAATAATTTATAGAACAAAACGCCTAAATATGTAAAATACTTTGTTTAATATTCATTAGAACAAGACCAACGTTTACCCTTGATTCATTAAATCTTCAACAAAATGAGATAATAAAAAAAAATAGACACATGACAATAAAAAATCCATAAAACATAAGAAATCTCATGTTCCCTAAGACAACATTACAAATGAAAACTCAGTGTTTACAAGCAAACAGTCTAAATATTCATGAAACGAGTATGTTTGCTTCGAAATATTTGTTTCCTGTGAATTTTGTTCCATAATTATTCATGAGTACACACTAGGACAAATGTATAAACACTACTTCAAAATTTCAACTTTATTATAACCGTAGTAGGGTGCGAAATTGATTTTAAACTGTAATGCACAGTGTGAAAAACTAGGAGACTTTGTCTCTCGCTACTGTGAACTACTGTTTGCTACTGATTAGTCAAATGAGATTATAATCTTGAAAATTCATTCTTTTGTTAACTGTTTTAATGAGGATATGCAAGCAAGTAAGAGCAGTTATCTTCGAGAGAAATAAAATAAAAATTATTATACGAAATGACTATCAAATTTTATAGAAAAGAGTTACTACCACGTCAAAGACTGGGAATGTACTTGTGATTCCAGAGTTGCTGGCGTTTGTCGGCGGAGGTAATCTCATTTCATAAGGTAACCCATCTGCTTGTTTACCGATTACGAATTACGATTAGGATAAAAAAATAGACAGTGTTTTTGCTCTAACGGTCAATAATTCTTATCACTGGTCGTAGATTTAAATTGGAAGGGAATCAAAGAATCCTGGAGGCAAACAAATGGTCGATGAATACATTATATGTATACAGTATAATAGCAGTTATATTATAGTAATTATATTATTATTATATGTTTATCGTACTGAAACTGTCTGATTTTAGAATTAGATAATCCTGTGTGAGAAAGCCTTGCAATGATTATCGCAGTAATGAGTCATTGTTATTATATTCCATAGTTATTAGTCATTATTATTACAGGCTACATAAGAATCCACACTACATGTGCAGTAAGTAAAGTTACAAAATATTAATGAAAACACATTTTTTCCACAAAAATTCATACGTTTAACAAGTTCTGAGAAATGATAATTAGTTTAACACTTCAGAAATATGTTTATTGATAACAGTAATTGCAGTTGGTTTCATTTAAAAAAAATATGATTTTCACATATTTATATAATAATTTAATCTCCCATGGACGAGACCGCTGCAACGTTTATAATTTTAATTCGCCGTAACTGTACAAGCACTTAAAACACACAATAAAGCCTTAACAGATTTAATTGATATTATTAACTCTTTTCGTTCTGATTGTCACACTATTAGCCCACGTAACAGTGAAATCAACTTAAGCCATAAAGTATTAAGGTGTAAATTAAATTGTATATAATGAATAAATAACATCGACATGATTTTTGTCACTCAATTTAATTGAATTCACGTTGGTGAGTAACAAATCAAATTTTTTTCACAATGCCAGACCTTTTCCTGATATAGTCGGGTGTTTACGCGGCAAGAAAGAAATGTACCTCGTTATCTCTGATAATAGCGGTTTGCGTTATTGATATGTACTGGTGAAGACAGTGGTGATTAATTTTGATGAGACTGTTGAAAGTAGAACTGGTTTTATATGAGTATGTGTAAGCTTTTTATCGTTCACGAAAAAAATTACTTTTACTTAAATAACAGAAACACTTAAGGTATTATTGTCACAACATACCTCTGTATTTCTCTCTGTGACACAAAAATAAAATTACGTGTTTCTGGTCACATTTATTTTTATTTGATCTCACTATATAATTTTTTAAAATTTTAAATCTTAATTAACATTCACATAATTAATTATTATAGCATAATTAATTGTCTGAATAATTTAATTTTTAATTATAAACAATTATTAATTATCTGGCCAATATAATTAATACAAATTATTTTTCTCAGCTGCAGAAAAGACAAACTGAATTAAAATAGTGATATTTTCTTTGAAAATTGTTAATTCTCAAATACTGTTTTAATGTTACTAAATCGACACTCCTATTGGTACACAAGTTAAAAGACGAGAGAAGAAAAATTTTTGGTCCTACAAGTTACTTCTAAAGGACAAAACAAATGAAAACAGAACTTCGAAGTCAAAATATAGTCAACATAAAAATGCATACATGTGACTTAAAAGTGACTTAGATCAAAAACTACCTGATACTGTAAGTTACAAGGGATGTATACTGGATATTAATAAACCATGATTATGTTCAGTATTAAAAATAAAAGTAATGCGCTGTTGGTGTAAAAGAAATTGTCATGTTACGATAAACGAGATAAAATACACACGTGTTGTTGCGTGTTTCTATATGTGTGGCGCATGCAATATGTTATGCAGAAAATACTATGCAGATACATAAATAAATAAACAAGAATATTAATAATTTATGACTTAAGTAACTCTCTTTAAGCTATTAGAAACGTAGGTATAATTTTGATTTGTTAGATGCAGATATAGTAATTGATTTTTAGAAGTCAGATTTTTTTTTTGTTATTTTTAAATTATCTTTAAAAATCCAATACTTGAGCTTAAAAGTGATTTAATCGTACAAACTGAGCTGTAAATATAAAATGAACTGGTCTAAATATGAATCGATAACGCGATAAAAAGCATCTCTCATAGAAAATTAACTATGTAAACAAATTTAAGACAGGCAGTACAAGGGAGAAAAATTTAACGTTTAAACCGAATACGGTGAGGCTGAAATAAAGAATACGACTATACTGTTTGTATGTTTCTCATAGCACTGAAACTACTCAACCAGTTTTAATGAATGAGTTGTCAATAGATTTATAATAATAGTCTAGGTGACATAGGCTATTAAAAATTATATATTTTTTTATGTAGTTGGGTTATAATTTTTAAATTTTTTCTCATTCAAATCTCTTAAGTGTTCAAATCAATGTATGTAATTGACTTAAACTATTTTAAAAATCTTTAAAATGTTAATCTCACGTAAAGAAATATATCCGTACTGCAAAATAAACTAACAAACAAATTAACCAAATAATTCAGTTCGGTAAACTTGCTTTCTACATAATTATTTAAACAGCTCTCCCAGCAAACCATCACCCGAATTCAAAAACATTTCTCAGCATTCGTACACAAATCAATTACGTGTACGCACCTGTACGACTTGCCAATTTTAACGAGGAAACACATCTCGCTAATTGAGATTGCACCACGAAGTAAAAGAACATCATTATAACCAAAGATGGCGCTGATTTATTTACACGTCAAATAGACATCGAAATGAGAGCAGTGAATACTTTTTTCAATGAGTGTACATTTTGGACAGTGGTTGAAATATTTCCATTAGTTAATCTTTAGTTGTCTGTTATATCAGTCAAGTGCTGAAAAATTCACCACAAAAAAGCATTACTGTCATATGAAGCGCAAAAAAAAATGTCAATAATTTTCGTTCCATATATAATTTGCTCTTTTATTATGTTGATATTTTGGTGACCCGTGACACAGGTATTCCAATATCGATCTCGGGTACCAGTCTCTCACAAATGTTTGTTGTAATGTATTTTAGATTGAGCATCTAAACTGTAATGCATATATTTGAGTTGACAAATTAATAACAATTTTTATGTAGTTTAAATAATCATTAAGCATATAAGTCAAATTATTTACACATTTTACCATTTAATTCTTCACATATTCTAAGATTTTGTTGTTTTTGACTAACTAAATAAGATTTTAGAAATTCTTACCGTGTTTATCTCCTAACTTTGGGGAGGCATGAAGATTACTATTTTCTATAAACAAAAGTAGTCTGAATTCCAGCAAAAATTATGTATTATGAAGTTTTTTTTTATTCAGGACCTACCAATGAATCGAGTCTAAAAGTGATGGTCGCCATACTCGTTGTGAATGCAGATAGTATAATTTGGTGACGTAGCCATACATAATATTCACTAGTATAATATATTTTATCGATATTTACGGATGAACAGAAATAAAACATTTTTTCTTTTTATTTCAAATATTTTGAGTGGAACTGATTTTAATCCCCAAAAAAAACCCCCTGTAAATAAATTGTACCAAATTTTTTTGTCATCAGGTCCAATATCAGCGATTTACCACACTATTGTGAATTTGATTGTCATTAAGTGCATAATATTATGTGCTGTCATAACCCTACAATATTATTGTTATTAAAGGGTATATTGTAATATTAATATAGTTTTTGTCGTTAACATTTGACACTGAAGTTACAAGTTTATTTAATATGTAATACATATATGATAATATAATGCCACATTTTGATATAAATTTTGGTTTATAATTTGACAGTGTGGGTATATCACCATCCATACACATAACAATTGATAATCATGGTACCTAATAAACCGCTTGAAATGTGGTAAAATCTTTAAAAATTAAGCAAAAGTATATTATGAGTCATATACTTACTGTGTTAATTAATGTCAAAACTAAAACAAATACACTTTCAATATAGTGCAGTGTTAGGTATAATACTTTTCTCCATGGATTGGGTCACTGGTTTTTTAGATTAGTATAGATAATTTTTTAATCAGTTTGATTTGTATTTTTCAAATAATTTTATT
The DNA here is from genome assembly GCA_949316085.1 of Hypercompe scribonia. Classification (NCBI taxonomy): domain Eukaryota; kingdom Metazoa; phylum Arthropoda; class Insecta; order Lepidoptera; family Erebidae; genus Hypercompe; species Hypercompe scribonia. The sequence continues at coordinate 2,129,334 of OX438983.1, forward strand.
ATGGTACGTTTAACATGGGGAAACAATAGGTACATATGCCATTCATTATATATTACATAATTATATAGGAAATATTGATTTTTACCAAACTGTTACTGACACTTTTGAAGAACCTTTTCTATAGTTTTGTAAAGACAAACTGCTTCTATAAAAATTTACTTTTTTAGAAATATTATTACCTACTTAATGAAAGTAAATTATAATAATAATGAATTAATACTGCACAGGAAGGCTAGTGGTTTAAACAGTCGCCACGCCCTTTTCTATTGCGCTGAATATTATAGATTCATGCCCCACGGGGCCACACTACCGCTGTGATCTACAAATTATCGTTCTAAGTCTGAGTGTTCTTTTGTGTCCATTTCATGCATGTTTGTAAAGTCCTCCACAACACAGGATATATTCCTGATGCAGGAGTTGCTTTTTACTAAGATAAGTAGAAGAAAAACTATGATAAATTACAATAATCCTCGAAAACTTATAAATAATAAAAAATTATTGCTTCCTCTTTTAATTTATCTCAGTTAAAATATAAAGTTTTAAAATTTAAAGTCAAATATTATCTCTATAAAGCTTTTTTATAACTCAATTCTTTAAAACCGAATCATTTTTGGTTTAAAAATCACTTTAAAAATATTTTAAAATACAATAACTTATTTTTAAAACACAACAAAAACAACAAAACAAACAACAAAAACTTATTTTTAACTTCAAATAAAAATATATATTTTAAAAAAATAACCAAAAAATAGTTGATCATAATCATCATAAATTCACATAGTAAAATATTAATCACAATAAAAGATGAGATTGGTTCAAAGACACCACACAAGTAAAAAACGATGACTCGAAATGACAATTTCCCGCTACACGTTTGCAAAACAGTATTTACATTTTTGTTCAAAATAATTACTAGTTACCACACAGTGCGCTTAATGTCGAATAATTTTGACATCGTATTGGTAACTTTGTATCTTCGCTGTTTATTTTAAAAGAAACGTGCCGCGTTCATTATATATTATACGAGTATGAAGATGAAATAATAAAAGTAACTTATATAGATATGTGCGCCATATTAAAAGGTTCTTTATTTAAAAATGCTTCAATAGTCCACTGCTGGACATAGGCTTCTTCTTGGAAAGGAGGTTTCAGCCTACTATAGGACGCTGGCCAGATAGGTTGGTATGGTATCTGTTCTTCGCAATGAGGTTTTCCTGCATAACTTACTCCCTTGGTCGGCTCTTACGAGTACGACAGCCATAGGATGAATAGGGACAGCGACACAGATACTTTTAATCTGTCATCATACGGAAATGATGCATGATGAAATTTACAGTTTTCTCGTAATATAAATCAATTTTTAAAGTAAATGATTTGAATTAAATAAGATTGAAAATCAAATAATGCTTGGCTTGTTGTATTTTAAAATGTCGGCTCATATATTGAAATTATGTTTTTGTTCTTCAAAAAAAATTAAGTGACTGTTTTGACATCTGTATTCATATGTTCATATAAAATTAAAGATTTATATAGAAAACTATTGTTTAATTATTTACAATATTGTGGTTCTTTGATATAATTATAAAGCTACAATATATAAATAAAACGTATGTAGTGTAGGGCGCACTGCGGCGCGATGGACTGAGGACTGAAGAAGGTGGCTGGCAGCGGATGGATGCGAGTTGCCCAACACCGGGATCGTTGGCGTTCCTTGGGGGAGACCTTCGTTCAGCAGTGGACGGCGATAGCTTGATTGATTGATATAAATAAATGAAATAATATGTGAATGATCATATGTGTAAAATAATAATGAATGATTTATAAAAATATATATGTTTATAAAACGACAGTTTCAATATTCCTTTTGAAGTAAAGCGCCAACAAAAATACCCAATGATTTGGACGGATTATATGTGCAATAATAATATAATTTGTCCTCAAACAAATAATGTATTGCACATACTAATCGAAAACTTCAAAATTATATGTCAATGTATAATATTTAATACAAAATAAGACAATCGTAATATCGAATATACATAATTTTAGCATATTTTAACGAAATGTCATAATATTGACTGCGGGGGATTTGTTATTGTATATTATTGAATAAAAATGACTATATACACTAGACTAAATTAAATTCTTAAGCTAATGTTATTAAGAGCATAAAATTAAAAGAAGTGATTTGATCGGATTATATTCCAAGGTGTTGGTAACATCACCCATTGTGTAAAGGTCATATGAGTATTGAGACATTTATGAAAATCCAATGGTTCTGTACGTTGTAAATTAATGAATTTACGCTCATGGGTCCACTTGAATTCTTTTTATCAAGGCAATTTTACGGTATTCTAATTTAAAGAAGCTTCTTTTTAATATTTTAAACCGTTAAGTGTGAATATATTATGTAATTTTATTATTCTGTATATGTATCGATATTTAATTTGTGACTATTGAAATAGCGGGGTTCAATATAGTGATGTTCCCCGTGGCGACTCAGTGTGATAGGCGATAATTTTTTAATTGCTTTTAAAAAATACATTTTTATTCGTTTTCCAAGTACAATAATATCCCTCTGTGTCTAAGACACCATTTTCTTAATATTTATTATAATTTCGTGTGGCGTTTTATGTACAAGTTGCGGTCGTATTTGATATTTTTCTGTAATTATGTTAAATAGAAATATTGGCCGTTAATTAAAAAAACAGCGTGGAGTACAAGTTTGACTTTTATAGCATATTTACGATTTTTTTTATTTATTTTTATATTTTAATATTTTCATAATAGCTTCCGTGTATGGTATTCATGTTTAATATAGCTGTAAGCTGCCAAAGTTTCTATTTTGGAGAAAATAGACAAGTTTCGATTGGAAAAGAGATTTTATAAATACTTGATTACTTAATTCCCGAAACGGTGAATATGATAATAAATTCTTGAAATTACTAAATTTGAAACTTACGTGTTTAGATAGTTTGATTAAATAAATTACTAGGTTAAAAGTATGTCTATTAGTTTGATGCCTAAATTAGGTCAAATTGTACAAATGAATGTGTTACAAAAACTAATTTCATAAAGGAAGCACTGATCACTCAGTTTATGATGGTGATATAGAACTAAATTATGTTCTAGAGATAGAAGAAGTATTAGATAGTATCACCGAGGTATTCGTTTTCCAGAACTCACCAACTATCCTTACCATTAATATAGGCCAATGATTACAGAAGCGCAAAAAACCTTACTCTATGAAACTTAACACAAAATAAATAAGTAATAGGAATACTTAAACAAAACAATCTAGAGTGTGATCTAACTAAGTATGCGAGAGGAACGGCATTTGGGGAATCTCATGGTGCACCACAAATTTTACAGTTATCTGACACCAAAGCTTAGATAGGTCTATGAACAATGCCGTATCGATCGAGGATATTAAGTAGGAAATACTTGAGCAGGAGATGCACGAGTCATGCAACTCTATAGTTATTTGATTACATTATTCTCAACCGATTACGGAGAGAAGTTGTCAGGTTTTTGAGTTAATTACTTTAAAAATTATTAGTAACATAATTGTATTTAACTGTAGTAATAAAATACAATTATATAAAATTCTCCGTGTGGTGATGAATACCGTCAGTGTCATCACCCCCATTCTTCTCATGGTGTTGTAAGAGGCGACTTAGGGAACAAAATATGCAAGACAAGATCCACTGTAAAGAGTTTGCTAAGGAGAGGCCTATGTCCACCAGTGGACTGTTGAAAGCAGTTGATATATTAAACCAGAGTTTTAAAGAGTTTGCTTAAAGTTGAAAAACAAAAGTTAATGTAATCTTAAGTACAAAGAAAATTGATAGTAATTTACTGGTTTGTTGGTCTAGTGGTTAGTGGTTTTAACTGCTAAGTCAGACGTAGTGGGTTCGATTTCCACCCAGGATTACATTGTGACACAATCTCAATGAAATGCATATATAAATGCACAAAATGAACAAAACATATATAATATGTTTCATAACACATTATATTTGTCTCTGTTGGTCTCTGTTGACCGTTCTGTTCTGTGTCTGAGTGTTATTTATCTTTATATGTATGCATTTAAATGTATGTAAGAAGGTTTCAATAGCAATGTGTGTAACCAACCTCCTATTAAACATCGTCATCATCAACAGCCTTTAACAGTCCACTGCTGGATAGACCTGTTCTTAGCAAGGACGTTTTGGTCTATTAGTTTTTTTTTTCTATATTAAGAGCCTGCCAAAGTGACTCTACTCTGCCTGATGGAAAGCATGAAGAGAATCCAAGAGTTGTAGTCACCATACTCATCGGAAATGCAGACAATGTAGTATGGTGATCCACACTATGGCGGCCTTGTGAGATGCTTTTTCACACCCCGCTTGGGGACGTAAAAGGCATGACAGTCATCGTGATAGTGTAAGACTTACACAGTTACCACGATAACTGTCATCCCTGCATCAATAGGTCTCTGATCTCACACTCACCAACGAAACACGACAACACGGATGCTGTCGCTTTAGGTTGGTCTTCTGCGGGAGAGTAGTACTGCCTCGGTCGAGCCGGCCCGCTAGTGCTGAAATCAGCGTGGCTCTACTACCTGGTAAATTCTATACCACGCCGATTAGACAGGTTGGTGCCTTCACTACTCTAGTTTGTTTCATGTTTTCCTTCTCCTTGGAGTGACGTTGTTCTGTATAACTTGCTCCCTTTGATGCCTCTTACGATACTCACGGGACGGATAGGGATTGTGACACTGTATTTTTAATCCGTCACCACACGGATAATGAAACACTATTAAACAAGTGAGTATATAGCCACATTATTATAAAACACATGCCACTTGGTCTGCCAATGGCAATTAAAATTAGTAAAAACATCTACTGCTTTTTCTGTCATTATATTTAATAAATTCTTGCCTCGATATCAACTTTACAATAAACCTAATACACGTTACAACTTTTAAATAAATAAATAGCATTGTCTATAAAGAGCAATCGCCCAACACCGATCAGATTGCGCGCGCGCACTAAACAGGCCTATCGCGATGCAAGCACCACCTAGCGAGTTATCGCGGAGATTTATACCATGTGGTGTTTGTCGCGACTGATTTTGGTATGGGGACATTGTTTACTTTATAAGTATATTAATTACATTACTTTTTAATTAATTTCTTTTTAAACATCACTTAATTTCTTAAACATACATGTATGTATGTGTCTATCATAATTATGAGCCATGAAATCACATGAACCCTGTCACATATCCGGCACCTGAGGCTGACCATCAGGATGGTTTAAAAGTAGGCAGTACTACTCTGGAATGCTCTCCTGCTCGAAGTCAGGATGTCCAGAAACCGTTTTACATTCAAAAAGAATGTACATAATCTCCTTAACGAGATTGAGGAATCGTCTTATCGATAGTTAGCTTATAGTCAAGATGTCATAGTGTACGAATATATTCTAAGTGTGTGTGTATATTTATATGTGTATTTATGAAGTATGTATTGTATGTGTTCATGTATGTATATGTACTCATGTATGGTATATTTTAATTGTCAATGTAACCTCTGTGCACCTCCCTTACAATATTTCTATACCACCCTAAGGTTGACTGGAAGAGAATGCCTTGGGCATTAAGTCCGCCGATGTACAAAGTGCATAAAGTGTAAATAAATAAATAAAAATAGAACACCACATACTTTTGGAGCCAACTCCTGGACCAGAGGATGAATTGTTGATCCTGCCATCCCAAGAAAAGATTACATACATTATAAAGCTACGCTGTTCGTCCTTCTATTTGACAGCGGACTGCGGTTAAAATCTATAAGTAAGTAAGTTATTATCTTATAAAACTTTGAAAAATGGTATTTTGTTGTATTCGACTCGATTCAGTCTTCCAAGCAAAGCCATTTCAAACTTCAACTTTGACTTTATTACAAAATATCACAAAAAACCATCACACATTGATGTAGATAAAATACCTTACAGTTCAACAAACAATGAAAGAGACAATATCCCTTCTAAATTCAAATATCATGCTCCATTTAAAGATGGCCTTCGTATAACGGATATCCGTCATGATGATACCGAGACTATAGACGAACTCTTTTGTTTTATTGATGACTCAATTAAGATAAATGTCGAAGACTGAATTCAAAAATAATATGACAATAAATTAAAGGTTAAACCATATGTGGTTGTCTAAATATGAATAAAATTTAACAAATTTTTGAACTGCTGTAAAATAAAATGACTGCTTAGAATATTTTGTTGACACTGTTCAAATTCCTCCAGTAGTATTATGGGATCCATCACCACAGGGGATTAATGGTTTTAATAGGTATTTTTTGTATAAAGCACATATCTTTCGATATATATATATAAATTTGTATAGCCACGATAATTTGAAAGAGAACTTAACAACTATACCTATATATACTACTAGCTGACCCGTACAACTTTGTCTGCGTTTCTGCAAAGGAGTATTTTTACCTGGTTTATGCAAAATCTAAAAAAATCGTCCAGCGGTCAAAATCGATCAAAATCGTCCCGTCAAAATCGGTCCAGCCATTTCAGAGATTAGCCTGAACAGACAGACAGACAGACAAAAATTGTAAAAAATAGTATTTTCGTGTATGTATCGTATGTATATTCATATGCGTGTATGTAGTAAGAGTGGTTATTTCAATATTACAAACAAATACTCCAATTTTATTTATATTTATAGTTGATACGAGTATACAAATTAACATTTTCCGATGTTTGACTGCACGGTTGGTCTAGTGATTTAAGCGGTCGCCACGCCGTTCACTACTGTGCTGAGTGTTCTAGGTTCAAATCCTACATGGGATAATACCTTGTGTGATCCACAAATTGTTGTTCTGAGTCTGGGTGTTCTTTGTGTTTGTTTTAATGTTGAACTATTTCATGATGAATTGTAGTTAAAATTCAAAACGAAAAGAGGACCTAAATAGGATACCACTAACTGGACAAATGTTGTTTATCTTAACAAAATATTAGCTGTACTTACAATTATATTTTTGTATTTAATATTGTTATAACAATTAGAAAAGTTAAGATCATATCCACGTAAATAAATCTACATGTATGGGTAAATAAGTCATCATCATCTCAGCCAAAAGATGTTCACTGCTGAATATAGGCTTCCCAGCTGGTCCCGTGCCACCCGCATTCAGCAGCTTCCCGCGACCTCCACCAGGTCGTCGGATCACCTTGTGGGAGATCTACCAACGCTGCGTTTCCAAGTACGCGGCCGTCACCCTAGAACTTTATGGCCCCATAGGCCATTATTTCTGCGTGTAATGTGACCCGCCCACTGACACCTAAGTTTAACAATTTTACTGGCGATATCGGTGACCTTGTTTCGTCTGAGGATCTCCTCATTCCTGATTCGATCACGCAGAGAAATTTGGAGCATGGCCCTCTCCATTGCCCTTTGGGTGACTTTGAGCTTTCTTATCAAGCCCATAGTGAACGACCACGTCACTGTGCCCTAAGTCATCACTGGCAACACACACTGGTTAAAGACTTTTATCTTAAGACACTGCGATATTTGTGACGAGGAAACGTTACGTAGCTTCCCGAAGACTGTCCAACCTAACTGGATTCGAAAATTGATCTTTTTTTGTAACTAAAACAAGCTTCTTAGCAATATAAACATTAAAAAATATTAATCAATATAAAATAAAAATAATCTTAACACTTAGTATGTGTAATCGAAGCGCAAACACTTGAACATGCCCTGTACAGAAATTATAACAGTTTTAAGGTAAAATGCACACCAAATTATGCATCTTTGTATTGAAATTTTTTTGTAATTATATCAGTATATTTAATAATAGAATTGGTTGTATGCATGATTGTGCAATTCGTTAAGCATTTGTTGTGACTTGTGTGAATTTGTCCGCTAACCACTAGACCAACCAGACAGGGACAATTTTCAATATATTACACTATATATTACAAACCAATCGACATTAAAAATTGCCTAAAAAACTCGAATTAAGCGTTCAACAAGTTCAAACGTTCGTATCAATTTAAACATATTCAAGACGGCACTATTAGTAATGTTTTTACCTGAGACGCTTGTCCCAATCGATAAGCCTAATGAAATCCTTATACAGAATAAATTGTGTTTGTTTCTTGAATATTCATGTTATCAGGATGCATGCACCATTTGTTAATGTCTTAAAAGGACCCTAGTTCAATTTGTTTGACTTTAAACGAAGATATTATTTGTGTTTAAAGTTTTTACAATATATGCATAAAACCAATGTTATACGATATTATTTTAAAATAGTTTAGCTAGCCGATATCGGCCACGGCGGCCATTACTAATGGAGACTAGTAAACTTTGCAGAAGATATGATAGTGCACTAGGCTTTGAGACCATCTCTTAAGCCATGGTATTACCATGGTCAGTACTCACTCACTTTTTTCCCCTCCATCCGCTATAGTGGCCAGCTGCGAGGAGGCGACGTCCGCGTGTGCCGTACGTCGAGAGTTTATCCGCAGATGGTGTCCAGGCGCTAGGAGGGATCTGGATGTCGTTATAACAGTTGTTCCCGGATCCCTCCTATGTCAGGCGCAGAGTGGCACACCGTGCGATTTTTGTCGGTCCGATTCTGACACACCACCCCATCGTAAGCTACGGTGGGGTGACGGCCCGAGGGGGTTTCCACACGTTAAAAACAAAAAACAATGGTCAATACTCACGGTCATATGATTTTGAATTAAACTACATACCAATATAACTTATAAGTAAAAATTAAAACGACTACTAAAATTTATCAGAGATTTGTCAGTCACTGGCTCATGACAGTCGTCAAGACGTTTTTATCCTTGAAAAAAAGCTCATTTGGGCTCGCTACCAGACGGGCATGCCGGAAGCACACATACATATAATTAAAATCTTTTATTTGAAAACATGGCTGTCACTCATAGTTTTTCATTCGAGTTTTATAATGTTGTATGTTTTACGCATGCACACATAAAACTTCTCAAAACCTTTGTGGATTTTTAATTTTTTCTTATAATCTGTGAATAGAGTTCAGTAATTAAGTTATTATTATTCTTTTTGTCGTTTATTGATGAAATGTGGCTTACGATTGTCGTCAAGACGTTTCAATCCTTGAAAAGAACCACATCGAGTCCGACACATATTTAATGTGAGTAAAACTGTGTTTCTAAAGTCACTGTATCAGAATGGTAGACATACGCTCCCGAACTAAACAGTTCGGCTCTTCCTTCCTGTGCAAATCAGTTAAAGCCCGGAATTCATTACCAGCGCATGTTTTTCCCTCCCACTAAGATCCCGGGTGCTTTAAGCGGGGCATGAAAAAAGCATCTCACTAGGCTGCCATAACGTGGGTCGCCATACTGCCATAAATCTATTATTACACCAGTTCACAAGAGTGGGAGTCAGGAAGACATGAAGAACTATAGACCTATCTCCGTTCTACCGGCCTTATCAAAAATACTGGAGAAGGCACTAAGCAATAGACTCACAAAATATTTGGAACGTAATGAGCTACTCTCAAAGGCACAATTTGGCTTTAGGTCGCGGAGGAGCACTGAAGATGCGGTTAATCAACTAGTGGCATAAATTATGGGAAAAGTTGATACGAAACAAAAATGCCTGGGGGTTTTCCTAGATCTAGCGAAGGCTTTTGACACGGTCTGTATTCCCACTCTAGTGAGAAAGATGGAGCACATTGGGATTCGAGGGAAACCGCCTGACATCTTCACGGATTTTCTCATGAACCGAACACAGAGGGTCAAGATAGACGAAGCAGTCAGTCAAGAAACAGAAGTAACGTACGGCGTGCCGCAGGGCAGTTGCCTATCTCCGAGCCTCTTTCTGATCTATGTAAATGATCTGTGCGAGCAGTCTCTCCACATGGGTAAAATATTTAGCTACGCGGATGATACTGCTGTCATATTTCATGGGAGAACCTGGGAGGAGGTGACAATAAATGCTGAACTCGGACTCCAGAGAATACATTATTGGTTGTCAAAGAACTTGCTCACCTTTAACTTATCAAAGACCTCATACGTGCAGTTCACTTTCGCCAACATTAAGCCTCCCGAAATAACACTCAAAGTACACACATGCAAGCCTCCATACAATTTTAACAGCTATTGCCCATGTCCTTCGCTAGCCGAAAAAGACACAGTTAGATATTTGGGAGTTGTACTAGACGCAAACTTGAACTGGCGATCACATATTGAACAAACCACGTCACGGGTTCGAAAGCTTATATGGGTATTTAGGAGACTCCGGCAGGTGGCGGACTTTGAACTGCTTCGATTGATATATGTTTCCTTAACACAATCGATCATTAGTTACTGCATAACGATATGGGGGGTGCCTGCAAAACTTACATGATCCATCTAGAAAAAGCCCAAAGATCGCTACTTAAGGTTATGACTTTTAAACCATACAGATTTCCAACAAAATCACTGTACAAAGAGTGCGAACTACTAACAGTAAGACAATTATATGTCCTTAATTTAACAATTGTACAGCATAAGATTACACCAATAAATTACGAAAACAGGAATAAGCGTACTATTACAAACGTTCGTCAACCTTTAAAATGTAGAACTGCACAAGCAAGACGACAACACTTACATCAAGCTACACGTATCTATAACAAAATAAACAAAACCTTGCTCATTAACTCATTGGTCACTTACGAAGTCAAAGTCAAAACAAAATTATGGTTACTTACACAAGATTACGCACAAACCGAAACCTTACTACAGTGAAAACACACACACACACACATACACTCACATACACACACATACACACACATCCACACACATATACATACTCACACACGCACACACACACATTTGTATACTCCCACACACACTTTTAAATGAATTTTTATTGTATAATTTGAAATAACAAAAGGGGTGAAGACACTGTCTCCTGTAACACAGGTTGTTACCTACCACAGGAAACAGAGTACCATTGTATCTCAATAATGCTTATACCAATAAAAGAAATTATTATTATTATTATTAAAAAATACTGCACTGTCTTCATTTTCAGTGAGTACGGCGACCACCGCTCTTGGATTCTATTCATGCTTTCCATCAGGCAGAATAGAGTCACTTTGGAAGGTTTCTAAAAAAAAATACTCTTTAAAAACGTGGCTACCACTTGCTGTTTTAACTACAATTTTGTAACATTTAATATTTTATGCATCAATGCAAATGCATGAAACTTCTTAGAGAAAACAATTAAAAGAAAATAATTTATTAAATATACAGAAAAATTGTTTTTTCATGTGTAAATGATATTAAATAATTAGTTTTTATTATTAGTTAGTTAGTTGTTTAGTTTGAATATATTGAGGTTATTCATAGACAACATCAAATTTTTAACTATTTAATTATACAATTATATCGTAATAAACATATAGATTCGTGTAAATATCTGAAAGATCTTGATGATAAGAAATCACGTGTCATATTCGTCAATTAATAACGTTTTCAGTAAAAATAACAAAGTAAAAACTAATGCATATTTACCTTCACATCCAAATTGATATTCTACAAACGTAAATATTATTAGAAAACTAACAAATATATAGGTGACGTCTTCAACGATTAGTCCCGTGGTCACAACAAAAAATTAGCCAATAGTAGCGGTATTAGCGATTGTCGAAAGATCATCGACGCGAATCATTAGCATCTTGGCTAAGGAGGTTGAATAGATACCTATACAGTATCATCTTGCATCTTAAATCGTAAACTGATCCTTACTATCTTAACTTTAAGTACCAACTTAAAATTTACAAGAAACCGATTTTATTAATTAAATTTTTGTTTTTTATATTAAGAGCCTGCCAAAGTGACTCTACTCTGCCTGATGAAAATCATGAACAGAATCCAAGAGTTGTGGTCACCATACTCATTACAAATGCAGACAATGCAGTATAGCGACCCACACCATGGTGGCCCTTTCACACCCCGCTTGGGGAAGTAAAAGGCATGACAGTCATCGTGACAGTGTAAGGCTTACACAGTTACCACGATAACTGTCATCCCTCCATCAATGGGCCTCCGGTCTCACACTCACCAACGAAACACAACAACACGGATGCTGGCGCTTTAGATTGGTCTTCTGTGGGAGGGTAGTACTGCCCCAGTCGAGCCGGCCCGCTCGTGCTGAAATCAGCGTGGCTCTACTACCTAGTGAAGTAGTAGTAGTAGTAGAATTAGTAGTAAATCTAATTTCACTTTCTCAATTAAGATAAATCTAACGTCACTTTTCAAGCAGAATCAACCAAGCTGTTTAAACTACAGAACATGTTGAAGACATATACATAAATAGAAACGAAAAACTTAACCTTCTTGATGAAATCTATTAAAAAATGGAAATTGTTTAATTTCCTTGTTCCACATCTATTAAAATTTGGCTTTATAATAAGCAACAAATTAATCAGCTCACGTCTCAAACAAAATCTGAATTATCGGCATCCATTATTAGCTACCTAAATTATTGTTTCACAACATATTTACGACATACCAATATAACTTCTAATTCAAATTGTTATCTAATATAAAATTCGAAATATAGTTGTTACATGGTCTCCTGTCTCTCAGTTAAAAGTAAGTAATCAATAATATTCATTATATATGTATATATGTAAGTATGTGTGATTTCGGTAACGCTCTCAGGGCTATGTGTTTGAGTTACCGCTAAATGGAAACAGTAAGACAACATTGCTTGGTCTTTGAATACTCTGTTTATTTTGTACAATAATTTAAATGGTTTATTGTGTCTTGCGCTGTTTTTTTTATTGTTTGTTTACTATTCACGTATCTTTATAATGCAAACTATATTGTATTAGGTAGATTTGATGTCAATCTCTGTGGTCGAATTTCAAAACCGAAACAAATATATGCCAAAATACAATCAGGATTATTTGACATGAATAACTGTATATTGTGAATGTTTGTAAAAATATCAGCTATCGATACCATAGTGTGTATTTTAAATATAGAAGGATAGCATTCATTCAAAGTCGCTTAATTTGTCGAGAGTTTCTCAGATTTAGAAGGCAAATTTGTTCAAAGGACAGACAGTTTTCTATATATATTATTTTTATGCTTGTGCCATATTGTTTAGCATCGTTTTACAGAGGATGTACGGTTTGATTTAGCAGCTCTCTTTCAACACTACTGCTTTAAAGAAATATAGGTTTTTTTACCTCTTTGTATGACTTTACCAAGTGAAATTGCTTTGTTTACTAATTTGATTAACACGCTCGTTTAAGGTTGGGCCATCCAAATTAAAGAAAATAGTTATGTGGTGTACTGGTTTAGAGTTTTATTATATGAAGTGACCCGGCTAGAGCAGTAACCACAAAGATTTTTAATGTTCACTAACTTTTGGTTCCGTTTCTCCAAATATATAAGGATCTCTGTCTAGTAATTGGCCCTGACTGATAAATCGTAAATCGTAGGTTCGATTTACATCCAGGACAGATATTTTTTTATTTATTTATTTCTATATTAAGAGCCTACCAAAGTGACTCTACTCGGCCTAATGGAAAGCATGAATAGAATCCAAGAGTTATGCTCACCATACTCATTACAAATGCAGACAATGCAGTATGGTGACCTACAATATGGCGACCTAGTGAGATGCTTTATCACGCCCCGTTTGGGGACGTAAAAGGCATGACAGTCATCGTGGCAGTGTAAGGCTCACACAGTTATTACGATAACTGTCACCCCCGCGTCAATGGGCCTCCGGTCTCGCACTTGCCAATGAAACACGACAGCAAGGATGTTGGTGCTTTAGGTTGGTCTACGTTGGTTCACGATTATCTATTCTGTGTTGAATTTATCAACAATATGTGTATATATGACGTATTAAGAAATATTTAAGTATGTTTATCAACATCTGGTTATAATAGCACTGGCTCTGCCTCGTTTGGAATCAGACAGCCGTGTGTGAGATGTGTAAGGTCATTATTATTCTCTTCATTACATTTATATACATGACGATTACATTTTCAAATACATAAAAAGTAAAACAGGTATAGATTTAAAAATATAAAAAAAAATAGTCAACCACCGATTTTGGGTGTAGCGACCAAGACACCAGTTGTTAGGACTCCAAATCCACGCAATAGGAGAGATCCACACAAATATTACGTGACATTCCCCGTTCAACTAAATGCAACAAAAATTGTTTGACTATGTGCATACGCGTTTATAATAAACTTATAACTAGGGTAACTTCCCAATCATTTAAAATCGTTACATTTAAGGCTCTTAAAGGTTAAATTACATGAATGGCTACTCAGTTATAGTTTTTATAGTATTAAGGCGTTTTTTCAATAGACTAAGTAAAATTTTTGCATGCTAGTAGTTATTAGCAAAACATGTATGTACTCTAAAAATTTTAATTGTAACAGCTTTGTTTACCATGTTTAAAGCAAATAAAATATATGATTATTATTATTATAAAGACCTTCTTACTATACGGGCCGTGTCGTGGAGATCTTCCGCATCAGACCCGTGATCCAGCTTTCAAAACTGTTAACCTCTTAAGCTCTTGGCTATCATTCCGTAAGCAGATACAACTATCAGAACAATGACATTCCGCATACTGGCAATCTCATTAGATAAAACCAAATATTTTGTTACTATTATACGGACTAAATAATTCTCTCACCTCTCATGAATGAGGTTCTACGATTGTGTATGTAGCTTTTTAGTTGTAGGTGTAAGGTGATGGTAGCCAAATAACATCAGGTAACCTGTATTCGCATTTAGTCAGTAAACTATCCAAAAGTCTACCATCTGCTTCATGTTTGTGTCTATTGTTTAAAAATTTCAGTTCTAGAAGGTAATTACGCACTATAATCTTGGGCGCTTCAAACGGGGCGTGAAGAAGTATTTCACTAGGCTGCCTTAGCTTGTGTCACCATACTGAGTGGTCGGCATTCGCTATGAGTATGGCGACCACCACTCTTGGATAGACAGAGTAGAGTCACTTTGGTAGGTGGTAAAATAAGGTAATAGGTAAAATTAATTCTTAATTGAAATAGTTGTACTACTGTTAACTTCATACAGTGACCATAATAAAATCTCAACTGGTTTCATCGCGGAAGAACACTCGGCAAGATTAATTGTCCATATCAATGATTAGTTGAGTTGCTCTGAGGTCGAATAATATTCTTGAAAAACATGTCATAGGTCATACCATATCGCAGATTTATGATCACATTAGAGCCGATCGACAAATTCAATATGGTATTTACCCCAGTAGATGGGAATTATAAAGATTTATTAGCAGTAGTGTAGTACATAAATAACTAGAATAAAAATTGTATATGTTTTTGTAGTGAATGTCCTTAGAGCTGGCTAAGGGAACAACAGCACAGCAAAGAGAAGGAATTTTTTTTTATTATTCTGGGCCTACTAAAGTGACTCTTCCTTCCCTAATGGAGAATGCAAGAGCGGTGGTCGCCATACTCATTGTGAATACAAATAATTCAGTATGGCGACCTAGTGAGATACTTTTTCACACTCCGCTTAAAGGACCCGAGGTCATAGTGGGTGGGAAACACGTGTGCTGGTAGTGAGTTCCAGCTTAAAACATAAACCGTATGCCACCCAGCAGAGGGCTGCTGAAAGCGTTTTGTTACAATAGTATAGTGTAGGTCACGCTACCTATATAAAATGTATAGATATTATGCGAGCAATGAATTGAATATAATTTCTGGAATGAGATACCATCGACACGCTCATAGTAGGTATAACGCTGGTTTTGGTACTAACTGATCAACGTTCGGAAATTTAAAATCGATCAAACATTTTGTTGATATAACTTCTGGGAGGCAAGATGATATTCAATGTAATTTTGTTTACAATTATCATCAATGTCTTTGTTTCATTTTCAGAATTTTATTTGCATAGTGTTTTAGTCGGTATCTTTTTAACTAACGATGCCTACCTAATATTTTTTTTATGGAAAGAAGATCGTATTTGAAGAGATATTAAGTAAGTAAATGTAAAGAAAATGAATGCAGTTAGGAAGCTAGTGTAAAAAGTATTGAAAGATTTAGATTAAAAATGGATTTGTAGACTGAAGCACTTTGAGGAAACCTTGATTGTCAATTGCGTGCTGTGATAAGAAAGAAATAGAAAAAAAAATATGAGTTGTAAAAAAACATTAAAAAAAAATATTTCCAAGGACCTGGTGAAAGTCACAGAAAGCTGCTGGATGTAGGCGGCACGAGACCGGCTGTTGTGGAGAACCTTTGGGGTGGCTTATGTCCAGCAGTGGACGTCTTTTGGCTGAGATGATGATGATGATGATAAGAAAGAACTCTATAATTCTTCATATATCACGTCATATTCACAATTATCACCTACAATTATTTATATATGTATCTAACACCTGTATACATACTTTGTGAAACGCAATAAAGAATTGAGAATTGACTGTTGTAGACGTGTTTTTTAGTATTTTAAAACTATTATCATATTATTGTATGTATATTAATCTTTACTTCCACTCAAAACAATCACTCAAAATACACAATACATTTGTTCGCATGCACATATGAAATAAATACACACAATACACACACGCTAGGTGCTCTCTTTACAAGTTGATTATTGAGCATTAAGAGTTTGTACCGAGTAAATGGCCAGAACAACAAACCACTGTCGACTTCATAGAATTACATCTAGTTTGAGTTAGGTAGTAGAGCCACGCTGATTTCAGCACGAACGGCCAGCTCGACCGGGGCAGTATTACCCTCCTACAGAAGACCAACCTAAAGCGACAGCATCCGTGATGTCGTATTTTCTTGGTGAGTGCGAGACTGGAAGCCCATTGATGCAGAGGTGACAGTTATCGTGATAACTATGTAAGCCTTACACTACCATGATGACTGTCATGCCTTTTACGGCCCCAACCGTGGCATGAAAAAGCATCTCACTAGTATGGTAACCACAACTCTTTGGACTCTATTCATGCTTTCCATCAGGTAGACTAGAGTCACTTTAGCAGGCTCTTCATATAGAGGTGACTCGCACTTTGATCCATTTAATTTTTTTGTACTCCAACTAGCTTATTATAGACAGAGCTAGACAGTGCTTGCTTATTTTTGTAAAATTAACTAAATATTCTTTTTTAATAATTATTTGTGGTATAGGACGGCAAATAAACAGACGGGTCACCTAATAACAGGACCACTACCCTAAGATTCTACTCAGGCTTTCCATCAGATGGAATAGAATCACTTTTGAAGGCACTAGATTAAAAAAAAAACAAAAAAATTACTACGGCTGCACATGGACATGTACAACTCAAGTACGTTGACATTCTTCGACATTTCTGCAAATAGATTTAGGGGGGAGGAGTTTGTCTCCAGCAATCACGGTCAGTCGGCAAAAAGCGATTATAGAACTACTACTTGATAGCAGGTTCCTTTGAGTCTCCGTTGTAGCCCATAAATGCTAAAATAATTACCCTCCCACGGCTATGGTTCAGGACTTTCACAAGGATAGTACATTAACAGCCTATCGCTTATAACACATATGTACACTTTAACTTAGTAGATATAGATTCAATCTGCGTGTGATGACGACATCACAACATAGTAAATATTATAATTTATTTATAGTTAGCAAAGAATGTGTGGAAGGTGTGGAATTGTAAGCGGATTATATTTATTGTTTTATAATGTGATAACTGTATCCAGCAAAAGAATTTTATAAAGCCTATGAAATATTAATCACGAGTAGCGTATAAATCATTTATTTTAAAAAAGGTAGAGTTTTTTAAATGGTATCAACAGCCTTTTACAGTCCACTGCTGGACATAGACCTCTCCAGGGCATGGAGGTTTTGGCCTATTATACCACACTAGCCAAACGGGTTGGAATAGAGTTTGTTTCAAGTTTTCCTTCTCTTTGCAATGATGTTTTTCTGAATAGTTTATTTCCATGGTCACCTCTTACGACACCCACGGGATGAATAGGAGTGGTAACACTATGTATTCTTAATCTGTCATCACATGGAGTGTTTCGTTAAATAGCAGTCTTTAATAATGGATTGCTGACATGAGTATCTCCTTAGAAAGAAGATTTTGTCTAACTATACCACTAAACCTCCTTATGAAGGAGAAGCCTATGTTCAGCAGTGGACTGGTAAAGGTTGGTGATGATGATGATAATATCACCCTGGTCAGATTAGTTGTATAATGTTTCAAGTTCACCTTCGTTCGTTATTGTGGTAACTGCGTAAGCTTTACACTGTCACGACAGTTATGCTTTTTACGTCCTCAAGCGGGGTGTGAAAAAGCATCTTACAAGACCGCTGTAGTGTGGGTCACCACACTGCATTGTCTGCATTTGCAATGAGTGTAGTGACCACAACTCTTGGATTCTATTCATGCTTTCCATCAGGCAGAGTAGAGTCACTTTGGCAGGCTCTTAATATATAAAAAAAATACTGTTGTCCCGCACAAGTTGCTCCCTAAGTCGGCTTTTACGAGACTAACGGGATGAATAGAGATAATTATAGTTAGTATTCTATCAGGTACTACGTCAGACTTTATTTTATATAACAAACTTGAGAGAAAAATGGTTAATAAAACCATTAATGTCACTTAAAAATATGGTAGCTAGTAGTAGCTATATTACAGAATAGACATAGTAATATTTACGATATAGAAGACATATACATAATAACTATACTGCTGAAGTTTGCCTATAACAATTTTGATCTTAGATAAAACAATAATCTTGTAAAATTTTATGAAGTACATATTTCATGTAAGTTTATTTCTTAGTGCATTAGGTTCCCACTAAGAAGTTTGGGCCAAACCAACCCCCCCTGCAGGAGTTACATCCGCCAATTGATAGACTTGGCTCTGGCGAACAAAACTCTACTGTATCGATCGCCAGGATTAATAAATTCTTTTATAGATCCTCTGTAGTAGAGTAAGAGAAACAGAGTTAACGCACGATCTGCGTATGCCTGCAGTTCTGGACTTACTCAATTTCTTAATTTATGAGTTTGTCACAGACTAAAAGTAAGGATAACTATAACTAGGATAATGGAAAAGTATTATCAAATTATCGCACTGTCATCGGTCCTTGAGACGTGTGCAAAGTTTCAAGTTGATCAGATTTTTAGAAACCGGTGACAATTAAGCTCAAAGATTCCGTTACATACATATATAGATGCAACCCAAGCTAATAAAAGCGTGTTAAAAAAATGATTAATGAAACCATTAATGTCACTTAAAAATATAGTAGCAAGTAGTAGCTATATCACAGAATAGACATAGCAATATTTACAATATAGAAGACATAGACGAAATAACTATACTGCTGAAGTTTGCCTATAACAACTTTGATCTTAGATCAAACAATGATCTTGTAAAATTTTATGAAGTACATATTTCATGTAAGTTTAAAGTAAAACACCCCGATTAGCAGCAATAGGTTTGACATGGAACCTAAACCCTGGCGAAAAGTAGACGTTTTATGTGCCTCTGCTTACCCTTTTGGAGGAATAGGTGTGATTTGAAGTATGTATATTTATTTTTAACACTTGAGAGTAAGAGCCGACGGCCTAGTTAACTAAATACTTTGTGTGTTAAGTTCTTTCAAAATGAAGCCTTTAACATGGCCGTCGTGGCTGTGGTTCATCAGTTAGGATCGCTATGCGTAAAATTTTTATATATAATGATTTATTGCATATAACCTCATCCCCAAATAACAGCAAATATGTACATTCCGGGAAAGCTTTAAGTTCCTGGAAGTCTGATTAGATTTATATTGACTTCATTACGGTACGATTATCCACGCAATATTTCTATTCAAGTCTACCATCATTATATAGAAACGCAATGAAAGAAATTACAACTTAACGGGCAACGTACCTAATCGATTTGAAATTATGATGCTCATTAATCGATGCCTGGGTCAGCCGAGATGCGAAATAATCGATTCCTTTCGATCAATCAACTATTCCGCCATTTTATGTCCGGTGTTATTATTGCACAAAATTTAAGGAAATTAGATATATTCCTTATGGAATGAGGTAGTCTTGATCTATTAAACGTGTGTAACGACTTCCACATACAGTGCAACAAAAACATTCACATCTACCGAAGACACACTGGACTACGCAATAACTGCTAATCCCAAATCGCGATATTGATAATTCCCGTGCTGATTTGACTTCCCAACTGCCTTGTTGGTCTAATAGTGAGCGTATGCGACGACCGATCAAGAGATTCAAGATATCAAGACATCTCAGGTCAAAAGTACCGTAAAGCCATCGGTCCTGTGCCTGGTCCTTCTCCGGTCGTGTCGGATAACCATCCCATCGGATTGTGAGAATGAGGGAACAAAAAATGCACCTGTGTTTACACACACCCGCCTTTATTGCGGCTAGCCACCTTGGCCATCATCATCATCATCATACAACTTCCCAACAAGCCTACGTTTACTACTACGTCGACTAAAAGAAAAATTCAGTGAAGAGATGTCGGCGATCTCGCGGTCTCTATGCCAACGAGTATTCAAAAATTTCGGTGCTTGCTTAGAAGAGTGCAAACGTCGAAACGGTGGTCATTTAGACAGTGTAATGCTTAGAAAATAAATTTCAGCTAATTACTTTCCTTGTAAATAAATATTTTTTATAAAATATGATTTTTTAAATATTAACTAATTCGTGGCCCAACCTGTATGTTAAAAGTAATAATAGTGTATATAACCTTAATTAAAAAAATATTTGTTACAATGAAAGTACTGCTAATATGATATCGCAACTTGCGTCATCTCTCAGTCTTTTGTGGGTCATTTATGTTGAAATGAATTGTATCCCATAAGAACAACTTTATCTGATATGTTAAAAGGTTACACCGATGTAACTTTGGTTGTAAATTCTCGAATCCTACAGGAATTAACGCAATAATTAATATAACTTTCACATAAAAGGATTAAAAAAAAATTAAGCAATTAATGACATTGAACAAATTACGACAAGGAGTCAAAAGTCAACAATTACCCATGTCCTCACAGCAAAATACGTATTTCAATAACTGAATAGAAATATAGTAATGTATGAAATTGCCAAAAGCTACGTAGTTATTCATCATCACCATCATCATCATCATCTCAGCAGAAAGACATCCACTGCTGGACATAAGCTTTCCAAGATTTTCCACAACACCCAGTCCTGTGCTGTCCGCACTCAACATGCTTATTACTTTTTTAAAATTGAAAGTAACAAATTAGTTATAACTATTTTGTGTTTGTAAAGACTTAGATATAGGACTTGGATTAGAAGATATAAAAATACGACAAATTAAAACGATTTTTTAAAAAGATTAGAAAGAATACTCACAGGAAAGAAAGTTATATTAACACAGTATATACGTTCATACATCATATCGTTCTGCATGTAGGGTATGTAGGAAATGCGCCCCTACACTTTTGTATGTATTATGTATCATCATCATCATCATTAACAGCCTTTTACAGTCCACGGCTGAACATAGACCTCTTCTTAGCAAGGAAGTCCTGGCCTACTATACAACGCTGGGCAGATGGGTTAGAATAGGATTTGTTTCAAGTTTTCCTTCTCTTTGTAATGATATTTTCTAAAATAGTTTCTAACATTAGTTGCCTATTACGACACCCTCGGGATGAATAGGAATGGTAACACTATATATTCTTAATCTGTCGCCACACGGACAGACATGTATTATGTGATATGTAGTGACTAGAATCTAGTACTACCTACGCATAGTATAAGCGCTGCTTAGTTCGGAACCAAATGGCGTTTTGTGTCAGATGTCCGAAATATTATTCTCTTTATTATATTTATATACATATTGATTACGTTTTTAAACACATAAAAAAGAAAAAGAAAAATAAATATTTTAAACTATAAAAATAGTAGACCACTGAGTTTGGATACAAGGACGAAAACTCCGATGGTTAGAGTTCCAAAGATAGATAGAAGAAAGAAGGAACCTTTTCACGATACAGGCCATGTCAAGGAGGACTACCTTATTATTATTATTATCACATAGAGTCCTACTTCACAAACTTCTTCTACTGTTAACATTCACACAAGCTCACCGATTTCAGGTATGGCAAACTTCTTCACTCTCTTCAAAATGTCAACGTCTACCATATATTTTTTGACATTTATTCCAGTTTCGTCAACGTTTTCGTATTTGCCTTAAACGTCTGCCCTCGACGTAGTTAAAAACTAGAGCAAATTCAGTAACTCTATCACCAAGGCTCACCTTATAATGGGAGTTTAGATTCAAATGGCTGCTACCCGCTGCGCTTGATTGAGCTTAACTCGGCAGCGGGAGGAGGCCGATAGGAGTTTGGCCCAAATCGGTACCCCGCAGCGGGCCATGGATCCCAGCACCGAACAGTAGTGACCGCGCACTTCCTCTGGCGGACCCCTAAATTAGGCAAAAACCTCTGCAGGGAGCCCGCCAGCCCCCATACTCGTGGGATCATCCGCCCGAAATGTTCCTCGAAGTTCCAGCGCCGTTCCAGAGTGAGGCCAAGGTACTTGATGTGCCGACTGAGCTCGACCTCCGTCCCACCCACTCAGGTATTAATAATACCTAAGATTACTCAACACATAAAAGTTTATAGATTATTTAATAAACTTAATACCTCAGTGTGTAGTATATTATTTACAATGACGTAATAGTTAAATCATCAGTATGAGATAAAAACAATAAATAACGTGTAAAAACACGGGTTATGGAGTCAAGTCGTGCAAACTCTGCGCGCCCTTTGTCGATAGCCGCTCCTGCGCTACTCATGCAGGGATCGCAAACAGTTTCTAACAGTGTTTGAAATATATAACATACATTCACGAAGAAAATTCACGTGATAAATATTATTTTATTATTTTTTACAGTTTTCTAATTTGTACCTGTGTAAATCTATTTTTCTTACCATTTAATTTTAAAATTTTCTAAAATAAGATGACCCATATGAACATAATATGTTGTTCTAACACTTTATGAAATTGACTTGATTTTGTACTAATTCCAAATAAATAAAAGTTATCAGAAAATTGTGATGAGAAAATTATTCAAAATTGGAACACTCTTCGGGTGTTTCTGAAATGCAAAATATAATAGGTTTAGAGAAAATAAAATGGGGAAAATTAACTGTGGCCAGAAAAATCACAAATTTTGTATTAAATTTCATAGATAAAATTTCTTCATTATATTTAAAATAAAAATGTTATTTGTCCCTGCAAAGCGCAACACGCTCGCTACTGACTTAATTTTCGCCTGCACCAAGCGAGATCGATATTACTGCGCGCACGCAAGCTCAGATTCTTCAAACGCTTTACTTGTAGTTAGTAAACATATATTTTATTGCCAATAAATTTAATAATTAACCAAAAGATAATAAAATTTATTCTAACTATTAGGGAGGATATTGTATTATGTATGTATTTTTATAAATATGTATATACTTATGCTTCGATAGAAATGATCCTCAACTAAAATAATACTAAAACTACAGAGAAAAATTGTGTTAAACGAATTTTTGGTTTATTTTACTTCACACGTCGCACCCGCGGCCGTCTGATCCCAAACTAGACAGACTCTGTACTATAACCAGACGGCTAAATATATTTAAAAACATTTCTAAATGCATACATATTACAGATAAATTACACCCAGACATAGAAGAAATGATCACGTTCATCACAAAATACATATATTTCTGAATGAGCGAAGTCACCGGACAATGAAATCCCTTCTTAACCTGTCTTTGGGAAGCTCAAAACGTGGTAACACTCTTATGGTTCTTAGTTGCAGGTGTTCGTTGACAGCAGTAGTAACTTGCCACTATATGACTCATCTATATGACCTTTTGCTTGCATCCTATACCATTTAATTCCAGGGAGGGACCAAAAAGTGGTACTGAGTTATTAGGGTAAATGAAGTGCTTAATAACAGCCCGGAGCTTGAAAGTTGGGATCTCAACCCTCGTGCCTCAGGGAATACCTAAAGCCATTAATTAGTAGTGTAGTAGCCCCAGTAGTGTCAGATGATCGTCCCAATTATAAGAATGAGATAATAGATAATGCACCTGTGCTTGCATCCACAATTGGGTAGATGACTGTATCGTAAATAAATACCAATTACTACTTCATTAAAACTAATATCGCGAAACATCTCGGAAAATACAATTAACGTAGCTTTTCATTATTATTACGAATTTCAATCAAATAAACAGTGAAATATATTGTTCAATTGAATAGTCTAAAACAGTGACGTCACAATCTTTATTTAGTACATTTTTCATACAAAAATATCGTTTTGATAGATGATAAAAAGTGACTAAATTGACTAAGGTATCATCTAGCCTATTGGTATTTACTAAGGTGTCATCTAGCCTATTGGTATTTACTAAGGTGTCATCTAGCCTATTGGTATTTACTAAGGTGTCATCTAGCCTATTGGTATTTACTAAGGTGTCATCTAGCCTATTGGTATTTACTAAGGTGTCATCTAGCCTATTGGTATTTACTAAGGTGTCATCTAGCTTATAGCACTTTGATATCTCTTGCGTAGTTGGCTGGTCTCCGTTGAGATTGACAGCCGTGGTCGAAATCGGCTAGAAGTACATGAAATCTACCATTAAAAAAGTATGGCATACGCTACGATAATAATTCACTAAGTGCAATTCATCTTTTCTCAGGAAAAGAATACCTAGGATCAAAACAACTTGTGGATCAATTTTGTTTTTTTTTTCTCCTACATGAAGAGCCTGCCAAAATGACCCTACTCTGCCTGATGGAAAGCATGAATAGAATCCAAAGAGTTACGGTCACCATACTCATTGCAAATGCAAACAATGCAGAGATGCTTTTTTCACACCACGCTTGGGGACGTAAAAGGCATGACAGTCATCGTGGCAGTGTAAGCCTCACATGGTTATCACTATAACTGTCACCCCTGCATCAATGGCTCTCCGGTCTCGCACTCACCAACGAAACATGACAGCACAGATGCTGGCGCTTTAGGTTGGAGAATTCGTGAGAGGAGATCGAACCTACAACACAGCGCGGTAGGAAGCGGCGAGTTGACCGCTCAAACCATTTAGGCATCTGTGCTGCCATATAGTTGTGTTATAATACCTAAGGAAAAATACTACAAATAAACGAAATTCGATGATCATTCAAAGATAAATACTTACCGGGCTAAATGAACGTTAATTAATTGTTTAAGCTTATTTGTTCTTTGTGGAAATAAACGTTACGTAGTCAGGGTCGCTAACCGTTAGACCTACAAACCCGTTAAATTGTCTTGGAAAGTCACAATAATAACAATTTTATTCTAGTGAAACGCCTATATCCAGCAGTAGACTACTAAAGGCTATTAAAGTAAAGTAATAATCTCAGTAGAGTTACGCGAATTACCCCTGATAAGGTGATGATCTCACCGTGGCTACTAAGCCGTTCACCCTACTGAGATCACCATTTTACCGCTAGCTACAGGTATGGATCATCACAAACGTAGAACACGTCGAGACGCAAAAAAAACTTGAATTACGCGTTTTGTTTATTACTTAAGAAGCTCCAGATATTATAGTAATAAAATTTTATGAGAATAGAGCTCAGTTCTATGAAAGAAAAGTATCATAGACTTGGGGAGGTGACATGATTTGACAAAGTATACCATTAAAGATAGTATAACTGCAGGTTAAGTTGCAGTTTACCAAGTCTAGTCGGTCATAAACAGTCTTTTTCCACTGCTGAACATAGGCCTCTCCTTAGCAATGAGGTTTTGGCCTACTATACCACGCTAGCCAAACGGGTTGGAATACGGTTTGTTTCAAGTTTTCCTTCTCTTTTTAATGATGTTTTCTTGCATAATTTGTTTCCTTAGTTGCCTTTTACAACACCCACGGGATGCATAGGGGTGGTAACACTATGTATTCTTAATCCATTACCACACGGATATCTCAGACAGTCGGACAGTCAAGTACAGTCTAGTCGGTAATACCTTTATATTATATTCAAAAAGCTTCACTTTTGTGTCTCGAAATTTCAATAAATAAGTAGGTATAGATCACAATCGAACAAGTATTTTATTACATCTCGGCACTGAATCCAACTTGGATAGATAACACGCAAAATTGTCAAGAAATAAACTTGTACTTAATGCTACTGCACGATATAATACGAGTAGATAGGGCTAACAAGAACTTTCCTATAATAACGCTACAAAACAAAGCCATCTAAGTCGCGCCCCTGTGACGTCACCTTAGGTATCACACGTATATCTGCTACCGCTTGTTAGTGATATCTGATGGTGACGGGTCATCAATTTCGCTCATGATTTGCAAATAAAAAATAAGAATGTGTACTGTTATGAACGATGCCCTTTGGCGGTATTTTTTTTATTTTTCATTTTAATTTTAATATCTTAAAACTATTAATAACAAGAAATGTTGCAAAAAGCTAACCAGGTCAGCTTGCAACACACTATATCAATTCTGGTTTACCTATTTTTCAAACATTACCAGGTCATCGGATCCGGTTAATTGTATGGTGGTGTCAGTTTTCATGAGAAAGAAGTAACGGATAATGCTGCATCACAAAAATCCCTCCACAGGGAAACCTTCATGGAACAAAACGCCATTAAAACTTGAATTAAATGTAACAATTCTAGACATTTTCTCTTTAAGGTAGATCAAGTCATGAATATGCTTCTGTGCTTACAAGCAGAGTAAGAGATGTTCACAGATGTATATTATCTAATGATATCATAGTTTTGCTACCTACCTTTCAAAATCAATATAAACTTTTTGTTTTAAAAATATCACAAATATCCATCTGTATTCGCAGGTACCAGTTGACTGATTGCACCGACGATATAGGACAACGATATTTGGGCTCTCTCGGTACAGATGGAAGATAAAATATTTTTATGAGACGGCGGCTCGGCACGTTTTGGAAATCGCTGATTAAAGCTACCTTGGCTGCCAAAACGATTGTCATCATTGGTTTTGCGATTTTGAAATCGATTATATGTCGCTTGAGGGAAACGGGCAGATAAAGGATGTACCGTTTAATGTTAAACATGCTTTTAGTAGCCATTATAAAGGTATGCATTGTAAGGGCCATTCACAAATATACCTTCAACTGTAAATCAAATAATTGTTTTGAGCTTTCCTTATTTGTAGACATTTAAGAAGATGTTATTGATATATCAGCATTTACTGGAGTCAAGACCCAATCACCGAATTAGATTTCATCAAATGCAGGTTTTGCATTAGTTCATTGCATTATTTCAGAATAGTATGTGGTCATAGTAAGTGGTCGAGAAAATATCATTTTTAATCTTGATGATAAATGAACTAGAATCCTCAAATAGTTTATGTAAATATTAATTCCCGCAAGAATTAAATGAAATTAAGTGAATAATATAAAAAGAAAATTTGCTCGCGTTTACAAAAACGCACAAACCGGCCATGTCACAATGCGGCCGGAGTGGTACGAAGCGGAGATAATTAATTAAACAATTATTCAGCTAATTGCCATATGATTTGCTTTTTATACCACTCTTATGTCAATTTGTACGAATCTGGATCGCGCGGCCGTTTATACCATAAACGATTAATTCGTTCGTGCCTAAAGCCTTTTGGCTGAATGCCGCCAATGTTGCTCGCACTACCGTTTTTGTGATATAAAGAGCAAATGAACAGATAAGTCACAAATACGTTGCGAGGCTTTGAGATGGTAGTAGTCGACATGCCTCTTAGAAAGCCGTGTGAATATAAAATTATACAGTTCTGATGTAATTTTACGCGACGGATTAACAATACAGAGAGGCAACACATCAATTCATCCCAATGCTAGTCTAAAATATAAACTAGTAAAAATATATTAGCCTAAAATAGTAGTTAGAGCCCTAGGGATCTCTGACCATTAACGATAAGAGATAAGAAGATTCAAAGCAGTATTCCTAATATCTCTGTGATATAATTTCCTGACTAATTTTCTATGAAAAATCTAATCAAATGCCCCAGTCAACCATATTACAAAACACACTTTAAAATCATCAATCTTATTAAAATTACCATAAACAAACACACTTATTTAATTTACACAATTTCTACAAGATTTTATTCTAAATTTGTTTAAGGAGGCTGTATGCTCAATAAGTTACTCTAACTCCACATACGCTATTTCCGTTGTCCATTCAACAAAGAAGGCAGCGATATCAGTACGGTTCTTAAAAATAATAATCTTTCTAATCATAATTAATGAACCGCCATGCACCCTCGAACGACCTGCCTAATATGTGATTACTGAAATTGAATATCAGCTGATGATTTGTTAGCCAATGTTCTATCATATAAACAATATCAATATTGTCACAGCTCTCAATTATAAACAATTTGAACGAACCGACTGCACGGTTGACCTAGTGGTTTTAGCAGTCACCACGCCGCTCTCTACTACGCTGAGTGTTGTGGGTTCAAACCTCACATGCGACACCACTTTATGTGATCCACAAATTGTTGTTCTGAGTCTGGGTGTTCTTTGTGTTCGTTTCTTGTATGTTTGTGAAGTCCCCCGCGACATAGGATTTATTCCTAGTGCGGATGTTGTCAAAAAAAAGAAAATTATAGGTGCTTACTAGACATTTCTTGATTATTTTGATGTGCTAGAGTAAAAATGTTTATAGTACCTGCCTCTATTGTCCCTACACCTAATTTAAAATATTAGAATTAATAGCCAAGTACTTGGCTCTATCAATATAAGTTATCTAAGTAACTAAAATAGGAGCAGAATTCTTGGCTGTAGTGTCAATTAAATTATACAGTGATATGGCTAACTGTCTTTTATATCACACTTTAATAGTGTCTAATATAATTATTAGTGTCAATAATAGGAAACTTCCAATAACAATTAAACATATGTGTTATTTTATTACTCCAGCAAACCTTATGGCAATATATGTTGACGTGATGTAAATCTTGACATTCACTTCAGGTATCTTTCTGGAGAAAAATGTGGTTTTTTGAATAAAGGTAACATAAATACCTTCTTTCCTTGGCTCCTGCCTGTATATCAAGTTTATATAACCTGTTGAGTGAACTGTAGAAGCATACTATAATAACAAATAATAAGATAAATTATCATTTTAATGAAGACAGTAAAGCTAAGCTGTATTTTTAAAAATCATTCTAAAATGTCAAAACTTCATATACGGACTACAGAACGTAATTGAATGGGAAATAACATGAGATTCACTTCATAAACGAACATTTCACACGCCTATAGCCGGATTCATTTATCAAAAGAACATGTTGTACATTGAGTTTTGTGTCGTCGAAAACAGTTTATTTTATTTCCTTAGCAATTTGAATTGAAAACACATCGAATTATTGAGACAAAATTTATTAGAGATAAATGGTTTTTTCTAATGTTTGAATAAATTAAATACATTAGGGTCATAATCTTTTAACTCGAATTTTCAGTTGTTGTGTTCTAAGTCAATTAACGTCAAGTAGTAGAGCTACGCTGATTACAGCATGAACGGGCCGGCTCGTCCGGGGCAGTACTATCCTCCCACAGAAGACCTACCTAAAGCGACAGCATCCGTGCTGTCGTGTTTCGTTGGTGAGTGCGAGACCGGAGGCCTATTCATGCAGGGTGTGTGTAATACAATGCTTCGATGACTGTCATGTCTTTTACGTCCGCAAGTGAAGCATAAAAATGCGTAATAGGTCGCCATAGTGTGGGTAACCATACTGCATTGTCAGCATTCGCAATGGGTATGGTGACTACAACTTTTGGATTCTATTCATGCTTTCCATCAAGCAGAGTAGAGTCACTTTAGGCTATTAAAATAAAAAAGAAAAATAAAAAATGTGATTTAATCTATTAGTTTACACATTAAAAAAAATGATGACCCTAAAATCCTTTACATTACTGATAACATGATTTCCTAAATACATGAATTATCCTATTACTATGACAAGAAATAGTGCAATGGCGTCAATAACACACGTTACACAACGAATTGTAATTCAGTAGTAAGTAATACTTAAACTATAAACTCTGGATTTAGTGACAAGCCACACGCAATTCCTAGGATAATCCTAGTATATTTCACAGATCTAAACTGAAGTAATATAGTGTGGGACAATAATACCGAGTGGAAAATACGCTTAAAAGATTTAAACCAAATTTATGAGATGCTAGGACGCATACTAGTGTATTTTGTATATTTGTGAAATTTCTCACGATACAGAATTTGTTCAAGAAGTAGAAACTAACTGTGATGACGTCATGTATTACTTACCCAGTAAAGAAAAACCGACCCAGAACCAAAATTCACGTCGTTTTCTCACAGTACTGTGAACGAAATCAATATAACGTAACATGACATATAGACAATTCGTCTCCACTTATTACGATCCTGACACATCTCTTTTACTTCATCTACATTCATCAATCGTTGCATCCTCCATCCGGTTCCTGGTATTTTTCACATGGCCTTTTTTCAGAACATCAATCGATTTGGTTGGTAAATGTTCGCAGTGGATTCTGGACTTGGAATGAACTTCTGCCGACACTTCCACACACCATTGTGCATAGCTAAACGCGCCTTTTATACGTTTGTGTTGGCAACAAAGGGGTGCAGAGCATCATATACCATATTTCCCGCTTTTATTCTCCTTTCTATATCTTCACGTACTCCATTCTTTGTAAACATAGAACCTAAATAAACACACTCTTCCACATGCTCAACTCTTTTATGTTCAATCGTGATATTAAAATCAGTCATGCTATTTTCCCTTTCAAAGGTCATAATCGAAATCTATATATTTTTAAGAAATATGCTCGCATTTTCTTAATTAAAATAATGAATTTACAGTTATATTTACGACACAATAAAAATACGAGGACAATGTTTAGGCAAATTATAATTGTCGCTCGGCATTTGCCATAAACATTAAACGTCAAAACTGTGTTGTAATAAAGAAGTTTAAAATATTCAATTAAAACAAGACAAATTGCTTTTACAAAAAAAGCTTAAAACCAAAAACGGCATATACCCGATGGGTTCTGGCGAAATGCTTATTAATTTTCATGAGGATACCATGCTCCAATTTTTTAGCAAGCCACTGTTGCCGACGGCCCACTGTGCAGTTCCATCCTCATAAACTTTTATGACAGCATTCATTCTGTGCGTGAGAGATAAATTATGATTAGTACGTGCACAATGTTACGTATTGTTAATATCGTTGTCAAAAAATCAACCGGTTTGGTAAACCATTTACGTTACAGACATAACGTGGACTTAAGTATTTGCATAATTTCAATATTCATTAGTTTAAATGCATTAACTCCATCTAAAAACAGTTGATTTAAGACATGAGCATTAAAGTTATGGATTATTACTCAAAGATAAAGATT
The DNA here is from genome assembly GCA_949316085.1 of Hypercompe scribonia. Taxonomy (NCBI): domain Eukaryota; kingdom Metazoa; phylum Arthropoda; class Insecta; order Lepidoptera; family Erebidae; genus Hypercompe; species Hypercompe scribonia. The sequence continues at coordinate 2,160,863 of OX438983.1, forward strand.
CCAAGTATATTATATATTTAAAATGTAAAGTACTCATTAAAAAAATAAAATATCTACCAAACACTTTTTGCTACAAAGTGATGTTACATATAAACAGGATTCCAATAATTCAGAAACCAGGTTTGAGCTCGCGAGCGGAAAACACAAAAAAAGATAATTATCAATTATAACAAAGTACCGTTACGAAGCGACGAATGGGATGCATAAAAAACCAGTCGATTTCAATTTCTCATCTTCAGTTCCAAACATTAAAAAAGTCCATTTTTCCCGAAATTAAGGTGAAACACGAAAACCAGAAGGGTCTGTCGCCATTTTAGGCAGCGATCGGGCGGTCGGTATAAATGATACGAAATTGTTTCCGCAAGTACATGTGAGCGCAAAAACTACGTGTCGCGACAATAAATCATTCGAGGCGAGTGTACTCGAATAAATGAACCATTCGATTGGCGATGCAACGATTACGCCTTGTGTTTATAGAGAGAGTTGTAAGGTAGAATGTCGTCGGCGACTTTTTGTTAAATCACTTTTGAGGATGATTTTTTGTTGTTAAAGGGCATGCCGAGAAGATATGGGCAATTTAACGGTTTTTTATATTAAAATTTAGTTTGACATGTTTTCGATGAGTATAACAAAATAAATCTGTTCGGAGAAAAATTGTATTTTTCCCAAGATGCAAAGAAATAAAAAAATATTTTAAGTCTCATTTAAATAACAATGAACATAAGTAATCATAATTCGGATCTCCGGCTCCTCTGGGATGTAGGAGCTATGAGTTTATGGTGATTCTATTTAAATCACCCCGACAACTAGCCTCAGGCGTCCTGCTCTAGGAAGACTTGGAATATGTTATTCAAGATTTTGGGTACAAAACTTCTCCCTTAAACGCAACACTGCAGCCCGGTTGTACTTGTAGTTACAATGCGATCAAACCACTATCCCATCCCCTACCGCAGCAATTAATGTGCCGCCAGAAGTTGTCACACTCAGTCGGCCCGCGGTCTACCGTGGATCATGGTATACTTAACTGCGCCTTGCATATCTGATGGTAGGGATTATTTTTGTATTTTTTTACTGGTAGTATCATCGACAAAAACAGTTTAATTATCCTAGATTTTTAAGGTTTAAAATGTAATAACACAGGCTGTACTATAACTGAAAGATATGATCGCTGGTTTTCACAAATGAGTTTTCATTGCTGCACACGATAACGTAGTACCATATTTTAAAGTCAAAACCTTTATTTACGATTTTCTTGATCCTTGAATAAAATATTGCTCTGGCGATAAATACACTAGTAAGCTCACTCATAAGTATTGTGTTAAATATTTCGTAGTATTTTGTGTAATTCGTAGCATACTTAATAATTATTTGAAAATATTTTCAAACGTCTGACGCACTACGCCATTTAGTTTTTATCTGAACAGATTTTAAACATTGCAAGCTTAGTAAACATAGGGTTAAATTTTGTTGGGATCTGGATGTCGTAATAACAGCTGTTCCCGGATCCCTCCTATCTCAGGCGCAGAGTGACACACCGTGTGGTTTTAGTCGGTCCGATTCCGACACACCACCTCGCCGTAAGCCCCGGTGGGGTGATGGCCCGAGGGGCTTTCCGCACTTTAAAAAAAAGGATTAAATTTTGTTATTGCAGTTGTAATAAGTTTTTTAAAAGAATTTGAATTTTCTTCGCCAAGTTTAAAAATATATGATAATATGAAATAGGTACGTGACACAAAAATAGACATTTTTTTATATCTAAGTTTTATTGTTAAAAAATATAACGTTACAGTTATTTTTGAAAATCATCTTAATTTAATATTGAAATTTAATCATCAAAAAAATACTTTTTAAAAATTCCCTCGCAAAGTTTGAAAACACAGTGCTATTGGTGGAACAAAACGTGAAATCAATTTACAATCGACGTCGTCTCTCAGTAAGTTGGTTTACGTAGTTTCTGAAGTTTTTTTTTTTCCAATAAATAAAATATTTTTATCTATAGGTAATAAGCGAATGGATAAATACCTACTATACATTAGATATTGAGAATAACGATTTTACGAACTTTTCATTAGGTTATGTTTTCGTCAAGGTTCGTAAACAAAACAACTATGTGTGGGTTGACAAGTTCAAGTGATACTTCATTTTTGTAACATTTTCTAAGCATCCTTACTTAAGCTGAAATGATCTTCACTATAGTATACGTAACAAACATGATGTGACTAGATCTTCTTGGATTCTTCATTTTTTACTGATACTATTCACCTTTAGGCATACAGAAATATACCTTATGAAGACTGTATAGGAATGACACAATATTTATTTCCATTTAGATGATTTTATCATTAAATTTTTGTGAGTTTTATCAATCAAACACTATTTGGTTGACCGAGAATAATCTGATGTCTTTTTTTTTAATCTTAAAAGCCTACTGGAGTGACTCTACTCTGCCTAATAGAAAACATGAATACAGTCCAAAAGTTGTGGTCACTGTATTTATTGCGAATTCAGTCAATGAAGTATGGTGACCCACACTATGGCAGCTTAGTGAAATACTGTTTCACGCTCTGCTTGGGCCGTAGAAGGCATGACAGCCGTCGTGGCAGTGTAAGACTCAAATCGGTTGCCAAGATAACTGTCACCCCTTTATCAAGGGATTTCCTTTATAAATATAATAAACAAAATGGCGCACGCTTAAGTTGCTTAAAAATTATAGTGATTTTAATATGTATATTTTTTACCTTAATGGTGTACATATCAGATGGGTTGAATTTAATTTTAGTAGAAAAATTATAGTTGTTACAATTAGCGGAAACGTGCAAAAATTAAAAAAAATATGCATATTCCCTATTACAAAAAGTAGGATGATTCACTTTACAAACAGTTATAATTTCAAAACCATTCATTAAATATTACAAGTGGTACAGAATCTGCAGTTGATTTGAAATGTTATAATTATTAATATTTTAATATTCATCAACAGCTTTTTACAGTTCACTGTTGGACATACGCAAAGAGGTTTTGGCCCACTATTTCACGCTGGCTATACGGGTTGAAACAACGTTTGTTTCAAGTTTGCCTTCTCTTTGCAATGATGTTGTCTTGTATACTTGGTCCCTTAGTCGCTTCCTACGAGACTCACGGGATGAATAGGGTAACACTGTTGAATGTGGTAACACTATGTATTCTTAATTCATTACCACTCGGACAGTTTAATATTAAATATGTTAAATTAAGAAAGACCAAATGTGGACCGTGGAGGGACGGATTAAGAATACCGAGTGTCATCCCCCTTCCCCCCAGCAAAGTGTGCAGGAAAACAGCACTCTGAAGAGGTGCAAAACTTGGTGCCAATCTTATACCAAGCCGTCTGGTCGTTGTATAATAACCCAAAACGATTCTTTCTAAGGAGAGTACTATGTCCAGTAGTGGGCTATTAAAGGTTGTAGACGTGTAATATGATGTGAAGAAAGATAAAATGAATGCTTTGCTACTTCTTGATTATTTTTCTTGATGAACTTTTGTGTGCTGAATGTGTTGAGTACTACATTGCAATGTAGCATAGACATCATTTTGTTTTCTTTGTTCGAAATATTTGTTTTAACATAACTATGCGGTCATCAATGGCCTTTCTTTGCCTGCTTAGGTATCTCCTCAGCAATTATGTGAATGAGTCACCATTACATAAAAAGTTTAACTTTTACAGTTTGTGTTATATTAGTTTATTATCATCGACAGAATTTGTTACAAGAACTTTCAAGTAAATCTTATATTAATACTATTTATTACAACCTTTCCTACCAAACTATAAATTGATATTAGTCCCATATTTACAGCGGCACTGAATCAGGTGGATCTTGTTAAACCTTTGTTACCTTTCGTAATTTATGCCATAAATTTTACTATCATCATCATAATGTTAGTTATTTTATGGTTTTAGTATATAATAATGAAACGAACAAAGATTTTGAAAAGTCGTTTCGAAATTCTCTTATGTATATCTTGTTAAGAATTCTATTGTCCATTCTTGTGCCTGAGTATAGATATGATATAGATAATAAAATACACCATTTGATTGGCTGTTAAATTACTTTTTTGATGCTTGTAAATATATTATCTTTTTCGGTTTTTAGTATAACGGCAAGTGAGGTAGAGTGAGTAGACAAGTTACCTGAAGGTAAGTGAGAACTGTCACCCAAGAAAACATACAACTCAAGAGTCTGCACGATTGGCCTAGTAGTTTAAGCGGACACCACGCCGCTCTCTACTGCGCTGAGCGTAGTGGGTTCAAACACTTTGTGTGATGCATAAATTGTTGTTCTGAGTCTTAGTGCTCTTTGTGTCCGTTTCTTGTATGTTTGTAAAGTCCCTTATGACACAGGATTTAACCTTAATCTTTTAAAAAAAATAGAAAATCAAGAGGCAAATATTTTGCCGCCTCTTGAATCCAGAATCAGTTGAAGAGAAGTTTACAACTTGGTATTCTAATCAAACCTAATTATTTGTTGCAATAGATATTATTATTTAAATACAACAATATCTGTCTGAACAGATCACAAATTCATTAACGGACATAAATTTATCGTACTCGTATTAGGTTATGTGAGTAATAAAATATCGCTATTATTATTTATACTTTTTATTGTCCGTAACAGCTTTAGATATATCGCTTTGTTGCTACGGAAAACATTTTGATATATACATATGTATAATATTGTATATGATCTACATAGAATAGTATTAAATGACATTTTCGTTCAACTAAATACAACAAAAAATGTTTGATTATACACGTTTATATTAAGTAACACAATCATCCTAAATCTTTACATTTAAGGCTCTTTAGAGTTGAGTTACATGAATGACTACTCAATTACTGTGTTTCTTCAGTAAACTATGTAATTAATGTTTACATGCCAGTAAATATTAGTAAGTATGAATTGTAACACCTTTCTATATCATGTTTAAAGCAAATTAATATAATATTATTATTGTAAAATCATAACAAGGAAGGTTATGTACCGGCTTTCGTATTTAAAAATACAAATAAGGCAAAAAAATTCGTTCAACATATCACATATCGATACACCGTTGTCATTCTATAAATGGTGTCAACCGAAAAAGTACAGCTCGTAAATAACAAATGTGGTCTTAAACGGTTCGAGATGCGACGGTCAGAAAAAAAAAATGGAGTCGGTAATTAAAGCGGACGTCCCACGACCTGCTTCATACTTCGAATGTTTCGGCTCCCGACAACCAAAATTCACCGCATTGTGCTCCTTAACAAAATTAAGCCATAAATATAGTACGCGTAATTTTCGATTGTGACATTCTTTTCAAAATATTTGCATATTCAACCACTGGCTGTGATACTTTTAAAGGTTTAAACAACGTATCTCCGAACGTACATATTGATTGCAAAATGTTTGGCAAAATATTTTGTTAACCTATTTCCATTATCCATTGTGAAGTGGAAAATAAATACACTTGTCTCTTATATATTATGTCTTTGAGTTCTCAGAGCTTGTCTGAAATAAAGAGTGAACACGCTTTATTTGTACACACTTAACTTGTATTCTTATCATTGAAGAACAGAGAATTATTATATTGTTAGAGGACATTAGTGCAAAAAATCAAATAAGTGCATTGTAAAACTACTTATAAAGATACTTAATGCAGTGTTCATATTATTTATTTATTATTAAAGGTAAAATATAATTTTTAATGTAGGTAAATATATTTGACAGGGATTTATAATTGTCCTTTCGTGATTCACGATGCAATATACCTAATCAAAGTCACAAATGTACTATACTATGCAATGATATACACAGGTTCTTGAAATAATACAAATTACTCAAATATTTTTTGTTATCAATAGCTATATTTAAATGAAACACTTGAATGAAAATCATATTTAAGTACATACTAATATGCTACTCCACAATTGGCCTAATGGTTTAAGCGCTCGCCACGCCGCTCTCCATTTCGCTGATTGTTGTGGATTCAAATCCTACAAGAGACAACACTTTGTGTGATCCATAAATTGTTGTTCTGAGTCTGGATGTTCTTTGTGTCCGTTTCTTGTATGTTTGTAAACTCCCCAGCGATACAGGATTTATTCCGAATGCGGGCGTTGTCTTTTTAAAAAAAAAAGAAAGGGAAAAAGAAAAAGAAAAGAAAATATTAGCGTAAATCGAACAAATGACTGCATAGTTCGGTAAACAATTGCAGCTTTACTTCGGATTTTGGATGTTGTTTTATGTATGTACTTGCAAAAAAAGTATGCAAGTATTTATATCAATAGGCTAGATGACACCTTAGTCAAATTAGTTACTTTTTATCATCTGTCAAAACGACAATTTTGTATGATAAATGTACTAAATACCAAATTGTGACATGTTTTAGACTACTCAATTTTACAATATATTTCACTGTATATTTGATTGGAATTCGTAATAATAATAAAAAACTATTGTGTTTCGCGATATTAGTTTTAATGAAGAAGAGATTGGTATTTATTTACGATACAGTCGTCTACCCAATTGTCTAGTACCCATAGTATAAGCTCCGTTTAGTTTGGGACTAGATGGCGTTGTGTGTGAGATGTCTGAAATATTATTTTATTATAATTATGTACCATTCGTACTGCTTAGATACTTGAAACCATATTTTGTAACAACCAAAGCCGATCCCCACATAAATATTTTTGCGATCTCGCACTAGAATACTCTCCTTTCTCACTTAAATATACCTCTCTAGTATTAACACTTAAATATCTCAATTTAAAGCTATCAATTAGAGGAGGCGTGCGCAAGCGCTGCCGGAGGCGCCAATATAGCGTCGTGACTTCTGTTCGCATTAGCGTGGGAACTAGAGTGTAGATACGTGTATATCCGCTCGCTAAGGAAAAGTAATTTTTCAAACATTTGTAAAATAGAATTTATATAATTGAATAAATTACATATATTGCCTGCAGCTTTGCCATAGAGACGGTAATATTCCATTACTTGTAAATGTAAGTTATTTTATATGAATAATGTATGACCTATACAGTCTTTGACACAGTGTATGAAAAATTTGATAACGATCGGATGAATGAAATGAACGAACAAGATGAACGTAGAGAACAACATTATTTGGACCTATTCGTTTAGAAATAGTTACATCCACGTTATACATATTCAAAATAGAATAATAAATTATTTTAGCTACATGCTTCCATTCTTTTAAATGTATCAATCTAAATTTACCTGAACTTAGCAGCTGACTAACTATTAGTTATTATTATTTTTCTCTTTATTACATTTAAATATACATATTGATTACATATTTAAATATATAAAAAATATAAAATACATATTTAAAAATATAAAAAATAGTAGACCACCGACATCGGGTACAGGGACCAAGACACCGGTGGTTAGGGCTCCAAAGACAGGAACCTCCACACAATATGAGCCGTGTCAAGGAGGACTGCCTTCTGCATCAGACCCTTGGTCCAACCTTCTAACGTGAGCCTCTTAAGGTGTTGGTCGAGGCTCTTGGCTATCAATCCGTGAACAGATATGATTATCGGAACAATGATTATCGAATCCACATTCCACATATCGGCAATCTCGTGAGACAGATCCAAATACTTCAATTGTTTTTCTTTTTCAACTTTCACGAGATTCTCGTCATGAGGAACGGCGATACCGACAATCATTGCGCGGCGCTCTAATCGATCTATCAACACAATATCAGGCTTATTGGCAACAATAGTCCTATCTGTAATAATAGATCGATCCCAATATAACGTAGCACGACCGTTCTCGAGAACTGGGCCGGGCACATACCTGTAGTAAGGCACTTCAAAATTGACAAGTTGGTATTTAAGGGCAAGTTGTTGGTGTACGATCCTGGCTACTTGATTGTGCCTGTGCAAATACTCACCATTAGCAAGTCGAGAACAACCAGGAATAATATGCCTAATAGATTCTCCAGGACGGTGGCACGCCCGACAGATGTCAACCGTACTATCTTTCAGGATATATATCCGGTAGTTATTCGTCATGATAACTTCGTCCATAATTGCACAAACAAAACCTTCGGTTTCGCCGAACCATATTTATTATTCTCTTTATTACATTTGCAAACATATTAAATACATGTAAAAGGGGAACAAAAATGTATATTTAAAAATATGAAAATAGTAGACCACCGACATCGAGTACAGGGACCAAGACACCGGTGGTTAAGGCTCTGAAGACAGCAACCTCCTTACAATACGTGACGTGTCAAGGACTGCCTTCTGCAACAGACCCATTATTATTACCATATTTATTATTGATTAGTCATTAATATTATTACTAGTTAAATTTAGATCATTTACGACGTGTTTATAATCCCCATCTAGCATTTGGAGTTAATTTTTATTTTATTTATTTATTTATTTATAGTTAAAAATATATTACAAGTTTCAATTTAACAACCGTTTCTGCACTAAGCTCGTGGTTTGTATTCTGGCTTATTGATTTCTTGTACGTTTTTAAATATTTTTCTTGTCTTAATAACTTCTTTGTTTGAAGTCTAGTAAAGAGTGCATTTCTAAAGAAGATTTGCTTCCTATATCTGGCCACGATAGTTATTCGTGAATCTCCAGCGACCCATAATAAATTTGAAAATAAATAGGCAGATGATAATAATGGGACTGCCACACGTGGGCAGACGTCCACCTGAAACACCTCCATCTGAGTCTGAACGTGAAGTCTTGATCCCGGCCAAAATGGACGAGACTTGTCCCCTTCACCTATCTTGCTACCATGCTGGTGGGTGATGACGGACGCAGTAGTCTCTTTCTGTAAAGCTGTAATGCTCTAAAAAGAGACTAAACGGGGTCAGGGTCTCTCTTCCGACTTCCGTTCTCAAGTGGAGAAAAAAGTCACTGAGTTGCCGGATCCAAAGTAATTTTCCAATAACATCAACAAAATATAAATAAAAGTTGAAAATGATCTACTTTAACAACATGCAAAATTTTATCTGCCTAGTTTTTGTTATAAATCTTCACAAATATTACCCTTGATATCACTAAAAAGGAACCAGGTTACTTCATTATACACACATAAATCAATTCATTTCTTTACATACACACCTTATGAGTAAAGATCTTTAGTTTCTTCACGATATATATAATGTAGAATCTAATTCAGAAACCGCATGGAGCCAACACATGCCAATAAACATGCATGCGTTTACAACGCAAATAATTTCAATCACCTTTAAATTTAAAGCGTACTGTATTTAAAAGTGGTACTTAAGGCGCGTTTACACTGTGCAACGCTTACACAAAGATACATTTAAGGAACAACACATTGCAACTTATACCCACAGTGTCTTATATTATCCTCAAAATAACCACACTCCATTACGCTGGCTGTCTTTGTTACCCACGCCTTGTGTCTTACTTATTGGGCATATATTATCAAAGTTTCACAAAATTATTTGGCTATAGTCCAAAATTTTAAAACGTGTAAACAAAATTAACTATTAAAATAAATATTTAAAAAATAATAAACAAGAAAAAATAACATTGGTATTTACTCTGGTCACATCCTAACTTTAATTGGTTTTAGAATTTAACACCTAACACTCTCGTTGCAGCATGAACTTTGTTCAGTACAGTGACGGTGGCGTGCCTACGGGCCATTCAAGTGTTCAATATCACCTTACACTGCTTACGCCCAGTTCGATATATGTGGGAAAATGGTGAGACCTCGTTTTCTAAACATGGAAGGTTTGCATATAACATATGTGTTTTTTAATTTGTCTGTGAAGGCTATGTACAACATTTTGTTAAGTATTCAAATTGAGTTTGTTATTATTTTTGCCATTTTTTTTTGTATTTAGATGTTGTTTGTATTGACACGAAAAACTTAAAATCCATAAAATGGTAACGAAAAAAATAATTTCAAAAAAGTCTTCGTTGCCATGTATCCGTTATTTAAAAATGGAATGTCGATATAATCAACAACATAAACATACCATTCGAATGAAGAACACCGATAAAAACACCTTTTGCTCCATATACAAACTGATATTACCACAGTTAACACGTAAAATAAACCACAAAAGTCACATAACTTGCAGAAAAAGAATTCAAAAAAAGAATGACATTTTTTTCTTTTTAAAGCTTGAGTAAACAGATAAAATTGACAGGTGTGGTCTATAGCGGTATAAATGTCAAATATTTAAATGTAAAATGAAAATTATGAACATTTCGGGGATAATTTTGACTCAGTTTACGAGTCTTTGAGTGTTAATAAAGATAATGTAATAATGGCGATGTAAAACTAAACGTTTATGATGGATATTGTTTTAAGTACCAAGCGGTTTCACGTTAAGGGTCAGCCAAACTCTCTTACAAAAGGAAACGTCTCAGAAATTCAATTTTAGTACATAGCTTTGTATCAAAACCTTTATTTTATCATATCAGCGAGTAATCCAATTTTCAATATTTCACGGAGTAATTACAGGAAGGAATTTATTTTATCTTTTTAATTACGTATTATTACGAACTTATTGAAAGTTTAAAAAAAATATGCCTTTAAAAACTTTCTCAAGTAAAATTGTATATTGTATTGTAATATGTCTCTAAGACAATAGTTAGAGTTATGTTAACGAGTTCTAGAGTGGAGACTGGGTCTTGGCAAACGCAGTGTGAGGCGCCTGCAGGCCAGGTGTAGTCACGATTTGTACAAGACGGCTGGCAGTGGCTGAATGAGTGGTGTGTAACCTGAGAGGCCTACGTCCAGCAGTCGACTGCGATAAGTTGATGATGATGTACCTAAGATCGATCAGACAAGAACCCTTAAGTGTACCGTAGTTTTATATTTCTTTACCAAATAAAAGATATCCATTAATAGCTATAATTGAGGTTCTATTTACGTAATAATTTATGAAAACAAGCCTATTGCAAGCCACCGAGGACTTTAAGAATTAGATGGCAAAATTGCTAGATTAATAAAAAAAAGATAAAATATTGATAGGTTATTGAGTAATGAAAAAAAAACTCGAGCATCTCAGGGTTGAGAGATTAAATTCAGAAATGTTTTCGTGACATGGTAACCCTTAAGTAAAGCGCAGTGTTTACGACTGTACGTAATGGTTTTCAGTAAGTCCGTGATGGTAATCACTTAATTCGTTCTTTTTTACGATCGCACATCAAGAGTTCATTCTTGATATTGACCTTTGACAACACAATGTCACATTTTTTTGAAAATACTTTTAATTTTTTTTTAATGGCAATTTATTCGAGAGAAAATAACTCCCAGTGCTAAATGGTATTTTATAGCCAATTTACTTTTGCTTACCGCTTTGCTTATAGTGTTGTGGATTTTTTTTCTTTGATATACTTTTTTTTCTATTTTAAAAGCCTGCCAAAGTGACTCTACTCTGCCTAATAGAAAGCGTGAATAAAATCCAAGAGTTGTGTTCACCATACTCACTGCGAGAACAGACAATGTAGTATAGGGACTCACACTATGGTGGTCTAGTAAGATGTTTTTTCACGTCCTACTTGAGAACGTAAAAGGCATGACAGTCATTGTGGCAGTGTAAGGTACAACCACTTACTACGATAACTGTCACCCCTTACATCATTGGGCCACCGGTCTCACGCTCACCAACAAAACTCGGATACTGTCACATCTCGGTCATAGTTTTCTTTAAATAAAGTATGTTTCTTTTAGTCTCCTCGACGACATGTATATAATTTTATCATGATAGGTCGAGTTAAATTAATATTAGTAGTTCCATAACTTAAGAGTAATAGTATTGATAACCTAAAACATTGAATAAGAGATAATCTAATCTCAAATTAGGTTGACCCACTCATTTATAAACACTCATTTATTCATAAACACATACACAACGTAGATAAATCACAGCTATATGTAAAAATGACCATTTTCCCCACCACACAGTTTATGTCCTAGGTTTGAATGTTAGACCTTATCTTTGACCACTATTCAGCAGTGCAGAGACGAACCAGGTCGTCAAAAAACACTAAGAAAACATTAACTATCAAACAGTGACTCGGGTTAAGATGTCAATATTTATTGTTTTATTTTTTTAAGTGTAAAACCCGTATAAGAATATTTCTTATATCCCAGGGAACTCTACAAACATACAAGAAACGGACAAAAAGAACACCCAGACTCAGAACAATAATTTGTGGATTATACAAAGTGTAGTCCCGTGTGGACTTCGAACACACAATACTCGTCGCAGTAGAGAGCGACATGGCGACTGCTTTAACCAACATCATCCGTGCCATCGATCATCGTTCACCTATTAAAGGTATCTTTCCTTTACAGAATGCATAATCAAGAGCCTAACAGAAAAGTTTCAGGTTTGAAAGAGGTTCTCACGAGAACAAACTGATATATTGAGATTTCTTGAATAAAACGGTAGATACAGCATCTTCGGTACTCGTTATTCTAATGGTTCTATCACTTCCAAAGATATATTATATTTAATTGGCCTATCTAATAAGTAATTAATTAATTATTTATGGGCGATACACGCTGATGTTTTAGCTGTTTGTCAACGAAATCTTGTAATAGAGTAATTATTTACTAATATTTTTTTTTTAATTTGATGACAGGTATAACGGTGATGACATTTTATTTTATTAACTTTTTCTAATAATTAGTGAGGCCCAAGATATCGATATTAATAAATAATTGAGAGAAAACACAATTTAAAATATTGAATTAACTTATATTAAATCATTCACAAGAGAGGATAATCCCTGATTTTATTACGTCTTTTTTCTTCTGAGCTTGTCCGGTTAGCAAAGGTCGAATTCCTCGAAAAAGTTCTACATACAAGTGTAACCACGTATCTATTTCTAGTCACTTTATTGTAACTTATTTCCGGAATTAATGATTAAATTTCATTTTATTTTATTTGGTTTTTGTTTCCCTTACAGAGCAAATACCGTTGATATTTAATGTCCAATGACAACATAATCTTGTTTATTAAAAAATATACATTTACGTTTAATAAATATATATATATTACATTCATAGCCTGCCAAAGTGACTCTACTCTACCTGATGGAAAGCATGAATAGAATCTAAGAGTTGTGGTCACCGTACTCATTGCAAATGGAGACAATGCAGTATGGTGACCCACACTATGGCGGCCTAGTGAGATGCTTTTTCGCACCCGCTTGGGGACGTAAAAGGCATGATAGTCATCGTGACAGTGTAAGGCTTATACAGTTATCACGATAACTGTCACCCCTGTATCAATGGGTACACATACATAAATCATCAATACATCTAATCAATCTGTCAAATAAAGTAAAGTAACAATTAAACAAGTAATAAGGTTTACGAGTAAGGCAAAACGCACATAGATCTATCCATTAAAACTCCAAGCCACGTACTCTTAATTAGTATCAGCGATTTAATTAAGCTTATTTGTATAAACAGTAGCCTCAATAAATTAACATTCTGCACGACAAAATCCATACTCTGATGTAAATTAAAAAGTTACTACACTAGCTTGTGGGGCAATAATGCCAATTGCTAATACATCACACAAGGAACTAGATCTATTTCCTTCACGCATAACTTATACACTTTACACAATATCCTCCATATAAAAATGTCGTTTAGCGACATTCCCTTATTAAAATGTAATAATGATAAATCATTCACACGATTTATTTGAAAGACCACACCAATGTGGCGTGGCGTCACGTGATGCCACAAAACTAAACAATCATTGCAAATGCTTCCACAATAGTGTTGCTACCTGTATATGATTTAATACTTGAATGTTTTTGTGACACCTCTCGGATAGCTATTTGACTGCACGATTGGCCTAGTGGTCTAAGCGGTCGCCACGCCGCTCTCCACTTCTCTGAGTGCTGTGGGTTCAAATCCTACATGGGACAACACTTTGTGTGATCCATAAATTGTTGTTCTGAGTCTGGGTGTTCTTTGTGTCCGTTTCTTGTATGTTTGTAAAGTCCCCCGCGACACAGGATTTATTCCTAATGCGGGCGTTGTCTTTTTAAAACAAAACAACAAACAACAACAAGCTATATGACCTCTAACTAACTAACCTTTGCTACAACCATACTGCTGAGATACTTAATTATGTATTGCAAACTAACCGAAGAGCAATTGTTCATGCCAATCATTCAATTATTTGTCATCAACAATAAAAAACTTATTTCATAATATTAATGTCATCAAGTGTTTTAACGTCTTTTAAATCAGACTAGCTTCTTTAATAATAATTCATACTCGCACTGACCTAAAATTCTTAAAATACATTTATGAACAGAATTGATGTTTATTTTTGGTAACACTTTGTAAATATGGCAAAAATGTAACCGATATTGAAACGTGTGGCGTGGTGATGTGGCGCGGCGTTAGTTACTGCTGTGCCAGTAACTTTATAAGTATGGAAAGAGTATGATATAAATGCGAACCGTAACGCCTTAGCGGGTAAACATATTAGCCGAGTTGGAAAAAAAATACGGGTTTGAGTGTCAAGTTGGTTTGTTACGCTTACGTCTTTTTGAATTGATGTATCTAATTGTAATATTTTATATATTAATGTGTATGTCTTCCGTGCTTCTTATACCTTTTTTTCGTTGTTAATTGCACAAAAAAGCATTGCGGGATAAGAATAAAAATTGATGAACAGATCTACGGAAGCAAAGTGACAAATAAAGAAGTGTACAAAAGTTTTAAAGTTGCAGGATTCATTGCTAATAGTTCAGAGTTTAGTGTGTTCTGATATGTGGTACATTTGGAAAACCAGGATGTAATGATGAGATTTTTTGTCTTATTGATGAATATAAAATCAAAGAGCATAGAAGAGAAAATAGAAGAACTACATTTAAAAGAGATAGAAAGTAAAAAAAAAGATTAGGAAGAGTTGAATTAAGTTAAAGTTATTCAACGTATTTGATGAAATAAAACACGATTTTTGTTTTGAGTATTTGATGAAACAATTTACTTTTGTTATTTGTGAGAAGTGAGATCTATTTCCATACAAAAGTAACCAAAATTTAACAGTATGTCACATAATTTATATCAAGATTTACGACATCGTGCATGTTTTACGATTGAGTTGACAATCCAAAACTATAACTTATTCACCTTCAGGTAGAATTCATATGTTTAATAACATTTTATGACTATTAATGTGGTCTAATAAGGTCGTATATCTAAGTATTGTAATATGATATGCTGTTTCAATAAAAAGATATGTTGTCGACAGTGAAAACTAACAATTTCTTATAATCCTCTGAGGTAATTAAGTGTAAAACCGTAAATACTGCTTAACAAGACATTTTATGATCCGTAGTACTGTATTGAAATGGTAATACTAACGTTTGATTACATATAAGGTTAAAGATTTCACGCTTATCGCAATAGAGCGTGATTTACTTTTTAATCTTATGGATTTCTGTGCTGTCTAAATGAGAATCGTTTTTACGAGAATTGTTTCCTTTTAATTCACTTCTGGAATTGTAAAGATTATAAATAATATTATAAAAATATTTCGGGCAATTTGACACACAACGCCATCTAGTTTCAAACTAAGCTCGTGCTATGATAACTAGACTGACTGCTAGAATACTTATGTACTTTTTTTTTGTAAATACAAATATTATTATACATAGAAAACACCTAAACTTCGAAATAAATATTTGTAGATCATGCAAACATTTGGTCCGACCCGGGAATCGAACCCGAGACCGCAATCACAGCAGTCACAGTCACTACCGCTGCGCCACCGGGGCAGTTAATAGAACATATTCTGCGATTGAAATATTGTCTTGGTTCGACGGTAATAAATAGACCAATAGTATCCTTGAGATAAAGATTATTTTGCAATATATTGTTTTAGTTCATCAGCAATTGGTTAACAGTAAGCCAGATAGGTAACTTACCACCATTAGCCAATTCGAATTACGTATATTCAATTCTGAGCTGCTCCATCTATATGACAAATATACTTTACCCAACATTAAGCTTATTTCAATATTACTCCTAAATTGGCACATAATCTATAAAATATACCAAGAAATCCTTGCCTTGGCTTGGTCCTTACAATGTAAGCGGGACTAAAGTCCAATCGCTGAAATGTGGGCTGAATACGCATATTAAAACTTTGTCGGGCATGTGTAGGTACGTCAGGTTACATACTCATGTATCATTAACCAATTGAAATTGTTCCATCTTTATTCTTCTAAATCTCATCCCGTTCTTATATCAACTTTTTTTTTAACGTGTGGAAACCCCCTCGGGCCGTTACCCAACCGGGGTTTACGGCGGGGTGGTGTGTCGACATCGAACCGACTAAAACCACACGGTGTGCCACTCTGCGCCTGACATAGGAGGCATCCGGGAACAGCTGTTATTACGACATCCAGTTCTTATATCATCTTAATTCAACTCCGTGCTCGTTCCGCCTGTAAAATAATTTTTGTTCTTAATGTGTCCCAATTTCTATTCTTATGTCATCCCGTTACAATAAGTACTAAACGAATTATACAATTATGCATGCAATCGATTCTATTATTAAATACATATAATTACAAACATATAACAATTTAAATATACATCTAGATCTTAATAGTAGATTACAACTTCTCTTTGCAATTCTTTTTCCCAAAGTTGATTGAGGTTGACGAGGTAGTAGAGCCACGCTGATATCAGCACGAACAGGTCGGATTGACCGGGGCAATACTACCCTCTCACAGAAGACTAACCTAACGCGACAACATCCGTGCTGTCATGTTTTGTTGGTGAGTGTGAGACCGAAGGCTCATTGATGCAGGAGTGATGGGTATCGTAGTAACTGCGTGAGTATTACACTGTCACGGTGACTGTCATGTCTTTTACGTCCCCAAGTGCCGTCTTAGTGTTGGTCACCATACTGCATTGTTTGCATTTGAGTATCGTGACCAGAACTCTTGGATTCAGGCAGAGTGGAGTCACTTTGACAGGTTCATAATGTAAAAAAAGGTGTGTACTACCATACGGTTATACTTCGAATATTTACATTCCAAGACTCATCAGGTCTTCACAATTCGAATAGTAGACGATATCGCAGTTCTAATGTTGGATTTGTTAAGGACTGCAACAACCCGTAACGATTGCCACAGATGTTCGTATGGCAACCAGAACTGAAGGCTTAACATACTCTCCGAAGTAGGAAGGGTCTCGATGTTTTAAAAATGGTCACCCATCCATAGACTAACCTAGCTAGTATAGCTTAACCTTGCAAAATGTTGACCTACTTGGTTACCACTTAGTCACGAATCTCTCATGAGGCATTTATCATTGAATTTAATTTGTGTAATTAGCAATTAGTTAATGTTATTTATATGTTAAATCATTAATTGGCACCTTTCCACCGGAGACGATCAGGGATGGGTTAATTTAGCTGTAGTTGTGTTCTGGATGTCGTAATAACAGCTGTTCCCGGATCCCTCCTATGTATCCCAGAGTGGCATACCGTGTAGGTTTAATCGGTCCGATTCCGACACACCACACCGCCGTAAACCCCGGTGGGTGACGGCCCGAGGGGGTTTACACAAGTTAAAAAAAAAAGCTGTAGTTGTGTTACACTTGGGTTTACTTCTTAGATCTACTTAGTATAAATGTTGAGTTGACCCTTATTAATATCTGTTCATTACTTAATAAATAAATTGATTTCATTTCTGTCTATGTGTTTGTAGTTACTTTGAAAGTATAACATACACGGAAAATCACAATGATTTTGACGGATGTTTTTTTAAAACACGTTTAATGAAATAAAATACCTGTAGTATAATTTACAGGTTGGAAAATAGTATTTTGGTCACATGTCAGACTTTCAATTTTATTTACTGAAAGAATATTTCAAAGAACGATTTACAACAAAACTTCTATGCCAAAAAAATTTATAAGATTAAATTTTTTATTGATAATTTTTCATCATATATTGCCTCGGTGGCGCAATGGTAGCGTACGACTGCTGTGCTTAAAATCTCGCGTTCGATGTACGAGTACACATAGAAGTTAGAATTAGAATTTCCTTTTTCTGAATGATATAAAGTCTACAGCTCTATGTATGTATAATGTGTACTAAAATTCTAATTATTTCTTTTTGTAGGGTAAGTTCAAGTGAATCGGTGAATCACCCTCAAAGAATAATCCATAATTAAACCGTGAGTAGGCATACGCGTAATAGGCTGTCAAGCCAGTTTGCATGTCGGTGGTTTTTTAAATTTCTCCAAATGCGTAAGACAATTGGGCAATTTCAGCTTTTATTTTATTTATGTGTGACTTCCAATTTATGTAGGTATCTGTATTGAGATCGAGAAGTGTAAAATATGCAACCGTTTCTAGTTGTATGTTACTACAATTGTAATTGATGTTCAAAGGGGAGCAAGAAGAATTGATTTGTCAAACATTTAACAATTTTTAAAATTTCTTTCCACAAGTTGATTTTCCAAGAATCGTGAACAATTCCTAAGGTTATATTTAACGAGTATCATAATTTTAACAGCCTTCAATTCTTCCGCATGATTTTAAGGGCTGCGCTGCGTTCAGGGTTGAGTAAGGCAAAGTTATTCCGAGGTTCAAGGCGTGAAACTAAACTATTTTTGCTTATTTATTTACAAAAAAAAGTATATAAGTATTCTATCAGTCAGTCTAGTCATCATAGTACAAGCTCTGCTGAGTTTGAAACTAGATGGCGTCGTGTGTCAAATGTACGAAATATTTATGTTATAATTAAACATTTATTATTATTTTATTAATCACACATTTTGAGTAGGTTTAACTTGACAGTTGGCTTTAATCTATTTACAAATGCAGTTTCTAAAAATAACAGTTTTCAGTTTCATAACAGTAATTAAAAAATAAGTAAGGGTGTAATCACTTAGGTTTTAAAAAGAACATACCATTACAACTAATATCAAATCAATTGCAGGCATCCAGATCACTTGGTACAATAAATCAGCGCGTGCCAAATGCAGCCAGCCAGCGCCTTGTACGTAGCCGCGTGATAGCGTCAATATATTAGTGCAACCGTCAAACGTAACATACCACTTGTATTTAGAGTGGGCTCACCACGTTTATTTATCGGTAAACGTGTGTAAGTTGTTTGCTCGACCTTCTTATTGAATTAATAAAAAATACATAATAGAAATGGAATGGCAAGGGTGTCCAACTTGAGATCAAGTTGATGTGGGTTCGAATCTCAGTCAGTGTAATTACGTCGTAAACTTATTTTAAATGTAGAGAATAAAGAATTAAACATAATTGACCTTGAGAAAACGTAATTTTTTTCTGACCGCTACCTTTACTTGGATAAATATTTACTAACATTATTAAGGGAGTTTATTTGAAAATAATATATTTACTAATAGTAATTTTAAGGTTTATATTTTGCTACAGTGAAACTTAAAAACATAGTAAATTGTTTTTTTTTATTGTACAGCTTGTTGTGGTCCCTTTTCCAGTATTTCACATTCTAGCACACCCTTCCCTCCCCATGACGATTCTAGCTATATGATATTACTTCGCTTTCCACTTTAGAGTACAGTCGAAACCTTAAAGTCTATGTAAGGAAGAACCATTTACTTATAACATTACATAAATTTGACGTTGAAATCTTCATGAAAAGATACTTGCCTATTCATCATTGTATGAATATGCATGTATGTAGGTATGTAGGTATATGTTTCCTTTTATATTTATATCATTATGTGTTACATAAAATATTTATACGCAAATTAAAAAATTAACACTACTAGCTCTAATGTTACACCTGCTACACACATCTCTGCATCACCCAAAGGTCGACTGGAAGAAAATGCCTACGGCATTAAGTCCGCCTTATGCAATGTAACTTATTTACAGAAAGTATAAATAAATAAATACTTGTGACTTATAAAACTTGCGTCACTTGAATTGCAGAAGTCTATTGGTAGCAGTTTTGGTCTAGCGTTTGATGAAGAGCGAAGACGTGGATTTAATACCCGCTCAGAACAAATACTATATCATGACCACAGTCATTCGTTCTATGTATGGGTGTAATTTATCTATAATATGCATATATGTTAAAATCCATAAGTATGTTTGTCAGAAGTCTGGTTGCCATGGTACAGTCTCTGCCTGAGAACAGATGACCGTTTGTGAGACGTGTGAAGTTAGTATAATTGCCTTATCGCGCTCACAGAACCAAAGTATTGCCTTAAAATAATTGCCTCAACGTACCGATTTCACAAAACACTATCATTATCAACAACTTTTAACAGTCCACTGTCCACTGCTGGACATAGGCCACAGTAAATGATGTATTTTATATTTAATTTATTTATTTTGGATCACAAACAAATGATACACATATCTTATATAAATATAAAAATACAAAATACATGTTTTGTGCTCATCCAATTGTAGGCAATCACAGCTAACACAATTGGAATTTGTTCCATTTTAAATCCAAAATAAAATAAAACAATAATTAGTGTAACAAAAAAACTGTTAGGTAAAAAATAATAGAAAAAATACACTAAAAACAGCAAAAACAAAAACACTCCACATTCAAAGGTGACAACATACCACGGATCGCCGAAATCCAAACCTAGGTGAGCTTTTGCAGAACCAAGTCTAGACGTAAGATAGCATGCCATTTTTCTTAAAGCTGATATGAAAATAAAAAGACAAAAACAATAATTCTCTAACTTTAGCGATGTTTAAAGCAGTAGTAAGTATTACTGATTATTGAATTAAAAACTGAAATGACAGTATTGACAAGGCTTAATTCATATTCATTTATGTGCTTAAAGCAATGTGAATAAATATCGTCAGGGACGATATTTTTAGTGTTTTATTGGTGAGCCGCTAAATCCGGGTTACTATTGACAATTTTTACAAAGAACACCTACTGGTTTATAATAACTGGTAATTTCCCTTTTACTAATTATCTCCACATTCAAGAATTTATTGTTTACATCTGTGTACAACAGGATTAAGTAAGAAAAGGATGAAATGGTATCTGTTTGGTTTTCCTTGATGTGATACACAGTTTAGTTCATAGTCATCTTTAAAGTTATTTATTGGATTTAAATTCTATATTTAAAATGTTCTAGATTCTGAAGCACTTTACTGTTTAACTTGTTCCGAGAACTTAAAATAGTTTTTGTTGAGTTATTTTTTCCTGTTAGACTCTTGTGTGCGTCTATTGGGTGGGTCATGAATTAGTTAACACTTGAAAAAATCGTATAAAAAACCATTTGATATATTTTAAAGATTGTTTATTTACAACAAAGCTAATTAGTTGGTATTTATGCATTTTTAAAAATTACATCGTCTAAATGACACCTGTTTTGACGTTTGCGCTCTTCTAAGCGAGCTCCCTGAAATTTTTGAATACTCTTCAGCAAAGTGACCGCGAGATCACAGATTTTTTAGTTGACGTAGTGTATTTGCTTTATTGATATATACATAATTCTTCAAATAACACCACAAAAACAAGTCTGTTGGGGATAGACCTGGACTTCTGCGTGGCTATGAAAAGTCGCCTCGTCTGGCAATCAGCTTTTCAGAAAATATTTCTTTGACCACCGGCAGAGACTCATCAGATGTGTAACAAGTGGCTCCATCTTGTTGAAACCATTGTATCCAGCAAATTACAGTAGCATCAGTCCAAAGAACTCCCATGGCATGTTTGCGCGGGATGTTAGATTCAAATGTTAACGAATTCTTGACCCACCTCATATATTTTTAAAAGCGTTAAACACTTATTTTTTATTCAAGCTCTAACAGTTTTTAAAAGGAACGCTTTAAACTTTTCCCACACTATTTTTACCTCATAATCAGATTGTCAAGTTAAAATGAAGTCATACTCATATTACATGTGTAATATGTATTTATAACACAAATAAAGCTCACATTTTATTGAAATCATTTATTTATTGCCATATGCATTCGGCTTTCGCTCCCACAATGGAATGGTAATATGGATTTAAATAAACATAAAAATATTATTATAGTTCACATCTTCACTGCACTTTGCAATATTTTGAAAACCTACGTGTATTTTGATGTATTTACCAAACATATCAAAATTATATAGGAGCAGCTCTAGTTGCATAGAATCGAAGGTTTTTGCATTTAATACAAATAAAATTTTATATTTTTGACTAATCTATTTGGAACGAGATCAATCATTCAGTTTGGTTGGTGAGTGTGAGACCGGAGGCCCACTGATGCAGCGGTGACAGTTATCGTGATAACTGTGTGAGCTTTACACTGCCACGATGACTGTCATGCCTTTTACGTCCCAAAGCATATGGCGGGTCACCACGCTACATTGTCTGCATTTGCAATGAGTAATGGTCACAACTCTTTGGATTCTATTCATGCTTTCCATTAAGCAGAGTAAACTCACTTTGTTAGGCTCTTCAGATAGAAAAAAATCAATAGTATTTGCAACAAAGTACCTATTTATTTAGCTAACATTTAAGTAACAAGAGAACGTTTGCCAAAACATACAAATCTAGATTATCCGAGAAACTAGACTAGAAACTTCAAGCTATAAAATATGAGAAATCTTTTCCAGAACTAGGCTACTGGACTAAATCTGTCTGGTTCTGACTATTGTTTAATGTAGATAAGTAGAACTTGGCTTTTTTAAACGACTATAAACCTTAGTGTTGAGCGTTTCTTGAAATTATTTTTATTTTTTATCATTCAGATCTAAGTAGTATATAACTGGTATGTTGTATATTTTAGAGTGGTCAGTATCAGGGCTATATAAACCTATTTCCTATCTAGAGCATCTTTATAAATTTTATTGCCACAACCTATTGCAGTTTAGCAAGTACAGTCAGCAAGTGAATTTATCAACAGAAATGAAAAAGTAATATGATTTCTATCAATAAATACAGTTTCTACTTTATTACCCTATTTTATGATTTTGAAGTTATTAGCATTTATAGTGCGAAAATTTTATGGAAAATATTAGATGAGAAAGCTTGTGAAATTAATTTTGAAGTACGAATAACTTATTCATAAATGTATCACATAAACCTTTAATACGTTTTGATTTATTACTTTACATTATTGAAAGCAGTATAATACGTAACAGTAATAGATTACAACAGGACAAAGACATCGTTTACCATAAACTTTGATAAATTACAATTCTAAACCAGGTTAATAAATTATTTTCACAATAATCACAATCACCCTCTTCTTGTCTATGCGGAAATCCTCTCGGGTACCACCAGTGGGTAGACTGGTGGTTATGTCGGACACAATTACAACTACATTGTCTATTACTAATATTGTCGGTCTTTAAGTGGCTCACTCAAAGAATTGCTCAACAAAATTGCCGGTAAGATCGTATTGTAGCTCTGGTCAAGCAACCCTTCATGATTATGTTGAAGAGTATAAGTATAATGAAGTTCTCACACCTCAAATGTTGTTGTTAATTCCAACGACAAGACCTAGAGAGAAACAGAAATAGTTAATTTATTTTTTTTTTATTTAAAAAAGTCAACGTCCGCACTAGGTATGAATTCTGTATCCGGGACTTTACAAATATACAAGAAACGTACACAAATAACACCCAGACTCGAAACAACAATTTGTGGATCACATAAAGTGTTGTCCTATGTGGAGTTTCAACCCACAACAGTAGAGAGCGGTGTGAACTTTTAATAAAGGAGTGATCTAAAGATTTTATTCAGTAAATTATATGTAGTAACAAAATATTTTTAAGCCAAATCAATAAAATAGTTTTTATTTCATAAGATCTCCTAATAATGGTTAGTCCTTATAGTTGTTAACACCTACAAAACAGAATAAATATAGTCAAATTTTTATATTACAAAATGAAATAATGATAAATATACCTGAACATAATATTCGGATATATAAACATTTTTTTATATTTTTGATTCGCAAAAAAATAACTTATATTCCCTTAAATAAAAATCATTTTGTGGTTTCTAGCACACAATATTCTGTAAAGAAGTTTGAAATTGTGATTTAACATAACTTCAAATGTTTTTGCTAACCATCCTAATATTCCGAGGTAACATTGACCGTAACAATACTTCAGTATTTGCGGGTAGTTTGGTTAGCGACAGAAATCGTAATATACACTTTAAACGCATTATATTTTGTATATTATGACGTCATAATTTAACTCATATTCTTAAGCTAGTACTTGTTTATAGCTCAATATTTATAGCTTAGGTAGATATATTTATAAACATTCCCTATCAGAATTTGCTTTACGAAAACTTTATTCTGAGTTTTATATCCGGATTTTTAATTAAATCACTTCATAATTTTACGATTATAGGGTGGTCTGACTCCGCCGTAATCCAGTCACAGTACATTAAAATTATCGTTAAACAACGAAACTCTTTAACATAATTATTATGACAATGCAGTCGATATCCTTGACTTCGTATCACATTAATAATGTTTTTAATATAAGTATAATTTTATCCGGAAAGGAAGTGGAACACACACCTCTGGACTGTTATATAAATATGTATTTAAGAGCGGTGACAGACGCAATCATTTTTAAAGAAATAGTTGATGGCCAGTGACTTAAATATGGCGGCTGATTTATCTTAAGTCGTAAGCTCCCTTCATCACGTCCACTGCTGGACATAGGTCTTTCCTTAGCAAGAAGGCTTTTGTCCTACTATACCACGCTGGCCAGATGAGTTAATTTGGAATTTGTAGCAAGTTTTTCTTCTTTTTATAGTAATGTTGTCCTGCGCTTTTTGCTCCCTTAGTCACCTCTTACGACACTTACGTGACTAATAGAGGTGGTTATACTTTGTATTCTTAATCCATCACCAAACGAAAACCTTCTTAGTATATTTGTAAAAGTCTCTCTAATAAGTAAGATGTACGCTTAAAACTGCTTAATACGATCTCGATGAACTTGGTCAGTCCCAGATAAACTACGTATTGGACAAGTTGAGGTCTGATTTTAACCGACTTCAAAGAGCAGTATGTTTGTGTTTCGATCCAGCATTTTTATTCTGTATAAATCTGGTATCTTGTATATATATTGATGATCAACCACATTCTTGGTCTAGCAGTTAATGTGTAGGACTGCCGCTCAAGAGATATCTGGTTCAATTCTTGGTTTGGAGCAAAAATTGTTATTGAATTTTTCTGATTATTAAAATGCTAACAACAGCTTGGAATTTTGAAGTTAAAGTCTTAAACCCCGTGTCTCGGAGAGCACGTGAAGCTGTCGGACCTGCGCCTGATTTCTTCCCATCCTGTCGTGTCGAATAACCTTTCCATCAGCTTATGAAAGTGAGAGGACAGAGAGTGCACCTGTACTAGTGAATAGTAGGCTGATCTCTGTTGACACTGGCCGCTGTGGCTGAAATTAGCTAAAAGTACGTAATCATCATGTATTGATAGATTCTGGATATATAGGAAATAATTTTCAGGATTAATAGAGGTTTATGTGACAAAATTTTCACACAGAGAGTGTAGAGCAAAAATAGGTAATAGATACAGGTGACATTGACTATGTAATGTTGCGTTTACAAACTATTTAGTATGAAAATACAGTTGTGCAGTGAAGCAGGGTAAGGAGTTCAGTAATAATTTATTCCTATTTTAAATTATCATTATAAATATGAATTGACCCACTGAAAATGGCTCATTACTCTACGTATACGCCACCTGTTAACACTTTTTAATATAAAAAAACCAATGATGGTTTCAGGAATTTTCTGGACATCCTTCTATTATTAACATACGAAATCATCTCAGCTGAATACTTTTCAAATATATATAAACATATTTTTTTTTCTCTATGGAAAGTGTTTTGAGATATTACTGGCCCTAGAATATCAGTATCCATTATTTTAGAAATTTAATGCAAACTTAAGACAAGGAAATTGAAGACGATGAAAGTCAAACGGTACTTCCCCGAGATAAATCCTTGCGTTGAATTTAGCCGTAACTGTGATACTGTGCCGCGATTTTGTGTAGCTCGCACAGTGAGTGAGTTGTGTACGTGCGTTGGTGCTGTCTTACGTATGATTTGTAACGCTCCCTGTATAGTACGTGATCACTTGTGGGTTATGGACACTGTGGATGCGTAAGCGGATTACATATTAATTGAAAAATAATTTTCAATAGTTACGAACAACTAGAGTGTACTCGTATTATTGATAAAGATTTTCTTTTCATTAATTTTCTTATACTATACTTGAGTATTGTATGTATTCTTGCTACAACTTACATTTGAAGTCTATAATTCATGATTACTTAATGCATTTTAATACATCAACATTAATCATTCATATTTTTCAAAAAACAATCGTTGTTGGTCAATACCACTAGAAAAAATATTACAATACAAAAATATGGATCTTCTATCTTTCTGGTCTAAGCCTCTAAGTCTCTAGTACTTTGAGGTTTTTAGAAGTCTCTTTGTTAGGGTATCCTGAGACTCCTCAAATGAACTCATTTGTAACAAAAAATATTGTGTTATTTTTTTTTTTATATAAGCCTGTCAAAGTGACTCTACTCTGCCAATGCAAAGCATGAATAGAATCCAAGAGTGGTGGCCGCCATACTCATTTCTAATGAAGACAATGCAGTATCGCGGCCCACGCTATGGCAGCCTAGTGAGATGCTTTTTCATTTTTTCATTCTTCTCCTTCAGATTTCAGTGCGCTCGAGTCGGACACCGACAAAATAATTAATCCTCAAATCTAGTGAGCTAATGATCTGAGAAAGTTTCCACACGATAAGAAGATACCTTATATTATTTTTTAAAGACATCTTTCAACTAGGAAGATATTTTGTGTAGCGCAGCGTGGAACTTTAAATTACATACATGAAACATACACTCATAACAACAGACAACAGAGTCATAACAGTAAATTGTGGATCACACGAAATATTGCCCCACCTGGGCATCGAACGCAACACTTAACGAAGTAGAAAGCGGTAAGGTGTATTTCAACCACTATGCCCTCCGTGCAGTCAACACTCCTCTCCTATCACTATGTGATCACCCTATAAGGCCGTCAGCAGATGACTCGGGTCGCGTACGTGCGCGCCCGTATCTTGTCGACAACGTGCGTTGCGCCTAACCTACGTGGTGCACTATTTGGACAATACAACACACAAGTTTCACATTTTGCTTACTTGACCTAAATTTAACCTCGAATGGTTCCTTCTCTGATGTAATAACTTAAAGATTTAATATTCACATGTGAAAAGGGAATATTGAGGATTCAAATGTTCAGAAATTTGTTAGAAAATAGTGAGCCCTGTGTTCATGTTTTCTTCCTTAACTCTTAAACTATTGCGTTTATGTTTTTAAGAAGTAACACGCTTACGATAAGTATTAAGTACAGAACCTGGAAACCGAACTAAGCTTGGTATTACTATTTTTTTTATAGCAACCTACCAAAGTGACTCTATTCTGCCTGATGGAAAGCATGAATAGAATCCAAGAGCGGTGGTCGCCGCACTCACTTCAAATGAAGACAGTGCAGTATGCCGACCCACTATAGTGTGATAGTCGATTCGCAATTCACCAACTTCTTTTGTTCTCATCCCTTAATTTATAACATACATAAGTGTCAGAACGGGCCTATTAGACGAACATTTCATTGCTTGAAAACTCGGATAAAACAGCATTTTCTAAGATGAAACCTAGCTGCATCGATTTATCGCTCATGAAACCCCATGCATACAAAATTTTTGAAAATCGTTGCAGCTGTTTCCGAAATTCGAATTTTTTTTTTTAGATGCCAAGTGACTCTACTCTACCTGATAGAAAGAATGAATAGAATCCAAGAGCGGTGGTCGCCGTACTCACTGCGAATGAAGACAGTGCAGTATGGCGACCCACGATATAGCGGCCTAGTGAGATGCTTTTTCACTTTTTTTAAAAATTATATATATATATAAATATAAGAATTTCTCGTTTAAAGGTAGTAGATACTGAACCTAGTCTGTGATCACTATCAGCATAACCTTATCGAAAGAAAATAATTTTATTTAAAAAAACCAAATATATATTACAAATGATCATCTCAGTCACTTGACGTCGTTACTAAACTTAGAACTCTTGCAAAGCCTTCCAAGAAAACCAGTAGAAGTGACCTCCATCCGTACACAGCTTGTGATCTTTACTAGGTCATCTACCTACGTTATTGATGGATATCCTACATCGAGCTTTCCAGTAAGCATTTCTCATTCATTTTTCGGCCTCATCGACCATCCATAAATCATCAAAACGTTTATCAAGAGCAATCTTCTTAGTTCGCTAGTTCCCAGTTTAAAAAGCAACAACACAAAACTGAAAATATACGTATACAAGTATTCTGTTGAACCTTCACATCGAATTTAACCACACATTTAACAAATACAATACCAAATTCCTATCCACTGAAATATAAACAAAATAATAAATTTGTTTGTGAGGCCGTAACTTATTGCAATGGAGTTGTTGGCAGTACTTTACAGACGAGCAACGTTTTTGATGTAAAGTAATTAATAATATTACAAACAGTAAATAAACGTAGACACTTGTCACAATTGATTCTTAAACAATTAAATAACAATTAACTCTGTTCAAGACCGGGATAGTTAGCGTTCTTTTTAAGTAGACCTTCGTTCAGCAGCGGACGGCGATAAGTTGATTCGATTCGCGGTAAGAGGTGCAATAGCGTCTTGCCCCTGGGGCATGAGGTGCCCGGGATGTACCTCACTTGTGAGATACAGCAGGGAGGACTCTAGAAGCCGTTGAACCATAATACCCACTTTAAGTTAAGTGACAATGTTGTTTAACCTCTGCATTAACTTAGCATTTATATTTTTCTAATTGGTACTTTTTTTCGAGTTACTTATTATGCTAACTTTTATTCTTACTAGATATGATTACTTATGGGTTAGTACGTAATTTAAATGAAACGTATTTAATATTCGTTTGACTAGTACGATTTATTTTAAGTGATTGCCTACGCAGATAGATGCCTTCAGCGCGGCACACGCCTTTCTCTACCCTTCATTGACGGTAGGCTGCGAACGCATATGGTCATTGTTGGAACAAAAAATTAGAGTACATATATGTATCGCTAATACCTTATTAGGTTAATTAACCCCATTGTCGTAGATATATCTGAACAATTTACAAAGATTTTACAAACAATAAACACAAAGCAAACAAAGATATTTAAATAAATAATAAAAAAAATATAATATAAGTTGTTTAGTTTTCTTTATTACATCACTTTTGTTCGTCCACTGTTGGGCATATAAGGTGGTGGAGCTACACTGTATTCAGCACGAACGGACCGGCTCGACCGCAGCGGTACTACCCTCTCGCAGACCAACCTGAACAGCAGCAACAGCAATCATGCTGTCGTCTTTCGTTGGTGAGTGCGAGAGCGGAGATCCATTGGGGTCCATTCATCCATCCACCCACGTAGGGGTGATAACTATCGAGATTAGTGTTTGAGCCTTAAAATTTTGGTTACGCTGGTTACTTAGGTCAGGCGGTTTGTTTCAAATTTTTTTTCACTCGGCAGTGATATTGTCCCTCGCAGTTTGCATCCTTTAATATACAGTGTCAATTGTCAGACTTTATTCCTTTAACACAATCATGAGTTGACATGTATTTATACATTACCTAGTATACATTCATGATAGCATTGATAGTATTATAACTGTATAATGGCTTCAAAAAGTTGCAAGTCTATAAGCACGTTGAGTTTAACCCACATTTTCGGCGGTGCACATTCAAGACTCCCGTACATAAATTACTCGACCATCCTTTCTTTTTTGTTAAAAATTAAGCGGAATTGGTTTACATACATAAAATAATATGTACTATAAGTATTTTTTCATGTTTCGTTCATGTATATTTACTATTATTATGTGTTTATTATGAGTCTGAATCATCGGCTTTCTGTAAGAGTCACTTAAGCTTTCTCCTTTGAAAATGTCATCTAATATTAAAAAAAAAAGTGAATTTGTATAAATTTTGGTGTAAGATAAGTTTTTATATGTGTACTTCATTAATTACTTATCAACATCAGCTGAAACGCATCTACTTTCTGTTTTCTCTGCATCACCCAAAGGTCGACTGATAGAGAATGACTTAGTCATTAAGTCCACCTATGTACATAAAGTGCATGATGTAAAAATAAATAAAATATTATATTCTTTAAGAGAACTATTATAATTTATTACCACTAAAACAAACTAAACACAAAATGTTAGCAATATTTTGTGGGCTTTTCACATAATTACTCTAAAAAGAACTGTCGACATAAATTGAACAAAACTGTAAACCCAAGTAGAGATATACATAGCACATAAATATTATACACATAGATACATACACAAGTATACATAAAATTCGACGTATACATACTTATACACAATGGATTACGGCTACATAGATATATCAAAAACAATAGGAGAGTCGTGCCAACTCACGAACCCCAGCACGAATGGGTTGGCCAGTGGTAGAATAAAAAAATAAATAATAAAAAACACAGTAGTTATGAGGACTACTGGCAAAATTGAAAACTTTAAAATATAGACAAACAGTTGTTATTTCCAGATATTCAAATTAATTATTTGATCTTAAATACAAATTTACATTATCTGAAAATTTATATTAATAAGATATATTTCACGTGCATTACTTGTCGACCTGTGTCGTGAGTACTAGCAGCACACGCACTGGTAAGTATACATCACCATCAACAGCCTTTTACAATCCACTGCTGGACATAGGCTTCTCCTTAGCAAGGAGGTTTTGGCCCACTATACCACGCTGGTCAGACAGATTGGAATAGAGTTCGTTTCAAGTTTTCCTTCTCTTTGTAATGATGTTGTCTTGTGTACTTGGTCTCTTTGTCGCCTTTTAGGACACCCACTGATGAATAGGGGTGGTAACACTATGTATTCTTAATCCGTCACCACATGGACAGTAAGTATACATAGCCACATATTCACAGCTGGTCTATAGATTAACAATAACAAAATGTCACGTGACCATTTTAATGACGACTTACATGAATTTACCCTCCATTCAAACCTGCCTATAGAAGTTTTCACTCCAAAACTATTTGCAGAATCAGAATCTGGGCTACATGGTAAAGTCTCCAGGTTTCCATCTTGTTCTTCATATTTTTATACATTATTACATGCATTGATAAGGTTTATTCCTAAAACTATACAAAACTAATTTACGACTATTCTAAAATTGGTAAGCGTAAATACAAAAAAGTGAAATCAAAATATTACAATTTTGTGCAATCAGCCTGAATCACGTGTTAACCTGTGTTTCAGGCACTCACTTGCCTAAACAGTAAACTTGGCACATTAATCTAAAGTAAAACAATGTAGCAAAAGATGATTACTTTAATATATGATAAATTTATTATGAGTATTTATGAATTATTATTATATTAATCGTGGAAGAGATATACTAACTGTTGAAGAGTCCTGTTCGCCCGAAGCAATTAAATAAATAAACAAATGTTTCAAACATTTCACACACAACGTCATCTAGTTTCAAACTAAGCAGAGCTTGTGCTATGATAACTAGACTGACTGATAGAATACTTATAAACTTTATTTTTGTAAATACATACATATTATACATAGAAAACACCCAAACTTCGAAAAAAATATTTGCAGATCATACAAACATTTGGTCTGACCCGGGATCGAATCCAAGACCTCAAGTACAGCAATCGCGTTCACTACCGCTGCGCCACCGAGGCAGTTTTAGGCGATATAGGCGATATAGGCGATATAGGCGATAGTTGTCCACCAAATATTATACCGTCTACCTCAGCCCTTACAATCGCTCTAATCGACACCCATCGTGTGTGGTCCCTTGTGACAAAAACGTTAACACACAGCACAGCCTTCGTGTAAATACAAATTGAATTCCTATGGGATGTTTGCTTAATTTTTTAGAGCCCTCCGAACTTCTTAAGTAGCTGATGTATTAATATTGATTAGGTGACAGTTTGGCTTTGATGTTAGGAGACTGGGTCGACTGTTTGGTGATAATAATGAGTTTGTAATTTTGTAGTAGGTGGTGTATAGGTGGTATATATACATATATATACTTCATAGAAGTTTTCGAAAGCTTAGAGGTAGGGGTCCATGTTCTGGAACCGCACTGCGGCGTTGAAGTCAATTACATAACTACCGCCAACCAATAAAAATAATTTATACAAATAATTGAAAAATTAATAAAAATTCAAAATACTTATATTTTATATGTAATGTCTGAAATCATTAACTTTTATAGGTTTGCTTTTATGTAATTATTTTATTTGCAACAAAATCTAATCTATTAGTTTTAGTTCTTGAACTGGCAATAATATTGATAGTAACTATATATACTTAACACACGGCTGACTGCTGATAAGCATACTTATATATTTCTAAATACATACATATTATAGATAAATTACACCCAGCCATAGAACAAATCATGGTGCTCATCACACAATTGTTTGCCCAGGGTGAGAATCGAACCCAATGTAATTTACTGACCTTCACATACTATAGCGGTCAAGCATTTCTTCATAATAAATTAAGGTATTTTTTACTAAACTTATGAATGGTAGAGGTTATTGCAATTGAAATATTGCACAAAATCGACTCGGAGAATTCTCTAGAAATATTAACACAAAAAACAATACTTTCTTTGAAGTAGTTGAATGACATTTGTCGTATATTTCAATAAAAAATAAACCTTCAATATTGCCAGTATTGACATGAACTGACAGGTCACATAAACAGAACTAAATTAATTCCCACAGAGTATATCAAAAAAAAAGTACGATTCAATAGACGTTTTTCGCTTCAAGTCAAACAATCCGTCGGTATCGGCGAACGGAGAGACAGACATCGGGACATATCCCTAATTAATGATCTAGCAAACGACGCCGCACAGCTGAAAACAGACGTAAAAACTAGTATAAATACACTATAATGTTCGACCATCCATTGGAATGATTTGCTTCAATAAAATTAAAGTAGATCCAAAAGTTGTTCAAAATTCAATAAATTAAGTTGTTTTGGAAGTTTTAATCTTCCAACCACTTTAAATGAATACCGCAATACTAAAATTCTTTCTGTTATTTTGTTTTGATAATATAAA
Source organism: Hypercompe scribonia (assembly GCA_949316085.1). NCBI lineage: Eukaryota > Metazoa > Arthropoda > Insecta > Lepidoptera > Erebidae > Hypercompe > Hypercompe scribonia. The sequence continues at coordinate 2,194,085 of OX438983.1, forward strand.
GCTCCATAGCCTCTACAAAAAAAACAGTAATTATATAAAAAAACAATGGTATACATAAGTTTTTTTTTGCTGCATGATATGTGGTGGCTACCACCCATGAATACCTATAACTCAAAAGTCACGTGAGGATAGATACATTACTTCATCTCTCTCTTTTGTTCTACAGATTTAACTTTTCCCAAATACTATTTTGATAAAGACGAAAACAGTCTACTTGTTGATAATCTGTAATTACATCTATAAAAACTGTCCTAATATGACTTATATCTAAAAGTGTCTTATTCTCTCGAAGTTTCCGTGTAGCAGCAATATATTATAGTTAATTCTCTTTATTACATATCTCTTTAGTAAAGGTTTGAAAGCACCTACATTATTTTTTTAAAGGGCCATCTCATTCACAAACAAAAACACTGACTCCTCTGTGGCTCCATTTCTGGACTACACCAGTTGTAATGGACACTGAATTACCATATTAGCTTGTTCGTAACTCATTACAAGTAAAAAATTTAATGTTTACAAACAAGGTCAAGCCACAAATTAGACTCAAAACTGACTTTAGAAATAGTCACATAATTTTTCAAAACAATCACCCATAAACTGTTTCAAACCATTCATGTTGCTGGTCGACTACACAGTTAGCGCTATCACAAAGGAGCAACTGGCGATGGCGGCAAATAGGAGACAAATTAAACGTGCCCTTTGTAAAAAGCCTCCAAACCGCTACAGGTTGTATTCTGCATTATGATAGAGTCAGCTCACGACACAAACTTTATGTCGTCCGGTAAAGGCAACCTTTCTGTCTTTAAATATATGTAATGACGTAAACTGTGACCGAATTGTATGCTACATATATAAAAAAATGTATGTTTATGTATGTATGCACGTAAGAATTTTTTCTTTTACAATAACATTATACTTCTTTGGCGTAAAGAGACGTAGAAAAAACGATACTAATAATAGGAAAAAGGATATTTAATACATTGAAAGTAAGTTTTATTGTAATGCATTAGCAAGTTAGATAAATTTTATTAAAAATTATAAAAGAATTATTAGTAATATTAATAACAAAAAAACTGAAATGTTAAGTAGCTAATTTCATAGTGTTGGTTTTCCGTGACGGTATGCGCGCGCATCGTAAAAATTTACTCTCGTTATTTTTCCGTTACACGCCAAAAGAAATGAATTATAACTTCAAAAATTGATGAAACTGTTAAAAAGGACTTTAGAACTGTAAAATACACTACTAAAGAAACAATTTTGTATTAAGTACCTTTTACCATGGACTATAATATCTAATGATTCATGCATAAAAACTAATTTTGAAACATAACAAGGTGATCACAAATGTTTTACTTTGTGACGACTTCCACATTATAGCACAAAGAAAAATATACAACAGCGCTATCTAGCGAAGAGACATCGAACTACGAAGTATGAACGAAACGTTTGAATGTAATGAACTATAATGCAACTACTAAGCCTGTATCGCGATATAGAGATCCGCGTGGCAATTAGCATATATACAAAATCTCAACATCAACCGTTGGGCCCTGGCCCGCCAGGCATGATCACCTTGCCAGGTCGGAGGAGCCTCCCTTTGTGTCGGAGGGATATGACACACGTCCCTCCACAATTTGTATAATTACGCAATATAGAAATTGACGCTCTCACGATAGGTAATACCTTTAAATTACCCAACTCTTCATTCAGGTTGCACAAGCTGATATTACAGACTAAGGTATCTGTGCTATAGAAATTATAAAACTAACTTAATTTAGGCCTTTTTTTTTTTTTTTTTAACGTGTGGAAACCCCCCCTCGAGCCGTCACCCCACCGGGGTTTACAGCGGGGTGGTGTGTCGGAATCGGACCGACTAAAACCACACGGTGTGCCACTCTGCGCCTGAGATAGGAGGGATCCGGGAACCGCTGCTATTACGACATCCAGATCCCTCCTAGCGCCTGCCCGCTAATGCGGGCACCATCTATGGGTAAATTCTCTATTTTAGGTGACGTACGGCACACGCGGACGTCGCCTCCTCGCGGCTGGCCACTATAGCGGATGGAGGGGAAAACCCGTCCCGTCCACCCGCGGCCACACTCAAGGCGGCATGAGGCGCTGGTATGCGCGCCTCCGCCGCCCGGCTCGCCGGCGGCGAATTGGGTCCGAGTGGATATCGTCCTCCCGGGCCCTCTCCGCCGCCTCCTTCCGCGAAATTACGTCTTCGCAGAAGGTTGCGACCGCGGTAAAACATCTGTCGCTACCGGCCATGGAGCGTATGACGGCCGGTAGCGAGAGATCACCTCCAATAACTGCAGTGAGGACCCCACGCTGCGCCGCCCAAGCGGAACAAACTGTTAGCGTGTGCTGAGCCGAGTCCTCACTGCAGTCGCAGTGGTGACAGGCGGGACTCAATTCCCTCCTGATGACCGAGTGCAGATACTTCCCGAAGCAACCGTGCCCGGAAAGGACCTGCGTCAGCCGGAAGGAATGGGTTCCGTGCTGCCGCCCTGCCCACTCGGCGATGACCGGCTGGAGAGCCTCCACGGCGGCAAAGCCAGCACGTGGAGGCTTTGTGTTTGTAAAGTTTTCCATTTTTAAACCCACGAGATGGGGAGAACTAAATGTCGACCCGGGCAGAGATCCCCAATACCCGGGCAAGCGTAAATTTGTGCCCAACCGAGGGGTCCGCAGGTGCCCCGGCTGGGAGTGCGCTTGCGACTGAACTACCCATCAGCCATGCATCCCCTGGTCACGCACCAGAACACGGGATTCGGGGTAATTTTTTAGAGAGGTTTTCTTCCTCGCAGTCCGGGCGGCTAAGCCAAGACCCTCGCCCCCGATTGAAGTCGCGAGACTCCAACTCGGGACTACGATATGCCGACGGCGGCAGGGAGACTACGTCTCCTTATGCCTGCTCGGTGGCAGTGTAAGTGCACACCGAGCCCGTCCTACCTTTTCAACCGCTGAGCGGAGGATTTCCGACCCTAGAAAGGGTCCCACCATCGTGATTTTTTACCGAGGTTTTCCTCCTCAATGCTCCGAAGAGCGAAGAGCCAACAGAGGATCCGACAGACACGCCCGCTCTGTTGGACCAAGTCTCGGCCGAATTGCCGAAGAAATGGCTTCCTCTTCGTGCTAGAATATTAGCCGTTGGCAGTGATGAACAACACCATCGCCAACGTTTCCAGGGTGCACCACGTGGAGGTTTTCTTGCCCAGCACCCCAACTTAATTTAGGCCTAGATTAACATTATATAACATATAATACTCTAGATTTATTCTTAATAAGAAATTTAAACTAATTAAAAGATTGAGGTCGAATATTAGCTAACAAACATATTACCGAGAGAGATCTATGTCCAGGAGTGAACGCTTAAAGGCTCTTGGGTCAAAGTTCATAACTTCTCTAAGGCAAAATGTCATGTCAATCACTTTTTTACTGAGTTAGTGACATGAAAAGAGAAGAATATCGCATAAAATGTGTTTCTTTTTCTAACACTACTTGCACCACATTTAACATATTTTGTTTCTCTTTCCCACAGAAGAACAACCTAAAGCGCCACCATCCGTGTTGTCGTGTTTCGTTGGTGAGTGTGAAACCAGAGGCCCATTGATACAGGGATGACAGTTATCGTGATAACTGTGTAAGCCTTCCACTGTCACGATGACTGTCATGCATTTTACGTCCCCAAGCGGGGTGTGAAAAAGCATCTCACAAAGCCGCCATAATGTGAGTCACCATATTGCATTGTCTGCATTTGCAATAAGTATGGTGACCACAACTCTTGGATTCTATTCATGCTTTCCATCAGGCAGAGTAGAGTCACTTTGGCAGGCTCTTATATTGAAAATAAAAAATTTTTAACTTGAGATGAAATCAAACTTATACCTAACGGTACTACTATTATAGGATACACCTTTTTTTTCATGTCAAGCTGGAAAATTTCTTTGGATCTAAGTCTCCTCAGGGACACAAGAGCCTCCTGGCTTTTGTATGTGGTGTTGTCACTTAAAACCACCCTGGCGGCTGGTCTCAGGCGTTCTACGCTATAGGGGACCAGGAGCATATTATGTCAGGTCCCCTCCAGGATCAACGCCGCACCTAGTCAGGCTCTATCCTGGGGAAGCTACAGAGGCTTCTCCGTTTATCGGTCTGGTTGTTATAATTTGTCGCGACCCGGTCGCATTTTTGTCACTAGGCCACCATCCTATTGCCGAACGCAGTAACTAATCTGCCACTAGAGATCCCCACTCTCTGGCGGCTCACGGTCCAATATAGGCTATACCTACGTATAAAATTTCAACTAATCGGTTTGCACTTTGCAATGAGTGTGCAGTAAATGAAAGGACTCCAACGAACAATAGTCAATTTTCTTCACTATATAACAAGCTCGCAAAGTCAAGTTAAAAGTAATCGAATTATCCATGTAAGTACTTTAATAGGTCCTTAAACAGACAGAAACTAATTTAGACGGATAATTAAAGCTTAGGACACACGGCATGAACTTTCGCACAAGAAACTCACTTGCGACGTAAATAAAGCGTTTACGTTCGGCCATAAAAATGGCGGCTGCGCGGCACTGACACAAACATTGCTCTATCCGTTTAAAATTACACTATTTTTTTACAAACTATTATATAACTAGTTCTGACTGTAACTGTTTATTTGAGTGGTATCTTGCTACTCATTTCTGGAATATTCCATAGGAACTCTGTAACGAAACGACGCATTCCATCCAGTTTGGACTCGTTTGATTTGTTTTGATGAGTACTTTATCTCCAGGGTCTGATGATGGAGCTGAAAGGTGTCCATAGGAACTCCGCTACAAAACGATACATCCTCATCGAATTTGTTCTCGCGTCATTCGTCTTGACGTGTACTTTGTCTCTAAATGGTAACCAGGACCTGATAATAGAGTTGAAGTTGCCCTTAAGAACTCTATAATAAAATGACACATTTTCAACGAATTAGACTGGTTTGTTTGATATTTTGACGAGTATTTTATAAAGTTAACGTATTCAAATGTAAGTGTATCAGATACTAAATGCAAATTTAATTAACTAAACAAACAGTAATTTTTTTTTTAATATTACGAGCCTGCCAAAATGACTCTACTCTGCCTGATGGAAAGCATGAATAGAATCCAAGAGTTGTGGTCACCATAATCATTTAACTAATGAGATGATAGATTTAATGGCTCCACGACAAAGCTCATTACTCTAAAACCAGGGTCTAATTAAGATCAAGTTGCCTTTATATGGACTGATGAGCCCAAGGGTTAACAATACCGACAGACTGCATTCTTAGGGTTACTTATAGCTTCTAGTTCTCCTATATTTCGAATAAGAATTTGGAGTCACTTGTTTGGAGAAGTTTAAAGTTTAAGATCTACCATTTGAGAGAAAATTATTTGTAAGTAGTTTGGTAAAGAATGCGTTCACACTTATCAAAAATTATGATTTTATATTTTTATATTAAAAATGTAAAGCCGCCATAAATAAAAATACAAATTTAATTTTAGAAAAACACCTTCTTCTAATTTTCCAAATTTTACTAAACGACGCAATGTAATTTTTTTAAACACTTTCTTTTCTGGTCGGTTGTCTGACTGACGCCAACCTCCTGATTGAAGTAATTAGTTTTTAATAATTTTGTGTTGTGTTGAAAATAAGTAATGAGTATAATAATTTGTTGTAATGACTATGGTGACTACAACTTTTGGATTCTATTCATGCTTTCCATTAGGCAGAGTTGAGTCACATTGGCAGGCTATTAAAAAAATACAAGCAACATTATACTTGCTAACTACTTAAGGCACACATAAGGCACTAATTAAGGCTGACTTCTGAAAATAAATTAAAAAGAAAGAGGTACTTTCTTTCTTTTTACCATGAACATCAAAATTTAAACTTCCGAAAACATTTAAATACCAAAGAAAGGAAGTTGCCAAGGTATTGGAGAACGAAACGAAATTAATTACGTGCGTACTTTCATATTAGTCAAAAATATGTTAGGAATGTTTTCATATCAATAGTGTACAAATAGTTTATTATCTGGCAATACACTTAGTTTTATTACTCTTTGAAAACCTTTTAGTAAGTGAAGAGTGTGATATGAGAAATCATGTAGTTATAAAATTTATTTCAAATTCGATCCTTAGATAATGTTTACATTTTATCGTTAGATCCCTATCTCACGGATTTATTTTCATGATACGCTTAATCGCTTAGCTAAACATGATTTTTAAGTAGTTTATTTTAATTGATGTTGTTGTAAAATAGTTTTAAGCTTTTTTCTGTGTCATTAATATCAAATTTTCATTATTTAACAACACGAAGTAACTTTTAATATCCCGCTTAAGTACTTTTTAATTCTAAGTGCTTAAAAGCAAAAGCAACATTTTCCTTTAAAAACTCTTGTGTTAAATACACAGCGGCAATCTTCCTAAAAAATGTTAAGTGTGAATCCTTCCAAGTATATGTCAATAATCGCAGGTAACCTTGAAATGATAAGCAGGATTGGCACGTCAAAATGTTGATGTTTGTACAGGTTTCTTTTGTCACTGCTGTTTGATTGAGTGCCTTAAAAACCGCTTAACAATAATAAAAGTATATGTTTCACATACGATTATTCGATTCCAAGCTAGATAGAATCTGTGAGATGGAAACCAGACTGTAGATAACCATCTTTAAACGTTTTGCAATACGTACACACCATAGACAATTCAAACCCAGACATCATACAAATGATCGTGCTCATTTACTCCGAGTGTGATTCAAACCCACGACCTCCGATCGATAGCTATTACCTACTTGTATTGTCAAGACATGTATGACGGTCTGCTGATCACAAGATCATCAGGCCGTAACACATACATGAACGGTTCACATCTACCTTCACCATTAGAAATGTCTGTAAGACAGTTTGAAAATTCTTTGTGATTCTAGAACAAAAAAAATATCAATAATATTTTGTAGAAATGAATTTAATACATTTGGTACAAGGCGTTTACCATATCTACCTAGTCTTGCCATAAATATTGTAATAAAGAAAAAAGAAAATTGTTAACTGCAAATAACATTTATTACTTTTACAGTGTGTCAGTTTAATACATAAATATAAAACAATTAAAAATATAAAAAGCTTATTCGAAGTGGTCTCCATTGGCTGCAATACAGTCCTTTAAACGATGAGGCCAGTTATCAATAGAAGCACGCACTCTTTCCATGGGAAAATTCTTCACTGCCAATCGTATAGATTGTTTTAGGGACTCCAAATTATCATGGCGTTTAGAGCAAGCTGTACTCTCTAAAACTGACCACAAATCATAATCCAGCGGATTAAGATCGGGACTAGACGACGGCCAGTCTTCAGCTCTGATGAAGTCCGAAACGTTCGATTCCAACCAAGACTGCGTGGACCGAGCTTTATGACCCGGCGCCGAGTCTTGCTGGAAGGACCATACTTGGTTATTGAACATGGTGATGTTAAGGGGCTTAACTACCTTCTCAAGAATGGTATCTTGATACACTTGTGCCGATGTTTTGATACCTTTTTCACAAAAATATGGCTCAGTCACTCCTTCATAGCTAACACCCCACCAAACCATCACTGAAGTCGGATAATGTCCACGTTGCACTCTGTCGACTAATTGGGAAGCTTCCTTAGAGCTTTGAGCATAAATACGGTCATTTTGTTTGTTAAAATGTTGCTCAATTGTAAAAATTTTCTCATCCGTAAACAAAATTTTTCTGTGACCTCCCTTTGCGTACCGCTTCAGTAGTTGTTTCGATTTTACCACCCTATTCTTCTTTAAATTATCAGTTAAGAAATGGCCAGTGCGTCTCTTATAGGCTGCAAGTCCTAAGTCATCTTTTAAAATACGCGACATGGTTCTAGGTGCTATCTTCATTTCCCGAGATAAAATCTTTTGCTTTCGGACAGGATTTCTTCGAATTCTTTCCCTTACTGCTTTGACCACCTTTTTCGTACGAACACTACGTGGACGGCCAGATCTTTTTCTGTCACAAACAGAGGAGGTCTCATTGTACCTATTAATAGCCCGGTACACAAACATTTTACTAATACCAAGTGTATGGAGAGTTTTAAAAATTGCATTTGGCTCCATACCTACTTTGTGTAATGCTATCACACCGATTCGGTTCTCTTTATCACCCCACACCATTTTAATATCGCAAAATATTTTACAATGTATTGGCGCCAAAATGAGAAAACACAATGAACAATCGTATAAAAATGACAGATTCGAAATTCAAATGTAATATTTTTTTATAATTAAGTGTAACAGTATTTATGGCCAGACTAAGTATATACCATACCATATTTAATTGAGGAATATTATAATGGTCGTGACCTTCGCATACAATCATTGATTTATATTTATCATTTTTATATTTACGTAGTGTAGGGCGCCTTACGGCGCGATGGACCGACGACTTGAAGAAGGTGGTAGGCTGGGGATGGATGCAAATTGCCGAAGAGCGGGATCGTTGGTGTTGCTTTGGAGAGACCTTCGTTCAGCAGTGGACGGTGATAAGTTGATTGATTGATGGAAACATGGAAAGCACATTACAATAAATAACTAGTCTACTATTACCCTCTTTACGACATTCTCTAACTTTCTTGGTGTAATATTTTATAAATTAATAGTTGTAGTTTGTTTATTTCATCTATAAGGGTTTCGTGTGTTCGTCTATACTCGTTTAGGTTATAACTGATGACAGAGTTAACTAAAAGACATTATATTCTCAAGATGTGGTAGTTCATTGTGTATTTGACATTGAATTTAACAGGTACGAGATACTTATGTGTGTTGATTAGTGTTAGTAATTAATCGAACCCAGCTGTCATGGCTATCTGTACATACATTAACACCGTAGCTTGCGGGCATTGACGATCCTTTATTTTCTTCTTAATAATCTTGCAGCTCCCACTTATCTCACTTTGCAGCTTAATCGCTAAGTTATAATCATCATAGATTTGAATCTTTTAGTCTAATCTCCAAGACACAGTTCTTGTCTTGTTAACTTTGCTTTAGTCTTCCAATCTATTTTTCTTCTATCTATCGGATTTTTCTGGTTGCTGTATTTTTATGGATAGAAGAATAGCCTTCATGTTTTCGAACTGTACATTGAAGACTGCTGAAAATTTATGACCAGGATGTATTTAATTTTGTTTTATTTTGTAATTAACACTTCTATGGTGCACCTGTTACTTCCATTATAATAACCATTTTAACGATTTATTTCCATGAGGTGACGTACTAAGAATACAAAATGTTACCATTCCTATTCATCCCATGGATAATATGTGATTAGGGAAGTTAACTAAGTAACATCACTGTAACTCCAATCCGTCTGGCCAGTGTTTTATAGTAGATCAAAATCTTCTTTCTTAGGAGAGGCCATTATCCAGCTGCGGGCTATTAAAGGTTTTTGGTAAGATGATGAGATCATCACCGTTCAAACTTCATGCATCATCTTGTTGTTTTTTTTTTGCGTCAGGTAACGTAAGAGCAGCATGACGACGTTTGTATATGTGTTTTAATAGGACTACTCGCTTGAGTCGCCCGTATTAATGAATTTATGTTGACGCGTTTAGGTACTGTTCTACGAACACCTGGGCAATTCCATTTCACCCTGGTTTCTGGACTCATACCTTTAAAACTCTTCTCAGGTACGTTAGCTCAATGACTCTAATACTTTAAGCATTCTCTAGTTTTTATATCATTTATACAACTACCATAATTTTTTCTAAACATATTTGCAGAGCAAAATGAATTTGCATGTACTAATCAAACCGGTATTTAAGCAAGTCCAGCAGTAAAAGCATTAACTCCATCGGTATTCGTTCAGTTGTGTTATACTTTTAAAACGCTAATGCAGTTCACCTGAGGACAATCAAAAGCCTTTACAAACCTCGTGAAGAAAAGATTGTAATCATCATCAACCATCAACAGCCTTATACAATCCACTGCTGGACATAGACCTCTCCTTAGCAAGGAGGTTTCGGCCTACTATACCATGCTGGCCAGACGGGTTGGAATAGGGTTTGTTTCAAATTTTGCTTCTCTTTGTAGTGATGTTGTCTTGCATATTTGGTTCCCTTAGTCGCCTTTTACGACACCTACGGGATGAATAGGGGTGGTAACACTATGTATTCTTAATCCGTCACCACACGGACTAAAGGTTATAAGCGCCATGTACTTTGTGTACGCGTTTCATTTGACACTATTTTCAAATCACAGAACGCTTTATGAGTTTCAACGGATTTGCTTGTGACACCGTTTGATATTGTTTAAATGTAGTTTATACGCTAATTTATTTCGATGTACTGGCTAATAATATTTTGTAAAATATAAAATTACCACTTCAGCACAAGAAGAAATAGAACCATCGCCAAGGTTACCAGGGTGCACCACGTGGTATACCTTTTTTTTTTACGTTTTCCCACGGGTCATCATTTCACCGGGGTTTGCAGCGGGGACGTATGTCGGAATCGCACGGTGTGCCACTCTGCGCTTGGAATGGGAGGGATTCGGGAATTGCTGTTATTAAGCCTGGACCCTTCTCCGCGGTCGCCCGTTCTGACACGGGCACCATCTACGGGTAAATTCTCTATTTAGGTGACATACGGCACACGTGGACATCACCTCCTCGTGATCGCGAATATGCACCTGCCTCCTTCCTTATTGAACCAACTCAAGGTAGATAATGGCATGTGACGCGGGCGCCATTTTCGGGTTAGTTCTCTATTTAGGCGACGTACGGCACACGTGGACATCACCTCCTCGCGATCACAAATGTACACCTGCCTCCTTTCTTATTGAACCAACTCAAACTAGATAATGCCATGTGACACAGGCGCCATCTACGGATAAGTTCTCTATTTAGGCGACGTACGGCACACGCGGATGTCACCTCCTCGCGATCACAAACATGCACCTACATCCTCCCTTATTGTATCAACTCAAAGTAGATAATGTCATGTGGCATTAAGTCTGCCTCGTGCAATTGTAATACAGGCAGTACAAATAAATAAAAAAATAGATTACGTTTCCTAATTATAAGTATCAAAAGCTAAATATTTTAATTCAATCATCTAAACAAATAAATGACTTATTGCAATCATTATCATGTCAATCTTTTCCTAAAATTATTTCGGATTGGTGCCATGAGTTATCTTCTTTTATTTTCCTGAATCACTCGACATCCTCTTTCACGCCTTTATTTTTTATTTCGTTTCCTTTTTGCAACATATTGAATAAATTAATTTCTGTCAAAAAAAGTATATAAGTATTCTATCAGTCAATGTAGCTTTTAAAGTACAAGCTCTGCTTAGTTTAAAACTAGATGATGTTGTGTCAAATGTCCGAAATATCTTATTATTAAAACTAATGAATATAATATACAAGCATCCTCGAGTACTACTTACTTTTGAGTTTATTAGAAGGTGCCAAAATTAAACGTCTTGTGTACATTTACACATATAACTATTTTCTCTTTTATTATATTTACTCATTTAAGCGGCATTCTAGTTCTCTGAATTCGCCTAAACTGATAGTTGTGCTAGTCTTACAACTTCGATTTTATTTTTCAACAAAAACTATGGCACTTGCAACCATAATAGGTTGTATCGTTAATGTTGTGTATTTACTGTGTTCTCAGTTATTAAAGTGAAAAATAATGAAATAATAATCATATTTCGTAAAATTAATGCAAAGTGTGTTGTGTTTCTGTACTGTTAATCTTGATGATGATTAGAGTAAAACGTGTTATGAGAAGAAACGGGCGTCTAAGTGTCTGGGTCTTATTTAGACATCGGCGATGGTTCTTAAGAAATATACAACGGAGTTGTCTCCAGTATTGACACACTTGTATCACCTATCATATTCGCATTTTACAATAGTGTTATGAGAATCTGATCGAGTTCAACGTCAAAAACTATGAGTAGAATCATAGAGTGGTGATCACCATAATCATTGCGAATATAGACAATGTAGCATATGTAGAGGTTGACAATGCCTAGTGAGATGTATTTCCACACCCACTTAATGAATCCGGGATTATATTGGGAAGAAACCATGCAAGCTGATAGGGAGTTTTCTTATTGTAGTATGGAGTAACAAAACTTTCATAAAAAATAAATACAGCGTACTATTTTATTACACAGCGCTGTAACCATTACTGATATTGCAAGTTCTGTACCAGACAGCCAAAACGTTTAACACAAAAAAATACTTTCACGCATTTAAGATTTCTACTCAAGCCAAGCTAATGGTTATCATCACCTCAATTGATTGACTCAATATAAAGACATATTACTCTCATAAAAGATTCACTTACAAGTCCAACACCTTCATACGGTAGTAATTGCATTCGTGTATTACCAAAAACGTCGAACACAGATATTTCAGATTCTTATCAATTAATAATCAATTAAATTCTACCTTTAAACGTTCGACTGGCAACACCTTTGGACAGTGAAAAATACGACGACACTTTAGGACAAAATTTGCCTAAAATTGCTTTAACGTCAAGGATGGGTTGGTAATTGAAAAACACCGTTTAATAAAAACACAGCCACTTCGATTTATGCGCATGTTGATGAGCTGAAAATACTTAAACAGTGTCCATTTAAAAGTACAACTCCTCGGTGTCCTTTAACAAAAAATGTATAAAAGTATTTTATCTTTAAATAAAAGAGTTTGGAGATAAACGGGAAGTTACGTTCTTAATTTTAGAGGACATCTGATTTTAATAACCTCACTCATCTTGCGCACGGCTGTCTGACTCCAAATTAGGCAGCATCTGTTCTATAGTAATCAGATTGTTGATTAAAAATACTTAAATATTTCTAAATACATATATATCATGGGTTAGTTACACTGAGGCACAGAACAAATAATCGTGCTCATCATATAAATATTTATCCTGGGTGGGAATAGCACCCATAACCTCTGTAATAATCAAGGTCACTACCCACTAGACCAGTAGGCCTATCAGATTGTAACTGACCAGCAAACTAATCAGATTGTATGGCCTGATATGGTTTTGTTGTTTAATGATTGTTTTAATGATAATGTTATGGATTATTCATATTCATAAATTTTATATTTACTTGTAATTTACTCCGTGACTTTTTTCTCAAAGGTATACTGTGAATTTTAACGTAGAGCGACTGTCGTGAGATCTCCACAACGAAAGTACTAGGTGAAGTTTTGATATTTCTTTTAATAACAACATACTTTAATATTTTTCTTACTTTATTTTTTTTAATAATTTTAATTATACTTTCTTTGTACTTTACAATAATATATATATTTACTTTTTATACGACGGTTATAAAGGTAATAAAATTATTTTTTAATCAACCACAATAGAATAAACTCACACGTATCTACTTGAACAATAATTGTGCTCACGCCAACAGCAGATTTTCAATGTGTCTTGCAAGGTGAACTATTAAAAATGTCCAGTTACTGAGGTAGCATGTTTTTATAGGTTCGAAATTGTTTTGAAAAAATTTAGGAATGTTTGGAAGAAGGTTGCAACTGTACTAAGTGTCTACCTTTCCGAGACTAGTCAAAAAGTGTTATTGAGTTTTTCTGATTGCCGTGCCTCAGAGAGCACGTACAGCCGTCGGCCTGCACCTGGTCTCTCCTCAGTCGTATCGAATAGCCGTCCCATTGTTTCTGAAAGTGAGGGAACAGAGAGTGCACCTGTGTTTGCGTACATACTTGTGCACTAGAATATCTGTTGCGTAGTTAGCTGGTCGCCGTTAAAATCATCTAGGAGTACATTACATCATTAAGTGTCTGTCAGTGAATAAAGTGATTTCTGTTACTCGGAATAAAAATATAAAGAAAATGAACGTTATAGTTCAACGACTTAAGGTATTTCTTTATACACCGTTATTCTCTATTTTCGTTTAAAGTAACAATAATCAGAGTTTGGATATTCGCTGATCGTTTTTTACCTGGATTGGGGGTATGCACAATGAAACTTTCAGATCGTCGTGCGCGATCTTCAAGTTGGTTGTGATTTGAAAATTACTAAATTATCTTTTAATAATTTCTCATTGCCTCATTTAATGATCGAGTGAAGTACTGACAGAGGTCAAACCGCTACGTTACAAGGATAAAGCAGACACACTATATTTCTTATCTTTTTTTCTTTTTTAAAAAAGGACAACTCCCGCACTAGAAATAAATCCTAAGCCGCGGAGTACTTTACAAACACATGAAACGGACACAAAGAACACCCAGACTCAGAACAACAATTTGTGGATCACACAAAGTGTTGTGACATGTAGGGTTTGAACCCTCAACACTGAGCGTAGTAGAAAGCGGCGAGGTGACTGCTTGAACCGCTACGCTATCCGTGCAGCCGTATCTAAAACACATAGTTTACTTAATCCTAGTGGTAAACACATAATCATTCAGAACGTTATTTCTTATTTTCTAAACTATTGACTGACTGACAGTCTTTATAGAGCCAGTCTTTAACACTTTTCCATTTCTCCATTTAGTCTTTATATTATTCTCTGTTGTACCTAAAAAGTGTAAGCCTGACGTCTGAAACTCTTGAATTACATCACCTGTCTTCGTAAACTTCATCCAATTACAACATTACGAGCTGCACCCATTCGCCATTATTCATCGTAAAAAATGATCAAAAAAAAACAATTTATGTTTATCAGAACAAAAAGTGCTGTTATCGTTAATATGTCAAAGGTTTGATTTTTAGGGATCCGTAAATTAAAAAATAGAGCAATAATTTATGTTATTATATGTTTTTGAGAGTAAAATTATTTGACAAATTAAAATACAAACAAGCATTACTATATTAAACTCGAAAAAGGTTTAATATATCAGTTATACGACGATATACGTAGAAAGGAAATGTTAAGCACAAAATTACAAAGATCCCAGGGCACTAAATCAAATTTTAAATACATCTGCGTATTTATGTTTTAAACATGAAAAACTTATCTTTTAAAAATATTTACCTACAGAACCAACACTCAACCTGTTCAACTTATGCATAACTATTTATTTTTATTATTTTCCACGTAAAAAGGAGCAAGATGAATGATTTCGTAAGCGAAAGTTCATGATATTAATTGATATTTTTGGTACATTGTGGTGCTCGTATCGTAAAAATACAGTGCCAATAAACCGTTCATGCTTAAACATACATGGTTGGAAAGTATATGTTGTGGATTAATAATATTAAATAAAATGATTTAAAGCAATGGTTACAAGGTAACAAATATTATGTAAAGTATACAATTATTTAAATGAATGAGGTTGCAATGAGGGTACAGTATTAGCTTTGTAGAAAACTTGGAGAAAATTGTAAGAGATTCGTGCAAACGTTAGCTAAAATAAGATATTACCAGCGCACGTGTTTCCCTCCCACTACGATCCCGGGTTCTTTAAGCGGGGTGTGAAAAAGTATCTCTCTAGGCCGTCATAGCGTGTGTCGCCATACTGCACTGTCTCCATTGGCAGTGAGTACGGCGACCACCGCTCTTGGATTCTACTCATGCTTTCCATCAGGCAGAATAGAGTCACTTTGGTAGGTTGCTATAAAAAAAAATATCTTGTGGACTCCAGTGTTAAGCGTTTCCAATTTAAACATACATTTTTATACGTGAGTATCGTTGCAAAAATAACAAACCAAATGTAATTCTAGTCTATTCGATTCCGATATATCACTTTATAGTTTAGTACCAGATAGAAGAAATACCGTGTGGGTTTCCACGTGGTAGATTTTGCATGCACTTTAAGGCTTTATTTTCAACAAAAGGTAGAATTATTTGACTTCTCTTATCTAATGTAATGACTTTATTTCTCTAGTTACAGACGTGAACTGATAATCTGAAGTTAACAGTTTCAATTTCTATTTCCGGGTTATAATTTTTTTTTTAAATTTTTCAAAGTTTTGAGATATATGATAGAAGAGTGCTATATAAAGAAACATAATTACTTAAACAGAGTATATAATTTGCACAACTATTAAATTAGTGCATAAAGTTAGGTGTATAATGGCCAAGGCATGGTTGCACGCTGTTTCGTATAATATTTCTCATCACATACATAATATGGAGGAAAGGTTTCAACAAAATCTAGAGGTCAATTCTACAAGATTTTTACGCCAATTATCTCAATTTTATGACTAGCATTTACAGGGTTTTATCCATAAATTTTCTGTATCGATAATATATTTTAATAAATTAATGAAAACATTCCCGACCGCAACTAGTACTGACGATAAATTTACGAAGATTTAATAAAGTACGTGGCATTTACACTGTAGATAAAGAATAATAAAAATCAGTGATTGACTCATTTTTTTGTGTTCACCGTTGAGATGAAGATGATTAATTTATCTCATCGAAGCATCTGTCAGGTTTCATGTCTGTGAAATCAATCGCGGACGCTTGTTGGCGGTTTCTTGCCAATAAAATAAGTAGTAATTCACTACGAGGCTATATACATTACGGAATAAGCGATTTATTGCTGTCATTAACATTTTCTCGATACTAGAGATAAAGTGTCTTGTCAAAAAGTAGGGCTAAGGAAACAGCGGCAAAAGATATTCTACTATATAAGAAAATGGCCGAAGCTGGCCATTATTTAAAAAAATAAGCTCGTAGTAACTGAAAACTGGCTATGTGATCCGATCCCGCTTAATGTCAACATACTGATAGTGATCGATATCAGAATGTATTTTAATCTGCTTTTTAAAGAATATCCACCTTGTCAAATGTCACCTTCATAAAGACAAAAGTAATAAAGAGTAGAAAAATAATGAGTGGTTCTAGAAAAAAAAATATGTTTAGGATTTGATCTGTATATTCTTTTTATCATTGGTATGAAGTGAGGGCGCTTACACTTGACATTTATTTTCTTTAAAAAGACAACACTCGCACTAGGAATAAATCTTGTTTCGCGGAGGCCTCTACAAACATATAAGAAACGGACACAAAGAACACCCAGACTCAGAACAACAATTTGTTGATCACACAAAGTGTTGTCACATGTGGGGTTTGAACCCACAACACTCAGTGCAGTAGAGAGCGACGTGGTGACCGCTTAATCCACTTTTTTTTTTATATAACGTGTTGAAACCCCCTCGGGCCGTCTCCCCACCGAGGTTTACGGCGAGATGGTGTGTCGAAATCGGACCGACTAAAACCACACGGTGTGCCACTCTGCGCCTGACATAGGAGGGATCCGGGAACAGCTGTTATTACGACATTCAGATCACTCCTAGCGCCTGCCTACTACCGCGGGCACCATCTGCGGATAAACTCTGCATTTAGGCAACGTATGGCACACGTGGACGTCGCCTCCTCGTGGCTGGTTACTATAGCGGATGGAGGGGAAAACCTGTCCCGTCCACCCGCGGCCACACTCAAGGCGGCATGAGGCGCTGGTATGCGTGCCTCCGCCGCCCGGCTCGGCGGCGGCGAATTGGGTCCGAGTGGATTTCGTCCTCCCGGGCCTTCTCCACCGCCTCCTTGCGTGAAATTACGTCTTCGCAGAAGGCTGCGACCGCGGTAAAACAACCGTCGCTACCGGCAATGGAGCGTATAACAGCCGGTAGCGAGAGATCTCCTCCAATAACTGCAGTAAGGACCCCACTCTGCGCCGCCCAGGCGGAACAAACCGTTAGCGTGTGCTGAGCCGAGTCCTCACTGCAGTCGCAGTGGTGACAGGCAGGACTCAATTCAATCCTGGCGACCGAGTGCAGATACTTCCCGAAGCAGCCGTGCCCGGAAAGGACCTGCGTCAGTCGGAAGGAAGGGGTCCCGTGCTGCCGCCCTGTCCACTCGGCGATGACCGGCTGGAAAGCCTCCACGAGGGCAAAGCCAGCACGAGGAGTCTCTAACCAGAACGACCAACGTGCCATCGTGGCTCGACGAGCGGCCTCACGCCACTCGCATATCTCTTCGGGCGGGGGCCGTATGCCGCTATCCGCCCGGAAGTCAGGCGTCCGCCGATAAACTTCGGCGAGCACTTCCGCCTCCAAATCCCACGGCGGAGTTCCGGCCTAGGCGCACGCCACCTCTGTCGATACGGTGCCGCAGCCGCTCTAACCGCCAATATCCTCTGAGGGCGCCAGAGGCGAGCCCTATTCTGGGCGGTCAGAGCCGCCGCCCGCACCGGCGCACCATACAGCGCCATTGACCGGACAACCCCCGTGTATAGCCGTCTCGTCGCGACGCTGGCTCCACCCAAATTCGGCAAAAGTCGCCCGAGGGCAGAGGCAGCGCCGACCAGCTTTGGAGAAAGCTGTCGGAAGTGCTCGTCGAAGAGCCACCTCCTGTCAAGGATCAACAATTCAGGTACTTCATCTGGGCCTGAACCGGTGCGAGGACCGAATTGACTACGATAGAGGCGCCGGGTGGTGGACCACGACGGGGCCCATGGAACAAAAGGGCCTCCATCTTATCTAGGGCCACCCGTAAACCCAGCGCCTCAATACGCCCGACCACCAAAGAGACTCCCGTGGTGGCCAGGCGCGCCGCCTCTTGAAAGTTTGCTCCCCGGGCTGTGACCAATGTGTCATCTGCGTAACAAATTACGCCCAGCCCGGGGGGAAGACCACCTCGAAGGGTCCAGTCGTATCCCATGTTCCACAGGAGTGGTCCGAGGACAGACCCCTATGGAACACCGCACGACATGGGCCGCCGCCTCAGAATACCATCTCGGTCCTCGTACATGACGGTACGCTCCTCAAGATAGTCTGCCACAAGCCGCCTCAGGTACTCTGGCACCCCGTGGTAGTGGAGGGCTTCCCTGATGCAGCTAAATGGCAGACTATTAAATGCATTGGCGATGTCTAACGACACCGCCAACAGCACTCCGCCACAGCTCACCGCCTCTTCGGTAACGGCCCTCAGGCGCAGCACGGCATCGACCGTCGAACGCCCCGCCCGAAAACCAAATTGGGCGTCCGACAGATCGAGGCCCACCTCGCAGAGGTGCCGGACGATGTGGGCAGAGAGTATCCTCTCAAACAGTTTACCCGCCTCGCCCAGCAACACGATAGGCGTATAGGCCGCCACCGATTCGGCTGGCCGTACCGCTTAAACCACTAGACCAACCGTGCAGTTAAATAACAAAACCCGTTTTTAATAACAAAGCCTATGGAAAGACTTGGTTGGTGTTTTTAAATAAGTTTTCCTATTAAAGCAGGCTTTTTTACACCACAACAGCTGCAAAAAGGACAAGTGTTATCTCGTTATACATATTTATTTCCAATTTTATGTGTTTTTTTATTATTATATCTACTCCTAAACGTTAAAATAACAGTTCCTAAATTACAATACTGATAAAAGTAATTTATAGAAACGTATGATTCATTCGTATTGACTGTCTCGATGGCGTAGCGGTAGCGAAAACTACTGCTGTGCTTGAGGTCTCGGGTTCGATTTGCGGGTTGGATCAAATGTTTGTATGATCTGCAAATATTTGTTTCAGAGTTTGGGTGTCTCATTTATTTATTTATTTATTAAGGTGCTCCAACAACTGTTTACATCAATTCCTTAAATCTATATATGTTCATATTATAAAAAAAACAATGCAACAGCTACTTATTGGTAAACACCGCAAAATGGATTACATTATAAAATTAAAGTAACAAAATTCACATATTTCACACATACACAAACGCTCACATAAGTAGGGTTTTAATACATTTTTTTTAATTTTTTAGTATTATTACGTCTTACTCATAGCAAACCACCAAGCATAAGCTGTATCCTCCGGATGGTATCAAAATGCAAATCTATAAGATCGCTGTAGCGATTTATCATTTAACACATTCTTGCATAGGGAGAATTAGCACCAAGAACTGTTCTTCTTAACGGGGGACAAAGTGGCGTAACTGGACCACGCGGAAGTCTGAGGATAATTAATTTTTCGGTTGAGAATATTGTACGCGAACATTACTTCGTTCAGGCCCATACGACCCGCAAGAGACTTCGTTCTAAATTGTTTCATTTTGCCCGCATAGGAATGTACTTTCTTTACGATAGCATTGGAGAATGCAAGGTGCCAGAAAAATCGCTTTTGTATACGTTCAATGCGTAACGTACGTGCAGCATAATGTGTCCTCCAGACTACGCTACCGTATCCCAAGATGCTCCTAACCAAACTGTTGTAAATAAGAATTTTTGTTTTGCTGTTGCAAAAAGTTCTACAATTTCTCAAAACAAAACCTAACATTTTAGATGCCTTTTTAATGATATTGTCCAAATGTGGTTCGAAAGTCAATTTTTTATCGAAAAGATTCTGGGTACTGGGGCTATACGTATGTATTTACAAAAAAATATAAGTCAGGCAAGTTATCGTAGTAAAAACTCTGCTTAGTTTGAAATTAGATGGCGTTGTGTGTTAAATGTCCGAAATAGTTATCTATTATTTATTATTTAATATATATTTAAATATTATTTTTATATTATTCGTGCGTTGAATAGGTAGGTACTTTGAAATTTAACGTTTAGAGTAATTAAATTTCAACCTATACGTTTGATTGTATAGGATATAGTTCGAAATTTCAAACTATCTGCAGAATTTTATGCTAACAGAAAAAAAAACACCGCTACTCACATATTTATTGTAAACGACGATATTTTAAAATTTTTATTGCTTCGCCACCCAAACGATATCAATATCTGAACCGATAAATAACACTTTTATCGTTGCAAAAACACAACATAAAATTTGGAATTGAACTCATAAAACTACCTGAACCAAAGCAGTATAGGAGAGAATGGGGACAAATGGCAACTTATGTCAGTAAACATACTTTAATTTGGCATTATTTTCAAGTATTTCTTTCTAATCAACACGAGCAAGAAGTTCAATGCTCTTAAATCTTCTTATTATTATCCAAATGATGCAATCAAGAACTTCATCATGAAAAAAAATACTGCTATAGCGCATTTTATCCATACACTACATTTAATTTTAAAGTGTTGATATATTAACTTTGCTATCATCATCTAAGCCAAGAGACGTTCACTGCTGGATATAGGTCTTCCTCAAGGTTCTCCGTAACAAAAAAATAAATAATAAATAATTCTTTGCAACAAGATCTGAAACTCTTAGGCAGATGATGTCAGGTTATAAATTATTTAAACTATATATGTCTTTCATGTGTAAACTTTGCTCAAATTCTCAAAATGTTCTTCACATTTGTCTCTGTTTATAACTATTCGTAAGCTGTAGATAATAAGCTACTTGTAATAAAACTATCTGGAAAAAAATCTCCACGTTCCAGTTCATGAATACTAAAATAATAATTAAATTAAATGAATAAAATCAGGGTCAAAGTATGTTAAATTTACCCCACATTACTCGACATTAATCTAAGTGTCAATAAGGTCAAACAGGAACTGGTGTTAAATGTAAGAGGAGAAAATGTACGAGACATTTTGGAGTGTAATGGAAAAGAAAAATTTGAACCTTTAAAATTTCGGTCATGCCTGTTGCTGTTTCGAAAATCGGGAAGCGTATATACAAAAACTACTTTAGTACGTCTCCACTGGAATAAATTACCATTTTTTGATGAAAAACTCGTGTAAATACTGCTCCAATACATCTCAGAGTAAGACTTGAAACCCTCATTCTATTCGTCAAGCTCGCAATGGTGTTTAAGGTTTAAGACGGTTCAGAAAAGGGTAGGTTTCTCAACAAAAAGGAGGTTAGGATCGTACTGTGACCCCGCAAAAAAACGAATCCTTAATAACAGCATTCAGTTTGGTGGTACTGAAATAGCTTTTCTATATACGCAACCGGGAATGTACATACAATAAACATATTTATTTAGCTCGAACTTTCTCTTCAGGTAAAAAGGTCGGTATTTTGTTGGCATATCTATAACGTCGGTATATCTTTCGGCATTGTATTTAAATTGCAAATGTACCGTAAGTATTGCGAAATATCGCCAGTAGTACAAGTTGGGTCAAGATGTTTTTCTTTTTTATTTTCGAAGAGTTGTTGTAATTTCTTTTTCGAATCGATGCCAAAATAAAATAGCGATTAAATTGAAGATTTTTTTTATTGATTCTAATCTCAGAAACTACTGCATCTAATTGAATATTTTGGATAGTCTGTTTATCAATAAGGCCGAAAGACTATATATCATATAGCACGCTAGTTTTTTTAAGAGCATACCAAAATTAGTGTACTCTGCCTTATGAAAAACATTAATAAAATCCAAGAGTTATAGTCGCCACACTCATTGCGAATGCAGTATGTTGACCCGCGCTATAGTGGTCTAGTAAGATGCTTTTTACACCCCGCTTGGGGATGTTAAAGACATGATAGTCATCGTGGCAGTATAAGACTCACACCCTAACCGCAATAACTGTCATCTCTGCATCAATGGGTCGCCGGTCTTACACTCATCAATGAAACACAACAGCACAGATGCTATCGCTTACGTTAGGTGTCCTGTGAGAGAGTGGCACTGCCCCAGTCGAGCCGACTCCTTTGTGCTGAAATCAACGTGGCTCTACCACCATACGTGGCGCTGTAATCAATAGAAATGGAACATATGTGAAATACACAAAGATACATGGCTCAATTAGTTGTCCTGTAAAATAGAATTAAAATTGCAAACTATTGTGCTGAATGATTTAATGTCTAACATATTATTAACCTAAATAGATAAGTATTGTTTTTCATTATAGCTAAGAATTGGATAATATATATTAATTATTATTGATTCCAAACTATAGTAAAATACTGTCTCATTGATTCCGTGGTTATTGTATGCGATTGCCTATCAAAGGATTTGATTCCTAAATTCGACAAATGTTATTGAGTTTTTCTGATAACAAAAAAGTGTAATAAAAGCCTAGAGTTTGAAAATTGAATTCTTAACCTCTGTACCTTGAAAAGCATGTAAAGCCATAGATCCTGCCCCTGATCTCTCCGCAACCATGTCTAATATCCGTACAACCTTATTGTAAGAGCGAGGGAACAGAGAGTGCACCACAGTTTGCACACACACTTGTGCACGATAATATTTCCATTGGGACTGGCCGCATTTTCGGGAATCGGATAGAGGGTAGGCAGTAGAGCCACGCTGATTTCAGCACGAACGGCCGGCTCAACCGGGGCAATTCTACCCTCCCACAGAAGACCAACTTAAAGCGCCAGCATCCGTGTTGTCGTATTTCGTTGGTGAGTATGAGACCGGAGGCCCATTGATGCAGGGGTGACAGTTATCGTGGTAACTGTGTAAGCCTTACACTGTCACGATGACTATCATACCTTTTACGTCCCTAAGCGGAGTGTAAAAAAGCATCTCACAAGACCGCCATAGTGTGGGTCGCCATACTGCATTGTCTGCATTTGCAATGAGTATGGTGACCACAACTCTTGGATTCTATTCATGCTTTCCATCAGGCAGAGTAGAGTCACTTTGACAGGCTCTTCATATAAAAAAAAATATAGAAAAATAAGAAGTATAAGATACACCAATCGCACCTATTTTCCCTGAGAGGTAGGCAGAAGTAGACCACTTTTCGACAGTGTTTTAGTCTCACGTAATAAGCGAGCTTTTTGTCGCTAATCTGGATGTTTTGTTTGCCAAACTTCGTCCTTCGTCCGTCGATGAGCACGTACACCACTTACTAATGTATGAATTTGAAAGTCATCTGCATAAAGGTGGTAGGACGAGGCTGGACTTAGAAATGACTTAGAGATAAAATAAAATATAAATATAAGAAAAAAGTAAAATAGATAACACGCCACCCTGTGGGACTCAAATAGTTGTGTTATACCAAGAAGATAAAGATTCTTCCAAGTGTACGCTGCCTTTGTCTAAATACATAATTTTGAAACCTATCAATTACTGTTGGAGATATGTTGATACAGCACTCAACAGTGTGTGATAATCTACATTATTAAGCGTATTGTTAAAGTCCAGTAAGGAAAGAACTGGGATATTTCCACTCTTCTTACCTAGCCTTACTTCCTAGGCTGTGATCAGCACGAAATCCTGATTGGACAGAATTTATTACTTGGTATTTAGTAAGGAATGAATTTATTTGGATGTACACAAGACGTTCTGGGACTTTTGTAAGGAAAGACAATATGGAAATGGGACGACACTTAAAGAAAGTTGTAGGATTGCTTTCCAAATCTCTAGAAAGGTGCTGAAAAGGAAGTAACTTAGGATATACCATAGGGCAGATAATAGTTCATTAAGAATTGGTTGGGTCATATGAAGTTATGATCATGATACACCTCTGAATATAACAGGCAGTTGACTGATTAACAGAAGAAAGTCTAACTTCACCGCGACATTAACTTTTGTTTAATGAATTTTTCCATTCCAGCATGCATCAGATGTTCCCGTGGGGGTTCCCATATGCTCTTAACGTGCACACGTACTACATACACTTCTCAAAGTTAAATTTATTAATGAAATAAATTACTATAGGTCAATTTTTTTTTCAATAACACACAATGTTTGTTTCTCTCGTACTATCCTTAATTTGAGTTTGATATAAGAAAATAAATAGATACAAATATTCGATAGCTATTTAAATAATATCTAAAAAGCTTTGATTAGTATATGAAAATAAATATAGAAGTGTATGTGACTTATGTATAACAAAGAAAACAAAATTGATTACTTTTTTATTTCCAAGATTATGTGAAATTATGCGCCAAACTTGATGATACAGATTATAAAGACATTTCAGCCTACTGCTGACCAAACAGAATGATACAGGTTTTGTGTCAATTTTGTCTTCTCTTTGTAATTCTGAAACTTACATAGTTACTTTACCTTAGTCGGCTCACGATACACACGGCATAAATAGACATTCCGTATTCCACCATATTAACATTTCCCAAACCACAGAGGTTCCCAAACAAACCTATATAAATAAGCCACTTGAATGATAGGTTACCCATCTATTTAATAAACCATTGCATGTGGAACTACTGTTATTATACGACATCGTAAACCCAGAGCTATATTACTTTGAGTAATTACATCTATTGAACGAGTAACAAAATACCAGAAGCTCAAATATCACATTATACATTCATTTCTGTATCTCAGTATATTATTCCACTGGGTAATGTTTACTCGCTAGAGCTTTCGCGCGACATTTAGGCTAAATACACAGCGACATCTGTTGTTCAACTTTCAAAGTAAACATTTGTGAGTCAAACACGATTACGTGCGGGTTTTAAACTGAAATGTATGCATTGTTTAAAGTTAAAGTGAGTCCGTGTACTGTTACGGTTTGCGCTATGAAGTCATCTTTGTGCAAATGTAAATATTCATTTCCATAAATGCAGTTCGTTTTGCGTAATACATAGTCAGCTGTATGTGATATTACTTTTTCTTCATGACATTTCATTTATTTTCAAACAAAAAATATTATATTAAAAATATTTATTATCTAAGGATGTCCAGCAGTGGATAGCTAAAGGATGATAGGGTTACTTATATAAACTTATCCTTATAGTCTTGAAATAGATGAATACTAACAAAATAATGTAAGTTTTGTTTGTTTTTATATGAAGAGTACCTCAATGCACTTTTAGTATTTGCCTAGCAACGTACGCAAAATTATATAACAGAAAATAAATAAATATTTTACAGCCAAAATATTACATTAAACTATAAGAATGATGTTAAAAGTTGATAAATCCAAAATTTTACTTGATAAGTTTATAAAGAAACTATTAAAAACTGCCGAAATTCAACTGAGATATGACTTCTGATTCACGTTCGAAAAAAAAGAAACGCTAATAAATCTATCTTTACTGACCCACAACATTAAGTCCAAATATAAAAAATAGTCTGCATGTAGTCTGTTAAAATGACAATATCAATTTAAAGAACATCCTTTAGCTAGAATCCGTAGAACAAACATACTATGTCATCACTTTCCCGTGAGAAACAAGTCTATTTCAAAACAAATAAAGCTTTAATTACTTGAGCTATTTGCGTGAGTATTTAGCATTAAATTTTAGAAAAATATATTCTGACTAACTAGACGTGACCACGTAAGCTTATTACTGGGACCTTATTTAAGAGGAATCAATTTATTTCACGTTAATAATGGACATGGTAATTAATGGGGTGCTGTGCTGTCGCAACGACTTTGATTTAGTTCGATAGCCTAGTTAGGTGCGTTGAGAGTAACTCACACGTACCATTATGTTAAAATGAGTCTTTTTTGGGATGTAACACAGTAAAACATAAATTTATTCATAACTTTAAGTTTTATAACAATATTGTAGAACACATTTCTAAATGTTACGAAGTGATATTGATTTCGTTTTGGTGATCATCTTTCTATTTTAACACAGTATAACTTAAATACTTCATTATATGTTTGATTGAATCAAATATTAGAAAAAAAGTTACACCTGCCTACTGCCTACAAAAAAAAACTATGTCCTGCACATAGTTTTTTTTTGTGGAATTTTTGTAATTATATAATAAATTATTATGTGATTATATTGTGACTGTAGATAAATTAAACATTCATCCTCAAGATAAACCAATATGGGTTTTATGGGTGTTTCATGCTTTTATTGTATACTTCTTCTTTATATATATACTCGTATATATATATAAAAAAAGGAAAGTATATACGATCTATACTAGTTTACTAACTAGCTTTAGTTATTTTGTTTTAAGTAAGTTTTATGTTAAATAAAGGCAAAATGATGTCTAACCGCTTAATTATATTACTTTAGGCATGTGGATTAACAGGTGTGGTATTCCTCCAACACAAAAGGACGATCCTCCGATTAGGCGAGGTGATCATGCTTGGTGAGCCGCGTCCCAACGGTTGATGTTGGGATGTATATACTAATCGCCACAAGAATCTCTATTTCGCGACACAGGATTAGTAGTTGCTCCGTAATTCATTATACTTCGTAGTTCGATGTATATACGCTAGATCGCTCTGTGGCGTATTTTTCTATTTGCACTGTATGTGGAAGTCGCCACAGATATCTAAACATAACTTTACAATGAATTGATCTGACAGTTGTACTTTCCGTTGAGTTCCATTTGTCTCTGTGTAGAAATATTTTCAAAGGTTGTCTTCTCTTTGTTTGTTGTCTCTTATCTTTAGTTTTAAAGTATTAATTTTCTGAAACTATATCTAGGTTTCTAGTTTAAAGCCTTGTTACGTACGTTTCCGTTTGGCTTTTACTTTTACTAAACTTACTACTGTATTTCACTTGAATGAATTTCATTAACCAATAAATTTTATTCATTTATTCAAAACCGCTTAGACGCGCGTCTAACTAACATACCGTGTGAGTCAAGCCCTTCGCGTGCGCTACTAACTACTCCAAACAGTTACAATTAAATTGGATGCTCTTTATATGGCCGCCATTGGACGCCGACTGCTTTGTACACATTGTTTGTTCAGATAATATCTGTTTTACAAATTAATTTAGAAATATAACGATTTCGACTTGTAAAGGTCTTCGTGTTTGTATTAGAGAAGGTACGTGAAGCAGATACGGTCTTTTGAATTAAGAAATTTACATGAATAATGGATTTCGACACTACTGGCTTCTCATTAAAAAATTAAATGAATATCAAACTCTTTTTTTAATAATGTTGTTAACGAGAGAATGAACTGCACTAGTCGGAGCTGTAAACTGCTTTAACGCGGTGTTAAATAAAGAATATTGACTCTTACAGATGCTAATATTAAAATACTTTTAGCGTTATCTGTTCCAGTAAAATATAATAAATGTGTACCTGAAAACCTAAGTACTAACACCTAATTTATGAATTAAAAGTCCAAATATCAAATATATGATACATTGAGTTGCTGACAATATGATAAACACTTTGATATGATCATCGATAGTTAGTAATGCTGTCACATTTTCAAAAGAGGACATATATATTTTTTCTAAATCGTTTATGTACTCTTAACAGCCAACTATGGGATGGAGAGATAATAAAGAGTTATGGGGCTGTCTATAGTGCGTTAAGATCGAATAAAATTGAATCGAAATTCAACTGCCTCAGTGGTGCAGCGGTAATGAATGCGACTGCTTGCTTGAAGTCTCGGGTTCGATTCCCGGGTCGGACTAAATCTGCAAATATTTGTTTCGAAGTTTGGGTGTTTTCTATGTATAATATATATGTATTTAAAAAAAAAGTATCTAAGTATTCTATTAGTCAGTCTAGTTATCATAGCACAAGCTCTGCTTAGTTTGAAACTAGACGGTGTTGGTGTTAAATGTCCGAAATATTTATTTATATCTACATTTATATAAAATTAATTAGAATTTTGAGTAATTTTAGAGCAACCATTAAACAGTTCATGCTGGACATAAGCGTCTTCTTAGAAAGTAGATTTTTCTTATCGAGACGGTTTCTCTTATCGGTCGACGCTAGCGAGACGGATTGATAAGGTGGTTATTTTTCAAGTTGACCGTATCTTTACAGTTCTAGTATCCTACGTATATGGCCCCCTTAGTGGACTCTTGCGACACCCCCGTAAAAAATATTGGTGGTGACACTCTGTCTTCTTAACATGGACATGAAAATTGATTAATCCTGAAAAAATCTGTTTGTATTTCTAAGTTTTTTACTGAGGTTAATGCTTGGCAATAATAATTAAAAGTATTGTTATGTTATGTATGTATAGTTACTATAGTGTCACTTTACTGCCAAGCAAAGCCTTCTTACATAAACCTTTGGAGACACATTTTAATTACAGTCATATAAAAATACACGTTCAACAGAATAACGAGGATATTTACACTTGATTATCAAAGTAAGTGGCAACTCAGCTTTATGTGGTCATAAACGTATTTTTTTTTCATTTAGCATCTTGCAACACTGTTTTAGTTAAGGCGAGATTTGTTGCAAAAAGGCTTCTAATGTGTTGAGCATTCCTTACTACATGCATACTTGGAGATGGTGAAGTAATACGAAATATTTATTTAAATTAGACATTAACTGAAGAAGTTTAATGTGAAAAGTATTTTAAATATCATGATTAAAGGCTAGTAATAGTTGCGGTATTACTGGTAAGATTAATTTTTTTTTGAAGATTAGAAAGGTCTGCGCATTATTTTTTAAAAAAAAGGTAGCAGGCCTAATAGACAATGGACATGGTTAATGTATGTCACTTTGAATTTTGACGCTTTTAAAACGATTAACAATAATTAACTTTAAATTAAAATATGAAATAAAATACTTTATAATATGTACTAAGAATTTTTTTTAACTACAAAGGAATTTGTTCCCATAATTTTCTTTTCTTTTTTAATTTACGACAAACAAATGATTTCAATCAAACATTGAGGCCAAATTATAATAAAATATTCAGTACTTCTTTTCAGTCTTTTCTACAAGATATTATTTTAAATTTATGGTTAATGATAAAATTGATGAATAATGTGCATAGGGTGCCCAACAAGAACTTTCGGCCCCTGCAAGTGGTGTATCTGCTGATCGAAGGACGAGGCTCTGACAAAAAAAAACATCCACATCAAACGTGAAAAGTGAGTTTTTAATATGCCCCTGCTTACCCCTTTAGTAAAACAGGCGTAATTTTAAACTAAAAGGCAAATAAAGTGAACATAGAAGAGTTGGTGTCACTTACGTATTTGGAAATAAAAAATACTCGAATTGATAAAACATCTAAAATCAAATAAACTTCAGACTTAACTTTAAGACGACTTGGCTTTAAGCTGATGCAAATTATATCTTGCATAAAGTTTATTGCTTAAGCTTTACGAGGGCAAAACAAAGTGTTAACATTAAGATAGTGAGCTTAAATGTCGTTTTAAAAGGGAACGCCAGGTTACACGTCCGCTGTTTAGAAGAAATTAATTTAATTTGATGCTTGAAACACGATTATACAATAACTGGGCTTACTGCATTGACACTCTGACTTAAATAGCACTTATGAAAACATATGATATAATAATTTAGGAAAATGTGCAAGTAGTCCTATACTGAGTCAAATGGATGGGTCATCTCAAGAGAAACAAGTGTGTTGCCACCATTTGTGGCTACAACTACAAACTGCCTCATTGGTCTAACGATTATCGCATGCAACTGCCAATTAAGTACTCCTCCTAACTCCGAGCCGTTATTAAATTTCTGAATCAAAAAAACTCAATAACACTCTTTGAGCTGACCCGAGTCTAAACTCCCATAAATGAAAGTTGGGGTCTAAACTCCCAAGTCTCAGAGAGTACCTAAAGCCATTGATCCTAAGCCTGGTCTCTCCCGGTCGTGTCACATAACCATACCATTGGATTGTGAGAGTCCTCACTCTCACAATCCTTACCCTCGAGCGAGTGCATCTTTGTTTGTGCATACACTTGTACACTGTACTGCCTACTGTCTCGTTGGCTAATCTTCGTTAAGACCTCTCTGTCGTGGACAAAGTTGGTTATGAGTATATCATCTTCATCACAGGAATTAAGGAGCACCCAGAAGTTTATTACCGTGGTGTTTCTCCGGCGTGGCGGTTGATAATCAAATATGCTTTACTGTGACCATATCCTACTTTTGTTCTTCTTCTTCCTAGTCTTAATTATTCTGAAATTATTTGAGGTCAGCCACTAGTGCAGTCGATTTTACTTGACTATGAGTTTTCCACGGAGTATTGGCATCAAAACTCCATAACCCTGGGGATGAATGAATTCTATGGTTGAACTGTCCACATCCTAACATCCTCGTAAATCACACAATGGCCCTACTATTATGCCACCTCTATTTTTTACTACAGGCTTCGTGATGAACCGTGTGATATATGTGACGATAAAACCGGCAACTGCAAGTGTAAGACAAAATAATCCCACAGAACTGAAAAACTCATCCAGCCACATTGTTGCAGGCTCGAAAAGCAATTACAATTTCGGACAGGTTAACCACCTCAGTCTAGTGTCACAATAAAAACTGGGCACCGCTGACCTGGGTGTCAACTTTCAAGTTGCGCCATCAATGAATACGGGCAAAGGGACCGCGCCTACAATTGATTTATATGCTACCGCTACAAGTGGGAGGAGGTCCTGAGATAAATCTTAAGATATGAAATAAACTTTTGATGATAATGAAATCTGCTATATGATAAAAATATAACTGTAACAGTTAAATGTTTTTGAGTGTGTATTAATTCGATCAACTGAAAAAATGAGGTTTTAAAATAAAACAAATTTTCAATGAAAAACTGATATAATTTAACGAGTATATTGTTACTAACCTGTACCTGTATAATATTGGTGTACTGTTCTTTATAATACTATGTTTTGAAATAAAGAAGAAAGAAAAACAATATAAAATGTAAAATAATATAATATTATAGAATATAATACAAAATAATTATTTACATAACATTTTTTACAAATGGAAACAGTACTTACTGTTATGTCAATGCTAATAACGATAAATATATTATAAATAATAATTCAGAATACGCGAGTTACCTTGAAAAAGGCCTCAAATTATGTTACTACGAAATTTAAATCTGAGAACTAAATACGTACGGGTAGTAGCAACGTCTTGGAAATAATAAATTAAGTTATTACAAGATGATGATCGCATCCGGAAGGTTTTCTTATTAAGTGAACTTTACAAATAATCTAGATTTAAAATTTTATTCATTCATTTTAAGACATCGTATCTGAACGTCCCAATCTCTTAGTACTTTATTCATCCGAATAAGATACGACAAGGCAGGCACTTTTATGATACATTCTTTAAAAAAAATACTAAGAAAATCATTTGTGTCATGATGACAACAGCTACTTGTATATCCGTTTAACGGAATATAACATGTTTACACGATTGTCTTGTCTTATATCAATGATTAATAGACAGAATAAGCCTCTTGGGTTAAAAGTTACTTACACGGGTCATTATTCACATCAGCTTAACTTCCCATTTACATAAAGTACATAAAACAGAAAACGTTTGTGTATCTTTGCACTTTAACTAAATTAGTATCAATTATAACCTAATTCTTCATACCATTAACATTCAAGTCAGTATCAATAAACAAATCAAATTAATTCGTTCACCTCGATACAATCTCATTGCCAATCTCATGTGTACCACATTCACCATAAAAGGACGACTGAAGATGCGTCGCTATCGGTATGCGCTCGAAAGTACTAATTGAGGTGCGTGTGCGCAGAACGGCGTGCTTTTTTTACTCGTTTTATACGGTCCAAGGTTCCGGATTGGTTTAATAATACTTTGCTGTGTGGGGAAAGATGTGAGCGTGGTGTACATTAGGTCCAGTAGCTGTTACGAGTTTAAAACTTTTACCACTTGACTTTAATAATAGGATGTAGGTATTTTTGTTTAATTTTTTTGTTTCTGAGGTTACTGTTATTACTTCTAGAGGTCCAATATCTCGTTTAACAGTAAGATTGCTAGTAATGATTTTGTAATTCCTACTTCCCATTATTACTACTTCCACTTACTACTTCTTCTAAACAGAAATCAATGAAATCCCTTGATTTTAGTTATTTAATTTGTATAAAATTACTGTTTAAGATGTCTTAAATGATTCTATTTCAAAGTTTGAGTTTGAGCTTTGAGCATGATAATATTAATTTTGCTTTAATTTTGGTGAACAAATTTAAAGTTTTAATTACCCTTATAAAAATTGACTTCTATGGCAGGCAATTATGTTGTCAAGTTAGTGTAGTATACATGTATAGTGACATAATATTTTCTTAGTTTATCGCTTTCATACACAGAACAACTACATAATTATATATTTAGCTACTTGTAATAATAATAAATTGTAAATGAGTCAAAAATAATCTATGATTATACAATAAATAGAATTCTTTTAAGCAATTTAGTAAAAGAGATATTTAGAACACTGTGTTGCCTATAAGCCCCTCTAACATGCGGCTATTTTGACATGCTAGACAAAGACCCATGTTAAACGAAAACCGCTTTTTTTAGACTACTTATTAATTCATCTTATTGAAAGGATATTTTGAATCAATCTTTATCATAAGAGAAGTTAAACTCCTCATTATATTAGGAAGTTAAACATACGAAGCCTAACTACTCATTATAAATACCTGAAATTTAAAATCTCTGTCGGAATAACTAAAAAAAAAATATCTCACAAGCCGAATGTCACAGCCCCACTCACTAAACTTGTATTATAACTTTAAATAATATATTTCTAATATATTTCTACTAGTACAGTAAGCACATAGTCGTGATGTCATACCACAAATAGAAAAATAAGAACACGATTTCAGTTTATATCAATCAAGTGTTCGCGTTCGTCCTGCTGACCATTTCACACACATCGTTCATTAACATATCACACAAAAACACATCTCAGTTTTGTTATATGCCATCTCACATACTACGCTGCTCACGTAAGAGCTTTTTGAAGAAAAACCTATTAAATTTTATGAGTCTTTTCCATACTTGCCCTGCTCCAATTTTTTTGTGAATTCGCAAGGTATCAGTGGACACTAGATGTGGCTTAAGCGGGTTATAGTTACTATCGATATATCATTTATAAAATGGTAACTTTTATGGGTTCAATCCAGAATCTCTACGCGAGTCTCCTAGCTAGTATTTGGTATTTGTGTCTAAAATGAGAACTGACAAAATTATTAATTACTTTTACTTTACTAAGAACATTAACTTTTCTTTTAAAGACTACACCCATATTAGGAATATATGCTTTTCATCATTGGTACGAAGTGAGGGCGCTTGGTATATTTTTTCTTTATTTTCCTGAAAAGTCTTTTTCAGGAAAATAAAGAACCGCACTAGGAATAGTAAATCCTGTGTCGTGAGAGACTCTACAAATATACAAGAAACGGATACAAAGAACACTTCAACTCAGAACAACAATTTATGTATCACACAAAGTGTAGTCCCGTATGGGTTTGAACCCACAACACTCGGGAGAGCGGCGTGGCGACCGCTTAAACCACTACGCTATCTGTGCAGTCACGAAGTCACGCGTATTTCAAAAGGAAGAAACTGTAAAATCAGTTCCACTATTGTGGTAATGATATTATGTTCCTTCCATTTATTCCCGTTTTGTGTTTCGCACGGGCGCGCGGGCGGTTTGGACAACGGCCCACAGATCTTGATACTCGTAAAATTTTATGTGTCTGAGACAAAGAGAATTTTGTTAATTAACAGTTCTGAAGGTTGGTGCACTTTCTTGTAGTGATAGATAATGTAACCTTTCTTTATCGCAGCGTAAATCTTAACAGCCAACATGTTATACATTTTGAGCGAAAAAAGTGGACTTTTTGGTCAGAGTGGAGACGGTTGCTTCAAAATATATGACGTGTGATTCGAATTTAAAACTGTTTGATTTTATGAGACAGAATTCAATGATACGATTAATATTTTTTTAAACTTAAGTATTTTGATAAAAAAGTTATATGAAAAATATGTAATAGGTTTCTTAATTTTCCTTCGTGCTACATGTAAAATATCCAAAATCTTAAGTTTACCCAAATAGTTATATACATAGATTAACGATTCAACGTTAGTGTGTTTAGTTTATATTTTAATACAATATTACTTGCAGTGTAGTTTATACAGATATGTGTAAAAACTCAATGTAACTATATTTCAGCTCTTTTTCAATTTTATTTTGATTTGCACAATGTATAATGAGTCTGTAATTTATTTATTTTACGACAGTCTGTTTGGTGCTAATCCTCGTTAAGAATGCAATACATACAATATATGAAAGTCAATTTTTGGGAGAAAAACGGATAGCGCGAGAGAAAGTATGGGGGTTCAACTTATTCTCTTACTATGTCAATGACTGCTTTGCGCAGAGGCAATATCGTAACCAATGAGGTTTATCCGAGGTGCGATTATTGCTAGTTGAAAACTTTACCAATACCCCGCCTTGTGGACGTGAAATACCGTCTGCTATGGCAATTTTTGAAAGTAATGTAATGTAATGGCCTAATTATTCTCACCTGGTCCCCTAGCTATTGGTACCTGAGACGGCGTGCGGTTTTTGGTCGGTTCGAGTCTGACATAACCACCCTGCGGTGGTATCCGTGGGGATTTCCGCAAAGAAAAAAAAAAAAAAAGGAGGAAAAGAATCATTAATGATTTCTATTTGAAAAGATTTTGACCTACCATGATATATAATGATAATTATAGCAATAAATACGATTAAGAGGTATTTAAAATCTTTGAACAGCACATGGCAGAGCAGCATAACCTTTACTAAAAAAAATAAAAATTATATCAAATTAAAATAATATAATAAATTGTAGGAGCGATCAAAACCATAAAAAGGATACGTTACATTGAAGGATTACTTAACAAGTATGTCAATGGCCAATTTTCATCCAATATGGATAATAATGGATGAAAACGGATTTACAGCAGTTATTACAGGTCGAATGAAGAATCAATTTATTCACTATAAACATTTACTTACGGCTGTACGTGACCATCAGAAACGTTTAATTTTGATATCTCCTAATTGTTAAGTTGTTCAATTATGATTTCTTTTGATGTTGCCGACGTACCGTTGTGGATCATTTTGTTTATCGTTTTACGTAAAACGAGGTGTTTTGGTATATGGTTCGTCTTTAATATGATTTAGTTTTTATAGATAACTCATTATTACTTATTTAGCTTTTTTTCAATTGAAGTTTACGCGCTCTTTTTATGTGCTTGACTTTAAAATTTTATCTTTTATTATTTACATTTAGAAACCAGTACGCTTAGAACCAGTGCCATCAAAATATTTAGGTCCTTTGTAAAAAAAAAAGTTGAGAGTTGTCAAGGTACATCCGGATGGAACGAAGTTCCTTTCGATTAATTAGTGAAGGTATTGTAATATTTTTTTTTTATTTGTTTTAAATTATAAAATAATAAGAAGAAACACTGTCAGAATTCATTATTGTTATTATTTTCTGTTATTTTATTATTTATTATATACAAAAAACCTGTATAAACTTAACAAAACAAAAATACAAAACACTACACTGTTCAAAGCAAAATAGAAAGACGAAACGAAAGTAATTAGCTTGCTTTCTATGAGAGAGAGAGAGACAGACAGAGAAATGTGCACACGCCGCACGGCTTACTATACTACAGCAAAAAGTATCGTGACAACTTTTCGTCTGATTTTTTTCCTTCTAGCCTCCTTCGCAAAGCGCGATAAGGAACTTCGTTCCAAAAATATTTATCGGATAACGAGTATTTTATTTACTCGCTATTCTTTTACAAACTTTATCGAAGATGGTATTAAGGAACGGCATGCATTAATACCCATTTTTTTTTTCACAATCAAACTCAATAGTTAATATCTAGCCTCCAACTCTAAATTGTTTCATATGTTTTACCCAATCTTGAGTTTTCTCAATAATAAACCAATTCGCTTAAAAAACTAGTAAAAATTCTTGAGTTATGTTGTCCATCATTAGTTCGTCTTATCCATCTTAGATCTTAACAGTAACTGAATACCTCCCCAAACTGTTCTACTTCACCGATGCATTCCGTGCTATCAACCAAGAAATAAAACTCTCAAAGAACTATGCAATCTTCATAAATACTAATAGGTGTACTTTACAATAACAACGACAGGTTATGGGCAAAGGTTATCTGCGGTCGAAGAT
Organism: Hypercompe scribonia; assembly: GCA_949316085.1. NCBI lineage: Eukaryota > Metazoa > Arthropoda > Insecta > Lepidoptera > Erebidae > Hypercompe > Hypercompe scribonia. The sequence goes on from OX438983.1 coordinate 2,230,758, forward strand.
GAGCCTACTTTCACTTACCAAGCCTTTCTGCTAACAACACAAACTATGAACAAAAAATATTCAAATTTGAACTCTAAAGCAAGCATGTTAACATACACACGAATGCAAATGCTCTTTGTAATTAAATAATCTGATTTGTGCCATAACTTCTACAATCAAATATAAACCTTATTCCCTTGTTTTAGGGATTTTGGGAAATGTTTAATCGATATTTAAAATTGGGTTGTTGCACTTTTTAGGCAGTTGAATTAAAACGGAAACTATCTCCAAGTCGTATTGGGGTGTGCCGCAAGGCGATTTTTATGTCCTCTTTGTGCCTTGTAGGGCTTTATATGAAAAGTTTAACGGTACTCTGCCTTGTCTAATTACATTTTATTTCATGAATCCGTCATCATCATCGACAGTATTTCATAGTCTACAACTGGACATAGGCCTCTCTTCAGAAAAGAGGTTTTATCACTATTTCACAAATTCTCAATCAACAATCTCAGTTATGTATATTCGTATCAGATTTTAAGATATTTTAATTTTATGACTTTAATTATAATTTATAGTCTTTTTTTCTATTTTAAGAGCCTGCCAAAGTGTCTCTGTCTGATGGAAAGCATGAACAGAATCCAGGAGCTGTGGTCACCATACTCACACTATGGTGGCCAAGTGAGATGTATTTGCGCGCCCCGCTTAGTGATGTAAAAGACATGACAGTCATCGTGGCAATGTAAGGTTCACAATCTTACCACGATACACGATAACCATCACCTCAGCATCAATGGGCCTCCGGTCTCGTACTCACCAACCAAAGACGATAGCACGGATGTTGTAACTTTAGGTTGTTCTTATGTGAGAGGGTAGTACTACCCCAGTCGAACCGGCCCGTTCGTGCTATATGCTAAATTAGTGATAAAAACTTAACTAGTTTAGCAAATTTTAACAGAAATAGTCATGTTTTTACACGCTGTCACAATTTTTTTTTTAATCCAACAAAAGGTTAAAAAATTAAATTTGATTCTTAACGTAAAATCTTCTGTATGAGAGCTTTGTTTGGTGTTGCCATTTCTGTTTAAAGTTATTTCTAATAGGTAACAAAAACCACTAATTCGACGTGCTCAAAACACGTGCTTTGGTAATAGTGTTGGTATGTTTTGTTTAAGTTCACAGTTATACCGATGTATTCATTAATATAAAAATTGTTCAAGAAATGACAGTTTGAAAGTATTTAGATATTTTACTTTCTGTCTGTGCCACATTTTGAGTTTTAGTGGTAACTACAGATTAACATATCTAAACGAAAAGATTTTTAGTCACAGAGAAAATCTCATTATCATTACTGTAATTTTCTTTCCATTTTTCTAATTTTATATAGAATGGGACATTACCTATATTTAAAAACATTTTTATGGGTTTCATTTATTCCTGAGTTTATGGCTGTCAGTTGCCAACCTAGGCCTAGTTATTTTTAAGTTTTACCGTTTGCGGTGGTGAATAGAAAAATTCTAGAAAGCTAGGAATTCATGATTCACAGACAAATAGACAGTTTTTAACTATTACTATTTGTTAAACTTGTGGCGACTTCCACGTATAGCACAAAGAGCAATACATACTACAGCGCCATCTGCTGAAGACACATCGCACTACGGAGCAACTGCTAATCCTGATTGCGATATAGAAATTCTTGGGGCGATTAGCATATGTTCAACATCACCCATTCTCCCCACAAACTCCACTAGTTAAATAATTAGAAATCTAAGGTGAACTATACAACTAAAATTAAAATAACTTGCCCATACAAACGTTACTCTATTTTTAATATCTGCCGAACCAGAATAAGAATTGGAAATATATACTCTTGATACTTAGAGAAGATTAATGTTCTCACAGCTCAGCCCCATGTCTACTAAATTACGAGTAATAAATAAATTATATCTATAAATTACCGTAAAAAGTAAGTTATTTATTACACTATCAAACAATTAATTGCATCCATTTTCAAATAATTCAAATATCGAACGGAAAAGAAGAAAATATATCAACATCATGTGTTATGGTTACACTTTTAAATTACCCCTTAAAAAGTTAATCTTTTGAAAATGTTCTTTAAGACTGTTTTGGTAAGGTTGGAATTCGTGTACGTCTCATGTATGGTATAAATCAACGTAGGTATGTTGACGGTTACAATTTTGTAATTTAACTGTCCACTTGATCTAGTCTCATTATCGATGTGGTGCAAGTGAAAGAAAATTTGAATTATTTCATTGTGGTGCAAGCGACAAGAAACGTAGTTTTTCAAGTTATACTTCTTTTGATGCGATTGGGAAAAAGTATGAGAGTGAATTTTAACGATGTGCTCGTACACCGACAGAAAAAAGCAACAGTCTGAAGTTAGTTGCTAACATTTTTTTCATTGTTGTATTGTTACACCAAAGAAGTATAACTTCTTACGTGCGTACATGAGTGTGCGTACACACACTTTGTTTCTTTTTCATGTATTGTAAGTTAAGTCTGGTTCTGACGGTAGTTAGGTCCTTCTATTCTGTAATATTTTATATAAGCTTAAAAGCCTACAAACGAGAAACAAGTACAAGTTTTTTTATTTAAAACTGAAAACTTTATTTTCTCAGCCTTTGTTGTGTTTTGTAGCAGTTTTTAATCTTTGACCATTAAGTTTTTATTCGAAGAAGGGTTCTTTATACCAAAATAAGTTTTATTGTTATACCATATTATTATACCTTGATTTTTCAAGACACTTTGAAATAACCATAACAGAAGCTTTTGAAGATTGTCGAATATTTCGTAGATTTTCGGCAATGGACCAGAAACAGAAATAGAACGGTCTTCATTAGGTGGTAGAGCCACGGTGATTTTAATACGAGGGACCGTATTAAAATCAGCGTGGCTCTACCGTTTGATGTCGCGTTTCGTTGGTGAGTGCGAAACCGGGGGCCCATTGATGCAGAGGTGACAGTTATCGTGGTAACTGTGTAAACCTTACACTGTCACGATGACTGTCATGCCTTTTACATCCCCAAGCGTGGTGTGAAAAAGCATCTCACTAGGCCGTCATAGTCTGGGTCGCCACACTGCATTGTCTGCATTTGCAATGAGTGTGGTGACTACAACTCTTTGGATTCTATTCATGTTTTCCATCAGGCTCAGTAGAGTCACTTTGACCGGCTCTTCATATAGAAAAAGAAAAAAAAAAAAAGAACGACGCATGATTAATTGCTGTTATCTTCTCTTATAACTTGTAACATGGGGTAATACAAATTATATTTCTACCGAAGCAAAGCAGTAAGTGATTAAAATAACACACAGGTCATTACCGATCCATATTCACCTTCACCGATTGTCAGCACAATGGCGATGCTCTTGGGCAGAAATCACCTGTCTGTGTATCTTATTGTCAGAACTGAATAGTGATATTTTAATTCATATGAATATACTTTTGTGTTTTTTGTTAATATCCTTTGAATATAATTTGAATATTATTATTGCAGGTTCATAATGTAGTAAGTTATGAAAGAATCCTGGATAAGTTTTTAGATACGTTTAGAATTGATTGATGTAATTATATTTTGAAAATAGTGTTTGTTTAATTCAATTTATTCAAATAAATCAAACATCGTTGCAATTCAACGAAAGTCATTGGTTAAAATAACAACGAGACTCAATAGATATCATTCGGAGCGTTGTCTCATCTAAAAGTAAAGAGATCCTAGACTATGGGAATCAGACTGCATCGACGACTTCCACATTACAGCACAAAGAAAAATATACAATAGCGCCATCTAGTGAAGATTCAGCGAACTACAAAGTATGAACGAGACGTATGAATGTAATGAACTACGAAGCAACTACTAATCCTGTATCGCGATATAGAGATTCACGTGGCAATTAGCATATATCCAGTATCCCAACGTCAACCCTTGGACCGTGGCCCGCCAGCCATAATCACCTCGCCTGGTCCGAGGATACGCCCTTTTTGTCGGAGGGACATGATAGCTCGTCCCTCCACAATGTTTACAGACGTGAGATTCGAACCCACAACACTCAGTGCTGTATAATAAATATAAACGTAAATAAAATAAAATAGTGTTTGTTTACTTCTATTTCTTAAAACTCTACAAAAAATGCTACAAATTGCTTCAGTGCTGCGGTGGCGAATACGACTACTGTGCTTGAGGTCTCGGGTTCGATCCCCGGGTCTGCTCTGCAAATGTTTGTTTCGAAGTTTGAGTGAGTCAATATGTATGTATTTAAAGAAAAAGTATATAAGTATTCTATCAGTCCGTCTAGTTATTATAGCACAAGCTCTGCTTAGTTTGAAACTAGATGACGTTGTGTGTCAAATGTCCCAAATATTTATTTATTTATAATTATAACTACTTGTTATAGATAAATATATAACGTTAAACATATAACTAGTAAAAATATTTGTGTGTGTTATCATTATTCATACACATATTATATTATTAATACAATAACTCGGATACATAACAAAAAATCACCGGTGTGTTGGTCTAGTGGTTAGTGATCTTGACTGTTAAGCCAGAAATCATAGGTTCGATTCCCAATTAGGACAAATTTTTGTGTGGAACACAATAATTTGTTCTATGTGTGGGTGTAATTCATCGATAACATATATGTATTTAGAAATATATAAGTATATTTATTAGCAGTCTGGTTACCATAGCGCAGGCTTTGTCTAGTTTGAGACGGACGGCCGTGTGTGAGAGATGCGTGAAGTTGTTATTATTATATGAATCACAGTTAAAAAAAATAAATAATAATATTATAAATAAAATAAAAAAAATAAAATAAAATAAAAATACAATCGCATACTTAGCTTCTAATTCTACTCATAAGCTATTCCTTCACTCTATTAAACTCCAAAATAGGTGACGAATCGAACCATGTAGGTGGCACTTATTACCAACACATCATTATCAATCAGGCTTTCACGTAACGATCCTGCCGGGAAGGATGTCAAGAAATTATAGACGCCATAGATCTACCATCTTGGGAGTTTTTCTTTTATGGAATCGTTGTAGTGATTTGCAGTCGATAATAACGTATACGTGCACTAGTCTACTATAAAGGCTTTGTCTCTTGACCCTTTCAGAGGTATTAATATTTTTTGTTGGATATTCAGTTGTAAAAATCGAACAGTATGTTTTTTTACAAAGCATATAGCTTAAAACAAAAAAAAAGAACTGCTTCGATTGTCTAGCGGTTGACGTATTCTACTGCTGATCAAGAGGTTTCGGGTTCGATTCCCGGGTCGTATCAAAAAGTGTTATTGAAATGCTTAATAACAACTCGGAGTTAGGAAGTTAGGTCTTAACTCCCGTGCCTCAGAGATCATGTAAAGCCATCGGCCCTGCGCCTGATCTCTCCCCAACCGGGTCGGATAACCGTCCCATTGGATTATGAGAGTGGGGGGGAACAAAGAGAATCTTCTGTATAGTTGACTTGTCTTAGTTGAAACTGGCAGCCGTGACCGAAATCATCACATATTTCTACAGGCATACACAAGCTCTGATTTGCGTATAATATTTACTGATTCATTGGAAAGCACCATACATCCACGAGGTTATTCGACAGAGAACTAGAGTAACTGACATCGTACGGAGAATCAGTATGCTGAAGTAGAAGTGGGCCGGCCATGTCTCCAGACGAACCGATGGTCGCTGGAGCCGAAGTGTACTAGAGTGGATACTACGATTGGGCAAACGTAGTGTAGGACGCCCTGCACCGCGTTGGACCGACGGCTTAAGAAGGTGGCTGGCTGCAGATGGATGCAAATTGCCCAAGACTGGGATGGTTGGCGTTCCTTCGGGGAGACCTTTGTTCAGCAATGAACGGCGTTAGGTTGAATAGAATGCATCCACTTTAAAATTACTGCTATATATGAATTAATAAATAAATAATAGTATTATGTTGTTGACTGTTGACTGTTTATTTTATACATAGATACCTAAATTGCAGAGAGATAAAGAGATATAGAGCGTATATGCATGAACTATTCCAGTACTAATTTTGATCACTCATAAAAAATTACGGAACAACGTTTTATTGACTTAGTCTATAAACGTACATTAAAAGTCAAAATATCAAAAATACACTGTGTTTTAAGAGACGTTTAAATGTTTGTGATCAGCAACAATCTAAAAATACAGTAATCTAAATTTAACATAAATTAATATGCGAATAGTGCAGTGGTTTAAGGCGTCTCGCTGTTTCTTACTACGCCGAAACGATATGGATTCGATCCCGCATGGAAAAACACTATGTGATCCACAAATTATTGTTCAAACGAACACAAAGAACACCCAGAGTGTTCTTTGTGTTCGTTTTTTTGAGTGTTTGTAAAGTCCCCCGCGAGACAGGATTTATTCTTAATGCGGGGTTGTCTCTTAAAAGAAAAATATATAGCTTTAGTTATGTAATTTACAAGAGTGAACTTTATATTGAATAAAAACATCACTTAACAAATGTTATTGATAGCATTTTCTTAGATCAACTTTTAACAATACTTATTGAAACCAGAAACCTTCCAACGACGAGAGTAATGACCTAGATTGTTTAATTTTCTCTCTAAAACAAATTCAAGCCAAAGATCAGCCCTCTGAAATATTTTTTTGGATTTTTTTGGAGTTAAGATTACTGGAAAAAGGTCATATCAGATAGATTCTATAGTCTAGCTCGTCTAACAAAAGATTTGCACATTACTGCAAGGCTGAATATATATAGCATACTCGTACAATACACTCATCAACAGCCTTTACAGTCCACTGCTGGACATAGGCCTCTCCTTAGCAAGGAGGTTTTGGCCTATTATACCACGCTGGCCAGACAGGTTGGAATAGAGTGAATTTCAAGTTTTCCTTCTCTTTGTTATGATGTTGTACTCGTTTTCCACTAAATGAATAACACGAATTGAATATAAATTAGTAATTTCCAATTAACTGTAATACGAACATGATTGAAAAGTTTAATATTAAAAAAAAAACACAAAAATCTTAATAAAAACAATGGAATATGTTGAAGGAACATCACAAATAAGTACCTCGAGTTTCCTATCTGCAGCTTTCTGAAACAAACAAGCAGACAGAAATTAGCGTTACTCTTATCTCACATCGTGTAGTAACAGTGTGAAGTGGCGATTCAATTCGAATGAGATGTACAATTAATTCCAGTCCTCATTAGGTCGTCTGCTTCGGGCCACATCAATGTGGTCTGTGGGGTAGCCACCTTTCTTTCTATTTTAGGATATATTTCTTAGAAGTATTTACATGATACGATTTGGGCATGATCTTGGCTTATTGTCTCCTACCGCTAAACAGAACTAATTTAAACATAAGTAAAAATATAATGCATATGTAACTCATATTACTCTACATCATCAATAGCCTTTTACAGTCCACTACTGGTCATAGGTCTCTCCTTAGCAAGGAGGTTTTGGCCTACTATACCACGCTGGCCAGACGGGTTTTAATAGGGTTTGTTCCAAGTTTCCTTCTTTTTGTAATGATGTTGTCTTGCATACTTTCCCTTAGTCACATTTTACGACACTGGTGAGGTGGTAACACTATGTATTCTTAATCCGTTACCACACGGACAATTATTCTACATAGATACATGGAATTAGAACTGAATTTGTTGAAAAATAAATAGAACTGTAGAATTCGTAACACAGTTTTATAAAAATGATCCCTCAAATTATAGGCTCATTAACCGTTTTTAGACTCGTAGAAAATACAGTTTTACTTCAAAAGTATACAAACAAAAGTCTAAAGCAGTTTAGACCTACGAAAATTCATTAATTCATTTAGTATATACGTAAAAACAGTTCTTGCATAAAAATTTACATTTTCTATTGTGCATTTTTGTTTGAAATCTTCTTACTTGATTCGACAAATATTGTTAAACATTTTATTCTTTGATTTCGAATAAACGGTGCGTTATCTAAAACAATTTGAAACTGTATAATGTTTGGCAAAGTCAAGACGTCAATATAAATATCCTAGTAAAAGTCAAAATCTATTATCACGTTGGGATATATTGATCGAACCTATTGCTTCGTCCTATAATATGGTTATAGAATCCATTTCGTCATTGAAAGTAAATGAATTAAGTTAAAAGCTTTTAAAAACTATTTATAGTTATGTCCTTAATTTATTTAACACAAATATGGCAACTCTACAGTTTCGTGGCGACTCAGTATGGTGTTATTAATTGCTATAGCCGACGCTATGGGGATTTATGTTTATTTTCTAATACCTTCGGAGGGGTCCTATATGTGAATTATTTATTTACTAGAACTGTCTAAACTGTCGCATTGGTCTAACAGTTAGCGTATGCGACTGTCGACCAAGAGGTCTCGGGTTCGATTCCCGGGTCGGGTCTAAAAGTGTTGGCTAGTTTTTTCTGGTTACAGAAGTACCTAGTAACAGCCCGCTTGGAAGTTGGAGTCTAAACACCTAATGAATGATCTCTCCTCGGTCGTGTTGGTAACCGTCCTTTCGAATAGTGAGAGTGAGGGAACAAAGAATGCACCTATTTTTGCACAAGCTTGTGCACTATAATATCTCTAGCGCTGGTGGCTGGTCTCCGTTGACACTGGCCGTAGTAACCAACATCGGTGAAGAGTACATCATCATCATTTCCTTTTTTATCTACCAGTGTATTTGAAATAATACAAAATTGATTCCAACAGAACTCAAAAATATTGTGCTACTCTATTTTATCATTTATTGTTCTTCAAGAATAATACAAACAATAGTATGTATCAATAATTATTAAGCATGAATGAATCGTTTTAAATAGTCACAGTTTAAACAAACTCTAATTTGTGTCTCATTTACGTTAGAAATTGAAAAGGCAAGTTATAAAAAGAAAGCCTGTTCAAAATAATCTTTTATTTTAACTTATTTTGTTTTGAATTAAGTTTCGAAACATATATGCATATATTCATGACTGTTGTAGGAGTAAAAAAAAGGCCAAAAATCTGCAGAATTGATTTGACAAGATTGATCTATGACACCCTAATTTAGTTGAACTCAATTTTACTTTTATGTAATATTGGGATACATAGGGTTTCCACTAAGAACTTAGGACCGCAAACCAACCTCACCTTCAAGTGTTGAATCTCACCGACGAACAGGGCTTTGACAATCAAAACATTGCGATTAATGGCAATAGACTCGCCATTTATGATGTGGGACCACAACACTGTTGAAAAGTTAGCGTTGGTTTCAGCCTACTCCTCCGGGAAAACAGACCTGATTTGAATCTCACCTTCAAGTGTTGAATCTCACCGACGAACAGGGCTTTGACAATCAAAACATTCCGATTGGTGGCAATAGACTCGCCACTTATGGTGTGGGACCACAACACTGATGAAAAGTTGGCGTTGGCCTCAACCTACTCCTCCGGGAAAGCAGACATGATTTTATGTATGTGTATAATAATAAAATTTGCTCAAAAAATGTTATTAAGATAAATAATATCTTATTATTTATCACATCACTGCTTATATTAATAAAAACAACGGGTTGCACTCCGGGAGTGCCGGCAGAGATGAAAACTTGAATATTAACGTTTTGTATTTTTGATAAATAGGTAGGAAATAATTTTGCACGACTTGCTTTAATTATCAGTGTAAAAGTATCATCATTTATGTGGTAAAATAGAATATTCATTTATTGCGCTATCGTACACAAACATGACAATTTATATATACACGCGCATTCGCGCAAGCGTCCCTGCTGCCTAAACGAAACAGCAGGCATACATTTTCATCGCGCTGTAGGAAGAGAGGGGGATTCTTCCTCTTCTACGCCGTACCGGCGGTCTGCTTTCCCTCAGACTTCGATCATGTCACGTGTCTTGACGTGAGTTTAACATTGTTTTACCCATCCCAAAAAATGTACAAAGCCGTTGAAGATGTTTTCACTTCAAAAAACCAAATCGCAGTCCTATATACACTCTTAAGTGTGTATTGATAAATGTGATGTCATTAATCTGTCTATTACGAAACCCGTGAAGCACCTGACCCAAGTTCGCCTAATCTTCGAAACTCTAGAACTCTAAAGGCAAAGACACCGCGAATTCCCAGTTGAGATAACATCCGAACACCGCCTTTAGTACAATCAGCTAAAATATAAACATGTCACCTACACAGGGTTGGCACACGAGGTTCGAAACAAATTTGTCAATATTTAAAAATCTTTTTTTTTTGTCTCGGCAAACGTAGCACGCGTTATGGTCTGGTGGAGTGATAATTTGCGCAAGATTGCTGGCAAAAGTTGGATGTGACTAGCCAAAATTGATCAGAGGGGTGTGCAATGGGAGAGGTCTACATCCAAAAGTGGACTGCGATAGACTAATGATGAAATATTCTTTTTTTTAAGGTTATAAACATATTTATGTATTAACAATATCATCTGGTTACTGCTATTTTATTACATTACTTAATTTATGTTTATCGAACTATTAGAATATCTTTGTGATTGATCTTGGCAAGTTGCAGGATTTTAATTTAGGAAGTCTAGTAAATAATGGAAACAGGCCACTAATGTGTTGTATCTACGTAAGGCAGACATGACAAATTTGCCCAGATAGCTTGCCTCACAGTTTCTGGACAAAGACTAATTATATTTCGTATTTTGGTAAATTACACAATTTTTTTTTGTTGTACTCGTATGTAAAAGTGATTACGAAAAATTCCAATAGTGACTGACTCATCACATCACATCAATAACCTTTGTAGATCACGGCTGGATATAAGCCTCTCATTAAAAAGGAGATTTGGTCCACTATACCATGCTGGCCAGACTATTTTAATCATAACAGATTATTATTTGATTATAAAGTAAGTCTTTCTATGGATTTTTTTCTATAACATTTTTTTATTTTTGTAAAAACCCCATGTTTTTTACAATTAAGTCAGCTGTTCTGTCTTTTTGTACGTAGAAATGAATAAACTGACACGCATTCTATCTCTGTCGCAGGATGAGGACTAAAGTCATAAGTACAAGTTTTATTACATTGTACATTAATATATGTTAAAGTATTCTAAAGCATGACAACCCTACAGTACGTTGTCTTCCGCGTCCCTGGGACGTACCGATCTTTGCCGAATGGGCCGGTGCGTACGTTGGACACAGCCCATTGAAGATAGCTATCGACCGACCGATGAATAGCCTATATCGCAGAGACTGTAGACTGTTGGGCGAGTTACATTTAATACAGGCTGAATACTGAAATACTCGTGTCGTTTCAGAACCTATTTAATGCAGTGATTCGTATTCTTAGTATTCAGATTTATACTTTTATTTATTATGCAGTTATGTAACTTGTGTTCGGTTAAAGACGTTAATGTAAGTCTAACATATAACATCTGTCACAGCATCCGTATATTATTTAAATCTTTTGTGACACTTGTGTTAACAGGTTCTATTAATATTTAATGCCTCTCAAAAAAGTCTTTCAATTTATGATTAGGTATAGAAACTACATAAACTTGAAATAGATCATTTTTTCTACAGAAAAATAATACCTGTATTAAGTTTCTCTTAGTTTAGTATACATTTCCATGTTAAAAATATATGAATATTTGCAGATTTGTCAGAGTTAATAAAACTTGGTAGAGATTTCTAATCTAGTTCTAGAGACTTTTAAACTAACTTGAGGTCGATGTAATTACTTCACTGATTGTCCGTTGGAAAGTAGAGAAAAATAAAAGAGATCACTATAACTTATGGCAACAGTTTCTTTTCTTCGAATTAAATGATTAAATAAATTAAAACTTAAAAGACAAAAGTAGAAACCAATCACTTTAAATCGATTTTTTATTTAATGCAGATAAATATTTCATCTCAATGTCTCGTCGACTAATAAACCTCCAGGTTCAGTTGAGTGACGACTGAATGGCGGTGCGCGGTGACGCATGACGTGCGTATGCGTATCCATGAAGCGACAGAGACGCGCTACTAGGTAAGCGCATGTATGTGGGTAAGGAATTTAACATACACTAGCGATGTATCACACTAGTGATGTTTTGTTTTAACGTTTAGTGAACATTTTGTAGTTGAGTTTTATGTGTACAAATTATGTGTGGTGACGAATTGAGAATACAAAATGTCACTACCCCTATTCATCCCATGGGTGTCCACGAGGTGACTAAGGGAGCAAATCGTGCAGGTCAACATCACTGCAAAGAGAAAGAAAATATGAAACAAACTTAAAATCCCACTTGTTTCCTCGGAGGGATAGACACAGGCATATTGAACGTCCACTTTTCGCCAGTATTTTAGTCCCATGACGACAAGCCTATTACCGCTAATCCAGATATTTTATTTGTCAGAGTTTTGTCTGTCAATAAGAAGGTGCACCACTTGCAGGTGAGGTTAATTTGGGGCCCTAAGTTCTTCTAAGAGGAGTCTGGATGTCGTAAAAGCAGCTGTTACTGGATCCCTCTGATCTCAGACTTTGAGCGGCACACCGTGTGGTTTTAGTCGATTCGATTCCGGCACATCACCCAGCCGCAAACCAAGGTGGGATATCGGCCCGAGTAGGTTTCTACATGTTAAAAAAGAAAAAAAAAAAGAGTCCCAACTTGTTGGCGGATATACTATAGATATATATATCATCGGAATAATTACTTGCCTATTCATCATTGTATGAATATGTATGTATTTGTGTGTATATATATATATATATATATATATATATATAGGTATGTGTCCCTTTTTATATGTGTATATGTATGTATATATGTATTTATATCATTATGTATTACATAAAATTTTATACGCAAATTAAAAATCAACACTACTAAATCTAATGTTACACCTGCTACACGCATCTCTGCATCACCCAAAGGTCGACTGGAAGAAAATGCCTACGGCATTAAGTCCGCCTTATGCAATGTACTTTATTTGCAGAAAGTATAAATAAATAAATAAATAAATATACTATAAACCTATGCACCAATAGATAAACAATTTTATTCTACCACGAAGACTGCAGAAGTACTGAAGTTTTACTTCCGCTTTGATTTTTCTTTACATATTTAATAGTAACGCACAAATACAGTCTGTAACATAAATATATAAAATATATCAAAAAAATTCCTATAGGAAATTTGAATAATGAGAGTGTCAGTACAAGTGCCCAATAAAATATCCTTATATAGTAGAAGGCAATTACAATTCACAAGAAACAAAATTTATGTCTACCCCAATAGCACCTGACTCAACAACAGCTTACTCCATATAAAATATTCACAAAACAAAGTAATAAAATAAAACACGGAAATAGTCATTTATTAAACATATCTGAGACCGAACATAAAGTTTCCTTTAAATTATCGTATTGGACAAGTTACATCGGACGTTTTCATGAAGTAAGTCAATGTTCGGCCCAAAAACAAACAGAAATATATATTAACCAACCAATAAGAGTCATTATTCAAGACAAGTACTTTAGTAAGCCGTTTCATAATAAAATACTTAAAGTTGGAAGCCGCAATGCCAAATAAATGAACAATATACTGCTGATGAACGTAGGATGATACATGAAGACAGCGTTCTTTGATATCTTATCAAGTTAAGCTTTTATAGATATTATGTGTATAGTTTAAAATCTCACAATGGAATGGACGTAAGGACTTAGATATTTCTTAGATAGCAGTTAAAGTATGGTCAAGAAAGGTCGAGAGATAACAGGGTTGTAAAGATAGAGAAATAGCGGGTAGGAATAGACATTTAAATGTTGATTGTGTGATTAGCAAAATTAAGATATGTAAATCAATAAAGAGAATAGCGGCGGAAATTAACTAACCATTAGTCACAATAAGTAGAATGTAATACAGTACAATTTATAAATAAGTCGATGTCACAACAAAGACGAATCTTGCCTGAATATATTTAAATTATGACTGTAGTACGTAATACGTTCATCGAGAGAAAATTTCAAATAAATTCAATAGTAATGATACTAAAGAAACAAAGAAAAAGAAAAATAGATGAATCCTTTGAGCGATGAACTCGATCATTTGTACTATGCCTGGATGTGAATTGTCTGTGGTGCGTGTATATTTACAAATGACTGCACGGTTGGCCTAGTGGTTTAAGCGGTCGCCACGCCGCTCACTACCGCGCTGAGTGTTGCGCTGGTGAGTGTAACTTTGTGTGATCCACAAATTGTTGTTCAGAGTCTGGGTGTTCTTTATGTCCGTTTCATGTTTGTGAAGTCCCCCATGACACAGGATTTATTCCTAGTGCGGGCGTAGTATTCTTTTAAAAAAAATGTTTAAGGATGGTAATTAGCAGTCTGATTGCTATGGCTCAGACTCTGCCTGACTTGGAATTGGGTAGCCGTATGTTAAACGTGTACGGTTGTAATTTTTAAGTGATTTTTAAGTTACTCAATCAAAAAGCGGCAAGTTACCAACCACTGATAAACCTTAGAATGTATTTGTGATTAAGTTAATATACTTCTCAAAGTAAAAAAAGTTTTTGGAAAATAAATTGAAAAAGCTCATCTGGCTGAAAGTGAGTCAACCATCCCAGTCTTGGGCAATCCGCATCTATCTGCTGCTAGCCATTTTTTTCAAACAGTTGGACCATCTTATGCTACGTTTAGCTAGTCGCGGTCTCTATTCTAACTCATATCAATCTAAAAATTCAACACGACAACGAATGAACAAAATCTTCTATTGAAAGACATTCTCATTATAGAAAAGATTGTACATTTACACATAATGGACCATGTTATACATATGTGTTATGCTTAACTTAAGATTTTCGTACTTCATATTTATCGACACAAAAATTTATAGGACCTACTTAGAGGAATAACTTTAAAAAAAAACTATATATTATTATATTAAAATATCGTCATCATTATCAGCTCGTTATAGCTTACTGCTGGAGATACGGCACATTAGTATATACGTATAATAAAATGTGTAATATTATTGATTTTACATGACATTAATAACATTCTTTGAAGACTGTCAATATTATCGCTTTTTATTAAAACTGTTTATTAAGGGTAAGTTGGCAAAAAACTATTATTTATTGTGTTAATATAAGATAGGCTATAGAGCGCTCAAGTCTGATGATTTTAATGAAACTTCAAAATGAAAAAAAAATTGCCTCGATAATTAATAAAAAATGATGTTTATATCATGTGCAGACTTTAGTTCTAATATTTTTTTAATAATTTTAATTTAACGAAGAGTCATAAAATCATTCCGTTTAATATGAAAAACTTCAGCAATAATATTGCGTACTGTTTTTTTTTTTTTATTTTAGTCTCATTTTGTTAATAATGAATAATAAAATCAAACTCTATAAACATTACAAAAATTTAAAATACCCACAACTCTGTCCATATTTTATCTCAAAACATTCAAAATGTATTCCGAGTACCATTTTTTAAATTATCTCATTTCGGTGTGAAACTCAATTTTGTACATGTCAATTGAATCGATTATAAAATCGATACCAAACGATCTCGATTTACATTATCTCACGATTTTTAATTATGCTCAACTAAATGCACTGTGGGATCGACATTTATTACGTTGCTTCAATAATTGGTTTTTGATTTTTATTTGATTTCTTGTCATTTTGCTTTACTTTGTAGATGTTTATTTACATACTTGTATTTTACAATTAAAGAAACAAAATCTGTTGTCAATGTAAAATACAGCACATTAAATTAAAATATTTTATTACAGAAAGTGGTTTCTAGAAATGAATTGTTTTCTTAAAATAAAATAACAAAGGCTTAAAAAAGAGAAAACTAAAAAATTCAACTATTAATGACTTTGTGTTTATATTTATTCTATCTTGTAGTATTTTTTCTACTTTTTAGAGTTTTACGAGCTAAAAAAATTAGAATAGTATTCTGATTAGTCTAATATGGACTCGAATCGACTAAAAATTAATGATCTGCCTAGAGTCAAACTGCCAATACTACATGTTTTAAAAACTACACTCTAACTAAAACAATTTACAATAACAATTAAGTATTTATTCTCAAGAATTAAGAAAAACAAACCGCCAAGATTCCTAATTGAAAACAAAGTAATCTTTCTTTAAATAGAAACAAATCATTGGAGCCGCATTATCTCGGGCCATTCATGCCGCACCAAAGGAAACCAGAAAACAATGTTCATTAAACGGATACCAAAGCAAGAGTCCGTTCAAATAATTGCTCCCTACATTTAGATGCGGGTATCCAATTCAATAGGAACAATTTGTCGGTCCACCCTTTACTAGTCTGCTTTAGAAATTCAGACATTTCCAAAGGTCCGTGCGGAGAGTTCTGATACCTCGTTAGTTATCTTGCGGTGCCGCTAAATAATTGTAGCAGAATCTCATAAAGAATAGTCTTCAAAGAAATTTAAATCTAATAGTTGTTAGCATAAAGTTAAATTTTAAATGTAAAGTATCGTACATTCAGAAATATGGAAGAATTAAATTTCTAACTTAAGTATTTGAATATAGAATTCTAAATTAGTCGTTGGTATAGATTATTTATTATATTTATTAAACAATCAAAAATGTATCTTGTATTTAAGACGTTAAAGAAGATAATGAATTAGGTCTTGGTGTAGAAGTTGTTTTTGATACTGTGAGTGGTGCGGAAGCTAGAGTAATTTAACTGTCCACAGTCTTTATTTACGGGTATTGAGTGATATATTTGCAGACCAATGTGATGTTTGAAACAGCACTTCTATTTTCAAAGATGCCTGTGGATATTTTTGTATGAAATGCTGATACGACGAACTATTCTCGCCAAGAGTGACGTAAGAATAGAACGATAAAGGCGCTATAAAATACGTAAAATAAATATTAGGATTTGTCTTAAGAAACTAATGACCGAAAAGCAAAAAAAAATGGTTGCCTGTAAAGTCGGTTTTACGGGCGAAGATTTTACGTGACAACGTCTTTTTCTCGGTAGAATATTTATTGATATGAATATAATTAAATTGCACAATAGGAACAAGGAATTGAATGAAAATAAGAATTGCACAAATTTTAACTATAGAAATATATTTTGTTTACTAAATAGTGCTGCGCGCGCGGCAGACCGATCATAGTTGAGTGGGAGAGAGACGCAAGGCATTCGGCGGGCCTCTCTCTCGTTCGGTGACTCATCGTAACGTTACCGGGCGTTACACTTTTTCATAAGTGACTCCCAGCCGCAACCTAATTTAAGACGTTGTCACGTCAAAAACAAAACTAAGGACATTTTAGAAAAAAGGAATTTCACATGACACTTTCGATAGTGAACTAGTACCGACAGTTATGAACGAATTTAAAAACGTAAGCCACTATTTAAAATATAGCATTCTTACTAAACGCCGTGGCTACCGGACCTGAACAGAAGATTTATGGAATAAATTTTGACCAGGTATGCTTAACTTTTAATAATCTTTGAATTATCACGGGATTTAACGGTAGGTATTTAGTGATTGCACTCTCTGTAGTCACATGTTGACATTAATTCCTCTAAACATCAATAAATGTGAAAAAAAATATGTTAAACCAATAAAATAAAAAAATGAGCTTGTGGTTTTGATCACGGATATTTGATTCGGTACATAATATGTACTGAATGTACATGTTTAATCATGGGAAATTCTAATCGAATCATAGACCTTAATTAGACTTCAATATTGAACTATCAAATATAGAAATTGGTTTGTCATGTTTTACCAATCGAGTAAAACGTGTTTAGGCACGCGTCAAAATCAAATCAATATTAACATTTAAACTAATATTGGAACCAATTTATATTATAAATATATATTAAAATACAGGATATGATCTATATAATTATGTTTATAAAGGTCTACGTACACAGAGTACGTGATATACACACTCCTAATAAACAAACTTATGTACTTATAAATACGTCCATATTAAAGATTAGTTACAAATACTCATAAATGTATAAATAAAAATGATTTGTTTGTCCCGTATGGGAATCAATCACATGAATGTTAGCAGTCAGAATCCTTAAACTAGATATCTATGTAATTATGGATTACAGAGTGAGAGGTACAAATTTCATCCTATTGGTGTCGTAAGAGGTGATTAAGTCAACCAGAGACCGTAGGCCCATTGATGCAGGGGTGACAGTTATCGTGATAACTATGTGAGCCTTACACTGCCACGATGACTGTCATGCTTTTTGCGTCTGGCAGGCTTGACATATAGAAAAAAAAAAGAAAATTATTCGGGGCAAGATACTACAAAAAGAAGGAAAACTTAAAATAATACTTACACCAATCCGTTTGGCCAGTATGGTGTATTAAGCCAAAACCTCCTTTCGAAGGAGAAATTTCTGTCCAGCAGTGGACTAATCAAAGCCATTAATGTAGTGATATGATGTGATACGAATAACATCAAGTCAGTTAAAAGAAGTAAAGACAAAAGTATGTTTCAGTAAAGAGACATACACATTTAGTTTGACTAGTGGTCGCCCAGTGGTCGAAATTCGACCATAATAAATTTAAATTGTAAGTGACTTAATATACATTATTAAAATATAATAGTCAAACATTATTAAGGTTCTACTGTCGAAAACTAAACTACTGTAACCACAGATTTGACCAAGACTGTTATTTGCCAATCTCTTTTTTGAATAAATTATATGAAATTAAAAAGAAGTAAAATAAAGAATACCTATTTAAAAAAATGTTTATTAAAACAAAACATGCTATAAGAAGATGCAAAACAAAAAAATCATACATCAAAAATACTATCCATTTAGAGCATTTTTTGTCACATATTGCAATAATTTAATTAATGATTTAAAACTTCTCTGAAAACAATGTTTTTTGTAAAAACTCTTTCATCGTTTGCTAAATGTCTTGGGCCGTTATATTTGGATATATAAAACCTTAAACCATCGAATGAACGAACTCTACTTACTGCGACATACAATTGCCCATGTGTAAAAACTGGCCAATTTAATAAAACTCCAAGTATTTGGAATGTTTTGTCCAATTCCAGTGAAATTTTACGCATTATGTTATTGTAACATGTTTGATTAATACGTTCTTGTAACCTATAATTAATAGCAGTGTCAACATCATAAAATATAATTGTGCTTAACATGGTGAGCGATTATAAGCGGCAGTCATTGGGCCTGATCTGTGATAAAAAACATCATGTATTTTGAAATGATACACTCCCCTTGTCTCAGCAACTTTGGCTTCTGAGCTAACCATAGCTAAACTTTCTTAATGTTTTCAAAATAATTTTTTGATTTATTTTTTATTGAAGGTTCATTTGAAGTAAGTCCATTATAGAATAATTTAAAATATTCATTTTGACTTAAGGGTGGTAATAATGCTTTACGTTTATGACAACATGAAGTGAATGCAGTTCGGTCGCCTAAAGTCACTTCAGATTCAAAATGTTTCGCATTGCAAAACCTGCACTCTAAATCCATTAAATGACATTTAGAGCACATTTAAATGTATCTCTCAAAATCATATTACTATCGAATACTACTGATGGGGAATTATTCCTTCCTCTTAGAGAAATATTCTTTCTTTGTCTCTCACTCCGAGCCGTTAATGTTCTATGTCGAGGCATAATTAAAGTTCTTTCATTAAGAACCAGCAATAGCAAATTATATTTTTTTTGTACCTGAATGTTGTTATTGCAGATTGCTGCTACAGAACTTTCTTTATGCATATAATGATAGTCCGTGTACATTTAAATGTATGTTGCTGCTACACAACTTATATATATTACATAAATTTGTATAAGCGCTCAGTATTTCAAGTAGTATTCGTCAAATAAAACTTTTCTGTTTGACATTCAACTATGTCTATAATAAACAAAAGAAACAATTTGACCACAGAGTATATATACGTGTACAAATACTTGTGTATGCGTGTGTCAAATGTATGCGTGTCAAATACTTGTGTATGTATGTGTGTGTGAAATGTATGGTAGTGTGTGTAATGTTTTATTTATTGATTTAATGTACTTTATAAGCATTATT
This sequence comes from Hypercompe scribonia, assembly GCA_949316085.1. NCBI lineage: Eukaryota > Metazoa > Arthropoda > Insecta > Lepidoptera > Erebidae > Hypercompe > Hypercompe scribonia. The sequence goes on from OX438983.1 coordinate 2,250,801, forward strand.
ATTGAAAAATATTAGCGTTCTGCACTTCTCCAATGCATAAACTATAAGTGTGCCAAATTTCATGCTCCTGCGTCCGCGCAATTTTCGAAAAAAGAGGATTAAAGTTTTTGTATCGCGTATTAATACATAGATTACATAGAGGCTTTATAATTCTGTAACCTGGAGCGACTGAAAATGCATACCACAACAAAATATTTCAAAATAATAACTTTAAAACGCAGCTCACCGCAAAGACGGTAAGTTTATATATACATTAAATCATATTCCCAAAAATTAGAAACTAATAAATTGTAATCAATACAAGACGCTAATGACACCAATTAAATAATGATAAAAAAAAAATAGCTTATCTATTATATCCGTCGTTTAATTTATGACCGCTTTGCGTGTCCCGTATAGAATTATTTATCGATTTGTATTAGGCTTTCGATACAGTAATGCATGACCCCGAGGGAAATTCAAGACTATTTTAATGATATTTTGAAAGTTGACGTCGGATTATAACGACTTATTGGTGTGTGTTTAATGAGATTATTTATTAGTGTATTTAAATTAGAAATCTTAAGTCTGGATAAGTAGGTAGTAATAAGTGTCGCCGTATAAAATTATGATCAAATTTCACCTGAACTTAAGTTGATTTCTTTTGGAGTAGAAAATTGTGTATTTTCTAAATTATCAAAATACATAAATGGAAAACAGCAAAAAAGTATAAACGAAATGAATCAAAACTTTTCTATTCATATATTTAATGGTGACAAAAAATTAATATTTACTCACGATATTTACTGTACCAATTTTTTATAAAATTATTGTGCATATTTCTATATATCATATTTTTTCTTTTAAAGAGAAAGCTCTGCATTAGGAATAAATTCTGTGTCGAAGAGTACTTTGCAAACATATATGAAACGTAGACAAAGAACACTCAGACTCTGAATAACAATTTGCGGTTCAAACCCAACATGGGATAACACATAAAGTGTTATCCCATGTTGGGTTTGAACTCACAACACGCAACGCACTAGAAAACGGTGTGGCGACTGCTTAAACCACTAGGCTATCCGTGCAGTCAACAGTCCATGCAGTTCATTGCTATATTCAAATATGAATCTTTATCATTGTAATATTATTTTGATAGTTTATAGTAATATTTTTAGAAGTATCTAAATAATCCGAATGAGTCCATGCCCAATATCAAACATACTCATGTTTGCATGTTTGCATATGGTATTCAAAATCACCTGTATGCTAGTGTTACTGGTACGTAGTTGTGAATCTTGACTACCTATCTCTTGACAATCGGCCCCTATTCTGAGTATAGTATTAATTAATTGATTGTCATCTGGATTTGATTACAAATCTTCAATTGGCATTTATTCTTCGCATCTCTGATGATCTTACTGAGCTTGTCATTCAGGGAGTCCCTTGTCTGGTCAGCCTCTGGTAAAACTCAAAATACATAAGTGAGTTGGATCCCTCTGAGTATTTATTGGAAAATAATAAAAAATATGTTATAAACTAAAAATAATGAAATAAATGACTTAATCAGGTTTTCTGTTTTTTTTATCTTTATGATACCTTTTACTCCTTGAAACTAGCTTCTTTATAAATCATTGTGATAAAAATACCTAGCAAAAACAAAATAAGTACTACTACTAATACAATAAAAATACCAATAATAAAATCCCTAGGGAATGTTAAATAATTAACATTAAATCTTTTAACAAGATGCCATACTTCCCCCTCTCCCAACATTGTCAATATCAACTTCAACTTTACAGCCTGCACGGTGTACGTGAGATATGAATTAAATGGTCCAAGATGGACTACACTTCTCTTAATGGTCCCGTATATCTTTTTAATTGGAAACCCTTTTTGCGTGGTCAATGTCCGTGAGGAAGCAAGTGAGAAAAACACATAGCTTTATGTATGCCATTCATCTTGACGTGTGCGAGTAACAATGTATGAGATTTAGCGATTTGTGTCTATTTTTTATTAGAATCGAAATTCGCGCTTATAACTATCTCTTTGCAGGATCAGGTAGACATTATATACTCATATTTTTTATTTCATGTAAGGGTTGGTCAAATATACACTGATTTACGAAAAAAAAGAAAATTTCAGTTGTTTAAATTCAAAAATTATTTGTTGTGCTTTCAGAAGACGTAATGAATTATTTACATAATTAGCACTAATACTAGACCTAATTCCAAAAAAAAAACAGATTAAGCTGTTTACATTTTTTTTACATTTATAATGTTATTCTGTTAAAATCTTCCGTTTTTTACGTACGCACTGATGCCTTACAATTTAGAGCATCGAACTGCTAAAAACAGTAGTTAGCAACTACCGATAGTAGTCAATGGTCAATAAAAATTATAACTTTAGCATATAAAATATTCCGTTTTTAAGTACATACTGGTACCTTACAATTTAGAGCATCGTACTGCTAAAAGCAGCAGTTAGCTGCTAACAACAGCAGTTTGCAACTACTGATAATAGTCAATTGTCACTAAAAATTATAACTTTAGCATGTAAAATATTATCTCAAGAATTGTCCGTGTTATTAACTACCTGTACCTCTACCTCTTCTTAACACTTAGCAGATCCTACAGGCAATCATTGCTTGTGAATGGGCCAATACTAACTTTGTGTAGATTTATAGAAACTTTTTAGCGTAAACAGGTTACTAAAATGTAATTAAACCTAAAAAAAACGCTATCTCTTTAAATTTAAACCACTCGTATTACTCGCAATATAAGATATTAGTAAGTTCCAAGTGTCGATATTACCGTTTCTATACAAAATGGTGTGAGATTCCACCGTGGCCATTTAATATAAACCATCTCGATTTGTTCACTTATTTGTAGGCTTAACAGATTCCATATAAACGACATCAACGCGCTCTGGTGTTTGTTTTAAGCTCGTTTCTTTTTAAATGGGTTTTTATTATTTATATATCCGTTTGTTTTTGCGATGAATTGCTTAGTGTTGTGCTTTAATTAATATGAAGAAGTATTATGTCTTAGTCACTATACTTAAATCCCGAAGAAACTGGTTGTATTTAATGTTGTTAATGTGCTATAAAGCATTACTTCGTAGTATAAATTTAAACTTAAGATATTTATTTTATCACAGAGAGAACTTTTAAAGCACTTACGATATTTTGATAATATTCTAATTTTTATGTAATTTAAATGATTACTTCCTAAAAAACTCTATATTAACACGCTACGACTGAAATGTAAGAGGAATTGGAATACTTCAGATATCAAAAAAAAAATTAAGTTACGAAAAACAGTTCTACAATCCCTGGAGTTTTGTTTATAATTAATGTGTCATAATACAAAGCCTTCACATCATCTTTTGTTGTCCAGTGTCTACTATTGACGTAAACTCTCTCTCATCTCATCTCATCAGCTTTTCTTGAGTCATTTATCTATGTTAGTCCGCATTCATCTGCTCACAGCCACTTTCTTCGAATCGTCATAGACAGGGGTATTTGGTCTAAAAATACTTTAGTCTCGAATAAGGCCTACTGGTATGAATAATAACAAATTTGAATTTCTGTTTTTTTCGTACAAAATATTACTATTAGTATATGTTTACTGTCAGTTTCTAAATGTAAACAACTAATTAAGGGTTCATCAGACCCGTACAGTAAATACTCGTGTATGCGTCAGTCCATCGTACCAAAGGGTACCCTACATTACGTTGACCTAATCATCCTCTTCGCCTGAGGACATAACCGGTCCACTTCAAGATTTTATAAAAAAAAAAGTTATTATTCTTTTTGTAAAAAATAAATAATATTATACATTACAATCAAATCCGAAGGCAAGATGTAGTGTAACACAAATGCGATCATTAGATTTATAGTGTACTAAATTTTCAAACAAACACTTAACGGCTACTGCATAGCCTCAAGGCTTCCTAGGAGCCAGTTCTTTGGAGTCCAATTAAATGCGAATAAACTGGCACCTCCCATGTTGATATCAATAAGCGAGCCCGTGAGAGATCCATTTGTATTTGTTAATATTACTGTGGTTTTGTCAAAGATTAAATTCGATTCAGATGTGACATTTATTTTATACTTTTCATATCAATTAAATTCAAATTATTTATTGTTATGTTAATAGGAATAATTAGAAAAAAACTTATCTCTCACTATAGTTTTTTTAATATAATATGTATTCGAGTACATCTTGAAAACTTTTGTCAAATAACACCATATTTTGTAGATTTACACACACATACATAAATGTGAGTGTGCCTCGCAATCGTATTCAGCTAAATTGACTGCTTCGTGACTGTAGTCAAGGTTAGAAATTATTTTGTTGAGCTTGCTAATGTGATCGCCAATAACTGGCATATAGAAAGATTAAGATTATAAGATTAAAATTACGTTTTTACAAAACCAATATCAATATTATTTAATTATTTATTTATTTATTTACACTTTATGCACTTTGTACAGCGGCGGACTTAATGCCCAAGGCATTCTCTTCCAGTCAACCTTAAGGTGGTATAGAAATATTGTAAGGGAGGTGCACAGCGGTTATATTGACAATTAAGATATATAATACATGAGTACGTATACATACATGAACACATACAATACATACGTTATAAATACACATATAAAAATACACATATATACATAAATATACACATACACACACATTTAGATTATATTCGTACACTATGACAACTTGACTGTAAGCTGAGCCAACTATCGATAAGACGATTCTTCAATCTCGTTAAAAAGGAGATTATGTACATTCTTTTTGAATGTAAAACGGTTTGTGGACATCCTGACTTCGAGCGGGAGCGCATTCCAGAGTAGTACTGCCTGATTATGAATTGTAAAAATTTTATTTCTAGAAATATTGTGACTTTTCATTGTATTTTTAGTTTTAGAGGTATGGGGATCATAATAGGCTAGGTGTACTTAGTAAATGTTAATATAAAGAAACTTTAAAACACTTCATTCAAACTTACTTATTTAGACTCAGGATAAATTATTGTATTCATTACGCAATGATTTATTCCTGTGCATTTATCTCTGACCCACCTATTGTGTTCACTAACATGACTTTAAGGTCATTCTTGAGCATTTTCAAATAAAAAGTTAAATACAAACGAACAAATAGACACTTGCAACCAAAAAGTGATAAGTGTGTTATTGTCCTCTCAATCCTTCCTCTCTCAATTAAGGGAGAGGTAGTTTGAGTGACAGTATCCGCACTCTCTTGTATTTCTACTGATATATTTTTACAGAATACTAATAAAATAAACTGACAGGATATACCTGACCTATATTTAACTGGGATCAAGTGATAACGCTATCGATCTCTGTATCCACAAAGTCACACGAAACTTACAAATAACACAAGGTCGTAGACTTCTTGAAAATCCTCACATTGACTTATAACATTCGTACAACGCCATCTATCGCAACATAAGGAGCGAAATGAAATAACAGATTTGAAACTAATGCTACTTGAACAATACCTATTCTCATATCTACAGTTTTGTTTGTTGGCATGGGAACCGAATATCTAGCACGTTCAATAAATTTACAGAAAGTAATAACTTCTACTATTAGAAACATGATAGTTGAAATATTTGTTGTTTGCTCACGTGCAGCTATAAAGTAATATATAATATAAAGATAATTTACTTATAAGACATTGACTTATAATCAGATAACGACATGCCTGTAAGAAGTGTAAGATTGTTGGTATCTATAGAATTGCCACACACTTTACTTTGAACAAAGTGATAAAAATCACTGTTGAAAAAATCTATTTCGCTATGTTAATTATTCAATTTTTTTTACTATATGATAAATAATTAAATAATATAGTTATTGATATAAAGTTTCTTGTTTTCATTTCCTCGTTTTAATTCAAAGTTTATAAAAAATGTCATTGTTTTCAACGACTTTTTCAAGAGTAGACAACTGATTAAGGTTAGTTGAAAACATTTACTAGGACGTCTTACACCTGTCGGGGAGGAACACTTTTCCCCCGAGGTGGGACCTAAGGAGCATGGCGTCAATTTGAGAGGTGACCTGAAATCATATGGTCCCGGTCTCCCCCAGATTAGGGTGCCATAGGCCGGCCGTAAAGGTGGTTTTTAGTGGGAACATTACATACTCCGGACTCCTGCACCCTAAGGAGCAGGGGATCTGAAAGAATTTTCTACTTCGTCGACAAAAAAAAGGACACGTCTTACGCGAAGTAATCCAGTCTCATATTATCGAAAATAAAACAAGTATGATGATGGTACTTATCACAATTATTTATTTTAGGTGAGAATGAAACTGACGAACTCAGATTTAGCAATTAGGATCATTTACAGACAGACAAACATACCAGACAGTTATAACTTACTAAAACAGAAAAAAATCATTAAGTCATCTAATATAACTAATATACGTATCTTCATTCTAGTTATTAGGCAGATAGAAATCTCAAAATTGTCAAATCATATGAAATTTAGAGTCCAATCAAACATAACCCGTTATAATACATGATATACCTACTGAGATACATTGAAAAATATATACATAGGAGTCCGTATACATAGGAAGGTTAGCATGCATCTCTTGCATGAACGCGATCATAAATTGAAATGTGATATTGACATAAATAAGGGGGATGCCATACGTGACGACAGCGACATAGCATGTGTGATATTATCGCTGTAGATTCATCTCGGCCCTTATTTATTTCTTTTGATATTAATTGCAAATGTGGTCGAGATAGAGCCCGTTGATCTTAAGTACGATTTGAATATAGCGTGTGCGGTATGAAGTTATGTTCGTTTACGATAATTGTGAAGTGAAAATTAGATTAAAACTATTTTAAGTTTAATTGCCTCGGTGGCGCAGCGGTAGGGAATGTCACTCCTGTGTTTGAGGTCTCGGGTTGGATTCCTGGGTCTGACCAAATATTTATATAATCTGCAAATATTTGCTTATACCAATAAGTATTCTATCATTCACTCTAGTTATCATAGCACAAGCTGCTTAGTTTGAAACTAGGTGACGTTGTGTGTCAAATGTCTGAAATATTTAAAAATATTTAAGTATATTTAAATTTGTTGGTGGTCTAGTCCTTGAGTACCTGTTGATATAAACTTATAGCACTTCACTTAGTACTGCAGTTTAACACTTATAAATAATTTTCTACATCAATTTCGAAATGTATTTTAACAACATCCTTCGTTGTTTGGTCAGGGGAAGATGTTTCCGGATCTGCAGTATGCTTATTTTATGTAAGAGGTGAAAAATACGAGATATCTTAAACTTACCTCTATTTCTGGGAGTAGGAAATAACGTGTAGTAGGTACTTGCATGGGCAGCGGTATGTGACTATTCTAACTTTTCATCATAAAGATCCCTTGATCTAAATGAAGAGCCTGCCAAAGTGACTCTACTCTGTCTGATGGAAAGCATGAATAGAAGGTCACCATACTCATCGCAAATGTAGACAATGCAGTGTGGTGACCCACACTATGGCGGCCTATTGAGATGCTTTTTCATGCCACACTTGGGGACGTAAAATGCATGACAGTCATCGTGGCAGTGTAAGGTTCACATAGTTATCACGATAATTGTCACCCCTGCATCAAAAGTATAAACTTAATATTATCGTTTAAATATAAACCTAATACTAATACTTGTGGTAGGCCACCTAGACCGAGCATAAGTGATATACATTCACATTTTGATAGTTTCAAACTTTTGAATACGATTATCACACAAATTGTTATTTTAGATGAGACTAGAACTGACGACTTCAGGTTATGCAGGCAGGAACATTAATAGATCACTTATAATCGTCGTAAAACACTTGAGATGCCAGTTTCCAAAAGCTGGTTTACCAATTATGTAATTAACAACGAATATTTTGTCAAGTAAGAGATTTTGATAACGCTTTTTATAGCTTAATAAGGGTTTATGTCCTTATTAAGAAGTACGAGATAACAAGGTGTTAATATGATAATTTTGAAAAGACCTTTAAACAAGTTCTTTTTTGTTTACAAACTTTCTATATTTGTGCCGAATAAAACAAAAAGTACCAATAACCATGAATAACAGAAGCAATTTGTGCAATAAATAAGTGTCAAAAGTACAATTATTTTACTTTAAAAGTCTCGCTTTTAGCTCAAAAAGCTCGATTTAATCACAACATTGCAGCGGCACCGTATGAGGATAATTATAGGCAAATTGGCGATATCTTAACGAAGAGAGGACGCTTTTTATTAAAACCTCTATGGATGACTGTAACACAGTAGCGTAACATAAAAACCGTCTTTGGTGTGAAGTATTCAGTTCTTTCTTAGACAACTTATATAAATATGAAATAGAAATTCTAAAACTCATTAAAAAAAATAATCAAACGACTCTATAATATTTCTTGGTAAAAAAACTATGAAGTTTGCACTATAAATATCACATAAATTGAAACGATTTTACATTATTTTAAAAAGCCATCAGCTCCATATACCAAGCATAATATACAGGAATAATAAACGAAAACAACTACAGAACTCTTTGGGCAATCTTAAGCATAGACAAAGTTGTAGTTTTAGTCTGTCGATTTTAATCATTAGTTTATTTTCAATCACTTATAATTTCAACACGGTACTCATTACATATAACAAGACGAAACTATTTCTTATAGCAACTTACACAATCCCTCATACACATTCTCAATCATATACTTGCATATATGGAACATACACAAATTAATTCTCAAATCTTTATTATATTTCACAATGTATACAAGTGTTAAACATATAAATAAATGGCAACAATTTTGAACTTTGTTCGGCATAACAACGTAGCTTAGTAGGTGAGATAAAGAAAAGTTTTGTGTTATACCATAATATTATTTTCTATAATAATAAATTTCAAGAATTTTTATGTCTTATATACCTTATATCTATTAAATAGTGTAACTAACATAACACAACACACTCTAGGTAGTAGAGCCACGCTGATTTCAACACGAGCGGGCCAGCTCAACCGGAGCAGTACTACTCTCCCACAGAAGACCAACCTAAAGCGCCAGCATCCGTGTTGTCGTGTTTCGTTGATGAGCGTGAGACCGGGGCCCATCGATGCAGGGGTGACAGTTATCGTGGTAGCTGTGTAAGCCTTACACTGGCACAATGACTGTCATGCCTTTTATGTCCCCAAGCGGGGTGTGAAAAAGCATCTCACAAGGCCGCCGTAGTGTGAGTCACCATACTGCATTGTCTGCATTTGCAATGAGTATGGTACAGAATGTAGACAAGAATACACATATACCCTCCACTCATATGAGTACAACCATACTTCCACTCATATAAATAAACGGTACTTTAGTTCTTTAGTTACATTTCTTATTGTTTTGTAATTGAAACAAACTATTTCCTTCCCTGGAGAGGGGTACTGATAAATGCAATGCAGTTTTAAATTACTGTTCTTATAGTCTTTAAAATTAATTATATTATATGTGTTACTTTATTGTTTAAAAAAAAATATTTATTTTTTATTTATTACATTTAAGTATTATACATGTTGATTACGTTTTTAAATATATAAAAAACGAAAAAAAAATTAAAAGCATAAAAAATAGTAGACCACCGACATCGGGTACAGGGACCAAGACAACGGTGGTTAGTGCTCCAAGGATAGGAACCACTTCACTATATGGCCGTGTCAATGAGGACTGACTTCTGCATCAGACCCTTGATCCAATCTTCTGACGTGAACCTCTTAAGGTGCTGGTAGGCGCTCTTGGTTACCTATCCGTGAGCAGATACGAGTATCGGAACAATGACCACCAAATCCACATTCCACATATCGACCATATTGTGAGATAAATCCAAATACTTCATTTGTTTTTCTTTGTCAACTATTTTAGCACTGTTATTACTGTATATTACAAGATACTAATCTAACTTTACATTCGTATATAGTTATTAAATATGAATGTAAAGTTGTTTTGTGTACGTATCAACACGCGAAATTTCTGCAGCAATTGAATTTAAAATTTGACACGATGTAAAACTCGCTTCAGGAACTGTTTTTATCCATTTAATGTAAACAAATTTTGTCACAGCAAAGCGTTACGAGGTATATTTAGTACTAAATATATCTATTGTAACGGTGTCAGCAGCAGTCGATATAAATTCAAGCCTTCAAATTATTATAAATATCAAAGCGCGTAAGATATTCGACGTTCAATACAATATGTAAAATGTATTTATTAATATATTTAACAATACCTGTATTGTCTCAGTTCCGTGTTTTTAAGGAAGCGCATTTTTTATGTGTGTAGGTATGTCATTCAATTTATAATTGTATAAAATACTTTTTTAGCTATGATACATATAATTAAAGAATAGTATAAAAAGATAAACATCTCGTCAGCTACCTACTTTTTTTTCTTTTAACGTGTGGAAACCCCCTCGGGCCATCACCCCACCGGGGTTTACGGCGGGGTAGTGTGTCGGAATCGGACCGACTAAAACCACACGGTGTGCCACTCTGCGCCTGACATAGGAGGGATCCGGGAACAGCTGTTATTACGACATCCAGATCGTCAGCTACCTACTTAATCCAGCCCAGCCCAAATCTATCCGTTTAATGATAGTTAAGAATACAGAGTGCCATTCCTATGCATCCTATGGGTGGTGGAAGAAACGATTAAAGGAACAAATTACGCAAGACAACATTACCGTAAAGGAAGGACAACTTGAATATTTTTGTTTTCTTTTTTAACGTACGAATACTCCTACCGGATGTCCCTTCACCAGGGTTGCAGTATGGCTGTACATCGAAAGCAGATCGACCGACTTGAACAAATTCTATACCGTGTGGCCAGCGTAGTATAATAGGCCAAAACCTCCGTTCTAAGGAGAGGCCTATGGTCAGCAGTGGATTGTTAGAGCTAGAGATTTGCAATCGCTTTCAGTAGACATGATATTGTAGGGATGTTTTTCCTTACATTAGATAACAGTTTACTAGTTTTAAATTTTTTTTTTTTTAAAAAATCTAGTGTGTAAAGTTAGTTCCTATGTAATCTGAATACAATACAAATACGTTGATGTAAGCTACTTTCAACTACTAAAAGTACAGGAAACAAGTAAAGTAAGAGTTAATCAGGTAATGTTGAAAGGTAAATCATAAAATAAACAACAATAATGTTTAGAGAGTAATGTCTATAGAAAATGCTTTGAGTGCATAGGGTGCATAGGGTACCTACCCTTTTTTTTCCTTTTTCCCTTTTACTTAGGACCCCAAGTCAATCTCACCTGCAAGGGGCTAAAACACTGGTGGAAAGTGGGCGGCTAATATACCTCTGGATATTCCTTCGGGAGAATAGACGCGATTTTATATATGTAAGTGAAAAAATTTAAAAAGTATGTGATAAAAATTCGGATTGGAACAAAAGGGATAGGAGGAAGAAATGGAGGTACTAAAAGTCACGAACAGGAAAACAGGAACAAAAACCGTTTGATTAAGATTACAATGTGACTAGAACCGAATAAATATTACGGTAATACAATTTTTAATTTCTTTATATATATCACATTGAAATATAACTCAAATTTATGTAGGTACATTTAAAATTATTATTAAATTAAATAAACTACAGAAAAATAAAAATTGCTCTCAATATCCGTTAATTATGATACAAGACTCCATCGAAATTATTGGAAACATTTTCTCAGTAATCCAAAGATATAATACACGTACGCAATCGAGTACCTCAACAGAACATAATGTGCGTAATGAAGGATTGCACGTCCAAAATTGTATGTTAAAATAATAAATTTCCCGCGAACTGCCATCCCTGGTACGATTATGACACTTAATTGAAAAATTCGGTTATCGAGATCTGTTTTTAGTGCTTTCGTAGAAAACTTCTCGCCGTTGTAGGGTTGACAAAAATATTTTTTGTGCTTGTATTTTTTTTCTTTTCACTGTTCCAATACTTTTAAAGTGTGTCTGTATGTTTTCAGTATGTAAAAATACATATGTAACTGCAAGTTAAGGTTGTAAGATACCTTCAAAAATGTTTACCATATGTGTGGTTTTTCTGGTGATGACATGAATTTGGGTTTCTATGTTCCCACGGTCGACATAATGCTAATGTTGAAAACATTGATCATGCGATTTCGAGTCTCCCATGGTCCCCACTGAAATGATACTGTGCTTATTCAAACCCAATCTCAGTAGAAGCAGCAAGCCTGCCAATCGACCATCACTATGTAGCGAGATGTCTTGATGACAATCAGTTTTGCCAACCCTAGCAATCACCCAGTCCGTCTAAGTAATGGCCATCGAATACCCCCTTTTAGTGGTCAGTGTAAACAAGAAAATTGATTTTGAAAGAGCATACGTGAGTTAATACAAGCCTCACAAGTTCACGGAAGCATTTATTTTCAGTTAAGACTGTAGGCTGTACAAGTTGATTCCTTGGGACAGCACAGGCAATTAAAAAAATTAGCCGTTACATACTGAAATATTTTGAAAAAAGAACATTTAAATTCACGTTTGAAATTCGAAGAGTTGAGATTTTCTTACAAGTAGATAGCATTGATATGCAGCTCTAGCGTTTTATTTGGTACTGGAAAAGGCATGTCAAGCAGTGTACAGTGTTATTTACTGCCTTTCTGTAATTTGAAGGCGTATTTGTTATAAAATCATAGGATTATACTTAGAAAACGCAGGTCTAAAAAGTAGCAAATTGAACAAGTTCGAGTCTAACTCATGTACAGAGGGTTCCGTTAGCTTTAATGTTTACTGAACTACAATTTTTGGTCAATGCTCTCTATGAACCATACTTTAAAAATACAAGCTCATTTACCTGTAATGCATGTACAGTAATCTTATAATCAGAATACCTACCATTTCACAAATACTAAGAAAGATTAATCTATAAAAAGTCATAAATCGCATTTAAGCTGTGGTCGGCTTGATACCGATCACAACGCCTCACATTCGCGTGCAGGCCACCGCAGTGGCGGTAAAAGTTTTAATTCAAATGAATAATGGAACGCAAGTACTGGTTGTTACATTTTTTAATTATAAAAAATAAACGTTCCATTTTTAAATTAAAAACATGCAGGTACCATAATTGAATAATAATAATAACTTTATTGTACATCAGGTAATTACACTACGGCCTTATCACTCGAAAGCAATCTCTTACAGGCAACCATGGGATGGAGAGTAAACAGGATTAGGAAAAAGTATAGAGTAGTGTCTGGTATATTATCTACACTAGTATTGTAAAACTGATGAATTTGTTTGTTTGTTCCATTCAACGCGCTGATCTCTTCTTTATAGTGTTAGATAGCTTATTCATCGAGAAAGTTTATAGGCTATATATCATCACGCAATGACCAATAGAAGCAGAGTATTAATGAAAAATGTTGCAAAATCAGTGAAATTTTTTTGAGAGTTTATATTGCACGTGCTGCGTAAACGGTCAAAGTTTTGCAAAGATAATGTTAGAAACAATTATTTGCTTTTAAATATTAACGACAACATATGCATATCTTTTAAAAATGATTCACTATAACCTTTTTATGGCAAACAAATTAATTCACGCTGTATAAAATGAGTTTACGGGCACTAGGAGTCGCAGACGAGTTTCCGTGGGTCAGCTAGTGTATTATATAAAGTATGAATTATTAAATAAATACATACAGAGTACAAGTTAAAGATTCAAATATAATTTACATACTTAAATGACATAATACAAACTTCGTAGAGGTAGGCACCAAAATTGCGTAGTCTACGCAAAGATACTGTAACGACAAACAAAGATTTTACGGCTAAAAGATACTATCAATATATGTACATAGATCCCCAAGTACTTCATCTTGTCGCTATACGGGATGGGTGTTCCATCGCAAGAGATTTGAGGCCATATTTGCCGATCAATTTTAGAAGTAGTTCTCTAACTTCCAACGACAATGACCCGGGTCTTAGATCGATTAATCTTCAGACCGTGGGAAATGCTCCACATATAGATTTTATCCAGGTCAGGGTTTACGATGTTAACAGAATCCGCCAGATTAACTAGTAGTGGCTTAGGCTAAACTATTTAGAAATCATTTGCGTATAGGTGGTAAGAGGAAGTCAGATCACCAGTGATGGTTTTAAGAAAAACGGATAAAAGTAAGGAAGATTACACGTCGCCCTTAGGTACACAATTTTTGGTACTACATCAAGATAAAATAATTCTTTTGTTTTCTTTTTATTTTTTTTAAGAAAGACAACACCCGCACTAGGGATAAATCCTGTGTAGCAGGTGACTTTACAAACATACAAGAAACAGACACAAATAACACCCAGACTCAGAACAATAATTTGTGGATCACACAAAATGTTGTCCCATGTGGGGTTTAAACCCACAACACTCAGCGCAGTAAAGAGCGGTGTGGCGACCGCTGAAACCACTGGGCTAACCGTGCAGTCAAATATATTGCTGCCGGCGACCCAACAGTTTTATATATTTTTGTTTCTTTTTTATTCAGAGCGAGTGTGCACGCAATTTTTACTATTTAAATTAGCAGTGTTTATTAGCAAATTTTGAATAGGGAAAGAGTAGACTAGAAAAAACCATTGCTACTATTGTAGAGCCCACAAATATAGGTACAAACACTTTTTCGTGTGATCTAATTTAAAATTCAAACCAAAATCTAAAAATACTTCGATATCGGCAAATATAATACAACAGAAAAGGTCCGATTTTAAGTGAACACATTTCCTTTTTAAAACTAAAATCAATCACTGATTCACAATGCCCAGTTCCATTACATTTGAGTGGACTCATTAAAAATACTGCAACAAATCAAGGGCGTTGGATGTCCAATAATTCCCCCCAACGTATGACTGTGCAGTCCAATTATAATGAAAACAATCATATCATTAAGGGACTCGGGTCTCCCATAAAATTGTTGGTTCAACAATTGGAATATTGTCGGCAAGTGTAAAATAATAGATGTGGTTTTTTATGATATATGCCCGATGAAAAGACAGGTCATTAGATCATGACTGCCTACTATTCATGGACACCGGAAATAAATGTTAAATGAATTTATTTTTCTATTCAGAAGTCGGATTTTACAGCTAGAAAACGAAAGTATTTCCTAAGATTCAGTCTTGGAAGGAACGCAGCAAGAAACCTCAACAAGTCAGTAAACAATATTGTTTATAAATAAACCAAGCGAATGTAGTGTAGGGTCTGAGTTGGCTTTTTAAAAAAATACTTTAGCAATAAATAATAATAACATTAACAATTTCTAGGACAGATATTCTTACAACCTATTAATCCTGGAACCTCTATAGGTCTTCACCATCTGAACTGTACTTACGCTAATAACATATTGGAGGAAGCCGATTGATGCAGGGGTGTCAGTTACCGTAGTAACTATGTAAGCCTTACACTGTCACAATGACTGTCATGCCTTTTACGTCCCTAAGCTGGGTGTGAAAAAGCATCTCTCACAAGACCGCCATAGTATGGGTCACCATACTGCGCTGTCAGCATTTGCAATGAGTATGGTGATCACAACTCTTGGATTCTATTCATGCGTTCCATCAGGCAGACTAGAGTCACTTTGGCCGGATCTTAAGATAGAAAAAAAAAGAAAAAATATTGAAATTACTAGCAATTCACCCAACAGTAACTTTTCGTAAAGAGACTATTATTAAGTTTATTTACGACTTACAGTTCAAAATTATATCCTTATTAAACGACAAGCCAGTTATCCTCTAAATAGAAAGCTTCAATGTACATTTAGTGCCTAAACTACAATAATTTAAATCAAAATACCGCATCCTAAATACGACCTCCGCTTCGCAACTCGAAACACCTTAATGGACAATTATGCATTGTGTGTTTAGAGCCAAGTAGATTTAGACTGATAGCCTGCTCGTTACGTTAGTGAGTTAGGGGCGCATACAGACATAGCTGCACGCACGCAAATGCGACCACTAACAGATTTATGCGAGAAGTGATCCGAGATTAGTAGTAAGTCTGTGTGCAGGCTAATTTTGTTAATGACTACTGAGGATTCACAATGTTGTTGTACTGAACGTTTGAAAATTACGTTACAATGTTGCGATTTAGGTACTATTGTAACTCATAAATTCTTTGTGTCTAAGAAAAATAGTATAAATTATACACAACTCATACACGGCAGTCTGATACCGAATTATCAACATATTATACATAAAAAATTCTTAACACATACGTAATAATGTAGATAAATTACATCCAGAAACAGAATAAATGATCACGGTGTTAATCACACAATTAATTGTTGCACTATGTAGGAATCAAACTCACGATCCCCGACTTTACAGACAGGATCACTAACTACTAGACTATCAGGTCAACAGTAAATATGACTAAAATAATGGCATAAAGATTGATTAAATTAAGCCTCCTTTTTAAGGAAAGGCCTATGTCCAGCAGTAGACTGTTATAGATTGGTGACGATGACTGAATGTTAACTTGAAGAGTTAATTATATAAACAGCCGTTATTGATTATTCGAAAAACCTAAAGTTTTAACATATATCAACATTTATATTAAGACTACAAATAATCTAGGACTGGTAAATACAGTTTTAAAAACACTTATAATTCTGTCTTTCTATATTTTAAGAGCCTCCCAAAGTGACTCTACTCTGCCTGATGGAAAGCTTGAATAGAATGTAATAATTGTAGTCACCAAATTCATTGCGAATGCTGACAATACAGTATAATGACCCACACTATGGCGGCCTATTAAGATGCTTTTTATGCCTCACTTGGGACGTAAGAGACATGACAATCATCGTAACACTGTATTGCACACACTTATCGCGACAACTGTCACTCCTGCATCTATGGACCTCCGGTCTCAATGTTCCACCTCAGTCCCGAGGTTTTGTTTATGTGTTGTTATTTTTGTTTTTTATTCTATTGATCAAAGCAGCTCTTAATTTTTGTTAAATATTAATATTTACACAATTTTGAGTAGTACGAGAACAGGTCCGCGATCAAAGGTAGTGACTTTTCTGTTGGGGCACAAATATTTCCCGTAAATCTGAATTGGAGTGTAATATATAGTACTTAGTACTAAGCAGGTATATAGATATCAGGAATATTATTAGAATAAAGTTTCTAATTTTTCTAATTAATTTATTAAAATTTCATGGCAAAACGCGGAATCGGTAAATTTTATCAAATTTCTTAGGTACTGAATCCTTTATCTAACCGTGACTTTATCCTCAAAATTAATAATTCTTACTCTCTAACGTCAGTCTTACATAATAATAATGACATCAACATAACATTAAATGTTATAAAAATACCAAAACGTGACAACACTAATCCGTTTAATACATATTCAATTCGAGCGATTTTAACAATCGATCGTGACCACTCGAGATCAAGATATCGCGCCGTTTTATGAATAAATCGGCAGTAGAACTCCAGCGTACTGTACCGTACCTCATAAACGGTTAAGTAGAGAATAGATTATATCTGAGAATTCACCAGATTCACGTTCTGCGGTTTCTCACGGTAGGTTAGTTGACATTGTCGAAAGGCGTGGATATACAACCTCTTTTGCATTTGTTAATTCTGCCATAAACTAATACCTAGTATTAAAAACAATGTATAAATAATAACAGAGATATCACCTACTATATTTCGTTAAGTTACTGTTTTATTTTACAGCATTTACTAGTATAACCTAAAGTGTTATTGGTGGATTAGTAAACTGGATTCAGTATAATATCAGATCATTTCATTTTATTTTTCATTTTTAAAAAAAGACAAAGCCCGCATCAGGAATAAATCCTGTGATTAATTCCGCATGCGCAGCGGTCGTGGGGGACTTTAGACACATACACGAAACGGACATAAAAAACACCTAGACTCCAACAATTTGTGGATTACACAAAGTGTTGTATCATGTGGGATTTGAACCCTCAGCGAAGTGGAGAGCAGTGTTTGGACTGCTTAAACCACTAGGCCAAACGTGCAGTCATAACAATAATCAATACTCGTGTAAACCACCTTACCACCTTAGTCATTTGTCTGCCCTGCTACCAGAATCTGCTCTATTAATATTGCAAATAGTTTTGCGGATTTCTTTTGTGGTAATGCTATCTGCCTACTGTCAACTGTCCTTTTTTGATAATTTCTATATTATTTCTTAGATGAAACACAGAAATAACGTAAATTGGGGTAAACAAGTCCCGTAGTTGCAGTGTTAGGATTAAAAAGGCGACCAAGAGACACGACAGACGAGTATTCGGCTGGCCTAGTGGTTTAAGCGATCGTTGTCGATTCAAACCCCACATGGGACAACACTTTATGAGATACAGAAATTGTTGTTCTGAGTCTGGGTGTTCTTTGTGTGTGTTCTTGTTCCCCGCGGCACAAGATTTATTCCTAGTGCGGGCGTTACTTTTTAAAAGAAAGAGAAAAAAAAGTGTAAGCGAAAATTGATTGTTTCATTTTTTTGATTTCTTGCATTAAATTATGTATGAAAATGAACTTGAACAACAAATAACAAATTAAAAGGTAGTAATCAAATATACAAAAGCTAAACAAATTTTTTAATCACTAAAAACCCTAATTTAGGCAATATTAGTTTTGTCACCTACTTCTTTGTTTCTTGTACCTCGACTAATGTTAACAAACAAAGATACCGTTTGATGATCAGTTTTCTGAAATTCCAACACTTTTAGGTACCATATACCAATTTCGAAAATACTTTTAGTATCTTTTCAGTAATATCTTAATACCTTTAGTATATTCACGTTTCAAACAATTATTTTTATAAGGTATTGTATACTTTTAAGGAGCCAATAGAAATCTGCTATCTTACAGGTGCTTAAAGTCATTTTTAAATATATACTCTGAAAAATGTAAACATATTATGTGTGTATGCAGCTTTATAGCAAAAAAGGTTAGTTGTGACAGATGACACGACTGTTGACTAAGTTTATTTTCGAAGAATTAATATAACTTTTCCGTTCCTTTACTTTAAAATAACGGTTTGTTTACAAGGAAATAATAGCAATATTCCTTCTGTAAATCATATATTTATAAATCAATACCATTCTGGGCCTTAATAAATATAAATAAATATTTCGAACATTTAACACCAACATCGTCTAGTTTCAAACTAAGCAGAGCTTGTGCTATGATAACTAGACTGACTGATAGAATACTTGTGTGCTTCTTTTTGTAAATATATACATATTATACACAGAAAACACCCAAACTTCGAAACAAATATTTACAGATCATACAAACATTTGGTCCGACCCGGGAATCGAACTCGAGACCTCAAGCATAGCAGTCGCATTCATAACCGCCTCACCACCGAGGTAGTTAATAATTTTGGAAACCTGTTATTATAACCTGAAAAGTGAGTCCATCGATTTTCTTATCCTGGTTCTCTGGAGTCTGTAATTGCTTAGCGCACATACATGTTCCGTGACCCCAAAATCTTTCTCAGACCTTCGAAAAGACAACGAAACTACTATTCATCATCTACGAATATAGCATACGATAGACGCGTTCACGTAACTAACGCAATTCCTTGTCGTATAAAGTATTGAAGTAACTCACATAAACCCACAAAATACATAATACGTATCCTCCTAAACTACCTCATTATACATCACCGATCAATGTATACAAGTTAAACAGACAGTAATAGCCCTTTCCAACAATAAAACTTCACCCTTCGTCCCAAATAGGCTAAACACAACACTAAACAGGCGAACAATCCAGCCATTAACACATAGTGTCAATCATTGGGGCTCGTGCTCGACTGGACCCATTTCATGTCAATCTTCAGGATATCTATGGGGAAAAGATGCTATCTGCAATAGAATTCAGTGCTGGTGTACGATTAAGGGTGAGGTGGAAGGTACGTTACAGATTCTTGGCTTAAAGTACTACTTGATCCTTCCGCAAAGACTAAATATAGACACAAGATATTGAATAATTTCTCGAACTCCAAAAATTTTCCATTAATCGGGATCTCATAAGATAACAAATGGTGCAAAAATCTATAATTTTTACTTACTTTATTTACAAATCAAAATTTTATGCTGGAAAATCATAAACAGCTCAAATTTTTTAGCATAAAATAAAGTATGCAGGATTCTTCAATTATGGTCGAAATTTGACATCAGGTCGTATCTTATACTTGTCCACGTGTCACATAAAGGTTAACCTTCAGTACAAATACGTTTATCTATAAAATAAAACTGCAAATAAATCCATATTTAAAACACGAAGAATGGAAATGACTGCACGGTTGGCCTAGTGGTTTCAGTGGTCGCCACGGCGCTCTCTGCACCGCTAAGTGTTGTGGGTTCAAACCCCTCATGGGACAACGCCTTGTGTAATCCACAAATTTTTGTTCTGAGTCTGGATGTTCTTTGTGTCCGTTTCTCGTATGTTTGTAAAGGCCCCCGGGACACAGGATTTATTCCTAAAGCGGATGTTGTCTTTTTAAAGGAGGTTAAAGAGAAATAAAAGAAATAAAACACAACAGTAGAAAAAAATAGGAACTCGATAAATACATTCCTCATTTCTACTGTTTTAAACCATCTGATTTGATCACAAATAAAGCAGTAAATAGAGTATCATACAACAGACAACCATTGGCCTATTAAAGACCTAATAGATTTAGGTGTTACAAATTAACTTATCACAAATGATTATAAGAAAAACATAAAACCTATAGCGAAGTCCATGAGTATTAAAATGTTCTTCAAAACATTATCGGACTGTGAATACAACCTTCTGCACTAGTTACCGTTTTATTTTGTTACACAAAAACATATCTTGAGAGTATAGTCTTTAGTATCATTGCAAAATGATCGCATTTTAATTTTTCAGTAGATTGAATGGTTATATTTGAAAATGATCAATACTAATGTGTGTAATAGAAATGAATTATTTCTAACTTCTAGAGTCCCTTGAACGAGATGTGATTTGTGTGCAAGAGGTGATGATGAACATTTTGTCTTACATTGGTTCCTCGTCTTCGTTCTTGTATCTGTTTTTTTTTCTTTTAAAAAGACAACACCTACATTAGGAATAAATCCTGTGTCACGGGGGACTTTACTAACATACAAGAAACGGACGCAAAGAACACCCAGACTCGGAACACGATTTGTGAATCACACAAAGTGTTATCCAGTGTGGGGTTTAAACCCACAACACTCAGCGAAGTAGTGAGCGGTGACCGCTTAAACCACTAGACCAACCGTGCAGTCAAAAAATATTGAATTGGTTTACTTTTTATTTTAATCAAAGGACCACTTTAATTAATATACAGTAAAAACTACGTAGTTTGTGCATAATAATATATATGTCACCACACTACCACCAACAGCCTTTTACAGTCCACTACTAGACATAGGCCTCTCCTTAGCAAGGAGGTTTTGGCCTACTATTCCACGCTGGCCAGACGGGTTGGAATAGGCTTGGTTCAAGTTTTCCTTCTCTTTGTAATGATGTTGTCTTGTATACTTGTTCCCTTAGTCGCCTTTTACGACACCCACGGGATGAATAGAGGTGGTAACACTATGTATTCTTAATCCGTCACCACATGGACAGTATGTAATGTATAATCTGTATGTAGTTATACAAAACTTAAAATTGAATTAGATACTTATTACCACTAGCGTTTTCATAACAAGTTGGTCTATTATGTTTCAAACTCTTCTCATCTTAACAGATATTACCTGTAAAAAGAACGAACCAGTAAAAAGCAACATCTCTTTAGATAAATAGATAGATATCTCTCCAAAAAAAAAAAACCTTCGAAAAAAATCTTATGTTCCTATAGGTTATTATTTCAGTAATTACAACACAACACTCTTCGTGATACATAAGAAAGACGCCATTTTCAAGTAATACTTTAAAAAAAGTGAAAATACCACTATTAAATACCTCTACAATGTAGAATACATTTTTTTGGAAAAACTATTATCAATGAACAAACAAACAACAAACCTTCCACGTATACTAAACCTACGTTGGAAAATATCACGCAAATGCAGATCAATCAACAAATAAGGTTTTATCTAGTGAAGTTTGTTGTTCCAAGGAGCATAATTGCCTTTTTAGTGATAATAGATCGTTTAAATTACAACCTTGCCACGGCACCTTATAAGTAAATTTTTGTATTGACTTTATCACCTCCTTGGAATAAAAAAAAATATAATTCGAATTTTAAACGACAGATGAGGTTTTAGTTAATTACTCCTACTTACCTATTACTTTTGGGCCGAGGTCCACCGGGCATGGTCCGAGGATCCTCTCTCTGTGTTGTAGGTACCTAACACCCGTTCCTCCACAATAAGTATTAAGAAATATTTAAGTAAGTATATCATCAACAGCCTTTTACAGTCCACTGCTGGACATAGACCTCTCCTCAGCAAGGAGGTTTTGGCCTACTATACCACGCTGGCCTGACGAGTTGGAACAGCGTTTATTTCAAGTTTTCCTTCTCTTTTTTATAATGTTGTCTTGTATACTTGGTCGCTTAGTCGTCTTTTACGACACCCACGGGACGAATAGAGGTGGTAACACTATGTATTCTTAATCCATCACCACACAGATAATAAGTATAACAGCAGTCTGGATTTCATTATTCAGGTTCCGCTTAGTTTAAGATCAGACAACAGTGTATGATATTTGTGAGCTTATTATTATTATTACAAGGATTAAGTTCGCATACTCGTATGAACAGACCTGATCGAATGATTCAAGTAAATCTTTTACGAGATTTATCATTAAATGACAATAATTATTATAGATGAGTTCGGTTTGTAGGTTAGATACTTCTAAATTACACAAGTTTATATCCAATCTTTACTCTATTTAGTACCACTGTTCTATGTTTATTGTAACGTTGATGCGTAAACAGTAATGTGTCTCAATCTTGTAACTTATTTGTTTTGAAGAGTTAAAATAATATGCAATAATATTTTTTGTTCTTTCTTCTTTGTATAACTCTTTAGAACATGCAAATTCCATATCTTTAAAATATTTACTATATCATAAACTTATTTCTTTCTGTCTAAAGAAAAGAATATCACTCCATGCAATCAAAATCCATGTGAATTTTTCAACAGCGTCGTCATTTTTGGTTAGAGAACGGGCAATCTCTTTGCCGTCGCGGTGATACAAGTGCCAGAACCACCCCGAATGATTAAGATTTCTCTGGGGGAGTAATTATAACATTATAACAAAATTTGAGCATTTTAGTGTAAGTTATCCAATCGCAACCTATGCATAAACCAAATTTGCCATTTAATGCACTACACAAATTATCGTTCAACTTGATTAATTTCCCATTTATCAGTTATCTTGCCATAAATTCATCCAAAGTAAACTCACTAACTAGTTTAAAAATAAACTTATGACTTCAACACAATCGTAACTTTTTGCAGTCAAACCGAAAAAGGTTATATCACAGAGTTAATTTAAGAAAAATCACCAGAAAAAAAAATGCTACCAACACGACGTCCTTAAGTTCGATTCTTGAAATTTAAAATCTCATTCGATTAACTTAACGGATCGAATGTTAACAATAATTTAGTTCGATCAACAATGGAGTAATGTCTCCTACTTTTTGTCAGTACCAACATAAAAATGCAAGCAAGATCATCTTTATCTTTTTAACCATAGAGTTTAAAGTCTATGTCTCAAAACTGTTGGGGTAAATTTGTCGATTTTTTGTATTTATAGTCTTTTGTGACTATAAGAGTGCCCGATAATGCTCAATGAGTGTAAGTTATTTTGTTTCGGTAAAAAAAACGCGTTATATGAATAATGCTTTTGTCTCATTAAGCGTAAAAGGCGACTTGGGTGATTTAATACCCCATCACGGCGACAGTAGGCGTGTTTATGGGTTAACGTGTTGAAATCGGGTAATTCATTATATGTGCAAAAGGGTATAAGGTTAAATTATATCCGGTAAGTATCACGCTATGATTATTTTCTCTATGGTATTATCGTATAGTAAGGAAATCCCGATGATTATCGTTATCATAATATCACTCAAAGAATATATGATAATGAGTATTGGCTACTTTATCCCAAACTGGGAAGAGCCTATGTTATACTGTGTATACAATTTAATTTTATGAACGTAAGTATAACCTATACATATATATTAAAATGATATATTACCTGGTACTGAGAAAAATAAGCTCCTTGCTCTAGAAAGAGCTCAAAGAGGAGTACTAAAGGTCATGATATCTATTTTATTATTTATTTTTTAAGAACCTGCCAAAGTGACTTTACTCTGCTCGATGGAAAGCGTGAATAGAATCCAAAAGTTGTAGTCACCATACTCATTTCGAATGCTGATAATGCACTATGGTGACCCACACTATGGCGGCCTATTACGATTTCTTATGCCTCACTTAGGGACGTAAAAGATATGACAGTCATCGTAGCATTGCATTGCACACATTTACCACGACAACTGTCACCCCTGCATCAATGGGCCTCCGACCAACGAAACACGACAGCACGGATGCTGTCGCCTTAGGTTGATCTTCTGTAGGGAGTAGTACTAGTATATCTAAACCTATTCGCTATCCTAGCGTTGTGGAATACTGTAAAATAGAGTTGTAGAAATATCACTATTATTATTTCGCTCCCCTATTGTATCATAGGGTTAATTTTTTAACACCAACTAAATAAGTAAATCACTCAATCACATATGTCAAATGATACATTCACGCGACACATTTAAAAACACTCACAAATACAACGTAGGTGAACATACTAGCATTTCCCTCCTTCACAAACACACACACGCACACACTCACGCACATACACATGTACACACGCACACACACACACACATATGCATATACTTTTCGTACTGATTTGGACAAACCCATACCTTGAATGCGACTGCTGTGCTTGAGGTCTCGGGTTCGATTGCCGGGTCTTACCAAATGTTTGTATGTTTCGAACTTCGAATTAATTGTTTCGAAATTTGGGTGTTTTCTATGTATAATATGTATGTATTTTCAAAAAAAAGTAAATAAGTATTCTATCAGTCAGTCTAGTTATCATAGCACAAGCTCCGCTTAGTTTGAAACTAGATGACGTTGTGTGTCAAATGTCCGAAATATTTATTTATTTATTTTGATTAGTACTAAAATCATAATTTAATTTTGCATTTGTTAAACATTTCTAATGTGTAAGTCCATAACTAATTATTTACTGTTTTTGTTTTTTAAGTATGCGTTAATGGCTGTAAATACAGTTCTTCAACTATAGCAGCCATTAAAACTATATATTTTCCTATGTACTTTGTTACTTTTCAGTTCCAAAAAAAACATTATTATTATTGCCCTCTTCTTTTCATTAAAAATACATATAAATTACATATAATTAAATATATTCGCATACATATAAAAATATAAATCAAAGTATGTTGTAAAAAATAGTAGACCACCGACTTCGGGTACAGGGACCAAGAAACTGGTGGTTAGGGCTTGAAAGGCAGGAACTATCTCAACATGTGAGGCTTAACAAGAAGGACTGCCATCTGCATCAAATGCTTGATCCAGTCTTCTAACGTGAGCCTCTTAAGGAATTGGTCAAGGCTCTTGGCTACCAGTCTGTGAGCAGATAGTCGTATCGGAACAATGAGCACCGAATTCCCATTCCACATATCGACAATCTTGTAAAATAAATCCAAATATTTTATTTGTTTTTCATTTTCAAATCTCACGAGATTCTTGTCCTGACGAACGGAGATATCGACATTCGTTGCGCGGTGTTGTTTGTGAAAATAAATCGATCCCAATACATTGTAGCACTACCATTCTTGAGAACTGGGTCGGACACGTACCTGTAGTATGGCATCTCTAAATTCACAAGTTGGTATTTAAGAATAAATTGTTGATGTACAATCTTGGTTACTTAGTTTAGCCTGTGAAAATATATACCGTTAGCAAGACGAGAATAAACAGAAATAATGTGCCTCATAGATTACATATCTGAAACATTAATTTTCATTAAATTAATTTTAATTCAACATTTTCTTTTCTATATTAAGAGCCTGCCAAAGTGTCTCTACTCTGCCTGATGGAAAGCCTAAAAAGAATCCAAGAGTTGTGATCACCATACTCATTGCAAATGCAGACAATGCAGTATGGTGACCCACACCATGGCGGCCTTGTGAGATGCTTTTTCACAGCCCGCTTGTGGACGTAAAAGGCATGACAGTCATCGTGACAGTGTAAGGCTTACACAGTTACCACGATAACTGTCACCCCTGCATCAAAGGGCCTCCGGTCTCGACATACCTATTATCTTATTATTATGTAAAAGGCTACTGTTTACTGTACATAATAGATAAATTACATTCAGAATCAGTATAAAATATCATCCTCATCACACAATTATTACTCGAGATAATAGTAATGAATAATGAAAAACCTCACACTTCTCATACACGGCTGTCTGAATTCAAATTAGGCAGAGCCTGTGCTATGGTAACCAGACTGCTCTGGATGTTGTAATAACAGCTGTTCCCGGATCCTTCCTATGTCAGGCGCAGAGGGGCACACCGTGTGGTTTTAGTCGGTCCGATTCCGACACACCACCCTGCTGTAAACCCCGGGGGGGTGACGGCCCGAGAAGGTTCCACACGTTAAAAAAAAAATGGTAACCAGATTGCTGATAAACATACCTAAATATTTCAAAGTAGTTACATAAAATAGAACGTTACATCCAGACACTAAATAAATAACCGTGCTTATCACACAAATATTTGTCCTGGATGAGAATCGAACCCATGACCTCCGGTTTAGCAGTCAGGGTCACTAAACACTAGACGAATAGGTCCGTCATATAAGATGATCATTGAAACTATGATCTCGGACTTGTCTGCGAGGCTAGGATCAGTAAGCTGAGGATAATAATGGTATATTTTAAATAACGAAATTCATTTATCTTATTCCTTACTAGCTTTTGCTCGTGGCTTTGTTCGTTTATACGTCAGTTATTGTGGTAAATAGTAGCCTAGGCGTTATTCGGATATATAAGCTATATGGCCGTAAAGTCTCATCTAAATCCGTACAGTAGTTTTTGCGTGAGAAAGTAATAAACATTCATATGTACATCCTAGAGAACTTTCGCGAAAGAATAAAGATACATCAGATATTTTTAATAAAGTTGAATGACAAAGATTTGTACCGTTTGAGACGACAAAATCTAATAGCACCAACAGTCAGAATCTGTGAAATTTGGAATAAATTGAAAACGCATCACAATAGGTAGTAGCCTAAACAATTTTCCAACCTCCTAACTATCTTCAGATACAGAAATCATGCCATAAAATGGCTCGTAGCCGACATAAAAGAGAGATAAACATACAAACAAAGAACACTTTCGCAATTATAGTGTTAGTAAAGATTTTGTTCAAATTAGCTTCACTTATAATTATTTAGATAACATCTTTTGTCTGCACTACCCGCATGTGTATTGGTTATCACTGTAAAAAATACGCTTTCTCAATAATCAAACTAGCTTATCGCTAGAAAAATAAATTATTTTCATGAACTAAGAAAGGGAAAAGTTTCTTTATTCTAAATTTTTTATTTTCTGTTTACTGTAATTTTCACTTGCCTTTAAAAATTGAAAATTTATGAAATGAACAATACAATTTACATTTTTTTAATGTGACGTGTATTCATTTATTTTTCAATTGTTTCGGTAACTTTTTATTTAAGCAGTTTTTTGCACCTTCCCCTGGTAACTCTAAAACAAAAATATTGACTCACTAACGGTATCTCATTTCTCCTAAACTCCGTCACGTACATCTAACTAAACAGTTGCCGACATGAGGACTTAAGGTCGAACACATCCGTTTCCTCCACTCAGCTTGTATGTTCTGCACCATTTAACTTTGACTAGCCAACATAACAACTTACTTAGCATGTCGCATGTTTTTACAATTATTTGTTTTATGTTTTACGATGTAACTTGACCTTGAATTTTTTTAATGAGGTTAAAAGCAAAGAGATATTTAGTGCTGTGGCACTAGAATTATTTGTAACATAGGTGTGTAAATTATCCTCCATACAAAAAAATAAAAGAGTAAAACAATAATACACTGATTTTTTTCTGTGTCTTTCACAAGACAATGTCTCTTGGCACAGGAATATTATAGATTGTCTCATCATCATCATCATCAACGTCTTTTACGACACCCACGGGATGAATAGGGGTGGTAACACTATATATTCTTAATCCGTTACCACACGGACAAGATTCTTTTCTTTTCTTTTTCTTTTTTAAAAAGACAACGCCCGCACTAGGAATAAATCCTGTGTCACGGGGGACTTTACAAA
Source organism: Hypercompe scribonia (assembly GCA_949316085.1). Taxonomy (NCBI): domain Eukaryota; kingdom Metazoa; phylum Arthropoda; class Insecta; order Lepidoptera; family Erebidae; genus Hypercompe; species Hypercompe scribonia. The sequence goes on from OX438983.1 coordinate 2,279,238, forward strand.
CATACAAGAAACGGACACAAAGAACATCCAGACTCAGAACAACAATTTATGGATCACACAAAGTGTTGTCCCATGTGGGATTTGAACCCACAACACTCAGGTCAGTAGAGAGCGGCGTGGCGACCGCGTAAACCACTAGGCCAACCGTGCAGTCCAGATTGATACAGATTGATACAGATATGATAGATACAGATTGTCCATAGAGGTTAAATACAAGGTTAACATTAATCCACACATTATTTTTCCAGAAACACATTATCATATCTTTAAATTGTAAAAAAAAATCATAATAAAAAGCGTTAAGCACAAGACTATGTAATCAACTCAGTCAATGTTATCTGTATCTGTATCTGTATTGGTATCTGTACCCCTAACTAAGTTGACATTATACAGACGCAAACTGAAAAAACTGATCAAATGTATGGAAATGACCTTATTTCAACGTTAACTCACATAGTTAAAAGAAAAACTGTGAAGAGAAATGAGATGCTTGAGATTGTAGAAAGAGATTCGATCCCCAAGTTAGTGCGGTATTTCCTTCTCTTTTTAGCTTTGATAACTCTAATAGAAATTTGCTACATGGTCTGCACACTCTATATTTCTCATGCAATCCTTGTTATAAATTATAAAATCAAATTTAAACAAATCAGGTAATTAAGTGATAACTGCAAGCTTTATTCTGAATTAAAAGTAATTGATATCAAAATCAATTAATTGGTATGTCGAGAATATTCAATACGTCAGTCAAATATTATCAGGGACAACGAACGACATTATTACAGGTGACGTTTAAAAAAAGAAAAATTAAAATTAAAAATGGACCGCTGTCACCGCAGATGACCAATCAGATGGTTTTTTTTTAATACGTTTGTCGAATTGCAGCTCAAATTCGAAAGGGTAACCTAATTTGACCTTTATTTCAATAAACACATAGCAGAATAAAGAATGATTTAATTTATAGTAACTGTAAAAGCAATTTGTCATTACATGCAGAAGGTTCAAAAGACCCGCCATAATTTTCTTTGTTCCAATTTTAAAATTTCACGTCGATTTATCACAAACTCTTGAAGTGGAATGTGTTCTTTTTTAATAATTCAATAATTGGCACCGTGTTTTGATGTATTATTTATGGTTATAAAATAATATTATTTATTAACAATTACAAGTGGTTTTGACTATCATTGCTAGTAATTTTTGAATAATTGTCTCTATAATCGCTAATTCGCAAATCATCCAATCAGCAAGTCTACACTAACTTATAATCTCAATACGATCACTTAAATGATGTTATATACCTTCAAATTCTCTATTATATATGTATTTTCTAATAAATAAGTTTTAAAATAAATTCTCTTCGAAACTAGTGAAGTACTTTCGACTTTTCTCACAAGACACCATTTCAATTTTAGTCTTTTTATCGGTATTGAATAGGATGAAGTAAGCAGCTTCAAAATAAAATAATTTATAACATGCATATTTTATAGTCAAACCACTAACTTCATTATCATCAGAATCTCAATCGAAAGATGTCAAGTTGAACATAAGATAATGTGCTTTTATAAAGACATTCTTCTTATACAAAAACTGTAGTTCCTATCACCCAAATTAAACCGAACTGGTAATTCTAAAGTCAGTTCTATAACTGTAAAAAAAAAATTCAACGTTCTTCCCGCCATAAATTTGCTGGCCGATGACAGCTGTCATTATTTCCCGCGGTACGACCGAATTTCACTTAAGATGTTCATAATTTTAATACGAATCAAAAACGTGACTTCGACACCTCACGTCCTCATGTACAGGGTGTCTAAATTGAGCTATTATATTTTATAAATTATTTATTTTTTTGTTAAAATTTAACAAGCATTATTAATGAATGATAAAATTAGAATTTTTATCGATTTTCAAGATTGTATGATCTTCAATGTGGTTCTCTTTGATTCATTTATATTTAAATGAATTATGAACGTTGAAAATAGTAACTTAGAATGGTTGACGTTAAAGTTTGTAGAGGTGTTATTCATTACTTACAAGTCCGTATTATCTTTTATGGGCTATATATCTCTTTATGTTAGAAATTAATGAAGTTCATTTGAATATCAAAGACCGAGTAGTAGAAATGAACGTATTATCGTAGTCGCTGTCTCTAAAGATAAGATATATAAAGATAAGATTGGTTTAAAAGCTAATTGTTGTGTAAATAAAGATTGGAGAAACTAGAATATATATTAAATATTTTTGGAATTTGTGATTTTAAAATTTATTTTTTATACATAGTTAGAACTGTTATCTAAAGTGTTTATAAATTTCGGTTGCCGGATTTTAGTTAAAACTATTTTGATATAAAAAATAAATATGTAGATATTAAAACATAAAACACAGATATATATGCTTATATCTAAAATTAGTGTATTTAATTTTGACAATTAAAATTAATATAAGTATGATAAAGTAAAAATATAAAATTACAACTAGAATTATAATATTTTTAAACAAATTGTTTGGCCTACAAAATGTTGCCTATATAAAAAAATAAAAACGAAAATCACTCAAAACTGTACAACCTATTGTCAATAAGTCAATAAGTTGCATAGTTGTGCAACAACAACCTGTAAACAACAACCGTAGACCGTGGGCATTTAATTGAAACTAAAGGGACTTTTGTACCCGCCAATATAGTAATGAGACGGTGTTGCGCAGGCGCTGCACTGCTGATAAAATAACACTTCATAATTTTACAAGAATTATACCATCGGTACATCGATACAGATTTTACGTGTCGAATACCAGAATCAGTAGTGGTCATCTGGTAGAGTCCGTTTATAACCTCGATATATTTGATTTATGTTATATGTCTTAAAAAAAAATTACTGGAGTGATTTTTTATTTCCATTTTATATTCTAATATTATTTATGTACTATTCACTACAACGCTGGATCCTTTATATGGTGCGTGAAGAAGCACCAGTCTGCATTGTCCACATTCGCAACGAGAATGGTGACCATCACTCTTGGCTTCTACTCATGCTTTCTATCAAGCAGAGTGGCGTCATTTTGTTTTATACTCACCAATTTTTTAATTATGTCAAACAAACTGAATACAAATCGATGTCTATCCCGTTGATAAAATGCATTCGCAAAATCATTTACTATTGAACATAATTTACTTCCCATTCGGACACTGAAATCATTCACTTCATGATTAAACCTTCAATCACAATCACACATGACTAATTGACACAATTTGGATTTGAATTGCTGACGTGGGCGTTTGAGATGTAATTTTCTTATTAACAAGGATTCAGCTACTTATAAATTGGTTATTACAATACAATTATGTTAAGTCATTCAATATGCTTCTTGGATAGTAGGTATCTTGTACTGTCAGTTACAAACATAAATTATTAGTGTATAAGTAACAATTAAACTCCTTTCTAAGGAGAGGCCTTTGATCAGCAATGTACTGTTACAGATAGTTGATAATTGCAAAGACTTACATCAGTCACGAGCATCGCCAAAATCATTTTGCATCTCCATCCACACATACTACTGACCAATACAAAATATATAATTGTACTAAATTTCTACCTACGAAATCGACTTTTTTTATAAAGTAATTTCAAAATATGTGCTTTTAAATATATTTTGAGGAGATATTATTGGCTGCGGCATAGTCGCTGCTGCGTGTCTTCTTTTAACTAATGTAGTCATTTTCGCCAATAATGTTATTTTTGCTGTGCTTTTATTATAGTTTCCAATAAAGATTTTCTTTTCTGACAAGGGAGTGCAAGCACACCCCCTTGCAGCCCCCTCCCGGCGTCTTTGAGGCCAGTACCTACCTACTTATAATATTTTTACTGCTTGAGAGTGCATAGTTTTGACCAGTGGTAAATGGAATATATTATTAATAAATTCTAACTAAACACTGCCCACTTGTGAATTAGTTTATCAGTAGTAATACACAACACTAGTCTAGTAAAACCTTCAAGCTTTGTTAAACAATAGTACTAGGCTACTTAAGCGGTTTGAATTTGAATAAAAGGGGTAACGTCCGCCTAAAAAATTGTAAATAATCTTAGGTACTAAGTGAAACATTTCAGTTCGAACAACGCGTAGGACGGTCATCAAGGCTCATTAAGGTTAATATCAAATTTTGAATGAAAATCGATTTAAATGTATCGATGAAAGTACCGATTCGTATCGATTATGTCCTTAAGGCCACGGTTACGTAAGAAATTTACTTAATGACGCGTTTAAAATGTAATAAATTATTGGGGAGCGATTTTTGGCAACGCCTCTTGTAAGTATATGTTATATGTTTCGATCTGGTTTCAGAGAAAAATGTGATACTTCAGACAGCTTAGACCTAAATTCCGATCAGAATTTTAATTTTATAGTAGACTAACTTTGAACTTACAACCGTCCATCACTTATTTAACCCTCTCAGGGTTCAAACTTCCAGAATGAGAGTGACTTTCTATATGAAGAGCCTGCCAAAGTGACTCGACTCTGCCTGATGGAAAGCATGAATAAAATCCCATGAATAAAGTATGGTGACCCACATTATGGCAGCCTAGTGAGATGCTTTTTCACACCATACTTGGGGACGTAAAAAGCATGACAGTCGTCGTGACAGTGTAAAGTGTAAACTCGTGGCTACATGATAATCTTTTAAAATATTGTATGCGATATTATATCGATTAGTTATTTGTAATTACTATTACATTATGTAAATAATTTTTATCTTTTTATCCTACGATGTGCAACTTCAACCAAAAGTTTATATAATTCTAAGTCGTTTATTTATCTTTTAAAGTCATAATTATTAAACAAAACATAACATTAAATTTACTATTACTAAATACAAAAAATTGTTTTTTTTTTTAATTTTAAATGTCACATGACACTTAAAATATAAGAATTATTCTTGTTATTAAAGAAGATTCGTTATACCGAACTCGGAAATCTTGAACTAAGGGAAGAAAAATAATAAAATATTGTATGTATTTTTTACTTATTTTTTTTTTATTTTGTACCTCTCAAGGTGGACCGTTTGAGTCTGTCTGATGGTCATTATATTTATTGCCAATGCCGACTATGTAGTAATGTTGCTCACACTAGGCGGTCTAATGAGATACTTTCACGTGGGATCATAGTGGGAGATAAGCACGTGTGTTGTTAGTAAATTTCAGGTTTTAACTTATTTACACAGTAATCTTATCGTTGTCGTGTTGCCAGCTTATCGGTTTTTTATAGGATACACTTTGGAGAGTGCTCGAAGGCTCTCTTCGAACTGATTGAGCCATATCCGTTCCTTTATCGGACTACTAGGCGCAGGCAAAAATTTCATCCACACGTTGTTGACATACCCAAAAGTCGAACTAAACGGTTTGACAGCTCTTTTTTGGTCGTTCCAAGTCTTGGCGACTCTCAGTCGCCAAGACTTGGAACGACCTGCCTGGGTCTATTTTTCCTGATGACATGAACTCTGGAGCCTTTAAGAGTAGAGTGAAGAAGTATCTTTTGGATGGGCGTGTACCACCTTCGTCTTCATCTGCACTTTCCATCAGGTGAGATAGAGAACAAACGCCTATGCCACTACAGACTTAAAAAAAAAAAGAAGAGTCCATCGTTTAATTCGGGAGCTTATGTCTACCATTCTGAAACGGTGACTTCCAAGGCCAGCACGAGTTGTCCTGTTGAGGAAGTCAGAAGGTAGGACCAAATGGAAGAGTTCGTCGGAACAATTTTATTGATATATGTAAGTATAAAAAGAAATTAGAAGTAACAGAGAGACGTATACCATAAATTTAAGCAATAAATACCATAATTATCTATGAAATCATCTTTCTAAATACTTTTCTGGTTTGTTCTCATCATCATCCTGTATTAATCCAGTGCTGGACATAGGCCTCTACTTATCAAGGGAGTTTTGGCCTACTATACCACGTGTTAGATTTTATTACAAGTTTTCCTTCCCTTTGATTTCATATTATCTTGCATATTTCGTTCCCTGAGTAAGCTCTAACGACACTCATGGAAAGAATAGGAATCCCTCACAACACGGGCAGCTTAATTCTCAAAAATCTTTAATTACTTAATTTTACATCCCATACTATTACGCCTCCACACGTAAAATAAATTGCCTTAAGTCAATAGTACATAAACCATTGGATTACTACACTAATTAATCTCTAATTCAAACAGATATGATTTATGAATACAAATTAGAGGTCATATTAATATTTATAGGGTAAATTAAAAGTAGCTAGTTACCGCCTGTTACAAGTTGTATCTTGTGTAGTAAAACTCAAGTAAAACGCACCTTATCTTATCCATAGGACAGTTTACGATGGCCATGTATGTATATTTTGATTATATTGTGTGATAGCTTAAGGGGAGTGTGGATTTGGTTTATTAATTTGATTGTTGATCGAAATGCTTTTTATTTTTTTATTTACACTTTATACACTTTGTACATACATCGGCGGACTTAATTCCCAAGGACTCTTCCAGTCAACCTTAGGATGGTAGAAATGTTGTAAGGGAGGTGCACAGAGGTCACGTTAACAATGAAAATATAGTCGACAGGAGTAAACATATGCATACAAGAACACAGAATGCATACATCATAAATACACATATACACACACACATATATTTAGATTATATTCGTACGCTATAACAACTGGAATATAAGCTGAGCCAACTATCGATTAAATGATTCTGCAATCTCGTAAAAAAAGTAAGTATGTACTTTCGTTTTGAATGTAAACGGTTTGTGGACATCCTAACTTCGAGCGGGAGCGTATTCCAGAGTAGTATTGCCTGAACAAAGAATGAAGAGTTCACGAAATCTGAGTTGCGACATGAGAGAAGCAGATTATTTTCTGAGCGAAGGTTTTTGTCGTGATTAGAGGGCAGATAACGGAGGTACGAGTAAGATATGTAGGCGAAAATGGTGAATTGAGAAATATAAATAAAGTAGTAAGTGCTCACTGATTGCGGCGCTGGCGAATAGGTAACCATTTTAATTGGGAACGTAAAGCAGACACATGGTCATACTTTCGAAGATTAAAATTGTATTGAATGTAGTTATTGAAGAGTAGGTCTAGTTTGTCAAGAAGGTCGCAATTCAGGTTGAATAATACACATCACCATAGTCGTTTATAGGGGTTATTAAGGACTGCATAATACTCTTATGCAATTTTGGTATTAGGAGGCTAGAAGTTCTTCAGACGATATAATGTTTGCAGGTTTCTCGTTACTTTCTGGCTGACTTAGTGGTAAGTGACGTTAATAAATAATTGTGAAGGAAGGCGCCCTCTATATTATTGGAAACTCAAACCTCAACTTTTTTTAAAGTCCCAGTTATTGATGAAAATCAGTAAATGAATTGTTGAACCATAATTTTCTTAGAGTCTGGATACTATAGCATTCTGCTACTTTACAAAGGCCCTACAATTAATCTCAAACTAGCCCACCTTTCCTGAAATACAGGACGGTATAGATTCGTATATTTTTAATAAATTGTTAATAAATGCGGAAGACACAAAAAGTACACCTCCTAGTTTATAATAGCGTTTTGTTTTCGCTGCCTGTTCTCTATTTCTGTTTTAAGAGCTTGCTGAAGTGATGCTATGCCTGTTGGAAATCATAAATAGAATCCATGAGTTATGCTACCAATCTCATTGTGAGTGCTGACAATGCAGTATGGTAACTCACACTGTGCTGGCGTAGTGGGAGAGAGGTAACAAGGTTTGAGCTTAGGTATTGGTTCTAAAAAACATTTTATATTTGGTTAATATAATATATTTAAGTTACTATACTCTACTACATATACTACTACTCAATTAACTTCATAGCTACGTGTAGAGATTTACTTTAGATATTCAGACTGGGCTGTCTTTTTTTTTACATGTGGAAACCCCCTCGGACCGTCACCCCACCGGAGTTTACGGCGGGGTGGTGTATCGGAATCGGACCGACTAAAACCACACGGTGTGCCACTCTGCGCCTGACATATTAGGAATCCGGGAACAGCTGTTATTACGACATCCAGATCCGACTGGGTTGTCTAGGCTAGCCTTTATCTGACATAAATATAGAGTTCGAAATCTTTACTAGACTCGTAAAGTCTTCCTAAGCATGAACTTCAAAGGGCAATATTTAGAAACCTTTAGAAAAAATCTCCACCTTAAGAGTCTAAGAGTTAATTGGCCTAATTTACATAACACAACAAATTTCTCTCAGCAATTAATATTCAGCCTCCTACAAACCTTAATGAAATGCTTTATTTACAATACAAGCATATAGAGATATCATATTTCATTGAAACGAATAAAAGATCAATTTCTTTGATATAATTAATGAGTCGGAAACATTTATAGTGGACATGTGTAAAATTATTGAATATGTTATGGTGTCGTAAATATACACGATTGAAGTATTTTGCGCAATCTCAAAGCGTGTTGATTTATTTGGCAAATTACTGTCCAAGCAAATTAGCGGGATGTAAAATTACGTAGTTTACGGTTAGTGTTTAATTGAAACTTTTACTGTACGATGTAATATCTGGCTACTCATTTGATAACAGCATAAGTGTAGTTAAGAAGTCACATGATCTATTTGTAAAAATAGAACATTAATTAACTCATAGGTTTGAACAAAACAATATACCTTTTAGTAGGTAGTAGAGCCACGCTGATTTCAGCACGAGCGGGCCGGCTCGACCGGGGCAGTACTACCCTCCCACAGAAGACCAACCTAAAGCGCCAGCATCCGTGCTGTCGTGTTTCGTTGGTGAGTGTGAGACCGGAGGCAGGGGTGACAGTTATCGTGGTAACTGTGTAAGCCTTACACTGTCACGATGACTGTCATGCCTTTTACGTCCCCAAGCAGAGTGTGAAAAAGCATCTCACTAGGCCGCCATAGTGTGGGTCACCATACTACATTGTCCCCATTTGCAATGAGTATGGTGACCACAACTCTTGGATTCTTTTTATGCCTTCCATCAGGCAGAGTAGAGTCACTTTGGCAGGCTATTAATACATTAACACTGATACTACAAGTGCTTACAAAACCATACACACGCACAGACAAAAAAATCTATTATAGTCACCAATTATAAAACAGATATAAAAACCGCAATAACTTAACACGACGAGGCTTTCCCGCGCACGTGTCCCAGCTTTATAATTGTGCCTAACAACACTTTATGACTTATTACGGTTATTACTACATTACCGGTAATTGTGACGTTAATCGGTTATTAAGACCGTAACAATTAAGCGAAAAGTGGTAGATAATACGAGCTTTTTACTTGATAAATATATAAGTGTAGACAAATGAGGATTGCAATTACACAATTATATGAAATAAATGTTCTAATGAGTTTTCTAACAAAATTATATGGTTATAGTAATTTTGAACAATCTTGTGTTTTCACGGAATAGTTTGTAGACTGGCTACTGCAGAGCATGACAAGGATATCAAAGGTTTTTTGCTTTTGCATATTTTCTGGAACTCTCTACAGGCGCACAGCGGGGCGTGAAAAATTATCTCATTAGACCAACATGTATGGGTCGCATACTGAATTATCTGCATAGGCAATGAGTATAGCGACCACCACTCTTGGATTCTATTCATGCTTTCTGTGAGGCACTTTGGTGGCCAAGAATGAAAAAATATATCACATAAATATAATATATATATATAGAGATACATATATACATAGACATAAATTTCTCCTTAGAAATAATATTTCAGCCTACTATACACGCTGTTCAGGTGGGTTTTCTTTTCTTTACAGTACTGTCATCGTATCCCTTAATAGGCGACTTCCTTTACGAAACGTACGGGATAAATAGTGATGGTGACGCTCTGTTTTCACAATCCCACCACATGAAATAAACAAATTTACACTAGTAGCTAATAGAGTTTGTTCTTTTTTTTATATATATTTATCTTACCAAAGCGACTCTATTCTGCCTGATGGAAAGCATAAATAGAATCCAAGAGCGGTGTTCGCCATACTCACTACGAATGACGACAGTGCAATATAGCCACCCACGCTATGGTGGCCTAGTGAGTGAGTTAAAGGACCCGGGATCGTAGTGGAAGGGAAACACGTGCGCTGGTAATGAATTCCACTTTAACTGATCTGCACAGGAAGGAAGAGCCGAATCGTTTAGTTCGGGAGCGTATGTCTACCATTCTGAAACGGTGAATTCCAAGGCCAGCACGAGTTGTCCTATAGAAGAACGGAGAGGATGGGATCAGTTGGAAGAGCTCATCAGAACACTCTCCATGATAAAGACGATAGAGGACTGCCATAGAGGCGACATCTCTTCGCAACTGCAGAGATTCAATGGATTTAGTGACTTTCGGATTATTGATGATCCGGACTGCTCGCCGCTGTAATCAATCCAAAGCATCCAGCAAATACTGCGTGGATCCATCGTAAAGATGAGAACAGTACTCCACGCAGGAGCGTACCTGGGTCTTATACAGAAGACATAGATGCTCAGGTGCAAAGAACCGTCTCACTCTGTTCAGTATACCCAGCTTCCGCGAGGCCGCCTTAGTAACACTTTCAATATATTCTCACGGATTGAGGACCCGGCCAATATTTATACCCAGGATACTGAGATTGTCCTGCGGTAGTTGAGTGTTCTGAAAGGTGGGTAGGGGAAGGAATGGAGATTTTTTGGCAGAGAACGCGCACACCTGTGTTTTCTTGGCGTTGAGCTCGACCAGATTCTCATGATCCCATTGAGAAATGCGGCCTAGGACCCGGTCGAGCTTACATAAAATGAAGAAAAAGCTGAGACTCAGAACAAAAACACTGCAAGGGGAAGGAAAACTCGACCCAAATCCTATAAGATGTCTGAGCAACGTAGTATAGTTACCCAAAACCTTCTCTCTAAGGAGAAGTCTAGCAGTACACTATATGATGTAGTTTCATCTCTCATTTACATAACTATTACGAACTTGGCAAATTCAATATTTTATCCGTGCACCTACCGCATCACATTTCCGCTTCGCCTGAAGTTAGACTGAGAGCGAATGATGCCTCATGGCATTAGGTCCACGTTTGGGCAACATGTGCAATAAGTATTAAACCAATAAATAAAGAGACTGTTCATGATTATTAATAACTAAATTACTAAATACGTGTTACGAAAAATTTGTTACATACAACAATACATAAGTACATTATGTATGGGTATCTATAATCTAAGCGTACATAAATAATGAACCAATTTTTACAACATCACACAGATGACTCTGTCCGTGTGGCGACGGATTAAGACCACGGAATGTCACCACTCATCTCATATGTTTTATAAGAACTGGCTAAGAGAGTAACCTATGAGTACGTAGGAAAATAGTACTGTAAACAGAAGGAAAACATGAAATAAGTCTTATATGTCTAATTGGCATAGCAGGACACAATTTTGTTTATAAGGAGAAGCTCCTGAGGCTCCATCAATCTGTATAGAAGTAGAGCAACTACAGACGCAGAGTATACGAACTTAAACTTAGAAGTAGGTCAATCATCAACAGCCTTTTACAGTCCATAGCTGGACATAGGCCTTTCCTTAGCAAGAAGGTTTTGGCCTACTATACCATGCTTAGAAGTGGGTCACTTAGAAGATATCCTGATTTTATTCTAATCTATTCGAGAGATTTAAAACTATATCAATAAAGAAAGAATGAACCATATTCAAGTGGAATGAATTATAATAAAACCGCATATTTCTGTCATGATTCTGGCATGGTTCGATTAAGTTTTATCGAAGTTTAATGTTTTATAAATTACATTTCTATTTCTAATTGCTTAAACTTTTCACAGTAAAACTGAATAGGCATAAATTATATATTGACTGCTACGTATTTGCATCACTTCCCTTATAAATAAGTAATTATAAATACATATTTATTAAAAATTTACTGACATGAATTGAAGTACAGGATATGGCCAATAAAAATATTAAAGCAAATAAAAATTAGATCGTTCAACGCAACAGCTTGTAAATTAGTGTAACAAATTAAAGACTTTCATTTCCTCTTACTTACGTTATTACGTATTTTAAGAAAGTGGAAAGTATCATACATACTCTAATTTGCCTGTAAAGTGCTTAAATAATTAATTTTTAAAGCTTTAAAGGAGTTTCGTTAATGCATACATACACTCACGCCTATATCACCGAAGGGATATCATTTTAGCCGCAATTGCATACTGTTAATCCGTACTCAACTAAGCACAAGTACATCACAGCTCACTGCTGGACATAGGTCGCTCTCATTGCACGCAATTTTAATCTATTTAACCGATCACACATACTTTAAAGTTTAAGCTTTAGATAGATAGTCAGAATTGTTAATCACTAAACCAGAGTCTTTAGATTCGATTACCAGTCAAAATAAGAGTTGGGACAACCATGGGATGGAAAGAAAAGCATGAGATGGAGAGTATAGGGTAGTGCCTGGTGTATTAGAAATGCATAGGAAAAAGAAATGAAACTAGTATTTATAAATTATATAAAGTAATAATAACACGTTGTTCGAATTTTTAAATAAATATATACAAGAAAAATAACTGAAACTTAAAGACACGCCATACATACCTAGGGGAACATCTTTACCTGATCGAGTGCAGCAAAGTTAACTATGTAACATTGATATCTCCCAGGTAATATTCCTTTACCAATTTCTTAAGATCGGTCAGTGTTTGCACTCGTCTAATCTCAACTGGTAGAGCGTTCCACAGTCGAACCGCTTGGGTAGAAAAGGTATATAGAAATTTATAAGTTTGATTATCAGCAGTTTGATTATCATATCACAGGCACTGTCTAATACGGAATCCGACGGCTGTGTGTGTCTTGTATTATTAACATCACTTGACACCTACTTAAAACCCTAAATATAAACCTAACTTATAATATATAAGCTCTTTATAAGTGAATACTAGCGCCATGTAAATTAAAACAATAATTTTACTTTCAATTAAAATTCAATGATTGATGACCATCTATTTCATGCCGGCGCAGCTTCCGTGATGCTCCAGATAATGATTGATGACGTGAACACGAATTAATGATGAGTGATTGTGAGCGTAAGGATGTTGATATTGTGCGAGTAAGTTTATAACACAAAAGAGCATCTAATGAAATATGCACTCAACGTTATGAAACTGAAATAAAAAGAAAATTTTGTAATTTGAAAATAATAAAACAGTTTCTAAAGTTAAAGTTTTAGGTTGCAATTTAGTCAATTTGTTAATTAGATCATCGATATACCTACTTACTTAATGGCACAAATGGTCCGGTCCAACCGGGTCAGTATTACCCTCTCGCAGAAGACCGACCTAAAGCGACAGTATCCGTGCTGTCGTCTTTCGTTGGTGAATGCGTGACCTGAGATCTATTGGTGCAGAGGTCACAGTTATTGTAGTAAACGTGTGAGCTTTACACCACTACGAGGACTGTCATGCCTGTTACGTGCCCAAAGAAGTGTAAAAAAGGGTGACCACAACTCTTGGATTCTATTCATGCTTTCCATCAGGCAATGTAGAGTCACTTTGGCGTACTCTTAAAACAATTAATATAATTAAACTAGTTTATTTCGTAAAGTATGTGTTACGAAAGTAACAAAAATGGGTGACGTGGAAAGAAGTGAAGTGAGTACAGTGTGCAGCAGTACACCACGTTATCGTGCCACATTTATTATTATAGAAGAAATATTAATATAATAGAAACTCAAGCTGTATCTGACCTTACCTCAGGAACAAATATTTTATTGGTGCCTCAGAATGTTCTTGATGATTTATGTGCTATAGTTAATAACGATTTTAACAACGTAACATACATTCAGAAACTAAATAAATTTGTCAAAGGCCTCAATGGTTTTTTGTTTTGCCTTTTAATACCTATCATATACTGCAATCTTATGACATTTCTCTATCTCCCAATTTGAACATTACCCATTTTAAAGTTTTAGTATTTTTTTATTTTTCTTTAAAATCTTTTTACAATTCCTACAATCAAAATATAATAAAATAAAAACATTGTTTATTTGTTTTTTTTGTAATAGAAACAAAAGTTTGTAGATGTAGAAGGAAAGAATGTCATGCCCTGCAACACAAAGGGAGGATCCTTCGACTGGGCGAGGTGATCAACCCAGCATCATCCATGTATAATTTTTTTAAATGGTTTTGGACCTTGCCGCTCTTTGCTATGGCACATTGTGACTGCAAAAGGCAATCATTTTTAAGTGTGCACATAGTGCTAAAAAAATTATCTCAATTTCTACTGAATTTTATAAGTTTTTGCAGCGTAAGCAAACTTGATATTTGTATGTATGTAGATATAATCATAGTCTTAATATATATAACTCAAAGGTGACTGACATAGTGATCTATCAAGGCACAGATCTAACCGCTAGACGGATCAGGCTGAAATTTGGCACCCAGCTAGATATTATGACGAAGGCATCCGCTAAGAAAGGATTTTGATCAATTCTACCCCCAAGGGGATAAAAGTTTGTATAAATCTTCTTAGATTTTCGACTGATTGAACTGAAATTAAAGATTCCTTAAGAATTAAACATTGCTTCTCTAATGAACAGTTTTATGTTTTAGCGCCTAATGACAGATAAGTTAAGAATATTGTAAACAAAGAAGTTTTATATACCTTAATTTTTTACAAACACTAAACAAAAGTAAAGTCTCAAAAATTATACCTAATTAATAATAATACTTCTTAACGCGAGCGAAGCCGCTGGTAAAAGCTAGTGTACTATATATTTATATATTTAACTATCACATAAAAGTTAATAACAAAAGTGTTTTAGAAACATTTCTAACAATTAACTTAACTTAAATTACATGCAACACACATTTTAACCTATTATGTTTAAATTGTGTGTTGTGTTTTCTTAGCTCTTTGAGAATAAAAAAAAAATTGATGAACGCCTTTTTAAATCCTATTCAACATTCATAAAGGTTCTATCACTCTTGATAATTGCTTGTAAGCAGCTCACATGGGTACGTAAGGCTCTACAATTTGTCTCACACATAACGCTTCAACCACCCAACATCATACGAATTCAGCGCACGTCTTCATCTATATTATCCGATCAATCATGAAACAAGAAGTATATCAGATTTATACGTTAACCACAAAAAATAAATATAGCGATGTACGGTCGCCATAAAAAGTGTTTAGCTAGAACAGCTTGAGATGCGTGCACGTGCGATGACGCGTGGATGTCATGTCGAGTTGTAACTGTATTGGGTTTATATATGGTGTTTGTTATTTTTCTAACCCGATTACTACGATAGCAAAGTAGGTTATTATTTATTTTTTTAAATTATTATTTACCAATTTTTATGAATACATAATTACATTCAATTACTCTTCTGACTATTATCATCATCATCATCATCATCTCAGCCAAAATACTTCCACTGCTGGACATAGGCCTCCCCCAAGATTCTCCACAACAGCCGGTCCCGTGCCGACCGCATCCAGCAACTGCCCGCACCCAGCAGCTTCCCGCGACCTTTACCAGGTCATCGGACCACCTTGTGGGGGGTCTACCAACGCTGCGTTTCTCAGTAAGAGTACAGTAGTCGCCACTCCAGAACTTTACGATCACATCAGCCACCGTTTCTGCGAGTAATGTGGCCCGCCCACTTCCACTCAGGTTTAGTAATATTAACAGGCAAAAGCCTAGCTCAAGAGTCAGAGATTTCACGTATTGGTGTACTTCTTATGTGAATATACTAAATAAACCAATTAATAAAATAAATTGTCATCTGTATTTTTAATCTACCACCATACGGTAAATATGTGTAAAGGAACTACAATTTTCTATTTATTATATAAATATGCCACATTCTTTTGCCTGTGCACGCGGTATCCAATACTATATTTATCAGCAATTTGCCAACACCTCTAGTATATACCAAGAAATATTTACAACTGGTGTAATATATTATCTCAGGCCCAGTGAGACTATTTGATTTATTAATAGGAATTTAAGATCAGAACGATGAATATAAGTTTTCCAGCATCCGCCACCGTTTAGGTCTCGACTGGTTTTTGTACTTTTATAATTGATATGCTGGTCATATTTGTACTCCATATTGAAACACTAGACTTCTTTTGGAAAATATGATTCGCAGTATATGGCTTTGTATGAACTTAATCGTTGCTTCGAGATAAATTTCTTGTTATGTGGTACTGATATTGAATAAGTACAGTTACGTGTGTGTCTTCTGTGAATTGTGTTGAATGTTATTTTTTTGTAATTTTTTTCATTACAAATTTAAATAATTATGTTTGATAATCTTGTTACTCTTTCTAATATCTTAATGGTGAAGTTACTAATGATGTTCAAAAGGTGTAATGTTATTATATATATATATTTTATTTTCAATTGTCAGTGTAACATTAGCTACTAATGTGGCAAGTCACTGTTCTAGGTATACAAAATAAAAAAAAAAGTATTTTGCGGATATATATCCGCGGATATATATTAATATATTAATTGATTAATTAATTGTTAAACATTATTGAATTGTCAAGTTACACTAGCTATACCTAGTCTTGCCATAAATATTGTAATAAAGAAAAAAGAAAATTGTTAACTGCAAATAACATTTATTACTTTTACAGTGTGTCAGTTTAATACATAAATATAAAACAATTAAAAATATAAAAAGCTTATTCGAAGTGGTCTCCATTGGCTGCAATACAGTCCTTTAAACGATGAGGCCAGTTATCAATAGAAGCACGCACTCTTTCCATGGGAAAATTCTTCACTGCCAATCGTATAGATTGTTTTAGGGACTCCAAATTATCATGGCGTTTAGAGCAAGCTGTACTCTCTAAAACTGACCACAAATCATAATCCAGCGGATTAAGATCGGGACTAGACGACGGCCAGTCTTCAGCTCTGATGAAGTCCGAAACGTTCGATTCCAACCAAGACTGCGTGGACCGAGCTTTATGACCCGGCGCCGAGTCTTGCTGGAAGGACCATACTTGGTTATTGAACATGGTGATGTTAAGGGGCTTAACTACCTTCTCAAGAATGGTATCTTGATACACTTGTGCCGATGTTTTGATACCTTTTTCACAAAAATATGGCTCAGTCACTCCTTCATAGCTAACACCCCACCAAACCATCACTGAAGTCGGATAATGTCCACGTTGCACTCTGTCGACTAATTGGGAAGCTTCCTTAGAGCTTTGAGCATAAATACGGTCATTTTGTTTGTTAAAATGTTGCTCAATTGTAAAAATTTTCTCATCCGTAAACAAAATTTTTCTGTGACCTCCCTTTGCGTACCGCTTCAGTAGTTGTTTCGATTTTACCACCCTATTCTTCTTTAAATTATCAGTTAAGAAATGGCCAGTGCGTCTCTTATAGGCTGCAAGTCCTAAGTCATCTTTTAAAATACGCGACATGGTTCTAGGTGCTATCTTCATTTCCCGAGATAAAATCTTTTGCTTTCGGACAGGATTTCTTCGAATTCTTTCCCTTACTGCTTTGACCACCTTTTTCGTACGAACACTACGTGGACGGCCAGATCTTTTTCTGTCACAAACAGAGGAGGTCTCATTGTACCTATTAATAGCCCGGTACACAAACATTTTACTAATACCAAGTGTATGGAGAGTTTTAAAAATTGCATTTGGCTCCATACCTACTTTGTGTAATGCTATCACAGCGATTCGGTTCTCTTTATCACCCCACACCATTTTAATATCGCAAAATATTTTACAATGTATTGGCGCCAAAATGAGAAAACACAATGAACAATCGTATAAAAATGACAGATTCGAAATTCAAATGTAATATTTTTTTATAATTAAGTGTAACAGTATTTATGGCCAGACTAAGTAGTCAATTAGCATGTGTGCCTATGATTAGAGTCAGGCCTTCACAAAACGTTAAGCTATACAAAGGTAATCAAATTACCCGCTTTAATCGCTAAATTTACAGTCATATCCTGTTATGAGACACTAAGAACGTGTATGTTTTAAAGTAATCTTATGGATCTAAGAGGGTGCATAGGATTCCCACCAGGAGCTTAGAAAATCATGTCAACCTCACCAGCAAGTGGTACACCTAATCGATGGACGAGGCTCTGGCAGCTATCACGTAGGACCAAAACATTGGCGAAAAGTAGACGTTTGATATTTATGGCGCTGACTAAACATTATGATTACTATTTTGTAATCGAATTAACAGATTTTATTCCATGCCAAAAACCAGTTGAAGAATACGTTAGTCAAAAGTAAAGACTACTTCTGAATTTTTTCTCTTCTCAATCGTAGATTAAGTCTTTAAAAGTACGACCATACAGAATATTCTCATAAATAAAATAACAAATATTTGAAAGTACATTTCATCTAATTTGATAGATTATTACCAATTATTTATCGTTGTAAGTCCTTATCGAGCTTGACGATCGAATCACCGGCTCTCGATAAGGTAGTTTGTAGTAAAGGGTAAAACGGTATAGATTATTATATAGGTCAGATTTACTCGGCGAAGTGGTTTGATCTAGACTATGACCTTTGTTGGGAGGATGCGGGTGGCGTACCACGCTTATAATAAATTAGTTTGGATATGGTATATTTTTATTAACGTAGTAACTGGTAGTAATCAGGCTACAGTGACTTTAAAATATTATGCTTAACAAAACAATAAAACATTTGTTATAAAGAAGGAATGTTTTCTAAAAATATTAATAAAATATTTTGTGATTTTTATTTATCTTATAACTTTTTTTTCTATGTTAAGAGCCTGCCAAAATGACTCTACACTGCCTGATAGAAATCATGAACAGAATCCAAGAATTATGGTCACTATACGCATTTTAAATGCAGATAATGCAGTATAGTGACCCAAACTATGGCGGCCTAGCGAGATACTTTTTCATACCCCGCTTGGGGACGTAAAAGGTATGCAGTTACCACGATAACTGTCACCCTTGCATCAATGATAATGAGATGCTAATCATGTTAAACACTTTATCAGTTGCATTTAAATACTACTAGAAATTACTAGTATTAGAAGAAAATTAAGACCAAATATTGTACATGGACCGTCTCTCCTCTTCTTATTCTTACAAAATCTCGTCAGCTCCATAATTTCTCACTTCACTATAGTACCGTGAGAAATACCTCGCTCGTGGTCCAGACCTATCCAGTTTAGTCAATCGCGAGATATCGCCCAAACGGCCGGATGGACCGATTGATTTATTCGCAATCGCCGTAAATGTAGCACGAACAGCGTGCTGACTGAGCACGACAGAAAATGATGATTGTACTTAAGCACAGTTTGATAAGATTATTTATAGAGTTTATGTCAAAACATTTCAATTACTGATATAAGATGCCTATTTTGGCATAAAAGTCAAAAGTCCTGTAAGTGACTATTAATGGCTTCACGGTTGTGTTTAGTTTTTTGGGTGCAAACCTTTGTGTGACCAAACACTTTGTGTGATCCACAAATTGTTGTTCTGAGTCTGGGTGACCATTGTGTCCGTTTCTTGTATGTTTGTAAAGTCCCCCGCGACACAGTATTTATTTCTAATGCGGGTGTTGTATTGTTCAAAACAAGAAGATGAAACAGAAATTTTTAAAGTTATTGATGAAAACACATACGATGTTGTTATTTATTAATCGTTTTATTAAAAAAATGTAGTTAAAATTATAAAATATTACGATTGCTATCATAACTTGATTCTAGAAATCCAAGTAACTACACAGGTAGGCCTTTTTAAAAGCCGCGCAGACTACTTTCTCCAATATATAAGGCAAAATTTAAAAAAGAAAAGCATTCTAGTCATAACAATTTCGTCAAAATTGACTCGTTCTGTTGAACCGTTCAAACTGATTTCGAAATGAAGCAATAAAATTAAACACGTACACACAAAGAAATCGCCAATTTATATAACGTCCACTACGTAAGTTCCAAGACAATTATATATACCTATATCCTTTTACCAAAACCCATATTGGTTTGCAAGTGGTTATTTGGCAGAATATAATGTCCTCTTAAATGTTACGGCTCCAGTTAACATTTATGACACTTAATTTTGTAGGATAATATGCGATACATCGGTAGCGTAATAACAAAATCGTGTAACGATATGAGCTTGGGGTAATAGTGTGGTCTAAATGAAGAGTAAAAGCGGGTACAATAAACATCGTAGTATGATGAGAAATTTTCGCTGCTTCAAATATCAGTGGCTAAATGTATTTGTATAGTCCTAAATTCCTAAGTAAGAAATTTCATTTTTCATCAACATAGGAAATTTGAATTTTAAGTAAAGGTTTAAAGAACCCGTTGAAGGTGACCAGCACAGCATCGGTTGTTGTAGAGACATTTGAAGGAGGTCATTGTCCAGCAGTGTGGGTCCTACGGCTTAAATAATGATATTGATGAGGATGATTGGAAATTTGTATATTTTTTAGATTTAGATGTTAGATACGGTAGTGTAAACCGTAGTACTGTTTCTGTTTTACTAATTAATTATGTTTATTGTTGTTGTATTAAGAATTTTATATTCAGTTATAGTTTAGATGAGACTAATAGTCTAGTACGTACGGGTAGACTTTTTCTTCATCCTTTTGAAATGATAACTCCTTATTGGAAGGTAAACAACTTCGTTACGTAACACGTTGAGGCGCCAGTCTATCTGGCTTCCCTTCCTCTCACGCAAATAGCAGTGACAGGCAGATACCTTCTCTGTCCCTCTAACCCACAGCACTGATCGTATTTTAGACATACGCTTCTCTCTTCAAATAACCTTTCCTTACATTATCATACATGAAATTTAAATTATTCTCAAATTAAACAATTTCAACATTAAACAGTTCAACTTCGATTAGTTTAAGTCATCACCTCTGTAAGGCATTTCGAGTTTTTCAGACGAGACCTGAGAACGTACATCCATTCTTACTGAAACCTCGCTTTGTTTCTGAACTGAGACCGAACATTATCAAAAAATATTAAATTTTATGCATTACTTGGCGATCGGATTGCCCGTTCCAACGCATTGTAAGTTATAAGTGTTATTGCTTAATTTGACTATCGTATCAATCGCTGGTTTATGCGTAAATACTCTTTTATATGGAGCGAATATGGGGAAAGGAGTAATGAGATGGTAGTACTGATATCTTATATTGAAGAACGTCAGAACTTAATAAAATTATAGGGGACGTATTGACGATGTAATAAAAATTTTAACTTAATTTCCTCTTAAGGGGCACCATAAAAAAAATGATCACAATATTTTTTTTTTACTATTATGTTATATATTTATGTGTTTATTTATGGTCAAACTAGTCTATATATACCAAATCCTCTGTCAATTACTTCTTATCCTTAAGTGCACCTACCTCATTTTTTCTCTGCATCGCCCAATCGGTTGACTGGCAAATGCCTTAGTCATTAAGTCCGCCAATGCATGTACTTAGTCTGGCCATAAATACTGTTACACTTAATTATAAAAAAATATTACATTTGAATTTCGAATCTGTCATTTTTATACGATTGTTCATTGTGTTTTCTCATTTTGGCGCCAATACATTGTAAAATATTTTGCGATATTAAAATGGTGTGGGGTGATAAAGAGAACCGAATCGCTGTGATAGCATTACACAAAGTAGGTATGGAGCCAAATGCAATTTTTAAAACTCTCCATACACTTGGTATTAGTAAAATGTTTGTGTACCGGGCTATTAATAGGTACAATGAGACCTCCTCTGTTTGTGACAGAAAAAGATCTGGCCGTCCACGTAGTGTTCGTACGAAAAAGGTGGTCAAAGCAGTAAGGGAAAGAATTCGAAGAAATCCTGTCCGAAAGCAAAAGATTTTATCTCGGGAAATGAAGATAGCACCTAGAACCATGTCGCGTATTTTAAAAGATGACTTAGGACTTGCAGCCTATAAGAGACGCACTGGCCATTTCTTAACTGATAATTTAAAGAAGAATAGGGTGGTAAAATCGAAACAACTACTGAAGCGGTACGCAAAGGGAGGTCACAGAAAAATTTTGTTTACGGATGAGAAAATTTTTACAATTGAGCAACATTTTAACAAACAAAATGACCGTATTTATGCTCAAAGCTCTAAGGAAGCTTCCCAATTAGTCGACAGAGTGCAACGTGGACATTATCCGACTTCAGTGATGGTTTGGTGGGGTGTTAGCTATGAAGGAGTGACTGAGCCATATTTTTGTGAAAAAGGTATCAAAACATCGGCACAAGTGTATCAAGATACCATTCTTGAGAAGGTAGTTAAGCCCCTTAACATCACCATGTTCAATAACCAAGTATGGTCCTTCCAGCAAGACTCGGCGCCGGGTCATAAAGCTCGGTCCACGCAGTCTTGGTTGGAATCGAACGTTTCGGACTTCATCAGAGCTGAAGACTGGCCGTCGTCTAGTCCCGATCTTAATCCGCTGGATTATGATTTGTGGTCAGTTTTAGAGAGTACAGCTTGCTCTAAACGCCATGATAATTTGGAGTCCCTAAAACAATCTATACGATTGGCAGTGAAGAATTTTCCCATGGAAAGAGTGCGTGCTTCTATTGATAACTGGCCTCATCGTTTAAAGGACTGTATTGCAGCCAATGGAGACCACTTCGAATAAGCTTTTTATATTTTTAATTGTTTTATATTTATGTATTAAACTGACACACTGTAAAAGTAATAAATGTTATTTGCAGTTAACAATTTTCTTTTTTCTTTATTACAATATTTATGGCAAGACTAGGTATTTGTACATAAAGTTATAAATAAATAAATAAACTATTGACACATACTCTTAAAAAAGTTTTTTATTTGACAATAAAATCATCTGTTTTTCCTCAAGCTTAAAGGGCTTTTTAGGGAATCCAAAGAGGATTTCCTAGTTCACGAATAGAATGTCCCTAATATTTACTAAACCTCTTTGCTATAGAGAGGTCTGTGTCCAGAAGTCAACTGTTAAAAGCTATTGAGAAAACGTCCATTAAATTTGATTTCATTAAACTGGAGATAATTTAATAACCTTTATTTTTAATAAATAACAATTACCAGCACAAACATTAAATTAAAAATACTGTTACATGAATTATACTTAGCATTCGATTTCACATCATAAATCGAACTGCATCGAATCGATACCGAAAAGGTTTTCAATTGATTACAATACGTTGTCATCGTTGCAGATCATATTTTTGGATGTCAGTTCCATTGCAATATTATGATTTTTGAGTATATAGTATTTGTAAATGATGCCTAAAAGATGTCAAAATTCTCAAAGTATTAAACATAATAAAATCTAAAACCGATAAATATGAATCACAGAAGAGCCATGAAAAAGCACAAATGATCAGTCCTTCCTTCACCGGAAAGATTATACAATTCTTTCTAAGCATTTCAACGTGAATTCAATGACTACTGTTGAATTTAATTCTCGTGTCAGATCAAATGATCTGCAAAAATTTCTTTCGGAGTTAGGATGTTTTCTATCAATCAAATCACCCTGTCGCCGTTCGCTGCTGAACGAAGGGCTCCATATGTATGTAATCTGTATGTATTTACGAAAATAAAGTTTATATGCAGTTATATCAGTTGTCTAGTACTCATAGAACAAGCTTTGTACTAGATGGCGTTATATTTTTTTCTTATTTAATGTATACATACTAAACACATAAATATATGATGAGGTACTTCTAGTAGATTTCGGTCACAGCGGCGAGATTCAATTGAAACCAGCCAACTGCACTATTCCCTCACACTCACAACCTCTCTCTCTCTAGCAAAACTCAATAAAAAAAATCTGGCCCAACCCAGGAATCGAACACGATACCTGTAGATCAGCAGTCGCATTCACTAACCACTAAACCAACAAGACACACACAACAACAACCATCAAGTTCATTTATCATAAATATATTAGATACAAGAAAATGTCACGTACGCAAGCGAGCTTAACCCAAAGTTAAGGTTTGTTCCAGCAAACCACGAATAGAGGATAGCAGAGAAATATAAGGGCACAGTCGCGCGTACTTTGATGTCAGTAGAAAAACGAATAAATTTGCAAAAAAAACATAAGATAAAGGTTATACTTTAGATAATGATACATAGAATAAATTTATAGCGACATAATAACATAAATACAAACTTATTTATATACTGATATCTGATCATTATAGGGACAGATCATCACTGGTTCTCTTCCTGAACGTACTCAGAGAAATGCTGCTGCGTATAGCACACGGCAGCCCTTCTGAGTACAAGTCTTTTCGTACATACATTTCATACATTTAAATTGCCTCGGTGGCGCAGCGGTAGTGGATGCTACTGCTGTGCTTAAGGTCTCGGGTTCGATTCCCGGGTCGGACCAAATGTTTGTATGATCTGCAAATATTTGTTTCGAAGTTTGGGTGTTTTCTATGTATAATATGCAAGAATTTCATACAAAAAAGTATAAAAGTATTCTATCAGTCAGTCTAGTTATCATAGTACAAGCTCTGCTTATTTTGAAACTAGATGACGTTGTGTGTCAAATGTCTGAAATATTTATTTATTTATTTATTGTATCTAAGTTTAATGTTTCGAAAAAGAAATAGTCATTGTTAAACGGACGCCCAATCTGATTACAAGTGTAAGATGGTTTGGCCCTATCATGTTTACAAATAAACGAAGAATTTGACCTTGTGTCAAAGTAACACAAAAAATCTTTCGACACACGATACGAGATTACACGTAAACGATATGTGGCAAAACAACGCGTTACGGTCCTAGCATATTCAAGATGGTTCCTTAAAGCCTTTGAATACTCCAATGAGTTTTTGGTTTGCTAGAAAATAAAAAGAATAAAATGACAGATAAATTAAAGAACTTCTAATTGCGAAAGTATTTAATCAATTGCTAGTTTTGAGGAAATACTTTAAGCTCCTCGTCCCACAAACTTTCGTAATTTAATTCTTTTGTAAATATGTCGGTTTGTAAGTGAAACTTTCCAATTAATAAGTGTAGAGTATGTCTAAGTAATTACCGTTGAGTCTTACAGCCGCATTAGATATAGAGCGGACATGTGTGTTCATTGCGATCAAGTTATTCGCCACCATTTAAAATATTTCTTAGAAAAAAAGCTAACATCTTTTTAAGAGTAATGAAATTAATAATAATACTTAATAATACTAATTATTGAGTTTTTTGTATTTCAATAAATTGTCAAAAAATTAGTACTAAACTATGAAACTCGCTTGCTTGTCAACACGCCATCGTTGCCGATTATTTTTAAACGAACTAATGATGTGACGTCATCGTTATATGCTTTTAATAGTGTTTTTTTATATACATATAAGTTTCTCTCAATTTCCCTTCGGTAGTAGAGCCACTGTGATTTCAGCGCAAGCGAACCCGCTCGACCGGGACTCTCCCTACTAGGTACTACTAGGTACTACTACTACCCTCTCACAGAAGACGAACCTAAAGCGACAGTATTTGTGTTGTGTGGTGAGAGCGAAACTATTGGCTTATTGATGCAAGAATGACAGTTATCACGATAAGTGTCTGAACTTTGTATGGCCAAGATGATGTCATGCCTTTTATGTCCTCAAGCGCGTTGTGAAAAAGTATCTTACTAGACTGCCATGGTGTGGGTGACCATACTGTATTGTCTGTATTCGTAATAAGTATGGTGACCACAGATCTTGGATTCTATTCATGCTTTCCGTCAGGTAGAGAATATACACTTTAGCAGGTTCTTAAAGAAACTAAATAGGTAGTAGAGCCACGCTGACTTCAGCACGAGAGGGCCGGCTCGACCGGGGCAGTACTACCCTCCCACAGAAGAGCAACCTAAAGCGCCAGCATCCGTGTTGTCGTGTTTCGTTGGTGAGTGTGAGCCCGGAGGCCCATTGATGCAGGGGTGATAGTTATCGTGGTAACTGTGTAAGCCTTGTACTGTCACGATGACTGTCATGCCTTTTACGTCCCCAAGCGGAGCGTGAAGAAGCATCTCACAAGGCCGCTATACTTAGTCTGGCCATAAATACTGTTACACTTAATTATAAAAAAATATTACATTTGAATTTCGAATCTGTCATTTTTATACGATTGTTCATTGTGTTTTCTCATTTTGGCGCCAATACATTGTAAAATATTTTGCGATATTAAAATGGTGTGGGGTGATAAAGAGAACCGAACGCTGTGATAGCATTACACAAAGTAGGTATGGAGCCAAATGCAATTTTTAAAACTCTCCATACACTTGGTATTAGTAAAATGTTTGTGTACCGGGCTATTAATAGGTACAATGAGACCTCCTCTGTTTGTGACAGAAAAAGATCTGGCCGTCCACGTAGTGTTCGTACGAAAAAGGTGGTCAAAGCAGTAAGGGAAAGAATTCGAAGAAATCCTGTCCGAAAGCAAAAGATTTTATCTCGGGAAATGAAGATAGCACCTAGAACCATGTCGCGTATTTTAAAAGATGACTTAGGACTTGCAGCCTATAAGAGACGCACTGGCCATTTCTTAACTGATAATTTAAAGAAGAATAGGGTGGTAAAATCGAAACAACTACTGAAGCGGTACGCAAAGGGAGGTCACAGAAAAATTTTGTTTACGGATGAGAAAATTTTTACAATTGAGCAACATTTTAACAAACAAAATGACCGTATTTATGCTCAAAGCTCTAAGGAAGCTTCCCAATTAGTCGACAGAGTGCAACGTGGACATTATCCGACTTCAGTGATGGTTTGGTGGGGTGTTAGCTATGAAGGAGTGACTGAGCCATATTTTTGTGAAAAAGGTATCAAAACATCGGCACAAGTGTATCAAGATACCATTCTTGAGAAGGTAGTTAAGCCCCTTAACATCACCATGTTCAATAACCAAGTATGGTCCTTCCAGCAAGACTCGGCGCCGGGTCATAAAGCTCGGTCCACGCAGTCTTGGTTGGAATCGAACGTTTCGGACTTCATCAGAGCTGAAGACTGGCCGTCGTCTAGTCCCGATCTTAATCCGCTGGATTATGATTTGTGGTCAGTTTTAGAGAGTACAGCTTGCTCTAAACGCCATGATAATTTGGAGTCCCTAAAACAATCTATACGATTGGCAGTGAAGAATTTTCCCATGGAAAGAGTGCGTGCTTCTATTGATAACTGGCCTCATCGTTTAAAGGACTGTATTGCAGCCAATGGAGACCACTTCGAATAAGCTTTTTATATTTTTAATTGTTTTATATTTATGTATTAAACTGACACACTGTAAAAGTAATAAATGTTATTTGCAGTTAACAATTTTCTTTTTTCTTTATTACAATATTTATGGCAAGACTAGGTAGTGTGGGTCACCATACTACATTGTCTGCATTTGCGATGACTATGGTGATAACAATTCTCGGATTCTATTCATGCTTTCCATCAGGCAGAGTAGAGTCACTTTGACAGGCTCTTAATAAAAAAAAACTATACAAAAATATTCAGTTAGTTCGTATACGTTTGAAAAAACTCAACGAGTTCTGCATCAACTGAGTTAAAAATTAACGTTAATACAATTCGCTTCACAGACGGCTTATAACTGTTTTTTGTATTCAGAATAGATATAACTGAGATTTTTTTTTTGGTTGATCACAGAGAAGAATTACTTTTCTTCATTCGCATATTGACAAAAAAAACATGAAATCTCTTTACGATTACTGCTTCCCCTTAACTAAAAGAATTTATTACGCAAATAAAATAAAAGTGGAAAATTGTCTCGCACCTATTACTCACTCTCCTTATACTCATCTAAATGAGTATCGCGTTCTTCTTTCCCAATAAATTGACTTCACTCGCAGCAATCATAAGACGAGCTACACAAAAAATATTAATCGACTCTAAACATGGTAATTCCCTCTCATCTGGAACAGTTAAACTACACCTTTTTATAGAAGTTCTAAGTAATTTCTAAGATGTAAAGTGCTTTACCGACTGGTTGGAAGGCATTTCACGTATTTTATAAACATATATCTACACACACGTCTTATTCTCGTTCAAGTGACGATGGGACGCCATTAACCACGATCCAGGCATTCAGCTCGTGCCTGAGCCACATTCGTCAAGGTTTTCATATACGCATGATGGTTAGGGATGTTTTTAACGAGTCCTTTTTATTACACCCTTTTATTAGCTTCATCTGTATGTTTATTTGTAACCGAATCTTGTAAGTGTTTTTTGTTCTTTTAAGCTGTATTTATTTAGTACATAAACTATAATCGGTCGGGTCAGTATCACACTAATACTACACAGGAGTAAATATGAGTTTGGATGTTTGTTACTTTTTCAGGCGTGTGGAAGTCTCATATCTTGGATTAACAAATAAACTAGAATAGGTTTTTCATCTCAAATGAATGTGGTACTCTCGTGGGATTACCAAGGACTTGGAATGTATGAACTTCAGGAAGCACCGGGAAACGCTAGTACAGTTCCAACCAGTAGGTCTATTATTAGACGTACCTAATAATAAAATCGATAACGCATGTAATTTGATAATGACCGATTTAGTAGTTCAGGCGTTAAGAGGTTATAATCAAGCAAGGGAATGACATGACTCAAGAGGAACGCCATCACGGAGGTGAAGAATCTAGAATTATGTAATATTTTCTCTAAAAACCACCTTGACACGGCCGGCCTTAGCACTGCACTGAAAAAGCTCCAAATATATGATTAAAAAAATCCAACAAACATGCTTTTGTTAATTTAAAAAATAAATTAAAACTAAACTGAATCAAGTTCATCTCGATATCATACGGGTTACACAGCCTCATACATCAAACAAGACGCCATATTATAAAGAGATCAAAAGCCTTATAATTAAATCAGTTAGCAACGGTGACTTGCGGTCTACACCGGTGCTTTTATCTTTTTTTTTCTTTCGGGAGTTTAAACTTCGAATCATTATCGGGTTATTGAGATGTCTATGGTGCTTTGACTTTGGTGGGAAATAAATAGCGTGAGGAGGATGAATGCGGCTATCACTACTTTACAAATCCTTGGCAACATAAGTTATTCTATACATTGATGTATGACAGATATACTCGTATATACTTACTGCATTTTATGTTTATAATTTCTTTTCCTTTTTAAAAAAAAAGGCAATGCCCGCACTACGAAGAAATCCTGTGTCGCGGGGGACTTAACAAACATACGAGAAACGGACACAAGGAACACCCAGACTCAGAACAACAATTTCTGGATCATACAATATGTTGTCCTATGTAGAATTTGAACCCACAACACTCGACGCAGTAGAGAGCGGCGTGACGACCGCTTAAACCACTAGGCCAACCGTGCATTCTAAACGTAAATAATATATATATATAAATACCATACTCTTTATCTTCAGGCTAATGATAATACAGAGACATGCATGGAAAATGTAGATTTGTCTTTTTTGTAAACCAAATTGTAGCCAACGAGTTAGCAAAATCTTAATCAGTTTCAGTTAGAACAGTTATCTTAGCCTATGTACGTAATCTAAAAAGTAAAACTATTCTTAGTAAGATTTTGTTTGTATTTGTTACGCAAGATAAAGTGTATGCATGACTGCAATGATATCGTAGTGGTTTAAACACTTCCCTCTGCGTTGACTGCATTTCCAACACTTTGTGTGAGTCACAAATTATTGCGTAGGATATATTCTTAGTGTTGGAGTTATCTTTCTTTTTTAAAAAAGTGCTATTAATGCTAAACAAAATTCTACAACTATTTGAATAGATTCCATTGATAGGCAGTAGAGCCACGCTGATTTCAGCACAAGCGGGTCGGCTCGGCCGGGGCAGTACTACCCTCCCACAGAAGACCAACCTAAAGCGCCAGCATCCATGTTGCCGTGTTTCGTTGGTGAGTGTGACACCGAAGGCCCATTGATGCAGGGGTGACAGTTATCGTGGTAACGGTGTAAGCCTTACACAGCCACGATGACTGTGTGAAAAAGCATCTCACTTGGCCGCCATAGTGTGGGTCACCATACAGCATTTTCTGCATTTGCAATGAGTATGGTGACCACAACTCTTGGATTCTAATCATGCTTTCCATCAGGCAGAGTAGAGTCACTTTGGCAGGCTCTTAATATAGAAAAAAAAAATTTGAAGGCCTTAGTGACCCTACTCTTAGTGACTGACCGGGTTTTATTTCAGTGTAGACAAACCTAGGTGCACCAATAGTTCTTAATATTTATTTTAAATGCATTGTCACAGCAACTCTTCTCACTACCATTTAATCGTACAAAATATAGTTGAAGGGTTTATTATTAATTTTAACGCTATCGAGTTTAAATTTTAATCACATTCTATTAAATATTGACGCATTAAATTTATATGCTATTTAAATTAATGAGTGTCTATGTGAAGCATATTGTAGAACTCGCCTGAGGCGCTTAAGTGTAATCTAGTTCGTTTCGAGATGACTGATCTAATAAAGCCAGAGGTCAGACTGCTCTGTAATAACTGGTAATCAATTATTATTCTATAATTTATTATTATGTTACTATACAATATTGTTTAAAACCTGTACAGTCAAGGACAAAATAATAAGCTAAAAAACCGTTAGCGAAAGTCTAAGTGTTAACTTATATAAGTCGTAAATAATAATAAATATTTCAGACATTTGATACACAACGTTATCTAGTTTCAAACTAAGCAGAGCTTGTGCTATGATAACTAGACTGACTGATAGAATACTTATATACTTTTTTTTGTAAATTCTTACATATTATACATATAAAACACTCAAACTTCGAAACACCCGGGTACCGAATCCGAGATCTCAAGCACAGCAGTCGCATTCACTACTTAAATATGAGTATATTATATGGGGATACTCATTGGAGTAGAAAATAACTAAATATTATATATGAAATAGAGGGTAAAAAAAAAAATGAATGGTGTCGTGGGACACCAGGTAGGAACGAAGTTCCTTCGGATAATGTGGAATCGACACAATTTGCAAAAAAAATCGTGCTCAATTTTATGTAGGTTTTCTTGATTTTTCTCTTAAATTTTGCTGATTAGTTTTTATTTAAGTACAAGAAAGTATTTAGGAAATTCAGTATTTTAGGAAATAAAATAATAAATTCCTTAAAATAATAAAATAGCACACATGACGCGCTTTCGCCCCTGCGCACGTCTCATTTAACGGTTTTATTCCACGCACTTTTTTCCACAGATTTATTCCACGCACTTTTTCCACTTACGGTTTTACTATCACATTTTTTTCAGTTCGGTCCCACAGCGAAATCCCTATCCCCTCCAAGCCTGCCGTAAGGAACTTCGTTCCAATAAACAGTCGAATCTCCTAATAGAAAGTGAGTACCACATCACGTAGACATGCGGTTAATAAAACAAGAATAATATGAAAGGAACACTGCTGATGCGCCAGTAGACTCATTACTATTGTTAGTTACCTAAGTGGGTGTATGTCGATCTCTCCCTGATCAATCTCTTACCTCTGAAGACTGGTCTTCGAAGACATCATTCTACTATCATTCTACAAAAAAAAAAAATTAACCTGGCTTGCATATTTTGTAAAAATTTATAACAAAATCAGAATAACAAGAACTATTTCTAACAAAACATACTCGTTAGTACTGCCATAGCATATCTAAAGCAAAATTAATATGGTCTTCTGGTGAGAGCGAAAATATAACGGATGCTCGTGTTAATGCAAAAAGCTGTGCAAATTAAATCAACCGACATTAATATTAACGACAAAAACAGTTTGTGAGGTGAGCACAGCGCGAAGCTATGTCATTAATCAATGTTGGCAGGAAGATTAAAATTTACTACACTATACTAGAAAGATAATTTCTTTTTGCAATTTTTCGTTTTTCGATATTTTTTCATTACTAGAAGGTTCCGTGACTCTCGTCTATATTTTATTATCTTATCAAAGACAAAAGAGTGAATTTTAACGCGTTACTTTTTAAACTTTTTTTAGCGAACGTCAATCGTGCTTAAAAGCTAACATAATATATTATTTTTTGGCAATTAGGAACCATTCATTTATTTCCGATCTTAATCTAAATATATATAACTCAAAGGTGACTGACATAGTGATCTATCAACGCACAGCCCAAACCACTGGACGGATCGGTCTGAAATTTGGTATGCAGGTAGATACTATGACGTAGGCATCCGCTAAGAAAGGATTTTAATCAATTTTACCCCCAAGGGGATAAAATAGGGGATAAAAGTTTGTATGACACTTTGTCAATTTTAAACCGATCGGGCTGAGACTTTGCATGCATAAAGCTACTATGGCGTACACATCCCCTAAGAAAGAATTTTAATAAATTCCACCCCTATGGAGATAAAATAGGGGATGAAAGTTTGTATAAATCTTCTCAGGTTTTCGACTGATTGAACTGAAATTAAAGATTCTTTAAGAATTAAACATTGCTTCTCTAATGAACAGTTTTATGTTTTAGCGCCTAATGACAGATAAGTTAAGGGTATTATGTACAAAGAAGTTTTATATTTCTTAATTTTTTACAAACGCTAAACAAAAGTAAAGCTTCAAAAATTATACCTAATTAATAATCTTCGCGAGCAAAGCTGCTGGCAAAAGCTAGTTTATTAATAAAATAACTGACATAAAACAACCAACGTAATTACTTCAACACATATCAAGTGTTTGTTCCATACAATACATATTCTGATCATTCAGTCCAACTCATTGAATACATTAATGAACCGCCATATATTTTGAATTTTGAAATGAAAAGAAATTCACTTAGCATATAAATAAAGCCTTTCACAGACTTTGATTTAAGGTTGAACCAATGTAATGAGGTGTCTACGAGACACGTTGTCATTTGAAATGCTATTGAATATCGGAAGAAGTACCTATATTTCTTCTTATGTTTATTTTCAATTCAAATGAGCAACCCATATGAGTTGAAATAAATTAATTTTTAGTGAAGCCTGCGATAACAAACGTAGTACAGAACGTTTAATGTTTATACACGATAGTTGGCTGGAGCTGGATGAAGAGAAGCTGAGGATCGATCTCAGTGACGTGCAATTTGAAAGGCCAAGATGTCCAGCAGTGGATTACAATAGTCTGATAGTGATGATGGCTAATGAAAGGCGAAATAGTTGAAGAAGACAAGCCCAAGACGTGTTCTCCGTAAGTCCCGGTGGGGTGATAGCCCGAGGGGGTTTCCACACGTTAAAAAAAAAAGAAAATGGCTTCGCAAAGTTTTCCTTATTTTTGCAGTGCTATTGTCCGGCGGGATAAATAGAGGTGGTGATGAACCGCATTCTTAATCCATCACCACACGGATACTATGGAGAATAACAAAATATTATTCAGTTAAGAATATATAATTTAACCTTTCTGCAATTTGCTCATTTCACTTTATAGCTATATAATGACTGTAATTACGTGCTTCACTATGAAATTTAGCATAGTAAGTAATGAGTTAATAATATTTTATAGTCTGAATAGTATTTTCAAAAGGGTAAGGGCGTAATATAATTTGCAAGATGCGTGATACTGGGTACGCGGCGAGGTCCACTGTATTAGTCTTGATTATTAACATCATCAACGAAAAAACCTTTTAGGAATCCGCAAAGAATGGCTTTTTTTCTATATTAAGAGCCTCCCAAAGTGACTTTTCTCTGCCTGATAGAAAGCATGAATAGAATCCAAGAGTTGTGGCCACCATACTCATTGCAAATGCAGACAATATAGTATGGTGACCCACACTATGGCGGCCTAGTGAGATGCTTTTTCACGCCCCGCTTGGGGACGTAAAAGGCATGACAGTCATCGTAACAGTGTAAAGCTTACACAGTTAACTCACTGTCACCCCTGTACCAATGGGTCATTTTAAAAAGTGATAATGTTTTCATACTAATTAAATATTTTTAAATATGTTTTTCTGAAAATTTGAAACCCTAACTGAAAACGAACACTTCGATTATTTTTATTTAATGTTTTAGGTAGTTAAAATCGGTGTTTTATATTAAATAATATTTTAGACCTAGTTGTTACAATTATTACTTCAGAAATCTTTTCACAATAATAACAAGAATTGGTAACATCACAGATTGTTGGTAAAAACTTCTGAAATTTAAAGTTAGATAGATAGATAGATAGATAGGTACTCTTTATAACACACCATAAGTACAAACAAAAAAAACAGTAGTACAAAGGGTGGCCTGCGATCTCTTTAGGCAACCGTTAGACGGACTATACTGTATAGTATTATGTAGTCTGTGGTGCACATTATAATTAACATATGTTAGCTACCATTACACATACATATATACGAATACACATTCATACACACATAGGTATATAAATTACATAGGTATATAAATATGAACACATAAGTACATAAACATACATATAATATTGTATGCTATAGCTATTGTGGGTTATTAAAATAGGTTTAGGTTGAATTTACAAGGAAGCGAATTGCAAATATTCATTGTCCCCGGTAATTAAAAGCGTATTATGCTTACCTTTATTAAAAGCGTATCTTAGCTTACAAAGTACCTAAAATATTCTTAGTATATTTACTTGAAAAAAATTATGATAGAAAATACATACCATTACTATAAAGAGGTTGTGCTTCTGTGGCGATTCCACATTACAGCACAAAGAAAAATATACAACAGCGCCATCTAGCGAAGGAACATCGAACTACGAAGTATGAATGTAATGACCTACAATGCAACTACTAATCCTGTATCGCGATATAGAGATTCGCGTGGCAATTAGCATATATACAATATCCCAACGTCAACTTTGGGGCCGTAGCCCGCCAGGCACGATCACCTCGCCTGGTCGGAGGATCCTCCCTTAGTGTCGGAGGGACATGATAGCCGTCCCTCCACAGTTATTTAGAACAGATTTTGTTTCATTTATAAGTGTCCACTGATAATTTACTGTATTTTTTTCTGGATACAAACACAATTGTGTACGGAACCAATGGTAATACAGACCAGCTTTACCAACAAGTGATTTTAAAAAAAAGCCAAGCATAACGAGTATTGCACCCGAAATTATAACGAGTATGTAAAATGTTGTGCAGCGCCCATTTATTTGATATATGACCAGTTTTAAGTGCGGAGCAAAATGTTACAGGGCACTCTACCTTCATACTTCATAAATGTAAGAAGTTAAGCACTTGTTTTATAAAAATAATGGTCACGCATCACTCTTGACCTGTATCATTTAGGCCGAATTCTAAATTTAAATGGATTTCATTTAAATGGATTTCTTAATAGAGTCGAGTTATGAGTAATAATTTTACTAAGATTTATGTAGGAAATTATGTAAGTGTTAAATATTGCACTCTTTTAAAGAAAATTAGACCTGCCCCTCTAGTAAAATTGATATTGTGATATTGTGAACGTTATTAAAAAACTAACAAATGTATGGGAATGATGTCTCTCAACGTTAAGTCATGTGCTCAAATGAAAATATTAGTCAATAATACAAGAGAATAAATTGTCAAAAGAGAATCGATAGGAACACGCGTCTCGGCTAGGGGAGTTGGTTTACAAATTCTACTAGATTAGACGGTTTTATTAGAATATATACATGTAGGTAAGTTATTAGTAGACAGTTGGATGGTAAATTATTTGCGGGAAGCATTTTGTATTAGTGTTAATTATGTTATCGGTATAAGGTTATTTCTCAAGCTTTCTTGTACAATAAATTATGGTATATTTCTTCTCATTTTCTGCAGTGCAGACTTCCGCACTTTACTTACAATTATTTTTAACCTTTTTTATGACAGCCTACCCCGTGAACTCTGTTCCGCCTTAGAGGCAATAAATAAGCAGATTTTGGATTTGGGACTGAAACCCGGTCGATAATAAAAAACGGAATAAAAAGTATCCTATGTTCGTCTCCTGGTCCTAAGCAACCGCCCCACCAATTTTCAGCAAAATCTGTTCTTCCGTTCTTGAGTTATAAGTGGTATAACTAACACCACTTTCTTTTATATATATATAGATTATTGTGTTGACAATGTACGTGATAGTAAGTTACTACCGCTCTCCTACAGCTCCGATGATAAGTGCGTTGCTAAAGACCTCCTTTCTAGATTTTTTATTGTTTTAGGTTACAAACTCTGATTGTACGTGTGTTGTAGTGACTTAAGCGGTCGCCATGCAGCGTCCTACTGCGCTAAGTGTTGTAGGTTTCAATTCCACATGGAACAACGCTCTGTGGTCCACAAATTGTTATTCTAAGTCTGGGCATCCTTTTTGTTCGTTTCAAGTGTGTTTGTAAAGTCTCCCGCGACACAGGATTTATTTCTAGACCTTATTTTTTAATTTTTTTTTCTTTTTAACCTGTGGAACCCCCCTCGGGCCGTCACCCCACCGGGGTCTACGGTGAGGTGGTGTGTCGGAATCTGACCGACTAAAACCACACGGTGTGCCACTCTGCGCCTGACATAGGAGGGATCTGGGAACAGCTGTTATTACGACATCCAGAATTTTTAAATATAACTCAACCTCTAGTAACCTCATTTTTTCGGTGAAACTCATGCAATGGTATCCCTCAGCTCGAGTCTACTCATTTGTACTCAAGCATAGCTCTTCTACTTTAAAAGTTACGGTAATTTCCTTAACTTGATTATAAAACTGTTATACGATAAATTTCAGTAGCAGTTCGACTTTTATGCATCCATTACTTTTGAAATGTAGTACTCTTAGTCGTTTTCGGCCATAGTGGTGGTCCTAACGAACACCTACCAATTACACAACAGATAATATTATAGTGCAAAGTATGTGCCCAAGGTGCATTCTTTGTTCCCTCACCCTTACAAACCGAGATCAGGCCCAAGACTGACGGCCATAGGCGCCCTCCAAGGGCAGACCCCGAGCTGTTATTTAAAATGATTCAAAAAACTTAATAATACTTTTTGCTTGCCAAAAAGTACCCATAATTCGAACCCGAGTAGTACAGCAAAGATCAGTATAACAAATACATTTGAATATCAATTATCGAATTCTATTAATAGAATCGAATCCAGGTAGCCAATTCCCACGTCTGCTAAGCTAATACGCTATTTTTAATTACACATCGGTTTACGATGCATCTAAATCCGCCAGCATATTTACAATACGAACATTAGCTGCATGATTTCAATATCAATAAGTGCACGGAAGCTCTAGTGTTGTGAGGAATCGATTTATTTATGAATCGTATTCACACATTCCTGTCTAACGTGCATAGTGATTATAAGGGTCACTGTTGATATACCCGTGGCTATAACTGTCAGTGATATTATACGAGTATTTATTTTGTGTGATGAAATTCTTTAAGCTTGATAATCTTAATCCCATAAAACATAACTTTAAAAAAAATGTAAGTATAGTAATACAATTCTTCAGTCGCTAAAAATTACGAATTTTAATTGATGCTTAATTTTTTAAATAATTGAGTTTATTGGGATTTTACTAATTTAGTGCGTATAATATATTATACCTTTAAATAAGAACTACTTTTCTTAAATTCAAGTCATATAAAATCGAAAAGTCTCAAATAGTTTATAAAACGATGTTAAAACCGTGTCTTTACTATTTTTGTCAAAGTTAACAGTGCAAAACATTATTATGCAAAATATACAGAAGGATTACACTCATAACTACCACCCTGTAGCTTAAATAGGGTGAAGTTCAGACAGTTCTGAAACCTACAGGACAATTATCATATCATCGCTAATCCATTATGTCGGTAACTGCGGGCAATGTACTTGATTGTTCAGAAATCAATTAAAAAACATTCTTACAGTAATAACATGAATTAAAGATAAAATAACTACTAAATAGATTTCCAGTAGTTTTAGTTTTCCCTACAATTTTTTCATTTCTTAAATTATTGTACAAACTATTTTAACAGCTCGCATAAAAGTATCGCAGTCTTAACGGATCGGAGGAGCAACCTAACACTACACTGGCCGACGTTGCAGTTTGAAATATATGCCCTTATTTACATGCGCGCCGCCGAGGTGCCGAGAGTTATGCATTTGACCTTACTGCCCGCGCCAGACGCGAGAGAAACGTTTTTGAAATGTTTTGTGACCTAAATTGGAAATAGTTTCATGTGTATTTTACAAAATTATTGTCAAAAACTATTTGAAAAAAAAACAGTTTAAAATCCATAATGTCGGTAAAATAAATTTCGTAAAAAAAATATTAGTAAGAACTAAATTCATACACCACAAAGAAAATTTAGGTGATCTTAAAAAAATTAACGCTGATAGCGGCTTCTACCATTGCTTTTCCTTCTACTTGCTTCTATATTACACTCCTATTAATAGAGATATCTCTTCTTCTGGCTTACACTTAAATCTTACCCGTACATAAAGATAAACAAGGACTAGAAATTTCCTAACTCTTGGTGTACTTGGTGTAATAAGACTACTGTATAAACCCCTTTCAACGGCAACCACCATAAAAATGGATTTACATACTAAAATATCACTTACGTCGTACTACAAGTAGTCAGTTCTCACAGTCGCCAGTCAGACTAATGTAATTTACTATCGACCCAGAATCGACTCATTCATTCAATTGCATTCTCGACTTAATTCGAATCGATGCGCTATTCCCCGCACTGTCTCTCTTTGCGTCAAATAAATATCGAGTTTTAGATTCGAATTACGACATCGGTATGTCAATAGCGCCACTAAGCTTTGCGGTGCTCGATTTGTGACAATATGTATGCGCAAGAGATTTCATATGATTATACAAGTGTGGATCGTGAACTAATTTTGAATATGGAAATTATAAATGATCTTGATATAATGTCTTAATATAACCTCACGGCAATAGGCTATAAGGGATTTCTTGCCTCCCACTTACTTGAAATATATTAAAATATTACTGATTTTTCTATTTAAGAACGGTGTCAGTTTTCATATTAAATTACGTATCATTTTAAATTATCTAGTGACATGATTGAAACTGGTTATATGACACTAGAGGTATGGATCGCTAATCTACTTGGGTATTAATCTGTTGCTAAGAGGAGATCAAGGGTTGATAACTACAAAAATTTTGAGATTCTAATATTTAGTCAGTATGGACCAGGATAGGACAGTCCAGCTTATTTTCAATGGAGTAATATTCAAATTTCTAAGTAATGTTTTTTTTTCTTTCCAATCTTTCATGTTTTTGTCAAGTCCATTTGTCTGAATGTCGGTTCGTAGTTTATCTCGGGCGCTGTTAGTATTAGTAGCTATGACTAATGTGAAGTATTGTTGTATATGTATTATTGTACATATACTATACACAAATAAATGTTTAAACAGCAAAAAACTATGGAACACTACATCGTGTGTGGCCGTACACACTACATACATTAGGATGATTATTTTAACATGTATTCTTCAAACTGAAAGCTTCTCACAATGATCAAAAAATTCAAGTTATCTCAATTGTCTCAACTTACGCCGCACCATCTGAAAACTCTATTTTTGTAGTCTAGTTCATCTGGCTAGAGGTGTGAATCTTCGAAATAAAAATTCTTTGAATTTCAGACATATTATCAAAACACTTGCAATAAGTATTACATACAACAGTTAAAAAAGTGACTATAACGTCTTACTCAATCCAAACTACGAATGATACTACATATAAAGCGTGATGTCATCATAGCTACAATGTTGAACGTTTGTATCAGCTAGAGTTGAACTTTTTATTCAAATGAATACGCTTCCATAACAGAAATTGAATAACTAGAGCCGAACGGCAAAAAAGAAATTATTGTGCAACATAAAGTTTGTTACACATCGTTGATTTCACAGTAAAATATACAGTATTACTGTAAAAACTTTACATAAAATAATTGAAAATTAGATAAAATAAAACTGTATTAGAAGTATATATATATTATCTAGAAAGTGGAGCCACGTTGATTTCTGCGCAAGCGGGCCGACTCGACCGGGGCAGTACTACCCTCCCACAGAAGACCAACCTAACGCGCCAGCATCCGTGTTGTCGTGTTTCGTTGGTGAATGTGAGAACGGAGGTCCATTGATGCAGGGGTGACAGTCATCGTGGTAACTGTGTAAGCCTTACACTGTCACGATGACTGTCGTGCTTTTTACGTCCCCAAGCGGAGTGTGAAAAAGTATCTCACAAGGCCGCCATAGTGTGGGTCACCATGCTGCATTGTCTACATTTGCGATGAGTATGGTGACCTTCTATTCATGCTTTCCATCAGGCAAAGTACAGTCACTTTGGCAGGCTCTTAAGATATAAAAAAAAATAGAAAATATAAATGAAGCCAAAAAATATATATTTATTTTTCATATTATTCATTTATATTATCGTCTTATTATACCCATACATTGGATCTAGATTAAGAAACTACATTATTTCTTCTCGTCTATTTGGACTGGTTTATTTCTTTATTTTATTTAGTTTCTGATATACGTATAATAAATTATAATAATAAGCTGATGATCATCATCAATAGCCTTTAATAGTTCACCGATGGATAGGCCTTTATTTAAAAAGAGGGATTTGGTCTACTACAGAATAAGTCATGAATTTCGGAGACCTTGCCTTGTACTCTACAAGCAATGCTACTTACGTTATGACTGGGTTATTACATTGTTATTTTTTTTTAACTTAACAAAAGACGACACCCGCATATCTTGCGTCGCGTGAGACTTTACAAGTATACGAGAAACGGACACGAAGTACACCCTGACTCAGAACAACAATTTGTGGATCACAAAAAGTGTAGTCCCTGTTGGGTTTGATACCACAACACTCGACGAAATAGAGAACGGCGTGGCGACTGCTTAAACCACTACGTCATCCGTGCAGTCTACAACTCCACCTTTTTCTTTAAATTTGAATGATAGTCAAATAGACTTTGATAAAAATAAAGAATCATTGAGTAACTCATTCAATCAAAACTAGCCTTTATACAGAACTATCAGAAAAAAACCTTATTACTCGTCTTATTTTTCACATCAATATCTTCTGACAGTAAAGACTGACAAATGACTGATAAAACTGATGGAGTAACTGATGTTGATCTAAGCGGTTCGATCCCACGTACATTAGAATTTCAGATAGGAATAATGTTTATATTTAATATTAAGTAGCTGACGATAGACAGTAGCTTGATGTATGCGCTGGTGATCAAGTCAAACAACTTGTAATTCGGATGTTCTACGTATCTTGCGTACATTTACATGGTTGCTTATTAATCAATCATGTTAGAATGACTGAAACGATTAAATAAAATTTGCCATACAGATAGAGTACACTGGAATAATAACTGATTGACAAAGTCCAAATAAAGACACGAAGTAAGTCACGAGGAAACGTACAGTGGTTAATAAAGTTTTTTAAGACAACTCTTTCACTAGAAATAAATCCTGTATCGCGAAATCTTTACAAACATACATATATGAAACGGATACAAATTACACCCAAGTAAATAACACGTGCATCATGGAGAGCTGTATTCCCCTTTAAATTTCCAATGTATATGTATATTAAATGTAATAACATCTCACACACGGCCGTCTGATTTCAGGCAGTACTGTACTACAGCTACCAGAATACTGAAAAAATATACGTAATAATTAAATTCACAGAAAAGAAACACAGATTGAATTTTTATACTTATTACACTATTACTTGCCTTTCAAAGAAGAGGTTTATGATGATGATAATGACAATATATTTTGTTCTGAGTGTTAACCGAACCTGCAATCTAACTCGAGTGCTTTACATTCTAGAGAGGTAGGGCATAGCGCGATATTCTCCGCTCAAACATTAGAGCAGCCCGACTGGGGAAGGACCTCCGCCTTACAGAAGACCACGGCCAAATAGCACAGCGTTTTTCAGCAGTGCTGTGTTCCTGTGGTGAGTAAGGTATCCAGAGCTCTAGAGGATTTGCTGTTTTGACAACGGGGGACCAGTGGTGCTTATAATACTGCTACTGGCTCGTGTGGGCGCGGGATGTGGGCGCGGCGGTCAGGAAGACCCGCTGAAACGGTTGTCCGCTGGCCGCCCGCAGGATAGATGGGTTCCCGAACCCAGGGATCACTACAACCTCCACCCTGGGAGGCTGAACCGCCAGCCTGCGAAAAATCCCTGCAGGAGTAGTCGTGCCGGAGGAGGAGACCGGAGTGGAACCCGGTTGCTGCTGCAGGAGGGGAGCGGGGCCCTTTCGTACGCCGCGCCGACAAATCGCACTACCCACATCAGCCATGTGCGGATTGGCACCGCCCCATTGCCCCCTTAGCTGTCAACACAGTAAATCCTCACAAACCAATTGAACCCCCCCAAAAAAAATGACAAAGAAAAGTAGAAAAAGAGTACCTACAGCGGCATCCTCTTCCACGTATATGGACTTCTGCAATATCAGGGGACTTCACTCCAACCTGAACGCAGTCCACCTTCATCTGGAGATTGCGCAGCCGACCCTCTTATTTCTTACGGAGACACAGATATCCTGCCCGGCTGATACATCATACCTACACTACCCCGGCTACAAACTCGAACACAAATTCCTGAGACGTGCCGGTGTATGCATGTACGTCCGGGAGGATATCTGCTGTCGCCGTCTTCATTTTTATGAAGACAGGGACCTGTCAGTAATGTGGGTGCGCGTAGACTACGGAGGTCAGACTCGAATCTATGCGTGCCTATACAGGTCTCATAGCGGCGACAGGGAGACTAGAGCACTCTTTGAGCACCTGCAAGTGACGACTGACAAAGTTCTTGAGCAGTACCCCCGTGCTGAGTTGGTGATTTTAGGAGACTTTAATGCCCACCACTGTGAGTGGCTAAATTCTCGATCCACCGACTTTGCGGGAAGGTCTACTCATGAATTTGCTCTTGCCCATGGCCTCTCACAACTGGTACATTCCCCAACAAGAATACCTGATATTGAGAGCCATGCGCACTCTTTACTGGACCTTCTGCTGACGACGCGTC
The DNA here is from genome assembly GCA_949316085.1 of Hypercompe scribonia. Lineage (NCBI taxonomy): Eukaryota > Metazoa > Arthropoda > Insecta > Lepidoptera > Erebidae > Hypercompe > Hypercompe scribonia. The sequence continues at coordinate 2,322,241 of OX438983.1, forward strand.
CGGACGACTACACTATCACAGTGGACGCACCTCTCGGCTCATCCGACCACTGCCTCGTCCGGACCGTAGTCCCATGCGCGCGGCATATTCCACCTCGCCCAGCCGACCTGCGCCGCATGTGGCAATATAAATCAGCAGACTGGGATGGATTGCGTGAATTCTACGCATCGTACCCGTGGAGGCAGCTTTGTTTCGCGTCAGAAGACCCCGACCCCTGCGCAGCCGCTGTCACTGAGACGATCCTGGTGGGTATGGAGTATTTTATTCCTACCTCATCAGTAGCTGCGGGAAAACAAAAGCGACCGTGGTTTAACCGGCTCTGCAAGGAAGCCAGACTAGTCAAGCAGACTGCCTACAGGGCTTGGACCACGGCCCGTGCTAATAAGGATCCGAACATCTCTGATGTGACACGCAAACTAAATGCTGCCTCGAGATCCTGCAAAAAGACAATTGCCAGAGCCAAATTCGATTTCATCGGCAGGGTTGGTGAGCGACTTACGGGCTACCCCTCTGGGAGTCGTGCCTTTTGGTCTCTTGCTAAGGCGGCCGAGGGAAACTTTTGCCAGTCGTCTTTACCACCATTGCGAAATGCCGATGGTAACTTGGCCCACAGTGCCAAAGAGAAAGCCGACCTACTTGGGCAACTCTTTGCCTCAAACTCGACCATGAACGAGGATGGAGGCATGAGAGGTAGGGCATAGCGCGATATTCTCCGCTCAAACATTAGAGCAGCCCGACTGGGGAAGGACCTCCGCCTTACAGAAGACCACAACCAAATAGCACTGCATCTTCGGCAGTGCTGTGTTCCTGTGGTGAGTAAGGTATCCAGAGCTCTAGAGAATTCGCTGTTTTGACAACGGGGGACTAGTGGTGCTTATAATACTGCTACTGGCTCGTGTGGGCGCGGGATGTGGGCGCGGCGGTCAGGAAGACCCGCTGAAACGGTTGTCCGCTGGCCGCCCGCAGGATAGATGGGTTCCCGAACCCAGGGATCACTACAACCTCCACCCTGGGAGGCTGAACCGCCAGCCTGCGAAAAATCCCTGCAGTAGTAGTCGTGCCGGAGGAGGAGACCGGAGTGGAACCCGACCGCTGCTGCAGGGGGGGAGCGGGGGCCCCTTCGTACGCCGCGCCGACAAATCGCACTACCCGCATCGACCATGAGTAGATTAGCACCGCCCCATTGCCCCTTTAGTTGTCAACACAGTGAATCCTCACAAACCAATTAAACCCCCCCAAAAAAAATGACGAAGAAAAATAGAAAAAATGTATCTACAGCGGCATCCTCTTCCACATATATGGACTTCTGCAACATCAGGGGACTTCACTCCAACCTGAACGCAGTCCACCTTCATCTGGAGATTGCGCAGCCGACCCTCTTGTTTCTTACGGAGACGCAGATATCCTGCCCGGCCGATACATCATACCTACACTACCCCGGCTACAAACTCGAACACAAATTTCTGAGACGTGCCGGTGTATGCATGTACGTCCGGGAGGATATCTGCTGTCGCCGTCTCCATTTTTATGAAGACAGGGACCTGTCAGTAATGTGGGTGCGCGTAGACTACGGAGGTGAGACTCGAATCTATGCGTGCCTATACAGGTCTCATAGCGGTGACAGGGAGACTAAAGCACTCTTTGAGCACCTGCAGGTGACGACTGACAAAGTTCTTGAGCGGTACCCTCGTGCTGAGTTGGTGATTTTAGGGGATTTTAATGCCCACCACTGTGAGTGGCTAAATTCTCGATCCACCGACTTTGCAGGCAGGTCTACTCACGAATTTGCTCTGGCCCATGGCCTCTCACAACTGGTACATTCTCCAACAAGAATACCTGATATTGAGAGCCATGCACACTCTTTGCTGGACCTTCTGCTGACGACGCGTCCGGACGACTACACTATTGCAGTGGACGCACCTCTCGGCTCGTCCGACCACTGCCTCGTCCGGACCGAAGTCCCATGCCCTCGGCATATTCCACCTCGCCCAGCCAATTTGCGCCACAAGTGGCAATATAAATCAGCAGACTGGGATGGATTGCGTGAATTCTACGCATCGTACCCGTGGAGACAGCTTTGCTTCACGCCAGAAGATCCTAACTCCTGCGCAGCCGCTGTCACTGAGACGATCCTGGTGGGTATGGAGTATTTTATTCCCAACCCATCAGTAGCTGCGGGGGAAAAAAAGCGACCGTGGTTTAACCGGCTTTGCAAGGAAGCCAGACTAGTCAAGCAGGCCGCCTATAGGGCTTGGACCACGGCCCGTACCAATAAGGATCCGAACATCTCTGATGTGAGACGCAAACTAAATGCTGCCTCGAGGTCCAGCAAAAAGACAATTGCCAGAGCCAAATTCGATTTCATCGGCGGGATTGGTGAGCGACTTACGAGCTATCCCTCTGGGAGTCGTGCGTTTTGGTCTCTTGCTAAGGCTGCCGAGGGAAATTTTTGCCAGTCGTCTTTACCACCATTGCGAAATGCCGATGGTAACTTGGCCCATAGTGCTAAAGAGAAAGCCGACCTACTTGGGCAACTCTTTGCCGCGAACTCGACTATGAACGAGGATGGAAGTGCGGTACCGCCTATTAACCCGCCGTGCCAACACACTTTGCCGGCAATACACATTTCGCAAAGAGAAGTGCGGCGGGAACTAAACTGTCTAGACGTTCATAAGTCGAGTGGGCCAGACGGCATACCTGCAGTGGTGCTCAAAAAGTGTGCCCCTGAGTTGTGCCCTGTACTAACGCGACTTTTCGCGATTTCCTACCGCAAAAGGCAAGTGCCGTCTTCGTGGAAGACTGCCCATGTGCATCCAGTGCCAAAAAAGGGTGATAGATCGGACCCATCTAATTACAGGCCTATAGCTATAACCTCCCTTCTCTCTAAGGTGATGGAGCGTGTAATCAACACACGGCTCCTCAGTTACCTGGAAGAGCACGATTTGATCAGCGACCGCCAGTACGGTTTCCGCCGCGGTCGCTCGACTGGTGATCTTCTAGTGTATCTCACTCACCGGTGGGCTTCAGCCATTGAGAGTCAAGGTGAGGCCTTGGCAGTTGGCCTGGATATAGCAAAGGCGTTCGATCGGGTCTGGCACAGGGGCCTTCTATCGAAGTTACCGTCCTACGGCCTGCCCGAGGGTTTGTGCAAATGGGTGGCTAGCTTTTTGTCTGGCAGACGCATAAAAGCCGTCGTCGACGGTAGCTGCTCCGAAAGCATGGACATAAACGCTGGTGTCCCGCAAGGCTCCGTGCTATCTCCAACACTATTCTTGCTGCATATCAATGATATGTTGACCATAGATAGCATTCATTGTTATGCGGATGACAGTACTGGAGATGCGTATTACACGGGCCGGGCTAACATCCCTCGTACCGCTGTAGTAGAAAGTCGCGAACAACTTGTGTCTCAAATCGAGAGCACTTTACACAGAGTTTCCGATTGGGGTCGGGATAACCTGGTCCAATTTAACCCCTCTAAGACACAAGTTTGTGCGTTTACTGCTAAAAAAACCCCGTTCACTGTAGTTCCACAATTCCAGAATACACCCCTTACCATCTCACAGAGTATTGGGATCCTCGGTGTCGACATCTCTAGTGACGTCCAATTTCGGACTCATTTGGAGGGAAAGGTGAGGCTAGCATCAAAAAAGCTTGGTGTTCTGAATAGAGCGAAGCGATATTTCACACCGGCACAAAGGCTACTACTGTACAAAGCACAAGTTCGGCCTCACATGGAGTATTGCTGTCATCTCTGGGCGGGAGCACCGAAGTACCAACTTGAGCCTTTCGATTCAGTCCAGAGACGTGCTGTGAGAATAGTCGACGATCCTGATCTCACGGACGGTATCGAGCCACTAAGTCTTAGGAGAGACTTTGCCTCCCTGTGTGTACTCTACCGTCTCTACAATGGGTTGTGTTCAGAAGAATTGTTTGATATGATGCCCACAGCCACTTTCTACCATCGCACCGCTCGCCATCGTCAGGGAGCTCATCCACATACATTGGAACCTAAATGGTCGCGCACAGTGCGGTTTCAGAGAAATTTTCTCCCGCGAACAATCCCGTTATGGAATGAGCTCCCTGCCACGGTTTTCCCTGGGAACTACAGCATGGGGTTCTTCAAGAAGGGGGTTAATAGGTTTTTGAAGGGTCGGCAACGCGCACGTGATGCCCCTGGTGTCGCAGGCGTCCATAGGCTGCGGTAGCCGCTTACCATCAGGCGGGCCGTATGCTTGTTTGCCACCGTCGTGGTATAAAAAAAAAAAAAAAAAATGGAAGTTCGGTACCGCCTACTAACCCGCCGTGCCAACACTCTTTGCCGGAAATACACATTTCGCAAAGAGAAGTGCGGCGGGAACTAAACTGTCTAGACGTTCATAAGTCGAGTGGGCCAGACGGCATACCTGCAGTGGTGCTCAAGCAGTGTGCTCCTGAGTTGTGCCCTGTACTAACGAGACTTTTCGCGCTTTCCTACCGCAAAAGGCAAGTGCCGTCTTCGTGGAAGACTGCCCATGTGCATCCAGTGCCAAAAAAGGGTGATAGATCGGACCCATCGAATTACAGGCCTATAGCTATAACTTCCCTTCTCTCTAAGGTGATGGAGCGTGTAATCAACACACGGCTCCTCAGTTACCTAGAAGAGCACGATTTGATCAGCGACCGCCAGTATGGTTTCCGCCACGGTCGCTCGACTGGTGATCTTCTAGTGTATCTCACTCACCGGTGGGCTTCAGCCATTGAGAGACAAGGTGAGGCTTTGGCAGTTAGCCTGGATATAGCAAAGGCGTTCGATCGGGTCTGGCACAGGGGTCTTCTATCGAAGTTACCATCCTACGGCCTGCCCGAGGGTTTGTGCAAGTGGGTGGCTAGCTTTTTGTCCGGCAGACGCATAAAAGCCGTCGTCGATGGTGGCTGTTCCGAAAGCATGGACATAAACGCTGGTGTCCCGCAAGGCTCCGTGCTATCTCCAACGCTGTTCTTGCTGTATATCAATGATATGCTGTCCACGGATGGTATCCATTGTTATGCGGACGACAGTACTGGAGATGCGTATTACACGGGCCGAGCTAACATCCCTCGTACCGTTGTAGTAGAAAGTCGCGAACAACTTGTGTCTCAAATCGAGAGCACCTTACACAGAGTCTCCGATTGGGGTCGGGATAACCTGGTCCAATTTAACCCCTCTAAGACACAAGTCTGTGCGTTTACCGCTAAGAAAACCCCGTTCACTGTGGCTCCACAATTCCAGAATACACCCCTTACCATCTCACAGAGTATTGGAATCCTCGGTGTCGACATCTCCAGTGACGTCCAATTTCGAGCTCATTTGGAAGAGAAGGTCAAGCTGGCATCAAAAAAACTTGGTGTTCTGAATAGAGCGAAGCGATACTTCACACCGGCACAAAGGCTACTACTTTACAAAACACAAGTTCGACCTCACATGGAGTGTTGCTGTCATCTCTGGGCGGGAGCACCGAAGTACCAACTTGAGCCTTTCGATTCAGTTCAGAGACGTGCTGTGAGAATAGTCGACGATCCTGATCTCACAGACGGTATCGAGCCACTAAGTCTTAGGAGAGACTTTGCCTCCTTGTGTGTGCTCTATCGTCTCTACAATAGGCTGTGTTCTGAAGAATTGTTTGATATGATGCCCACAGCCACTTTCTACCATCGCACCGCTCGCCATCGTCAGGGAGCTCATCCACATACATTGGAACCTAAATGGTCGCGCACAGTGCGGTTTCAGAGAAATTTTCTCCCGCGAACAATCCCGTTATGGAATGAGCTCCCTGCCGAGGTTTTCCCTGGAAACTACAGTATGGGGCTCTTCAAGAAGGGGGTAAATAGGTGTTTAAAGGGTCGGCAACGCGCACGTGATGCCCCTGGTGCCGCAGGCGTTCATAGGCTGCGGTAACCGCTTACCATCAGGCGGGCCGTATGCTTGTTTGCCACCGTCGTGGTATAAAAAAAAAAAAAAAAAAAAAAAAATTGCAATATCAAGGTACATGCTTACTATGCAGTTATAGTATTATAGAAAGTAAAGAAGCGACCGAACCAACGTGTATTGTTGCGCTTTTTTTGTGCCATCGCTTATCAGTTGATTAAAAATTGTTTTCGTAAGAAACATTTATTGAAATCACTAGTTTTATTTCTAAAAATAGATAATAATCGTAGATAATAAGTTATCTTACACAAGAAATTTGTTTTCCCAGCACGTGGTCAAGCATACATTGACGAAAATGAAGAAAATTATTGAAAGTCACAAAGAGTAAATCTACTACCAAAATATTTATTAGTTGAACAAATAATATTTGTTGTATTCCACAATTGTCTTCTCTGTAAAGCCCCGACTGAGGATAAACAGCGTAGGCCAAATTTTTAGCGTGTAATATGGTTTTTCTGAAATAAAAATCCGTATGCGCTGCACGTTTTGTGTTGCATTCACACCGTTTGACAATTTATTGACTGAGAGGATGTGGATTACGTCAATAAAACACACTATCGTATCGTATTGGCTACATTTTTGGGGCAATTCGTCGAACTCAATGTGTTAAGTTCCTGCAGTCCGTACCGAAAATGTTAAGCACATCCGCATGTATTACAAAATGTACATTTTATGTGGATGTAATAACAATTATATTTCAGACAACTGACACACAACGCCATGCAGTTTTAAACTAAGCTAAGTACTTATATTATGAACTTTAGATAGACTGACAGAATACTTATAATATATATATATATATATTGTAAATGTATTTAAAGAATACTCAAACTCTAAATCAAACATATATCCAAACATAGAACCTGAGACCTCAGATCATCAGTCGCATACACTACTACTGCACTACCTAGGTAGATCATTTGAGAACTAATTAAAAAAATAACAGTTAACTCGATAATCTTAGTAGTTATATTATCATTCGTATTCAATCTTTACTAATACATTCACATTGGGTTCAATTCCCACCCAGGACAAATATTTGTGCAAAGAGCACTATTATTTGTTTAGTGCCTGGGTGTAATTTATCTATAATATAATATGTATCGGCTCATTGATGCAGGCGTGACAGTTATCGTGGTAACTGTGTAAGCCTTACACAGTCACGATGACTGTCATGTCTTTTGCGTCCCCAAGCGGGATGTGAAAAAGCATCTCACAAGGCCACCATAGTGTGGGTCACCATACTGCATGGTGTGCATTTGCAACGAGTATGGTAACCACAACTCTTGGATTCTATTCATGCTTTCCATCAGGCAGAGTAGAGTCACTTTGGTAGGTTCTTAATATAGAAAAATAAATATGTATGTATTTCAAAATTTTTTCTTCTTTCTGCGAAACGACAGCTTCGTCGTATGTTTATTAACAGTCTGGTTACTATAGCACAGGTTTGGGCCTAATTTAGAATCAGACAGCTGTGTGGAGATGTGTAAGGTTATTTATTGATATATTATTTAACATTTAAAATGTACGAAAATTTTTGTTATTTCTATCACTTGCCCATGTGGTGATGGATTAAGAATACATAGTGTTACCACCCCTATTCATCGCGTGGGTGTCGTAAAAGGCGACTAAGGGACCAAGTATACAAGACAACATCATTACAAAGAGAAGGAAAGCTTGAAGCAAAGTTTATTCCAACCCGTCTGGCCAGCGTGGTGTAGTTGGTCAAAACCTCCTTGCTAGGGAGAGGCCTATGTCCAGCAGTGGACTGTGAAATGCTGTTGATGATGATGATCCAATCCAAGATTATTTGGACTGAGCCTGAGAACCTAACATCTGTGTGTCTGACTTGTCTGTCAGTGTCTCTATCTGCCTCTTTAAACTTGCAGATTTACGGTAGTTGTAATGTAGGTGGATCTAATAGTATACAGTCAGTGCGGTGATAGATTAAGAATATAAAGTATCACCGGTCCTATCCAACCCGTGGGTGGCGTAAAAATCCACAAAGGAATCAAATTATGCAGAAGAACAGTACTACAAAAACAAAGAAAACTTAAAGAAAACCCTTTTTTTTTTTTTTTTTTTATCGTGTGGAAACCCCCACGGGCCGTCACCCCACCGGGGTTTACGGCGGGGTGGAGTGTCGGAATCGGACCGACTAAAACCACACGGTGTGCCACTCTGCGCCTAAGATAGGAAGGATCCGGGAACCGCTGCTATTACGACATCCAGATCCCTCCTAGCGCCTGCCCGCTACCTCGGGCACCATCTGCAGATAAACTCTCTATTTTAGGCGACGTACGGCACACGCGGACGTCGCCTCCTCGCGGCTGGCCATTGTAGCGGATGGAGGGGAAAACCCGTCCCGTCCACCCGCGGCCACACTCACGGCGGCATGAGACGCTGGTATGCGCGCCTCCGCCGCCCGGCTCGCCGGCGGCGAATTGGGTCCGAGTGGATATCGTCCTCCCGGGCCTTCTCCGCCGCCTCCTTCCGCGAAATTACGTCTTCGCAGAAGGTTGCGACCGCGGTAAAACAACTGTCGCTACCGGCCATGGAGCGTATGACGGCCGGTAGCGAGAGATTTCCTCCAATAACTACAGTAAGGACCCCACGCTGCGCCACCCAGGCGGAACAAACCGCTAGCGTGTGCTGAGCCGAGTCCTCACTGCAGACGCAGTGGTGACAGGCGGGACTCAATTCCCTCCTGGCGACCGAGTGCAGATACTTCCCGAAGCAACCGTGCCCGGAAAGGACCTGCGTCAGTCGGAAGGAAAGGGTCCCGTACTGCCACCCTGCCCACTCGGCGATGACCGGCTGGAGAGCCTCCACGGCGGCAAAGCCAGCACGTGGAGCCTCCAGCCGGGACGACCAACGAGCCATCGTGGCTCGACGAGCGGCCTCTCGCCACTCGCGTATCTCTTCGGGTGGGGGCCGTATGCCGCTACCCGCCCGGAAGTCAACCGTCCGCCGATAAACTTCGGCGAGCACTTCCGCCTCCAAATCCCACGGGGGAGTTCCGGCCAAGGCGCACGCCGCCTCCGTCGATACGGTGCGGTAACCGCGTATGGCTCTAACCGCCAATATCCTCTGAGGGCGCCAGAGGCGAGCCCTATTCTGGGCGGTCAGAGCCGCCGCCCACACCGGTGCACCATACAGTGCCATTGACCGGACAACCCCCGTGTATAGCCATCTCGTCGCGACGCTAGCTCCACCCAGATTGGGCAAAAGTCGCCCAAGGGCAGAAGCAGCGCCGACCAGCTTTGGAGAAAGCTGTCGGAAGTGCTCGTCGAAGAGCCACCTGCCGTCGAGGATCAGGCCCAGATACTTCATCTGGGCCTGAACCGGTACGAGGACCGAATTGACCACGATAGAGGCGCCGGAGGGTGGACCACGACGGGGCCCATGGAACAAAAGGGCCTCCGTCTTGTCCAGGGCCACCCGCAAACCCATCGCCTCAATTCGCCCGACCACCAGAGAGACACCCGTGGTGGCCAGGCGCGCCGCCTCTTGAAAGTTTGCTCCCCGGGCCGTGACCAATGTGTCATCTGCGTAGCAAATTACGTCCAGCCCGGGGGGAAGACGACGTCGAAGGGCCCAGTCGTATCCCATATTCCACAGGAGTGGTCCGAGGACAGACCCCTGTGGAACACCGCACGACATGAGCCGCCGCCTCAGAACACCGTCTCGGTACTTAAAGAAAACCCTGTAACAACCCGTTTCGTCAATCATGATGCAGTGACCTCCTTCCTAAGAAGAAACCCACGCGTATCAGTTGACTTTTGAAGACTGTTGATGTTGATAACAATGTTAAGTATGTGAGTAGTGTCTAAATGAGTAAAATTCCAATAAAGACCAAAATTTGATGATCAAATAACAATTCAAGAGTATTCCTTTCGTTTCTTCTTTAATAAAATATTACACCAGCAAAATCCAAGTATTACAAAGGTACAATATAAAATAGTCTTATCTTTACCGCAATCGTCAAGTCAACGGCGTCTTCCGCACAGTTTTGATTTCACCGACATAACACTTTATTGTCGCGGTCCTACGTGACTGTACTTGCTGGGTTCTTCTTCGAACTGTAAAACAAAGCAACCTAGTTCACGACTGTACGTGGAAAATGACTGACACGTATGATGTTTTATTTGTTTTTGTTTAAAAAAACGACTCCCGCAGTACAATATTTCCTGTCTCGCAATACTTTACAAATATACATGAAACGGATATAAAGAACATCACAACAATTCCTAAATCACACAAAGTATAATCTCATGTGGGGATTGTACACACTACACTGTATGCAGTAAGAAGTGGCAAGGTGACCGCGTAACTACTATGCCATTTGTGCAAATAATACTTTGTTGAATTGTTTCTAAATAGCCAATTTTAGGTGCAGAAAGTAAGGTTGTCAGAAAAACCGGCTAAGGAACAAACTATGCAATGCAATAGCACTGTAAAAAACAAATATACTTAAAATAAATCCATTTTTTTTTGCGTGTGAAAAGCCCTATGGGCTGTCACTCCACCGAGGTTTACGGCGGCGTGATGTGTCGGTATTTTTTAAGTGGAGGAAAAAGACCATCCCATCCACCCAGGGTCACACTCAAGACAACATGAGGTGCTGGTAAGCGTACCTCCGTCGCCAGATTCGCCGACAAAGCATTGAATTCGAGGCCTTGTCCTCCCAGGCCTTCTCCGCCGTCTTCAGCGAAATAACATCATAGAAGAATGTCACCACAGTAAAAAAGCTACCACTGCTGGTCATGCTCAATACCGAGAGATCTTCTCCGACGAACGCCGGTGTATGCTGAACCGAGTCTCACTGTAATCGCAGTGGTATCAGGTGGGACTTAATTCCCTCCTAGTGACCGAGTGCAGTTACGTACCGAAGCAGCGGCGAACGGAAAGAACCAGCGTCAGCCAGAAGGAAAGGGGCTCGTACTTTGTCCCTGCCCATTCGACGGTAATCAGTTGCAGAGCCTCCTGAAATATACTCTATATGAACCCGTCTGGCCAGCGTGGTACGAACGCCTAAAATCTCCTTTCTAATGAGAGACCTCTGTGTCCATTATAGACTGTTAATATTGATGATTGTGGAGGGACGTGTGGCATGTGTCCCTCCGACACAAAGGGAGGATCGTCCGACCAGGCGAGGTGATCATGCCTGGCGGGCCACGGCCCAACGGTTGATATTGGGATGTTGTACATATGCTAATTGCCACGCGAATCTCTATATCGCGATGCAGGATTAGTAGTAGCATTGTAGTTCATTGTGTTCATACATTCATACGTTTCGTTCATACTTCGTAGTTCGATGTATCTTCGCTAGATGGCGCCGTTGTACATTTACTTTGTGTTTATAGATAGTAGATAAGAATCAATGTTCAATAACATATAGGATGATCACCTTTGGGTATCTACTTAACAGCCTATAACGAGGCACTACAGTTTTATGTATCGTCATTCATATAACTTATTGGGTGGTTAATGTATATGAACAAGAAAATCGTCTTTAAAATGCATCTTTAATAAAATAACTTATACAATATCAATATCAGTATCCATATAATATAAATTTCTCGGAGTTTCTATTGTAAATTGCAGATATTAAATCTTGTTATTAGACGAATGTGAACTTAATTAAACAGCTCATTAGTGCGTCCTGCGTACGCGCAGTTATTGATACAGGGCTGTGACTAGGTGACCAGTCGTGATAGTATTTGAAATATTTGTATTAAGGGCTGCCACCTATCACTGTTTCTTAAAAACTTGCAAATAAGAATGTTTATAGTAATTTCCACGGTCAAGAAATCCTTGCATAAACTCGTACATTACATGTTTTCCTCCTATTTAGACTATAACCTTTTTTAAATTAATACTAACAATGTGGGTCATATACTCAATGAGAAACCCTTGAACTAAATTATATACGAGTACTTGTATAATACTTATATATGACGTATTAGTTAACACTTGAAAAATCGTATAAAAACCATTTTATATTACTGATTAATTTTTATTTACAAGAAAGCAACCAGGGACTCATTGAATGTGTGGCAAGTGGCTCCAGCTTGTTGAAACCATGTGTTACGATTGTAACCAGCAAATTCCAGTAGTATCACTCCCAAGAACTTCAATAAATTGTTTGCACGGGATGTTAGATTTAAATGTTAATAAATTTTTTGTACACCACCAGTTCACTGCTAGACATGGATCTCTCCATTAACAGGAGATTTTGGTCAGTTGTAAAACACTGGTCAGACGAGTTGATATAAGATGTGTTCCAAATTTCCCCTTGCTATACAGTGTTGCTGTCTTCTAAGACAATTGTCTACAATTAACAAAAGTAGAGGCCTTTGCAAGACTACACCAACATAGAAATACTCCATCAATTCATTAATTACTATTATTCTGTTACATAAATTTACTCTCAACCCCAAACGTACATATAAAAGACTTGAAAATTATAATGTCACTATCCCTTAACTAATTAGTGAATTACCCCCCGCAATGATTCATTAATAGGATGTTCTTTGCTTGTGAATGTGCATCGTTTAAGAGTTTTCCACGATACCACTGGCTCATGCCAACATGACAGTTAACGCTGCGTGTTGCCAATACAAAGAAAAACGATTTTTTATTACAGCATACAACTGAACCGGAGTTAGCCGGCTTATATGTAAAACTTCCTAGAGAATAGGTTTTTTTCTGAAGTTGTCATTTATGTATTTTACCATAGTTAATGAATAAGAGATTTGTGTATAATCTCATTAATTGATTTTGTTATTACGATTCGATTATCAAACGATTATTTTTACCGAACTCCCTAAGAGTGATCTGTTTCTACTTGATCCTAAAATCGATCTTATTTCAAATGTGTACTGTATCTACGAAAGGGTAGCTAGAAACATCATTTGACAACTAATAAGCCCTACTTAGGTAATGAGAAACAAGCCGATTATCGCCAATCGAGGACTTTAGGAACTAATGATAAGAAAATTACAGGTACTTTGACAAAAAGGAGTTGGTAAGATAAGAGGGCTACAGAAATAAAAGGAAAAAAAGAATAGGGATACAAAAGAATAAGTAGGAAGTAAGTACCAGTAACACATAACCTTATAAGTATTGGACCGAATAAATGGTTTTAGTACGAGTTAATTAGTGTCACATATCAACAGCCTTTTACAGTCTTTTCTAAAGAGTTTCTAATGAGTAACAGTTTTTTCTAAGAAAAAGTTATGCCCAGTACTGCTGATTTGATAACGTTTTACGCCCCCAAGTGTGGCGTAAAAAAGCATCTTAATAGGTCACTGTAGTGTGGGTCAAACTACATTGTCAGCATTCGCAATGAGTATGATGACTACAATTTTTAGGTTCTATTCATGCTTTCCATCAAGCAGAGTAGAGTTACCTTGCCAGGTTCTTAAAATAGAAAAAAAAAATGTATTTTCATGTATTGTTTTACAAGGTCCGCCCTGCTTCTGCTAGGGTGACAGATGACCTCACTTGTCACCCCCAGGCCTGCTCTTATAGAGGATGGAGATCGTTTAATGATCTCCGGCGCCTAAGTCTTCTGCGATACTTAGCCCGTTCACGGGCCTAGCGGACCGGAAGAATTCTAAACCTCTCCCGGTCCTGCTCCACCATCTCCTTGTTGCTGTTACTGCTGCTTTCTGCTGTTTTCTGCTTAGAGAAAGAATTTTGGCCTAGTATACCACAATGGCCAGACTTGTCTATATAAGATTTGTTTCAAGTTTCAAAATTGTCGTGCCAAAATTGCTTATGCTATAGTCGCCTTCTACAACACCCATGGGTTGAATAGAGGTGGTGATACTTCATATTCTTAATTAGTCACATACGGACAGGTACGGGTCCCTTACCTTTATAAATAAATAAATAAATAAATATTTCAGATATTTTAACACACAACACCATCTAGTTTCAAACTAAGCAGAGCTTGTACTATGATAACTAGACTGGCTGATAGAATACTTATATACTCTTTTTTTGTAAATACATACATATTATACATACAAAAACACCCAAACTTCGAAACAAATATTTACGGATCATACAAATATTTGGTCCGACCCGGCAATCGAACCCCAGACCTCAAGAACAGCAGTCGCATTCACTACCGCTATACCACCGACGCAGTTAATAAAAATTAGTTAATTAATTATTATATAATTATTAGGTAATTTGATTTCACTGGATCACCTAACAAAATTTTTTTTTTTATTTTTATTTATTTAAAACTTTATGCACAAATACATGCATCGGCGGACTTAATGCCTAAGGCATTTTCTGCCAGTCAACCGATTGGGTGATGCAGAGAAGATATGAGATAGGTGCACTTGCCAGAGAAGTATATATATACCAGATAGACCATAAATAAGTAAATATACTTAAATTTGTTAATACAAAAAAGAAACTAAAGTGATAACCCTACATGGGTAGAGGTTGATACAGTTTAATAATTCTCCTTTACAATTTTCTTAGTAATTACAATCAGTTATAAAGATATCTTAACTAGTTGCTTTTAGTTACTGGCATTACTTATATATATATGTACACTTAAGTAAAAACAAATTCCATACATGTAAAGGAATTCATGGTATCTTTTCACAACTATTTATTAATAACATTTGTTAAACACTTGGTATGCGCATTGAGCAGGAAAAGATTATGTACATATATACCTGTTACTGATACAGTTCGAACTGTGATAAAAATAAAATGTATGTCCAAACTGTTCTATGATAGTCGGTTATTTACAACTCTCATCACCAGCCACTCGGTCTTTTTAGTATTACTCTTAAAGATATGGTAGATGTTGAAATAAACATATTATAATAACGTTGTGGTGACTTCAACATTATAGCACAATCAAAAATACATAACAGCACCATCTAGCGAGTATATATCGAACTACGAAGCATGAACGAAAAGTATGAATGTAATGAACTACAATGCAACTACTAATCCTGCATCGCAATATAGAGATTTGCGTGGTAATTAGCATATTTACAACATCCCAACATCAACCAATGGACCGTGGCCCACCAGGCATGATCACCTCGCCTAGTCGAAGGACCTCCCTTTGTTTCGGAGGGACATGATATCCGTCCTTCCACTTTTATTCCATTTTTATTTAATAGTTACATAGTATATACAATTTTGGACATGAACAGTCGTTACTCGACGGTAAGTGAATACTGTCTCTAATGTACACCTGTATGTCAAGAGACACGAGTGTTTTGCCACACTTTGAACAAATTTGGAAGAGTGCCCCAGGTTTTTAACGAGGAGGGAGATGAATGGAAATTAGAAAAATTCGCCCAACATTGGTTGTTTTGTAGCAACGCGCTTTGTATCTCTTGAGTTTCGTGAAATGGTTGATAGTTAGTTACTATCAGATGTTCCTTATTTTATCCTATGACATAAAAAAAAACCAACAACCCGAAACGCCAAATCAAGCATCTTTCTAAATAGATCCCGCATTCGAAAAATAAATAAGTTGCACTTTATCGTAAACATTTCTAAAAATTCAGAAACAACTCAAATACGAGTATGTCTTCTAAAATATTTTTTATAGTTAAAGATATGCTTACCGTCTCTAAGTTTAATCATCAAAAAATATTATCCAACTAAACATACTTATGGAATTCTATTTAAAACAAACACGGGTTAACTACTCAAATTTAATGCGTGAAGATCAACACAGCGCAAATAAACCCGTCAATTCCAAAATGTAATTATGTCGACTAATTGCGACATTTCTTGGCTATTAAACGGCAATGTGCTCGGTTTTATCTCCTGCATGTGGGGTGAGTACCGGTTGTCTTTGGTTCCGTATGCGACGTTTCAACTCATCAAAACACATTGTCCGTGGTAATCATTTGGATTGTTAGGTAAGCGACCCAGTAATCGAAATTAAGATTCGATTAATACTTCATATTCAGTTCAATCGCATTAGAAATTAGGTGAACAGTTTGACTGCAGTACTTCAAATGATTTTACATTTTAATAGGCTAGAAGCTAGATAAACAATTTAAAACTTATTGGCGTGTTTTTAAGGCTCAACTTTAGCAACGGTTTCGTTATTAAACTACATCTGCAAATTTATTACAATCTTTGAAAATTGAATTTAAGTTTAGAATAAAGAACTTATCAATTAGAAAATCAATAAATAAATATTGCCAATACTTGATACAAAACGCAATTTAGCTTCAAACTAAACGTAGCTTATAACATGACAGCTAGATTGACTGAAAGAAAACTTACATACTTTTTTTGTAAATACATATTTAAATAATTATTTAACTTAAATTGTATTTTACTATTCTTTCATTTTCAATTGTATAAGATCTTATCACTTAACATTATAGGGGTTGAGTCCGATACAAATTTTATGATCGGCTTTGAAACTAATTGCGAAAGCAGGTGCTTATTATCTGTCATCTGTACTTAAGTAGAAAATAATTGGATCAATGAACATATACGAGTATAAATGTACTTATTTTATACGCAACAATTTATGAAAATATGAATAGGCTGCCTATTTTGTTCCGACATTAAATAGCAGGATTAATGCTGAGATGACGATGGTGAATAAAATACAATTTCAATAGGTTATCGAATTTCACCTAATTATATAAATATTTTTCTAGCCTGTCGGTTTAGAGCATCGTACCGTCCGCGAGGCTTTTTTTTGTTACGTTTACACAAAATACACAAATCTTTGACTGTTGACTACCTCGATGGCGTAACGGTAGCGAATGCGACTACTGTGCTTGACGTCTCGGGTTCGATTGCCGGGTTGGACCTAATGTTTGTATGATCTGCAAATATTTATTTCGGAGTTTGGGTTTTTCTATTTGTATTTACAAAAAAAAAGTATATAAGTATTCTATCAGTCAATCTAGTTATCATAGTACAAGCTCTGCTTAGTTTGAAACTAGATGGTGTTGTGTCAAATTTTCGAAATATTTTTTAGTTTCTATTTATTTATTATTTAAAGCTATCGAAACGAATGATGTTCCGCGCCGCCATTAAGTTGACATCATATTATACATTATTGCATGTCCTGTATATATGAAGTTATTTATAAGTTATAAACTTGCAGTTTTTACATTATCGCTGTAATAAAACTCTACTTCTTCTTCTCAACTAAAAGACATCCACTGCTGGATATAGGACTCCCCCAAGTTTCTCCACAACAGCCGATCTCGTGCTGAATCCAGCAGCTACCCGCGACCTTCACCAGCTCGTCGGACCACCTTGTGGGGGGCCTACCAACGCTGTGTTTCCCAGTACGCGGTCGCCACTCCAAAACTTTAAGGCCCCCTCATATAATAAAACATTAAATATTAATTTAAATTTGATCATTATTGTATTTTTGGTTTACTTAATAGGTCATTATAATTTGAACTATCATTTTATAAACTGCCAGACACGCGGCAATCCTTATTTTAAACTTAAATTTTTATATTATAAATAAGTTTTAAAATCGTTTATGAATTTGTGTACGGAATCCAAATTCTTTACCAAAACCGTGACACTGCACGGTCCCTCACTGAACAATTTGTGCTACTATAACCTCATACCAACAGTAATTACGTTTAAACCAGAACACTCATGCATTATGCCCACTAGGTATTTATCTTTTTCATTTTACTTTCTAGATGTGTGAGAGGCCAGTTATTTTAATTGCTTGGTGCCATCTTTAGGTAAACAGAACTAATGCTATTTACTGACGATTAGAAGTCACTACTGGTGTCATTAAACCGTTAACCGAATTTTTTTTATGTAATACGAAGCGCAAAAGAGCAGTCACAAGTGTCACGGTAGTATTGTCTTATAGTATTCTGTCTTCATACAAATGGTCGTAACATAGGTACAGCTTTTAAAATGTTTAAATTATATTTAAGAAATAGACCAGAAGTTACTGAACTAAATAATTTCACTATATCCATTCGGAACGTGACGTATGGCTGTTCTCACGGCTCAGTTATCAGCCCACTACTGTTTTTCATTTACATAAATAATATTAATAACATACGCCTAACAGGATACTAACATTAACTGCGTACGACATATGTCTATTTTACTTTGATAAGTCTACACGCAGTATTATAGTACACCATTCAAAATGTCTTAATTTCTTAAATAAAAAATATAATATTCACTAACACAAAATTAAGTAGTAGGCAAATAAAATTTAAATACTGTTGACGGTCAGCCCTATTATGTGTTTACGTACCGCGCGGCTGTAGGTTCTAATTTACAAAACAGACTCGAGTCACAATACTGAGCAATTTTTCTACTGATGTTTGAGAGAACCTCACAGTTAGGAGAAGGAGGAGGATTCACTCTGGGAACCTCACTAGCTAGCTAAGTGAAATACAACTGCACCATTTAAGTTTAAGTTCTTAATGATGTCATAGAATTTGATTACTCTTTTAACTTAAGTTTCTTAAAATATACTTTTACTGTTAAATTATACTGATTACGTGCTAAAGTTCCACATCTTGTTAAAAAATTCTGTATGTACCGTTGTGAGTCTTTCCCAAAAAAAGCCATCGATACATCAAAATAAACTTTAATCGTCCACGCCAATGCACAAGAACCTTAACGCTGAACGCATTCTCAAACTTTCAGTTTTACTAAAAAGGTTTTATATTTATCGGTTAAGCTTAAAAAAGAATAAAGGGCGATCCCATTGGCCCGATAGACGTGAAACTCTCGGTTTAATGTACACCCATTAGTTTTAATGGGACTCCACCTTTACCGTTACGGTTTATATAATGAAGTAGTTTGCAAAAACTGATTGATTGCGTGATTTATGTTATACAATTTAGTCTTAAATTTCGAATTTGTGGTCTATAAAGATGGCCGGTCACGGGATGTGGACAATAATAAACAAATGGATTGTATGTGTGCTCATTTGCATTTTTATATATTGAGTGATATGTGTATGAGTGATGGGTTGAATAATTTTACTGATTTATGGCAACACTGATGATAGCGTGATTTATGGTTTAGTAAAATAACCATAGAGCAAGAATAACTATATCTCTGTTTCTTTACAATATTTGTAAAATTAAAATACTTTAGTAGAAAATTAATAGTTAGTAGAACTATAATAATATTGATGTGAATCATACACATTAATCGAAAAATAGTGTCGTCATTAATTTTGCGACAAATTAACTTCGGACAATTACCCATTTCTTTACGCAAGACAGGTTAATACGATATTTTTTTTCCGATCCTATTCTCAAATAATCATTACGATTGTGCTTTTATTTTCAAGATGAAATATGATACTTTTAAAATAACGTAGATTTTTATCGATTTTTACATCCAAAAATTATGTGTACTTAACTAAATATAATATAGTTTGTTGTATAGAAGGACTAACAGAAGTTAGAATACCTTCTACCTTCCGACTTATCGAATGATATGTATCACTTGTGGTGAAGGGTAGACCGGCGTGAGCTTGCAATACCTTCGTGACATACAAGGTGTGACTACCCGTACGAGTTGATTGTTTGTATTATCGGTATTTCTACACATTACACTTATAACGTCTGTACACTTGATTTCGTTTTTGCTATGGTAAATAATATATCGGTTAGACAGCACGGATGTCTTAGTGGTTTAAGCGGTCACCACGAAGTTTTCTACTGCGCTGAGTGTTGTGAGTTCCAACTCCACATGGGGCAACCCTTTGTGTTATCCATTCTTTACATTTGTTTCTTGTATGTTTAAAAAGTCGTGGGCCTTTGTTTTTAACAAAAAGAAAAGAAAAACAATATGAAAAATCGGCAAAGTCTAAAAATAATTATATACCTACAATGTTTTTAATGTGTTAGGTCTTTTTTTCTAGTTTTGAAGCAATCTATTCGTAAAAAGCATGGAACGGTAAAATAATTAGTGAGTCTTACAGTAATTGCATACCATACATCTTTTTCCATTTAATGATCTCGTTAAGGTCCTTTTTTTTTTAACGTGTGGAAACCCCCTCGAGCCGTCACCCCACCGGGGTTTAGGGCAGGGTGGTGTGTCGGAATCGGACCGACTAAAACCACACGGTGTGCCACTCTGCGCTTGAGATAGGAGGGATCCGGGAACCGCTGCTATTACGACATCCAGATCCCTCCTAGCGCCTGCCCGGTACCTCGGGCACCATCTGCTGATAAACTCTCTATTTTAGGCGACGTACGGCACACGCGGACGTCGCCTCCTCGCGGCTGGCCATTATAGCGGATGGAGGGGAAAACCCATCCCGTCCACCCGCGGCCACACTCAAGGCGGCATGAGGCGCTGGTATGCGCGCCTCCGCCGCCCGGCTCGCCGACGGCGAATTGGGTCCGAGTGGATATCGTCCTCCCGGGCCTTCTCCGCCGCCTCCTTCCGCGAAATTACGTCTTCGCAGAAGGTTGCGACCGCGGTAAAACAACTGTCGCTACCGGCCATGGAGCGTATGACGGCCGGTAGCAAGAGATCTCCTCCAATAACTGCAGTGAGGACCCCACGGTGCGCCGCCCAGGCGGAACAAACCGCTAGCGTGTGCTGAGCCGAGTCCTCACTGCAGTCGCAGTGGTGACAGGCGGGACTCAATTCCCTCCTGGCGACCGAGTGCAGGTACTTCCCGAAGCAACCGTGCCCGGAAAGGACCTGCGTTAGTCGGAAGGAAAGGTTCCCGTGCTGCCGCCCCGCCCACTCGGCGATGACCGGCTGGAGAGCCTCCACGGCGGCAAAGCCAGCACGTGGAGCCTCAAGCCGGGACGACCAACGAGCCATCGTGGCTCGACGAGCGGCCTCTCGCCACTCGCGTATCTCTTCGGGCGGGGGCTGTATGCCGCTACCCGCCCGGAAGTCAGCCGTCCGCCGATAAACTTCAGCGAGCACTTCCGCCTCCAAATCCCACGGAGGAGTTCCGGCCAAGGCGCACGCCGCCTCCGTCGATACGGTGCGGTAACCGCGTATGGCTCTAACCGCCAATATCTTCTGAGGGCGCCAGAGGCGAGCCCTATTCTGGGCGGTCAGAGCCGCCGCCCACATCGGTGCACCATACAGCGCCATTGACCGGACAACCCCCGTGTATAGCCGTCTTGTCGCGACGCTAGCTCCACCCAGATTGGGCAAAAGTCGCCCAAGGGCAGAAGCAGCGCCGACCAGCTTTGGAGAAAGCTGTCGGAAGTGCTCGACGAAGAGCCACCTGCCGTCGAGGATCAGGCCCAGATACTTCATCTGGGCCTGAACCGGTACGAGGACCGAATTGACCACGATGGAGGCGCCGGAGGGTGGACCACGACGGGGCCCATGGAACAAAAGGGCCTCCGTCTTGTCCAGGGCCACCCGCAAACCCAGCGCCTCAATTCGCTCGACCACCAGAGAGACACCCGTGGTGGCCAGGCGCGCCGCCTCTTGAAAGTTCATCCCCCGGGCCGTGATCAATGTGTCATCTGCGTAACAAAGTACGCCCAGCCCGGGGGGAAGACGACCTCGAAGGGCCCAGTCGTATCCCATGTTCCACAGGAGTGGTCCGAGGACAGACCCCTGTGGAACACCGCACGACATGAGCCGCCGCCTTAGAATCTCGTTAAGGTCCTCCTACAACCGATATAAGTCTATCACAAAGTCAATATTTGTTATATAATAGGTAACAATGCTATTTAGAATAATGAAACCTATATTATAAATACAAGACATAAGAAATTAATTTACAATAAAAAAATTAAATCACCCGAAACTTTACGCAACCTGATTTTTCATTTCCCACTTTTACATCCATACTAACAGTAAATCACTAATATCAAACATTGCTCTAATCCAATATCATCTCAATTGCATAGAGTGTCTAATTTCTAATCTCTTATAGAATTTATAGCCACTTTTAAATCTAATTAGATGATAACCATTCCAAAGCTTATTCTAATTATTTTTTTCGTACATAAATATTAATGTTTCTACCATTCAACTTTTAGGTGTTATAATATTATGTTAATTTATAATAAAGTAGAGTGGGTGGAAGTAAGTGGGAGGATTTATCAGGATTTGTTGATTGAGGCGCATACATTTGATAAGAACCATATTTTTCACTACTCATTGATCTGCACATTAAAGATATTTTTTTAAGATCCATTAAATGATGAGTCTATTTGATAGTGGTTAGTGATCAGTCATGGGTTCAATTCTTCTTTTTTTCTTATTTAAGACCCTACCAAAGTACTCTGCCTGATGGAAAGCATGAATAGAATCTAAGAGTTGTGGTTAACACGCCCCTCTTCGGGACGTAAAAGGCATGACAGTCATCGTGGCAGTGTAAAGTTTACTAATTTAATACGATAACGTCACCCCTGCATCAACGGGCCACCGGCCTCGCATGCCAACGAAACATGACAACACAGATGCTGTCGCTTTAGGTTGATCTTCTGCGAGAGGGTAGCGCTGGTTTTGGTGAGGGTTTCAAAACGTGCATCATACGCTGATCACATTCCTACCAATTTCAATTTGTAACTATTTCATTAATAAAGGCCCTTCATTCATTCTGAGGGTACACGATGCCGTCGACCGGTATACCAGATTTGACTGCGCTCATTAAGAAGGATGAGATGTTTTATATGCCTCGTTAGACCAACACGATTTAATTTGAACATTAATGAATTAGTCCTAAGGATGAAATTCTATTGTAAAAATCAACTGTACGCTGCTATTTGATGTGAACCAAATCCGATTAGAATAGGATAAATTATAACTCGACGTCCTTAAGATTTCTGTTTTGATATAATTTTATTGTTATACTACTAATTGAATAATTACTTAAAGTATTTATTATAAGTCGAAGGCTTTATCTCGTAAATCATAGTTTGATTTAAATACTAACGTGAAGTTTATTTGTTTTTTTTCACGGTTTGAGGGTAATTCAATTATAATAGGTGAATAACTGTTTTAGGTTTTTATTAAAGCTGTGAATTTTTATATAAGAGTCAATAAGTAATTAAATTTAAAAACGATTGAGAATCACACTATTTTAACTTTCTTTTTCTATTTTAAAAGTCTACCAAAATGATTCTACTCTGCCTAATTGAGGGCATGAATAGAATCCAATAGTTGTGGTCATTGCGAATGCAAGCAATACAATATGATGACTCACACTTTGGCGGCCTGGTGAGATGCTTTTTCACGCGCAGCTTGGTACGCACACGTAAAAGTAATCAGATAATTAATTTGACGATTTAATGTGAAAGAGAAACATTTTTTATCATACCCTTTCATGCTAAACAATTTTTAACAATTAATAGAGAGCCATAAAAAATTTTAATTGTGTAATTCATATATATTTTATTGTAGATTTGCTAAAGAAAATATTTGCTATTATAACTCTACTGGTATGTAAAAAATAAACTAAAGAAGTAAAATTACCATTATATATTATAATACCTCTTCGACATTCATATTATAAAGATTCTTATAAAAAATTGGTAAATTTAAAATATGTAAACAATTCTCTGAGTACCTAACCTCTATGCGTAATTATTTTAATCTCTTTTTTAATAAAATTTTCTCCAATTTTAGCTAATAAAATTGAATGTAGAGTTAAATTGACGAAAATTTTTCTTATATTTTATTCCAAGTTTTTACTGCAGGCGTGTAGTCACAGAAAAGTAAATATCAGGTCCGGCTCTAATACATAAACCATACTTAAGAGCATCTCTCTAATTTATCTTTTGAAATTTGAACAAATACTGATTCTCATTTCTTAAAATAAATAAACTCTTAACAATAAGAATAGACGCTAATCGTAACTCAGACGAAACGCGATCGCACTTCGCAAGATTTAGTCATAAGGCGATTATACCAATGAAGATGATATCACTTGATATCGGCTAACTTATTGCTTGTTTGCCATCCGCGATGTTAGGTGATATGTTTGTGGATTATAACTAACATAATGTGTGTATTTAATGTTATATCCTTAACACACAATCGCACATTACTGTGTTTAAAATAACAGTGTTGAAGTAAATCAGACTTTTTAACATTTAATTACTCCTCTTGTATTTACAGAGAAAATTTAATATCCACTGCACCTGGACACAATATAATCTTTTTAATTTTATGTTCAATTAGTGCATTGCAAAAAGTGTAATCTAGCAGTCCGTCTATCTAATGCTAACCTGCCATGAGAATCTGAATATCCTGAGGGGACAAAAGAAGAGAGTAAAATAAGACTGCAGGAGCTCAAAGCAATCTGGGTGGTGTATTCCATTGGTATGTTTATCCTGTGATTGCAGAGGTCACTAGGATAGGCATAATTTGCTTCTTATGTATTTTATAATCATCAACAGCCTTTTATAGTCCACTGTTGGACATAGGCATCTCCTTAGCAAGGAGGTTTTGCTCTACTATACCACGCTGGCCAGACGGGTTGGAATAGGGTTTGTTTCAAGTTTTCCTTCTCTTTGTAATGATGTTGTCTTGTATACTTTGTTCCCTTAGTCGCCTTTTACGACACCCACTGGATGAATAGGGATGGTAACACTATGTATTCTTAATCCGTCACCACACGGACTATGTATTTTATAATATTTTGTAATAAATTTGGTTCATTTATTTACCATTATTTTAACTGTTGTTATTGGTTCTTTTTTTCTACAGACGCTGGACTAACAACATAAAGTAATACGAACAATTTATTAGCAAAACCATCCTATCGACTTTCTTCAAATCACCAGTATCTGGATGCAGGATATGTTGTGTAAGTTTATTGGAATACAACATAAAAAATGTTTTAAGTGTGAATAACAACACATTACAAGATACTTTAAGACAAATTTAAACTAGTAAATCATATTAAAAACAATCTTGACCTCGTAATATTTCTTGTGAACTTTTGAACTTCTGCGATGGAAACAAACAAGAATTTAATCTCAAAATATATATTGTTGTATACAAAAACACGAAAGCCCTTATTATTAGTAGATATGAACAAAACTTGGGTCTCGTTCTGTCGCTCGTAAAATACGATGTCTCAATTTTGGAGTCTCGTTTCCATTGATTTATGGGGGCACTAAAATGATGTATCGAAAAGTGCCAATTCTTTACCCATGGCATTGTGCAAAGACAATTTATGGGCTGTGGAACTAAATTAAGCCATTCGTTGCATGCTTAAGGTGTGTTTCGAAAGAAATAATAATAAAACAGTTTTAAATTTGTAGAACAAATTAGTGCGATTTTATAACTCTGTTTGTAGTTTATGACAGCGCCTGGGTATGGTAACATCCGCTCCTAAAAACTATTTTTGGTAATATGTAATGGATATTCGCTGTCAATCTACTCTGTTTGTTAATTACGAGTTCTTAAATGTCACAAAATATGTTTTTTATAACAGAAGTTTGATCACTTATAAGTATTATCATAATTTCGTCGCCGACGTCAACTTTAAATACTGTATCATTATATTATCTTAGTCTCGTTGTCTTTTATTTTCTATTTGGGGTTACCGGAGTCTTATAAACATACAAGTTTGACTTACACATTCACACGTTTGGTTTGAACTACACTAATCCGTCAAAGTACTTCAGCCTCAGTCCTTTTCATCACAAAATTAGCAAAGGTTACCTTTTGCTTTGTCTGGGTGTAATTTATCTACAATATGTATATATTTAGGAATATTTAAGTATGTTTTGTAACTAAGTGTGTAGTAGTAACCAGCAATTTTGTTTTTTTGTTTGAGCCACGCTGATTTCAGCATGAACGGGCCGGCTCGACCGACGCAGTACTATCCTCCGACAGAAGACCAACCTAAAGCGCCAGCATCCGTGTTGTCGTGTTTCGTTGGTGAGCATGAGACCGGAGGCCCATTGATTCAGGGGTGACAGTTATCGTGGTAACTGTGAAGCCTTACACTGTCACAATGACTGTCATGCCTTTAACGTCCCCAAGCGGGGTGTGAAAAAGTATCTCACAAGGCCGCCATAGTGTGGGTCACCATACTACATTGTTTGCATTTGTATTGAGTATGGTGACCACAACTCTTGGATTCTATTCATGCTTTCCATCAGGCAGAGTAGAGTCACTTTGGCAGGCTCTTAATATAGATATATAGTTTGGTCATTTGGCCATCACAGTGTAGACTTTACCTAGTTTGAGATCTGGATATACTTTCTCTGATGATGTTTCTTTTAACAGAATTTTATTATGATATATTAAAAATAGTGTTCTGATGCTATTGTAGATACAATTCCAATATTTATTAAATTTCAAAAACAATGCCACACTTTTTTTAAAAAATCCATAGAACTGTAGACCATTGCATATTCTTATTAGATTCTTAATCTATCGTGTACCTTTGTAAAAATTTGTATAAAGTTGTAAGCTAAACAACTAAATAACTAATATGGATATGTACAATGTTCTTTAATACAATATATAGACTACAGTCTTTAAAGATCGTTTGATCTCTGTGACAAATGATTACGAAACCGACGAAGTAACTTTAAACAAGCAATCATCCATATTTTTATTCTTCACGAGCCAATTTTATCACAAATGAAATGCAATGCATTATAAATTTAAAAATTCGCACCTAAAATGGCCTTCGAATAAAATAAATATTTCGGACATTTGACACACAACGTCATCTAGTTTTAAACTAAGCTTATGTGATGATGATAACTAGACTGACTAATAGAATACTTATATACTTTTTTTTGTAAATACATACATATTAGTGTACAGAAAACACCCAAACTTCGAAACAAATATTTTCAAATCATATAAACATTTGGTCCGACCCGGGAATCGAATCCGAGACCTCAAGCGCAGCAGTCGCATCCACTACCACTACACCACTGAGGCAGTTAAAATGTTCTAAAATGACACTAGTGACAATTGTAACAGCGATCAAGCTATATTGTAAGAACTTGTGAGAACATAAAATAAAATCGATACAACTTATTTTTATCATACCACAAATAATAATATTACTAGCTGTAATACCTAGAAATCCTTTTTTTCTTGTTTTCACTGTTTTAATACATAAAACCAAAGAAACAACAATTTGCACCAAAATTAAAGTAACATCGCAAACTCTACGCTTATAATTTTTCTTTAAACATCTTTCCAATTATTTGTAGCGACTGGAGCGATAAGTCGCGTTTTAAGTGCGCGTGCGCATCGGTCGTCGTAAATATGATCGCGATCACACATTATGTTAAGGACGAAACGAGATCACTTGGGGCTGCCTTTATAGGATTCGAACGTGGGTGGATATGAAAAGAATCGTTACCTCATTGTTTTATGAATGTTAAGATAATAATTTCTCATGAATGTATGATCATTGAATACATTTTTAAGGTGCATCTGGTGCACAACATGATTTACTAAATACGTGAGTGTAGAGGGACGGGTATCATATATCCCTCCGACATAAAGGGAGGATCCTCCGACCAGGCGAGGTGATCATGCCTGGCGGGCCACGGCCCAACGGTTGATGTTGGGATGTTGTATATATGCTAATTGCCACGCGAATCTCTATATCGCGATACAGGGTTAATAGTTGCATTGTAGTTCATTACATTCATACGTTTCGTTCATACTTCGTAGTTCGATGTATCTTCGCTAGATGGCGCTGTTGTATCTTTTTCTTTGTGCTGTAATGTGGAAGTCGCCACATGAGTAATAAATTTACGATAATTAGAGCTAATTTCACTAGTTAATCATAAAGTCTCTGAGAGACTAATCAGAACTTAACTGCCAGGACTTGACTTGACATACATTAACATAGATAATTATATCAGCTACCTGTTAAGTAGTGTTAAAATATAAATAATCATACAGAACTATATTGGGAACTGGTAAAACTGGGTTTTAAAACTTAAGAAACTTCATTAGTATTTGTTCTGATAAGAAATTAATTTAAAATTTAAGTCAGTATCCATTCGTTTTTTTACTTTAGATCTTCCGGGAAAGGTCTTCCGTCAGTTCCGAAACTAGTCGTACATCTTCACACGTGATTAAAACCGTTAATTCTATGTAAGTATAAGTCGCAGCCAACTAGATTAATTAGTTGTTTAGTAACCTATTTGCTATACGGAACCGTTCAACTAGCGACCTGTTTGATATTCAACCATAGTGCTTATTACGATATTAATGGACTGGCTAGGTCATTCAAGGAACGATCAGGCCGCAACAAATTATGACATCCGGTCCGATAGGTGGGAAGCCTTTGTAACCTCCCCAGGATTGGGTCTGACTAGGCACGGCGTTGATTCTAGAGGGGACCTGAAATAATATGGTCTGGGTCCCCTTCAGAGCAGGACGCCTGACACCAGCCGCCGGGGTGGTTTTTATTGGAAACACCACATACTCCTGGCTCCTGCGTCCCCGGGGAGCCGGAGATCTGAAGGGATAATATAATACGTTATTATTTGACAATTAGGAAGTCAAAAAGCGTATACATATAAGCAATAAAAATATTATTTTGAAACGCAAGTTGGATTTCCATGGCATTAGAATACGTGACAAACTTTGTTTCAGGACATCTATTATTGCAACACTACATACGCTCGACGGCAATGCTGTTAATGAAACGGTTAAGCAAGCTTGTTGGCTGCGGCATTCATGATGATAATGTTCTCCTAGCCGATTTCGGCCACGGCGGCCATTTAGACCAGCCATCCACGCAGGAGATATTATAGCGCACAAATATGAGCGCAAACACAGGTGGACTCTCTGTTCTCTCACTCACACGGCTATCGACATGACCGGGTGGAGATCAGGTACCGAACCGACAACTTTACGTGCTCTCCAAGACATAGAGGTTAACCACCAACTTCCAAACTCCAAACTGTTATTAAGCATTTCTATAATTAAAAAAACTTGACTTCACGATTCTCCTAGTGGTTTAAGCGGTCGCCACGCCACTCTCTACTACGCTGAGTGTCGTGCGTTCAAACCCCACGTGGGACAACATTTTGTATGCTCCACAAATTGTTGTTCTGAGTCTAGGTGTTCTTTGTGTCCGTTTCTTATATGTTTGTAAAGTCCCCCGCGACACAGGATTTATTTCTAGTGCGGGCGTTCTTTTTTTAAACAAACAAACTCAGAAACACTTTTCTGGCCCGACCCGGGAATTAATGACAAGAACTCCGATAGATCAATGAGGCAAAACTAAAGTTGCTTTTCTTCTCAAAACGAAACTCAATTAAATTTTTTGGTGTTCGCATCACGATATTTATTGTAAGGTTTTGTGCAAAAAATTCATAAAAATTGTTCGTCTTAATAAATCAACGTAATATACTTGTCCAGTTTACAAAAATTCCTTGCCGTTACACTTACGAAACTTGCCCCAATATTTTAGAACAAGAAAAAAGCAGTACCAACTTTATAACTGAATGGACCAATAAATTGAGTTAAGCCGAACTCATACAAGATAATAACGTATCTTGTTTAAAATGTGGAAAACGAGAACAATATATTGGAGGGACTTTGTTACGAATAAGCCGGCAGTTTTGATAATACACACACAATAGGTAGATATGTATCTGCCAATTATTCAGGTACATGCAAATATGTCCAGTTTTTCCAGTTTTATAATCAAAAGTTGCTAAGATTATGACAGAATCTTAAGAATCACTTGTTGCGAGATGTTGACGATATTCAAAATTTCGAAATTTGATTGATTTATTTACGATTTTAAAACATGTTTTACGAGCGAATTCTTTGAAATTGCCATCTAAATAAATATTTCCTATTTTTGTGTAGATTAAAACTGGAAATGTTTAAGATGATGTTTATAATTATGTACCTATCTCATTCATCTCAAAAGTTAAAAAAGTTTTCATTAAATTCTTTTCGATATGTCCGACCTTTATATGATTTATAAAGACTAGTGGCATTACATGAGCAATAAATAATATTTTAATTCTTCTTTTGCGGTCAAAAATAAGGTCTCAAGATTATTCACGATATGAAGTGTGAGGGTCAAAACTTAATTTGTTGGGATTGTTAATTTCCATGATTGGATCGGGTATGGATCCAGATTTCTTAAGATTTATTATATCGGATACTGTGTTGCCAGTGTATTGCCATGGGTATAATACTTTAAAACTTGAGTTACATTTTTATAAACTTTGCGTTTACAAGTCTTTTCAAAAGGATAATTATCATTTCAAATACTACTGAGTACAGCTATGTAATGGGGACTAATCCCGCCCACACGCCCACCATTGTAACTCGTGTTCACCAGGATCAACAGTAGTGACCTACTAATACACCTTATTAGGAAAAGAATAGTTCGTCCGTTCCTTCGCATTGAATCCTTACTGGTTATGCACTTGCCATGTTCTATCGATATCATGCTATGACGGGTTCAGTATTTAGCACTGAAAGCAAACTTGAGCAGATATAACAAATGTAAATAAATAGTATTTATTAAGTACTTATATCAAATGTTTATAAATAACCTTTCCCTTGGCAGCCATTTAAAAATATATCGCTCAAGTATTATGATATATATACTTTTAATCACTATTGTACAGCAGAGGTACCGATTCTAATCGACAATTAATAAGCACTTCGACCTCAATATCCTGCATGAAGTATACAGTTTACTGGTATGAATTATATATATTACATAAATGTGAACAGTGGTGTATGAGACGTTTATTGGACCGCTATAATTATTGTTATTTATTCATATTGTCGCCATTAATCACTCTTAAAATTGATGCCTTTACAAATGTAACAAGAGAACCTGTGGTCAAGTGTTTGGGTTCGAATATTTCAAGTTCCGTATATATTTAATAGGTGCGAGTGGTGACGGATTAAGAATACATAGTGTTACCACCCCTATTCATCCTGTGGGTGTCTTAAAAGGCGACTAAGGGAACAAAGTATACAAGACAACATCATTACAAAGAGAAGGAAAACTTGGAATAAACCCTATTCCAACCAGTCTGGCCAGCGTGGCCAAAACCTCCTCTAAGGAGAGGCCTATGTCTAGCAGTGGATTGTAAAGGGCTGTTGATATATTTAATGGACTTTATGTTTGCTGTGTGGTGATGGATTAAAAATAGAATGTCAACAACCCTATTCTTCCCATGGGTGTCGAACGAGGCAACTAAAGGAACATAATCTATCAAATCTATACCAACCCGTCTGGCTAGCGTGGTAGGCCAAAACTTCCAGGCTAAGGAGAGGCCTATGTCCACCAGTGGACTGTTGAAGGTAGTGGATGATAATGATAATGATGAAGTTTATACCGTCGATCTACACTGTGCCCGAAACAATTTTGTCTTTAAACACCAAGTGATATTCAGTTAACTACGTCTCAATATGTATTACTAAACTATTGTTGTAAGTGAATGACAGAGATTAACTCAAAACTGTGATTGTTTACAAAAGAGTTTTAGCAGTGAGATATTTTTACATATACATTTTACATGTACCAAAATACACAATGATTTTATACAATTGTCAATTGTAAATGTTTGTTTTAATATTTTTCTTATAAAATATAAAAGAGTTTTAATTTTCACGGATCTCTAATAAATTAAATCGGTGTTACTGCAGGGCCCTCTGTAGATGAGTTGAAAAAGTACTTAATTATTTAATTTATGAGTCCAACAATATCATTAAACGGTTGTAACCATTGTATTGGATGAAAAGGAAAGAAAAAGTTGTAAGAACACGTTGGATCGATATAGAAAGAAAGGTGTGTAGTAAGTAGTTGTACTAGTAGTGTAGTGTAGTAGTGAAAAGGACCAGATAGAGATACTGTTATTTTATTTCAATAATAATAGTGTGGCGACTTCTACATACCCTGAGATGTACTACAGCGCCATCTAACGAAGACACATTGAACTACGAAGAATCTACTAATCCTGTATCACGATGACGTATTCACAATTTTCGTAAACTACCGCTTCACCGTGAACTCGCCTGGTAAGAGGATCCTCCCTTCGTTTTGGAGGGATCAGATGTCCATTTCAAAAGGTTTAAATGCTAGAAAAATGCAAATAATAGTGTGGCGACTTCTACATAGACTGAGATGTACTACAGCGCCATCTAACTAAGGCACATTGAACTACGAAGAATCTACTAATCCTGTATCACGATGACGTATTTACAATTTTCCTAAACGCTTCACCGTGACCTCGCCTGGTAAGAGGATCCTCCCTTAATGTTTGAGGGATCAGATGCTCATTCCTCCACAATATTAAGTGAAGACACTGCTGTTATTATACTTAGTTATTACTGTTTCAAGTGCATTAAAAGAGCTATAAGGATTGTATATCTTGTGATAATAAAAAGCTAACGTTGACTATAAATTACGAGTTTTATTGTTTTATATACTAATGTTGTATTTATAATTAAAGCGAATGTTGGGATCAGGTTACAATAGACATTGTCACAGCTAACGGTACAGTGTTATGTTGGAATCGAATCAGCTAAAGCCACACCTTCGACGATTGAGTTGAATTGTTAATAAAATATTTACTATAACCTGATTGGTTGATTGATATTACAAACATTATAGCGGAATCTGCATAATATGTTACATTGCAAAGGGTTTTATTAGGTTCATTTATGACTAGTAATCATAAATCGGCGAACTTGAAGAGCGGTAACGTAGTTATGAGTTATCCACGAGTACATCAGTGGTGGTCCTCACTTACCATCAGGAGACCCGCCTGCTGACGCGCTTCAAAACCATGAAAAATTTTATTTTTGCATATTTTAAAAACCACTCGCTTTATTTTATAAAAAAGGCTGTATTCGCCAACTTCGCCACATCCCCAATATTATAAATGCGAATGTAAGTTTGTTTGTTACGGTTTCACGCGAAAACTACTCAACTAATTATCATAAAATTTTGTGCACATGTTCTTGGAGATATTAGAAGTAACATAGGATACATTAAGAAAAAAAATTAAAATGATCTGTTACGAAACTTAATGTGGCAGACTAAATTTTACGCGAGCGAAGCCGCGGGCAAAAGCTAGAATGATATAACAAAGTTCCCTACCGTGTTTATTTGTGTTGGTTTGTTCGCGTTAGCTTCTGAACGTAGTTTAATATGGTTTCTGAATCTTTAATGAATAGGATGGGCCTTGTAACAACTTAAAATTCTTCATTCTTAGAAATAATCAGACATGATAAAAATAATAAAGATATTAACACCCAAAAGTTGAAGATTTTATTGCTAACGTATTTAGGAAATTCGATATACAACTGGCAAGTATCCAAGAATTGCTAAATTTCGCATATTTTAACAAAATATCTACTAATTATAATTAAAAGACATCATATAAGAATAATACATCGCACAAAGCCCGTTTAAGGCTAGCAAAATTAACCATCAACCAGTGGAAATGGAGCTTAAACGGTATTAAATGGATGCAAGTAATAAAATTTAAGCACCTGATCTAATTAAAGCGATTCACTGGAATCACTCGTGTTCCAACTCGACCGACATTTACAACAGTTATTATTTGTAATTCTTTGAATTGTATCTCATCGCTATTTGGAAGTGGTGGTGTAATGGGGATGTCGTCATTTGAAATACCATCAGATACGATGACGATTACGAGACAATAATTAGTAAGGTGGAATTATTTCTGACAGACTTACAAGTGATATAATCTGACAGGCTTATTAGTCAATATTTAGCGTTTAAGTGAAATTTATACATATTTTTAATATTTTTAAGTACATATTTCAGAGGTCTGACTATCATGGCTTTGCCTAGTTTGAAGTTTATTCGTTAATTTCAAGTGTTGCTCAAAGTCATAAAGAAGACGATCCGGTCTTCATTCCACATCCATTGTGGCCAGTTGTGGAAGAATGATGCCTTTATATACCTAGAATAATGAAGGGCAATCTGTTACCGTGTGGTACTGGCTAAGAATAACACCGCCTCATCTCCTCCCGTGGGTGTCGTAAAAGTCGACTAAGGGATAGTAAACAAATAGATAAGCAGCCTCTACTGAGTACACCATCTCGCATGCCAAGCGTGGCGATTATGACAAACCCCTTCCATTTTGAGGGAGGCCTATATCCAGCAGTGGACGTCTTTTGGCTGAGATGATGATGATGATGATCTGTTACCTACTGACGACAACACTTTTGTACACAGCTGTTTCTGAACCTCACCTATGTGAGTCTCAATAGGACATGAAAATTACCTAAGCTCCTGTGATAAATCATTATGATATAATAATAATATTCTCACACATCTCACACACAACCCAATCTGATGCCAAACTGGTTGGAACCTGTACTATGGTAAGCAAACTGCTGATAAGCACACTTACGCATGTATTTCTAAATACCTACATATTGTAGATAAATTACACCCAGATAAAGAACAAATGTTCTTGATCATCACACAAAGATTTGTCCTGTGTGGGAATCGAACCCACGTTCTCTACCTTAGCAGTCAGGATCACTAACCACTAGACCAATAGACCCGATAGCTATTATAATCCAGATGCAAAAGTCTTATAGCTATAACGAAACACCTTACTATATATTTTATAAGAAATTTCGATGTAAGATATATGCTAAAGCATGCCACGGTAATAAATAACATTGATGGCCTCGCGAAATTAATTTATTACTATACAAAAACGTTTATAATTGAATCTTCGTAAAAGCCCACGTATTGTCGCGGTAACAGCGTGAAATACCGTGAAATTATAACTTTACTACCGAAAACCTAAGGTCAGATTTATAGCCTTGCTTGATTTATATTTCTTATTCACGATTTTGTACATATAAAAGTAATTTTTCAATACCATCGGACTATATTTTTCCATCAACAACCTTTTACAGTCCACTGCTGGACATAGGCCTCTCCTTAGCAAGAAGGTTTTGGCCTACTATACCACGCTGGCCAGACGTGTTGGAATAGGGTTTGTTTCAAGTTTTACTTCTCTTTGTAATGATGTTGTCTTGTATACTTTGCTCCCTTAGTCGCCTATTACGACAACCACGGGATGAATAGGGGTGGTAACACTATGTATTCTTAATCCGTCACCATACGGACTTTACATATTTTTCCACATATTACCGTAATAGCTTGCTTTTCTACTAAAACTTAACAGAAAATTTAATTGTGACCAGATGAACCGTTCGTCAACGTGTAATAAATATTGAGCTTTAAGGGAGCTGGTCATGGTTCCAGACAAACCGATGGTCACTGGAGCCGAGGTGTGCTAGAGTGGAGACCACGATTGGGCAAACATAGTGTAGGGCGCCCTGCGGCGTGATGGACCGACGACTTGAAGAAGGTGGCTGGCGGCGGATGGATACGAATTGCCCAAGACCGGGATGGTTGGCGCTCCTTGGGGAAGATCTTCATTCAACAGTAGACGGCGGTAGGTTGCTTTGAAGCGTACTGTGTAAACTTTATTATTAACTTATAATATCATATAGCTAAGATAAATATGAAATTAAAAAAGTAATAGCATTTTGTTTATTGGTTTTAGTTTAAAATAGGCTATAGAAGTGTGATGTAATCATCAACAGCCTTTTACAGTCAACTGTTAGACATAGGCCTTTCCTTAGCAAGGAGGTTATGGCTTACTATTCCACGCTGGCCAGACGGGTTGGAATAGGGTTTGTTTCAGGTTTTCCTTCACTTTGTAATGATGTTGTCTTGTATACTTTGTCCCTTTAGTCGCCTATTACGACAACTACGGGATGAATAGGGGTGGTAACACTATGTATTCTTAATCCGTCACCACACGGACAGTAGTGATGTAATATGTTATGTATATTACGTAATTTACTAGACGAAAGGAGAATGGCAGATCCTGTGCCGTTAGCAACATGTAATGGGTGTTTCTAAAGTGTATCATCTAAACTATACCTCTATAATTGTCATATTTTAGAGCTTTGCTAAATGACATTAAAGTCTTTCTAAGAAAGTTGTTACAACGGCAATAACAAAACGTATTCCTACGTTTTGTGATTTTAATCTGCACAGTTGAAAATTAGATGACGTTTTGTGTACGTCTGAAGACAATTTCATTTTATTCTGAAATTGAAATGTAAAATCGATATTTATAAATGAGCTCACTAGTATATTTGGCAGTAGAGCAACATTTTATGGAAGGGTCAAGAAAATCGTGAACGAACGTTTTTTAATTTAAAAAATGGAACAACGCCATCTTGTTGACAACAATGACAACTCATTTATGAAAGCCAGCTGGCATGGCTTTTGATTTTAGAACATTCTATGTATTACATTTTAAGCTACAAGCTGAAATAACTTTTCAACGTAAAGTTCTAAAACTCTTTTAAATGTTATTGTCGATGATATTACCAGTCAGATAAACATAAAATAATCACTAAGAGAGATACACAACTCGGTACAAGAGTTACATACATGCTTGCCATTGTTCTTTAAAAGAAAGTGTTCATAAATGTTATACGAGTGTAACAGAAACTTCTATTGCTCTTGCTCTTGCTCTTGCAAAGGAATTTTAACTGGATTTTATGCTACAAGGAAACCTTGGACACTTCAATATAACCTCTTTACTTTAGTCAATCTTAAATTAAACTTACTTAACTTTGATAAAAAAAAAACTTTTTTGTAATTTTATTCCAATTTCATTGTTTAGTGAAGTTGTGTTTCAGGTTTATCTACGAATTTATTTAATAAACTTAATAAAATGTCAAGCTTGAAATGCGTATATTAAATGCTCCAAATATTATTCCGGTAAGCAAAGTTCCATTCGCACAATATGGCCGCCCCTAAGCAACTACATAATCCAATTAGCAAGTCACGGTAGCCGCTGTGTATAATAAAGTCATAAGCAACACAGGTAGCAGTAGGGGCACTGCATTAATCACAGATTACTGCGAGCTTAGATGCACTATCTCTTTGTCCAGGACTCCCAGTGAGTGCCAAAGATTATGACATCAACAGTTTATAGGTTTTTACCTATTTATTTGAAACTTTTGTGAGACCGGAAGCCCATTGATGCAAGGGTGACAGTTATAGTGATATCTGTGTACGCTTGATTAATGACTGTCATGCTTTTTACATCCCCAAGCGGGGTGTGAAAAAGCATCTCATAAGGCCGCCATAGTGTGGGTCACCATACTGCATTGTCTGCATTTGTAATGAATATGGTGACCACAACTCTTGGATTCTCTTCATGCTTTGCATCAGGCAGAGTAGAGTCACTTTGGCAGGCTCTTAATATAGAAAAAAAAAGTATAGTTAGATTACTAATGACAATTATTTCATACTATAAGTTTGAAGAGGTTATGATAATAAGCAGTAATGTTCTTTTGATGAGCAAGACTATATTTAAGGATTAATAAATAGCTTATTAATTTGCTTTTTGACTATGGATAATGATTTACAAGCATATTATTATCTTATTGAACTGCACTTACAAGCTAAATTTATTTCATTGATGAAGATGATTCACATCCTCCGTTTAGGTAGATTTATGTACATCTGTTGATTCTGTTGTCATGTAGAAAAATTTATGTTTGGATTTGGTGCAAAACTAGTCATTTTATAGTTTATAAAGAAAGGTTCTAAGACTCTGCTAACAAACTCAAATATTTTTCACCATAACTTAACTCTTTAAATATATTTTACATCCGTTGACTAGTTTAACAGTTTAATGTAAAATATTCTATGTGTATATAATCTATACAAATAATATAAAAATAGATTATAATATTTAGCAACATTGGGTTGAAAGTTTTAGATTGCCATTTTCTAAAAGTGAAAACTTCATAAATTCAATTTACATTGTCATCAGATTACCGTTAGCGTATTTGACGGCTACAAAATCAAATGTTGTGACGCTTCTGCACTTAATTGTTAATCTTTGTGCATTATTACGCTAAATAATATATGAGACGATTTATCTTAACCGAATAAGTAGTTGGTAATATTTTACAGTGTATTGTGTCGCTAAACTTACGACTTCCGGTCCGCGGCGGACTCAGTCGCGCGGCTTATCTCCAGATGAGATATTAGGTACTATTGTTATCTTCGTCGCTGTAGGAATATTATGAATATTCCTCTTCAATTTATATCGATTTTGTTTTGTTTGGGCAGCTTTTTTTATCAAGTTGTACAAACAAATACTATATATAAGAGTTCACTTGGCATGCAAAAACGTCTGTAAAATCGATTACTCGATTATGATTATAGGATTTACTCCATATTTCAACACACCATAGTTTTATCATATTAAAAACTATTGGATAAAGACGCCACAAGGCTTTTCTCTATGGATATCCTTAAGAGAAGCTTCATAGTTCGGTAGTGATAAAGGAAACACTTTTAATAACTTTACTCTTCAACGATATGATAGTCGACTTACAAGTGATTGTTAAAAAATGACCCCTAGTGGCGTTACTGACGTCACGCCACTAGGGGTCATTTTCTCATTTTTTGTCAATAAATCTTGTAAGTCAGCCAAATTTCATTTTAATGCTAATAATAAAAGTGATCTTATCTCCACCACTAAGGTAGACTTTTTACTCATTATTAAAGGAATATGGATTAAGTACTTTTTCATCCTAATATTAATTTTACAATCGAATAATAATATAAATTATAATTGCTATTAAAACTAGGCTCACTGATCTCCAAGCCTACACAACAGCATTCGAGCCCCGCAGATATAGATCAGTACAAATCACAACAAATACTACATCATGTCAGAGCTAACAGCGAAGCCGATAATTATAAATTAATTAATAACCACAGGGTAGTGATTAGAATCAATGTGAACGTTCTCATGTTAGGTTCATAATTGTTGTGATTAATCTATATTTTAAAAGGTGCTCTGTGATGTGAGATATGCTGGTTAAGAGACGTTCAGAATTGAGAAGGCTGCTTTTAAAGGTATCATTTAAATTTAAATAAACAATTATAATATATCTCCATCATCATCTCATCTCAGCCAGAAGACGTCCACTGCTGGACATAGGCCTCCCAAATGTTCTCCACAAGAGCCCGACCCGTGAACCCCGCATCCAGCAGCTTTCCGTGACCTTCACCTAAGAAGGCTCAAAGTCACCCAAAGAGCAATGGAGAGGGCAATGCTCGGAGTTTCTTTTCGTGATCGAATCAGGAATGAGGAGATCCGCAGATGACTCAAGGTCACCAATATTGCCAGTAAAACTTAAGTGGCGGGGCGTGGGTGGGCACATTACACGCAGAAACGATGGCCGATGGGGCCATAAAGTTCTGGAATGGCGATCGCGTACTGAGAAACGCAACGTTGTTAGGCCCTAAATAATAACATCTAATATTCCGGCAATCTGGTACACAATACCATCTAGTCCCAAACTAGGCAGAGTTTGTACCATGGGTACTTAACAACTTATATAAATACATATATACTTTTCTTATAAATAAATACCTATTAGACCTACAACACCCCGACATAAATATTTTCAGATCATACAAACATTTGGCATGCTCGGGAACCAAACCGCCAGCGAGGTAGTCATTGAATGTTTTTTTTTTAATTATTTTGCGTTATTTAGAAACGACTCTAATAACATGGATTAAATTTCTTATTCAGAGACGATTTTGTTGTGAGTATTATACAAAAAAGAATACACATATCTTTCAAAGCAAAAATAGTCTTGAATTATGAAGCATTGAGACAATTTACAATCTTATGAGTAAGATGCGTTCATTTATGATCACATTAATCCACATGTGGCATCTGTAAAAATCAGAAATACTAAGAAAAATTGGCTTTAATTTTTTTTTAAAAACGAATTTCTGGGTACTAGGTACTAACATTATTTGCTATTTTAGAAATTTATAAAAAAGTATGTTTAATTAAATTAAAAAAAAAATGTTTTCGTATGATCCTCCTAAAATAATACTTTATAATCAACAATTTTATTGTTCCGAGTGTTTTGTGTGTTCATTTTATGAGTATTATCCTTTATAAAAAAAAAACAAACAAGAAAAAAAGATGGAGCACGTAAAACACACCTTAATAAAGTGAATAAATACATACTGTAAACAAAATATCATTGAACAAAACATATAGATCTATTAACAATACTCTATATACCTGGGCGGTTCATTCGAAATAAATCAAAATATATGCGTAGGTGGCCGGCGCAAGCGCAACCCGTAATTACCAATTAACCTCGCGTTACAATCATGCTCACATTCGCTCGCATAACACGGAATAAGATGCAAGTCTAATTTTTTGCACGGATTTTTTTTTTTAAAAAGTTATCTTATGTTTGGTTCGACCTACCTTCTTTACTTATAAGGAATTGTAAAAAAGTTTTATTTGGAGTAAATAACGGTCTTATAATAATATATCACTGTTGATCACCAAAAGCTGATGGTGCTAAAGTTGCGTAATCACTACGATCTGGATGCTTTAATAACAGCATTTCTCGGATCCCCCTTGTTGCAGGCGCAGGATGGCACACCGTGTAGTTTAAGCCGGTCCGATTCCGACACACCACCACGCCCCAAACCC
Organism: Hypercompe scribonia; assembly: GCA_949316085.1. Taxonomy (NCBI): domain Eukaryota; kingdom Metazoa; phylum Arthropoda; class Insecta; order Lepidoptera; family Erebidae; genus Hypercompe; species Hypercompe scribonia. The sequence continues at coordinate 2,362,711 of OX438983.1, forward strand.
CGGTGGGTGACGGTCACTGGGTGTTTCCACACGTTAAAAAAAATACACTTCGATCAAGGCGGTTGATAGGTATGTGCCCTTTCATGGTATTGATATATCCTTTGAGACCGGAGGCCCATTGATGCAGGGGTGACAGTTATCGTGGTAACTGTGCAAGCCTTACACTGTCACGATGACTGTCATGCCTTTTACATTCCCAAGCAGGGTGTGAAAAAGCATCTCACAAGGCCGCCATAGTGTAGGTCACCATACTGCTTCTCGCTTTCCGCGGTGGGCTGTAGCCAAATTAAATAGGGACCTACTAGAGGAGGCGGCCATTATTCACTCTTGGCTGTCTCCGCAGGCCCCGGCCGAGGAGGTTGACATGGGGGCTGGTCGCTTCCGCGATGCGGTTACGCAGATCTGCGATGCGGCCATGCCCCGCATACGAGGTTGTCGGCCTCCACGGAAGGAGGTTTATTGGTGGTTCCAGGAGTTGGCGGACCTCCGTGCGGCCTGTACTCATGCCCGGAGGTCCTACACCCGTAGTCGGCGGCGACACCGCGAAGAAGGCGGAGAGGACCAGCTTCATGAGGAGTACCGAGAGGCGCGGAAAACTCTGAAGCTGGCCATCAGCCGCGCCAAAGAAATTAAGCGTAAGGAGATGCTGGAGGGTCTTGACCGTGACCCCTGGGGTCACCCTTATCATGCGGCGCGACAAAAGCTCCGCACGTCGGGCCCCCCCCTTACAGAGACTCTCCAGCCCAGCTTCCTGCGGGAAGTGATCGAGGGCCTTTTCCCGCAGCGGGTGGAACACACACCCCCATCGATGGCTTTCATGGTCAGAGACGACGGGGGGAATGAGGACAATGTTCCGCCCGTCAGGGAATCGGAGGTAGGGGCGGTTGTTCTACGGATTCGCTCTAACAACACCGCCCCGGGCCGGACGGGATACCTGCCCGAGTGCTGGCCCGAGCCCTCGAACACATGTCGGACCGCCTCAGGGAAGTCCTGGACTCTAGTCTGGCGTCCGGACGCTTCCCTGAGTGCTGGAAAAGCGGGAAGCTGGTCCTTTTAAGGAAGCCGGGACGGCCTGCCGATTCGGTAGCGGCCTATAGGCCCATCGTGTTGCTGGACGGGGCGGGTAAACTTTTTGAGAGGATACTCTCTGCTCGCATCGTCCGGCACCTCTGCGAGGTGGGCCCCGATCTGTCGGACGCCCAATTTGGTTTTCGAGCGGGGCGTTCGACAGTCGATGCTGTGTTGCGCCTGAGGGCCGTTACCGAAGAGGCGGTGAGCTGTGGCGGCGTGTTGTTGGCGGTGTCGTTGGACATTGCCAACGCATTTAATAGTCTGCCATTTAGCTGCATCAGGGAAGCACTCCACTACCACGGGGTGCCAGAGTACCTGAGGCGGCTTGTGGCAGACTATCTTGAGGAGCGTACCGTCATGTACGAGGACCGAGATGGTATTTTGAGGCAGCGGCCCATGTCGTGCGGTGTTCCACAGGGGTCTGTCCTCGGACCACTTCTGTGGAACATGGGATACGACTGGGCCCTTCGAGGTCATCTTCCTCCCGGGCTGGGTGTGATTTGTTACGCTGATGATACGTTAGTTACGGCCCGGGGAGCGAACTTTCAAGAGGTGGCACGCCTGGCTACCACGGGAGTCTCTTTGGTGGTCGGGCGTATTGAGGCGCTGGGTTTACGGGTGGCCCTAAATAAGACGGGGGCCCTTTTATTCCATGGGCCCCGTCGTGGTCCGCCCTCCGGCGTCTCTATCGTAGTCAATTCGGTCCTCGTACCGGTTCAGGCCCAGATGAAGTATCTGGGCCTGATCCTCGACGGCAGGTGGCTCTTCGACGAGCACTTCCTACAACTTTCTCCAAAGCTGGTCGGCGCTGCTTCTGCCCTTGGGCGACTTTTGCCGAATTTGGGTGGAGCTAGCGTCGCGACAAGACGGCTATACACGGGGGTTGTCCGGTCAATGGCACTGTATGGTGCACCGGTGTGGGCGACGGCTCTGACCGCCCAGAATAGGGCTCGCCTCTGGCGCCCTCAGAGGATATTGGCGGTTAGAGCCATACGCGGTTACCGCACCGTATCGACGGAGGCGGCGTGCGCCTTAGCCGGTACTCTCCCGTGGGATTTGGAGGCGGAAGTGCTCGCCGAAGTTTATCGGCGAACGGCAGACTTCCGGGTGGGTAGCAGCATTCGGCCCCCACCCGAAGAGATACGCGAGTGGCGTGAGGCCGCTCGTCGAGCCACGATGGCTCGTTGGTCGTCCCGGCTGGAGGCTCCACGTGCTGGCTTTGCCGCCGTGGAGGCTCTCCAGCCGGTCATCGCCGAATGAGCGGGGCGGCAGCACGGAACCCTTTCCTTCCGACTGACGCAGATTCTTTCCGGGCATGGTTGCTTCGGGAAGTATCTGCACTCGGTCGCCAGGAGGGAATTGAGTCCCGCCTGTCACCACTGCGACTGCAGTGAGGACTCGGCTCAGCACACGCTGGCGGTTTGTTCCACCTGGGCGGCGCAGCGTGGGGTCCTCACTGCAGTTATTGGAGGAGACCTCTCGCTACCGGCCGTCATACGCTCCATGGCCGGTAGCGACAGTTGTTTTACCGCGGTCGTAACCTTCTGCGAAGACGTAATTTCGCGGAAGGAGGCGGCGGAAAAGGCCCGAGAGGACGATATCCACTCGGACCCAATTCGCCGCCGGCGAGCCGGGCGGCGGAGGCGCGCATACCATCGCCTCATGCCGCCTTGAGTGTGGCCGCGGGTGGACGGGACGGGTTTTCCCCTCCATCCGCTATAATGGCCAGCCGCGAGGAGGCGACGTCCGCGTGTGCCGTACGTCGCCTAAAAGGAGAGTTTATCCGCAGATGGTGTCCGCGGTAGCGGGCAGGCGCTAGGAGGGATCTGGATGTCGTAATAACAGCTGTTCCCGGATCCCTCCTATCTCAGGCGCAGAGTGGCACACCGTGTGGTTTTAGTCGGTCCGATTCCGACACACCACCCCGCCGTAAACCCCCGGTAACGGCCCGAGGGGGTTTCCACACGTTAAAAAAAAAAGAAAAAGGTTACCATACTGCATTGTCTGCATTTGCAATGAGTATGGTGACCACAACTCTTGGATTCTATTCATGCTTTCCATCAGGCAGAGTAGTCACTTTGGCAGGCTCTTAATATAGAAAAAAAAATCTTTGTGGGAGTCGGGTGTAATCACGAGTGTCACAGGCTTCATTCATACTCACCGCACATATGTGCAAGTTTTAATGTATGTATTTGCGTATGAATTTTAACGTGTTTAACATGTTAATATTTACGAGAAAACGTCTTTATTTGTTTGGATAGCAATGTAATGTTTCAGGATAATGCTATTTACGATTACACCGAGAAACCGACAAATAAAGAAAGCAACAATTTTTTGAGCAACTGATACATTTGGAATATTGTTTAAATAAAACAAAATGGCTATTTTCGAACAATACTTTTTATTAAAATTATTACTTTTTAAAAATAAAATCTCAGACCTAAGAGTAATCTTACAGTTAGATATTTAAAAATCCATATTTAGGCTCAATTTTTATATAATCTAATATTCTATGATGTTTATACATCGTACAGGTTTTATATGCCTACGTACATAAATCACGTTTACACTGGAGAGAACTCTGTTCTTTTAGCTATTAGTGGCTGACACATTGTCACACTAAAAATAATGAATAAATAAAAAAAACAGTAGCAGTCGTGGGACTGCCGATAGAAGTGAAAACGGAACTATTAAGTTGAGAGTAATTAAAACTATATGCAAAAATTATATGAAATTTTTTACGTTTCATATATAGCTATATATAATATATAATATCATATATAATATATAATAATAATAAATTTCATATATAATATATATTATATCATATTCTCCATAGCTATAGATATACTATTATCATTAGCATGTCGGTGACGCGAACCGAGGATTTTACCCTCTACCAAAACGCTCAACGCGCCTAAAGAAGTTTTCACTTCAAAAAAATACTTAAATGAATAGTACACTCGTACTTATCACTTTGACTGCATGGATGGTGAAATGATAAATCGATTATCGCGCCGCTTCCTACTGTACGGTGTGTTGCGTGTTCGATCCCAACATGGAGCAACACTTTGTGTGATCTATAAATTGTTGTTCTGAGGCTAAGTCTTATTTGTGTCCATTTTATTAATATATGTATAACCCCCCCGTGATCTAACATCAATTCCTTGTGCGGGAGTTCCATTTTTATACATACAATACCAGTTCTGTTAGTTTTAACGTTACTTTTTATGTTATCGAAGCTATGTCAAAGAGGTAAACCAGGCCTTTAATACAAGTTATTACATAGCTTAGCAAGGGCTCTGGTTGCAACACTTACTTTGATTTGTTAACATCCTAGCATAATCTGAGTATTCAATTTGTTGTTAAATTCTAAGTTAACATTGTAATTATGTACTACAAATATATATTTTGACTCACGTCTGTATTCATGACATACGATATCCAAGTGACAACCGCTGCAAAGGGACCCCTGTTAGGCCCGAAACATTCTACTTTAATGCTAGCAATAAACTTCAGACTTCTATCTAGTGTAAATGTGTACTAAACAGTCAATGATATAAAAACATTATTATGTAAATATTTATATGATTGCACTATCCACATTAATGAGCATCTTAATTATAGTTATAGTTACGATATATAATTATTTGTAAGTAGGTTTTTTTATCAAAAACAGGCCCGTTGAAAACTATTAATTTAAATAGCGTAGACTACCAATACTGATTTTACTTTTACTTTTCATTTTCTACGCTACATTTGAAACGTAGGTGACGTTGCCAAAATATCCCAACTTGGTGGGATACGTATTTATAAATTTCTCATAGAATTTAGCACCATTACTAAGGAATTTGAGTAATTAAGGTTGTAAAATAACTTTTTAAATAGAATATTATGAAATATTTTCTTCGTTTTTTAGAGATAGTTTTACTAATTGATTCAGAAACAAAGAAAATTTCAAATTAAAAACAAATATCAATATTAAATGCAGATTATGAACTAAACATTAGGATTTCAATTAAATAATGTTAAATAATATTTATTTTCTTTTGTTACACTTTAAATAATTAAAACTATTACACAATATTTACACATCTAATATAAAATTACTTTTTATATTAACTTTAAAGTAGTTTAAGAATATTAGATAGGTTTATACTAAGCTAGTTTTTGGCAATATTCGACATTATATTGAAATATTTGAAAAAATAAATAAATATTAAAATCTATGACTGATTTGGGGTTTTTAATTAATTTCAATGTTTCTGGTTATCAAACCAGAGCTAGCTGTCTCTTGGTGTAACATACAGCGCCTACTCATGTTGGCGAGCAATTTACTGATATACAACATTGTTAATTTTATTTTACAGGCGCTCTTTTGTGAAGGAAGAGAAAATCAGTGTCGAAATATAATATAGTAATTCATAAAACTATTATATTAATATCCTTCATAGATTTTCATCAAGCTTGATTGATAACTTAATATGTTTTGATTGGTTGATTTATAATATATTTTATTTAAAATTTATTTTGCTGCAATGTAAGCTGAGACAAACTATTTTACAAGATCACATGTATACTTAGCAATAAAGATTTTCATTTTGATCATTTTGATGATAAAGGTTTTATAATAAAGGATACTTATTATCTAGTGTTCTGAGTTGATATTCTAATAACTTAAGAAAGCTTTATGGCTTCTGGGCTCGAAAGGTCTGTGTTGCCCCATTCTGAGTATTCCATAGTCTATTCTGTAATATTTTTAAGCATCAGAAATACTCGTGTAACTAGGAACCAACGAAATGAAATTACAGTGTGGGCCAAGAATTCGTTAACATTTGAATCTAACATCCTGTGCAAACAAATGCCGCGTGGGGAGGAGGCTGAAAACTAGCTCGTTTCCCGGCAATTTTGTCGCAATGGATTGCCTCATGGGGCTGCAGCGTGCTTACTGTGTGAAACAATTATATTTAAACAACAGTTCGCTTATTACTGTGAGACGCTTATTTTGCGTCGAATATGATTTACACGATTTAAATCAGTGTCCGAGTGCTCCTTTAATAAAGAAATGGGTGAAGAATTTCGAAGAGACGGGATCTACGCTAAACGTAAAGCAAACTGAAGGTTTATGGACATTTTGGACTGAATAGGACGTGCAATAAGTTCCCGCTTCTCTTCGACGTAATCCAGTTTTATCAATAAGTACGCAAACTTTCGACTGAATTATAGTTATCCCGTACATCATTACGGCGTATTTTGAAATTACATTTAAAATATATCCATATAAAATCCAGATAGTGCAGAAACTTAAACTTGAAATTTTGACATCTTATTTTCTGAAGAAGCCCATTTTCCTCTCAATCGACATCTAAACAAACAGAACTGTAGGTATTGGGGCAGTGAAAATCTCAAAGTTAAACACAAGAATGCTGCAATTTCAACAAAAGGAATCATTGGACCTTATTTTTCATAGATTCTCGTGGTCGCTCAGTTACTGTTAATTCTGCTGAATATATAAAATATTACGCGAGCTCTTGGGACCGATGCTACTGGAACTTGCTGGCTACAATCGTAACACATGGTTTCAACAAGATGAAGCCACTTATCACACGTCTAATGAGTCCCTACCGGTGATTAAAGACAAGTTTCCAGAAAAGCTGATTTCCAGACGAAGCGACATTCCAAGGCCACAAAAAAATCTAGATCTATCCCCAGCAGATTTTTTTATGAGGTTTTTTGAAAAATCGTCTCTTCATCAATAAACCAAATACAACACGTCAAATAAAAGAAAAACCAGCAAAGAGATGTCGGCGATCTCGCGCTCTCTTTGCCGACGAGTATTCAAAGATCTTTGTGTATGTAGACGATATAATTTATAAAAAATAAACTGTAACTAATTAGCTTTCTTGTAAATAAACAATTTTTATAATATTTCAAATGGTTTTCTTTATACGATTTTTTCAAATGTTAACTAATTCATGGTCCACCCTGTGTAACCGATTTTAGTTGGCTTTGAAACTAAGACAAGGTAAATATTTAAAATATCAAATACCACAAACTCTACTTTGATATAAAATTAATGATCATAGATTTGATGTGTTAAGGCTCTGGTAAAAGTTATATCTTTATATTAAATGTATTTAACTATTCCTGTTATATCAAGTAAATAGAACAAGACCCTTCGTGTTGGTCATTACAAAAATACTATTAGATGGGTAATGTTTTTTGTGCCATTCAAATATAACTTCCAATGTATTATTATCACGAAACTTAAAGTTTTTCCGTTTAACTATTTTTAATTTACTCGTCTTGTTTTAACTTTACAAATATCCTTTTCTTTCAACTTTTCGATACTGTCATTGTGTTATTGTTGCTGTCATACTTGCTCTGTTCTTGCTTGCTTCTTTTGTTCAGCAAATATATTTATTTCGCTCTTCTAATTTAATCTTCTCAACAGCGTCTCATATTTACATCTAATTATAATTCTGGACTTCATGATACTGTTTAATATTCATCCATTCCTTCTCATACATTGTGACGTAACGTTTTCTTTTTTTTTAAGATTTAGTCTTTCATTCTTTTAAATTACCCTTTCCTCAGTTCTATTTCCATCGTCTTCCATAATACATCTTACTATCTCGATCCATGTTGTGCGTTACGATCCTTATCGATCGTGTCGTCGACCCACACAACACACTTCACATCCCGCCCCCAACGTTTGGTGTTTTTACATAATATGTTACGAGGGTACCTTTTCCTTTGACGTAAGTAGGACCACGACACTCGCAAGTGTATCCCGCGCTCATTAATACTCTGTAAATAGGAAATGACACACCTTAAATGTATAAAAAATAATAAGATACAATATTTGTTTGCCACCATCTGTAGATGATCATTACATTGATATGCTGGCGCTCAATAAAGTTTAATTTGCTTATTCTATAAAACCGACTAACTAATTGCAATCATTTCTGAATTTGGATAAAAATTAGAAGATTTTGAAAAAATGTATTTAGCCCTAAATTGTAAAGTTATTGTCAATTTAATTGTTCTCTACATTTAATAGAACATTATTAGTGGCGATTAATAGTGACCGAATTATTTATTGTTTAGATGAAAGAAAATCAAATCTAAAAATGTGTATCGTCTCAAGATACGGCCATTTTAAACCAAGATGGTCAACACAGAGTAACTCATTCAATTGCGTAACTAGTTTAACTGACTTGAGCTGTAAAATGAGCAACCTTCAAAATAATTAATAGGATTTATTGAGACTGTGAGACGTGAAGAATCATCAAAATTTACTCGACCTTCAATCAAATTCGCTCACCTCTCAAGTAAATGTTTTTGACATCATCATCACCTCAACCAAAGGATGTCTACCGCTGGACAAAAGTGACGTTTGTCAAGGATTCATTTCGTGTATTCTAGAAGATAAGAAAGATAAGAACTCACTTGGCTGTATCTTCAGTGACTTGTATTCTGCCCATGACTCCTGTGGAGTCCATCCTTGAAGCCACGTTGACGGTGTTGCCCCAAATATCGTACTGGGGTTTCTGTGCGCCGACCACTCCTGCTATGACTGGGCCGTGACTAAGACCTATAAGTTTGAGACATTAAGAGATAATTATAATGAGATTGAGATTTCCATTCATAGTTTTAAATAAGAAAATTTAATTAGTCCTGAAAAAATCTATAACAAAAGCTAACATCCGGCTCGAAGGTCCAATATTCTGCGATTGATTTGTCAATAATAATTTCTTGCCTTTAACGTACCTGATCATAATACTTAAAGATACAATAAATGATAGTAGTTTTAGTTAAATGGCATCATACAGAGATAACATTTATTTTATAATATATTTTCGATTACAATCAGCCTACTTAAATACATAATACTATATTAAAGACAACAAAAAAATATTTAAGGATTCACATCATTTCAAATCAATGTTTTTTGTAAACAATAAATCAAAAATCATGCATTCGCGGCGGATGTACTAAAATTTTCAATCATAATTAAATTTTCGTTTCTGTCTTAGTTATGTCTAAGTCAAAAAAGAAATAGACGAAAGACAACGTTTGTTATGATCAAACTGAACAATATTCAATAGTATTGTGTAATTGGACATACCTATCCTAAGTTTAAACCTCTGGAAAGATTCCCGATTGATTTGATCCAACATGGCCATGAGTGCAATCGCGAACTCCACTAATATGGCCACTGAATGTTCCTCTTTAGTACCTGTATTCTGTAAGGATAAAATAATATATGTAAGAAAACAATGATCAAAATAACAGAATACACAGATTAATTTATTTGTGTTTTCATCTATGTATATATCTTTTCTTTTTTTTAGATATTCAATGTAAATTATTGCTTCCAACTCATTGCTACTCTTAAGGACACATGCACCTGCCATATCAGTTACTGAACCACCTAAAGGTTGAGTGGTAGAGAATACCATATGGCATTAAGTCCGCCTCATGCAAATGTAATGCAGGTTAAAAATTAAAACATAAATAAATAAAATATACAGATTAATTAATTACGTTAAAGGCAATCGAAGACTCGAAAAAAAACCGAAATGACTTTATATCTATTTAATTAGTTTAAATTATATTACAAAACTAAACCTAATGAGCGATGATTCTACTTCTAAGTGGGAATATAGAATAATTGCTCTTACAGAATGTTGCAATAAATATTACTAGCAACATCGATTGACGTCATAGATGCGTCAACAATTTGGTGTACTCAATATGTATTGGTGCATGTGCAACACCAGCGATCTTCATATCAGCACGATGTAATAAATTAGACAACAAATAAGGATCTTCAATTAGATTTTCTTTAAAGACACCTCTTTCCATACATGCATGAAACGGATACAAAGAACACCCAGACTCAGAAAAACAACTTGTGGATCACACAAGATGGTGTCCCATGGTGAGTTTGAATTCACAATATCACAGTAAAAGATCACAGCAGTCAGATTAGGTGAAGAACAGAATTGTTCTACGTCATATTGCCATAAGTCACTTGCTGTCAATATGGATAAGCAGAATTGATTATCAAACACACAATATAGATACTCACGCTTTGCTCTTCTTTCCCTGGTCTCAGTCCAGACGCGATCATGTAGGTGCTACCTATTGTCTTTATCTTCTCTATACAGCTGAACTTTGGCTTCAGGAGCAACTGGCAAACAGAAATATCTTTTATTAAAGTGGCGGTCAAAACAAGACTATTTCAGAAAAGTACAGAAAAATGAAATTACAAATGTGTTAAATAATCTCAGTGTGGTTATAAGTAACTTCTTAGTGATGAGAACATAAAGAAAAATAATATTGTGTCGTGGGGGTCTTTATAAACACAAGAAACGGACACAAAGAACATCCAGACTCAAAACAACAATTTGTGAATCACACAAATTATTGTCTCAGCGCAGTAGACTGCGGCGTGGTGACCGCATAAACCAGTAGACCAACCGTGCAGTTCATATTAATGTGTTGTGAATGCGTCACGTACTTTCTAAGGAGACGCCTATGTCCAGCAGTGGACGAGTAATGGCTATCGATGATAATGATGATGATGATGATATACCTTATCGAAATCACAAATTATTTCATTGAGCAACCGCAGACATTCCAGGCCTTGCTTATTGACGTCAGTTTCGTCATAAAACTCTTTGTAGTTGGGAATAGATGCAAACATTACTGCTATAGTCGAGTATCTTTCGTGGTACAGTTCGGCCTGAAATTTAAATTGTGTAGGTAAGGTTTATAAATGCAGTGCCAAAATTAAATTTTGCCAATATAAATAAGTAAATATAGAAAAAAAGAAAATACAAGTATAATAAATTACCTCAGATGCAACAAAAGTCAGGAAATGTTCAGCCACGTGCGCGGGAAGAATATTTTCGAGGAGAATCTGCAAAAAAGGAAAATGAGTAAATTTCAACAACTTGTGTTCAGTAACACTTCTTTAGACAAAGATACAGTTGAACACTTCTTTCAGTCTTCAGTCACCAGTAGATTTTTCATTGGCCAATATGTTAAAATCCATTCAGACCTAACGCTCTACCTAACGTCTTCAAGAGACCATGCATTTGAACGACACTGAACTTCTTGTAAGAAACGAGCAATACTAACAAACGACACAAAGTTTTTTAACATCTAAATACGCGGAACAGATGGAACAAATCCTGTTCCGTCTACCGCGGGCTCTGCGGTGAATAAGTTCCTAACAGTAAGTAAAACTTCTTCTGCGATGATCACCCTCAGAATCCAGCTCTGTACTATCCAATAAAGAGAAATTGAATCTCTTTATAGCCACCCATTATGAGTATAAAGAGTTGAGTCTCTGAGAAAAAAGAGTTAGATAATTTTAGAATTTAGGTTTTAAATAGTCGTAGTTTAGGACTAACCTTGTTTATCCCTCTCATGGTCTCCACCTCTTCTTGTTCAAATTTAAGTTTGTCCTTCCACAGAAAATCGGTTCGTGAGGTGAACTCAATTTGTCTGTCGAGGATGTGGAGTAGAGCTGCGAGGAAAACTAGGATCAGGCCTGCCTTTGCAGCATACGGGAGCATTGTGAACCTGTTTAATCAACAAACATTTCATATAATTATTGAAAATTGAACTTGTTACATATAAAAAAATATATTACAGTAAGCATTATTAAAATAAACAAAAATACAAAAACTTTATAATTGTTCAGCCGTTTTCATGGAATCAAGCGGTAAATACCTGATAATTATTTGACTATTTTAGGTTTTATTATTACTAAGCTTCAGTTAAGCTTATGTAATAAATATGTTTTGAATCTTGTATTATGTCCAGTAGTTTTATTATTTTTGATTTTAATCATCTTGTCATTATTTACTTATTCAGTTCCTATCTCTGAATTAACACATCATCTAAATAGGTTACATGTTTTAAGTGGAAACTTACTCATCATTCATTTCCCACTTTTGATATTCAGAGAAGAGTTGAGCAGAAGCAAAGAGCGAGATGTGCGTCACTAATGTCACGATCATCAGAACTAATTTGAGCACAAAGCCGACTCTCAGGAACACAGAGATGGAAGCCAGCGTCAGAACTGAACTGTATAGGTAACTCTGAAACAGAACATTTATTGAAATAATTGACTTATTAAAATTATAGTTACTATTGAGTTTTATCATCATCATCATCAACAGCTTTTCATAGTCCACTGTTAGACGTAAGCCTCTCCTTCAAAAAGAGATTTTAGACTATCATACCACGCGGGCCAGACAGGTTGGTCGTTAAATTTAAAGTCATACTAGTATACAATGACCTAGACACCATAAAAAAGTGGTCCAGCAGTTTCGGCTTGAACGTGAATCCGGGTAAATGTAAAGCGATTTTCATAGGAAGTCCCAGAATGATGGGTAGAATTGATCCTGACGCTGTCGCTGGTATCATTTATGACGGTACAGTGTTGCCCATTAACCAATCGGTTAAGGACCTCGGCTTACACATAGATACAACTTTGAATTGGCAGGTTCAGGTAACCAGTGTCAGTCAAAAGGTCACGAATATTTTACGTGGCCTCTATGGACTAAAAAACTTTCTCCCCATAAAAACCAAGATTACGCTTGTCTATGCCTTAATTTTGACAATCATCGACTATGGTGATGTGTGTTACCTCGACCTGAATGCAGATCTGCTCAACAAATTAGACCGTCTTTTCAACAATTGCATTCGGTTCATATTCAACTTACGTAAGTATGATCATGTATCCGCTTATCGGAGGCAACTGTCATGGTTACCTATTAGACATATGTATATATGTATATATGTATGTATATATGTATTTAATCATTATGTATTACATAAAATTTTATACACAAATTAAAAATCAACACTATTAAATCTATTGTTACACCTGCTACACGCATCTCTGCATCACCCAAAGGTCGACTGGAAGAAAATGCCTACGGCATTAAGTCCGCCTTATGCAATGTACTTTATTTGCAGAAAGTATATTAAATAAATAAATAAATAAATATAAAAGCCTATTAAAGACTTTTGAACCATTCTAGATGTTACTGTATCTAGTCTTCTGGATTAGCTTCAAGGTGTTGAATGTTCCCTAAGAATGAGAATCGTGATTTTATAAACAGGCTAAGTTGAAATGTCTGCTGTATACGTTTCTGGTTACTGGTGCCTGGTCGAAACGACTGAGCGGTTTTCGGCGAAAGAATTGACTCTTGCAAGCCCAGATACTTCCAGTCTCAAAGATCAGTCGGCCAAAACCGGGATGGCTGGCATTCCTTGGGGGAGACCTTCGTTCAGCAGTGGACGCCGATAGGTTGGTTGATTGTACTTAACTCCTTAGAGAGGAAGGTTTGGCCTATGTCTAGTTAAGGCTTTTGATGTGTACTTATGCTTGTAGTGTCGTAAATTATCGGTATTTTATTTTACATTACAGTATATTATTTAATTTGACTTTATAATTAAGATATATATAAAGAGTCCTCATTGTATACTTACAGGTACTATTTCAATGTCGACGTAGTACTGGCTGGTAACGTCTACTGTATAATTATTCTCAAGGTCAATGAAGCTCGTGGTGTTCTGCAAGCCCATGGGGCCGACGTACGTTTGGAACTAGAAATTATAAGAATGAGGTATTCTTCGTATATGAGTTAAATTATTATTCAGCTACGATTATCCAAATAATATATTTTCAATTCATCCATCGTTACTATTACAGTTTTATATTTTATTTTTATTCGGAGCCTGATAAAGTGACTCTGTTTGATGAGAAACATGAATAAAATCAAAGAATTGTGGTCATCATACTCATTGCGAACGCAGACATTACAGAATGGTGACCCACACTATGGTAGGGACCCGTTGTCATAATGGAAGGGAAACAGATACGCTGATATTAAGTTCCAGGTTTTAACCGATTTGAGCAAGAAAAGTACCGAACCGTTTTAGTCGGGAGTGTATATCTACTATTCTATAGGGTTGACTTCCCATTGGAAGTCCAGCACCAGCATATATTGTCTTTATAACCTTATATCATAGCGTATTATCAATATGTAATTTTCGGATTACGGTCTTTTCTGTTCTTACCATCCGCAAAGCGTAAAACGAAACGATTGTTTCAGTGAGCCAACTTTGTTTCAGAATATAATTTTAAAAATCAAAAAAGATGACTAGACTCATTTCTTACCAAGTTGATGACCGCACAGGATCCTATAAGCACCACCGATATCAAAAACATTGTCAGTCTTATGAACTGGTTACTTGACACTACCTGGAAAATAGATAAAAGTTAAGTGAATTCTAAAATTTAAAACATTATGATGCAAACTAACTTGATTTTTAGTTGGTTCATGTGAATAACTTAGGAACTAAAAATAGTTGATTTTAGTGAGTTGTGATGTTTTTTTTGACTACTATGTCTCTAGCAAAAGTTGATCCAAAATCAGTCACATTTCTCTTCACGATAAAATATTCAAATATGAACGCTTGCCATACTTGGTTCACAGTATTTTTAGAGTAATATGATATTTACACGAGCTAGCGAATATTTCATTTGAAATAACTGCTGAATTAACTTCGATATAAAAATGTAATTTTAAGAATGAACAATCCTGCAATGCATTCACTCAATAGCTATTTCTGACTTAGTTTATGTCTTCCCAGCCACTGTACCCGATATCTCTACCAAAGTCAGCTGTCTCAGGAGTAATTAATTCTTCTTACAAAATGGCCCACCGTTCAAAATTCCATTTATTAACAGAGTTATAACAGACAATTTGAAGCTAATAAATATCTCAGCCAAAATATGTCCACTGCTGGACATAGGCCTCCCCAAGGTTCTTCACAACAGCCGGTCTCGTGCCGCCCGCATCCACCAGCTTCCCGTGACCTACACTAGGTCGTCAGACCACCTTGTGGGAGCCCTACCAACGCTGCGTTTCCCAGTACGCGGTCGCCGCTACAGAACTTTACGGCACCATCGACCATCATTTCTGCGTGTAATGTGTGCCGCCTACTGCCACTTAAGTTTAGCAATTTTACTGGCAATATCGGTGACCATGGTTCGTCTGCGGATCTCCTCATTCCTGATTCGATCACGCAAAGAAACTTCGAGCATTGTCCTCTTTGGGTGACTTTGAGTGATCATAAACTACGTTATAGTTAAACGAAGTACACTAACCTGACCAGGTTTCGTACAGTTATCAGCATACAAGTCGTCAGTGAGTGTTGGAACGTCAGATATCGGATGTAATCCTCTCGTCATCGTGCTGCCGTCGTACCAGGACAGGTACACGAACACCAGGAGGGTGAAGAATGTGGGCCCAAAAGAGGCGTACAGTACGATACTTCTGGAAAGTTAAACATGTCTATTAGAGTAATTGTCTATATAATTACTATTCTTAGAGATAACCTAGATTTTTTTTTTTTATTCTGGGCCTACCCAAGTGACTCTATTCTGCCTGATGGAAAGCATGAATAGAACCTAAGAGTGGTGGTCGCTATACTCTTTGCGAATACAGACAATTCAGAAGGGCGACTTAGACTACGTCAGCCTAGTGATCTATCACAATCTATGCAAAACTAAACTCTTATGATCTTGTTGCGACATCAGATGTTGAAAAAAAATCCTTAAGCATCACCTAGCGTAAAGAAACCTGTATTGTCAGTATTGATCTTGCATCACGCAATAACTTCGATATTTAGTTTTAGAAGAATTTTACACTTTCTTTCTTAGTACTTCTTCTACTAGTTTTGTTCTTTATGTTATTGTTATTCTTGTTATTTATGTAATATTTTAAAATGTAAATCATTTAAGAAACTAACATCGAGATACTCACTTTAGCTATACTGTTTAAATAAAGTTTTATGAAATTCATTTTTAAATATGTTTAGTACCATAAAGTTCAATATATGGATAAACAGTTAAATAAAATTATGGGCTTTCTATATTTATGTTGATTTATAATGATATAATACAATTATATTAGCTAATCAAATAAAAAAATCGATTGAAATTCAACCGCCACGTGATTTTTAACATAAATAAATATTAATAATACATGGTTTCAGTGTTAATGTGCTGCACTTACTTAGGGACAGTAAGCAGTTGAATGAATGCGATCAAAGCGAAGAGAAGAGCTGCGCAGGCGACGTTATACTTAAACTGCCCATCGGACTGGTTGCGAAACTGTCGCTCTTGGGTACTGCTCTTGAACCACAGCGTGACACGGTTCATACCTTCTGAGTTTGTGCTGGAATTGCGTAGAAACTGAGGTAAAAATTTACAAAAGTAATATCAAAATTATACTTACAGTTACAGATACGAGACTAGACCAGATAGATAAAATTTAAATAGAGAGATTACACTCAAAAACAGAACAAAGATCATACTCATCATGCATTGTGTGTCTTAGGTGCGGATTAAACTCACAACGTCTGGTCTAGCAGTCCTAAGAACTACTCGTATAAATATATTTTTTTTGTAGCAACTACCAAAGTGACTCTATTCTGCCTGATGGAAAGCATGAATAGAATCCAAAAGCGGTGGTCGCCATACTCACTGCGAATGACGACAGTGTAATATGGCGACTCACGCTATGGCGGCCTAGTGAGATGCTTTTTCACGCCCCGCTGAAAGGACCCGGGATCGTAGTGGGAGGGAAACACGTGCGCTGGTAATGAATTCCAGGCTTTAACTGATTTGTATATTTTTATATCAACAATAATAGTATCAATTCTACGATTATGCCTAGTTTTTATAAAACTAACATGTTTTGTTCGAAACAAACTAGTCAGACGAGAACTAAGTACCTGCAGTCGCAACAAGTTGTCCGTTGTGGAAGGAGATTCTCCTCGATCATAGCTAAACTCTGAAATAGAAACATTTATTTATGTTTATTTTCTTACTAAATAGTCTTTGTCATAAGCACATAATTATATACACACACTACTCATTGACATAATCAGGATTGCACGCATATAATACGATATTTTTTAAAAATAAATTAAAAATTGTTTCCTAAAATCAACTTACGGCTTTATAGTAATACTAGCTCTTGCCAGCGGCTTCACCTGCGTGTATGTTGGTTATCTCGGTAAATACTAGCCCTTGTGTTATTTTGATTCATTACGGTAAAATCTCATCTAAATTTGAGCAGTAATTGTAGCGTGAAAAAGTGACAAACCCTCACAAGCTTTCAAAATTATAAAAATATTAAAAAGTTTATCGATAAAATTGTAGGTACATTATTCAATATAGCGTCAACTATCAGAAACTACGGGTATTTATAGTCTTATGACAGCTTTTGTACTATATGCAATTGGATCAAAAAGTTGTAGTCCCATCTATCAGAATTACAAAATTTGGAGTGATTAAAATACGCATCAAAATTAATCTTCCTATGATAATGAGATATTCTGCCGCGGTAAAATGAAGCCTATATTAATTTCCAAACATAAACATTCTAACATAAAATACTCTGTTACGACGTGAAAGACCGACAAACATGCAAACAAACAAATTCACTTCCACACTTATAGTAAGGAATAAGGATAAGCGCGTATTTAATATACATACAAAATTTGACGGGGAAAATGATATATATTATCCAAATAAACAGTTGCCTATGTTAACAGATAATATTGCCCCAGCAAAGTAACATTGCCGCTTATGCTCTTCTGACATTCGTGAAAATCAATTCTTAAAAAGACTAACTTATTTTCAAAACACTCAATAGAACACTGCAGAGTGAAAACTCACCGAAATTCCTATATTCTTGGCAAGAGTAGAATCGGCGATGTTGGCAAATGGTTTGTCTGCGCCCCAACACTCCACGTACTTTGTCATCTTACTGGAGGGACGAGAGCGCGTTGGTACTCCAGGAGTAGCTGTGATTCGTACCAAAGATAGAATCAATGCGGTGAACTAAACATAAGTATCTGGCAAAAAAACACTTCATAACTAAAATCAGGCACTAGTTTGATAAATTCACACTTTTTAAACACATAAACGTTTGAAGAAAAATACTATGAAATTCTAATTGAAACTCAATCAATCGTTTATGAATAGGATGCCATAAATATGTAGAAAATTGATTTTACTTTGAGAATATTTTAACGTCAAATATCGTAAATAAAAATGAAACTAATTATGCTAAAGTAATTTGTTTTGAATTGGAATACTGGCGTAATCTCATATAATAATGGGAAATCGAAAAAATGATCAACATCTATTGAGCATAATGTTAACGGTACAATGACCTGACTGATTTCTGGATTATTCACAAAACTGTCCGTATGTTGCATATGAAATTAAGGGACTAACATAAAGATTCAACGGAAATTGTACTTAACATCCGATAGAATAAAGTCTGTTGAGAAGTTTCAGGTGGACTTGACTGATCGCTATGGTCACTATTATCCCCTAAACGAAACAATCAAAATGATATTAATGGCTGATGTAATGGAGGCAATGGATTTTCCACCACGAAAAAAAAGGACATTAAAAAGTACTATTAAAAGTTCAGTTATATTGTTTACGGCTTTTGCTTTTAGATTCAATCAATTCAGATAACCTTTCAAAAGATTTTTATTACTAAATAGATACCCGATAAGCATTATAAACTTATGCCTAAGTTTATTATAACCTATTGAATAAGCAATTAAATTAACATTCGAATTTATAATGTTAGCTACTCGTACTCTTGCTGTTAAATATGTACCTGTTCCCATAATAGGGCTGATGGCTCCAATGATAGACCCACTACGACTCTTTGGCTTCACAGGGAGAACAGAACCGTTACCGAGCCCTTCGCCAGGACTGGTTGCTTGTGTATTGTCAAAAGCTACTTGTTTAGGCCCGTCTCGCATGGATGCCCGTCTGCTCAGATCTTAAATACAGAGAATACAAACGTGTCACTTGCGTTGCGTTTTTCAAAAATCTATTAGCGTCGTACAAATGTTTAGTTTTAGATTAAGGTGAATTACATGTTAACAGAACCTGCTATCCCTTTTTTTTGTACGGTTATCCGCCGGATATCATTGGCCAGGTGCACTCTAGTAAGGAAATCCCTAGAGACCCGATCTACCTCGGGCCATTTACGGTTTGTAGATGGTCCCCTTTGGTTCCTTTTCTGCCTCCCAAAGGAGCGTGCACATTTAGTTGCACTCACGCCGCCGCCGTCACCTGCTTCTGCTAGGGTAGAGACAGATAGCCTCACCTGTGCCAGCCCAAGCTTGTGCTTACGGAGATCGTTTAGTGATCTCCAGCACCTGAATCGTCTGCAGTACCTAGTCCGTTTACGGGTCTTGTGCACCGATTGAATTCTTAACTTTTCCTGGTCCCGTGGTTCACTCCTTGTGGAACAGAGATAAGTGTACTCCAAAGCATCTTTTTCTAGTGATCAGATAGATAGAGTTTCATCGGATATGAGAGAGCCCTATGATGTCTCTCGAACCATTCCTCCATGACGGTTCTTTTCGCCGCACTAATGGCGTGCCCAGTGCTCGATTGCCCAAGTCATTAGTTCCAGTTGAGGTTTCTGATCTTCAGAACCTATCCCCTAGCCAAGCGACATTTTACAAACGTAAACCTTTATAAAAAAACTAATAAACGTGTACGAATGACCTCATATGAACGCTAAGTCACGAGGTTGAAACAAAATATTAGCCAATAATACAAGAAAATAGAGGCGTTGGCTATTGTAAAAAGAGAATCGTCGCGAAACACTTACATCTTGGCTAAGGGGGTTAATACTTTTTACCTATTTCTTATATGTTTTAGCCAAACTATCTCTGTAATTTATGTTTATTTTCTTCAGCAAGAGCTCCTACCACTACGAAGGACATTTATGGTATTAATACAGAACAGTATTTACCTCCTGTGGTAGTTCTCATTGACTCAGTTCTCAAAACCTTGTTTGAAAAAGCTTCTGTTTCATTGAAACTGTTTTGTGAAGGTGCTGGACTAATATTGTCTCTAGGTTTTGTTGGAGAGATATCCTGGTATAGCGAGGACACGACAGAGGCCTTCCTGTCTACTGTACACACGGAAAGACGACCGTTTTCTGAAGGTTTCTGTAAAACAAATATTAATATTTAATTATGATATTCTTGCTTTTTTTAATATTTTAATATTTTTAATAATGGCCCAACCGCCGAACCGAAGACGTCACTTGAAAAAAAATCAAAGTTTTAAATTTTCATATTCCCTGCTACATAATTATGCTTACTTGAGATCACCACCAATGTTGGTCGCCGCGCAATCAAAACACATGTAGGTCGACAGATCGAACTATTCGGTGATTACCCAGCTATTTAAAAAAATACATGCTACGCACCGGTTCAGTAGCACTATTGATCACAGAATAGTTCAATATACTCACGTACTAAAATTGTTTAGTTATTATATAATGTAAACGAAAGGAACGTTACGTAAAAATAATTCTTACGTTTTGCGTTTTATTTTAAGAGCCTGCAAAGTGACTCTACTATGCCTGATTAAAATTATAAATAGAATTCAAGAGTAGTGGTCACAATATTTATTGCGAATGCAGACAATGCAGTATGGTAACCTACACTATGGCGAAATGTTATTTCATGCACCGCTTGGGGACCTAAAAGGCATGACAGTCATCATCGCAGTGTAAGGTTCCTCACATTTATCACTAACAGTGTCATCTCTTTATCAATAGGCCTCCGATTTCACACTCGCCAACAAAACACGACAGCATGGATGCTGTCACTTTAGGTTCGAGCATATTTTGCAGACGGGCAATATTTATGTGAACAAAACTGTGAGATATTAGTATAGTTTCTCTTTTTATTTTTGTGATGGTATCACCTGACTATAAATGACTATTTCCTTCTATGGACACCCAAAACTCGGTGATCACCAGTGCGTTCCCGCTCTTAGAGCCCGCTCTAGAATCAAGGGTAGGAATTGTTTGGACTACAGTAAACTTACTCATTCGTTCAAAAGCAACCAAAGAATTGTTCAACACCATTTTTCTGTGGTGCGCTACCAGTGGTATTAGTCCTGTCGAGCCTGAGCTGAAGGATGGCTATCCCACGACACAAATTGTTATACGACCTGGCATTATTTAAACGATTTGTTCTTGTAGAAATTCTATTGTAATTGTTGTAGTAGTACTTTTGGGTTTACCTTAAAAAATAATCAATGTCAAGCTAGTTTAGTACGCAATTTGAAGTGACTCGCAGAGAAAAGACTAGGTACTGTAATGAGAAAATACAATGACTTTCTAATCTTAGTTAAACCTGGACGGTATAATTAAGAACGCCCGAAGCACTAAATCCGATTAAATCACAAGGATTCCCGTCACTCGTCAAGTACAATATAGATTAAAAGGAATTTTAAGAAAATGTTGCCAGTAAAGTTTTGTATTTATATCTTATTTTGAATACAATAAATAGCTAAAACATATTAACACTAGCATAAACAATTATATAATATTTTTCTTGGTGCTGGTAAATCATGTAACATTTTTTTTGTTCTTGCCAAGTTAAATGAAGGAAAATAAAAGCTCTATCAAGAAACCATTTTCGAGCTCCTGTAATTTATTCATGGATAAGGCAAGATGCCTGAATATTTAGTGATCAATGTAACTAGGTGTATTGCCAAATGACTAATGCTAGTCAATGACTCGAATAGCCATTTTCAAAAATCTAAAATACTGTTGGGGATATAAGAGTTTATTCCGTTTTCGAATATCGATAGTAGTTCGATAACGGTAGAAGATATATTTCCACCATTATTCTACGAGTACTTGATTACAACAGGTGTAAAAGAGACATTTGTACAGATCTTGAACACCCTCAATAAATCGACAGGGATACACTGGAGTTGAAAATTATAAATAAATAAATATTTCAGACATTTGACACAACGTCATCTAGTTTCAAAGTAAGCAGAGCTTGTGCTATGATAACTAGACTGACTGATAGAATACTTATATACTTTTTTTGTAAATACATACATATTATACATAGAAAACACCCAAACTTCGGAACAAATACTTGCAGATCATTTGGTCCGACCCGGGAATCGAACCCGAGACCACAGCAGCTGCGTCACCGAGGCAGTTATTTAATAGTAATAACACTACTATTTACAATACAAATACTTGCAGGATTTGGAAACTTGAACTATTTCTTGTTCTTTCTGAAATTTCTACGATGCGCGTACATACCGTCACGAAAAACTTATATCATGAAATGAGCAAGTCCATATTTTAGTATTTTTATTATTATGTACAAATAACTCCATTATGATATTAGAATAAAACTAATGTGGAGGGACGTGTGTATGTATATCCCTCCGACACAAAGGGAGGATCCTCCGACCAGGCGAGGTGATCATGCCTGGCGGGCCACAGCCCGACGATTGATGTTGGGATGTTGTATATATGCTAATTGCCACGCGAATCTCTATATCGCGATACAGGATTAGCAGTTGTATTGTAGTTCATTACATTCATACGTTTCGTTCATACTTCGTAGTTAGACGTATCTTCGCTAGATGGCACTGTTATATATTTTCGTTTGTGCTATAATGTGGAATCGCCACACTAATTTAACTAGATAACGCGTTATAATAAAACTTTCTTTTAATGTATTGAATACTATTTTTCTATTTTTTTATTATAAATATCGTTTTCTCTACAAACATAGGATAACGTGAAGGATAATATTTTTAGAAAGATGTTTATCTTGTTGAAGTATAACTTCTTACGCATGCACATAAATACACACACATGTTATTTATTTCTTTAATATTTACTAAGTATATTACTAATGCTTTTGACTTTTACAGAATTTTAAGATTTTTGTGGGTGAAAGTATTTTTGCAAGCTTAATCTAATAGATACCTTTGATGTCTTCTTGTTTTACAATTATGAATATTATGTCATCGACTGTCACTGTCATATTATTTACTTTGCTATGTGGTACACATTTATTTACATTCACAACCGTTTTACATTCAAAGAGAAAGTACATCTCCTTCTTAACGAGATTAATGAATCACGTAATCGATAGTTGGCTCAGCTTATATTCAAGTTGGAATAGTGAGGAATATAATCTAAATATATGTGTATTTTTGTATTTATGTATATTTATATGTGTATTTATGACTTATGCATTTTGTGTATTCATGTGTGTATATGTTTACTCCTGTATAGTATATTTTCATTATTAATGTAACATCTGTGCACCTCTCTTACAATATTTCTACACCACCTATTGACTGGAAGGGAATACCTTGAAAATTAAGTCCACCGATATACAAAGTACATAAAGTGTAAATAAATATCATCATCAACAGCCTTTTACAGTCCACTGCTGGATATAGGCCTCTCCTTAACAAGGAGGTTTTGGCCTGCTATACCACGCTGGCCAGACGGGTTGGAATAGGGTTTGTTTTAAGTTGTTTCTGCTCTTGGGCGACTTTTGCCCAATTTGGGTGGAGACAGCGTCGCGACGAGACGGCTATACACGGGGGTTGTTTGGTCAATGGCGCTATATGGTGCATCGGTGTGGGCGGCGGCTTTGACCGCCCAGAATGGGGCTCGCCTCTGGCGCCCTCAGCGGATATTGGCGGTTAGAGCCATACGCGGTTACCGCACCGTATCGACGGAGGCGGCGTGCGCCTTGGCCGAAACTCCCCCGTGGGATTTGGAGGCGGAAGTGCTCGCCGAAGTTTATCGGCGGACGGCTGACTTCCAGGCGGGTAGCGGCATACGGCCCCCGCCCGAGGAGATACGCAAGTGGCGTGAGGCCGCTCGTCGAGCCACGATGGCTCGTTGGTCGTTCCGGTTGGAGACTCCACGTGCTGGCTTTGCCCTCGTGGAGGCTCTCCAGCCGGTCATCGTCGAGTGGGCAGGGCGGCAGCACGGGACCCTTTCCTTCCGACTGACGCAGGTCCTTTCCGGGCATGTTGCTTCGGGGAGTATCTGCACTCGGTCGCCAGGAGGGAATTGAGTCCCGCTTGTTACCACTGCGACTGCAGTGAGGACTCGGCTAAGCACACGCTAGCGGTTTGTTCCGCCTGGGCGGCGCAGCGTGGGGTCCTCACTGCAGTTATTGGAGGAGATCTCTCGCTACCGGCCGTCATACGCTCCATGGCCGGTAGCGACAGTTGTTTTACCGCGGTCGCAACCTTCTGCGAAGACGTAATTTCGCGGAAGGAGGCGGCGGAGAGGGCCCAGGAGGACGATATCCACTCGGACCCAATTTGCCGCCGGCGAACCGGGCGGCGGAGGCGCGCATACCAGCGCCTCATGCCGCCTTGAGTGTGGCCGCGGGTGGACGGGACGGGTTTTCCCCTCCACCCGCTATAATAGCCAGCCGCGAGGAGGCGACGTCCGTGTGTGCCGTACGTCGCCTAAAATAGAGAGTTTACCCATAGATGGTGCCCGCAGTTTCGGGCAGGCGCTAGGAGGGATCTGCATGTCGTAATAGCAGCGGTTCCCCGATCCCTCCTATCTCAGGCGCAGAGTGGCACACCGTGTGGTTTTAGTCGGTCCGATTCTGACACACCACCCCGCCGTTAACCCCGGTGGGGTGATGGCCCGAGGGGGTTTCCACACGTTAAAAAAAAAAAAAAAAAAAAGGTTTGTTTTAAGTTTTCCTCCTATTTGTAATGATGTTGTCTTGCATATTTGGTTCCCTTAGTCGCCTTTTACAACACCTACGGGATGAGTAGGGGTGGCAACCCTATGTATTCTTAATCCGTCACCACACGGACTATACAGTAATAGTAAATAAATAAATAAATTTATGTTTAAATAATCGATTAATAAATTGCCTTTTACATGTCTAAAACTATGAGTATGTAACAAAATATCCCGTAACTAAATACCTGAAGATCCGTACGTCACTGCACACGGGCGGGCGTCGTGACAGAGTTTCCGATAATTCAGTTTGTCGCTCAAGTTTGCGTCAGCTTAATATTATCTCTCGAGACACAATCTGAAGCGACTGATGTTTAACGGCTCAGTTATTATTACGTTTAAACCTCACAAGATAGATCTACGACAATATTTAAGTTCTGATGTGATATGATGCATGATGCTGATGCTCTGATGTGGCTCTTGAAAATAAGAGTCCATTATTTAATATTAATACACTAATAGAACATATAATGCATGCTTTCTTTCTGTCAAAGTTATTTAACATTTGAAATGTTTAGTACGCTTAACACACTTGTGTATTTCTACTTATATGTTTCTTTAAATGTAAGAGCTGATGAAGAGGCCACACTATGGTGAACAACAGCATCGCAAAAAAGACAAAAACTACCAATTCGACTGACCAGCGTAGTGTTGTGGGTATAAAGTGACAAAAACCTTATTTCTTAGGACAGACTCATATCTAGCAATGGACTGTTTAAACTTGTTGATGATGATGAAGATAGATCGATATTGATTTACAGGACTGATGCTTGTAAATCACGATGCGACTTTTTTCAACCTCTAACAATCGTCTTATCTAGCGTCCAGCGTGCCTATATATTGACCTAGACATATAGAAAATCTAGACAATAAGTGCTTACCTTATTAAAGCTAGTAATGTAAGTAAGCAATTAAAGTACTGTGAATGAATAAAATAAGACATTCAGAAAAGTCTACAATTGACTGATAGGTGAACTTGCTTGAAATGAATACGTCAATTTCTTCTAGGACTAAAGACTAGACTAGACTGTATTTAATCTGCAAAAAAAAACTATACATACTATAAAACTATACTACATGTATGTTCATAGTTTATAGTAATATTTATCATAAGCAAAATTACAAGCGTCGAAACAAGCAAAACAAACGAAACTAACAAGATGAGAACGCTCTTAGAAATAGTATAACTCTATTATTTGGTAAATGCGCCACAAATTTGCACTGATTACGAAATATTTCAACCCTTACTTTGAAGTGAACGTAATGCATAATTTGAATAATAAACTGGTGTCATTAATTTCAAATTAAGATTTGGCGGTCGTGATTTAAAATATTTTGCTTTTCTTCTTACTTAAAACTTCGCATATTTAAATAAACAGCTACATTCTTAAAACTACTTAATATAATATTGTGAAATTTTTAAAAAGGTATCAGTAATGTTAAAATATTTTCTATAATAGTTTGAATAACATCTCTTTCTTTTAATTTATTACTGATTATATATATGAGCGATTTTGCACATTATGAACATGGGATTGCAAGGAATAAAATATTAAACACCCATTTCTTCAGTTATATGGCTGAGAGCTGATGCTACTCCATTTGGCATAAGTCACATATTTGTAAAAAGTTTTATAGAGGGACAAACGAGCAGTCGGGTCCACAGATGGAAAGTGACCACCGCCGCCTGTGAACCAGGGAGCCTAGTCGAAATACAAGTGTTTCGCGTCGAATCTCTTTCTGCAATCGCTAACATCTGTACTTTCTTTTATCATTTTATTTTGACCACCTGACTGAGAGTTAACATGACGTCATTCCCGTTCTTAAGATTGGTTTTTTAATAACATTTACGTTTACAGAATATCAACTATGCTAAAGAGGCCAGATCCTGGACCCTAGACACTAGAAAGGAAATTCCTGGAATTCCTGGAGTTCCAGGGATTTCTTTTCTAGCGTGCTACTAGTGCACGAAACGCAGCTTGTAGTTTTTAGTTTTAGTTTTGATTTGAGTCTGACACAACCACCAGTGAGTGGCTTCAGGAGCATTGCCACACAAACAAAAAAAGGGACGCTGGACCTGCTCAAAATATACAAGAATATTAGGAAGAGAGGGGAAGCCCTCTGGTAACTTCACCAAGTCGGTAAAAATCAACGAAATAATTGTATAATACCAGTTTCTTGTGAGATTGTGCTATCACTCAGGCCACGCGTGTCTATTATGATGGTTTACTTCTAACTGATTAGGGGCCACCTCGTGGTACCCAGTTTCAAACGAAGATGAGACCAACTTCGCAGGAAATATAGTGCACAATTGTGTGCGCAAACACAGGTGCAACCTCTGTTACTTCACTCTCAAAATCCAATGAGACGGCTATCCGACACGGCTAGGGGGTGATCAAACGCAGGTCCGACGGTTTTACGTGCTCTCAGAGGTATGGGGGATAAGGTCCTAACTTTTAAACTCCAGACTTTCATTAAGCAAATCAGATATAATCGGAAAAACTAAATACTACTTTATGGCTCGAACTAGGATTCGAAACCGAGACCACTTAATGAGCAGTCGTTTACGCTAACCGCTGCATTAATAAGTATATGTTTTACATGTAACTTACATAGGTTATATGTAGATAGTAATATAATAATAGAACTACTACTAGTTTTCTTAACTTAAATGCCGAGTGAATTCCCAAAGTTCCAAACTATTTCGTAATAAGTGTCCCAGAAGGTCAAAAGGGTCAATCTTTCTCGAAAAACTACTTCTCTTTGCGTGTTTACAATATTTCTAAAATACCTATCCTTCCCATGGAACAAAATATCTCTGACCAGGATTTCTTTATACAAATAAGACTTTATTTTTTTTTTTTTTAAAATACGAAGTACGGTTCGACTGCACGTTTGGCCTAGTGGTTTAAGTGGTCGCCACGCCGCTCTCTACTGTGCTGAGTGTTGTGGATTCAAACTCAACATGGGACAACACTTTGTGTGATGCACAAATTCTGTAATTCACAGCACTTAGTGTGATCCACAAATTGTTGTTCCGAGTCTGGGTGTTCTTTGTGTCCGTTTCATGTACATATGTTTGTCCTAGTGCGGGCGTTGTCTTTTTAAAAACAAAAAAAAAATGTTTAAAGCAATAGTTTGAAACTTTAAATTTTAGCAGTGTTCAAATCATTAACTGTCAGGCATTTCATTTGGTATATACTATGCTTTTAGATTAACCAGCGAGATCCTTATTACTTTTAAGCGTGTTTATTAATTTGGTAGTAAGTTTTACGTCAGATTAGGTTTTGCCAGCTTCGCTAGCGTGGTATTTGGTCTGCCATATTAGGTTTCGTAACAGATCACTTTAAAATAAATGTATTTTTTTAAATAACGTTATTTATTTCTGATACCTCCGAGAACATGTGTACAAAATTTCGTGATGATCGGTTTAGTAGTTATATTTGAATTTATAATATTAGTAGGAATATACTGCGCGATACTAAGCCTAACCCGATATTACAATTATTGGTTTCCTGAACATTCTAAAAAAATTCTAGATCTAAAACTAGTCATTGAGACAGGTCGTACAGTTCTGCGATAACTGTATTATATTACAAAAAGACTGGTTTATTGTTCATATTTTTAAACAGATTTCGCAGAGAGCTATAAAAAAATAACTACTCTGTCTTTGTTGGTACAAGAAGAGATTTTTAATTTTTTTTTTAATATTTAAAATGTAAATGTTGATCGAAGTTATACTTTCATACAAACGATTATAATTTTAAAAATTACGTTAAACACGAAGCTCCAAGAGTTATGTCAACCTGTCGTGGCATGTGCAGAAAGTATACGACAGTTCACGATAAATCAGTGAATAGTGAAAAACAAACTAACAAAATTACTATAATCACTAGTTTAATTTGTCATGAATGTAACTTTTTAAGGTAATATCCTAAATATTCTCTTCTTTAATCAAAATTTTACAAGTTATAAACGGGTTTGGGTAAAGTTGGCGCCGTTTTGAAGTTCTATGGCCACTTATGAAAGTTGTATATTATGAAAGAACAAGTTAAAGCAATCAAAAGTTATTAAAGACATATTTCTCCAAACCATATTAGAGCAGAGGTGTTGAGGTTTATATTTCTCGTTAAAATCAAAGACTTCTATTGCATTTTGTTAGTTTTCTGCGCCGCGTTGCCGCATCGTCAGACACATTTCTATAGCCGAGGCTTCTCCAAAATCCGAGTACATAAAAAGAACTCAAACAAGACAAAGCTTCTGCAGGCAGGTAACAAAACATTATTATGTGTTTGTTGTAGCATTTCTGTTATTGATTTCGTCAGCATTTTTAGCTTGTTTGAGTCTGTTTTTCTCCTTCTATGCAGTCGAGTATTTGTTTCTATAATATACAGAAAAATAACATTTTTCGACTCTTCAAATATATTTCAACTCCCATAACATTTGGCCGCTAAAAAAATGACTCTCATAGTTCATACAAAGTTACTGAAACCCCTTTATGGTAATAAATTTCAGACATCAAAAATGGACTTGGCTACACGGGTAAGCATGTCAAATCCTATTTGCGGTTCTTTAATACATTGAGCACGTCATCACAATTGGATTTGCAACGATACGACGGATATTGCCAATCTTCACGAAATGAGGTATCTCGATGTGTGATTGAACTGCGCCGCTACCGTGTGATGAGATTCTGCAACAGTTCCTGATTAACTTACAGCTGATAGTGTTTCACGAGTTGATAACAATTTTTTCGTCGCTCATGGATCTCTGTTTAGTAGATCAACGACACTTTAAAGTGGGGTTTTATGAAGGTGATGAAAAACCTTTTATTTTAATTGAATGGTTTGGATTAGATATGCGTTTAGTTTTTAACAGTTTTCTTTTTGACTTAGTTAATAATGATGCTTTCAAAGACAGTTTATTGCTTGTCTACTCATAAACATTAGTTTCTATCAAATTACCTCATCATCAGCCTATCGCAATCCATTGTTGGACACAGTACTCTTTATTTGCACGTCACTTACTTCCATCTTTGTTTAATCCGTTTTCTTTAATTTGTTGTTTATTTTCACGTTTTCAGGCTTACCATAATAAAAAACTTACCATAAAATTTTAACAGAAAAGAATGTAAAACACTTTATGTTCAGATAATAGAGCTTTTTCAGAGAGACGTAAAAATTTTTTTACAGCAACTGAAGCCACGGTTAAAACTAAATCGACAAGTGACTATGAAACAGAAACTTCAGACACGAATTATACAATAATATTGTACTGCCCCCTTTAAGCCAAATTAAATAAGATATAAGAATGTTAACGTCATAGCCGATAACCGTTGAAGATATCAAACAAATGTTGAATTTTGCGGGAGATCGGTTATCGGATACTTGAATCTGATTTCTGTAATATTGTAACGAATAAAAATGACGGTGACATAGATATTTGAACACCTACAAAAGTAATAAGATTAAAGATATTCAGGAAGAATAAGAAACGTTTTTTTGCCAATGACATATCGATTTGTCTATTCTACATGAACAGAATCAGAGCAGTAAGTATCGCAATAATTTATAACGTTTTAAGTTTATTAACGCTTTTGCGTACAAAAGAGTTATACATATACTAAACAGTCCGTGCGGTGACAAATTAAGAATACATAGTGTTACCATTCCTATTCATCCCGTGGGTGACGTAAAAGGTTACTAGGGGAACCAAATATGCAAGGCAACATCATTACAAAGAGAAGGAAAATTTGAAACAAACCCTATTCCAACCTGTCTGGCCAGCGTGGTATAGTAGGCCAAAACCTCCTTGCTAAGGAGAAGCCTATGTCCAGCAGTGGACTGTAAAAGACTGTTGATGACAAATACTAAATAGTTTTTACTTCAGACAGATTTTTTTTTTTTTTTTTTTACATCGTATTAAAAATACAAACGGTCTTTACTTTAAAGATACTTTCGGATGTTTTCATTGAATAGTATTGCATATTAAAATTGTACCTATTTGAGTTCTCATTAGATATCAATCACGAGGATTTATTGATGGTATGTTTTTACATATTCTCAATGATTTCCTATGCCCTTTCCCGTGTCCTTTAACAGTCTGTATGTAACTTCTCATAGGGCCGTAAAGTATAGTAAACATACAAATATTCTTACCATCTTAAGATTTTAAAGATTTAGAGCAAATAAAAAAATATATGAAAAAGACTAGACGGACTTCAAAGAAACCGATCTGAATCTCCCTACCTAGAAACACTAAAAGGCGAAAAATAAACTGAATTATTTATTTGTTCAAAAATGTATGACTATTTCTAACTAATTAAATTAAAAGTTTACTTAATAACTATAACTAAGCTATTTACTTTCCCTCCACTACGATCCCGGGTCTTTTAAGCGGGGCGTGAAAAAGTATCTCATTAGGCCGCCATAGCGTGGGTCGCCATATTACACTGTCGTCATTCGCGGTGAATATGGCGAGCACCGCTCTTGGATTCTATTCATGCTTTCCATCAGGCAGAATAGAGTCACTTTGGTAGGTTCAATATAAAAAAAAAATTTAGCTTAAATGTACTCGTATGTACGTAATTACAATGTGATAACTCTTATCTCAATCAAAATATATATTAATTAAAATAAATGTTATTATAATATGTGCCAGATACCTGAAATCGTTTTACATTCAAGGGAACATAAAATCTTCTTTATTTCTGAAGTTAGTTTAAGAAGAAAAATATTTGTCCTAACGTTGTCTTACTACAGTAACATTCATATCACACTTTTCAGCAAATGTTCGCCAATGAAAGGAGGTAATCTATCATTGAAGATAGAGGTGCTAATTTATAGTAGGTATACAACAGCTGAAGTGAAATTCAAGGCGATATCATCAATCAAACGTAAACTTTCCTTATCAACGGTAGAGCGTCGCGCACATGCGAGACGGCTATTGTATCATTTCACAAGGGGAGTATTTACAATGTCGTTTATATGATATAAGTAATTCATCTAAAACTATATATGTCTGTTTATTAACGTCTGGACAATTGTGTGTAACGTCTAGAATTGGGGAATGTGTTTTTAATGATTGCTTTTTGACTGCACGGTTGGCCTGGTCGCCACGCCGCTCCACGTTGAGTGTTGTGGGTTCAAACCTCACATGGGACAACACTTTGTGCGTTCCACAAATTGTTGTTCTGAGTCCTGGGTGTTCTTTGTGTCCGTTTCTTGTATGTTTGTAAAGTCCCCGGGACACAGGATTTAGTCCGGATGCGAGCGTTCTTTTCAAAAAAAAAAAAAAGAAACAAAGAACAAAAAATGCAATAAGAAACGAATGTGTAAAACATAATAACAATATAGTTAAAACATTAAATAAATATGTGTACATCACCAAGTTTTTGGGTATAACTCAAGACTCTAAATTGCAATGGGGCTCACACATTGATTGATAGTTAAATAGACCACAATATATGCGGTTTACAAAATTCGTCAATTAACAGATTTGAATACAGTGAGACTGATGTAATTTAACTTTTTATCATAGCGTAATGTCATATGGTATTTTGTTGCTGGGACATGCTACTGAAATTCATAGTATCTTTAGAAGCAAAAAAAGTAAAAACAGAGAAGAGTATTTGTGAACCAAATAGTCACTTAATTAAAATATGGTTATTTTTTCTATATAAGAAGCAAAATAACGTAAAATATTATAAAATATATAAAATCTATTTCATACAATGTGTAATAGAATTAGAATTCTTAATCATCCATTTATTTTAATCACAATGTATGAAAATACTAGATTGGTTCTTTTAAAAACTTAGCAAAACTCAAGTGATCATTTTTTTGTTTGATAAACCCTAACTGAGTTTCTCAATTCTATTTTTAATTCATGAACCAGTTGAAAAGCCTAATAGAATCACAAAAAAATTTCAAATCAAAACAGCCATGAGATTTTAATGATAATAAAAGTATTTCATTTTAGACTTTTTCCACGTTATTTTTCCCACTTTTTACCTACTTTCCTGTTATTATATTTGTATTATTATTATATTTTCAACTTTTTCATCTCTTACACAAAGTGGTCAGTTAACTAACCCCTGTTACTTAAGTGAAACTAAAAGTATTGTTGACACAACGTGAACACTTAACACGCCCCTGTCTACTCATTCAATGTTGTAGGTATTAGTGTATATGTTACTGTAAAAGCCCAAGCCACTGTAGGCTTTTTGTTGACTCTACGACTCTTTTTATTAATTTAAAAAAAGCAATATCAGATTGACGTTATCAATGATATCCCATACATAGTACAAATACAATTATTATTATCATCATCATCAACAACTTCTAACAGTTCACTGCTGGACGTGAGCCTCTCCTTCGAGAGGAGGCTTTAGCCTACTATACCACGCTGGTCAAACGAGTTGGTATAGGATTTGTTCAATTTTTTCTACTTTTTGTAATGATTTTGTCATACGTAATTTATTCCTTTAGTCACCTCTTATGACACCTATGAGATGAGTACACTGTATTGTTAACCCAAACAATAAAAAAAATAGGAGAGTAGAAAAGTATAAAATTTCTGTAGGAAATTTGTAAATAACTACTCAAATTTAGAAGAGTTTGTGACTAAAAGCTTAGAAGTACCTTAATCTTTAGACAGGTATAAAGAGAAAAAAAAACACAACATTATCATTGCGAAACCCGCGAGGCTTTTAGTATTAAGAAAGGCAAATTGCTCAATTTCCTTTTAAAGTCACGGTTACTTTGTTTTTCTTATTAATATTACAGTACTGTACTTTTCTTGTTAATTTTATGATATTATGCGACCCCAGTGGCGGTTAAAATTTGAGATAATAGTGTAATAAACATAGTATAAAAAAAATACACTAGCAAAATTCGGTTACAAACAAACAAACAAACATACAAGTGAAGCGAATAAAAATATATTGAAAATAAACGTGTTGAAGAGTATGGTGACCATCGGTCAGAGCAGAGTCACTGAGGCAGCTTCAAAACAAGAACTTCAAAATTCCTCGGATTAAAAAAAATATTTCTTGTTTACCAATATGCAGTCATTACCATCTCGAGCTTTGACTCCCCTCTAATAAATTACCATATTAGTAACATTTTCTTTCCACTGGATTTTTTTTCTGCCCAATTTTCTCATTTTTAATTCTCAAAGTCTTCTATTAACGATAATAGGCTTATCTCTAATGTACAACCAGGATCAAATGACATATGAGTACTTATTTATATATTACTAATATGTCGGTTATTACGATGACTCTATAAACTGCTTTTTTTTCTTAGATTAATTTGCGGTTTGGGTGTAGTAAAGACATGCCAACCTCATCGTACCTTTATACATAAACACAAATATTAATTACCTAATACTAAAAATCATTTTAATTACAATATTTTGGTAGAATGTATCATTGCTGAACCACTGTAATCAGGTGACATAATTTTCTACCTGCTTCTGAACTTCGACAACTCATTATGCTTTGTATCAAACCTACGTTGGGTGAGCTTACTTTGAAGTCTATAAGCAAAGCCGCACGTTCAATTTTATTTCCGTCACATTCCATCAGCATTTTATCACACATTGGACAGTTAGGTTAGTCAATTTTTTTCATTAAATATGCAAATTTTGTTGATGGATAGTAACCAGATCTAATTCTAAGAGATAATTTTACGTAGTGTCTGCTCAATCTTCAAACTGATACTACTTTTTTTATTTATTAACTAATTGAAATAAAAAAAAAACACTAAATAAAGAAAACCACATCCCAATCAGTTATGCCACTTCTGCTATTAGCAGGATTTATTACAAACAGACAAAAATTGTCAAAACTGACGTTTTGAGTTCTGTAAGTTTAACACAGACTCCCTACATTCGTTTTTCTTCAGTATCTTTAATATTCAGACATCGACCATCACTTTTAATTTCACTATATGTACAGATAGGAAATGCCGAAATCTAGTGGATAGTGTCATTAGAAATCATTAGATTTGCAGGAGAAAATATTAACTATATAATAATTGATTCTAAGTTTGCATGTAAATGTACCTGTTTCGAAATACTTAAGTATGTTACACAAGCTCTGCCTAGTCTATAATCAGACGGCCGTGTACGTCGAGCAAGATTATTTTGTCATGATATTTGTTTTCCTTTTTGAACATAATGAACCAATATGTCTACACAAATACTTTATCACTCACCTTTGGTGGTATGATGAGATACGTTTCTACTTTGTGGTCCGCTAGATAACCTTCCCTAGAGGTTCCATCTCCAGGCTCCACTTCAAATCTTCCACCCAGTTGAAGTAACGTGGCTTTTGTGATGTGAACTCGACTGAAAATGATGAGATTATCTATAGAATTCTTACAGCTTCAGAATTTGAACAAAGCGTTATTTTTTCAAGTTAAATAATCGCTGCCCTTCGTCAGCGCTGTTCAGAAATATTTTTAGATTATTTTTTACTCACTTTTAGTTAGAAAGATAAGCATAACAATACCGATTTTTTTAAGCTATACGCATATTAATAAGTAAAGCGAATTGCATAAACTCTTTTAAAGTCATTTTAATGCAAATTTTGAAGGCGAATAATTTAAAATATTTTTGAGCTTAATATTTGAAAAACAATTGACTACAGCTGCGTATATGTCTAGTATATACTCGACCTGTGATGGCAGCTCAACTAACATGATAAGATCGTGACTTACAGTTGAAATTATACAACTTAAGAATGTTCAAATATTATAAATATATATGATGAGCCCCGTGAAATCGTTGGAAAATTTTAAAATAATAGACAAAAATAAAATAACCACTAAATAAATAAGAAATAGAACCAAATGTAAATAGATTTCCTATAAATTATATTCTTATAGAATTTGTTTAAAGGTTTTCTTTTGTTTGCAGTGATGTAGTCTGGCATAATTTGTTCCATCAGTCGCCTCTACCTGTCTACCAAGCGTGGTATTACCTCCGAGCGATAAGGCCGTTACTTGTACTATATAAGTATTAAGGTACCTTTGTAATTAATCTGGTGTACAATAAACTGACATATGTATTATTATTACACTAGGCCAAAATCTCCTTGCTAAAGAGACACCAAGTTTGAGGCTGCTGAGGTGTGATTTACATGAATTCTATGTGCGACTACATGCTTTTAACCACTGGATTAAGAACATACTATCAATAAGTTTGTCATAGATACAGAGATAAGTTATAGGTACAGTTACTGAAATGAGCCGCTGTCAATGTTGAGATCAATTCGTTAACTATCTTTATAATACCAGCTTTTGCTTATTATTTCTTCTGTAACTCCACAAATTTTTTTGATATTTTACAAACAGAACTTTTTCTCTCTGAAATCTCACAAAGAAAACAAATATACTTTGTATTTAGGCAAAGTTACTTATATGAAATTTAGACAATTTAGAAGTAAATTGTTTATGGTATAAGATAAACACCCATCATCATCATCATTATTATCTCAGCCAAAAGACGTCCAACGTTGGACATAAGCCTCGCTCAAGGTTCTTCATAGCAGTTGGTTCTATGTTGCCCATACATACAACTTAAGAAACAAATACGTTGCAGTTCTTTGAGTGGTAACCTTCCCGGCAGTAGGAAAGGTCGGGTCTTCCTCGTAAGTACTCCCGGTAATTATAAAATTGACCTGAGCGAAAATCGTAGTTACGACCGCTCGCTGGTTCAAGAATTCAGGATTAATAACCACTATAAAACGACGACTTGAGAAAAATGGCTGCCAGCGGACGGATGTGGATTGTTCAAGACAGGGATGGTTGACGCATTTTGGGGGAGGCTTTCGTTAACCCGTGGACAACAATAAGCTGAAGCAACCGCTATAGATCCATTTATATATCCATATTAAGATGACAGACAGTTTTTTTTCCAAATACATATATAGACTGAATTCTTAATCCTTGTGTGTGATAATGGATTAAGAATACGGAGCCTCAACACCCTTATTCATCCCATGGTTGTCCTACAAGGTGACTAAGGCAGCAAACTGTGCAGGACAACATCACTGCTAAAATAAGAAGGAAAACTTGAAACAAACCCTATATTAATCGTCTGGCCAACATTGTATGGCCAAGTATTGCTAAGGAGACGCTCTCATCCAACAGTGGACTGCTAAGGCTGATGATGATGTAGATCAAAATTTTCAATTTGTATTTAAATTAAAAGAGACGAGTATGAAACATTTTTCGACAAACAAAGATAAAATATTCAGTGTATAAAAGGTTTCAACGCTACAAAATGTTTTTTTTTTAATTGGAGCACGTGAAAGCCAAACAAAATATATAACACAATCAACGGGTTTTCATACAGCCTGCATTTTATGACAAACAATTTGGAAATAATAATTGAAATTTATATTTAATTTTTATTTTAAAAGCCTGCCAAAGTGATTACTCTGCCTGATGGAAAGCATGAATAGAATTCAAAAGTTGTAGTCACCATAGCCATTGCGAATGTTGACAATGTAGTATGGTGACCCACACTATGGCGGCCTATTAAGATGCTTTTTTACTCCCTACTTGGGGACTTAATAGGCATGACAGTCATCGTAGCATTGTGTTGCACATACTTACTACGATAATTGTCACCCCTGCATCAAGGGGCCTCCGGTCTCGCACTCACCAATGAAACACTATATGCTTCTCCTGCAAGCTTAATAGTTTTTAGTAACACTATGAAAGGTTCTTTACGTTTTTAAGGTTTGATGGCCCAAAATGCTTTAAAGTACACTCGTTTAGGGATCTTCAGCGCCGTGTATAGACTATTTTATCATGAATCACGACAGAAGTTCCTACTTCAGCATTAACAACATTTAACTTACCCAGCGATACCGCCAGATTCCATATGGTTAGCCAGTGTGACGTCATCGCTCCAAACGTCGAACTGCCACTTTCGTAAACCAAGTACACCACATAGGACATTTCCTGTGTGGATACCAATACGCATATCTACATTGAAACCTGTTGCTTCACGGACGAATCTGGTAAAGAAAATAAATAGCTTAATACACTCATTCATATTCAAAAGCATGGCAAACATACTTATTTTATTAAGTTATTACTTTCAACGTTTTGTGTGTGAATTTTTCAATCAGAATTTAATTAAATTAAACACGTGATGAAACAATATTTTTTGTTCAGTTGATGGAACAGAAATTCATGTACGAAGTGTTTTAGATCTCATTTTCCTGTTTTATTTTAACTTGTCTTAAAATGAAACTTTATATTCAAAAAAAAATTTACCGTATGGCGTCAATCATCTGCAAGCCCATATTGACGCAGTTGTACGCATGATTGGGCCTCGACACTGGCAACCCTGATACACAGTAGTAACAATCCCCAAGTATCTTGATCCTCATGCATTGGTTCTCCTGTCAACAAATAACACACAGAATTAACTTCAATAACTAGTTATATTGAGGTAATAGATACTCCTAGAAAGTTCCTTGTATCTGTACTGGATCTAACAGTTCATCTACTAACAATCTATGTTAATTTATTATATATATAATATTTTCTAGGTAGTAGAGCCACGCTGATTTCAGCACGAGCGGGCCGGCTCAACCGGGGCAGTAATACACTCCCACAGTAGACCAACCTAAAGCGACAACATCTGTGCTGTCGTATTTCGTTGGTGAGTGTGAGAACGGAGGCTCATTAATGCAGGAGTGACAGATATCGTGGTAACTGTGTAAGCCTTAGACTGTCATGCCTTTTACGTCCCCAAGCGGGGTATGGAAAAGCATCTCACAAGGCCGCCATAGTGTGGGTCACCATACTGCATTGTCTGCATTTGCAATGAATGTGGTGACCACAACTCTTTCCATCTTTCCATCAGGCAGAGTAGAGTCACTTGGACAGGCTCTTAATATAGAAAAAAAAACTGTTTTCAAGCTGAGATTAAAAGCAACTGAGAAAATTAAATAGAATCATCGATTGAGTGAGATTTGTACTAGTGAGTTCATTATTGATTTGTTTGAGAGTTGGGTTAGTTGACTTATTGTAAAAATATAAAAAGAATAGCAGTAGCAAAGCGCTTTGTGAAGTTGTAAACTGTTACTATCAGACACCTTAGCATAGTAAGAAGACACCTTAGAATAGTAAGAAAAGAAGTTAGTTTTTGGTCTTGTACGCTTATATCATTTAAAGTACGTAACAGGTTTCAATGTGAGTTTAACTAATAGAAAAAGTATTATATAACTAAAGTTTATATGTATAATACATGTATATCAAAGTAGAGAGAAATGGAGAACTACAAAGAGTACGGGTCGAGTAGAACGGGTCGCTAGTATAACATATATTTTTTTTATAGCAACCTTCCAAAGTTACTCTATACTGCCTGATGGAAAGCATGAATAGAATCCAAAAGCGGTGGTCTCCGTAATCACTGCGAATGAACACAGTACAGTATGGCAACACACGCTATGGTAGCCTAGTGAGATGGTTTTTCACGCCTCGCTTAAAGGACCCCGAATCGTAGTGGGAGGGAAACACGTGCGCTGATAATGAATTCCAGGCTTTAACTAATTTGCACAGGATGGAAGAGCCGAACCGTTGCGTTCGGGAGCGTATGTTTACCATTCTGAAACGGTGTCTTCCAAGGCCAGCACGAGTTGTCCAGTAGAGGAACGGAGAGGATGGGATCAGTTGGAAGAGTTACATATAACATATATTTAAAAATGGTGTACTTACAAATTATTATCAACATTAAACTTAAATCAAAATATAGCAAGACAAATAGTTGTGTCGTCTAAAAATACTAGAGTACAAGGAAAGTATATTTTAAGAATATTGTTTAGAAATTTTTATATTAAAAATTTTCAAACAATATTCTTCAAGCGTCCAATCCAGCATATTTTAAACTCATAAAATAGAGAGCATAAAATAATGTAGTTGAATTACTGAAGTTTACTCATGCAACTTACTGGATGAAAACATGTCTCATTTTATGCTGGTTATAAAATTTCTTAATAACTATCTTGACAGATATACATAGTTTATTTGTACAGCGGGACTTACAGCGGGCAAATTGTTTAAAAAAGGTTACTAGGGAAATGGAAGGTATTGTAGTCTGTTTTAATTAACAACAAAACTATGTACATGGACGCCAGGAGAGAGGTACAAAGGGGGCACCCATGATTATGTGTATGTGTGAAAATCATCAAAATTATAGATAATATTATAGATACGGTATTTCTTTTGAATACATAATTTCAAAAAATGGGTACATATGTTTGTCCTCTAATAAATTTTGTTATCAAGGTAAACCTTAACTGGAAAAAGAAGGAAGTTTCATGTAATTGAGCTAAGTGACTTCTAAAGACTTCGATAGTCAAATGCCGGTAGGTATGTAGATGTATTTACAAGTTTGTCTTGTAACTGAAATTGAATTGATTCGTGATGATAACGAATAATCCAATTACTGAATAGTTATAAAAAGGATAATACGAAAAGTTATAACTTTTAGACATACATATACAATGACACCTCACAGAAAACTTATATTAAAAAAATCTTTTGTTGAGTTTCACTGAAAGAGTGACTCTTGAGAAGCAATTTTTTTTTTCTTATTTACAAACTTCATACACTACATTTGTACATCGGCAGACTTAATACCGAAGGCGTTCTCTTTCACTCAACTTTCAGGTGGTAGAAATTTTATAACGTAGTAAGTACACAGAAGTACATATATTATTTACATTATATGTCCATGTCCATTGTCCGTGTAGTGATGGATTAAGAATACATAGTGTTACCACCCCTATTCATCTCGTCAGTGTCGTAAAAGGCGACTAAGGGAACATAGTATGCAAGATAACATCATTACAAAGAGAAGGAAAACTTGAAACAACCTCTAGTCCAACCCGTCTGGCCAGCGTGGTATATTAGCCCAAAACCTACTTGCTAAGGAGAGGCCTAAGTCCAGCAGTGGACTGTAAAGGGTTATTGATGAAGATGATGATGATTTACATTATATTACTCCGGTCAAATCCTCCGAATTGTTGAACACAAGAGTCTGCCATAAAAAAAAGTTACTTGGTGAACAATAAATTGAAATGTCTTAGATGAATAGTGTTTCTTGAGTGTATTTAGTTTGCTAGTGTAACCCAATTTTGCCCCAGTAGACATTAATTATGGAAATTAATTAAAGCTTCATTCCATTAGTGCACGTACTATTGTTACGCTCTCAGATACGGCAAACAAAGGGCACTCAGCTTTGGTGCTATTGTATGAGGTGTTAGTGGCTTTTGGGGATTAGATCAAGATTAATGAATGTAAACTAAATTATTTGAAACTATGTCTTTTTACTATAAAAGAAAGTCGTTTATTTTTTTTTTTTTTTTTTAATACCACGACGGTGGCAAACAAGCATACGGTACGGTACCCGCCTGATGGTAAGCGGTTACCGCAGCCTATGAACGCCTGCGGCACCAGGGGCATCACGTGCGCGTTGCCGACCCTTTAAAAACCTATTTACTCCCTTCTTGAAGAGCCCCATACTGTAGTTTCCAGGGAAAACCTCGGCAGGGAGCTCATTCCATAACGGGATTGTTCGCGGGAGAAAATTTCTCTGAAACCGCACTGCGCGCGACCATTTAGGTTCCAATGTATGTGGATGAGCTCCCTGACGATGGCGAGCGGTGCGATGGTAGAAAGTGGCTGTGGGCATCATATCAAACAATTCTTCAGAACACAGCCCATTGTAGAGACGATAGAGCACACACAAGGAGGCAAAGTCTCTCTTAAGACTTAGTGGCTCGATACCGTCTGTGAGATCAGGATCGTCGACTATTCTCACAGCACGTCTCTGAACTGAATCGAAAGGCTCAAGCTGGTACTTCGGTGCTCCCGCCCAGAGATGACAGCAATACTCCATGTGAGGTCGAACTTGTTTTGTAAAGTAGTAGCCTTTGTGCCGGTGTGAAGTATCGCTTCGCTCTATTCAGAACACCAAGTTTTTTTGATGCCAGCTTGACCTTCTCTTCCAAATGAGCTCGAAATTGGACGTCACTGGAGATGTCGACACCGAGGATTCCAATACTCTGTGAGATGGTAAGGGGTGTATTCTGGAATGAAGTCGAAAGTGATCTGAAAGTCGTGTTTCTGTTCTACTATATGTTCATTCTATTAAATATATATATTGATATCTACTTCTATTATAAAGTTAAGACGGACGTATACTTTAATAAGTTAAGTCCGTCTTACATTTGTTTGATCAGCACATTTTTAATTTGTTTGACATTGAATACAGGTACGACGGACTCGTTCGTTAGTTGGTCATGGTGACTGCTAAATTAGAGGTTGGGAATTCGAGCCTAGTCCAGGAGAAATTTTGTATGGTAAGTACAAGCACGATCAGTGATTTGTACTGTAATATCTGTGTCTTATCTAATATGAATTAATATATAGTAAATAAAGTAGTGATAAGAACATATTTAATATTTGTTAATATTTTCGTCACAACAGATCAGTCATATATTTTTTTTAACGTGTGGAATACCCCTTGAGCCGTTACCCGACCGTCATCTATGGCGGGGTGGTGTGTTGGGATCGAACCGATTAAAACCACACGGGTTGCCATTCTGCTCCTGAGATAGCAGGGATCCGGGAACAGCTACTATTACGACATCCAGATCCCTCCTAGCGCCTACCCGCTACCGTGGCCACCATCTGCGGGTAATCTCTCTATTTAGGCAACGTACGGCACACGCGAACGTCGCCTCCTCGTGGCTGGCCACTGTAGCGGATAGAGAGAAAATCCGTCCCGTCCACCTTCGGCCACACTTAAGGCGGCATGAGGCGCTGGTAAGCGCGCCTCCGCCGCCCAGTTCGCCGGTAGCGAATTGGCGGTAGTGAGTGGAGATCGTCCTCCCGGGCCTTCTCCGCCGCCTCTACGAAATTACGTTTTCGCAAAAGTTTGCGCCCGTGGTAAAACAACTATTGCTACCAGCCATGGAGCGTATGACAATCGGTAGTGAGAGATCTCCTTCAATAACTGCAGTGAGGATTCCACGCTGCGCCACCCAGGTGGGACAAACTGCTAGCGTGTGCTGAGCTGAGTCCTTACTGCACTCACAGTGGTGACAGGCGAGACTAAATTCTCTCCCGGCGACCGAGTCCAGATTACACCGGTGCACCATACAGCGCCATTGACCGTGCAACCCCCGTGTAGATCAGTCATATATCAGTCAACTTATCACTGTCCAATACTGAACAAAGGTCTCCCCCCCCCCCTCTAGCTGTCCAATAATAATACACTGGAAACTCTCTCAAAAATATTTTGCATCAATGTTTAAATAAGAAGGATTGGAAACTTATATTTTACATCACAATTACAAAAAACATGAAGAAGTAAATAAATATAACCTCAACATTGTCAAAGAGATAAAAAATAAAAATAGGAAGACACAACAGTAAATAAAAATGCTTTTTCTTTACATTTTGTAATCTGAATTGTACTTCAAATTATCCTAGCGTGAATCGCTATTTATTGAAGTGATTGCTTAAAACAAATTATTACGTATTAGCTTAACATACTAACATCAATAGAAATACTAAAAGCAATTTATATTTGTAACTAAAATAGATATCAATTTGAATTTCTATACAAATTAATTAAACTTGTTTAACTAAGCAGAACACGGAGTGTGTAATTGGAAATAGAGTAATATGTCCACCTTATAAGCTTAATATGAAATAAATTTTATTAGATGAGACTGTAGCCAAAACACTTAGTTTATATCTATGGCCGACTATTTCTAACCAGTAGACCTCAAAGTAAATTTGAATAAAAATTATTTAGTTTAATATTTTATTCTATTTTTGCATGAGTGATGGTGCATAAGGTTCCAACCAAGAAGTTAGGGCCCCGAATTAACTTCAACTGCAAGAGGTGCACCTTCTGGTCGACGGAAGAGGCTCTAACAAATAAAACATCCCGATTAGGACATGGGACAAAAAAACTGACGCAAAGTAGGCGTTTAATATGTCTCTGCCTACCCCTCTAGAGGAACAGACGTGATTTTATGTATGTATGTTGCACGAGAGATGTATAGAGAAATTCTGTGTTGGTTTGAGTGTTTTTGTAATATACAATTCATTTAATCTAATATATAATATTAATTATAATAAATAATTATACTTATGAATCCACTTCAATAAATTTTGTTACAGAGACAAAATATGTTTACAATCCAGGATACAATCCACGGTCCACCCAAATATCATGTTGGTGGTAGTGTCGCGCTTTGGGTCATTATTGTTGACTAACACCGATTAGGTGACGTGATGGCTAGAGCCTTTATTCCGTCTGTATGAACAGGCGGACTCAAACCCTTTTAGTTATACAATGCTTA
Organism: Hypercompe scribonia; assembly: GCA_949316085.1. NCBI lineage: Eukaryota > Metazoa > Arthropoda > Insecta > Lepidoptera > Erebidae > Hypercompe > Hypercompe scribonia. The sequence goes on from OX438983.1 coordinate 2,406,901, forward strand.
CGGACTTAAAAAAAAAATACTTTTGTAATTTGTTTTGGTATTTGAGTCTTAGAAAAGGGCAGTGACTTCTTCCTGTAAAGTCCGACTTATAAAAACATTTTTAAAAGAATGACTTACAAAAATATTACTTATTAAAATCATTTATCACACTTGAAAGGGCCCAAAAAAGTATAATTATCTTGGTACCTACAAAGAAATAAATCTGAAGTGAATTGAAGGAGTTTGAAATAAATCTTACAGAAGTAGCGTATGAGTTACTTACGCTTAGGCCAAATCAAATGGCGCACCGTCCTTGTTACTCTTATTAAAATCTTACACTCGAGAAGAAAGCTATTGTTTGAAATGCATAAAATCAACAAATAAAAGTAATGTTTTCTGTTGAGTGGAATTAAGTTATTCATGCATAGTCTGCGTGGGAGTTAAATGACAATGTCATTAAAAATTATTAGTATATATACTCAAATAAATAGAATAATACAATTTTTTGTCAAGATAATTTGGTTATTGATGCCACAAATAAATCCCTACTGCAAACGACATCGCAGTTGTGAACCCTTATGTGAACGAGTGAGTGAGTTAAAACGCAAGCAATAAAATTTTATTCCGCAAATAATTCTACTATCACAACAAACATGATTATGAGTTTGTCATTAATTAAAGCGAGTTATTACTATTTCTATTAAAATTTTCAATAAACAATTAATGTAGTGCAAACAAATGAATCAAGTGCCGTACATTTAACGGGTCAGTGGACAGCTTTATCTTCATACAAGTTATAATAGTTCTGGAAGCTTTATTGCTCGGTTTTATTACATTGTGGAAACCATTATAACAAGACCTTCGCAATTAAATTGAGTTTGAGTCACTTGTTTTCTCTTTAATTTTCGATGTTTCGACTTATATGGATGAATAACTTTTTTAACGAGGGAAGCTGTACACATTTCCAGCATTTCGTTTAAAATAATATATTTATTGTTACTGAAAATTTTTTTTAGCTATCCAGTAAATAATAATAATATCTTTACACCATAAATAATGACAACTCAAAAGATTAATTAATAATTACAAATAAACTTTCGTTTAAAATCATTAATTTATCTCTATACTCAAATAATATTTACTTTTTGTATCAAAATACAAAATAATGTAAAATTGCAAGTACTTTCGTGTACCCCTTTCGTGTAGTACCCTTAAATGAAAAAGCAAATCCGTGTAAAATTATTTAATACAATACACAGATGTTACCTTTGAATTTTGTTATTTGTGCATTTATAATTTCAATGTATGAACTCAAGGAAATAGATTTGGTTACGTAATATTAAAAAATCCGTGCTTTTAAATGAATTACTCGTATATTTGACCTATTCATTTTTTTTCTTAATTTAAGAGCAGGTAGTAAAACCATGCTGATTTCAGCACAAACAAACCTACTCGACCGGGGTAGTACCCTCTCACAGTAAACCGACCTAAAGCACTGTGCTGTTGTCTGTTGTTGGTGACTGCGAGACCAGAGGAACATTGATGTAGAGGTGACAGTTATCGTGGTAAGAGTGTGAGTGAAGACTGTCATACCTTTTGTACGCGTTACTATACAGTATTGTTTGCATCCGCAATGAGTTTGGTGACCACAACTTTTGGATTGTATTCATGCTTTCCATCAGGCAGAGTAGAGTCACGAAATACTTATTATCATAGTGTTAAGTTTTAATATATTATGGTAAAAAGACCAAAATTACATTAATACGAGACAATGCGTACAGTACCACTGATTTTCAGATTTAAACTACTCAAAACAACTTAGGGCCCACTTGATTTTTTTCGGAACTTCAACCGTAATATTTTTATTGCCTGCTGATTTGTAAATTGAAGTGTGTAGACTCCAAGTGCATATGTTTACACATGGTCACACGTTTGGAATGTCACGTTTAGGGTGGTTCCTAAGTGGGTAGACGGAAAAAACTAAAAAATGGGTCAACTCAGCGTTTACGAACTTTTCTAATCACTTGTGTTCTGCATCTCATAACAAACACAAGTTGATATTGTATCATTGTTTATCATTTGCTTCGGTGTTATTGCTTTGTTTAAAATAACAATGCCCGGATTTCGACGTCATATGGACCCGGAAACAGCTTCCAGAGCTGTAGTTTTGCTTCAAGAGGGCAATTCACAGAGATCGGTAGCTTCACGCCTCGGTGTGTCTAGGCATGCGATCCGAAATGTTTGGGAACGTTATCAGGAGACAGGTAGTGTTGCCAGGAGACGAGGTGGTGGTAGAAATCGGGCCACCACTTCCCAGGAAGATCGGTACGTTCGACTTACTGCACGTCGAGAGCGCACTGTGACAGCGCGTACCTTACAAAATCGCTTACGTGATTCTACTGGTACCCGTGTAAGCGATCAAACCATACGGAACAGACTTCATGAAGACCAACAAAGATCCAGAATGCGCGCTGTGCGAATAAAATTAACCAGGGCACATCGTGCAGCGCGTTTAAGGTTTGCACGTGAACATCTCGAATGGACCATGGACAATTGGAGAACAGTGCTCTTTACAGATGAGTCTAAAGTTAAATTTTTCAGTGATGACAGACGGGTACGTGTCTGGAGAAAACCAGGGAAACGTTTTGAGGATCCTTGTATTCGAGAAACTGACCGTTTTGGTGGACCCAGTATTATGGTGTGGGGTGGAATCAGTCTACTGGGTAAAACTGAGCTGGTATTCTTGGATGAGGGCAACGTAAACGCCGCCAGCTACGTCCAACAGGTCATCCAACCTCATGTCATCCCATATTCACAGCGAGTTGGTCAGAATTTCATCTTGATGCAAGATAATGCACGTCCTCACACTGCCCGTCTGACTCAAAGTGCTCTTTCGGACGCGAATATTAATGTTTTGCCTTGGCCTGCAATGAGTCCCGACCTAAACCCGATTGAACATTTATGGGATCAACTCAAACGAAGCCTTAAAGAAACTTATACCGCTATCCACAGTCGACAGGAATTGGTGAATGCATTAAAACATTGTTGGGAACAGATTCCTGATGAAAACGTGGCTCACCTGATAGAGAGCGTCCCTAACCGGCTCAGGGAATGTGTAAGGAGCAGAGGAGGTCCTACACGTTACTAAACACTAGAATTAATCAACATCTGGCACCTTATCATCACATTAAATTGAAGTGCGTGTCGGGAAAATGATGGTTTAAAGTTTAGTGAATGTGAGTGAATTTATGAAAATTGTGATTTGCACATTTTTTTTGTGGTAACCGTAATAACTTGGACACATTTAGTTCTTATAGAACATGTAATTCATTTTTTTAAGTAAAAAATAACATAAGTTGTACGCATTTTTAATTAATTAATTTTTATTACCAAAAATGCAGGTGGGCCCTAAGTTTATGTAAAATGATTACATATCTTAGAGACACTAATTCTTTAGTAAAGATTCATGTTAAATTTATCAATAGCGATTGATGTCTGACCAGTGTTCTTGCTGATCTGTTAGATATTGTATACACATTATCATAACTCCATCGTGCTCTAACCTATTAAGACATGTAATTAAAATTTTACTGTTCACATTTAAACATCAACAAACAAGCATAATTTGACTCATTTCAGTATGCAGAGAGAGTATATCGTCTTACACATGAACTTAACTAAACCACACACCAATAAACCTTGAACTTTGAATGGGTATATAAAGTGTAAGTGAATTGTTCTTTAGAGAGTCTTAGGGGTAACTCTCCGAAACTATGGTGATTAGTAAATTTAGTACTTTTAGTTTTTAGGCTCAAGCCGTTTATTTATACCTAATATTATAAAAATATACATAAACTACGTCTGGTTCTCTATAGGTTCATAAAAAAATACTTGCTCTGACAGAGAGACCGACTGATTCATTAACGTAGAGCCTAAATCGCTGGGGTTAAAAACTTAAGTTTTGTAGGTAAATTGTTTTATGTAGTACACGCCCGCTGATCATTTGATCCCTAAAGAGACAAAATTAAGAGAAGTAAAAAATGAATATGGAAGTTCGTGATTTTAAAAGTTAAAAACCGCAAGCACTGGCTAGCTTTTTAAAGGATCTCTAGTGATCGTCTAGTGCTTGGCAATTTTATTTTAAACCCAAACCGAACATAGCCTGTACTATCGTTTTTCTTTTTTTTTGAAGCTTGCCAAAAGTGACTCTACTTTACCTGATGTAAAGCATGAATCGAAGAGTTGTGGTCACCAACTGATTGCGAATGCAGACAATGCAGTATGGTGACCCACACTATACTACACGGACTAGTAAAATTTTTCACATCTCCCTTGGGAGCGTAAAAGGCATGACAGTCGTTGTAGCATTGTATTGCACACACTTACCACGACAACTATCACTCCTGCATCAATGGGCCTCAGGCCTTGCACTCACTAAGGAAACACAATAAACGGATGCTATGGCTTTAGGTTGGTCTTTTGTGGGAGGGTAATGCTGACCCGGTCGAGCCGAGGCGTTCGTGCTGAAATCAGCGTGGCTCTACTACCTTGTTGCTCAATATTATAAGGCAACATAGAGTATTACTTACTGTAATATACTGTACAAGTGATAAACCTACTTAAATATGTAGTTTTATTTTAATTTAATGAAATATCTTTATTTGGTTATCCCAAATACATAGTACCCATTTGAAAAGCGACCCTATATCACAATTATAAACAATTCAATTAGGTGCCAATATAATTTACGTAATTAGTTTTACAATTACATGTTGAACTTTACCTTAAACCACGTTATACATATAAAGGAAATAACGCCAAACATACAAATTCAATTTTAAGCTGATGTAATGTAGACTTCTAAGAAAACTGGTATTATTATTATTTAATTATTTCGTTGCTGTAACTGATTGGCTGAGATTACTGGTTACTTACTCCATTTTAATTCTTTGGGTGGGAAGGATAACCACAGGCCGGCAACGCGCTTCTGACTCGAGACATACAAAGTCAACTGAACATGGTTTTTTTTTATTTACAACCTACCAAAGTGACTCTATTCTGGCTGATGGAAAGCATGAATAGAATCCAAGAGCGGTGGTCGCCATACTCAATGCGAATGCCGACAGTGTAATATGGCGACCCACGCTATGGCGGCCTAGTGAGATGCTTTTTCACGCCCCGCTTAAAGAACCCGGGATCATAGTGGGAGGGAAACACGCGCTGGTAATGAATTCCAGGCTTTAACCGATCTGCACAGGAAGGAAGAGCCGAACCGTTTAGTTCAGGAGCGTATGTCTACCATTCTGAAACGCTGACTATGGTTGCGCCTATTACTTATTATCAACGGAATTATTAACTCGCTTGCCCCTTATCATCTTCTTTCTAGCCTTTATTAATCCATGGATTATTTGGGGTCGTCTACAAGTCCTACGAGTTTTACTTGAATATCTAGTTTTTCCATGGAGTGGTTGCCATGGAATCTCCGTAATCCTGAGGGTAAATTGAATTCCAAAGTTCAACTAGTTATCATTATATTTGAGGGCACTGACTTTCCAATAACAATTTCTATAGGTGGTGATGACAACCGGGTCCGGCGGCTTAACGTGCTCTTGGCGGTACGAGTGTGAAATATCGCCAAACTTTTATATTCGGGGCTGTTGTTAATAGTTGTAAAGTTGTATTTTGAATTTCATATTTTACCTTCTAAATATATTTTTGATTTGAATTACCTTTAGAATTTAATTTTAAATTATCTTAAAATTTTTATTGATTCAAATCAAATTATTCTATCACCATTCACTGCTGAACGAAAGTCGCCCCAAGGTGCACCATCTATCCCGGTTTCGGGCAATCTGTTTCCACCCACACCAACTTCTTCAAGTCGTCGGTCCATCGTGCTGCAGGGCACCCCACACAACGTATGTCTTATCGTGGTCTCTACTCTAGTACATTTCGACTCCAGCGTCCATCGGTCCGTTTGGAGACATTACCGGCCCACTTTCATTTTTAACTTTATCAGACAGAGAAAAACCCAATATCGCATACTCCATTGCACGCTGAGTTACGTTAAACTTGTGGACCAGTCACATGATGAGTGTCCACGTCTCGGCTTTGTATGTCATTACAAGTAGGGTGCTCTGATTAAATACCTTGGTCTTTAATGATTGTGGTATCGGCCACTCGAAGATGTGACGTAGTTTTCCGTACTTCGCCCACCCTAGACGAAATGCAATCGACCTCTCCATCAAAGTTGTGTCGGCAGAGTTTAATTGTTTGAAAATTGCCATCGTTTGAGGCCGTCTTGAAGATGTCTTACCCCTCGATACAATTGGATTGGTCTTGTGCTCTTTTCTTGTACTTGAATAGTTATTCCCTAGTTAAGTTAGTTTAAATAATATGTAGTCTTGCCTCCAGTTCCTACGATTCTCTGTCCTCAGAGATAGCTGACACTAAGTTACAGACGTTTATTCCATATCTTTAGGGATAATTAAAAGCATATATACACACCTATTTGACTAATGATATTAATTTTTAGTATGAAAAATTTATGAACATGTGTCGTGTTAATAGGTAAGCTGTTTATAAATAATTTTGTATTCTCCTGGGCGTGTGATCACGCGTGAATGAAGTCACCTCCATTGTCATTGAAAAATTACAAAAAAAATTCAATGAGTAATGAATTTAGGTTTTCATGTTAACTATCTTTAATAAATAAAAAGATCAATTTTAACACATTTGTAGTATAGATTGTTCAGTATCAATTTCTAAACTTTTACCAATAGGGTTTTATTTCTGAAATATTTTAATAATGGTGAATATTTGTTTAGAATTCAAAGTCACTATTTTTTTTTAAACTTATTTGCATTAATTAAAGGTTTTATTATAGGTACAGGTATTCACCCCCACTGTATAAAATTATAAAATAATATGTAATTATAAAATAACAAGCATAAGTTGTACATTTTATGAATAGTTCCACCGCTTACAATATGTTAAATGACGGTTATACATGCAAGCAACAAATTCATGTTTTACAATGCTAATCGTAATTATTGTAACGAAATGTCACGAAGGGTCGAGAAGAGAAGTGACACTCAGTTCAGCCGCACGACTCTAGATTAAGTCCTAATAATAATATGGTGTGACACAAAACAATTAACTCTACTGCAATAAATACAAGGTGGAATATAGATTGATTGTCACACTATTAGTTTGTTTACATTCGAAAGCGTTTTTCGGAAGCGGTCGTGTCAGATTGTTCTGTTAGCAACTAGAACTTTCGGGAATAAACCAGTGAACTGTAGTAAATAATATAAGCAGGCGCCTCATCGATTACAAGAAAGTTCAGTTTGAGTTACAGTGCGATAAATATCAACCGATTTAAGTAATTAACACAGTGACTTTGACGATAATTAAGGTTATAAGGTTTATTTTACAAAATTTAACGAACCCTGGTACGTAATATCATTTTTAAATGAGTGTTTTCCAACTTAGTTACCTATAGGAAGACTTAATGTTAACTTTGGAAGTTTTATGATACAGAACTACAAAAAACTTATCATAAAATAGATACCATCCATTTAAGAAATGCGTACTTCACCAAAGTTATGCGCTACGTGTTCACAAGTTAGTTGATATAATTTTTATGTTCTGTCAATAAATAAGTCTGAAAAAGTCATGTGTCTTGGGACTAAAGTCGAACTTCCAAGCTAAATACATGTCAAATACCCCTTCGCTATGTATTATCTCGAAAAATTGCTAATTATAGACTTTGTACAGAATTGTATACTAAAAAAGTCGAAGAAAAAGAAAGTAGAAGAAGTCCTAGGTAGTAGAGCCACGCTGATTTCAGCACAAGCGGGCCGGCTCGACCGGGGCAGTACTACCCTCCCACAGAAGACCAACCTAAAGCGCCATCATCCGTGTTGTCGTGTTTCGTTGGTAAGTGTGAGACCGGAGGCCCATTGATGCAGAGGTGACAGTTATCGTGATAACTGTGTAAACCTTACACTGTCATGGTGACTGTCATGCCTTTTACGTCCCCAAGCGAAATGTGAAAAAGCATCTCATAAGGCCACCATAGTGTGGGTCACCATGTTGCATTGTCTGCATTTGCAATGAGTATGGTGACCACAACTCTTGGATTCTATTCATGCTTTCCATCAGGCAGAGTAGAGTCACTTTGGCAGGCTCTTAATATAGAAACAAAAAAAAAAGAAACGTTCAAGGCAGATCACGGTAAATATTTTCTTTTGTACATTCATTTTTCTCGTACATTCTAGATGTCCCATTAATAAAGCCAAAAACTTGGCAGAAGAGTCATGCGTAAAGCACATATGAGCTATATAAGTCATACGTTTCTGGAATTTCACTGTAAGGTAAGAGTATGGTTATCAGAGGGCCCACGGAGGCAGCTTATTCGACAAATAAAATAAGGATTTATTCACTTATAAATTATATCTACAGATCTCATAATCAAAGGACCTAATTTTGAGGACAATTTCTATCTGCCTTTAAGGTTTCAATCTGGCTCATCATCATGGCTCATAAGTACATTATTCTTTTATAAAATAAATAGTTGAGCCGGCGAACTTCGTACCGCCATAAAAACATTCGTGGGCTCATGCACAACAACTTTGCTGCAGGTCATCACATGATCAAATGCATATAAAATTTCTATCTTTTGTTTAACTAAAAAGCGATTATTAAAAAGCGATTCATAGATAAAATATGACTATATAGTACTGCAGACTTCTTAGTAGAATTAATAGAGACCAACATTTTTGATGAACATTATGTTCATCTATACTGGACTGTTTAGTTAGTGCACACCGGTAAAGCATCATGTCTTGCCCAATTTCCGCTGACTTGAAATACATATGCCATTATTTTTCTCTAAATTTGTGTTAAATCATAATAAAATATAGCCTATAGCACTCCTGAATAGTGCAGCTTTTTGATTATGAAAAAATTTTCATGATCGGATCAGTATTACCGACGATTAGTCCCTACAAACAAACATACAACTTTGCCTCTTTGCAATATCAATATAGATACAACAAACAAAAGAATCAATTACTTTTAAGTGTCTCTAAGAAACTTATATACTGTTAAAATGAAATAATTATGTTACCAAGATTCGTTCACAAGAAACTAAAGAAACAATCAGTACTGAGAGTCGTCGAAGATTGTATTCCACTTTCTAGTAGTGTGTAGCGTCAGAGCGGTGTGGTAGTAAATTGAATCTTTCTCTGTAGCCTGTCGTAGTCTTTGTTTAGACAAACCAAACGATTTCTACTTCAGTTAACTGAATTTCGTTTCAGAAGTACATGAGAACAATATAGTCCAGAGGAAAATTTAAAGTAATGTTGCATTTATTCTCGCACTAATATACTTTAATCGCCCACACCACGTCGCCGTTCCATCCCACTAGCTGTCTGCCGCAATCTTTAGTGTTGTTTAATTATTTTCATTTATTTATTTAGTAGAGTCAACATATAAAAATTGTTTATTCAACTCTTATAACAAAATACGCTATAATATTGATTCAAGTACTTGTGTTCATACATCATGTTAAAATATTTTCTACATAAAACAAATAAAAATTGATGTAACGAAATAAAAAGAAATGCTACGTATTACAATTACATACCAAGGTCCTCACTAATAAGTAATTCACAAACAAACAATATGTACAACTTTATAGTTGCAGTGCTCATATTAATTAGCATTAAGAAACATTGCAATAATTAAAGTAAAGGTAAGTCAAAATTCCTTCCAGTCTTTTGCACAACACTTTTGTTTTTCTCTCCGAGAGTCTTTTTCTCCATCCCATGCAATGGATGGGTGTCATCACACCTATTCATCACATGGGTGAAAAGTGTAAGTGATGATATTAAGTGAAGTACACACCCCGGTACTACCCAGCAGACCCCTTTTAACGCAATGTAATGGCCTACCTATGGTCGCGGGCAGCGTGAAAAATCACTACAACGGGTCGTAGACCTGCGAAAGTTACCTCGAAACCGTAGCTGGGGTCTACAAGAAGAATAACGAAAAATCAATGCATAAGTTTTAATATAAATAAATAACTAAATATAAGAAGTTTTTACTCGTTTAACTAATGAGATTACTTCAGGACCATTATTGGTAGTTAATATGGTCATGATAGTGATATGTAAGAGTAAGAGTAATAGTTATGTAAGAGTACATGAAGAATACCCCTATACACAGACGCAGACTTCTAACATTGACACCAGACCTAAGAAGTTAAGATTAAAGATATCTTCTATCCATTCTTGATTTACAGATTAAAATATTTATAAATGTTCGTAACTAACCAAAACCTGCCTGTCCCGCTTATTATAGAAGATCTGAACACTTATGACTAATTAGTTGCGACTGTCCACGGCAGGCGGCAGTTATATATCATCAAGTACATCTGTTCGTTGACCTAGTAAACCATCAAAAACACCTTTCCTTTATAACTTAACATATATATAACGCAAAAAAAAATACTCTTTTGATAAAAATTCAAATGACTAACAAAAATGTTAAAAATAAGAACCGAATAAGTAGAATACACTTTATTGTACACTAATTATAATATTGGACAAGTCGACAAGAGATAAAAATAAGCAAATGTTAGTTTAAAATAAAGTTTCTTTTTTAAATTTTAACCTTAAACACCAGCATGCCGTTTGACTATGTTACTAACCAATTTACAGGCAGTTTTCCAAAGTGACAGTGACATTTGTATTTATTTATTTAAACTTAATGCACATTTTCTACAAGAGTGAACTTAATTCCATGGGGCATTCTTTCCCAGTCAACCTTTAGGTGACGTAAAAACATAATGTGGTAGGCGCCAAGGTAAAAAATAAAAGTTGATATGGGAACTTTACTAACATTCAAGAACTCACTTCTAAATATTGCATTTACATAGAACTCAAGATACATTAGCAATATAAATATAATATATTACTAAACATGCATATACATACAGAGATTTAATATTATTACAATCAAATCAGAGTAAAATATAAAAATAGTGAGGAAAAAATGTAGAAAATACGAAGGTTAGATTAAACATAATTCAATGCTTCCTGTTCTTACGTAACGTTGTAAGAAACGGAACGCACCCGCATAGAAATGAAGCGTCAATTTAACAGGTGTGATAACTGTCACAATATAATTGTAAACAAATTGGTGTTCCTTGGGGGAGACCTTCGACCAGCAGTGGATGGCGATATGTTGATTGATTGATTGATTGAAGAAAAAGTTTATTGTTCAATATTGACAGTACAGGAAGAAAATGTTAAATTCCATTTTGTGTGTAATTACTTATGTTGAAAACAAACGTCGCACTTCGGATAACTTTTTAGACTTGTGCATGGAGACATTGTACATATTCTGACACTTTGTTGTTACAAACGAATTTAGTATCATATACGATCTTACTATATAGACAATGGTTTTATAATTTATTCATAAATGTCAATTAGGCACATATTACAAACAGGAATTTGACTTGAAGATTAGAATTAAAAAATGTCTATAGCATTCATGTGTAAACATTCTAAATATTCAGCTCTGTTTATAGTCTTGTTTCTTGGATGATAAATTAATTTTTGCAATTTGCAAGAGATCTCTTTGTAAGTAACAATCGTCGACGCATTCGACTAGCTCCCCTTACAAAAAGAATATAGCAAACCACATCGCATAGTATCATAAGAACCACCAAGCATTGCCTCCTGCGTCATAAGAAATAGAAAATTGCTCTCCAGGTCGAGTGTTGAGGCAACAAGAACAGTGGTCCCGGGTTTTAATAAGAGATGATCATGAATGCCTTCTATTTCAACTCAAAACCATATCACCAGTGATACACCACTGCACACCACAAACCCGGGTAGGATGGTAACCTGAACGGATTTTCACGCGTAAAAAAATAGGCAAATAACACTATAGTGAAATGCCAAATACTCAATATCTATCTAAATATTTTTTGTTTGCTTACCTGAGCAATTTGATCGAATCTCCCAAACAATTCGTTGAGTGTTTTCACTAGATCTGACGCACTCAGTCGTTCAGACAGCGGTGTAAAGTTTACGATGTCAGCGTACAGGATGCTAACATTATTGTATCTTTGAACGTGCATTTCATGGAATCGTGTTTGTTTGGAACTGTCTACACAGGCGTCGGCCATCTTGAGCATGATTGAGCGTTTCACCTGCAACAATGAAAGAATAGGTTACATTCGTGTTGGATTTTAAATTAATTTGAAACTTAATAAACTAATGAGTAAATTATTTACTAAGATAACTTCCGCACTAACAATATTCCTGTGTCGTGGGGTCTATATACATATGTTGGGGTATAATATATAAAACGGACACAAGGAAAAAAAGGACACCCAGACTTAGAACAACAGTTAGTGGACTACACAAAGTCAACAGTTTGTGTAATCCAAAATGTGTGTCCACACTCCACTTTGTGAGACAATCCCATGTGAGGTTTGAACCCACAACACTCCATGCAGTAAGAAGCGACGAGGTAACCGCTTAAACCACTGTGCCATCCGTAGTCAGGTGACAGATTATGAGTACGAAGTGTAACCAGCCTATTCATCAGCTGTTTACATAAGAGTCGACTAAGAGAGCAAATTGTATAGGGCACACACATACTATAATAGCGTAATATAATAGGACAAACCCTCCTTTTTAAGGAGAGATCTATGTCCAGTACCGGACTGTAATAGGCTGTCGACGCTGATGATTTTTAAGAAATTCGATGTGAGTTCTTAACATACACACCTTCAGGTATCACACCTTCGTGGCCGAAGTGTATCTGCAGGTAGATATACAAGATAGTTGCTGGTAGGCAGTAGCAATATTTTTATGACAAAAACACTGTAACTAATATACTAAAGGTGGATATCCACATCTGCAATTAATTCCTCAGGGATTTTCAGGTTCTTTTTGACACTAATTAGGTCAACGAGAGTTTTATCACAACAATTTACTGAGTAGAAAACATGCTCAGATAGGATTTAGACTTTGTTAGAAATCAACAACAGGCAAACAAAAGGTAATACTGCTTGAAAAAACTTTCTTGTTGAAGCTAGAAATGAAATAAGTAACTCTAGTACATATACAATTTATTTCTTTATTTTAAGAGCCTGCCAAAATGACTCTACCCTGATCGTATGAAATTCATCAGGCAGAGAGAGAAAGCATGAATAGCACGGCCGTCTTTCACGTATTAGAGGCCCTGGGCACATTAGGATAATGGGGCCACTGTGACCATAATTTAGTACTATTTCATCAGAATGGACAATGAACGGGGGTCCTAATCGATCGTGGGGCTCTGGGCACGTGCCCATTGTGCCCAATGGGAAAGATAGGTCTGATGAATAGAATTCAAGAGTTGTGACACATACTTTGTCAGTATGGAGACATACCTTTTCACACCCCACTTGGGGACGTAAACGGACTTATCACGATAAACAGCATCCTGTATGAACGCGTTACGTATTACGTTTGACATCTGTACAGTCAGTAATCGTTTAAAAGACGAAGGAACAAAGAATAGAATGTCAATGTCAATGTCCCATCGGCATTCTATTTTATCGATCATTCAAATCGCCGAAAACACAACTATATAGAATTGTTTAAACACTTCCTGCTGTAACCTTGTCTCTATAAACTTATTTCACAATATTTATGATACTTATTAACCTGGTTAAGACAATCTTTATCTCTTCGAAACTAAAAGTATCCAAATAATCTTCAGATAAGGTATATTGACATGTCCTCAAATTGTGAGTGCATCTCATCAGTTTCCGCAAACAATTTAACATGCTCTCCTTATTATCTGTGGAGTACTTTAGGATTATGTAGCTATCAAAACTGTAAATTGACACTATAACTTTGCCTGCCTCATTGGTCTAACGGTTAGCGTTTGCAACTGCCGGTCAAAGAGATCTCGGGTTCGATTCCAGAAATAAATAATAAAAGCCCGGAGTTCGGCAGTTAGGATGTTAACCTCCGTGCTTCGGAGAGCATGTTAAACCATCGGTCCTGCGCCAAATCTCTCCCCGGTCGTGTCAGACGGTTACCAGTATGAAGTTGGGACGGTTGTCCCATCAGATTGTGAGAGTGCGGGAACAAAGTGTGCACCTGTGTTAGTGCACGCACTTCTACTCTATAATATCTCCTGAATAGTTAAGTTGGTCGCCGTCGAGACTGGTCAACGTAGCAGAAATCGGCTAGGAGTGCTGTACGTGATGATAGATTGCATGATAGAGTGATGTACTTTAAAAACATAATCAAAAGCGAATAAAAAAGACGGACAGAATTAAATAATTAGAGATTTATACATATATTTTTTTGGTATAGGGGTGCAAACGAGCATATACATTACCTGATGGTAACTGATTACCACCATGCATGGATACTTGTAACTAAAGAGTCACATATGTCACTTTTGCATGTCCTCTACCTCTTAATCAGGGAAGGGAGTGTTTGAACTCACTTACTCTGTGATGAAAATGTAGTGAAATGCAGACAATACAGTATGGTGACCAACACTATGGCGCCCTTGTGAGATGCTTTTTCACACCCCGCTTGGGGACGTAAAAGACATGATAGTCACCGTGACAGTGTAAGGGTTATACAGTTACCACGATAACTGTCACCCCTACATCAATGGGCATCCGGTCTCACACTCACCAACGAAACACGACAGCACGGATGCTGTCGCTTTAGGTTGGTCTTCTGTGGGAGGGTAGTACTGCCCCGGTCGAGCCGGCCCGCTTGTGCTGAAATCGGTGTGGCTCTACTACATAGTGAATCAATAAAATATGTCAAATAACTCTTTATAGCTCCTTTCAGAATTGTGTGGGCAATGTGTATTTGTACACAATCACATTGGAATTCTATAAAGTAATGTTATTCTTTTCACTCTATTAGGCGCATGTCACAACTTGAAAAATATATTTACTATCACAAGAAGTCATCGTTATAGACGTATTCAATGAACAGAAATCGTATTAATGTAGGCTGATACCTTTTATAGAGACTTTGAACCATGTATTTGTGTGTAGAATTTTTACATATAAATAAATTGGAGTGTCTGTTTCTAATATTAAAATAACCGTTTTTTATACATACATACGATACAAACATCATGATTACATTTTTACAATTTTTATGTCTGATATTAGCCGGCACAAAGAGATAGCTCTTTGTCTCGGCTAATATCTGAAACGGCTGGACCGATTTCGACGGAACTTTCACTGACAGATAGCTGATATTATAAGGAAAAACTTAGTCTACTTATATTTTAGAATTTTGCAATTATAAAAAAATACCACGTGGACGAAGTCGCAGGAACAGCTAGTGACTATACTAGCTACAATTCTAATTATACGTATAATATAAATGCCTACATTTAGCTCCGTAGTTCTGTTTTTTATGATATAGGGAGCAACCTTTTATCATTTGCTATCATAAAAAACCTTATCAAACAATATCCTACATTCCAAACCACAACCCTCCCACAAATGACCTAAAGTGGCTGAATTACACCCATCTATACATAATTGTTTCTTATTTACCTTGTTTTTCATGATACTTTTTTATTTTTTTCTATTTAAATATATGCACATACACATTCACGTTTAATAACAATATTTGTCAAGTGATGACTTTGTTTTTCTGTGTGTATATTTTTTGAGTTGCAATTTATATCTAAACTAGCTATAAGATTTCTTTATTGAATACTTCATATAACTTGTTTTGTACATTAAATAAATAAACGAACAGTCAGATCAGCTGTTGAAAAGCGACTATCGCTGCCCTGGATTTAAAGGTAATCTCAAACTCAGGAGCTACCAGCGAATTGCCGGTATTTGAGGACAGAGTACGCTCTTTGATTAAGTTAAAAAAAGTATCATCAACAGCTTTTTACAGTCCACTGCTGGACACAGGCCTCTCCTTAGCAAGGAGGTTTTGGCCTACTATACCACACTGACCAGACAGGTTGAAATAGGGTTTGTTTCAAGTTCCACTGTGCCGCGGCGCAGGACCTTTTCCTGCAAACCATGGCACAGTGGTCGATCGGTGTTGCCGTAGCCGCGGAACCCTATTATGTTCCTCCCCGTCCAAACTGGTTGGGTGACCGGGACGGTTCCGTGGCAGTCGTCGGCTCCACGGCGGCTCATTCCCCGCCCTTGTCGCTAAGAGACAAGGGCACTGGATATGTTGCTGCCGAGTGGGGGGGGATCACTGTGTATGGTGTATACTTCTCCCCCAACCGGAGTTTGAACGACTTCGAGGTTTTCCTTAACAACTTGGAAACCTCGATGCGGCGTCTAACGTCTGGGCACGTCTTAGTGCTGGGGGACTTCAACGCAAAGTCCATTGCGTGGGGTTCCCCCAGGACGGACGCTAGGGGCGAGGCCGTAGAGGAGTGGGCGGCCTCGGTGGGCCTCTGTTTACTAAACAGGGGCTCCACCAACACGTGCGTGCGACAGCAGGGAGGGTCGATAGTGGACCTTTCGTTCGCTACCCCTGCCCTCGCCGCACGAGTAAGGAACTGGCGTGTCCTGGAAGAGGTTGAGACGCTCTCGGACCATCTTTATATCCGATTTGAGCTCTCCCGATCCCAGGACGCCAGTAGGGGTCACGCGGCGCGGCGTTCTTCTCGCTTTCCGCGGTGGGCTGTAGCCAAATTAAATAGGGACTTACTAGAGGAGGCGGCCATTATTCACTCTTGGCTGTCTCCGCAGGCCCCGACCGAGGAGGTCGACATGGGGGCTGGTTGCTTCTGCGAAGCGATTACACAAATCTGTGATGCGGCCATGCCCCGCATCCGAGGTTGCCGGCCTCCACGGAAGGAGGTTAACTGGTGGTCCCAGGAGTTGGCGGACCTCCGTGCGGCCTGTACTCGTGCCCGGAGGTCCTACACCCGTAGTCGGCGGCGACACCGCGAAGAAGGCGGGGAGGACCAGCTTCATGAGGAGTACCGAGAGGCGCGGAAAACTCTGAAGCTGGCCATAAGCCGCGCCAAAGAAATTAAGAGAAAGGAGATGCTGGAGGGTCTCGATCGTGATCCCTGAGGTCGCCCTTATCGTGCGGCGCGACAGAAGCTCCGCACGTCGGGCCCCCCCCTTACAGAGACACTCCAGCCCAGCTTCCTGCGGGAAGTGGTCGAGGGCCTTTTCCAGCGGGTGGAGCACACACCCCCGTCGATGGCCTTCATGGTCGGAGACGACGGGGGGAACGAGGACGATGTTCCGCCCGTCAGGGAATCGGAGGTAGGGGCGGTTGTTCTACGGATCCGCTCTAAGACCACCGCCCCCGGGCCGAACGGGATACCTGCCCGAGTGCTGGCCCGAGCCCTCGAACACATGTCGAACCGCCTCAGGGAGGTCCTGAACGCTAGCTTGGCGTCCGGACGCTTCCCTGAGTGCTGGAAAAGCGGGAAGCTGGTCCTATTGAGGAAGCCGGGACGGCCAGCCGAATCGGTAGCGGCCTATAGGCCCATCGTGCTGCTGGACGAGGCGGGTAAACTGTTTGAGAGGATACTCTCTGCCCGCATCGTCCAGCACCTCCGCGAGGTGGGCCCCGATCTGTCGGACGCCCAATTTGGTTTTCGGGCGGGGCGTTCGACGGTCGATGCCGTGCTGCGCCTGAGGGCCGTAACCGAAGAGGCGGTGAGCTGTGGCGGCGTGCTGTTGGCGGTGTCGTTGGACATCGCCAACGCATTCAATAGTCTGCCATTTAGCTGCATCAGGGAAGCACTCCACTACCACGGGGTGCCAAAGTACCTGAGGCGGCTTGTGGCAGACTATCTTGAGGAGCGTACCGTCATGTACGAGGACCGAGACGGTGTTCTAAGGCGGCGGCTCGTGTCGTGCGGTGTTCCGCAGGGGTCTGTCCTCGGACCACTCCTGTGGAACATGGGATACGACTGGGCCCTTCGAGGTCGTCTTCCCCCCGGGCTGGGCGTACTTTGTTACGCAGATGACACATTGGTCACGGCCCGAGGGATGAAATTTCAAAAGGCGGCGCGCCTGGCCACCACCGGTATCTCACTGGTGGTCGGGCGAATTGAGGCGCTGGGTTTGCGGGTGGCCCTGGACAAGACGGAAGCCCTTTTGTTCCATGGGCCCCGTCGTGGTCCACCCTCTGGCGCCTCCATCGTGGTCAATTCGGTCCTCGTACCGGTTCAGGCCCAGATGAAGTATCTGGGCCTGATCCTCGACGGCAGGTGGCTCTTCGACGAGCACTTCCGACAGCTTTCTCCAAAGCTGGTCGGCGCTGCTTCTGCCCTTGGGCGACTTTTGCCCAACCTGGGTGGAGCTAGCGTCGCGACGAGACGGCTATACACGGGGGTTGTCCGGTCAATGGCGCTGTATGGTGCACCGGTGTGGGCGGCGGCTCTGACCGCCCAGAATAGGGCTCGCCTCTGGCGCCCTCAGAGGATATTGGCGGTTAGAGCCATACGTGGTTACCGCACCGTATCGACGGAGGCGGCGTGCGCCTTGGCCGGAACTCCCCCGTGGGATTTGGATTGACTTCCGGGCGCGTAGCGGCATACGGCCCCCGCTCGAAGAGATACGCGAGTGGCGAGAGGCCGCTCGTCGAGCCACAATGGCTCGTTGGTCGTCCCGGCTGGAGGCTCCACGTGCTGGTTTTGCCGCCGTGGAGGCTCTCCAGCCGGTCATCGCCGAGTGGGCAGGGCGGCAGCACGGGACCCTTTCCTTCCGACTGACGCAGGTCCTTTCCGGGCACGGTTGCTTCGGCAAGTATCTGCACTCGGTCGCCAGGAGGGAATTGAGTCCCGCCTGTCACCACTGCGACTGCAGTGAGGACTCGGCTCAGCACACGCTAGCGGTTTGTTCCGCTTGGGCGGCGCAGCGTGGGGTCCTCACTGCAGTTATTGGAGGAGATCTCTCGCTACCGGCCGTCATACGCTCCATGGCCGGTAGCGACAGTTGTTTTACCGCGGTCGCAACCTTCTGCGAAGACGTAATTTCGCGGAAGGAGGCGGCGGAGAAGGCCCGGGAGGACGATATCCACTCGGACCCAATTCGCCGCCGGCGAGCCGGGCGGCGGAGGCGCGCATACCAGCGCCTCATGCCGCCTTGAGTGTGGCCGAAGATGGACGGGACGGGTTTTCCCCTCCATCCGCTATAGTGGCCAGCCACGAGGAGGTGACGTGTGCGTGTGCCGGACGTCACCTAAATGGAGAGTTTATCCGCAGATGGCGCCCGCGAAAGCGGGCAGGCGCTAGGAGGGATTAGGATGTCGTAATAACAGCTGTTCCCGAATCCCTCCTCTCTCAGGCGCAGAGTGGCACACCGTGTGGTTTTAGTCGGTCCGATTCCGACACACCACCCCGCCGTAAACCCCGGTGGGGTGACGGCCCGTGGGGGTTTCCACACGTTAAAAAAAAAAAAAAAAAAAAAAAAAAAAAAAAAGGGTTTGTTTCAAGTTTTCCTTCTCTTTGTAACGATAACGATGTTGTCTTGTATACTTGGTCCGTTAGTCGCCTTTTACGACACCCACGGGATAAATAGGGGTGGTAACACTATGTATTCTTAATCCGTCACCACACTATAATAATATTACGCACACAAAAATATAATAATATTACATTCTCAAAGAAGGCTTTAGGGCGTCAAGCAGAAATCTACAAGTAGTTATAAAATGGTCTTTATCAACAACCTTTGTTATCAGTTAATAGGGTATTCCTTTTTTAATGGACTCATTATGCATAGCTTATTTAAGGGAGAAATAGGGGGAAAGAACGGAAGATAGCCATGCTAATTCAGCAGTAATTATTACCTTGTATATTGAATTTCAAAGAATATCCTAGAAATTGGTTTTCCAATCAATCTCTAGGATATATTTTAATGTTTAATGAGCTAATTTTTATTAATCCTCTTGCCATTTCTTATAGACACACTTATAAACGTAAAGACTTTCATAATCCCTATAACATGCAGAAATACTTAAGAAATTATACAGTACATGTTAAGTACTAGATTCAGTAAAGAAATTAAAAGAAAATAGTTTAAATAATACCCTTTACACTCCGTTGTCGCTGTATTTTGCGACATTAAAAAACTAACAGTAAATCCGCTGTCGCCATAGCGGCGACATGGTCGTTTTGCTGCCTCGGCGCCCTTAACAGTTAGGTAAGCAAAATAGTCTATGTCTGACGAAAAACTGAACATATTGTGAAAAGACAACAAAAGAGATTGTATTGTTTGTTTCTAATAGACAGCAAAAAAGGAGAAAGACGCGAAACTTCGGAATACTGTGATACTTGTCCTGGTATACCGCTACTGCATATGGGCAATTATTTCGAACTTACTTACACTTTAAGAAATTTTAAGTTCTAAAATTTATGTTTTTCTTTTATAATATAATTTAGAATATGTTTTGTTTATAAATTAGCTAAGAAAAAAAAAATGCTTTATTGAAACGACTCTGTTTTTCTTCTACATCATAGGTATTTACTTGGAACTAATATAGTGCTGGAGTTGTTGGTAGTCTCTGTGCATTACTAGGCTAGAGTGCAAAGGGTTAATAGCCAATGTAATGTGATAGTATAAAAATATTTAACAATATTTTTGTAAGGGAAAGTGATAATGATTTGTCAATACTGGGAATGTTTACGAACAAGCAAAATTTCGGTGTGTATTCACTCACCGCCCGCTACTGACACCCTCATTGAAATGATTCAATTCCCGGCGTGGCGTAGTCATATTTGCCATACTTTGACAAACTTGACCTAGATGACATCAGTTGTCATGATTCGTAGGAAAATTAGTAAAATAACAAAAAAATGAGGATAAAAGATGTAATAACATGCGATAGGTCTTGCAGTTTCAATGCTTTACAATGGAGGAAAACAAGTAGTTGTTTAATAACGATTTTCCTTTTAAAATTGATAACTCTATTGCCACTTATTATATTATTTAGTAATGTACTTGATATATATTTACTTTACTACTTAACTGTTTTGTTTCAAATTATTAAATAACTAATTTATTAGTTTTAGATACGTAAATAGAATTAATTCAATTGTACATCATTCTAAAACAGCTAGGATTAAAAAAAAATGTTTTCATTGGTTTTATTTATCCAAATTAAACTTAATTAAGTGCATCAGTTAAATATTTATTCAGTTTCGTAACTAGATAGTTACTACTTTTTCATTACGAATAGGTTTTACTTCAGTTCATTTTCAATTGCCTCGGTGGCGTAGTGGTAACATATCATATGCGACTGCTGTGCTTGAGGTCTTGAGTTCGATGCCCGGGCCTGACTATTTGCATGATCTACAAATATTTGTTTCGGAGTTTGGGTGTTTTCTATGTGTAATACGTATGAATTTACAAAAAAAAAATATTTACATATGTATTTACATCACTCGTCATAGTACAATGTCTGCTTAGTTTGGGACTAGATGGCATTGTGTGTCAAAGGTCTTAAAATTTCTATTTATTTACTTATTCAACTATTGTTCACAAAAAAACTAACGTAAACGTAAAGAACTCGTAAAAACCTTAGGCTCATGGTTTATGACACGCTAAAAACATCTTTCTAAGCATTCTGAAATATGACGAACAGATAATGACATATATGTTTTTCTGTAAAACAGAACAAAAAAACAACAAAGGGGAAACACACAGTATAAAAACTAAATCACTCTGCAAAGTGTCACATCTCTGAATCATGGTTGAACCCACGCAAGAGTTCACAACAAGTGATGATGATTAAGGCCGGATTCACCAAGAAGGCGTGGTGATGCGTAGATACGAGGCCGTCTGGTGGTTTCAGTGACGTCACTATGACGTACATATTGTGTATGAATTGGGGACAATCAGAGATATGTCTGCGTTATAGTTCATATGTGTGCAGTTAAATGGAGGCAAATATTTTATACATACTGTACAATAAAATAAATTTTCTAATTTTTCAAAATTAATAAAATATCAATAAAAAGACCGGAGGCCCATTGATGCAGGGGTGGTAGTTATCGTGGTAACTGTGAGTCTTACAGTGCCACGTTGACTGTCATGCCTTTTACCTGCCAAGCGGGGCGTGAAAATGCATTTCACTAGGCCGCCATAGTGTAGTCACCATACTGCATTGTCTGCATTTACAGTGAGTAAGGTGACCACAACTCTTGGATTCTATTCATGCTTTCCATGAGGCAGAGTAGTCACTTTGGCAGGTTCTAAATATAGAAAAGAAAATCAGTAAAATAAACTTAATAAAAATTAAATAAACTCTATCTGGTCAAATTACGCGAATAACATCATATAGTTTGAGAAGGAAACTACACAAGATAAGAGCACTAACACGACCACACCTAGAAAAACCCCATAACAATCCGTCGGGCCCGCGTGCTATAGTAGGCCAAAACCTCCTTTCCTTTGAAAGGCTTATGTCCAGCAGTAGACTGTTTAAGCAGATGTGATATGTGATATTATTTCGTAGATAATAACGACTTATAGACTTAAATACTTTCAGTAACAGTGTGTTGTCCACCTCAGCAGATTACCGTTCTACTCGTTGTTGTGAGACATGTCTCTGACGTTCATTATGAGTATCACGACCTGCCCTACTTTAACAGTACAGTGATAATTGCCATTCCGTTTTAAATCTCAAGTACGTATCTTCGTTGGTCTACAAAATAAATTCGATTTACTCAAATATTGATTGTGTAGTAAACAAAGGAAGGATTAAAGAGTGTTAAGTAAATGTAGAGTATTGTGACGTCACAATGTAAATTAAAAGAACGTATGATAGATAGCAGTGCCCCAACGATAGGTGCTATAATTGATAACTTCTATAAGTTAATATACAGAAATTATAAAAAAAAACATAACATGTGAACAATAACAGTTGGAGCTGATTATTTTGCTTCATATTTTGTAAGTAAACCTACATTTCTCAATTTTTTTCTGCATTTCTTCATAATAACGGTAAATCAGCCTAAAAAAAAACCCTCGTATTCAATGATTTACAAACACAAGGCAGCATTTGAAATTTACATTCCATATTCATCCCATTCCATAGTTTTGAATCTATGTTATATTCTTTTTTGTTATATTTATAAATGTATTCATCACATTTTCAAATACATTGAAAAGAAAACAAAAATAATACTGACATTTCGGACATCCGACACACAACGACATCAAGTCCAAACTAAGCAGAGTTTGTACTATATACATTATTCATTTTCATTCAGCAGCCTTTAGGGATGAATATGTATATAATACATATACAGTTGTGGAGAACCTTGAAAGGGACCTATGGCCAGCAGTCTAAGTTAATAAGATAAAACAAAAATTTTAAATATTTTCTTCCATACGATAAATATATAATAGGAAGCGTACCAATAACACCGGAAGAATCTCATGTTACCAGTGTATAATTTAGATTAACAATAAAATATGAAACATTGTTCATAAATCGATTGTTAAAATCGTGAGAGTGGGACAACATATCATTTACACACGCAATCGCTCGTGAAAATCGAATACTTCCGTTAGAACGATACGAATAAAGGTCTAAATCAATTGTTAAACATTTAAATATCAAATTAACTGTGACAAATATTCTACTGAATTTCTTACCTTTTTAAAATAAGAATAAAATTATGTCATATATATTTAGTTTAACTTTAAAATTAATATGCCTGGATTGGCCTAAAAGTATTATAGACTTTTCCTTACAAGAATTTCTTAATAACAAACTGGAGAATGAAAATCTGCCTTAAAGAGCACATTAAGCAGTCGGTACCGATTGTCAGTCATGCCCTCAAATTTACTGACAGCTACTTCAACCTTCGAATTCAGTTCGCCTTCAGGTTTGTGGTGGTTAATGCTAAACTCTCCGTGGAAAACCAGAGATTCAGGTAAAAATCACTTACACTAGCGGCCGACTCCAAATGATCTTGAAAACAATAAAGTCTGAGAAGATGACTTTAAAATTATTTAACCTAATTACAAAATACTTTCATTTCGGTTTAAATTTTTTGTAAACTTCGCCAGACGTCAGAATAAGTTCGTTTGTTGTCTTCCATTGTTTTGAACAATCAAACTACAACTTGTTTAGAAGTATTTTTTTTTATTTGATGCATTATTTTAACTCAGGTCTTTGGTCCTTCAAAACGACTTAGTAAATATCTTAAAAGCTACAATATCACTCATTGAAAAATAAAATATAATAAGCGAATGTGAATATTTTGAAATACCTACCATGACCCGCAGAGAATGTTTCAAAGATCGAGGGGGATAATGTCACGTGACGTTACGCAAAGACCACCTCGTGCAATGTAAATACAGAAACTATCAATAAATGTAAATAATACATAAGCAATTCAAATATTTTAAAACTTCAACACCCTTCAACTTATCAATTTTGTTACAACAAATGGATACTGGTTTCAGCACGAACGGGCCGGCTCTACAGGGGCAGGACTACCCTCCCACAGAAAACCAACCTAAAGCGCCAGCGTCCGTCATGTTTCGTGGGTGAGTGCGAGACCGGAGGCCACTTGATGCAGGAGTGACAATTATGGTGGTAACTGTGTAAGCCATACACTGTCAAGATGACTGTCATGCCTTTTACGACCCCATCGGGGCGTGAAAAGGCATCTCACTGGGTGTCATAGTGTGGGTCACCACACTGCATTGTCTACATTTGCAATGAGTATGGTGACCACAACTCTTGGATTTTATTCATGCTTTCTATCAGGCAGAGTAGAGTCACTTTGGCAGGCTATTATTATAGCAAAAAAAATATATCATTTTAATAAAAACTCTGAAATTTTTATATAAGACAGAAAATTTTACTCATAACACTTTTTAATTCGACTATAATTGAGATATTGACTCCAAATACGAAAACTAACATATGTATAATATTATCTAGTACACGTTATTCGTAATACGTACAGTTTTTCATTGTGGTTACGGGCTTTGGTAGTCAAATTAAGTGATCCATTGGCATATCACTAGGAAATCATTTAGTCATGAAGAGGGCTAGACAAAAAACTTCAAGGTTAACTCTTTTTTAAAAAATATCTACAAATCGTTTATTTTTTTGTGTATTAACTAAGTGCTAAATGGCACGAAACTATTATAATATTTAAATAGCTGTTTATTCAGTCAGTATTTCACTAACATTTTCTGGAAATCACAGGTGATTACCTTATTTAAATTTGACCTACCTGTCCAATGCTGAAATAATAAGACAATAATAAGAAAAAATAAGAGACTGTCTGAAGATTTAGTCATACGGTAAAATACTGTCTTCTTCAATATTAAACAAAATAGCTTCAATAAAATGAACAAAACACAATCAAAACAGACAATAAAACATTGTCTCTTTTCTTCTTGGTCTGCTTTTGCAACCTACTTTCATCTATGCTTAACTAAAAGAGAAGAAGATAGCGCTGTTTTCTTTGGAAATAATTTGCTTAACAGTGATTATTTGGAGACATTGAAACCACTTCGAGAATTTTGACTATTTTAAAACCATTTAAAGATACTCCCAATATAAAGACTGATGACAGCCTGAATTTTGCTTATAGAACATTGTTTTTTTTAAGGATTGATTTTTTTCTTAACTCCTCATCAAATTTATGAGTAGCAAGCGTTATCCTGACAGTCTAGTTACATATACAACGTTATAGTGTGTATGATATTGCTCATCAATACGTCACAAAACTTTTCTTTTCAATAAGGACTATTGCTACGTGCCTCAGTGCTTGTACGACGAACCAATATGTCTCGTTCACGTCATTATAACGGTGCGGCATCAATGGCCCCAAAACAGATATGACAGACGGACGGAATAAATCAAGAAATGTGTCCACGCCAAAAATAGCCTTGTCAAAGTGAATGAACACGAATGCATTAGAATATGGTTACGGATGTATAGTTTCGTGGAATCTAGATAGAATTACAGTTTCATACAATGAGTAAATCCGTTACATATTTAGAGAGATCAATATTGTAAGAAATAATAATTGTACCAAAAAGAAATCGTTGGTAAACCGAAATTGAGAATATGTAATTCCACGAGCTATGCTTGAAGTGATAGAAGTCAAATAGGAAAGGTATCAATTTTAGTTCAATGACTCCATAAATATCAACGGCAACAAAACAGCAATAGAATTCAGTATCACCATTTATTAAGAAATTCAAAGAGTCACGGCGAATTTTTAAAGCCACGTGTTATCGATTATTTTATTTCGTTGTCTTTTGTTCTCTATAACCGTGTTGTGTTGTAGTTATTGAGTTCACCACTTCATCTTTCTATACAAAGTATAATTTTCACATTATCGACTATCTCACAGTCAATAACATTGAACATTTTCAGTGCTACATTGATGTGACAATAATCAGTCAAAAAAGTAAGTGTCGTTGCATTTTGTAGTGTACATTTTTCCTGTTTGAAACTCCACAATAGATACACAAATGTATGTTCAGTTTAATTGAAGAAATCTTTGATCTCTCAGACAGGTCAGTCTTAAGCCTCAGTCAGGGTCAAGGTACTCAGACTATGAAGTATTTCTCAGGTATTTCCAAATTGCGCTGGAGTATTTTTTGTTCATTTTGTGTTATGTCTATATTAATGTGTTAGAAGATTTCTTTACACGTATTTTGAAATAGAAATGCAAAACTTTAATTTAGTAATAAAATATGAAATGTGGGCTGAAAGTAAATTACCAACTTTAAAATCATATGGTCTCTACTCGTACAGCGCATGCTGACCATTTAATTCAACGTGCAATAAAATATAACAAATGTTCAATATTATCGAAAGGCAATCGAAACGCAATCTCTGAATAGTATTGATAACACAATATCAATTATTAATTTATTGATACTCTCTATTTATTCTAAGATTATTTATTGATTATTGGTGATTTATTACAAGATAACTTCAAGGTCCTAAGACCTTTAAATATTTGCATTATCATACGGGTTTTCAGTGTGAAGTTAACATCGAGCACGCCGTTATTGTGACAGTAAGACGTTCTCATGTAGGATTGGTTCAAGAATCACGAGACCCTTTTATATCAGTTGACGTCGGTACTCACTGAGAAAGAATACTTCAGAGATCATCTGTATCCGATCTGAAAGGAGCCAATGCCACTACTGTGGTGGATACAGCGCTCCACACGCTGGCAGAATGCTGGGCGTGAACAGAGCAGAGGCGTGATCTCGTGGTGGCCATCGGAGTGCAAATTCTGTCGCCCGGTAATGCAGTTGTAGCCAGGAACTTCATCGTCTTCTTCTGCGTGCAAGTTGTGCAAGGAGTGTGTCCAAGGAGACGACAGAGCGGACTAGGAGAGGTTTAGAACTCTTCCAATTTACCAGGCCCGGCAACGGGCCCGGTATCGCAGATACTTGCGTGTCGTATGTCACAGAATGATCTCCATGCTCCATGAGTGCAAATGAATATACCTGGTAATAGATGAGGCTATCTATACACTAACAGAAGCAATCATTCGTGGCTGTAGCGCGACACGCTACCGGAGTGAGCGCCCTTTCAGGGGCAGAAAAGGAACTTTTTAGTTACCACTCCGCTGGGGATATCTGCAAGCCGTAGCTAAAAGTCCCAAGACACATCAGGATACCAGGGACTTCTTTTCTAGTGTACACCTGGCTAGGGAGCCAGGTGTACACTAGAACTAAAAATAACTGAGAGAGGTTTTTGTTCAGGGGGATTTTCAAACAGACAAAAACCTATGAAGTTAACATGTCATTTTTCTCTTAATACAAAAATAAAGGTTTGATTAAAAACTACAGTTAAAATAAATTAGTTATGTCCGCAATTCTTTTACAATATTTCTAAATAGTAATAATTGTAAAAGAAATCTACATTAACAAGGTCGATGTGACAACAGTACATCATCTATATAAAAAAGGATGTAAAAAGTCCACGATAAACGAAATAGCGAACGTATATCACGAATGGCCTGCTTCAGATAACAGTATCGGAACGCTTTCCTGACATACTTTAATTCAGAGAAATTGTAAACATTTTAGAGTTAGAGCTGAAAGTGTTAATTTTTGTATTTATTTGGAAGTGAGTATGTCTTGTTGTGACTGCTTAGGGCAGATGACTAACGAGACATTTTACATGATAATAATGATAACTTATAGTCCAGTCATCAGGTAGATTTACCTGGATTTTTTTTTTTCAGTTTTGAAATTTGGTAATTTTTTAGATTTTGACATGCTCTTTGGGAACTTTAAATTTACCTTCGCGTACCTTTGTCGTTCTTTGTCGATATTCTATGATAAACTAGAGAAAAATCCTGGTAATTTATGTCCGAGTAACTTTTTAGTGAAATTAATAGTTGCTGCGCACGAGCGCTGTTCACACGTTTTCGCTGAAAAACTCGTTTCATCTACACTTTTTTTTTCTGTGCCGAAATCCCCACGGATACCACCGAAAGGTCATTGTTTCATCTACACTAGCACATACATGTTTAAAACATTTTCATTATTTTTTTTTTATATTAAGCGCCTGCCAAAGTGACTCTACTCTGTGTGATGGAAAGCATGAATAGAATCCAAGAGTTGTGGTCACCATGCTAATTACAAATGCAGACAATGCGGTATGGTGACCCACATTATGACGGCCTTGTGGGATGCTTTTTCACACCCCGCTTGGGGACGTAAAAGACATGACAGTCATCGTGACAGTGTAAGGCAGTGTAAGGTGACAGTTACCACGATAACTGTCACCTCTGTATCAATGGGCTTATAATATTCAGCTTATCCTATTTATTTGTTTCTTTATTTGTTAGAGTCGAGTATAGTAATTATCATTGATCCCTTCTGTTGACGGATGATCTTATATTAGATGCACACCACATCGATGGCAATATAATTTAATATATTTTGTATTATGGTAAATCCAGAGGGCTGCCGCTAAAAAGTGGCGTATTATTTTTTGTGTTACAGCTTTCTCAATACGGGTATCAAATAAAAAATATTTAAACTACTTCACTATGAAAAAGAATAAAAATCCAGTCTCTTAACAAAACGGGGGATTAAGTAATTTTTTTTTCGCAATTCCTTCAATGCAGCATTTAAATAAAAGGGCTTGCCATATAGAATACTTTACGCTTTGTTCAATTCCTTAACAGAATAAAAACTTAATAATATAAATTTTGTAAGAAATATATATTACGGCTTTATTGAAATTAAGATAGTAACAATATAGTTAATGTACTAAAAGCTATAAAATAATTTGGGAAGTCCTCATTATTATATAGCCATAGGTCTACCTTGGGCATTGGACAGAATAAAAATAAATCGTTCTAAGACAAGTTTAGTTTAATAGACTCTAAATGGTCTAAGACATCATCCCTTTCAAAGTTTGCACAGCCTGGATATTCATCATACGGAACCTTCTTCATTTCACTCCAACACTGGGCTGGTGTTTACTAAATAACTCGAGCAGACGCTATGATAAGGTTTCAGCTATTTTTAATCGTGTCAATTTTCAATTGTGTTATCGTCCAAACATTGTATAATATTGTTTTTCTGTTGTCGTCAGCGATTTGCTATCATAATATTATTTGTCATGTCATCACTGATTGAAAAGATATCTACACATTTTATTTTTTTTATTATAATTGTAATGCCTTGAGACATATAACACACAATCACCTGTGACAGGTTGTAGGCGCTATGATTATACGTTCAAAATTTTTCCTCTATAAACTATTAACTTCGATAACCGTATCATAGTAATGAAGTTTTCTGAGATCTGCTAACAATGTAACTTAACTATTGCGCTATGAAATGCAAAAAATATCTTCAAATCCATCTAGTCGTTCCAGAGTTTTGTTATATTAGACATACATGCCGATCTGTCATGGTACTAAAAATCCATATAATACTCAGTCGAAATTCAGCAAACAAGTAATATTTAATGGTTATTAACACTTCTTAAAGGCTTCAAATCATCATTATGTTGATGTCGTGAACTTTTCTCTTTAATTGACATATAGTCTGTACTCTGTAAATATATGTAACTAGAGTCGTTTCCCTTTGACGCACTGTAGCTGTGGGGCTACGTGACGAAACGCAAGTATCGACCATCGACAATGTAACCAACTGCATATAACGTCATACTCGTGGTAAATAAGTTGTAGCTCCGTTTAAAAGCATCGCACCAAAGACGTAAAGCCGACCCCAAACTAGTTTGGAATAAAAGATTAGGAGGAAAACTCGTGTTAAGCAGCATACACTAAAGAGTGTTGTTTATTTTATATGATAAAATGTTTAAATTTAAAGATTGTGTACCCATATGGTGTTCTCACCACTTCTATCTTACTATACCTTTATACCTAGCCATGTCTAGTTACAACTATGTGACTGTAGCCTTTCTTTTTCTTATTTTTTTTTACTTGTGGAAACCCTTTCGGCCTGTCGACCGACCGAGGTATGCAGCGGGGTGGTATGTCCGAATTGGACCAACCAAAACAACACAGCGTGCCACTCTGCGCCTGGAATGGGAAGAATCTGCGAACTGCTGTTATTAAGCCATCTATATCCTCCCAGCGCCCGCCTGCCCGCATCTCACACGACACACGTAGACACTTCCTCGCGGACGGCCACTGTAGAAGATGGAAGGAGAAAGTCGACACGCAGTCAAACTTAGGGCTGCATGAGGCACTGATAAACGCGTCTCCGCCGCCCGGATGCGACATTGACCTGCTCGAGCTATTTGCTTGCACTATCCAAACCATCCATATAAGCAATATCCTATGTCTACAATTTATTTCTCTTCTAACATACGTTTATTTCATATTAAACTCTCATTGTTTGTATTTTATTTCTAAATTACCCTATGATAGTAACTTTTACATGGTTAGTCCCTTAGAAGATCTGGTCATATGTATCTATGTACACAGCGGTAGAGCAATTAAATCACCCTTATCGATCGGGGTATGATCCACGAAGTATTGATGTTTAATATCATGGTGGTTCTATATACAATATATGTTTACATAAATTGAAGGCCTGTTGGTTTAGAAGCTAGTGGCCCTGACTGCTAAGTCCGAGGTCACGGGTTCGATGCTCATCCAGAGCACACACACAGGTTCTGCCTAATTAGGAAACAAATAGCCGTGCGTGAGATGTATGAGGTAATTTATTTTATTTATTTATATTTGAGTACGTAGCAGTTGTTTATCGATATTTTAAGATTATAACAATCCATATTCAAGGTGCAATAAAGATTAATCATCTACCTATTTATAGTATTGACTATATTTAGGTGTGACGTATGTTAATATTACTGTCAAGAAAATACTTCAAGGGATAAATATGAATCTATAATTGCTTCTTCTTACAACAGGTTGTAGTGTCCTAAAAAAACTTAAGTACTGTATTACTTACTTACTCAAATATTCATTCGCGTGACTCAGTAAAGTGTTGAGACTATATAAGGGTTGATGTACGATAACATTGTTCAAGGATTAAAAGTTTTTACACAACCTAGTATGTAAATAACTACATGGTCAGCCTCACGAGTGGTTATAATTACTTTCTTTTCCCAAATTGTTGAAGAAATAGTTGTAAATACATAGAATTTTGCTCATACCGAATAGTTTCAAAAAACTATTAAAAATTTACATGTCCCAAATTACAAAACTGTCGTAAACATACTTTTGCAACGAAGTTCCTTATTGCGCTTTACGAAGGAGGCTAGACGGAAAAAATTCAGACGAAAAGTTGTCACGACACTTTTGCTATAGTGTAGCCGTGCGGCGTGCGCATGTTTCTCTGTATAACTCTTTGTCTCTCATAGTAAAGCAAGCCAATTATTTTCGTTTCGTCTTTCTATTTTGCTCTGAACAGTGTAGTGTGGTGACGATTGTTTTTGTGTTTTTTATGACTTAAAAGAAATAAAACTACACTACTTAATACACAATTACACACTTCACTAAGTAATCGAAAGGAATTTCGTTCCATCCAGGTGTCTCTTGACACCTCTTATTTATTATTTAATTAAGACAAGAAGAATTCTGTACGTTGATCCTAAATCTGAGACAAACCCCTACCTTTTTATAAGAGGTTATATATGTATGTTCTTCTAGCCATTTTTGGCCACGGCGGCCACTCTCAACAGAGACCAGCTGACTACGCAGGCAACATTGAAGTGAACATATGAACACCAACATAGGTGCACTCTCTGTTCCCTCGCTCGCACAATCCGATGGGATGGTATATTATTACCTTTATCGGAGGTGGTTACTTGCTATTACCAGGTTTACCTCCTTATGCCATAAAAAAACTCTGATTTGGGAAGTTGAAACAGTAGCTTGGTTCGAGCTACAGGTAAGCGAATTCAACTGCAAGAGCTGTTGCAACACCCCCCAAAGATCACTTTCTTACCATTCAGTTCCCTTCTTACCTACTTCCTTTCGTTTATTGCCAATTTTTCTTTTTAATTTCTAAAATTTGGAACCTATTCGGGAAGCCGAAGTGGGGCTAACATTATGATATTATTAAAAACTATCTCTAAGCTGTGACTACGATTGGTGTCGGTTAGTCGAAATTTCAGCCAATTGAAAGGGTTCTTCTTGTTACGCGACCGCTTTACGAGCAGTTACTGCTCAGGCATCGGGTCGTGGGTTCAAAATATTTGTGTGATGATCATGATTATTTGTTCTGCGTCTATGTTTATCAATAATATAGTTATCATAGCACAGGTTCTACCTAATTTGGAACCAGACAGCCATGTGTGAGATGTGTGCGGTTGTTAATAATACATTAGCATTATTTCCTGTCAACATGATTTATTTACTGTTTATATTTTGAAGGTCTAAGGACATATTTTTCCTTATTTATGTCCCTAATACATTGAAATTACTTTATTTAGCAAGACACATTAGGTAAACACAAAACCATTAATTAAAATACGATGGTGATGGCAATAGGTTTGCCGCCTATTAAGTCCATAGGAGGAACTTATATAGCCGGCAATGTGAAGACATTTAATATGTCTTTGTAGACTCCTACATAAACTTGAGCGTTTGTATGTAAAACAACAACTATTAAACACACCAATGAAATACTATTGTATTTCTTCATAATTGTAATGTAACAACAATATTATGAATTTTTTTTCGGAAAGTAGTAAGCTGTACCTTCTAATTTAATTATGTAAAAAAATGAAAAATAAACAATAATTTAAAAAAACTAAAAAAACAGGCTTTTATTGCTATTTGCTCGATATTATAAATATTACAATCATTCTATTGGCAACTATCTATGAGAGGATAGTTATGAATCGCAGTAAAATGCACCCCACGCTTTTTACTCTTAATTGAATTATTCTGTTAATAACTTAAGTTTTATTATGATTTTATTTTGAGGCAATTCACTATGATTGATCGTTCGATCTTCTACTACTGTAATATTAGACTCTTTGTCTTTAAAGATTATTTACTAGTTTTTAGTTCGATTAGCAATAAAATCGTGTTTTTTTAGTTTTTTTAAACTATTATTTATTTTTCATTTTTTAGTCTGTGACAAACTCATAAATCTATTATCAAATTATCGTATTGTCATCGGTCCTTGAGACGTGTGCAAAGTTTCAAGTTGATCAAATTTTTAGAAACCGGTGAAAATTAAGCTCAAAGATTCCGTTACATAGATAGATACAACCCAAGCTAATAAAAGCGTGTCAAAAAAAAAGAAAGTTGCAACTTGGGTGCATAGCGTTTCCACCAAGAACTTGGGGCCCCATGACAACCTCACTTGCAAGTGGCAAGCAATTATAAGTGCAAACTATCATAATATCCCAATGGGCGGCAATAGGCCTGCCACCTATTACGTGGGACCAAAATAGTGGCAAAAAGTGAGTGTTTAATATGTCTTTGTTCACCCCTCCAGGGAAATAAGCTCGATTTTATGTATGTTCTAATTATATAGAAGTTTTTTACTATTTTGCCTTAGGACCGTGCAGAAATGTCTAGTTGCACTAGCTATTCTCCAATAAAGGGTCTACTTAGGTGCTCCTGAGATCTTGAGGGAGGCGTAAATCATGGGTTCTGGGCCCTACCAAGAGAAGCTTGCTTAAAATTGATCATTGTGGTGGATTTTAACGAAAAATTCCCAAGGAGCCTGAGATCTGAAAGGTTTTACCACCCATGATTAGTACAATAGACACATTATATGTAAATCGGCATAAAAGAAAGAGAAGAAAGTAGTAAGAAGCAGCGGGACATATATAAACATACTGTAAGTACATACTCAATAACATATAAGTCCTTAGATTTATAGGTATTTACTGAGTATTTAAAAATATGTACATCTATAAAAAATGA
Source organism: Hypercompe scribonia (assembly GCA_949316085.1). Lineage (NCBI taxonomy): Eukaryota > Metazoa > Arthropoda > Insecta > Lepidoptera > Erebidae > Hypercompe > Hypercompe scribonia. The sequence goes on from OX438983.1 coordinate 2,441,281, forward strand.
CTATAGAAAAGACAATAGAAACAAACGATTAGTATTCTATCATTATTTTTAACAGAACACTCCCTAAGGAGTTTACCGTGAGCAAGTAGTAAGGACACAGCTTTACTTGTAACTAACGAACAATTCAACAAATACTGGCAGACAGTTTAAACCTATAATATTTATCGTTTTTAATTCATACCATGCACACTAAACATGATTCACATAATATTTGGACATCATAAAACTGATCTGATTATGGGACCAGATTGGTCAGAGGATCATAGTGGAACTAGCTATTTTAAAATGGCTACTGCATAATTTGTAAGTACGATTACTAATCGCTTGAAATTAGATACGTACACAACTAAACAATAACTGAGAAGTATCCTCGCTGGCATGAGGTTGCTTTTATAGCCAATGAACGACTCAAGAGGCTTTGCGCTTCTGCAACTTAATAGGCTGGCTCCAAATAACCGAATAAATACTTACCATAACCGGATAAATACTTACCATAACCGGATAAACGTGAAAAAAGGGGCCTCTTACTAGTGTCGTTATCATATGATTAGATATTTATTGCTTTAGTGGATAAAACTGTATAGGTATATATTTCGTAAAAATGTTTATTATTCAAATTAACACAAAGGTATTACCAGCATTGTTATTAAACAGTTTGCGCAACAAAAGATTATTCAGATATAAAGTATCACGTCCCGCTATCTAAGTCCATTACTAAAAGAAATATATGTCAGAATAGTTATAAATGCTTTGTGATAAGATATGATATGCTATCTAAGATAACAGTGTTGGGTTTTGACCGGGTTAACTGGGTACATTGTGTGCTAGATAACAAATAATTTATGTGCAAAATAGTGATGTAACATTAAATAATTTTTTTTTTTTACATTAATCATCATCATCATCATCATCTCAGCCAAAAGACATCCACTGCTGGACATAGGCTTCCCCTAAGGTTCTCCACAACAGTCGGTCCCGTGCCGCCCGCATCCAGCAACTTACCGCGCCCTTTACCAGGCCGTCGGACCGCCTTGTGTGGGCCTACCAACGCTGCGTTTCCCAGTACGCGGTCGCCACTCCAGAATTTTATAGTTTATAGAATATTTTTTACATTGCTGAATGCGAATATCATGTCCAGCATTGTCTATATGTGCAAATGTTAAATACGGTCGAATTATTATTTTTTTTACTCTAATTTGTATGTGAAAAATTTTTTTTTCAGTTCTTATATCATTCAACACCTATTTTGTAAATTTTTAAAACATGTTTATCATTTTTATTTGAAAATATGAATGTTGGTTAATATGAGACTAATATTCCCGAATGTGATCACATTACTATTACAAATTTACTTGCTTAATGTTTTGTACCCGACTACGTCAGGAGAGTTGTATTTTCCATTTTATTTTTGGCACTTATTTTAGTCTAAATATGTCTTTGGAGTTTCTTATTATAGGTACTCGTAAGATTTTGCCATTCTTTTGTTATATTACGATAAAAAACTAAATGTAACTGTTTCAGATTTTACCGTTTATTTTTATTTTCAGATTGCCTCTTCATATTTCAATGTTCTTTGTCAACGTTCGATATTTCAGAGAGATTACTTTGTATCGAATGGCACGTAATTAGATCAAAATAATGCTAAAATCATTAAAAAACTTGGAAATCTTTTTCTTTAAAAATAATTCATTAAGACTCTCATCATGATAATTGATAATAATAAATATCTAATTAGATATTCCTGCATTTATTATCTATTGAGAACGTTTTCGTTAAAGATGCGTCTTAAACTCGCAGAAATAGAAGTACCTACAGTTGCACTTCTCCTCAAATTATCCAGCAAAACTAGGAATACTCCTCAGTTAATTGTCAAATATTGCGCGATAATACTGCTCATGCTTGAACGAGTAATGCTTCTCAAAGTTAATAGTGCTTCTCAATGACATAGTGAAATGAATGGTATAAATTTTTGTTTCTAAAAAACCTTTCTATCTATAAAATCGAGGAGATGCACGTGCTGGTTCAATAGAACCTAAGCAAAGCCCTTATTATCTCAGTTATCGTTCAAAACCTGTTATCGAGTTGGTTGACACATATTCAAGTTAGTGCCAATAGCCTCAAGATTGCGAAAGGTCACCCTGAACCAAATGAGTACGGTGAAACGTTCGCCACAATATGTCAACATACTCTCAATGGATTATTTTAATCACTTTGTGTTTTTCCGATGGAGTAAGAAGTACCTGTTAGATATAGAGACCAGGTTAGACATCTCTTGAATCCTGTCACTATCCTAACTAATTTAAATATCACCTTGATAGAGTAAACTTCAACCCTCAACTTCGTAGGGAGCAGTTATTTTTTCATTGTCATTTATCAACACATTTTAATAATTTAACCTAAATTTTGTTTCGTTGCGCTGTAAATGTAACTAAAATGAGATTAAAAAGTACTAGCTTTTACCCATGGCTCCGTCCGCTTTTATGTCGATTGCGGTACATACTAGCCTATGTGTTATTTTGATGTATAAACTGTTACTGTAAAATTTCATCTATTTCTGTATAGCGTTTTTACATGAAAGAGTAACGAACATCCATGCAACATCACTAACTTTCACATTTATAAAATTTAAAGTCAATAAATATTAAAAAATATCGCTAACGGTACGTTATTCAATATAGTGCCATTTATTGGAATTTACATAATTTGGAATGATTCAAATTCACATCATAATGAATCTACCCATGAGAATGGGATACTTAATCAAGGTAGAAAGCAGCCTATATCACTCTCTAACCTTCATACTATCTTCAAACACAAAAATCATACCACAAAATAACTCTGTTCTGACGTGAAAGAAAGACAAACATTCAAACAAACAAACGAATTTTCACATTTATATCATTATATACATCGTTAACAAAAAATCTAATTTCAAATATGTTTAGTTAATACCAAACCACTTTTAAGTAATTTTTCACCTTTAAACTCTATTTGTCTGTATATGTACATTTACAGATTAATATTTGTAAAGAAACTCACGAGATATATCACAGGGCAATGTATTTACAAAGTACTAATTGTATTATAAAAACTTTGAGTTCTTGACTTGACCTCGCAATAAAACCTAGCCAACAGATTTGTATGAAGCAATATCCTTCCTCTAGTTATGGTCATACTCCATAAAATATATTATTATTATAATAGGCAATAATATTTATTCATACGTTATATGCTACAACTTTAAGGCAACTGCCTGTTAAAGTTACAGGCATGATCCTGCCCTGCTAGAGCTATTGCCTACATTTCGCAATCCATTCATATACGACTATACGTAATATCTCTTTCAAATAATTTACACCTAGAAATAATAATAATAAATATTTTGGACATACGCCATTTTGTTTCAAACTAAGCAAATCTTCTACTATGACAACTAGATTGACTGATACAATTATTATATACTTTTTTTAAATACATACATATTATATATGCCAATTAACAAAACTTTGGGAGAAATATTTGCAGATCATAAAAACATTTGGTCTGGTCTGGGAATCGAACCAAAAACCTCAAGCACAGCAATCGCTACCATCGAGGCAATCAAAAAAAAAATGTAATCATGTTCATCACACCGTATTAGTATCGGGTGGTAACCGAACCCTCAAACTTGCGTCTTGGCAGTAAGAATAGCTAACTCCTAAAACATCATTCTAATCTATATCATATTTAGTTTTATAAAAATGATATTCCATAATAATGTTTAATTTTAGAATTTCAAATGAGTCCTGAAATTTCATTGATTGTTAAATTATTCATTTTTAATTTGATAATTTTTTTAATGTATAACGTTGACTTTTATTAACAATTTATTTACATTTTGTTATTTTTCTCGTTTGCTATCATATATGCACAGGTGTTTGTAAGTTTACAAATGAATCGCCTAAAATCAAAATGAATAGTCAACTTTACGGAATATTACTGTTTTTTAGCAATTTACGAGGAAAACGTAATTCATTGATTCTAGTGTAATTGAACCAAATAAAATCAACCGTACGTGGCAAACAAACAATCGGGTCACCTATTGATTTATGCTCTTTTCTTTTTTTTTCTAGTCCGAAACTAAGCAGACAACTGATGACTGATGTTATAAATATACATTTGTATTTACATAACTATTACGCATAAAAAAGGACCAAACTTCGAAACAAATATTTGTAGGTCAAATTCGGGAACCCACTACCTCAACAAGCACAGCAATCGCATACGCTACAACTGTGATACTAACGCAGTTAATTCTTAAAAGTCTAGAGGTCGTACTGATTCGGCAATACTTCATTTTTCTAAGGTTGGTTGCAACAAATTGGGAAAAAGTTAAATCAGAAGTCATAACAAGTTTTCAGGTTTTTATTAAAAAAAAATAGGAGAAATCCATTTCCACCATCTAGTTAGTATAAATTTTCCTTTGTGAATTTCCTTCATTGCAAGCGATGTCATGCTCTTGTCGTATTTATGAGTCAAGGCATCATCGTACCTTGACTCATAAATTGGACAAGATGATGATCAAGGAAGATTACATACAAGGGACTAATTAGAACTTCTGAACTCTTTGCGTAAAGCCTCATTTGATGTAAATTTACGCAGCTTAAAAATTAATCTTGGTAACTATGATCGGATTACGAAACCAGAAACCAGAAGCCTCAGACAAGAATTTCTTAAGGCAGCCTACACGGTACTCGATTGATTTGCCTGCAGTTACACTCGTCAGATAAGCTTGGGCTGAGTAGAGGACATGCAAATAACGGTAAACCTGTACTACTTCTCAGTTGAAGTCATGGCCCCAACACCACACACCTGACGCCTGCGCAGAAACGACCGCTAAATACACTCAAGTTGTCCGACTAGAGTTAAACTGCTGACCAATGGGCAAACAATATCAAAATTAATATTTTTTCGGTTGCCTGAACCTGTTTGTGTTGCCTGAAAGTGTGGCAACTTGCACAGTTGCACAACATACATGCTTCGGTTTTTATACGTCACAATTTTACCAGTAAAATTCAACTGTTCAGGCGACCCTGTCAGTTATTACTTCTCATGCATCACTTAGACTTATCCCGCTCAAACGTGCAGAAGCAAAGTCCTTACAAGCAAAGTGTGTCATTCACCTTATTGCTAGTAACAAAAACATTTTTTACTTATGAAATATACTTTAAAAATAATAAAGATAATATGAAATTCTCAGTTAAACATTGCGTAAAGCAGAAATGACGTATTGTTTAATTAGCGTGAGCTACATATCACAAAGAAAATTGATGAGTAAAATAATTCTAAGAAAAATCTCGCGTAATGTAAGAGCAATCACATAGAATCTTTTAGAGTCACTGAGATAACGGTAACCAATAACGAGGTCACTCTGATACTAAAGGAAAAGGAAAACAGAAAAAACAGTGTTATCCAAAAATAGTTGTACTGAATTTGTGTGTTTATTGCTTTTTCTTTTGATGGTAAGAGGCAAACAAGCACTGGATCACTTGATTGTAAGTGGATGGATACCCGCAGCTCTAGAAGTACAGTTTCATTCGCGTAGCTGAATTTTAGCATAGGCAGAGTAGGCAGGTAGTAAGAAGGATAATTATTTATAATACAACTAAAATATTTTTAATTGAGTAACTTTTTTACAGTATATTTTAATGCGTCATTAGTACAATAAAAGTAATTAATATTCAAATTGAAAAAACAAAAGTCTAGAATAACAAAGATAAAATCACCCCGATGACCTACAGCTTTAATAATTACTTGATAAAAATTAACGCAAAAATTTCATAATACCGGTTCCACTGAAAATTTTACAACGGCATCGGTCCACTGTAGCAGGCCTACATGACTGAAGCGTGGTTCTCCGACGGTTAGAAGGTTTTTGAACTTCCTCGGGGACATTGGCATAAGATATAGGATAGAGTAATCTTGCCAAGCAGAGTAAATGCAAAAGTAAGTTTTTTCGTTAGTTAATATACTACTGTACATAGCAATTTATTTAAACAACAGAAACTAGAACATATTAAAACACATTTTGGTTATCATTTATTTTAATTTATAAAATGTCATACGAATAAAAATGTGTATATAAATTTTGAAATATTAACTTGTTTTGCTGGCAATAATTACATCTGTTCTGTAGACAATAAAAACATATCTAGAAACTATTTTTAAACATTTGTTTTCTTTAACTATTACTATTAATAGAAACCTGCGCTTCATCTATTTATCAATACATTTTACGTTCCAAAGTAAGCGCATAACGGATTTTCTACTATTTTAATCAACGTATACATCGATTTATGGAAACTTTAGTCTATATTGTCTTGTAGTTCTATGTAAATTTACTAATATAATAATAATGTTTGAGATTACAGGAAAAATTCAAACTATTTAGTGTGCACCGCGTAAGCTAATTGAGGTATAAGAAATTTATCAGTTAATGAATTATTCATTTGTTAATGATGCTTTGGAATTCGACGTCACTATCTATTTTCTAACAATAGCGAAAAACTTTGATAAATGTTTCGCTAACCTAGCAAGGTTCGAATGAAGGCGATCACGTAATAGCAACGTGAGCAAATCCATTCATTTGAATTCTCTGATATTTCGACCGAGTCAGGCTGACCGATGTCCAAAACTACATTCCGTATAGTTCTATATCTTAAACAGTAAATAAATAAATATTTTATAAAAGAAAAAAAAACTGAGTTATCTCTAATGTAAGACGTCGTCCGCAGTTCAAATCCTAACCTATATCATAATAATATTGCCGACATCTGAAGCACAACGTCATCTAGTTTCAAACTAAGCAGAGCTTGTACATAGTTTTTTTTTAAAAAAATACGTACACTTTATACGGAAACACATATTTGCAAACCATATAAGGCGATCGAACCTGAAACCTCGACACAGCAGGTGCATCACTGCACCATCGAGACAGTGAAGAGCTAAAACTTAGTGCTTACTATGATGGAATCATAACAGAACAACAGTGAACTACTGACGGCTGTTGATGACGATGATGATGAATAGAGCCGATTTGAACACTCATAATTTCCACAGACAACTTTATTTATTTTTTTACTTAAACAAAGACACCTGTGGAAAGTTACAGTTATTTTATTAGTAATAAATGACAAATGATTTAAACTTTTGCGTCATAGGATATCCCCTTTAAGTTTCCAAAATCTTCAATAAAATGCAGTATTATGAGTCACAGATCTCAAAAAATAACTTAAGTATAAGATGACTCATCATTTATCAACATTTGCAATATCTATCTTAAATTAATTATGTAATAGTATAATATACATTTTTTTTAAAAAGGAAAGCTCTTATTTATATTTATAATTTATCCTTTTACGTAAAAAATATTAATAATCGCTTTAAAACAAACTATGCCCTCAGCTCTAGGCGCTTATTTCACATTAACATAAAATAATTTCGGAGAACCCTTCTAATTTTATTAATGAAACCCATTTTAAATATCGTTGATCTAAATACACACTCATTACATTAAAATTAATTACTATTAGTATGTTAATACTATGAATTAACTCTTATTTTGAGTAAAACTCACGGTAACTATGACTTTTATCGCATGTGCTTCTACGTTATTTAATTTCTTTTAAACAAACCATTAAAAAAATCTACACTAAAATTTAAACTGCGCAGAACCTTAAACTACAAATGCAGCGGACAAAGAAATGCTTACCTGAACTGGTATGAGAACAAAAAATCAATTAAACTCAGTAAGTAAACAAAGATAGTGGCCATCCCCCCTTTACTCACACATGAGTCATCTCACTGTACGCGATACACGCTAGTGTGAGACTAGTGAGTGAGCTTCACAATCGTCGGACGCATCGACGCACGCGCACGTCGCTACTCTTGAAAAATTATACAGAGTGCATCACGGCAAAAAAAAAAAACATTTTCTGTATGATGTTCATACTTTCTCGGTGATAAGTGTGTGTTGTTTAAATTATAATTGCTACGTTTGGTGAAGTGTTGTGATTAATTATTTCAAAATGTTACCTAGGATTCAGGGCTTGGTGAGTAATATCGTAAGTTTTATTTTTTTGGTTATTTACTTTTGTTAAATTTTAAATCTATGCATAACCATATTTCAGTTGCAAAACGTGGTGAATGTCGTTTTAATTTGAGAAATATCTGGTTCTATAGACACAGTTGTACTGGTTTTTTTATAACGTTAACTTGTGAGAAAATTGCTTCATTCTTAAAATTTTCTTCACGGTCAATCTAGATTTATTCATTGTTTAATTTAAATACCACGAAACACATAATAATACCACATGTGTTAAGACCAAATAAAAAATACAAGTAAATTAATCCTTAGCCAGTTTTTTTATTATTTTTAACTTTTTGGAACAAATAATAATTATATTTTCAATAATAATAAGTTTTATATTTTTTCTTCTAATAAAACCGAATTGAGAATCTTGTCGTTTTTTCAAGTCGATTAAAAATGAAAATGCTTTTTAATTATTCAATTCAAGTAATGTAAAGAAAACGCGTGTTATTAAATATACACATGCAATACACGTGGTTCATTGCACACTGCCTGGTAACGGTACCAACATTAATTACACTTTATATTACAATCGTGTTGCTGATTATGGCAATATAATAACATTCGGTATAACTATATTACTTACGCAAAAAAATGAAATGGAATATGAAATAAGTCGATCACAAACGTGGTAGTTTTCTGTCATTGTGATATTATGAATTCAAGCACAATTACCTAACAATAGAATGCCTAGAAAAAGAAATAAGGAAGTGGTTTGAAGAAACAACTAACAACTAAATTATGTGCAATTAATGTGCTGCAATTAGCCGATTGCTTATTTGTTAACGTTAGTTAGCGGAATCTGTTGACGAATGACAAAGTTACTAAGTACTTAACACATAATTAGCGATGACTTTGTTATGATATTTTTGTTTATTATTTATGCATCGTGTTTGTCATGAATGCCTCAAGTATTAAGTCCAAGCCCGTCAATACACCAAAATGGATGTTTTAGCGGACTTAATTCCTAAGGTAGAGAATGCCTTAGGAAAGTTAACCAGTTAACCATAGAGTTGTAGAGTGGAAATTAATGGCAATACTTCATAATATACACCTACAAAGACCACCATTTAATACACCGATAGACGTTATACATAAATTTGATTTTTTTACAGACGTAATATAGTAAAGAGTTAATTACGTTTTTAAAAAAAAGAAGCAAGCTAACCTACTAACTGGCTACTTAACAATGACCTACTTGAATGTATTGTGCTCTTTTTTCATTATTTTTAATGAACAAATACAAGGAACACTTATTTGCTTAAATCATTGTTTTCATTTAAAACTTAATTTTGTTGACTAGCTACAATCTATTCAAATTACTACTTTATCTATTCATAATCTAATCTAATATTAAACTACAAAAACAACAAAAAAATATCCATAAAAAATTGTAGAAAAATAATTCGTTGTTGCAAATGGGTTTATAAAAACGCTTTGATTGGAAATAAAAACAACAAGAAACAATTCTTTCAATGAAATATAGAAATACCACGTCCTAATATCATTAGTGTTTATTTGTAGTAAAAGTTATTTTGTATTCTAATTATAGACCCACATCTTAAGACAAACGAAAATCAAAGGTCTTACCATAAAACTATGAAGAGCCTTGTGCATTTGTCTGAACTTGTGATATGAATCACTCTTTGAAAATTGAGTATCAACTGTTTAACATAACGAAAGGAACTTCCAAATACGAGTTAGAAAGTCAATAGATAAAAAATTAAACGTAATCAATAATCGTTTGACCTATATTTGTATCGATCAAGCATATTAACGCAGAGGTATGCCGATCACGTCTTAACGATTTCACTTCAGAACGATACAATACGTGTGTCAGTCACGTATGTGAATATTTAGAATATTACACATACATTTGTATCGCTAAAAATATGTTATAGATGAACTACCAGCATTATTAACGATTTACTTTAGTACAGAATAAATCGAATTAATCAAAGTGCAATATGTCTTTACGTATTTTTCAAATGGTTGTTTTAGGTACTCTTATATCGATTGAGTTGTAGACCCATTGATGCAGGGGTGACAGTCATCGTGGTAACCGTGTCAGCCTTACACTGCCACAATGACTGTCATGCTTTTCACGTCCCCAAGCGGAGCGTGGAAAAGCATCTCACTAGGCCGCAATAGTGTGGTTCACCATACTGTATTGTCTAAAATGAGTATGGTGACTACAACTCTTGGATTCTATACATGCTTTACGTCAGGCAGAGTAGAGTCGCTTTGGCAGGTTCTTAAAATAGAAATAAAACAGGGTAAACATGATCACACACACCTAAACCATCTACTTCTTTGCCGTGTATGCCATAAACTCGAAATTCTAATAAGCAGTTGGTCTAGAAGTGATTACAGCATAAGGAAATGCTTCAATAACAGTTTCCATACAAATCGTTATGTCAGTTGTTATGCTCAATAACTCGTGTTTACCAGATAGAGTAATATAACGTTAGGCCGAGCTATGCTGTAATCCATATGTTCGAGCGAACAATACCCATTTATTCTGTTATTATTGTTGAAGAGTGAGTTCAATCATCAAAGGTAAATCCTTTATGCTCATCATGACACGATAACAAAACACGTAAATTTTTACGTGATATATTACGGGTTTCAGAGTAATTAAGAAAAAATCTTTTTTAGAAATTCATTGTCCTAACAATTTTAATCGCTGGCATTTTGGAAATTGATCTTACGATTCTCATTCGTCTATGCAGGAACATGGCTCTCGCATGATTAGATCACGGCAAAGAGTTTAGTCGCTTAATTCTTAACCGGAGTCTTGGCTTTTTGAATCGAGATTTATCTAATGTTTTGGCTACTTTCATTTTAAAGAATATTATAATTAATTGACGCCTTAGCTATAATTGAACTTACTCTTAAAGTCGATAAACATATTCATCGGATAAATACAATGTAGTTGTATTTTAAAACCAAGAGATGTTGTGTATTAAATAATTTTATATTGAGTACAATGATTTTCACTATCAAAGTCATATAAATATGCAATCTTATCATAATGGTACGGTTTGTATGTGTGTCTAATCGACAAAAATAACGCGTTTTAATAATTCTACGTCGTATAAATTTTGTAATGTTATTTGTTGTTTTTCAATACTCAGGAATGTTTTTTTTAGAAAAGTAGAAATTATATATACAAAAACAAGTGTGGTAGTTTGTTTACTTAGGTTCTATGTTGACAAGGAATGAATTACATGAAGATGATATAGAAAGGAGAAGAAAAGCGGCAAATAGAGTGAATACAGCTCTGCTCTTCTTTGTTGCCAACAAAAACATATCTAAAAAGGCTCGTTTAGCTATTCACAATAGTGTGATGGTCCCGATCCTTATGTATGGTAGTGAATCTTGATGGGTTTGGTCACGTAGAGAGGATGAATGATAGAAGACTCACAAAAGGAATTTATACAGTGAATGTGTGGGAAAGTGTCAGAAGAGGTCGTCCAATGTGTTGACCGTAGTAAGTGGAGATCTTAATTGTGCCTACCCCTCTGGAAAATAGGGGTGACTTTAGATATATGTGTATGTAGAGTTAAACCACTTTTTCACACATTTTTTCCATGATTGCTTTAAATCTTATCCTTAAACTTTGATTTTATTTACAATAACAAAAAAATATATTTTTGTGTTAAATAAAAAAAATTAAATGAAATAAAAAAATATAATTGATTTTAGTATCGACGTTAAAGTACCCATTTAGAATGTCGTTGTTTTAACACGAATTTGTAAACATCTTTGTATCATAAATATTCCTTTACAAAAACAATCATATTACAAATATCTTAAAACGCACAAACGATCCCAAAATATGCTAAAGATATATCCGTACTTGACATTCAAATATGTATAATATGTTGTAAAAACCACTACGTTTATATGGATATTGAACCTATCAAGTAATAACGTCGAGAAAATATAAAAAGGCCAAAAAAGAGTTTTTCCTCCTTCGACTTTAATTGTAGGCGGTATGGCTGTGAGTCTCTAAAAAGTAATCATTATCGAATATATTGGACGGTTCAGACAGAATATTAAGATACAGAGAGAGACAGAGTGAGTACATAGGTAAAATATATTTTTTTTATAGAAATCAATGAAATCAACAGTTTCCTTAACAAATTTACCTACGGGTAATTGAGATTAACATATAACTCAATCGCCCGTGACTAAATTTGTTACATATAAGGAAATTCGTAGCTAAATTACATTCGTAACTCTAGAGGAAAAAATAATGGCTAACCTCCAGTTCGAAAACCATCTCGTGTTTCCCCACTTCTACTGCAACAATTATATGAAATAACTCATGACATACAATAACACTAATGGAAAACTAGACACTCGTAAAAGTACATTATATTTTATGACATAATTTATTTCTTATTTTAGTCACCTCACAAACTTTAAATATCCAACTGGCAAATAGAAAACCTTCAAGAGACAATGTGGCGAGTTAGTTAGTTTAAGATTAGTAGACATTGTGTAGTTACAAAGACGCGAGACACTATTTACATTGTGAAGAATAACATTGTAAACAAAATTAAAGTTTATGATTAATTTTATTTATTTATCCTTGATTACTTGCAACACTGTTGTGCATTTTTTCTTGCTTGTTACACAGTGTTTTTTGAGTCATAAATTGTTGATCTATATATTTTAGTTTAATACATAATATGATCATCAATTTCCGTGTAACAATCATTTTATCATTTACCTACTCTACGTATATAAAAAATATGATAATTGAAACAAATAAAAATATGATACGTCAATGCAACATTTGTAGTATATGTTACATAGTTACAAGCGTAACTAGTTTGAGACTAAACCTAAGTAACCAGTTCATAGGTTTTATTTGAACGTAACTCCTATTACTGTTATGTGTTGCGTGACTGTTCTAGATTTAATGAATACTAGTGAGTACGATATATGTACAAGTCTCCAGTTATCATACACGATCGAGCTGGCTCGACCGAGGCAGTACTACTCAATCATCAACAGACTTTTTACAATCCACTGCTGGACATAGGCCTCTCCTTAGCAAGGAGGTTTTGGCCTACTATACCACACTAGCCAGACGGGTTGGAATAGGGTTTGTTCCAAGGTTTTCTTCTCTTTGTAATGATGTTATCTGGTGTACTTTATTCCCTTAGTCGCCTTTTGCGACACCCATGGGATGAATAGGGGTGGTAACACTATGTTTTCTTAATCCGTCACCACACGGACAAGAAGACCACCACTCTCTCACAGAAGACCAACCTAAAGCGACAGCGTCCATGTTGTCGTGTTTCGTTGGTGAGTGCGAGACCGGAGGCCCAATGGGCCTCACAGTGGTGGCAGTCATCATGGTGAAACAATGGCTGTCATGCCTTTCACTTCTCCAAGCGCGGCGTGAAAAAGCATCTCACCAGGCCACCACACTGTGGATCACTCACTCACAATCATTGTCTGCATTTGCAATGAGTACTCGTATAATGACCACAACTCTTGGATTCTATTCATGCTTTTCATCAAGCAGAGTAGAGTCACTTTGGCAGGTTCTTAATATAGAACAAAGAAACATATGTTATTTATAACATTCGGCTTGATTTTTACCTCTAAAGAGGTAAAAATCAACAGCCGATATAGACTATGTATGGTATCTTTATTAGGGTTTAATCATTATCTATAAAACCTGGTGTAACATGTTTAAAAAGGTCACTTTTGTAACTTAATTATTGATCTGTTGAAAACTTTCAACAGACAAAAGGGTCAACTTTTATGCACTTCGACCTTGTCGGTATATTCAAATCTAAATTCATTTTATCGCATTCCTAAGACGTAAACCTAGCTAACTCATTATTATTTTTGCTGTGTCGCATATAAAAATGGAGTCTTAATTTTATTCAAAAAAAGTCGTTTCTTGAATACTGAATAGAAGATCTTTGAAGATGTTTTATTATATGTCAATTATGAAGTTCTTTTATGTATTTAGCTATAAAGTTTAAGCATCAGTTATGTGCGTTATTATAATAAAACACAACTAAAAATACAAAGTCAATGCTCTCGTATTGCAGTCTAGTAACAAGTCATGTTTAATATTCTCAGGTTGGACTTATCTGGACGGTCGGTCTTTATTTTTTTACATTTATAATGTTGTGAATTTGTTAAACACTGTTTACAGTAGAGCTATTACAATAGGGTAAGTATGATAGACTGTAGGGTTGTAATGTTTCAACAGAGTATATTAGTAAATAATCATATTTTGTCGTCATAATTGACGCTCGGGAGACGACATCGCGTTGTTCTTTTTTTAAATTGGATATCACACGGCAAGTCCATGTGTTTATCCTAATAACAATACTTGTGTTATTTTTAACATTTATATTAATTTTAATATTTATCATGTGTTTTTAATTGTAACATGATTTATTTCTTCATCACAAATAATTAAATATAACGTAACGTTCGTTAAATTTTATTCAAAGGATGTTTAAAAGAAATGATAAAAATAATTTATACATATACACTACGCGTGGTGTAGTAAACCAAAATCTCCTCTCTAAGGAAATGTCTATGTTCAGTAGTGGATTGTTAGAGGTTGTGGATGATGACGATGAAGTAGTTAAGTAAAACAAATGATATTGGACAGAAATTTCCCAAATGCATGCATACATACATGCATAAAGATACTAAAATACTTGGCATTCATCTATCCATTTAAGATAAATAAAATTTAAAGGATTATGAATACTCGTAATATTTCTTTAAAAACACATATTTGTAGGTTATAGTTATACCTTAGTCATGACCAAAGTCTGAGTGCCTTTTAACGCATTTATCTTTATTGTGTATTTACTTTACATTGTGTAAATAAGAATGGCGGACTTTTGCATTTACACGAAATAAAATGACCCTTGCCACATCCAGAATGAGGATAAAACTTTATTTGTGTAATGAGGACAATACATTACAAGAGAAAATTAAAATGGTTTCACATTAATTAGGTAATTCACGTAAAAACATTTATTTACTTTGAGAAAAGTGGAAAAATATACTATCCATCGATTTTTTTTTTTAATTTTTTTATACACAATAAATGAATAGATATTTCATCAGACGTCAAGTACATACAGATAGTAATAATAGTATCATAGTGGTATCAGGGGAATTTCCACTCATAAAAAAAATTATGATAATAATATATATATATATATATATATATATAGGAAATCCCCCTAATGCCACTATGATATGTACTATTATTACTATACCTATGCTACTCTATACATGTATATAAAAAGTTACGTCACGTCAAAATAAAAAACAATTGAAACAAAAAGTAAAAATAAATATTATATTACAATGTATCACTTATGGCATGTTTTTTTCAACTGTGTAAGGACAACTGGCTATGTGCCATGTTAGTCCCACACTGACAGTCATTGAACTTGTGTGGCTCAGAGGATGTGTTTAACCACTTCCTCATAATAAGGTTTCAATAAACAATATAAATACAAAGCTATACCTGTTTTGACCAGCATCGAAATATAGCAAAAAACTGTTCTCGTTTCATTATACCTACATTTTTTATTTTTAACCAAAAATTTGAATATGTAAAAATAGGAAATATTTATGACAACAAACCTGTGCAGTAGATTGTGCCTAAAGTCTGTTTAAAAGACTTAAAATTCAATTGTATTTTTTTAAGAGCCTGCCAAAGTATCTCTACTCGGTCTGATGGAAAGCATGAATAAAATCTAAGAGTTGTGGTCACCATACTTATGTGTGTATGGTGACCCACAGTTTGGCGGCCTAGTGAGATGCTTTTTCACATGCCGCTTGGGAGGGTAATAGGCATGACAGATATCGTGGCACAGATACATGCCACGATAACTGTCACTCCTGCATCAACGGGTGTCCAATCTCGCACTTATCAACGAAATATGACAGCGTGGAGGCTGTTGCTTTGGATTTATCTTTTGTGGGTGAGTAGTATTGCCCCGGTCGAGCCGGTCCGTTCATGTGGCAATCAACGTGGCTCTGTATTTTATACAAGTGTTGAAACTCACAAACACAAACAAACTTATGAGTTTATTAGTTAGACATATTGATCAATGATTTTGATAATATACAATTGAGATTAGCCTATTTAAGAACATGTATATATTCCTGTATTATTCCTCAAGTACACATTTTCCTATAAGAAACATTCAAATGTGATCGTCATTTCCGTGCCTTTTTTTTTTTGTTGTCGGGGTGGAAAATCCCTTTGGATCTCCGGCTCCTCGGGGAGCAGGAGCCAGGAGTATGTGGTGTTTCCACTAAAAACCACCACGGCGGCCGGTCTCAGGCATCCTTCTCTGAAGGGGACCCGGACCATATTATTTCAGGTCCCCTCCAAAATCAACGCCGTGCCTGAGATCATCCCCGAGATACTTGTGTTTAAACAAACAATATATAAATGAATGAAATGCGTATTTATAAATAATGTTAACACATTATGATTACGTACATAACTTATTATGTTACTCAGACTAAACATCGTTCATGAGGATATGTATAATTTTATAATGGACACAGAGCCCGCTATATTTAATTAATAACACCCAACGATGGATTGATCTCGTTTACAATAGTGATGTAATTAATGTTTATTGAATACAGGAATTGGAATGACTGTGATTAATTAATATTATATAATACAGTAGGAAAATCAATAAAGTTTTGTAGTGTTGTACCAAAATTAAAAGGCTGTTCTTTTAAATCATAGTTCTTCAAAATCTGAACGACTCAATTCACACTTAGCTATTGTGTAGTTTTGTGTAAAAGAATGTAGTTGAGTCAAATTGTCTTGACATTGTTTTCTTATTTTACTTTTTTTTTATTTTATACGTTTTTTTAGAAAACAATTAAGAAGAATGTATTACAAATCACCAGTCTCCTAGACATTAACAGTAATCAAGTGTAAACTTATTTATTTAAATTCAGTTTCTGTTCATTTCAGTTAGACAAACAGTAGTCAAAACTAACTTAAACTTCCAAATACCTTAGTTATTACAAAAGGCATGTGCGTCTAATAAAACCTAACAATAACCTGAAGTCGCATACATGCCATGTTCACAACTTGTCTTGGTTATTTTTTACACTAACTAGTGTTAAAAATAACCCACAACATGTTGTATGCAGTACATTGTCCCTATAACAGAGATATAATGATTAAAATTGTCCACATGTGCGGGGGATGCGATGCGTTCATAATTAGACATGTCCCGAACAGGTGGTGTATGGTACAATTTTTTGTGTGTATTTTTTTCTAAAACATTATGGGTTGTATGTAATGCTATCTTATTAATTTTTATTGTATAGTACTAAAATGTAATAAATGAGTAAAACTGATGTAGAAATAAAAGTGTTCAATGGCCAAACTATTTTCTATTTCTGTTTTTTATGAAAAATATTCAAAGAAAATGAAAATTATTTCCAATACCAGTGAATTAATTTCTTTTGTACTTTGTGATTGTGATCCATTTATAAATTGGGTAAAAATCTCCCCTCCACCTCCACCCTCAAATATGAATAAAACAAGTTAAGAGAAAGAAACATTCTTGAAAATTAATAGAAAAATTGCTTGTGACTTAATGAAATCATCCTAAATTATATACTTTTTACCTTAAGCCTAAAAATAAATATTCTTAAAGTATTTGATTAAACATCTTTGATTTTACTAACTGTTGTCACGATAGAGTTTATAGGACACCTACTTGTCCCCCTTCCTTCCAACTGTCAAATAAAAACACAACCCTGTTGACCAATTAACTTGCGACAAAAGTTACGGCCCCTATTAGAAGTGTCTCACAAATTCAAAAGAATAATTAGCATATAATATTCTACAAAAGTGTTTAAAATTATACTAATGGACAGCTTGTCTTCTTTCTAGTTAAATAAACCTGATTCAATTTGAAAAATATCAGAGAATTTCTTTTGACACTTTGAATAAATATCGTTTATACTTAACCATATTAAAAAAAAATGTTGAATAATCTGTTTAAAATACCGCCAGTACTGATCTAAAGGTTCCGCTACTAAATGGTAATTGGATACCAAGTAATTTTATAAGTTAGTTATTATATATACATCAAAGACTTTCTATGCCTTTTGAGTAGTGTAATGCTACATATAAAATTCCATTTTATAAAAGGCATTTGCTGTATTGCCTACACAATTAAGTGTAAAAATACTGTATTATTATAATGCTCGTCCACTGGTAAAAAAATTAAATCATATTCATCGTCAACAGCCTTTAACAACCCACTGGTGGACATAAGACTCCTCAGAATGGAAATATTGGCCTACTACACCACGTTGGCCAGACGGATTGGTGTAGAGATTGTTTCAAATGTTCCTTCTCTTTGTAGTGATGTTGTACTTACGTAGTTTGCTCCTTAGCCGCCTCTTACGACAACCATGGGATAAATAGAAGTGGTGACACTCAATCCGTCACCACACAAAAATATCAAAATTTACTTTAAAAATATGCCATTCAAAATTCGAACATGTTTTGTCATTACAGTGTATCAATTACGGTATTTGATTAAATCACTAGATTTGTTTAGGGGAATGACAAACCACTGTTTTTATGATAATCCTGCAACATGTATATTCTTTTGAGTATCATCAGCTCGTACAAAAAAACCTATTCACGAACATAACCAGTGATAAAAACAAAAAACGTCAGCAGGTAATTTTAAACCTATGAAATAATCAATATTAAAATCAATTGTAATGCACCAAGCATCAGATTTGAACGCTTCCTGAAGCGATATATTACCAGTGGCCTTGTGGATGACATTGGGGACTCCATAAAAAAACAATGTGGGACAGTAACGGTGTCTATAAACAAAGAAACCAAAGGAGTACCTGGTTGCACCCATTCAGTAAGCATACTTATGGCACTTTAATAAAAAAATTGTACACATTGGTAGACTTTAAATTATTATGTTTTATTATCAGTTGAAATTTTATAACCTCTTAAATACTGTTGAAATTTGAATGTATTCAAATCAAAACAACATGACAAATCTTTTACACCACTGTGCCCTAAACCCGATAAGTATTTATAATTTCAATAAATTACACCCAAATGTAGACAAAAGTGATTGTGCTCAGTACATCTTCATTCTCTACTGGAATAAAACCTACGACTTATCACTCACCAGTCAGTATTACTGACCAATCAAGCAACATAACAGCCAGCAATTCACAAGTCCTATTTATATACCAACGAGACTAAACAAACGGCAAAAACAATGTAAATGACCTTGTTGTAAGTAAATACCTAAAGTGATAGTCGAAAGGCTACCTTGAGCTAGTACCGACACAACTGAATGGTTCAGGAAAACAACAAATTATAGACAACGAAGATCTTAAAGTAATATGTTTATTGAATGTTTTTTATGATGTAGGGGCAAACAAGCGAATCATTCACCTGATGAAAGACTACCCCTGCACTGCCTATAAAGACTTTGTAATTCAAGTCACCAGGACATTGCCTCTTCTTGAATATCCCCAGAATAACTTGAAAAACTTTTATGCCTCTATAACCAGTAACACACCAACTCATTTTGGTGTATAGCAACGAAAAAGCCTTTTTATGCAAGTCATAACGGCTGAAGGTTAATCTTTGCAATAAAAAGTCACGTATAACCCAGTGCCAGTCCAGTCTCAATCGCTAAACATGAGCTGGCCCATATGCGCCGAAGTCTGGCGAACACAAAATAATTTACTTTCAATTTATATCAATATGGCCTTAAGAAAGCTAGGTTTACCCAACAAAATATTCAAGGTTTTTCTCGCCTGGATATCTGTGTCTTCTTTATAAGACGCAGGTTCACTCCTGCGTAGAGCACTCCTCCCATCTTTGTGATGGATCCGCGTAGTATTTTCTTAGCGTTCTCGATAGATTGCCGGCAGCGAGCAATCCGCAATATTGACAGTCCCGAAGCCCCTGAGTACCTTGAGCCCCTGTAGTTACGAAGTGATCGCGCTCCTATGGCAGTCCTCTATGGTCTTTATCATGAAGAGTCTTCTGATGAGGTTTTCTGGTCCCGCCTCCTCCTTTTCTCTACAGAACAACACGTGCTGGCCATGGCAGACGCCATTTTAGAGTGGTAGACATACTTAAACTAAACGGTTCAGCTCTTCCTTTCTTTGGACATCAGTCAAAACTTAGAACGCACTACCAGTGCACGTGTTTCTCTCCTATGATGATCCTGGGTTGTTTTACCGGGTGTGGTATAAAAAAATTAAAAACTTCAACTTTCAATCGTGGCTACATCCTTTTGAGTCCACAACCTATCAGTATTTACTTTGTAGGCGGTTCATTTCCCGTGTGAGATAAATTAACCTAGATAATTAAACAGGTAGTTAAAGCAATGTACGTGCTGTGAATGATTAAATTCTATTACTAGAATAATCTTTTACTAAACACATGAAAACACTGCTCATTTTGCACATATTTTATACCTGCACATGTAAATATGTATGAATTTACGTATTAGATTTAGAATTGCTCTAAAATAACTTCTTGTTGTAATTTTATACAAGTAATGTCTACTTGACTGGTAAGTAAACCTTGAAAAAAACAACAAAATAGACCGTAACATCTGACTATAACCTGTTTTTGCTAAAAATTATTTCTAACTTTTAAAACTTGACTTTAAATCGAGCAGTCTCACACGACTTTGTAACATTCAAGTGAAACTCATTTAAACAGTTGTGTAATAAAAGATAAAAACGTATTACATATTAATTTTATCTCATTTCCGTAAATGTTCTCGATTGTATGTTTTATTATTTTTTTGTAGTGATATCACCTATATTGTGACATGTCTACTTATCAGAATGGCTTGCCGCCTTTTTTAATAACAAAATGTTATTATACGTTGTCAGACTCTGAAATTATTTATACTAGGAACTGATTAATTAACGCTAGTAACTGTAGAGTACCACAGATTAAAGGTCAGGTTAAACCTACAGATGTGGCTCTGATTCTGCTTTTTAAATAAAAGTAGACTTATAATCAGTTCGCTGAAGTGGAGGTGGGTCATGTCTCTAGACGAACCCATGGTCGCTGGAGCCGATGTGTGCTAGAGTGGAGACCACGATTGTGCAAACGTAG
Organism: Hypercompe scribonia; assembly: GCA_949316085.1. Lineage (NCBI taxonomy): Eukaryota > Metazoa > Arthropoda > Insecta > Lepidoptera > Erebidae > Hypercompe > Hypercompe scribonia. Next base: position 2,462,595 of record OX438983.1, read on the forward strand.
TGTAGGGTGCCCTGCGGCGTGATGGACTGACGACTTGAAGAAGGTGGCTGGCAGCGGATGGATGCGAATTGCCCAAGAACGGGTTGGTTGACGCTCCTAGGGAGAGACCTTCGTTCAGCAGTGGACGGCGATAGGTTGATTTGAGACTTATAAAAATAGCTATCTGTCAGTGACAATTTTATACATATCTATGAAGTGGTTACGGGAATTAGTTGGAATAAATAGATAAATCAATCAAATAGAGTATTTGATACAGTACTTTGTTGACTTTCAGATACATTTATGTTGATATAACAAACAGACACTCAAATTTTATTTATTTAAATAAGTATAGGCTTGTTTGAACTACAATTTCAAACAGATATAACGAGTTAATATCATTCAAGGACAAACGACAGACTAGGAAGCTTAAGATGAAATTATCTTCAAAGGTGACAAACGAATCCAGCATCTATAAAATGACAACTTTGATATCGTGAACTAGACGCTATTTTTGCTAGTCTAGTGTTTGAATGGTACATAAAAAAAACGGCCAAATACGAGTCGGACTAGCACACGAAGGGTTCCGTATCATCATCTATCTTTTTTTATAATTAATATATTGCCAAATATTTACTTTTCTGAAAATATTCAAAGTTCTACCTGTTTATTAAGATCTAGTAAAAAATTGCTTAAAAATTACGTTTGCTGTATGAGATACAGCCTGTTGACATATAGACAGACGGACAGACGAACAGACAGACAGCAGAGACTTAGCAATAAGGTCACGTTTTTACCTTTTAGGTACGGAACTCTAAAAAAAGACAAATATGTATGCAAGAAGGTTAAATCAACCGCCATTTATATTTATTTGCATTGACGTAAGCACATGTCCCTTTTATCTGCATCAACTAGTGTTATGTACGTCACAGAAGGCTATTTATTCCATTTCCAGTTGAAGTTTGATAAAAATAGCAATTGTGGTGAATATTTTTCGAATTTTTTTTTTTTTTTGTTGTATTTTTGCTTCTACAATACGATGTATGAAAATGTTTCTGAATTTAAAAATGTCACGAAATATTAACTTATTATTAACTCCCTCGGTGATACAGCGGTAGTGAATGCGATTGCTGTGCTTGAGGTCTCGGGTTCGATTCCCGGGTCGGACCAAACATTTATACGATCTGCAAATATTTGTTTCGAAGTTTGGGTGTTTCCTATGTATAATATGTATGTATCTACAAAAGAAACAAGTATATAAGTATTCTATCAGTCAGCCTAGTTATCATAGCACAAGCTCTGCTTAGTTTAAAAGTAGATGATGTTGTGTGTCAAATGTCCGAAATATTTATTTATTTATTTATGTTAAGTAATCGATGAATTAAATCAGTATTGTTTAAAAAAACAAGCAACCATATCTGAATATAAGATATTTAATCATTGTTTATAAAAGTAGCAGAAATGTATTTAAATAATAATTATACTTGTGTAGAGACCTCGGTATTACTAATACTTGATTTAATCGTAAAGCAAACACATATATTAAATAAAATCAAACTCAAAAGTAGTGGGTAGTAACCAGTGTGTATATAACCTAATTCGATTTTTGAAAATATTTTTGACACAAGTATAAAAAAAGTTCTTCACATTTTAATAATAGCAACACCGAACCAAAGAGAATAGACATAAAATGACAAAGAGATTCAGTAACATGCCGCGGCAATGAATCACACCTCCCACTTTATTATAAACTAAATGCAATACTGTCTTATTGTTCAGTCTAAAGAGACATGTGTAAAATAAGAAACAATACGTATAATGTATTCCAAACAATTTCATAAAAAGAGATCCAGCTGAGGAGTTTAATACACATTTCTATAATTTTCTTATGATGACACCTCCATGCAGAGAAAATATAGTTCAGTGTCAGACAATACATGGTACGTTATTCAGCTGCTACGTAGCTTACTATCTAGCGGACACCAGCTGAATTATGTAGTAATAACCAGTACTGTATGGCGCAAGAACAGTTTTCGCAACGATTACTCTAGTAAAATTGCTTCCTAATCAGTTATTAGACCAGAACCTGTCACTCCTTAGGAATGTTTGGAGTACTCTCTCTTTGTTTTGAAAGGACATCATATCACGTTCCTATCTCATTGTACAGTAACGCCATTATTCACTGGTTAGGACCGTCATAAGGTAAAAACAGAATGTTCTCTAAACGGTTTCTACAGTAAAATCCTTTCAGGTAATTCATAATTATTATAATAATGTAAGTATTTGAATTTACATTATATGATAGCAAGATATGTGATCCAAGTAAATCCAAAGATGCAGTTACTTACTAAGCGGTTTATGATTGAAGTGTAAACGTATGCTAAATGGAACTTGATTAAATTGTTAAAATCTATAGTTTAATATGTGATTGGGTAGTAAAAAAGCATCTCACTACGCCGCCATAATGTGCGCCACTATACTGTATTGCCTGCATTGACAATGAGTATGGTGACCGAAACTCTTGGATTCTATTCATACCTTCCATCAGGCAGAGTAGAGTCACTTTGGCAAGCTCTTAAAATAGACAAAAAAACGTAAATTGTCGTGATTAATCCTCAGTTGCATATTAAAATATACTGAGTATATTATAAAGTATGCAATAAGTAGGTTAAAGACAACTGTTTCCCTCCCACTACGATCTCGGGTCCTTTAAGCGGGGCGTGAAAAAGCATCTCATTAGGCCGCCATAGCGTGGGTCGCCATATTGCACTGTCGGCATTCGCAGTGAGTATGGCGACCACCGCTCTTGGATTCTATCCATGCTTTCCATCAGGCAGAATAGAGTCACTTTGGTAGGTTTAACAAAAAAAAAAAGTAATCGCTCAGATCTTGGTCTGTTGCAAATCGTTTTAGGCAACGCATAGGTAATCAAGTTTACTAATCAATAACTATTTTGTAATACATTATAATACATAGTAGTAGTAATACAAATGCAATTTACAGTCTTGAAATAAGAGAACTACTTTGATACTGAAAAATAATTATGAACGGAAAAACATACGCCTCAATAAAATGACAATAGCATAGCATTTTCTAATATAACTTATGCTTTACCCTTGAACAGACAACTAATAATTATCGTAGAGAATAAAAAAATTGTTAGATGAATGCAAAGGAATCAAAAGAGCATACCACTAACGTACTGAGAGTAGGTAGGTAGTCCCTAGAGTAAGATTAATTGGAGTTTTTTAGATTTTTTTAAATGTAGTTCACTAGAAATGATTTATCAGCTATTTGTTGAATATCTTGAAAGCCTGACGTAAAACTAATTGTGTCGTTATGAATAATTAACAAAAACTGTACTGCCATTACGTTATTTAATACCAATTAATGAGTAGAAATAAAATTAGCCATGTTATTATAAACTAGGAGGAAAAGGTCCTCTTAATTCTTGAAGATGTTTTCAAATTCTTTTTCATTCATTGCTGGCTAAATATTTTTCAGGAATAGAGTAAAATGACATTCAGTTTTAAGGAAAATTATAATTTTAATAAAAACTTTGCGCTATTTGAAATCCGCTGTTAGAGGTAAACCCGTTCCGATGACACAGTCATCCGGAATGAGTCACGCGCCGCTGTTTGTTCCCGAAATAGTATGTCTGTCTGTTCGGTCTATATACAGAAATTCAGTTTACGATTTTACAACATAAGCCAATTAGTTTTTGTTGAGTAACTTCCGTGGTATATTTAGGATATTAAAATCTGTAGGTGTATTATAGGAGTGTCCTGAACATCAAACAAGTTTCTATTTGGTTTATTATTGCGCTTGGAAGATTAAAATAAATTATGTAAGGACATCGAGCTCTTTGTGTGGGTTCCTGGCAATTAATTATTGAAATAACAATATTATTTTGCAGTAACCTATACCCAATCGTCATCAACAGCCTTAAATAGTCCATTACTGGACATACGACTCATCTTCGAAAGGAGGTTTTGGCCTACTAGACCTTGTTGACCAGACGCTTGGTATAGTATATTATGCATATATACTATAACCAATAGAAAACATAGTTTACTACGTTTAGTAACGTGTTATTTTTATAAAAAAATACGTTACAACAGAAAAGTAAATTGAACATCACATCCATAGTACGAGCTAGGGTGTGCAAAACAAATTGACAGGTGATGCAGACGTAAAACACAGGTTGACATTAGTCAAGTGTTGCTAGGATAGAAAAGAAAATAACTTACACGCGTAGTCATTTTATTTTAAGATCAGTAATTTTTTTATACATTAAAAAAGTAAAAAAAAAAATTTTTAAAGAAAATGTGTTTGTGTACTTTTCAGCTTTTGAAAATCTTTTCATAACTGGTTCATTTCATTATTTATTTATCTGACAACAGGAACGATTACTACCACCGTAAATCAAATGAAGATCTTATGAAAATTATTTTTTATGTATATCAGTTTGTAATCATAATTTATATAATGTTAAAATTTATAATTTATATTATTTACAAATCGGCTCTACGTACAGACGAAAATTGATCGGTGCTTTTTGTTATTTTTAGGTTATCGTAAATGATCACTTTATCTGCCTAATCGCTTTATATTTTATTGCATACTATCGAGCACCGACACCTCACTTCCGCGGTGAAGAGCAATGACAGAATCACTTAACATTTGGTTTCTGTGAGTCCGTGGTATTACAGTGGTTGAACTGAACATGTCGCACCCAAAATACGCCTCTTTATCAAATAAAAAGTTTCTTTATCAATAAATTTCAATGCAAGTGACTATTTAGAACGCAAGACCACACTTGGTATTTTATTTATTATTTCAACATAAAATTTCAAGGGAACATAAAATCATATTTATGGAAAACTGAACTCTAAGACAGCAATAGATTTAGGGTAGATAGGAATAATTGTTTGAAGAAACTTAGATGGTTAAAAGTTTTTATTTAGTTTGTCGAAGACATGGAAGCCTCACCGTGTTGCCTTATGCCTACAATGAAAAATTTTAAGGCCATAGTATGAATATGAACTTACTGTATTAACTGATGAAAATGTGACATGTCTGATCAATATACCAACTCTTTCTGAATTAAATGTAATTTAACAAACTTAGTAACTACACTGTCGATGCAAAAAGCATTGGTGTTTTATAATATTGGTATAAAAATCTAATTGACGATTTATATTAGTGTTGCCATGTAGTACACGAACTGCCGTATTGTCTGCAATGTGTTGTCATCGTTCTGTATAATATTCAATATGTCCGATAACATTTCTCTTATAATTATTTATTATTATCCTTCAAATTAAACTCTAGCAACCCTGGCTATTAGTAAAAATCAGCACTACGCAAGCAATGATGACAAACTGCGTTCATAAGGCGCAGGTTCTTCCCAAGTCCTTCGACTTCCATTTAAACAAACTCAGCGACTTATTTATACAGTAGGTTACCTTCGGTAAGTTATCGGCTCATACTGCGTTGTATAATATTATGTTCCCACGCTACGTACATCTATTCTTATCAGCTTGTACAGACTGTTCTAGATTAAATCCAAGTGACAGTATCTTATTAACCTACTTTTTTCGTTAAAAATGTTGGCATAAAGTTTGTGTCAACAGTAATTAAGATTTTAGTGTTATTTTCAATATTTTTTGGCAGTAATCGATCTCATGGTCCATGGCAGTTACAAAAATACATATATAACTACACGTGTCTACCTCGACAGGGTAAGCAAAAGTGTATTTAACGGCCACGTCAATTATAAATTTAATCAAATTTACATAACCGTAATATCCCTACGAATATTTTAAAGATATTATTTTTTTTTTACTTTCTTTAGTATTACTTGGATAGTATTATTTTTCTTTACTTAATCTTATCTAAACTCAAACATGACAACATTTCCCTAACTATAAATGTGGCATATTGACACTCATCTCACCGATAACTTATGTTCACGAGTTCAATGACATATTATGTCGATAAATCATATCATGTGTGTTTAATAAAATAAATAATATAAAGAAATTCAAATACAGAGAAGAGTTAAGTCGTATGTCCTGATGATGCTATGTATGTACCTAAGTTATAATCGGAAATGACATTCTCATTGGTTGATAAACCTCTACATAGACGCCTCTGACGTTTTTAATTGAGTGCAGGTACTTCCCCCAGTCAAACGTTAAATTACACACAAATAGCCTACACAATGGAGCAGAGCTTTTTTTAATTATGTTTTGTATTGCGTGAAAAAGATGTAACACTCTGTATAAATGTTCCATGGCAGCTGTGTGGTGACGGGTAAAGAATGCAAAGTGTCACTACTCCTATTCATCCCAAGGGTGTAAGTAGTGATTAAGGATACAAAATACATAGGTCAATATCATTGCACAAAAAGAAAAAAAACTCTAAAAAAAGGAAAAATCCTATACCAACCGATCTGGCCAGCGTAATACAGTAGGCCAAAAGTTCCTTTCGAAGGAGACATTTATGTCTAGTAGTGAATTAAAAACTGTAATGGGCAAATATTCTGAGACGTAATTTTTTTTTGTTATAATAACTTGCCAAAGTGACTCTACTCTGCCTGATGGAAAGCATGAATAGAATTCAAGAGTGGTCGCTATACTCATTATAAATACAAACAATGAAATATGGTGACCCATGGTATAGCGGAAGAATTGGGTAGATGACTGTATCGTAAATAAATACCAATATCCACTTCTTTAAAACTAATATCGCGAAACATCTCGGCAAATACAATTAACATAGCTTTTTATTATTATTACGAATTTTAATCAAATATACAGTGAAATACATTGTTCAATTGAGTAGTCTAAAACAGAGACGTCACAATTTGGTATTTAGTACATTTTTCATGCAAAATTGTCGTTTTGACATATGATAAAAAGTAACTAATTTGACTAAGGTGTCATCTAGCCTATTTACGAATGATTTTAAAAATTACTAAAGAAATGCGTCTGTGCTTATTTAAAACAATATAAATATGAAAATGGAAATAAGAATTGTTTTTTATTAATTTGTTTTATGTACAATGCAAGGTTTTGATGGTAGATAAGGCTAGTTATCAAATATGGTTATAAGTTCGTTCACTTTTGTAATAAGGTCTCGACCTCTATAGATAAAGTATAATTTATATACAAAGTTTTATTATTGTAATCGTTGAGTAATTTGTAGACCGGTGTTATATTTAGAAGTTTACAGTTATCATTTGTAAAGTGCAAACAAAATGAACCAGTACTTATAAAATACAAACAGATGGATAAACCTACTTTTGTAATCTTTCTGTCTACTTACACATAGATAAAACTTAATTTATTATATAAACTGAATAATAGAATATGACTATATTTTTATATTATATATTCATATTACAATTCGTCAAGAGCGAGACAAAGGAAGACAAAATTTGTAACACTTAGATAAAGCGAGAAAAATATGAATACTTTTTACCATGTGAGCAATGATATTTAGTCCTCAATTATGACTGTATTTTCTCATCTACCCTTGTATAAAAGAAATAATTTCAAAACATTATTATTATGTGTAGTAGCCCAAGAATTCGTTAACATTTGAATCTAACATTCCGCGCAGACAGGTTACGGGAATTCTTGGGACAGAAGCTACTGGAAATTTTCTGGCTACAATCGTAACACATGGCTTCAACAAGATAGAACCACTTGTCACACATCAAATGAGATCCTGCCAGTGATTAAAGACATGTTTCCGGAAAAGCTGATTTTCAGGCGAGGTGACATTCCATAGCCACCCAGAAGTCCAGACCTATTCCCAGCGCACTTCTTTTAGTGGGTTATTTAAAGAATCGTGTCTACATTAATAAACAAAATACACTATGTCAACTAAAAGAAAAATCAGCGAAGAGATGTCGGTGATCGCACGGTCTCTTTGCCGACGAGTGTTCGACAAGTTCGGTGCTCGCTTAGAAGAGTGGAAACGTTGAAACAATGTCTATTTACTATCAACTAATTAGCTTTCTTGTAAATAAACAATTTTTAATATACATATATCAAATGATTTTTATATCATTTTTTCAAACGTTAACTATATCATAGCCCATCCTATACTAGAAAGAAATACAATCTATTCCACATCCTTGCGGCCACGTCCTATCCCTAAACGGATGTAACCCACTGCGTATCCTTCTTAAACCTGTTCTTTGGATAATTAATATGAGGCCGCCGGAGTGGAAGTCCCCTCTCGTAAAATGTGTCCACCTACCTCCGTGTAATCTTTTAAACGGCAGTTTTAATTAAGGTAAAACAGGTTTATTTAGGTGTAATATCCGTAAAACACGCTATTGATAAAAGGTTATCTAAATAAACGATCTAATCTGAGATTTAAAGCTTCTATATTGGATATGTAGATTGAGAATTAATGGTGGTCATAGTTGTTTTGGTACAGTACCTATCTATTTATTACTGTGATCAAATTTTGAAACATAACAATATCTCATGAATACTAACTGATATCGGAATATAAGGCAAGATTTATAAACGAACGTATAATCGTATCGTTCACGATGTACCTAAAGAGAATTGAAGAGAACGTTGTATTGAAAAGTGGAAATAAACATTTCAGTTGACCAGACAAGCAGTTTTAAATATACAATATATATGCAAACATAGTAAATTAATTCAAAAGATCTATGACACAACAAAAGCCTAAAGTATTATAAGTACCTGAATTAAATGTGTGATCCAAAGCAAATAATGTGCTTTTATCGCACAGCGTCTGTGACACAACCCATATCGAAACCTAATCAAAGGAAGACGATAAAAAAATCGAATTCAGATTAAAGTAGAGTCAGGTGATTTTTTGTTTGCATAATCATTTGTCGCTTGAATTAAGATCGTAGTGTACCTACTTAAAACAAATCTAATCATTTTCAATGTCATGACGGCAAATATGAAATTTTATTTTCGCACAGACTAAGACGTATTTTTTGAGGCGTAGAGTTAACAAGAAAAGGGGTCACATTTCTGGGCACAGCAACCAGGCCTAGTGAGTTTGGGATAATATAGGGTGAGCCAAGAATTCGTTAACATTTGAAGCTAACATCCGATGACCGATGCTACTGGAATTTGCTGGCTACAATCGTAACACACGGTTTCAATAAGATAGAGTCACTTGTCACATATCCAATGAGTCCCTGTTGAGTTGTTGCCTCAGTGTTAATAATGTGTAGACACTTCTTAAACTCAAAGACAGGTGTAATGGATGTTTAATTCTCTTCATTAAAGTTTATTTTATGAATCCGACAAAATCTGTAAAAGATTTACTTGCAGAAATAAATATCATTTATCATTCATAAGATTCATGTACTGTTTTCTCAGAATAAAATAATTTGAAAACTTTCCCTAACTATTTTCGTGTATTCTTTTGCTTTATTTAAGAATATTTCATAGATAAAGATTAAGCGTTCATATTCTACATAAATAATGCAATTCAAGTCAATGTACCCAGATGACTTCAATAGACCTGTTACATGTTTTAATGCTTTTAAAGAGTTCATTGCCACATCTCCTTGTTTTATTGAGTGCAACTAATCCCGTTCGAAACGGTTACAATTATTTTCATTTAAATTCAATGTTTCGTGAAAATTACACCGAAAGTTAGAATCCAGACAATTCGTAATATTGAGATTGGAAACATTGCTTGTATTTTATTAAAAATAATACGCAACAGTGCACTTTTTTGCTGGTGAGACGTACAAAATTACACAATAACGGAAAGGCCAACATTCCACTTGCTACTGCTACTAAAGGTTGCCCGTGTGATAAATACGTAGTGTCACCACCCCTATTCATCCCTTGGGTGTCATAAGAGGCGACTAAGGGAAGAAACCATTCATTACTACAAAGAGAAGGAAACACTTGAAACCAACCCAATTCGTATCCGTCTGGCTAGCGTGGTACAGTAGGTCCAAACCTTTTTGCTAAGGAGAGGCCTGCGTCCAGCAGTGGACTGCTAAAGGCTGTTGATGACCTATAGGGTGATTTATCGGCTGGTTTACCCCTAAATACTAGGCCTCCCCCTAAATAAAAATACGAGGTATTAGGAGTAATTCTGCTATAATCGGGATATATTTAAAGCCCTTTTACTAAAAAATCAAATTGAATAATTTTATCTTGTGATGAGTTTTGGCTAAAGCTGTTCAGTATCTATATCAATTTTGTATCACTACGTTTCCGTGTCAAGCATATGGATTTGTAGTACGGCATGCGTAGAACTATAACGACGTATTCGGAAACTGCAAAAAAACAGAATACATTAAAGTAGAATTTATGATATTTTGCGCAACAGTTTTGGTATTAAAATATTCTAACAAAATAAATATATTTTTAAACCTTGGCCGTATAATGAAGTACAATTATTCAGTCAACACAAGCCGGTTGTCACTGAATATGACCGAAGGAATTCAAAAGTAACACTGCCATTGATGTACATTACAAAAGAAGTTAAAACTACACATAACACAGCCGAGTTTACCAATCTTAGCACAAACATAGAGTGTTGAATGTTCACTTCAGGAAGTGGCGTACTATTGTTTCCAATTTCCTGAACTCACAAACTATATTTTCGTAAATAACCATAAGCATCCAAGTTTGTACGTAAAAGTGACAGTTTTGCTTGTCAACTTGATCTAATTATACAATCATTGTCAGTGTAAGTTTGTCATAGCCTGCGGTTAGACGCAAATAATTGTCATTTTTTTCCAGATAGCGAATGTAATAAAACTTTCAAAATTACACAAAGTTTGACTGTGGTTTAAAAATAACTGTATAAAGCTTCAGTAAAAGAACAGTCAGGCAAAACTATATTTGTTGTGTTGTTATGTTGAGAATATTTGAACAGATTATAAAAAGTGAAGTGTGATAAATAAATCAGTGATTAAAATGCGTAGACTAGTTTACTATTCGTCGTTTTCTGAAGACGAGGACGACGGTTTTTATGACGTCAGAAACTATAGAAGTGTAAGACGTGAATCTAAAATATTAATTCTAAGTCGATCGGTAAGTTTTTGTTTGTTTACGAAAAAAAGAAATCCATTTGACATAAGTGTTATTGTACATTTTAAATATCTCATAAATATCTTAACCGTAAGACATATCAAGAGAAGTCATAGTAGTGAATGACATTTTTAAGAAAAATGATTAAACATGGCTTCCTTTGAACTTAACCAATTTAAGCGAACAAAAACTCAAAGAAAAGAGTTTCACCTAGAAGGTACCTTAATAGGCTAGATAACACCTTAGTCAAATTAGTTACTTTTTATCATCTGTCAAAACGACAACTTTGTATGGAAAATGTACATAATACAAAATTGTGACGTCACTGTTTTAGACTACTCAATTGAACAATATATTTCACTTTGAAATTCGTAATAATAATAAAAAGCTATGTTAATTGTATTTGCCGAGATGTTCCACAATATTAGTATTAATGAAGTGGACATTGGTATTTATTTACGATATAGTCATCTACCTAATTAGACCGAGATATATGGGAAGGTATGAAAACACAAGAAAGAGTATTTGAGTGTAAATTAAGGGAAAATGGTAAGCCAATTTGAATGCTCGATAGTACATCGGTTGAATGAAAGACAAACATGGAATGACGGACACATAGTAGATTCCATAATTATTTCCTAATGAAATTATTAATAACATTTTATTTTATTGTTACAAGTTTTTTTTAAAATAGGAATTAGTCACTAAAAAACTTTATTATACATACTAAACTTTTTATCACCAATCTATCGAGTGTTTACAGTAGATATATTACAGCATTGTGAATAAAAATAAGCGTGGTTTCAATATAATTCATTTCATTGACTGCCTCGGTGGCGCAGTGCTCTATGTGAATGCTGTGTTGGAGGTCTCGGGTTCGATTCCCGTGTCGGACCAAATGTTTATAAGATCTGCCAATATTTGTTTTGGAGTTTGAGTGTTTTATATGTATAATGTGTAATAATATCAGGTGTCTAGTACACATAGTACTTTGATTAGTTTGGGACTAGATGGCGCTGTGTGTCAGATATCTAAAATATTATTATTATTACAATAATATGAAAATGTAAAACAATAGTTAATTATGTATAGCTATTTATTACTTAACCATTTTATTTTTTTTATGCGTCAAATATATTGAAACACTATCGAAATATAATCAATTCATACGTAAATATAAAACCATAAAATAAACGTTATATTTGTTGTGGAAATGTCCACACAACTGGTTATATTGCATCTTAAGCCATTACTCAACTTGGTTTTATGTAATTATTCGTTGAATAAAGATAAACGAACTTCTTGCCGTGGGAGAGCCATGATTCGGCACGTATTATGGCCCAGTCTAGGCCGATGTTATTTTTGGTTTTAGTACAGCATCGCAGAATGTTACTATTAGGAATCGATTTTTACAAAAAAAAGACAGAAATAATTCCAATATCTTTATCTCACCAGTGCCACTGTTGGTCCAAACACCTTACGCCATAAAGTGAATGTACAATGACCTTGTCGGACACTATCAGCCGTGTTGCGTTGTTGTCCATTTTGTAACTGAGCTGTACGCGAAATTTAATGAACTCATTGTACACGAGTCGCTGAGACATTGAGTAATACTGGAAAAACATCTCACGACAAATGATCTTAAAAATTGACCTTTAGTTAAAGTTTAGTGGACTTAGAATCTTGAATGTACAAAATCGTATTGAATAACACGAAAAAAACAGAGAAAGGTTTGATTAAAACATCATCAAAATTATAACAAATTAAGAGAATATCAGTAAAATAAACATCGATTGAATAATTTAACTTGAGAATGAGACTTCTTTGATTTGGCGCAGATAACTTAAGTTTTATTTCTGTTGTAAGCAGTATTCTTATGGCACGTTGCTATGTAGTTCAAGTATTCCATAATGTAGAAGGTATCTACTTATAAGGAGAATGTCTTAATTTGCCATAGCATTTAATGTTCTTAATTTAGAATGGTTTTAGTTTCGAATTTTTTTTGTAAATGTATTTTTTTTGTAAATATGTAAATAATAAAAATAATTTCTGTATCAAAAAGTTACATCTTGTTTTAATGGTTTTAGAAATACGATTAAAAATTTTGAACGAAATGTCGTGGAATTTGCCCAATTTTGTCGCAAATCAGAGCAATATATATCATCGTCAATGGCTTTGGCTTGTTTCTTTGTTGGATTGTCATCTGCCTGAAACTAACCTTCTTCGGAGGGATGCTACTAGGATAAGTAACCTGTAGTATGTGCATAATTCTCATGAATCTATTTCCTTGTCAGCTGTCCCATATTTTGATCATAACATCTTAGTCACTTCATGCGTTTATGATTAAAAAACGTAATTTTGAGCTTTTTATCATTATCTTTATATCACCGTATTATCATTGATCATTGTTTCTTCAGTATATTAATTATGTACTAATAACGTTACTGCAATGAATAACATTCCATACCAGTAATTTGACACTCAAGTCTTTCGCCTTGAGGGTACTGATCATGCTTCATACGCATGCTCACTCCATGCTCTACCGGTGATAAGTAGTTTACATGCAAACATGAAGTTGTCGGTTTGTCTGTTAGCATATGCTGAATTATGTTAATTTATGGTATTATATTTGTATATTAGTCGTGATTATTGCTTTACGGAGCGTTTTGTAGTTCAACGTTCTAGGAGTTGCAATGATGTATGTATTTTTTTCACCTTGACGATTTGATTACTGCAATTTTTTTCTAAACTGTCATAGATAGAAATAAGCTGTGAGACCATTAAAATAATACTTTTTAAGTTGGAGCGTCCCAGGGTACGATAATTGGTCAATTGTTTGAAAAACAAGAAACATTTGTGCTACTGAAAGGTATTTTAACGTAAATGTAACATTTGAATTGTTAAAAACTATGCTAATGTACTTTTTATGAGCTCAGGACGATAAAATGTAGAAGTTGTTTTTGTGCTAACTTGAAATAGACTGCCAATAGTAACAAGGGTTTCATTATTATTCTATTTAGAATTACATGATTTGTATGTAAAGGTCTTTTGTTCTTTTTTATTTTAAATGCCTGATAAAGTGACTTTACTCTGGCAGATGGAAAGCATGATTGCCAAGAGTTGTGGTCATCATACTCGTAGTCATAGCAAATGCAGACAATGCAGTATGGTGACTTACACTATGGTGGTCTAGTGATATATCTTTTCACGTCCCGTTCGGGGAGGTAAAAGGTATGACAGTCATCGTGGTAGTGTGAGGCTCACACACTTACCACGATAACTGCCGCCCCTGCATCAATCAGCGTCTGGTCTCGCGCTCACAAACAAATGACGACAGCACGGATGCTGTCGCTTTAGGTGGTTATGGTTTTTTGTGAAGAGAGTATTAGTTCTTTTAACTGTTTGGAGATTCACAGCATCGTTAATTTTGAAGTTTTCCTACAATAAGCACTTGATTATAACTCCTAAAAGTTGTCATGTAAAGGCCTCTCGTACCCCCGGGGATATAGAAAGAGCCCTGTATATTTCAATGTACCTAATATTTCATATAACTTATTAGTAAATCTCCTGCATTGCATAGGTGCAAAGATACCCGCTTATTCAACCGTTCGTATTGCACACCGAGATGTTTCAAAACACAGCTATAAGTATGAACTCCTGTGAAAGCCATGCTATCAAAAAAGAAAGCGTTGCGTTTTTCTTAGTTTTAATAATATACTGGTGATGTACGCTTATATTCTATTTTTCTTGAGTTTCCTGTTTACATTTGTGGTGCAATTAGTATACCGAGTCTCATTCAAACTGGAAATCACTCTAAATTCAATATTTGGAGATTTCAAGCTTGAATACGTAAAGCAAATATGTGAGACATACGATATTCCAAATCCATTAATACATTATTCATTTAAGTGTATGTATAAGTAGTAATTTTCTTATCTAGTAAAATGATATGGTAATAAATTGTTGAGTCCAGTTCCGGGTTAGAATATCAATGCAGTACAAACTTATGTCATGGAAAATACGCATAATTCATACATATTATTTGTTACTGTGCGTAGTTCGGAAATATCCAACTGAGATTTTTTCTCAAGAGGTAAACCGACCTACCGTGTCAATAATATATGTTACTTCATTGTTTAAAACATAAAAATGTCTTAACTACGATCCCACAAATGCCCATACATAATACAGGTACATTCCCCAGTAGTAATCGAATCCAAAGCGTTAATATTATTAGGTGACAAGCTTAACCAATCATTGTGATATTCGTTTCATCAATTGTAATATAACAAACATAGGCAATATTTGCAGGCCATTGCTAACTCGCCGCAATGTTACTCACGCGTTTGTTTAATATATATTTATTAGCGTCTCTACTTTACCACAACACTTGATATTTTATGTAAATGTACCTCATGTGCTTACATAACTTGAGCAGCTGTAGATCAATTTTTTATATATGTTTTTATGTATTACTGTTTGATGGTAAATTAGTAGTTTTATTGGGATTCTACTACCTTTGAATGTTCTTTGTCGAAGACTATAAAAGAATAGAGTCACCCTGCATTATTACAGACCTATTTATTGAGAAAGAGGTAGTCAGGAATTAAGAGGAAATTCAAAACGAGGCCTTAAACCAAATTATAAGAGACTATCCTGAAGCTAGGTCTGATTTAATTTTGATATTGGTATTGTAAAAGTTTTCTCAACAATTTTAGTGCCTACTACCCAAGATTTGTATTTAATTTATATTCTTTATTTTCCATAGATAACTGTGAATATTTTTTATTCGACAATTATGTTATTTTTGTCGTTTGAAAATTAGTCATAGAACATAAAATTGATAAAAAATGTGCGTTGGTAAAAACAAAATAATTAGCAACAAAAACAAGAATAACGCGCTTGTTATTACTTTATTTTGATGGTCGTCAGATGTGTATTTTTAAACTTTACAACCTCACGTATGTAAACCGATTAAATGCCAATTTTAAATACACTTTACAATATTTATTAAAAGTTCAGCTCACAATGGTAAACTGGCCTAAATATACTACGCAACAGTTCAACGACTGTTTTAAACCGTCACAAACCGAGGTTCGATTCTCTGTTCAAGTAAGGAAACGAATTGAATTCACATTAAGTTGTTATGAGATATGTCGTTAAGCCTTTTCGGGTTTGTGTCATGGTTAGTAGATATTAATAGCAGTAAACTTACCTTTTAAGTAAGTTTTAAAACTGGTTTTTAGTTTTTAACCGTCCAGAAGTGAACGTCTTTGGTCTGAGATGACAATGGTCACGGTATACGTGAATAAACTACGAGTATATAAGAATAGTATACATGAAGATTATTATGATATGGTCATTCTAGTTAAAGAATAAAAAACAAGCTACAAAAATAAGTAAATAAAATTGACAACATCTCTAATGTCAAATATCCCTATACGATACGACACGACCATGACAGCCCTCCCTGTTAAGAAATATTAGATTTAGCCGTCAATTTTCTAATTCAATTTATCACTTTTATAATAAAATTTCTTCACTTAAATATTTTCATAAATGTATTACCATTTTATGTTATTTGCGAAGTCTGCGTTATGGTTGAATACTAACATTCTGTTCTGTAACTGCAGCGTAACTAAGTAAAAATATGATAAAGTATGTATTAATAATATAACTTATTTAGCCAGTCATATACATAGGTACTACTCAAGATTCAAGTGCTTGACATGTACTCGTATATCCCCAACAATCGTGTAAAGTACACAGTATCAAAACATTAAACGATAAATAAAACAATACTTCTTGAATAAGAAAGCGTTACTAATCAACAATTTGTAAATGTTACAGAATACACTCAAAAGTAAACCAAATGAGGCCCACTCTACATTCGTTAGGTATCACAAAAGGAGCACTTACTATATACAAGAGAAGATTAATATAGATTTGAACATTATTTGCCTGCATAGGCATATGTATACATTTGAAAAGGTTACATAATGAAACCTCTTGTGGTAACGTTATTATATCACCAACAAAGTGAGTAAAAGAGGTTAATACAGTGTTTATCACATATTTCGAAAACTAAAAGGACTATTTTAAAACATATTTAATATATAACCACTGTATTTTTTGTGCAATATACTTACGCAATTTATTTAAAACCTTAAGTCTTCATTTTACAGTAGATTTTTAAACACACCGAGACATGACATGTAACTTTTCATGTTCCATAAAAAAATATTACTGTAATCTCAATATGGCCCATGACCTTCACTCTAGTTAATTACTGAACTCATAATGGACAGTGAGGTCAAGCTTTTACATCCTCGAACTTTGATGAAAAATCGTTAATTTTGTTCGAGGTTTTCGAGCATATTATTGAGTGGATCGTTTATATAAATCAAAAAAGTTGAGAGGTGTCAAGGGACACCCGGATGGAACGAAGTTCCTCTCGGTTAATTAGTGAAGGAATTGTAATATTTTTTTTATTTCTTTTAAGTTATAAAAAACAAAAATAATCATCGCGACACTACACTGTTCAAAACAAACTAGAAAGACGGAACGAAAATAATTGGCTTGCTTTCTATGAGAGAGAGAGACAGACAGAGAAATATGCGCACGCCGCACGGCTCACTACACTATAGCAAAAAGTGTCGTGACAACTTTTCGTCTGAATTTTTTCCGTCTAGCCTCCTTCGCAACGCACGATAAGGAACTTCGTTCCAATACAAATAATAGTATCTGAGTACTGGAAAACTTTATATGTCCTTACAATTTAGGGCTTTTTAGTTACTTTGGAAACTTGACAAGTAGAAGTTTTTCATTACATTTTTAGAATAAATATACTACATATCTCAACATTTATTTATGATTTAATACATCTATTGCTGTTTTAATATTTAATTCTGCTTTGTGGACTCCAAGAAGAAAAACTTGGACAGCAATCAATTACAAAGTCTTGAAACAAATTATTTGAATATTGTACAATTTGATCTACTGTTATATTGTAATATCATACGTGTATCCTGATGAAGTATCTAACAACATTTTTTTTTACAGTTCCACTCTGTCACGGAGAAGAGATCGCACAACAACGACTGCGGAGAAAATAGTGTCACAATAGTCACAGAAAAGAAAATTGAAGATGATTCCTCGGACTCGTCCAGTTCAGAGAACGTAGAAATAGAAGGTATGTCTATTTAAAAAGCTTGGAATATATATATAATTCTAACTTGTGAAGTCAACATGTCAAAGTGAATAATTTTATGATTTATTTTCTGGTAGTATTTAGCCGCGGCTGTGCCCGTGCTTATGTTAGTTATTGCGGTAAAAAAGTCTGTAGATTTCCATTGGTAAATTTGTTTTTAAAATTGGTTTCAAAGTTTAGGCGTAAAATCGAAATACACTTGACCTTCAAGATGAAAATACAATCCTGCCAAAGTTCAAAACATATTTTACCAGTATTTGAAGTTCTCTAGAGATGTCATGTAACAGTGGAAGTAGAAATATCTAGAACCCCAGACAGAGATACGTGTTGTCTGCATTTTCCTTTTAGTCACGCGAAATTACGAGAACATTGTATAATGTTATGACCACATACAGTAACAGCACACCAGAAACGGCCATGCCCATTTTGTTAAATGAATCATTCCGTTATAATTCTGCTTTAACATTCAAATGTATAAATATGTGATAGTAATGGTTGGATAACATGTTTATAAACCTTTTCTTTTGTTACAAACAAAGTATAATACTTATATAATTATTTGCGAGATATAACACATCATCATTATCAACAGCTTTAAACTCCATTGCTGGCAATAAACCTCTCTTTCGAAAGGAGTTTTTGGCCTACTATATCAAGCTGGTCAGATGGGTTGGATTCGTAATAACAGCTGTTCCCGGATCCCTCTCTTTCCAGGCACAGAGTGGTCCTCCGTGTGGGTTCAGTCGGTCCTATTCCCATACAGCTCCTCAGTCACAGTCTCCTACAGGTTTCAAGTTTTCATTCTGTTTTGGACAACATCACTACAAAAAGAAGGAAAGGACAGGATGGTAAAGTAGGCCACTAGTGGACATAAGTCCACCAGTGGACTATTCAAAGCTGTTAATGACGATAATGTGTTTTTTTGTTGTATTATGTTTGCTTTAATACTGGTCGATAAGTAGAATTTTGATCATAATTCATAACATTTTGTTATATTCACCAGTACAATTTGAACTGCCTTTGATTAGATCTTCTAATCCTATCATTAACTTTAAAAGTTTGAAATTTTGTAGGTTTGTCAAAATCATCTATAGAGATAAACAAATAATATATTATCAGTTTGATAAATAATTCTAATTATAGAAGTAATCATAGACAAGGGACCTGATAAAATATTGTATCAGTGTACGTCAGTGTAGTTTTGATTTCTTTGCATATTATTACAATTATCTAATTAATATATAAATATAGTTTTTATTTATAGTTATAGGGCAATAACGGTTTTTGCGATAAAAAGCAGTTATTTCTCAACTAAATAACTAGTTATTAGTTTACTACCAACAACTTATTATCATTTATTTTCGTAATATCCTTTGTGTAATAAACACAGTTACACATTTCATGTTATACCTTAAAAAGAGGAATAACAAATTCAATTGAAGTGTAAAATATGGAATAATAAAATGACATATTTGTAACGACAACAACAGCTAAAATTGATCAATTTTTGGCGTATTTTAATACTACTTTAAGTGGTTTATTTTTAAACTAAAACAGAATAAATTTAATTTCTCTGTAATATCAACTATAGAAAAACAAGAAAAATATTTTCGTAAAGATGATACATTTTAAGAAACCAACTAATTGTATGGTAATTGATGTCGTAAAATATGACTAATGCACGATATCCGATGTTCAGGTCTTCCGACCGGAATAACGTTCTAGTGAGATCATTAATTTCAAGAAATCATCTGATCATTCGTTATAACCGCAACGATATTAAATTTTTAAATTGATGACTAAGTCATTTTAACATGTACTAAATTTAAACAGACTAATACGGTGGTTTAAAGAAGAAAAAAGGCTGTTTGAAAACTTAATTTTGTTGTGTTTATATAATTATTTTCACCTTCAAAACCGGTCATCGTTATCAATAACTAGTTATTCTCAATACCTATGGTAATTGATTGATGATGAGAGCAGCTTTTTTTGCCATAAAGCTTTCTTTTACTGTTGTACGTCGAACATACAGTTTTATACTCTCCGTTATTTAATCATTCTCTTATAGAATACAGTTACAACTTTCGATGATTATTTTAATAGATTCTTCTTTGAGATTATAACTAAAAGCTAACAGGTACAATCTAGAACTTATTATCAGTATACGTGTTTCCCTCCCACTAAGACCCCCGATCCTACTCACTCCATCAGGCAGAGTAAGTCACTTTGGTAGGACCAGGACAAAAAAAACTAATGCGTGCAAAATCCACAATATACCGTACTCTTATACATTTAAGGGGTTTTTTTAAAGTGAGGAAACCCCCTCTAGCCGTCATCCCACCGGGGCTTACTGCGGGGTAGCGTATTGGAATCAGACCGACTAAAACCACACGGTACTTCGTTTAGGGTACCCTCAACTTTAAATATGTATATAAGCGAATTAACGTCCCCCCTAACTGAAACATTCAAAAACAATAATTCGTTTTTTTTTCTAATTAAAACAAAACATCATTAATAAAAATTTTTGTTGAAGAAAACAGTTCCATAATAATAAATACTAAATTATGATACCGTAAATAACGTGATATGGAACGATTTCAGTTATTGAAAGCGTGTCACTCTTTAATATTAAGACACGATATAAGAGTCTGTCGACCCGTAGCGTGTAATTGCTACATATTGCTAAATGTGAATGTGTGACGTGAACTGTAATCGTCCTCAATTTAACATAGAATCTTGAAATGAAACGGCATTATTATCATTTATATTTGATCTTCATTCTACGTTCACTTCAGTGAGGTCTTTCTTCTAGATGAACACTTAAACGCTACTTAATTACAAAGTCTCGATCTATCGACAAAACTTAATTTAAAGTGAATATGATAGCAAAATACCTATCTTCAGCTTTTAATTTAGGAATATAATGTCATTGCGAAATTTATGACTATAGAAACGGGTATCGATGTGAATTAATGGTTGATTTGACATTCAAACAGTTGAATTACGAACTAAAGTTTAATAATTTATGGTCAAAAATAGAAAAAAAAGTAAAAATCGAAAAAAAAAAACAAAATCGAAAATAGATTAACTAAGTCTTTTGCGTAATATTGTTGCTATTATCCTCGTAGCTAAACCGATCAATGTCGACCTCCATTAACAATAAAACAATACCTATATTAATCCTTCAATTAGAATCAGCTGGTTTTCCTCCGAAGTCTTTGTTATGATAAAGGAAATTAAACAGGTACATTATAATACTTAAGCAACCATGAGGTGTGTGTGAATCAGTATGCAAATAAATCAGTGACGATGCGATTCGTACCTCAGTTCATAGAACTTCATTACATCAAAATTCTTCTGAGATAAATACGGGACACACGTCATATGGTAAACAGGAAAGATTAATATTATCTACGTAACTGAGTACTTTCGAGTTTATTGAAGAAGGTTTCTTGTTTCATCATTTTGTAAGCTGTTTCGTTGTCAAATTTCAAGCGTTTTTGTTTTTGTTTTTATCATCATCATCATCACTATCCTCAGCAATAGACTGGCCACTTCCCTGCTGGACAGTTTGATCTATTTTGGACTTGTCGTATCCAACTTTTGCCAGCCATCTTGCGTTATTTGTCACTCTACCTGACCTGTGGGTGTCCTACACTTCGTTTGAAGCATTTGTTTGTGTCATTGACTAATGTAATTTGAGCTTTCATTGTATGGATTTACGTATAATAATATATACACTGGAGCCATGGAGAGTGGCGCTATTTATTTATACATTTTATTTCATATTTTTTTTCTTTACGTTTATAACTATCAATTCTGAAAGTGTTTTTTTTAATTCAAACTACTAGTTTCTGTAATTGGCACACTCAAAAAAATAAACTTTAGTTTTAAAATATTAGAACTCAATTAAAACAAATTCTTTTGTGAACATATAAGCCAATTCACCGCAAAAGAGCGGGATTTCTACAACAAATTATTCAACATTGGTTCCATTTACGTCATATTTGTTATAAATTACTAGCAATAGGTTTATAAGAACGCTGGAAAATAACTGTTACATAGGTATATTTTCCTTCTTATTGTTATGAATCTATGTATAATCTAAACTGTATACTCTTGCTTGTATTGTCCTTGGCATTTGCAAGTTTGTGTACGTTTTGGCTTATTGGAAAGTTTTCATATGGAAGAATAACATGCTTAAACAATTGTGTGCGTGCTTGTGTGTGTGCTTAAACTTTGGCAGGCTCTTAATATAGAAAAAAAAATGTCTAATATGAATTTAAATTTATCTACTTTGTGCACTTTAATTCACGATTAAATTACTTGTGTTTATTTGTCTATAACCAACTTTTGTGTGCGTGTTTTTTTTTTAATTTTTTGAACAATATTTATAAATTTCTTTAATATGCAGTTCACTTTTAAAAAGATTCTTTGTAGGAATCATCATTTTACAACTTATTTCTCATTATTTTTCATCTTAATTTCACTACGTAGAAATCTATTTAGTGTTGCTGTCACTTTTGTAACTTAAATTAATATATTTATTTATTTTAATAAATATTCTTAGTACTGTATTGTTCAGTCTATTTTTGTGATATTAAAAGTTATTTAAACTAGTAAACATTACATTGCTCACTTATCATGTTAAATATACACTTCATAACACTTAACATGACTCGTGTTCATAATTTCTTAATTATTTTTTTTCTTTAACATTTTTTATTTTTTACTCACGCAACAATAAATAATACATTATGTTTCTAATAAATATTTAATGATATTACTCGTCTCAATAATGCTATAAAACCTATTGAAATATACTTAATTATCGTGTAAAAAATACGCAGCATTATGAGTGACACGCTACGTCAATGAGTTATGAGTTTGAATTTACTAATAAATATATAATATATATTTTTTTATTTAGTGTTTTAACTGAATTTTTGGATTGTGTCTCGTTGGTCTAGTGGTTAGAGCATGTGACTGGTGATAAGAGTGAGTTTTTCTGATTATTGAAATGTTTAATCACAGCTAGAAGTATGGAAATTGTGGTCTTAACCCCCATGACTCGGAGAGCACGTAAAGCCGTCGGTCCTGCGCCTGCTCTGAGTGAGGGAACAGAGAGTGCACCTGTGTTTGTGCACTTGTGCACTATTATATCTCCCGCGTTGTTGGCTGGAATTCATTGAAACGCCACCGTGGCTAATATCGGCCAAGAAAACATCATCATCAGGTGACCCACCTCGTTAGCGTTCTTATAACAAAACATTTTTTTTTTTACAAAAAAGTAATACGAGATATCATTTATAATGTCACCTAATTTAGAACAAAAACAATTTATATTTTTAAAGATATTTTATAAGGTTATTTCGGTCAACAATGTATTAATTATGCAAATTGAAATTACCGTGCATACGCTACTATGTTTGAACTAGAAACATGTATTTTTAAGCACACTTTGTAATAATTTTATTTGTTTGACTAACAAAAGTTGCTTTCTTTTTATAATTTTCATAATGAGTCCCGATGACCGTTTAGAGAGCAAGAAAAACTAAAATTATGTTTATTTGGGGAGGCCTATGTCCAGCAGTGGACGTCTTCCGGCTGATGATGATGATGATTCATAACCGCTTTTTATTCAATTAAAAGTGCTAATGAATTATGGAACTAATTGCCTTTTAGAAGAAGCAAAGAAAACAACTGACAACCGTATAATTTCCTTTGTTTTTGCTAGTAGCAATTTTGAAAGGCCTCTATGGAACACGCATCTATTATCTCTACTCGTAACTAAGGAACAATTGTGTAAACAAATATTTGAATTAAACATAAGCCTGCTTCTAATCCTACCGAAATTGAATTTTGTGTGTGCAGTTTCAGGGACAACAAGTAATCTGGAGAAAGAGTACAGAAAAGAAGTATCAAAGAGAATGGAGTTCTTTACAAATACTTTTTTTTAATCCCGGCCTCTGTGATTCCAATGAATTGAAATTGGTAATAAAGGTCGGCCAGAAAATCTTTTATACTTTTTAATGCCTTTAAAATTTGAATTTAATTAAAATAAATAAATATTGCAATATAAATGTGTATGATGATGACAGAACCTTGACACAAATAGGCAAGTATACGATACTGAATCCCATAGCCTCGTAATAACTTCGTTTTCGTTCTAAAACCTGAGTCACCTCCCACTGGTAATTTACCTGACGACTTTATTTCAGAGAAATTGTTTTAATTTTTCATTCAAAGCGTTACTAGCTATTTTATACTTTAAATTTACAAAAAATAAAAATTAAATCAACGATTATCAAGTCCAATCCATGGACGGATTTTTTTATTAATGTTATTTATTTATTTCTATTTGTAGACAGCGCTGTTCAATATTACATAATTATTCCTATAAAAAAAGCAACAAAACTGTTCGAGTATCACGTTATTTTGCATCACCATTGCTATAAAGTAATTTGTCACAGTTTCCAATATTTTTGCGACGAAAAATATATCTAAATGTGAATGCAACAGAAACAGATACATAACTATCCATTCTGATTGTTTTGTGTTTTAGGAAATCTACGACCAACAGCTAAAAGCTTTTATTATAATACGAACATAATCCAGTGCCTCTAAATAATAACCATCACTAGCACTGCCCGTCCTATACGTGGATATCAGAAGACAGACAACCAACTAAAATAAATATCATCGCAACTTATACAGCAAATGCATCGTACATAGCCCAACTGGAGTGGCAATTGAAATACTAGGAAGTCTCAGACTTTAAATTATTAACGCCTATAACTTGACCGTTGACATTGGCTTTAAGACAGACAAGGTAGAGTTAAATGTAGTGTCTACGTCATTATTACCAGTAGCGCCTGCTGTAGGTACTAGTGGCAATCAATCAATTGTTAGAAACGATGCGTTATTGCTGTTGTACGTCTTGTATACAATACTTTTGGGACCCGGCTTTGAAACAATTCTTAATATTTACAAAATCAAATTAATTATATGTTATATATATGACGTCAACCATCTTCCTAGACTTTATTATTCCCAAGTATATTTGGGATTGACCACCAGTTTAAGTAGTTTTACCTGAACACAGGTTTTCCACGAAACGACTGGCATCGGAACTCCGCAACCCAAAAGGTGAACAGAATTCGAAGGTTGAGTATATTTGAGAGCACTGACTACCCAATAACGATTGCTATAGGTGTTCCGAGGCACATATATGACGTCAATATGTTTTAATTTTACCTGTGGCAGAGCCATAATTACAAATAGCCCGGTTCGACCCGAGCTGTATCACGGCCTCCCATAAAATCGCTGTGACGCAGATACTCAAATAATAGAGTTATCGCCAATCGATAGATTAAAAAGAATATCGAAGCGATTCATTTTTATGAAATCATCCACACACACAAATTCTTATTAAACCACAAAACCAGTGGTTTACTGGATCGTTAAAACTATATATCATAATTATATTCGTATCTGTACACAAGGTATACAGTATGGATACGAATGTAGGATATTATCACTGAATAAAAAGGATATGAAAACAGATTATTAGAGTTTAGTTTCATGAGTTTGATGTCGAGACACATTAGTGGACAGATTGAGGTGGTTTAAAGACATACGGAGATAATAATCCCCATTTTTCAGTGTCATAGTTACATATCTAGCGATAATTACATTTTCATTCCGTATGAATGTTCTACTCTGTAATAATTAAATGTTTACAAACTATTTTAATATAAACAGGTAAACAGATCGTAGAAATGCTCCACATCGTTTCTTGTTTGGTCTCGTCAAGTACGCAAATTATTAAATTTTACGTAATAATTTGACCTGATGTCATCAAATACATCATTTATCAACAGTGATAAGTTCTTAATATCAGTGTTATCAAGAGAGACAAATATGTGGCAGGTAAAGACGTAATACGGTTTTTTGTGTTCCTTATTGAGTAACAATACTGACTCATAATTGCTTTACCTGCCGTATTGCTGTAAGCTACATTTCCTCTCTTACTCATGAAGTCGTATGATAAATTCTGACATTTATACACTTCAGGGTCAAATATTTAGTAATCTTTATACCAACATCTTTTTTTTTTAAATTCATCAACATCATCAACGACAACCAATTTTAAAAGTGCCATGTGCTTCTCTATAAAAGAGGTTTTGGCCTACTATACCGCACTATCCAGACGGGTTGCAATTGAGTTTGTTTCAAGTTTTCCATCTCTTTCCAATACTGTTGTCCTGCAGACTTTGTTCTTTTAATTGACTTTTACGACATCTATGAGATGGATGAGGTTGATGACATTCTGTATTCTTAATTCGACGCCATATGTATCTTTGTATATTATATTCAACACACTTTTTAGTAATAAAGCTTACACCTTATCTCACCCTATTATATTTGTAACAATAAAGTGTAGGCACTTAATCTTTAGACTAATTATGCCAACGAACTTATACCAAATAGCATTTCTTTTAATACGAATTACGACAATCTATCGGTGTAAATACAATATTTTCGGTATTTAATCAATTCAACACACTGACGTTAGCTTCTGTTGCAATTTTAAAAAAGTTAAGAAATCTCTAGAGTGAATTTAAATGGTATAATACTAATAAAACTATCTCTGTGGCGTGTAATGAATGCTACTGCTGTGTTTGAGGTTTCGGGTTCGATTACCGGATCAGATCAAACGTTTGTATGGCCTGCAAATATTTTTTACGGCGTTAGGGTGTTTCTTTTGTATAATATATATGTTTTTCATAAAAAAGAGTATTTAAGTATTCTATTAGTCAGTCTAGTTATCATAGTACAAGCTGTGCTTAGTATGAAACTAGATGGCGTTGTGTGAAATGTCCGTAATATTAGAAAAAAAACTTTACACATCGCACAAATTCTAAACTAGGCGGCGCCTATACTGTGGTAAACGTACTTATTTATAAATACATACATATAGATAAATTACACATATATATCAAACAAATGATCGTGATCTTCACCATTATTTGTACTCGGTGGGTATCGAACCGACGGCCTCTGACTGTATAGTCATCAGGATCACTAACTGCTACACCAAGTCAGTCAAATAAGATTATTCTACATGATTAGGAATATTACTTGACTCGATTAGATTTACCTACTCAATGTTAGTTTTAAAAGACACTGCGCGGTTGGCTTAGTGGTTTCAGTGGTTACCACGAAGCTCTCTATTACGCTGAGTGTTGTGGGTTCAAACACTTTGTGTGATCCACAAATTGTTGTTCTGAGTCTGGGTCTTCTTTGTGTCCATTACTTATATGTTTGTGAAGTTCGCCACGACACAGGATTTATTCCTAATGTGGACGTCGTCTTTTTAACATAGAAAAAAAAGGAGAAAAAGACAACTTCATAATGGAAGTGTTTAACCTTGATACTCAATTGCAGCACTTGGTTTCTTTCATTACTTAATCTGTTAGAATTCCTTTAAGCGGTTTGGGTGTAGCCTTTCTCTTTCGACATAGTTGCTTATTACCTCGTCACGTTACAGTATCCTCATTCTTATGAATTTTAGCTTATTTATCAAGCTATGAAATGTGTATTTGAGAATAATTTTAATGTAAGTCACAAATCACTGGTATTCTTGTCAATCTGTTACATTTTACATCAGTTAAAGCCTGGAATTCATTACCAGCGCACGTGTTTCCCTCCCACTACGATCCTGGGTCCTTAAAGCGGGGCGTGAAAAAGCATCTCACTAGGTCGCCATAGCGTGGATCGCCATACTGCACGGTCTGCAGTGAGTACGGCGACCACCGCTCTTGGATTCTATTCATGCTTTCCATCAGGCAGAATAGCGTCACTTTAGTAGGTTACTATTAAAAAAAAAATATTTTTTTTCATGATTTTTGGGACAAATTAACCGCACATTCATTCCAAAGCTCTGCTGGAAAAATACTGGGTGCTATAAGTACTCGTATACTTAGATAAAATGCAATATATTGCTTGGAAAATAAGTTTTGAACGGTTCTGACTCGACTTCTCAAGTATTCTTAAGTGTTGATGATGAACAAGCAAATGGCTGACAGATCTTGAAAATCATTCAATAATAAATAATATTGACTCTACGCTTATGTTTATATTAATCATTGGCGTAAAAACATTGCAAAAAATTAAATTAATTTCGGTATTTGATGAATAAACTCATAAAATTTAAACAAATGCTAATTGAATAAAAACAACTTGTTTATATAAAAGGAAGTCCTGTAATATTTGATATCATTATAACTTCTAAGTAAATAAGTTACGTAATTTGCTTATCCTTGACTTAAATCCTTTCATTTTAAATCTCAACAGTTTCCAACGTAAAAAGATATATTACAGAATATAACATTTGTGTTTAATAAAATCGGGTTATACTGAGATCATAGGTAGTAGAGCCACGCTGATTTCAGCACGAACGGGCCGGTTCGACCGGGACAGTACTACCCTCCCACAGAAGACTAACCTAAAGCGACAGCATCCGTGCTGTCATGTTTCGTTAGTGAGTGCAAGACCGGGGACCCATCGATGCAGGGGTGACAGTTACCGTGGTAACTGTGTAAACCTTACACTGCCACGATGACTATCATGCCTTGTACATCCCCAAGCGGGGCGTGAAAAAGTATCTCACTAGGCCGCCATGATGTGGGTCACCATACCGTATTGTCTACATTTCCAATGAGTTTAGTGACCACAACTCTATGAATTCTATTCATGCTCTCCATCAGGTAGAGTAGAGACACTTTGGCAGGCTCTTAATATAGAAAAAAAAAGAAGGGGCACCTTTACTTTAGACGCAGATACAGTATATAATATCTGATGACCTCGTGTCTTTATTGTATTGTTAATAAACGTTTGAAGTGATTTACTTTCTGATAATACTACGTAATACTAAAGTCATATGAATAGTTAAGCTGACTGTACTCGAGTGGCGTATATATTTCTTATTATTCTTATAATCTTTTAAAAAACAACGCCCGCATTAAGATGTGTGCCGTGATATGTCGCCGCAGACTTTACAAACATACAAGAAACGGATACAAAGAACACCCAGACTCAGAACAACAATTTGTGGAACACACAAAGTGTAGTCCTGTATGAGTTTGAACCACAACACTTACACGCAGTAGGGAGCGGCTTAAGCTAGTACGGAATCCGTGATTGTCCAGACTGATTTCAACAGTTATCAATTCTAGAAGAATATATATTGTGAATTGTGAACGTTTGTCAGGTCAGGTATTCTTGATCAAAAGTGATAATCAAAAGACTAGTAATTGATTTGTTACCTTAGCTAGGTTTGAAGCTGTTATTGAAGGGAATAAAGATGGATTTTACTGTCTGAACTATATATGTTGTGTGTTAATATCCAATGAAGCTGAGAAGTAATATTTTAATATATTTATAATTCTATTCTTCGAACCATTTTATATACTTTAAGTATCGTTTCTTGCTGTTTATTATTTAATAACAGAAGTACATAATCAATAGATATTCAAAGACTATACATTCTTTTGTTAAACACAACAACTATGAATATTATCAAATGTCGAGGTGACGAGCTCTTCCAACTAGTCTTACCTTCTTCTTTCCGCTACAGGACAAGACGTGCTGGTCTGGGCAGTTACTGTTTTAGAATAGTAGACATACGCTCTCGAACTAAACGGTTTAGTTTTCTTTGTCCTGTGCAAATCAGTTAAAACCTGGAACTCACTACTCTCCCACTATGACCCCGGATCCTTTAAGCGGGGCGTGAAAATGGATTACACTAAGTCGCCATAGCGTGGGTCGCCATATTGAGTTGTCTGCATTCGCAATGAGTAAGGCACACACCACTCTTGGATACTATTCATACTTTCCATCAGACAGAGTAGAGTCATTTTGATGGGCCCCGAATAAAAAAAAACAAATATTTTCTACAATATAAATTATTCATAAACATATATTATTAAACAAAATATTAACATGCACTGCAACCAAGGTTAATTATGTTGTAACTTGCTGATTACAGCACTGGCTATAACATACACAAAACAGTCTAGACAAGAAAGAGATTAAATTTTCATTGTTTTATAATGTCTTAAAGATTGTTAATTTTACACGCAAATACAATGTCTACCTCGATTATATATATTAAATCAAACTTAAAAAAACAAGTCTGCCACTATCAATATTATTATCAATGCTTTGTTAGTGATTTTATAGTATTAATTATCTACCTAAAGAATAGCATATGTGCTATTCGAGACTATAATCTATCTCTATATTCAAATTTATCTTGATTCGTTAAGCAGTTTCGGCGTGATTGAATAACATGCATCCATCTAAACTTTTAAGAAAACATGACTTGAAAATTTAGAGAATAAACCTACAAACGTCATCGTTATATTAGCTTATAATAATACTATTAGGATGATGTAACAAAGAAAATACGTATCTTTATTATCACGCTCTAAAAATTCTGATTACCTAAGCAATTAATGTCTCTCTGTCTATCCGTGTTACGTAGGAGCTCACAATAATAAATGAACAGTCAAGTTCAATGGAGTGAAGTGTTAGTTAGATTTTTTTTAACATAATGAATCGTTTTACAATTAAACAATAGTTACCCATGATAATCATTAATCAAATATAAAGTATGATCATGTATTATATTGATAGATTATGCTAAGTTTGTATTGATAATAATCCTTAAGCTTTTGTAGCAAGTGTTTGTTTAATATATTGTCTTCTTGATGATAAATATTTAGTCGATAGATTTTTACTGTTTTTTCCTGTATTTAAAGGACTCTTTAAACAATGAAAAGTCCATGTATTCAATGCTCATTTTCTAGTTATAACCATATTCATACTTATCTTTTAACAAATGCCGAACTGTTCAACATAATCCATTCCCGAGCAGCAAGCGATGGGTGATCTTAATATTTTTGTCAAATTACACGCTTTATTTAACAATAATTTCTTTTGGTTGCAGATAAATCGTTGTCACTGGTACAACCAACCTCATTGGAAGCGCCAGAGGAGGGCCATGCAGCGCAGTGTACCTGTCCTAACTGTGACGAGGTACAGACCAGATTCTCAGAATGCAGCATATGTTTAGAACCATTGCAGGTAAATATATTTTTTTATTACTTATGTGCTTTGTTAGTACAGACTTATGTCCAGCCGTACACTATTAAAAGCTATCGATGATGATGATAGGGACATAGATGGATCTCCTGAGAAGTATATACTGCCTCTCATGGCCATCTGCCATCCACAAGAGCGTTAATGCTCTTCAGAATCAGACAGGGATGTTTGGACTTTGATGATCCCACTTACTCGGTTAAAAGCAAGGAAAAAATTCTTAATACCAGTTTTCTAATAGGATATTGTATAACCTCAGGTGAGCTGGTCCACTTATGCCAAAATACAGCTTTCAGATTATGGAACGCTCTCTGGGCCTCAATTGTATCGGATTGGACCCTGTAGTTCAGAAACGGCCTCAATAGCACGATACACGACACTTGAAACTCACTCTTAACACAAACGTTTATATCATCTAATGAAACAAAATTAAGTTTCACTTAAAGAATTGTAAAGTATTCTGTACCAAACAAGTTTATATGTCTCTCTTGTCAATAGATTTAAGAACTGTAAACAAGCATCCCTTTATCGTATTACTTCTATTAACAACTTTGATATCTTTAAACTCTAACCTTCTAAAAAACCAGACCGATACGTACTCGTATTATAAATATATAACAAACTATCACAACTAAGGCACTACCGTAAATCTTAACCATTTTCTATGGGAGCTCAACAGTCTTACCAGCACGACCTGACGCGACGAATTAATCACAATTATTTAATAATGTCATAAATATCATAAATGAGATGCTTATGAGGATGGATAATGTATATCAATCAAGAACGGTTTCACGGCTTTGGATAAAATTTAACATAACACTGAGGTTACTACTTATCAAGGAAAAAGTCATTTAAAACAGTCTAAGTTGGTGATAAAATCTGGGAGTTCATAAATAAATTAGATTTTCAAAAGAAAATGTTTAAGATGATAACTCTATATATAGCTTTTAATCTACATATAGCCTTAGGCGTGAACGTGATCCCTCTCAATTTGATAATTATACTATATTAGACATTGGACATATAAAATTTATCGTATTCTAATACTAGAAAAAGTTTTTTTTTTCCTTTTTTTAATTATTTGTTTTCACAGTAATTATAGCGATAAACAAAAGAAATTACAGCCACCCCAGGTCTTTATGTTTTATTAAAAACCAAAGAAACAAATATTTGACTTAGCAGTGACATCTAGTTATAAAATTTAGTACTAAAATTGTAAAGAAATAAATGGTAACTCGATAAAATTGGGTAAACCATGTCATATCCCGTAAATTACGTATTCTGCTTATTTTTAAAAATTAAGTAAATTTCAGTTGTTAAACAAAAAAATATGTGTTTAATTTTATTCTACAATAATCATATTTTTTATCATTACAGTGCTGTGGACCCTGTGTTTGCCCTTGGTGTGGTGGCATCTGGTGTGCAAGGTGTTCAAGACGTATGTCCAGGTGTGCATGGTGCCGGGGGGCGTTGAGATCTCCTGCTGCACCGTGCTTAGCACTCCAGAGATTGATCAATGATCTCATGTTACCGTGTCGGAATTATAGGTATGTTTAATGAGACATTTTGTACATTGTTAATATAATAGTTCCAGAGTCCAATAATGCGAACGCAGTATACGAGTAAACTGAAGTGACAACCGAGAAATTTGCATAGTAAATTCGCTCGTATCTTTACAATATAAAGCACATATTGAGACATTAGGTGAAAGGAGATTTGAAGGCTTTCCTACTCCTTCCACATCATACATAGAAAACTATTTGCCCTTAAATAAGTTGGTCTTCTTTTCTGAACAACTAGGATTTACTATCATCATCCTCCAGTGGCCTTTAACAGTCCACTGCTGGACATAGGTCTCAAAATCTTAGCAAGCAGATTTTGGCCTACTATACTATGCTAACTAGACAGATTGGAATAGGGTTTGTTTCAAGTTTTCCTTCTTTTTATAGTGATATCTTCTTGAATAGTTTATTCGTTTAGTCGCCCCTTATGACACCCACGGGATGAATAGAGGTGGTAACACTACGTATTCTTAATCCATCACGACACAGACGGTCAGGAGATTTACTATCAGTGCTGTTGTCATTTATCAAGGTTTTTTCGAATAATATTATTCGAACAAACTTTATATTGTATTTGATTGGGCTCAAGGCTATGTCGGCAAAGTTTAAAGAAAAATTTACCTCTAAAACACAATTAACGCGCATTGCAGTCAAAAATACTGTTTGCACAAGTTAATTATAAAGCCAAATAAAAATAAAGTTATTTTTTGTTGACCTTATGCACCTTATATGTGCAGTACAATGTCATTATGATAGTGGACTACCGGATCAAGATCCGGCCTTGACTTACATCCGGAAGAATAGCAATGACCTTTTAATTATTGTTTTTTTTTTTGTTAAAAGACAATGTCAAGTGTTCGTACTGCCTATTATATACCTTAATCACACAGTAAAGATCATATCTCCTTCGTACGTACACTTATGTTTCGTAATTTGTAATAAATATGTCATATTTATTTTATAATTACGTTAATACCTTGAAATAATATACCTCATTTATTATTTGAATGACTGTCAATTTTTATATAATCTAAACAAAGTAGATATATGCTTAAAATAGAGAACCCCTACAAAGGAAATGTGTACTTAAGAAACTTTCAGTCATTAGAAATATTTGTTTCACGTTGTAATGACCGCGACCACGGATAGGCTTACAGAAGTTTGCTATTAATACAAGTGAACAACACAATATTTTCAATAGAATACAATAACCTATAACTGATACAGAAACTATACAATCAACTAATCATTAAATACCTATACCAATCACTCGTCTCTTCTCGGATACTATAAAAGAATAATAAAACTAACTAATAAAGCCAACAGTTGATACCAACACACTTGTTTATCCAATAAACAACAACTTTCTTACAAATAAATCGTAAACGGTGGACGGAGTTAAGGTTTTTATCGTTTCGGGACTATTTTATTACGTTGTCAACTTTAAGTAATTTATTTGTTCTTGTTTGAGTAGTAAGCTATCTTTGTATTTTGAAAAAAGAAATGAAATAGGTGAGCTTATCAGAGATAAACCTCTGAATTAATTTTCGTAATTAACTCGCCCGATAAAACCCGATACAACCATCAATAATGTTTATTAAATCAAAGTCAATCACCTAGTTTTCAATCAAGTCTACTACCATCACCTATACATCTATAAGTCAAGAGACTCAAGTACGTTTGAGTACTTCTTTCCTTTTTATCCGTAGACACATAGGTCGCACACTTCTCTTATGATATTTATTCCCTGTTTCTGATACCTGTTAGTGATAAATATTCCAATAATTAACTAGCTACACTCATATGTTTCTATGCTTAACGTATGTTTTATCAGTTATTTACTATATGATACATCCATTTTATGACCGTTTCGAATTTCATAAAGCCACCGTAACCTTTTGATACGTTATTTTAATCGTGAAATTTAAGAGGCAAACAAACGAGCAATATAAATCTATCGGAAAATTCCTTAAATATTATGATTCTTGAAGAATGTCCATAATTTCTATAGGGCAATATATATTGCATAGAATTGTCTATCAGTGGTCTAATGAAAATCTTTTCTTTTTGTCAATAGACGCGGATGCACGGAACTTCTGACAGCCGTCACAAGGGTCAAGCACGAAGAAGACTGCAAATTCGACACAATGATTTGTCCCATCGCTGCTAACTGCTGCTCAGTTCCATTTGAAGAGCTATCATCACATCTCCAAAGCAACCACAGCATCATTGCAGTATATTCACAAAAGATTAAAATCTTGATAGAAAACTTCCAGACTAAGTTAAAGAAAACCGCTTGCTGCAGAACCAAATACAAGATTATTCTTCTCCACCAAAAAAGTGCTTTTATTATTAAGGTCTGCATCTACAATTACCACGTCAGAGTCGAAGTCATGAGGAGGAAGTTGGGACATATCGCTGACATCAAATCTGAGACGAAGAAAAGTGACTACTGTGCTCTAATCGAGTTCCAAAGCAAGGCATTATGTACTAAATCTGCTATTTTGATAGAGAACGAAGCATATGGCAAGAAAGCTGAAGTGCAATGGAATGATGTCGTTATGAAATCGGAAAACGATGAAGCCATAACAATTCATGTAAATATTGGAAAGTCAGATTCAGATCTCTTAAGGAAAGATTATGCTGAATCTTGAGTTCCTTAAGACAATAAAGATGAATGTTTCGAATTTTCTTATAGTATCACTTTACTCGATGTTGGAGTAAAAGTTGATGCTGAAGTACGAGAATACAGACATCGTGATTGATACAGTGCTCAATGTGCTGCTAGTTAATAGTTGGCAACATCATTCCGATTAGATATGCATTTAAGTTTATTAGAATCTTTAGTACTTAGTGTCGCTGTAAAGTAAACTTTGATTATAGTTAAGCTTCTGGTAGAGTTCGCGATCTCAAAAATTTTATTTGTATAATAATTTCTATGGCTGCTGAGATCTTTTTACGTTTTGTGGTACTCTACTCTGGTTTCACTTGTTTTATTATAAGAATAAAATCAATATAGAAACGCAGATTAGGTGCCTTGATTTCGCGGATAATGACCAATTGTGACTGATGTAGCCTTAATTGTAGAATATTATGTAGTTTTAAGTTCCACATGTGTAAGATAAAATACATTGATAATATTTTATGTTGAAGTTTTATTAAACTGCTGAACCTTAAGGTGGGCGAAAAATCGATTTAAAATCGGTCACAGATAACACAAGTCGTGACAGTGATCAGAAAAAAATCTTCAATCTTCAAAACGGACAATCTCGGACGATTTTAACATTAATTTTTCTTCGATTTTTATTCTGTAGTTGACTTGACGTTGACTTTTAAAAATATCCATATGCAAGATATTTATCAAATTAAAAGTATAAATCTGTAGGTAAGGCCAATTTCTTTACGTTTAAGTCTAAGGAGGGCAAGGCCGTCTACACGCAACGGTATGGTTGCCGGTGACGACCAAGCTCTGCAGGGAAAACAAACATAGAAACTTAGAATATTACTAACAGAGTAAAGTATAACATTAGTCTCTGCTAAGGAAGTAAAGTTTAATAATTTAGTTTTTAAATAAACATGAAACATTCGTCAGATGTTTTACAAAGTCACGACTTGCCATTTAGCAGCTTAAAATAATCAAACAGTTTCATATGATTACTGTTCAGAATTTTGATTTATTGACAATAAAATTACATATCCACATGAGCATCTTCCGTGGACATTTGTAGGAAAGGTTCTCGTGTACCTATTAGTTCATTTGATAAATGATACGTATATTGATTTCAGAATAAAAATATAACCATCCGAAATACATACACATCGCGTTATTTTTTAATTACCAAAGTGACATGTAATTATTTTACTGAAACACAAGCCATGTATTACTAATTTATTAATTTTCATTTATTCGTGACGATCAACAAATTTAATTAATTAATTAAATTATGCACTCTCATGCCTTAAATTAAATTAACTTTGTTTTTAGTGTGTATATTTATTGTGTATATATTTATTTTATTCGTTGAAACACGACTGTTTCGTTTGTATGTTGTTTACGCCGCAAACACTTACACTTAAGACAGATGTGCAACACTTAGTGTGAGTCTGGAAAGTTTGGATAAATGAAGTGATTCTGAATGGAAAACGTCTCGAGATCGAAACATAATTTAAATTTGTATAGTAAATTATCTGAAAATGTATTTTTAACACAAAGTATTGATATCGTTTACCGTTTAAAAATGAATTCAGGAAATTTCAACTTATTTCTAAAATAACTAAGCAATGAAACGTATAAAAACCTAAATTTTTAAATGAAAAGTAAAATTTACCAAAATCATTATAACTATTATCTTAGAACTCCAAAATCAAATGCTAAAAGAATTATTCAAAACTGTACAAGCTCTGGAACAACTTGCCTAAAAGAATTCGTCAAGTTAACACCTTGCCTGGTTTCAAAAACTTAATGAAGAACTATTATCCGTGACACTTGAAATACTTGTTATATATAGTATATATTCGACTGCACGGCCTAGTGGTTTAAGCGGTCGCCATGCCGCTCTTCATTTCGCTGAGTGTTGTGAGTTCAAATCCTACATGGGACAACACTTTGTGTGACCCATAAATTGTTGTTCTGAGTCTGGATGTACTTTGTGTCCGTTTCTTGTATGTTTGTAAAGTCCCCCGCGACACAGGATTTATTCATAACGCGGGCGTTGTCTTTCAAAAACAAAAAACACAAAAAAATTATATTCCACGAGTATCCTCAATGAATACTTAATGTAAAACTGAAAAAATATTCAAACTTGATAGAGAGTTCCAGAGTACTGTGTGACTAAATTAGTAAAACAATTTTTAGCGCCCGAGTCCATTAATTATTAAACAAAACTTTAATACGTAAGAAATACAATATACAAACAATTTTTAAGTTTACGATTTAGGAAATAATACAATCTGGATAGATTTTTTTAAACATTTCTCGGTATAATAATTAATAAACACGTCGCTAACTGGCGCAACACTTAATGGTGACTCATGCTTGCCATGGAAACCTGGAGTTCAAGAGATACAATTGCATTATTTGCCTTGATGAAAGGCATCGATACAAATTTCATTTAAATTAATTCAGAGCTCCCTTAGTCATAGAGTACCAAATACTATTGTGAATAACCGATTTTCAATCATTGTTTGTCTGTTCCTAATAATACTAAAGTAGGATAAGTAAACATTTTTACATTATTTACTTACACAAGGATTTTTTATAAATTATGAAAAAAAATTAGTATCTCGCTACGTGATTATCCCCCTTACCATTCTCGTTTTAAAGTACATTATTCAATAACCAACAACTGTTTATTATTCGTGTCTAGTACATTTTCATGTGTACCCAAATTTAATGCATATACATGCTAAATGAACGGGTGACCGACTGAACTTGTTACTGCCGGTTTCGTACGTGATCCTACCGGTACCTACCTACCTACACGGTAAACATTCGTGGATTTTATTAATATTACAATGGTAAAAAAGTGATGAATGGTGACAAAGGAAAATATTGTGACGATCTAGTCTGACATCACCATTAATAATAAGAAATTGCTAAGTGCACGCAAGGCCATTTGATTCCAAATTAGACAGAGCCAGATCTATGGTAACCAAACTTTGACTGACTGCCTCGATGGCGTAGCGATAGTGGAAACGACTGCTGTGTTTGAAGTCTCTGGTTTAATTTAAGGGTCGGACCAAATGCTTATATGATCTACAAAAATTTATTTCGGAGTTTGAGTGTTTTCTATGTGTCATCCTCGTCAGCCGGAAGACGCCCACTGCTGAACATAGGCCTCCCCCCTAGAACGCCACAAAATTTTTATAATATGTATGTATTTACAAAAAAAAATTATAAAAGTATTCTATCGGTCAGTCTAGTTATCGTAGTACAAACTGTGCTTAGTTTGAAACTAGATAGCGTCGTGTTGTAAATGTCCGAAATATTTATGATATTTATTATTTTAAACTGCTTACAAATATATTAATATCTAAAAATCAAAAATAGATAAGAATTTATCATAGTGAGTGACTACTGTCTCCTATGGCTACTTACAATTAAGAATCATTAGGGCGTTGATGACCTTTCAAAATTAATTAATACAGGTAATAGGATTCAGTATCGCTGTAGAAACAGAGTACTGTATTTTAGCTATTTTCATAATGTAATTTCATATGATATTTTGTTGTAGTAAAATGCTGCCGACACTCAAGGTATCTCTGTATTGTAGAAGAGAGATATTCGCGCAATTTATAATCTCAGTTATAGGCAGTCACTGCGGAATAAGTTTAAAGCAATTGTTATTATGACTGTCACATCTCAGTACATTTATGGAAGTTTAGTGTATGTAAAGAAAAATATTCATTTAATTACAATGTTTAGCGACGCTCATGATATCAACTCAAGTAATAAAAATGAACTCGTGTTGTCAACGAAGGGATTACAAATAGTAAGCATGTCTTTTCGACGTCTGGTTGTGCGATTCTACAATAAAGATCCAAGTAAATTGCAAAATTAAGTATTAACAAATTAAGTCCCTAATCAAATGTAAAATTCTTACTAAAACAAATTTAGATTAGTTTAATAATAATAATAAATTTTCTTAGGATTGATGCTGCTTACCCTCGAATTTTTTTTGTGCATATAAAGGTGATATATAATCTAGACTTGTAATATCAGTGCATGTTTAGTATCTTTCTAGTGGCATTGAGTGTTTGTTTTTTTCTATATTCTATATTAAAAGCCTACTAAAGTGACTCTACTCTGTCTGATGGTCACCACACTCATTGCAAATGCAGACAATCAATGCAAATGCAGTGTCGAGACACACACCATGGTGGCCTAGTGAGATGCTTTTTCACGCCCCGCTTGGGGACGTAAAAGGCATGACAATCATAACAGTGTAAGGTTCACACAGTTATCACGATAACTATCATCGCTGCATCAATGGGCTTCCGGTCTCGCATTCACCAACGAAACACGACAACACGGATGCTGGTGCTTTAGGTTGGTCTTCTGTGGGAGGGTATACTACCCCGGTCGAGTCAACCCGGTCGTGCTGAAATCAGCGTGGCTCTACTACCTAAAATGGTACGGTCTATCCAAATGTCCTGCGATAGTGTCGCACTTCAAGTCCTTAATCTTGACTAATGCTGGTAAGTTAACACGGTGGGTGCCGTCTGTATGGGCATGCCTACTTAAAACAATAGTCTTTTCTTCAAAGCCTTGTCCAGACCCTATACATTACTCACATAGATTTTTTTTAATAAATATTCACGGACTTAAAAGTGGACATCTCTGTTGTATATTTCTGCATTTCTTCCCAGAATGAGTCTTAGGAAATGTCGACGCCTTATAGCTTAAAATTCGACATATAAAAATATCTGCAAAAGATTTACTTGCGGTAATAAATGTAAGGAGGGGGATCACAGGTAACTCTACTCAATAGAATAAGTTTATACCGATGTCTTGTAAGCCTGTGATATCAGTCAGGTCAAGGTGGCCTAATAGTACTGAAGCATAACTATCTATAATATATGTCGGTATATTTCAAATTTTGTTCAATTTGAACATACAAATTGAACAAAATTTGACATAACATTTCTACAAAATTATTTATGATTCATTCAGGTACGGCAAATGGTTCATCGAGAAAGTACCTCAACCCCTAAAACGTCGCTTTCAATAGATAATATGTTAATCCTAAAAATATTCTATCAGCGTAACCTTGCCCACAATAGCATCATTATTTTTACAACTCACGTTTTCTGAAATAACCTATAAAGTGTCTTCTGTGGACCAAAAGCTATAAAAAATTCTAAGACATGAAATAGAATAGCATCAGAAGATTTTGAACTTGGTTATTTATCTTATGGATAATATTTTACAAGACTTCAAGAATTGTGTGTTTATAAATAATATCTATGAGTTTCGTTATCCTATCTTTTGACTACCGGATGAGATTTTGGAAAGTACGTTTTGACACTGACAGCATTCAAATTAACATTTAATGTTTGTTTTTATTTAAAAAAAGTTGTTCTGAAATTTATTACACACTAGATTTTGCCCGCGGCTACGATAGACATTTATCGAACCCCGCACTGTTATCCGCACCTCTGCCTATGCTCTACGTTAAAGTTTCACGTATTATTGACACCTACGAACGTGGCGCAAGTAACGATGAGCTCATTTACATATTGAGTGACGTGAGGTGGTGATAGCTTAGTAAGGTTGCCTTATTTCTCTTTCTTTTTTAGTTTTATTAGTTGTTTATACTAAGTAAGAATAACCTTATATATTCCCTTCCCGTCCGAGGGTGAGTGATATCAAAGGGATGTCATATGAATTAGAAATCAGTTTTTGTTCATGCTATTAGCCATTGTTAAACTAGTTTAATGCCGTATTCATAAATTTTTGGGCAATTTATGAATACGGCATATATAAAAATATTAACCAGTGTGTTTTTTTTTTATAGCAAATGGTCGTTTGTAAACGAGTAGATGGTTCACCTGATAG
Organism: Hypercompe scribonia; assembly: GCA_949316085.1. Classification (NCBI taxonomy): domain Eukaryota; kingdom Metazoa; phylum Arthropoda; class Insecta; order Lepidoptera; family Erebidae; genus Hypercompe; species Hypercompe scribonia. Next base: position 2,504,139 of record OX438983.1, read on the forward strand.
TAAATAACTGCCGCTGCCGTTTTTTTTTCTCTCTCCCTTGGATCTTCTGCGAGGTCTCCTTTGGTTGATAAAAAAAGTGTACATTCCACTTATTTTGTGTCTTGTTTTTGATGTCGAGGGAAGACCGTGTGCGCTTGCCTTCATGCGAGCCGGTGCCATTTACTCATAATATTGAATCTCTTTTTTAACACGTTTTTGTTAGCGTTACCTGTATGTTTGTTTGTTTGTGAACGACTTTTGTAAGCGTGTTTTTTAAACTATATTAATTTAATAACAGAACACCAAAATAATCGCAACTAGATACCGCAAATAGATGTTCCATAAATTAATTTTTCCACAAAATTGGGCATCAATGGAGTTGAGTCTTTTTATCTCAGTATCTGCGATATAAATCTAAATGAGTTTTGAAGGTGAATCTCAGTTGAATAATAGAAAGATGAAAAATACCTTTAGGGATTTAAATTTGCCTTCCAAAGACCAAACCACGGCGTCCAATGCAACGACCACCAGTTGCACGCGGAAGGTGGTACACGCGATCTCATATTACTGGCGCGGCTAATGTGGTTCCTGGCATGGGAAGAGTGGCTCGACGGCCACGAGAGGGGCGACGTGACCACCGTTAAAGTTCTGACACTGATCGGAATGACTGACGGTGGTCAATGCTGAACACCAGCAACCGGACGACCAGACCCGCAGACGCCAACTTATTGGGAGCGGGGGCCTTTAACCTTTGTAGGAGACTGGCCAAGAGGAGAAAACCTCTATAAAAAACCACACGGATAGGATGGCTCAGACCATATGTCCAAAAGTGCCTCCGGGTGTCCCTCTGTTACGCAGAGGGCACATGTGAAGGTTATGTCGGAGGACGACGACTCATAGGGGCGACGGGATCGCCGTCGGAAACTCTGCGTGGAGTATCTGACGGTAGTCACTGCCGAACTCCGGCAACCGATCGGCCCAACCCGTAGACGCCGAGATATCGGGAGCGGGGGACTTCTCCAACGGGAGGAAGGGTGGAGAAGTTCGCGAGGAAGAAAACTTCTATAAAAAATTACTCCTAACCCAAGCTGAGGAAGCCCGGTGAAGAGGTTAACGGCTGGGGGGGTATCCCAGTCGCTAGGGCAACACGACGTAAGCTCACGTTAAAGAGCAAACAACAGAATGCACTCGACCTATAAAAACTTAGTACCCCAGGAGGGTACCGACCGCGCCACGGTCGGAGAATCCCTCAGCACTCCGGTTGATACCGGAGTGTTCAGCCCACCGTACTCTGGGGGGGCACAGTTGCGTGCAGAGCGGTGTCCGAGTCCGGGCACAACGATTGGGGCGCACACGCCCAGTTTTGTGCGACCCACAACGCCGAGTTAGGCGTCATCCCGCGCCCAGTCAGGCGAACGAGGCAGAAGAAGTAGGCGGGCGCCAACAACCGAGCGCACAACTACAGAGCATGAGCAAGAAATGGAGTGGCAGCGTGAGGATTCAGGGAATAGCGATGCCTCATCGTTCTACTCTGCCTCCGCGCGGTCATCCCAAGTCCGCAAGAGGAAGCCGAAGGGTCCAGCGGAAGAGAATCGACGCACTAAGGTTGCGCGGTCTAGACGGGGTTCAGCAAATGGCGGTAGGAGTGAATCGGGGAAGGAGACGGAGACGGAACGTGCAGGTGCAGTTGGTTCATCCACTCCTCTGATCCTCTCAGAAGAAGAGCAGGGCCGCGAAAAAGCAGCAGCGGAGCTGAAAGGGCAATCCACTAACGGCATAGATACTAAAATCCAGAAGTCCCTGTCGGCAGTCGAGAAGGCTTTCGCGGGACTGAAGGGAGCCAAAGGCGGCAAAAGAACTGCCGCCAAAGAGGCTATGACGACCATCAGGGCCGGTGTGTCAGAACTCCTTATGAGAACGAACACATCGATCCTGACAGATGCAGTAGGGAGATTAGAGCGAGAGAACAAAACACTCCGCTCCCAGATAGCCTCCCTACAAAAGGAGATGGAGAAACTCCGCCATGGGGGCCAAAAACTCCTCCAAAATAACCCGGCACAGTCCAAAGAGGGGACAGGCAGGGCCACGCCCTCTAAGGTAAGTAGCGAAGCAGCAAGCCGGTCCGTGCTGAGGCCAATACCGGACCGAGATCAATATGCGGTCACACTGGATCGTGTGTTGGCTGAAGTCCGGGCTAAAATGCTAGGGGAGCAACGTCAAGAGAGTCACTCTCCTTTAATTCGCGCAAATGAGGCCACGGGTGCAAGGGCGGTGGAGGTCAACTATCCGCCGCCAACTAAACAGAAAAAAAGAGGAGGAGACGAAAATGGACTACCCCACAACCTCTAGCGACACATCAATCCACGGGGCAGCAGCAAATTGTGGCCACGTCGACAGAGGAAACTTGGGCCATGGTTCTTGGTCAAAAGACCAAAGCCAAGGCCGCAAAACAGGCAGCAACCACGAGCCAGTCAAAGGGGAAGCCCCAACCTAAGAGGGCTGTGCCACGGCTTCCCGCAGCTGCGGCTGTCACTGTCTCCGTACCTCCTGGATCTGAGACGAGGGTAGCTACGTTAATGGAGGCCGCAAAGGCTAACATTAATCTGGGTGATCTAGGCATCGCAGGCGGGCTCCGTACCAAGCGAGCGATGACCGGGGCCCTCATTTTGCAGATCCCCGGTGAAGGTAGCGCCGCTCTGGCGGACAAATTGGCAGCACGCCTACGGGAGGTACTGTCCAGCACGGACGCTATCATTGCGCGTCCTTGTAGGGCAGGTGACCTACGGGTGTTGGACTTAGAAGAGTCCATCACCCAAGCTGAGGTCGCCAAAGCAGCGGCGGAGGAATGTCCCATTTCCGACGTCAAAGTTGGAGATATCCGTATTTCTTCGTCACGGCTGGGTACGGCTTGGGTCCGCTGCCCGCTTGCGGCGGTTCGCAAAATTGCGAACGCCAAACGGGTGCAAGTGGGTTGGGTCTCGGCCAGGGTGGAGGCATTAGCAGCACGGCCGCTGCAGTGTTATCGGTGCCTCGAATTGGGGCATGTGAGGGCGAAGTGTCCCAACGAGACAGACCGCGGTGCGCAGTGCTACACGTGCGGTGGCATAGGCCACGTGGCGCGCACATGCACCGCAAAAGCGCCCAGGTGCCCTGTCTGCTCGGACCTTGGCCGTCCCGCGGATCATCGGTTGGGGAGCAAGAAATGTTCTCCACCGAAGAAAAATAAAAGGGAGCTACAGACAGCTCCCGCTCCAGTCTTGGCGAGAACTGACAATAGTCAGCACCCGCTGACTACAAGAATGCCACAGCCGGCAACCCGTCCGGCAGAGGAGGTAATGGAAAATTAAAATTCGTGCCTCCCCAGAAAGTTTTGCAGGGTAACCTCAATCATTGCTGCGCAGCGCAAGATCTGCTGATGCAGATACTCGCTGAGCGGTCGGTTGCCCTAGCGGTGATGGCGGAGCCGTACTGTGTCCCGGATCACCCTCGGTGGTTCGGGTCGTTTGACGGCACTGCCGCTATCTTCTGGGCAGGGGTCGAAAATGGCCTCCACTGTACCCTCCTTCAGCGAGGACTGGGGTTTGTGGCAGTTGAATCGGGCCCCATGGTCATTGTGGGCTGCTACATATCGCCGAATTGCGGCCTCCCCGTATTTGAGGCGTACCTGGACGGCCTCAGGAGCTGCATTTGCACGTACCTGTACCGTCCGGTACTTGTCCTGGGCGATTTCCACGCCCGCTCCACACAGTGGGGAGATCGTCTGGACAACGTGAGAGGAGATACACTCGTTGAGTGGGCGGCGGGACTGAACCTCGGTATTGTCAACCGGGGCTCAGTGAGCACCTGCGTGCGATGGCAAGGGGAGTCAATTGTCGACCTGACGTGGGCGACTCCCCTTGGTATCGAGCAAGTGTCAGGATGGAGGGTGGCAGAAGAGGTGGTCACTTTGTCGGACCACCGCCACATCGTCTTCGATGTGGCCATCTGCCGCCCGGCCGCAGGCCTAGACCACCGCTGTAGCTGCCCTCCGCGACGATGGTCCCTCAAGCGGATGAACCGAGATATGCTCGTCGCCGCAGCCATCGTCGCAGATTGGCCAGGGGAAGAAGAACGGGTCTCGTCTGATCCAGAAGCGCAGGCGGCCTGGTTCCGTGGCGTTATGACTGACGTCTGTGACGCGTCGATGCCACGGGTCAGACCGGGAAGCAGGAGGGGTTCTGTGTACTGGTGGACAGCGGAACTCGAGCAACTTCGCACAGCGTGCTCGAGAGCCCGTCGCCGGTTTCAAAGAACCCGAAGAAGACGGCGAGCCACAGCCGAGGAGATTACCGAAGTGAGGCGGGAGTATGGCGCCGCAGCAAAAGCTGTAAGCCTTGCAATCGCGGAAGCCAAGGCTCGGTCTTGGAAGGAGCTCATACAGGGACTAGACAGGGACCCATGGGGGCGCCCTTATAAACTTGTATTGGGCAAGCTCAGACTGTGGGTCCCACCACTGACTCAGACCCTGGATCCTGTATTCGTGGGCAGAGTTGTAGATACTCTCTTCCCCAGGGACCAGGGTAGCCCCTCATGGCCTCCATTGCTGTCGGATTCCACTATGTGGTCCGACGACTTTGAGGTGACGGAGGATGAGCTGGACCGAGCCATGAAGCGACTCGCCGCCCGCAACACCGCTCCTGGCCCGGATGGGATTCCGGGTCGAGCACGGGTGTGCGCTTCGGTGATCCTAGGGAATAGGTTGAGGCAACTGTTTACCAGCTGCCTCCGTAACAGCGTATTCCCTTCCGGCTGGAAGGAAGCCAGTCTGGTACTCATCCAGAAACCTGGCAGGGCTGCAGATACTCCCTCGGCGTTCCGACCTACATGCCTGTTGGACGAGGCGGCGAAACTCTTTGAAAGAGTTATCGCCACCCGTATCAGCCGACACCTGTCGCTAGTGGGCCCTGACTTATCAGACAACCAATTTGGCTTTCGAGAGGGACGTTCAACGCTCGACGCGATCGAACGCGTCCGCTCCTTATCGGAAGAGGTTGTCTGTCGGGGGGGAGTGACGTTGGCCGTCAGTCTTGATATAGTCAACGCCTTTAACTCCTTGCCGTGGTGGGTAATTAGAGAGGCACTGGTATATCACCAGTTGCCCCTCTACTTGCAGCACATCATCGGGGCCTATCTTCGCGATAGGTCCATATCCTATGTAGGTCGGGACGGTGAAGTACTTCAAAGGGAGGTCACATGTGGGGTTCCCCAGGGGTCGGTCTTAGGACCCCTTTTGTGGAACCTCGTGTATGATGCGGTCCTGAGGACCAGTCTACCCCTTGGAGTGAGTGTCGTCTGCTACGCGGACGACACTCTAGTACTGGCTAGGGGGTATGGCTTCCAAGAAGTCCTGGAGCTCGCCGAGTTAGGGGTGACCTGTGTCGTCCAAAAGATCAGCGATTTGGGTCTACGGGTTGCACCTCATAAGACGGAAGCCCTGTGGTTCCACAGGAAACGCGGAGGTGTCGTTCCTACCAGCTCGTTTATAAGAGTGGAAGGAGCGGAGGTCGAGGTCGGTCGACACATTAAGTACCTCGGCCTAACCTTGGACAGCCGCTGGAGCTTCGAGGAGCATTTCGAGCGGATGATCCTACGAGTTCGAGGGGTGGTGGGCTCCCTACGAAGGCTGTTGCCTAACATAGGGGGCCCGCGAGAAGAAGTGCGCCGCCTCTACTGTGCGGTGCTACGATCCATGGCCCTCTACGGAGCGCCGATATGGGCCAAGCGCATATCGGCCTCCTCCCGCTGCAGAGCTAAGCTCAATCGAGCGCAGCGGGTAGCGGCCATTCGGATCGTACGAGGATACCGCACCATCTCGTCTGAGGCGGCAACAGTCCTGGCACGTTTTCTGCCCTTTGATATCTTGGCCGATCTGGACGCGAGGATCTATGAACGTATTCGCGCTATCCGCCAGGATGAGAGTGGGGAAGACCAGGACGAGCTCGAAATGCGGCAGAGCGCCCACCGACAGGCATTGACACAATGGCGCGCGCGGCTAGAACAGCCACAAAATGCGCGCCAACGCGCTGTCGGTGCCGTTCTGCCCAACCTCGAAGCTTGGGTAGTTAGGGAGGGAGGTCGCGTCACCTACCGACTGACGCAGATACTCACCGGGCATGGTTGCTTCGGTGAGTATCTGAATAAGATCGGACGCGAGGAGACGGCACACTGTCACCACTGCGCAGCCGACTGGGACTCCGCCCAGCATACGCTGGAAGACTGCCCCGCGTGGGCATCTGAACGCGGAGCCCTAGTCGATGAAATAGGACGAGACCTATCGCCGCCAGCAATCGTTGCTGCCATGCTGGCGGGTGAGGAAAGCTGGGCCGCAGTGGTCTCTTTCTGCGAAACTGTTATACTCCAGAAAGAGACCGCTGAACGGGATCGGGAGAGGGCCGATCCCGAACGAAGAAGACGCCGGCGGCGTTATGAGCCGTCGACGGGACCGCGAGTCGCCAGAGAGTGGGGTCCTCTGGTGGCGGATTAGTTGCTGCGGTCTGCGATGGAATGATGGCCTGGTAGCAAAAATGCGATCGGGTCGCAATAAATTATAACAACCGGACTGATAGGTGGGGTTGCCTTTATGGCGTCCCCAGGATAGGGTCTGACTAGGCGCGGCGTTGATTCTGGAGGGGACCTGAAATAACATGGTCCGGGTCCCCTTCAGATAAGGACCGGCCGCCGGGGTGGTTTTTAGTGGAAACACCACATACTCCTGGCTCCTGCGTCCCCAAGGAGTCGGAGATCCAAAGGGATTTTCCACCCCGACAACAAAAAAAAAAAAAAAAAAAAAGGTATTTAAATTTACGATCTTGTTCGAATAAGACATTCCAATAAAAGAGTAAGTTTGTCTGTTAGTAAAATCTGATTAGATAGACGTCTAGAGCATAAAGTTTTCTACATCATTGTCATAATTTAAGTAAGTATGTTTGGTAAATTTGAACAGAATGTGAATCGTGAGGTGGGACACGTCTGGACCACGCTGACATCGATACTTTTTCGAGTATGGTATGCCTATGATTCTCCTTGAATGCGTGCACATTCTATAAGCTTCGGTCTATGATGTTTGACGGCTTCTTTTTGCTTGTCGTGATAGTGTCCACGTTGGAATCAGTACTTAACATATTCTTCGGGCACGGTAGCTAGTTTGTTTTCTTCCTACGTCGTTCCGTGTGAATTACATACGTACGTAGGTGTATTGTAACAGTCTCCACGCTGGAATTGGTGACTATATGTGAAGTGGTTACAACAACTGGGACGGTTTCAGCTTAGTGTACCAGGAAGATTTTGACTACTCGAATGAGGTCACTCCGGCTGAATCGTCGTGTACTCAATACCTTCCGACTTGTATACTTTTTATCACAATCTCTAAGACATATAACAACTAACTTAGGGTTCTATGTAAAATGGTTCAAATGGCAGAGCCAAAGAAAACTGTTTTGTTGAATAAAAGATGACCAATAACAATTTGTTGACTTTTACAAGCGTTAAAGTAAGAGACATCAACAAAATACAACTGATGAACAAAAACATTGAGAACTGTGTAGTCAATTATACTAACCTGTGTTTATTTCCTAGAAAAAGTAGAGGTAAACCTCTAGAAATAAGTAGTTACATATATATACATTCTGTTTCAGAACAACACATGCTATTCTCGACTGACTGTTTTTTTTATTTTAAATATTATTATGAAAATTCAATTTAAGCTCATTTTGAGCATTTCAGTGATTCATGAAGACTAGGCCGATATTTAATGTTAGAAACGTGTGTTAAGAAAGAAATTCTTTCACACCTCGGTAAGATGATACAACTATTATACACACAACTATTATACTTACTATGAGCCTTAAACTGGATCTATAAAAGCCAAAAATTAATCAGATTTCATTCAATTTGTTCCTCCTCTTAGATACTTGGTCAAAAACAAAATTGACGTACTGTTGAAGTACTAATTCTAATCTACGTACCTCCGCAGCAATATAAGCTGGTATAACCGATAACAACAGCCGTTCTTGTTGCTCCTTCTCACACTCGAGTTTCACTCGCTGTTCGAGGCAAGTCCTGGTGCCAGCGAAGGTGTTCCTATGAGCCCTTTCAGTTAACGCTCGATAGTAGACGCCGATGCCACTTGCTGAGAGTAAGAGAGTCAGCTCGCAGATCAACTGTCAGAGACAAACAACGTAAAGGGTCAGCATGTTATTTTATTATAATCTAAATGACTCAAACCATACATTTTTTAAGAGTAAAATAGAAAATTATACATTTTTTTTAAAATTGCGCATGGGGATTAGTAATTATAATTATATATTACTTTCACTGAACAAGCATGTAGCTTTATTTAGCCATTAAAACTTCGGTAATTTCAGGTGTCTTTGATTGTCACATAATGACAATGATTGATTAAGATAATCATTCATCTTAAAAAAAATCTAATTATGTTTATAATTTTTCAGACTTTTATGATTCTGCCGCCGAACGAACCACCCCACCTCTGATACCGGATAATTGGCCAGCCGTAAATAAACCTTGTCAATTACACTGCCTACTCAATGCCTGTGGCTGTTAGACTAAACAGCTCCTCTTATTACCATCGTACATTATCTAACCAGGTCGAAACCATTAACGGGCATTACGTTTTGTTTTTCAGGACTTTCATTATTCGTACATTATACCTGACAATCCAATTATAATTTTCAATTTATGCTTTCACAGGTCATTTGAGCGGAACATACATCGACTTGAATGAACCTACATCATGATAAATTGACTGAAATCTTTATTCGTTAATTTTACAATTTTAGGGACCGTATTTTTCCAAATTTAAAATGGGACAATCATACCAATACAGTTGGTTTGATAAATTGATATATTCAACTGAACAATGTCTGCTTCATAATATGTTTTGTTTATTGTAAGTATGCACATTAACAAAAAGTATAATCTGCAGGAGCAATAATTTATTGCTACCGTGATATAAATTGTATAGTTAGTAGAAACATATGCTATGTTACAATTATGGACTCTATCGCAAAAAGCATTGACGACAGAGAGAGCGAAAATTACGACCAATAAAAATAAAATCTTTAATGAAAAGACCAAATGCTTCCTGCAACAAAAAAATAAGCCGTATTTAATCAAATAAGTTCGTGTTTGAAACCAATTACAGTTAAATATATATATTTCATTTTCATAAGCGATTTAGTAGCCACTCTAAAGATTTTTTCATGGAATTCTTTTGTATATTATAGGTGCGTATATTTTTTATTTACCTACTAATATCAAAAAGATACGATTTATCACTAATTAATTGATATCTTATAGTTAATCTACCACATCAGAAGTAGAGACATGTTTTTCGTTTTGTATTTCCTTGACACGTTCTGTAGTCTAAAGGACTTGGTGAATTTCGGCTTTGGAACTGCCGTCAAAGTTGTTTTAATTAAGAGTGGCACTAAAGATGTAGACATTATAAAAATAAATTTTAGTACTTATATACATATGTTTACTGAGTCGATTTTTAATTTTTAAATAATTATCTCGTTATATTATTTACTAATATGTATACCTACTCTCATATTTCTCACAAAAGCTTTATTCATTGTAATGATTTTGTAATCTATTTGAGTTCTTATGAGTTATCTCTACTAAAAAAATAAAGTTAAAAATCATTTTTTGTCATTATTTTTGTCTATAACCTGGGTCATCAAAACATAGCCGGTTCTAGAATAATTTAATACGCTACGTAAGGTATTTTATCTACGAGTACCTAATGTTTTAATATTAAATGTAATATCAATAAATAAATAAACATTATGTTACAACCCTTAGAACCTATGGACCATAAACGCTGTTAGAATTGTGCGGAACGGTAAAAGATAAATTCTAGAAAAACATACAGTTTTCATAAATACTAAAAGGATTCGGCATCTTTCGAAAATAAAGTATGCACATATCTATATTTTCGTATAAAATTTATAGGAAAGTAAGTTATTACAGGAAAATAATCTAATTTTATCTTACATCAATTCCGCCGCCGTCTATGGTCACTTACATTCACGAGTTACAAACGCTTTGCCGACATTTTAGTTTCACTCCTCAGAATTAGAGAAATTGTAGGGAGCTTCGTAACTTACGGTTAACATTGACATCAGTAATCAGTGAAAAATAATGAAATACACAGCGAATATGCAGACAGAGGATAAAATATGTATTGTATTAGAAAGGTAACTCATAACATAAATTGTATTGGCGCATAAATAAAATTTTGTTTAATAGGAAGTGCCGTTTGGAAGAAATAGAACCTTCATTAAACAAATATGGCGGTATGGAACATGAATATAAATGTTTGTATGCGTATCACGAACCTCATGCCGGGGGCTTTGTAATTTAAAATGCTTTCATATCCTAATATACTCTTGGAAATAAACACGTCACAAAAGCCTTTATAATCACCTTACATGAGATAATTTTTAATGAATTTGATATTTTTAAAATAGGTTATTATTTAAGGCAAATACAGAATCCTTAATAATGTCCATCAGATTTACACAGACTTCACTCATTTTATTATTTTAACGGCGAAGGATCCTAGAAAGGTACTTTAAGATTTTTTTTTTTTTTTAAAGAACTATATCTTAAAAGCAATCATTTTGACGAACCTTGAATGTGACAATTTGAAACACTTTTCTAGCTCTTTGTTCCACTTATAACCATTCAGTTGGAAGTTCCTAACAACACTTTATATTCGAATCACGTACCTATTCACAAAATCATTTATTTCTTCCAGTCTAGGCTAAACTTTATCAATAGAAGTTATAATTTTCCAAAAATGGTTTTTCAAGCCTTCGAAATCTGCCAAAGACAATATCGCGTTAAGTTTTCTCATAAAATTTTAACACAAAGTGTCTTTTGCGCATATTTCTTACACCTAAACATTTTCAAAGACATGGTTTGGTTCGTTTACCTTGTAAAGGTAATTGGATCAAAACAAATACCGAGTTAATAATTAGTGGAGTTTATTACGTGATAATTACTTTGAGCATATAGATAAGAAAATTAAATGTTGGTGTTTCGTTTTAAGTGTTAATAAATAATTGAAATACGATTTTAACCATCTGTTCCACATTGGTATCATATAAAGAGAGACAAATTGTATTCCTGCCATTACTTTATAACTAGGTAGTAGAGCTACGCTAATTACAGCACGAGCGGGCTGGCTCGACCGGGGCAGTACTACCCTCCCACAGAAGACCAACCTACAGCGCCAGCATCCGTGTTGTCGTGTTTCGTTGGTGAGTGTGAGACCGGAGGCCCATTGATGCAGGAGTGACAGTTACGTGGTAACTGTGTAAGCCTTACACTGTCACGATGACTGTCATGCCTTTTACGCCCCCAAGCGGGGTGTGAAAAAGCATCTTACAAGGCCGCCATAGTGTGGGTCACCATACTGCATTGTCAGCATTTGCAATGAGTATGGTGACCACAACTCTTGGATTCTATTCATGTTTTCCATCAGGCAGAGTAGTCACTTTGGCAAGCTCTTAATATAAAAAAAACTGTGTTAAATTATATAGTTTCTTCACTATAATAAAATCAATAGTAGTTATCTGTTACAATTCACATTTGTCACTGAGGAGGAGAATTGAAATTGGGAAAATGAAATAACAAGCATGAACGAAAGTGACGTAAAAATTAAAAAAAAAAAATTACATACGTACATTATATCATATCTACTTCCCAGAAGGCATACCCTTCTGGGAAGTAGATATAGATATAGGGAGTAGTAAGGGTAGGCAGACACAAAGTGGATCTCTACTATTACTACGGGCCTCTTTTGCTTCTTTCACATTCATCAATCGTTGCATGCTCGATATAAAAATCAAAAACCTCTAAAATTTTAACTAAATCAATTAAGAATTCTCTGAGTTTTTAAATGGTCAAAAGTCAATTTATATTTATTTATTTATTTAAAACTTTATGCACAAATACATGCATCGGCGGTCTTAATGCCTAAGGCATTTTCTGCCAGTCAACCGATTGGGTGATGCAGAGAAGATATGAGATAGGTGCACTTGCCAGAGAAGTATATATAGACCAGATAGACCATAAATAAGTAAATATACTTACATAAACACATAAATATATAACACATACATACCTACATATATAATACACATACACACAACTCATATACATACGTGCATACATATTACCACTATAAGATATACTAATACCAGGTGGTGAATTAAGACTTCGCCGTTTCAGCCAGCAAAAGCTTCTTCACCCGAACCCTAAACGAGTCGCGACTTTTAGCCATCCTGACTTCGAGGGGAAGCGCGTTCCAAGAAAGGATAGCCTGCACGAAGAACGAAGAACCGACAAACTCAGTGGAGTGAGAAGGACAGAGTAGAAGGAGATTATTAGCCGAACGTAGATTTCTATTATGGTTGTTGCTCAGTAATTGAATTTGTGACGTTAAATAAGTGGGAGGGGATGGGGAATTGAGAAAAGAATATAGTAATGAGAGTGCACGCAATTTTCTGCGTTGACGAATAGGTAGCCATGTGAGCTGGGTCCGGAAACTGGAGATATGATCGTACTTACGAAGGTTAAAGGTGAATCGAATGCAATTATTGAGAAGACGTTCTAGCTTGTTGAGGAGATCTGCATTCAGGTCGTAATAGCACACGTCACCATAGTCGATCAGAGGGAGGATTAGAGATTGCACGAGCGTTGCCTTAGTTTTCACGGGAAGGAAGTTTTTCAGGCGGTATAGTGTTCTCAGGATTCCAGTAACCCTCTGGCACACGTATGTAACTTGATCACGCCAGTTCAGTGTACAATCAAGTTGTAAGCCTAAGTCTTTCACTGTTGCACAAATGGGTATAGTGGCACCATTTAAAGTAATTTTGGGCAGCACCTCAAGGTTGACTCGGGTCATCAAACGGCTGCTGCCGATAATTATTGCCTGACACTTTGTCGGGTTCACAGATAACCCAAACCTCTCCGACCAGTTTTGCATAGCTTTAAGATCTGTGTTAATAAAATCGATTGCTGTTGCTATGTCTTCAACGCTGGCATGAGCGTACAGTTGCAAGTCGTCAGCATACAGATGATACGCACTACGAAGTTCAAGAGTTAAGAGGTTAATAAACAAAGAAAAAAGCAGAGGAGAGAGTATGCCGCCTTGAGGGACACCAGAGTCGACATCGCACCAATCAGAGGAGAGATCATCCACATGAACGGACTGCTGGCGTCCCCGAAGATAAGATGAGAACCATTCCAGTGCTTATATTATAATAAGATATAAGACAAGGAAACTAATTAATAAAATAGGTAAGCCTGTAATAAAGTTCTGAGCTATTTGGACAATTAGCAAACTGTGAACTGTTGCTTATCGCAAACTGGCAGGCGCTTTCAACGTTGACAATAAAAAGAACGTGTTACTTTGGCACCGCACTTCAGTGAATTGAATAGATGAATGAGACTATAGAAGTAACTTACTGTCTATTGTTAAATTCAAGTTCTATAGGAATGAATGAGGTTTTTCCATTACAAATATTGAGAGGAAACTGTGAACGTAATCCGATAAAAATTTTTTTTCAGAATGATTTATAAGAATGCTTAAATGCCACGTCAATTAAATATTTAAAATGACTTACAATCTTCAACATCATGATCAATATCAACAGCCTTTTACAGTCCGCTGCTGAACATAGGCCTCTCCTTAGCAAGGAGGTTTTGGCCTACTATACCACGCTGGCCAGACGGGTTGGAATAGGGTTTGTTTCAAGTTTTTCTTCTCTTTGTAATGATGTTATCTTGCATATTTGGTTCTCTTAGTCGCCTTTTACGACACCCACGGGATCAATAGGGGTGGTAACACTATGAATTCTTAGTCCATCACCACACGGACTTACAATCTTAATGATTATGACAGTGATGATCTCAAGTAAGAAATTGGGCAAAGGCAATAAGATGACAATAACAATTTAGGTGGAGGAGGTGTGAACCTGGTGATCTGTGACACATGGTTTTCCTACGACAGACACCACTCCCTCACAAAGAAATGAGAGTGATTTAACTTGTATTGTACCTATCCTATTAATTGTACTTACCTTTGTAAATGAAATAAACAAATAAACTAAACTATTATCGAAAAATTGGTCTATATGTCTGTATATCGTTATGTCTGTCTGTATATCTTCTAACTCCTCCTAGTTTAGGCAAACTACGCAACAGATTCATGTGCTTTTTATAGTATAGTCAGTAAATTAATTGTTCAAGTAAAGTTAACAAAAGTATAAAATGTTGTATGTTATACGACAATACTTTGCAAATAATCTAGACTGTCAATGTTTATTTTAAATATATATCTTAATATATATAAATTACGTGTCACAACGTTTGTCCGCGATGGACTCCTAAAGTAATTAACCGATTTTAATCAAATTTCGCACACCGTGTGCAGTTTGATCCGACTTGAAGAATAGAATAATTTACATCTCAATTGGTTAGATGACTGTATCGTAAATAAACACCAATGTCCGCTTCATTAAAACTAATATCGCGAAACATCTCGGCAAATACAATTAACATAGCTTTTTATTATTATTATGAATTTTAATCAAATATACAGTGAAATATATTGGTCAATTGCGGAGTCTAAAACAGTGACGTCACAATTTTGTATTTAGTACATTTTTATACAAAATTGTCGTTTTGACAGATGATAAAAAGTAACTAATTTGACTAAGGTGTCATCTAGTCTATTTAATAGTTTAGTACAATGTAATATAACAAAAAATTAAGGCACAGCAACGCGTGGTCTACTAGTATATACTCGTATGTATATATATGTGGTTTACACGGGCTAATCCTCAAGAGATACTTACAAACGATGCATTTGCAAAACAACGTAATTAAAACATAAAACAACTCGTAATTATGGATACTCTACATCCTCAAAGGAGAAAAATATAAATATGTTTAGGCCTAAAGTAAATACAAACACGTCATATATACCTACGTATGCTTTTATTCTACGTTTGTTATACTAATAAATTCAGTCCGATACATAGATTAATAAAATTTATTGAATGAATACGAAACAACATCATAGCTATTTAACTGCCTCGGTGGCGTAGCGGTAGTGAATGCGACTGCTGTGCTTGAGGTCTCGGGTTCGATTCCCGGGTCGGACCAAATATTTGTATGATATGCAGGTATTTGATTTGAAGTTTGGGTGTCTTCTATGTATAATATGTATGCATTTACAAAAAAAAAAGTATATAAGTATTCTATCAGCCAGTCTAGTTATCATAGCACAAGCTCTGCTTAGTTTGAAACTAGATGACGTGGTGTGTCAAATGTTTGAAATATTTATTATTATTAATCTCTTTATTACATATAAATACACATATTGATTACATTTTTAAATATATAAAAAAATAAAAAATACATATTTAAAAATATAAAAAATAGTAGACCACCGACATCGGGTACAGGGACCAAGATACCGGTGGTTAGGGCTCCAGAGACAGGAACCTCCTCACAATACGGGCCGTGTCAAGGAGGACTGCCTTCTGCATCAGACCCTTGATCCAACCTTCTAACGTGAGCCTCTTAAGGTATTGGTCGAGGCTCTTGGCTATCAATCCGTGAACAGATATGATTATCGGAACAATGATCACCGAATCCACATTCCACATGTCGGCAATCTCGTGAGACAGATCCAAATACTTTAATTGTTTTTCTTTTTCAACTTTCACGAGATTCTCGTCATGAGGAACGGCGATATCGACAATCATTGCGCGGCGCTCTAATCGATCTATCACCACAATATCAGGCTTATTGGCAACAATAGTCCTATCTGTGATAATAGATCGATCCCAATATAACGTAGCACGACCGTTCTCGAGAACTGGGTCGGGCACATACCTGTAGTAAGGCACTTCAAAATTGACAAGTTGGTATTTAAGGGCAAGTTGTTGGTGTACAATCCTGGCTACTTGATTGTGCCTGTGCAAATACTCACCATTAGCAAGACGAGAACAACCAGAAATAATATGCCTAATAGATTCTCCAGGACGGTGGTACGCCCGACAAATGTCAACCGTACTATCTTTCAGGATATATTTCCGGTAGTTATTCGTCATGATAACTTCGTCCATAATTGCACAAACAAAACCTTCGGTTTCTCCGAAGAGATCATCATACCGTAGCCAAGACGTCGACGCTTTAAAGTCTATATCAGACCCGTGTAGGGCCCGATAAAATCGACCATGAAGTTCTTTACCCTTCCATACTTCCTTGCGATCAGTAATACTAAGTACTACAGGTTTGTGCCAATTCTCTTTAGCCAGAGCGAGCGGGGTAAAACCAGTATCCACTGCAACTACATTACGATGCACTCCCACATTAGTCTGTAGAAAATATTCTCTGAGATTGTATATCTCGCGATTGTGTAGAGTCTTGATATTTAATAGACCACGACCTCCAAACTTTCGCGGGATATACAATCTCATAACCGATGAACGTGGATGGTGCATACGGAATGCAGTCAGCAATGTACGGACTCTCCTGTCAAGGGCATCTAATTCGGTCTGAGTCCATCTAAGTACACCAAAGGAATACATCAGAACCGGCATGACCCAACTGTTATAGGCTCGCACCTTGTTACCGCCCGATAAAAGACTTTTAAGTACTTTTTTTAGGCGACCAAAGAAACGTTCCCGTAACATTTGTTTCACGCCAGATTCTGATATTCCCAAGGACTGTGAAAAACCTAGATACTTGTAAGTTTCGGTGGCAGACAGAGATCTGAGTTTTGTTGAATCTGAAAGTTCTATTCCTTCAGATTCTACAATCACGCCCTTCTTTACATACATGACTGCACACTTGTCTACACCAAATTCCATTTTGATAGAATTACTAAAGTTTTCAGCGACCTTTAATAACGCCATCAATTGTAATTTTGTGGAGGCCAGTAATTTCAAATCATCCATATAAAGAAGGTGAGATATAACTTGATCATCTTTCTGCAACCGATAGCCTAACCCTGAACCCTCTAACAGAGTACTGAGAGGGTTCAAAGCTAGACAAAACCACAAGGGACTCAGACTGTCACCTTGAAATATACCTCGCTCGATCTTTATAAGTACGTCATTTATCGCAGCCTGCCGACATCCTGGATAGCGAAGTGTTGTGCTCCATTGACTCATACACGACTTTAAGAAAGTGCACAGAGTTGCATCAATTTTATACAACTCTAGCACTTTCAAAAGCCATGTGTGTGGAACTGAGTCATAAGCCTTCTTATAATCTATCCAACATGTCGCCAGACTCTTACGATTACGACGTACCTGTTGGCTAATGGTCCTGTCTATGATAAGGAGCTCTTTAGTGCCACGGGCCCCACTTCTACATCCATTTTGAGAAATAGAGAGTACCGAATTATTAATTATATGTGTAGTAATTTTGAGTCTCAAAATAGATGTTAGAAGTTTATATGTAGTTGGTAAACAAGTAATGGGTCTAAAATTTTTGGGATCCATGGCACTACCAGATTTATAGAGTAAATGGGTTACACCAGTGGTTAAAAATTGTGGTAATGAACCAGAATCCAAAGCTGCTTGGAATTGTGATGCCAAACACGCATGTGAGCTTCGGAACCACTTAAGCCAAAAGTTGTGTAGTCCGTCTGGACCAGGTGATTTCCAATTCGGTAATGAACGGACTGCACAACTTACATCATCTTTATTAATAACAATGGGCTCCATAGCTGTTATAGACTCACACGAGCGTTTGACATCCTCCAACCAATCACCCTCTGTATGAGAGACAGGCACTGACCAGATGTTACGCCAAAATGAATTAGTGGTATTTTCATCTGGAAAATGCCCGTCACTCACACATGGATTCGGTTCCTCCCATTTCCGGTAAACCCATTTCTCATTCCTTTGGAACATTCGATTCTGATTATACCGATCAACTCGTTTTCTATAACGTCTTATCCTATTTGCCCATGCATAAACTTTCTGCTTTAGAAAGTCTATGCGCTCTGTGACACAGGACATGTACTGTTGAGGACTAATGGAAGTTCCCAAGAATGCCTGTTTCACAAAGCGCATGACTCTCGGCCGTGTATTACCACTTTTAAAACTAATTAATTTACCGATGAGTGTCCTAGTCTCAGCAATACGACGTTCAATTCTATACTGCCAAGCTGGTACGCCATTTTCGGGTCGAGTAGCACTTACACGTTCAATACATTTAACATCAGCTACTCGACAAACTGCAATAGCCGCACAGTATAGAATAGAATGTGTATCACTAAGATCTTCGCTGTTATCAAAATAGTCTGATAACAGCGAATCCAGGGCACTCACAAGCGCTAAATTACGTTTATGAATGGGCAAACGACATAACCGTGGTCTAATATTATCATTTCGGTATTTTTGAATCGCATCCTCCAAAGTATGAAATTATTATTAATATTATTAATTACAACAAAGTCGTTAGCCACGACTACAATGGCGGTCGATATGACATTAGACAGGTTGTAAGTTGTAAGTTGTTTTTCTATAAATATAACTAATGATTATAATAGTAGGGTAGTTTTTTTTATTAATATAACAATGATTATCTTTTAAAAAAGCAACAACAACGTAAACATGGCTACGTCTCGATATATTTTTTTATTTGTTCGTCCTTGGCCGTGTTCGGTGGTGTCTAGTTCTAATTGTCAACTAAGAAAAAATCATATTATGTCAGAGTAAATAACACAATTATGTTGTAAACATTAGTTTAGTCCTGTTTGACTGTGAATATGTTATATTATTTTAGCAAATCTTTTAAATGTTCAGCAGGAAGTCAGTAATTAATTATTAAGACATTGTTATAACTTTTCCCGTGGATTGATTGTGTCCTTTACACAATTATTTCTTTGGACTGGGAATCGAACCATAGGTTAAGATTTAGCGCCTCTAACCATTACACCATATGATTAACTATTTTCGTTTAACTTAGGCCTTATCTATATATTTTCTATACAAAGAGTCTGCCAAAGTGACTCTACTCTGCCCGATGGAAAGCACGAATAGCATTCAAAGAGTTGTGGTCACCATACTCATTGTAAATGGAGACAATGTAGTGTCGTAACCTACACTATGGCGGCCCTAGTGTGATGAATGAGATTTGATTAAAAGAGAGACATTAATGAGATTTTATCTCTACTCATAAACTAACAAGAAGTAACAGCCAATCGAAACCATCTTTTTTGTCTTGTTTAAAAAGACACTCCGCACTAGGAATATATCCTGTGTCGCGTGAAACTACACACGCACGTGAACATTCAGATTCAGAACATAAATTTGTAGTACATATAAAGTGTTGTCACACAGGAATCGTACCCATAACACTAAGTACAACAAAAAGCGGTGAGGTAATCGTTTCAACTCTCGTACTCAATAGCCCAATGGTATCTCCTAAAGTGTCTTACACGTATGATTACCCTCTCATTATATAATAGCATGAATGTACCTGTTGATAAAAGTGTGTGTCTAAGCCGTCGTCACGTCTAGCGCCGACTGCCAGACCCGTGTACGACACCGTCAGCACAGCAGCCATACCCAGGGAAATGGTTCGCGCAATAGGCATCATTGTGTGCACCATCTGCAAAAGGGTAATTACATATAAACTTAATTATACCTAAATACGCAATACTTATAGAGACATAGAATAATTGATACTTTTAGTTAATTTCACTCGTAGTGAAATGTGATATTTTGAGCACTACACTTATATGTGAAAGAACCAGTTCTTAAATAAAAATAAATATAATAATAATAATAATATAATAAATATATATAATCTTAAATATAACAAAGCTAAATAAATATAAAAAAATATAATGTATACGTACCTAAACTAGATATCAATAATATTATTTTTTCTCTGTGCTAAGAGCCTGCCAAAGTGACTCTACTCTACCTGATGGAAAGCATGAATAGAATCCAAGAGTTATGGTCTCCATACTCATTGAAAATGCAGTATGGTGACCTACACTATGGCGGCCTTGTGAAATGCTTTTCATACCCCGCTTGGGGGCGTAAAAGGCATAACAGTTATCGGGACAGTGTAAGGCTTATACAGTTACCACGATAACTGTCACTCCTGCATCAATGGGCCTCCGGTCTCACACTCACCAACGAAACACGACAACACGGATGCTGGCGCTTTGGGTTGGTCTTCTGTGGGAAGGTAGTACGGCCCCGGTCGAGCCAGCCCGCTCGTGCTGAAATCAGCGTGGCTCTACTACCTACCTTTGTAACTATTTTAGGTATATCTTTTATTGACTGCCTCGGTGACTCAGCGGTAATGAATGTGACTGCTGTGGTTGAGGTCTCGGGTTCGATTCCCTGGTCGGACCAAATGTCTGTATGATCTGCAAATATTTGTTACGAAGTTTGGGTGTTTTCTATGTATAATATGCATATTTTTACAAAAAGAAGTTTATCTAGGTATTCTATCAGTCAGTCTAGTTATCATAGCACAAGCTCTACTTAGTTTAAGACTAGATGACGTTGTGTGTCAAATGTCCGAAATATTTAGTTTATTATTATTTATTATTATAAATCAAATTATTACGAACCGTGTTATATCCGATACTTTACACCTACCGCATTAAATTTTGAATAAATAGACCGAAATCCCTAAATAGTATAGTAATATAATAGTTACAAGAGGTTAATGACAAAACATTCAAAATATAACTAACTTTTATTATCTTATGTATCTTTAGAATGAATTTCAATTGATCAATTTTATTCAATATTAATACAAACGAATCAATACTTAATGTATTAGAACCTAAGTAACATTTTTGTAAAATATTTCTGTACACAACTGAAATTGACGAAAACCTCAATGTCATATCGTCAAAGATCGTACCAACATGTGATTTAGACCATTATCACAAAAAAACCATTCAGATAGGGAATCTCATGCCCCGATCTCTCGACCAGAAAAACACAAATTTATAAACCAAACCCTCTTTCCGAAACTCTAAATTTCAGGTAAATTCTAATGTTGAAGGCATCACGTGATTGAAATGGACAATTAAACTAAACAAAAGTAAAAACAAAGATTATATAGGAAGGGCCAAGAATTTGTTAGCATTTCAATCTAACATCCCGCGCAAACATGTTACGAGAGTTCTTGGGAATGGTGCTACTGGAATTCGCTGACTACAATCATAGCACATGGTTTCAACAAGATTAAGCTACTACTTGTCAAGTAATGGATGTTATTTTGAAAAAAGAAGTGCCAACTGATTAGTTTTCTTGTAAACAAATCAGTTTTATAATATATGAAATGGTTTTTAAACGATTTCTTCAAATGTTAACTAACTCGTGGCCCACTCTGTATTCGATATTTCAACGACACTAAAAAGAAAGTTTCAATTTCAATCACGAACGCACCTATTAATTCCGCTACACAAAGAAAGTTATCAGACTTTTGTTTAGTTAAAGGGTAGAAGTTTTTATTTATCCCCTAGACGTGAGCTTTCCACAGACTCGGCGACAACTGTAACGGAAGAAAATTAATTTTAACTTTTCACATTGTGCTTTTTAATTCTTTTTATTGACCTCTTTAATTATTTGAAAACTGTTCAATATTAGTGCTACTGGCAAATTGGACAAAGCTTTCTGAAAATTGAAATTTCATTTATATAGTCTTCAGTTTTATGTAGACAAATTATTTAAAAGTGTTTAGGCATTAATTTTAAGTTTAATGTTAATACTTGGCTTTATTCCAACTCAGCTTTTGAGTACGCACAAGCTCAAACGAAACAACTTGGTATTACAATTAATAATCAATGAATTAAGCAAGGAATCTATTAAATATCTTAAAAAGCACTCTACGCTTTTCTTTTTTTTTAATTACACGACCTTTCATTTAATTTTTTTGTTATAATTTTCTTCAAATGCGTGTTTTTTTTAGTTATTGTTTGTTTATTACTTTTTAGTTTGGTTATCTTTAAAAGCGTGTTTTACAAAAGTAAAAACTATCGTATCTTTGATAGTAATCAATGTATATTCGACTTTATGGTGATATCATACGTGAAAACTGGCCACCGAGATATTTTCACTAAATATCAATTTAAATGGAAAAACAATACATACGGAAATTCATAGAGTTACGTATAATGATGATATTTACGTCAACACTTGCCATTTCAGTGGAAATTGGATTTTATAGTAATGGCATTTTCAATATGTAAACGTTATAGCGACAAAGTGTAGTACCAAGTTATTCGTATCAAAAATATCAGCTTTTGGAGAAACTGTTTATATAAACACCTAAACGAGCTCGCGGCACAGGGTGCCTATAAGTTTTATATATATCAGTGATGTTAAGCATTAGTTATCATCCGATTATCCACTTTCTGGGGAGATTTGGTTGTCTTATACACAAGGAGTAAGCTACGGTGGTATTGTTTCCAAACTAGTTCTAAGAAACAGTCTTGGTTCGTCGTTCGTCAACTGGTTAGTTGTACGGCCCCAATTTTGAAAGAGTTACGCGTATCATTAGAAGCTAGGTGGTGGTAATTTCTGATTTTCTGTACAATGAAGATGTTAAATTAATAATATATGTACGACTACCACTCTTGGATTTTATTAAAACTTTCCATCTGGTAGAGTTCAGACACTTTGGTAAACACAGAGTAAAAAAAAGAAAAACGTGTACTCTGATTTAAATGAAAGGTTTAAATATGAGTTTGTATATAAATTATTTCATGTCGTTCAGTAGTAAAATCTGCTTTTAGTATAAGTCGAGCTGTACTCGTAAACTGTCCAAAAAGAGTTAATTTAGTATTTAGATATGCGACCCAGCCTTGTTTGAACAATTGCTTATATTCTCCAACCTACATCCAAATAAGCAAAATTCTTTTCTTTTCAATAGTCTCCTTTCTAAAATATTCCTAATATTCTCTTCTAATGCTTCAAGCACCCAGGTGACTGTAAGAGACTTCTCCTTTATAAAGTAGGGTAGTAACATTACAGTTAGTAAAATGTGTGCGTAAAGTACGCCCCACAGTGATATACTCGTATACATCAGTGTAATTGTATCTATATAGCAATAAATGTAACTAGAGATCTCCCAGTTGTCCAATTAATACAAATTACATTAATGTTTTCTTTTTTACTAAATAACTTAATCCTAACGTATGCCTAAATGTTGCCGTTGTCGTGCAATTTCACTGAAAATCCGTGTTAAGTTGTTTTTTATGTGAGTTAGTTTCCAAGGGCAGAGATAATTTCTATAATTTTTGAAAAATCTCATTTCCGTACATTGTACACTCTCATTTCAATGCTTACCTACACTTTTTTACGACTAAAAAACAAATATGTCTATGTAGTACCCTCATAGTGGAGTGGCCTGCATGGCAAATTGAATTTCAAACGAACGGAGCGTTCTTTTTCTCTCAGAACTGTTATTAGATAAATTGCATCGGCTCATGATTGCGACTGGCGACCGCTTGAGTGGCCGCCGTGTTAGACAGCCTGCATGCCACCCTTTTTATTGCAAATGTCAAGTTCCACAACCTTTATTAGTACTTTATTTTTAGACTTTCAGACTAATATGTACACTTGTAGTTGGCTCGACTCCGTTGACTGCCTGATGATGATGTAATCTGAGCTGATCTCGTTTACGGCGGCCAGTCTCAATGGAGATTAGTCAATTACGCAGGAGATGTTATAATGTACAAGTGTATACGCAAACACAGGTGCATTCTCATAATCCGATGAGACGGCTACGACACGACCGGAGAGAGATCAGGCGCAGTACCGATAGCTTTACGTATTCTCCAAGGCACGGAGATTAAAACCTCAACTTTCAAGCAGAAAAAACTCAACAACACTCTAGGTCTGATCTGGCAATCGAACCAGAGACCTCTTGATTGGCAATCACATGCCTGGATTTTTTAGAGAGGTAGGGCATAGCGCGATATTTTCCGCTCAAACATTAGAGCAGCCCGACTGGGGAAGGACCTCCGCCTTACAGAAGACCACGGCCAAATAGCACAGCGTCTTTCAGCAGTGCTGTGTTCCTGTGGTGAGTAAGGTATCCAGAGCTCTAGAGGATTCGCTGTTTTGACAACGGGGGACCAGTGGTGCTTATAATACTGCTACTGGCTCGTGTGGGCGCGGGATGTGGGCGCGGCGGTCAGGAAGACCCGCTGAAACGGTTGTCCGCTGGCCGCCCGCAGGATAGATGGATTCCCGAACCCAGGGATCACTACAACCTCCACCCTGGGAGGCCGAACCGCCAGCCTGCGAAAAATCCCTGCAGTAGTAGTCGTGCCGGAGGAGGAGACCGGAGTGGAACCCGGTTGCTGCTGCAGGAGGGGAGCGGGGGCCCTTTCGTACGCCGCGCCGACAAATCGCACTACCCACATCAGCCATGTGCGGATTGGCACCGCCCCATTGCCCCCTTAGCTGTCAACACAGTATGAAATATATATAAAATGACAAACAAAAGTAGAAAAAGAGTACCTACAGCGGCATCCTCTTCCACGTATATGGACTTCTGCAATATCAGGGGACTTCACTCCAACCTGAACGCAGTCCACCTTCATCTGGAGATTGCGCAGCCGACCCTCTTATTTCTTACGGAGACACAGATATCCTGCCCGGCTGATACATCATACCTACACTACCCCGGCTACAAACTCGAACACAAATTCCTGAGACGTGCCGGTGTATGCATGTACGTCCGGGAGGATATCTGCTGTCGCCGTCTTCATTTTTATGAAGACAGGGACCTGTCTGTAATGTGGGTGCGCGTAGACTACGGAGGTCAGACTCGAATCTATGCGTGCCTATACAGGTCTCATAGCAGCGACAGGGAGACTCGAGCACTCTTTGAGCACCTGCAAGTGACGACTGACAAAGTTCTTGAGCAGTACCCCCGTGCTGAGTTGGTGATTTTAGGAGACTTTAATGCCCACCACTGTGAGTGGCTAAATTCTCGATCCACCGACTTTGCGGGAAGGTCTACTCATGAATTTGCTCTGGCCCATGGCCTCTCACAACTGGTACATTCCCCAACAAGAATACCTGATATTGAGAGCCATGCGCACTCTTTGCTGGACCTTCTGCTGACGACGCGTCCGGACGACTACACTATCACAGTGGACGCACCTCTCGGCTCATCCGACCACTGCCTCGTCCGGACCGTAGTCCCATGCGCGCGGCATATTCCACCTCGCCCAGCCGACCTGCGCCGCATGTGGCAATATAAATCAGCAGACTGGGATGGATTGCGTGAATTCTACGCATCGTACCCGTGGAGGCAGCTTTGTTTCGCGTCAGAAGACCCCGACCCCTGCGCAGCCGCTGTCACTGAGACGATCCTGGTGGGTATGGAGTATTTTATTCCTAACTCATCAGTAGCTGCGGGAAAACAAAAGCGACCGTGGTTTAACCGGCTCTGCAAGGAAGCCAGACTAGTCAAGCAGACTGCCTACAGGGCTTGGACCACGGCCCGTGCTAATAAGGATCCGAACATCTCTGATGTGAGACGCAAACTAAATGCTGCCTCGAGATCCTGCAAAAAGACAATTGCCAGAGCCAAATTCGATTTCATCGGCAGGATTGGTGAGCAACTTACGGGCTACCCCT
This sequence comes from Hypercompe scribonia, assembly GCA_949316085.1. Lineage (NCBI taxonomy): Eukaryota > Metazoa > Arthropoda > Insecta > Lepidoptera > Erebidae > Hypercompe > Hypercompe scribonia. The sequence goes on from OX438983.1 coordinate 2,529,845, forward strand.
CTGGGAGTCGTGCCTTTTGGTCTCTTGCTAAGGCGGCCGAGGGAAACTTTTGCCAGTCGTCTTTACCAACATTGCGAAATGCCGATGGTAACTTGGCCCACAGTGCCAAAGAGAAAGCCGACCTACTTGGGCAACTCTTTGCCTCAAACTCGACCATGAACGAGGATGGAAGTGCGGTACCGCCTACTAACCCGCCGTGCCAACACTCTTTGCCGGAAATACACATTTCGCAAAGAGAAGTGCGGCGGGAACTAAACTGTCTAGACGTTCATAAGTCGAGTGGGCCAGACGGCATACCTGCAGTGGTGCTCAAGCAGTGTGCTCCTGAGTTGTGCCCTGTACTAACGCGACTTTTCGCGCTTTCCTACCGCAAAAGGCAAGTGCCGTCTTCGTGGAAGACTGCCCATGTGCATCCAGTGCCAAAAAAGGGTGATAGATCGGACCCATCGAATTACAGGCCTATAGCTATAACTTCCCTTCTCTCTAAGGTGATGGAGCGTGTAATCAACACACGGCTCCTCAGTTACCTAGAAGAGCACGATTTGATCAGCGACCGCCAGTATGGTTTCCACCACGGTCGCTCGACTGGTGATCTTCTAGTGTATCTCACTCACCGGTGGGCTTCAGCCATTGAGAGTCAAGGTGAGGCTTTGGCAGTTAGCCTGGATATAGCAAAGGCGTTCGATCGGGTCTGGCACAGGGGTCTTCTATCGAAGTTACCATCCTACGGCCTGCCCGAGGGTTTGTGCAAGTGGATGGCTAGCTTTTTGTCCGGCAGACGCATAAAAGCCGTCGTCGATGGTAGCTGTTCCGAAAGCATGGACATAAATGCTGGTGTCCCGCAAGGCTCCGTGCTATCTCCAACGCTGTTCTTGCTGCATATCAATGATATGCTGTCCACGGATGGTATCCATTGTTATGCGGACGACAGTACTGGAGATGCGTATTACACGGGCCGAGCTAACATCCCTCGTACCGTTGTAGTAGAAAGTCGCGAACAACTTGTGTCTCAAATCGAGAGCACCTTACACAGAGTCTGCGATTGGGGTCGGGATAACCTGGTCCAATTTAACCCCTCTAAGACACAAGTCTGTGCGTTTACCGCTAAGAAAACCCCGTTCACTGTGGTTCCACAATTCCAGAATACACCCCTTACCATCTCACAGAGTATTGGAATCCTCGGTGTCGACATCTCCAGTGACGTCCAATTTCGAGCTCATTTGGAAGAGAAGGTCAAGCTGGCATCAAAAAAACTTGGTGTTCTGAATAGAGCGAAGCGATACTTCACACCGGCACAAAGGCTACTACTTTACAAAACACAAGTTCGACCTCACATGGAGTATTGCTGTCATCTCTGGGCGGGAGCACCGAAGTACCAGCTTGAGCCTTTCGATTCAGTTCAGAGACGTGCTGTGAGAATAGTCGACGATCCTGATCTCACAGACGGTATCGAGCCACTAAGTCTTAGGAGAGACTTTGCCTCCTTGTGTGTGCTCTATCGTCTCTACAATGGGCTGTGTTCTGAAGAATTGTTTGATATGATGCCCACAGCCACTTTCTACCATCGCACCGCTCGCCATCGTCAGGGAGCTCATCCACATACATTGGAACCTAAATGGTCGCGCACAGTGCGGTTTCAGAGAAATTTTCTCCCGCGAACAATCCCGTTATGGAATGAGCTCCCTGCCGAGGTTTTCCCTGGAAACTACAGTATGGGGCTCTTCAAGAAGGGGGTAAATAGGTTTTTAAAGGGTCGGCAACGCGCACGTGATGCCCCTGGTGCCGCAGGCGTTCATAGGCTGCGGTAACCGCTTACCATCAGGCGGGCCGTATGCTTGTTTGCCACCGTCGTGGTATAAAAAAAAAAAAATAAAAAAAATCGAATAAAGTGACAGGCTCATTTGCACCGCTTAGGGCTTATTTATTCCGCTATCAAGAATGCACTATATTACCAAAGAAAATACAGTCAATAAAGTTTTAACAGTGCGTAAGTTTGAAGGTAATGCAAATTCTTTTTACAGTTATACATATGAAATGTTTTGGTAAAAAAAATACGTGTGGCACTCGGAGACTGCCGCGGTAAAGCTATTGTATAGCATTTTTATTAACTTACGCAATTATAATATTTCGGAGCAGCTCGTCTCGATCCGTGCGAGCTTCGTACAGTCTACGCACAGATGTCGCACGCACACAAACACCGTGCCGAAGCCTGCCGAACTGAAACGACGTTAGACGATGCGCGGCTTTCAACGCCGCACTGTTCCAATCGGAGTGGGGAGTGTTAGGTTTATTTTCGTTATGGAATTTTTCGATTCGGTTACCACGCTCGAAGCCCGCGATAAAAGCCATGCAATAGCTTAAAACTATATGATCTTAAACTCTTTATCCTATTTCAGTTAAGTCTCAAGAAATCTCATGGATCAGTTTTATATCATCAATTGTTCCCAAAAAAACATGTACTATATATTATGCTGTATGATCGGTGTCACGTTGAGATAATTGCGATACTTTAACTTAGCTTCTACTACTTTTCTTGTCGTTGAAATCAAAACGAAGCTTGTTATCTTTCTCTATACAACAAAATCAAAATAACAAAACGGCAAAAAGTAACTGGCGTCCTCTCACAACTTTACTGAAGGTAAATTTCTAGATGCTGTGCATCTGCATAATTGTACTGATTACCATATTTTACTCTAGTCCGGTTTAATAAAAGTATATTTCATAACTTTAAAAGATCCACCAGAGTAGGACAGACCTGTTCAGCGAAACCCAACCTTAAAAGGGTTTAATTAAATTCTTTGTAATGTCCAGTCTTCTTAATTACTTGAATAAATTTTTAAGAATTACCTTCAGGCCTTGACCTCAACAGCCTTGAGAAAACAACTCGTTATAAAGTTCACCTAATTCTGTCTTGCGGGACACGCTTGAATAATTTTAAAACAGACAAGTAAATAAGTAATACTAATGACACCCATATTCATTTGAAAAAATTAATAATCTGTATGTATATGTGCTCCATTAACCGTCTAACTAATGTACATTTTAGCGTTATATACCAATAAGTTAGAAGATAAGCTCTGTAACAGTTTATGAGTAGAGTAACCATATAAAACCTTGTCTGCCCTTTTAGCCACGATGCGAAAGTTGCGAAGTGTTTCACTTCGATTCGCTTTCAACAATCTCTAACTCCTCTATTCTCTTGTATTATTGGCTAATATTTTATAATGACCTCGAGACTTTACATTGAGAGACGTCACTTTCATATATTTGTTAGTATTCTAATAACATTCACATCTATCAACATGGCTAGGAGGGCTGATTCGATATCGCGATGTTTTCATTTAATTTTCAATTACAAGTCATATCTGATTATTATACCGCCTATAAAAACAGCCGTTCGTATAAAGGCCACGAGTTTTTTTTTAAAAAAATACAATAGTAGATAATGTATTAAAAAAGTTTTTAATAAAAGTTGTCTTTACACCGAAGAGGTCATTCATGTATTGAATTTTAATGAATTATGCGTTGACACGAATAGAGATTAGTTGAGGTCCAAGGCGAACCGCAACGTGCGATGAAGATTAATGAAATGGGCCACAGTATCTGTGCAAAATATGGTACGCGGTATTATTTTAGGTTTAAACAATATTTTACCCTATGTGGGTACACTGGACATTGGTTTGAATAAATAAAGAACGAGTGCTAACATATACGTGATGACATCATTTTTCTTTATCTAAATTGTAGACGCTTTTATTAATTTTACTTATAACAGTGAAATATAGTCAGAAAAGTCTACAATATTAGGTAGGGGTTTTTGTTTTAACTATTACTTTAAAATTTATTATACTGGTAATGACAAGATATTTTTAGTACGTGACTCATAAATTGACGGTCTGCTGTCTTCTGTTACTTTAGTGGTGGCCCTGACTGCTAAGCTGAGGGTGCATTTTTTACCATGGACAAATATTTGTGTAATGAACTCATTACTCAAGACCTCAGGGGGTTCCCAGCACAATAATAAACAGCGTGGCGACCGCTAAACCAGTGCAGTGTAATCAATTTTGATTATATTTTTTTATTTTAAGAGGCTGCCAAAGTGACTCTACTCTGCCTGATGGAAAGCATGAATAGAATCCAAAAGTTATAGTTACCATACTGATTGCGAATGCTGACAATGTGGACATAATTTAATTTTTTTTAATAAGTTACTGGTGTTAACATGCTGTCTGGCTAGAATATTGTACTTTTCATCGAGACTAAAGAAAAAATAGCAGGAAGCGACAGATAGACTGATTCTTTTGTATTTATGTTACGCAAGTTCTTTGTCAATTACGAACCTAATTCGATATACCATATTTACTTGGTAAATTATATATATATATATAAATTATATATATATATATATATATTTGTGTTTTTCTTCAAAATACCTACAAACAACTAAAATGTTTCCACTGTACTGGTCCAAGTTTAAAACTCTTTTTGTGTAGTCGGATGACAAAGGAAACCAGTTTCAAGGGTATATAAGGGTAAATAAACAATAGCTCTATAATAACACAGCTTTCGTAAAACAATTTAATATATTTTCCTAATAAAAACCTAGTACTCTAAAATATGCAGTGACAACCCTAAGCGCTAACGCAAGAGTTGGCTAATAACTTACCGAGCAGCTTTAAACTACTGTTCTTGTTCTTAGTATACTGTATTAGTATGGCATCTACAAAGTTTCGCTGTCCGTTCTAGAATGGCAAAAGTAAATATTAACAGGTAAATGAAGATATCAAAACATAGTGATGCTTCTGAAAGTATTTGAGCGGTTAGAAATAGATCGATTTGAATCAATCTAACAACATAATGTTAGACTTTATGTGACGATTGCAATCTTGTGTTGAATATATGGTGAATATATATAGGACGGGCCACAAATTCGTACACATTTGAAAAAATATTTGATACATTATAAAAATTGTTTATTTAAAAGAAAGCTAAATGATTGGAATTTATTTTTTAAAAATTAAATCGTCTAAATAACCACCGTTTTGACGTTTGCATTTTTCTAAGCGACCATTGAAATTTTCGAATGCTCGTCGGTAAAGACACTGCGAGATCGCCTTCTTTCTTTTTCTTTTAGTTGACGTAGTGTATTTAGTTTATTAATGTAGACACGATTGTCCAAATAACTCCATAAAAAGAAGTCTGCTGAGGATAGATCTGAACTTCTGGGTGGCCATGGAATGTCGCCTCATCTGGAATTAAGTTTTTCCGGAAACATGTCTTTGACTACCAGCATGGACTCATTGGATATGTGACAAATGGCTCCATCTTATTGAAACCATGTAGTAGTAGTTGTAGCAGCAAATTCCAGTAGCATCGGTTCCAAGAACTTCCGTAACATGTTTGCGCGGTATGTTTGATTCAAATGTTAACGAATTCTTGGCCCACACTACTTCATCATCATCTTCATCATCAGCCGGAAGACGTCCACTGCTGAAGATAGGCCTCCTCCCTAGAACGCCACGCTGTACGACTGGACGCCAACTGCATCCATCGGCTCCCCGCGACTCGGACTATGTCGTCGGTCCATCTAGTGGGGGGCCTACATACGCACACTACTTAGCACACACAAATTATAACAAATGAAATCTATAATCTATGGCTTAATCTCTTTACTTTCATGTTCGAATATGTAGTTTTTAAGTAAGTGTTTGTTTATGTGCTTATATTTTTACTTAGATTAACCTCGATCTTGAGAAAAGAGTAGTGTGTCAGTGGTAAAACTGTCGAAAACTCTGCACTTTTTTTATTTTTCGGTTTAATATTTTCCAAATTTATTTATGCAATATTTTGAAATAAAGAATAAAAAATATTTCGAGTGTCTGACACACTACGCGATCTAGCGTCAAACAAAGCAGAACTTATACTCTCACGGCTAGAATTACTGATAAAATACTTATATTCTTTTTTCTATCATCACACACCAGTTTTTCACGCTCCCACTACACCATCGAGGCAGTCACAACTAAAATATGTAAATTAGTATTATTCAGATATATTATTTAATTGATATCCATCTGTCAATAGAATATCATAGTTGCACGGGACGTACTAAAATAGTTCCAAACGTATTATCATCAAAGATATAAGAAACTCTAAAGGCAAAGACTTAAAAGCTCTTCAACTAATAAAGTTTGATGGCCAACCTTCGTTTTAAAGCGAGGAGTGGACTAAGACGTTAAACGTTACTTAAGTTCATTTTGGCGCTATAACTTTAGCAGGCTCGCAGCCGTCTTTTTTAATGTAAAATTCTGTAATTAGTCACTTACTAATCTAGTAATTTCATCGCTAGCAGCTGAGTTAATGAAATACAATTTAGCTGATTTAAAAACCGCTGCGCAATTAGGTATACGTGTAAATGTAGTGTAGTAGTGTTTAGTAAGTTTTTGTGTACTACAGAATTAAATCGTAATTTTAAAATGAACATAAAAAGTATACCAATAAGAATATTTCAAAATACTAATTAGGATGGCACGAGTATAACCACAAGCTTGTGTGTCAACACACACAGATGCAAATAGCGTCAATTTTGAAACTAGAACAATGCTGTATGATTTTGCTTTCTCTAAAGACTTGTATTTGATAATAAAATTTAGCCTTAATAACAGTTTTTTCTGTTAAAAATTTTCACTTCCTAGATATCATTTTATATCTATTTGTTTTATATACAACAGAGAATTCTTTGTACAAATTATAACCAAACAAAAGCGGTATGCAAAATTTAGAATACTCTCCTGAAGTTTGTCTGTAAAAATACAGAAGTTAAAATTTTAAACCACATTCCTACTAAGTTTGTTTGTCACGGTTTCACGCGAAAACTACTGAACCGATCATCATAAAATTTTGTACACATGTTCTTGGAGGTGTTAGAAGTAACATAGGATACTTTTTATTCAAATGTATTTATATATATATATATATATATATATATATATATGTAAAGAGATCTGTTACGAAACTTAATGTGGCAAACCAAATTCCAAAAGCTAGTCTTGTTGTAAATAAACTTAAAAACTTAAATTGTTCGTAGCTCAATTAGCAATGGGTAATTCTAAATTTTTCTATGAGAAAGTGTAAATGGTAAGACAAGCCGTCAAACACATACATTGAAATGTGGCTCTCTCACAGTTAAACCTGTACACGTAGTTAGTTCTTACCAGTATAAGTGCGAACAGTGGTATCGGCGCATGATGCCTTGCATGGTGTGTGGCCAGGAGTGTTCCAGCTCCAAGACTCAAAGTAACCAATAGAGATCCGGCCAACGCTAGTGCTTCCCACTCCGGAGCAACCGGTAATAGGGCGAGGCACAACACTATGGATAGCACTAAGGTGATCACTGATAGAGATGCGATCGCTTCTGTTTGAGTATTAAGTTCCTGTAACAATAAGATAGAAAATTTGAGAATTGTTTAAGCATTCAACTTTAACACAGTTTATAGAAAAATTGAAATATTGACTTAAAGTTGACGAAGAACTAATTGTTTAACAGTACGCAAAGATACAACACAAATAAAATTTGACCAGCATATTGGGTTGAGGGCGATTCTGACTGATATGACAAAGGTCATATGTTTGACCTTCATTCAGGACAAATATTTATGTGATGAGCACACGATCAATTATTCTGTATTTAGCTGTAATTTTTCCATGATATTATATAATAACTTAGAAGCATTTACGTCTATATATTAGCAGTTTAGTTACCATAGTACAGCCTACCATGTTTTTTTTTGTTGACGGGGTGGAAAATCTGTTTCCGCTAAAAACTCCGGCGGCCGGTCTCAGACGTCCTACTCTGAAGGGGACCCGGGCCACGTTATTTCAGGTCACCTCCAGGATCATAATACAAACTACCTAGTTTGCTACCAGACGGCCGTGTTTGAGGTGTGTAAAATTATTTTTGTTGGTTGTAACTCAGTCTAGTTTCTTTTTCAGTGGTCTGGTTCATTTATAGGTTCGGCGGTTATACGTACGTACATTAAATAATACACCACACTAGCTCCAATGTTACACCTGCTACTCACATCTCTGCATCACCCAAAGGTCGACTGGAAGAAAATGCCTGCGGTATTAAGTCCGCCTCATGCAGTGTAAATTATTTACAGGAAATATGAATAAATAATTACTTAAATTTGATGTAAATATTCCTAAACTAAAAGGGTTTGTGGCACAGAGTGTTAAGCCATTAAAAAATTAGGTCATTCTATGAAATGGGTCACCGGACGCATCATAATAGCCCATTTCCTTTCTACTTTAAAGTTGTCTATTGTACTGTGTTGATTTTATAATTTTGTTTGGTATTTACTACAAGATTAAGTTGTAGGTACTTGATTCTTGAAGTGAGTTGCGAGCATCCTGGTACTGAAATAATAATAATCTTATTTATAAACTAATAAAATTTGTATTGCTATTAAAGAGTTGGAAATGAAAATTTTCTTTATTTTTAATATTTCTTTTTGATCTGTAACAAGATGATTGCACGGATCGCGCAGTGGTTTAAATGGCCCTTACACCGCTCTCTACTTCGCTAAGTTTTGTGGGTTTACACCCCACATTAGACAACATTTTGTGTGATCCGACAAATGGTTGTTCTAGTCTGAATGTGATTTGTATCCGTATTTTGTACGTTTGTAAAGTCCCCCACGACACAGGATATATACTCCTAATGCGGGCGTTGTCTTTTAGTAGAAGTTAGAAGCCGGGAAATTATATGCGACCACTGTGATTTATTTTACTACTTGAATCTACAGACTAGTCCCTTGTCCTCAATTAAGCAGGTAATAAGCACTTAAGGAGGCAAGTACTAAAAAAACAGTTTAACAGCAAAACAGTTTTCTTGATTACCACCTCCTAATTAAAATGTTTATTGAATGAAAAATTTACGGAAAGATACAGCGGTCCTAACATAAATTTATTTTGTAAGTATTCCTTAGAAGTTATAATAATAACAGGTATTTAGCTTAATAATTATTTAAATGTATTATGAATTCGTAATTTGTAGATCTGTTTATTATTTTAACTGCTTCTCAAAAGAGGAGGCTTGTGATATATATATTAAGCAATCGATTTTCTTATTTGAAAGTATATGATGTTATCTTTTTGATCCCATTATCATGTCATGATTTTGAAAGATATCCTGAAAAAATTTAGGTTAAAAGTACAGAGTGCCACCACACCTACTCTTCCAATGGGTGTTGTAAGAGCCGACTAAAGGATCAGAATATGCAAGACAAAAGCATTACAAAAAGAAGAGAAACTTGAAACAAAGCCCACATCAACCCGTCTAGACAGCGTGGTATAGTAGGCCAAAACCTCCTTGCTAAGGAAAGACCTATATCCAGCAGTGGTCTGTTATACGCTATTGATGATGGCATAATAAGACATGGCTTCTACTTTTCAATACATCTGTATTGACAATTTCCCTTTCCTTTTATTATCTTCCATCACTTGCCTATGTGGAGGGAACGGGTGTCATATCCCTCCGACACAAAGGGAGGATCCTCCGACCAGGCGAGGTGATCATGCCTGGCGGGCCACGGCCCGACGGTTGATGTTGGGATGTTGTATATATACCAATTGCCACGTGTATCTCCATATCACGATACAGGATTAGTAGCTGCATTGTAGTTCATTACATTCGTACGTTCCGTTCATACTTCGTAGTTATTATAGATGTATCTTCGCTAGATGGCGTTGTTATATATATTTTCATTTGTGTTATAATGTGGCATCGCCACAGCTATAATAATTTTTGCTTGTTGAATTTACCCCTCTATTGCAAAAATCAAAGTGAAAAGGACCATACGCAACTTGTGTACTTACTTCTAATCAAAACAACACCAGTTGACCTGACCTATTATACAAAAGTAGAATACAGCGTATACCTCAATCATTACTTAATGCATACACGTCACATAATCATTAAAGTCTACTTACCTTAATGTATGCAAGACCAATAGCATTAGCCGTCCCTCGTGCAAGATAACTCAATTGTGGATCAAGAGGTTATAGAGATTCGATGAAGGCTTTCTAACTTGGTACGTGGAGGCCGTACGTTTGTGAGGTTTATTACACGGAGGTAAGAGGGTTAGGATAGATAAAGATAGTTGAATGGTCCTCTCTATATCACTTCTGAACTTTAATTAATGTACTCCGCTCTATATACGGAAACCTCAATTTACATTGGGCACTAGATACCATGCGTGTATTAAAACAGATAGAAGAATACTCGAATACTATTCATAAATGATATTTTACTTTTAAACAGATGGAGTAAATCTGAAAATATAAAATCACACCTATTTTTCTTTTCTTTTTTAAAAAAGACAACGCCCGCATTAGGAATAAATCCTGTGTCGCGGGGTCTTTACAAACATACGAGTACAAGAAACAGGCACAAGGAACACCCAGATTCAGACCAACAATTTGTGGATCACACAAAGTTTTGTCCCATGTGGGGTTTGAAACCACAATACTCAGCGAAGTGGTGAGCGGCGTGGCGACCGCTTAAACCAATAGGCCAATCGTGCAGCCGTGTTTGTTCGAGGAGGTAAGCAGTTACATATATACAGTAGCGCTCAAAAGTATTTTGACAATTCAATTTTATTCCATATCACAAAAAATGATAACAAAATTGTTTCCAATCAAAGATTATATTTGAAGTAATGATACGTTTCACAAATTAAGATACTAAAATGTTAATGTATTTCTACACAAAAAGAAAACATAAAGAAAAAATATTTACGACACGGCTCAAAAGTATTTTGACAAGGAAAGTTTTTATTTTATAAAATAAAAAAAAATATTATTTTTGATATTAACTATTAGTATTTTGTTGCATATCCATTAGCCTTCAAGACTGCTTCACAACGCGCCGGCATCGAGTCAACTAGTTTCTGCAAACGATCAATGGATATTCGGCTCCATTCGTTACTTAGTGCTTCATATAAAGCATCTTTATTTGAATAGTTTCGACATCTTACGCGGCGATTCAGTTCTTCCCAAAGATGCTCTATCGGGTTTAAATCGGCACTTTGACTTGGCCAGTCGAGAATTTTGATTTTAGCGAGTTTCATGAAGTCGTCGACATGTTTCGAATTGTGCTTTGGGTCATTGTCTTGTTGAAAATACCAACCAGGTGCCATATTTGCTTTAGCATAGGGTAGCATTTGTTGCTTTAATATATCTGCGTACATAAAGCGATCCATAGTACCTTCTATCCCAACTAAAGGTCCGACTCCGCGGCGAGAAAAGCATCCCCAGACCATAATATTGCCACCTCCATGCTTTACTGTGGGTATTTGGTATCGAACATCAAATCTTTTGTTTACAGGACGTTGCATGTACCGTACACCATCAGATGACACTAAATTAAATTTGCTTTCGTCACTCCACAACACCTTGACCCCTTCGGACCTTGTCCATAATCTGAACCGCTTCGCAAACGCAAGGCGCAGCTTCCTATTCCTTGCAGAAATTAGAGGTTTCTTAGTTGGACGTCGTTCATGTAATTCGAAGTCCTTTAGTCTGCGTTTTACAGTTGAAACGTGTAAATTCACGTCGTAATTTGCCTTTAAGTCGTTTTTTATTTGCAAAGGCCTTTTTCGGACATCACTTGTCGATAACCTTTTTATCAAATGGTCTTCCTTAGCGGATGTTTTTTTCGGACGGCCACTTCGAAGCTTATTTTCAATAGTTTTACGTTTATTATAAGCTTTGTTCTACGGACTAACAAGTTGTCGTGACACTTTAAAACTTCGAGCAACTTCTGCTTGCGTCATTCCACTTTCTAGGGCAGTTATCACGGCATTTTTAATATCGTTTGAATATTCTTTGGTCTTAGGCATGTTGATAAATGCGGAGTAATTATACCTTATAGATAAAAATATATGCAGTGTGAGTAGAACCGCTGCCAGCAAGGAACTGAACGGTTGTCAAAATACTTTTGAGCGCATGTATAGACGTTAGGATGTCCCTTAACTTTCAAGTTCGATATTTTTTTACACATACCTTCTTAAAAGTTTCGTAATAACCCTATATTGCCTAGAAAAAAATATTAGTTCGATATATAAACGATAACCCGTGCCGACTTGCTATTTAAACTTGTCGATACAAGTTGCTTAAGTACTGCCCAGTGACCTGTTACGACATGTTTTATTTGCCATTTCGTACGTGATTTTTGAGACTATTAGTGCTTCATTGTTTAGTGCGTAAACATGTCGGTGGAATTACGGAGTGATAAACAAAATATTTTTCTTATCGGATTGACTAGCTACCAAATAAATGGTGCAAAATTACCATCTAATCGACAAGTTCTCTCAGTCCTATTTTACAATATTCGTGAGGTTAAATTGACTGTTAGTGAAAGTGCAAATCTTGTGATTAAGGAGTGCATCATATATTGGGAAAAAGCAAGAATTCCAACAAGGGCATTTCCTAACTGCGTGAAGAAACTTATTGATTTATATCATGTTTGGAGAGAGTTGTAAAAAAATTGTAAGAAAACTCAGATTACGTTTAAGAGTCGTGAGAACAATTTTATAATTAATCTTGATAATTTGTTTGATATTGCACATGCTGATGCTTTTGAGAGAATGAAAATAGAGGAAGATAAATTATTTTTAATGAAACAGAGAGAGCCAGGTCGACCGGGATGCTTAGGTGGTGTAGATAAAAAATTGGCGGAAAAAGAACAAAGATCTAGACAACGACGATTGGAAGAAGAGGAAAGGATTGTAAGACAAAGAGAATCACTAGCTGTTGCATCTACTTCCACCACAAATAACTTAGACAGTGTAGAAGATTCAGACGAAGAATAGATCTTGAATTCTGAACTCAGCTTGCCGGACGTTCCCTGCCATGAACAAAGTTCAAAAAGAGGTAGAAAGAATCTTATAACACCTAAACTAGTTGCAGCTTTAGATCGATGCCAGTTAAGCATTAGAGATACCGTTTACATTCTTAATGCGGTGGTAGAAGCGCTTGGTCTGAGCAGCGATGATTTCTGTATTAACAAATCCTCGATTCAGCGAATTCGTACTGAAACTAGAAAATCAAGGGCAGAAGCAATAAAATCTAACTTCCAAAACAATGTACCCGACATAGTCACAGTCCATTGGGATGGAAAACTATTACCGGGGTTGGATGTACGGAGTTCAAAAGAAGAACGCTTGCCAGTTATAGCTTCATTTGACGATAGAGAGCAGCTTCTTGCAGTGCCGAAACTAGAAAGTTCTTCTGGAAAACATCAAGCGAAGGCTGTATCAGCAGCTCTCTTTGACTGGAACCTTTATGATAAAGTGCAAATAATGTGCTGCGACACAACAGCTTCCAATATGGGCCGTTTCAATGGAGCTTGTGCTATTTTGGAGCAAACTTTAGGAAGAGAATTGTTGCTTTTCGCCTGTCGTCATCATGTTTATGAATTGGTCCTAAAAGCTGTCTTTGAAACCAAGATTAAACAAATTACTAGTAGCCCAGATATTCCGATGTTCAAAAAGTTCCAAGAAAATTGGCAAAACATTGATTGTACTAAAATTGACAGGTTGCCGAGACAGACATTCAAGCGTCGTTACTATTTTATAAGGCAGAATTAGATAAAGGTTTTGTAAGAGATGATTACCGCGAATTGGTCGAACTGTGCGTAATATTTTTAGGAGGAGACACAGAGGAAAAATTAAAACTAAGGCCCCCGGAGCTATACATCAGGCACGCTGGATGGCGAGAGCGATCTATTCTTTAAAAATATGTTTACTTCAGTCACAATGCAGAGTAACTGCGAAGGACAAAAAGGCTCTACAAGATGTTTGCTTGTTTCTCGTAATATTGTATGTTAAACCTTGGCTCGAATGTACAGTGGCGACCAAAGCACCTAATCAAGATTTGCGCTTCTTGAAGATGTTAAAAGAGTATGAAAAAGTTGACGTAACAATTTCTAAAGCATCTATAAGCAAGTTCAGCCATCACTTGTGGTATTTATGTGAAGAGACAGTCATTCTATCACTATTTGATGATGAAGTTGACAACCAAACTAAGAAGAAGATGATTGCCAACTTCAACAGGGACAAAATCTCGGATTTTAGCAAACGCTATGACCCGTCGAAGGAAGAACTGACTCAAAAGTTGTTTGGTAAGTTAAATTGACTTTTTGTTGGATTTCAATTTCAATGCCCAATACTTATTTATTTATTTTCAAAATTGTTGTTGATTTTTATTTGTTATTTAACTTATTTTCCTTTTTTTTTAGACAAAGCACTGGATGATTTCGTATCGGAAAAGAGCAAACAATTTTTATCACGACTGCAGATCGACGACAGTTTTCTAAAGGAAGATGTATCTTCTTGGAATAACAATGCTGCTTTTCTGGAGGCTAAAAGAAGAATAAGTTATTTGAGAGTTGTAAATGATACTGCTGAAAGGGCTGTTAAATTAATGCAAGATTTTAACGGACTTATCACGGCTGAAGAAGAACAAAAAAAGTTCTTGCTGCGCTGTGTCTAGGAACATCTAAAATGGTATCCAGACTGTAAAAAAACTACTCTAAAAAGAAGTTACCCTGAATGATTCTTATTTCTTTATGTTTTTAGTTAAAGATTAATGTTCATCTAATTTATTATTTAATTTTATTCACTTAATTCATTGCATTTATAGTGAAATTATAGCAGACTGAAATTTTAGGACTAAACACGTTTTTTACTAAACTTTGAAGCTCGGTCGGCACTGGTTGCAATTATGCTAGATTGATAAAATTTTATATTTAAGTATCTTATAGCATTAGTAAAAATTATAGAGGGTATGCATTTCGAAATTCGAAAAAAAATTTTTTTTTGTCATATAAGGGACACCCTAATAGACGTGTTTTGTTTTTAACAAAGAAAGAAAACAAACAAGTTCCAACTTGTACCTCACAGAGGATGAAATACATCATAAATAATAATATAAAAATACTAAAATTATTTTGAAGTACTCAGTAAAAAGATAACTGCAAACGTAGTCTTGTCAAAATACTTTTGAGCGCTACTGTGTGTGTGAAAGTGTAGGTATAGGAATGTCAGTAGATTTAAATTTCTTCCTACGAAAATAATATTTGCTTGTAATCTATATATTAATAAGCAATGTACTGGTGATACTAGTGTACACTGCTCAAAATAAATATATATAGTGGATATGTACAACGGATGAACTTATCGCTAAAAACGATCTCCAAAGGAACATTGAAGCTGTAATAATCAAGAATATTGTTACAGACAAGTCTCGTCTCATTATTTGGGTTCCTTTCTTTTAATAAACCTATAAAACAACTGAAATAATTCTAGTTCACAACACTGAATTCTCTTTTAAATCCAGGAAACCTTAAAAACATCGTTGTAATTATTCTTTGAGAACCTTTGAGACCCCTCTGTTCATTTTCAGCATTTGACCACTGAAAGATTAAAACCTTTAAAGTCCCATATACATGTAACATACGAGTGTTTTTTACCATTCAAATGTGGTCTCATTCTATATGTTCAGTTAATCATGATGAGTAGTAACTTCGATGTGGGATTATGTGCGAAATATTAGGAAAATATATTATTTGCTTCTGTAAAAAACAGCAAAATATGCAATCCACTTGATGGAGAGAGTATATAGTCTATGGATATTCAAATGTTCTAGAATTTTCTCATAACAGCACGGCTTCTGTCATATTAATTATAATCACCCCAATAGGAAGTTAATCGCTTTGTGTTTTAGGGATGCCATACCCATTTCTTCCCGTGTACATATGTTAAGGAATAAAAAATTGTGAAAAACACAATAAATACTCTGAATATAAGATGAAAATATCCAACATCACATCAATAGCAATAAAGGTTTAATGAAATCTTAACAGGATTGTCTTTATAACACGTATATGTAAGCTATACAATATAAAACCACAAAAAGCTGAGAAAGCTTCTAGAAAATATTTAAGAAACAGAGGAGATCGCATTATTATTTAAAAGCAAAGTTTATTTAATGTGAACAACGATATGAATAACAGTCTCTTCAAAATCATTGAAATAAATTTGTTGAGTGTTTCTTTTTTCTCTAAACATAAATAATTTTACGCATTTTGAACAGAATTTGAATATTCTTAAGTAAAAACATTGAAGTAAACACAATTTTACATTGAATCAAACTAACCAAGGGCTAATCAAACTAATCAATCGTAGGCCCTACACAAGGTGATCCGGCGACCTACCGGTCACGGGAAGCAGCTGGATGAGGCCGGCACGGGACCGGCTGTTGTGGAGAACCTTAGGGAGGCCTAAGTCTAGCAGTGGATGTCTTTTGGCAGGGATGATGATGATGAATCGAACGGTACGAATTATTAATTCTTCTGTTGTTGTAGAGTTAAGTAAAACAAGTTTGAATGCTGTCTAGGATATACTACATATAGCGTTTTAGGGTTTTCCTTACTAGGATGCACCTGGTTTCTCGGCTACCCGAGACGGCGTGTGGTTTTTGGTTGGTTCGAGTCCGACATAGGCACCTGCCGGAGGTATCCGCGGGGTTTTCCGCATAGGAAAAAATGAGTTTATATGATATATTAGATATTTAGGAAAAGTATTTCAGCCGTGTTAGCGTTGATTATTAAAATAGAAATACTTAAATATAGTTCTAGCAGCCACGAAGCCCCGCAACACGTTTGACTGGCACGCCCTTGGTGTTTTTGATTAATTTACTTTTTAAATAGAAGTGTTTATAAACTTACATGTGAATGTAGAATGCAAACAGCACAGAGTAATATGAAGGTGCAGAGGAGTGTGACGCAGAGTGCAGACACGAACAATGCATGTTTCAGTCTGACGCAGTATCTTCTATATAGGGCCTCAAGTTCTAGCTCTGTGCCTTCTTCCTCTTCTGTGGACAAAATATAGAATAGAATTAGAATACACTTACTTGAAATTACAGTCTTTAAAATATAGCTTGATCTTTATGACAGATGGCTGTACAATCGACGAAATATGTTTGAACAAGCTATTTTATTTTACGTCACTCGTAAGTTCTTAAATGACACTAATGACAGCTGTCACAGAGATCAAACTACTTTTTAAACACTAAGAATGCTGCTTACTTCGAGCTTCGGCCTTAATAGACCGGCTTAACTGTCACCACAACCTGCTACTGATACTTTTTAACGAGTGAGTGAAGTTACCAAACCCGTTAGCTACCAGGTTCAAGGAGAAAGGGAGGAGGGGAGACCTCAATAGGTGGCAACACACTTCTAACTCTCCCACAATTTACTGCTGATAATTTATGCTTCTTTCTGCACATTTCTATCGGATCTAAAATGTTGATAGTTTTTCATATTTGTTAACAAAACACGGTTTAGCAAACTTAAATTACTGACTAGCTGTTACGCTAATGGCTAATGTTCACTCATAAACAAATTAACATCGCTTGATTTCCCATTATGCAAACACGTCTAACAAGTGAAACATAACATGAACGCTTAGTGCAAAGCAGGTGTTGTTAATTTAGGGCAGCAGTACAAGAACTTGTCTACAACAATAACAAAGAAAACAAAATTAAGTTATAAAAATATTATTTCAACTTACATATTTAATATTAACCTGCAATGCTTAACCTGTTTATGAATACCCTAAAATAATGAATATTAAACAACTTTAAATGTCTGCCCCCTAATCAAAAAAAATATAAATAAAAATATTTACCTCAACTGGATTTAGTATTATTGGATGTAATATTCGTCGAAAAAATCTAATAGTTCTGTGAAAAATAAGAACCAATTATGGAAAAAGAACATTACTTTTGAAGATGTCCTTTATAACAGTATTCATCAACAGTTTTAACAGTCCACTGCTGGACATAGGTCTCTCCTTAGCAAGGTTTTGGTCTGCTATACCACACTTATCCGTGTGGTGACGGATTAAGAATACATAGTGTTACCACCCCTATTCATCCCGTGTGTGTCGTAAAAGGTGACGAAGGGAACAAAGTATGCAAGACAACATCATTACAAAGATAAGGAAAACTTGGAACAAACCCTATTCCAACCCGTCTGGCCAGCGTGGTATAGTAGGCCAAAACCTCCTTGCTAAGGAGAGCCCTATGTCCAGCAGTGGACTGTAAAAAGCTCTTGATGATGATTGATACGACACTAGTCAGATGAGTTGGTATAGGATTTGTTTCGAGTTTTCCTACTCTTTACAGTGATGTTGTCTTACATATTTTGTTCTCGTGTAGCAATGATACTCCATGTTCTTAATCCGTCACCACACGGACTTACTATAGGGACAGGCTACACTCATATATTAGACATTTTAACATATTTAGCCATTTAAGTCTAGATTGTCTCATTGCATTATAAGTAGCTCACTTTGAGAGGTAATGCTGAAACACACCGAAGAGATGTCTATTCTTTTTAAGTGCATTAACATTAATTAGAGGAAAACTATGCGTGTACAGTATAGGGTCTGGGTTGTCGGATTGTCTATACAGACGGTATACAACTCCCAGCCATCGTGTTACCACTCCCAGTAGTAGTCAAGATTAGTGACTCGAAGCGTAACTCGCGCTTCGAGTCACTAATCTTGACTACTACTGGGAGTCTACGCCAGCAGGACATCTGGGTAGGCCATAAAGAAACTCAAAACCACTAAATATGAACTAATATTACAAGCTTAGACTATACGCACCTTTACATACACAAAACATTTAAGCAGCAACACGAGTTAATCTTTATTCCTAGTGTTGTTCTTAGTGATTTTATGAATATCGCTAAACTATGTGGATAAATGAATATTTTAAATTATATACATAAAATTTTATTAATAATTTTATTGAACATATGCCTCAGTCACTGCCATCACCATAAGTACATTCAGTTACAATAATGTTAATTCTATTTAACGCCTGCTCATTTTTTTAGAGCAATAAGTACAAAATAGTTTTGATTGCAAATGTGTTTTTCAGCAGGCATGTTGTTGAACGCGTGTACGTTATTTAGCACAGCATAGGCAACGCCAAAATAACTCTTGTATAGTTTTTTGAGATGCTACAAACTACATAAGTTGTTTTACCGATATACAAAACAATATTGTTGTCAGGATGATCCTAATTGGGGCAGTATGTCAACACAATAAATTTCAAGCTTTTTCTTAGACAAAAATATATATATTATTCAATTAAAATGATCAAACCTGCTGGAATATAGAAAATTAAACTAGAAAATAATTTGTGAGCAAAAATGATAAGTAACAAAAAACAGTAGCAGTCGTGGGACTGCCGATAGAAGTGAAAACGGAACTATTAAGTTGAGAGTAATTAAAACTATATGCAAAAATTATATGAAATTTTTTATGTTTCATATATAGCTATATATAATATATAATATCATATATAATATATAATAATAATAAATTTCATATATAATATATAATATCATATTCTCCATAGCTATAGATATACTATTATCATTAGCATGTCGGTGACGCGAACCGAGGATTTTACCCTCTACCAAAACGCTCAACGCGCCTAAAGAAGTTTTCACTTCAAAAAAATTAAAAGAAAATGATAGTTATTTGTTGAGCTCAACTTATTTACTTCAGTGAATTTCTCTTCAGATTTATGGTTTCGACTTTTACTATTTATTATTCGTTAAACTATAAATAAACATATCTATTTATTTAAGATTGTTAAAATTTTATGTCATCTTTTTTCGCGTATTTCAATTTTATATTTTGGTTCAAATAATTAAATTTTTGTTTTTAACGTCTTAAATGCATAAAGTTCAACTACCGACCGACATAAAGTTCGGTCAACTACCGACGTTGTAAATTAGACTACAATTTATTATTATCTATTTAAATAAATAAAATAAGTCAATATTAACTATTTCTTGCCATGTTCAAAAAATCTTCAAAATAAATCCTGTGCCGCGAGGGACTTTCAAACACTCAAGAAACACACAAAGAACACCCAGACTCAGAACAACAACTTGTGAATCACACAAAGTGTTGTCTCATTTGGGGTTTGAAGCCACAACACTCAGCGCAGTAGAGAGCGGCGTGGTTACCACTAAAACCACTAGACCAATCGTGCAGTCGAACCGTGAGTCGACTGTGAACGTGAGTAAATAATACTAATAAACTAATAATTTAATGATATCAGTAAACAGACAGACAGACAGCAGAACTTAAATGCTAACTTCTTAAAATCGTTTAACTTTTAACATCTTCAAGATCAATACACACAAATAAAAATGTCCGTCTGTAATTTAAAAAAACTCTGTTTTGTCAAGTTCTTGTAGCTCTTTACACGATACTAAAACATAACTTACTTTTTTTAAATTTTGACTGCCTGTCTGTTTATCCGGCTTAATCTATGGAATCGCTGATTTTAATAAAACTTTTAGAAGAGATAGAGGAGGTTACTCGGTAACATATAGACTTTTTAATACGGATTTTATACGGAATCCGTATTTATGCAGCAAAAACCACTCTAAAGTAAAAATTCTAAATTCAATTCCTACGTGAACGTAGTAACGTAGTCGTAGGCACAGCTAGTCACAAATAATATACATTGTTATTTTTAATAATTTCGTAAAGTTGTATACCTTATTTAAACTTTACATACGTCTACTAAAATGAAAGGAAATAAATAGACAAAGTGTAACAATAAAGTTTCTTTGAACATAGTAAGAAAACCGGAGACCCATTGATGCAGAGGTGACAGTTGTCGCAGTGTGTGCAATACAATGCTACGACGACTGCCTTTTGCCTGATAATGCCTTTTACGTCCCCAAGTGAGGCGTAAAATACCATCTTAATAGGCCGCCATAGTGTGGGTCACCATACTACATCGACAGCATTCGCAATGACTATGGTGACTACAACTTTTGGATTCTATTCATGCTTTGCATCAGGCAGATTAGAGTCACTTTGGCAAGCTCTCAAATAAAAAAAAAAGAAAATGTTTCAACACTTCTTAAGTCTTATCCATACACACCATAGATGTTGGAAACCGTTTGACGCAAATAGTAAAAGAAATTTGAACTTTTTTTCGGTGTATCCAGAGAGGGACAGATCATTGGTGATACTTACGTAGCTATTATAAAATGTTTCAGGGTTTCTTAAGAACTAGAGTATCAAAGGATAGAATCTAGAAAATCTGCTCTGCAGTTGCAAATATTAGTGCACTCAACCAGATAGAAAGTAGGCAGTAGTTTTAAAATTACTATTAAAATGGAAACCTGAGTACAATATCTTTACTATATTAAATTGGTCAACGAATAAATCGTCCGTTACCAATAGTATTTGCACATAGACATTGTCCAGAACAGCCTTTAATAGTCCACTGCTGGACATAGGCCTCTCCTTAGAAAGGCGATATAGATACCCCTACTTATTCAACCTAGCTATTCAATTGTTTTGTTCGTCTGGTAAGATTTTCTAAACAGTGTAACTGCAGGCGTAACCGCTTGTAATTCAAAGTTCAAAGCTGTGTGTAGTGACAGCTTGACGGCTTTCAGCCTGGAAGGGGAACACGCTCTAGAGCCATGTTACGTCATTTTACCTTGAGTATGAAAAAGGGAACTTAGAGCCTTCGTAACAATAGCTGAAAGTATTTTGTGTCCAGTGTAGTCGCTTATATCTAAGTAATTTTATGTATTGTACATATCACATTGTTACAAGGAAATATTATTCGGTTTTCACAGAAGTTTCAATTACGATAATATTTACCGTTTGAATTGTGTTTTCTATAAAATATTTAATAAAAATGAAGCAGGCTGGACTTCGATCGATGGGTTGATTTTTTTTTAAAAACTACCAAAGAAAGAAAAAAGTGGTAATTTTGATAACTGAAAATAATTTTAAAGCAAATGTCAAATACTTATTTTTCACAGTAACTCCATGTGGTACTCTGATTATAATTTTTAAAGCAAAAGCTACATTTTCTCAAAAAAAAATAAAAAAAAATTACTCATGTAGGAAGGCTAGTCATGGACTTCGATGTAATTTAACAACAAATCTACCCAATTCCACTACACGTTCTTTATTCTTTCAATATTAAATACTTTTATGTTGCCAAAAATATGAATGCAACAAACATTTTGCTCACAGAGCCAAAGAAAAGACAATAAAATCAGTAAACAAATTACAACTGCATTCCTGGAGACAAATAGGAAATGCCTTCAAGCTAGACTTGAAGCTTCAAGCATGAAAGGAAGACAGTCATCTAGCGGAAGCAATTCTATCAATACTTTTATCTAACTTCAATGTATAATCGTGTTCGATCGAAAGTTTCAGTTCCGGTCAACAAATCTAGTTACGGCCATAGCTTCGGTAAAACTTTTGTATATTTCGCTCATGCTCCCGTCCATTGACTGCACTGACTTTAGCTTATGTTAAGCACTCACCAGAATAGGGTCTGACTAGGCGCTGCGTTGATTCTGGAGGGGACCTGAAATAATATAGTCCGGGTCCCCTTTAGAGAAGGACGCCTAAGATCGCCCGCCAAGGTGGTTTTTAGTGGCAACACCACATCCTGGCTCCTGCGTCCCCCAGGAGCCGGAGATCCGAAGGGGGTTTTCCACCCCGACAACAAAAAAAAAGGTTGTGTTTAGCATTAACACACCGACTAGACTCTAGAGTAGGAACAGAAAATATTTAGTGTTTTAGAAATAGGAAAATTTTTGTGTTTTCATGTAACAATTTACAACATCATATGTGAATTCAGTTACAGTACATTGACCTCAGGTCGCGATCATCTGTGTACGCGGCGCGGCGTCACATATTGGCTCTTGCTATTTCTACCAGATTTGAATCGAATGAAGTAGGTTGATTTTGGCATCGTCAGAATTCAAGACTGAAGATGGAATAATATTATTGTTGATAGTGAGATATTTCTCTAGAAATTATTTAATTGATACGTTAATTGTATAGTCCTAATAAGGTAATTGGTATCAATACCCATAACAGCGTTAATGAAGTTTACAGCCTTTATTTTGAAGTGATGCTATTTTTAAGCTAGTGCATAGGTTTTATTGCGGGCTTCCAGCGCGGTGACGGAATTAAAGAATTTCATAACGAAAATAAACCTAACACCCTCGCTCCAACCGGTACAGTGGTGCGGCGTTGAAAGTCGTGTATCGTCTAACGTCGGCACGGTGTTTGTGTGCGTGCGACTAGATGTATGCGTGTAGATTACGAAGCTCGCACGGATTGAGACGAGCTGTTCCGAAATATTATAATTGCAAAACAATTCACCTAACAAAATCACTCTATTCTGCCTGATGGAAGGCATTAGTGAAATCCAAAAGCGATGATTGCCATCCTCATTGTGAATGCAGACAATACAGTATGGTAAATAAACAGTAGTTTTATTATGAGTATTCAAATGCCAACCCGAATAAACTACAAATTTAAATCAAAATTCGTTAAAATCAACTTTGGGTAAAGATTTTTCAATTGACTTTTCAAGTGCAGCTAGATTTAGCATATGATTAAAATTATAGTCCTTTGAATTGCGTCATTACCAATGATCTTGTGGTACACTATATCAAGCCTTTTAACATTATACCTAAATCGCACCAGCAAAAGTTCATTTGGACAAAAACCACAAAAGAGCGTGATTTTTCTTTGTAAAATTAGTCATCCTTAGCAAGGAGGTTTTGGCCTACTACACCACGCTGGCCAGACGGGTTGGAATAGAGTTTCTTTCAAGTTTTCCTTCTCTTTGTGATGATGTCTTGTATATTTGTTCCCTTAGTCGCCTTTTACGACTCCCACGGGATGAATAGGGGTGCTAACGCTATGTATTCTTAATCCGTCATCACACGGACAAATAAGTAATAAGTACGTATTAGGTAGTCACTACGAATGTATCATAACAACCACATTCATTGTAAAGTTCAAGACCGATTTCTAGAATGTTTCTACTAAACTACATAAATCCTAGACGTTTCATACAGATATAGTTTGTAATGGTCCGAGAACTTGTAGTAACGTATAGCAGTCGCAGTTTTACACCAGTATTAATAACAACAAAACGCTCTTTCACATCACTAACACTAGTGGGATTTGAATATATACACTACCCGCTCTAAAATAAACTTTAATTCGTGAATAATCAACCTTTTTAACAAACCTTTGACTGAAATATTTTCGGGACGATGGCTTTAAAATTGTTAATAGACGTATTCTCACCTCAATAACCGTTAAAACATCGCCAAGGTGCAATAGTGGCACATCTACATATCTACCCCTCTTTATACTAGAAAAAATATGTAGATAAGGTTATTATGATTCGTCATAATTTTCCTGTGTTTTTTCATTTTTATTTGGAATGAACCCACTGTATAACATCTACGAATGTTTTAACTAGTTTTTTTTTATGACTGGCCTACTGTCTGATGTCACCCATACACCAAGAGCGTCTGATGACAACAATAGGAATAAAATAAATAAATAAATTGGGGTAACGAAAATGGCGATAATGTGGGGAGAGAATGATTTTGTTCTTAAGAATCAGTAAAAATAAAATATGAAACTAGAGCTTAGGATCATAACGAGAAGGATAAACTTCTAATTAAACTAATAAAGGCATCCTAAGCAAGTTTAAATTGATTTAAAAGCTTCAAAAAACATTTATTTAACGTAAAAACAACTCAATTTTAGTTGCTGTTTAAACTTTACTTGAAAATAAATCATATATTCTAGATAAAACAAACTCGCCTGTGAATTCTACTCTCAAGGTTTAAAATAAGTAATTATACATTTTTAAACAAAAAATACATTTATATTTAATGTTATTTGGTAGACTAAATCTCAGCTGAAAGGGATGCAGCTCGTCTTTACAATTATGATGATGATGATGATGATGATGATGATGATGATGATAAACTAGATGTCTTTGATTGACCTTATAGAAAACATTTCTTTTGAATTACACTTGTTTGTTTACTACGACTTCCAAGTTATTTAATCATTCATATTACATGCTTATATTTAACACCATACATGTAAAAGTTAAATCGATGGATGCTTATTACATAATAAAGCTGGAACTGGTGAATGGGACTGGATGAAATGTGGTACAGAGATTTAGCCTAGAACAAGACATGTGATAATTTACTTAAAAAAATCTGGAAAAATATAAAATCAATGTTATTTATTCAGAGCTACAAAAGGCCATTATCATGATAACTTGAATATGCTCATATAATGATCAAACTCATAATAAACACCAATAATTTGAAGCTTATTACAATGTATGTACTCGTATTTTCAACAATGAAATTGTTTTCACAGGCATTTTGACCAAACAGAGGGGTAATTTCATTCTATTAAACAACAAAATTAATTTCTAGAGAAGCTATTTCGAATAAAATTCAGCGCGCATCTCTATGATGGTGGGACATCCCCGATGTCAGCAGAGGTGTGCTACATTCTCCTAGACTAAAAATTAACATATGGAGATTTGACATTTTCGTATTATTCTGCCTAATTTATTTCCTTTTGTAAAAATATTTTGTAATAATAATGTATTTTTTAATATTTTTTTTATAATTTCAATTAACATTGTCGTTTATATAAATAACAATTAGCCGGATCAGTGATTAGCGTTAGCTTTATTTTTTAAGCGATATTGCATCTATGTGATTAAAATGAATCGTATTAGATACGAGTATGTAAATACTTCTTTCGTAAATAAATATTTCGTACTCGTGTTTATTAGTAAAAATAACAATATTGCCATTTAAGATGAACATTATTTTCCTTTAAATATTAAAAAATAATTCAGGGACTTTCTGACACTCAGACAATTCAACTGCACGAATGGCCTATTCATTTAAGCGGTCGCCAGGTCAGTCTCTACTACGCTAAGTGTTGTGGGTTCAAACCCCACGTGGGACAACACTTTGTGTGATTTACAAATTATTGTTCTAATTCTGGGTGTTATTTGTATCTGTTTCTTGTATATTGGTAAAGTATCCCGCGACACAGGATTTATTCCGAGTGCCGGCGTGGTCTTAACAAAAAAAATCAGTAGCAGTCGTGGGACTGTCGATAGAAGTGAAAACGGAACTATTAAGTTGAGAGTAATTAAAACTATATGCAAAAAGTCGATGTATTAGTGTATACGTGTACACAGGCTACTGCGCGTGCGCTAGTCTGGCTCTCCATAGCTATAGATATACTATTATCATTAGCATGTCGGTGACGCGAACCGAGGATTTTACCCTCTACCAAAACGCTCAACGCGCCTAAAGAAGTTTTCACTTCAAAAATTAATCATTAGCAATTTTATTTAATATTGTCAAATCTGAATAGTTCACTACTTATAATCTATAATGTTCGTTCATAATTAGCGGGAACAAAAGATATTTTTGATTTACTTAATATAAAAGTGATATAAATTAATGTTTTGTTTACTTACTGAAATTAAGTAACATAACTCTATTTTTATCCCTGGTGGATTGATTTTTGCATGTTTTGAATGAGTTTTGAACACGCAGGATGGTTATTTTTTAATGTAAATGTTAGGGGCTAGTTGTGTTGATGTCTCACCACATCAACATATAGCGGAAAACACTTTACCACGGTGTCTGTTATACGTAGTAATATTAGTACAATGATGCTGCTGATAGTGGCACTTAATAATATAGGGTGGGCCACGAATTAGTCAACATTTGAATAAATCGTATAAAAACCATTTGATATATTTTAAAAATTGTTTATTTAGAAGAAAGTTAATAAGTTGGAATTTATTGTTTTAAAAATTACACCGTCTAAATGACACTGTTTCGACGTTTGCACCCTTCTAAGCGAGCACCGAAATTTTCGAATACTCGTCGGCAAAGAGACCGCGAGATCGCCGACATCTCTTCGCTCATTTTTCTTTTAGTTGACGTAGTGTATTCAGTTTATTGATGTATTCACGATTCTTCGAATAACTCCACAAAAAAAAGAGGTTCGCTGGGGATAGATACAGACTTCTGGGTGGCCTTAGAATGTCACCTCGTCTGGAAATCAGTGTCAAACCAAATCAGGGACTCATTGGATGTGCTTATTTCACTTGTCAAATTATGTGGTTAAGTGAGTTTTTACCACATTCTATTTATGAAAAACTAACACCTTTGATGCACATTTACAATGCGTTCTATAGTTGGCCTGTATACATCCCATTGATACAAATCGTAGACGCCTACATACACCGGACATTAATTAGTTCGATTCAAATATCAGGTCAACGTCCAGAGTTTTTTTTAACTATTTAAATATATAACTAGGCATATTGCCAACCATTTATATATAAATTACTGTAAAAACTATAATTTATATTCCAATTATATATTTCTTACTTCAGACTGTAATAAATAATAATTTAAACATAAATGACATAATTTAAGCCACATTGCACACAAGTCTTATCTTAAATCATATGAAATCTAATATTACACTGGCAAAAAATATTAATATTTTAGGAGCTGGATATTGGAGGTATATCCAAGCAGAAAACTGTGTGAGTGTTCATGTTTGTGTGAGTGTGGTGTGTCGATAAAATTATTCTTTTACACGGAAAATTTCTTTTCATATCTCATATTTTAATATTTTAGCTGCCATATTCACGAAATAGGGTTATTAATAATGAAAATAGCTTTTGGAAACTTCTTGGAATTTATTGAAATGTAAGCTACGAAGTTCATATATAATACGAGTTTGATGAGACTTATGATTAAATTTTTTCGGACATCTGACACATGTCATTTAGCTTCAAATTTCAAACAAATTAACTTGTACGGTATAGTTAGACTGTCCGATAGAATACTTATATATTTTTTCGTAAATATGTTACACAAAGTAAACACCCAAACTCTTAAACAAATACTTGTAGACCACACAAACATTAAACCTGACCCGGGATTCTAACTCGATACCTCGGCTCAGTAGTCCCATAAACTACCACTGCACTACCTCCGAGATAGTCTAGTCTGTACTATTAAAATGTTATTTTTAACACACTTTTGTCAACTTTACCTGTATGTTAGTTCGTTTATAACCGACTATTGCAAACGTGCTTTTTAGTTTTTTGTAACTATATTTAATATTCCTTATTTCCTTAGACTTAGAAAATGATTTTCGTGAATAAGATTGAATTAGTACAAGAATTTAGGTATGTTCTTAGAAACTTAGACGGCCTTCGAAAGCTTGCTCTACAAAAGAAATCACAGGCCTAATGAAAAATGTCCTACCTTTTTAAATAAATTAATCTTATATTTAAATAAGATTTTTTTTGATGAAAATCTTAATGTTACACATTAGTACTTAGCAATATGAATTCTTCACTTTTTTTTTGTAATTAGCATTTAATTAAAATAAGATTAAAATAAAGAATTATAAATTTTTAGTTCTATTTTTATATTTTACTGACAATTATTAAATTTCCTCTCTATATTTAATTGTGTTTGACATCTCTATGTGAAAATATTTTATATATTATGATTGAATGATATTCTATGTGGTACAAAACATAATGTTGATTTAACAAAGCACTACATATTTCCCAGCTATTTTCAGCGATTTACCCGAAAAATGCGATCGTCAAAGGAATTCCTATTTGCACACATCAAGCGTACGAAACACTTCATCTTATAATATTATACTATTTTCTTTCGCAATCGTCTGTATGAAAATGTGGTTTTTACAAAGAAAGCTTTCTTTTTTTATAAAAACTATTTAGCGAGCTAGTAAAGAGCATATCAAATAGACAGTCCTTTTGTCTTTATCGTTCAAATAACATACTTAAGGTGCTTTGTAATCAAAATTGATGAACTCGATGAAGGAGGGCTAAGGCGCAACACTTTTAATTCTATAATTAAAGGTTTAAAGACCATCCAGTAAAAGAACATTACTGTTTTTTCTCTAATTTTTCCAAAATATGTAGTTTTCTGATTAGTATTCTTCATAAGCTGGCGAGTGCGTCTGACTGGTGCAGAAGGTTCCGTATAAATTTGTACATACAATGGTAGTTCGTCGTTTTACTACAAAATAAACTTCAATAACATGTTCGGTATGATATAATTACAAATAAACAGATAAACGTAGCCTTGGGAGAGGCCTATGTCCAGTGAACGCCTTTCGTCTGAGATCATAAACTAAAAACTTTCAAAATTCTAGATTTACTTGTCCTGTCAGAACTCGATTCTTACAAAATATCGTAAGTTTACGTCAATATTAATAAATATTACCACTATCATTAATACTGGCCACTACTAAATCACAATTGATGGCGTTATTAAGGGTTACTGAAAACTTTAGTAATACCATTAAGATGGAATTTGGTGTAGACAAGTGTCTACTGTCAACTGAAGGAATAGAACTGTCAGATTCAACAAAATTCATATCCTTGTCTGCCACCGAAACTTACAAATATCTACGTTAATAATGGAATACCAGAATCTATTGTGAAACGAACGTTACAGGAATGCTTCCTTAGGCGCCTGAAAAAGTACTTAATAGTCTTTTAGTTTAGTTCTATTAATCAGGGGGTAACAAGGTGCGAGGCTATAATGGTTGGGTCATGCCAATTATGATGTATTCCTTTAGTGTACTTAACGGACTGAGATTGAATTAGATGTCCTTGGCAAGAGAGTCTGTACGTTTCCAACTGTATTCTGCTTGCACCATCCACGTTCATCAGTTACAAGATTGTATTCCGTGAAAGTTTAGGGGTCGTGGTCTATTAAATACCAAGACTCTAGATAACCGCGAGATATATAATCTCAAAGAATTTTTTTACAGACTGATGTGGGGGGACAGCATCGCAATGTATTTGCAGTGGATAATGGTTTTACCCCGCTCGCTCTGGCTAAAGAGAATTGGCGCAAACCTGTGGTACTTAATACTACTGATTACAGGGAAGTACGGAAGGGCAAAGAACTTAACTTATTAACATTGTTATTATTATAATTTAACTGCTTAGAGTTTAAAATTTAAATGATCATGTCTCTTAATTGTATTGATTTACATTCATTGGATATTTAAATCGTGCTGATAGACTATAGACTCCACGATTGGCCTAGTGGTTTAAGCGGTCACCACGCCACTCTCATCACACAAAGTGTTTGTCGCCGCTCGGTCGACAACACTTTGTGTGATCCACAAATTATTGTTCTGAGTCTGGGTGTTCTTTGTGTCCGTTTGTTGCATGTTTGTAAAGTACCCCGCAATACAGGATTTATTCCTAATGTGTGCGTTGTCTTTTTAAAACAAAAAAAAATCAAAAGGCATAGGTAACTATCTATCTGATGCCAGTCAGTTTTATTTTTCTTTTCTTTTAAGACAGTTAACTCTAAGTGATGAAATGTATGTGTTAGTTCCTCAGGCAAAATTCTAACCAGGCTTATCACTTTTATGCAAATATTTGTCAGGCTAAATAAGAATAAAAAACTTTATGTGTCTTTTGTGTTATATTTGTTAAGTCATTAAAAAATATTCCTTATATATGTATGTAAATTACCTTACACATATGAGACAAATTTAATACACCTACAGGATTAATATGAATTGCAAACATTTCTTGTTTGATAGTCAAATTATTAAAGAGAAAAAGGAACATGACAAAAAGATTTCACCAAAATTCTTTCCCAAAAAGAAAACCCATGAATTTTATTCAAATACGATCTTTTTACGCTTAGCTATATAAGAAATTGAATCTTGCGTAGACCCGTCACTGATCGACACGGTAAATAGAAAAAACCTTATTGTAAACGTTTTCTGTAAATACGAGAAGTATTGTAGGCACTATGATCTTAGTGTGCAAATATAAATATTTACTACCGTAACTTATTGAAATTTACTACGTCAAACTAATATTTACTATCGTTCAAAACTATGCTTGTTTAAAAATTATTATTGATAAGCTCTTTTCAAGATAAAAATCTTTTTTTTATCCGGGATCATCACCTCGCCTTATTTTTGACGGTGCATGTGTGATGTCATAGTATCAAGTGCTTGGTATTCCTATTTTCTAAAACTGCTTCATTTAAATATAATTGATGTTTTAAGAATTACTTATATGAGTTTTGATTTATCAAGAGAAAAGACAGATTATCACAAGTTTTGGCATTTCACTGTCGATTCATTAACGTCTAGCATTATGTCTATCGAATGGCAGCTAAAAATAAAAATAAATCCAAACATAAGTCAATCATCTTAAAAGAAAAGAAAAATAAAACTGATTAGCATCAAAAAGACACCTATGTCTTTTGAATATTTAAAAATCCAATGTGTGTAAATAATCAATACAATCAAGAGACAGGATCAATGAAATGTTAAACTCTATGTAATATAATTATTATTTACGTAAAATTACGAAATTTTGTAAGAACTTACTTGTCAATGTGACTATAAGCATTGGGAGTGACAAGTCATTTTACGCCTTTAAAACCACTAGAGTGACAATCACATAAATCTAAAAAATTTGACCACAAAAATAAGGGTCTCTTAGAATTTCCGCACATAACAGAAATTCGCTGGAAAATGTAAGGCCAAAAGTATTTTTTGTCAATGTCCTGTCCCTAGAAGGGTTGAAGCTGATTGGCGTTTGTGATGTCTCCGGTTTTTATTGTCAGCCCTACCCTTTTTGAATCGGGCTCAAACTTTTATAGTAATGAGGGCAGAGCTATTTTGGTTTTGTTGATTTTGGTGAATCTAATTACAAGTCATCAAAGGTCAAAAGTTATTTATATATAAGGACATGGAAGTATATATATGTACGTAACGGAAGCAATATCACCAATAACCTCAACTGTTTAAGATAATATATACAATAACTGCCTCGGTGGCGCAGCGCTAGTGAATGCAACTGCTGTGCTTGAGATGTCAGGCTGGATGCCCGGGTCGGACCAAATGTTTGTATGATCTGCAAATATTTGTTTCGAAGTTTGGGTGTTTTCTATGTATAACCTGTATGTATTTACGAAAAAAAAAGTATATAAGTATTCTATCAGTCAGCCTAGTTATCATAGCACAAGCTCTGCTTAGTTTGAAACTAAATGACGTTGTGTGTCAAAAGTCTAATATATTTATTTATTTATTTAGGACAAAATTAGCATGTCACCGCTACACTGAGAGGTCCAAATACTAAATTAATAAAAGTATATATGATTAATTTGGACTAGGTCTTACAAATTGCATTATATATTCCATTTAGTCTAATCATAGTAATTAAACATACAACTAGATTAAGATTATTGTTTTGTAAACTTTGTCACAGCTGTTAAAGTGCCTTTCTATCATAGTGCTACAACTGTTCATAAATTTTAATTTTTATTACAAAGGGATAAAAGTATTCTAGAAACAGACTTTTACTGCTGTTTCTATTTTTTTTTAAACACGTCTTTGACTTTGACTTGATTAAAATATAAATCAAAGTGTAGCTTAGCTTCATTTTTTAGCTTTCTAGTAACAACAGTCTCTAAGTTTAACCGCAAAAGGACGGACACACAATAAACGTACCACAACTGGCTCCCTTATTAGGACTACGGAACCCAAAAAAGCAAAAAAAACCATGACAGTATTCGTGATTTTGAAACATACTCGCAACTCGTAAAAAGCCTCGCATTGTTCGTGTCCAACTCACGTAATGAATAGTCATAATAAAGATATGCTTTTTACGTGGTTCAGTTCATTGTTTGTTGTTTTTCGTGAAATGCGAAGGGTGTGGTATCATGTCTTTAAAATATACACAATACAATGACGTGAACTGAAATCAAACTTTGTGTTTATTATTTTTTACTAGAGGTTAAATTTCGACTGTAATTAATCAAAATTCATCTTTAATTAGTATCTATTTAACTGTCATATCAAGGTCATATAATGTCAGATTCAAACATTTTCTAATAAGTATATTATTCTTTTCATATAAGTGCAAGGGACATTGACCACTTTATATGGGCTCTTGGCCAATATTATTTTTCAGTGACCTTTACCCAATAGAAAATATAATTTTGTGATTTTTGATTGTTATTATGTTAGTTTTATAATAAAATAGACCGAAACAGAAGCAAATCTAAAGTTACAAAGCGAATGACAGATAACGCAGGCGGGTAACATAAGTTGACATAAGTCAAGTGTTGCTAGGATAGAAAAACAAATACATTTTCTAGATCAGTACATCGGTACATTTTCTTTGCGTTTCTTCGATAAAAACTCCAAAGATTAAGAAAAAATGTTTTTGTACTTTGTATTTTTTGGTAATAAGTTAGTTCGTTAAGTAAGATGTTTCGTTTTCTGCCGTTGAATAATTGCATCCGTGTTGTTGTGTTTCGTTGGCCCATTGATGCAGGGGTGACAGTTATCGTGGGGTGCTGGGCTAGAAAACCTCCACGTGGTGCACCCTGGTAACGTTGGCGACGGCACTGTTTCTTCCTGTGCCATTTGGAAGAGGATATCACCGCCAACGGCTAATATTCTAGCACGAAGAAGAGGAGGCCATTTTCTTCGGCCATTCGGTTGAGGCTTGGTCCAGCAGAGCGGGCATTTTTGTCGATTCCTCTGTTGGCTCTTCGCTCTTCGGAGCAATGAGGAGGAAAACCTCGATAAAAAATCATGATGGTGGGACCTTTTCATGGGTCGGCGTTTCTCCACTCTCAATGGTGGAGAAAGGAGAACGGGCTCGGTGTGTACTCACACTGCCGCCGAGCAGGCATTGAAAGATTTAATCTTCCTGCCACCGTTGTCACATCGTAATCCCGAAAGGAGTGTCGTGGTTATGTCTCGCGACACAAATCGGGGGCGAGGGTCTTGGCTTAGCCGCCCGGACTGCGAGGAAGAAAACCTCTTTAAAAAATTACCCCGAATCCCGTGTTCTGGTGCGTGACCAGGGGATGCATGGCTGATGGGCTGTTCAGTCGCAAGCGCACCCCCAGCCGAGGCACCTGCGGACCCCTCGGTTGGGCATAAATGTACGCTTGCCCGGGTATTGGGGGATCTCTGCCCGGGTCGACTTATAGTTCTCCCCCACTCGTGGGTCTAATATGGAATCTCAAATAAAAAATAAAAACCTAAATGTAGAAGGAGAGAAGGAGAAGAACGAGAAGAACGAGTTAAGCGTAAGAGTGCAAGACTTCTCGTCCAACTTAAAAGACGCATCAGTTGGAACGCCTATGTCAACGAGGCTCCCAGAAGTCATTACGACTGCTGGGAGCCGCAGAACATCGGAACGATTGCGTTCCAGATCTGCATGTTCGTCAGATGGCACAGGAGGTGACCTGATGGAAACGGCGCTGTGCGACTCCCGAAAACGCGGGCGCTCCAGAGATGAGGAGAGCGACACGTCTCAGGAGATGTTGCCTCCTAAAGTCGCCAGCAGCCGTAGAGGAAGGTCGCGAACTTCGGTCTCGATCCCGTCAGGCTCCGTCTTCTGTAAGGCGGAAGCCTATAGGCGGGTTAGGGCGGACGGCGAAGCACTTGCAGAGGAGGAGATCGCAGATCTCTTGCTTAAGATCAAGGAGCCGATGGTAGGGGATTCCGTTCCCCAAACGCCATTGTGCATGCAAGAGAGAGCGAAAGCAGCGGTGGCTATCATCCACAAGGTAGCCACCAAGTCGAGTAACCTTAAGGGTGCTTTTGTAAAGGCCCTTAAGGACTCCTCTTCTGCAGTTGCGGGGGTTGTTGAGACCCTTATTGGGGACGTGGCTCGTCTCCAAGCGGCCAACGACCATCTCACACGGGAGGTGGCTGAGCTGAGCGCGCAGTTTGCCCAATTCCGGGCGGTTCGCCCTGAGCGAGAAGGCCCGTCTCCATCGCTTGCCCCTGTCAATGCCGGTACCATCGCTGATGCCCACCTACGCCAAATCACAGACGCAGTGTGGCGCATGATGGACGGACGTCTCGCTGGCCTAGAGGCGAGACTACCTCCAGCCCCTGTTGTCCGGCCGCCGCTCGCGGCACATAGACCAAAGGCCGCATCGGCGCTGAAGTCGCTTCCCGTTGTGGGCGGTCGTGTGTCCTATGCAGCCGCGGCGTCGGTGTCAGCTGTTCCTGCGCCGTCACTGTCTGCTGTTCCTGCAGCGTCAGTGTCTGCTATTCCTGCGGCCGCTCCGAGGACACGACAGGCGGCTAAAGCAGTACCTAAGACGGGTGCACAGCGATCAGGGCCCAAAACGGCGGTCAAGTCTAGAGCGGAATTCCCTCCGCTCCCCACTCCAGCCGCTGTACCTGGCACCACCACATCTGCTCCCTCCACATCTGCTCCGTCCACGGATGGTTGGCAGGTAGTTGGGGGGCCTAAGAAGTCCCGAAAGCGGGGTAAAGAGGCTGCCCAAAAAGTAGCTTCTACCCCGCAGTCGCCATCGGTGGCGATGGCCGCCACAAAGAAGCCGCGCAAACTGCAAGCGCCCAAAACTGCGGCGGTGGTGGTCACCATGTCACCGGAGGCGGCTAATGGTGGGCTGTCCTACGCGGCTATCTTCAAGAAGGCCCGGGACAGTCTCGCACACGACTTCGGGACGGTGGGTGTTAGAATGCGCCTCGCCCAAACGGGAGCTCGGATCCTCGAGTTCCCTGGGGCTGAAGGTGCAAAGACGGCGGACTCTTTCGCCGAGAAGCTGCGGGGAATTTTTGCAGCCACTGATGGTGTTCAGATCGCCAGGCCCACCAAGTGCGCTGAACTGCGTATCTCGGGCCTGGACGATTCCGTAACGGCTGAGGATGTCCGCGCTGCAATTATAGAGAGAACAGGCTGCAACGTGGAGAACATCAAGGTCGGCACCATCCGCCCCGGTCCAGGAGGGCTTGGCGCAGTGTGGGTTAGCTGTCCCGTACCGTCGGCCAAAATTTTGGCCGACGCCGGCAGACTGCTCGTCGGTTTCGTGAGCGCTAGGATCACAGTCCTGGCGGCGAGACCGATGAGATGCTATAAATGTCTGGCATCGGGACACACACGCGCCAAGTGCGTAAGTTGTTTTGACTGCAGCGGACTATGTTTCCGCTGCGGTCGACCGGGGCACAAGGCGACAGTGTGTTCTGCCGCCCCTCACTGCCCGGTGTGTGCGGCGGGTAACAAGCCCGCCAATCACCAGATTGGGCAGGTGGGGTGCAAATCTCCCCGCGATTCTCGACAAGTGTCGGGGGCTAGCCAGTCGACCCAGGCTGCCTCCGATGTTGTCCGCACGTCAGCATCGTTGCCCATGGAAGAGGTTGTAGAGACGGTTCAATAATGGACCAAGTCTCCAACCTCTTTGTCCAGACGAACCTGAACCACTGTGCTGCGGCACAGGACTTCTTCTTGCAAACTATAGCACAGTGGTCGATCGGTGTTGCCGTAGCCGCGGAGCCCTATTACGTTCCTCCTCGACCAAACTGGTTGAGTGACCGGGACGGCTCCGTGGCAGTCGTCGGCTCCACGGCGGCTCATTCCCCACCCTTGTCGCTAAGAGACAAGGGTACTGGATATGTAGCTGCTGAGTGGGGGGGGATCACCGTATATGGTATTTACTTCTCCCCC
This sequence comes from Hypercompe scribonia, assembly GCA_949316085.1. Taxonomy (NCBI): domain Eukaryota; kingdom Metazoa; phylum Arthropoda; class Insecta; order Lepidoptera; family Erebidae; genus Hypercompe; species Hypercompe scribonia. The sequence continues at coordinate 2,566,403 of OX438983.1, forward strand.
AATCGGAGTTTGAGCGACTTCGAGGTTTTCCTTAACAACTTGGAAACCTCGATACGGCGTCTAACGTCTGGGCACGTCTTAGTGCTGGGGGACTTCAACGCAAAGTCCATTGCGTGGGGTTCCCCCAGGACGGACGCCAGGGGTGAGGCCGTAGAGGAGTGGGCGGCCTCGGTGGGCCTCTGTTTATTAAACAGGGGCTCCACCAACACGTGCGTGCGACAGCAGGGAGGGTCGATAGTGGACCTTTCGTTCGCTACCCCTGCCCTCGCCGCACGAGTAAGGAACTGGTATGTCCTGGAAGAGGTTGAGACGCTCTCGGATCACCTCTACATTCGATTTGAGCTCTCCCGGATCCAGGACCCCAGTAGGGGTCACGCGGCGCGGCGTTCTTTCCGCTTTCCGCGGTGGGCTGTAGCCAAACTGAATAGGGACCTACTAGAGGAGGCAGCCATTATTCACTCTTGGCTGTCTCCGCAGGCTCCGACCAAGGAGGTCGACATGGGGGCTGGTCGTTTCCGTGATGCGATTACGCAAATCTGCGATGCGGCCATGCCCCGCATCCGAGGTTATCGGCCTCCACGGAAGGAGGTTTACTGGTGGTCCCAGGAGTTGGCGGACCTCCGCGCGGCCTGTACTCGTGCCCGGAGGTCCTACACCCGTAGTCGGCGGCGACACCGCGAAGAAAGCGGGGAGGACCAGCTTCATGAGGAGTACCGAGAGGCGCGGAAAACTCTGAAGCTGGCTATCAGCCGCGCCAAAGAAATTAAGCGTAAGGAGATGCTGGAGGGTCTCGATCGTGACCCCTGGGGTCGCCCTTATCGTGCGGTGCGACAAAAGCTCCGCACGTCGGGCCCCCCCCTTACAGAGACACTCCAGCCCAGCTTCCTGCGGGAAGTGGTCGAGGGCCTTTTCCCGCAGCGGGTGGAGCACACACCCCCGTCGATGGCCATAATGGTCAGAGAAGACGGGGGGACCGAGGATAATGTTCCGCCCGTCAGGGAATCGGAGGTAGGGGCGGTTGTTCTACGGATCCGCTCTAAGAACACCGCCCCCGGGCCAGACGGGATACCTGCCCGAGTGCTGGCCCGAGCCCTCGAACACATGTCGGACCGTCTCAGGGAGGTCTTGGACGCTAGCCTGGCGTCCGGACGCTTCCCTGAGTGCTGGAAAAGCGGGAAGCTGGTCCTATTAAGAAAGCCGGGACGGCCAGCCGATTCGGTAGCGGCCTATAGGCCCATCGTGTTGTTGGACGAGGCGGGTAAGTTGTTTGAGAGGATACTCTCTGCCCGCATCGTCCGGCACCTCTGCGAGGTGGGCCCCGATCTGTCGGACGCCCAATTTGGTTTTCGGGCGGGGCGTTCGACGGTCGATGCTGTGCTGCGCCTGAGGGCCGTTACCGAAGAGGCGGTGAGCTGTGGCGGCGTGCTGTTGGCGGTGTCGTTGGACATCGCCAACGCATTTAACAGTCTGCCATTTAGCTGCATCAGGGAAGCACTCCACTACCACGGGGTGCCCGAGTACCTGAGGCGGCTTGTGGCAGACTATCTTGAGGAGCGTACCGTCGTGTACGAGGACCGAGATGGTATACTGAGGCGGCGGCCCATGTCGTGCGGTGTTCCACAGGGGTCCGTCCTCGGACCACTCCTGTGGAATATGGGATACGACTGGGCCCTTCGAGGTCGTCTTCCCCCCGGGCTGGCGTAATTTGTTACGCCGATGACACATTGGTCACGGCCCGGGGGGCGAACTTTCAAGAGGCGGCGCGTCTAGCCACCGTGGGAGTCTCTTTGGTGGTCGGGCGCATTGAGGCGCTGGGTTTACGGGTGGCCCTAGATAAGACGGAAGCCCTTTTGTTTCATGGGCCCCGTCGTGGTCCACCCCCCGGTGCCTCTATCGTTGTCAATTCGGTCCTCGAACCGATTAAGGCCCAGATGAAGTATCTGGGCCTAATCCTCGACGGCAGGTGGCTCTTCGACGAGCACTTCCGACAGCTTACTCCAAAGCTGGTCGGCGCTGCTTCTGCTCTTGGGCGACTTCTGCCCAATTTGGGTGGATCCAGCGTCGCGACGAGACGGTTATACACGGGGGTTGTTCGGTCAATGGCGCTGTATGGTGCACCGGTGTGGGCGGCGGCTCTGACCGCCCAGAATAGGGCTCGCCTCTGGCGGCCTCAGAGGATATTGGCGGTTAGAGCCATACGCGGTTACCGCACCGTATCGACGGAGGCGGCGTGCGCCCTGGCCGGAACTCCCCCGTGGGATTTGGAGGCGGAAGTGCTCGCCGAAGTTTATCGGCGGACGGCTGACTTCCGGGCGGGTAGCGGCATACGGCCCCCGCCCGAGGAGATACGCGAGTGGCGTGAGGCCGCTCGTCGAGCCACGATGGCTCGTTGGTCATTCCGGTTGGAGACTCCACGTGCTGGCTTTGCCCTCGTGGAGGCTCTCCAGCCGGTCATCACCGAGTGGGCAGGACGGCAGCACGGGACCCTTTCCTTCCGACTGACGCAGGTCCTTTCCGGGCATGGTTGCTTCGGGAAGTATCTGCACTCGGTCGCCAGGAGGGAATTGAGTCCCGCCTGTTACCACTGCGACTGCAGTGAGGACTCGGCTCAGCACACGCTAGCGGTTTGTTCCGCCTGGGCGGCGCAGCGTGGGGTCCTCACTGCAGTTATTGGAGGAGATCTCTCGCTACCGGCCGTCATACGCTCCATGGCCGGTAGCGACAGTTGTTTTACCGCGGTCGCAACCTTCTGCGAAGACGTAATTTCGCGGAAGGAGGCGGCGGAGAAGGCCCGGGAGGACGATATCCACTCGGACCCAATTCGCCGCCGGCGAGCCGGGCGGCGGAGGCGCGCATACCAGCGCCTCATGCCGCCTTGAGTGTGGCCGCGGGTGGACGGGACGGGTTTTCCCCTCCACCCGCTATAATGGCCAGCCGCGAGGAGGCGACGTCCGCGTGTGCCGTACGTCGCCTATGTAGAGAGTTTATCCGCAGATGGTGCCCGCTTTGGCGGGCAGGCGCTAGGAGGGATCTGGATGTCGTAATAGCAGCGGTTCCCGGATCCCTCCTGTCTCAGGCGCAGAGTGGCACACCGTGTGGTTTTAGTCGGTCCGATTCCGACACACCACCCCGCCGTAAACCCCGGTGGGGTGACGGCCCGAGGGGGTTTCCACACGTTAAAAAAAAAAAAAAAAAAAAAAAAAAGGGGTGACAGTTATCGTGGTAACTATGTAATACTTACACTACCACGGTGACTGTCATGCCTTTTACGTTCCCGAGCGGGGTGTGAAAAAGCATTTCACAAGGCCGCCATAGTGTGGGTCACCATACTGCATTGTCTGCATTTGCAATGAGTATGGTGACCACAACTCTTGGATTCTATTCATGCTTCCCATCGGGCAGAGTAGAGTCACTTTGGTAGGTTCTTAATATAGAATAAAAAATCTATTGCATTTGAATATCTTTTACGTAACAACACGAACGATTTGTACTACCGTAAATCCAATTAATATGTTATAAAAATCGTTTTTGTTATGTATTAATTTGATACTTTTGAATTATGACCATAACTTATGAAATATTTAAAATCAACTGTTTAAATTATTAACAAATCGGTTATCCACGTTCAGGTCAAGATTGGTCGGAGTTCTTTATGACACATTAATGAATTACAAATAAATATTTAATTGGCAATCAATGTGATAAATCAAAATAATATTATAACATCTCACTAACATTAAATACTGCAAAATTATTTTTTATAAATCATTATATAAACTACCTACCACCAAACTATTACCAAACTCACACTACTGCAAAACCTGCTGCACACACGTATAACTAGATTAATAAAGATTATTATTAAAAACACATTAACATGTTCACTTGACAAGCGGTTCAAACAAAACCCAGGCGAGCGTGGCTCGCTGAAATCAGTGACCACTGGCCGTGACAAATAACATGTGGATGCCGTACGATATATTGCTTTATACTATATAAATTGCTTAATAGCAAAAATATACCACATGTATAGAAAAATATGGTAGTTTAACGAACCTATTATAAAACACAGCCTTAGCTTGTGAGCCTAGCCAATTAATAAACTGCTTTTTTAATTTAATTTTTTAATTTTTTTAACCTTAAAACATCTATGAAATTATAGTATCTTTACTAGATATAAACGGTTGATTTACACTTAGAGCTAGAACAAATAAAAAGAAGTATTTGGATCTGTCTCACGAGATTGCCGATATGTGGATTGTGGATTCAGTGATCATTGTTCCGATAATCATATCTGTTTACGGATTGATAGCCAAGAGCCTCGACCACACCTTAAGAGGCTCACGTTAGAAGGTTGGATCAAGGGTCTGATGCACCCTTACAGAGACACTCCAGCCCAGCTTCCTGCGGGAAGTGGTCGAGGGTCTTTTCCCGCAGCGGGCAGAGCACACATCCCCGTCGATGGCCTTCATGGTCGAAGAAGACGGGGGACGGAACGAGGATAATGTTCCGCCCGTCAGGGAATCGGAGATAGGGGCGGTCGTTCTACGGATTCGCTCTAAGAACACCGCCCCTGGGCCAAATGGGATACCTGCCCGAGTACTGGCGCGAACCCTCGACCACATGTCGGATCGCCTCGGGGAAGTCCTAAACGCCAGCTTGGCGTCCGGGCGCTTTCCTGAGGGTTGGAAGAGCGGGAAGCTGGTCCTACTACGGAAGCCGGGACGGCCGGCCGATTCGGTCGCGGCCTATAGGCCCATCGTGTTGCTGGACGAGGAGGGTAAATTGTTTGAGAGGATACTCTCTGCCCGCATCGTCCGGCACCTCTGCGAGGTGGGCCCCGATCTGTCGGACGCCCAATACGGGTTTCGAGCCGGGCGTTCGACAGTCGATGCTGTGTTGCGCCTGAGGGCCGTGACCGAAGAGGCGGTGAGCTGTGGCGCCGTGCTGTTGGCGGTGTCGTTGGACATCGCCAACGCATTTAATAGTCTGCCATTTAGCTGCATCAGGGAAGCACTCCACTACCACGGGGTGCTAGAGTACCTGAGGCGGCTTGTGGCAGACTATCTTAGGGAGCGTACCATCATGTACGAGGACCGAGATGGCATTCTGAGGCGGCGGCCCATGTCGTGCGGTGTTCCACAGGGGTCTGTCCTCGGACCACTCCTGTGGAATATGGGATACGACTGAGCCCTTCGAGGTCGTCTTCCCGCCGGGCTGGGCGTAATTTGTTACGGTGATGACACATTGGTCACGGCCCGGGGGGCGAACTTTCAAGAGGCGGCGCGCCTGGCCACCGTGGGAGTCTCTTTGGTGGTCGGGCGCATTGAGGCGCTGGGTTTACGAGTGGCCCTAGATAAGACGGAGGCCCTTTTGTTCCATGGGCCCCGTCGTGGTCCACCACCCGGCGCCTCTACCGTAGTCAATTCGGTCCTCGTACCGGTACAGGCCCAGATGAAATATCTGGGCCTGATCCTCGACGGCAGGTGGCTCTTCGACGAGCACTTCCCACAGCTTTCTCCAAAGCTGGTCGGCGCTGCTTCTGCCCTTGGGCGACTTTTGCCGAATTTGGGTGGAGCCAGCGTCGCGACGAAACGGCTATACACGGGGGTTGTCCGGTCAATGGCGCTGTATGGTGCACCGGTGTGGGCGGCGGCTCTGACCACCCAGAATAGGGCTCGCCTCTGGCGCCCTCAGAGGATATTGGCGGTTAGAACCATACGCGGTTACCGCACCGTATCGACGGAGGCGGCGTGCGCCTTGGCCGGAACTCCCCCGTGGGATTTGGAGGCGGAAGTGTTCGCCGAAGTTTATCGGCGGACGGCTGACTTCCGGGCGGGTAGCGGCATACGGGCCCCCGCCCGAAGAGGTACGTGAGTGGCGTGAGGTCGCTCGTCGAGCCACAATGGCTCGTTGGTCGTCCCGGTTGGAGACTCCACGTGCTGGCTTTGCCCTCGTGGAGGCTCTCCAGCCGGTCATCGCCGAGTGGGCAGGGCGGCAGCACGGGACCCTTTCCTTCCGACTGACGCAGGTCCTTTCCGGGCACGGTTGCTTCGGGAAGTATCTGCACTCGGTCGCCAGGAGGAAATTGAGTCCCGCCTGTCACCACTGCGACTGCAGTGAGGACTCGGCTCAGCACACGCTAGCGGTTTGTTCCGCCTGGGCGGCGCAGCGTGGGGTCCTCACTGCAGTTATTGGAGGAGATCTCTCGCTATGCAACCTTCTGCGAAGACGTAATTTCGCGGAAGGAGGCGGCGGAGAAGGCCCGGGAGGACGATCTCCACTCGGACCCAATTCGCCACCGGCGAGCCGGGCGGCGGAGGCGCGCATACCAGCGCCTCATGCCGCCTTGAGTGTGGCCGCGGGTGGACGGGACGGGTTTTCCCCTCCATCCGCTATAGTGGCCAGCCGCGAGGAGGTGACGTGCGCGTGTGCCGTATGTCGCCTAAATAGAGAGTTTATCCGCAGATGGTGCCCGCTTTAGCGGGCAGGCGCTAGGAGGGATCTGGATGTCGTAATAGCAGCGGTTCCCGGATCCTTCCTATGTTAGGCACAGAGTGGCACACCGTGTGGTTTTAGTCGGTTCGATTCCGACACACCGCCTCGCCGTAAACCCCGTTAGGGTGACGGCCCGAGGAGGTTACCACACGTACAAAAAAAAAAAAAAAAAGAAAAAAAAAAACAAGGGTCTGATGCAAAAGGCAGTCCTCCTTGACACGGCCCGTATAGTGAGAAGGTTCCTGTCTTTGGAGCCCTAACCACCGGTGTCTTGGTCCCTGTACCCGATGTCGGTGGTCTACTATTTTTTATACATTTAAATACGTACTTTTGTATTCCTTTTGTATGTATTTAAAAATGTAATCAATATGTATTTATAAATGTACTAAAGAGAAAAATAATAATAATAAATATATTTATTCTGGTAGTAAATACATATAGGTTATAAATAAAAACAATAATTTATGCCTAAGATTATAGCCTATAGGCTTTATCGATTCTCCCTCTGCATTCCGACCGATTTGCCTGCTGAACGAGACGGGGAAACTCTTTGAGAGGGTTATCTCTGACCGGATCAGTGGGCATCTGTCGCGAGTGGGCCCTGATCTGTCGGTCTGTCAGTTTGGATTCCGACGGGGACGTTCGACAGTAGATGCTGTCAAGTGTGTTCGATCCCTGTCGGAGTCGACAATCCAATCAGGGGGGGTGGCGTTGGCGGTTAGCCTTGATATTATCAACGCGTTCGGCACCCTCCCCTGGCAGGCAATTAGGGCGGCCCTTGTATATCACGAGGTGCCGCTCTACCTGCGGGCCGTCGTAGAGGCCTATCTACGCGACAGGACAGTGAAGTTTATCGGTCGGAATGGAGTAGAAAACCAGAGGGAGGTATGTTGTGGGGTTCCCCAAGGCTCTGTATTGGGCCCATTGCTGTGGAATCTCGCATACGATGCGGTCCTTCGTATGAGTCTGCCCTCTGGCCTAAGTGTAGTCTGCTATGCGGACGACACACTTATATTGGCTAGAGGGTCACGCTTTGAGGAAGTGCTTTGGCTTGCCGAGCAGGGGGTGGCTTGTGTTGTAAACAAGATCTGTGAGCTGGGCCTTAGGGTGGCGCCTCAGAAAACTGAGGCGATATGGTTTCATGGCCTACGCAGACGCCAGGAACCACCCAGCTCATGCCTTCGCGTGGGTGACGCTGAAGTTCAGGTGGCCCAGTACATGAGGTACTTAGGCCTTATCCTGGACAGTCGATGGAGCTTCGAAGAGCATTTCGGGCGATTAGTCCCCCGAGTGCGGGGGGTAGCAGGTGCGTTGCATCGTCTGTTGCCCAATCTCGGGGGACCACGGGAAGAAGTTCGCCGCCTCTATATGGGGGTTATTAGATCCATGGTCCTCTATGGGGCGCCCGTTTGGTTTAGTGACCTGGCAGGTGCCTCCCGCTGCCGGGCTCTACTCAGGAGCCTGCAGCGGTTGATGGCCATACGGATCGTGCGGGGCTACCGCACAATCTCCTATGAGGCGGCGACGATCCTGGCACGATCTCCGCCCTTCGATATTCTGGCCGACATGGACGCGATGGTTTATGACCAAATTCGTCGTTCTGTCGGTCGGAATGCTGAAGAGGCCGCGCCAGATTATGAGCCCGGAATGCTACGGCAGAACGCGCATAAGCAAGCTCTGGTGGCTTGGCAGGCACGGCTCGAAACTGAGGGCTGTGCTAGCCAACGCGCCGTCGGAGCCGTTCTGCCGAACTTCGAAGCGTGGATAGAGAGGACCGACTGTGTCACCTATCGATTGACTCAGATACTCACTGGGCACGGCTACTTTGGTGAGTATCTGAATCAAATAGGACGGGAGGCTACGGCACAATGCCACCACTGCGAGTCTGAACGGGACTCCGCCCAGCACACGCTGGAGGACTGCCCAGCTTGGGAGTCTGAGCGTCGAGTCCTGGTCGGACGGATCGGACGATACCTTACGCCGTCAGCACTGATCACGGCAATGCTGGCGACTCGTGAGGGATGGGAAGCCGCGGTCTCCTTCTGTGAGCATGTTATGCTCCGGAAGGAGACCGCAGAGCGAGATCGGGAAAGGGCCGATCCCGCTCGAAGGAGGCGGCGAAGGGGACGCGGCAGAGGTCGCTAGTTCCCTAATCGCCGCCTAAGGGTCGCTGCGGTCATATCTTGGGGCGATGTGACTGCTGCAAGCGACCCGAGACAGGTGACACTCCGGTGCGGCCGGGGAGTGTCGTCTGGGGCGGGGCGCTGTTCTGCCTCTTACTGTGCAGGGCGGAGAGAGGTGTGATAGCGTCCTGTCCTTGGGGCATGAGGTGCCCGGAATGTACCTCACTTGTGAGGTACGGCAGGGAGGACTCTAGAAGCCGCTAATGCGTTCCTGGAGCTCCTTCCGATTGCCGAGGTAGGCCGCCGCGGGGTTTAGTGGGTATACCGGTTTTCCGGGAGTCCCACACACGCCCTTCGTCCCTCCGGAGGGTATGGTGCGAAAAGCATTCCCCGCGTAAAAAAAAAAAAAAAAAAAAAAACAAAAAAAAAAAAAGGTTCACTAAACACTTGAATAAAAGTCTATGAAACATGAAATAAATTCAGGTCTTAAAGTTAGACATTAAATATGTTTCTTTCTTTGTTTTTGGAGTTTACTCCTTAAGAATCGATTTTTTGATATAAGGCGCCCGGTATGAGAAAAATGTGAAGAGTAAAATCTGATGAACGAATGACCTCATTACGTTTTTGATACGGCTGCCCTGGTTTTGGTGCGGCTGCACTGGTTTTGGTGCGGCTGCACTGCTTGTGAGTGTTTTAAGACGTGTATAGAGTATGCTGTAAAGCGACTATATCTATATATTATTTTCATTAATTTGTTAATTTACACTTTCATAAGGTATCAATCTTTTTTCAGTTAATTTTAGTTAAATAAGCTATTTTGTGTCTGTTTTGACAATCGTACGTAAGGAGTAAACTCCAGTCGTGCGTCGGAGCTGACACACACAATTTTTTTAAAGAAATAAATTCTGTGTCGCGGGGGACTTTACAAACACACAAGAAACGGACACACAAAACACCCAGTTTTAGAACAATAATTAGTGGAATACACAAAGTGTTGTCTCACGTAGGGTTTGAACCCACAACACTCAACGCAGTAGTGAGCAGCGTGGCGACCGCTTAAGCCACTTTTTTTTTTTTTTTTTTAACGTGTGGAAACCCCCTCGGGCCGTCACCCCACCGGGGTTTACGGCGGGGTGGTGTGTCGGAATCGGACCGACTAAAACCACACGATATGCCACTCTGCGCCTGAGATAGGAGGGATCCGGGAACCGCTGCTATTACGACATCCAGATCCCTCCTAGCGCCTGCCCGCTACCTCGGGCACCATCTGCAAATAAACTCTTTATACGTACGACACACGCGGACGTCGCTTCCTCGCGGCTGGCCATTGTAGCGGATGGAGGGGAAAACCCGTCCCGTCCACCCGCGGCCACCCTCAAGGCGGCATGAGGCGCTGGTATGCGCGCCTCCGCCGCCCGGCTCGCCGGCGGCGAATCAGGTCCGAGTGGATATCGTCCTCCCGGGCCTTCTCCGCCGCCTCCTTCCGCGAAATTACGTCTTCGCAGAAGGTTGCGACCGCGGTAAAACAACTGTCGCTACCGGCCATGGAGCATATGACGGCCGGTAGCGAGAGATCTCCTCCAATAACTCCAGTAAGGACCCCACGCTGTGCCGCCCAGGCGGAACAAACCGCTAGCGTGTGCTGAGCCGAGTCCTCACTGCAGTCGCAGTGGTGACAGGCGGGGCTCAATTCTCTCCTGGCGACCGAGTGCAGATACTTCCCGAAGCAACCGTGCCCGGAAAGGACCTGCGTCAGTCGGAAGGAAAGGGTCCCGTGCTGCCGCCCTGCCCACTCGGTGATAACCGGCTGGATAGCCCTCACGAGGGCAAAGCCAGCACGAGGAGTCTCCAACCGGAACGACCAACGAGCCATCGTGGCTCGACGAGCGGCCTTACGCCACTCGCGTATCTCTTCGGGCGGGGGCCGTATGCCGCTATCCGCCCGGAAGTCAGCCGTCCGCCGATAAACTTCGGCGGGCACTTCCGCCTCCAAATCCTACGGCGGAGTGCCGGCCAAGGCGCACGCCGCCTCCGTCGATACGGTGCGGTAGCCGCGTATGGCTCTAACCGCCAATATCCTCTGAGGGCGCCAGAGGCGAGCCCTATTCTGGGCGGTCAGAGCCGCCGCCCACACCGGCACACCATACAGCGCCATTGACCGGACAACCCCCGTGTATAGCCGTCTAGTCGCGACGCTGGCTCCACCCAAATTCGGCAAAAGTCGCACGAGCGCAGAGGCAGCGCCGACCAGCTTTGGAGAAAACTGTCGGAAGTGCTCGTCGAAGAGCCACCTCCTGTCAAGGATCAGGCCCAGGTACTTCATCTGGGCCTGAACCGGTACGAGGACTGAATTGACTACGATAGAGGCGCCGGGTGGTGGACCACGACGGAGCCCATGGAACAAAAGGGCCTCCGTCTTATCTAGGGCCACCCGTAAACCCAGCGCCTCAATACGCCCGACCACCAAAGAGACTCCCGTGGTGGCCAAGCGCGCCGCCTCTTGAAAGTTCACTCCCCGGGCTGTGACCAATGTCTCATCTGCATAACAAATTACGCCCAACCCGGGGGGAAGACGACCTCGGAGAGCCCAGTCGTATCCCATGTTCCACAGGAGTGGTCCGAGGACAGACCCCTGTGGAACACCGCACAACATGGGCCGCCGCCTCTGAACACCGTCACGGTCCTCGTATATGACGGTACGCTCCCTAAGATAGTCTGCCACAAGCCGCCTCAGGTACTCTAGCACCCCGTGGTAGTGGAGTGCTTCCCTGATGCAGCTAAATGGCAGACTATTAAATGCGTTGGCGATGTCCAACGACACCGCCAACAGCACGCCGCCACAGCTCACCGCCTCTTCGGTCACGGCCCTCAGGCGCAACACAGCATCGACTGTCGAACGCCCGGCTCGAAACCCGTATTGGGCGTCCGACAGATCGGGGCCCACCTCGCAGAGGTGCCGGACGATGCGGGCAGAGAGTATCCTCTCAAACAGTTTACCCGCCTCGTCCAGCAACACGATGGGCCTATAGGCCGCTACCGATTCGGCTGGCCGTCCCGGCTTCCTCAATAGGACCAGCTTCCCGCTTTTTCAGCACTCAGGAAAGCGTCCGGACGCCAAGCTAGCGTCCAGGACCTCCCCGAGGCGGTCCGACATGTGTTCGAGGGCTCGGGCTAGCACTCGGGCAGGTATCCCGTCCGGCCCGGGGGCGGTGTTCTTAGAGCGGATCCGTGGAACAACCGCCCCTACCTCCGATTCCCTGACAGGCGGAACATTGTCTTCGTTCACCCCGTCGTCTTCGACCATGAAGGCCATCGACGGGGGTGTGTGCTCCGCCCGCTGCGGGAAAAGGCCCTCGACCACTTCCCGCAGGAAGCTGGGCTGGAGTGTCTCTGTAAGGGGGGGGCCCGACGTGCGAAGCTTTTGTCGCGCCGCACGATAGGGGCAACCCCAGGGGTCGCGGTCGAGACCCTCCAGCATTTCCTTTCTCTTAATTTCTTTGGCGCGGCTGATGGCCAGCTTCAGAGTTTTCCGCGCCTCTCGGTACTCCTCATGAAGCTGGTACTCCTCATGAAGCTGGTCCTCCTCGCCTTCTTCGCGACCGCTTAAGCCACTAGGCCAACCGTGCAACATGTGAATAGATCTTAACGACACTACAGAAGTGTACGTATAATAATATGAGTAATATGGAAATCATATTTACATTACTATAGTCATGTATTAAATTAGTATATTCAGAGCTAGCGATCGATTTCCGGAACATATGTCGGTCCTATCGAAATATCAAAACATTTCAGCTGTCCAGTACTTTGTAAAGCTGTTCTTACAAGAAATACCTACCTAGTCAATACATCTGGACAGTTAAATTTAATCTCATGTCGTCTTAATTAAAATGGAATAGTATGCAATAAATATAGCACAGTTTTACCATCAAAAAAATGTCTAAAAACAAAGCGATTTAGGTAAATAATAGTAATAATAGTACTCATTTAGTGAAATAGTCGATTCGACGAGAGTGATACAGCTCTACCTCACAGAAAACTAGCGGTACGCAATTCTGAAATTTCGAATTGATTGCTCTGGCCATAATTTCCGTTCAATAACAGTTTTATATTACGGAAAAGTACAAAAATTATTTTGTCTTGAGATTAATCCAGTTCCAAGCCTTTCAGTTCTGTTATTGAACTTTAAATGAGATGCTTAAGAGCGATGTCTTCAATGATTGACAGTAAACCTTAAATAAATTAAATATGTATAGGGTTAAATGATAGTTGTGACAAAAACAAACAAAAGTAACAATGATTTGAAACTGTTTTAATTATAACATTGTAAGTTAAAGTTTCAAATTTTAATGAATCACATACTATGTAAAATCTCTATAAACATTATTTATTCAAAGTATAAAAATTTGAAACTAATTGTTTGATACCAAGCGTGGTATCGTTGGACTGGGTGTGTGACACTAGTAGGGATTCAAATAAAACTACTGTGCACTGTACTATGGGTTCGTAGGACTCCACGGTTTAATTGGCTGTCGCCTTGTACTAAACAACACGTTTTGTTCTCCTACAATTTTATTCTCGACATACAAAATGTTTGTAGACCTTATAAACTAACACGTGTAAAACAACGATAGCGCGATCTAAGTTTGTAACAGCTCCCTCTAGGGAACGTAACGTAAACTAATATTTTGGTTTCGACTTTGATCGCACTATGCTGTTATTGGTACCTCGAACATACCGCCCACCAAGGACGTTACTGACGGAATGTCCTTCTAAAAATGAACTAAGCATTACAATGAAGTTGCAAAAAAAAAATATAAAAGAATTGAACTGTAAACCATAAATACACTATATAAAAATAAGTTGAACTGTATACAAGAAAACCAATTTTATCTAAACATTAACAAATAAAACACGTATTGAGTCGTGTTGTAAACAACAATACAAACTTAATGACTAAAACTTATTCTAGCATATACGTATATAAACATGATTTCATGGATCGCACACCGACATCAATTTAACTTAACATGTGTAAATAATAATAAAATAATTACTTATCCCTTTTGTTGTACAATTCGATAAGTCCATCATCCTTTAGTGAATAAAAGATTACAGTAAAACAAGTCCTATGTAGCAACTGGTAATATGCAAACCTTAGATGTTGGCCTTTTAAATGTTGAAGACTGAGTGCGCACAGTGACTACACGGGTGATACCATCATCACCAGGGTGTTTCTCTAATATGCGACCCATCAACCACCGAGTCGGTGGCAAATTATCTTCCTTTATCAACACAACATCCCCAATTTTAGGTTCGGGAACTTGACAAGACCACTTATAACGATTCATCAAATTACCTAGGTATTCTTGGGACCAACGTTTCCAGCACGACTGTACCATTTTTTAAACTAATTGCCAGCGTGACAAATGACCCATACTTGCATTATCGTATTGTTTATCTGGTACACTTACCAACGGCTCTCCAATTAGGAAATGTCCAGGTGTTAAGGGTAACGGTTCGCCAGGGTCTGTGACGTAAATAACACTCATCGGTCTAGAATTTAGACAAGCTTCAACTTGGTTGAGGAGCGTGGAGATCTCCTCATATGTAAGCACAGCATCACCAATAATCCTTCTCAAATGAAACTTCGTTGACTTTACGCCTGCTTCCCACAGTCCGCCAAAGTTGGGACTATGGGGAGGTATGAAGTGCCATTTTGTTCCACTAGTTGCCAGATGTTCGGCTATTGAAGTCTGAACTGCCTCTAATTGCACAAGCTCTCTACTGGCACCCACAAATGTGGTACCGTTGTCACTATACAAATTGGCGCAGTGCCCTCGCCTAGATGTAAACCTTCTAAAGGCTGCCAAGAAGGCTGAAATAACTGACCTCTTGGTTATAGATGTTGTCGAAGGTGGGAGATTCACCAAATACAGAAAAGTGTCTGTGTTGCGGCACCAGGTAAGGCCTAATATTTTAATTGTACTATCTATTTTTATTTCTAATGCTTTTTTGTCCCTGTATTCTATTTGATTGTCCTTGATGTATTCCTTTGTGTCCTTTTTGTCCTGATTGGTATTTACCTTTGTTCTTGTTTGATCTCGTTGTCCTTTAGTAATATGTTCTATTGATCTTATTTTATCTACTATTTCCTGACTGTTGCTATTCCACTTTTGTAGTTGAAATCCACCTTTACTTAACAAGCCTGTCATTTGTTTGTATATTTCGAGTCCTGCTTCTACGCTATGACAACCGGTCATTAAATCGTCCATGTAGAAGCTGCTGAAAACTCTGTCCTTAGCTAACGGGAAGTTCTCACCTTCATCATAAGCGATCTGATGCAGGGTTCTAACTGCCTGATATGGTGCTGACGCGGTACCAAAGGTAACGGTCATGAGCTCATAATCAGTAATGTCTTTCTCAGGACTGTCTCGCCAGAGTATGCGCTGAAATATTGCGTCTTCTTCGGCTATCCTGACCTGGCGGTACATTTTGATTATGTCTGATACAAGGGCTATAGGATGAACTCTCCATCTTAAAACAGTGTGTCTTAAGTCCGACTGTAGTGTAGGTCCTATCATCAGCGTGTCATTGAGTGAGACTCCGTTACTGTTCTTTTCAGAAGCATTGAAGACAACGCGAACCTTTGTGGTACTTTTGTCTTCCCGCACAACCGCATGATGAGGTAAGTAGACAGCTACCTCTTTATTTTTGTCCTGCCCTTTTACTGGTCTCATATGTCCTAAACTTAAGTACTCATTCAAAACTTCGGTATAATTATTTTTTAATTGTATGTGGTTACTTAGTCTTTTCTCTAATGCCTCGAACCTTTTTTAGCTATAGTACGTGAATGTCCTGCTTTACAAGGAGGATCTGCATCTCTAAACGGTAATCTGACTAAATATCTTCCATTGCTATCTCTCTTAGTTGTGGTACTATAGAGCTCTTCGCATTTCTTCTCTTCAGGTGTAAGTAATTTCTTTGAACTAATGACCTCTTCAATTTCCCAAAACTTTCTCAAAAGTTCGTCTTCTCGTATCTGAGCATGCATGACATTTATCCTATTTGACGTGTCGTTTTTTTCAGAGTTCACTGTTCCAGATAGGATCCAGCCCAAGGCAGTGTTTTGTGCTATAACATTATTGGAAGGACTTTTTAGCATACCCGACCTAATAATGCAACAGTAAACGTCAGCCCCTAAAAGAACGTCAATTTTATTAGGAGTGTTGAAGCCTGGATCTGCTAACTGAAAGTTTGTAACACCTATCCAATCCAAGTTTGTGTGAATGCTACGTTCAGGTAACATTCCGGTGATTTTGCTTAGTATATAAGCATTTACACAAATTTTAAACTCTGGCTGAATGCGAGATTGGATGTTGACCTGTACCATGTTCCTAATCATGGTTGAACTTTGACCACCCAGACCTGAAACGAAACCTCGAATAGGTATCTTTTTCAGTCTGAGGGCTTGAACTGTGGCTTCTGTGATGAAGCACGCTTGTGAACCTTGATCCAATAAGGCACGAACTGTGTGATACTCACCTAACCCCGACTCGTCCTTTATTAGCGCTGTAGCTAATAACACCTGTCTAGGTTTGAGTACCTTACCTGTAGACAAACATGAAACTATCGGATTAGACTCCGTTGTTGCACTAGCACTATTGATAGTTTGGTTTGCTGTGGTTTGTCTATTCTTCTGTGGATCTTGGCTTAGATGCAGGAGAGAGTGATGACGCTTCTGGCAAAATTTACAAACTGTTGATTTTTTACAATCACGTACGATGTGATTACCACCTAAACAGTTGAAACAAATATTGTTTTGCGACACAAACTTGCGCCTAATCTCTATAGGTTCTTTAACGAATCGTTTGCAGAAACAAAGTTTGTGATTCTCTGTGCAAAATTCGCATCTTACCTTCATTGTACTAGTTGCCACCATTGTCTTTGTACTATGAGCATTCAAACTTACACCACTGACCCGATGAACCGTACCCCTGTTTGAACTTGGCTCTAGACATTCTAGAGCGCGAAAACGATTTTCGATAAAAACTTGAAATTGATTGAAACTCGGCAAGTCGTTATTGGAATCGTTGCAAACACTGAGCTCCCATTGTTTTCGTGTTTCATCATCTAACTTGGAAGTGATTATATGTATGATAATAACATCCCATGTAGTCACATTGATACCTAAATTGGTGAGCGCATTTAAACAATCGCTTGTGGCGTCAAGCAGCTCTTTTAATGATGTTGCTGATTCCACATGCATACGTTTTTGACCAAACAATCTTTTTAAAATACAGTTTGTTAAGTATTTCTTGTTGCTATAACGTTTTTCTAATTGAGTCCAACACTGCATATAATTAGAATCGGTTATTGGCGTATGACGGATCAATTGCTCTGCTTCACCACAGAGATGACTCTTCAAATAATGAAGTTTTTGCACATTGTCCAAAGATTCATTTTTATGAACCAACGACATAAAAAGATCGTGGAAGGTTGTCCACTCTCCATATTTACCCGAAAAAGTCGGTATAGCTATTTTAGGCAACTGTACGAACGTATTAGCAGATTTACAAGTACTAGGATTCTGATCAGTTTGTAGGACTGAACCTTTAACAACAAGTGTTTTATTGAGTGTTGTTTTCAATAAACTTTTGTAAATTATATATATATCCTCTACTTTATCATAAATATCACTTGCCTCAGAGTTTTCTATGTCTTCTAGTTTAAAGTTTTCAAATAATTTAGAATTAGTATTTTTAAACATAGCCCAATCTTTTTCTAATAATTCTTGTTTTGTTTCAATATACTCTGAGGTTAATCTATCCTTACCGCTTTTCTTAAAATTAATCAATCCCTTATTTATGACATTATATAAACTTTTCATAAGATTAATTGACCCTTCCATTTTGGAGGTATGTTTAAAAAAAGTAAAATTTAACTTGAAATTAAATTTTTAAACTTAACTTAAGCAGTTCTGAAAAAAAAACTACAAGTATCTCAAAATCAACTCTAAAATCTTCTAAGTCTCAATTATTGGTTAAAATTTTACAAGTGTTTTAAAATTCTAAAAGTCGGGTAGAAATCGGGCATAGGTTCCCCGTTCCCCCGTTTTTCTTAAATTATTCTAAGTTCTAAATCTACCATGCACACGAGAAATTTTACAAGTCCAACATATTAACAACAAATTTTTACAAGTCCCAAATTTCTTGCGATTCTTCAAAGTAAATTATTTCATAGAAATAAAGTCTATAATAGTTTAACTTGATTGTTTGAATTTAATTACTGCTCAGGAACTAAATAAAATAAAAATTGTACTCACAAATTCACATTTGACACAAACACTTTGTTGACATCAAAGTAGCGACCTCTGGTGGACACTGGTTGATCTGCAAGCGGCTTCCGGTGAAAGGGTCTGCTAACTTGCTCGTGATGTGTTGCGCTTCGCCTGTGTAGCACTGGATATTGCACGTCCTCTGTGGCGGCAATGTTGAACTAACACGCAGCGGCTGATCTCGCCAACAACGACGACAGACGTAGCTGCCGCTGCTGCGGTGAGCGTGTACTCTAGTGCAGCGATCCACTGCGAGTTACACGAGGGAGGCGACGCCAACGGTGACGCCGTAAAGTAGTCCTTAACCCGGCGCGTAGGACCAATGTTTGATACCAAGCGTGGTATCGTTGGACTGGGTGTGTGACACTAGTAGGGATTCAAATAAAACCACTGTGCACTGTACTATGGGTTCGTAGGACTCCACGGTTTAATTGGCTGTCGCCATGTACTAAACAACACGTTTTGTTCTCGTCATACAAAATGTTTGTAGGCCTTATAAACTAACACGTGTAAAACAACGATAGCGCGATCTAAGTTTGTAACAGCTCCCTCTAGGGAACGTAACGTAAACTAATATTTTGGTTTCGACTTTGATCGCACTATGCTGTTATTGGTCTCGAACACTAATCAACCTGTATCAAGTAACATATATACTTTGTAAAACAACATTGAAAGGGAGATATATGTATGTAACCACTGATCGTTCCCGTGATAATTAGGAAGTAATTATTTATATTAAATGTAATATGACTATTTAAGTGATAAGTGTCTGTTTGAAATATAGAAATAAGCGCTTTTTACTACATGCATATGAATATACATACGATACAAACACCAAAATAACATTTTTTACAAGTTTTGTCTGTCTGTCTGTCTGTTTGTTCTGGCTTATCTCTGAAATGGTGGGACCGATTTTGACGGAACTTTTATAGGCAGGTAACTGATGTAATAAGGGGTAACTTAGGCTACTTTTATTAAAGAAAACCTGTGTCAAGTGCCAAGTACCTAGTCCAGTACCGCACGCAGCTCACGCGCATGCGACCACTGCGCCGTCACGTCGGGCGCATCCCACTACTCTATCACAAAGGCTACCTATCGCGCAGGCTCAGAACGCGCGTGCGGGCTATTGCTGACGTTTGTGTATCAACGACTTCATTTTTAAATTCCACGCGGACGAAGTCGCGGAGTCGTAAATAAACAAGTGGATGGTCACCTGATAACAAGTGACAACAATTGCAAAAGGACAAACGCAATAGTCAAAAGTTCAGTCCCAACCTTTGACGCAGTAGTGTACTCTACTTTATTAAAGAAATGCTAAAGGTGACATTTTGTACTCGAACTTTAAAGACTTAAGACTAAATCAAAAAAAAAAATCTACCAAACTCGTTTAGTATCAAATATTTAATAACTAGAAATTTTCCATAAAGCTTCCAAGATTTCAATATACCGAGAGAGAAATAATCCCAATTGCAATAATAAGCCGATCATGAACGTTTTATATTGAAGCCGTCCGAAAATTTCCATCTGTCCTTATTTAATATAATAACATGACAGCTTAGAGCTTCTGAAGTTTGCTGTAATTATTTCTTCTGACAAAAGTCGTTACAAATTTCTCTTACTTTAATCTTAGTTTCTTGACAGGTTCTAGTAAAATACTAATTTGGTCGTTAGCGTCCCTTTCCACCAGGTGCGTTGGGATATAAAAGCCTATTTCAAAGAGTATTGTCTTGACGTATTGCTGTAAACTCTATTTTATAATTGTAATAAACTTTCCACTGTTAGGAATGGTATGTTTTCTTCAAATTTAAATGGTTAAAAGTAAAAAAAAAATCCATATAAAAAGTGCAGAAATCGGTTCACAAATAACAGAATTTTGAGTTAACAAAATGACCGAATTGTGAACCTGCCACTTTTTGAATTCGATTAGCAGGAATAAAAACTGTTTTTACTTCCAATATGCAGCACGCTCCACAAGTTTTCTTTAATTATATTTGTCTACGTCTATTAAAAGAGAAACAATCATAAATCACCTATTTTATGAGCTCCTGACTAGAAACTATTAATCATCCAAAATTAAAAACAAATATTTCACCAGCCAATTATGTCTGTTTTTACTAGCATGATCTTAAATTTTGCACATACGAGGATAATGTATAGATACTTTAGTGCAAAATCTGCAGAATTTTTAACTATTAGTCAACCTGTCCTATAAATATTCGTTGTAAGTTGAGAGTAACGGTTCATTTCTCAAACGAATAGCTTGTAATATCATATTTTTGCGTTAAGTATTAATATCAATCACCATCTTCCTGTCTTTATAATTTTATTTACTGAAATAGCATTGGGTTTCGGCTGATTTCGTAATGGTGCGCCGTCTGCCCGACGACAAGAATTATTTTAAATGTAAACCTTTTCAGACGGGACAAACGAACCTCGTACCTATACACTCGTGCATGTATTTTACTGTTGTCAACCCATTATGTTAACTGATATTATCATAGCAACACCAGTTACCATTAATTTCATTTTATTTATGCACAAATACATACATCGACGGACTTAATGCCTAAGGCATTTTCTGCCAGTTAACCGATTGGGCGATGCAGAGAAAATATGAGGTAGGTGCACTTAAGGATAAGAAGTAATTGACAGAGGATTTAGTATATATAGATTAGTTTGACCATATACATATAAGCAAATATACTTACATAAACACAAAAATATATAACACATACGTGTATAATACACAAACATATAACTCATACATATCCGTGCATACATATTAAAACTATAAGATATTTCATTACTATAACACAGGCAGCATTCCACAATAAAGTTATTTTTGTTTCTTTTTCCTTTGGAAAAGTATCGATATCCAACTCGAAGTGATCGGTAACGAGACCAACTATCTCTGTCTCTTCCAGTACCTCTTCACTACTGACTGGAGATTGCCTATGAGTTTCTCCAACGGTAGAGTACCTACTTAATGATAATAATAATGATTTATCAGATACTCAAGAAATCTGTCCAGTCAATAAAAGCTTGATAAACTTAAGTAAATTTTTAGTTGTGACAATAGAAACTTTAATGTGGACATATACCAAAATAAGCTAGTGTAATAACCGCCTAATGTCTACTGGAACACCAGATTGTTATCCATAAATGGTTAAATGCTATTACACATACAATGAATGTATTGTTAAGATAGGAGATTAGAGATTATAGTCACTCAATTGTTTGGGTTGTTTATATGGCCTTACGGAAGGAACAATATTGTTCGTGTTTACTGTAATTGGGGGTAATGTTTGTAATAGAAGTAACCTATTGGTTGTCAAAATGAAAAGTTCAATATTTATCTTTGAAAGACTGATTTTATCCTCCAGAATCTAGTTTAGGGTTGATGCTACGTATCTATATAATCTATGAACTTCACATGAAGAAGAGGATTCTGTTTAGAATACGACGATACAAAAAATTGCTCTGGTAACTGAAACCAAACTTAGATTATTTTTGTTATATTTTTTTAAAATAATAGTGGATTTTTGTGTAAGTACTGTTAACTCATAACTAGATTGGGGAACTCACCAATTTTTTCAATGCTGCAAACGCAAATCTGTGATTACATCTGCGAATTAAATTATAAATAACAATACCTACTGTTAAACTTCTGTTGAAAAGTGTCCCTTAAAAGATGCAGTTAATTGATGTGGTAGAATCTGGTACCCAGTATGACGTGACTCTAAAAGGACTATTGTCTATTGTTGTAAAATTATACTAGCCAAAATGTACAAGTATAATTGCTACTTAAAATACTAGTAAATACAAAACACGAAAACATTTTAATACAAGCGTCAAAAATAAATCCGCATTATCGTCTTCTGGTAGTATTCACAAAAAACTGCAATCATTGCCTCTTTGAATGGTGATATTATTTCCCAGTACTAGAAAACCTATTTGTCATGGGAAGCGTCGATCACTTGTTTAATATCCATAGTACAAGCTCTGCTTAGTTTGGAACTAGATGGCGTTGTGTGTGAGCTGTCCGAAGTATTATTTATTTGTTATTCGATTTGTGTTTTGACTAATTTCCTTGTGAAGAATTATTTTTGACTCTTTCTTACATATTAAAATAATTCTAACAAGCAAAATATTCCATATTTGCTTATTAATTCACGGTTCCCCATCAGCTGCGCTGAAGTTGTGGGGAACAGCGGAACACAACTGTGATGGAAGTTATGGTGGATAAAATTTAAGGAATGTTCACCCATTGATATGAAGAAACAATGTAAAAATTGTAAATCAACCACACAATAACTAATATAATAGTAGGATTCAAATTGTTCCCTCACATTTTGAAAACAAAACAGAGCACCGAAAGCTTATCTTTATACTACCATGATAATAACCATATGTATTATAAAGAGATATAATTCCACATAGGTTTTACCATGAAATATAACAAATGTCCATCATAGAACAGGTGGCGAGCTTTCCATGGTGTAATGCTATGTTGTTTAGAGCTCAAGAACTTTATCAATAATAACGCCGCAACTGTTTTGTTGATGCAACACAAACATATGGACAGTTTGTTTGTATATTGTTAAGGCTGATGTCCATCGAACGGCTCACATTGGAAAGAATTTTATAATCTTTATACGATATTATACCGTATTCGTAGTGTTTAAAGTTTATATTACTAAGGCTTCTTACCGATGTGAACGTTTCAGGCAATCATACTACACCGGATTAGCAATAAAATGGTTGAGAATTACAAATTCTTGCAATTTATTATTAAATAACACGAACTCATTTTTTATAAACCCTAACATTTTTTTGGGTTCCTTTAAAATCAGTTTAGTATTATAGTTTAGGTGTGATTGCGTAACAAACAAATAAAGTCACATTTATCATTTATAATATTAATTGCCTAACTACATATACCATGACGTATGACTATGCCATGTGTAGCATACTAATGCCAGCTACGGCATCATTGAAATTGGCCGAGGTTTAGTCTAAAATGTACACACACTGTGTACACAACCCCTTAGATGTGGTTTTCCCAAGAAAGCCCTGTGGTTTCAGTGTAAGATAGGCAATATCTACCGGAAATAGGGATGGGACACTATCTATACGTATATGCAACCAAGCTTTGAATATTTACAAAATATTGGCAACTTAGTAGTTTTAAGATGGAATAAGAATATGGAGCATCACCACTTCTACTCATCTTATGAGTGTCATATCACTGTAATATCACTGTAAGGAGAATGAAAACAAAACGAAACGTGTTTCCCTCCCACTACAATCCCGAGTCCTTTAAGAGGGGCGTGAAAAAGCATCTCATTAGGCCGCCATAGCGTGAGTCGCCATATTACACTGTCGTCATTCGCAGTGAGTATGGCGACCATTGCTCTTGGATTCTATGCTTTCCATCAGGCAGAATAGAGTCACTTTGGTAGGTTGCAAATAAAAAAACCCTACGCCGATTCGTTTGGCCAGCGTGGTATAGTAGCTGCCTTGTTAAATAGAACCCTATGTCCAACAGTGGGCTATTAAAAGCTGTTGATGATGACAATAATGAACTCCACGTTCATTATCGTCATCATTGCTTGAAATCTGTGTTTTATGGTAGAGATCAAACGAGCGGTTCACACGATAGTGAATGATTACCGCCGCTCATAGACTCATGCAACTAGAGAGACACCAGTCAGTTGAAGCCCTAGTTAAATGGATTGAATAACCTCACTCAATCGATAAAAAACAATGAAATAATTGTTTACAACGGGTTTTCTGTCAGGCATTATTGTGGTCAAACCATCCCTTTTAAGCCATGCATGGCTACCCTACAATAAATTACATGTTTATTGGGTTATCATGGTTCAAAAATTTGAGTAATCTACTATGTTGTTGTTTTATAATGGTATAAAAAAATAAGGATCCGAACAAAATTCAGTAGCCGCATGTTTTTATTATTGTCAGTGTTGATTGCCTTTGGAAGAAAAAGATCTTAAGTGATCAGTCCTCTTTATTTTAAGTATAGTTTATATTGAAGTCTTAATTCTCTCTACCAGTAACTATCCAACACTCTTCCAATAGAGTAACTTAATCTTCCAAATGCTAAATAAATAAACAATTGCAATTTGAATATATTAAAATCGAATATAATCCTCTATGTAATCGATAAAAGACTTTAATATAATATTTTTCCATCAGAACTTATCTTGTTTTGTACTAAAGATAATATAATCGGTAGACGGTTCCCGCTAACGGATTACCTAACAGAATATATTAAAACATTGTACAATAGTATACAGAGATAGTCAGTGAATTAAATACATTAATAGACACAATCTATTCCTTACTGTTCCTCATGGAGCTGCCAAATCAAACCTCAAAGCGACAACCGCATTCAGTTCATCAGTTATCCGTCATTTAAAATACAACCCTAATGCCATAGTTATAAATGTGAAATTAAAATTAAGTGTACGATTGAAGTTCTTGATCCAATGCCAGAGTCGAGTCAAGGACAATGACCGTTGTGTAATACATTAACTGTTTTCCCCTTGAATGGTAATTGTGTCGTAGCGTAAAACACTCAATGTAATCTATGTTTTTGACAGATATTTTTGATCTGTCTGATACAATGACTTGTGGGATGTGATAATCTGTCAACCTGATGTTTCATGTAATATTTGTTACAGTGGTTTGCACGTTTTAGAAATATTATTGACATTGTTTAATATTTAATGTACGCATCTCAATAGTGGTTCTTGTAAATTCCTTGAATTAGTACTTGATTGATCTTAAGTGGTAACAATTGATGATTAAAAATACATAGAACTAAACTAAGCTCTATGAAACAATCTACATTAAATTTTATTCCAAAGAAGTTTAACAGTTAGTTGTTACTCACTATGAAGTCGAAAATATGTATCTTTCTAAGTGTAGCTTTAGGTTTTTCATCACAACTCAAAAGAGATTATTTTAATCATCCACATTTTGCAGATAACGTTATTTTTATCCCAAGAAGCTACAAAAGATTGTGATTTTTCGTTAGATCATGGTATCAGCCTGCTAGAACTGGTCCACAAGCCCAAGCATATATCTTCCACGATAGGCGTTTATAATTCTCTGACGTTTCTGAATTGACTTGCGTTTTTTTTTTATTTTGAAGGGTTTCCGTAGAATTTTAAAAAAATACAGAGTAAGTAGGTATTCCTAAAATTAAAGTGAAGATTTTCAATTGCACTACAGCGATTAGAGTAAGGTCAATTGTTTCGTCTAGATCATTTAATGAAATATTCTCTAACAATTTACATCTTGTGACAACCCTAATTGATAAAATAGTCGCCACGTCGAACGTCATGTTAATTGGAGAGGTGGAGCCAATAGATATTATCGAAAGGTACACATCACAAAGATATTCAAAATTAGCACGATACGTAGTACATACGATGTTTACAATTATTTCTAAACTCGTGTTCTCAAGTTTGCTGCAGTTAGGTAATTTTCCGGTTTTGACTATTATAATGGGACAAAATCGTTAAATAAACAAGCAGCATTCAGTTTTTCATATTAGACGGCTCATTTCTAAGCTTCGTCTGCGTCTTTCAAAAGGAATAAATTTGTCCAGTTTTTGCAACACTTAGCATTGCTGATCGGCTCCTTTTGATCATAGCGGAATGTTTGATAGACTATAATCTTCATTGATAAATAAGTTATTCAATACTATAACAATTAGTAAAATTAATCCAGCTATTCACGTGTGATGCCATAGCCAAGAGAAATAAGAAATCATTTTCATATATTTTGAGCAATAGTTATTCCTAAAAGTGAAGTATGAAAGCTATTGCTTTAAACTAACTCTCATAAAGGTAAATAGATAAATTATACTTATTATTAGGAGTAGTTCTTAATTCCAACGTAAATATTTTCTATCACACATATTCTGGATAAAACAAAAAAGAAAAGTTAACAATCTGAATGATGATGATGATGTATTATATAAAATATTTCTTAGCATCACTACGAACTTGTTTATGTCATCACAACACTTCATCTCAGAACCTTACTTTAACTAATCCGACTCCTACAATCCTTCTAACAATACTAGAATATTATGTAAAGTTAGATTTTAAGATTGAAGATATATTTGTATTCTAAATTTTGCCGAATAATTTAAACTTGATTCGATTTGATCAAATTAAGGGATCCTTAGATCAGAGTAGAGCGGCCTCGACAACATTGGACTCGGCAAACAATAGCCTACGCACAAAACGTATAAGCAACTAAATTTGGAGCACTGATTACAACCTTTCATTTGTGTAAAGATTAGACAAACCTTTGTAAACACTAATTGAGAAAACCCATTATGAACTTGCAAAAACTGAACACTTTTCAGTAGTTTACAAAGTTGTGATAAGGGCAGTTTTATCTAGTCAAGATTTCAAAAACAGAAGTCAACGCAATTTAAGTAAAATCTAAAATCTGGAATACTTTTCACATACACTAGGTCGCCGCAGCGTAGGTCACCATACTGCATTGTCTTCATTCGCAATGAGGATAGCGGCCACCACTCTTACAGCGGAAAAGAGCCGCAGTTCAGTTACATTTTAACTGACTAAACCTAAGTACAGGTATTTCAAACTAAGGCATATTTCCTTTTATCCATACCTGATACCGGTTGTAGCTGATTGTTGTTAACTAAAACTAATTGTAATTGTATTTGTAATGCCCATAAATAGGATTTTCTCAGGACAGCTTCCGTAGTAAACATACATACTATGGCACGGGCAACTTACATACAACAACAACACACAAAAACACAAGGAATACTCATACTCAGAACAGCAATGTAAGAATCAAACAAAGTATTGTCCCATGTGAGGATTCAACCAACGACATTAAGCGCAGTACGAAGCAGTAGGTAGTAACCAAAGTCTAGTCGAAAAAGCCTAAATGAGATCTAAATATTATCATAAAATAAAAAACTCAATAAAAAGTATACAAATAAACAATGATAATCATATTCAACTTGTTGACTAGTGAACATGTTAATTTTTAACATGTTCAATTGATATTTAATCATTTGGGTTAAGTCACTCTATTTAGGGTAACTAGGGCACCCATATAAACAAAAACGAAGCGCATTGCGTATAAACGAGTAAGCATAACATTTAATTTTTTTAATTAAACTGGAAATAGCGACACGTAATTACATATCATTAACATAACAATACTTAGTTTAACTATAATAGCTATACGGTTTACTCACTTGTGTGTGATTGGCTTTTCGAGTAGTTTCGAATACGATATATCTTTTTTTTTCAAAGGAGTAAAAAGGTGCTAGTAATTTCACTCCTTAAAAAGGGGCTCCACCAAATCCCTCAATAGTGGGGTATCTCCGAAATTTATATACACAAAAAAGAACTGTATAACTAAAATAACCACGACTGCCACTCGAGATGAGAGTATATTAGGCATTTTTGATGTCTTATACTCGAATATATAAGGGGCAAACGAGTTGTACCCTGATGGAAAATGACTACCACCACCCATAGGCGCTTACAACTAAAAAGTCCCACGCTCGTTACCGGTCTTTTTTTTTTCTACATGAATAGGCTGCCAAAGTGACTCCTACTCTGCCTGATGGAAAGCATGAATAGAATCCAAACAGTTGTGGTCACCATACTCATTGCAAATGCAGACAATGTAGTGTGGTGACCCACACTATGGCGGCCTACTGAGATGCTTTTTCACGGTCTAAGAGTCTCCGAGTAATATTCGAGTAATAGTTATGGAAAGGACAATATCACAATTTCCATTTCTAAACCAATTTTATATATTCGATCAAATATTTATATAGAATATAATATAATCAAAACTTATAAATATCACATTAGTTGAATATTGTAGTTTTGTGTCCTCACCTACATATGTACATATGATTGGTAAATTGCTTTTCCATCCAACCACTAAAGAGCTGTGAAATGTATTTTATTATAAAAGAGAAACCAAAAATATGATTCCACCTACAGGTATGAGAATATAATATGTTTGAATATTTCACAAGAAATGAATACGAAAGAACCTTGTAGAAAGTGTTAACGATATTTTCTTTCCACAACAATAAAGGAAAAGAAGCCTTAGACACTAGAAACGATAACACTAAATCTAGAATTGAGGTTAAGTTTGATCAGAAGTGACGGCAAGGAAAATTAGCGGACGGCTCCTTCATTATTTGAATTTTAGTGCTGAAGTATCAAAGTAAAGTAAGTCTCTCGACTGGAATTGCCTACCCATTTGTGCTATGCTTCGTCATAAATAGGTCAGCTTAACTAGAGCCATTCTGTCGTTACTTTTCCCCAAGTTAATAAGGTTATCAGAGCTCAAATCCACCCGGTGGACTTAAAAGGCGGCAACGAACTTTTAACTTTGAAGCTGCATGTGTCGCTGTAGTCACTGTGTCAGTGTAGTTACCATACCATAAAAGATAGTCATAATTACATCATTACTGCAAGAAGATCGTTTTAATTCAATAAAAATTAAATAGTTAAAACAGCATTAAAAACAAAACATAAATAGAATTTGAATCAGTCATATGCAGTGAACGTGCGAATGATAGATATTTACGTGGTCCCCAGATCAACTGCCACCGCTTCGAGTGTTGCGGTCACTGTGTCTACATGCGACTATTGTTTGTGAAGTTAACAAAGTGTTGGTAAATCTGAGTGTACATGTGTCCTTTCACATAATTATGTTTGCACAGTCTCCGAACTCCAGGGATAAATAAAACAAAAGACAAGATTTGAGTTTGTCCTTCAAAGTTCGACTGCACGGATGGTGTATGTTAGTGATTTAAGCGGTCACCTCGACGCTTTCTCCTGCGCTGATTGTTGAGGGTTCAAACCCCACATGAGACAACACTTTGTGTGATATAAATTTTTGTTCTGAGGCTAGGTGTTCTTTGTGTCCGTTTCATGTGTGTTTGTAAAGTCCACCGCAATACAGGATTTATTCCTAGTGCGGGAGTTGTGTTTTTTCAAAAAAAAGGTGTCTGGTCAAAAAGGTATGTAGAATTGCCAATCTCATTTAAATTACAATAAATATGTAGTCCTTTTTTCTGTGTTTTGAATTATGAACTTTCTAAAGCACATGGTTATGCATTTTAAAATATTTTTGATGACTAAATTGAAGGTATTTAGCCAAGTACGGATTTATCAATCTGGGTCTACTCGTCTGAAAACGAAGTACTCATTTAGTTGATTATCAATCAACCTATCGCCGCCCACTGCTGAACAAAGATCTCCCCCAAGGAACGCCAACCATCCTGGTCTTGGGCAATTCGCATCCATCCGTTGCCAGTCACCTTCTTCAAGTCGTCGGTCCATCGCGCCGTAGGCCGCCCTACACTACGTTTACCCAATCGTGGTATACACTCTAGTACACTTCGGCTCCAGCGACCATCGGCTCGTCTGGGGACATGGCCGGCCCCACTTCCACTTAAGCATACTGATTCTCCGTGCGATGTCAATTATTCTAGTTCTCTGTCGAATAATCTCGTTACGAATTTTATCAGCCAGAGAAATGCCCGGCATCGCACGTTCCATCGCACGCTAAGCTACTTTAAACTTATGGACCAGTCTAATGTGAGTGTCCACGTCTCGGCTCCGTATGTCATTACAGGTAGAACGCACTGGTCAAATACTTTGGTCTTTAATGATTGTGGGATCGCTGACTTGAAGATGTGACGAAACTTTCCGAACGCCGCCTAGCCCAGACGAATCCTCCTATCGACTTCTCGATAAAGAAAAGCCTTAGTCGATAAAAGTTGAAAATAAAAAATATCTCTATTGTACTACTTCGATCACACATATTTCATTAATTGCAAAATAGTCAGGTACACCCACCTGACTACTATGCAATTAATATTTATATATCATGAGAGTGTTCTGATGAACTCTTCCAAGTGATCCCATCCTCTTCGTTCCTCTATAGGACAACTCGTGCTGGCCTTGGAAGTCACCGTTTCAGAATGGTAGACATACGCTCCCGAACTAAACGGTTCGGCTCTTCCTTCCTGTGCAGAACGGTTAAAGACTGAAATTCATTACCAGCGCACGTGTTTCCCTCCCACTACGATCCCGGGTCCTTTTAACGGGGCGTGAAAAAGCATCTCAGTAGGCCGCCATAGCGTGGGTTGCCATATTGCGCTGTCGGCATTCGCAGTGAGTATGGCGACCACCGCTCTTGGATTATATTCATGCTTTCCATCAGGTAGAATAGAGTCACTTTGGTAGGTTTAATATAAAAAAAAAATGTGTGTCTCGAAAGCTGTTAACTTTATTTATGCTCAGATAGATGTTATCTATTACCAGATATTACTGTGGCATAACTCATTAAGTTGTATTAACAAGCTCATGTCACTACATGAAACCATTTCTTGGTAACTTGTTACACAGTTCAAATAATCAAACAACATTCAACTTATTTGATGAACCTACATGCGGCGATAATCAACTAGATGAGTGAATCAAGTATCGCTATTTCAATATTCGTTCATTACAAATTACATATCGTGTGTTTCTTGCCAATGTGAAATAAAATAAAATCAAATTATATTTATAATACAATCTTAATTAATAATTTAATTTAGCAATGTTGGCCGAGTTTAATTATTTATGCAAGTTACTTCATATGAATTTTAATAGGAATTTATAAATAAATCACTTTAAATCGACTATAGTACGACTGCTGCTTTAAAGTTATTTGATAAAGTAAGACTGATTTAATTTCTTTCTATCCAAACTTTGATAAACTTAGATTTTACCTATTTTATTTAAATAATAAAAACACTACCCACGCGTTAATGAAATAAATATCTAAAACAGGAATTATATCACTGCAAAAGAATATGAAAAAAATCTTTTTATTTTTTATTTTAATAGCCTGCCAAAGTGACTCTACTCTTCTTGATGGGAAGCATGAATAGAACCCGTAAAGTTCTAGTCACCATACTCATTGCGAATGCTGACAATGCAGTATGGTGACACACACTATGGCGGCCTATTACGAATTTTTCACCTCACTTGGGGACATCATTTTACACTTCAAATAATTGGAACACACACAAATTAAGTTTTAATACACATATAATTTTTGTATCACAAATGTTTATGGTCCACAGTATATCATAAAGTTCTCCTACATTTGTCAGACTAAATTGGTGTTGCGTATTTTTCCCATCAGCGAATGTCATCAATAATGTTTAGATATACATAGCGACAATACTCCAGTTTATAGAAAATCTGAATTTTCGTTCACTTTCGTTTCGAAGGTTTAGTGGTACATCAGCAGATAATCTCCATAAAATCAAAATTATTTATTTCCGTTAAACTAAACATAGTTATTTTTGGATTGTCTGTCTTAGTAGCCAAAAAATACAAACAAATCATACAAATACAATACAAACACAAATACAATACAAATACAAACAAACAACAATACAAATATTAAAGCTAGTTGTTTGTTATTTGTTCCAAAATTAAGGCAAGTTAAAGTTTAATTTTACTTAATGCTTTATTGAGCAACCAAAAATCGTAAGACATAAACAAAGAACTTGAGTATTGTAAACCTAAAACATTTGTTGTATATCCTAATTTAAATTAAATAATTAAACAGTCCATTAATCTCTATGGATGTGAATAAAGATTCTTACCCTATGTAGTCAATTTTAAAAAATAAAATTCTCAAAAATATTTGTGGCAATTTAAAAGTCGCGTCCAACAATTTACAAAGCACATAAATTAAAATTCTGATAATGAATTTTTATTACTTTCATACCAACTTAACAGTAGTTTATTGTATTCCCAAGCACCATCAGAAATCACCTGCGAAATACATTGTATCCGACACACAAAAGGCTTACTTTTTGTATTCCTCATTCACCTTCCAGATGAGGATGAGAGATTATGTACGATTTTGGTATTTCTGAGGTTTTCAAGTTACGACATCCTATTCTGTAATTTTATCTTATAAGAATGTCAGTATCAACTCTAATATATTGACAATGTATCATATTTGTTTTGTCCCATCCCCTCAGTGAGAATTAGGGTAAGGCATGAGACACCCTATAAAACGAAAATATGTACATTGCGATAGACGCGTTAATATCCTAAGGGTAACACAATCTGATCTTAAGAGTAATAAAAAATAACGTATCAGATAATATAATATATTATGTAGGTTATGCTAATAGTGTGCTGTTCTTCATCATAAATTAATGAAATTTTGATAACTTTCATAAAATATTACGATAAGTAAACTGACGCTAATGTGTGTTACTAAATCTTAGACATGTAGTGTCGATCTGTTAGCTCTCCTACGTTCGTTTAATAAATATTTTTTGATTAATAACATAAACAAATACTAGACATAATTCAGTAAATGAAATTTACAAGACTTGCAAATATTATTTATTTTCTGAAATATATTTTTTTTCTATATGAAGACCCTATCAAAGTGACTCTACTCTGACTCTACTAAAATCCAAGAGTTGTGGTCACCATACTCATTGCAAATGCAGACAATGCAGTGTGGTGACCCACACTATGGCGTACCCACACTATACTTAGTGAGACGTCTTTTCACGTCTTGTTTGGGGGCTCACACAGTTATCACGATAACTGTCACCCCTGCATCAATAGGCCTCCGGTCTCACACTCACCAACGAAACACGACAGCACGGATGCTGGCGCTTTAGGTTGATCTTCTGTGGGAGGGTAGTACGACCCCGGTCGTGCCGGCCCGTTCGTGCTGAAATCAGCGGGGCTCTACCGACCTATATTTACTTTGTTATAGGTAAGACCTTTACAGTCTTTTTGAATCAGCTTATTCTTTGCCATTTCTTTTGATTTCAAACTTTAAAGCGATATATGTAAACCTCATCTATTAAAAGAGTAAGTATTGTAATTTGAAACTGTTAGTTAGTAATAACTAAGGTTGTCATCATATTTCATTGTAAATTGAACATAGGTATGATTAATAGCTAATAACTTGTTACGTCACACTTTCACTATTAATAAACTGTCAAGATAATCAAACACAAGTTTATTAGCATATGTAATTGACTCACGGATCAATTGGGTGGTAATTTCTCATTGAAGAGATAATACCACAACCTTATTGTTTCCCTGTATGCTTTAAAACCAATAATTTTATATTTCATCTTTATTTGTATTTTAATTCTAAATATAAAGTTGGCCATCAGAAGCGTAAAGAAATTGTGGCAAATATACATTCGTCAGTTTTGTCTTTCGTCTATTTATTTTATTGTTAAACTTAAATTTTCCACACCCTTTTTTTTTTTATTCGAAAGTGTTATGGTAATCAACCTTCGTCTACCCATTAGTATATTATTTACTATAGGTATATAATAATATAGTAAAGCGCAGTTGAAATTAATATATTAGTACCTGGAAACCAAGCTTCACTCGGTATTATTGTGTGATAATTCATTCGCAATTTACCAACATAATTTGTTTACATCCCTAATTTTGTCACATAGATAAGTGTCAAAACGAGGTTATTAGACACAAATTTCATACCTTAAAAACATGAATAAAACAAAGTTTTCTAAAAATGAAACCTAGCTAGATCGATTTGTCGCTCTCGCAACCCCATGCATTCTTAATTTCATGAAAATCGTTCGAGGCGTTTCCGAGATTCAGATTATATATATACATACAAGAATTGCTCGTTTAAAAATGTTAGATGAAGGTGGTTTTTTGTCTACAATGGAAAATAACTGCTGAACAAAAGAGCATGCAATCATAAGGATTTAGGGGATCGAAGGTGGTTAGTACAAAAAAATCATCACAGATGTAAACAGTTCTTTTAATTCACTACAAAGTGGCGATACCTAAGAAAATAATCAATTGATTATTTAACAAGCGTTAATCGATTTATGTTGTGAGTCATTTTAAATATCCACACAAAGAATATATCAATGACAAATCCATCAGGTACCTTTCCATTCTAACTTGTTTATGTCCATGATTCGTGAAAATTTTTACTTCAAACAAATAGTAAACAACACGATAAATATATTGATTTTTTGTAGTTTTAAGTCCATTCAACCTTAACTGTTACACTTATCATTATTTTTTCAACTTCACATTGTATAACACAGTTTTTAACAGTCTAGACTCAGTAGATCAGCTGGTCAGGCGGGTTTATATTTGTTTTTTTTAAAAAGACAACGCCCGCATTAGGAATAAATCCTGTGTCGCGGGGGACTTTACAAACATACAAGAAACGGACACAAAGAACATCTAGACTCAGAACAACAATTTATGAATCACACAAAGTGTTGTCCCATGTAGGATTTGAACCCACAACACTCAGCGAATTGGAGAGCGGCATGGCGACCGCTTAAACCACTAGGCCAATCGTGCAGTCAAATGTTGATGTTCTCGTGTGTATTTCGTGCCTTCAGTCGTCTCTTATGGCACCCACAGTATACTTTATGTTCTCAATCCGTCAACACACGGAAAAGCCTGACCAGTAACTTACTACAAGTGAGTAACCGAATCTAGAAAATCATATTGAAATGACGCTTGCATATAAACGTTCGGCGATCGAAAAGACGTTCACTGCTGGACATAGGCATATTTGGACACTGTGAATTTTGCTATTGACAATAACATAATATTTAGACATTGGCCACTTTTTTATTCAACACTATTAACTGATGTTGATTCAGTTTACATGTTCAACCAAATCAACAACAAAAAAAAATACAGCAACAAAATTGGAACATCGTCATCGCTCGCTTAATATTTAATGGAGATTTACCAAAAAACCCTTTTGACATACATCTAAGTTAGGAAGGCATTACAAAGACTTTCTGGTGATAAGGTCAGATTATCAGCGGGTAGGTCTTTAACACTATTAGAATAGTGCCGGTCATGCTTATTAAAGAGAAATAATTACAGACAAATTTTCATAGTATCAATTGAAACAAAAACATGAAGTGCTTAACCTCCATCAGAAATATTTTTAGCCCATTACTTTATTTTAAGTAAAACTTATATTATAACACATATAACATATTAAACATTAACAGTGATGAAACTAAAATAATAAAAACAATTATATGTACATACACATACACGCACACACGCACACACGCTTGCACGTATGCACCCACACACATATATGTATCTCATATACTAATAAAAGCAACCGACATGTCAGCAGAGGTCCGGCACTGTAACTCCTTACCACAGGTAACATAATTGCCTATCTAGGAGTACAGTTCTTAACCCATGATACAGTCAATTTCTTAAAAATGTCATCTATTGTAATATATACATGTATAAACGTTATTTTTGTTTGTTCAATTAAGTATAAAGTATAACTGAAACAGTGTCGAGTTCTTGACAGCAAGAAACTAATTGAGACATATCTTTATTACTAGTAGGAAGTGTAACGATTACATTAATTGCTTCTCTGCAACGATTATTGCTCATTAGAAACTTAATACTTGTAAGGTCTTTATCATTATTTTAGACTTAACTTTTTTTTTTTAGACTTTGAAACATATTTTTTTTCTTACCTTCTCCTTAAAACTAATGAACGTAACCGTAAGTAAACCACGAGTATATACGAATACGGGTTAAGTTATGTGTTCTTCTTCTGTGGCGGCGTGCTGTTGGCGGTGTCGTTGGACATCGCCAACGCATTTAATAGTCTGCCATTTAGCTGCATCAGGGAAGCACTCCACTACCACGGGGTGCCAGAGTACCTGAGGCGGCTTGTGGCAGACTATCTTGAGGAGCGTACCGTCGTGTACGAGGACCGAGATGGTATTCTGAGGCGGCGGCCCATGTCGTGCGGTGTTCCACAGGGGTCCGTCCTCGGACCACTCCTGTGGAATATGGGATACGACTGGGCTCTTCGAGGTCGTCTTCCCCCCGGGCTGGGCGTAATTTGTTACGCCGATGACACATTGGTCACGGCCCGGGGGGCGAACTTTCAAGAGGCGGCGCGCCTGGCCACCGTGGGAGTCTCTTTGGTGGTCGGGCGCATTGAGGCGCTAGGTTTACGGGTGGCCGGTAGATAAGACGGAAGCCCTTTTGTTTCATGGGCCCCGTCGTGGTCCACCCCCTGGTGCCTCTATCGTAGTCAATTCGGTCCTCGTACCGATTAAGGCCCAGATGAAGTATCTGGGCCTGATCCTCGACGGCAGGTGGCTCTTCGACGAGCACTTCCGACAACTTACTCCAAAGCTGGTCGGCGCTGCTTCTGCTCTTGGGCGACTTTTGCCCAATTTGGGTGGAGCCAGCATTGCGACGAGACGGCTATACACGGAGGTTGTTCGGTCAATGGCACTGTATGGTGCACCGGTGTGGGCGGCGGCTCTGACCGCCCAGAATAGGGCGCGCCTCTGGCGCCCTCAGAGGATATTGGCGGTTAGAGTCATACGCGGTTACCGCACCGTATCGACGGAGGCGACGTGCGCGTTAGCCGGAACTCCCCCGTGGGATTTGGAGGCGGAAGTGCTCGCTGAAGTTTATCGGCGAACGGCAGACTTTCGGGTGGGTAGCGGCAATCGGCCCCCGCCCGAAGAGATACGCGAGTGGCGAGAGGCCGCTCGTCGAGCCACGATGGCTCGTTGGTCGTCCTGGCTGGAGGCTCCACGTGCTGGCTTTGCCGCCATGGAGGCTCTCCAGCCGGTCATCGCCGAGTGGACAGGGCGGCAGCACGGGACCCTTTCCTTCCGACTGACGCAGATTCTTTCCGGGCACGGTTGCTTCGGGAAGTACCTGCACTCGGTCGCCAGGAGGGAATTGAGTCCCGCCTGTCACCACTGCGACTGCAGTGAGGACTCGGCTCAGCACACGCTGGCGGTTTGTTCCGCCTGGGCGGCGCAGCGTGGGGTCCTCACTGCAGTTATTGGAGGAGATCTCTCGCTACCGGCCGTAATACGCTCCATGGTCGGTAGCGACAGTTGTTTTACCGCGGTCGCAACCTTCTGCGAAGACGTAATTTCGCGGAAGGAGGCGGCGGAGAAGGCCCGGGAGGACAATATCCACTCGGACCCAATTCGCCGCCGGCGAGCCGGGCGGCGGAGGCGCGCATACCAGCGCCTCATGCCGCCTTGAGTGTGGCCGCGGGTGGATGGGACGGGTTTTCCCCTCCATCCGCTACAATGGTCAGCCGCGAGGAGGCGACGTCCGTGTGTGCCGTACGTCGCCTAAAATAGAGAGTTTATCCGCAGATGGTGCCCGAGGTAGCGGGCAGGCGCCAGGAGGGATCTGGATGTCGTAATAGCAGCGGTTCCCGGATCCCTCCTATCTCAGGCGCAGAGTGGCACACCGTGTGGTTTTAGTCGGTCCGATTCCGACACACCACCCCGCCGTAAACCCCGGTGGGGTGACGGCCCGAGGGGGTTTCCACACGTTAAAAAAAAAAAAAAAAAAAAAAAATGTGTTCTTCTTCTAAACTCTGAAAGCATAAAATAGTCAAATTGGTTTAAGGTTTATTATAAACGTTGCCTCAAGGCCGGAAGCTGTGTTGTAGGCGGGGCGACAGCACGGGACCGTTTCCTTCCGACTGACGCAGATCCTTTCCGGGCACGATTGCTTCGGGAAGTATCTGCACTCGGTTGCCAGGACGAAATTGAGTCCCGCCTGTCACCACTGCGACTGCAGTGAGGACTCGGCTCAGCACACGCTGGCGGTTTGTTCCGCCTGGGCGGTGCAGCGTGCGGTCCTCACTGCAGTTATTGGAGGAGATCTCTCGCTACCAACCGTCATACGCTTCATGGTCGGTAGCGACAGTTGTTTTACCACGGTCGCAACCTTCTGCGAAGACGTAATTTCGCGGAAGGAGGCGGCGGAGAGGGCCCGAGAGGATGATCTCCACTCGGACGCAATTCGCCGCCGGCAAACCGGGCGGCGGAGGCGCGCATACCAGCGCCTCATGCCGCCTTGGCTGTGACCGTAGGTGGACGGGACTGGTTTTCCCCTTCATCCGCTACAATGGCCAGCCGCGAGGAGGCGACGTCCACGTGGGATCTGGATGTCGTAATAACAGCTGTTCCCGGATCTCTCCTATGTCAGGCGCAGAGTGGCACACCGTGTGGTTTTAGTCGGTCCGATTCCGACACATCACCCCGCCGTAAACCCCGATGAGGGGGTTTCCACACGTTAAAAAAAAAAAAGGCCGTAAGCTGTCAGTGTCATACATATAACAAATGTGTCAACAAGTAGAACTTAAAAAAGAAATTATGTTTTTGTATGTTGGTTTTGCAAAATATCGGGCTAAATCAATTTTGCTACGTTGCGGGGAGCTGTCTGCTTGCTTGCTCTTTATATCTATAAGGTAATAAGAGAAAAAGTTTGTTCTGTGGTTGAAAAAATGTACCTCTAATAATTTTGTTACTGTTATAATTATACAAGGTGGGCCATGAATTAGTTAAACCCTTCCTTGCATGATTTTATTCTATTTTTTTAAAATGAAACATGGTTTCATAAATAAATTAAAAAAAAAACTATGAATAAAATACGAATTGTGTAAAAAACAATATGACGGAAATTTACATCATCACAATATGTCCCAAAATAAATATAAAAATATTTTGCATGATGAAATGTTATGATGGAAATTTCCATCATTATGCAAAGAAGGGTTAAAATTTGAAAAAAATCGTATACCGGCCATGGAATGTCGCCTCGTCTGAAATATTTCTTTGAGCGTCGGCAGGGACTCATTGGATGTGTGACAAGTGGCTCCATCTTGTTGAAATCATGCGTTGTAACCAGCAAATTCCAGTAGCATCGATCGCAAGAACTCCCGTAGCATGTTTGAGCGGTATGTTAAATTCAAATGTTAACGAATTCTTGGCCAACTTATACAAAATACCTTGTGACTGAAAGTGCGCTAAACATTACATCTGTATAACATCATATTGTAATCACGGTTACATCTGTCAGTTGATAATATTGATATCGTGAAAAAAATGTCTGATATATGTGTAATAAATCATGATTACATTGTTATATGTAAAACAACGAATTAACATCACTGATATTAGTAACATATCTTAACACATCTCACATACGGCTGTCTGATCTCAAATCAGGCAAAGCTATGGAAACCAGACTGTTAATAAAATACTTACGTATTTCTAAATACATATATGTTATTTAGAAATTACATCCAGATACAGAACAAACGATCGTGTTAATCATATAAAGATTTGTCCTGGGTGGGAATCGAACTCAGAAACTCTGGCTTAGCAGTCAGGATCACTAACTACTAAGTCAACAAGCCGTCAGTTGGTGAACATTATGTATATTTAGATATGTTCTTCTAATTTATTTTACAATAAATAAGACAACTTCCGCAGTAGGCCTCACTAGGTCGCCATAGCGTGGGTCACCATACTGCACTGTCTTCATTCGCAGTGAGTCCCGACCACTGCTCTTGGATTCTATTCATGCTTTCCATCAGACAGAATAGAGTCACTTTGTTAGGTGACTATAAAAAGAATAGAAACATATACTATGTCGTAGAGGACTTTTTTTACACAATGAAAAATATAAAAAGAACACTCTGACTCAGTACAACAATGTGTATATATATTTGTCACTAATTTAGGCTATAACTTCTAAACTAAGTTTCGTGAAATTTTACATTTACATTATCGGAGGTACATTATATATTGCAGAATAGTTTTATGGGCAATTTCATAAAAAAATAAACACTCTTCTAAGAACTTGAAGAAAATAAAAAGAGAGCAAAGTCGCATGTAAAAGTTAATTGTTTATAAATGTAATAAAGTATGTTTATACTAAACTCGTATTCGCTCTTGACCTCAAATCAGTTTTAAATACACTCAGTTTTGTTGCCTTAACGAATTTCTTTAATACTACATAACTTTTTAGGTAGTAGAGCCACGCTGATTTCAGCACGAGCGGGCCGGCTCGACCGGGGCAGTACTACCCTCCCACAGAAGACCAACCCAAAACGACAGCATGCGTGTTGTCGTGTTTCGTCGGTGAGTGTGAGACCGGAGACCCATTGATGCAGGGGTGACAGTTATCGTGGTAACTGTGTAAGCCTTACACTGTCACGATGACTGTCATGCCTTTTACGTCCCCAAGTGGGGTGTGAAAAAGCATCTCGCAGGGCCGCCATAGCGTGGGTCACCATACTACATTGTCTACATTTGCAGTGAGTGTGGTGACCACAACTCTTGGATTCTATTCATGCTTTCCATCAGGCAGAGTAGAGACACTTTGGCAGGCTCTTAATATAAAAAAAAACTAGGTGTAAGGGATATTTACAATAAGTTGTTTCTGATATTTCAGCGCTATTGTAAACCGTGTATCAAGTCCGCGACCATCATATATTACATCTGCTTGCAACAGTGCCGAAAGATCAAAAACTAATCCCCGAAAAAAACTTAACAAGTGAAAATATGTCAACACAATATAAGTTAATACATAAAATTGTATAGGTAAATATTATAAAAAAAATATACCAGTTTTTCCACGCAACAAGTTGGTAATGATTTTTCCCGTAAATCCCAAGTCGCTTGTAATTTATGATGATAACACGTCGATCATGAAGGCAATATATTATAAAAATAGAATTATATAACATGAAACACATTTCCTTAAACAATCTATCTATCTAACACTTAATCAATTATATATTAACACTTCCTGCATTATTATTCACACGAGGTGGACTTAATGATACACGGCATTATTTCCTCAACCTTTAAAGTTTCAGACGTTTCAGTGAGGAGTATGGTAGGTACAAAATAGGCTGTATACAAATGCTAAACATGAAATAAAAAAAATACATATATATTTTCTTTTTCTTTCATTTTTTTAATGACAACGCCCGCGCTACGAATAAATTCTGTATTGCGGGGTACTTTACAAACATACATGAACCGGACATAAAAAACACCCAGACTCAGAACAACAATTTGTGGATCACACAAAATGTTGTCTCATGTGGGGTTTGACCGTTTAAACCACCACGCCAAGCGTGCAGTCATTGTTAATAAGATTCGTCGTTCGAATCCAAACATACGGGGCAGACTTTGAGTTGACCGAGTGTGTTTATGTGAGATAATACCTTCATAACAGAAGGAAATTCACTTCTGTTATCTACCAGTTCGTCACTCATATAGACAACGATAACATATTTCTTTTTGAGCAGTCTATCACTCTACCTTCATAGATTTATCTCTTTTATCATCTTAGTATCTTTGACTTGAAGAGATTCCACCAAGTCCATAAGGTTAATTTGGATATTTAACTTATTTAGTATGAAATATATATAAAGAGAATATTGTACAAAAGTTAGAACTACTTTAATAAAACAAATTAATTTATTTATTAATGAATAATTGTGAAAATGATTGTAGTGTGTCTACTAGATATTTTTTCGATTATTTTCCATAAAACAGAAACAACGCACATTAAATTTTTATCGTATTTTTCCTTCTAAAGTGTCAAAGTGTCTATCTAATAAAGAGAAGGTAAAAAGACTAAGACATGTCTAAAAAGGACTAATAATGTCTTGAAGGAAGCGTTAATAGCCCCACTGGCTAATAAACCAATTGAATGATTTCTTTTGTTTCTTAACTTATGATGTTTGCGTATGTTTGTATAATAGTATTGGCAATACTATTTAGCGTAATGCAGAAATAGGTACCAGTGAAGAGTATTGACAAGGTTACTACACTCAGTATTGTTTTTTAAGAAAAGTTATTTTGATAGCGATAACGTGTGAAATCAGAATAAGTGACAGCGTCAGTGAATCATAATCTTTAAATCTCGATAGCTATGAACAATATATCTTCAATTTTTGAAATAGGAATGCAAATTTGCTTGAATAAATAAAATCTTTTTACAGGAATCTCATAAAAAAAAAGATTAAATATTCAGTTTATTTATGTAGTGGATTAAAATTCTTGAAAAACCAGACAAAAGAGTCTTAAATATCCTTATAGGAACATAAAAATATTTTTTGTGAATTAATGTAGCAATACGACATGCCACCGTAAGTAAGAATGTTGCACGTCATCCTTCAGTATACATTATTCAATCGCCACGGTATGCCTAACATACGCTGTTTATAATAACAAAACATTCAAAGTAAAACTAAAGTATCACTTTTTATTTTTAATCGTGTATTATAGATACATGATTAATTCATCACTAATCATTTATTTCATACTTAAAATAAATAAAACTTACTTCAGTTCAGCGTGTTTAAGTTGTCTGTATATAAAATAAAACTAATTTACCTTCAATATTTTCTTCATCCAAATCAACCATTTTCATTTTTAATACGAACATAAATAAATCAAAACCAAAACAAAACCATTTCAAATCACAAAATTAAACAACTCCGAAACAAAGTACTGAACTAACAATTTTCAAAGTCACGAAGTCGGCAGGAAAATCGGGAAAACGTACGAGCTCCCCCGACAGCGGTCCGATATGAACTGATTCTATGAATGGAAGAAAAACGAACCGTTGCGGACGGGAAAACGTTCATCGTGCATCTTTGAAAATGGAACTTAACTTTTTGTATGCATCGTAAGGACCAATTGACAAAAGGAATGGCAGATCGTTTTTTTTTGGAGTAATATTCTAATTTATGGAACTTCTAATGGCCAGATTCATTTAGTAACAAAAAAGTTAATAATTGAATTGTGTTTAAAACTTTATAGCTCGATTTTATGGTGAAGAAATAAACTTTGGTGAAATGTGTTTTTTTACGATTTACAAGTTTAACGAGTTTGAACAATTTGACTTTTTAAAGTAGGTACACTAAATTAGATTTCTCTAATTGTTGAACATTGTTCTTATTATTTTAAGTCACAGTTATACACAATTGATGAACGATTTATTTCAAAATTGTCGAAATGATTGCGTGAGACGTTTTCAATTATTTAAACTCGAATCTTCAAGTTGGCTTAAGTATATAGTATATAGTTTTCAAAATCAACAATTACGGAAAATGTCTTCTACACAGATTTTTTATAATCACAAAATTGATTAAAGTCTTATAGACGGTACTGCAAAGAGTAAGTCTCATATTTCAAGTTGTGAAAGTTTTGTTTTTTGCTCAGCTTATTTACACGAGAAGACATGAGTATCTATCGTAACTATAAGATGTTTATTTGATAAATTGATACATATGTGGTTTGGATGATTAGAAATTTTGATTCTTACTTTAAAAGAGGTTAACAACACCAAGTAGGCTCTAAATAGTAGAGCCACGCTGATTTCAGCATGAGCGGGCCGGTTCGACCGGGGCAGTACTACCCTCCCACAGAAGACCAACCTAAACCGCCAGCATCCGTATTGTCGTGTTTCGTTGGTGAATGTGAGACTGGAGGCCCATCGATGCAGGGGTGACAGTTATCGTGGTAACTGTGTAAGCCTTACACTGTCACTATGACTGTCATGCCTTTTTCGTCCCCAAGCTGGGTGTGTGAAAAAGGTTCAGGACATCTCACAAGGCCGCCATAGTGTGGGTCAGCATACTGCGTTGTCAGCATTTGCAATGATTAACCCCAACTGTTGGATTCTATTCATGCTTTTCATCAGGCAGAGTAGAGTCACTTTGGCAGGCTCTTAAGATAGATAGAAGTAGCTTATTATAACTAGTGTCAAGTTAAAATTAAAACATACAAATTATCTATGACCTCCAGTTATTGACAATAGCTTCATGAATCATGAATTGAAACAGTAAGTTTTTAAAAATAAAACACATATAACAATAGTCATGATATCAAAAATAACTATTAGACGTATTGTTTATAGCACTAGGGTATAGTTATATTTATTTTGTTTAAGAAATATTCTTTATTTCTGTGAGTATATAAATAACAGTAGAAACTTTGATAGTTTTATGTGAATACGTTATGTGTTTTAATAAGATATGATTTATATATTGTTATGTTTCTTTAACAAATTAAAATAAACTTGATGTCTAAACTCCAACTGTACTCCAATACGTTAAAAACGAAT
Source organism: Hypercompe scribonia (assembly GCA_949316085.1). Classification (NCBI taxonomy): domain Eukaryota; kingdom Metazoa; phylum Arthropoda; class Insecta; order Lepidoptera; family Erebidae; genus Hypercompe; species Hypercompe scribonia. The sequence continues at coordinate 2,610,436 of OX438983.1, forward strand.
TACAATAGAATGATTTATGATTTATCGGGACGTAGAGTTTTTTTTTTTCATGAGCCTGCCAAAGTGACTCTGCTGTGCCTGTGGAAAGCATGAATAGAATCCAAGAGTTGTGGTCACAATACTCATTGCAAATGCAGACAATGCAGTATGGTGACCCACACTATGGCGGCCTAGTGAGATGCTTTTTCAAACAACGCTTGGAGACGTAAAAGGCATGACAGTCATCGTGGTAGTGTAAGGCTTACACAGTTACCACGATATATATTATTATACATATTTATTTCAATTGGAGCCACTGAACTGACTCAATATTTTGTTTTACATGAAAACAGGTGTGCATACCGTATTTCTTTATTTTTTATTATTTATTTATTTATTAACAATTTCAAAAAAGAGGATTCTTTCAATTAATTTTTATAGCATGTATAATTGAATGTATATGTGAACTCTGGACTCCGTCTAGAATGAACACTTTTGAATATTATTGTTTATATTTGAAAGGATACAACTCACCCTTAGTTAAGAAAAAAAAGAATACAGTAGTAGCCTATTCCCCTGATCATAGGGAGAGGGACTCCTAGGACGGCAACGCACATGTGACTTTTAAGTTGCAGGTGTCCATCTGCGGCAGTATTCACTCACCACCAGGTGACCAATCTGCTTCGTCTGGTGACAGATTAAGAATACAGAGTGTCACCCTATTCATCCCATGAGTGTCTTAAGAGGCGACTAAGGGAGTAAAACTACGCATGACAACATCGCAAATGAAAGGAAAACTTGAAACAAACATATAAAATATATATGTCAGAGCGTCAGAAAAGGGGCGTCATAGCGCTCTCGGTTGTAGCTATCCATCGTGGGCGGTGTAACAGGAACTTTCAAAATAAGGCCACACTTGTATAGTTCAACGTCTCACTATGTAATCGTTATACAATTTCATAGAAAATCTCATAGATCAACAAGCTTTAAATAAAATGAAAAATTTAAAAACCAGTAGGTTGGGATGTGCGCACCGCGTGACAGCTGTCTGATCCTTTTTCAAAAACCAACTGACACCATTACTAGTGGCGACACCTACTACTCTATTCGCAGTTACCGCTCTTATTTAAACAAACGTTTCTTAAAAGAACACAAAGTAACAGAGATTTTTTTGAATGTATCATCAGATTGTAATTGTCTTTATGTTAATAATGAACAAAGACAAGATTTTAATTCTGTGTTTTTCTGCTGTCTGAACCATAAATATTTTTTTTCTGTCCTTCTAATGAAATGACCAAAAAAAAACAGACATGACCCAGGGTTTTCGGATGTTACCATTAGAATAATTTTAATAGACTTTATTGTTTACATTCATGTGCTGTGTTGTATTTTTATGCGTAATCATCATCATGTTTTCATCATCATAGTTTACTCACTCTAGTATATTGCCCAGTATCCTATTTAAGTCATAGTCTTCTCTAACCTGCCCTGCTCCTTTCCGAATTAGTAAGTTATTGTTTGTTTCCTTCAGAGTATATATATTTGGAACAATTCAAAAGTAGAGCCTTTATTCATATCAAATTTTCAGATGAAGGTTAGATAAAGATAATCAAATATTCCGACAGTCTATTTACACAGACATGTCCACGTCTGCCAGATTTTAAAAGGGGTTCAAATGAAAACAAAAGAGGACATGATTAAAAATAAAATTATTTGCAATCATGGTCTATGGTATTAAGTAGGCTTTAAATTTTTTTTTAGATTAAAAGTATAAAAATTGAAAGTCAGCTATGGACAAATCTAGCAGGACGGTGTCCAAGGAAGGACATATCTAGTGACGTCGCTAATATTTTGATAATTAAATAATTAATCATTTTGTAGGTAGTAGAACCACGCTGAGTTCAGCACGAACGGGCCGGCTCGAGAGGGGTAGTACTACCCTCCCATAGAAAATCAATCTAAAGCGACAGCATCTATGCTGTCGTGTATCGTTGGTGAGTGTGAGACCGGAGACCCATTGATGCAGGTGTGACAGTTGTCGCGGTATGTGTGTGCAATACAATGCCACGATGACTATCATGCCTTTTATGGCTCCAAATGAGGCATGAAAAAGTATCTTACAAGCCGCCATAGTGTGGGTCACCATACTGTATTGTCAGCATTCGTAATGAGTATAGTGACTACCACTCCTGGATTCTATTCCTGCATTCCATTGGGCAGAGTAGAGCCACTTTGGCAGGTTCCTAAAAAAAAAAGTAAAAAAACAAAACAATTTTATTTTAAGATTAATTTGTACTTTTCAATATATCCATCAGTCCATACATCAATGAGCTTACGTCATAAAGAATTGAAATAAACTGTAATCTTCATCCTTTAAGGAGTGAAAATAAGAATATTACTTAACATTTAAATTACCAAACAAAAAGTATACCTTTTCAAATAAAAAAATATATGTAAGTTTTGATTTAACATTAATTAAAAAAAATATGTCGAATTGAGAACCTCTCCTTTTTGTTTTGTGTCAGACTAAAAATATATTAAAGTGTATTGAACATCCCTATTATCCGACACTAACGCCTAAGAAAACTCCAAATGTTACAATCTGAAATAAAAACCTAGCTACTAACTTAACCCACGTAATTGACGTGTAAATATAGCGTTATTGAACAATAACATACCTACATAACAACGTATGTTATTGTTACGATAAAATGAAACGACCAATTAAGATTTGAGAAATGATTCTTAAAGAAAAAAGCATAAAAAATATACCCTTGAAATAAAAAACATACAACATGAATTGAATCTATTCCAATCGTTGTTGTCGTGCGCAGCTTTCGTTTACTCTAGTGTTGTCTATGTGATCAGTGTTTATAGTCAGTTTGATTAACTCAACATTTTATCTTTTTGTAAGAATATCCGATAGATAAGTTAATTTCTAAACTTTTATGAAAATTGAAAGGAAGTGATAGTAAAGCAACCGCAGAGATCGGGCAACCGAAATAAAATCCCAATCTGAGTTTAAGAAGTATTACTAATATGATCAGATATAGGGTTATTGTTAACCTGTATGGTATATGTTAACATGAATTCAAGTTTCTAAATATAACGTTAAAATATTAGTAATATAAATATTAATACATCTATCTACATTTAATTTAATCTGCCACATTAAGTTTCGTAACAGATCATTTTATTTATTTTTTAAAAAAAAAGTATCTTATGTTACTTCTAATACCTCCAAAAACATGTGTACAAAATTTCATTATAATCCTTTGAGTAGTTTATAATATTAGTAGAGATTATATTATAGTTTTAAGTTAATGTCCAATTTCATAAAGAAATGTATGGCTTGTAAAACCACACAAGTGCTGTGGTGTAGGTGTAACATGTAGTAACTACAGGGTCGGCCAAGAATTCGTAAAGTGAATTTGAATCTAACATCCTGCTCAAACAAATGGTGTCTGGCGCGTGGAGGGGTCTGATCCCTAGCTCGTTTCTCGGATTTTTTTGTAATGAATTGCTTCACGGGGCTGCAGCGCGCTTACTGTGTGAAACAATTTTATTAAAACAGTTACAAACGCTTATTACTGTCAGACACTTATTTCACATTGAATACAATTTACACGATTGTGTTTCAGTCCCCGACTGTTCCTTTAATAAAGAAATACGAGTAGGTGAAGAAGTTCGAAGAGATGGAATCTACGCTACATGTGAGGGACAAACTGCAGGCCCACGGACCTCTCGGATCTAAGAGAATGTGCTGCAACTTTCTGCTTCTGTTCGACGTAATCCAGATTTATTGACGCATAAACGTTCAGCTGAATTAGGTTTATCCCGCACATCATTGCATTGTAGGTATTACAAAATTACATACATTTGAAATTACATCCATATAAGATCCAGATAGTGCAGAAACTAAAACCTAATGATTTAAATTTGCGCAAGTCATATGCCGAAATGTTAAAACGATTCAGTAATTTTGACAACATCTTACTTTCTGACGAAGCCCATTTTAACCTCAACGGACATGTAAACTAATAAAATTACAGGTATTAGAGCAGTGAAAATCCCAAAGCTAAACACGAGATGCCACTTCATTCTCCCAAGGTAACTAACTGCACGGGCTACAATTTCAGCAAAAGGAATCAATGTACCCTACTTTTACAAATATTCTCGCGGCCGTTCAGTTACTATTAATTCTGCTGAATATGTAAAATGTTACGGGAGTTCTAGGAAGTGATGCTACTGGAGTTTGCTAGCTACAATCGTAACAAATGGTCTCAACAAGATGAAGCCACTTGTCACACATCTAATGAGTCCCTGCCGGTGGTCAAAGACATGTTTTCATAAAGCTGATTTCAAGACGAGACGACATTCCATGGCCACCCAGAAATCCAGATCTATCCCCAGCAGACTTTTTTTTATGGGATTATTTGAAGAATCGTGTCTACATCAATAAACAAAATACACTACGTCAACTAAAAGAAAAAAATCAACGAAGACTCGTCGGCGATCTCGCGGTCTCTTTGCCGACGAGTATTCAAAAATTTCGGTGCTCGCTTAGAAGAGTGTAAACGTCAAAACGGTTTTAACGGTTTTAACGAAATTTAGACGATGTAATTTTTAAGAAATACATTCTAACTAATTACCTTTTTTGCAAATAATCAACTTTTACAATTTATGAAATAGTTTTTTTTATACGATTTTTTCAAATTTTAACTAATTCGTGGCTCACCTTGTATTTTAACAAAAAAATACACTAGAAAATATTGCAACTCATGCTGCATTCCACTTACCCGAACTGTTTTATTGCGTGTCTGTTATCATAGGTGGTAACGGATAAAATAAAACTAGTACTCGTATATTTTAACTCATATGTTACATATATTTCGTACTATTACTGTACAAATCACACCACCAGTTTCATGTTAAACAATAGAAGGAAAATTACAAATGTTATCAGGAACAGATAGTTCAAAATAATACTACATTTCTATTTATTGACTTCCGTACGGAAAGCTAACAAGAATCTAACTCCGCTACCCGTCTCCTCATCAGGTCCGATTCTGTAGCAGGCCAGGATGGCAGCGCAACGTGCAACGGAGCACGCGCTCTTTTGGGGCCCGAGGTACGTCGGGGTTCCAGGGATTTCCTGGCCGGTTCGAGTCCGACATAATCACAAGTAGGTGGTATCCGGGGGAATTTCCACGCAGGAAAAAAAAACAAAGAAGGGTCGATTCTGTGGAAAGGACTTTGTGACTTATAGTTTTGGAGGGCACACGAGTACTACACTGAGTCTCCCCTCCATAAAAACAGAGGAAAGTGTTTTAAACTTCATTCATTTCAAGCAATCGATGAATTATATTTTTTTTTTCTAAACGCCGGTATTCGCTGTGGTCGTCATAATATCTTTCCGTTCGAACCTGGCCCCGTATGACTCTCCATAGAGTCATCTAATACTGAGATCTTGCCAGTGAATTAAGGCTGTCGCTTAAATTGAGTTAAAATAATATGAACCCTTTGACCCTTATAATAAACGGTGTCCACACGAAGTCTTGTTTGGTATACTCTCGTCTGGGAGTTAAAAGGGACAGAATTATTAACCGTTAAGATATAACTTGTTTATTTTTTGGTTTACATATTTATTTAAATAAAAATATATTATTCTTTCTTAAAAAAAACAAAATTTTGTTATTTTATGAATAAATACAGTTATATGTTAATAATAATGATCCTAATGTAAATTGATATGAGTATATCCGTAGTTTAACACGAAAAAATACTTGAGAGTAATTAATTAATAGCAATTATTTATTTTCTCTTTCAAAATCATTAAATAAAAAAGAAGAAAAAGTTTACTTTGCCCGAAAATATGTGCAAAAAAATAGAGTTTTAAATCATAAAAAACTGTGTAAAATTTAAAAATGTCATAGATAATCAAAATAAAGTGTATAAATATTTAAATCAAATTCCCGACAAATAAATAAATAAATAAAAATGTTTCTCGTTTAGATTTGTAACTGACAATTAAAAACGCTGTACACACACCACCAGAGAAAAACACAACTTCATACAAAATTTGAGAAGAAATATTTCCTAACCGTATTGCGCTTTCTATTTGCAGCCCATACAAAACTATATACCATATACGAGAGTGTGTATGTACGACAATACTGATTTAGATTTTTTTATATAGAAGTCTTGTTATTAACAAAATTAACAATCTACACTATCAGAAGAATAACTTTATCAAAAAAAGGTTTATTTGTAAATACAGTAATTTATACAAATCAATACGTTCCTATCTTTTCTTTGTTGAAACTCATTGTAAAACAACAACAACAATTTAAGAGTACGTACAAGAACGGAATGCACTGCAATCACAAAGATGACGAGAGAAAATTGGATACCCACTGAATGCACTATAAAAACTTCTTTATTACTTAAGAATTCAACATTTTTATTGCAGGAGAAATCAAAATTAGTTTATTTGTCGAAAAACAACCGAAATTGCAAGATAAACGGTGCGTAAGCGTCGGTAGATATTTTTCTTGTAGTGTTGCCAATGAACAATGATAAAATTATGAATCATTTTATTTTATCTCTCATACAAAAATTACAAAATAACAATCAAAACTTAGGCTAAGGAGAATATCTGTATGTGTATAATATAGAAATCTGTGTGAGAGGCTGGTATCTGTATGACAAATTACCAGCTTCATCTCGCTCTAGATAACTGGTGCCTAAGTAAGCAGCCATAGTGGTGAGGTGTTGATATGTGTAGAGTAAAGAATTAGTACTATGTATTGTGTGTGTGTGTTCGTGTGTTTATGAGTGTGTTTGTGTATGTATCCATATGTGTGTGTGCGTGTGTTTGTGTATGTGTATGCGCGCTAACCCTATCACAATATAAATCAATCCTTTTCAGATTAAGACCTGCTAATAACCTAGCAGATTTATTAGCTGTATGAATGTGGACGATAGTAAAGTAAGGAATGTTTCGTAGGAAGTCAATCTACGAATGAATAGATTAGATAACCAGTAGGATGTAAGAAAGGTAATGAAAGGCTTATCTTGAGGACTGTACTTTGTGTTTTTTCGACCTTAATCAATGTAGTCTTGTGAGCACCGTCGCATACTGTGACACAGTAAGATGATCAATGACACGAAATTGTTAGTAAATACTTATATACGTAAATACATAAATAAACATACATAAATAGTACTAATATTGGATAATATATTTTGCACTATTGTTTAATTATCTTAAACATAATTTATAATTATTTCTAAATTTTTAACAGAGTATTTGTATTAAAAAAAAAATATTCACCCTTGGAAACTATTTTTTATTGTTGTTACCTGAACAATGCCCTCCCAGTCTTACACAGCACATCCTAGGCGAAGTCATACCGTACATCGCACATACGTACGAGTAAGTCCAAAGAGCTGAAACCACAGGGTCTTAATCTTCAGTGGACAATTTCGACCCTTGTTAGCGGTGTCAACAAAACTGAAATCTTATATTAAGTAGATAAAATTAAGATATTTTTGGCTGTATTACTTTTCTCAATGAATTCATTTTCAACGAGTTCCACAACATCAGTATCTGTTTCTTGATCTTGGATATGAAAAGTAGAATTTTTATTTTTTTTTGTTTTAAGGACCTGCTAAAGGGACTCCTCTCAGCCTGATGGCAAGTACGAACAGAATCCATACGTTCAGGTCACCATACTCATTGTAAATGCAAGCAATACAGTGTGACGACCCTTACTGAAATGCTTTTTCACGATCCGCTTGCGGATGTGGAAGGTATGATAATCATCGTGATAGTGTAAGGCTCACGCACTGACTATAATAACTGTTACCCGTGCAATAATGGGCCATCATCTTTATTACTAATCAAACTGCTCTTAAGCATACTTACATATAATCACTTTATATACTTATATGTTAATATAGATAAATGACACTCAAGAACTGAACATGTGTACATACCTATCATCCAATTATTTACCCTTGGGGGAATCGCAGCGGCAGTCACGATTACTGACCACTAGACCAAGTAGTTTGCTCGTTTATTGAGATAGGGCATAATTTCCGGTCGCTATTTTAAGAATCAGTGAGTCGGGGATCGTTTAGTGCCACGGTGAGATCGATGTGGTACTTTTTACTGTCTTCAAGAAAAGTAAGAGGAACTCAATTAGATGTTCCTATTTTGAGGGGGTACAACTTTCATTACATTTAATTCGTTTTACATTTAAAGAAAATATGACACCCCTTATGGGAAAATGAAGAATACAGCTTATTACAATCATCATCATGAACTCCAGTGAAATCTCTCTGGAACCGCAAGGCTTTTAAATTTTCTCCAGAACAATGATCATTTTTCGAATGCGGCAAAAAGCAAGTCAAATATATGAACACCAAATAAAAAAGAAAAATTAATAAGTATATTTCATGAAAGGAAATACATAGAAAAGTATGAAATATAGCTTCTGGTGTCGATCACGTTATATTGAAAAACAAGTATATCAGACACAATTGTATTTCTTACAACTTGTAAGGAAAAAGTCAATTTGAGTCACAATATCAGAAATATGATCGTGTTATTAGGTAATTTATATTATATTACAGCTCTATAACTTTCGCGTTCCACGCTGGGAACCATTTTGTATGGGATCCGCAGAAAACGATTGGTATCATAGCGATATCTATATTTTTTTCGTTCAAACCATATAATTGCATTGGTTAAAGTAAAATTGCTGCCTTATATATATTTATTGAATATTCTATAGTACATTTCAACAGGTCTTTATGGCTCTGTATTATTAATTTAAGAAAAACTGAAACACAAACTAGACGTTATAATTTCTAAGTATCATCACGTTTTGAAATTCCTATATATAAAATAATGTTACACTGGTGCTAATTCCCCATAATTAAACATATATTAACATGAAATTTCAAAAGAACTTATACAATTATTCAAAGTCAAACATAAAATCTATTTCTGTTACCTTTATATATGTAGTAATTTACCCAAACATGTTAGACCTACACCACAAAACCTACGTGCCTACCTACACTTACTCCACATTTTAAAAGATATTTACACAGTTCCTTTAGTTATCTCGCAAATGAAACGTAATTTATAATTCACAGAACGGACAACACATGATTTTATAACACTGATGAGTTTATCATATTACAGAGATCCTTTAAAGGAACCACAATTGGATTATTCAGATTAAACGCTGTGTGGCTCTTAGTGGCGCGATCGATTCAATATGTTATACGTCCACACTTATTCTTACAAGAATGGTTTTATGAGTTTCTTATAGACGCTATAGTCATACTGCCGTACGTGATACATATGAGCTTCGATCATGTGGTATGTCACGTAAGAACAATCTTACATTGTATTGAACATTATTGATCGGTATAATTAGCTATATAGAGTGATACATTGATAGAATTTGGTACAGAAACTTCTTAGATAACGCGTTATGATCCTTACAAATAAATTGCGTCAGATTCTTTGGTACGCAGATAAATGTTGAAATAAAAAAGAAATGATTTGTCAAGTCACTGCGCCTCACTTTCTGGCTACCGATCAATGTAACAGCAAATTTTTTAATTAGATACTAACAAAGTGACTCTACTCTGCTTGTTCGAAAGCATGAATTGAATTCAAGAGTGGTAATAACACTCATTTTGAACGCAGACACTGCATTATGGTAACCCACACGCCGTCACTCTATGGCGGCCTTGTGAGATGCTTTTTCACGTCCCGCTTAAAGGACTTGGAATCATAGTAGAAAGGGAACACGGTGATGGTAGTGAGTTTCAGATTTTGACTGATTTGTACGAGAAGGAAGAGCCGTATCGTTTAATTATGTGTATCATTCTAAAATGGTGCCTTCCAAGGCCGGCACGTGTTGTGCTATAAAGGAAGGTATGCATGAATATTTGTATATTTATTAGTGTTTATATAAATAGAATTCCATGTATTCACAAAAATAAAACTAAATATAATCATCCTTGTTGAACCACGGCACATTTATATCTGGTTCGGGTCATCACGATACACAATATGTCACAAAATACAAACAAAAATAAGTCCACGCGTTCAACGGCTGACAACGATATCCGAAATAACCCACAATATACAAACATATCCATCATATTTGCCCGCAGCTGTTTTTATTGCACATAATCAATCTCAAATAAAACAACATGTAACAAAATCCAACTTTAAACAAACACCGACTCGCTCGATGTCAGTTGCATTCTAGTTGTTATGCAGCTCGGTAGGTAGGAAATAGTATTGGTTGTTTTGTTGGAGAATTATAAGGTTCGACTGTCTGGAATGGGCAATCACGTAATATTTAGCATTAATTGTTTCTGTAAGTCTAAGAAAAAGTTAATGATGATAAATTTTAGTTTATCTCAAAAAGTGCTCATTTGATGGTATGATATGTTTACCAAACATATACATGGAATTGTTATTATTAAAGTACAAATTAAAATATTTTTGCTTTGACACTGTCATAACAGAATACTTTAGCCCTTGATAATTAGAATAAATTACAATTTCCGAGACTCCAAAATTTCTTTAATTGTTCATCAATTTTGAACGGTTTAATTTATTTTGTTTAATAAGAGATAAAAAAAATCTGAAGAAGTCACTTTTTAAAGAAAACGAAGTCGTATCAATATCGGTCCGTTCGTTTAGGACTACGGCGACATCTCAAACAAACAAATACGAAGCTACCCACGTCAATAGGTCACTTTGTCCATAAGGAGAACATTTTTCGGGAGAGCTTATTATTAAGCTGTACATTTAAAAATGTACAGAGATGTTTTGAACTTCTTTGAAATAGGCAATATAGTTAATTTTCTTAAAATTGCCACAAAATATATACACTTACCTTGACTAACAGACAACAAAAAAAAATATCATAGTAATTCGATACTCTTTTGTTAGTATACTCGTACATTGCAATGTGCATGAGGAAATGTTACATATGTAAATAAATACCGTGATTCCGTGGTTAGGAAACATCCAAACAAAAACGAAAATGAAATTAGTAAAAGTAAGCAGTATCTTTTGTTTGTAAAGGCAACTCGTGCATTAGGATTATATCCTATGTCGTGGGGGACTTTACAAACGTACATGAAACGGACACAAAGAACAATCATACTCAGAACGATAATTTATGGATTATACGGAGTGGTGTCAAGGGGAGCTATGTGGGGATTGAAATCAATCCACTCAGCGCAGTAAGAGCTCATAGTCATTGTAGTTTTGCCTGTCTTTGACCTTGAAACTTTTTTTTCCTTTTACAAACCTGATTTTTAAATAAAAGTAATGAATTTCACACTAGCATTACAGCATTTCAACAGACTATAACAATAGATATCGTGTTAAAAACTATTCTATGACGTGTTTCTTCACGTCTCTACGGGAAGGTAACAGGCACGCACAGTACAAAATGACACAAGGTCGCAAACTATGACCGCTTAAGGACAAACAAGGTTAAAAAAATATATCTCGCAAGGGCTTATCAAATGGCTTTATAATCTGATGGTATCTAACATGACAGTGACAATATAATCTAACTTGGCTTTAGAGCGCGTTTCTCAAAAAAAGTCAATGTTATTGTTCAAATTTGTGGTCAAAAAGTCAAAGAAAACGTTTTGATATGTGCTTAATATATTTAAGGATAGGATCATTTAAATTTTTACGTTCTATGATATGTAATTATGAATGCTTCTCGTCATTAATGTTCAGATGACCTGAGGAATTAGTCAGAATCATCGATAAGTCAGACAATGCATGATTGCATGGCCTGACTTATCGGCAATTCCAGGTTAGACACTAAGAACATACTTATATATTTATAAATTGTCAATCATCATCAACAGCCTTTAACAGTCTACTGGTGGACACAGGCCTCTCCTTAGCAAGGAGGTTTTGACGTATTACATAAAAAAAAAAACAGTTTTCCTTCTCTTTGCAGCGGTGTTGTCCTGCATACTTTGTTGCCTTAGTCACCTATGACGACACCCATGGGATGAGTAGGGTTGATGACACTCCGTGATCTTAATCCGTCACCCCACAGACAATAATATTTATACATACTTACACATGATAGATTCCCAGTTTCACGTATAGAGTTTTTCAAACATCTCGCATGTATGAAAAACTTTCTGTAAATAATTTAAAAAATAATATCTACCTACATCTAATAATATCTAAAACATAATATAACCTTAAATATCTATAGCCTTATAAATGGTATTATTAAAGATGTAACATAGTTATTTTCACAGCATATTGGCTACAAACATAAAGTACAACAGAAATATTATTAGCTATGTATGTCGTGACCCCTTTCTCATTCGCTAATAAATAAGGCGATAATAATAAGAAACCAAATTTGTTTAAGCTAATAATACCTATGCATATGTGGAACACGCGTTGGAAGATTTACGATAATTGCACTTATTTAGGGATTGGAGTAAATACGTTTTTGATCTAACTAATTATATTAAAAGGCCTTACTTGAAATGTATATTGTAATACTTGTAAATACATACTATACATTTGTTAAAACAATTTGACAGTAGAACTCTGATCTTCAAAATACCGTTAAACGTAAAGGTTAACTTTATTGTAACTTGTACATGTTTTTTGAGTTAATAAGTGATTTATTTATTTATTTATATCTCTATTATATATTTAACTATTTATTTATTTATGTTATTTATACTTATAATTATGTAAAGTGTATGTACATATACCAACTTTTAAGATACGATAGATAAGATAAGGTAACACGATATGCTTAACAAAGTTGAAAAAAGTTTGTACAAATTTAAACTTAACTAAATGATGAAGCTGTGTCTCTTTTCTCTCTTTCTTTCTAGATCAAATTTCAATCGAAGATCGTATTTGTGAATTTAACCATAAAAAAAAAATTAAACTATAACCAAACTACTGGAAGGAAAAAACATGTTACAGGACAACTCAAATAAATACGCAACTATGCGTCATATACTGTATTGGTCCTATTTATACATGAATGTTTACTGACTTCGGTAAATTTTTTGGTCAGTGTAAAATAAATATAATTTGGTACAGTTGAATTAATGTTTCATACATCAATATATGTTTACCGTTATTAAGGTGATCAAGAATTGTCAAGTTCTTTCAAATTTACTATAAAATCAGGAGATATTTAATTTTTAGTATGAAAACATTGAAGTTTTTAATGCTTTCAAAAGTCTCTATTATAAACAGGAGCGGATCTACTGACTGGCTTCATGGGCTTTAGCCCAAGGCTCTGCAGAAGTAAGGGGCCCCCGTGTCCATTAAAAACAACAGACGGTTATATGAAAATATAAAAATTAAGACTTAGATTGTCAGGCATACGATTTTTAACTTTCCCGTTGCATTATTACTAACTATTAGAATAACGAGACTTAAATATATACATAATGAGATGTTTTATATTTGATTGATTGATGAGTAGTAAATAGTGTAAATATACTAAAGATATTGAATGTACAACACTTTTAAATCCCACTTTCCTAATACTTCCTAAGACTTACAGGCCTGAGTCCAATCAAATCTATACGCATTTGTGCATCAGTACGAGGAAATCGTATGTTTTTTAGAGATTTCAGCTGGAATCTAGCCAGGTTGATCTCTCGCGGCGTTCCAATCGATATGTCTGTTGCATAAGATCGTGAAACTCTTTGAAAGATTTATTGCCGCCTGAATCAATAAACATCTGTCGCAGGTGGGCCCCAACTTATTAGACAACTCGTTCGGCTTCTGACAAGAATGCTCAGTTCTAGAAGCAATCGAACGCAACCACTCCCTGTAGAAATCGAAAAAAAATGTTTTTTGGAGGAGTAATGTTGGCCATCTGTCTGTCTTGACTTAATCAACAGGTGAACAACTAGGGAGAGACTGGTGTATTACCACTGCCCCTTACCTGCGGTACATCATCGAGGTTTAATGCTGCTACAGCTGCAAATCATATGTGAATCGAGATGGCGAAGAATGTTAAAGAGAGGTCCCATGCAGGGTGTCGTCATGTGTCCCAATGTGCCCATCTTAAGATCCCTTCTGTGGAACCTCACGTACATGTAATGTGACACCGAGGGCTACTCTGCTGCCAGAAGTAAATATCTGCCACGAAAAGGACTCCTTGTACTGATTCGGGCCATGGCTTCCAAGAAGTCCATTTTGAAATGTGAGAGACCTTCAGCACAAATAGGCTGATTTGGTCGTAGTGATGCCATGGCCTCGCAGAAATATATCGATGTTAAGGTGTTATTTCCTTGTTTTTCTCTGAGTGAAATTTATTAGAGAGGGGAGCGAATGATACCCAAGTGAGGTAGGTTCTTCTGTAGATTCTGCTGTCTAACTTAGGGGATAAAAATTGCAGATCGTTAAGACTGAGTGGAATCTTATTTTTAAAAAAAAAATAATTGGAAATTTTTCTCCACTGCATTTAAAATTCCTTAGGTATTTTTAATTAGTTTTTCTGTTGTTGTTTTAAATTTTCCTTCTCTTTGCAATGAAGTTGTCCTACGTACTTTGCCCGATTAGTGTCTGACACCCACAGCATGAATAAAGGTGGTGGTGCTCTGTATTTTTATTCCCACACCACGCGGGGAATAATAAAGACCATGTAACGATACAAATAATGTAAGTATTGGTGAGGATCTTGACCTACAAAATCCGACAACAGTGTTTCTACAGAACCTCGATATAGTCCAGTACTTGGATTGTGGAGGTCTGATGGCAATTACTCCGCGTAAAAAATTGTAGCTCAGCCGTGATACGACTGTAATAGACTGAAAGCCGAGCCGTACCTACCTAGTTTGGAAAAAGGACTCATAAAAAATATTGGTGAGGTTCTTAAGACATTTAATTTTAAACTTGAGCTTGACACGACCTATTTTTGCTTACTATAAATAGGTCTAACCATTTAGTCGAAATCTTGTCTAATCCAGATCGATTTAACCAAACTATATTTAATTGTGCCCGAAAGCACGTCTTTAAGTACAGAAAAAAAATGAAGGCATATAAAGTCTACAAACGTACTTTTCGTTCGTTTTTACACACTTTAGACCAAAAAGATAAGTATTAATGCATTGTGTATCAGTTAAGCTTCACACTTTTACCATAAAAAATATTTAGTCACAACATCTCATCTCAAACTTTTTGTAAAAAAAACAGTCAAACGATATGCAAAATGTCAGATAAAATGATCACAAAAAAACATTTTTATATTTTTAACCGTAACATAACGGTGCCGGTGGCTAAATAGCATAAACTTGTATTTATTACGCGAGTACTACACATTTTCTGTGTATTTACATAATATTTTTATGTTAGTTTTTCATTAGCACTATGAGTAACCGTGAAAAGTTATTAAAGTGTAAAAATATAAACACGAATGATGTTTACATATTCATGTCGAATGGTATTACGACTGATATGTGAAGTTCAGGAAGACATATATTATATACATTGGATTATAATATCACGCATATGGTTCTTAAGTTATTAATTGCGTCAGTTTCATCATCGTCCTCATAGAAAAACGACGGATTTGAGTAAAGTAAAGAAAGTAATGATCAAACCCATCGTTTTTCTACGACAACGACCATTTGAGAGTCTCTTGCTGGAATGCTTAGAAAATACTTTCTTTATCTTACTGTTTCTTTTTTTGTTTTTCTTTTTAAGGCAACACTCGCACTAAGAATAAATTCTGTCACGGGGGACTTAACAAACATACAGAAAACGGATACAAAGAACACCTAGACTTAGAACAACAGTTTGTGGATCACACAGTGTTGTCCCGTGTAGGATTTGAATCCACAATACTCAGCGTAGTAGAGAGAGTGCAGTCAGATGTTTTACTCCTCATTAGTTCCATGATTTTTAATAAGCTAAGCAATACAAGATTATTCCCGGCAATCAACTATGCTCTTGAGTGCGTTGCTCAACAGAAATTTGACTCAACAGTACTGACGTTTAAGTTGCATTGTCAAACTACTACCGGGTTCCTCCGACAGAAACTGTGGACACAGCAGTGATAAATCATCTTAAGTGTAATCGAATATATAATAATTCGATTACTAATCTTATCTCCAATCGAGATGTTATAGTCACTAGCCACACTGCATCAATTAGAATGGGTGAGCCAAGAATTCATCAACATTTGAATGTAACATCACAAACGCAAACATGTTACGGGAGTTCTTGAGATCGATGCTACTGGAATTTCCTGGCTACAATCGTACACATGGTTTTAACAAGGTAGAGCCACTTATCACACATCCAATGAGTCCCTGCCGGTGGTCAAAGACATGTTTCCGGAAAGGCTGATTTCCACACGAGGTGACAATCCATAGCCACCCAGAAGTTCACATCTATCCCTAACAGATTTCTTTTTATGAGGTTATTTGAAGAATCGTGTCTACATCAATAAACCAAATACACTACGTCAACTAAAAGAAAAAATCAGCGAAGAGATGTCTCTTTTAGCCGACAAGTATTTGAACATTTCGGCGATCGCCTCGAAGAGTGCAAACGTTGAAACGGTGGTCATTTAGACGACGTAATTTAAAAAAATAAATGCCAGCTAGTTAGCTTTCTTGTACATAAGCAACTTTTATAATATATCAAACGGTTTAATACGATTTTTTCAAATGTTAACTAATTCTTGACCCACCCTATATTATATTCAAAGAATCATACTCATAATTTATGAAGAGTCCAAATTAAGTATCTATGAACTGTCTGAAGAACTTTAATACCTAAAATAGGTTTAGATATTTAATACCCTTAAAACTCTATCAATGTTTTAAACTTTTGATAAATAACAAGTAAATATTATCCGTCAAAAATTTTTACGAAAAACTTATATTTTTCATTTTTATAAACAATTTTGGAACAGTCATCAACACGTCTAAAGTTTGACAACTTTTCCAAGTGGCACTGAACGAAGTGTACGATAACAAAATCATAACTATACGTACAGTGCTAAAATCAACATAATAACTCTGATTCATTTGACTAATTGTTTTGATAGTTTTGACTAATTTTAGGTTGGTATGTAACACTCTCGAAACAATTCAAAACATTATATTATACTATAATAATATCATACCAGTCTGTGTGGTGACGGATTAAGAATACATAGTGTTACCAGCCCTATTCATCCTGTGGGTGTCGTAAAAGGTGACTAAGGGAACAAAGTATGCAAGACAACATCATAACAAAGAGAAGGAAAACTTGGAACAAACCCTATTCCAACCCGTCTGGCCAGCGTGGTATAGTAGACCAAAACCTCCTTGCTAAGCAGAGGCCTATGTCCAGCAGTGGACTGTAGAGGCTGTTGATGAATATAGCAGTAGTACTTTATACTATAATAATATAGTAGGAGTAACCGAGCGTGTTTGTGTAAAAATGATCTGTTAAAAACTAAATGAACAGTATAGTAACAATATGCAGTCGTAGAAGAATAGCGTACCGGATTATCTATATCCCACAAGATAGATACTAGTATGTGTTAGTGAATATGTAAATTAAGTATTTTACTTTCAATAACATCTCAAATTAAGATTATTTAAGCATGAACATTAGTCAACAACAACAGATTTTTTGCTCTTGCGACTTAAAAATCCATAGTGCTCTAGATCGAATCCAAAATTTGGCCCTACCTCACTGCCCAACCTGTTGATAACTAATTGATGAATATTTGATAACTATTTACACATAGGATTTTTTTCCTCTCTCGATTCTTCTGAACGCTCTACTGCCACTTCAGGAAAAGCTCATCATCCTGAGTATTTTTATTGATCGAGATCTCAACCCGCGAGAGTATATTTAGACCGTCACTAAGGAGACCTCACGGCAAGTGAATATACTGAACAAAGTGTGATGATTCTTCTCGCTCGAGTATCTGTGTCTTCTTTATAAGATCCAAGTTCACACTTACGTAGAGTACTGTTTGCTCTCGACGCTCTCGGTTAGTTGCAGCGCCGTGCAACTCATATTATAGGCAAAACCGAATCCACTGCGACCCTTGACACTTTGCAGTTGCGAAGAAATGTTGCCTCTATGACATTTCTCTATTGCCTTTGTCATGGAGAGTGTTCTAACAAGCTCTACCAACTGGTCACACCTTCTCCCTTCCCTACAGGAGAACACGTGTTGACCTTGTAAATTACCGTTTTAGAATGTTAAACATACGCTCCCAAAGTAAACGGTTCTGTTCTTATTCAAGTATAAATCGGTTAAAACCTGAAAATTACTGCCAGCGCAAGTATTTCCTTCCCGTAATGATCCAGGGTTGTTTAAGGAGGACATGAAAAAGCATTCCACTAGAACACCATAGTGTGGAGCACGATTCTGTATTATTTACAGTCACAATGAGTATGATGACCACCACTCTTGAACTTTATTCATGCTTTCCATCAGGTAGAGTTACTTTGGCAGGGTCCAGATTTATTTTTCATTAACGTTACTGATAGAAATGCTATTAGCTTGACTTAAAGGAGCTTAGTTCGTCAAGTAGTCATGAAATTGGTGAGCCTACCCTATATTTTTGTATTGCTACTTTGTAATAATATAATTTTGTAATAAAACTGTGTGATGGGAACCATGAATAGAATTCAGAGTGGTGGTCACACTCATTGCGAATGCAGTTAATGTAGTATCAGCATTGCAGTGTCTCAAGACAAAAGTCTTGGACCAATGTGTGTTGCCAGATTTATATTACAGAGACTTGGCCACTCACTATGAGCCTCCTAATAAGGCTCAAAGTTACCTAAAGAGCATTAAGGAGAGCAATGCCCGGCGTTTCTTTACATAATCGAATCAGCAATGAGGAGATCCGCAGACGAGTTAAGATCCTGTAAACCATGGCTTGTTGGTCGTCAAGAGGGCGGCAGCACGAGACCCTTTCTTTCCGACTAACGCAGGTCCTTTCTGGGCACGGTTGCTTCGGGAAGAATCTGCACCCGGCCGCTAGGAGGAAATCCTGTCACCACTGTGACTGTTAGGCGGCAGAAATGCCCCGGGAGGACGATCTAAACTCAGACTCAATTCGCCGCTGGCAAACCGGCTGGCGGAGGCGCGTCTACAGCGCCGCATGCTACCCTGAGTATGACCGCGGGTGGATGGGACGGGTTTTTCTCCTCAATCTGCTACAGTGGCCAGCCGCCACGTCGCCTAAATAGAGAGTTTACCCGAAGATGGTACTTGCGTCAAAGTGGGTGGTGCTGGAAGGGTCCAGATTTCTTAACAACAGCAGTTCCCGGGTCCTTTCCATTCCAGGCGCAGAGGAGCACAACGTGTGATTTTAGTCAGTCCGATTCCGACACATCAACGCACCGTAAACCCCGTTAGGGTTATGCCCGTGGGGGATTCTCCACGTTAAAAAAGGTTTACGAGTATGTCCAACAGTGGACGTCTTTTGTCTGAGATAATGATGATAATGATGAATAGGTATAAATCACAACATTTGCAAAGTGTAAATTCTCGGTCATAAATATCCATCAAACACAATTAGATGAGATCTTCCGGTGACATTTTCAGATTATATGACCGTCTTCAAACGAATTGGCGAACGTCGGATATGTACACGACAATATTTTGCCATGAAACGATTGTTCAACTAACGTTGATTAGACCCATACTGCGACATTAAACATTTTTTTAACCTTTTTGTATGAGGTTTATACATATTGTTTTTTATAAGTAAAATTCGAATATCTATTTGCTGATTTGATTTCACTACAAACTAGTTGTGGCGGCTTCTACATTGCAGCACAAAGAAAAATATACAACAGCACCATCTAGCGAAGATACATCGAACTACGGAGTATGAACGAAACGTATGAATGTAATGAACTACAATGCAACTCCTAATCCTGTATCGCGATATAGAGATTCGCGTGGCAATTAGTATACATACAACATCGCAACGTCAACTGTTAGGCCGTGGCCCGCCAGGCATAATTACCTCGCCTGGTCGGAGGATCCTCTCTTTGTGTGTCGGAGGGATATGACACACGTCCCTCCACACTAGTGTTATTATTTATTGTCCAAAAATGTGCACCTTATCGTAAGAGAGATATGTTTCAGTACAAACGGATCAATTTAACCGGGTTGATATCAGGGACCTTACATAAAATCTTTTATTACTTCCCTACTTTTCATTGGATTTGGATACACGATTGTCCCCTAAGACAAATAAACTTGATCGTTGTATACTTTTCTGGGTCACCAGCTCTATATAGACCCAATCTCTGTAAAGTTTGAATATCGATTCTAAATCACGATAATACTCAATTGTATTGTTTAAAACGACATATCTATTATGTTATTATATACAGATTTAGTGATACAAACATTTTCATTTAACCAGTTTCACAGGCAAACGCCATACCTTCTGCCACGAAAAGAGAGAAGTCGACAATAGTATTAAAAAAACCAAAATGAGAATATATTCTCAGAAAATCTGCGTGCACGTCCGAAGTATTCACCCATGTGTTGCTAAGCCATTATTCAGACAATTGGCCGCGACTTGACATTCAATGGCTCGTAGTGCGAATCATAAAACAATTTTACAGTGAGTTAACAAGGAAACATACAACGATCACAGTTATTTAGATTCTTGAACAGAGTTAGGGTATTTGTACACTGGTGCTATTAGAAAATATTCAATGTTTAATAGCATGTTATTGTTCGAGTACGGAACGAACCATTACGCTGCTGCCCGTCGCAGTGTCTCTCAATAATGATGGCCTTTATTCTTACAGATATAATTTATCTGATTTAGTGTATATATTTATAACTCTTACTCTGTACGTTTTCCGGGCATTTAGGGCACATCATGGATATATTTGCATGTGAACACGGTCAATGTAACCTGATTGTAACTTCAGGTTATTCAAAGGCACGTAGCAGCTATGAATCATGTTAATTAAGAAAGTAATAATTTTGTATCGAATACAATGAAATTGTAAAGTTATAGAAATTACATATAATATACTGTAAATATATTATTAAAAAATACAGGCTATAGTATCCCTTTAAACTATTATAAATGTTACTTGAAAGTTTTCTACATGAATTCAGAATAAACAAAGTCTATTAGCGACTCGTCAAAGACAGTTCAATTAATTTTATTTCTAAGTACAAATGCCATATATATTCTGTTGAACATAAACATTAAATACATGAAACACGTTTCGGCAATGCCAAGAAAGCAATTGATGTTTAATTGTTTAGAATGTTTCTCATACATAGAGTTCGTTTGAAATTGTTTAACATCAAACAAACTGTATGTGACTTGCATAGCAATCGACTAAAAATATCTTACAGACGAAATTCTGTGAAGGGACGCAAAGAAATGTCTTCAACTCATTTTGAGTTAAATTAGTCAAAGGAATCCTCCCTTTGACAAAGACTATGCATAAAAAGTCCTTTTCAAAGGGTGGTAACATTTTAAAACTCCTACGTTACTAACAGATCTATTTAGAAAATTTGTGTAGCACAGGGAACCTGAAATTTATGTCTGACAGAAATCCTACATATAACTCATAAGTATATATATAAAAATTTAATTAAAATTAGTAAACTGCCCCTCGTTACGAGGGGTTACCCGGTTCAAAGACGTTATGGTAACAATAGTAGCTTGGCATACTATAGTGATATCTAAAGCAGTTATAATTTCTCATCTAGTGTTAAACACAAATCCTGCGCAATTAATACAAGTAAGTTTTATTTGGCATTGTCCTAAATTGTAGAAACCAAATTCTTGTTACAAATTACTACATGAGTTTCCGAATGTTAATGTCAGTTGTGAGGTTTAAGATATTTTAAACATCCAACCATTGAATATTGATGAAGTAATGATAATAATCTAATTTCATACACGCCTACACACAATAGTTTTAACATTCTACTCGTGTGCTGACGAAAATATTATACGCAACAATTTTCACAAACAAACTTAGTAAATTCATTCTCAAACTGTAGAAAACTAAACGTAATATGAAATCCCTCAGGAGCTTGTGGAAAATTCCTCAAGACTCGAGTGCAAGTATATAAAGCTGCATGTAATGACGCCCCTAGTAATAAGAGTAGCAATTGACCTCTCGCTCGGGTTGCGACGACATCTTATAGAACTTCTTTCATGTCTCCCGTGACGTTTCATTTATATAACTTTTTAGTTTTCAATTGTATCTAAGCACTTGACTTGATGATTAACGAGATTATCAAACGATGTACTATTAGACTGTACACTATTAGTACTGTTTTAAATTTGATTCGAGTCGAGTTGACGTTTCATTTTTCTAAAAATAATTTAAATTCTTTAGATATTGTAGTACTATAGGGTACTGCAATATTATTTCTGCTATCAACAAGTTGTATCAAAACAGCAAGTTTGTCCGCAATGTGAACTAGTCCAAATGAACATTACTTGCTTTAGTGGTTCATAAAGATTACACTTGTTGTCGTACGGTAAGTAATCGTTTTAATTTAGATCTCTGTTAGAGTTCCTTAAAAGGAAAAGAAAAACGCTTATAAATTCACCTAGTTCTTCTGAATCCTACTAATATTATAAATGAGAATGTAAGTTTGTTTGTTACGGTTACACGCGAAAACTACTCAGCCGATCGTCATGAAATTTTGTACACTTTTTATTAAATAAATATATATTTAAAATGATCTGTTACATTCAAACAAATACAGAATAAATTCGACGCGAACGAATTCGCAGGCAAAAGCTAGTATAATATATATCTATTAAGATCCTTTATGTCAGAAAAGGATCAGGATTAAATTAATCACAGACAATCTTTAGATAAGCAAATCGACAGTAAATAGACAAATTCATGAGTATATTTGGTGTGAAAATGAGTAAAAGAGCCGTAACTTATTTATATTGTGCTCAACATTAGTTACATTACAGATAAAAATTAGAAAACAACAGTAGTTTGTCTTTGAAAAAACATGGAAAAAAACTTTGAAGATAGATTGCCGGGATGGATGGATCTACATACGAGTTTGTTTGGAACCATCGGTTCGTGAGCCACACTCGTACTTGTCCATTATTAGTATTATAACAGTACTGAAGTTTACCTGCAGTCTTCGTACTTTTTAACTGTGTATATACTTATACTTTTTTTTTATCTGAGCCGATGGATGCAGTTGGCGTCCAGTCGTACGGCGTGGTGTTCTAGGGGGGAGGCCTATGTTCAGCAGTAGACGTCTTCCGGCTGATGATGATGATGATGATGTTGATAATAAGAAAAATGATAAACGAATATATCTATGTTTAAACCTTACGTTTTAGAATGTCGGTAAGTATTTTGCAATTATATTACAGAACGCATAACTCCTTCCAATTCTATAGACAAGATGAAACCTTTCTCTTAAATCAGCAAGTAATGTAAACATTGATTTTCCAACAACTTTACTATTCAAGTTATGCTCGTACGCAGTTAACAACAGACAACAACTATGGCCATCTTGCCTTACGATAGCTATAGTCGCTCACATGGATCGAGCCCTACCCAGGGGGTAGGGCCTGACTTTGAGATTTGAAGAAAATGTCATTTTGTACAAAAGCTTTGGTACTGATTACTCAAGGTTTGACCGATGCGATCGTCTTTGTTACGTCACTATTTTTTTAAAGCAAATGAGCTATTGTGTCTATGTGTACAGTGACTGAATACGATCAAAACCACAGGAATTGAAGTATAAAGGTATTTATGTTGTGCTATAATTATGTTCTGTATCATGAAAAGTCAATGTAAATTATCTATGAACACCTCAATACTGAGAGGATACTCATGTGATCAGCGCAAAATAATATAAATTCTAGAACAATAATGGGTTAATAATGAGGACCGTAATATAATTACAACTTGTTTTACGCTGGTCTCAACCGTGCATAGCACATTAATGAGTAATGAATCGTTTATGACTATGAGTTGGATGTTAAAATTAACATTTAACAACTGTAGACCTCCATTACTCCATTAAAATACGTATAAAGTTTATTCTATGTGAGTCATTTTATTTCGTAACCCACTTCCAAAAAAAGAAGCCCCGCCTATTATCTGTCATTAACAAACAGTATTAAAAGTGGTAGTTCCAGTTATAAAATTTGTGGTTCATCATTAGAAATCATATTACAAAGTGAAATAGTTCAAATTTAAACGAATCGCCGCAGTCTCACCTTCTAAATATGTTGCTACCTTAATCAATGATCAAATATTTTTATTAAGTGCAAAAAAAATATCACTACTCATATCAACGGGACGTCACCAGGGAGCTACCGATTTATGCCGCTGCGCTGGCGATGAGCCAAATGTCATCGCAATTTGAACTTGAGAGCTGTTATTCTTGTAACATATACCGTTATTTGTATACAAAAAAGTCATGATATAGGATTTTATGAGCCGACTGAAAGCCAAGCATGTCGTGTTTAGTGTTGGCTGACATTTGAAGTGTAAAGAAACTAGTCTTGCGAAAGTTAGTTAAGTCCCCAGATTAAATAAGTGTGTCAAAGTAGCTTAGGTAGTAGAGCCAAGCTGAACGGGACGGCTCGACCGGGGCAGTACTACCCTCCCACAGAAGACCAACCTAAAGCGACAACATCCGTGTTGTCGTGTTTCGTTGGTGAGAGTGAGACCGGAGGCCCATTGATGCAAGGGTGATAGTTATCATGGTATCTGTGTAAGCCTTACACTGCCACGATGACTGTCATGCCTTTTACTTCTCCAAGCGGGGAGTGAAAAAGCATCTCACTAGACCGCCATAGTGTGGGTCACCATACCGCATTGTCTGCATTTGCAATGAGTATGGCGACCGCAGTTCTTGGCTTCTATTCATGCTTTCCTTTAAGCAGAGTCGAGTCACTTTGGTAGACTTTATATAGAAAAAACAAAAAAAAAATTCAAAAACCGACCGAGACTAAAATCGATAGTATTCAAAATATTTTAAAACTTTGAGACTTCTTCTACTACGAAAGATAAATTTAAACAGATTTTCAGTTTAAAGTAACCTTATTAATATACTATTGTTATTCTGATTACAAAAAGTTGACACAGATGATTTGGCGGTCTAGGGTGTGAGGTTTAATTTTTTTTTATGGACATTTATGTCGACTAAGCAGAGCTTGTGCTATGATAACTAGACTGACTGATAGAATACTTATATACTTTTTTTTGTAAATGCATACATATTATACATAGAAAACGCCCAAACTTCGTAACAAATATTTGCAGATCCTACAAACATTTAGTCCGACGCGGGAATCAAACCCTCAAGCACAGCGACACATTCACTATCACTGCGCCACCGAGGCAGTTTAGATGTAAGAACCTATTCGTACGTAGCATAACGAAAATTCTCTGCCCTTGCAATCTTAATAAGTAATGCAATTCAACTCGCTTAAGGTTTGTAATAATACTTCTAGATTTAACTATTATACAGAGCTACTGTTTTCTTCTACCTAATTGTTAACCCAGGTTTTCTTTTTATCTTACATTGACTTCTAAAGCTTACCGCACGATCTCCTCTATTTATGTTTCACCCAATATTTGATTCTAATTTACGGTTCCTATTATGAATTCTGACCGCTATTAGTCTTTGTCTGTATCGACAAATAAAAAATGAATGCCGGGATTGAGCTAACTCTCATTTACTTAAAAACAGTATTTCTCTTTATTTATCCCAATAGACCTTAAGTTGGAAAATAAGTTTATAATGAAAAGAACATGTAGCTGATATGTTTGTTCTTGATTTCCTATCTGGTCTGTTTCATGTTGCATCTCGAGAGTTCCATACGTTTACTGCCTGTGTTCCTGTCTAATTGTGATCATAAAACAAAAGAAGAGTTATATTTATTTAGTTATATTTAGTATAAGTTTATATTGGGATAGTCAGACTAAGAGTTTTCAGTAGCGCCCAAAGCAATAAAATTTCACACAATATTTCCTATTTTCAATAGTTATTTTCGTCAACAAGCCAATGACTATTATCAATTCTAGTGGGTGCATTAATCACAGGATGGACGATGCGTATGATTCGATTAGTTGACGACTCTATTAAATTGCGTATGAAAGTTAGTTTGTGTCAAGAATTCTGACTCTTTTTTCTGAATCGTAAATTTTAAGCGTTTACATGAAATAAAAATCCATATGTTACTGGCAGAAACAGTTGTGAAAACAAAACATATTATTTTTAACTTGGGCTGTTTGTCGGTTGGACTGGACCAAAAGGCATGCGTGGTAATTTGCGAGTAAAAGCGAAATAAATCACAAACTTCAAGTCAAACACAAGTCACCTAATGTGACGCAAATAATAAAAAATGAAATATTGCTGATATCAAATGTGTTTTAGGAACTTTTATATTTTGCCTGTGATTTACTTATGTTTCCCATAACAAAGTTAATTTTAAGTTTATGTTGTATATTGTTAATGGCTACGAAGCTAAATACAATAGTTATATTAGATTTAAATTATCTAAATTAACAAATTTTGTTGTTTTCCTGGTGTTCGTCCTGTTAGTTTCATAACTCCAACATTTGAATTTACACAACTCACCAATATATTTTATATATTTTACGTGTTATGTTAAATAGTACACATAATTACCAAATAGACAGTTCGATTAATATTTACATGTATTAACTTTTTTCTCTAAATTTGCAACTGAATCCATATTTTCAGTTTTGAATTTAATTTTTCAGGCCTAGGCTCTCGTTATTATCTTATCTATACCCCGGGAGCAACTTCTGTTCTGAATAAAACTTTTTATGCTCTTAAAAACGTGTATGCAGTATTACACGACAATCTTATGAGTGGTAACGATGTGAAAGGGTATCAGATAAACCAATAAAATTACAATTACGTTTGTTTATAATATTAATTAGAATAATATTACACTTGATATTTATGAAAGTAAATTTTTGAATTTTACATTCTGTATAAATATTTTATATATACATATAAATTATGTAGACAATCCAACCGCACGCAGGGATTCGATGACAGAATTGCATCAGTGTACTTATCTGTCTGTGACCACGGACAATATAACCTAATCAAAACGCCAAGAAAATTGAACAATTGTATGTGAGGTTATTTACAGGTTTAACATTACATTATTTCTTATATAAATCTCCTTCCTAAGGAGAGGGTTTTGTTTAACAGTGAACAAAACTCTCTCCTGAAAAGTTGTTGATGAAAATGATGTTATTGATTTCATAGAAAATGATGCGAAAATGAGAACACATTATATTCAAGTGTCTAGATACTATACTATAGATGATATTATGAGACCCGTGAATAAATCAAGAAAAACTTTGCATCCGCCACTAAAAAGTTTTCAGCGATTTCTCAATTCATGTATACATTCTGACGCAAAAGGATGCGATGTTTACACCAATAAAGCTTAGAACGTTGACAATTTTATGACTACCGCAAAAAATAATGTGTCTGCAGTATCATGCTCGTCATTTCCTAATGATTTAATTTAGTCTCTTGTTAAAGATTTCTGCGTATAGATTTCAGTTTTTTTTTAAACACCAGTCGTTTCTAGACCTTTGATGGCCGCTTTCTTAATTCTGGGGGCGAACTCAAAGAGAAGTACATGTCTATAGGCTTTATTTACGTGTCTTCAGAAACATTTATATTATTTTTTTAAAGACAACGCTCGCATTAGTACTCAATACTCAATACGTGATTGCACACCATATCGTTACAGAGATGTGACATTGTGTTTTGTCAGTACGTATGGACCCCGTCGGGCACGGCAGAGTAGGAATGAGGATGTAGTGATTGTGTCAAACTAGCTTATCAGTAACTATTTATAATTATGTATATATTAATAGACATACTCATACATATTTATACACGTATGTTACATAAATGTAATATAATTAATTTAAAATATCCTGTGTCGCAGGGTAATTTAGAAACATACAAGAAACAAACACAAAGAAAACCTAGACTTAGAATAACAATTTATGGACCACACCAAAGTGTTGTCCCATGTGAAGTTTGAAACCATAACACTCAGTGTAGTAGACAGAGGCGTAGCGACCGCTTAAACCACTACGTTATCGATTCAGTCGACGATTCCAAAAGTAAAGCGTTTATATTTTTTTGTCGTAACAGAAATATTCTGTAAATATTAAAAGAAAATGTAAATATTAAAGTAAATATTACAACTGTATTCCTATATCTTAAAAGAAGAACCATTATCTTAAAAGTTATCTCTTACTAACTCTTACTAATTAACTTTTAACTAAACTAAATCTTCTCTATGTTTTTTGAGAAGCATATTAAATTTCGATAGCTTGAAACATATACATAGAAATGTCTCCTATGTGAAGGTACCAAATATAAAGAAAATAAACGTTAATAAACAACATCCAGACAAATAACAAAAATGGGGCTTTTTACAAATTTTACTATCACTGGTTGTCCAATCAGAATCACCACTAGATGTCAAAAGTCAAGTATATTTTGGTACTTTACAGAATTAGTATTTTTCTCTCTTGGCACAGTCCTCGTCATAAGTTTAAATTGCACTCATGACTAATTGTTGGAAATTCCAGAGTTCGTTCCAGAATCGTAGACGTTTTCCATTAAGTGTCTAATTAAATTAGCTATTAGTTCATTAAATCAAAATATACTCAAGTGACTACAATAGATCTTAGGAGAATCTTTTGGTGGTTTGCCAAATTCATATTAATTTACGCAGTCTCTATGGCTCAAATTTATAGCAAAACGCGTGGTGACAAAAGTGACCGTCAATTTACGCTCAATTAACTTCGTAAAAAACTTTTTGCTGTTATAATTTTTCACGTGATTATTGCCAGCGAAAGATGGTGGCGCGGACTGCCTATTATTTTTCTACCTAGTCTTGCCATAAATATTGTAATAAAGAAAAAAGAAAATTGTTAACTGCAAATAACATTTATTACTTTTACAGTGTGTCAGTTTAATACATAAATATAAAACAATTAAAAATATAAAAAGCTTATTCGAAGTGGTCTCCATTGGCTGCAATACAGTCCTTTAAACGATGAGGCCAGTTATCAATAGAAGCACGCACTCTTTCCATGGGAAAATTCTTCACTGCCAATCGTATAGATTGTTTTAGGGACTCCAAATTATCATGGCGTTTAGAGCAAGCTGTACTCTCTAAAACTGACCACAAATCATAATCCAGCGGATTAAGATCGGGACTAGACGACGGCCAGTCTTCAGCTCTGATGAAGTCCGAAACGTTCGATTCCAACCAAGACTGCGTGGACCGAGCTTTATGACCCGGCGCCGAGTCTTGCTGGAAGGACCATACTTGGTTATTGAACATGGTGATGTTAAGGGGCTTAACTACCTTCTCAAGAATGGTATCTTGATACACTTGTGCCGATGTTTTGATACCTTTTTCACAAAAATATGGCTCAGTCACTCCTTCATAGCTAACACCCCACCAAACCATCACTGAAGTCGGATAATGTCCACGTTGCACTCTGTCGACTAATTGGGAAGCTTCCTTAGAGCTTTGAGCATAAATACGGTCATTTTGTTTGTTAAAATGTTGCTCAATTGTAAAAATTTTCTCATCCGTAAACAAAATTTTTCTGTGACCTCCCTTTGCGTACCGCTTCAGTAGTTGTTTCGATTTTACCACCCTATTCTTCTTTAAATTATCAGTTAAGAAATGGCCAGTGCGTCTCTTATAGGCTGCAAGTCCTAAGTCATCTTTTAAAATACGCGACATGGTTCTAGGTGCTATCTTCATTTCCCGAGATAAAATCTTTTGCTTTCGGACAGGATTTCTTCGAATTCTTTCCCTTACTGCTTTGACCACCTTTTTCGTACGAACACTACGTGGACGGCCAGATCTTTTTCTGTCACAAACAGAGGAGGTCTCATTGTACCTATTAATAGCCCGGTACACAAACATTTTACTAATACCAAGTGTATGGAGAGTTTTAAAAATTGCATTTGGCTCCATACCTACTTTGTGTAATGCTATCACACCGATTCGGTTCTCTTTATCACCCCACACCATTTTAATATCGCAAAATATTTTACAATGTATTGGCGCCAAAATGAGAAAACACAATGAACAATCGTATAAAAATGACAGATTCGAAATTCAAATGTAATATTTTTTTATAATTAAGTGTAACAGTATTTATGGCCAGACTAAGTATATAGCTACTTCCACTACTGTCTATCTATTTTAGTCTATCTTATTTTATTACAAGACTGATAATAAATACTTAGTTAAAATCACTAAAAACTTAAAAGTTTTGGTGACCGCTTACGTAATTACATTTGTCCGAAAACTTTGAATAAAGGATTTTCAAAATATAGAGTGGGCCAAGAATTCGTTAACACATGAATCTAACATCCCGTGCAAACATGTTACGGGAGTTTTTGGGACCGATGCTACTGGAATTTGCTGAGCACAATCGTAACACATCAACAAGATGAAGCCACTTGTCACTCATCCAATGAGTCCCTGCCAGTGATAAAAGACATGTTTCCGTAAAAACTGATTTCATCAGGCCACCCAGAGGTCCAGATCTATCCGCAGCAGACTTTTTTTTATGAGATTATTTGAAGAGTCACGTCTACATCAATAAACCAAGTATACTACGTTAACTAAAAGAAAAAATCAGCGAGAGATGTCGGCAATCTCACGGTCTCTTTGCCTACGAGTGTTCGCTAATTTCAGTGCTCGCTGAGAAGAGTGCAAATGTCGAAACGGTGGTTATTTAGACGATTTATTAAATATTAAGATATTTTTTTAAAAATAAATTCCAACTTATTAACTTTCTTATAAATAAAGAATTTTTATAATATATGAAATAGTTTTCTTTAAAACGATTTTTTCAAATGTTAACTAATTCATTGTCCACCCTATACATGGCAGTCCATTAAGTAATCAAAATTTGGAAAACATTTGTTATAAACAATGGTTTTATTTAAGACCACTGATGATCAGCACCGCAACCTTTTCATGTCTCTTTTCTCAGGTTCTGATTTCAAATCGTGGCATTAAAACTTTGAAATTTAACTCAAACAATATGTTTTCATTCTCCGTTTAACATGATTGTTCAAGATGAATCATTGGGTAAAGCTAACCGTTGAGCGACGACACAATTTTATGTAAATTCTTGATAAATTATCTCCAAAATTATTAGACCGTTCATGCTTTCTCTAAAGCTTAAATAAAATGAACATAAAGATTAAGGAATGTTTAATTTTCAAAAGCAATATTATGATATAAGCTCTTATATACAATCTGTATAAATGAGTGTACAATAAAATTTATTCTGTTCTATAGTCTCGAGCTTTATTATTGTACATAAAAGTACATAAATTTACCAAGCTCTTATAAAACTATATACATCCTTACATCCAATTCATCCATCCAGAAAGCCCATAATTTTTCTTTAAATTAAAGCCCTTAAATTACATAATTTTTCTTCTACTCTAACTTTTTCGTCTATTCTTAGATACCCTTGCAGATCTACTTCTTATTTCATGGACGAAACTCAATATAGCAGCACACTACACAGGACAACAACAGCACACAAGAGAAAACTAAGTAAGTACTACCCTCCCACAGAAGACTAACCTAAAGCGCCAGTAACCGTGCTGTCGTGTTTCGTTGTTGAGTGCGAGACCGGAGGCCCATTGATGCAGGGGTGACAGTTATCGTGATAACTATGTGAGGCTTACACTGCCACGATGACTGTTATGCCTTTTACGTCCTGAAGCGTGGCGTGAAAAAGGGTAGGCTGCCATAGTGTGCGTCACCATACTGCATTGTCTGCATTTGCAATGAGTATGGTGACTACAACTCTTTGGATTCTATTCATGCTTTCCGTCAGGCATAGTAGAGTCACTTTGGCAGGTTCTTCACATAGAAAAAAAAAAGATAAAATTGTCAAGGGCAGTATTGTAGACCAAAATCTCCTTTCTAAGGACAAGCCTATGGCCAGCAGTGGAATATTAAACCTTGTTAATGATTTAAAAAATATATGAATTTATGAGAAACTAATCCCTCTGATTAGTTCTAATTTATTTGGAAGTGGTTTTGTGTAATGTGGATGAAAATTCTATTTTATCAATTTTACCTTTCAATTAACCTGAACTCAATGGAGCGACCAGAAAAGTTATAGGATTACTCATGTAACATAAATTGAAGGAAAAATATGCTCCAAGAAGTAAATTTTCATTGAACTAAAAACAAGGAAAGCGGTGATATATCAACACTCCTTTGATGTCGACGTTTATTAACTAATCGTGCACTTCAAAGAAATTTGGCAAGTGTACCGACGCGATAAGGATTTTGATTGTTTGAAAGATAGTGTTTTATATGCTCAGACCGTATACAGTCTAACCAGCGTAGTGTAGTAGGCCAAAACTTCCTTTCAAAGGAGAGGTTTATGTCCAGCAATGGACTATGACAAACTCTTGCTATGGATGTAAGGATATCGGTATTTTGTTGTATAAAAGAGAAATCCTGTTTTAATGTGCAATGAATCTACTCATTCTCTACTCATTTTCTATCACAAATGAGATTTCATTAATACTGTTCCTTTTCCTCAGCCGTGAAGTTTGAATTAAGATTATATGTGGGCAATTTATTAAAAGGTTTCTTATAAATCGCGAATCTAACTACAAGTTAGGCCGAACCTAGCTAAGTTCAAACCTAGACCTCATTTTGGTACCACATTTCCAGCTACATGTGCGTCTATCACACCTTTCAAGCCTTTTTCTATACTCCTAGTGAGAACATCTATATAAACAATAATATTAACTAATGAAACGAAGTAAAGGACAGTTTAGATAATGAAGTATCAGAATCCACTATTCATCCATAAATCACTAAGAGTGACTTACTTGTTCACAACCCAATTCCCATTTTATTTAACGCTTCAATTGCTACAATTGGACTCGAGAAAAGAGATGGTGTGTCTTTTTATTTCCTCGTACTTTATATATTTGGATTGAAGTATCTCGTTAGTCTAGCAGTTAGGGTTTGCAATTGCCGAGCAAGAGGCCTTGGGTTCTATTTCCAGATCGGGCCAGAAAGTATCATTGAGTTTTTCTGATTATAGAAATGCTTCATACCCGGAGTTAGGTAGCTGAGGTTTTAATCTTCGTACTTTGGAGAATACTTAAAGCCGTAGGTCATGCGCCTGATCGCTCCCCGGTCATATTGGATAACTGTCCCATCGGATTTAGAGAGTGAGAAAACAGAGATTGCGCCTGTATAATATCTCCTGCGTACTTGGTTGGTCTCCATTATGACTGGCCGCTACGCCGAGATCAGGTGGGATGGCACCGTGTGATGTACTAGGAGTACATCATATGGTGCCATCCCACGGGATTCGGATACCATGTTAATTATAGTCTTAAAGAAAGGATCAGAGAACCCTTAATGTGTACTGACTCCGAGACTCTGTCTTGGGAGTGGTAAGTTTCTGTAGTTCTCACAAGAAATCCTATGAAGACAGCAATCAATGTCGATCACCTGCATGCCGTAGTACAGGTTGTTCTTAGTTTGGGATCATATTGCTGCGTATGAAATGTCTGAGGTTATTATCATAAGTTAACTTTGTAAAATTAATAATTCATACATATTATTAACATATTCCTTTTAAAGAATTTCTTGAAAAAAAAGCCTGAGATGAAATTGCGAGTAGTATATAATGTAATTCTCTAAAACGATTACAAATTAGCCAGAGAATGTTAGGCATAGCGTGGCGGTCTTAGTACAGATTATAGAATATCTGTACAGTATAATAGTAGGTAAGATTAATATAAAACTTAATGAAATCTCGTTAATAATAAAACGCAATATTATATATAGATAAAATTTCGAACAGTCGGAGATGTCTATAATTTGATTTACGAGTCCTTATACAAGTTATATAATAAAGTACCATTTACTTTATACGCAGCTAACATGGCGTAATAAATGAGCGACGAATAGGACGCGTCGCCACGCGACGCGACACAATGTAATATGACGCGATGCTACACGCGACAAGTGCTGTACGTGATTTTGGTCATTACTTATTTATACTATATGAAATTACGTCTGCTACATTAAGTTTCATAACCGACCATTTTAAATAAATATATTTTTTATTTTATTTTTTAATAAAAAGTGTCCTATGTTACTTCTAATACCTCCAAGAACATGTGTACAAAACTGTATGATGACCAGTTGAATAGTTTTCGCGTGAAAGCGCAACAAACAAACTTACATTCGCATTTAGTAGGGATTATGGGGAAGTACAGTACAATGTAACTTAAAGGGACTTTAAAAAAAATTAGTAAAAAATAAAGAAAGAACACAGATATATTTGTTGAGAAACGATTTTAAAATGTTCAAAGAATATCGTGGAGTGTTGTCGTCTACTTTCGATTGCATTATTGCTACTAAAAAGTCTTAATTTCAATTCAAAGCAACAAATTTTCCACCCACTAAATAAACATGTTGTACATCGCGTCTCACTACAGAGTAGAGCAGAGCAGAGATAACAGTAGCAAGGTACGCCGTTGTGTTAGTGCTGTGCGTAGAACACCCCGTAAAGATAGTGTGTGTGCCAATGTTTAAATTTAATGACCTATAAAATATTTTCCAGCTCAATATATTTGTCACTATATATAAAATCATATCGCACATAAAATATAATCATACCTATTAGGTCAGTCCACCAAACACAAATAAAACTCATAAAACTGTTTGTCAAATCTACGTACTTACATAAAGTTGTCATTAGATGTTTTGATGTTTTTAACCTAAAGCTACAGCATCCATGATGTCGTGTTTCGTTGGTGAGTGAGAGACCGGAGGCTCATTAATGCAACGGTGACAGTTCTCGTGGTAAGAGTGTGCAATACAATGCTACAATGACTGTCATGTCTTTTACGTCCTTAAGTGAGGTGTAAAAAAGCATCGTAATAGGCCGCCATAGTGTGGGTCACCATACCGCATTGTCAGCATTCGCAATGAGTATGGTGACTACAACTTTTGGATTCTATTCATGCTTTCTATCAAACAGAGTAGAGTCACTTTGGCAGGCTATTAAAGTAAAAAAAAATAAAAAACAAATAATAGGATTTTTTACGCAAACTTTCCGCCTAATTCCAAGGGGACGCAAAAGGCGTAGGTATGTGTAAAAGACGGTTATGCACTTTCGACTTTTAAGTTGCAGTTGACCGTTGGAGGAGGTAGCCGTAAACTATTAGGTGACCCATCTACTCCTTTGTACAAACTCCTTGTATACAAGTAGATATTAAAAACTTTGGAAGGAATTAGTCGATTTAGAATAGGCGAACGGAAGCGAGTGAATATTGGTATAGATATAGATTATAGTCTGGAATAAGACGTAGGCTGCTTATCAATTTTCTTGATTCTACACTTGATTCACTTGATTTTCTTGATTCTCGGCAAAGGTAGGGCAGGATATCCACAGGCTAGATAGAGTGAATGTTTACACAAAATATTGTCAGGGGCTGGACGCAACAAGCCGAGGGTCGAACCAAGTGGCGTGCAATCATAGAGGTCCATGGCAGGCAATGGATAGGCTGATTATGGTTCTAAAAAATAAATTTTGATATCCTTGCGTAGCTATTTGTATACATATATTTTGAATAAGTAATTCCATCTAGTAAGTAATATCAGATTGATTCATTGATGAATACACCTAACGACAAAATTAAGTTAACCGTATGCGAAACCGTAGGCACAAAAATAATATTTCATAAAGACAAATATGCTTAACTGTGTCAGTTTTGAAAATATCTTTAGTTTTTATAAAAGATGTTTTTAGTTTGTTCGTGTTAAGAATACTTATGAGTGCAGCAACCCTCGTATTCATGTGGGTGCCAGAGTTTAACAACATCAGAGCACCTACGTGTCTCCTTTTCACTCTTCATTTTATCCAAGGATATATAATTGGGTCCAAGTTGCACGTGGCTAGGTGTCTCTGGCTGCTAACCCGGAGGACGTGAATTCAATTCCCACCCAGGACAGATAACTTTGTGATGAGTACGATCAATTATATGTTATTTCTTTATGTGTACTAAAAATATAGAAATACTATCACTGAGTAACTACAGTAAACTTACAACTAATAGGTACGATAATAAACTTTGTTGTCAAGTTACCGAACCTATTAAAATCCTTGTTAACATTGCTTAATATTCACTCAAAAACATTAGAATTGATGTTTTAAATGTTCGTACAATGGAGTCCATCACATCATTGGTCAGTAATTGCTCTTACTCTTGATAGTTTCACGCATCACGTGATATATAAATATTATGATAAGAATAATGTACTCCTAGTCGATTTCAGCCACCGTGACCACTCCCAAAGCAGACTAACCAGCTACACAGGAGATGTTATAATGCACAACTCAATCAATCGATCAATCATCAACCGCCTTTTACAGTCCACTGCTGGACATAGGCTTCTCCTTAGCAAGGAGGTTTTGGCCTACTATACCACGCTGGTCAGCACAAATGCGCACCCTTAACTACAAATCAGAAAAACTTAATAACCCTTTTAAGAACCGACCCGTGAATCGAACCTAAGATCAGCCATATACACTAATCTTCAGTCCAACGAGGTGGACACTATATACATACATGCTAACTTTAAACTGAATATATTTACAAAATGTTTCACAGGACTATTTCCCTATACTCTATATAAATCGGTAAGTGTATAAATACACGATTTAATTAAAACAATACACAATGAAATGTACTATTCGTGTTTCGACTAAACGGGAAATAGAATGATCTAAATTTTTCCTTTATAAAATCGCATCGCACCATGTAGCATGAGTTTCATAGCTGTTGATAATACTTCTAGTATTACTTACTAAAGAATTTTGCCCTTTCAAAATATACCTATACAAATATCTACGCAACGAAACCAAAATTTCATTCGGCTTCTTGATTATAGCTCCTGACAGCCATTTTGCGTAAATCGTCATTCCACCTGACCTGGCGACGTCCTACATTACGTTTGCCGAGAACCAAGAACTGCCTTGTAGAATCAAGAAAATTTTTAAGCCAGCCAATTGGAGGTTGTGAGTATTGAAATTAAATTAATTAAATGAAATATTGCTTATAATTTACACATATTTTTATTTAATAAGATTAGCATATTATGCAGATTCTTATACTTCAATATATTTAAGACGAAACCATGCTGCTCCGTAGAATTAATTTCCAGTTGAATATTCAGAGTTAGCTATCTCAACTCTCTCGACTCAATCAATTTAAGTGGTCAAAATCAAAAAAAAAGTTTTAAACTAAAGGTATAGGAAGGAAAACCTACGAGATGGGTGAAAATTACCAATGCTAAATGAAAAAATCTGTACTTCAGAAACTTTCGATTAAATAAAGAAAATTAATTAGATAATTAGAACTCGAAACTGAACTTGGCACTTACATTGAGAGAGTAAAACAAACGATATACATCAAATTTGAAGAAGAATTTTTTTTTCTTAAGAACTATCAAATAAATAAAATACAGAGCACTCTATGACGTAGCGAAGTCTAGTTGTTTCACGGTACATTCATTGTCAAGTGAGTGAAAATTGTAAGTTTTAAAGATATATGAGTAGTTATTCGAGAGAGTTGTTGAGCTAGGAACCTTCCGAAACAGGGACCTGGTATTTGAAATTACATTTTTCTAGATCATGTAACGTATCCCGTTACGCGTTATTATACTTTTTTTAATGCCACCACCGTATTTGCCGTAATTTTCGATCGTCCGTAATTTAATTAATGAAATGTCATATCCAACCAAACCAAAAATCTTATACTTGCCTATTCTAATTAACCTATCATACAAACAGTTTTTTTAAAAATCTTAAGTGCAATAATTTTTCGACATTTTGGAAAAATAATCATAAAAGTTCAATTTCAAAAGAAATTCAACCACGACTCGTAATTCTTACCCTTAGCCTCTTCTTTCCCGCCACAATTTTCCACATCCGCCATAACTGTCACCAACACCAAAATGATACAGACACAAAGAGCAGATCAACTTAAAATAAAACTTGTCACGCGTTATAAATTAGCGATAAACTGTTCTTGTAACACATCGCTGCAAACTTGTTAATTTTACATCAAAGAATCTCAGAAATTGGCACTATGAGACGAAAACTCCAGAGTCAATCAATGAATTAAATAAAAAAAAATCACATCACTTTCGCGGCAATCGTCGATATTTTTTGCGTTGGCATAGGTACACACATCTAAATGCCGCAAGAGATGATCACAAACTGTTCTATTTTTGTTGATGGTACAAATTGAAAGACTTAATATGCGAGTACAATTTCGTCGCAAAGATTTTATTAGTTTTTCCCTTTTTTATTATGTTGATTTTTATTTTTTATTTTAATACAAAATTAGAGTACATGTAGGTGTGACTTTTATTAAAATATATTTCGTCAATCATTAACAATGGCGACTACGACTACTGACGAAAAAATTTAATCATTGATTAGTTAATGAATTTGAACATGAACTTTATTTTCAAGATTATAAAAACTCACTTTGCATCTTTCTTGATGCTCACCAAACGCTTTTGTTTAAATATCGTTATTTATTTACTACTTAATTTTAGTGAGTAAATAAGTACTTAAACTACTCGTACATAAATATATAACTGCTTCGGTGGCGCAGCGGTAGTGAATGAGACTGCTGTGCTTGTTGGTCTCGGGTTCGATTAGTCCGACCAAATGTTTGTATGATTTGCAAATATTTGTTTCGAAGTTTAGGTGTTTTCTATGTATAATATGTATGTATTTACAAAAAAAAGGTATATAAGTATTCTATCAATCAGTCTAGTTATCATAGCACAAGCTCTGCTTAATTTGAAACTAGATGACGTTGTGTGTCAAATGTCCGAAATATTTATATTTATTTATTTATATTTTATGTTTATTTTATATCTTGTTGGCTGAAATAAATTGTAGAAAGAGGGTCATGATAGAGAGATAGAAACAAGGTCTCAAATGTCGTATTAAAATTTACCAGATATCACAAAATGCAACAAGCTTCCCTTATGCTATTCCACCTATCGCCATCCACTGCTGAACGGAGTCTCTCCCAAGGAACGCCAACCATCCCGGTCTTGAGCAATTTGCATCCATCT
Source organism: Hypercompe scribonia (assembly GCA_949316085.1). NCBI lineage: Eukaryota > Metazoa > Arthropoda > Insecta > Lepidoptera > Erebidae > Hypercompe > Hypercompe scribonia. The sequence goes on from OX438983.1 coordinate 2,649,705, forward strand.
GCTGCCAGCCACCTTCTTTAAGTGGTCGGTCCATCACGCTTGGAAGAAAGTCTTTTAAAAATATATATATATAAGAATGCTTGAAAGATTAACGTTGTGAATGAAATATTTTTTCAACGGGAGCTATTTTTTTAACCGTTATCAAAGATACCATTAGTTGTGTGTGTTTCCGTATATAAATATTATTATTTTATAACGTGTTTAATACCATGTAAAGTCGATTGAAAACTGATTTCCTTATTTTATTTACGCATGTACTTTAGTGACGTACTGAAAGTTTCGATTTCGCCAGTTTCGGCCAAAAAGTCTAGATTCGGCCTTAGTTTCGCTTTCGGCTACTTTTACCCATGCCTAACTCAAGTGTTCGTAGATTATCATATGTCGCTCGGCGAACTTTACGGCTAACTGAAGCTCTTAGTTACTAACTAAACTAACTAACTGAAGTTTTTAATTAATATTATAATATAATTTAATTAGTCAAATCAGTCTACCCTTAGTTAGAGCCGAGGGCCGACTGACTTGCCTAAAAAATAAATATTTGCTGTTCTAGTCCTTGTAGATGCACTTATAAGATATTATTGTAATAATAATAATATTAGTGTCTTTTCTATATTACTGTCTATTATGACTTGTATATTTGATATGTTTAGTCTTATTGCGTTTGTCGTAATAAACAGGAATGCTTAGAGCAAATGTTATCGTGGACTTGCAATGCATGTTGTAACGAGTCACGTTAATTTTATTTTCAAAAGTGTCAATGATGACAAATTTTGTTTTATGCATTCACCTGCCAAAATACCTGATTCTACCTGATACGAAGTATAAGTAAATTCGAAGAATGATGATCACCATCTTCAACATGGTGACTAACATTACAGTGGCATAATGAGTTACTTTTTCACGCTCTGCTTAAAAGATCTGAGGTCAAAAAGGGAAGAAAACACTGACACATCTAGTAAATTCTAGGTTTTAACTAATCAGCACAGGATATAAGAGTCGAACCGTTTAGTTCGAGAGCATATGGTTGCCACTCCAAAACGAAGACTTCTAAACCCAACACGTGTTATCGTGTAGAGAAAGGGAGATGGTAAGACCACCTGAAACAACTCGTCGAAACATTGTCCATGATAAAGACGTTAGAGAACTGCATTAGAGGTAACATTTATTTACAATTGCAGAGGCGGTTAACGGGCTTAATTTAATGATTATTTACAAGGCTTAATTTACGAGTAACGCTATCAATACGCAGTATTAGCTTCATGGTCATACAGAGGTATAGACTAAATCGTCATGTCCTACAGAGTACCGAATTTTTCTAAAGGCAGTACAAAGATTATGACACAATCAAAGTAACTACTATTTCAAAGAGTAATACATACTACTACAGAGCATTTTTGAAATAAACCCTTTTCTTTTAAATAACTTTGTTTTATTATAATGTATGTATAAACAATGAATGTGTATAATACTAGGTTTAATATGCTTGAATAAGTTCCGCAGTGAAATAAAAAGCAAGGCCGAAAGTTCGACTTGTTTCGGCTGAAAACCCAGTTTCGGACTAACACTAACTTACGTACCGTTTTTGAAGCTTACGAAGCTTTTTGTGAACTAAATCAAAAACATTTTTTTTGTGACTTTCTGATTCTTCGGCAAATAAGTATTAAAATCACAGCCAAGGATAGGTATATAAGGAATGTAGAATACCTCTCAAAATTATTAAAATTAACATGGTTTAATAGACATTGGTATTATATATAAGATTGTTCTGTGAATATGGACATTGGATTGCGTACGAATTCTATATACCAAGAAGAAGTGAATTCAAAGCTTGATTCAGCTCACATGACTTGAATATGTCTTCTTAGTTATAAAATACTTTAAGCAATTATCGTGTGAATTAAAGATGAATTGACCCATTTAAGAGGCATTACATGTGAGTCAGTAAGAAATCGTTATTGTGTAATCTGACGGTCGCTTCTCGTAATAAAATTTTGTTCAACATGCAGTTTCGATACGTTTAAAAGTATGAATTCGATGTTTGAGAGAATTATGAGATCAAGAGTAAATCGGCAATGAATTTTGATCGTATTTTTATTATAAGAATGAACCTTCTGTATATGGTTCCTTTTCAAAGTTATCCCAATTTAGGAAGTTAATGAATATGAGGGCGGTTCAATAAGTAGCCGTGTTAGAAATACAGACACCATTTTTTTTTTTCAAAAAAAGTTTTTTAGTTTTCAACATGATCTCCTTTTAGGAAAATACACTTCTCCCAACGTTCCTGCCATTTTTTGAAATCTCCAAAAAATAAGATTTGTCGAACTCTCCGAAATCGTCACCATGACCTTTCCGGCTGATGGTTCTTTGGAGCAGATTGGGTAAAAATGATGAATCCAGGTTTCATCAACAGTGACAACTCGACGCAAAACTCCTTTGGATTTCGCTTAAATCGTTCCAAACACTGCTTCAAAGTTACCAGCCGCATCCGTTTGTTGTCTACCGGGAGCAATCGCGGTGCCCATCGGGCCGACAATTTTTTTATCGTCAACTTATCATGCAAAATATTAATTACCGTTCCGGTTGACACACCTACCGTCTCTGCTTTTTACCAAATGGCAAATTGGGGTTACATTGCCCAGTCGCTAACACGCTGTGAATGAGGTCCTCCATTGCAAATTATGCCGTGTTTACTTTCGTGCACTTTCGTTCGTCGACCAGCGAGAATCATGTCGTGGACTTTTTGAATGATTTCCTCGGTAACCACGTCTGCCGGGCGTCCTGGTCGCTCCACATCAAAAACGGATGTTCGTCCACGTTTATATTTGGTGCACCAATATCCAACTGTATCGTAACTTTTGCCGTCCAAAAACAAAAAGCGAATTACCGAATGATACTGTTCTTTTTCCGTCTCAGCGAAAATCACGAAACATATCTCACTCGAATGGCTGCCAAATCCAAACTAACCTATCAGTCTGAAATTTGTTTTACTGTCGTTTGATAGATGGCAGCACACAATAGAAACACCAACTTCCCTCAGGAACGCCCTCTGTCGTCAAACACGGGTACTTATTGAACCGCCCTCGTATGTAACCGGACATTCATTAAACAATCGACCTGTGATACGAGTTTCTGAAATTAAAAACGTTTGAGCAATTGCTCAAAAACAATTCAATTAGACGTTTTCTTTATGCATTTTAACCGGTAACATTTAAATTATGGATTGGAATTAAGGCTGACGTAAATTATTTTTGTTAGAGCAACTAGGTTCTTTTGTTGAAGAGCTAATTCGAGCAGAGTCACTGACCTACTCGAGTCATTGCAAATCAGTATACCCGGCTACGTTCGTGCCGTCTCCTCCTAGCACCACAGTTACGAACACGTACGGCCCAGTATCCGGATGTTTACATATTCTTCACCAAATTCAGTACGTTTCCCAAGTGGAAGGTAATAATGTTACTATTGTAATATTGAATTCAATGAAAATAATTCTGGCAACGCCCGTGGTCTGGAACGTCACGAAAATATAATAATGTAAAAAATTCATTCAAAATCTCACAAATTAACATGTAAAGACTTAGATACAAATTTTCTTACTCGGATATATAGGATAAATGTAGGCAATTAAACATCTGGCTATGGCAGATTTTATTAAGCCCTCTAAAAACTATCACCTGGACGCCAACTGCAATGGTAAACCAAAATATCTAATCGTAGGCAGGTTGGTCAATGCAAGAGCAATAATATGGCAAATTGGAGTTACATGGCCCAGTCACAAACACGCTGTGAATGAGGTGCTCCATTGTAAACTATGCCGTATTTACTTTTTTGTGCACTGTGTTTCTCCAGCTGTGATATAGAGGAGCTGTGGTGGGTAACGTACGATGCCGTAACTGTCGTAGAATGTTGGGCGAATAAAATTCATTTGTTCGTCTATTGCCACCAAAAAAAAGAAGTTAATATCTGGTCACAAGACAATACTTTTCAGAATACGTAAATTTACTAGTAATCTAAAAGTAAGGTAAGATAATTTTGACGAACCTATTTGTCTTGTGGTTCGTGATTGTGACTATTAGTAGTCATCGCTATTGGGTTCCATTACGAACTAACAAAAATATTTGTGGTATAAGCGAGACCATTTCTTCAGTGTAATATGGAAAATGGCAGATTCAGTACTGCTAACAATACATAAAGTAGTAGTTTATAAAGTAATCGCTTGGTTACTTTCGTGTAATTATCATGGTCTTTGAAATTTAAAAAAAAAAGTCTTTTCTAAAACTTTTTACAACTGCAATGACTAACCACTCGTGTTGTCAACAAAATGTATACCTCTGTTTTTTAAACTTGCCATGTCTAAAATATACTCAGTTGCAAACTAAATGATCTTGAGTGGGAAGTACCCAAAACTATTATATTTAATTATGAAACAATAATATAAAAATATTGCTATGAAATAATATATATTAAAATTGGTCCGTGTGATGAGGGATTAAGAATACGGAGTGATACAACCCCTATTCATTCAATGGGTGTCCCAAGTGCCGACTAAAAGAGCAAACTAAGCAGGACAAGAGCTCCTTAAAGAGAAAGAAAACTTGAACCAAACCCTTGGGCAGAATCTTCTTTCTCAGGAGAGGTCTATGTCCAGCAATGGACTTTTAAAGGCAGTTGATGGTGATGATCATTATGAAATACTAATTACATAAATACGATATAATGTTGCATAGAAGCAGAGCAACATTTCATTGGTACATGAAGAAAATATTAAACGAATGGTTTTGATTTTAAAATATGATAATACACCATCTTGTTGACAACAATGACAGCTCATTCATGACAGCCAGCTGTCATGCTTGTCGACTTTAGTACTACCTATGTATTACAATCTAAACATTATCAAAATCGGCACAGTTTGCCTTTATTTAAAAAAAAATAACTTCTGAATATAAGGTACTAAAAAACTGGGGCTTTAAAACATTATTGTTAAAAACATTAATAGCAAACTAAATGCAAACATAATCCCTACCATTAGATACACAAGGAGATGCTGAAGTCCCATACACGTCTGCCTGTCCTGTATTATTATACGTATCAGCTCTACTTATTATAACTAAGGACACACTTACTCTCTTATTTTCTCTTTTTACTCTTATTTACTTTATGTGAGTTTCTAGAAATAATAAATAACTATCGGTATTTCATTGATAAGAAGAAGTTCATGTATTTCTATTTCATTCTTTCTCAGAGTTGTTTAAATAGATTATCCTGGCAGAAATTGCATTTAACAATAAGGACGTCTATTTACATTATGTGACTGATACATGTATGTGATAACGAATAAAAAAGGATGACAATCATACGGACTACCAATAGAAGTGAAAGCTGAAATTATGTTTTGGAATTTCAAACTGATTTTATAATTTAAATTAAATGCCAACAGAATTAAAAACTGAAACTATATTTTGAAATTTTAAACTAGTTTTAATATGTAAATTAAAGATTCATAATTATCGAATTAAAATTATTAACATTAATTTGATTTTCACATCTATCGGCAATCTGAGCAGTAAGTATACGCGCATTAATTGTGTTCAAAGTATATCTAAAGCTATACTCAAAATCATAGATATCCCTTAAACATAAATATATTGGTGACGTAAAGTTCATACTAGTATATTTTTTATTTTAATCATTCATTCTTTTTCAAAGAGGTTCAAATAAATTATTCAAGAACAGATGGCATTTAACAATAAGGCTGGATATTTTAATATTATCTGACAGACACATATATGTGTGATTATGCTATTTTAGATTGCTTTTTTAAAACTTATAGGATATAAACCTTTATGATTTTATTCTACCAAAAGTAATCTAACGCTTCTACAGAAATTTTTAATTCAAAAATTATGAATCTATCTATTACGTTTCGTAAATTAAAATTTGTCAAATAAAAATTGTCATACAATAATTAATTTAACCTTAAAATGAAGTTGTATGCCTTAAGAAATAATATAAGTGAAGAAGTTCTATTGTTGAAAGATCACAATTTGAATGAACTTGGTGACAAATAAAAATAAGGTTAGTGTTCACTCATACTACTCGACTAATGTGTGTGACCTTAGAATGTTTTTAAACTTGGCAATAAAAGCTATCACGAGAGCTGTCAGTATCATCTGAATGTCATAGAAATGTCACTCATGTTTTCGTCATGATTTCCAATGTTTTGTAATTTATTTTGGTTCACATAACCTATTAAGAATAATAAATATTACATATACTCATAGTTTTAGTTTAGTATTAAGTGCTAGTGAAGTGTAAGGTTTGTCACCATGTCGGATGGCGACGAAAACCTTCATTGTTTGCCGGGAACATCGGGAGATGCTCCAGGTGGTCTTATTGTAAAAAAGAAAGACAAACCAGAAGAATTTCAGTTTGCAAGGCCTTCGTTACTTGGTCTTGATAAATTAGCAGCGGCTAAACGTAAGCAGAACAGACTGATATCATTCCAGGACGACACTAACGATGACGATGCATCTGATGATAAAAGTGACTCCAGTGCGGTAAAAGAGCGTAAATATAGAAGGCACAATGAAGAAACACCTACATATACCGGTGGAATATCAGAACAAGCGCGGGAACGTATGCTAGAGAGGTTACAAAGGTACATAAAGTTATGTTTGTAAAGTTTTTGACAAGATTTAGTAAAGTTTATACATAATATATATCTTCTAGGCACAGTCGAAATATTATTTATAGATATATGGTAAAATATTAATTCTTTTACTATGGACAGTGACAAATCTAATAATAATAACAGCAATCTGACACATCCCACATATGACTATCTGATCTCAAAAAAACCAAGGCCTATTAAACATAATGATAGATTACTAAATAAAAACGATTTACAATTTTTGTTCAAGTTTAGCATCTATATATTTTAACATTTATAACTTTTTATTGTATTAAATAATTCAAGAATCGTTTCGCATTAATAACTATCTGGTACAAATATGTGATAGCCACAACAATTTGTTCTGTCTGAGTTTTGGGATGTAATAAGAGCAGCATTGAGATAGACTTTAATTTATATTAATATGTATGTTACAACCAGAAGTGACTCAAAAGTGCTGCTGGCTGGATACCCAATACTGGTCATAAACTTTTATGACTGGCACTATGCCATAGTACTTTTGACTGCTACATCAATCGGTCTATTATTATTGTATCATTTAGCTTATGTTAGAAGAGTGGTCATCATCCATCCAGATATCTATTTGTGGTAGATCATTTTATGATTTAGGGAAGTCATTGCAAATGTGTTGTGTTGCCATGTTGATTTATTACATTTCGCAGGGTATAGACTACTGTCACCCACCCTATTCTTTCCCATTTACAACTTATTATTACACAAAGCGAGTAAAACTTTGTTTTCGGACAAATTTAAAAATAAATTTAACACATTAAAAAAACAGTCCTTAATAGTACTAGTACCTATATATGGACATAAACTCAGTAAGTGGTTTTAGATTTAAAATAGTATCAAGAAAGAAAAGAAAACCATTTACATAAGAGAGAAGCCTATCTGAGAACAATAAAAATACATTTACACGAGCTCACATTAGCCCTGAATATTCCTGACAATGCCTTTGCACCATGGAAGCCTAGAGTGATTACCCTGCCCGCTAATTCCAAAGTCCACATCTGAGTAGCAGTAAGGAACAGATGTAAAATTTTGTCCGAACTGCCAACACCCCAGTTTTAGTAGTGACCGGTAGGAGTAAGTCCTGTTTTTGATGACAATGTTGATGATATAAATTTATATATTATATAGACAGTTAATTAAATACTATCTGTTTTTTAATTTCTTTAATAATTTACATGTTTCTGGCTCTTTCTATTTATGAGAGACTCAATGCAGGCTAGCCAACTATGCAGGAGATATTATAGAGCACAAGTATGAAGGTGCACTCTCTGTTCCCTCACTCTTACAGTCTGATTACCCGACACGACCATAGAGAGATTAAGCCTAGGACGATGGCTTTACGTACCCTCTGAAGCACTAGGGTTAATATCCGAACTTCTATGCTCCAGGCTGTTAATTAGCATTTCTATAATCAGAAAATATTTATCTCATATATTAACAATATAAAACAAAACACTCAGAGCACGTATTTCACATTTTCAGAAGAGAAAAAGAGGCGAAAGAGAAAGGTGTACACAACTCAACTCAAGAAGAAAAAAAATCACGTTCAAAAGATGATGAAGATGATCGCTACTATCGTTACCGTTATGACAAAAGAAATCGTGATAAAGATAGAAGAAGAGATGATAGGAGAGATGACAGAAGAGATCGGAATGATAGAGACCGAAGGAGGGGTCCAGATTCAGAGAGAAGAGACCGAGAGAGTGAAAGAGGTAGAGATAGCTCGAGAAGAAGCTATTACGAACCAAGGTTTAAAGATGAACCTAGAACTCCTAGGTAAATATTATTTTTACTATTGTGTATTATTTTTACAGTGATTTCTTTTCTGCCTTTCACTCTTTTGTCTTTGATAAATTCTGCTATTATGCAAACAAACAATAACATGTGGTTTTTTGACAGCATGAAGGTTTTGAAGCCAACAGATAAGACAGCCTGGGACGACGACGACGATGACCCAAAGGGTCCAATTAGAAAGTCAAGCTGGGACTTCCCCACACCTCTGCCAAGGGATGCTCCAGACCGTTCACAGCGTAGCGAGAGAAGTGGCAAACCGATGCGAGACTATAAGGGAAGATTGTATGAGAATACACCTAGAGCTACCCCACATAAGTAAGTTTTTGTCCAATAATTAATTTCACCACCCCTATTCGTATATGGTCGTAAGAGGCTAAGGGAATAACATATGGAAGACAACATTGCTGCAAAGAGAAGGAAAATTTGAAACAAATCCTATACCAACCCATCTGGCCAGCGTGGTATAGTAGGCCAAAACCTTCTAGCTAAGAAAAGGCCTATGTCCAGTAGTGGACTGTTAAAGGCTGTTGATGACTGTGGTTTATAATATTTGTGTGTATTTTTAGCAAGTTGTAAAAACTCGTCAGAGTTAGGGCTTGACTTTCTTTTTTTGTAAATGATTCTGTCTTGTATGGAAATCAGACTCACAGTTGAAATTACTCAAACCATTTAAAAAGTGGCAACACATTTCTTTTTCTAAGTTGGCAATAGTTATAAAATCAAAAGGAAAAATTTTTGTGACTAATTGTATTTTTCAAACTACATGTTCCATTATTTTAAAATAGAAATCATTGAAACCCAGCTATCAGCATTTGATATTCTTAACAAAAACCTAATAAAACTGAATTTATTATCTACAGATTCGCTAGTTCGAGGCGTACAGTAGACATTGACGATTCGGATTGGGAAGAAGCTGAGAAAAAATTGGACAGAGCTTGGTATAATATGGGCGAAGGTATTTATAATTAACTTTGATATTTTAATATTTTTCATATGGCAATATTTTGTTCTCAAAGTTTACAAAATTTTCAGGAGAAGCTGATGAGTCTGACCCATTCGCGGGTACCTCGGCCGAGTACGTGGCCCGTAAAGAAGAGCAAATAGAGAAAAGACGAAACCGTAAAGTTTCCGCTCAACGACAGCAGATTGACAAGGACAACGAACTGTGGGAGCGAAACAGAATGTTGACCAGTGGTGTTGTACATGCTATTAATGTCAATAATGATTTAGATGAGGTAAATCCCACTTTATATATTACTGGCTTTTGCCCGCGGCTTCGCTCGCGTGGAATTTGGTCTGCCTTATTAAGTTTCGTAACAGATCATTTTAAATCTTTTTTTTTAATAAATGTATCCTATGTTACTTCTAATACCTCCTAGAACATATGTACAAAATTTCATGATAATCGGTTGAGTAATTTTCGCGTGAAACCGTAACAAACAAGACCATCCAATGGGTGTCGTAAAAGATGATTACGAGGCCACATTACGCAGGAAAATAGTACCAACTCCTAATCCTGTCCAGTTCTGCATGATTTGCTACCTTAATCGGCTCTTACGACACCCATGGAATGAACAGGAATGGTCACCACCTCAACATACACATTTACTAATATTCATATTAAATATGTGCGCACTTGATTCCCTCTCGTTATGACCTTGACTCCTTTAAGCGGGACGTGCAAAAGCATATCACTTGGCTGCCATATTCTGAGTCACCATACTGCATTTTCTGTATTCACAATGAGTATTGATACCAAAACTCTTGGATTCATGCTTTCGTTCAGGCAGAGTGGTCACATTAAAAAAAAAATCTGATCTGTGAAATAAACTGTATGTATTTTAGTAATTACCTATATCATATATTATCTATAAACTTTCCAGGAGAGTGTTGATCGTGTTCACTTATTGGTTCACAACATTGTGCCGCCATTCCTCGACGGTAGGATTGTATTCACAAAACAACCAGAGCCTGTCATACCGGTAAGTACTAGTCCTAGAAGTAACTCGATCTTTGGGTAATAAGGGTCTGCAGAAGGTAAAAGAAAGAGAGCAATGAAACTCACATGTTTTATAACTTTACCAAATATATATATTTACAAAAACAAATCATTCATTCGTTCACACTTGGACAGATGTACTTAAAAGTAAACGTATTTTGTTATCTGTCCATTAAAGATAACAAGCGAAAAAAACATTCGTCACGGGTTAGGTTGTGAGCGAGGGCGAGGTGGTTTTTTAAAACGACAAGTGCTTCGGCTTGAAGAGCGGATTGAGACTAACTTTATTTATAAAACAATCTCTTAAAATTAATACAGTGTTCTTATTATTATGCGTTGGAGACAAAGAGCTGTTTGTTGTAATGTTTCCGTGAAGTCTGCGGTTTATCAGCTAAATAGTCGTTCATGACGGATGCCAAGACTTATTTTATTTATAAAACAATCTCTTAAAATTAATACAGTATTCTTATTGTTATGCGTTGGAGACAAGGATCTATTTGTTCTAATATTTCCAGGAAGTCTGCGGCTTATCAGCTAAATGGTCGTTCATGACGGATGCCATTGTGGGACATCACGTCTATGACGATATAACTCACATCCGTTCACGTTAAAAAAATAATGACGTATCATATTGCAAGGAATTATCATTTCATAGGAGTTTAATGCATGTGTCATTATTTTCTTAACGTGCATAGACTATATATCTTGCTTACCATTTGTTTTAAGATACCTAAATTAAAATTTGAGTTCCATTGCAGGTGAAAGATCCTACTTCTGACATGGCAATGAACGCTCGCAAAGGCTCAGCTTTAGTTAAGGCCTTCAGAGAACAAAAAGAGAGACGCAAGGCACAGAAGAAACACTGGAAACTCGAGGGAACTAAGCTTGGTATGTACTCTCTATGTCTACTTTTTTATGTTCACCAATAAAGAGAAGTAAAGTAGAGAAAGAGATAGAAGGAGAGAAAGTGAGAGATTAAAAAAGAAAGGAAAGTTTGTAGCAGTTGTTAAAACGGAATAATTAATAATTTAATCATTTTTATTTATTTTTGTGTTTCAGGTAACATTATGGGTATACAGAAAGAGAAAGAAGAAATGGAAGATGGCCCCACGAAGGAAGCTTACAAATATGCTGAACATTTAGATAAAGGTAAGTCAGCTATGTTTTATTTTGTTAATGGCCTCGTTGGTCTAGCGTTCGATTTCCGGGTCGGGTCAAAAAAGTATTGTTGAGTTTTTCAGACAACCCAGAATTTCGAATTTCGTTGGATCTGCGCGTGATCACTCCGCGGTCGTGTCGGATAGCAATCCCATCGGATTGTGAGAGCGAGGGAACAGAGAGTGCACCTATGTTCGCGCACACACTTGTGCACTTCTGCATAGTTCGTTGAAATTCCTTGAAACTGGCCACCGTAGCTGAAATCGACTAGGAGTACATCATTTTATAAATAAAATTTTGTTGTAAGCATTTATACATATGAAAAAGCAACAAAATAGAATTATCAAAAAGTCTATCTTCTATGATGTTTATTCAATAATCCAATACAAATTAGTTATTTTAATCACCTTTGAAACAACAAAATCACCGTATCAAACACTGCTGGACATAGGCTTCTTCTTAGAATTACAAAATACCGCTAAATCTATATATATAAAAGAAAGTGGTGTTAGTTACACCACTTATAACTCAAGAACGGCTGAACGGATTTAGCTGAAAATTGGTGGGGAGGTAGCTTAGAACCAGGAGACGGACATAGGATACTTTTTATGCGGTTCGACCGCGGCAAAATCCAAAATCTGCTTATTTATTGCCTCTAAGGCGGAACAGAGTTCGCGGGGTAAGCTAGTATTATAATAAAACAGCAGGAACTTCAAGTCTCCAAGTCATCATAATCTATTCGTCATCCCTTGAACTTCTACCTCGATCTAAATAGGTACAAGCAATTTAACAAACACATTGTTAACAGAACCAAAAGAAGTAGAATCCAAGTCAGATTTCGTGAAGAAGAAAACGATTGGCGAACAGAGACGGTACCTCCCCGTGTTCGCAGTCAGAGAAGAACTTCTGCAGGTGATCAGAGAGAACAGCGTGGTCATTATTGTCGGTAAGTGTAACTTGCATTTCGTTATATACTGTACTGAGGTTGCTACTGCGACTTCTGTGCTTAGGTCTCAAGTTCGATTTTGGGTTTTACCAAATGTTTTTATAATCCAGATATTTTTTTCTTTATAATTGCTACCAGAATTACTACTGCCTGATGGAAAGCAGAATCCAAGAGCGGTGGACTCACACTATGACGGTCTAGTGAGATGTTTTTTACGTCCCGCTCAAAGACCTGAGATCATAGTGGAAGGGAAACACTTACACTGGCAGTGAGTTCTTGGTTTCGGAGTTTAGGTGTTTTTCATAGTGCGAGTTCTACTTAACTTTGTAATTATATTGCATTATGTATCAGATGTCTGAAAATATTAGTTAAATATATATTGCTACGTGCTAGGGTTCTTTGATTTAAAATAAGAAACCTTCTGGCGACTATAGAGACTTTTTTATTAAGATATTTAAAAACGTTTAAACAATACTGAACAATCTTCCGAAATGATCGGCCAAATTGATTAATTTACCTGTTTAGGTTAATTATGAGACAATTTATATTCGAACTTATTTGTATTTTTTAATTATTTCTTTTTAAATACTTCGGACATTTATCACACAACGTCATCTAGTTTCAAACTAAGCAGAGCTTGTACGACTATAACTAGACTGACTGATAGAATACTTATGTACTTTTTTTTTGTAAATTCATATATATTACTAGCTGACCCGGCAAACGTTGTTTTGCCATATAAAAATGACGATTGATCAGTTTTCGACCGGAGAGGAAAAATGATTAAATTACTAAAATGACTATTAAAAAATAAGGGTTGATCGTAGAAGGGTGAAAATTGAGGATTGTATGTATTTTTGCATTACTATTAGCACTTATTTAATACTGGCATCGTGCAGTTCAATAATCTCTCCTTGATGTTTCGTAACAATATTTCACATCATCAGGTCTCTCAGATTTTGGCCTATTATACCATACTGGCCAGGCAGGTATTGATTTTGATTCAAATTTGCAGGGATGGTTTTGTGCGTAGTTTACTCCATCGATCGCCTCTTACGACTCCCACGGGATGAGTAGGGATGGGGAGACTCCGTGTTCATAATCCGTCACCACGCGAATAAATCAATCGATAATTGTTATTGAGACATAGGGAGAGAACGGTTTCTAAAAGGAGTGGCGTGTTGCAGGTGAAACGGGTAGCGGTAAGACCACGCAGCTGACGCAGTACCTGCACGAGGAGGGCTTCAGCCGGCTCGGCATGATCGGCTGCACGCAGCCGCGCCGCGTGGCCGCCATGTCCGTCGCCAAGCGCGTCTCCGACGAGATGAACACCAAGCTGGGTCCGTACACCACGCGCTCTTACTTCGCTTCAACGAATCACTTGACTCGATACTTACGCGGGAAGCGAAAGCGAAGCTCGTTTTTTACTCTATCGAGTTTTCCAACATAGTCGTTGATGCTTTTTTTTTTAACGTGTGGATCCCCCCTCGGGCCGTCACCCCACCGGGGCTTACGGCGGGGTGGTGTGTCGGAATCGGACCGACTAAAACCACACGGTGTGCCACTCTGCGCCTGAGATAGGAGGGATCCGGGAACCGCTAGTCGTTGATGCTTTTACCAACCTTGCATAATCTACCTCCTGCTTTCTTAACGAGCCCTGTTGATGTATTTCGCATACAGATTATCCCCTAATCTGATTTGTGTGGGAGGAGAGGCTTTATTTATGATTTCGGTTTATGAAATTTCTATTCGAATCATAATCGCCCGACTGTTAAAACGAGTTATTATATGTATATTCTAATAAAAACTGAGAAAGTAAGCGTTACATTCTGATTTATTTTCAATATTAGCTTATTATAGCTTAAAATAATAGTAATGTAATTTTGTAATTAAAGTCCTAAATCCTAACTAATGTAAAAAATCGATAATTAGTGCTGTGCAAGTTAGGCTCTCATGCCTTTGCACTAATCAAATTTAACACATACGTTGCCAAGAACCGAAAAACACAAACTATCTTAAGTTCAAAAAAACCTATCACCAAGGATAAAAAATAACTGGTCCGTGAGCAAAGCCACAGACAAAAGTTAGTCTTCAATAAACTAATGAGATAATCTTGTACCTCACAGGTGACGAAGTCGGTTACGCGATCCGTTTCGAAGACTGCACCTCTCCGAACACAGTGATCAAGTACATGACGGACGGCATCTTACTCCGGGAGGGGCTGCGAGAGCCCGACCTCGACAACTACTGCGCCATCATCATGGACGAGGCTCACGAGCGCTCGCTCTCTACAGACATGCTGTTCGGCCTGCTGCGAGAGGTAAGTGATGCATTATACAGTCCAAGAACTCCAAACGCCATTGTCAATACACGACAAAGGAATATTTGCCTTTGAGATGAATTATTCTATCGTTTTGTTGTATTTTTGTCACTCCCTTTATTCTGATGAAACTTCAAAATTTATGATCTGTCCTGCACTATTTATCACTGCAATAGAGTAAAAAGAAATAATAAATAAAATGGAAATAAAAAGTATTATTAAAAACACATCGACAGCTTAGATTTTACTGTTCGGCTGTAGTCGAATTTTTAATAAATTTCTTCTATTGTCGTTTACTAACGCCTTTCAAGTTGACTGAATCTCAGCTTATGTATCTAATGTGGTAACTTACACATACAGCGCAAACAAAAGTACGATTTGTCTGACGGGCCGCGGCCCAACAATGTATGTATGTCGGGATGAGAATTGCTATATCGCGATACAGGATTAGTAGTTGCTCCATAGTTCACTACTACGTAGTTCGACGTGTCTTCGGTAGATGGCACTGTAGTATGTCTTTTGTTTACGCTGTATGTGGTAGTCGCAACATTAACATCTGTTAAAATTTAGAGTTTTTCTTAGTCAAGTTGTTGAATATGTTAAAAAAATTACCAACAAAAATTATTGTCGAGAAATTATTATTATACGAGTGCAGGATGAACAAACAACCATTAATAACTAAAATTTATACTTATGACCTTGACCTCGAAACTGAGATACTCAAGGATGTAAAACTAGCATGAAGTATTTATGATATCTCACGTATTTGACTTACAATCCACTTACGTAAAGTCTTAGGAAAACATTTCCACAGTAGAAAGTATATGGTAATGTATTTCAGTGTGATTTATTTAACTTTTTTTAAGCATCTTTTTGTTGTAAGTTTTAAATCAAGTCAAACAGGAGTAAGAACATTATAAAACCTGTTTCTAACCTTTTTTAGCGTTATAAAAAGTCAATTTATGCCTTTCACACCAATAGTATTTGTAGAAATATTCAGAACACGTTTCTGAAACACAGTCTTAACCAATACTATACCACAAACACTAATATCTAAGAAGTAGGTATACTAATGTCCGGCTACCCTTTTTTTTAACTTTTGGAAACTACCTCGGGCCGTCACCCCATCGGGGTTTACGGCGGGGTGGTGTGTCGGAATCGGACCGACTAAAACCACACGGTGTGCCACTCTGCGCCTGACGTTTTGTTATTACGACATCCAGTCTATATCGTCGCCTTACTTTAGACTTAACAGTCTAAATTATTTGAATAATTTAAGAGTAATCTTGAACAACCTTCACGTACCATAACTCTTATTAGCATATTGTTACCACATTTTACTGAATACCGTGGAAATTTTTTGAAAAACGTTACCTAATATTACTCCATATAAAAACTAGTATTCAAACACGTGTAAGTATCCATTCTTAAGAAATTATTTAGTCGGAGTTAGACAGGAGTCTGAAGAAGAATACGTAAAATTCAACAAGATGAACTTCACAGTTAGCGGTCTTCACTATCAACTGACCTACAGTCCATTCGCTTTTAGTAAATAGTGCTGCAACTATCTAGCCTAGACCCTGACTAATTACGTTGCAAGCTTTCCTACAAAACGATAATTATTTGATCGCGACGTCTGGAATTCTGGCAAGTTTACTTTTTCGTACTAGTTCTGTTTATGTTTTTCATAGCGAGGAATCGCTTTTACAGTCGGACGACTGATCCGAACAGAAATTCCATACTCCGAGAATACAGCGATAGAGTTCCATAAGAGAGTAGAAGCTTAATTTAATTAATTAATCACTAAATCATCTCTTAACAAATATTAAATACAACTGAACAGGAAACCTGCTTTTCTGAATACAGTTAATACATCACATCGCACAGGGTCGTCTGATTTGAAACTAAGCAGAGCCTGTACAATGTAAAACCCGACTGCTCATAATCATACTTATTTATTTTTAAATTCATACACATTATAGATAAATAACTGACACCCAGACACAGAACAAATATTGTGATTGTCATTCAATTTTATTCTTGGTGGTAATCGATGACTTAGTTACCAACCATTAGACCGACAGTGGTTCAAAGTAAAGACACATCTGTTTAGTTTCGATTTAGATAACACAATATTTTTTGTCTTTAGAATATTACTACTATCAAATGCTTATAAAATAATGTTATCATAAGAATTGTACTATTCAGTGACTCATGCCTCGGAGAGCAGGTAAAGCAGACGGTATCGCACTTTATCTCCCAGATGATGCGAGTTCTGAGAGTAAGGGACCTGAGAGGTTTTTTTTTTTAACGTGTTTAAACTCCCTCGGGCCGTCACCCCACCGAGTTTTACAGCGGAGTGGTCTGTCGGAATCGGACCGACTAGAACTACACGGTGTGCCACTCTGCGCCTGACATAGGAGGGATCCGGGAACAGCTGCTATTACGACATCCAGATCAAGGGACCAGAGAGTGCACTAGCGTTTGTACACACGCTTGTGCCCGAAAATATATCCTGCTTGGTCTCCGCTAAAACTGGCTGCTTACGCCGTAATCCGCTAGAAATACATCACTGTTAGTAGAAATAACCTACCTAACCTATCCTGCTCTCTGCCGCTAAAATGGATAAGGATTTCCTATCTTGTTGCTACTTCATTATCTTTATTATATATATAAGACAATGGAATATCACATGTTTATTTTATTACATTACCTATTGAACAACAACAAAGTCCAAATTTTATCATACAGTCTGAATTTATTTTTAATAAATTTTATGTTCCACAGATTAAAAACATAAAGTGTCACCACCTCTGTTTTCCTACTCTTTGTAGTAATGTTGTCCCTTGGGATAAATAGAGGGTGTTAGTACGTATTCTTCATTCGTCAGCACATAGCGAAAGTATGTGTGTAGATATGTTTACATAATAGGACCTTGAATAAGTTCTCGCTGTTTATTTTGCTTAAAGTATAAGATATACAATCTATTTACTTACAGTTTTTTCTTTAGATTAGAGACCACTTTCTCCCATCTTTATGTCAGTAATCGAATCCCTTGACGAAAAAACTGTCCATCTTTTGACGCGATTCATGAATCGACCACGCTGCTCGCTCAAACCACGCGCCATCGACCGAAAGAAAATGACGGGTTGGGTAGAGCTTCCCTTTAAAACGTTTCCAAGTTTTTCCACATGAGATCGAGCAATTATCGACATGGCAATCCATGTTACAAAATCACTTTTTCGTGTCTCTGCTCCATCAGCGGCCGCTCTTTTTTCTGAGCTTGACTCAAACGCCTCAACTGAAGTCGATAGCGAGCTCCCGTGATAGTTTAATTAGTTTTAAGCAGCTTATAATAAATTATGCCCTGCTGATACCACCAAATACGGAGTAGAAACTTCGAACCGTGAATATTTGCTTTCAGGGACGGTGTTGATTTCATTGCTTTCCAATTGCCTTACTTTTGGATCATTCCTAACCCTTTTTAAAGTTTTAAAACTGTTGACGCTTCTATTTGCAATGTTTTTCAGAGCTCTACTATCACCTGACATGAATCTTGATCAAAGAATGGCTCCAATTCTTCGTATTCAAACTCTATCGGTACTCCAGAACGTTTTTTAACTTCAAGGTTAAAGTTATTTTTAAAGCGCCTAAACCAGCCCCTACGTGTCATATGCGACAGAGCATTGTCTTCATATGTTTCAACAAGAATTCTTTATGCTTCATCTGCAGATTTCTTTTGAATAAAGCAGTGCAATAATAATACCTGCAAAAACTTTATTTGCCAGAAAAGTAGATATTTTCACAATAGGTAAGTGAACACGTAGTTTACACTGTGGTAAACTATATCTACTAGAATTTGAGGTTACATATTGTACTACTTAGTTGATGCGTTACCGTACGAAATTACATGAGAAGCGGCAAACCGCTACGCCATCTTTTACGAAACAGCGATAGCTTATTTGATCTCCTATAGCGTTTTTCTTTTCTTAAGAAAAAGATAAATTGAAACAAATCCGTGCATGGTACTGAAGAGGCCAAAACTTCGTTTCTAAGGAGAGGTCAAGTCCAGCATGCTATTGTAAGCTGTTGATATAAATTTATATGTAAAAATTAAAACACAACATTAAAAAGTAATCATTTATTCATAAAAATGCTTCATTATAAATAACGTATAACCATACACGAGTAGAACTTACACAACAGTCAATCGGTCACAGTTAACATTAATTAGGTCGCATAAACAGTATAGTTTAAAATACTTGAAATTCCAATCCGACAATGGCTGGACAACGTAAAAATACTTTATTTTGACTAATTCAATTTTTATTGAGCGGTTTCCCAGAAACGATATAGTATTCCAATGTCAAATTGGAAATATAAATTCCAAATTAGTAAAATAAAACAGTCTTATTAAAATCAGAACATGTTACAAATACTCGTAAGACTAGGGCTGCCACTCTCAGACAAATATCATGATTAAACATCGAAAGGTTTAATATTATCATAAAGTTAAGTATATTTACGAGCCGAGGGGCGTCTTTTGCTTTTAGTAACAGGAATGTTATATAATTTTCGTTATGTATTCGAATTAAAGCTAAATAGGGTCACTTCCACAATTTTTTTCTAGTATAACGTATATATTTAGGCGGTATTATAACCAGTTGTAACGTGGACTATGTAACGATCTATTCACCTATCTAAAGTTATTTATATGTAGAAATATTTAAATAAGTTATTCTAATTTAATCCCAAAGACAAATTTGGTCGCAACGTTTCAAATTTTGTGAAAGATGCCCCTAAAATTTTTTATCCAAAGAGGAATATTAATAGTTGTCAAAATATATACTGGCAGGATAGACAATAAACAAAATAGAATAGAAATAATGAAATTCTTAGAAGGAACATAGTTATTTAAACCATACAGGTAAAATAATATCCGATCGTCTCAGTAATATAATTCCAAACTGAAAGTATTTCTGATGAAGAAATGATATTTATATTGAAACCAATTCAATATGAAAATGGTATTCTAAATTTAAATCTTTACAATCCAGAAAACATGTTCTGAACACATAAATATTTAGTTTTAGAAATGCAAAAAAATCAGAACGTAACCAATCAAATCTTTTCGAAATCCGTATTGACGAAACTTCATTCCAAATTGAAACCCTTTCCTTATGAAAAAGGCAATTCCAGAACTAAATTTACTTAGATGTTGTCAATTATCTTGGGCATTGGCCAGAAGCAAGCGTAGCATGAGTATTTGCCAGCGGAATGAGTCCCGCTGGAGGGTATTTCTCAGACAGACTTAGCCTTTTCACGGCCGTAACTCTGACTGACAAGCATTACGCCCATATTCATACCTACATTACCCCACTTGAATGACTCGCTAATCTGCAACAAAAAGATTTTAACGAATCAGTAAAAAGTTTTACGAACAAAAAGGAGGTTTGAAAAGAATACAGATTGGTTTAGTATAGACACTGGCTGATTGAAAGTTAGTAGACGGCGGTAATAAGAAAAAAAATATATTTTAAAAAAACATCTAGGACATACGACAACACAAAGACCATCTAAAGCACTTTGTATGCATGAATAAATAAAAAAAATAATTCTGTCACATTAAGCCGAAAAATATTTCTAATAACGGAAAAAAACAGATGACAGTTGTGATATGTGAATTCTATATACTGATTTTATCTATAAATCACATATCGTCTTATGACGTGCGAAAATACGTTATTTATACGCATTAAATGATTACTAAACGGGGTGATTTTATTTGTCTAGTATCTACATGTATGTACAAGTCGACTTTGTATTTAATGAGTAATATGATTCCGACAACAAAAATAAATAGTTATTGTTATTGAACGCAATTTAGAATAGTGTTAATTTAAACACCCAACGTCTGTCTTTGGACTATGCAACTTAATAAACAATATTTTACCTAATTATATTTAACACAAATTATTATAACTATTACTGTATATATTAAAAACAGTATCAAGTTTCATCAATCACAAGTTACTTAATCATATTTTACTTGCAAGATTGTGTCACATCCAAAACTCAAATGATAACTTATTTTATCAAATTACTGCCGTACAATGTTTTAACTCATACACTTCATAGTTTAAGTAGCGTTATAACAACGTATCAGATAGTTGAATACGATGTTTCTGTAAGTACCCATCGACAATAACCTGTAAAAACTTGTACGCATCCAATCGATAATTAATTGATCATAAATACTTAACGTGGCGCAAAAAAAACGATAATAAACATAGTTAATTAAACAACTCTTTGTTATCAGTTGTTATACTTTATAACTGTGACTTAAGATAAGCTACCTGGCAATAACACTATTAATAACTATCTATTTACTAATGAAAAACGTTTATTTTATTACTAACAAAACAATAATCTTTCCTTATTTATTCGATTTTGTTTTTCCTGTCTTCAATGGCGTTATTTATAATTATGTAACGTATGTAACGATAGTAACGGTATTCCATTGACCAGAATTGTTATTTGTAAACAACTGAAAGTGCATATTATTGTGTTATTATCCTGTTCTGAAGTAAGCTTTGTTAATGTCCGTTATATTTATTATGTAACATTTTATAATTTATTCAATTATCAATAAGCTCTAAGAGCGTATTAATTGGCACTGGAATTATCATAAATTAAAATTATTCTGAGTTTTATTATAGAAAGTTAACAATATGCTACATAGTTTATATAAACGTTGCAAAAAATTACAAATATGTTTCGTATTTTACGACCAAGTTGTATGAAACAATTAAACAATCAATTAATTGACCGTTTATTCTTTGAAATGCTCGGCTATTTTTCGTCTTAGTTATGAGATGAATAGGACTTGATCCAAACGACCGGTATAGTTAAACAACCTCTAATAGTTTCAACGAAAGTTAGGTCAATGATACATTAATCGGCTAAATAATATAGGGATTTAAAATGAAATACGTTAATCGGCTGAATAATATAGGGATTTAAAATGAGATACGTTAATCGGCTGAATCATAAGGATTTAAAATGAAATACATTAATCGGCTAAATAAAATAGGAGATTGAAATTAATTTTGGACTGTTTATTTACCCGATTTTAATACATAACTAAATAGGTATATTACTCTTATTACTGAGTATTTTAAAGGTCACGTATTTAACTAGTTGATGGTCAAATATTTAATATTCTTATTGAGTATTTAATAGAGGACTGTATTTAACTTTTAAACTAAGTTATACATTTAACATTTTGTTATTTAATATTAATTTAATGTTTAACGCAAGTGCTTCACAAAGCTGTGCGTTAGTGTAACTATAATTGTGTTTTATTATAACAGCTGTTCTTTCTAAACTTCTGTTATATTATTACACTTTCTGACATGTATAGTGTTGTTTTATTTGAAGCCATCCTTAATATAAAAATATTGTTTATTCTTATATAAAAGAAATTCCTATTTTAGGTGTTAAAGCTACAGATTTAAATTAAATAAGTTAACTAATTGCATAGTAATCCGTTAATTGTAATAGTCTGATAAAAAAGCGCGCCTAACTGTACCTGATACTACTTCAATTTTATTAATTATAGTTCAACTTCAGTTTATGATCATCGATCGGTCTGTTCAAAGCGAATCGATCGAAGTTTACATTTTTCCACATCTATTACTCAACCGTATACAAGGAAGTTTTAATTAAATTTTTCTTTTATGACATGACACGCAACGAACACAAGGGCAAACACAGACTCCTACACGTCATATACCAATCTGTTAAAATTCAAAACCTCACCGGTATTGTTATTCTTGCCAGCTGTAATTGTCCAAAGCGCCTCAACAATTACCATCAAAAGATGATAATCATAGGTGTTTTCGACGTTGTTAAGCTGATCTGTAACAAAATTTCTTCGTTGTGCGGTCTTTTTTTTGTACTCGGACCCAATCAATGCCCCATGCATGATGAATGATCGCCGGTCTCGAATGTTCGGTGCCTTATTCTACTCCTCATTTCACAATTAAACCGACATAGACTTACACAGTAAAGCTAGATCAACAAGCACTTTATGATTTTATTTGAGATA
Organism: Hypercompe scribonia; assembly: GCA_949316085.1. Taxonomy (NCBI): domain Eukaryota; kingdom Metazoa; phylum Arthropoda; class Insecta; order Lepidoptera; family Erebidae; genus Hypercompe; species Hypercompe scribonia. The sequence goes on from OX438983.1 coordinate 2,672,735, forward strand.
AAATGCACTAAGGTGAACAGTGCCATTATAACGTGTTTGTAACTGAAACGTTGTAACGGTATACTCTTCACTTGCAGACATGCACACGCATGCACCATTAAAAGTAAGAAAATATACATTGATAAGATTGAAACTAAAACACCGAGTAAGAAATAATATAAAACAAGTGCCTTAGTGTGCAGTTTGTATGTCTGGAGTTAAAACGAAATAGTGAATTGTTCCCTACAATGCGATAATGATTTGTAATTTACCTGTCTCATGCGAGCCTCTTGCGGCGTTTCTCCATATCGACACCAGTGGACGAAGTGCAGGGTATTATGCCAGTTCCTCTCGAACCTTGACTTAGTTGCCATATCCAACTGCAATCAGTAGAAGCTCCTTAGTAGCTGTTCCACTGTTCAACTGTGGCCACAGTTTCCAATAAACGAAAGCCCTCTCGAGGCTTTCGCTATCTGAAACGAGAGGTTTCCAATTCTGACGCAAGCCTACGGTATTTGAGGAAGAACTTTAAAGTTCGATAGAGAGAGCTGATAAACCACTAAAGGTAGGAATATTTATCATGCATTAGTACTTAAGGGGTTAGTCAAAGAGAAAAAAAATAGATTTTATACAGTCAAAAGACAACACGTATGTGTTGAGAAATTTTATTGTTAGGAACAAAGATACTGATACGTAATATTTACTTTAAATTGAGGTTGAAACGTTATATTTTAAACTGGCAAGTATTTAACCATCAATACATGATAACTTTATTCTTTAAGCACGACTATATAGTCGTAATGTTGCAATGGGACACAAGACTCGTAAGACACTAGTTTTAGATTCGGTGTTGCTATAATTATTTCTTGTTTAAAATTATTGTAATAATCTTTAACAGATCTTTATGTATGAAATTTAAAACCTTTCAAAACAAACTTATAAAAACGAATTTAAATCTAATGTAAAAACCTATTTCTGTTTTTTAATTAGGAACTTGTTTCGTTACGAAATATAATTTTGTATACTAAATAAATATAGAAATCGAATGCAATATGCTGATAAAACTATTTAAATTTTTTATTATATAACACCGAATCTAATTTCAGTTATTATTTTAAACGTCAATCTAAGTGATAATGTTAGTTTGGGATCTGAGTGTATGCACCAAACGTGTTTGACTATGGAATTGGAAACGCGGACTTCCGAATATTCACATATTTTGTTTACCTTTGCTCTGATATCCTTTTCACTGTTTGGTGTTTCCTGCTTGTCATCCACGTTGTTGATACGTATTACAGAGTCCTTCTTCCAAAAGGCACCAAGTGTTGTCTTTACGACACGTTTACGCACACCTTTTTGTTGTACAGTGTACACATCTATCTGTTCCGGGTTCTTTGTTTTTTCTGTCGAAAAAATATTTTTAAATAATTAATAATTTTCATTGAATAATTCTATCAAGTTATCGTGTATTCTCAAACGAGAAATCCAAGGCCTTCTCTTTCGAAATGTTCCTATCCGTCGATGATTGCTCGTCTGTAATTGAGCTTTACACATTAAAAATTTATGCGTTTATCGAAGTAGCGGGAATTGCTTTATTGCTTATTTACAAACGTTATTGTCAATTCATCTCGTTACAAACGAAAGGCGGTTTGTGCACTGCGCCAATTTTATTGAGTTTTATATGTAAATGCATGCATAATTGACTATCTTATTTACATCAGTGGATGTAGAAATCATTATATATTACTTAGTCGATTGAATTTTATTTAAAACTTGATTCACAAATACATACCTTTACCCTTCTTCCACATGGCAATTGCGTACATATGATAATCTGGTGACAATATGGAGTCGGCTGGCAGTGGATCTTCAGCTCGCACCTCGAGTATGAATCCTGTCTCGAGGACGGCACATAATATGTTCTGTTCATCATGTTTAAACCACTTGGTCTCACGAAGTTTGTGTATAGCCACAGACGAACCGAAGCGCGGCTTCTTAGGCGCGAACAAAGCCTGTGCCTGACTCCCAAAGCGAGAAAGGAGCCCCTTCACCGTCGGTGGTGACGGCGCGAGGCTCTTTTCAGGCGGCTTGATCTGCTGGAAACTCCGACAGGTCACGAACCTCGCTTCCATTGAACCCCTCTCCACGCTCAAATAGACGAGACAATTCCCCCACCGATACTTATTACGATAAATTGCGAAGGCGTCTGCGTCTTCCCACTTATTTCTTAGGCGCGGCTAAGTACTCTTACTCTAGAAATCACGTTTTATAAGCAACACTTTCACCAATTTATTTAGCGCGTGGTATCGCGATCACTGATCGACCAAACTATACGGTGGCGCAGAAACGTTAGACGCGGCGCGCGTATGGGGGCGCGGTTTTATAAGAGCTGCGCGGGGTGAAGGGTCCGGGGAGAGCTCCCCCTGTCTCACTGACCTCACTAGTGTTGGGTATTGTGTGATAACGTTGTTTTGTGACTTTATTGTTGATTCAGCAGACTTACTGTACACTATTCGTACTAATTTTTTTTTCATTCCGGTTGCATACAGACTTTTTTTAACGTTGGATATTTCCTGTCATAGAGCCTTATCAATGTTTTCTTGATATAAAATTCTTACATACAGTTATACATTATTCTATGTATTTTCAGAGTAAAGAACTCGGTTACATTTACTTATATGTTTAACTATAAAATTTAGGGGACTACTTGAAAAAAGCGTCATTATTTCGTTAATATTTCCAAAATACAGTTTGTTACACAATTCAAATGTTTTACACATGTTTTGATATTTTCCCATCTCTCGCGTTCCGATGCACCGGCTTGACCTCACTCGTTACTAGTTGTCACCCTCCCCCCGCTGCACGTCGGCGCGCTTACCCCCCCTCTCCTTCTCCCCTCGTCCCGTCCGCCCCTCCGACATACCGGCGCCAAACAGGTATGACTTTTTAAAACTTTATCAAGCATTCTTTTGCCAGTTTTTGTTTGTGGTAAGTAATTATTTTGAATTTAGATTCAGTACTTAACGGATAACATTATTCGTTCGTTGAAGGTCAAATGATTGTCAGAGGACATGTTGTAACGTGTTGAGGATGGGTCATTGAAACCGGTTACAACATTGTAAACATCGCATGGCCATATGGCGATAATTGACAATTCAGTTCAGGTAGTTTCGTTGACTCTGTATACCTGGTTCATAGCACGTAGTTTTATACTTAAATGCTCGGTTTATATATCACTTTCAAAAATGTGCCACCGACGTCAATTTAATGAGGTATTTTCTTTTATTTTTCAAATTTGAATGCGATTACGCGGCAAGTATACAATTCCAAATTTAAAAAACCCAAATCAATTCATAATTGTAAAAAACATTTAAATAAAATAAACCTAATTAAAAACACTTTCCTACTTGTCTATTGTTACTTTAAAAAAATTTGATGTCAAAAATCAAAATCTACAATAGAATTTCAAGTGCTAATAAAATAAATTATTTTACACTATTTTTCATTGAAGAAATGAATTGCACGCTATCCAAACCATTCCATTATTAGGTACATGAACAACATTCACTATAATTAATGGGATTTAAAGAAGAAAACTAAATATGGTTTATAACTTTTAAATCTACTTAAGTTCTCTTAAATAATTTGAACAAATTCTAAGTAATCATTTAAAAGTGACGTCTTTGACAAGATTGATTATTTAATCGTATCGATTTTGTAACATTACATACTAATTAACGAACGATAACGATTAATTATCAATGATAATCCGTGTGTATTATTTCAAAACGACAGGTTTAATGAGATACTTCTTCATGCCTACATTGCGGTCACTGCCCAGCTCCTAAGCGTAGGCAATTGTTTAATAGAGTTTATGATTCTTTTACTTTTTTTTTCGGTCTGCCTTAAGATATCTATATTTGAATTTTATTCTTAAATTGTAAAGATAATTTTACTATCTATTCAAGTGATCTCCACGATTAAACGAACGCAGCTTTTCGTAAATTACATAATCATACGGCAAACGATAATCATAGTATGTACTCATTGTATGTGGTACAGTTCGTACCACGGAAAATTGATCAGCCTGAAGTAATCCATTCCGAAACATAATGAAATCTAAGAAGCTACTCTCTAGGCCACCAAAGTCTGTGTTACCATACTCCATTGACTGCCTTTGCAATGAGTATGGTGACCACAACTCTTCGATTCTTTTTATGTTTCCATCAGGCAGAGTTGAGTCACTTTGACAGGCTCTTAATATAAAAAAAACTGCAATATTTGCATACAATACGAGTACATAAAACCTTATTTCGATTGTTTTACAGTCTCAAAAGTGTTTTTGTTTAACACGTTGAACGCCAGACTAAAAACCATGTTTAGTTCAATGGGCCGTAACGGACACCATGTGACTGCCATCATGTTGGGTCCAAGAGGCCGCGTCGGACACCATGTGTCCGCATGCCCTCGATCACTTCAGAAGCTTCTAGGGAGCCAACGGACAGTGTTTCGACTGTTTTTACCAAGGCATGTGACCCACGCGGCCTCGCAGTACAATAAGGCCGCTTGGCACAAAAAAAATCAAAAGGACTAAGAATTTACAGGCTTTTCAATTTCAATAAGTTGTTTCTAAAAATGTTATAGCTATACTAATGTATTTTTAAACATTCAATTCAATCGCTGTTTCCGTAAGTCGCCCATTATTTTTAGGAGTTTTACTGACAATATTTGCAAAAAAACACCTTGGCGATTTTTTGACGATTTTCGATTTAATGGTGTGGCTCCAGGGGACAGTATGCTGTCGGACACATGGCGTCCGCCATGGCGTTCAACGTGTTAATATACTCAATAGAGGAAAAGTAAGGTATGTGGATAGCGTCACCATGCATTCCACGTGCGCGCCTCTCACTATTACAGTTCCCCTCCGATCTGAACACGGACGAGGCCGTCGGTCATCAGCGGTTAAGGCCGGTTCATAGCGACACTATGCTGCAATAATATACCAACACCGGCCGTATGTCACTGTCTAGTCTGTGACGAAATACCATAGACATCCAAAATTTCCTTTATTGTATCAGACTGTCCGCTGAATGTCCACGATGAAGAAAGTTAAATATGTTTCTACACTTTCTACTCATAATTCGAATGTCTTTTTAAAGTTATTTTTTTAAGCATAATATAATTTTTTACCCTTTTGCTTAGTTAATTTACGATGAGCACATTCCACAACGATACAAAAGGCTATCGTTTGTTTTTTTTTTATGACTGTGCTTAACGGTCTGTGGAATGTAATTATTAACATAGTAACACCTAAGTTGAGGTTAGAGATCCACAAAATCTTCCATGGGAAACGGGACTGAAATATCGACAGGTAGTAGAGCCACGCTGATTTCAGCATTAACGGGCCGGCTCGACTGGGACAGTACTACCCTCCAACAGAAGATCAACCTAAAGCGACAACACCCGTGCTATGGTGTTTCGTTGGTGAGTGCGAGACCGGAGGCCCATTGATGCAGGGGTGACAGTTGTCGTAGTGTGTGCAATACAATGCTACGATGACTGTCATGCCTTTACGTCCCCGCGTAAAAAAGCATCCCAATAGGCCGCCATAGTGTGGGTCACCATACTACATTGTCAGCATTCGCAATGACTATGGTGACTACAACTTTTGGATTCTATTCATGCTTTCCATCAGGCAGAGTACAGTGTCTAGCACTTAGCATGCTCTCAAATAAAAAAAAAATCTAGTATAGGCGGAGTACGTGTACACTTGTTCACCCGGAGATTGGATTTACGATACCTAGTAATATCAATTAACATTAGTGTCATCTTTACATACCATGAATTCCCTTACATATATACCCAAACTCACTTTGTCTATTACGGAATTTTATTAATTAGGCTGTACATAAATCTTGACCTGCAAGTATAAATAGTACTTTGTGCTAAAAATATCGTAACCTAGTATTTCATAGATGTCTCTAGAACAGTGCGTACTTAATTTTTATTGCTACGTGTTGTTTTCAACATATTTGTGTAATGTCACATGTGTTTTGTCACAATTCTTTCAATATGTGAAAATATTCGATAAGCTTTAGAAGACTTGTTTAATGTTCCTACCCTGGCAACTAGCGATAGTTATTTTAAAGTTCTACATGCATATAGATACGATATTCATTAAATTAGTTTTTATGTTTTTATAAAGTATTTTTTAAATGATTAAAGGTTAATGATAAGTTTGGATAATACATGATCATCAAATATTATCGTAAACCGTGCTGTCGTGTTTCGTTGGTGAGTGCGAGACAGGAGGCCCACTGATACAGGGGTGACAGTTACGGTGGTAACTGTGTGAGCCTTACACTGCCACGATGACTGTCATGCCTTTTACGTCCCTAAGCGGGGTATGCAGAAGCTACTCTCTAGGCCACCAAAGTCTGGGTCACCATACTCCATTGACTGCCCTTGCAATGAGTATGGTGACCACAACTCTTGGATTCTATTCATGCTTTCCATCAGGCAGAGTTGAGTCACTTTGACAGGTTCTTAATATAAAAAAAAACTGCAATATTTGCATACAACACATAGTACATAGGACCTTATTTCGACTGTTATACAGTATCATCGGTATATACAAGTAGTAGTAAATATATTTTTGTTTATAATGGTGTGATAACAGATGTAGTAATCAAATAATTAATATTATAACTGTTGTGTAATGTCAGGTAGTACAGCCACGCTGAATTTAGCACAAATAAGCCGGCTTAACCGGGACAGTATATAGTACTGCATTGTCTGCGTTCGCAATGAGTATGATGGCTCGAACTCTTGGATCCTATTCGCGCTTTTCATCAGTTTCAAATATTCATTAAATAAAAAAGCAGATTCTTGAAAAAAAAAATTTATATAAATACTTTTATATAATTCCTTTAGTGTTGTGTGTTAAAAAAAACATTATGTACGTCAATAGAACGTAATGACCAGTGCAATCCAATCAGTCAGACAAAGTGAAAAGTCGGTGCAATCCAAAGCCATCATCTGGCTTTCGATCGCACCGACTTCCAAACCCACCATAATTGTCTACTGCCACATATATTACATTACCGATAAGTTTTTTACTCAAATATTTTCACCCTTCGAAGTCGGTTGAACACTTTTTGAATTTTTTATTTAAGAATACGTTATTAATTTACAGTAATTGCGTATAAGTGTTACAATTGGTACAATATATGTATATGGTAATATGTATCATAATTTCCTTTTTGTATTAAATTTAAACCCAAATGTGTACTTTAATATAATTAACAATGTTATCGACCCCAGTACAATAATTGTGAGTCAACCTTGCCCTAAACGATCTCATTGAGTTAAATACTTCTTGAATATACACATTCTGAGTTTTAAATATACAACATTAGAGTAATGAATTGTCTATCGAATCGTAAATGACTTTTAAACGATTATATTATAACGTAACATAATTAATGTTATTAGTAATTTTCCATATTAAGTTATTATTGTCACGTCTATTTTCCAGAAGGGTGGTCAGAGACAATTGATCTCCATTTACTAAGGTCCTGACACACCTCTTTTGCTTCGTCCACATTCTTCATTATTTCTATATGCACTACTCAGGTCCTAAAGATAATTCTCCTAAGGTCCTAAAATATATTAAATAACAAAAATACGAGTCATTCTGGAGTTGTCGAACAAAAACTTTATAGTTATTTTAATATTTTCATTCTTTTATTATTGGTATAGTTTCAATGTTCATTGTGGCTCTTAAAACAGGAAGTTTGATAGAATGCTACCGCTATGGATATTATATGTAACACCACAATTCACTGAATTCTATAAATAGCCCTTGAATGCAGACAACTTATCAAATAATGAATTTGAAATATTAATAAATGATCACGGACCTCTTCCTATTTGATTTCTTGATACACATAAAAACTAAGTGTTAGAATATTGTCAAAGAAGTTCACTAGGCAATACTAAAAAGGTAATTTTGTTCGTGTATAAAATAATCAGACGCAAATAAAAAAAAATATGCATGATGCATCCAAAAAGCACTGTTTCTGTATTTCGCAGCGAACGAGCGAGTACCTGACATAACAGTTACACTAATAGCCAATGTAACCCGACATTAAAATCATGTAAACACAATATGTGAATAACATAGGTCAGTAATGTTTTCTTTTTGTCTAATACTGCATGACAGAATTCTTTGTGTGAGAATACAAAGAGAAACTTCACATTGTAATCAAAATCAATTGAATTTTAAGAAGTATGTGAAACATGACTGGAATGTTAACTTATAAATATTTCATGTCTTTTATACACTAGCATCGAATACAGATCGCGATGTGTGAATAATAGCAATGCTCAACCGACTTGAAGTGAAATCATCATCATCAATAGCTATTACTAGTCCACAGCTGGACATAGGCCTCTCCTTGGAAAGGAGGTTTTGACCTACTATACCACGCTATTCAAACTCTATAAAATCTATGCCTATACTAAATAAACTTTACACGAACTCGTCTACCGACGATGGGTTTCAAGTCTTTATCTTCACAGTTCTGTTGCCTTGCTCTCTTACGACTGTTATGACACCTTAATATGAATAGGAGTAGTGACAATCTCTATTCTTAATCCATGACTACACGAAATGAAGGAACATTGGTCAAACAGTTAAGCGACTCTTTGTTTTGCATCAAGTTTATTTTTTACTTAATACGTAATACACTGTCTCCCTTTACTTATTCAATATTATGTAGAACAAATTTTTATCTAGTTTTTGTTTAGACAAGTAATTTTCTAGAAGATTCCAGAGACAACATGCACGCATTTGCCCGAACAATTTCTGTGGCGGCACGGCGCTACAACACGAGGTCGGCTCTCGGCGATCTAATGCTTGTTTGTATAATTTAAGGATCTAACCTAACATTTAAACTAATAGCCAATATAGTCAGTATTTGTATTAATCTGTAAAGATATAGTTACTTAGAACATATTTTTATCTCATTTTAATACCTGTTGACCAGTATTTTCTAGAAGCATCCAGAACTACACTCTCTACACGTTTTTTAGAATAGAATAGTTTCTGTAACGGCACGATATTCCCTTTAAACAAACTAACCTATTACGTTATTTACAGTTAAAGCATTAGCTAATATAACCCTATTTATATCTATATTTTGTATGCTAGACAATAGAGAACCGACATTAATCTATGGAGCTATGGCGACACTAAAAACTAACACCTACACACTACTATCGTGCTTATGAACGCCAAGACTAAATAGAACAAATCAAACAAGAAATAACCTCACTATCCCTTACGGAAATCCCATACAAAAACAACACTCATACAACTGCGTAGTATTCTCTTGCGCCAGTTATTCGATGACCCCCTCAGAGTCAGTTCCATTGAATATTCGATGAATGAACATGTGATTCAGTGATCCGCTGCGATTTATGACACACCCGCCATACGTCATGACGTCATGAGACGCTTCACGTCCGTACAATAGGCGTACGAAGATTTCTGCACGTACTCGTTTAGAAACACAAACCGCCCGCATTCGATGATACATTATTGGTCTTCTAAATTCAAACCAATAACAAGATTGTCTATACGTTTATTTGTGAATTATATTTAATTATTGGGTTTTGAACCCTAAGTCTTTGGTCTAAAGGACCTAAATTACTCTTTATAATATTTACTCCTTTTTCATGACATCAGCTGTCTGCCATTAAAAGTTGTGTGACAATAGGCTAGATGACACCTTAGTCAAATTAGTTACTTTTTATCATCTGTCAAAACGACAACTGTGTATGAAAAATGTACTAAATACCAAATTGTGACGTCACTGTTTTAGACTACTCAATTGAACAATATATTTCACTGTATATTTGATTGAAATTCGTAATAATAATAAAAAGCTTAGTTAATTGTATTTGCCGAGATGTTCCGCGATATTAGTTTTAATGAAGTGGACATTGGTATTTATTTACGATACAGTCATCAACCCAATTGATGCACAAGTTCATTTGCTGAAAAAACTAGACAGTGAGATAGACGATTAAATAAGAAAATAAGCAAAGAAAGCAAGAAATGTCCAGGATGAAGAAAGTTGTTAAATCGTTATCAATATTGATAACTGTTACACTTATATGATAAAACTACGAAGCAATAAAAATACCAAACAATATTGTAATACGTAAGTGTTGTAAAAAACTTTATTATGATTTATTGATGTGTAGAACTACTCATGCTGTACTCTTGCAAAACAAGTACTGCTCATTGTATTTCCCCAATACCTTCCCTATAAAATTGTTTGAGGTACGTATGCAACTTTTTTGACTGCACGGTTCGCCTAGTTGTTTAAGCGGTCGCCACGCCGCTCTCTACTGCGATAAGTGTTGTGGGTTCAAAACCCCACATGGGACAACACTTTGTGAAACTCATAAATTGTTGTTCTGAGTCTGGGTGTTCTTTGTGTCCGTTTCTTATATAATAATATAATATAATATTTTATTTATTTCAAAAAGAATTCAATACTAGATTACAACATTACAAGTAAATTGACAATATTTTTACAAATCAGTGAATTTAGCATCTGCAATCGAACTAGGCAACGCCTGTATTTCGATTGTCAGTCTCAATTCGCTCTAATTATTTTACTACAATATATGTTTGTAAAGTCCCTCGTGACACAGGATTTACTGATAGTGCGGCCGTCGCCTTTTTAAAAAAAAATGGTAAACGTAACCGTTGTAAAAAAAAATAAGTAATACGTTTAGAATAGGAAGTCTTTTTAATTTTTAATTCCCACATACACACTGCATTTACTAGCGGAAATTTTGACTAAGACCGTGGCGACAATGACAAATTGTAATTATCAAATATCTCTGAGCAATCAAAAGTGCAATATTCTTATATCCTTCTTGGTTAACTTTAATTTAAAGATACACAGCATAAAAAATGCAGTAAGCCGTTTTACGATATGTTTAATTAAATATGTTGTATGACATTTAAAAGCATTTATTGAACCGTTAACATAAAATCTGCTTCAAATATCTACACAATGTCAGATTTAATTTAATCTACTTAGATTTCGTATATTCTCTTGTTTATAATTTTTCACCTGAATTTATAATGAAATAAAAGTACTTTTTGGGGTTTATTATCATCTTAATACATCCATGGGGATAGATAGCTATATACATTGTATATAAAAATATATATATATTTACATGTATAAATATATAACCTTCTCTTTCAAGTATTCTATCTAAAAACGCCAATCAAAAATTTAAAAAGAAGTAGTTAAGAAATTTAGGATACAGCTCTGTTAGCTATAAAGGTTAATTAAGTGTTCAAGAACTGTAACTAAGAACATTCTAGATCAAGTCACCTTTGCAACAAAATCAATAAAATCTATATAAGCCACAACTCCCAACGGCAAAATAACACTTTTTGTGGCGGGGCCTATAAAAAATCTATAGCTAACATTACGGGCACCTCTACAGAAGCAAAACGTCTCTTGTTTCACTACCAGATAGGTTTCAACCTCATCTAAATGAGCTATTTCTACATAAAAACTACAGTCAACAACATATTTCTTTTGTATTTTTTGTAAGAGGTACACTAATAGTGTTTGTTCAGATATAAACAATACAACTTCCTTAACGCTAATCTACAGTGATAAAAAATATCTGAAGTAACACTGTCTGATCCTATCACTCAATTATCACGCCTCTAAATGTTCACACGGTAAATCCATATGACCTTGGTCTGTATTGTCAAATGCTTAGCGAGGTGCAAATTATGTACACATGTATTATTTTTCTTTATAATATGGTTTTGAGTTTCAATGTCGAAAGGAAAATCGTTTATGATTTCCTAGGACGCTCTTTAAATTGGCCTAAGAGACAGATAACATGAATGACTTTAAAAAATCACTGAGTTCGATGCGCCGCCATCGTTGTCAATTGTAAAGGATTATGGTGTTTTTTCATATTAAAATGGGACCAAATGGAAATTACTCGTATAACTTCCAGGTTTCAAGAATTTTCTGAAACCATTTGAAATTACGAAATTCTTTACTTTCTAGGGTTTGTTTCAAGTTTTCCCATTCCAACCAGTCTGGCCAACGTGGTATAGTTGAGCAAAAACTCCTTGCTAAGGAGAGGCCTATGTCCAGCAGTGGACTGTAAAAGGTTGTTGACGATGATGATGACAGAGCCACAAACATTAAAAAAACAACCAAATTGAGACCTCTCAAATGTTTTGTTGTCTGTTAAAAATACCACTATTCGATACCAGTATTGTACAAATACTTTATTATCAGTGAGTATTTACTCGTGAAACATGTTCTTGATAGCGTTAAAATGTCATGGCTCTTATTTACTTCCAATATTTTTGTTTTTAAAATTTGACAGAGATAATTTCCGTTCCAAGAAAGTATGTCTGTATTGTACTAACCAGCTATTAAGAGGCCAAAGTACACTCAGATCAAGGTCAGACTATCTTTAAACCATATAAATATTTACAATGTGACATGCTACTACAACTTTGTATCCATGTAGCTATGTAGTACATGCATATGCTTATAGAACTGTCGCGACTCTTCCTTCCCTCTCAGCCTTTTATCATCTGCCCATCTTCGTACCTTTTTCCACATTGCTTTTGTGTCATTCCAGAGGGCTTTAACTAGTTTCTATTATGACAGTTGTTTTTTATCCGTGTGGTGACGGATTAAGAATACATAGTGTTACCACAACTATTCATCCCGTGGGTGTCGTAAAAGGCGACTAAGGGAACAAAATATGCATGACAACATCATTAGAAAGAGAAGAAAAACTTGAAACAAACCCTGTTCCAACCCGTCTGGCCAGCGTGGTATAGTAGGCCAAAACCTCGTTGCTAAGGAGAGGCATTTGTCCAGCAGTGGACTGTAAAAGGCTGTTGATGATGATGGTGATGATGATTATGTCAGGATAGGTGCCTGTCTGATATATCTATTCTAAGAATATAATTGTTTCCTTATAGAACAGAGAAATAAAGTAAATCGAGGGCAATTTGCATAGACAGAAGGGTAAGGGATTCCACAAATGTCGGATGGGAAACAAGACTGGGAATAGACTAGCATACGCCAAGACTCCGTGCCCGTAAGTTAATCCCATGATGAGAGAATCCGCTAAAACAGGAATATCAACTGGCCTGAGCTGAATATCAATGTATGCATAGAATCTGTTTAGTGTCTAAAAATATCTTATAAATGTTTTGCGAGACTGTTCTCGCAATGTTTAATATTATTAAATTATGTTAGAAGTTATGAAAACAACGAGCTGATTTATTGACAAAGTTCAAAGAATATGGAGGATACGTCTCGACCTATATTCTTATTTGCAATACCGTGTGTAAGAAACATCACTCAGAATTTATTCCTAGACCATGTTTGTGCTGTAACACAAATAAACCAATAAATACTGGCTCATAAAACAATGTTTAAACTTCCGGCATTTATCTCGGAAGTATAATGGTCGACCTTTTCTCAAGTTCTTCTATAATACAAATAACAATAATTCTGTACCTATTTGTTCATCTTAGCTTGTGTGTAAAGACAATTTTGTGAGTTGTTGCATTTAATCTTCATGAAATTTTACCTCGAATATATTTACAATACAAACAGGTGAAGCACATCGTCTTTGAGATGATAATCTTTTATCTTCAGGTTAAGCGTTTACCTAACCTTCGTTATTTCAATTCATATCAGTCAATACAAGGTATGTGTTTTTTAGCTGTCCCCTTATTTCGTAGCGTGGCTTTAGAAATTGAACTGTTTGACGTTATATTTTAAAATTACCTACCCTCGAAAAATGATGAACAGTTAATGTAAATACCCACATTTTGTTTTTTTAACCACGAACGAGAACTTTTTCTCGGATTAAAGTATTTTGAAAGATACAGCTGGGCCATATTTGTAAGTATTTGTAAGTTTTCAGACAACAAACAGTGAAACAGAAAATGCCACAAAATTTCAAAGGATGCTCTTTGAAATCTCACATAACTTTAACGCAATGAATCTTACAACCGAAGCCATACTTCATAACTACTTCTAGAACAAATTTTACATACAATACCAGTGCTAACACGGCTTACTTATTCACACACAATTATCGCCTCGTATATACATGCATACGTTATCAGAAGCTTGTTTGGCACGCCTCATGATTAGAGTCTGCCAGCTAAGCTCTTTTTATAATGTGATTATGATTAACTTAATTATTTATCGCGTTTATAATGTTGCTGAAGTATCTCATAATTTTGTATATCTGTTTTTCTCTGTTGTGTGAGAGCGCGAGCGTGCGTGCATGCATGCATTCTTGCGTGCGTGAGTGCGTGCGTACCTGTGTGAGTGTTTGCTTTAATCTTTTACTGATAAAGTCATTGTCAGTAGTACATGCGACTGCAGCGTGCGCGTTTCTTAAGTTCGTCCTTCGTTTGAGTATTTCTATGTAAACTCTGTTTTTAATTACATTAAATTTCTTGGGTTTTATGGACGTAAAATAAATTATCACATGCACTCGTAGAGTCTGATTTGAGTCTATCTATTTATAAATAGAACTGTATCTTTTGTATTTACTTATTTTTTATGTTTGTATATTTTCTACACTGTCTACACTATATGTTGGTATTATAAAATGAGGTACTAACAAAAATTATGTTCCTAATAAAATTCTGTAAATATTGTACTAATCTGTATTTGATAAAATTTCAAAGACGTGCAACAAACATTAACCAGTCGTTCCTTGTAGTCTCACCGACATTTATTGTTTTTTTCTCACCGCTAAAAGTCGTATCTTGATGTTGCACAGCTTGCATCTAACCTACTGCAATGAATAGCCTACTATCTATCCAATTAAAAAGGTTCAAATCTAACTGAAACTCCTAGAAGGTAGCGCTTTTAAACAATAATGTCAGAAAACAAACCTGTTTTATAATAATGTGTGTAATGTGTAAGAACTTAGGTGCCTTTTTTTTAACGTGTGGGAAACCCCCACGGGCCGTCACCCCACCGGAGCTTACAGCGAGGTGGTGTGTCAGAATCGGACAGGCTAAAACCACACGGTGGGCTACTTTGCGCCCGAAATAGCAGGAATCCGGGAACAGCAGTTATCACACATAACAGCAGTTACACATCCGGACCATTTCCGGCAATTAGTGCACCTGCTGCTTTGGCAAACAAGGCATTCCGATTAGCCGCAATAGGCTTGCCATCTTAATAGATGTAATCACGTAATCGTGAGCCGTCTCAGCCTACCCCTCTGGGGAAATAGGCGTGATTTTATGTATGTATGAATTAGGATGTTTATAATTCGTTTTTGACTGGCAGCGGTTCGATTTTGATTGTCTATTTTTACTGTGTTATTTATTTCTCTTCTATATCATCTAACATTATCAAGTCACGTTTTTTTTAAGTAAATCTTATCTAAAACAGTGTAATTCTAACTCGAACTATATGTTTAGTAACTTCCTCAAACATTTTCTGGAAATTTCCAAACATTTTTTTATGTGTTAACTAGATGATTTCATACGAATACATTCATTTATTTATCGATATTTTATTGATTGTTTTACTCTAATTTTTAGCAATCTTATCTTAACTTGTAAATAATGACTTGTTTTATGATTAATTCGATTTCCTTTTAATTTTTCGATGTATTTCATCGACAGTAGGATTATTAGCAAAAATCTTAATCCATATTTTGTTGTTGATCTATAAATATGCGTCATATCAAATAAGCGTTACTCTTTTTTGCTACATATTACTTTAATACTCGGTTTCTCAGTAAATAAGCTATCGAACACTGAAACAATTTCTTAATTCGAACCAGTATAGGAGCGTTCAAACAAATAAATGAACTAACTCTTCGATTTCATGATATTATACATAGATAAAAGGCATCTTATTTTATCAAGATTCTTTACAATGATAAATTTACGTTATCGTTCTGTAATATATCAATATTATTTCCATCATTAGAATGTCATGCATAACATACGTTAATGTATCTACTGTTCGTGATCTTCAACTTGGTTTAGTTATCTAGATAAGGAATTACTAGGAATTAGAATTCATGTTAAAAAAAAACGAAAAAACACCAAGAGCTGGCAGTATTCATGGGCTCTCGTTTCCCCATTATATAGCGTCTAGTTTCATTAAAGTGTAAGGCGAAAAAACTGTTTACAATGGTCCATCGTGATGTGAAGTTGAACTCATTGAAGTTAGTGATATTTTTTTAAAAAGTTAACTGTAGCGGCGGTGGGTGTGTACATACACGACTAGTTTAGCGTAAACAGTAAAACGGCCAAACAAAACCAAACCAGATAACGATGTGCAAACACAATACACATAAAGAATAATGACAAAATCTAAGAAAATGTTGACGCTAAGAACAGAAAATATATGTCATTTATTTTTGCTAAACGAATGAGTTTTGAATTGATAAAAATCTTTTGCATTTGTGAAACAATAGGCAAGAGAATTGCATTAACACAAATATAAATTCATTTTGCATACAATTCTTCAAGATATTGAACCTTTGTCACACTCAAGGTCGTTGCGTAGCGTACAATAGTCATCTGAGGGAATACGTAACAGCTATATTCAGCCATCTTGTTCACAATGGCTTCAAGGCACGTCTGAATTTGAATATTACTTTGAATATTTGTTGATAAATAAACCATCTGACACAGGGATGGTAAATCTTATTTATTTAAAGGGCTCACTGGGTTTACAACTTTGTCTGTGTTAACTAAATATATTATTAGCTTTTATGAATAAATAGCTGTTACCCGCGTTTTGATCGCGTGATTATTTTTCGTTTCGTGTTTCTCATCTTGAAAAAGACGAACTACTGTATAACGTCCCTTATTTTGCCTCATCTAATTTTATATTTAAACACACAACTATACAAGAACATATTTTATATCTCTCTTACGAATAGGGCCTGTGACCAGGCAACATCATGATCAGAAACGTTGGAAAGATGAATATATACCACTGGTATATATAGTAATTTAGGCACTAGGTAGTAGAGCCACGCTAATTTCAGCACGAGCGGGCCCGCTTGACCGGGGCAGTACTACCCTCCCACAAAAGACCAACCTAAAGCGCCAGCATCCGTGTTATCGCGTTTCGTTGGTGAATGTGAGACCGGAGGTCCATTGGTGCTGGGGTGACAGCTATCATGGTAACTGTGTAAGCCTTACACTGTCACGATGACTGTCATGCCTTTTACGTCCCCAAGCGGAGTGTGAAGGGGCATCTCAATAGGCCGCCATAGTGTGGGTCACCATACTGCATTGTCTGCTTCTGCAATGAGTATGGTGACCACAGTTCTTGGATTCTATTCATGGTTTCTATCAGGCAGAGGAGAGTCACTTTGGCAGACTTTTAATATGAAAAAAAAGATAAATAAATTACTCCTTATTTCGCTAAATCTATGTCAAATAGCATTGAAGTTTTTTTTTGCTTTGTATATGGATTACCACATATTTTGGACCCGACGAGAAGCTGTTTTCTACTTTTGACAACCTTCGGTCTACAGTTGCAAACAAATACCAAAATTAGAAACTTTACTAATGTTTTTTAATATCAGAATATCATAACCGATCCATAACCCATTTATTGGCTTCGGCGGTACCTGGAAATCACCTTCGTGTGTACACTTCATTGCTTTACGATTATAGTCAGTTATTTCTACAGTTTTCATTGAACTTTTTTTAAACATGGCTGACATGACATGAGGAATATATTCACGAATATTTATAAATTTAGATTTAAATAGATGTGTCTATTTAATTCTTCACCCGTGTTTAGTTTTGTCGATGTAATGTCGGCTCAAGAACACGGATAACTCTATGGATGGACTCTTTTTTTTTTGCAAACATACGCATTTCATGCATATAGAAATGTGTGTCATGTGCAAGATCAAAAAGTCTGAGTATTGTTTATATATAAAATGTATGCATTTAGAAATTATAAGTGTGCATTAGCAGTCTTGATGCCATAGCATAAGCTCTCTCTGGTTTGAGACCAGACTGCGTTGTATGACATGTGAGAGGTTGTTATTTTTATAGAAATGCAGAGTACCAGACATGATAATCCAAAACATTTGAATCAAACTCGACACCTCAAGCACGTCAGTCGCATACACTACCACTGTGTCATCGAGGCATAAATCGAAACTGTAACACTGCAACAACACGCTCTTCAGGGTAACACATAAAATACTTCCTTCTCCCGACAGTCATAAGACAAATTTTACCTTAATAATAGTAATGTTCACCACAGCACACACATTAAATATCTACATTATCTTGACAGACTGACATACGATCCTAAATCAATAAGGCTCCGTATCACTGACCTACAAAAGTAGAGCGTGAAATACGGCCTACCACACCCAAACTACCAGCGGCCCTAGTGGGTGATCAATAGCATATTCAATTACTTACAAGTACTGTGAATGCCCACAAATAATGAACCAGAATTATCCATAATAAAGATGTAAATTTTGCTGTTAATAGATTTTTATAAAAGAATCAATCTGACTTGATTTGATTTTTATCAAGAAAATAAAAAAAAAGTGAAAAAAAACCTCCAAAATATGCACGCATTTGTGACTTTTGAGTTGCAGGCTTTTACGGGCTCCGTTACCCTCTGTCTAATTAAAAAGTACCAATCAAGAAAAACATGTATATTTGTATTTCTAATAAAAACTTTTTTAATCTTTAATTGCTTTTGACATGCCAGTCATTAATAAAATATAAAAAAAAAAACAGTTGTTTGACGTCAAGTTCTTCTGTAGTAACTTACCTTCTCAATACAACAATGCGAATTGTATGAACATCGTTTTATATTTTTGAAGAGCAAGCATCCAATATGTAATTCTATGTTGTTAAAAGCTACACCACCAGAGGTGATGTTCGAAATTAATATTAATGGTGACATATCTCTTAATCCACTTGTTTATTCTTTATTTGTTTCACAAACATTATAAAAACCTACTGCATGGAACTATTGTGAAGAATATTCAACCCCGCTTCCGGCAAATCTCGTAACTCTGTGTGGCTTAAGTAGGAGTTAACTACGATAGCGGAAGTCTTTAGCGTCAGTCATTAGTTATGTGCCCTTGCAAATAGTACATTAAAACATAATTGAAATGTATATTATATTTGTTTGTAAACATCATTGAATAAGACATGTTCGTTTTGTTTTCTCATTTGTTCAATTAAACCTGTTTAAACGCCACAGAGTAGGTAAATTGGTTTCCGTATGATGAATCATCATCGTCTGTCTACTTGTTTGCCCGATCTTGTTCGGATACAAAAATAATAGTTTCCAGGGTTCCTTAACAACAATTCGAACTTGCCCCGTATTAATATATACTTAATATATATAAATACAACTCACGTACATTTTTATTGCAGAATACCATTAATAAACTCATTAATTGCAAAGTAGTTCGTTGAGGCCACGGCCAGAACGTGCCCCACCGGGACATGTTCCGGCCATGGCCCGCTGTAATTTCGTTTACCCTTAATACAACGAAATAGACAACTTACGTGAAATCCATCCTAATAATCATATAAGGATTGTTCAAGTTAGAAATCTTATAAAAACATTAGTGTAATGATGCTTGCGTCAGAATGTATTGTTTACGACGTGAAAACCAGATGGAAACCTGGTTGTTGGTTGGTATAAAGAATACTCAGACTTAGAACAACAATTTCTAGATCACATTCATCACATCATTATGATTATATGTGTCATCATAGTTATTAAATGTGTAATAATGATGGAGTCTAGAAGCTTCACGAAACGTCTTATCTTTTTAACGCTTTCCCATTTAATTTGTTATAAATTATTGAACTCCAATTAAAATGTGTTTTAAATAATATGATGAAATACATTTCATTAATAGAAGTGGTGTAAGTTCAACCAGCGTAAACGGTTCTCATTAATTATGACCAGTTCCATTAACAGAACAAGCCGCAAGCACGAAAATACACGTTGCATGGAGAGCAGCCGCATTAATGAGTACTTATACCAAATATTTCCTGGCGACTTAAGCTTGACATAGATTGTATTTACTTTTCAAAGCCACCCACCATATGACGCCATCGATTCTTCGAGGATTTCATATAGGTCGCGGTACATACTGCTGTAACGGTTTTCTTGAAATAAGCACTTAACATGCTCTAAATCAATATTACGTTTACCCCACCAGAGGATATTTTCTATTATATCAATGTTGTTGCCAAAAAATTTCATTACCGTCGTGGTTCTCTCGTGCGCCTGGTCACGTAAGCCCTCCGTATCGAACGAGACCCTCATCACGTCAACACACACAAAAATAATTTCCATTTCATTGTGCACACGGTCTAGTTTCAACTGAACTGGAGTTTTCTATAGGCAATTTTAACTCTTTAGAGAGGGACGTTTGACCTTTTTGCCAACTGGCAAAACAATTTTTCTTGTAAATAAACTATAAGTACTTCTATCTCTATTGAATTGTGTATCCTTAGGTTGTGAGATAGTGAGCTATCGCTTTATTAAATATATATGCGTATGATTTATGTTTATTTGTTAATGTGGACCATTAATCTCAATTCAATTCCTCCTTCTTTGTGCAATCAATTCTTCTGTGGAATGCACTGCTCGCCGATATCAGGATGTCCACAAATCGCCACACATTTAAGGCGAAAGTACGTGATCTACTTAGACATAATTTGGTGGAATCGTCTTAACGAGTACCAGAGTTAGTGTTTATACTTATATAGAATATTGTATTAAATTTATATGCATATATGTTTATGTATTGTTTATGTACTGTTTATGTAAAATTATATTTTATTAGTAATGTATCAACTTCATTATTTTACCTTTGCAACTAGCGCATCGTGTTTCTACATCACCTAAAGGTTGACTGGGAGAGAATGCCCCATGGCATTAAGTCCGCCTTTGTACAACATGTGCCTTAAGTATAAATAAATAAATTAATCTACATGGCGGGAAATTAATCATGATGGCTGTTTTAGTCTGTAGTAAGTTTTCGTATTAACATCAGCAAATGTTAAAAAAATGTGTACTTGTTCCGTTCAAAAATAGATTTTAAAACTTACTGACCTTTTTTATATAATTAGAATCCCGACCACTCAACTCACTTGGTCGAAAAGGTGTGGTCCAATATTAGAAATTAGGTAACCGACAAAGAATTTTTTTCAGCTGACAAATTTAATGTGGCAACATTATGCTTTTTCTGGTGTAGCTGCACATCAAAAATAATACATTCTTTGCATATTTTTAAGTAAATTCAGTGATATAATTAACCAGAAACGTCTGGACTTTCTATTAACATCCTCATTATTAAATACCTATAATTTAATTCGCAGAATAAAAAAACTATTTTCACCATTACCTTATGTTTATTAGTTTTTGGTATAGATTAATTTTAAAGAAATACGGCTCTTTCTATTTTCCTATGGAGTAATGGCCATTTATCATCCGACACACTAGAATAATGTTAAGTTTAAATAACAAGGAAAATGACATTGTATAAGAATTTCTAATATTTCAAGGTATCACTGGGTATTTGTTACGTAGTTTTATACGCACATAAAAACCCCAAGTTCCGTAAATCCCAGTTTATTGCAATTTACATTCAAAACTGTTGTATATTATGTTAGACGTAATTCCTAGCTATTTGTCATTAAAGGGAGTTAGTTATATATTTTAGAAAATATTGAAATATTCCCAAGTCCAGGGTAGTTGGCGCCCCTTGGGGTGGGCCTTTGTTCAGTAGTAGATAGTGTTTGGATGGTTTAGAGTAAATATATTTCATAAATTACATAGGGATTCTTGCAAAAATAGGAGCAATGCTACTGTCGTGACCATGTAGAGAAGAACCACTAGGTCTTAGACGGCGAGGGATTGGTTTAGAAAATATACATTTAATAAAATATGTAAGGCATTTTTGCAAAAGTAGAAGCTGCACTACTATTGCCGTGACCAGCTTATCTTGGAAGAAAATGGCTCTCCAAAGATCGACGACAGATATGGGCGAGGTCGATGGAAAGCCGATGCTTTATAATTCTTTCCTTGCTTCTTTCTGTGTAAGTGAAATTACCGGACTCCCGCTCCCGCTCTTTTAGAATGGAGAGTACTAAAAAAGCGGTAATTCACAAGAGTTACTGCTTGCTATTGTTAGCTCTAGTCACTTACCTGCAAGCGATCCGTCTATGCGTTTGCACTCTACACAATCGAAAACGTGAGCTACAAATCGATAAAACATTGAAATATCAAGAGTGTACTTAGCTAATAGCTGTTACATTTTCGTAAGATCCTTTCCAGTGTGTATGTCGAAATGCTTAAGCATCTCATTTATCTAAGTCTACTCCTGTCACTACAAATCATTTTAAATTAATAGATGAGACGATTCTTGAAAACACTTGAGCATTGTTTGAATGGTATCTGACCGCCGCGTCATTGGAATGCACAGATAAGATCAATCCATACCCCTTTTTTTTTCTTTTTTTTTTCTGTGCGGAAATCCACCAGCATACCACCTCCTGGTGGTTATGTCGGACTCGAACCGACCAAAAACCGCACGCCGTCTCAGGTACCAGTAGCCGGGGAATCAGGTGTACCCTAGAAAGGAAATCCCTGAAACCCCGACGTACCTCGGGCCATCTACCTACGGCTTGCGGATGACCCCTTTTCTGCTCCAAAAGAGCGTGTGCTCTGTAGCACGTCCCGCTGCCATCCTGGCCTGCTTCTGCTCGGGTGACGGATGGCCTCACCTGTCAACCCCAGACTTGCGCTTATGGAGGACGGAGATCGTTCTGCGATCTCCGGTGCCCGAACCGTCTGTGATACCGGACACGTTCCCGGGCCTGGCGGACCGGGAGAGTTCTAAACTTCTCCCGATCCCGCTCCGACATCTCCTTTGCAAGCATAACTTACTCGCAAAAGGAGACGGCGGAGTTCCACGCGCTCTCGCTCCGCAACATGGCGGCGATCATGCTACCGAGCGAGAGAGTTTCCACTCCGATGGCCGCCATTAGGTCACGCCTCAGATTCCTTATACAGAATTATGACAATCATTAATATACTCTTATTATATACCTATAACGTCTGTAATAGCGTACCTTATATATATAAGTTACATTGCTCTCTATTTCGTCCAAATGATATTATTACTGTCATCGTTAATCGATCGAGTTTACATTCCGATTTGTTGACTATTACTACATTGTTACTATAGTATCAATTTACCAAGCAATAAATCTATAAATACTCCTTAATGCAGAAACCTCGACTTACCTATATATGATATCAAGATATCTTTTTGTCATAGAAAGTGGTATGACCACAATACTATATAGGGCCAGTATCTACAACCTCATAGTACCGGTACAGAAATACCAGTTGTTGTGAAACTGAATCAATACTTTTCCCAGCTAAGGGAAAATAACATACCTAAGCTTACACAATAATTTAAAGATTACCTACAAATATTCTTAAAAGAAATAGCCTCAGGCTTTGGGCTTATTCAATGAAAATATTTATGATAAACTCTTGATATTTTACCGGGAATTAACATATTGGACAATGGAAAGAATGAAGTAAAGCAGAAGGCTCTCCTGTGCTCTATGCGTATATATCCAATTTAAAATGAAGAAGCTTCAGTTCTTTTCAAACTCTGAAGTTATTTTGAACTCCTATAAAAATCTAATCTAGGGACAAAGGCATATCAAATGCCCGTTTTTCAGCTATAATTTTACTGGCACTTACGTAATAAACTGTTATAACAACGAGCTATAACAAAAATTAGCAGATATTATCGGCTTTAGATGGACGGGTGTATGGATAAAAAAATATATAAAAAGAGAAGTAATGGTAGAAGAAGAATATTAATAATAATAATATTTCGGGCTAAGCAGAGCTTAGTTTGTTGCTTAGTTTGGGTCTCCGGTCTCGCACTCATCAACGAAACACGACAGCACGAACGTTTTCGCTTAAGATTGGTCTTCTGTGAGTACTATGGATACCAGACAACTTATATAAATACATATATGCTGCTTTTGCAAAATAAAAAATACCAAACTCCGAAACAAATTCCAGCAGCACATACGCTACTACTGCGCCACCGAGGCAGTATATTGTATATACTATTGGATTGTGAAACGTAAGCTCAAGTAGGTCACGATCAATAAGTTATAGCCGGAAAGTACAAGCCCTCTAGTTTTTTTTTCTATCTTAACAACCTGCCAATGTGACTCTACTCGGCCTGATGGAAAGCATGAATAGAATCTAAGAGTTGTGGTCACCATACTCAATGCAAATGCTGACAATGCAGTATGGTGACCCACACTATGGCGGCCTTGTGAGATGCTTTTTCACACCCCGCTTGGGGACGTAAAAGGCATGACAGTCATCGTGACAATGTAAGGTTTACACAGTTACCACGATAACTGTCACCCCTGCATCAATGGGCCTCCGGTCTCACACTTACCAACGAAACACGACAACACGGATGCTGGCGCTTTTTTTAAATCAGGTTCTAATACAAGCAATCTTAAATATAAACGGTTATATTTACATAAGTATTTAATTGACCTATATACACCATACAAACTTAATACATTAGACTCATTTTATCATCATCTGCATCATAATCAAGTAAATCATTGCGCAGTTGACGTAATTTTATTACTGCAGTCAAGTAACAAACAACCTTGGATACCGTTTGTCACGGTCTATTTTTAACTGATATTTCTTGATGGTTTTTACTACTTTATAGCCGGTTTGAAAAATGATCAATATGTTTAAAGACATTAATCTCGTGGAAAACTAATCTGCGTTAAATACGACGGTTACGTCAAGTTACATACAATGTTTAACGCCACTATCACTCATAATATTTTATTTAAAGTTTATGTTGTACACAAATTATATAACGGCTAATTTAATACTATAGCCATTGTGTATCAGTCTATCGTAAGGTAGTGTAAAAATTAATAATAAGGTGTACTATACCTTAGTTAAGAAAGGATTAAGAGAAAAGACTAAAAAGCACAAATTCATTTAATTTAAAAAAATGGTGACCTTTGAGCAGCTGAACAAATTTTATCGATTTGTAGCTGAGGAAATTCCCTGTAATACAAAGTATCGACTGGTTGGCCTAGTGGCTTAAGCGGTCGCCATGCCGCTCTCTACTGCGCTGAGTGTTGTGGGTTAAAACCCACACGGGACAACACTTTGTGTGATCCATAAATTGTTGTTCTGAGTCTGGATGTTCTTTGTGTCCGTTTCTTGTATGTTTGTAAAGTCACCCGCGACACAGGATTTGGTCCTAATGCGAGCGTTGTCTTTTTAAACATGTACACGTGATACCAAAATGTACAAAATCTTTTTTATATGTAAGTTTTATTGCTGAAAAATGAAACCTATACACTTATTTTTAAATTTATCATAGTTGAACAGTGAGATTAAATAATCAAAAGTTACTTTTTTAGAATCCCTCACAAATTTTGAAAGCACAATGCTATTGGTGGAAGGAAATGTGATGTCAATTTATCGACATCTTCTGTCAACAAGTTAGTTTGTAAGGTTTCGGGTGATTGTTTAGTTTTTAATAAGTTAAATGTCTTCATCCTTAGGTAATATGTGGATGGATAAATATCTATGTACTAAATACGGAGAATACCCTAATGAACTTTTTATTATAAGCTAGGTTATTTTCGTTAAGGTTCGTAAACAAAGCAAGTATGTGTATAACAAACACGATACACAATATCTTCTCATCGCCTTACACCACTTAATTACACTATAAGCATAAAGAAATGCACACATTTGATTGCACAGTTGGCTAAGCGGTTTAAGCGGTCGCCACGCTGTTCTCTATCGCGCTGAGTGTTGTGGGTTCAAACCCCACATGGGACAACACTTTGTGCGATCCATAAATTGTTGTTCTTAGTCTGGGTGTTCTTTGTGTCCGTTTCTTGTATGTTTGTAAAGTCACCCGCGACACAGGATTTATTCCTAGTGCGGGCGTTGTCTTATAAAAAAAAGAAAAAGAAATAAACCTTATAAAGAACGACTTTTGACTGCTTCGATCGTGTAGCGGTAGCGAAAGCGACTGCTGTGCTTAAGGCCTCGGGTTCGATTGCCACGTCGGACCAAATGTTTGTAGGATCTGCAAATCTTTGTTTCAGAGTAAACACCCACTTTTCTATGTATAAAATAATACAAGTATGTACAAGTATGTACAAGTATTTCCAAAAACAAAGTATATAAGTATTGTATCAGTCAGTCTAGCTATCATAGCACAAACTGTGCTTAGTTTGAAACTAGATGACGTTGTGTGCTAAAATTCAAAAAAAGAAGACAAGAAACAAAACAAAATAATAAATATTTCCATCAGAAGTTGATTTTATCCCCCAATTTTTGCGAACTTTTATTATTATTACTTGTATAGTTATAACTTAGTTTATGTTCCGGTTGTGGTATATTTAATTTTGGTTGTGTAATAAAAACAAGAAACGTTTAAAAATATGTACATACATATTTCCTATTTGTTATGTTTCGTACATAAAATAAGCCATAAGTGAAATATGTGTATTCTCTTTATTACATTTAATATACATATTGATTACATTTTTAAATATATAAAAATAAAAAATACATATTTAATAAAAAATACATATTTATATGTGTATTATTATTAATTTGTACATTAATTGTACACTAAACTATATGTCTAAGTGAGTACATTTATTATTATTTTCATTGTATTTTATTACAAAATATGTTAATATATAAAGCTAGAAGAGCGCTTTCTATAAATCATATGACTGTCTCATTTCTTGGAGATTCATAAAAGATCATAAAGTGTATGACTTTGCCTACTACATCACTCCCACATGCTCGTAAAAGCTCATATCGTACGCCTCAATTTGGTTTATGGTTCGGAGTAGAGTATAGTAAAGATTTTCTGATATGAGCAAATTTGTTTTGAAAATTCTTTTTGCCTGACTTAGAGACTAAAGTCAGGAAAATTCTCGACGTTTTTACTGATTATATTTGTTGAAATGTAACATTTTCATATGATATGAAACAGGAAAATAAATCCTTATTAAAAACAAATTGACTGATAAATTACCTACTATTTAAATAAAACCTACTGACATCCAAGACACCGATAGTATATTCATGTACCAAATATGTGTTTAAAAGATGTTTTGTCTATTAAAATGTAACAGCATTTCAAATAACCGTTTAAAAAAATTCAGTAATAATCACTTTTTCCTAGTTACATGATTTCCATTTTTTTTTACCCGGAGAAAGCTTTTAGCACCATACCCTCCGTTGAAAAGACGAAAGCCGTGTGTAGGGACTCAGGGAGAACCGGTATACCAACTAAATCACTCGACGGCCTACCTCAAGTATAGCTTCTAGAACACGCCGGCGGCTTCTGAAGTCGTCCTTGCCATATCCCATGTCTGAGGTACATCCCGTAATGACCGTGATCGTCGTTCATTTTCCCCACAACCATGACCATAACATCACCACATAACGAGACGGCGGTCCAAGATTCTACACTCCAACTCTTATGCAGGGTAATCCTCCTACATATGCGGAGTGGACACCCGGTCGGAGCCGCAGTGGTAGTATTGTGAAATATTCTCACATCCAATTTTATTCAGATACTCATCAAAGCAACCGTGACACTGTCGGCCCTTTTTACCCACGCTTCGAAGCTCGGTAAAACGGCTCCGGTACGTTGGCTACCAGAGCCCTGAATTTCGAGCCTTGTCTGACATGCCAGCCAACATTTGCATTTGTGCGTGCAGCCGTAGCAGTGCAGGATCTTGACGCTGACTCTTCACAATTTCAACTGACAGAACGAATTTGGTTGTAGACTATCGCGTCCATATCGGCCAGAATGTCGAGGTATGTTGATCGCGCCAGGACCATCGCCCCCTGATACGAGATCGTGTAACCCCGTACGATCCGTGTGACCATCAGCCGTTGCTGACTCCTGACAAGGGCTTTGTTGCTAATGCTTCGACACCGACTGACGCCCAGCCCAGCTAAACTCTCTTGGCAGCTGCAACTTGGCGCCATGTGTGTGCCAGATCCAAACTTACCAACCGATCTGAATACCCATGATTTTTGTACGCAAATTTCCTTTTTCACAAATCTCCTTAAGTGTACCGAAAAATTTCTTAATATCCAAAAATTTAACAACGCCTCCTCATCAAGCGATAAAATACCAATAAGTGTCATAGATATTCATCGAACCACATAATTCTTTTTCCACGATACAACGCAATTTGTACGAAATTCCCTCACATTTTTCATCTAAATCACTATTACAGATAGGCACTGTAGATCGGGTCAGTGCTCCCTAACGATCTCAGTACAAATGACGCTCTCACATATTGAGCCTCTCTTGTGACACATAATATATTATGTTAGGTACATATATATTTGACAAAATAGCAGTTTATTTATTCAGAGCATATTTGATCTCTTTTGAGATTGTATACGATTTTTATTTCTTCATTGTCAATTTGTTTTAACTACGAGTATGTTACAAGTTGTATTGTTTACATATCAGTAAGGCTAATGGAAAATCAAACCAAATTGACTTGGTAACATCTAAAATCTTAAAGTTTTTTATAATATACGTACAGTGATGTTTTAATATTGAAATTTAACTCCTCTGTACATAAATACTTTTATCTATAATATATTTTTTGTGTAAAGTTTTTATTAAGGAATGAAATCTATTTCTCCATTAATTGTGGATTTAAATAAGTGCAGATATATACGTAAAATAATGTACAACGCTTTGGATAGTCACTACCAAACCTCGCTGTCTTAGATATCTATAAGATTTTTTCGACTCCTTGAAATGTGTCTGTATAAATTATCAATATATTATAATTGCCCATTTCGTATTCTGTAGTAGCTGTATGCTACTTCATAATTGCGAGACTTCTAATATTACTAGAAAAACTAAGCAATTTTTCTTATTACCCTACTTTTATTAGATCTAACAACGTCTTGATATTTAAAACTTACGAAATTTAACAACAACTCCAAGTTTGGATTATTTTTGTTCGAAGTTTGAATATTTAAATACTCATTATGATAAGGTAAACTCCCTTTAGATAATGTTGAAGAACAAATACCCCACGATACGAAATAAACAGTGAAATCTTGAATTTCTCACTATGAATTTTTTGGTATTTACGCAAAGAAGGTTACTAAGCCTAACACGTGTGTCTAGGTTAAGGTTAACAATCAAGTGAAATTTTATTAACCTACTATCAAAAAGGTGAAGGTTCACAATTCAACTGTATTTTTTTTTAATGTGATACCTCGTAACTTGTTACTGCTAAAACTGATGCTTATCCTATGACCCAATTTAAATTTGAATGAGATTTTAAGAGTACCAGCCACCAACTCTACACATAACAATAATTGTAGACACGAGAATATGTAATTGCTTCATTTACTTGTTAGTGCATTTTTGTTTTTAGAACATTTTCTGTTTGAAGTCGTGTTTTTTTTTGTTAATTTTTTAAAATATTTAAATAAAAAAGAAATATCTATGGTAATCGTTACGGGTAGTTGGCATTCTAAAAAAATTGACAATCGTTTATATACAGAACTTCAATATCGGATTGTAGAGGTCTGATGGCAGTCGCTGCATGAAAAAAAAACGAGGTTCAACCGTGTCGGTTGACTGAAAATAGACCGCAACTTAATTAGGGCTCAAGTCTCGAAGGAATAGAATGAGAATGAAAATACAAACAGCACCGAACAGAGCAGATAATCCTTTGAAGAAATAAATTGTCTCAAACAAAATGAATCTTTTAAAACCTTAAACTAAATAAATAA
The DNA here is from genome assembly GCA_949316085.1 of Hypercompe scribonia. NCBI lineage: Eukaryota > Metazoa > Arthropoda > Insecta > Lepidoptera > Erebidae > Hypercompe > Hypercompe scribonia. Next base: position 2,702,713 of record OX438983.1, read on the forward strand.
GCTAACTTTTTCTTCTACTGTTTATAAACAAAAAATATGTTGTTGTTGTAGAAAACATTAGTCACAATGGTTTTTATAGTGACTAAACGAAACTGGTTATTAGATGTGTAGTTACTCTTGATAGAAAACCGGTATGCATGTCCTCTAACTTAATAACAGTATAACGTTAATCTTCTGAGTCAGAACATGCGTCACCATCATGCCAAGCGCCTCAAAATGAGACATGTGAGAGCCAAAATTGCACATGAACCAAAACAAATCCAATCTCATGTTGTATAGAAAAAGATGTATAAATATAACAATAGATATACATATATTTCTGATTCCAGTGATTTTATTTAGTTCATGCAGTTCACTACATTAAATACTCATCTCATAATAAGTTTGACACTTGAACTAAACTCATAGATCGATTACTCCAATACACAATGTGTACATAATCTCATAGTTAATGAGTCATACAAAAGTCTATTTATGAAATGAACGTTAGAATACATTTATACCACAAATTCTACGAATTTCAAATTTTTGATTTAGTGGCCCGGCACTTACGAGTTGACTGTTCATATTGCAGCCTTTTATTGTGTATAAATGTTCCTATATTAGCTTTTATTCACATTACAGAAAGTGCACAAATTTTTTAGCCTGATGACTCCAACTCACAATTATTTTCGAAAAAAGGGCCAGAAAATCAATATCATGCCTTGTCCAAATTTTGTTATGTTTACGCTTAAGTATTATTCAATTTTTTTTTACGTAAACAGTATTTTATATTACACCAGTTTGGTTCCTAAGACAAGACACGACTTGAGTTGACGTGTTCACAACGTGTTTAATTTTAATTAGTAGAGGACTAATTAAGTGTTATCGGATACATTCCTGAACCATTGCCCGCAGCGTGAAGTTATACAGCGTGAAGTAATTAATTTACTATAAAAAAGGTTACAGTGAGCCAACCTTTAAGGGTAGACAGATACTGTCGAGGATTTTTTTTTATAACTTTTAAAAGAAATAAGTCTTTATCCGTACACGCAGCGCACGCAATGGAAGCTTTTAACTTTGCTATACCCGCACCAATTAGTGTAACACCTATACCCGCGCACGGTCTCACTTCAGACCAATTTCAAGGTCGTGTCGAATTAGACGAGTACTAGAAAGCTTATTCAACTAGCGTTACCCTTTCTATAAATAATTTCAAAAAATAATTCTGTCGGTCTCTCAGACACACGCGCGGGTATGGAAAGGTTAAAAGAAATAGGCTTGAATAATAAGCCGCTCCTTGTGGTCGGAACGTGATGAAATATAGCCTATAGTCTTCCACGGTAACTGGACTATCTAACGCTGAAAGACTTTTTCAAATCGGTTTAGTAACCTCTGAGATTAGCGCGTTCAAAGAAACAAACAAACTCTTTAGTTTTATAATGTTAGTAATTTTTTTAAATATACTTAACTAAATTATTTATTTTCGTATTACTTTCTTACTCTTGCTATCACTCGAGTTTTATTTCGAAGTTTATTCTACTGAAATATAACAGAAGGGAATTACCCTTGTTTCTTATCTCTTGAGTTTCCTTTTTTTGATCGCTCCTATCTTCAGTTTGTTTACGTTTTGTAGGACTCAAATTGTCAAACGTTCTAATATTTGTTCCTTTATCTGTTTGTCCACAATGTTGTGTTTGCGTTTCAATTGAAGGTATATCTGATTTATCATTTGGCCTGTTATGGTCTTGGCGTGACTCAGATGTATTGGGTTGCACTTTAATTGATATTGAACTCCGTTGATGGCCTTTTTAAATGAAGATACTTCGGAATGTGCCTCACAAAGTGCGTAGCTCCTAGGATGAAAATTTTTATTGTATAACAAATTTTCTCTGTTCGCTAATACTAACCATTATTCGCATCTGAAAGTAGCAAACGACTTATTAGGGTTATACAAGTCTGCCAGAGAATAGGGACCTCTGGCGGTGAATAAATTGCTGGGGTCGGCGATAACAATGCGGCCTGGTCGCAAAAACACGATCGGGCCGCAACTATGACTATAGCAACCAGATCAGCAGGGGTACCTTTGTAGCGTCCCACAAGAGATGTTCTGACCAGGCATGGCATTGATATTGGAGGGGACCTGAAATAACATGACCCGGGTCGCCTTCAGAGTAGGACGCCTGACACCGGCCGCCGGCGTGGTTTTTAGTGGATACACCACATACTCCTGGCTCCTGCGTACCTGAAGAGCCGGAGATCCGAAAGGATTTTCCACCTCGTCAACAAAAAAAAAGGGTTATACAAGTCAAACTCGTTAATAACAAGAGTAAAAACTTAATAGTTTTAGAATGAAATAAATGATAGTCAGTTGCTTAAATCACAGGACAGAAGTAAATATCGAACCAACATTTTGATACTGCTTACCTAATTCCCAAATGATATTAAAATTACTTGAATACAATTGACGCCATGGCGTGGTCCTAAAAAAGATTAACATTAAACTTGGTTACATATCCGATGGAGTTGGAAAGCTGCCGTGACGTCGGTAGCGCTAACTAAACAGTAGATGATACGTCATCAAAATGACGCAAATTCTCATAATTTAATCACCGAACTCAATATGAATACGAATGAGAACGAATTAGGGGAACTAGATGAGAGTGAAGAGGACAAGGCATAGCAGTCACGTCTTATTGCTAAACAATATTTTATTAGTCAATTAAACCACTGCAGTTCGCTGCTGGACTTAGAGTTCTGCCTTCCACAACCAGAATACTGAATGCTATAGCCTGTTATATGAAAACTAATTGTTTTTCGCACCTTTGAATAAACAAGAAGTCTAAACATTTTTTTTATGCTTCGATCGCTATTTAAACATCCGTATGCTGTGCAGTATCTTTTGGCTTTCAAAAACCAAAGTAACTCTACTCTGCTTGATGGAAAACATGAATAGAATGCAATAGTTATAGTCACCAAATTCATTGCGAATGCTGATAATGCAATGTGACCCACACTATGGCGGCCTATTACGATTTTTTACGCCTCACTTGGGGACGTAAAAGATATGACAGTCATCATAGCATTGTCACCTGTCACAACTGTGACCCCTGCATCAATGGGCCTCCGGTCTCAAACTCACCAACGAAACACGACAGCACGGATGCTGTCGCTTTAGGTTGGTCTTCTGTGGGAGGGTAGTACTGCCCCGGTCGAGCCGGCCCATACATGCTGAAATCAGCGTGGCTCTACTACCTACTTCTGTCTGTTATTTGACATTTTGAGATTTAAAACCGTTTGCAGTTCTAGTTCACTGGTGATTATATGTCAGATATAACACATGCGTGTGATTCTACTAAACAAGTAGTGTACGGGCAGTCGTTCAACGTATATTTTAGCGCTGCTCCGTCAAGCCGTTAAGAAGGGAGTGGAGAGCCCTGGACATTGACATGGTAAAGTTCACGATGGTCTAACAACGAAAGAAACTGCACAGGGGTTATAGTAAAATTGCATTAGATCAAAAACTATTCTTTTCCTTCGTGTAAATGTGATGTGTATGTATAATTTCAATTTAATCTAATATGTTCTACAATATTGAATTACTTACAATGCCGGTTTCCCCCCTTCAATACTTTAAAATACTAGTTATAGCTAAAAGTATCATAGACCTTGCGGTCCCTTTATTATTTTTTTAAATCTTAAATATTTTTATATCGAAATATCTAAAATAAAAAGATGACATCTATCTCACAGGCTCTAGGAACTCGTCGAGACGAAAAACCAGAATTTCATTGATTCTTTTCTTTTTTTTAAAGACAACACATGCATTAGGAATTTATCCTGCGTTGCGAAGGACTTTACAAACATACAAGAAACGGATACAAAGAACACCCAGACTCAGAATAATAATTTGTGGATCTTAAAAATTGTTGTCCCGTGATTGAACTCACAACACTCTGCGCAGTAGAGAGCCGCGTGACGACCGCTTAAACCATTACACCATGGGTGCAGTCTGTAATTTCTTCACAAATCTCCGTACTTAAAGTTGATATATCGGCCTTTCTACTAATTTATTATACGTAACGGCCCTTAGTTATAGCGTATACAGTAAGTGGCACACCATATATACTTGTCATCATTTACTTTCAAATCCACCGTTAGATGTAATATATCATACAAACCTCGCATTCTACTGCTGATACATTTTCCAAGTGATACGCTTGTATTACTAACGCTTAACACAATAAGATAAAATGAGTGATCTGCGCATTCCTAACCTACTCCACTTATGTATAAACATCTAAAGTCATCAAACTCGTGCTGGACAGGTGCACATATTTATGTAAATAATATGCATGAAACCTGTGTTAAAACGTTATCGGAACTCGGTAATCGTATTTGTGTCAGGTCACGAAATGACTCGTTAATATCACAAGTCGGTATTAGGTGAAATAAAGCATTATATTTAGCGAATCAGAAGCATAATTTTTTTTTATTTTAATAGCCTGCCAAAGTGACTACTCTGCTTGATGGAAAGTATGAATAAAATCTAAAAGTTGTATCACCATACTCATTGTGAATGTTGACGATACAGTATGGTAACCCACGCTATGACAGCCTAGTGAGTTGTTGATGACAGTCATCGTAGTATTGTATTGCACACATTTACCACGACAACTGTCACCCCTGCATCAATGGGCCTCCGGTCTCACACTCACCAACGAAACACAACAGTACGTGTGCTGTCGCTTTAGGTTGGTCTTTTGTGGGAGGATAATACTGCCCCGGTCGAGCCGGCCCATACATGCTGAAATCAGCGTGGCTCTACTACCTAGAGGATTTAATTAGACCTGAGAGCATACCAGAGCCAGTGTTCTGCTAATTAATAAATAATAAATGAATATTTCTGACATGTGACACACTACAAAATCTAGTCCTAAACTAAGCAGAGCTTGTACGACGTGTACTGGACAACTGATATAGATACAAATTTACTTTTTTTGTAAATACAAACATGTTATACATAGAAAACACCCAAACTCCGAAACAAACATTTGGTCCGTCCCGAGAATCGAACCCGTCTCGAATAGCACAGCAATCGCATACGCTACCACTGGGCCACCGAAGTCATTATACTGGTGATAATCATATTTACGTTGTTCTCAATACATAAAATATATGTCATAGATATGTTACAAACACACACAGAACCTTAGAGCTATAAACACAGAACAGATGACTACTTATCACATAAAAATTTGTTCTGTAATGAACCCACTATGTCTAACTCTAGACTATGTAGCACTGCAGGTAGACAGGTGACATTTGTCTTAGTACCTTTCAATAAAACTATAGACTCGTAAAATAATATAAAATGGCTTAAAGTTGACTTAAAAAATATTTGTCAGACAAGAATAGAGTGGATGTCACTTTTGGACGTATTATATTAATTTTAAACAGTTAACGGTATTGTAAAACTCCTGAATAGTTTGTTCTCTTAGTCGCCTCTTACGACACCTACGGGATGAGTAGGGGTGGTAACACTACGTATTCTTAATCTGCCAATATAGAGAGAAGGAAAACTTGAAACGAACCCAATACCCGTCTTGGTATAGTGGCCCGTGGTATAGTAGGCCAAAACCTCCTTGCTAAGGAGAGGTCTATGTCCAACAGTGGACTGCGAAAGGCTGTTGATGATTATAAAAGTCACACATTTAAATAAGAATTTGTAAAGTAAGGAAATAACGACGAGATTAGTCATATAACAACATGCTTTAATTCTTCCGTGTTTACGAGTTACTTGTAGACGCCAAATAGCATGATATAAATTTCCAAACGACTTACTTTGTAATTATCTCAAAGATAATATTCTATTCAAAAAACTTGGCTGGAATGAAAACTTTCGAACCATTTAATTACTTCCAAATAAATTATATAATATCACAGTAAAAATATAAAATACATGCTTTGTTAAACCTGACCAAATAATCTACAAAGACATTCGTAAACAATACTGTTATATATTTTAATACAAAAACTACCAGTCGATTGGCCTTGATTATATTGTTATTGCATTTTGATGCAAATAAAAATAGCGCAAATCTTGTGAGAAAAGTCTACAAGCTTGACAACTTCAAACTCGATTTTCTAGTTTCATATGAATCATAGTTGTATTGAAACTTGGCTTAAGTTACCTTTGTTTAGATATGGGGGTGTGCTTAAATCCGGAAACTCAATGATATCACGAACATTTGAAATGTTGATATTCCACTTCAATAACTCGTTTACAGAGCGTTTACTAAATAACAAGTTTGCATATTTTTTTATTTTTGTCTTTTTTGATGAACGAATAAACAAATCACTTTATTTTAAGTTCCTATGCGTTACAAATCTTTGAACCTCTTTTCAGAATCATTGGCAAATAGTCATAGTATCACTCCAGTGTCCTGTTTTTGCCGTGGTGGAGAGCTACTAACAGTCATATCCAGAATTGAAATTACATGCACAAGTCAAAGACATTATTGGAGACATAAAAATAAATAAATATTTCGGACAACTCACACCTAACGCTATCTAGTTTCAAACTAAGCAGAGCTTGTACTGTGAAAGCTAGGTTGACTGATAGAATACTTAAATACTTTATTTATAATACACACATATAAATAGAAATATATAGAAAATCATCAATACATAGAAAACACTCAAACTCTGAAATAGATATCTGCAGATCATATGAACATTCAGTCCAATCCAGCAATTAAACCCGACACCTCAGTACAGCAGTCACATACTGTACCACTTATTTTTTTTTAACGCGTGGAGACCCTCTCAGGCCGTCACCCACCGGGGTTTACGGCGGGGTGGTGTGTCGGAATCGGACCGACTAAAACCACACGGTGTGCCACTCTGCGCCTGAGATAGGAGGGATGCGGGAACCACTGCTATTACGACATCCAGGACACGGTACCACTGCACCAACGATATAGTCAATATAGATACAGTCTATTTTTCTATATTCAAATAAGAAACTATAAAACTGAAACGGAACGACATAGTCATAGTTGTGCCTTTACTCCATTTAACAAATATATTAAAAAAAAATAAAACTAAATTTATGTAGTTCGTCAAGTAATTAAAATTATCAATGTGTGTTATAAGAGTAACATATGATTTAAAAAAAAATATTATGATGAATTCGAATGCGACCATCGGACCGTCGACCACCAGGCACTAGATGACTAGAGCCTTATTATAACATAATAACTAGCACTTGAGTCTTTGAATTGTGATATTGGGATTGTTTTAAATTATAATGTTGTCGAATCATTTGATAACTGACGTATCGTCTTAAACCTCAATCTTAAAAGCAAAATCTTTAAGGACAAAACAACAGAAAGGGTAAATTCTTGAAACCGGAACTAAATGAACATGTACCATCTTGTGTTGTCGCAGTTCCATGTTGTAACCTTTTGCGGCGAAACGGGAAGTTAAGCAAGTAAAAGGATATCAGCATTCATTACTATAGGTAAGGTACATAGCTAAAATTACCGTTTAAAGTGCTACACTTTGAACTGCAAAGTGTAGCACTTTAAACGGTAATTATTTTTTTTCTATATTAAGAACTTGCCAAAGTGACTCTACTCTGCCTGATGGAAAGCATGAATAGTATCCAAGAGTTGTGACCCACACTATGGTGGCCTTGTGAGATGCTTTTTTACACCCCGCTTGGGGACGTTAAAGGCATGACAGTCATCGTGACAGTGTAAGGCTTACACAGTTACCACGATAACTGTCACCCTTGCATCAATGGGCCTCCGGTCTCACACTCACCAACGAAACACGACAACATGGATGCTGTCGCTTTAGGTAGGTCCTCTGTGGGAGGGTAGTACTGCCTCGGTCGAGCCAGCCCGCTCGTACTGAAATCAGCGTGGCTCTGCTACCTAGTGCCTAAATTAATTTATATATTAAATGAAAACCTGTATAAATAATGAAAAGAAACTTCTTTGTAATCCTTTCAACACGTTTCTATTAGTTAAACGTATATAGCGTGGTGTAGTAAGCTAATATGTCGTTTTCTCATAACCAAAGTCTCTCCAGGTCTATGCTGAGTAGTGGAATATAAAGGCTTATGATGTGATGTGATTTATGTGTATATCGAAATCTTTAGAGTACAATTTTTACGTACTACACGAAAATAAATCTAATGAATTAATTATTGATCTTAGCTTAAAATATAATTATGTACTAACGGACTGACCAGTATTTATAAACAACTAGCTTACTCCGCGAACTCTGTTCCTCCTTAGGGGCAATAAATAAGCAGATTTTTTATTTACTTAAACCCGTTCTAACGGGATAAAAAGTATCCTATCTCCGTCTCCTGGTTCTAAGCTACCTCCCCACCAATTTTCAGCTAAATCCTTTCTTCCGTTCTTGAGTTATAAGTGGTATAACTAACACCACTTTCTTTTATATATATAGATATTCTCAATATGTATATTATCACCCAAAAACATATGTAGTAAGTAATTTATTAAGAGTTTATGTATGCCTCTCCATTATGTTTCAAGTAACATAATACAATGCATGGATTTGAAAACATAAAATAATCACTGCATTAAAATTATGTATCGTGTCTAAAAATATATCTGGTTTTCTACTTACTACATAATGATAGCTGTCGTCAGATAAATGCTATAAATGGTAAACAAGTTTTTTGAAATTACTTTCTGTTCTAGATTACCTAAAAAGGTTAAAGGAATTGGGCCAAAAGGCTGCTGGGCTTTTGGTCCATAAGTAGTTTAAATTTCCTGTATCAAGAACATTGAGATTGTAATAGTTGTTGCTATATTTTCTTTGGTTGCACACCCCACGCACGATTCCTTTTGCCTTGAGTATTTTCTTCCGTGTGGTGATGAATTAAGAATACAGAATGACTACAACCACACACACTCACACCGGTACTTAAATCAACCCACATCTGTCGTAAGAGCGGACTAACCCGTCTGGCCAGCGTCGTAGGCCCAAACCTCTTTACTAAGAAAATATACTATACCCAGCAAAGGACTGTTAAAGACTCCCGATGTAATATGTGATCTACGTGCAATGACTCAGGCATTGAGTACCTTTCTCCGTTTTGTGCTACTAACCCCATTTTTATTAAACTGTTTTAACTCTAGGAACAGCTGTTCAAACCTATTATGTCAACTACATTCCAAAATGGTATGGCTTACGATTACCGAGCCACGTCTATAATGTTGTCCTTGCTATTGACAAACATGGTTATGAACAAGTTAGTTTATATTCTTAATTATATTTTTATATCAACGGCTTTAATGAATTCGATGTCAACACTTTGATATTTTTTTACTTTCAATTTCGTCGTCTAGCCCCTTTACCATATAAGGACTAGACGAGCGAACTTTCACCTGATAGTGTCCAACGCTTCGTATAGGCTTGTGTAAATCTAGAGTCATAAGTGTATTATCACCCCTTAATTCATTCCATGGAACAGTGGTATAGATTGTTTAGTTTCTCCCTACCGTTAGGGATAAGTAAGAATAAAATTACGCTCAGCCCTACCGGTAGTGATAACTACTCGTATTAGAACTAAATGCAACTGCCCGCCGTGCCTGTGACGTATGTGCTCAAGCATTGCTCTCCTACGATACATTCAATAGTAATATTAAAAGAAAGAATCGTTGTCATCGCTATACATTTATATATGTATGTGTGTTAATAATATTTTCTTCTATAAATTTCAACTGTGTGAACGTTTTGTAAAATAATTTGTGTTCGTTGTTACATCATTAAATAATAAGATGCCAAATAGGAAATGCTCACAGCACAAATTCTTGTTAGCGATAGTTTTATTTTATTATACAAAATAGTAAGTACATAAGTAGGGTAGGACAACTTTCTTTATATTTATTTATAACTCATACCAGCTGGACTGCACAGCTTCGTCTGCGTCTCAAAAGGCATAATTTTTGCCGGTTATTGCCATATTTTTCATTCATGTTTTCTCATATTACTCGTAGCGAGGTATTAAATGACCCCTCTTTCTTCGATATATGAACTATCCAACTTTAAAAGAGTTTCTTAATTCGAATTAGTAATTTCTTAGCGCTTTCAACCAAAACAAAGAACGAGCTGTTTTCCGCTCTAACATTTGTGCTTAATGTATGGAATAACTGTATGATAGCTCAATTAATACGATAATTCAATAGTCACACATTCGAGAAACAGATAAACAAACAAAAAGAACTGTATTTTTAAACTAATATAATTTTAGGCAGATTGTACGTGGACCCATAAGTTTTTATTTTCAAACGCCAAACTTTCCAAGACAGGGTGGGCCGCGAATTAGTTGACATTTAAAAAATCGCCTAAAAAAAACAATTTGGTATATTATAAAAATTGTTTATTTACAAGAAAGCTAATTAGTTAAAATATTAACCCGATAAAAAGAAGTCTGCTGGGGAAAGATCTACATTTCTGGGTGGCTATAGAATATCACCTCATCTAAAAATCAGCTTTTCTGAAAAGTGACTCTATCTTGTTGAAACTATGTGTTAAGATTGTAGCCAGCAAATTCCAGTAGCATCGGTCCCAAGAACTCCCGTAACATTTTCATAATTTCAGCAGAATTAACCAATCCAATGATTCCATCCGCTGAAATTGTAGCCCATACCTTAGGAGAATGAAGGGACCTCTCGAATTTAGCTTTGGGATTTTCACTGCTCCAATAGCTGCAATTCTGTTTGTTTACATGTCCGTTGAGGTGAAAATGGGCTTCATCACAAAATAAGATGTCATAATTACTGAATCGTTCTAACATTGTTTTGGCATACGAATTGCGCAAATTTAAATCATTAGGTTTTAATTCCTGCACTATTTTGTTCTTATATGCATGTAATTTGAAAATACGGCATTATGATGTGCGGGATAACCCTAATTCAGCCGAACGTTTGCGCGTCGATAAATCTGGAATACGTCGCACAGAAACGGAAACTGGCTGCACGTTCTCTTCGGTTCGAGAAATCTGAAGGGTCTCCAGTTTGCTTTACGTTTAGCGTACATCTTGTCTCTTCGAAGTTCTTTACCCATTTTTTGATTAAATGAGCACTTCGACACTGATTTAAGTCGTGTAAATTGTATTAGTAGTCGTGAAATAAGCGTCTCGCAGTAATAAGCAAACTGTTATTTAAATAAAATTGAAGTGATTCTTTGCGACAAAATTTTCGAGACCGAGCTTATAGTCAGACCCCTCCCCACAGGTCGCGCGGCATTTGTTTGCGCGGGATGTTAGATTCAAACGTTAACGAATTCTTGGCCCACAGGTAATACAATCATAGTCAGTACAAGCTTAATCTTACCTTTTTACCATTTATCACCGGTAAGATGACTTCACGTGGGGGTTTCCACATGAAAATGATACACTTATTCAGTATCTTATCTCACATCAAGAGAAAACACAAGTACTTCTATCACACAGAAATATTCATCTTATCAAAAGGAAGAAACCGTTGACATAAATGAGTAATCTAGACTATTCTGTATGTAAACTTGTTCCTTTGTTATGTGAAATATTAAAACACTTGTTTTTTCTGAGATTTTGGCACGAACTCAATCGTTGATTGCCTACTTTTATTTCTAGGTCACAAACTTTCCTTACAGTCAAGGTTAACATGGTAACAGGTATTTTATCTTACGCTTATCGTGAAGAAATTATTCGTCGAGCTTTCATAAGAATATGTGTCATAAGTAGATGTATAGTCGACTATTGTTTCTATAAACTTGGAACCATCTTGTTCACTCATGTCCTGAAGATAGTTCTACAGTTTCTCCATTACTTGACGAGTTTCAGCTATAACTATTACATTGGCCACATCTTCACTTCACTATCATTATTTTGAAACAGTGGATTAGAAATTATGTTGGCTTCATACTACAGACTTTCATAGTGTTCTGCGATGTAAAGGAATTCACTTCTTTAGTTAATTTTCGTGTATATTTAGTATATCATTTCAACATACAAAAATATCACATAATTTCAACTTTTGGTGCATCTAATTGTTAACGGACTTTAATATCCAGAATCGATGAAATATTGTTTTTGGGATAAGAATTGCAGAAATTGCATTGAGGCAGGAAACGTACAATGCACTTGCCAACTAGTTATATTTTAAGTTCGACGGGAAGTATATCAATCGTATTGTGAGCGTAATATACCACTGCGCTTTCTGATTGATTTTGTTAGAAACTAGAAGCTAATTACACAGATGTTATTTGTAGAATTAAAACTTAAACCAAATGTGAAATCTAAAAGGCTTTAGTAATCACTATGGTTATGGCTATATAATTTGATGCAGTCAACATTCAAATCATTATTTTCTACAAACCATTAGACTTTGCCTCCATGTGGTGAATGATTAGAAATACAGAGTGTCACCACCACTTCCTTATGGGTGTTGTAAGAGGCGACTAAGGGAACAAAATATGCAAGACTACATCATTGCAACGAGAAGGAAAACTGGAACAAAAATAAAACTACCCGTCTGATCAGCATGGTGTAGTAGGCTAATACTTCCTTGCTAAGGAGAGGCCAGCAGAGGACTCTTGAAGGCTGTTGATAAACCTAACGCAATAAACTTAATTGTTGAGTGTGCTAGGTTCTTATAAAAAATATAAAAATACCTTTATTTTTAAAACATGCAAATGATTTAAATTTAATTCATTTCAAATCCTCAGAAGACATAGCCACGTTAAATTTAGATATTTTATACGTCCTCTTCTCTTCGGACTTACAGAGATTAATCAGAGTGGCCTACGTCCAGCAGAGGACTGCGATAGGCTGATGTTGACAGTGATACGTTCTCATTTCCCAATGGCAATGAAACGTCTCACAGCGGTTGTAGGTCATCACTGAGAAAACATGTCTGAAGGCTAACAGTAGATAAATGTAGAAACAATGAACAATATTTTTAGAACGTTATTTTATATACCTATATCTTTAAATAGTTCAAGTAATTCTTTTAACGACCCAAAAGTAATAATAAATAGTTTTAATAAAAGATACTTTTACTAAAACAAGTAAAATTGTATAAACAAAAGACACAAACAAGTTAATAGAAAATATGGATTAACCAGCAGCGGCCATGTAAGCACATAGCATTTTACTAGTAGTAGAGCCACGCTGATTTCAGCACGTGCGGGCCGGCTCGACCGGGACAGTACTACCCTCCCACAGAAGACCAACCTAAAGCGCCATCCGTGTTGTCGTGTTTCGTTGGTGAGTGTGAGACCGGAGGCCCATTGATGCAGGGGTGACAGTTGTCGTGATAACTGTGTAAGCCTTACACTGTCACGATGACTGTCATGCCTTTTACGTCCCCAAGCGGGGTGTGACAAAGCATCTCACTAGGCTGCCATAGTGTAGGTCACCATATTGCATTGTTTGCATTTGCAATGAGTATAGTGACCACAACTCTTGGATTCTATTCATGCTTTCCATCAGGCAGAGTAGAGTCACTTTGGCAGGCTCTTAATGTAGAAAAAAAATATACAAAAGATATCTTAATAATAACATTAAAACTTACCTTGCCCTGTCTAGAGAAGTAATATTTCATAACACAAAGAATTTGGGTTATACATAATTCTTTAACAGTATTAATTATGGTGTAACTTTGAACTTCAGTCGTTGCTGGTGCGGTTCGATTTAACTTCTATCTGATATCATGGTAAATAATAAATATTTGGAGTATGACTTACCAAGATTAAGTATTGAATTGTCCTCTAAATTACCATTGAACCTTACCATTAAACGCACGATTATACTTCGTGCCCTAAAGCTTTCTAGTCGACCACCAAGCTTGCAGTATTTTCCATGAAACAGGCAGGTGGTCTTACAACTTGAACAATTCTAGTTGCTGCGAATATTTCTTAAGGTTTCATCGGTAAATTTGGCCCAGAGCCAATATCGCGGTCCTCCTTCCCGTTTGTTGAGACTTTCGCGTGTTGGGTGGTAAGCAATTATACAATACTTGTTTTAAAATCATTTGTAAAGGAATATAGACCTTAATTGCCAGTTCATTAAATTCAGAATAGAAGTACAAAAGTTAACTGTACTTAAATATTGTGTTTCACTCGTTATTAAATTCGAAGCCTAACCTCTCGACAATAGGCTAGATGACACCTTAGTCAAATTAGTTAATTTTTTTCATCTGTCAAAACGACAATTTTGTATGTAAAATGTACTAAATACAAAATTGTGACGTCACTGTTTTAAACTACTCAATTGAACAATATATTTCACTGTTTATTGGATTGAAATTCGTAATAATAACAAAAAGCTATGTTAATTGTATTTACTGAGATGTTTCGCGATATTAATTTTAATGAAGTGGACTTTGGTATTTATTTACGATACTGTCGTCTACCCAATTGGTGAATTTAAGACTAAGTTTCTGATGATAACGAAAACATGATGAGGGCGTATTAGCCGCTAATTGTGACTATATAACTACTATGGTCACTTCGATTCACAGACAATTATTATTTACGGTTTTTACACGTTTTATATTAACTTTATGGCAACGGAACCTTTCAAAATAATTTTGCTTTTAAAAATAAAATGATATATTATTATCATCGTAGTCAGCCTATTGCAGTCAACTGCTAGACATAACACACACACCACTCTGTTAAATTTTGGGTTACTTACATCCAGCGAGGTAGAAAATTATATTAATAATCATAGCTTAATAAAAAAACATAACGAACACAACAAGTTGTAAAATTGTAAAGAGGCATACTTGAACTAGTTACATACAGTCCATTCGATGTTATTTATAACTGTAACTGTAGTATAGTTATTATATAAATATACTAAAAGTAATCTATTTTGAGTTCATTACACCTCCTTGATACAACACATCTACAATACATATACAAACAGCTCGCATTCATCGCACGCTTTTTTCCGGTCATCATCAGTCATTAACAGTCCACTGCTGGACATGGTCATTCCTTAGCAAGAAGATTTTGGCCACTCTGGCCAAACGTGTTGGAATAAGGTTTGTTTCAAGCTTTCATTCCCTTTACAGTGATATTTTCCTGAATAGTTCGTTCCCTTAGTCGCCTATTACGACAACCACACAATGAAGATGGTGACACTACATATTTCTAATCCGTCACCACATGGACAGTGCATTTTTTTCAGTATGGCTACACGTTTCTATAATTAGTTTTAATATATAATAGGCTAGATGACACCTTAGTCAAATTAGTTACTTTTTATCATCTGTCAAACGACAATTTTGTATGAAAAATGTACTAAATACAAAATTGTGACGTCACTGTTTTAGACTACTCAATTGAACAATATATTTCACTATATATTTAATTGAAATTCGTAATAATAATAAAAAGCTATGTTAATTATATTTTCCGAGATGTTTCACGATATTAGTTTTAATGAAGTGGACATTGGTATTTATTTACGATCCAGTCATCTACCCAATTGTACGGCACTATCGTCGCGGTACGTTCTGCCTTTCGTAATGGTGAATAATGCCACCAACACAGAGTAATGAGGAAGAAAAAGGTTTTGCAATGCATAATCAGTGTCATTAGTGTTTATAGATGCTAACAACCGACTAACCAATTCTTAGATAAACACCGGTGTGTATAAATACCGTCATTGCATCGTAACATTCATATCGTAATTAATTACTTTGTGATTTCCAATATGACATCATTAGGCCATTGTATTATAAACTCATTATTGTATTGTTTGTGGTAACTTCCACATACAGTGTAAACAAAAAGACATGCTACAGCGCCATCTGCTGAAAACACATCGAACTACGGAGTGATGAACTGCGGAGACTAATCCTGTATCGCAATTTAGAGATTCTCGCGGCAATTAGTAAATTCACAACATTCCAACATCAACCGTGGAGCCATGACTCGCTAGGCATGATCACCTAGCCTGGTCGGAAGCCTTTTAATTGTTGGAGGGACATGACACCCGTTCCTCCACATGTTTTTTGTAACTCTAATTTCTATGAAAATCATAATTAAAGAGGAAGTTAACAAAGAATTGATCACATACCATGTAATGTATTGATATCCGTTACTTGTAAACCAACCAAACCAACACTACCTGAAAATAGAAAATGCGTTGAAAGTAGAAGGTAAGCTAACAAAAAACAACATCCAAAGGTACAGTACTTATAGAATTTGATTGACTAATTTTAGCAATTCCTCAGTCCGGTCAGATTCACAAATATCTCAATGTAACTGTTCCCAGGAAATCCGATCTACTTTATCGATACGGAAACAGTTAAATCGATACAGGATAATGCAAGACTTTATAAAATTTCAAAATTATGTTTGTTATAACGGAAAAATCAAATTTGTACTAGTAACAGACATGTTTTGCCTGTGTCGCATACCCTTGACCTGATTTCTAATCTGCATTGTGTTTTAATGGGTTTTTAACATACCAATCGACATACAGTGGAACGCTAATGTAGAAAAAATTAATTGAAATTACAAAGTAATTATATTAGACAATTACAAGTAAGGTCTAATTAAAGTGAAGCACAATGTGACTTACCATATGGTCAAAAACTTGTATACAGATTATATTATTTCTCTGTTGGTTATCGGTAAAAATGTACAGAATATATTTATGATTTAAACTACTGCCACTTTTTGAAATCTAACCAGAAATTATATAGCTTTTGGTAAAATGTTACATTTTTTTTCTATATTAGGAGCTTGCCAAAGTGACTCTACTCTGCCTGATGGAAAGCATGAGTAGAAACCAAAAGTTGTGGTCACCATACTCATTGCAGATGCAGACAATGCAGAATGGTGATTTACACTATGGCGGCCTAGTGAGATGCTTTTTCACGCCCCGTTTGGGGACGTAAAAGGCATGACAGTCATCGTGGCAGTATAAGGTTCACACAGTTACCACGAAAACTGTCACTCCTACATAGAATCTGTCATAATTCTATTCGTATTAAGTAAATATAATTATCTAACTTCAACTTTGTGTCGAATAACGTGTTTGATAGTTATCATCAGTATATGCGTGGGCAGATGCAATATTATCATTGAAAGTTTACACAGCTACAAACACCTATTATATTAAAACATTGTAAAAATCTTTCTAAACAAAAGAAGTAAGCCTTTTGTCAAACTGAATTATGGTTACATTCCGTTCTACGACACGACTGAACTTCAACTTTTACCTGGAACGAATGCCATCAGACCTCTACAACCCAAGTACCAGACGATATCTGTAGATACTTAACAGACAGCTCAGGACTCTAACAACCCGTAACGGTTGCCATAGATTTTCTTATGGTTTAGCAACATGTATTTCACCAGTAATTCTTGGCTATAAGGATAGCCAAGAACTATGGTATTTTATAAAATTATCTTCCCTGTTATGAGATTTTGTCCATTTTTTAATTCTGATTTGAAATGAGCAACACATTTTAGTTTCAATATTTGGTCAAAAAGTAAACCTTCGAAATAGTTAAATTTGGCATCTAAATTAGGCAAATTTTTTTTGTTCATTTGCATCGAACACGTATTGTCCGATTACAACCCTTACTCTTTATGTACTGTCTGAAAATGAAATAAACGTAAACTATGTTAAAAGTAGCTAAAGACATTTTATTTTTTTTAAGAACTTTGGCTAGATATTTTTAGTTCCTAAAAATTGAATGGAACTCCTAAAAATGGAAATGTTATTAATAGTAAGTAGCTTTAAGAAAAACTATCAAGTAATAATCCGTAATAAAAACCAGAGCATGATCTACAAAAAATATTAAAAAAATGAATATTAGTTTTTAATTCTAAAAAAATGTAGTTTGATAGTTGATTATAACTTTATTGTATCAGAATCCATCACTTTCAATTTGCAAAAATAACTCGATAACATAAAAAAATCACTTCGGAATGTGAATGTTGGTGAAACAATCAAATTCGGACTGATGCTAGGGGTGCGGGGGGCGATTATAACCCTATTCTATCAGAATCCATCACTTTCAATTTGCAAAAATAACTCGATAACATAAAAAAATTCGGAATGTGAATGTTGGTGAAACAATCAAATTCGGACTGATGCTAGGGGTGCGGGGGGGGGGGGGCGATTATAACCCTATTCTGTCAGAATCCATCACTTTCAATTTGTAAAAAGAACTCGATAACATAAAAAATTCACTTCGGAATGTGAATGTTGGTGAAACAATCAAATTCGGACTTACGCTAGGGGTGCGGGGTGCGCCATAGCAGGTAGGTAAAACTTGGTTATTGTTTCCGAGTTCATACTCAATTCATGGAACTCGTTTTTATGAATGTTATTATTACTTTATTATTGTGACTTATGGTCGCTTAGATTCGTGCGAATAACTGTATGTGCGACAGCTTAACGCACTCTACAGTATTTGAGTTTAAAACATACAAGAAAACTACTACTTAGACTAACCCGTAGAAATATTATAATGGGTACGCGTGGCTGCGTGATTGAAGCGGTCACCTCGCCGCCTCCTCAAGGTTCTTCTACCCGAAGTGTTGTGGGTGCAATCCCTGCATGAGAAAACACATTGTGTGATGCACAAATTTTTGTTTCGAGTCTGGGTGTACTTTGTGCAGGGATTCAAACACCTGGTTCCCCGACTACTGACCTGAGACTGTACCTGAGACGGCGTGCGGTTTTTGTAGGTGGTATCCGGGGGGATTGCAGCACAGAAAAAAAAAAAAAAGGGTATACTTTGTGACCGTTTCTTGTATATTCATAAAGTCCCCTGTGACAAAAGATTTGTTCCGAAGTAATCGTTAAGAAAAAAAAAATCGTCTCATTTATACAGTTCTATGATGTTGTAAATACAGCTGAAGGTTAACCACTGCTACTTATATGTAGAATCAAACTAACCTAATACGCCGCTCGTTCAATATGGTTAGACGTGTCTCCAAAGTATGGCATTATGGCAACTAAATCAGACATATTCTATTAACAAAAATTTAAAACATGGGCAGTTTAGAACACTTTGGTGACTTCAGCGCTCCGTATATGTGTGTACTTTCTAAAAAAATAGAATACCCGAGCAACACACAACTGATACATAGTTGATACTCATTTAAAACGGTTCTATTACTGAAAAAACAATGAAAGAATTGGTTATCTCTGGTTTTCTCTGAGACGGCGGTATTCATCTTACACAGGTGTCAATCAATGCTAATAGAACTGATCGTATTTGTTGCTCAAAACATCAACAATTTGCTCACGTCTTTAATTAATTATTATGTCTTAATTATAGCATCAGTAGTTGAAAGCACGAAATAAATTAATAGCAGTAGTACCAAAAGATTGGCAGTGACTTGCAACGAATATATCACTCATGTCTTACTATTCCAAGTGCTTGGATGCACGTCACAGATACTCGTAAATGTAAGTCTGTACTGTCTGTAATCTTCTGTCGTTTATTATTGATACTCACGTGAGGGTATTCCATCATGTGAATATTTTTAAGCCACGTTTTTATTTGGTAGTAGAGCCACGCTGACTTCAGCACGAGCGGGCGGCTCGATCGGGGCAGTACTACCCTCCCACAGAAGACCAACCTAAAACGCCAGCATCTGTGTTGTCATGTTTCGTTGGTGAAAAAAATGGGGTGTGAAAAAACATCTTACAAGGCCGCCATAGTGTGGGCGACCATACTACATTGTCTGCATTTGCAATGAGTATGGTGACCACCACTCTTGGATTCTATTCATGCTTTCTATCAGGCTGAGTAGTCACTTTGGCAGGCTCTTAACATAAAAATTCATACTAGTAGTTTTTTGGAAATTCATACTATTATATTATGATCGGAGATAAAAGAGTAAAACAAGTGTGGCAGTTTGCCTATTTAGATTGTATATTTACAAAGAATGGAGTACATGAAGGTGATTTAGAGAGAAGAGTGAAAGCCGGAAATAAGATGAATGGTGCTCCACACTCCTTTGTTGCCAGCAAAAACGTGTTTCAAAAGGCGCATTTAGCTATGCACAATAGCGTGCTGTTTCCAACCCTTACCTATGATAACAAATCTTGGGCAGAAGAGACACGAAAAAAGAATTAATATTATAGAAACGTATTCCCTAAGAAGTCTGAGTGATGTGAATGTTAGTGATGGAATCAGGAATGTAGTGATAAGAGAACGCTACGAACTAAAAGAAGATGTAGTGACAAAAATTGAAAAGGGTATGCTTGTAAAAAGAAGATGGGTGATAGAAGACTCATAAAATTAATTAATAGAGTGATTATGTATTGAAGTGTCGGAAGACGTCGTCCACGGCGAACGTTTATCGACTACATTGATGATGTTCTAAGGGACATTTTAAAAGTAGCAGGAACCGACAAGCATGCGTACCGCGATTGATGAATGTAAATAAAGCAAAAGAGGTGTGTTAGGACCGTAGTAAGTGGAGATCAATGTTCTCTGCCTACCCCTCTGGGAAATTGATGTTAGTTTATGTATATATGTATGTACTATTGCTTTTAAATATATAAGGAACGTCAAAAACGTATAATTATCAGTTCTTAAAGTGTGATTATAAACAACATATAGACATTGATGATTGGTCTGCTAATCTAGTGGTTAGTGACTCGGGCAGCTAAGACAGAGGATGAGTGTTCGATTCCCACTCCACTCTACACGATTCACATTGAAAATATTTAGAAATAAACCATAGTAAATAAGCTCTGTTTACGTAGACCGATTCCAAAGTAAAAATAGGTGAGTATGTTAAAAAAAAAAGTTAAAAATAAGTATCTGCTCAAAGTAACTGCAACTTACACAAGTAGAATAGTGTGAACGAGTGAGTGAGTGAGTTAAAATTAGTTCACATAACTGATCCTGCATCCCGCTATAACGGTTCGCACGCAAATAATATACGCTTAACTATACAACATAGACCTATTGCAGGTTTCTACTTTCTAATCGAACAATCTTGTACTTCCCTAACAGTACCCAGAACAGTAACAAAAGCGAAACAAAAGTACAGGTACAAAAGTAAACAATATTTTAATAATGTGAAGCTTGTTTAAAAACGGCACGCTATAGTCGATTACGTAATATAAATCACTATTTTCTCTCGAGACATTCCTATTCGACTAAACATCAGATTGTACAACTCGTGGGAAATTGACTTCGGATTCCACGTACAGTGATGTAATTGCAAAAGTTTATGTGAATACCAGGTTTATTCGATATGAGCTGTTTATAAAGGATATGTAGTTATTTAAAATGTACGTCACTTCGGAATGCAACGGCAGCCGGTCGATGACAAGCACGTTGACAACTAAACAATTTTACTTTTAAGTAGTCTGCTATTTTCGTAGCTATTTTAAAAGTAATAATAATAATACTATCCTGAAATCTTATAAACGGTCTTAATAAATATTCTCCTTAAGTTTATTAAGCATTAGCGACAGTTATCGTGGTAGCTGTGTAAGCCTTACACTGTCACGATGACTGTCGTGCCTTTTATGTCCCCAAGCGGGGTGTGAAAAAGCATCTCACAAGGCCGCCATAGTGTGGCTCTCCATACTGCATTGTCTGCATTTGCAGTGAGTATGGTGACCACAACTCTTGGATTCTATTAAACATTCATCTGTTCTTTCCTTGGTTTGTCCTATTTATCTTGTATCCATGAATTTCCATACATAAAAAATCATACTATACAGTCCGTCTAATCTGAAAGGTATGTATGACAGTTGCGACAGATTGAAAAATTGGAAGGTGTCAAAAAAATCGATAACTACAATAGGCGATTCTCGATATCATGTCCTAATATTTACAAATCGATTTCAGTTTCACAGATTGACAAGACTAGATTTATTTACTATTATTATCATGTAAAATATACTACTGTAGATAGATATTATATTATCATCATCATCATCATCATCATCAATTGTATTATATTACGGTCTACTACTGGTGCTGGTAGTGCTGAACTACTGAGTAGGTACTACTGAAGATATAACACATTGTTAAATAAAGCAATATCCTCTCAATAATAACTTCTACGGTTAATGATTGACTTTGAGTGAGTTATGCCTACACAAGATTTTTTTGGAAAGTATGAAGCGTCACACGGTTCCTTTTAGTTTAGATGGACTATAGAGTTACCTGTAGATCTCCATAAAAAATAGATACAGCACATAAATAGAATTTTGATGGGGTTGTTTTTTTTACTACGTTGTACATACAATAGTATTTGATCAAAATGGACTTGCGTATTTTTACTATGTAGAGTAAAGTTTTATCTACCGGACTGGCAATAGAGCAGTATTTTGTCTACGCAAGACGAGTTAGCCATGTTTTCTTATAAAATATAAAACAATTCAATGTTTTCTTAGCAGATAAAGTTTGCAACTAACCTCACTATACACAACACCCATCGCGGTGAGACTTTCTGGCACGATTAACCGTTTTTCGTCACTGGCACCACCACCAACGAATTATCCAATTTGTGCTCTTCACTTAGAGTTTAGAATAAGTTGTCATAGAGCTATCTACTATCTGTAAACATATCAGTGTTATGACGTAACATAATACGTAACAGTTCCACCCACGAGATGTTTATGTTTACACGCCCCTATCCATTTGTTAATATTTATCACATTTGCGTTGAAATTCAGATACTTTTGTGGCTCATGACCTCTCATTTTAGGACTTTGTTTTAAAGGTTATCAGGGCAACCTATTTATTTACTATTTCGTTGTGACGTTAGACAAATATTTTTGCCTCTAGATTTCACAACTTATATTTGGCAAATCACGTGCGCTAAATAAAAAGTGAAGCCACAGTTTTTCGTCATTAAAGTAAGATATCAAAAATGATTTACATTTTTTAATCATCTCTCGTATTAGTTAGACTCAAATATATGGTGACGAGATACAATTCCATCACTATTAACGGTAAGTGTGTGCCAAGTAAAATAAGACGGTACAAAAGGATATTGAAAGAAAATCTTATAAATAGATTTCAATACATAAGAAAATTTTTTTGGACAGATCAATCAAAGCTGCTTAAATATACTACCATACTAATAATCGTACCTATAAGCTCATAAAGTATTAAAAATTGAATACCATCAAACTAGAAAGGGACTATATCGGAATACTGCGAGATTGCGGTGTTCTTCTAAATCATCCTTCAGTTTTTTTGTTCATTTTACATTGATAATTGTAAAATCTAATACGTCATCAATGTATAACTTGAAAACTGCTTGTCAAATCTCATTCAAATATAAATAGGACCACATGACAATTACGAGACTTCGAATGTAAAGAGATTCATCAAAATCGGTTCACCCAGTTGTTACTGGTTACCTCATAACTTGTTAGTTATGAGGTAACACACACACAAAAGAAAACCAAAATACAATCGAATTGAGAACCTCCTCCTTTTTTTGTTAAAAAGAGAGAGATGGACATAAAGAGAAACACGGCAGTGCAAAAAATAATACTCACGTGATATGCAAAAATGTGCCTTAATAAAATAAATAGGGCAAAGTATTGTTCAGCTTTAAGTTTTCACCTATTATATTCCAGGTACATAATATTAGATGTAAAACAAAATTTTACAGAAGTATTTGATACCAAGCGTTGCATCGTTAGACTAGTTTTGCTTGACTGACCTCTGACGGAACGCTTTTTCCCTCATTGGTTGCGGGTGTCATGCCCTCCTCACGCTGGCAGATCAAATTTGGTCCCCGTGCCAGAGCCACCCACAACGTCGGGGACCAACGACGTACGTGGGGGCACTTTGTGTAGAGATTTAAATAAAACCACTGTGCACTATTATGCTATGAGTTTATAAGACGTCGTACTTAACTCCGGTCTAGTTCTATCATATAGAGTGTTTGTAGGCCTAATACACTAACGCGTATAACACAACGATAGCAAATTCTAAGTTTTGTAACAGCTCCATCTAGGGAACAAAGCGGTAACTAACATTTTGAATTTATGATTTTGATCACACTATAATGTTGTTTGTCTCGAACAAAAGTCTTTGCTAAATAAAGATTATGTTTGAGTTTCACATTGTATTCTTTGCACCCAAAGTCAGTTGATAAATATATATATACGAAGTCTGAAGGTTATCGTAAATAAATACTAATTTAACGGACTATAACGAAGACAAAACAGTTTCTCAGAAATGTATACATTCATTGATAAATATTTTTTTATTAATGTGACAAAATTAAAGCGCCATTTATCATATCGTTTGCTTTGATGACAATTAGAATTTACGTTTTGAATTCTCAAAATAAATAGCACAAGCTACATTCGGACTCGGACATCGAAGATTCCAGTTGTTTTATGGTATAGGGAAGAAATACAACTCACATGAGTGCGTTGTCGCCTTTGGAATCTTCTTCTCCGCGCTACAATCAGGGTTAAAGGGATTAGAACCTCGATAATGTTATTCATTCGATAAAAAAAACGAAAAATAAACCTTAACAACGGTTTTCTGTAAGGTAAGGTAGCACTCCAAAGTGCGGCTTTCAGACAGTGACATTACTTTTTTTTAAATTGAGAAAGAAGAGATGCACAAAACATGACACTCTAGGTATTTTTTATTTATAAAATAATAGGATTAAAGTATCGTATCCACCCATTATAATTTCTAAAATATCTGTTCCAAAAAATTACTTACTAAATAATTCAAAGCTGAAATCAAATTACGGTTATAATTTATTCATTGTATGGAAGTATAGTCGAATAGTTTTCACAAGGTCGTAAGGTTTAATGTCACTATTGAGCAAAGGGTATTAGAGACGGTAATCAATAAATATCAATTATCCTCTTCCTAAACTAAGTTGAATCGACTTTCAGTTCGATTTCTTATCTCTCATACAGTAACTGCCATCACATCTCCTTAACCTAAGTCTTAGGTAATATCTAAGTTCTGTGGGTAGACTGCTGTCAGCCTTTTAAAGGCTTCTACCAACAGTAACGATTGCCATAAATGTTCATATAGCAACCGGGACCGACTGCATTTAGCCGTACTCTCCAAAGCACGGAGGGGCTTGGCTTCGGAACATACCAATGTGTTAGAAATCGTCACCCAGCAATAGATTAACCTGGATACGATAACTTCACTTTGCAAAGAGCTAATGTACTCGAAAACCACTTAGCCTAGGTAGTAGAGCCACGCTAATTTCAGCACAAGCGGGCCGACTCGACCGGGGCAGTACTACCCTCCCGCAGAAGGCCAACCTAAAGCGTCAACATCCGTGTTGTCGTGTTCGTTGGTGAGTGTGAGACCGGAGGCCCATTGATGCAGGGGTGACAGTTATCACGGTAACTGTTTAAACCTTACACTGTCACGATGACTATCATACCTTTTACATCCCCAAGCGGGGTGTGAAAAAGTATCTCACTAGGCCGCCATAGTGTAGGTCGCCATACTGCTTTGTCTGTATTGGCAATGAGTATGGTGACCACAAGTCTTGGATTCTACTCATGCTTTCCATTAGGGAGACTAGAGTCACTTTGGCAGGCTCATAATATAGAAAAAAAGGGCAATAAATACTTCTTACTTCTACTTATTTGGAATTCAAATTACAAAAAAGAAATATTAAGGTTAATTACCATTAGCCTCTTCGCTAATTGAGAAATCAAGTGCAAAAATCTAATTGAAATATTCGTATAAAAAAATTTCTACTTAAAACTAAAGTTAAATGTTTGAAAGCAACTTAAAAAAGAACCAATATCTCAGACATTTGTGAACGAACCTTTTTGATATTACTGTTAAAACGGTTTTACTATTATTGAGAATTACTAATATATTACAAATAATTAATCAATTACAAGCGTACTTTATCTTAAACATGTCCTCACTACTTTTCACTAAAATACAGTAGCTTAGAAGATGGTCATCCTTTTTAAGCACAAAGATACAAATAGATCAATAAATATTAAGGATTAATTAGCAATTGTTAAATATTTTTAACAAAACTGTTAATAAATTAATACATTTTATGTTAAAACACGTCACAGTCAAGGATTCAACAGCCATTTAACAAAGCAACTAAAATCTTGAAACCTGATAATAACAAAACAATCTAAGAATGAACAAGCTACTATTTAATTACCAAGTTCATGATAACACTAGAAATATGTATGAAAAGTAATAAACGATAGTGGTGAGTTCGGTGATGGATGAAGTGATAGGTGACTTAAAAGATAACAATCTAAATATATACTTGTCATTGAGAATAGATAAGGTCTGGTACGAATAAAATTTCAGTCTAAATAATACGTAGTTAATCTTATCGATGTATGCGGTAATTTTCCACATCCTAATTGATAACACAATAAATGTATAACAAAATAATGTATAGTCCATATGTTGAGTTGATGTGACATTATAGATAATAGGGTATTCGTCATTTAATGTGGACCAAATTTAATTAGGGACTTTTATTCAACGGAAACGTTTGCTTGTAACGTGGGTCATCTATTTGTTAGTGTGTTGGATGACCTCTCCGGCTAAGATTTTTTTTTTTTTATAAATACAACGCCCGCATTAGGAATAAATCCTGTGTCGCGGGGGACTTTACGGACACAAGGAACATCCAGACTCAGAACAACAATTTATGGATTACACAAAGTGTTGTCTCGCGTAGGATTTGAACCCACAACACTCAGCGAAATGGAGAGCGGCATGGCGACCGCTTAAATCACTAGGCCAATCGTGCAGTCAAAGTCAATTCACATGGATAAGTGAACTAGGTAGGGAACTCTCAACCCAATATTACCTGTTATTATAACCTTAATGTTTTGTGTCTAATCTCTGTTCAGTATTCAATAAAGAGTCTGCCTATCGATCTATTCTGTACATCTTAACCATTATTCAGTTAGCGTAAATTCCATTTTATCTGCCCTACAATAAATACTTAGACAATAAATAAATCAAATACTGTTTATAATGGGCGGGTCATTACCCTATATTTGGAGCAGGAGTTATATCGTCTGCCGCGATGTTCAAGGTTTTCGTTTATAGTTTCCTCCTTAATTGGCATTAGGGAAACGTCATTTGTCAATATTGTTAGCCAGAGTTCATAAAGTATGTTGTGTATAGACTTTGGCAATCAAAATGATTTAACCATTCGTAGAAGCATGATTGTGGGAGAGCCTTGCTTCAGCTCAACCGGAATGATAACAAGATCTCATTGAAAATGAGTGTCAAGCACTTCGTCGCCGAGCGAGTGAGGTTGCCAGACCAACAATCTTCCTACTCATTCTCCACAACACACTTGTTTCATCACATCACCATTTAATAGTCCACTGCTAGGCATATGCATCTCCTTAGCTAGAAAGTTTTGCCTACTATACAACACTGGCCAGACTAGTTGGTATAGAGTTTTTTTCAAGTTTTCCTTCCCGTTAGAGTGATGTTGTCGGCTCTTACAATACCTACGGGATGAATAGTAGTGACCCTCCATCTTCTCAAACCGTCACCACACGAACAATCTTGTATCATAAAAAACGCAATACCAGAAGATGTATTTTACCGCATACAAAACACAAGAAGATTCCGTTTGCATCGCGAATTTTGGTTAGACAGAAATACGTCTATAAAAACAAAAAACATACCTACTGAGCTCTTTCTTCACCGAAGCTAAACACATAAGCTTTTGTAAGCAAATTTGCCTAGTTACGAAGGTCACTAATCGTAAGAGCAATTAAAAAATGTACACTTTACACATACACTGCAATAGTGAATGGTAATAACGTCACCACTTACGAAAATCTTATTAACCATTGGTAGCTAAAAATATTACCTAGTCTATTGACTTAATGTTGTTGCAGATACTGGCATTTTGTCTGTAACAAGCATAACTGTTACAGCTGAAGTCATTCGATGCGCTGAAGACTATCATTGACGCTATTTGTAAACACTTACCCGTCCAATTAAATTTCAACTTTATTGGTAAGTAATCACAAGATTAAAATTCTATAAACTCAAGAAAATAACAGTAGTATATTTTTGACTTAGGTTACTAAGTAGGTAATGTTTAGGTCATCGGTGAGGTGCAATAACTTTTTCAAGTCTGCGGTCTCTGACTCGGGCAATGACCTACAGCATGCTACCTTTGCTTATTTTAGTCATGTCATGTACGGGAAATGAAATTCATGATATTAATACCTACTAAAATTATTGCAACGAATTGCATATTGGCACAGATTAACGGATATTTTGTATATTTTAATGAGAAGTGTAGTAGCATTGAACCTCGAAACTAAATCGTTCATGTCAAAATAAATGACGAGTTATAATTTCTTACAACCTTAAAGACGGAAATAATCTAAAGATCACATCATAGTTACGATTTATACACATACATACTTCATACACCAAGCAGCTATAAGGAGTACGTCGTACAACTAATAATGGAGGGTTCTCACAAAAGCTGGTTGAAGAGTAATTGTCTATACTTTTTTTTACTACACTATTATTTTTTCTCTATGTTAAGAACCTACCAAAGTGACTCTACTCTGCCTGATGGAAAGCATGAATAGAATCTAAAAGTTGTGGTCACCATACTCATACATTAGGAATATACGAAATTTATCTCACAAACATTAAAGAGCTGAAGTAAGAAATTGTATGAATGGGTATTGAATAACTTGCTTAGTTGGCCTCCAGCGGTGCTTAGCCGCGTGGCGTTCTAGGGGGAGGCCTATGTTCAGCAGTGGACGTCTTCCGGCTGATGATGATAATGTTAAAGTAGTCATTTTTTAAATTTTATTTGTATGTATGATAGCGGTTTCGTTCTGTGATTGTAATTGCTATTATATATAGTGTATTAAAGGTTAGTCTTAATTCCACCTCTTAAAAATCACTACTACACACTAACTCCTACTCTTACTCTCTTTTTAACCTTTCCTCTAGTAGGGAATATGTATGTACTTTTTTGTTCTTTTAATCGTTTCTACTAGTAGTCACACTACAAAACTAATACACATTCCAAAAACAAACCAAAATTACTTGCATTTTCGACCGATTTGAACGCGGCTATTTTGGCGCGCTTATTCTGTGAGGTCAGTTATGACATGCTTGATTTACAAAGTTCACAAAATTCAGTGATAAAATCAACTTATTACGATGGAAATAATTATTATAAATATATTGTCTTTTCTATATGACTTTCATAAGACATATTTCTTTATGCTTAAAGATTTACCTTGTGAGTAATAAGTGGATAAGGCGATGAGAAGATAGTGTGTATCGTGTTTGTTATATACATACTTGTTTTGTTTACAAATCTTGACGGAAATAATCCAGTTTATGAAAGTTCATAAAGGCATTCTCCGTATAGAGTACATAGATATTTATTCATCTACATAATACTTATGAAAACATTAAACTTATTAGAAAACAAATAATCACCAGAAAGTATACACACTAACATGTTGACAGAAGACGTCGATTGTAAATTGACGTCACGTTTTGTTCCACCATTCGGTTTTCAAAATTTGTGTGGGAATTTAAAAAAAAATCACTTTTGATAATTTAATTTTATTATTAAATTATGTTAAATTTCAAATATAACTATATAGGTTTGTTTTTAGCAATTAAGCTAACATATAAAAATGTTGTATCCATTTCGGTGTCACGTTAATATTCCCAAAGCCTTACAATCTTAGAGGATGACTCAAAGTTTGGACAAACTAATACTCTTATCAACACTTATACTATCAAACATTGAATAAATTGGACATACAGACATAATTAAGTAAGTAAATATTATTTCAAATGTAGTCGTAATGAATCACGACCATTGTTTTGAATTTTCGATGAATGTGCCGAAAAGATACTTTGGAAGAAAATCGTTTGTAGCTATTATTTTAATATAAACTACAGTTCTGTGTAGTAGGTATTACGAATCGATATTACAGCTGCCTAATCAAACATCTTTTATTTGTTTATAAATTCTTGTTCAATGTTAACAGACATTTTGCAAGATAAAAATGTGTACAATTTTTCCCTAGTACAATACTTCTACATTATTTGTGTTTTTTATAGGTCACTGTCCATGTGGTGACGGGTTAAGAATACATAGTGTTATCATTCCGTGGGTGTCGTAAGAGGCGACTAAGGAACCAAGTATACAAGACAACATCATTACAAAGAGAAGGAATACTTGAAACAAACCCTATTCCAACCCGTCTGGCCAACGTGGAATAGTAGGCCAAAACCTCCTTGCTAAGGAGAGGCCTATGTCCAGCAGTCCTGTAAAGGCTGTTGATGATAGGTGCCTAAAATTTTATTAGTATTATAAGATATTGAAACCTATGTATACTTATAATAGTCTGATTAAATTGTTTATGGGACCAAAACATTAGAGAAAAGTGAGCGTTTAATATGCCTCTGTCTACCCCTCCTGGGAAACGCGTGATTTTAATATATTTATGATTTAAATCAAAATATATGAAACAAGTTTAATCTGTTCTCCTCTAGGATTGAAATCATCTCAGGAACTACCTGTATTTGCAAAAGATTTGGCTATTGGCCAGGTTACAAATATGGTAGCAGACCCTTATCACTTTAATTAATTTAGTTGTCATTACAAATGTTCGAGATCTCTCTCAAGATTGAAGATCTGAAGGAAAACACATGACAAAAGTATAATCATTAAGTAAACTGGAACCCTGCAGATAATATCAAAATGACGTCGTCATACTCCACATAAATTTTAAGATATTTCCACAAGAGACTGCCTTGCAAACATGACGCGTACGTCAGTAGATACCCATACGACATTCTGATGTTTCAGTAAACAAACTATGACCTAGGTTCAATAATAGTCTTATATATCCTAGAGACCTAGATAATTGGGCCGAGACTTGGCAATGTACATTAGTGACGCTCTGTTACAGTAGATATGCTTTCGTACGCAGTTGGCATTGTCAAGATATATGTGGAGGACCAGTTAGATGTTTTTATTAAAAGATATTAGACTAAGAAATTACAATAATGTATAATTGGATATTTTAAACATCACTATCTTGGCCAAAATTAAAAAGAACTTAAAGTTTACTTTATATACAGTACTTACATACTATATATAGAAATGTATATGTACAAATAAATGCACAAAATATCATATTGTTATCGAAAACGCCAATTGCTTCGTTGGTCTAGCGGTTAGCGTATGTGACTGTCGTTTAATAGGTGTCAGGTTCGATTTCCGGCTCGAACCAAAAACTGTTATACAGTTTTCTGATTATATAAATAACCCGGTATTTGAAAATTGGGGTCTTGCCCCCATGCCTTGGAGAGCATGTAGAGCTGTCGGTCCTGCGGCTGGTCTCTCCCGGTCGTCTCGGATAACCGTCGCATCAGAGTATGAAGTGAGGGAACAGTGTTCACCTATGTTTACACACACTTATGCACTGTAATTTCTCCTGCCTTGGCCGGACCCTGTTAACTCTGACCACCGTAGCCGACATTTGCAAGGAGTACATCATAATTGCAAATCATCTAATTCACTATTTAAAAGTCTAATTTATTTATAAATAACTACTGCTTTACCATTTCACCTCGAGTGTGTGCCCTCAGTAGATAATACCGCTCTATTTCCAACAACAATATATCCAGAGAAAATATCCAGCACAACAGATGCCGTTAACTAGATTAAATTATCTTTATTACGTCCAAACTTTCCTAGGATCTTTGCCCAGTAGTACTTAAGATAGCCTATTTCGTATCTATGACACAACTATTTACCATTGTTAACTTAGGAAAATTCTTACCAACAAAGGCACATTCTCCTTATCTATTAATACACTCTATTTATAACAATAATTAACAGTAAACAGAGGTCAAATATTTATTCTATTTACGTTTGTTCTATTATCAATGATCGTATTGTCGCTTTATTAACACTAACCGGATGTGTGCTAGAAATTGAACCTTATTTTATACTCTTTAGAGTATTTAATGGCTGATACTTGAATGAAATGTACTCGATTACTTGGTATGATAAAGAATATTTGTATTTAAGAGCTATACAAAAGCTAGACCTTTAAGATTGTCACTAAAAACTGTGATACCCATCTAACTACCACCAGCGTACATAATGTCTCTAACGTAACTAGCTCACCTAAGAAAACAATACACAGTACAAATGAAAGGTAACGCCATGTTTATCATAATGTCATGTCTTTTAGTGGATGTTAGATTGCAAAACTTTGCAACTTTGTATATGAATTTATGACACGATCCTACGAATTTCAATTTCTATAATATGACATCAATTTTTTGTAAAATCTCGACACAATGCAATTCCAATTTGTTTTGAGTAAATTAAAAAAGAAAAAAAAACAAATAATATTTATTCTCCCTCCAACTCTATCCCGGGTCCTGGGGAACGTGAAAAAGCATCTCGCTAGACCGATATAGCATGTGTCGCCATACTACATTGACTGTACTCGCAATGAGTATGGAGACCACCACTTTTGCATTCTATTCATCTTTCCATTAGGCACAGTAGAGCCATTTTGGTAAGCTTCTATAAAAAAAAAACATAATTGTAGCAACAGTGACCTTTCATATAAACAGAAGAAAATTAATTTCAGACTTTTCTCACTTTGAATGAGGCATAAACAGCAACTGCTTGCTAAAGGTTTTTTCTGTCAAATCTGTCACAAATGTCACTGTCAACTTTGTCAAATATTATAAATATTTTCTCACAAACAAGCCTTTATTTATTATCATTGAGTGAATACGTTATAAATAATATAAGTAGGTTATTATGAAAATATTATGCAAGTACACAGAAAATAGTTACTGCATAAACAGTGTCACAAAGTCAATGTCGTACAATTAATGGCGTCAATGATAAGTAGTGGAGTTTGCTAAAGTTTCATGTCAATAAGGTTAATGTCAAGAAATACTTCTAATAATATAAATATATAAATAAACATATATAAGAATGAAAAAAATACAATTACTAATATTTGTTTTAGTGTAGTTATTGTAATTATGTATTCGGTATCGTATTTAAATATC
This sequence comes from Hypercompe scribonia, assembly GCA_949316085.1. Lineage (NCBI taxonomy): Eukaryota > Metazoa > Arthropoda > Insecta > Lepidoptera > Erebidae > Hypercompe > Hypercompe scribonia. Next base: position 2,735,799 of record OX438983.1, read on the forward strand.
ACCCTCTGACAAAACTGTCTTTTTTCAGAGGGAGATGTTATTTTAAGTATATTTTAGTTCATCATCATCAGCTTATGGCAGTTCTATTCTATTTTTTAATTTAAATTAAAAAAAAATAAAGTTACTAAATTGCAGTCTGGCTAGCGTGCACTAAACCTCCTTTCTACAGAGAGGTCCATGTCTAATCTCCACCACCTCTCTCTTGCATAACTCACAACATAGAGAAAAATACACAGCCTTATGCTAACGAACAATAAGTCTTTTTCATGGTGTTGAAGACAGACAAATAGATCGGTAGCCTGATGGTAAAGAGGCGCTCATTCACTTCATTCAACATTTCATTAACCTCACTTATTCGGTGAAAAACCACGAAAAGGTTTCATAACATTACTCATCGAAACAGCTTTCTGGGTGTTTTTCTTTCAAACGTTTTACAAAAATCGAAGATTGCTTCAAAAAACTGCAACTTTTAAGTACATTTCACAATAAATTTGACTTTGAACCTTCGATCCACATGATCTAATCTAACCTTGGAAGGACATGAAATACGACTAATAACTACTCCAATAAATTGTATACGAAATTAGCTTTAGATAAAATGACACTGCACGCGTCATTCCTGGGCAATTACTGCCAATAAATCCTGTTTTATATCTACTTGTTATACGCCTTTTCATAATGTTGTGTCAACAGTTATCTGTATTTCAGTAATGTAAATAAATTAAGGCCCTACGGTAATGTTAGGTGATGGTGTATAATTTATGAAAGATAAATTACGCATATATTTATTATTGTACACATGAGTGGTGTACAAAAGCGGGTGCTTCAAAAGAACGTACGGACTAATTGATTTGTGATTCCCTCAACACAACAGTCATAATTGTGTGTCTGGCTATTACTTACACAATCGATTAAAGGGAGGATTGTCTAAATAGTTCTTGAAATACACTACAATAAGGTGGACGTATTTACCAAAGTGACTCTATTCTGCCTGATGGATAGCATGAACTGAATCCAAGAACGGTGGTCGCCATACTCATTGCGAATGAAGACAATGCAGTATCGCGACCCACGCTATGGCGGCCTAGCGAGATACTTCTTCACACCCCACTTAAAGAAGCTTTACATTCTCCATACAGTTGTTTGGTTGGGAATACAATTGGTCGAAAACTACCAACCAACTAAATGGTTGGTTGGTACTGACTAACACACAATAATAAATAAATAAAAAACCACCATAATGTCTTAGTATAAAATCACCTTTTATACAAAACACACTGTTGTGATACAAATACTAGAAATCAAGTATTCTTACGTGGCATAACAGTACCTCAACATACCTTGCACTGAATAAACAAGTTTCGTTCTATAAAGTACAATATTTGAATATGTTCGATTGAACTTAATTTAAATTTTAAATTGTGCTCTAGAACAGTTACAAATATTCTCTTTCATGTTTGTAAAAGTTTAAAAAAACATTCACAGTATCATACTCGTACGCTAAACATAGACTATTTCCAAAAACAAAAAAAAAAGAGTAATTCGAAGAGTTTTGCCGCCATTATTTTTAATGACATATTGGTAATATTATATAATATAAGTTTAATTTTATTGGTTACCGTTTTCTTTTATGTCAAACCATCTCAAATGCCAAAGAATGTCTTAGATTTATATTATTCGTAACAGTAACGTACATATATAAAAATTGTAAGTTTTACGTGTACAAATTATGATTCGTATTACGTTTAACATTATGAAGTAGTCTTAAGACTACGATTGATGTAAACTTATTTTATATAGGCAATATATTTCAGTTTCATTTGATTAAATAGTTATCGATCTATTCATATATATCGAATCTGTACGTAGGTCCACTTTTAAATTGCGTTTGCTGTCATCAAAAATTTCTTTATCCACCATTCTAATTCTGCAATTTTAAATACCCTCGCATTCCACTTAATTTTTTTTATATAGTTAATTTTTCCATATAAATACTTGTTGTGAAAAAAAAGTAGGAATATGAAAAAGCACCCAATTGTTTGAAAATATTCATTTGTGAAATTAAGTACACTGGCAATGACAAAGAATTATTCAAATATATGAACACTGCACCATTTAAATCTTGAATTCATATCACCAAGACAATAATAAATGTGTGTCATGTTTACATTACATGTACACTTATTTCATCATAAAGAAATTTATTTTTAAAATGAGATCATCTTTTTGATGACTTGTATTTTAGTCATGTATTTAGAAAGATGTTTGATAAGGCAGTTTAAGAATACTTGACAGAATATTGTAACTGAGGGGACGAACGAAAAAGAAAAGAGTATCACTATATTTGCAGCTTTAATCTATTAAAAATACAAGAAAATATGTGTAGTATTAAAACAAACATTTTCGATGATAATAATAATAAACTTATACATCACACCACAATAGGTGCAACTACCTTATCTTTTCTCTGCATTGCCCAATCGATTGACTGGCAGAGAATGCCTTGAGCATTAAATGCACCGTTGTAGCTATTTATCCGTACAGTTACAAACATATATCCACTGTTGGACATAGGCCTCTCCTGGAATAGAAAATATATACAAATATTTAATAATAAAATTGTCATATTCACACAATTGAGAGAAAACTATTGACACCTCAAAAGCCAAAATCCGTCAAGTTAGTTAGACTACAGAGCGTGAGCATACATACGAATACACTCAAAAACATAACCTAAACATGTATAACTCACTATGTCCTCGTTCTCAATTCTCAATTATTCATCATTCAATTAAAATCATAGAATTTGTCCACACAATCTTGTACACCGCATCTAGAGTAATTGTATTTCATTACAGCATTAGACTAGTCTCCATTTATGGGCAACGTGCAGTCATCGCCCGCATTTAAATCTGTCTCGGGTTACCACCTACTACGTAGCAAGTACAGGATAATTTTCTAAAGATGTATAGAAACAGATATGATAATAACTCTGAGTTTGAAACCTTAGATTTTTGCAATACACCAGTTGATTAACATGTTTTGTTTATGGTTAAAATCTTTATTGATAATTATAGAAAACTTGACTAAGAAGGCTGTCAGCGGATGAATCGGACTATCCAAGACTGGGATGGCTGATGCTCTTTGAGAAAACCTTGTTCAACAGTGAACAGTAATAGGTTGATGATGATGATGATGATGGTAATAGAAAATGAATCCAAAGATCCGGATTTTCTCATGTAATGCTCTCAGTAACGAACAAAATTTTTATAGGATAAAACCAGTTTAGAAAATACATCATGCGCCTGTGAAATAACTGTTGAAAAAGGTATAAATTACTTTATTAACTTTTTGAAACTGTGGAATATAGGCTGGGACACGAATTAGTTAATATTTAAAAAAAATCCTATAAAAAAAACGTTTTATATATTATAAAAATTGTTTATTTACAAGAAAGCTAATTAGTTGGAATTTATTTTATAAAAATTACGTCGTCTAAATGACTACCGTTTTGATGTTTACAGTCAAGGCGAGCACCGAAATTTTCGAATACTCGTTGGCAAAAAGACGAGATCGCCGACATCTCTTCGCTGATTTTATCTTTTAGTTGACGTAGTGTCTTTTATTTATTAATGTAGACACGATTCTTCAGATAACCCATAAAAAGAAGTCTGCTCGAGGTAGATTTGGACTTCTGGGTGGCCATGGAATGTCACCTCGTCTGGAAATCAGCTTTACCGGAAAAATGTCTTTGACCACCGGCAGGGACTATTGGATGTGTGACAAGTAGCTCCATCTTGTTGAAACACTGTATTACGATTGTAGCCAGCAAATTCGAGTAGCATCAGTCCCAAGAACTCCCGTAACATGTTTGCGTGGGTTGTTACATTCAAATGTTAACGAGTTCTTGGCCCACCCTATATGTGCTAGGCTAAAAAAACTTATATGAAAAATATTGCTTGATATATATAAAACACACTCGATAAATAATTTTGTCTATAAAACTAGTGACGGGTGTCGAGTTTTTATGTCGTCTCTAAATGTCATAGTTACATAACAAAAAATAGCCTAATGACTGCAATAGTAAACAGATCAATTTTATTTAAATAAGTACTTTTAAATGTGCAAAAATTAAAATTAAAATAAAATTTGCAACTAAAAAGGGAAAATGATAGTAGCTTCGTGAAAGTTTCTGATGCAAAACTGCAAGCTTGGCAACCCTAATTTTATCTCAACTTAGAATGACTGTCTCCATCCAATGCACTCTAGCAACATAGCAGCTTAAAATAATCTCAACTGTACTAAGACAGAAATAGACAACGAGTTATCGATTCTAGAAAGGTACTAGGTAGTAATAAACTGAAATTTGCTGCGCTAGTTATTTTACGATATAACTTTGTTAGACTAACCGAATTATAAAAGATGAAATAAATTTATGGGTATCTTTTGTATGCGTCATTCCTTATATTTAAGATTTTGCAATCATACTTCGTCTTCTATTCCATTATTTAAAAATATATCTATTTAATGTCGTAAAAGGGTAACAGGTTAATTATTCCTTATACTTGCATTATACTTTCCACTTTCCCCATTCCTCCCCTGCGCTACCGTCAAAATGGTCAAAAGTCCACTGCCCTCTGAAGCCTCGCGAATATTATAGTAGTATAATGAGCGTGCTAATTCGTAAATAAATAACCGACCCTAACTAGCATATCCTATAGAGATTTTAATCATATCACACCACACAGACTTCTACGGTCTTAGAGAGAACAAAGTATTCAACCAATACCAAAGTATTTACATTGTAACGAAATCAACTATAATTAGCTTGCGTCGTCTACATTTGTCTGCCAAGTTGCATTTAAATCACACACAAACAAATATGATTAATTGTTGTTTTGCAACTATCAATTATTACATATCTTTTATACAATTATTTTATTGGTCTTACTTTCGCCTATGCGACTTTATCGTCTTCATAAACATTTCTATTACCAAACAAGTGGATAAATATTTCTTTTCTATTATATCAAGTGATTTTTTTTGTTTTTTTTTTCAATTTGGAGAACTCTGCCTGATGGAAAGCATGAATGGAATCCAAGGGTTGTGGTCACCATACTCATTGCAAATGCAGACAATACAGTGTGTTGGTCCACACTATGGCAACGTGATGAGTGAATGAGCACGAGAATGGCTGCGTTAAAAAAAAAAGCCATACATCATACTAGGGCGGCCTAGTGGGATACTTTTATCTGCATTCGGTCGCTAAGAGGGAATTGAGTCCCGCCTGTCAACACCACAACTACAGTGAGGACTCGGACTTGCTCAACACACGCTAGTAGATTGTTCCACCTTGGTGGCATAGCATGGGGCACTCACTGCAGTTATTGGAGGAGATCTTTCGCTACCGGCCGTCATACGCTCAATGGCCGAATGAGACATAGTGTATGTAAATATGTGGTGTTTTGTTGATTTAAGCATACGAAATGAAATAACTATCTTAATGGTTCAACACCACAGCATCAACATCTTGATATTTTATATATTACCAAAAAGTGCAAATATTTCCTTATCGAACAACATCCTTCTCTCATATTATGCTAAATATGTTCATTTTTATTTGGCAGAAAAACAAAAACGCTAATTTGAATACTATTTCTGTGACTAGCTGTCGACTAGGCGCCGTATGGCATACTGCCAGGTACGGAACCGGGCCCGAGACTTTCACCACGGAAAACAATTAAATGTGTTTACTGAGGTTTTATTATTTTGTTATTGTAACATTTTCTAAGTAGGTGGCAATACTATGTTATTAGTAGTACTTCAGTTGGTTACAAAGAATGATAATACCGGAGTCTATAAATGTGTATTACCCCAGTGATCATCGTCATTTGTCAGAATTATACTTAAATGGTTTCTTCGGACCTCCAGCCTAAAGCTAATCTTATTTAGGGCTTCGAGCCAATCGCTCTTGAGAATTTTATCTTTTAAAGAGAAATATTAGAGCTTTACGGAGTAAATGTTACTGCAAGCCTCGGGAACGAGATCGATAAGCCCGAGCGTGCCTTGAAAGGGTCAATAGGATAGAAGCATTACCTATTATTCGATAGTTCGTCACTCCGTCCTGGAAGGCTTGAGCATGTTCACAGTAGAAATACTTTATTAAGCACTATGTATGTATTTACTATATGTAATGTGGTCTAAATTTTAAAAATATAGCACCTCAAATTCTAAATTTTAGTGTGCTGTATTTTTCCTGAAGTATTTGTCACATCTTAAACTGCTTAATAATGAACGCTTACTTGTAGATTGCAGCGATTTCGACCGTATTAAAGGTGAAATTTAACATTTTGTCTTATGTCGCAACCATTTTTAAGATTATATGTATTTGTGATAAAGTATAAAATAAGAGTACGTTAACAAATATGTTAGAAGAAATGAAAAAGTTAGAGCACATTTTAAAAAGGTCACACGTCAATAATATGTACTTGGTCAGTTGCCAAATCGGTGCTTACGCATTGCAACGATCATTAAAATTGTTCGACTAAATATCTGTTTTGATATAATGAAATCATGTAAACAATAATTCATTTCTATTTATATTAGATAAAAAGGAAAGCAAAGACAGAGTAGTTACCTACAATTTTTTTAATTTTCGTCCTCTGTATTAAACCCAAGAACTTACTTAAACACGTAAAAACTCTTTCAACCTCCAATTCCAATCTACTCTTAATCTCACAAACATCTCAAAAGATATTCTTATAGTATTTGTTTCTTTATTTTTTTCTTAAGAGCCTGTCAAATTGACTCTTCTCTGCCTGATGGAAAGCATGAACAGAATTTAAAAGTTGTGGTCACTGTAATCATTGCGAATGCAGAAAATACAGTGTAGTGGTCCTTACTATCGCAACCTAGTGAGAGGCTTTCTCATACCCCGCTTGGGGATGTAAAAAGCATGATAGTTATTGTGGCAGTGTAATACTCACACACTTATCACGATAACTGTCACTCCTGCATCAATGGGCCTCAGGTCTCACACTCACCAACGAAACACGACAGCTCGGATGCTGTTGCTTTAGTTTGATATTCTATGTGAGGGTAGTTAAATATCCAATTTTGAATGTATTTATTTATTTATTTACTATGGATCTCTGACAAGGAAAATACTTTACATGCGAGTTTTATATCAGACAAAATACAATTAAGATTACATGTCTTGCGCTCTCTCAATTATGGGAAACCAAAACATGCATATTACAAAAAGAATTAAATATGTGTACACAAACGGCCTATGTAGGTGAAGGAAAAAGAAAACTAATAAAATACTAAAAAAAAACAACAAATAATTAAATTATCGTAGGCCGGTGGCAGTCACATACACACACATACACACAGACACACTTACAAATACATGCATACACCCACAGCCACATATATATATATATATATATAATGTGATTATATCGTATTATGACCGAAATAATTTTTGATATACGAAACGAAATAATGAAAAAAAATTCGTTTCGTAGTGGAGTCGAATATTGATTCAGTATTCTGCTGGTCTCAGTAATGCTATACTACGAAAATACGTTATAAAAGACATTTATTACTTCGAGAGTAAGTCATAACTGGTGTTTAAACAAATTTTTATAAAGAAAGGTTTGACCTTCAATTGAGTTGCACTTGACAGCGTCACGGACAGCACATAAAAATTCTTTCAACCTTCAGTTCTAATCTACTCTTAATCTTACAAACGTCTTAAAACATATTCTTGTAGTATAAAGTATTAAATATACCAACGTTGTCTGTAATGCGATTATATCACATTATGATCGAAACATAAATCAAAATTCTGCTAGTCTTGTTAATGCTGTACTCCGAAAATACGTCATAGAAGACTTTTATGAACTCAAAAGTAGATTGGAATTGATTGAGAATAGATTGGAACTGGTTTTAAAAACAATTTTTTATAAAGAAAGGTTTGACCTTCAGCTGAGTTGCACTCACCAAGGTCACGGACAGTTTAATATTTTTAATGTGTGATACTAAACGTGTTGATCATAATTTAGATGTCAATATTGTTTAATATACAGGCCGCTAAATCAACGCAGCTGTACGCTAGTTGGACAATCAATTCATTCGCTATTCCGTTCAATGTAAATTGTGTCGTATGACAATATAATAATAATAATAATAATAATAATAAACATTTATTTTCAATAAGTTACAACAAACATATACAAGAAAGTAGTCAACAAGATATGAAACAGAAAGTATAGTATTTGGAACACTGATACCCATGGTAAGATCTAACTTGTGTTATGGGTATCAGGGCATAGCAAGTATCTATAACGTTTAACAATTGCTAGTTCATTCAACCTCATACTGTTTATATGTTCAAATATATATATATATATATGTGTGTGTATTATTTTTGTGTGAGTTTATGTGTGTGTGTGTGTGTGTGTGTATGTACATTATTTTATCTGATCAGCAGTAACATTACAGAGTTGATATTCTTAGGAGATCTTCGGTTTCCTCATATGTTTTAAGCATAAGCCAATCTCTTACTTTACTCTTGCATTCAGGTCTAAGTGAAGTATATATATCGCAGTATCTATTCACAATATTATATAAATGTGCGCTTAGCACACCATAATGCCTTGCGGCTATTGAGGTGTTATATTTTTTAGTTTGACAAACTTTATACGAACGACGTTTGCTGGAGAACTTTGGGTCAAAGACAAGTGCAGCGTGTTTTCTAGTGACTGTATCAAGCACGAACAGCTGTCGAACAGAAAGTACTTTACAGTCGTTGTATAGTTGCTGAGTAGGGTACCTAAAAGGTCTACAGGTCATCACCTTCAGAACAGCTCTCTGTGCACGCTCCAAAGGTAAGATATGCGTCTTAGCCGCACCACCCCACACCGCAATACAGTAACCTATTATTGATTGACCTAAAGAGTAGTAAACTGTCCTAAGAGTATCCATATCAGCAGAGTGTCGTAATTTTTTAAAAATATAAATGATTTTGCGTACTCGTGCTGTTAAATCAATAATATGAAGTTTCCACTTAAGTACATCATCAATTATGACACCTAGATATTTCACTTGGTTTGTTCTCCTTATAATCATACAGTCACAAGAATAGTTATCGGATTTAGGGTCACAGACATGTGCTTTAAGGCAGTAGGTGTCTAACGAGGGTTGAGTTATATTTGATGTCGAAAACGCTAAGTAGGTAGTTTTGTCAAGGTTGAGTGTTAAATTATTTTTTCCAAGCCACTGCATTACTTGGCTCAAAGATAGCTCTGCAAAGCCAAAAGCATCACTCCAGTTATTAGCACGGATTAGCAACGCAGTATCGTCCGCATAAGTGACAATATTGCAGTTAGGGATAGAAAGTTTACACAAGGAGTTTATGTACAACAGAAAGAGCGTTGGGCCAAGTACTGACCCCTGAGGCACACCGAAATCCAAGGACGCATAACCACTGACGTGGGAATCAATTTTAACGCATTGAGTTCGTTCAGATAGGTAGTTGGCAAATATGTCTAAGGCTAATCCGCGAATTCCATAGCCCTCCATCTTTGACAATAAGTGTGAAATAGAGATAGTGTCAAAAGCCTTTTTTATGTCTAGGAAAATACCCAGACATTTTTGACCGTTATCAAGACTGGCAACTACTTGGTCAACAAGCGATGCTACTGCATCTTGCGTTGACCTTCCATATCTGAAACCAAACTGGTTCGTTGCAAGAATATCGTGTCTATTTAGGAAGTTAATAAGACGAGTGTTGAGTAACCTCTCCAAGATTTTTGACAGTGCAGGTAATAAAGATATTGGTCTATAGCTATTTATACTCTCCCCATCACCACCCTTGTAAATAGGATGCACCATGGCCCTTTTAAACGTTCTCGGGAATATACCGCTTTGGATAGATATATTACATATATGCGTGATGACTGGAACTAGTGTGGGCGCACACTGTTGTAGTAATTTGGTAGGGATCTCATCCCATCCAACAGCACTATTTGGACGTAAGCCATGAATAATTCCATTAACTTCAGCTTCGTCTGTGGGAAGTAAAACGAAAGAATTGCGTAGACCATCATCAGTTGGTGTTACACTATCACAAGATGGTTTGGAGCTAAAGTTGAGTGCCAAATCTTTGCCAACACTCGAAAAATATATATTGACCTTGTTGACAGATGCCTCCGCACTAGTATCGATACTAAGTAGCTCTCTTGGAGAGTTCCTTGAGCAGCTTGTATGAGTGATATTCTTGATGATATTCCATGTTGCTCTTGGGTTATTACGTGCTTTCAAAAACTCACATTTCTCATAGGCATGTTTTAGTCTTTTGAGTAATTTATTGCAGAAATTACGATATCTTAGGTAGGTCAACTTAAGGTATAGATTTTCAGGGTCATTTCGTAACTTTCGACACATAGTGTCCCGGTTCCGGATACAGCGTAACAGTCCTTTAGTTATCCACGGTTTGAATATTCTTTGTTTAGAAGGTACGTTCTCTGTTATAGTATGTCTCTTGATGATTGATCTGATAGTTGACACAAAATTATCTGCAGCTAAGTTAGGGTCAAATGTGGCCATGACTGATCCGAAATCAGAATTAGAGATAGCCTCATAAACTGTTGCAAAATCCACCCTTGTGTACACACTACGCTTTCTAAATTTGTTTATAATAGGCTCAAGTTGTATAAGAATAGGGCAGTGATCAGTTATACAGGTATCAAAGATTAGAGTTACTGACTTTAAATGTGATTTTAAAAGGGTGTGATCAAGACAGCTTTTATCCCGAGTAGGGTAATTGTGTGTCGGCAGCAGGCCATGTGAAGCAGTTAAATTAAGATATGCACTGGCCTGATGGTCTATGTCAGTGGGAACAATATTAATATTAATATCACCTATAAGAAGAATATTTTCATAATTAGACACGGATGTAAGGGTGTTGTTAAGAGAGTCAAGAAAAGTATCAAGGTTACGGGAGCAGGGGGAACGATACAAAGATATTATAGCTAGCTTCACCGATTCTATTTCGCAAATTAAGCTATTTGATCCATAAATGAATGGTTCAGTAATGGTATGTAAAAGGGTTGATGTAACAAAAAGAATAAGGCCGGCATTTTGATTCTGGTTATTATTTGTGTTATATGTTACATAACCATCAAGTTTTGGCATACTTGAAACTTTACTAAGCCAACATTCAGACAGGACTATTATATCCGGGTGTGTTTCAATACCATGCAGAAAAACTATAAACTCATCAAAGTTTTGATTCACACTACGTATATTGATGTGTAATATTTGTATTGGATTATGGCTCCTGTTGAGTATATTCATACATTGCTCCACTTTACATCTATAAGACTCAAATAACCCGAAAACATCCAATTCCTTAGATAAAGAATTTAAGTCAACCATTATAGCGACTAAAAAACACGCAGAAAAAGTACCAAGCAAGTGATTCCAGTAGTTTTATTTCTTTTAATATCATCAGATAATTGAGTATAAATGACAAAGATGTGTATCGATTCTGTGTTCCTGTAAATTGTTTGTATATTGTAGTTTGTGCGAGTAAAAAATACAATGAAATTTGTGTATTGTGAAAAATGTGAGGTCTGTTTAAATACATATTATTATCCTTATAACTAAAGTATGGTTTCTGAAAATGACGGTAACATAGGTATATTTGACTAATTTTAATGGCGGGTATATAGATAAAAAATAATTTAAGTAATCCATTAGTAGGTATTAACAGGTTAAAGGTGGAAGGAATCCAAATAGAATGAGAGGTATTATTCACGCTGTGGTTTGAGTAGTTTCTTAAAACATAAAGATGTCTTGATTGGTATGGCTTCAGTCCCCTCCCTCTCTCGCAGAAATAATCGCCCGTTTCGTGTCCAACAGAACTTGTAATTGTTGTTTCTGGCAAAGTTCCGTGCTTCATAAAATAACTGCCTTTGTATTCCAGGAAGGTGCTCAGCGATATAAATTGGTTTGCGAGGACCATCTATCCCGATACACTTAGTACTTAATTTTTCATCAATTGAACGGTCTTTATTGAGTGTGCGGACTGCATCTAGGGCCTGGTGTTTTAAATGGACAGATGAAAATTCACAAATTATAGGCCTAGTTGAACTATTTTTTCCTGGCATTCGGTAGGCGTCTCGCAGTTCGGAGGAAGTAACGATCATCCCTATAGCTTTACAAGTTTGTAGTACTATAGACGTTATATCACTGGTGGACTCTTTTTCACGCTGCGGGACGTTTCGTATTTCTATGGTTGAGCAGCGTGAACTTTGTTGAAGATCTTCAATCTTCTTTTCCAGAGCCAAAATATAATTACGTTGTTCCAGTCTTCCCCTCTCCAACCCTTCTATTGACTGCCGTAAACTCTCATAACGATTGTTGATAAACTCAATCGATTTTTCTATTTCATTATTTATTTTCCGTATTTCCATGTTTTGTTGCTTCACCTCAGCGATATCTGATGTTAGTTTTTGCAGTAGTATATTCTGTTCTATCTTCCATGAACTGAGTAAGTTCATTACACGACTTTCAAAAGCCACGGCCCAGTTATTGTCGGGTGACAAGTCCGAACGTAGACGCTTACTCCTCGTCGTTACATTAATGGAATCTGATATATCAGGAGTAGTAGGTTCCAACTGTATGCCTGTTGTAGGAGTAGCTGGTGGCGAGCGTTCCACTCTCGGCATCCTTATGTAGTGAAACTAGTATTTCAACAAGCTTAAACAACAAGTACAGCTTCGTGTAAACAATAATCTATTTGCAATATTTTTTTACTAAAGTTGGGTATTTGTAATGTTTGGTATACACTCAGTGACAAAGTCCTGGCGATCGGTACGAAGTCGCGAGAAAAACGACGTAAGCGCCGTGTATTTGCCGTCACTTACGCGTCTTAGCGAATCACTCTGCGTTCACTTAATTGTTGGTAGTTTAATATTCACCTCAACTGTTTAAGTTGAATTATTTAATTTAGTCACTGTTTAAATGATTATTCACTATTTAGCTCAAAGTTATCAATATCTGTTATATACACTGAGACTTTGTGTAGTTTCTAAAACACGTTATTTCCACTTCAAACAAAAATAAATATACGGAGCACAATACGAGGGTGAATATTGTATATTATAAACACTTATTTCTTAAAATATATATATGTAGCAATTGAAAAATCTAAATTATAGCTTATTTGTCTTTTGTTCCGATGCGGGGCGTACCACCATAGTGTGGGTCACCATACTGCATTGTCTACATTCGTAATGTGTAAAGCGACCACAACTCTTGAATTCTGTTGATGCTTACTATCAGCGTAGATTACTTTGGTGGGCTCTTAAAAAATATTAAAAAAAAAACAAAATAAAGATATAAATCAAAGTTGACTTTAAGAATTAGTAGCGGCTCGGCTATAGCCCTTACCGTAAATGAATAGTTTTGCGCCATAAGTATGATACTGTAACACCATTAGAAATGGATTAATAACTAAAAATTATTATTGTGTATTAACTGATAAGGTGACTATAAAAACGAGAATCATATTTGCATTAGAGCAACATCGCAGAGAACAGATAGCTATCCTTATCAGTACGCGACAAATACCAGCAAATCTCTTCATAATCACAATGAAAGAACATACGGTTGACCTTGAAGTGCAATCATTTCACGAATCAGAACAAGAAAATGTTAACAAGAAACAGTAAGTACCAACAATAGCACGTATTGTACAATAGCGTGCCACGCGGAAGCATATTAGACACGTATGTATTTGCGTAAGCGAACTTCTACAGATCGTAAGCCCGAACCCGGATGATATTAAACGAAATATTATATACTATCTAAATATTTATGTACTCCTAATTGCAGCCACAGCGGCCAGTCTTAACAGAGTCTAGCGAACTATGCAGGAAATGCACAAATGTGGGCTCAAACATAGGTACACTCTCTGTTCTCTTACTCTCATAAACCGATGAGACGGCTAACCGACACGAACAGGGACAGTTCAAAACAATTTAAATGAAAGAACTATTAATATTAGAATCCCAAGAGTGACTGGAATGAAACTATGGCCTCACAGAAAAAATGACTTCGTCAAGTGAAAAAACTCCGTGCTCCTAATAATGGGCCTCCCTGCCAAAGAGACTTGTGACTCATTAGGTACAAGGGTCCTTGCGACTGTCACTTCCATTAGGGGACCCATCTACTCGTTTTTCTTAACCTTTTTGTGAAGACTACGCCCACATTAGTAATATATCCTGTGACGCGGGGGACTTTACAAACATACAAGAAGCAGACGCTAATAACAGACAGACAGACAGACTCAGAACAACAATTTATGGATCATTCAAAATGTTATCCCATGTGGGGTTTGAATCCACAACAACACAACACAACAACACACAAGAGCGCTCCTACTGCGCGGCGTAACCACTACACCATCCGTGCAGTTTACCCCCTTTTTTTTCTGTGCGCCAATCCCCCCGGATATCACCTACTGGTGGTTATGTCGGACTCGAACCGACCAAAAAACCACACACCGTCTCAGGGTGCCGGTAGCCGGGAAACCAGGTGTACCCTAGAAAGGAAATCCCTGGAACCCCGACGTACCTCGGGCCACCTACTTACGGCTTGCAGATGACCCCTTTTCTGCCCTAAAAGCGGGCGTGCTCCGTAGCACGTCGCGCTGCCATTTTGGCCTGCTTCTGCTAGGGTGACGGATGACCTCACCTGTCATTCTCACGCTTGCGCTTATGGAGGATGGAGATCGTACTGCGATCTCCGGCGGCCGAGTCGTATGCGATACCGGACCCATTCCCAGACCTGGTGGACCGGCAATTTATCTCCTATGCCATTAAACATTCTAGGAATTCGCTCTTACAATTTGAAACTATAAAGAAAGAACATTTACCAATAACTACTACGTTTCTAAACTCGTACAATATCGAATTAGAAAAACTATTTACATGTTTACTTTATCAAATTCTGCATTGCCATTACTAATTATCTGAAACTTGACAATGTTAATTACAAATTACAATATAGAGACCGTAATTCGTAAGTAACATTTTCCAGTTTTATCCTCTATTGAATAAATATTACTTTATTGTACACTACATGTATATAGGTGTAACATTGTGTTTTAACAATGCACTCCATACCAGGAGCGTCAGGAGCGTCAGTATCGGCAAGAGTGTTTTAACTTATCATTAACGTTCATATTTACAAAAAGAAATACAGTAAAATATTCAAAATAACCGACTGTATAGTGATGGATCAAGGGTACAGAGTGTTCCTCTATTCCTCATATGGGTGTCGTAAGTGGCGACTAAGGAAGCAAATTATGCATTACAACCCGTCTGGCCAACTTGATATAGTAGGCCAAAACCTCTTCTGGGGAAGCCTTTGTGGCCTCCCCAAGATAGGGTCTGACTAGGCGCGGCGTTGATTTTGGAGGGGACCTGAAATAATGTGGTCCGTGTCCCCACTGGACGTCTGAGGACGTCTGAGACCAGCCACAGGGTGGTTTTTAGTGGAAACACCATATACTCCTGGCTCCTGCTCCCCGAGGAGCCGGAGATCCGAAGGGATTTTCCAAACCGACAACAAAAAAAAAAAGGCCAAAACCTCTTTTCTAAGAAGAGGTCTATGTCCAGCTGTGGACTATAAAGGCTGTTAATGTGATGTGATGATTCAAAACAAGCTATTTGTCCTCGCTGTATTACGACCGAGTATTTCGCAACTCAACATATCAGAAGGACCGGAAGCAGTTACATTAACCGTATAAAATACAGTGCGGTCTGATAACACTTCATATATGTAGTGCTATTTCTATGTGAGGTAATATTTTACGACCAGCAAGACACGTAGTCAAACATTGCCCCATTACTAGAAGCACTCTTATCATTACTTGTAATTAACTGGCACTTGAGCTTGATAAGGCAACTATTTATTTACTTAATTTCAATACAAATGTTTAATAGTTTGTTTATCATTAATATATTATTGTTTTTTGTCTTCGTCACACCTTGATATTGATTTATTGCAAGATCGAGAAGAAATCAAGTAAAGGTTTGTTGTCCTTTTTATCTTCATTTTTTTTATTGAAGGTATAACAACACACTCATCACACACACGGTCATCCGATGCCAAACTGTCTCGCCTGTACTACGGTAACGAGGCTGCTGATCAACGCCCTTATATATTTGTAAATACATACATATCATAACTAACATACAGCCAGACACAAACGATTGTGGTCATCATAAAGTTATTTATCCCGACCGGGACTCGAATTTTCGACCTATTCCCCACCAGTCGGGATATGTTAATCGTTATATTTTTTAAACATATGAAAATACCCACGGGTCCTTCAACCACGTTTACACAATATGCCTTGCTATTAAAATAGAAGTGATTTTAACCCTTGTGTGGGTAATTGCGTGCACCACAATCAGATAAGGCCTTTAATACACGAAGACTTTGCCGTCACCAGCAATTGGTAGGTAGTACAAAAACGAAAATCGAAAGCACGGTGTATTAAGCTGATCTATAGCAGTTTAAATTTATTCTGTCTGTTGGAATGCCTTGAAGAAATACAGCATTAAACATAGTAGTTATCTTACGTTGAGTCTATATCAGCAACCCGTGTCATAGTGCATACAGTAACATAAATATGTACAATATGAATATTTATTGATATTATCTATTTATAAAGTAGTGTTACTTTAAAAATACAATACAATAATCCTGAACTTAAATAGTTGTGGAAGATATGTTCCCCTGTTAGAGGATATCTCTAAGTTCAGTGTACCTTTTGGGAAAGGCGTCCTCCAACAATTTCCATTGGGTTCTATCTCTTTCTACCCTTCTCCAAACAGTTGTACTGTTATTAGTTTTAGTTCGTCCTCCCATCTTTTGGATTGTTTTCCCCTTTTCCTTTTTCTATCTCTGGGGTACCAGACTATTACAATTTTACTCCACTTTTCCTGAGTGCTCCTTAGCATATGGTCTGTCCATCTCCATTTCTGTTGATCTACTCTCGTAATTACATCCATAATCTTCGTCTTGGCTCTTATAAAGGTGTTGTTTCCTTTCTTGTTTCTTGATACCTGTCATGTTTCTCTCCATCGCTCTTTGGCACCCTTGCAGCATAGCTCTGTGATGTTTTGAGAGAGACCATGTTTCGCATCCATATATAATGCAGGGTAAAATGCAGGTATTGTAGACTCTCCGTTTTGTTACTTTATAAATACATTAATATAAATAAAAACGTTGTAAGTAAAACGTTTGACACACAACGCCATCTAATTTCAAACTAAGCAGAACTTCTACCATAATAACTAGACCGACCGATAGAATGTATTTAGTACCATTTTTTAGCACATAGGTACATGTTGTACATATAAAACACTCAAACTTCGAACCAAATACTTGCAGATCATACAAAACATTTGATTTAACGCAGGAATCGCTACCGCTGCGCCACAGAGACAGTAAATATATATACATGTACATATTTTACAGTTAAGTTAATTTGAAATTACACCACCACCACTCACCAAACATATAAATATATAAGGTACAAAAAAATCATATCATATAAACAATATCATATAAAAAGGTGACTTAACCCAAAATTGAATTTTCTTCTATCAAACCCCGAACTAATATACGTTAATGGAGTATCTAGTTATAGTAGTAATCTAGTTATGTAAGTCAATAACTAGCTTAATTAAAAGCGACTGCAAACAGAGTATCAAAATTTACATTTAATACTAACTTCACAGTTCAACCTTAAAGTCTGAGCGTTTAAAGGTTTAAGTCGCAACTGAACTGAACTATTTGCTAACTAGTTGTTGCTACTAATATAATTATAATCATACAATGTATTCGTAACAATATAATTTATTCATCATCAATAGCCCTTGACAGTGGACTACCATTGCTACCACAAGAAGTAAGGTAAGGAAGCTACCTAACCAATGAAGCAAATTGAATCAAAATCATCCGATAATTATATTGGCGGTTAATCCCTACTTCAATCACCAATCGACTACTAATCGATTTAATAAAAGGGCAAATCAGAAAACTTGTCCGTCCTTGTCAAGAAATGATGTCACGTCCGTTACTTTCCTTTCACTTATACAATAAATCGATCAGATATATAAGCTTATGTGTGTATCATGTCGTCTTTTTTTTTCTTCAATATTAAGAGCCTGCCAAAGTGATTCTACTCTGCCTGATGGAAAGCATGAATCGAATCCAAGAATTGTGGTCACCATACTCATTGCAAATACAGACAATGCAGTGTGGTGACCCACACTATGGCGCCCTAGTAAGATGCTTTTTCACGCCCCGCTTAGGGACGTGAAAGACATGACAGTCATCTTGTCAGTGTAAGGCTCACACAGTTATCACGATGACTGTCACCCCTGCATCAATGGGCCCCCGGTCTCGCATTCACCAACGAAACACAACATCACGGATGCTGGCGCTTTAGGTTGGTCTTCTGTAGGAGGGTAGTACTACCCCGGTCCGTTCGTGATGAAATCAGCGTGGCTCTACTACCTAAAAAGTCTGTCTGTCTATGTCGTCAATATTGTATTGCTAGATGTTGCATGTTTTACTTCATAAAGACCGCGTTATTATTTTTTTTTTTGCTTATGCTTACCGATATTTTGTCAATACAGAAAACTATAACAATATGTAGGTCAATCAGTTTATTGGAAAAAGAGCACATAATGTTTATAGGTAATCAAATTTTATCAGATGACAGTGGAGTAAAAGTAATTGACTGACTAAAACAACTTAGTACTGGCAAAAAAGTAAACTAACATATAAAGGCGAAAGTTTTTGAATGTATATGTTTGTAACTTCTTTACACTCAAACGGCTGGATCAATTTTGATGAAATTTGGTATAAAGATTACTGACACTCTTGGTTATCACATAGGCATTTTATCCCAAAAAAAAATATAGTGTTGATGAACAAGGAATTGAAAACTTGCAAACGACATAGCGAGTTAAGTATGTCAATTGCCCTGATTTAAGTTAACACTTTGTCTTTCATTACCACAATGTTAATTGTTTATCGTGGCAAGTAACAAACAAACTATTTCGGATTTTGCAATCGGAAAATTTTTGTCAATAAGCAATTGAAGGCATCTGGAATGAAGCCAGTACCACTTTATTTTCCACTACTAGAAGATCGTAAAATACTATAGGAATAAACCTTAACTTCATAATTAAAATATATTACGTACACATTTTCAATACGTTATATATATACCTACCTATATGTACAGTGATCAACTATTTTTACAGTATTTTTTTCTTTTAATTCAAATGGAATTAAACAGAATGTATACGCCCTCTACTAAAAAAACCAATTATGTAAATCGGTATACAAAAAACCGAGTTCTCAGGTAAAAAAACTAAAAAACTTTTTCAACAAATAACTTAAGTCTAGATGAAGTTCAAGGATAACGCAATAAATAACGTTCTAAAAATCATACATTCTATCCATATATTTGTGTATAATAAATGTATGTACATTTATGATTTTTCTCGATATCAATCGGTTCAATGACCCTTCGCAACGGCAAAGTAGTACAAAACGCGTTATTTCCTCTCAGTTCATGTACACTTTTATCGATTTAAAATGACAATAAGTAATTGCCTTTTATTTCCTCGATAAATCGTATAAGGTCGTGGCCATACGAGAATAGAACGACCTTGTGTTTCCGTACCTACACAGGGCCAAGGAAATGGACATCTCAGGTGGAGACCGTTACATAATATTACCGTGTCATTACTTTTATTGAGAGGACGGAAAGCTAATGGGTAATCTCTGGAGCGTCAGCTTTCACTATAGAAATCTAAACTAATTTTATAAAGAGGTAAAATAGTTTTTTTGTAGTCTCGGGGTGCACCAATTCGATTCTATAAATTCTTTACAGATAAAGAATGATAGAAAGCCACTCTTTTTGTATAACATAGGCTGAATTGATGGCCCAATGATGCAGGGATGACAGTTATCGTGGTAACTGTGTAAGCCTTACACTGTCACGATGACTGTCATGCCTTTTACGTCCCGAAGCGGGGTGTGAAAAAGCATCTCACTAGGCCGCCATAGTGTGGGTCACCATACTGCATTGTCTGCATTTGCAATGAGTATGGTGACCACAACTCTTGGATTCTATTCAAACTTTCCATCAGGCAGAGTAGTCACTTTGGCAGGCTCTTAATATAGATAAAAAAAAAAGTTACTAAAAAAACATCTTACTAGACCGCCATAGCGTGGGTCACCATACTGCATTGCCAGTATTCGCAATCAGCATGGTGGTAACCAAAACTCTTGGATTCTATTCAAGCTTTCCATCAGGCAGTAACTTTGGCAGGATCTTAAAATAAAAAAGTAGTTTATGCTTTATTTCAGTGTTTATTTATTTTTGAAGTCTTCGCATAACACATATTACATAACAAATCTGATTCTAGGTCACAGAAATATCCACATAGTTCAACGTTCCCTCATTCGTTATCGTGCCAAGGACGCATGAGCGAATTATGTTGAGTAAATGGATAATTTATTGAGAACGGTTCGCCAGAATCTGAGCACTAAGAGAGAAACTATTTGATCCTTTAATATCGATCTCTATTACCATGTTAATAAATCACTTGAGAGCCATAATAAACAATTTATTTTATGCGTCGTTGTAACAATCTTGAATTTTTTACTGCTATGTATTCGTTTTGTTATACCAGATTTTTTGCTGTTTATAAAAAGGCACAATTGTTCTCTTTGACCTTAGACATTACTAGCTGTCACCCACAGACTGTGGCGCTCTGCACACGGAGTAGATAAAAATATTTTTTACATGTAGGGATAATATACCTTTTTAACAGTGAAAGAATTATCAAAATCGGATCTGAAATACCGATCATTAAATTCAAAAAAAGTATAGTGTTTCGCTGTTACTATATATATTTTAAAATATAAATGATTAGCGTCAACAATGTGAAACTCTTGTTTGGGTATGCCTCTTCGACCGTACATCTATCAGTGGGTTAGCATGGTGACAAGAAAATTAACTAACAATCATCACTTTACCACGGTCAGTAAAGGAGGATTACTGTATTGTGTCAGCTTAAGAGTATTATTAACGAGTAGCTTACCTCAGAATTTGAGAAATTACATATAAAATACAAAATATTAAACGGAAACTGCAGAACCCTACACGGAATGCTTCAACACGCATTCAGCGATTTTTGTACATGTCACTTTTGAAATGCAAACAACAATTATTAAACAATCAATCAGTCTGTCACATTAAACAATTTCCCTTTTTATCGACACAGCATAATACAAGTTATAATTAAAATTGCATGTGCGCAATACTCTGCATCTATTTTTAGTGTCTTATCCAAGTGTCTTTTAAAACATGCACATAAATGCACACATATGTATATTTTATGCATAGTATTGTTTAAAACGTAATCTGTTTAGCAATTTGGAATGCGCTTACGTTGTATGTTGCCTTAGACTTGTGGCTAATGGACGTAACTACATCGTTACGAAAGATATAATAAATTTTTGAACGTGGTCAAGCATAGATGTCTTTTCCTTTCAAATCCCAAAACACACATAAGGGTATTCGACTCCATCCTTTTTGGCGTACTACGGTCTCAGACGTCCTCGACCATACTGGTTTCCTTCCTCCTTAATTTACCTTTTCAACGGTCTTTTCTAAAAAAAAAGTTTTCCAAAGAGTTGGTGCGAATTCCACATTATAGCACAAATAAAAATATATAACAGCGCCATCTAGCAAAGACATATTGAACTACGTAGTATGATGAACTACTAAGCAACTACGATCCTGTATCGCGAAACAGAGATTCGCGTGGCAATTAATATATATACAACATCCCAACATCAACCGTTGGGCCGTGGGCCGCCAGGCATGATCACCTCGCCTGATCGGAGGATCCTCCCTTTGTGTCGGAGGGACATATATGAAACCCGTCCCTTCACAGAGTGTTTGTGTCGCTCTTTCGATTGGTCATAAAAGAAAGTAACTAAAACCTTATCTTAAACATTGCGCCGTCCAAAAACATTGGAAGGAGAGTAAGTACACCATGATAATGTGACATATTTTAAATCTTTCTAATGCTATGTTATGTTTATAAGACGTGGAATAAGTACTCGAAATTGATGAACGCACTTGCTCTCAAACAATACACAGTTGTTATTTAAAGACTTTATGAACATAATAAGCATAAATTCTCAATGACATGACCTTCAAAATATCATTTTCTTCACACACGGATGCCTTTTTTTAGTAATAAAAAGAAGGAATCGGAAATACAGTTCTTTTTTTTTTAATTTAGAAACCATTTTGTTCGATTATAAAATTAAAAGCTATTTATTTGCCTGGTCAATAACAAATCGTTTGTTTTTGTTATCACGTTATATTGCTAGTGTTCTCGTACTTTCTTTTTTAAACTGTCTACTGAGCCAGAAAATGGATGTTTTTATGAGGTTATGAAAATGGAATGGAATCAGGAAGCCAGTTTCTGATAAACATATCATTAGCTGTAAATACATTGCCACCAACGCAAAATTATTCGCACAAGTAAACATCTTTTTTTATTTTAAGAACCTGCCAAAGTGACTCTACTCTGCCTGATAGAAAGCATGAATAGAATCCAAAAGTTGTGATCACCACACTCACTGCGAATACAGGCAATGCAATGTGGTGACCCACTCTATAACGACCTAGTAAAACGCCTTTTCACGCCTCGCTTGGGGACGTAAAAGTCATGAGTCATCGTGGCATTGTATTGCACACACTTACCACGACAGCTCGCACCCCTGCATTAATCGGCCTCCGGTCTCGCACTCACCAACGAAACATGACAGCACGGATCCTGTCGCTTTACGAGTAGGTTGATCGTCTGTGGGAGAGTAGTACTGCACCGATCGAGCCGGCCCGTTCGTCCTGAAATCAACGTGGCTCTACTACCTACGTACCTTAGTATTCTAAACCGCTTTGAACTCCAGAAAACCAGACTAGCCATTATAACAAACATTATGACGACAGTGCTGGCTAACACGATCTTCTGCAAGACGATAGCTGGATACCTAAAATTTTGAGAGAGTTGACCTTCCAGTGAGAGAACTTAAAAGACAAGAAATCATTTGACAAATGTAGCTGAAGATAAAAATGCATAATATTTATTAAAATGTAGTTAAATATGCTTCAAATTCAGACTTATACTACTTTTAACGATTTTTCTCAACATGCAAGTTCTAGAAGTAAACTTAATCAATGATTAATGATTTCTTTTAACTTCACACAGAATTGTTAAAAAGCACCATCGTATTCTACGCTGTCTTCTATTGCAACAAACATTAGTAGACTTATATCAATGTAGATTTTCCAACTATTTTAACATTCATGAACAACTTTCAATCTAGTTTAAGCTTTGATTAGGGAAAGGCGAACTGTCATGTAGGACTTGTAACTATGAACCGGTCTACTCTAATAATGTAAATAATGTGATAAAAAGTAATGTTAAAGCTTGACGTACACGATATTTAAAATCTACCAAAGTGTGTGTTAAAAAATATAAAAATATAATACACTTTTTCTTGAAAATGTTTTGATATTTTTTAGACGTAAAAAATTCATCAAGGAACTACAAAAAAGAAACATTATTTATTTTTAAGTGACCGTGAATTAGTTCGAGAAACATTATATTTTTAGCACAATTCAAGCTCAAGTAACAGTAGATAAAGTCGACGATTACTATTTTAAAACCCTCCTGTAGATTGTCTGTTTCTTTAATTCATTATTTTTTAATAACAGTGTTCGTATTTAGAAATACGTAAAAAAAAATTGTGAAGCTATGGACGTGGCTGGTCAGGAATTGAAAGGATTATCCGTTGTAAAACGATTGTTTTTTCTAAATAATCTGTATTGTGATAAACTTTATTTAACATTTGGAGTTTATTTTACTTTAATCGGTTGCCAAAAAAAAAAACAATAATAGTTAAAAGAACCACCGCCATAAACGACATATACGCTGGCAGAGCTGAAGACAAAAATTAGTATTTCAATAGGATAATAACATGTCCCAAATATTATGTTAAAAAGATGTATTTCATCCTTTCTCCTATTCTATTGAAGCGTGAACGAAAAAAGGTAAGGATCATTTGCGCCTCGACGGATATTATTGATTTCTTACTACGCTATTGTTATAATGTAATTTGTATAGTTTTTGAGAGACGACCGCGTACTAAAAGGCGCACTTTTGGTTGGAAGGTGGTCCGACGACCTAGTGAATGATGCGGGCAGCACAGGACCGGCTGTTATGGCGATTCTTGGGGTGGCTTTGACAATCAGTGGACGTTTTTCGGCTGAGATGATGATATTTTTAGTTAGGGCATTGCAAAATTTGGATCTATGAAAACCTATCTGCTACTACAATACCACTTCTTGTAACTGTAGTTTACTGCCAAAACATTTACCGGAAAATAAACAATATTTAAAAATAATTACGTTGACATGAAACCAATATTTAATGACATTTTGAATACTTATAGAAATTTTCACGGAGTAAATTATAATGTCTAAGTAATGAAAAACGAATTTTCCGTTATGCTTGATTACTAGGGTCGCCCAATATCTGTTCTAGCGTGATATGGAGCTCTCATTGAAAGTGACCTTGGCGACAAAAATATTTATTTCAATTAAATTACATTCTATGTCACTTTTTGCTACAAATATAAAAGAAAGGACCTGGCATAAAAGTTAAGTTTCATTATTCCCTAATGGTGTAAGTGTGCCACAATTTCACTGAGTCAATTGATTTCATTAAACCCTCCACTAAAGAAATAATGTTGTATAACTTTAGTTAACTGTAGCGTAAGGTTATGTACCTACATGAGCGGAGAAGACCAGGACGAGCTCGAACTGTGGCGGAGCGCTCACCGACAGGCATTGGCACAATGGCACGTGAGGCTGGAACAGCCACAAAATGCACACCAACGCGCTGTCGGTACCGTTTTCGCCCAACCTCGAAGCTTGAATAGGTAGGGAGGAAGGTCGCGTCACCTACCGACTGACGCAGATACTCCGACAACAAAAAAAAAAGAAAAAATATTATGTACCTATATAGAAAAATAGAAATACTACAAATTACACGACACATGTTATTGCACCTTATCTACTGTTAACAACGACAGGTGTAACACTTCATTTGAGTTTATGTGTTGTTTCACAACTAATGACGCATTAAAGATATAATTTGACTGGTTCAATGGCACAGTAGTAGCATAAACGACTGCTGTCTTAAAGGTCTCGGATCAGACCAAGTGGTAGTATGATCTGCAAATATTTGTTTCAGAGTTTAGAAATACATATATACTTTTTTTAGATTAGGAAACATTCCATATTGTGTGTGTATTTATAAGTGTACTATATAGATATATATGTAAGTAAGTATTCATAGCACTTGTCTAGATGGCCTTATATGATTGTTATATTAAAAGTTAGGATTCTGCCAACCCTACTGATTTCCAGTAAGCAATATCGTCGCTTGTAATGTGAATCGTCTATTTCCACGGTGTGAATAACGTGACTAAATAAATACTATCAAGTTTATGTCAAATAGTATGATTTTTATATTACGCTAGCTTACCCCGCGAACTCTGTTCCGCCTTAGAGGCAATAAGTAAGCAGATTTTTTTTTTACTTAAACCCGTTCTAACGGGATAAAAAGTATCCTATATCCGTCTCTCTCCTGGTTCTAAGCTACCTCCCCACCAATTTTCAGCTACATCCGTTCTTCCGTTCTTGAGTTATAAGTGGTGTAACTAACACCACTTTCTTTTATATATATATAGATTTGTTACCTTTTTCTGAGTTAGTAACTGTTCTTCTGATTGTAAGCATTTAGAATTTTTTTTTTTCAAAAACTAACCCTTTTCCAACCTTCGAGCGAAAAGGAGAGAAGTTATAAGTTTAAAGTGTCAATGTGTATTTGTTTAGATTTATGTTATTTTTAATTATATTTAACTTTTATGTCTGATCAGCTATGTCTGCATCTCTCTAAAAGAATTATTGCCCAATTTTCGCAACATTTTTCATTAATACTCAACTCCTATTGGTCGTAGTGTGATCTTATATAGCCAATAGCCTTCTTAGAAGATGTGCAATGTAACACATAAAGATTTTTTATGAACTGGTAGTTTTTGAGGTAAATTAAAAAAATCTTAAATAAGTGTTCATAAACATTTCTGAAAGTAAAACACTAACTACGGAGAAGGCAATGAAGTCCTACATTAACAAGTAACGCAGTACTCTAGAGCCCAACCTTCATGCGCTAACACGTGCGAGTCCACGTGAAGTGCGCCATGCCACTGTTGTTTATGATTTATTGATCTTCTCGTCATTTGCGGATAGTCTATGCACCATTAATTTCTGTAAGAAATTTGACACTAGCTGTCACCGCTAGCTTGTACATACTTAGTCTGGCCATAAATACTGTTACACTTAATTATAAAAAAATATTACATTTGAATTTCGAATCTGTCATTTTTATACGATTGTTCATTGTGTTTTCTCATTTTGGCGCCAATACATTGTAAAATATTTTGCGATATTAAAATGGTGTGGGGTGATAAAGAGAACCGAATCGCTGTGATAGCATTACACAAAGTAGGTATGGAGCCAAATGCAATTTTTAAAACTCTCCATACACTTGGTATTAGTAAAATGTTTGTGTACCGGGCTATTAATAGGTACAATGAGACCTCCTCTGTTTGTGACAGAAAAAGATCTGGCCGTCCACGTAGTGTTCGTACGAAAAAGGTGGTCAAAGCAGTAAGGGAAAGAATTCGAAGAAATCCTGTCCGAAAGCAAAAGATTTTATCTCGGGAAATGAAGATAGCACCTAGAACCATGTCGCGTATTTTAAAAGATGACTTAGGACTTGCAGCCTATAAGAGACGCACTGGCCATTTCTTAACTGATAATTTAAAGAAGAATAGGGTGGTAAAATCGAAACAACTACTGAAGCGGTACGCAAAGGGAGGTCACAGAAAAATTTTGTTTACGGATGAGAAAATTTTTACAATTGAGCAACATTTTAACAAACAAAATGACCGTATTTATGCTCAAAGCTCTAAGGAAGCTTCCCAATTAGTCGACAGAGTGCAACGTGGACATTATCCGACTTCAGTGATGGTTTGGTGGGGTGTTAGCTATGAAGGAGTGACTGAGCCATATTTTTGTGAAAAAGGTATCAAAACATCGGCACAAGTGTATCAAGATACCATTCTTGAGAAGGTAGTTAAGCCCCTTAACATCACCATGTTCAATAACCAAGT
Organism: Hypercompe scribonia; assembly: GCA_949316085.1. Taxonomy (NCBI): domain Eukaryota; kingdom Metazoa; phylum Arthropoda; class Insecta; order Lepidoptera; family Erebidae; genus Hypercompe; species Hypercompe scribonia. The sequence continues at coordinate 2,763,231 of OX438983.1, forward strand.
ATGGTCCTTCCAGCAAGACTCGGCGCCGGGTCATAAAGCTCGGTCCACGCAGTCTTGGTTGGAATCGAACGTTTCGGACTTCATCAGAGCTGAAGACTGGCCGTCGTCTAGTCCCGATCTTAATCCGCTGGATTATGATTTGTGGTCAGTTTTAGAGAGTACAGCTTGCTCTAAACGCCATGATAATTTGGAGTCCCTAAAACAATCTATACGATTGGCAGTGAAGAATTTTCCCATGGAAAGAGTGCGTGCTTCTATTGATAACTGGCCTCATCGTTTAAAGGACTGTATTGCAGCCAATGGAGACCACTTCGAATAAGCTTTTTATATTTTTAATTGTTTTATATTTATGTATTAAACTGACACACTGTAAAAGTAATAAATGTTATTTGCAGTTAACAATTTTCTTTTTTCTTTATTACAATATTTATGGCAAGACTAGGTACACTTGAGATTTGGCTTTTGGTATTATGTTGAATGCTGTAATTATATTTTTTTTTATATTCTAACATTTTTAAACTGTTTAGCTACTCTTTTGACTGGATCCTTTGTGGCGTGCTATCAGAGAGACCTATGGCTAGCAGTGGACTGCGATAAGCTGATGATGATGGCATAATATTATCTTTAAAATATGCAACACAACTTTCCAATAATACCTTTTAATTGATAAACAAACAACATTTATTGTAATAATTACTGAACGATGGCACAATACTGGTATAACTGTAAACATAAGAGCTTCGAAAAAAATATCATCTATCACTGGTAAAAAATCCGTCATGTGCGTCTCGATGCCCACGTAAGGCGAACACCCGCACTTGTGATTCATTAATCTTAGTCATTCTTGACGCAATTTATTTGAAATATTTGTAAACAAACGGTAACTTACGAAATTCTAGTCTAAAGAAGTAGTATTTCGTACGTTGTTTACTGTTTCTTGTGCAAAAGTTCGTACATTGTATGTACGAGTATATTGCAGAGAATTTAATGACAGAAGAGAAAGATAATAATTATAAGTGTTACAAAAGACTGCACGATCTATTTACTACAAAACAATCTTTGCATTCTTAACATACAATCCTCACGCCTTTCTCCCTGAAGGACTAGGCAGAGATGTCTCAAACCATTTTGCTAACTATAATTTTTTTTGCACCATTTACGTATTATAGCGTAAGCTTTTTGGCATTAATCAGTATAAAGATTAGATGAGAAAGTAAAGAGTATATCAGAGGAAAGTTTGATAAAAAGAGAGTATTGATGGCAAAGCGTTATTGGCTACTCGAGATGATGACGTCATATATAATTATGTAACCCGAATTGTCAACCTTATCACACAAAGCATGTTACAGTCTTCTTATTCTTCTGTGTCTTTCTTCTTCACTTTATGCCATTAGATCGTATGTATTTCTAACCATTTTGTCCCCACCCGTTCCTAACACTTTTGTGAATTTTCTGATGATCATATCACTTCGTTTTCAATAACAATCATCTCTGACCATGTCGAGGCTCCAATGAGACGGACGTTACATGATCCGTATCGAAGTGATGGCGCCAATGTCCATTCCCACATGTATACGAACTGCCCGTGCATGACCACATGTGGTTTATAACCGCAAATCCATGACTCATTGTTGTTGTGTGATGACTCATCATTATTCTTCGTATTTTTAACAGCATCTAGGGCAGACAGTTTCTAGCCTTTGACTTCTATTTTTGAGTTTTTCTTTTGAACAGCTTGTAGAGATACGCATATACATCAATATTTTAAAACTAAGAAAAAAGTTTTATTAGTCGAATTTCAAGCAGAGATTAGCAGTAGACTACCACGAATCATCTCTTAGTTACAAGCAACTTAAATATTACTTAGCAGGTATACTTATAAGGTATACTATTTATATTTTCTATGTGTGTAGTGTACATGTGTGGAAACGCAAAATAAAACCAGAAATATCCACCATCGTATCATAAAAATAACACCCATTTCGATCCATGTTTTTCAACACAGCCTTTTTTTTACGAAGCAGTCCTCAGGAACATGTCAAATCCACACGAAAAGGTTGACAGGCGGACATGTCGCGTTGAGCAGTCTAAATGACACAGCATTTCCGACATTTCTGCGCGTTTGTGATATTACATGTAGCTTGGGATATGGCCAAAACCGTTACGGGCCCTGACCTCTGTTGTTGTAAATATTAGTACTATAGTAACAGTTATTTCTTTGTAGGTACAAAGTGACATTGGCTTCTTTTAAACAAGGACAACAAAGTCATGTGATTATGTCTTGTTTTTTGGTAATTAGTAGTTAGTTACCTTCTAGTCTACGTATTTATACTTATTCTGTTCACGGAACGGTGAAAAACGTTCAGTTTGGCGAGGAATCCAATCATATAGATCCATTTCAGAGAAATAATTAATTTCTAGAGTTAGCAGTCGTAACTCTAGCATTGTTACAATATTTACTTAAAAGAATACTGAATAACTATGTCAGTGGGTCGTCGAAACATCACGTCACTCATCATAAAGTTTATTATAAGACATTAATATTCCCATCAATAGTATAATCAATCAGTTCACTATTTCAGGAAGTAGAGCAACTCCGATGGAGCTATTGTTAGTATGCGACTGCACACCCAGTTGGAGTATCTTATATCGTAATAGAAGATCAAAAAATCATTTTCACTGAGAAAATTGAATATTCTACAAGTCAGATTCAATTACATTTAATACTGGCTATCGCTCGCTAAATGATATACGAAACATAAAAGAGTTCTCGAGTTTTGAATAGAAGACTAGAGAAACAGTAGAAATCTACAGTACCTAAGTTATACCTACACAGATAAATACATATGAAGGTAGTTGTGAATATAGACATATGTGCTATTGAGTGGTAAAATAAAATCTAGAAACACACTTTTAAGGGAATGAAATCCCTTTTGCTGTGTAAGGATCAAGCTTTTCAGTATATGTTTACGTAAAACGTAACGTAATGCAAACGTGATAAGGAATTTCATTTCGAAACGATAATTCGATTTAAATTCAAATCGTCTTTCAATATATGTTTAAGTAGTTAGTTATGAGTGATTTTATTACAAGCTTATTGTAAGTTGCTTTATTTTCGTATCCAAGTAATATTTTATTACCACAAATGTTTTTAATACACTATTGTTAGTAATTTCGCATTTTTTTTATATCACAAATGTTATTGTAGTTGGTACCATTCATTTCACTCTTTGTAAACTGTATTTTGCTCCCACTACGTTGTGTTTAGGCGGCGATGACGGGTGATGTCACATGTGACTTGCTTCGGCCTGTAAGGTGCGGGCCAAGAAACTAGCAATTGAACACGTATAATATACAAGAAGTACCTTTACGCTGCTAACTAGTGTACGTAGAGTGTGTTTTCAGCACTGGAGTACCGTGCGTATAAAACGCAACTGTTGTGTTCCGTACGACAGTGCTAATAACACACATGTCGTGTTCCCGACGAGTATGCTGTTACGTAGTAGACAATTTTGTAAAACGAACAGAATTTTTAAACGCTTTTATTGCTAGTACTACATGAATCTTACTTGATTTATCAAAATGATGTACTACGGAATTGTATATCTTGAAAATATCTACAAAAATGTCCGCGATGGTATATACCTATATCCTACAGATAACCTACAGTAAACATTTTTTAATTTAATATTTTATTTAAAGTAATTTTGACCAATATAATATTAATTCTCATCTAATTAAATACGTTAGATATGTTGAATATTTAATGTGTATCAAAATTATATTTTACAGCATTTTATTAAAATGAATATCGTACAAGATAAATGAAAATGCGCGAATTGCAACCCTGTGAAACCGGTCAGTTAATACAATAGTTGTTTTCAGTATTCTCGTACGGAATGTACATATGCGTTATTAGCACTTTCGTAAGAAGTAAGAAACACGAGGGGTGTGGATAACAGCACGTTCGTCGGGGACACGACATGTGTGTTATTAGTACTGCCGTGCGGAACACGACACTCGTGTGGCCAGCACTTGCGAATCAAAAAAATGACAGTATGTTTTTCTGCACTGGCGAAAGTTTATAACAACAGGTGTGTGTTATCCAGCAAATGTGTTCATGTCTCTTCTTAATATTGTTTAAAAAAGAAAACAATGACTTCGTTCTTCTGCTATCTTCTACACCCCGTTAGGCCACCAAAGCCTGTTTAGACGCACTTCAGAGTTTGGTGCCTGAAACCAGCTGTTAGGATATTTCTAAGCAGAAACACCACATACTTTAGCACCTACATCACCTCAATGGCATCCTCAAGTAGTTTGGGGATCCTAAGGTATTTTCCACCCAGTAATAAAAAACACTGGTACGGTTTCTCATCAGGAACTTGTAGCACTCCTTACTCCCTCAACAGATCCGTTTTCTTTCCCCTAATTTACCATATTTTATGTGTAAGTTTCACTCAATCTGAACGGGATAACATTTATAACAAGCACCGCTTTAGACAGGAGCCCGGCCATATAAGAAACTATCCAAAACATCAACAAAAAGTAGATTTGGGAACAAGATAGAAACATGTTGATGTAAAATGATATAAACATAATACAAATTAATGCTAATCGTAAAACTATTAACAGTTGAATGATAAATGAACAAAAGTTATTTATTCGTGCGTTCGTTCTACGTCATCATGACACGCGATATTTAAAAATACATGATGTGTAAATACTGTAACCTTTCAATATCTAAATCCAAACATTTTTTTAAATTCAAGTTATGTATATAAACGCTGGGTCCGTGTGGTGACGGATTAAGAATATATAATGTTACCAATCCTATTCCTCCCATGGGTGTCGTAAAAGGCGACTAAAGGAACAAAGTATGCAAGACAACATCATTACAAAGAGAAGGAAAACTTGAAACAAACCTTATTCCAACCCGTCTAGCCAGCGTGGTATAGCAGGCCAAAACCTCCTTGCTAAAGAGAGGCCTATGTCCAGTAGTGTACTGGAAAAGGCTGTTGATGTTGATGATATAATTATCTATTTATTAACACTCCACAGACCTATAACCTTAAATACTGACACCGTACTATGGCTACATGGAAAAATTACTTGTATACTTTAAAAAGTGCTGGCTCAACGCTTATCTAACGCTGACTTTATGACCATTTCTCTGATGTATTATCTTTTATAGAAAACCTCGGCCTTGACACGCTAGACAAAGGATTTTATATTGACTTGACCTGAATTCTAATGTATATATACGTCACTCTTATATAAGGCTGCTTTCAATTCAGGAACAAGCAAAATACCTCCTACAATGGAATCCCAATAACCTCACAGTAGTTGATTAATATTAATATATAATTATGAATATCGGGTATGGTGACCAGGTTTATCGTTACAAGACGTGACTTTGCATCCAATTTTTCAATTACTTTGATCGAGATAACACTGTTATCTTTTTAAATGTCTATGCATTAAAATAAAATATCATCTACTCCAAATCTGACAATTTTATCGATAAAGTTGGCTTTTTAATATTTGAAGCACTAGAAAGCCTTAGAAACTTTCTGCCTTTTCACGTTATAAACCAGTTTCTCCCTGTAAAGTTTTCATATTTTATCGTTTACATCTTCTATACTTTGACGGGGTCGGCGTCGCCATGGTAGCGAATGCGACTGCTTTGCTTGAGGTCTCGAGTTTGATCCCCGGGTACCAAAGGTTTGCATGGCCTACAAATTTTTGTTTCAGAGTTTGGGTGTTTTTTATGTACAATATGTGTGTATTTACAAAAAAGTATATAAGTATTCTGTCCGTCAGTCTAGTTATTATTGTACAAGCTCTACTTACGTTTGAAACTAGATATCGTTTCGTGTCAAATGTCAGGTAATATTTAAATTAAAAGAAAATACATTTAAATACTTCATTGAAAATTCATATATTTTTTATCTGAGAGCATTCGTTAAGATAAACTCTTTTATATGAGTTTTTACCTCTAAGATCGATTCTGTTGTAGAAAAACTGGGTTTAAGGATTAGGTTTAACCTGTTATAAAGTGATTTTAGAACAAAATATCGAACAGTGTCGTAAGAAACCTCTTGATCAACAATTTGTAGGAACAGGAAGAACCAAAATGATCTGAGTAATTTCATGAAATTGATATTCTGTTACGTTAGCTGCTCAACATTCACTCAGTAATATCTCTTTGTTGGAAAGCGTAACATTACATTGATTTGTCATTGCTTAACTGTTTGGGATTGTAAATTATGTCATATTTTCTGTTGTCATTGGATGTTTATAGCATTTTACAATATATCTTACATTAAATTAAATAACGATAACAATTCAGGAAGTTCGAATAGACAGGTATTGAGTAAAATATGTACTTTTAAAATTTGACGTGTATGAGACGTATATGAGATGCATGATATTATGTCGCTAGTCAAACGAATTTAAGAATTCCTTATAAATGGTTTATTCTATGAAAGGAACCTGTGATGATCCTCCAGCCAGGCGGGGTGATCATACCTGGCAGGCCGCGGTCTAACGCTTAATATTGGGATGTTGTACATATGCTAATCACTGCGAGAATTTCGATATCGCGATTCAGGAAAAGTAGTTGCTCCATAGTTCGATGTGACTTCGCCAGATGGCGCTGTAGTATGTATTTTTATTTGTGCTGTATGTGGAAGTCACCGCAATTCTAAAACAAAATTTGAACATGTATAAATTCTGTCTATTTCAGGCATTTCTTCTTTCCAAACTTTGTTGATTGTTTGTTACCTACGTATCTATTGGAAGTTAGTAGTTTACAGGTTTATTTCATACATAATTGTCCTGTGTGGTTATCACAGTACAGATTCAACATTGTTTGGGGTAGATGAATGTATGTGGACTACTTCACCTCCTTATAAAAATATGAGGAAAAAATATTTGTCAATCTTTTGTATTTGCTGTATTATGTTATCACATTTTCTTTTATAATTTGATCTTCTAAAAGAGATAATTTTTGTTGTAAATTGTTGATTTTTACCTATTCGAAGAAACTTGTTTATTTTTTATTTGTTTTGGTTTTCGTTGTATGTTCTGATAGCTCGTCAATGTGAAAACCTATTAAGACAATCTGTATTTCTCCTACATACATCCGGTATGGACAGGACGCAATAAACTTGCCATATATGTAAAGAAACCATTCATCCGCATTATTGTTTGTATGCTGTTTATAAATTCGGGTGTGTGGTTCCTAAAGGTTTTTGTACTATGCCACCTGTCACTTACATTGAACGGATGTGTACCATATGTGAAAGAGTGTACCATAACGGCAGGACTGGCGAACCAGCAGGAATATTAACCACATCATCATCAGCTTTTGATGGCGGATGGCCTAGCGGTTTAAGCGTTCGCCAAGCCGCTCTCTACTGCGCTGAGTGTTGAGGGTTCAAACCTCACATGGGACAACACTTTGTGTGATCCATAAATTGTTGTTCTGAGTTTGGATGTTCTTTGTGTCCGTTTCTTGTATGTTTGTAAAGTCCCCGCAACACAGGATTTATTCCTAGTGCGGGGCGTTGCCTTTAAAAAAAAACTTTTCTTACAAAAGAGGTTTTGGCTTTCTATACCACGCTGGTCGGGCGGGTTGGTATAAGATTTGTTTCAAGTTTTCCTTCTTTTTACAGTGATAGTGTCCGGCGTAGTTTGGTCCCTTAGTCGCCTGTTTCGACACCCATGGGATGAATGGGGATAGTGGCGCTCTGTATTCTGAATCGGTCACCACAAGTGCATTATTAACCACAAGTATCATTTATTACTCTTTCTATAGTTTTGTATTTTTATGGCTGTTGGTACAGCACCTTCACATTACCCATTACCTTCCTAAATGTACTCTATCCCTAACAAAAAGACTTTTCAAATCATCGTATGATTTGTATATATGTAATCCTGAAAATGGCAAATATAAACAAACACACATTTGACCTTTGTAATGCACTTCGTTCCTCAAACAATTTGATCACAATCAGAACATATCATAAACTCACCATCTTTAACAAATGTGGTATCTTAACGTATAGGGTACTTAAATATCTCAATTTCTAATGTATTAAGATAGTTGTTGAAAAATATTTTTACAGCAAATAAAGTTTAGTGTAATTCGTTCTTTGACCAAAGAAAATATTTAGAATTTTTTATAAGCAGCAAAAGAGCAAACTTGTAACTTAATGGTATGTGGTTATAGTCGTCCCGCTCTCCCCTCCCGTCTTTAAATAAAGTAGAACAGAGAGGGAAAATGGTAGAAACGATAACCTCGCTCACTTTGTAAAAAGCGAAGATAGTTTCACACGGTCCTGTAAGACTGTTTTATCATATCGATCAAGACGATTCTAATACACTGAAGCGTGGCTCTGTTACGGTTCACAATTTGAATTGCAGATGGAGAGAAAGCTCTGAATTTTAAAATGATCATGACACTCAATGCGTATATGATGTTTCTAATATTTTTTTTTTAATCCTTAGATTCATATTTCTATCAGACATGACACGAAATACAACTCAAAAATTTAATTCCAAAAGATATTAAGTGTATTATCGTTTACGTGTGCACAAGTCAATTAATTAGCGGCGAAATTTTCGTAATTGGAGACGTACGAGTATACCGGCATACTTTCTGCACACGGTTGCTACTGGTACTATTTCGAATGCAATATTATTTTGGAACGAAGTTCCTTATCGTGCGTTGCGATGGAGGCTAGACGGAAAAAATTCAGACGAAAAGTTGTCACGACACCTTTTCCGAGAGTGTAGTAAGCCGTGCGGCGTGCGCATGTTTCTCTGTCTGCCTCTCTCTCTCAGCGAGCCAATTATTTTCGTTTCGTCAAAGAACCTACTGATTATGTTTATATTACATTATATTTGTTAATAATAATAAAAAATTATAACTTAAAAGAAATAAAAAAAAATTACAATTCCTTCACTAATTAATCAAAAGGAACTTCGTTCCATCCGGGTGTCCCTTGACACCTCTCAACTTTTTTTACATTATAATATAAATTAACGATATTTTGAAATATTTCACAGAAATATAAATAAAGACTGACATTTTGCTTTGAAAAACTAAAATTTACTTTACAAAAATGCTACCCTTTTGTGATAATTGAATTGGCTAGATTCTCAATACCCTCATCACACCGATGCAAGTGAAGAACGACTTCGGACTACTTGTGTTACTTAATCATTAAAGCGATTACTGACTGTCTCGTTGGTCTGGCAGTTAGCATATGCGACAGCCGATCAAGAGACCTCAAGTTCGATTCCCAGATGGGGCCAAAAAGTACTATTGAATTTTTCTAATTATAAAAATACTTAATAATAGCCCTTGCCTCTGCCCTTGATCTCTGTCCGGTCTTGGCGGATAGCCGTCCCATGGGATTGTGAAAGTGAGAGAATAGAGTGCACCTATTTAAGTGCACACTATAACATTTCCTGCGCAGTTAGCTTGTCTAAGTTCAGACTGACCGCCATGACCGTGGCCGAAATCGGCAAGAACATGAAAGCGATTAATGCATAATTACTATTTCATCATATTAAGATAATTTAGGAAATGAATTTATTGACATGTTTTTATTAGCTTCACCTACATATTTGTTTATAACCGACTTTCATGAGTATGTTTCTTTTTTAAACTACATTTATTGTTACCTCGTCAGATTTTTGTGAAGAAGTATACAAACTGTTTGAACTAGCTGCTATTCTGGGACACATAAGATTAGGCAATGAAATACTTTTAACTCACTGCCTTTTCAACTATCCCTATTTCGATCGTGCGAATCTTTTTTATTTCAATATATCTTTGTATTATTTATTATGGCTACGTGTTACTATCAAATTCATCGTTATGACCAAATAAAAGACACATTATAGACAATAATCATTTTCAACAATGGCCGCTAGCAATGTGGCGTATTGCCACAAACTTTACTCAATCTTAAGCAAATTCTCTGCTTTGTGTAATAATGACCTAAGAAATTTTATGCACCTTGAGCATTTGGCTAACGTGAGTGTGGCGCATACAATGACTCATTGTGACGAACGGCATCCACCTCTCATTTCTGACGTGTGCATGTGTAAGATAATCTGTTTGGTGCGGGAGGTGGTATTTATGTTGTAATGGTTGTCAAGGTCATTTTAGTGCCTTATTCGTAATCAATTGAGTAATAGGAAACGTTGGTATTTAAATGGGCAACACTCGCTGCGATTTTAGTTATACCTCGTCATCTGTCTCTTTTTTACATATATAATTATGGTAGAGTGCTTGTCGAATATAAGTTTCACTGAGTTCACCAATTCAATATTTGGTGTCATAGTTGATTTATTGCAATACTAGAATATTTATAAATTGTCCCAACATGAAGGCAGATTTTAAAAAAAAATTAGTCTTTCATGATTAATGAAAAAGATTACAGAGAGATATTAATATACCTACACTAGGATTTTTTTTTACAGCTGTTGTAATGTAATCAAGCCAACTAAAAATATATATCCACTTTTTATATGTATGGGTTTATACTTAAGAATATTTCAACCATTTAAAACAAACAGTAAGAAATATTTTTTCAAAGGGGTGACATTATTTTTCGTACTTTGATAAGCCTTTTCAGTTTAGTCACAAAATAAGGTTCTAAATGCACCCATACAACAGTGACCAGTGACCCACACTGACGAACACGAGCATACCGATTTATGACATACAGAAAGATAGAATAAACCGACTTGGAATCCGTAACGAAATTAATAAGAAAAAAAACAACTCAAATATACTAAATATACATTTTTTTAATGTATAATATGATTTTATACTTAAAAATGTTTCAACCGTATAAATTTAAACTATAAACGTATTATCTCCCTAGCTTATCCTGATGAAGTGTTACTAATTCTATATTTAGACCATGAGTTAATATTCTGGGACGCATCAGCGGTGAAAGCTAGAGGCTATTTATAAATATAATGCTGGGGGACTGTTAAATAATGTATTGAAATATATAAAAAATCTAGTGCAAGCGTCACTTCAATTTGAGATTGTACTTAATATTGGTGGGCCAAGAATTCGTTAACATTTGAATCCAATATCCCACGCAAACATGTTACGGGAGTTGTTGGAACTGATACTACTGGAATTTGCTGGCTACAATCGTACCACATAGTTTCAAAAGTTAGTCCCTGCCGGTGATCAAAGACATGTTGCCCGAAAAGCTGATTTCCAGACGAGACGACATTCCATGGCCACCCAGAAATCCAGATCTATCCCCAGCAGACTTCTTTTTATGAGGTTATTTAAAGAATCGTGTAAATCAACAAACTAAATACACTACATCAACTTAAAGAAAAAAGAGATATCGGCGATTTCATGGTCTCTTTGCCAACGAGTATTCGAAAATTTCGATGCTCGCTTAGAAGAGTGCAAACATCGAAACAGTGGTCACTAAGACGATGTAATTTTTACGATACGATCTTTTCAAATGTTAACTAATTCGTAGCCCACCCTGTATTCTAAACCACATGTTTACAACTTTAAATAAATAGAAAAGAAAGACGTCAACGAATTTTAATAATTGAAACGTGAATAATACAAAAGATACGTCACAGAAAAAAACTTGTTACTATGCAAAATTAACGAATCAGCAGCAAAATTGGTAGACAGTCGTTAATTACTACAATTTATTTAAAAAGGTGAATAATATGGCAAACACGTATTGTTTTGCATGCCGTATGCCTCGTGATTCTTGCTCAAATATCTTGATATACGTTGATATCGACGGTATTTGTAAGATATTTTAGACTGACTGACGGTAATGTTATAAATAGTTGATGAAGTATATTCGTCGGTAGGCGTGACTCTACGTTAATGATTACGTACGTGTTTTCTATAATTCATAACGTCAATATAACATCTTCACATGTGTGTGTACATATGCCGCTATTATTCGTGTTAGCTGTAGAAGTTTATGAATTCCGAGCGTGGTGCTTTGACTGTAGTAATTAAGCTAATAAATATTATAACTCGGTTCGTTAATAGCGTTTAGGTAATGCTACAGTAGAATAAGTACAAAATGAAAAAGTATCTCACTAGGCCGCCATAGTGTGGGTCACCATTACATTGTCTGCGGTTGCAATGAACGTGGTGATCACAACTCTTTAGATTCTTTCGCTTTCCATCAGGCAGAGTAGAGTCACTTTGGCAGGGTCCTTATATAAAAATAAATAAATTATATAGCCGTATAATAAAGCTGACTCTGCATAAAAGTTAAGTAAGGTCCCATTAGGAATATATTCTGTGGCGCCGTGGACTTTACAAACATGCAAGAAACGGACACAAAGAACACTCAGACTCAGAAAAGTAATTTGTGGATCACACAGTGTCGTTTTGTGGTGACAACACTCAACGCAGTAGAGAGCGTCGTGGGGACTGCTTTGTAGCGACTTCAACATTACAGCACAAAGAAAAATATACAACACCGCCATCTAGAGAAGGTACATCGAACTACGAAATATGTACAGTACGAATGTTATGAACTACGAAGCAACTACTAATCTTGTATCGCGAAATAGAGATTCACGTGGCAATTAGCAAAAATATATTATCCCAACGGCAACCGTTGGGCCACCAGGCATGATCATCTCGCCTAATCGGAGGATTCTCCCTTTGTGTCGAAGGGATATGACACTCGTCCCTTCACAGCTTAAACCACTATGCCATCCGTGTAGTCATAAAGTCAAGTCAGTAACTAGATTCATTTGCTTATCTTAATACTTCTTCATTTCTTTCTATACAGTACTGTAAATAAATTACATCTGCCAGTGTCAGTAGTACCGTAACCGTCTAGTAGGCGTCGATTTCTATTTCTGTCCTATAACTGCTAGAACTTATCATTTACTGTCACGCGTACATATGCTTGATCACGTCATCGCAACATGTGTCCCAACCAAGGAGCAAACACAAAGAGAATAGGGTCTAAGTAACTGTGCCCAGTAATAAATAATAATACCGGTCAAAAGTCTTTGCCCTCCCTACAATTTGCGTGATACACAACAAATAAAAACAATACAATCAATTTTGATATTTTTATTTTATAGAACATATATAGATAAGAATATAGTAATAATAAAACCACAGTCTATAATTGTTATATATTTAAATTTTTGTTTCATCAATGTAACCCCCTTTTGATTTAATTATTTCGGCGCACAATCTTGGCATTCTCTGTAACAATTTGGACAAATAATCGTCGTCTATTTGGTTCCATTCGTTTTTCAGGATATTCCAAAGATGTGAAGTGGAAGTAGGACACTGCTTTCTGACTTCCCTGTCCAATTTGTCCCACAACAACTCAATCGGGTTGAGGTCGGGCGACTGTGATGGCCAAATCATTGCTTCCAGTACATTCTTCCTTTCCAATTCTTTCAAATACTCTTTGCACAGCTTCGAGGAATGCTTGGGATCGTTGTCATGCTGGAAGACTAATTTTCTTCCAATCTGGCGTTGACCAGAACGTACTACATTTTCCTTTAATATTTTTTATAGCTACTTTCTTCAAAACCCCTTAAATTTTTACCAGGTCTCCAGTCGCCCGCCCTTCAAAACATCCCCAAACCATCACCGAGCCTCCGCCATGTTTTACACTTGGGATTACACATGGAACTAACATCCGTTCTTCCTTTGACCTGAGCACAAAGACTTTTCTCTTAGACCCAAAAACCTCAAATTTTGACTCATCACTCCATTATACTCTCTTCCACTGTTCAGGCCTCCAATTTTTATGTTCTTTAACCCACTGCAACCTCTTAACTTTATTTTGACGTCTTAAAAGAGGTTTCTTCACCGCCACCCTTCCAAAAAGGCCAGCTTCTCTTAATCTCCTTTTCACTGTAGAAGTACTCAAAGGCTGATCCCTAGACACATTGATCTGAGCTGCTATCTCTGGACACGTGAGTCGTCGATCATGTTTACTGATCAATATAATACGTTGATCTTCAGCTGTTGTGGTTTTTCGAGGCCGCCCTGAACGTTTTCTATCGCCAAAGCTCCCAGTGGATTCATATTTTTTCACGTTGTAGTCAACGGTACGTCGAGGTATTTTTAGTTCGGCGGCAATGGCACGGTTACTTTTACCTAGATTATGAAGACTTGTAATTAAAGCACGAGTTTCAACTGATAGTTCCTTGGTTTTACCCATTTTAAATCTTAAAGGTCTGAATTTGCGAAAACGATAGCAATTCGTATTCGAACTTCACAAAAAGATGTCTTGGTACAAAAAGTATAAATCACAGTACGTTATTGCGTCTCACAAGGCTAACTGGGACTAAACTGCAATTATAAACGCCGAAGAAATAATTCACCGTTAAAGAATAAGAAACGAATCAGCGGGTACTCGCAAGTTGTAACTTGACGCACTCACCGACAAAATATAAACATGCGCTCGTATGAAGTAAACAATTAATGGGCACTATTATTTTTGGTTTGTATAACATCGTTTAAACCTTCGCTTGACAACATGAAAGGGAAATTTGCTAAAAGTGTATTATTTTGCAATTTAATGAATGAAGTATGGGGTGGGCGAAGACTTTTGACCGGTAGTGTACATACTATACATAGAAAACACTCAAACTTCGAAACAAATATTTACAGATCATACAAACATTTGATCCGACCCGGGAATCGAACCCGAGACCTCAAGCGCAGCAGTCGCATTCACTACTGCTGCACCACCGAGGCAGTTAAAGTGCGCACCAATGACTAAAACAGGGTCCTGACGTCATCAAAGTGTTTTATCGTTTTTACACTGTCAGCGTATTTGTGCTGTCCACTTATATCGAAAATCTCGTATATAGAAATCTCAGGTATATTTATGGTATTAGGAAAAAAGGATGTGTTGTTACATTTTATCGTATAAAAACTACATATGCGTTTTGATGCTTAAAATGGCAACAAATTTTCTTCGTAAATCATTTAAACTTTATTAGAATAACTCTACAAAAATCTCTTCATGGTTTTTAAATATAATAAAATATATTTGACACTGGACATTAAACTTTGTGTAATGGAAACAAAAAACATAAAAGTGCTTAGAGCTCAGTACATATTAATAAAATAATCATGCGACGATATTGCAAATTTCAGTAGTAAAGAATTTCTAATAGCCAAAAGATTGATTTTGTAAATATTCTTGTTGTATTTTGAATATACTGACATCTATCGTCACCTAGAAGAACATACATAAACAGATTTAAAAGACAGGGCCGTAATTACAATTCAATTGTTTTACTATTTCACCTAGTAACAGTAAAGATAACGATAGTCAAATTTGTCAAGAACTAGATGATCTGATGAATTTTGTATCATCTGAATCACCTACATCTCTTTATCTAATTGAACAATAGCATCTCTTTTTTATAATAAAAGTCTTAATAGGGCTAAATTAAAAAAAAAAACAAGAACAAAATAAATGTAAAGAAAATTTCATGCACTAAATTGTTTCTCAAAGATGATAGCATATTTTAAAAACAGTAAGAAGCATTAAGACCGGGATGGTTGGCGTTCCTTTTGGGAGACCTTCGTTCAGGCTTTTGATAAGCTTTTTAAGTTTAGTCCTGATATGAATATATAAATGCATCCATACAGCAGTGACCACAATGACCAGCACATGAGGACATCGACTTACGTCAGTCAGGAAGTTTAAGGAAATATTTAACTGTCTTGCACCCGCAACAAAATTAAAAAGAAAAAACAAGAAGAGTCGCAAATGTAATAAGTTTTTGGAGAGTGTGGAATGAAACACTGGAATTGTTTCTTGGCGATTGAATTTGAATGTCCATGACGGACGTAATAATGTCGGCATAAATTAATGTTACATATTTATTTGTTAGATGTATGATTATTGCCCTTAGATGGCCTCTAAAGCTTACTCAAGCTTTCAGTAAGCGCTGAGGGCTCTCAACCAGTCGAATGTTACGCAATATCCTAACCCATTGTTATACAAGCATTGCATCCTAGGAAAACGGTCTGACCAATCACGCAGTGTGTCGCCGTTTCGACCAATCACGCGTTTCGACCAATCACGTGTCGTCCTTTTGCTCTGTTGCAACCACGTGCAGCAAAACTCCATGCGGTCGCCGATTGAAGATTAAGATGCACATGGTTGCCGACTACCGATACCGTTGATTACACAACTCCACGCAGTCGCTGTAAAGCGCCACGCGGTCTCCATATGATTGCAGACAGTGACAGTGCGACGACACGAGGTTTTACGAGGTGACAGATGTCGTCGGTAGCGACAGCCACAAGTTCACTGAACATACAATTAGGTAAAAATAGGCATACACCCTTTAAAACAGGCAGCTATATTTGATTTTTTATAATATATATAGCAGAACCGCCAAAACGCACGGAACACACACTTTTTGTGTGGGCAAATAAAATTGTTGTAGTTTTAAATAGAATACTTTATTCGTATTTTCCACAAATATTTCAAGATCAGAATTATTGTTAGGCTAATTATTGCGAAATTTCTCAATCACAAAAAAATACTAAAAACACTTAATAAAGTATATATAAGAAAGAAGAGAGAAAACATCGTTTTTAGCGAATTATTACGAGTAAGTATGATAAAAAAACCGAATCACTATAATACGAGAAGCATTATACGAGTATGGAGCCAGATGCATACGAAATTCTGCATTCACTTGGTCGGTTAGGTGCGTCGGTTTGCGACCAGTGTTAGCAGGCGACCACTTGAAGGACCAAGTTATTTTAAGTCAAGATAATAACATTTCAATTTCTATTTCAGTTCATACAGGTGTCATATAATGAAGGGTGTTCCATTATAGCATGGTAAAAGTGCAAAGATACGAGTACAGTTGTTTAGTAATCGACTACCAATTTCCTAAAGACATTCTGTTTAGTTTACTTAGACACATAAAGTAAAAATAGTCGTTAACGAACATGATTGAAATAAGGCCATCAGATTGCGTACACCATATCATCATCATTAAATATCTTTAATAATTCACTTCCAAAGTTACAAGTGATTCCTAATTCTATAAATGCGAAAGTTTGATTGTCTGTTAGTTCTTCAGGCTTAAACCCGTAAACCAATTTAAATCAAAATTTGGTATAGATATAGTTCGAGTCCCTGGAAAGGGTATAGGACAGTTTGCATGATTATGGAAAGGTTAAAAGATAAAAGTATTAAAATTATATTTTATTTATAAATAAAATTTAAAACGTTTTCATACCAATTACAAATATTTTGTTGACGCATTTTTCATATTAAAAAAAAAGTAGTCATAAACGGATGTTTTGGGTAATATTTTCAGTTATAAAATATAATATTTTATATCAAAACTGGACTGTATTTTTGAATAAATTTTCACTAACACCAATTATATTGCGAATAGATAACAATTTCTTTTACTGACCTCAAGTAGACGGCTCAACTAACTGATCGCTAACCAGCGTATGGACCCTATTATACAATTGATTGTGTACCGTACTATTGATAGAAACAAAGAAACTTCTGCTGTTCGTAACAGTAAAAAATTTAGCCGTCCATGTAGCATTTGTACGACAAAACCAGCGTAGGAAATAATTCGAAAAAACATGAAAGCAAAAAAATACTATTTCGTAAATTCTGAGTACGTCCCTTACATCTTAAATAATGTGAGATAGCCAACTATATTGTATTGACACCAGTAACATGGACATCGAACGGTGCAAATGATTTTACTATTGTTTCGTAGATAGAAAAAAGTAAAATGTGTTGAGCTTAACACTCCCCTCACACTGCGTATTGTCGTGCATTGTTCCATAGGAAAATTTGTTTTTATATATATATATATATATATTAAGAGCCTGCCAAAGTGACTCTACTCTGATGGAAAGCATGAACAAAATCCAAGAGTTGTGGTCACCATACTCATTGCAAATTGAGAGAATGCAGTTTGGTGACCCACACTTTGGCGACCTTATGAGATGCTTTTTCACACCCCGCTTGGGGACGTAAAAGGCATGACAGTCATCGTGACAGTGTAAGGCTTACACAGTTACCACAATGACTATCACCCCTGCATCAGTGGGCCTCCGATCTTACATTCACCAACGAAACACGACAACACGGATGCTGGCGCTTTAGGTTGATCTTCTGTGGGAGGGTAGTACTGCCCCGGTCGAGCTGGCCTGCTCATGCTAAAATCAGCGTGGCTCTACTACCTAGGCAAAGTTAGGGCATCTCTTTGTATTTACTCCGTGATCCTAACTGTTATCGCTATTGGTTTAAATGAAACTTTGAATCAGCTTCTTTCCATTCTTCGTTTAATTTTGTAAAATAGTATAATGTTGCTGGAATATAAAAATATGTAAGTAGTAGAGAGCATTGTTTTCTAACCTTAAACGTGTATAAGTAGTTTGTTTTTGTTTAATTCTTAACAGAGAAAATGGACGGTCAATAATAAGCGTTCTACTTTTTGCTTGCTAACTGCCCGATTGCTACAGAAATAACTTGAATACACTAATTTCCTTTTATAACTTGTATTGTCGGGTGTAAACGTGCGCTCAAGCCGCCTACCAGACCGTGAAATTATCAAGCGCCAATTTTGACGATTTTTTTTTGTAGTAAAATTGTACAAAGACAGATAACTTTATATTGAAGGTATTTATATAGAAATACGCGCTGTGAAAACCATAATCCATGAAGATATTACGATATCTTGTACGCTACTACATCAGGGAACATTAAATTTATGATTTCATTTTAGGAATATAGATGGGGGGTATCAATATACCTGTGATAGATACCTGTCCGTGTGGTGACAGATTAAGAATACATAGTGTTACTACCCCTATCCATCCCGTGGGTGTCGTAAAAGGCGACTAAAGGAACAAAGTATGCAAGACAACATCATTACAAAGGGAAGGAAAACTTGAAACAAGCCCTATTCCAACCCGTCTGGCCAGCGTGGTATAGTAGGCCAAAACCTCCTTGCTAAGGAGAGGCCTATATCCAGCAGTGGACTGTAAAAGGCTGTTGATGTTGAGGATGATGAATTTAGATACTATTAATATATAAATCTCTCTCTTTTGTCCGTGTGGTGACGGATTAAGTGTCACCCCTATTCATCAGTTGGGTGCTGTAAGAGGTAAATTGAGAAGTAAATTACGCAGGATAAAAATATTGCAGAGAGATTCCTTCTCTGTGAATGAAGAATGGAAAAAGTTTTAAGTGTCTATGGCTAGCGGTAGTCATTTTCCAGGTGTTGTTTACATTATACAAAGAGTAATAAATAAAATTTGTGGTTAATAATGCACGTGTGGTGACGGATCAAGAATACTACCGCCATAGAAGAGCGCCACCATCCCTATTCATCCCATGGGTGTCGTAAGAGAGTGAGAAACTACACCGGACAACATCACTGCAAAAAGAAGGAAAACTTGAAAGAAACCCCATTGTTTTTGACCTATAGTAGGCCAAAACCTCCATTTCACAGGGAGGCCTATGCCCAGCAGTGGACTGTTAAAAAATGATGATGATTATGATGATGAAAATATCTCTTTCTTGTTTGCAAATTGTTAGTAGACCCTTTATAAGTTAGAATACAAAATTAGATGCTGTAGGAATGCAGGATATTCGACTGTTTTAGGTAATTTAAGCAACAACTAAATACCAAGGTCCAGTGCATCCTACCCCTAGTGACATACGAAACCGAGACGTAAATACTCACCATTGGACTGGATTGGATTAAAATAGCTCAGCGTGCGATTCTAGGTGTTTCTATATCTGATAAAATTCGTAACCAAGTTATTCGTAAAATTAGAGTAACCAACATCACACAGAATCAGTACCCTAAAATGGAAATAGACCGATCATGTCTCTAGACGAACCGATGGTCACTGCAGCCGAAATATGCTAAAATGCAGACCGTGTTGAGACACACAATA
This sequence comes from Hypercompe scribonia, assembly GCA_949316085.1. NCBI lineage: Eukaryota > Metazoa > Arthropoda > Insecta > Lepidoptera > Erebidae > Hypercompe > Hypercompe scribonia. The sequence continues at coordinate 2,783,215 of OX438983.1, forward strand.
ATTTGACGACCATATTATATGTCGGCCAATGATAAGCGTAGAATAAATCAAAAAAATACTTACCTCCCGCATTTGTACAACGGACAGACAACAATTCCAAAAGAAAAGTCCTACAAAAGCTATCTCGACTTATTATCTAAGCAATTTATTTTATACATTCTATTTACTTGTAAAGGTTAAGGTTACCTCACCTGACGCAAATCGAGGTCTGACATTTATGATGTTAGTGCACTTACACTAAACGTTAGCTGACGCCAGCTGAAAAAAATCTTATGAAAAAAAAAGTCAAACCCGTTCCTAAAAGTTTAACTTCTTCACCAGGTGGTGGCACGTCGGTCAGACTTGAAGCTAATAGTAACCTCCGCGACTATGGACTCGAGCAAGTTCTCCACATTCTTCGGCAACGTCCCAACTTTCACTATACCAGGGCGCACGTTCCCCGTAGAGACTTTCTTCGCGAAGAATGTCTGCGAGGATTATGTCGATGGCGCTGTTAAACAGGTAAGGTCTTATATTTCTTCTTGATTATTTCCTTCGCCAAGGGTTACTCAGTTGTTAGATTTAAAGAATTATGAAAAATAGATAAACTGTAGTCCTTGTGGTGACACGGTTGAGACATTGGGATTATCACTACCCCTATTCGTCTCATGGGTATCATAAGAGCTGACTAAGGGCAAGCAAACCACGTAGGACTACAGCACTACATAGAGAAAGAAAACTGGAAACAAGCAATATACCCACCCATCAGCATGATAAATTCTAAGGAGAGATTTGTGTCCAGCAATGAACTTTTAAGAGCTGGTAATAGTGTATAGAATAGCAAGCCTTGAGTTTTATTATGCTTGACTTTGGACAGGGGTTTTATCTTGGAAACTTTGTAGTAGTACACATATATAAACGCTAGTTACTATTAATTTACACCAAATTACGAGAACGTTCTTCAAATGTTATTGAAACAGTCGTGGCCCTATAATTGGCGGGACGTGCGTGTCCGCTATTTACATTATTACTTAATAACCACAAAGCTCCACCTGTTATTTCAACTAACTAAAATAATCAAGTGAGACGTGCCTACTTTTACGGTATAGTGTCACGCGATTAGTTAAATATATCATATTGATTACTGAACCAACTTAAGGTCAAACAAACAGTCGGTTTGTTGCTTGCTAGCTACATTAATGATTGAACACGAGCAATAACAATAATAACGGATTGATAGCCAAGAGCCTGGACCAACACCTTGAGAAGCTCACCTTAGAAGAATTTTAAACGGCCCATATAGTGAGGAGGTTCCTGTCTTTGAAGCCCTAATACACCGGTGTCTTGATCCCTGTACCCGAAGTCGGTGGTCTATTATTTTTTATACTTTTAAAAATGTATTTTTGTTTTCTTTATGTATTTAAAAATGTAACTAATGTGTATTTAAAAGTAACAAAGAGAATAATAATAATAACTCCACACAACTTACATACGGCGAATGATCCATGATCGTACTTATCACATAATTATTTGTTTTGGGCGGGAATGGAACTCTGATTCTACAGTGGCTGATAACGATTCCTAGACACTAGTCTAGACACCCTAGACACCCTGATCCCAAACTAGGCAAAGCCTTTTTTTTTATAACGTGTGGAAACCCCCTCGGGCCGTCACCCCACCGGGGTTTACGGCGGGGTGGTGTGTCGGAATCGGACCGACTAAAACCACACGGTGAGCCACTCTGCGCCTGACATAGGAGGGATCCGGGGATCCGGGAAACATAGGAGCGATCCGGGAAAACTAGGCAAAACCTGTACTAAGATAACCAGACTGCTGATAACCGTAATTACTCGAATATTGTATTTCTAAATAGACAAACAATATTATTGCATTTATTTTCATTTCAGTGTTTTCTTCAACTTTTCTACAGACACGTTGAATAACTAAATCCATACAGCCATTTACTTAAATTATTACTTGACGTACAATTTTGACACTTACAGTTAACACAATCTTTATGTATTCTAACATATTTTAGCAATTATTTTTATTTATTACTTATAATTAGATAAGCAATTATTTGCAACATTTCATCTTTTTATGAAACTTTATTTCTCAAATCAAATTTACAAGAAATTTTTTCTTATGAGAACGTTTTATACAAATGATTAACATAGTAGCGAACGTTGGTTTTCATTAAATAATGCGTAATTAAACTTGTATAGGCCACGAATTAGTTAAAATTTGAAAAAATCAGATAAAAAATCCATTTGATATATTTTACAAATTATTTCTTTCCAAGAAAGCTAATTAGTTGGAATTTATTTTTTAAAAATTACATAGTCTAAATGACTGTTTCGAAGTTTGCACTCTTCTAAGCGAGCACCGAAATTTTCGTATACTCATCGGTAAAGAGACCGCGAGATCGCCTACTTCTATTCGCTGATTTTTCTTTTAGTTGACATATTATAATATATTTGGTTGATTGACGTAGACACAATTCTTCAAATAACCTCATAAAAAGAAGTCGGCTGGGGATAAGTCTTGGACTTCTGGGTGACCATGGAATAGCACCTCGTCTAAAAATTAGCTTTTTCGGAAACACGTCTTTGACCACCGGCAGATACTCATTGAATGTGTGACAAGTGGCTCCATCTTGTTGAAACCATGTGTTATGATTGTAGCCAGTAAATTCCAGTAGCATCGGTCCCAAGAACTGCCGTGATATGTTTGCACCGAATGTAACATAGATTCAAATGTTAACGATTTCTTGGCCCACCCTATAAAAAAGAAAGCATTAGCGCATTCCCAAATTTTTTCACTAATGCTGTTACAAAAATCTAAGCCATAAGTACTCATTTCATTTTATATCTTTTAGGAATTTTTGATAGTAAATTATTCTTTATAAGACTGTTGTTGGGCAGTTTTATCTGCAGATAAAATTCCTTGACAACAGTCTAGAGCACTAATAAATCAATCACGCCAATTTAAAAAATATACGAAGGTCAAAAAAATTGACAATCGTTTCGGTAACGAACTGTAATCGTGTATAGGGTTGCTTAGTTTTGGAATAAATACACCTAAATATTTTTTTCTTACATAAACTTTAATTATGATCATAATCATCTCAGCGAAAAGACGTCCACTGCTGGACATAAGCCTTCCCCAAGGTTCTCCACAACAGCCAGTCCCGTGTCGCTCGCATCTATAAACTTAGATACTTCGTTACTGTTTCATATGAAAGTTTTTTTACAATTATATATCATAAAATATGTTTCAGAAATTTGGCAAACGAATATCCTCGTTTATATAAATTTTGTAAATCCATGAAGGTACCTCTTACAAAGGGTTTTTCTTTCAAAATATTCTAGATCCATTTCTGTGTCAATAGCAATGTATTTACGGAATTAATTGGTGATCCTTTAAATAATTAGCATGAAATCGTATTAACCGACGACAACGAGAACTAATTAAGATATAATAATTAATGGAGGTATTCGGGCACGTTCTAGCTACAGACATAATAAGGAGTTCGTCAGTTGCGCTAGCGCAGAAAATTGTCTCGTCTTGTCTTATATGCGACGATATTCAAATATTTATTATATTATAGTTACACACATTTATAGAAAACCTTGAATAGCGTATATTTAGATGTAAATTAGATCTAACTGCTATATTATCCCTGGATCAACTCATACTTGAGTTTTTATATTGAGTTCATGATTTCAACCGAAAGTAGACAGACAAATGAACTTTAACAAATTTTTAAAAGAAAATACAACAGACGTTTTATTTGAATGTGATATGTTGCATAAAAAATGAATTCATTGAACGTACAAAACAAAACATGAAGAATTTCAACAGGAAGGTTTATAAAGCACTTTGTTGTGGGACTTCCTCTTACTACTGCCGAGGTATTATAAATACTCATGGGCTTCTTTTCTGATTGCGCCAGGTTTGCATTTAAGACCTTCTGGAAAGATTAAACTACAACTGCTTGGCTGTACAATAACAGTGAAGTACCTCCCCCCCCCAGGAGGCTAGGCGTTCCTTCCCCCAGGAGGTTAGGAAGTTCCCCCCAGGAGACTAGGAAGTCCTGTCTCAGGAGGCTAGGAGGTCTCCTCCCAGAAGCTTAGGACGTCCCCCCAGGAGGCTAGGAGGGGGACCTCCTAACTAAATGGCAGTTTGGAAAGCCAAAAATTTGGAAAAAATTCACGGTAGTAGTATACATAATGGTAATATTCGACATTCTGCCTTGGCGTTTAATTCATCCTTAGTAGACATCTGATTCTCTCTTATTATTACTTGGAAACTTAACTACTTAAAGCTAGCTAGATCGATTATGGCGATTAAAACGAACGATATCTTATAATTGTAGTTATTATTCTGTAAGACAGCAAAACATTACATTTTATCATAATTTACGATATTTAATTGATAAAAAAATAACCTGTGCTCGTAATTTTATAATATTCCCTATTATAATCTCATTATTTTAATCCACTTACTTGACATAATGTCATTACTTTGTCCGAATTTTCTTAATAAGTATGAAATCATCCAACCTTAACAGATTCCGATCTCATCCAACCATATCCAGTCTTTACGTAACCTGACAAGCCGTCATCCACCAATTAAAACATTATTCATGAGCTTACACAGTTACTACTGGACGAAACTACTAAAAATTGTATACTGTTTAATAGGTATTTGCAGAATGACATGACTAAACTATTGAACGATAGATTTTGATCTAGGTTTCTCTACTTGAGAGGAAGTGAAGAAAATACTTTATTACCTGAATTTCAAGAGGAAGTAGTTTTGTAAACCGCATGTGTTAAAGTAAAATTAACAGCACACTAGTGTTAGATTAAAATAGTAAATACACTAAAGTGACCCACTCAATGAACTCACGACATCTAGCTAAGCCGTTAGCATCACTGGCCACTAACTAGACCAAGAGACCAGTTTAGATTCAGAGTAAAGGCTTCAGATGAATTTAATATTGTTAACCTAATGTCAATACACATATAATAGGTTGCAGTCAAATTAATTTCTCTTTATTGGACATCAACACCAAACAGACTTTGGAAATTGTACAAATAAATTTTAATCACATAATACGAATTCCGTGTGGTGATTAAGAATCAGGAGTTTCACTACCCCTATTCATTTCATGGGTGTAATAAGAGGCAACTAATGATGATGCAAACATCACTTCACAGAGACGGAAAACTTGAAACAAACACTATACCAGAGCGTCTGGACAGCGTTGTATATTAGGTCAAAAGAAGAGGCCTATGTCCAGCAGTGGACTGTAAAAGGTTGTTGATGATGATGATAATGAATATAATTAAGGCAACGCTTGTATTCAGCAGTGGACTGTAAAAGGCTGTTGATGTGATGTGACAAGGTCATGCCCGTTGTCCAAAAGGAAGGCTGTAATAACTGAAGAGGTGAGTTGCTTGGCCTCCGGTAACTTCACTCCCTCTGTGTAAAGCAACCATAAGAATTTTTTAACCCGGTTTTTGTGAGATCTAACCAGCCTATAGATATGTGCCAGAGCATAACTTGCCCGTAAAAACATTTACAAAGTTAAACATTTTAACATATCGAATAGAATTTCGCTGACATTGTCCAGTTTAAATAAATAAGAAACCTGTTCGTTTACATTATTCTCATTATATATTTCACACGACACAATAAGTACAAATTACAATGTAAGTCATACATTTATACACCTTTAAAAGTATCCCCAACGCTCGTGCACAAACAAGCTTATCTTAGTCGCAGATTGTTAGAATGCCAACGTTCTGTATGCGCTTGCGCATGTTGAATGCTATTGCCATGTATTAGGAATATAGATCGAGGGTTTGCAACTCTTGTTAGTACTATTTTTAAACTTTGCATGAGCCACTAATAGCGACATGTGACGGATTACAATACGAAATATCTGCATCAAGTCCCACATTAAACAAAGCTTGTATTGAACTGATATAAATAATGCTTATGTGCAATTTTTGTTATTAGACATGGAAACACCTAAACTAAATCAAACAGTAAACATTCATGGCCACAATCATTTAACTTGCTTAGGAAACGGCCTGCGACCTTTCCCATACACAAACCATTACGCTACTCGGCAGCTTCGTTGCAGATATAATATCTGTATAAAGTTCACCATCAGTGATAGTCCACTCCTGGATATAGGTGTCTCCTTAGAAAGGAGGTTACTACAGGAATTCGTTTTTATAGCTCAATTAAAAAAAAAGTACCCCACTGAATTCAAGACTAAATAGGATAAAATATGGTAACCCTACTACGACGCCGGTGTCAACGAACTACAGACCCCGACCGCGTTATAACTTCGATTCCCGCTCGATGCAAGAATGTAATCTCACTTTTGCAATTAGTACTAATGCGTAATGGATTTGAACAATAGAAACAGCTTGATATGAGAGTTATTATAACGTACCTAAGACACAAACTTGATTGTAACACTCATAGTTAAACAATAAAATTGCAGTATTACAAAACTTTGGAATGCAATTTTTTTTTAAAGTGAATTTGCAAACGACCAGACGTGTCACCTAACGGTAAGTGAACACCGCCGCTCATGGACAACTGCAGCTCTGGAATTACAAGTTCTTCTAATAATAATATTAAGATTCATATTTTAAAACACATCGTCATTCAACAGCCTTTTATAGTCCACTGTTGGAGATGAGCCTCTCCTTAGAAAGGAGATTTTGGCCTACTACCTGGCCACGCTAGCCAGGCGGGTTGGTTGGGTTTAGTCGGTCCGATTCCGACACACCACCCCACCGTAAACCCCGGTGGGGTGACGACCCGAGGGGATTCCCACACGTTAAAAAGAAAGGGTTTGTTTAAAGTTTGTCTTCTCTTTGCAATGATGTTGTTTTACATATTTTGTTCCCTTAGTCGCCTCTTACAACACCCATGGGAAGAATAGGGGTGGTAACAGTCAATACACAAACTACCAAAACATAGAACACGTATAAGCAGCATTTACTTCATTCTGGTACCCAGAACAAGGTTCAATTAAAGCTTAGGGTACCAACGTTCCCGTGCACACTACACTAACATACGTCAGTAACATAAGTAAGACGAACACGACGTTGATAAAATAAATCATCACCAACAGCCTTTTACAATCCACTGCTGGACATAGGCCTCTCCTTAGCAAGTAGGTTAAAGTCGCAACTGTAGCACCTTAAGTTTACTTTTTAATAACTCCCTCTCAAAGAATTAAGAGGAGGGGTTGGGCCCAGTTAGTAAAAGGCAATGAACGATTGCTCGATACTGGTGGTCTGTGAGACCTTGGTATTATTTCGGTCGAGGCAGCGCATGCGAGCGAATTCAAATATCTATTAACTTGAAAGTATATACTTAATTAAAAACCATGAACCAATAAATATGAACACGCCTACAACGACAAGCAAGCTTCGATCACGCTCGGAGACCGAGTTCATCGCACGAAACTCCAGTTTTGCAATGTAGTGCTGAACAAATTCAATTAGCGACAAATCGATATTGCCACGCCTCAGCATAGACTACTAAGTCTCACCTACAGTTCCATGCACTACGAAGGCAAATATTTTGATTTTATATTTGATGATCTTTTCACGTATTTATTTTTCTCAATAACGTGTAAACAATATACAGTGGACTCTCGGTAATCCGGCCCCTGTCTAATCCGGACCCACCCGTCATCGGACATCAAACAAACAATTTTCGCTAATGTAGATCGTGCATGATTGAACAGGTTACAACTTGTGCTCGACGTGTAGGTATAGTTTCAATTCCGATTGCTTAGTTTGAATTTGACTACGTGTGATAGCGGTGCAGCTCAGCGTTTATTCATTGTGCATGTCGTATACATACCTAGTAATGTCGTCACAAGCCCAGAAGACAACATATAGAATCTTATCATTTGTCTGTAATTTGTCGGATTACAAGGTACTCTTTTGTAAAAAAAAAGCCGGGCTATAGGAGATTTTAGGTAATACTCTATAATCCGACAAATTCGATAGTCCGACACTGCCCTGCAAAACGTTTGTCGAATTACTCTCCACTGTAGTACACTCTTATAGCTCAGGCACGATTTTTATTGGTACATCCTTGGTATTATTAACTAATGCTTAACATTTTACTATCTCACGGCGCCCAATGCAGATACTAACATATATTGTTTATAGCTCTCAGGCTTTATGTAATCGTCATTAAGTGTGCGGCAACACTGACAGTAATATGTCAAAGATAATATGATGTATGCGTATGTGAAAGGCTCATTTCATTGGAATGGCACCTTAATTACCAGGTCATAATTTGCATTCTTTAATCTATACGCTACCAGAAATAGTTCTCCCGCCAATTTCTAAAATGTCAACTGCAAGTTATGGTTTCTTTTAGAATATAAAATGAGAATGTTGACTTGTACATTAAGGAAACTATTATCACATACTATAGGCGTTATTTCATTCAGGTATTGACAAATTTAGGATTACTACACATACTACTATTGTCGTTGTGACACATTATTGAACATCGACTCTCTGGTACTTCACTAATTTCAGATGCCAAAAGAACAACGAAAGTTTTCTTACCCACACATTCTTTTGATATGAATCATAAGACTAAATGTTTATAGCGTACCTTTGCATTTTAACAACATTATGTATAATATGTATGTATTTACAAAAAAAAAGTATATAAGTATTCTATCAGTTAGTCTAGTTATCATAGGACAAGCTCTGCTTAGTTTGAAACTAGATGAGGTTGTATCTCAAATGTCTAAAATATTTATTTATTTATTACAACATGATAGATCTATCAACAGATTTCCAGTTAATAACTTTCCAGAATACAAGTCTTTTTAATTCTGTCTCTGTGGAAACTGCCACAATACAATTACTATGTAAGTGATACTCGTCTCCTACGAGCATACGCATGTCAAACAGATAATACACATTTTAAAAATTCATTTTATCGTGTTTATTATCATTTTTACTTCATTATTCGTCCACTGTACAGATGATTTGCCACAAAATATCTGCTGTACAAAGCATTAGGCTAACTATGTAGTAATCAATTTGCGTCTAAAGTAAAATGACAGATATTATCTTATGTCTAAGCTTCAAGTTAAACTACATACAACTTGTTGCTAAAGCAATAGAATGTTATTGGTTCGTCAAATCGCCGTCCGCTATTACATAACAGACTAAAGGCCTCGTATTCTGTTACATCGACATCTGGTCTCGAGACTGAATAGCAAGAACTTAAGCAAGTATTCATCTGGGCTCAGGAAATATGCAATTTACAATTTTTAACCAACTTCGTAATGTTCATGTTCATGTAGCATGTAACATGTTCTTAATTCGGGGTTAAATATTAATTTATTACCATAAAAATCCAGTTTCGATTTTTTTTTTATTTGCATGAGTATTGTAAGAAGAAATAACACCTTTTACAGCAATACTACTTATAATAAGTAGTAAATAGGACCGTAGATTATATGAAAAAGAAATATCCATTATAATAATTAATGAACTTTTGTTCAGGACGCCATATTTTTATATGGTGTACGTCTAGAGACAATAAAAATATAGGGACTAGATGCATCTCGAGCGCACACTCTAGTGAGGGGCGCCGAGATGAATTACGATTATAACTTTAGCAAATATTACAACAATTAGTATGTTTTAATATGTAAATTTGACTATTGCACTCGGTTAAAAGCATCTAAGGAATGGTTTACCTCAAGTTTTCTAAGATTTGTAATAGTTAAAAAATTCCGTTAGAACATTGATGACTACCTACTTCGATGAAAATATTTTACTAAATTAAAAAAGTGTGTAATTTTTACAATGTCACCATAGTTATTACTAATTATCTTGACTTAAAATTCCTACTCTTTGTTTTGACATTGAACCCTGACATTTCTTTGACAGATTTATCTAGATTTAATGTTTAACTTATTGTTATGATATGCTTAATTTAAGTACCTGCTATTTATACACCGATAATGGCAAAACATATTGATACTCCACAGCTTAATTATAGTGTGGAAGGAACGAGTGTCATGTCCCTCCGACACAAAGGAAGGATCCTCCGACCAGGCGAGGTGATCATGCCTGGTGGGCCACGGCCCAACGGTTAATGTTGAGATGTCGTGTACATGCTAATCGCCACGAGAATCTCTATTTCGCGATACAGATACGATTACACTCCGTAGTTCGATGTGTCTTCGCTAGATGGCACTGTAGCATGTTTTTCTATTTGCGCTGTATGTGGAAATTACCACAATAGAATTGATTTAGGATTAATTTCATGTATGCTATATGTGTTCCAGTTGAAGATCGGAGGTCTATGGATGCAAGGGTGACAGTTATTGTGGTAAGTGTACGCTGCCACGATGACTGTCATGCTTTTTACGTCCTCAAGCGGAACGTGAAACAGCATGTCACTATGCCGCCACTGGGTAATGTAGGTTGCATTGTCTGCATTCCCAGTGAGTATGTTGACCACAACTTTTGGATTCTACTCATGCTTTCTATCAGACACAGTAAAGCCACTTTTGCAAAGTCAAAAAATTAAAAAAGAAAAACTTTGAAACATTAGTTTACACACATGATGATTTTGAACCAATGGTTCGCACTCGCCGTCATTTTACATCGCCAAAAAATTATTTATATACTATGACAATGACCTAACACATTGCAAAGTTGAGCAACCCCAACCAAGTCAGTTTGTAATGGGTAACAATTCTTAAAATATTGAAACCCCTCTGTACTTTAAAAAGCTCGTTAAACCAGTTGTCTCGGTTGTTCTACAAACATATTTGGAAATCGTTATGAGCAGTTGAAACCCTAAAAAGTACGACAAAAGTCTGTATGCCGAATCTCTATATCGCCTAGTACTTAGGTTGTGGTCGTCTGATGGTAGTCACTCTACCTAAAAAGTCGAAGTTCAACCGTATCGTAGGAGACTTAAAGCCATACTCTAATTTGGGAACAAGGCTCGGCGACAGAAAGACATGACAATGAACATGACACAATGAGTCGTCACTAAATCTCGTATATTACTCCTTACTGAAATGAGTGCTGAATTCGGCCTCGGCTCATAATTGAACAAGAACCCATAAATAAACCAGTAGACGACTGCCAAATTCATTTAATAATAATTCCGTCTATGACAAATGTAAGACTAAGTTCATTGCACTTCAAACAATCCTATTTACAAAGTGATTACGACGCGCCATTACGGCTATTAGAAAGCTGTCGCACATACAACTGTAATTCTGCGGATAGTACTGTCTGTAACAGAAGTCAGTGCTTTCAGGCGAAATAAGTATTTGACTAAAAATTAAGTATCAATGTTTAAAAAAAATTAAAAGTCAAAAATGTGTGTACTTTTACTTGTCTAAAGTAAACAAAGTGAGATTTTATTTTGCCGTTTGATGACGTTTTAAACAATACCATTGTTTAGCTTTGCATAGCTTACTGAGGCTTTAAATATAAAAATAAAGTATTTTTGGGCCCGATTAAGGTTGACAAAAAACTTTAAAGAGAAGAGATTTACTAGAAATTCAAATAAAGTACATTGTTTTTTATAATATTGTTGGTTTTATAAGCTGTTTTATTACAATAAACCAAAAAAAAAACATTTGTAGCGATTAGTGTTTTAACACCACATACACGTTTAACATGAGGCCATTACCACTTCTAATACGAGTTTATACAACTAGTGTTGCCTAATGCAACATGTATTAATGGACACAACACAGATTGCTCTTTAAATTTATAAACTAAGAAACAGTGATTACTTTAACGTTGTAGGTACATTACATTACATTACATTACCGTCTACTTCTTTGCTCTTCTTTGTCATGAACAAATAGATTTTTATTGTTGATTGTACTCATTTACTCGTGAAATATCAGTGTAATGGTATATCTGACAACTCGATATTATGATATGAAGACGAGAATCGTTATGTTCTGAATGGGAGCAGTTTCTAACGAGCTGTCGGTAAATATACAGATGGTAAAGCTATGCTTAATGCTAAATTGGTTCCATAAGCGTTGAAGCGGTGTTGCTGTTAAATTTTTATCTGTGACGTAATATTTGGAACATTACACATTCACGTACAATGAGACACATTTGAATTTATTTTGTCATCGTCATGTAAGTTTTTGACCGAATGAACGCAATTTTTCCATTGCCGTTCTATTCAATACATTTCCAATAACTCCATTCTCTCATTGTCATTTTACATTCTTCTATTGCTTATTATCTTTCTAGATATATCTTCTTTCACACGGTCTATCAAATATTTCAAATCAGTCAGTAAATCTATATAAATAAAACTAGGAAAGAAATTTACTATTTTGGTCACATTTTCGTGTCCCTCCTCCCCCATATGTCCACACGGCTTTTATGCATCCGTTCATTTACTCATGCCTCAACTAGAGAATTCTAGTCAACTAGACATCTATCTCGACATTCGCATTTCAGCTCAATACAGACATCTCTCATTAATTCATTTTATTAGCTCACATTTCAATTCATGTATGACGATAGGTTTCACGACAACGGCTTATACTCGTAAATCTATCAGGACATTTGGAAAGAATTATGATTCTTCATATTACCAACCCCACTTCATATTATTTTATTAACAGATAAATGACTCCACAGTATCTCTTATTAAACACTTGTCATGTTATTGTTATCATAATTAAATAGGTGTTAACGAGAAAACGATTACCCGTGCATTCTTCAGCCTTACTTACGTCACTAAACAGAGCGATAATCCATTTTCACCTACCTTCAATACCAATAATGATATCATTTTAAATGTACAATCTTTTCTAAATTTTAAATAACTATTAACTGTCGAATAGAATCTGAAAAGGTTGTGTCGGAAGAACGGCATGAGGTCACTTATACAATTGATTTCTTTCCAAACAAGTTACTATGAGATCTTTCCTGATAAAATTACGAAGACTTCTCTATTGGGTTTAAAAAACTATCAAAACTATAACATGATATAGCGACTGCATATATAAAGGCAGTTTAATTCCTGTTGTATATCACCAATATCTTGCGCTCTTGTCTTATTTTTTTGGAAAAACATCCAGTTTTAATGAATTATCAAATACCCTTTATTGTTATTAAAATTTCTTGCTTGTACCTTTGAATCTAACTGCTTGATGCCATATCGGCTTTCTAGCCAGTAGAGTTCTCAATGTTATTCAGGATTCGGCGTTATATACAAACCCTAGAAGTTTATATATGTTCATATTATAGCTAGTCGTTTGCCTGACGCCAAATTTCCTCAGGAATATTTTCATTTTCAGACGGAATAAAGGTAAAAGACAATTCAGATAATATACACATGCAATCATACAAATTAAATCATATTCGTTTATTTGCAGGCGCTTCAAATCCACTTGCAACCCGAGGAAGGAGACATACTGATCTTCATGCCGGGTCAAGAAGACATCGAAGTTACTTGCGAGGTGGGTATGAGTTGAAAGGAGAACAGATAATAAGACTTGACATCATCCACAGAATTTAGTAAAGAAAAAATCATCCCTGTATTATCTGATAATTTGAGTTTGGTTTTCGGTTAAGTTAACCAAGTCTAGTCTAGTCTTTAAAAATCCAGTTTGAAAATTGTCCACTAGACGTTTGTCTTTCACTTCGCTATAGAGGGAAACAACTTCTCATTCCCAACTTCTCCAATTTATTTCTCATTTATTTCATTTCAGATTCCAGAAATATTACTTGGTTCACTACTGTTGGTCCTAGTGCGTATTAGTAATGGTATTTGACACGTGATGTGGGACACAACAGTGTAAAAGTATTTGAAACTGGTAGTAACGGCAATTTTTTTTTTAACTTGCAGGTACTTACAGAGCGCTTAGCTGATTTAGACAGCGCACCTCCTCTCACAGTCCTTCCAATATACTCTCAACTACCAGCTGATCTACAAGCTAAGATCTTCCAGCGTGCACCACCCGGACAAAGAAAATGCATTGTTGCTACTAATATTGCAGGTAACAAAAAAAAATTAAATGCGAGTCGAAACATACATATATTTTGCCCTACATGATGTAACTCTGTAAAAACTAAAAAAGAAAAGAAAACGATTTTTATCAGATCCCATATCAGTGTTAATAAATTAACACAGTTAAAACTTCACTGATTAAAATATGTCAGTAAAGCTTAACCATCCACAAATAATTTGACACGGTTTTAATATTTTGACACCATTCTAGAATGAAAGATCTCACGATTCCTTTCAAGCAGTCGGAAAGAAGATGGTTAACCGTGATACCTCATGTTTAATCTAACTCTGCTTAACTAAATCTGCATGGTAAAGCGTCAATTACGCAATAGTCTATAAGGTTCAACTGAAACAAAATAAGCAACTCCTCATTCTATTAAAATTGTTACAAAAGCAGCTCCGTGTTCATGTGGGGAACTGCAATAAATTTTGTCCCATCAATATAATAAGCAGTTTTAACTCTATCATAACTTAAATATCTATATACACCATATTTTAATTACTTTATTGTACTTTATGAAAAATCTAATACAAACCGTAAAATTACTATTAATGCACATTCCAGGAGCGAATGCATTGCTTATATTCGTGTTTTACTGTTATTTGGTACAAATTGTATAACACATATTTTTACAATAACATACGATTTCATCCCAAGAATTATAAGGAGTTGATTTTAATATAAGTATTGACTGTTTTTAATATTTTGCAATTTGCGTATCATACTTATTGCATTTCAGCATTAATTGTCCCACGTTTCATAGTATATAAAGAAATATATACTACGTCTTATCTTCAACTCTGCAATTAACCCATTGAGTTCTAAATATCCTTTTTTTACTTGAATATCTATGCTACAAATATGTATTTTTATTTTCATAGAAACGTCATTGACTGTGGACGGTATAATGTACGTCATCGACTGTGGCTACTGCAAGCTGAAAGTGTACAACCCTAGGATTGGTATGGACGCACTGCAGGTAACACGCATTTAAATACTTTATATTTTAGAGTAGTACACAATTAAAATATGGCTTAAGAGTTTTGGCTACGATGATGTAGAAGATTGGTAACGACGTTTTTTGAAAATTTTAAACAAACTTTCAATACATGCACATATACATACAAGTTTATAGTTATACATATATACACATGATTGTGCGCACATAGACACACTCACACATAAACACGTACACGCACTCATACACACATACAAACAAATTTTATAATGTAACTGGCTTCAACTGGAATCAGGGCTTGCACTTGAGTGGTATGCACCCTTTGATACAAAAAGGAATATTATTGTTATTATTTTAAAAATCTAGTCTAATCTTTACATAGAAGTACTTGACATCTCATTAAAAAAGCGTTGCAAATTAGATTTTTATATATTTTTTCTTCATTCAAAACGGATACGACATTAATTAAAGACTATTAATTGTCTTAGATATATCCAGTGAGTCAAGCCAATGCTCGCCAAAGAGCTGGCCGAGCCGGTCGTACGGGGCCAGGCAAAGCTTTCTGCCTTTACACTCAACGTCAGTACCAACACGAATTACTGTCCTCGACCGTCCCAGAGATACAGCGAACGAACCTTGCGAATACTGTACTGCTGTTAAAATCCTTGGGAGTTGAAGATCTCCTCGCTTTTCATTTTATGGACCCTCCTCCACAGGTAAATAGAATTTGAGATAATTTTATAAATAAACAAATAATCTCGTAAGTGACAATTTCTTAGGCCTAATACTCTGCCTTGTGACACTCCTTACAATGATAACTTATTCTCAACATAAATTCTTTAGTATTTTACATTAACATATTTTTGATTACTCTTGAATTTGACATTTCATTCTAAAAGTATCATAATTGCCTCTAATTTATTGAAATCCGATTGAAACCATGAATAGTAACAGTGTCAAAGGGCTATGTCGAGTTATTAAAATTATAATCTAACTAGTTTGTCTTTGCCCACACAGGATACAATTTTGAACTCAATGTACCAACTGTGGATATTAGGCGCTCTGGATGGAACAGGAGCGCTGACGTCGTTAGGGAGACAAATGGCAGAGTTTCCACTAGACCCACCGCAGTGTCACATGCTCATTGTGTCTGCTGAAATGGGTTGTAGTGCTGAAGTGCTCATTATAGGTAAAAATATATATTTATAGAATAACTTGTGTAATAACTACTATGGCATTTGGGTTTACTTTAAATTTTTTAATGTCTTTTGTTGTAATTGTTACGTGGTTTCGTAGTTGATCTTTTATTTTTTTTTTAGTGTCCATGTTATCAGTACCGTCGGTGTTCTACCGACCCCAAGGACGCGAAGAAGAAGCCGATTCAGTTAAAGAGAAGTTCCAAGTACCGGAGTCGGACCATCTCACGTTGTTGCATCTTTACAATCAGTGGAAGGCTAACAAGTGAGTTTTCTACTTGAATTATTTATTCTTCTGGCGTTATTTTTTAATTTTTTGTTTAAGCTAATTCACTCGTAGATAAGTGATAACCGAGTTGGTGAATACATTGCAAATTTAGACAATCTTAACTAGTTCAATTTATGAGTGAATGACCATTTCTAACATATTGTGATCCCTTCGTGCCTCAAAAAGCATGTAAAGCCGTCGGTCCTGATTGCTATACAACATCTTTGGCAATCGTTATGGGTAGTTGGATTCCTAAGAAATCCGACAATAGTATTTCTACAGAAGTTCGACATGACCTAATATTTGGTTGTGAAGTTCGATGGCAGTCGTTCCACGTAAATGGTACATAGCAGACTTAACGGCAACCCTAACCTGAGAAAAAGATTTGGAGTAAGTTTAACTTATTAATATTAACAAAAAAGTCCAATGAAATTTGTTTATTCAAATTTATTACACTCGCTGTATAAAGGCGGACTTAATGCCACGTGGCATTCTCTCCCAGTCGACCTTCAGGTGATGTAGAAATAAAATGCGGCAGGTGCAACTGACTGTTTTATAATTTGACTATTTGAATGTTGTTATTAATATGTGTGTGCGTGCGTGTGTGCAGTTACTCGAGCCAGTGGTGCACGGAGCACTTCGTGCACGGCAAGGCGATGCGCAAGGTGCGCGAGGTGCGCCAGCAGCTCAAGGACATCCTGCAGGCGCAGCGCCTGCCGCTGCTCTCCGCCGGCACCGACTGGGACACCGTCCGCAAGTGCATCTGCTCCGGTGGGTACTTACATCGTTTACTAAACTAAACTCCGGTTAAAAGTAGCTATGGTTACGCTACAGATTTAAATAAAATATATTAACACACAACGTCAAATAGTATCAACATAAGCAGAGCTTGTACTATTACTATAGTAGTATATAGTATACAACGTTACTACGAGACTGAGTGATGGAATACTTATATACCTTTTTTTCGTAAATACATATATATATATATATATATATATATATATATATATATATATATATATTGTACATAGAAGAGCCCCAAACTCCGAAACATATATTTGCAGATCATAGAAATATTTGGTCTGACCCGGGAATCGAACCAGAGACCTCGAACATAACAGCCGCTTTCGCTACTGCTACGCCATCGAGGCAGTCGATTGATTTGAGGAGATAAATTTAAGGCCAACTGCTATACCGATTTCACTCTCAAGCAGTTGTGTACAAAGTAGAAATTCAACCGACTCGACTTGACTCGACGACTCGAACCGACCGATTATATTCGGCGAATTATCGCCGAATATAATATGGATATATATAATAAATTGAATATCGTTTGACCAATGATGGTAACGAAGACAGAAGACGAAGCGTAGGTAGATCCCCCACTAGATGGACCGACGACATAGTCTGAGTTGCGGGAAACCGATAGATGCAGTTGGCGTCCAACCGTACGGCGTGGTGTTCTAGGGGGGAGGCCTATGTTCAGCAGTGAACGTCTTCCGGCTGATGATGATGATGATTATGATGATGGTAACTATTACCATCAATGTACCAACTCTAACCAGCAGACAGTGCATTGTAATTAATTTATATTTACATCTCCCCAACAGCATACTTCCAGCAAGCCGCTCGACTGAAAGGTATCGGAGAATACGTGAACTGCCGAACTGGCATGCCGTGTCACCTTCATCCTACTTCTGCGCTCTTCGGACTTGGCAACTCACCCGACTACGTCGTCTACCATGAGCTGATGATGACCACGAAGGAGTACATGCATTGCGTTACCGCTGTTGATGGCAGGTGGCTCGCTGAACTGGGACCCATGTTCTTTAGCGTTAAAGAGACGGGCAAGTGAGTATTGAAGTTTTGTTGACATATTTGTCAAATTTCACAAAATTTTAGTATGGCATAGTGGTCACTCCACTGCTATCTACTGCATCGAGTGTTGTGGGTTCAATCTCCACATGGAACGACACTTGTGTGTGATCAAATTGTTCATCTTAGTCTGGGTGTTCTTTGTGTTCGTTTCATGACTGTTTATGAAGTCCCTCACGACACAAGATACATTCCTAGTGCGAGAGTTGTCTGATATAAAAAGATAAAAATATATTATCACTTGAGAAACTGAATTATTTCGTTTTTGACACAAAATTTAAAAATACAGAAACGTAATAAAACAAGTAATACCTAATATGACCAAACCTTAATAAATCTAGATATTGACATATAACATTTTCTTATTACATTGACAACACATTCCACAAACGAAAAAATATACTTTGAACATCGGATGCAAATGTGTGAACATTTAAAAGAGATTTTAAAATCTTGACAAATGCCATCGTGGTCACAAAACAATAAATCGTGACCGAAAATCATAATAAAACTTCATACGTATCTGGACCAGATGGTCCTAAATTAGACCGTACCAGTAAATACTATCACAACCAGAATATTGATAAATATTCCCATATATTATTAAATATTCCCATATATTATTAAATATATACCCATTAGTAACAAATTACACCCGCACGCAATCACATGATCTTGCCAATAACAAAATTTTTGGCCCTGAGTGGGGATCAAAACCACAACTTATGGCCTACCAGTGTAAATTAAGACCAAATTTGCCAGAGCAGCTGTTAAATCATGAGATATCTAACTATTAATTACGTTATGATTGTCATAAACGATTATCATATTAAACAATCACATAATCACACTCTGAAACCTCAAACTTACATATAATATCACCAGATCAAACCGCGACAAGCGGAAAGAAGCAGCCGTCCATCTCCAACGTATGGAAGAAGAAATGAAGCAAGCCGAACAAAAGATGGCAGAGGAACGCAAGAGAAAAGAAGAAGATGTACCGATCAAACAAGAGATCGCTACTCCAGGATTAAATACCCCGCGGCGGACTCCACATACACTTGGACTATAATTTTTTTTTCATTATAATTTTTTTGGTAGATTTAAGGGTGAGGACAAATTGCATAGCCAGATACAGCCAGGTATATGAAGAGAATTTTCGGTATTCATTTATTATATATACTGCAGTATTAGCAAACCTGTACGCGTTCAATAGATATTTTGATCTGTCTGTGAACAAAAGTCAATGACAGTTCAAATTAAACGTGCCAATTAAATAAATCACGACTTTCAAACATAACCCAACTAAGCTGTAATGTTTTACACCACTAATAATGGAAAAATATATTTTTTAAAAATTAAGATGTGAGTGAAAACATCTGTAGATAAAAATAATCAAACGAAATAAATTCTTTCTTCGAAATTTAATTTCATATGAATAATATAATAAAAAGTGCCGCTTTTTGGATTTTTAAACTAAAAAGGGTTGCCCTCTTCAAATATTCCGCCCTAAACAGTTAGGGGGTGATTATGGGAGTAGATTAGGGGGAGATTACACAGTATATTTACTGGATGTGGCTGGTCCTCGTGTACTTTGATCTACTAGTTCTTTACAAACTGTACCTACTGTTTTCGTACTAAATATAATAAAAATACTTTAAAAAAAAAATCTCTTTTTTTGAGTTACCCCTCTCCCAGCTTTTCACCCCTTCGTTAATCCAAATCAACGGTATGGTGAATTTTAGACATATGCATGGTTCTACTAATATGATCATAAATAGTCTCCACCTCGTCATCAGGGTGTGTCATGGTCGGAGCGTACTTTTTTATTCTTGGCCTACCAAAGTGACTACTCTGCCTGATGGAACGCACGAATAGAATGATAGAATGCAAGAGTGGTGGTCGCCATACTCATTGCGAATGTAGACAATTCAGTATGGCGGCCCAGGCACGATACCTGTATGATTTTCAGCGAGTATTCCTTGATTGCTCTGAGTGCAAGGCAACCCTTGATGACACATTCTCGATATTGACTACGATGCTCACGAGACTTGTGTACAAGGAACCTTGGGACAGGATCGCCTTGCCGGAAATAGAGCAAGTTACTAGGTTGGAGTATTGGCAGGTCCTCCCCCTCTACGGACTTTAATTCTTTCTAGAGTTCAAATTTTTTCTCGTCGGTCTGCAGAACGTGCGTTTTTAAAGGTCTCGTTGATATTACAACGTGATAGTACCCAAGGTTTCTTCGCACCTGCCCAGCCGTTTTCCAGACCGCTACCGCAGCCAGGAACAGCAGGGCCACCGGGTTCCGTTTCTTAATTGTGCTTGACATTAGGGGGGATTTGCCGTAATCACCACGCTCGGTATATGGGTCGGTGATCACAGTGAGATGCTGCGGCCCATCCTCTGGCGTGCTCTCTCTTAGTCGACTATTACGTCACCCACGGAAAGAAATTGGGTGTAGCTATTCTTAAACGCCACCACACGAATTGTTTTTTATTTTTAATATGTCTCGTTTACACTGGGCTTCGAACCCCCCACCGGTCATCACTCGTTTGTTACTTACAATATAAGTCAGACAGCAAACACTTATTAAGGTAGGAAAATAGACTGAAAAATTATAGACACAATCGTTTAGTAAATGAAACAATGTTAAAAACATAACTTTATTTATTTAATTAACCGTATCATCAATAATATTAACTAAATGGTTGAAACAATGTAGGAAACCATTCGACTGTTTAAGAAAAGCGCACGCATATTTGATATTAGGAACAAAGTTGAAACTTGTCGGATATTATTATTGTCACTAATACGTCCAACGCTGGACAAACCTGGTACCTCTCTTGCGTACTACAAACACAGACTTGCCAATATATTTTTAACCACTTGTTTTAATATAGAATTAAATAAATAGCCTCGCACATCATACACACGACTGTCTGATACCAAATTAGGTAGAGCCGTCTATGGTAACCATACTGCTGATAAACGAAATTAAATATTTTTAAATACATACATATTATAGATAAATTACACCATTGTTTTAAAGAACATTTTAGAGCTGGTCGTTCATGAGAAACTTCATTTCTGTGAGTTACAAATGTAAATGTTTGTTAGCTTTTTAAAACCATAGACACGTACATGATAAAGAAGGTTTTAGCCGCGATATACTGCTTCGAAAATATGTTTATAAACTGAAAGAATTAAATGGATACGATGACAGTTGATGACTATTTTGCTTATTAATTTTCACTGCGATGTAACAAAACAATTTCAGTACATTAATCTACTGAGATGGATATTATAATTCTAATAAGGTACAGTTATAAATCGCTTTCATATACTTTACAGAATAGGCTAGATGTCACCTTAGTCAAATTAGTTACTTTTTATCATCTGTCAAAACGACAATTTTGTATGAAAAATGTACTAAATACCAAATTGTGACGTCACTGTTTTAGACTACTCAATTGAACAACATATTTTACTGTATATTTGATTAAAATTCGTAATAAAAATAAAAAGCTATGTTAATTGTATTTTCCGAGATGGTTCAGGATATTGGTTTTAATGAAGTGGACATTGGTATTTATTTATGATACAGTCATGTACCCAATTGTTATACAATTATATCTCTAGGCATGTATATATAACGGTTATGACTCACAGCGATATACTTTATGTATATGAAGGAATTTTCATTTTAAACCAGAGTTTAGTTGTCATGTGTACATGCCAATGGCGTTTGAATGTAGCTCTACTTTTGTTGATACAACAGCCAAACATGTCAAAACCATGAGCTCTGATACATACAGTGAAAAACGTGTGTGTGTGTACTTATGAACGCACGTAAAAAGTTATACTTCTTTGGTGTAGCAATATAAAACAAATTGTTATAAATGTATCCTTCAACGTTGTCCTGTTTGTACAGAAAACGACACTAATATTTGAAAAAAAGGTATTTAATACTTTGAAACAAAGCTATATTATACGTATTATCGAGTTTAATAAATTTTATAAAAATAAAAGAATTGTACATAATTGAAAACTAAATTGTTGACTAGCTAATTACATGGTGTCAGATTTTCGTGACGGTGTGCACGCGCATCGTAACGATTGGGTATTTGCATGATTTTCCAATCTATGAAATAGTTGTCTTATTATTTTTAAAAAAATTTTAAAATTTTTTTCAAAAATTATAAGACATAACTTTATTTGTAAACATTTAAACTATTTAACAATAAAAAAATTGTTAAAATTTAAACGTACAGGTAGCTCCCTCTTGCTTATGTGACGTCATTGTGCATATTCCATTTAAATTTGTTATTTGTTATTTACGCTACTTTCAGTAAATTTTAATCTTAATGATAAAATATAATTAAACTCACTTTAAATAAAAACCAACTTAAAATTTTTTTCAATAATTTATCATTCGTCGTTTATCATGCATTCAAATGACGCGCCAATAATATGCACAATGACGTCAGACCAATCACATCACGTTTCACATCACGTGATTTTCACATCATATTTGACCACTTTTATTTATTTATTTATTTAAAAATTATTTGTAAAAATTAAATTTTAATCTTACGTAGGTATTTTATGTGTATCAAAGAATTTATTAACTGTACTTTATTTGAAAAATCATTTTCATGCAAATACCCAATTTACTCTCATCACTTTTCCCTAACACGCCAAAAGAAGTATAACTTCAAAATATTACAAAAACCAATTAAAAAAAAAGTTGAGAGGTGTCAAGGGACACCCGGATGGAACGAAGTTCCTTTAATATAATTAGTGAAGAAATTGTATTAATTTATTTTCTTTTAAGTTATAAAAAAACAAATGTAATCGTCGCGACACTACACTGTTCAAAGCAAAATAGAAAGATGAGACGAAAATAGTTGGTTTGCTTTCTATGAGAGAGAAAGAGAGACAGATAGAGAAACATGCGCACGCCGCACGGTTTACTATACTATAGCAAAAAGTGTCGTGACAACTTTTTGTCTGAATTTTTGCCGTCTAGCCTCCTTCGCAACGCGCGATAAGGAACTTCGTTCCAAAACGTTACACCTGATTAGAAACAATATATGACGAAGAAAGAGATGGCATTTGAAAATAAGGGATAGGAAGTTTCCTCATGAACCCTATTGTAATAGGATAGACGGTACGCTTGGTTAGCTTTTTGTGATAAGACAGGGTCGACGTTATTGGGAGAACAAAGATAAAACTAATGTTAGGAGAATAGGCAGATTACAAGAGCTCTTATTGATTAGGTTGTTTCCTTGTTTGTCGGTTCTATAAAAGAAATGATTTATATTTCTATGATATATGAACATATTTGTATGTAAAGTGTTCAGGTCTGTCCAGTCCCTTTAACAACAGGAAGTACTTCTTGAGATATGCATCGAAAAATTTTAAAATTAATTTTGTTCTGAACTAATAATTATTCGCCTTGTTACATAGCTTTCAAACACACATACGTACGCTTATTTACACGCTGCTGATTAAGTAATTTTCAACTTTACCAGTAACATGTAAGTAGTAAAAATGTTTACCAGTAATATTATTAGTCGTAATATTTACGAGTGACATATTTCTAATAAAATAATTTGGTAATTATATGTTAATAGTATAGTAGTTTACCATTAACATGCTACTAGTCAAATTACTGGCTAGCCATAATTTACTAGTGAAATAATGTACCAGTAATATGTTACTAGTGAAATAATTTACTAGTAACATATTTCCGGTAACATAAATTACGTGAAATGTGTTACTAGTAAAATATATTAATTCATGCTAACCAGCTATTTTATTAAAAGTTTTTTTTAATGTTATATTGTTCTTATTAGTACTTTAAACAGCAGAATGGTATTGGAAATGGAGTGGGTACATATCAATGAATAAAATGTTTAATAAACAAACTTAAATTTAATAAATATAAATGATACTGCTATAGGTACATTCTAACAGACATTGGAACACAATGCAGTTCAGTTCTCTAATATTTGCACTTATATAAAGGCGTGATTTTAATCCAAAACTTATTATACAGACACATCTAATAACTATATGAAAAATAATCTTTGATTTTATATAAATATTGTAAAATTTTCAATTCCAATATCCTAACAAAATGGCGTCAGTCAGAAACACTGTAGTATTATTTTAACAGGTAATTTTAATAAGCCTCTGCTTTGATAGACTAGATAGAAACTTCGAAGAGAGAGAGAGAAGAGAGAAGAGAAGAGAAACTTTGATAGAATAAATATTAATTATTAATTGATTTGTAAGTACAACTAAGTTTAAATTTGTAAATAATGTTGATAATGACTCCTAGCCGATTTTGGCCACGGCGACCAGCTTACTACGTACGAGATATTCTAGTGCACAGGTGTGTGCGCAAACACAAGTGCACTCTCTGTTCCCTCACGTTCATAATCCGATGGGACAGTTATCCGATACGACTGGGGAGAATCCAGGTGCAGGACCGACGACTTTACTTGCTCATTGTAAACAGTATTCATAGCCCTTATACTTAAAAAAATGTGTTGAAGGTTTAATTTTAACTAGAACCTTCACAAAATAGTTAACGGTTCAAAACCACCTTTTCTTTTTTGTTCTTTTTTTTCTATATTAAGAACCTGCCAAAGTGACTACTCTGCCTGATGGAAAGCACGAATAGAGTCCAAGAGTTGTGATCACCATACTCATTGCAAATGCAGACAATGCAGTATGGTGACACGACAGACACGAGAGTTTGTCAGTTTGTTCGCTTTTTTTTACAAAGAAATTCAAGCGTATACCTGCGTCATACCTGGCTCTGCTACTTTGACGAGAGACATTCATGTTTGAACTAATACAACCAACAATTATTGTTGTAATTGTTATATCACTGCTAACAGTAATCTGACTGACACCAAAAAATTAGAAAAAAGAATTCCACATTTTTTTTTTAATTTAAAAAAATAAAATAGTAACATTACTAAGTAATAAAACAACCGTTCAAATTGAAAATATAAATTACCAAAGAAGTTGATGACAATGGTGATGAATAGAGCTAATGTTGGTGAAGTTATGTCATCACTTTGGAAGGATTTCCATTAATGATAATATCTTACATCCACATTACAATTATACCTTCCATTTATTTATTTTTTTTAAATAACATTTTTAAATTTTGCAAAAAATAAATAACATATATAAAATAACAAATATAGCTGGGTTCCAGGAGTAGGTAATCTTCAGGGTAATGCTTCAAATATTAATGGGACCAAACAAGAAGCATACTTTCCTGATAAAAAATCCCAATCTAATGATAGAGTTCTGAGTCAATAAACATATAAAAAAATAAACTGAATTTAGAACTACCTCCTTTTCTTGATAGGTTAAAAAAACCTGTTTAGTTTTAAACCTCATTTCTTAGGAGAGGAGTATGTCCAGCAGTGGACTATTGAGGTCGTTGGCAAACTTGGCCAGTGCAATTTATAAATCCCATATAAAAAGCAAGCTAGTCCTAAATCGCCCCTCTTGTGTTTTGTATACATATAAAGATGGGAGTGAAAAATCCAAGTATTCATAGAGTATAACAGAGCTACTGCAGACTATCTCGATTTCCCTTGTCCTTTCATCACAAAAAGTTTGTGTCAACAAAAAAGGCGGTTTTTAGAACAAAATAATAAATAAACTCATTGTTTACAGTTTCACTAAATCTGTACCGATACAAGTAAATAAAACAAAACTGTTTGCAACGTCAGACGGTCCTTATACAAGATTAACATTTTAAATTTTAGTGTCTGTTTGTTCTGTCTAACCTCGGGAACGGGTGAACCGTTTCCTACGTAATTTTACTGGTTGATAGGTTGTAAGTAGACTAATTCATTTCGAAAACGAATTATTTCCGCGCAGAAAATATAAATATATAAACGCGGGCACATGTATTTCTTTACATAAGTGTATTGTGGATGTATAATTAGATCAATTAAAGTTATTTTACGTCTTATTTAGGCACTAACTATATTAATAATCCCGTTCGTTTCGTGATGTGACTGTCATCTTACGGACAATTTCGTTGTTTATGTCAATATACTAGATTGTTTTCAATATATAAATCTCATGGTTTGTTTCTACGTAGGTACTAAACTAACATACCTTCAGGTGGTCGGCAATACCTCGACTTACGCATAATTTAGGAACTGTGACGTCACACAATCTGTTCAATCAACTTGTTTGATAATTAATTTTTATTTTTAAAGGATTTCGTTGCCCTAAAAGCTACTACGAGAGCTTTATTCAAAATGCTGTTGTCAGGAAAATAACACGCGTGCAACCCAACTTTTTTTCAAGATTAGAAGACAGGGCCAGCTTTACACCGACATTGCGTAAGTTTCATAAGTTTGATGTATTTTATACCTTAATTATCTAACTTATTACAAGAAATCTGTTTAATAATTTAAAAATACATTAGACTACATTTACATAAAGCCTGATTTATTGCTTGGACATTATAATTAAAATATTTATTAAATTTAACCATTTACAAATTGTTACAATAACATTTTTCAAGCATTCACACTCTGCTTCCGTATTTAATTTATTGGTTTAATTAAAACCCCTTCGAGCCCTTCACTTATTGAGCGGTTATAATCTCGACTTACGTAACACTACTGACGTTGGTCAAGGTATTACTGCAACCCCATCCATCATTCTCGAATACTACCTCTTTGAGACTTAACACCGCGAGTAACATCCGTTCTTCGGCAAAGTTCGTCGACATTCTATTGTATAAATAGGCAATATTGGTTTAAAATAGCGAATCACGAAGCGCGTCGAACGCGACAAAATCGCATAAGTAATGTCTGTTCAATTAAACTATGTCGAAAACCAACATCATTTTATTCCAAAAACATAAACAACAAAATTGACCGCCTCTCAACAATTGTTCAAAGCTACACTGAGTCCGTGTTTCTCTATATACCTCTTGCGTGCCTCGGCGATCATTTGAGCTTTCCTCTCTTGGAAACTGAGCTGTCGCTCCTTGGCGCTCTTGGGGAAGACCCCAGTGGGTACGGGGGTCACGTATCTGGGAGTAACCTGCGACGTGCTGGGTCCGGGCTCCGCGGGTGGCTCGGGCTCCGGCGTGTACGGGATCACGCCTTCCAAGAAGTTTGTGATTGTTACGTCTACACTCCTCGTGTTCGCTGTTGAGGAAATATTACATTTTTTCATTATAAAGGTTTGATTTATATAATTTTTGTAGGAACTTTGAAGAGGAACTGATGTTATACTTTCCCCACACAAAAGTATCTCGCGTCTAGATGACAATATAATTCCTAGTGGCCCGCAGCTCAACGGTCAAGAAATTCTGCACGAGTATGTCGTCTTACTGTATAATAATCAGCCTGAGAACTATCTTTCACTGTTAACGACTGAAACGGTTGGAGACGCGTGACGTCGGGCGGTATACAGGGTATATGTTAGAGGTGGTGCTCACCGAGGTCCCTGAGGATGTCGTCGAGCGGCACGCGCGGCAGCACCTCCTTGACCTGCGCGGCGAGGCGCGTGACGTCGGGCGGTATACAGGGTATATGTTAGAGGTGGTGCTCACCGAGGTCCCTGAGGATGTCGTCGAGCGGCACGCGCGGCAGCACCTCCTTGACCTGCGCGGCGAGGCGCGTGACGTCGGGCGGTATACAGGGTATATGTTAGAGGTGGTGCTCACCGAGGTCCCTGAGGATGTCGTCGAGCGGCACGCGCGGCAGCACCTCCTTGACCTGCGCGGCGAGGCGCGTGACGTCGGGCGGTATACAGGGTATATGTTAGAGGTGGTGCTCACCGAGGTCCCTGAGGATGTCGTCGAGCGGCACGCGCGGCAGCACCTCCTTGACCTGCGCGGCGAGGCGCGTGACGTCGGGCGGTATACAGGGTATATGTTAGAGGTGGTGCTCACCGAGGTCCCTGAGGATGTCGTCGAGCGGCACGCGCGGCAACACCTCCTTGACCTGCGCGGCGAGGCGCGTGACGTCGGGCGGTATACAGGGTATATGTTAGAGGTGGTGCTCACCGAGGTCCCTGAGGATGTCGTCGAGCGGCACGCGCGGCAGCACCTCCTTGACCTGCGCGGCGAGGCGCGTGACGTCGGGCGCGTCCCTGCGCCGGGGCAGGCGCCGCCCCGCGTTCAGCTGCTCCCATTTATACTCTGTTTGTTCGATCTGTAAGTTATAAATTTAGTTATCATCATCGTTAGCCTTAAGTAGTCCTTTGTTATGCATAAACCTGTTCATAGAAAGATGGTTGACTACTGTACCACGCTGGCCAGGCGGGTTACTATAGGATTTGTGTCGAGTTTTCCTTCTCTTTTTGCAGTGCTGTTGTCCTGTGAAAGTGCTCTAAGCATTTTAAAAATAATTACCTCGAGTGCCTCGGCAATATTTTCTCTAATATTAGCAGCGAAAGCAACGTCGTCATCATCATGTCGTTCTATAGACGGCAGCAGTTGCACCGTGAACACCGTCACAGGCGTCCACAGGAACCATAACGCGTCCGACCACGGGAACTTGTCGCGTGAGTCCGACGGCCGGTGAACCGTCACGTTCGTAAACAACCTCTCCACATCTACGGACGACAATTGACAT
Organism: Hypercompe scribonia; assembly: GCA_949316085.1. Taxonomy (NCBI): domain Eukaryota; kingdom Metazoa; phylum Arthropoda; class Insecta; order Lepidoptera; family Erebidae; genus Hypercompe; species Hypercompe scribonia. The sequence goes on from OX438983.1 coordinate 2,812,232, forward strand.
TTAATCATTATTTACCAACTGCAAAACTTGCTTTTAAATTATGGTTTTTTAAAACTTTATCGTTGTGGGATTTGAAGCATCACAAACAAGGAGTACCCGTAAATGTAAATATGTGAAGAGCATTCTGTAACAGGGGTACCTGTTTAATCAAATTTTATTGACCAATAAGAAAGAAGAAATAAAAATGATTTAATTACAAGTGAAATTCAATCACAACCGTAAACTTTAAAAGCTGATACGATTTAAATTATTTAAAACAATCGTAAAAATATTAAAATACTAGCTGCGCCGCGCCCCATAGTTTTTTTTGCTATGAAATCAGATATTGTTCACTATTTTATTAATTTTAATGTTGTTTTTCAGCAAAACATTTTTTTCTAAAACAAAACCAAGTTTCTTCTTATAACAACGGCTATCTGCCAGTAAAAAGCCCATAAAAATCAATCTAGCCGTTCCAGAGATAAACAGACAAATAGAAAAACAGGAATCTTAAAAAGATTTTTTGGTATGAGTACTGCATACTGCATGCTGTATACTTTCATATGCGCTTAGTGAAAAAATTTAATTTAAAATTATAAAATACTTACATTTTATTAAAGGAAAAACAGATGATGACATACCTTTTTTATTTTTATGTTTTAAGCCAAATGATGATGTTAATTTCATACTAAAATTACACAACAGAAGTAGGAGTGTCGTGAAGCATAGTTTTCATACTCACTGATAGCCACTGGCTGTACTCTGTTGCCCATCTGGAAAGGCCAGTCTGTAAACCTGAGCAGTCCTTTTCCATTGGTGGGACCACCTTCTGGTTGTAACAATACAGGCTTGCTGGGACTCTCAGCAAAATGTTGTCTGAAAAACAATCGTAAGTTGAGTTGATTTAATTTTTTCGCATAAACAAACTGGTGAATAAATAATTTAGGCAAGGCCAAAATATAGCATTATTAATTGATGTCAAGTATCCCTAAAAAGTCCATAAGTATGCTACAGGGATACAATTCGCAAATATAGTAATAATCTGAAGTGACTTACTTTCTGACGAACTGAGAAGCATTTCTGATGCCAAGAGTTGCTGCAAAAAATGGTGGTACTTTCCATTTCCTTAACTGTAAGTAGGGAAATATTTCTGTTGTAAAATTGTGTATATAAATAATAATAGGATTATGTAGGCAATCTGCAATCGATAAAAACGCTCAGTGCAATCACTTGCACATGCAATTCACAAATGTAATTTCTCCCCACTCCACTCTCTACTAGGCTGAGTGTTGTGGGTCCAAACCCCACATGAGACAACAGTGTGATCCACAAATTGTTGTTCTGAGTCTGGGTATTCTTTGTGTCCATTTCTTGTATGTTTGTAAAGTCCCCTACAACACAGGACATATACTTCTAATGCGGGTATTGTTTAATAAAAAAAAATACATGGTTTTCAGAGTCCCACAAGAAGGCAGTTTCTGAGAACCCTGACACACCTAGACCGTTTCTTATATACGAGTCAGTCACACCAATTGCATAGAATCTCGCCCTCTTCTAGTTAATATTAGATTCAACTTAAAGGTTAAACTAATCTACACTAGAACAGGTAAACTTTTTTTAAAACCCTGTCAATTCAAGGGGTGATCTCTGCAAACAATTGAATGATTAGTTCTTAGTATAAAGTTTTAAACTACTTACACTTATGGTACCCAACACATGGGAGGCAGCAAGTGAATCTAAACATGACACATAGTTGGCCACCATGACACTACAACGAGGGTCTCTTGTACCCTTTAGTTTAACATACACACCTGAAATGAAAGGCGACTATATACGTAATCTGATAGAATTGTTAAATTTAGTATTTTCATACAGTATTAACTAATATAGCAAAACTTTTTGTTATGCTGAACAAAATGCTGAACAAAAATTTCTGTGAGGTGACAGATTAAGTAAATATAATAATTCTTTATTATGCTAAAATCAAGAATACAATAGTTCCTATCTTTAAAACTAAGTTAATGTTATAAAATAAAATTACACATGACACCCTGTGAAGATGGTGTTAACGGCGATGTCTGTGCTAGTAGAAACTGTGTGACAGACATCGACGCCTTTCTCCAACCCACACTGGATACAATTTACGAACATTTAGAGGGTAATGTAGTACTCCATCTATACAAGTTTAGTAAGCAGTACCATAGTAGTAAAACAACCAAGACAAGGTCGGTGTGTAGTGTAAAACTGTATGCACGCCATTTCGAATGAATGTGTGCATGAGTGCTTTTGTGTGGTGTGTTTGTGTGAGCATTGTAGTGTACACCAAGACAACCTTAGGTCACTGTCATGAGCAAGTTCTCCGTCTCTTCATACGTTGCGTTTTTAAGGTATCTAGTAATTTCATTCTTACATTCCAGTCTTGATAAGCTGTACAGGTTACATAATTTATTTAGCCTATAATAAAGACGACCACTAAGACTCTGGTAGTGTCTGCCTGCTAAGGCTGTCGTAACATGAAGTCTTGGACATACAAAATCTTTACGCCGTTTATCTGTCCGCAGTTGAGGATTTGAACCTAGCGAAGAATGTTTGCGGAGAACTACACGCAGCACAAAGAGCTGACTCACAGTTAATACGGGAAACTCTTTGTATAAATTCAAAGTTAAGTATCTGTAAGGCCCATTTAGCAGTACCTTCAAATCATCTCTCTGTGCTGTCTCCAAACGCAAAAACGAGGTCCTAAAAGTTCCACCCCACACTGATATACTGTAGGCTATCAAAGACTGGACTAAAGCTAAGTAGATAGTTCTAAGCAGTGCAGTATTGGCTACTTTTTGTAATTTTTTCATTGGGAAAATTAGTTTACGGACACGATAAACTAGGGTATCGATATGATTATGCCAACTTAGGATGCTATCAATGTCCACTCCCAAATATCTGACGTAAGATGATTTTTAAATGGAAAGACAATTGCGAGCAGCTCAAGTGGATGGATTACAGGTAAGAGCCTTAATGTTAGGGCCATTTGGTTGAGTTTTGCCATTTGCTGTAACAGCGATGTAATAGGTTTTAGCAACATTAAGCGTAAGCAAATGAGAACCTAGCCATTCCAACACCATCCGTAGAACCCTCTCTGCAGAGCGAAATGCAGAGTCCCAGGTGTGTCGTCTGCATAAACAAATATCCTACAGTTGGGTATAGAGAACTGGAAAAGTCGATTCACATATACAAGGAAGAGGGTAAGGCCCAGTATGCTGCCCTGGGGTACCACAATAACAAGGTCTTCATCGTCACTAACATATGACTCGATCCTCACCGTCTGTGTTCTCCCCATGAGATAGTTTCGAAAAATGCCAAGTGCAATATCCCTTACGCCGAGCGCCTCCATTTCCTCTAGTACCACACCTATTCATTTGCACATCATTCGATTCGGAGTCCTTTTTATTTTTAACGTGTGATAGCCCCCTCGTGCTTTCAACTCTCCGAGGAATGCAGCGGAGTGATGTATCGACATCAGACCGACTAAAACTACATAGTGGGATCTAGATCAAGAATCTGGGAAAAGGTAAGTAGACTCTCTATTTTAGGAGCCCGCACGTCGCCTCCTCGCAGCTGGCCATTGCAACTAATGGAGGGAAAAACCCGTCTCGTCCACCCCGGCCACACTCAGGCCTGCATGAGACACTGGTTAGCGTGCCTCTGCCACCTGATTCTGAACTGTGTTCGGGTGAAGGTCGTTTTCTTGGACCTTTTCCACCGTGACGTTAACGTTGACGTCTTCGCGGAAGGTTGCGACCGCAGTAAAACAGCAATCGGCGATTGCTATGCTATAAACTTTATAGTAGTCAGTAAATTCATTTCAATCTGACCCGGGCCGTGGGCCGAACTAACTGCGTTTTTCCGCGTCTCTTGGCGTTTCTTATGAAGCTGGTTCCCACTTCGCAGTCTGCCCGGTGACGTCACCGACTGCACGTGTAGGAACTCCGGGCACGAGTAGAGACCGCGCAGAGATCCGCTAACTCTTGGGACCACTAATAAACCTCTTTTCGTGAAGGCTGACAACCTTGGATGCAGGGCATGACCGCTGCGTAAAAGCATTATGACTGACTATAACGGGGATTGCGGAGACAGTTAAGAGTGAATGATGGCAGATAGTATGTATCCTCTAATAGGAACCTATTCAGTTTGAGAACAATCCATTGCAGAACTCGAAACAATGTCATGTATAGCAAGCTGTCTGGCCAACATGTTATGTAGACCAAAACCTTCTTTTTAAGGAGAAGCTTATATCTAGCAGTGGGCTAATAAAGGCTATGAAAACACTATATCAAGAGTCCTAACACTGCTCCAGAAATTGTAAAAGTGTACTAATTGTACAAATTCTTACCAAACGTCCAGCAAGCCAACGTAGACAACATTTGCCTGATCCCTGACTTATCAGGGAGAATTATTGACGCAACCCATAATATTAATGCCAAGAGGGTTCTGAATACCAGCAATAGAATACCAAATGGTAGGTATAGAAGAAATTGCAGTACATTTTCACCACAAAATCTGAAAAATAATCAATTACACAAATTACAGTTAAGAAAATCACTGCAATTACATAATACACATACAAATTTATTTTTATTTATGCTTCTTGTTTGTTTCATGTACATTTCATTTTCGATTTATAACTATTTTATTTAAAAAAAAAAATGTTGACACCAGAATTTTTTATTGATGAAACCTATCAAGAAATAAAGAAATAAAGAAATCAGTGAGGTCTATGCTCAGCAATGGACTCCAATAGGCTAGTAATGAAAGAAATTTAGCACAAAGCCTTGTTTTATTATTTTTTTATTATGTCAGAATTATGCTAATAATTATATTAATAAATTCATTTTGTCAATGATATAACAAAATACTACATGTAAAAAATTTGCAACGTTTAATTTTCAAAATATACAATTATTTGTGTGGGGGTGAATGGGACAAATTGATGATAAATGTCTTTCAATACCTTGGCCGGTAATACCTGGTTATTTATGTAACTATTGTTAATTCTCATAGAACGATCAAATAAAGACATTGAATAAAGACAAAAAAATGTTTTTCTAAATACTTAACATTGATGGAAAGGTTAATTATATTCAAATTATAAAAATAACATTGAATTAGTAGTTTTACTTCAAAACACAAAACTAGATTTGCATAACTTCAGGAACATTTACACACATTATATTATAACATTATATACATATTTTAAATTGTTTTAAAAAAATCAAAGGTCATGGTCAAACACCATATTTACTTCCTGATTAAGATACCAACATTTCATTCAAGAAGTTTTAATTACTGACTAGAATCATAATGTAAAATTTTATTTTTCTGTTTCATTCTTTTCCTACATTGACAATAAATATCGCGAAATAAATACACCCATTTGATTAGTCAATTACGTCACAAATTTATTGATATACATCAATTTATTACGATAACAGAGCATTGGAAACGAAATTAATTGTTATCAACTGTGAAACACTTTCCCTTGCAAAAATATTAGCAAACACGTAGCTCCATAAAATTAAAATGCAAGTTTTACCTGTCGTCGTTCATCAATTTATCTACCGTTAAGGCCATTTTTGTTTCTTCACAAATCTTAGCTTGTATTTCACTATCCGTGCTGTATTCGACTGCATATAATTAAAAATTTAAAACTTCACTAATATCGTGAATATTCGTGATGTGTTTCTACGACATTGACCATAGACTCTTACAGAAAATTTGACAGCTGCCGAAATTATTTTGGAAAATTGGATCAAAGTGGGACATTCCAATAAGAGACAATAAATGAGTAAACACACCGCGTTAAGACAATCTCTACCATACAAACATAATAAGCAAAATTCGTATAGGTTATTATTAGTTTTATGGGCAAATAACCTAATCAACAACTTTATGTGAGACAAAAACGAAACAAGTGACACTTTCAGTGTGAAATTTGCTGTTCGTTTAGGTGATTTTCTTAATAAATTATTAACTTTTTAATTAGTATATCAATTAAGATACCAATCATAACTGCAAATATTAAATAAAATAATTGTAACCCTGCTATGTTAAAATGTGTACTTTATAATTTGAAAAGTATATAAATATTAGTCCATTATATAGTAGCATTATAAACGTAAATTAGTTGTATAAATAGAGATCAGATTTCTAATTTGATTATAAATTTCTAGTTAGAAACTTTTAAACGAACGTAACAGAAACTGCCAACATTACATAAACAATATTATTAGTAGTAACGACTAAGAACGTTGACTATACAATCAAGTCCACAGTCTTAAAGCAAGTTTAGTATTCAATGTGATGCTAACCGAGTAGTGACAGGTGACAAAAGCAATCATTTAAATGGGTAAATGCGTAGTGAAAGAATGCGATTCAAGGTCCCCTAACCATCATAAATCAAGTATAAATACTTTCTACAAGTAAATATATTCTTTATCAATTGAATAAAAAACTGCAATAAAATTAAAATTAAAAAAATATTATAAACAGTGTTACCATGAACACAGCTTTTTCTCGGAGTTATGGGCGAATTTCTAATTTATAAAATAGTTTACTTTGTTCTCAGTTTTAAAAACGTTTAGCAATAATAATAAAACCATGATAAGAACTAGCATCGATTTAATAAATCTTCACACTCATATTCTATAATGAATTGATAATTAGTAAATTAGCTGTAATTTCGAAATTTCGTAAAGGTATGTATGCGAAATTTCATCACTTTGTTCGTTAATGCTTTACTTACTTTTGTGCTAATTAGTGCCGTTATTTACACATACGTAAAAAAATGTATCATGAAAGCTTTTAGTTTTAATATAAACTGTTTCAACAAAAACATCTAGTTATTATGTTGGTCAAGCTTGTGCCTATCCATTATAAATATATTATTTAAATTATATTTTTTTTTACTACAGTACTTTTGAACTTTATTTTTCGCGGTTTTTATGTATTAAGTTTTTATACGTTAGTCAAAATTGGTTCTTCATCGTATCATTCATGTTTTGTCTTTGTCTAATCATAGCGACGGTATTGTTTTTATGATGCGTGTAAATGAAACATTCGTACATTTACTTTTAATTTCTAATGGTTTCAAAGCTACGTCGTTATAGTTTTAGTAGCTACACTTTTTCAACGTGTGGTTGTGAAATTAGCTCCAATAGTAGCATAACTCAATGCTTCTAAGTGTGAACTCTACGCATGCTTGAAGAGGTTGGACCTCAAACGAGAGCTGATTTGAACTCATTGAACTAATATTACTACGTATAGAACAGATAACGCGATGAAATGTTTTGCGCTGCGCTGCGCGCGCCACACTGCGAAGCTCGTAATGAGCGAATGCTAAGATGGTGACAAACATTTAAATTCGATTTCACCGAAACATGCGATTCTGCGAGTTAAAACACATAAAAATTAATCGATTAGGAAGAAAAATATAGCAAGCAAAAGTAAACCAATTTCGTATCAAGTGAATCGTAAATAACTTTCATTTTGTGCCCTTCGTTTATGAATGTAAAGTATAATGCAGCAGTTCGGATAATCTATCCATCACATTGTTATATGTACCTAATGTGATTTTATTTTCAATTAACACAATTAATATAAATTAATAATCATATTGATTAAATGATGTTACTCATTTTATAATTGATTGTCTTTTGTCGGAAACAAATCTTTGACTTGTTTCCGACAAAAGACAATTTAAAACGATGATTTTTGGTAAATCTGAATGCTATCCAAATTAATGGAATTTAAACTTGAATTATGCTTTATATATTTTTTAGTCTCAACGAATCTAACAGAATGTATCGATGTAATAATTATTATCAGTAAAATAGTCAAATCAATCAACCGAAAGACATTCATAAAATGAATAACTAATACACAATAACAAACATTATATTTGTGTATAAAAATAATTCGTTTTTAGTTTTAGCTTCATTTTTAAGTTAAGGCGTGAAATTATTGTAAACTACGTCAATGTTGTCAATTTACGTCATTTTTATTTGTATCTTTCGGTCTATTGTATAGTCTCTTTATCTTAGTTACTGATTGTCTGAAATGACAAAAGGGTCGCCCCTTAAGGATGTTACTAAACCAATAACATCATTCGGTATTTTCGTAAGGATATATCGATTCTTCGTTGTAAGACAAGTAATTAATGTGAAACATTTATTGTAGAGGATCAGACCGTCTGATCCTCTACACCGTCCGTAAATACCTAAATATACCGTAATAGTATATTTAATATGTAACGTGGCCTGAAAGAATAAATATTTCCATTCATAAACTATCATTTTATGTTTTATATCACACGTCTAACGACTTCTATTTTTTGACATATTCATCGACTTAACTTTTTCATGTTATAGAAAAATTACTAGTAATACCAAATACATATTTATGAAGTTATAATATAACGCCCATACCTACATGATTTGTATGATTGCAATGTAAAAGTTTCAATTCCGATAAAGTAAAAAATAATTCAATAGAATGAACTTTAGCTACGTAGATTGTGATCACTCCTTACTGTGTATCAAAAAAGTGATCGAATAACACATGTTTAAGTTTAATACAAATAATATTAATTCGTTACTTTCTAGGTTTGTGTCAATATCTTTATGTTTGGAAATGCATTATTTATTACGTTTATTTTTCGACATACAACTGCACTTTTATTTGTAATTTGTACTTAATCATTCGACGCTTTGAGTTTAATAAAAAGATGTGGGTCCTTTTATAAAAAAGTTGAATTTGAATTGAAAATAAATTATCAGGCTTAGTCGATTACTCATGTGTCGATTCCTATACAAGTTTCTTGTCAGATCAAAAGTCAAATATTTACTCGAACGAAAGAGAATATTCGAAATAAATATAATTATAGAACAAAGAAAGTACTTAATTAAAACATCTTTTAAAGTTATAAACAAGAAGTGCATTTGGTTTACTATGTACGACTGTTTTATTCCTGTAATATAAAATTGTGTAATAATTAATACAGTGAAGGTAAACAGAATTAAGTCCAATGTAAATGTGTGTGCATCATCTGACCTTTGCAGAACGGCTAAAATTACTACAGAAGAAATATTAATGGAGCATATTACGTCTGCAGAGGAGACAACGTGCTCAGAAGGGGAAGAGGAAGTCGCTAGAAAAACTGTAGGGAACCATGGAAATCACCAAGGTTTTACAGTTCAACCTTCAAGTTCGCTGTCAGAGCTCAATCAAATGGAAGAAAAAATGCGACGTAAGCTGAAGTTTTTTTTCATGAACCCAATTGACAAATGGACGGCCAAGCGAAAATTCCCTTATAAATTTGTTGTTCAACTAATAAAGATTGTGTTGGTCACATTTCAATTGTGCCTATTTGCACACAACAGATATAATCACGTCAATTACACATGGGATAATCGGATCACCTTCTCGCACTTGTTTCTTCTCGGCTGGGACTCTACAAGGGAAATCAATGCCTACCCTCCCGGTGCTGGACCTCTAGCTGTTTACAAAATCAAGGAATTTTATGACACACTAGACTATGCCTACGAAGGATATTCTAATATCTTAACCACCTCTATTGGGCCATATTCGTACAATGATGAGCACAATATTAAACCACCTCCAGTTTTTTGCCAATACAATTATAAACAAGGCATCATAAATGGTTTTAACGAGAGCTACGTATTCAACTCGGAAGTTATTGAAACATGTGTCAACTTTACCACACCAACTGTTGGGAAGTTTAATTCCGAGTCTTTTATAAAGGAGGCCGGTTTAAATATAAGTTTTGCATCATTGATACAGGCTAAATTAATGTTCTCATTGAAAACTATCAATTTTAGGGCAGCTGGTCCCATTACTCCACCAGATTGTTATAGATTTGACATTAAAATTGTTTTCGATAATGAAGATCATGATGGACAGATGTCTCTAATATTAGATGCGGAACCATATAAGTTAATTTGCAAAGGCGACTCAGCATATGTCACAGACAACAAGATAGACCAAGTATTGCGGAGCATATTGAACATCCTTGTTATCTTAATATGTGCTGCATCTTTTGGATTATGTGGTAGAGCTATTTACAGAGCCCAACTGCTGAAGGAACTTACCGTGCAGTTTTTCAAACGTGCATATAACAAAAAATTGAGTCTAGAAGGACGGTTAGAGTTCTTGAACATCTGGTACATCATGATAATAGTTAACGACTTACTAATAATTTTGGGTTCAGCAATAAAGGAGCAAATTGAACGAAATCAATTTACAAATGATCAGTGGAACGTTTGTTCTCTGTTTTTGGGAACTGGCAATTTACTAGTTTGGTTTGGAGTTTTGAGATATCTAGGATTCTTCAAAACCTATAATGTAGTGATACTCACACTAAAGAAGGCAGCACCAAAAATATTCAGATTCTCAATCTGTGCTTTGCTGTTGTATGCTGGCTTCATGTTTTGTGGTTGGTTAATCTTGGGCCCTTACCATATGAAGTTTCAAACCCTAGCAACGACTTCTGAATGTCTATTCTCTTTGATAAATGGAGATGATATGTTTGCCACTTTCTCCATAATGTCAAAGAAATCACCGATGCTCTGGTGGTTTAGTCGTATTTACTTATACTCCTTTATAAGTTTGTATATTTATGTTGTACTTAGTTTATTCATATCGGTTATTATGGATGCATATGATACAATTAAGCAGTATTATAAAGATGGTTTCCCAAAGAGTGATCTTCATCAATTCATTGGGGAAACTAATGTTGAAGAAGTGTCGTCAGGTTTGTACAGAACTGAGAGTTCGACGTCGCTCAATGCCCTTATGAATTCACTTTTCTGTTGCAATGCGTACAGAAATGCATATTCCAAGATAGGTGGTGGTAGTTCAAATTTGAGCATGTAGAAAATTGCCTTATTTACATGTTTTCATTAAATAATGAGCTCTTCGGTATCATTAAGTGTTAAATATGTTTTATCTGCGTTTTGATATTGATAGGCAGCTAGACTGAAGCTGTAGCCAGTATTTAAGTATTAAAATTTATCAATTTGTATTGTTATTGAACTAACAGGGAAATTGTGGGTGTATGAAACTAATTCAATTGTTTTGCTATATATTTTTGTTACCTAACACACCAAAGAGAACCAAACATAATAAATTTTATAAAGTTATCTAAATAAGATTCAAGTGTCTCTTTAATTTTAACCTTCAATCTCTTGATCAATAAACATGATCATGAACATGACGTGCTGTCAAGTTTTTGTTGAAAATTAAAGTATGTATATATCAGTAATGTAAAAAATCTTTTAGTCGCAAAATTGTATCTTATTTTAATATTAATATTTTGTATATTTTAGTACTAAGTGTATAAAATGTAATGAGATAACGGTATTTTTTATTTGTGTCGTAACATAATCATTTCACCACAATCAGCACAAAGGTACACGCGGGCGAAGTGCATTGGCTTATGTACAAACAAGTATTAATAACGAGGTCACCCAATCTCATGCATAATCACTTATAATAGATATCATATGGCATGCTGCAATTTACTTTGTTTGCAAGTCTATGTAAAAATATTTTGTTTTACTTCGCTAATAAATTGCGTATACAGAGAGATAGCTGTGTATACAATGTATCAAAACAATACACCCGATGCAGTAATAAGAATTGACGTAAGGCCATTAACGACAATTTCACAATCTCTGTGAGCAATTTAAAGACATTACAAGTCCTCCCAGGCGCCGTTGCATCGTTCATGTGGCAGACGAGACTTTCAAGGGCCACAGTCACAAATTAAATGGCTACAGTTACATATGAGATAAAATGGACTCATCATTAGTCAATCACTCATTACACTCTGGTAGTATTCTCGATATCCGATTAAACATTAATTGCTTTTTTTTACGTGTAGGTAGTTATAACGCACGTTAGATGTTTAAACTTAGATTAGATTCTCTTTAAAAGTAGATAAAGGTAAAAAAGAAAAAAAGATTTTCTTATTTATAAGAACCCTGTAGGAAACTGAATTAAAAACGTCTTAAAATGTTACCGTATCACAAGTCGGATTAAAGTTTTAAACTTGGCGCAATAGTAACCTTATTCAGTTCAAAAATACCTATTTATTGATCTACACACGTAGCTATGAGATTTACATTTTTCAAAACAGTCAAGTTGTCACGAATCTAATATTCAACACTGTATATATATATTTATAAGTATATAAAGCATACATTTTTAAAAAGCACGAACTATTTTTAACACGCTTTGAACGTGATCGCTCATAGTTCCTGTATTTCTGTACATCTTTGAAACCGATCGTACTCAAACCATTATGACGTAATCTATAAAAATAAACATACATTGCTTATTAAGTTTGAGTACTAACCACATTGTTACAAATTTCACAATATGAAGAAAATGTATGTTAAAGTCAGAAACGATCGTACTCATAGCGTTATGATCTAATCTTTAAAAACACAAACATGCAAGTGAAACGCTACCTTATCATAAGATTGTATTTAATAACATGGTAAGTGGCACTTAGGATTTATATTCGTTAAATACTTTGGACGAATTAGCTTCATTATGTGTGTATAATATTATTAATCGTTAATGTGTGCGTGTAGTCCGTGTGGTGACGGATTAAGAATACATAGTGTTACCATATTCATCCCGTGTGTGTCGTAAAAGGCGACTAAGGGAACCAAATATGCAAGGCAACATCATTACAAAGAGAAGGCAAGCTTGAAACAAACCCTATTCCAACCCGTCTGGCCAGCGTGGTATAGTAGGCCAAAACCTCCTTGCTAAGGAGAGGCCTATGTCCAGCAGTGGATTGTAAAAGGCTGTTGATGATGTTTATGTGTGCGCCTAGGCGACAAAGAATCTCTTTAGATTTATCGTTGATCGTACTGCTAATGTTCATTTTCCTGTTCGGTGTTAAAAATTAAGTCTATTGTACCCACAAGGCCGCCACGTATAGATCAATAGGTATTTGGTTTAGTAGGTATATAGTCATTTAAATGTGCAATTACTCATGTGTTTTTATTCTGCCGGTATCTATACGGTCTTTGTACTTCCCATGTCGATGCTAACATTATACAGATAAAGAGCATGTTTATTTGGTTGCTAATCTCGGAAGTGCTGGTCCGATTTGAAAAATTCAGTGTTATATAGACTGGCTATCGAGTAAGCCTATAGGCTGTATATCATCACGCTGCGGAAAAAAGGAGCCTCGTATCTGTGATAAATGTTGTAAAAACGAGGGGAATATATTATTTTTGTGAGTTTCCATTGCGTACCCTGCGTAAATTGTGTATGAATCAATTGTTAGCCTTGAAAAGTTATATAAAAAGTCCGCGACAGCATATGTCCATCATTCAAGGTTGACTTACTACATATAATCTTTCACCATCACGCTACGGGTTATAGGAAACGCAGACGAGGTTGCGCGAGTCATCTAGTAAAAAAAATATATATTTGGAAGTCTTTATTTAAGTTCTTTATTTGTTCAGTTTCTTATTTTAAATGTATAAATTGCAATTAAAAATATATACATAATGTGGTATCTTAACACGACTTACTGTTCGACGTTTCGATTGGTCATCGTAACTTAAAATACTATATTATAAACAACGTGTTTAATTTCTATTAAACTTATACTAAATGATAATGCAAGGTGAAAGTTAAAAATTGCTTGTCTTATAATTTAGGTCTTCACATTTTTAGGCATAGGGAGTCCTTTTTTGGTATTTTGACAGGACCTCGGCCTGCAGCTCATTCAGCCCATAGATAAATCCGCTGCGATCCCAAAGTGAAGTCTAATATCACAATTTTCCTTCTTCATTAATTAATACGTACATAATAGCTTGCCAGCTGTATCATAAATATTGGTAGCTCCACACAGGGCGCCGCCAGAATTATTTTCAGGGCGATTACTTCTGCATCTATACAAACTACTAACCAATATAAAATATATAATTACATTAGATTTTCACCTCTGTAATAGTCCTTTTTTATGAAATAGGTTTTTTTTTTCTATTATTTATATTTATTAATCAATGTTAAATGCCGTACTAGCAGTTAACGTGTTGTGTACAATAAGAAGTTACTTGTTTTCCAAATAAAACCACTGTGAACTGATCTGCTGATCTGACAAGCTATTTATTTGATTGTTACATTCATACACTCGTGGTAACTTTTACACTGAGCCCGGTAAACAAACAATATCGCGATTCAGAGAACTGATACCGCGCCATCTAGTTGGTGAAAGACAACACTTGTATTACTTACTTGTATTGTGTTCTGCGTTCATCTTGGACCTAATTATAGGTTTGTTTTTGTCATAGACAACCAAAGTAATCACCCACATCATCGATGCATTTTTACCCACAAAGTGGCAGTTTAAAAGTGGCCTTCTTGAGGAACAAACTCTTCAATGGCATTTTATTCTGCTTCTTGGGCACAGATTTTTTTTCCGCCCGGAAGTTATACAAATATTCAAGGTCTGGTAATTACAGTAGTCGACGGAAAGCTTAAACTCCAGCTCTTGTACTCGTAATTTGGAAACTGTCTACTGTGCAGTATGGGGTCGCGTACAGTCGTGTAGGAAACGAGTGTTTTTTTTAAAGACTAATAAGCACTTGTGGGTGTTTGTCGTACATAAAATTTGAACGGTTTGTGGGTCATACATAAAATTTGAACTCACAACACTCAGCGCTGTAGAAAGCGGTGAGGTGACCATTTAAATCACTACGCCATCCTTGCAGATTGACCAAAGATGGAAACGTGTCGTTTCTCTATCATTGTGTTCAATTCTCCACAGTACACATCTTCAGTTATTTGGTAAGAAACTATGCGTGGGTGCTACACCTCCAAATAGTGACCATCACCCTTCCAGGGGTACGCTTTAATTTTCCAACCAACTTGATAAACGCTTGTGATTATAAAACAGTAACCTTTTATGTCGCATATAGCAATACGGTTTTCAATTCCTGAAAAAATGCCTAATTTTGGAAAAAGTGGCCTGGGCATGCTCAGTGTTCACGAGAAAACAGAAGAGGTAAGTTGGTTTCGTCCGATGAACAAAGGATAATTTGTCCAAATTTGTTCATCGTCTTGTCAAGACGATGCTTTCTGTTTTAATTTAAACAATACATCGCCTTCTCTCTTCCTCCACAGGACAACTGCTGTCTTTGGAAGGCACCCTTTCAGAATGGTAATCATATGCCCTCAAACTAAATGATTCATCTCTTCCTTCCTGTGAATATCAATCAAAACCTGGAACTTGCTACAAGCGCATGTGATTCGCTCCCACTGTGATCCTGGTTCCTTTAAGCAGAGTGTGAAAAAGAATCTCGCTAGGTCACCATAGTGTGAAGCACCATACTGCATTGTCTGTATTCCCAATGAGTATGATGCCTCTTGGATTCAATTCGTGCTTTCCATCAAGCAGAGTATAGTTACTTTGGCAGGCCAGGTTACTTTGGATTGAGGTCGTAGTGGTGTCGCTTCGATGAAGTTTGATATCGCCGATATTAGAACACCGCCGACTACAGTTGGTGGTCTGAATCGGTATATGATTATTGTATTTAATTTTGTTTAGTAACTTTTCTTTTCAAATATAATATAACAAATTTATTTCATATATATAATATAAATATGACATACAAAAATAAAAATTATATCTGTTGCGTATTTTAATGATTGACTTTTAATTTTAACATTTGATTTTGTATATCTATGCAAATAAATATGTAAAAATAACATGAATCTCCGTATATAACATTAATTTGAAGTTAGGTTAGCAGCGGAAGGGTATTTTTTGTATTAATAGAGATTATAATAAAATAATCTTCGACAAATATTTAATTTTATCAATAAATAGTAATAAGGCTACATTATAACTAACATACTGATGGGAACTTAAACCGAATAGAAATTCACTGTACCCTCACATCATCATCATCATCATCAACAGCCTTTTACAGTCCACTGCTGGACATAGGTCTCTCCTTAGCAAGGAGGTTTTAGCCTACTGGCCACGCTGGCCAGACGGCTTGGGATAAGGTTTGTTTCAAGTTTTCCTTCTATTTGTAATGATGTTATCTTGCATACTTTGTTCCCTTGGTTGCCTTTTACGACACTCATGGGATGAATAGGGATGGTAACACTATGTATTCTTAATTCGTTACCACACGGACACATACCCTCACTTGCGTAGTAGTAACAATTAGTCGTGAGTTTGATTTAAATAAAATATCTGTGATTTATGTATGTATTTTGAAATATTCAAGTATTCTTTGTGATATTATAGCACAGGCATCGGCGCCACCAAGATTGTTTTCAGGAGGGTTCATCTACTCGTGCATCCATACGTACATTAACCAATATAAAATATAGAATTATATCTACTAGGTCATTACCTATAAAATGCACGTTTTTCATGACATCATTTAACGATTTTTCTATATGTTTTATATATTTTCATCAAAATAATCACTCATACAATCGATACAGCATTGTCTAGACAGTGGCAGTTTTAATTGATGCTGTTCTTGAAGAAAATCAGCTGGACGAGAGGTTACAAATTCTCCAAATGCATTTTGTACTGTCTCACGAGTAATGTTGTTTTGTTAATGTTGATGTTGTAGAGTAAAAATATTTTTTATTTTATATGTATTTTCTTTTTAAAAAAAAAAGACAACACCCGCACTAGTAAACGTGTAAACGGACACAAAGAACACTCAGACTCTGAACAAATTGTTATTTGTGGAGCACACAAAGTGTTGTCCCATGTGGGGTTTGAACCCACAACACTCACCGCAGAAGTGAGCGGTGTGGCGACCGCTTCAATCACTAGGCCAATCGTGCAATCAGTGTCTTTTCTTTACTTGCGAAGGAACGCAAATGCATCCTCTTGCACCTCCAACCAGAGACTCATGAACCCAGGCTTTGCGTAATCAACTACCGCGGGTAAGAAGTATAAAATTTCTCATTGTCATTATCAGTTTGATCGAAATTTATTCTATATGATATCTATCAGCATACATGTAGCCTCCTATCAGCCTCCGCATATATAATAGTGCCATTTCCCACTCACTCTTTCTACGGGCCCAAATAATAAAGCAATTATAACGAGAAACAATTTATACTTTTTCCTAATTTATACGTTTTCTTTTCATGTAAGGGTATTTAAAGGCCTGATGATAGTCGCGGGAAGCTGCTGGATGCGGGAGACATGGGAACACTTGCTGTGGAGAACCTTGGGAGATGCCTATGTCCAGCAGTGAATGTCTTTTGGCTGAGATGATGAAGGGTATTTAAAACAGGAAATTCAAACTCCAATTAGATAAATATTCTTCACAATTTATTATCGCTGTCAAAACTTATTCTATTAATAGTATATACAATCACATTATTCTTATAATATGCGAGACAGCTGATGCACACTGATATAAATTTTACAAAATTTAAAAAAAGAGTTAGAGGTAGGAACATAATTCTTTTTTTTTTAATAGGAAATTGCCAGCTTCATAAGCCTTCAATTTTATTATTGATCTACAATATAGTACTGGCATGGGCACGTGCATTTATTTTATAATATAGCTTAACATTTTTTTTTAAAATATTCCCGTTTTTTTATTAAATATATTTACCATTTTACTTTTACATTATGGAGGGTAAAGGTAAATAGAACCACATCTCTGTATGAAAAAAGCGTCCATCAAAAAACGTCAAATTATGGCGCCAGTGTGGCAAGTTTATTAGCGTAGGATAGTAAATTAAGATAAGTCAAATCTCAGCTTTTCTATAGGGGATTTTTTTAAAATAATCATAACATAGGTACCTGAACGTCAATATTGAATATGGGCATTATTGTTACGGTACATAACAAACTTGCTACACCAGCACCATTCTGGTCTATTTGAGAATTATTATTTGCACTTGTGATTTGCCGTTCCTTAATACAAGATAGTACTCCGTCACTCTACCCTCCACTTTTACAAATAACATTGCTCATCGCTGTAAATAAGCTCAATATCTTAGATGTCATAAATGATAAAAGAGGATTAAACTTGAAAACAAATAAATATGTAGTTCTATGTAGTGGTAACAAAGTATTTCATCTTTATTAATAATTCTTCATCAACCTTCATATAGACAATATAAAGGCATCTGAAGAATTGTTGACAAAAATTTATTACATATATACTGGTATCATTCACAAATATTGTTCGTTGTATTTTGTTGTAGTGTAGTGTTGTATAGCGTTATAGCGTTTATCCGCAACAACGCTAAACAAACTATTTTAATAGAGCAACAACACACGAAGTGAAAATATAAAAAAAAAACTATTTTTTGAGCAAATCTGACACAACAAAATCATAATATTCGTGTATTTCGTATATTATTAAAATTGACCCTAATTAATACTTTTCTCTTCACAAATCTGGCAACACTTCAACAATTCAATAACTACACTACACATACATAGGTACATTATGTTACATTTTAGTAAATACAATACATATAAAAACTACATTAATATCAATTTAGTGATATTTTGATAAGACATGATTCATAGCATTTTACCGCACCATATGGAAAATGTAGGTTGGTACATGTGTACTTTATATAAACTATTTATTAAGAACATCCGTAAAACGACAATACATACTTGAAAAGTGTTTTTCAATATTTTTTTAAAGATAAATGATTCGTTTATTAAAGAAGTTTTGCGTTTCTTTGGCCCATATTTCAAAGCTTCTGCTGGCTATTTTATTTCATTCGTTCATAAGGAATGATATGGAATTAGATTACGCGCCCAAGCAAAAAAGGTCCATTGCCCGCCATTTTGTTGACGAGACAAACGCCGATTTGTGAAGCGAATGGAAAAATTGCATTTCTTTATTATTACAGATAATTAAACATTAATAAATAATTAATGTTTAAGTACTGAATCTGATTCTAACTCAATAATATGGTAAGGGGCCCTTTTGGCTTAGACGCCAACAAAAAAAAATTCATAGTATAAGTACGCAAGTGTTACCACACTATTTGATGAATACCTTCTGTACATGGCACTGGTATGTTAATCGATATTATAATAACATTATAGCTTTATTACAGTGTTTTTATTTTCGATATTCAGCCGTAAAATTGCCATTCCACAAAATTTCGAATTCTTGCAACTTTACCGATTAATTTCAACATCGATATGAATAGTAAAAAACTTATTGTTTATTACCTACTTATCTAGCTTGGCCGTGGGTTCTGTCATAATAATTTTATTGGATTTTCTTATTTATTTTGACAACGAACTCTAGGTAAATATTTCTGCGTAAGCTCGTGTTTGTGTGTACTGACGTTTCGGTTTACCGTCAAGCAAATTAGGTTATGACTTCGCGTTGTAATGAAATGTCACAAAAAATATTAAATGATACATATTTGAATTTGAACTTAATTGGTCATACAGTAGATTTAATGTTACAATATATGTTTGCCACTAGAATACTTTATTAAGTTTTTCGTATATCTTCAGTCCACCGATAGTTTAAAACTACGGGTCGAACAAATGGACCATTGTCTAAGTATACAGTTTATTGTGGAAAGTTGTGGTCAAACGTCAGGAACGGTTTGTAGGCGCTGAGTTGAAGATATATATAAAAAAAATTGAAATTCCATTGTTGAATAATTAAAAGTAACTATTCTTAGTATTTATTCGTAAATCTTTTTGAAAAATCCATATATTCTAGCTATGTCATAATTATCTGATATGGCGTAAACTTGAATATAAAAATTATGTAATCGCAATATAAGACGATATCATACCTTTCTACCCTTATGCAAGACCACAGCTCTCTGTAACATCCGTCTATTTGCAATTTTTTTATGATTAGAAACTATAAACTATATACACTTATAAAGAAATTGAAGCTACCTATTAGAAAATTATTATAAATAAATAATAATATTAGACTAAATACAGCGCAACACAAAACCTGTGATAGACATTTTATACATCATAATTCTTTGGTTCTATCAAATTGATAATATTGCTTATCCCGAACTACGACACCAAAGATATCCTTAAGTGTTAGTCTTATTAAAAAATCCTACAATATGATTATGAATCAGTCGGATCGGATTTATTTCTTAGCTTCGACCTCAGTTTGTGTCTCTGGCTCGCCTCCCAACAAAATTTGAATTTCATCAACGCTCTTTCCTTTCGTCTCGGGAATTACAAAGAAAACAAAAATAAAACCAAGAAGCATGACACCGGCGAATATCCAGAACACTTGACCGGCACCGATTGCATTATTTAAAGAGTTAAATGTACTGGTAACCGTGAAAGAAAGCAGCCAATTCAAAGTACCAGCCGTGGAACTCACGAAGGCTTTGATATCGATTCTGCAAAGATCTCCAGCCATCATCCAAGGAATAGGCCCAAGACCGACTGAGAAAGCAACGATAAAGAGGGACAGAGATACAAGGGGCAACCAAGAAATTGATTGGACTACACTAGCTTCGGGTCCATGTGTCTGTTGCAAGAAGAAGTACACTCCTAAAGCAGTGGTGCAAATACACATGACTAATGCGGACAACAAAAGCAGAATACGCCTACCTAATCTATCTACAACTAAACTTGAGGAAAAGGTGGCAACGACCTGGATTACTCCAATAATGATAGTGGAGACTTCGGAAGGTATGGCGGCACCTGCATCATGGAAGATTTGTGATGCATTGAAGATTACAGCGTTGATACCAGACAACTGTTGGAACACCATCAAACAGTAACAGATAATGAGAGCTTTTATGGCTGTCTTTTTGGTGAGCGCAGCGACGTAAGATACAGGGTTCGCTTTAGCTACTTCAGCTTTGTGTTTTAAGGCATTTAATTCTTGGTCTACATCGTAAGCCCTACCACGAAGTCTGTATAAAGATTCTCTGGCCTCATCGCTTCTGCCACTGACCACTAAGTAGTTGGGACTTTCGGGCATGAAGAAAAAAACAAGTCCAAATACGATAGGTATTATAGTACAGAGAATGTTGAAAACAAATACGGACGTATAACTGCCAACGACGTAAGCAAACAGGATTCCCACAGTTATCATAAGCTGAAAGTAGCTTCCTAAAGTTCCTCTGATGGAGTCTTGAGCGATTTCACTGGTATATGCAGGTGCTGTGACGCAAAATGAACCACCAGCCACACCGATGATAAATCTACCAGCTATAAGCATACCCACGCTGGTGCCAAAAGTCACAAGCAACCAGCCTAAGGTGAACGGTAGAACGAGGAGTAACATAGTAAGTTTACGCCCTATTCTGTCCATGATGAGGCCAATTGGGAAACAAATGAACGCTGCTCCGAGGTTGATGATAGAAGAGATCCAGTCACCTTGTGCTGGAGTTATATCAAAATTGTAGTCTGTGCTGTTCGGGTCCAGAATTTTTACCATTACTGGAGCTGACCAGCCAAGCATAGTACCCGCTGCTAGCGCTCCAAGTGTAGCTGGAAAGAGAATAAAGCAAAATAAGTAAGCAATTAGCGAACGTTGCATTTGTTTCGTGGCATTAATATATTTCCCCTTTATCGATGATATAATTAACGATAATAATATTTCAGACATTGATACACAACGCCATCTAGTCCTAAAGTAAGCAGAGCTTGCACTATGGGTACTAGACAGCTGGTATTAATACATATACACTTATTTTTTAAATACACACAGGAAACACCTAAACTATAAAACAAATATTTGCAGATCATTCAAACATTTGGTCCTCAAACTCAGAAGTCGCACACGCGACCACCGCGCCGTCGAGGTAATCATAATAATAGTAATAACATATGTCACATACAGCTCTTTAATCTGAAAGTAGGCATAGCCTGTACTATGGTAACCAGACTGCTGATAAACATACTTATATATTCCTATATATATATAAATCTATATATATAAAAGAAAGTGGTGTTAGTTACACCACTTATAACTCAAGAACGGCTGAACGGATTTAGCTGACAATTGGTGGGGAGGTAGCTTGGAACCGGGAGCCGGACATAGGATACCTTTCATCCCGTTCAACCGTGTTTCAGTAAAAATTAAGACTCTGCTTATTTATTGCCTCTAAGGCGGAACAGAGTTCGCGGGGTAAGCTAGTTATACATAAACTATACCCAAACACAGAACAAATGATTGTGCTCATCACACAATTATTTGTCTTGGGTGGGAATTGAACCCACGACCCCCGAGCTACAGATCAGGGTCACTAACGGCTAGGTCAACAGGCCAGACGATTTTGAATAGTAAGATTACCATCTTACTATTCAAAACGATAGTAATATTCATTTCATGCACTTTTTACTTTTTAAAAGAAGTACTTTTTGTTTCCTTGATTTTTTTAATAATTCAATGAATTATACCGGATAAAGCTGCGATGTACTGTGGAAGTTTGCGGGCATTGTCTTCGCGAGTCTCCACCAGCTCAACTTGTGAAACTCCAACGTCGGCCATTGTGCCGTTGCCGTCTGTACGCTGAAAGATTTTTTTTTAATAACATTAATAGGTCGTTTTTGGATCTAACATCACTTTTAGTCATAATAAAAAGTTTATTTAATGTAATGTAAAGTCATGATTTAATGGACAAAATCTTATTATATTAAGCTATTGCATAGCTTTTATCGAGGGTTTCGAGCGCGGCGATCGAATCAAGAAATTCCGTAACGAAAATTAACCTAACACCCCCCACTCCGACCAGCCCAGTGGTGCGGCGTTGAAAGCTGTGCATCGTCCAACGTCGTTTCAATTCGGCAGACTTCGGCACGGTGTTTGTGTGCGTGCGACTAGACGTATACGTGTAGACTGTACGAAGTTCGCACGGGTCGAGACGAGCTGCTTCGAAATATTATAATTGCATAAGTTGATAAAAAATGCTATGCAATAGCTTTACCATTGCAGTCCCTGAGTGCCACACGTATTTTTTTATTTTATAATATTCTGTAGTATTTGTCCATGATATAGGTGGGAAATAGATAGCTCTTCAGATAGAAAAGGATTTGTACTGCCCGTGAATGCCTCTAACTGCTGCACTTTATTGGAATTAATATTATTGTTTTGTTATTGTGTTTATTTTTTTGTAAAGTATTGAAGTAAATAACATCAGTCATTAACGTTATCTATATCAAACTACATCTTAGATAACGACATATTACATCATATGCCAAATTGAACGTTTATGTCTTTAATTTATTTTCTAGTTTATTCAATATATGACAGATTGCGAATACGAAGTGTTACCACCCCTCGCAATGTGTGTGTCGTAAGAGGGGACTAAGGGACCAAACAACACAGGACAATAGTACTGTGAAAAAACAAAACTTGATACAAAACCAGTCCGCCTAGCTACCGTGGTATAGCGGCCGAAATGTCCGTTCTAAGGCGAGACTTATGTCCAGCAGTGGACTATTAAAGGCTATTAAAGATTTAGAAAGCAGTTAATTTTGTAATTAATCTGGTGTACAATAACAAGATTTATTAATATTATAAAGATTGTTGATGTAATGCGAGTTTTATTTTGGTAAAATGAAAAATTGTTAGGCAAATGAATTTAAACATTTAGAATTATAGTCAAATAGTCAAAAGGAATTGTTCATTTAATATGAAGGTTTGGGTTAAACATGGATATAAACAAATAACTTTAATCTTTCAAAGTCAAATGTTAGATTACCTTCATAAAATTATTGAGTGTGAAAATATGAATACAGTAATGAGTTTCAATATATGTTGTAATATGTAAAGCGAGTTCATTTCAAGACAAAAATGTTTCAATTATTTTTAATTCGTTCCCTTAATTACCAAAAAAAATAATGTACAATAAATTATCACTGTATACAGCACACTAAATCATTTTCATATTGAACTGTAAAAATCTGTATTTTTCATTTTATGACTACACATTTTTTTTTTTAAATTGAAAACGTAGATGTTAGGAAGTAGACAATACAAATACAGCATTGTGGATCCATTTATAAATGATGGGTTAGATAGAGATGCTCTTTATTGCACATCACAACTAGGAAACATAGAATGTAGAGTACAAACAAATAAAACAGTGGTACAATGGGTGGCCCTACCGCAGTGTGATCTCTCAGGCAACCGTTAGACGGACTACACTATATTTGTAGTGCACATTACAATTTATGTAGCTAGCTATATTAGCTACCATTACATAGCATAACTACACATACAAATATATTTACTAACTATTGGTAGTTCATACGCAGTCTAGCATTAGCTATAATTATAGAAGGCCACATATTAGTCTATCACTTTGTTAAGTGCTAGTTCACCCATGCAAAATCGTCTATGTCTCCTGTTACCCATTGCGTGATGTTATATGGTGTGAACTTATTTGTTTACAATAAAGATAGTGATAGTGAACTGATTTTAAAAGATATGTTGCAGACTTTTATTAGAACTTTTAAAGAGAATTATTTCTTACGTACATTATTTTTGTGAAACTTTGAACAAATAATTTTCTATTGGTTTTACAACTTTTTAAATTGATACTCCTCTCCTATTTCTCGCAGTGCGATGATAGAGCCTTCGTTGATAAATAGGCTATCATACACAGAAAGAATTTCCGAAATCGGACCAGAAGTTCTTGAGATTAGCGCGTTCAACCAAACAAAAAATAAACAAAAAATAAACAAAAAAATATCTTCAGTTTATAACATTAGTATAGATAAATTATTTAATAAACAAGAAATAATAATCATACCACATTTCGAAAACTAGTATTTAAACCACTTGCGGGAATAGCAGCTAGCAATGGTTCCCTTTCCGGGTCACTACCTCTACGTCGGTATAATGTCGATCGCATTTCACACAGACACAAATATTATAAGTTAAAACAACAACCAGTTTAAGCGTTATCACTGGTCCAAGTAAACAAAGAGGAAATAAAAAATATTTGACAGAACAGCTGACGTACGACATTAAAGTACCATTTTGATATTGATGACACTTTGAACAGTGTTGCTAGTAATGATTTAGTGGCGATGACTAAAAAATGAGGTGATATGAAAATTCTGACATGATATTTTTTTCGAAATCAAATACTATTCTAGAGTTCTTATAGACTTTACTTAGACTATTACTTAGAATTTTTAATAATTACTTTTTGTGACTTAAGTGACTTTAAGTTTTGCTTTTAGTATTGTTGTATATAGTAAATTAGTTGCTATTGGGAATAGACTAGGCGTTGACTTGCTTTAACATAAAATGTCTATTAACGACAATGAGACTATTAGAAAACATGTTAAGTAATTTAATAAAACTGCGTATTCACAATCTCCTTTCAGGTCATTAATCATGAGGAGTTGCCAATGTGAACATCTTAGTACCTACTTGTTACCTGGTAAGCGATATTACATTAGTATCTAGGTATAATGACAGATAATAAAAGGCAAAGTATACCTTTCAATAATATTTATCGTAATAATTGATGAACTTTCATACCGTTGCAGTCGAAGAAATTTGGATGCATTATAATTAATAACGATTTTAAGATATTTTGCAAATAGCGCCATGGATTGGTTTAAGTGGTCATCTCGCCGCTTTCTACTGCACTAAATGTTGTGAGTTCAAACCCCACATTGGGCAATTCTTTGTGTGATCCACAAATTGTAATTTTGAGTCTGGGTTTCTTTTGTAAAACCCCTTGCGACACAAGAATATTCCTAGTGCGGGTTTTGTCTTTTAAACAAAATCGTTTTTGAATATAAAGGTTGAACCGACTCCAAACAATACCATGTGCTTACGTAAGCAATGTATATTTATGCGACAGCAACAATCTTCGTCGATTTTTTGAAGAGTTTTGTTGTCCGTCTCTGAAATTCATCATCAGACCTACATATATGACTTTTAAATGGAATGATTTCGGATAAATCTTTTCAAATAAATATAGATTGTTGTAAATCAATCTATAAATAGCGGAGTTATGCCCGAATATACATTAAAAAATATATGAATTAAGAATCCCTCCTTTTTTAATATAAATCAGTTAAAAAGAAAAAAAATGGTTGTAACATAATATTTACTTATGTCTTATCTTCTACCTTCATATAAGTTTTACATTGCGTGAATGTTGTGTTTGTAAATTGAGTAGGTACCTATAAAATGACAAGAAAAAAACATGTCCTTACTAATAAATAAAAATCTACAAGGTTAGAGGAAAAAATATTTCTACTCTACGATTAGGGGAGGTACTTTAATTTTTTCTACTTATGTCAGTTTTCAATTACTAACAAGCACAACGTTAGACTGCGGGTCTACGGTCGGACTATTGACGACTGAAAAGGCACAGACACACACAAGATACACAAAAAAGTATTACATAACATAAAGACGATAACTATGATTAATATTCGCAACTCTATTATTTTTTAAAATAATCCTATTTGACCACATAAATTGTTTTTGAATCTTATGTTTGAAGCTGGACGTGAACAAATCGGCGATACTTGTGCTGTATAATTTTGTTATTCGATAGCGACACCTATTGGTTTAAGTACATTAATAATAATAATAATATTTATTCATGTATAGACTCAGACTAGATAATAGGAAACATTACCCATTTGAGAGAAAATATATAAATGTACAAATAACAATTAACAGAATCAACATAAAAACGTTAGTTGCAAAATATGTTAAAACTATACATAAAATTAGTAGTGTTAAAACTTAATAATTTGGGATTATAAGTACAATCTTCAATATGACTTCAGGATCAAGTTGAGTAACTTTTCCAAAGAAACGACACAGTACCCTATTGTAGTGTAGGACACAGTACCATATTAATTATCTAATGATATAGGTACTAACTCGAAGACTGTTGCCAAGTGACCCTTTGCTTTTCTGCGAGCGTTCTAAATGTCAAAGAATGATGAAATTTAATTACATATACCATAATGTGCTTAAGAATTTGCTATTACAAAATTACCACTTAAAATTGACGTCATAATTTTTAACGCGATTCCGTATAACACGGATACTGTGAATTTTAGCACGAAGTATTGCCATTATTATTTATGTTATATTTCCTTTTAACATTTTGAACAACTTGTTCCTGAGGTTTTAAGAGACGGTTGTCAAAGTTTATGTTGCACAGACTCCTTCCTTAACTAAACCAGATTATTAGAATATTTGCTTCCTAGTCCATAGAAAACTAAAACAGTAAACAAAGCTTAACCCACTCCTTTTACTATTTCACGTTGACAAAATTGATTTTTGCTTCACGGTCCTTGTGGCGCCAACTTCTAAATTTAATGATAGAATTTGAGAACTCAGCCAGTTTCTCTAAACTTAAAAACAAATGAATACAAGAAAATATAAAAGTAAGTACCAGACCAATAAAAAAACAAAATGTATAAATCATTTTTAGCTCATATTATTTCACTAACTCAAGATGTACACAAAAACCCAAATGTACACTTGAGGTGAACGAATACTCTTGACATTGTGTCATGATGAACGGCCTTGACTCTCATGCATTAGAATACAGCAATTTGTAACAGTTGTATTTGGATAAATTACGAATGGTGCACACACAGAATGTTGTAGTGATTTGTGAGTAGAGATTCAATAGATCTAGTAATAACAGGAGGAGTATGTCACATGATTTTCTCTATATTTACTTATAATAACAGTAGTAAATACATAGTTGAGATCTCAAAAAGTGGGATGGAGATAAAGGAACCTGAGATCTCCGAGGAAGTTTCAGACTCATTTCCTCTCCTGTACTTTCGGTATCTTTTATCTATCTATCTTTGTTTTTCATAAAAGTTTACCAAAGTGACTCTACTCTACCTGATGGAAAGTATAAAAAGAATCCAAGAGTTGCGGTCACCATACTCATTGCGAATGTAGATAATGCAGTATGGTGACCCAGACTATGACGACATAGTAAGATGCTTTTTCACGCCTCGCTTAGGGACGTCAAAAGCAAGACAGACGTTGCACACACTTGCCACGACAACTGTCACCCTTTTTTTTTTATACTGTGCGGAAATCCCCACTGATACCACCGAAGGGTGGTTATGTCGGACTCGAACCGTCAAAAACCGCACGCCGTCACAGGTGCTAATAGCCAGGGGACCAGGTGCACCCTAGTAAGGAAATCCCTGGAACCCCAACGTACCTCGGGCCAACTACGGCTGCAGTGACCCCCTCCTACAACTGTCAACCCTGCATCAATGAGCCACCGGTCTTAGGTTAGTCTCACCACTAACGAAACAAGACAGCACGGATGCTGTCGCTTTAGGTTGGTCTTCTGTGAGAGGATAGTACTGCTCCGGTCGAGCCGGCCGGTTCGAGCCGGCTCTACTACCTATTTATCTTGTTTGTGTATCTACATTTGTCTACAATATTTTCTTTATCTGAAAAGCAAGCAATTCTAATTGAGGAGTGGAGTTAAAAAGGTGAATGGGATAAAGGAGCTATAAACTTCACTCATTCGTTTCCTTACACCACTTTATGTAACATAGTAGTTGGTTATGAAGTTTGGCGTCAGACAAGCGTCAGTTTCCTAAGGAAACTAGTCAAAAGTTTTTTTTAAATTACACATTACACTGATTCCTAATAAGTTGTGAAATAATTTAGAAAAAACAATGATGATAGTGTCAATAACAAATATTATAGAATAGTAACATTATATTCAAACCATTGGGTTCTATGAGCGCAGTACTAAAATACTACTGTCCCGAGATAGTACTTTCTCTAAGGTTTTAATAATAGTAAAAAAAAATAATTTTAAAAAGGAAAAGAGAAAATTACCGACTATCGTTAATCGAATTGACGACAATTCAATTTCGATTGAAGCCTTAATTGCACATGTCTCAGCAACAATAAACAGGCTCTGGAGAACCGCTTGATTTCACCTCTAGATGATAATAACATTAACTATATATAGCCACGGACTACAAAGCAATCATTGGAGATTTAATAATCTCTGATTCCTTTTCCTTTCTTTCGCTGTGATGAGCGGTCAGATCTATCGTGTTTAATCGAGGTTGTTGATCCGGGCTTAATAAACGTATGTAATCTATACGGTATTTTTAGCAATATACAAATAATAAAACAACCGTTTTGTTAAATATTTTATTCGCCTATGACCTATGGCAAATTAGTAATAATTATCAATTAATAGTAACAATTGTTTATGGGACTCCGAAAAAGGTATTTTGTGACGTACATTTTTCATAGTATAGTTGTCTATTACAATAGACACACTTTTTTAACAAATTAAACAGTAATAATTTCACTTCTAAAGACATTATTTTTTTATTATTTACTATATAAGTAGTAAATAATGTACATTTTTCTCCAGTTCGACTAGACTGAGGTTATTGAAAGTTCAACCTTCTCCATTAATTGTTGGCTGCACCAAAAGTTGATGCCCCTATAATAGTACAATATAAAAAGTTTTATATGTAAAGAATGTACTCGATCGATATCGCTTTACGACGGCTTTTTGAATTTATGATTAAAATCTTTATGGTTAATAAAGACTAAATGGGGTCTAATAAATCTACAGTTGAACTTATCAAATATTGCTGTCGTTATGTTTACTATTTCATGTACAAAAAGTAATAATGTTATAATTACAGATAACAACGTAAGTATAATATTTATTTAATTTGGTAAATTATAGGTAAAAAAAACATAAAAATAATGTTGTTTTAAAAAAAAAACTTTGTTATGAAAACACAATGTCGTACCGCATTTGAGACGAGAATTATTGTGTTAATTTGTGATTGATGTCCGAATAAATATTCAACAGTATATTAAAACACATATTGTAAGTTAAATATAGTACATTATTGATTTTCATGTCACATCAGTTCCTCTTCATAAACATCAAAGCGGAACGGAGTTATGATGTATTGAGAACAGAATAAATCATTTATTAAAATTTAAATGTCTTCATTCACTTACTTGAAACTATCAAGTATTTGATTCCATTCCGTTAAAAAAAAATTAGGATATTTCTTTGATGCGTTGCCTGTATTTTAACAATTTGATTGAAGATAATTGCCGATGTTTAACGTAGTTTGTTTTAACAATTATCTAGCATTTTGTATAACGCAATAGACAACACCAGTTTTATTTTTGTCAATTTGATTATCCGGGTTCTCGATTGTCCGGCTTCTCGATTATCAGAATAAATAAAATAAATATTTCGGATACTTGACACACAACGTCATCTACTTGCAAACTAAACGGAGCTTGTGCTATGATGACTATACTGACTGATAGAATACTTAAATACTTTTTTTTTGTAAATACATGCATATTATACATAGAAAATACCCAAAGTTCGAAAAAAATCATAAAAACATTTGGTCCGACCCGGAAATCGAACCCAAGACCTCAAATAAAACAGTCACATTCGCTACCGCTGCGCCACGAAGGCAGTTTAGGATGTCTATAGATAACAATTATGAAGTCTCTACGGTAGTGACTGAATTTATTACAAATTTGAACTGGTACGTGACGACTATAACTGTAGGTATATCAAATATGTATGTAAATACATGTATAAACATTATCTATGTGTTGTAAAACTCAGATAATATCATTGATAGGTAAGTAATATGATAAGCGATTATAGATACCTATCTGAAATACTGGATTAGCTCTGAAAAAATAACACGACTCGTGCTAAGCAAGTCATCGTTTGTTACGCAAGACTGTCAATAGTTTTTTGTAAACAACCTCCCCCCCCTAGCCAAGTTGACATTCCACAAACGTAATCGTTATTAGAAAACTGACAAATATATGGGAATGACGTATCTCAGCGTTAAGTCGTCGTGATTGTAAAAAGAAAACCGACGTAACACATTTGCATCTTGGCTAAGTGAGCTGGTTTTTCAATATTATCTTTGATGGTTTAAGGGTGATGGTAACACCACCGCCGTTTATGAACACCTGTATCTCAAGAGACATAATTGCGTTGTTATCTTCTGAATCGGTTCCACCATTGAATCAAGGGTAGGCAGAGCTTGGACTTCGAAAACGTCACTCACCCTACGAAAAAGCAACTAAATTCCTACGATGCTATTATATATACGTTATATATACACGCTATAATATATACGTGTTCTGTAACGAGGTCCAAATAAGTATCATAAATTGATTAAAGAAAAAAATACCGCAAATTAGTTTAACAATACACAAATAATAAAATTATTCTAGATAATAATGCTCATCTTTTAATAGTGTTTTATTATTCAATATTTCATTCAAACTATAGTCCTAACATTGCAGGTATCGTAAGATATTAGATTTATTTATCAATGTTTAACAAACATAAAGAAAGTTTAAAAATAATTAACCACTATTAAAAAAAAACGATCTAATCTAATTCTAATTATTTACTAATATAAACGAAGACGTATATGTCCAACAGTGGACTGTTAGAGTCTGTTGACGACTAAAAATTATACGATTGCGAATTAAGAAAACCAAATGCGTTTGCGCATCTCTTACAATTGTCTATTGTTAGAAGTACTAAGTTTCGATGTTTTTTATCTTCTTATTTTATTTACTTTTTTTTTAATTATTTTTCGGATTATCCACCCTTGATTGCTTCTGTCACAAACTAATTTTAAAATGAATTATTGTTACAATTTCTATAAACACCTTTCTATGATTATATTGTACAGTGATAGTGATGAGATACATTCTGATGTTATCTCTGAACTGTCTATCTCATCCACAAAATCTCTATGGCACGTCGAAATATCGCAGCTCTAGAAACATTGGTTATGAAACAAAAAACAAATGATTGTAAATTTAATTAAATAATTAAGATCCAAAGATATTACAGGCTCACGCACATACTCAGTTTCAACTTAATTAGGTTAATTAATTAATTATTGTTGAATACAAGTATATAGATAGATACCTCAGGCGTATTCAACTACAAAGTGTTAGTTGCAAGAGGTGAGGGTTCAACCATAAATAATAAATATGCTATATATAATAATACTAAAAATAAATAAATAGGTACAGCACATCCAAAATATAAACAAGCTAAAAAAAAAATTAAAATCACTATACTTTTCGGAAGATTTAAACGCGGCCATTTTGGCGCGCTTATTCTGTGACGACGGACTGCACTCATGTCAACAACGAAGTATTTGGTTTACAAATGCACCAAGTTATTTTTTCTGTATTGAAAAGTAACGAAATATAATGAAAGGTAAATAATGTAATAGTTGTGAAGATCATTTTAACATCGGTAAGGATATTAAAAAAGTGATAAAACACATATAATAATATTTTTTACTTAGTTAACTGCACATTCTGTTTTGTTTACAAAGATTGACGAAAATATAACCTGCTTTACGAAAGGATCCGAAGGTAAATTGACGTCAAATTTTGTTCCACCAATAGCGTTGCGTTTTAAAAATTTACGAGGGTATTTTAAAAAAGCCACTATTTGATTATTAAATTGCACTGTTATAAATTTTAAAAATAATGACATATGTTTTTTAGTAGGAAAGTTTACAAATAAAAATATTTTGTCCATTTTGGAGTTTTGACAATTGCTGTCAGAAATAAAAAAAAAGAAAAAATTCTTCACTTGAAAATTTATTTGCACAAACGAGGCATTTAAGAGGTGCACTTAAGTTATACAAACTCAGCATTATCAGTTGTTGGCGCCGGGTGTTCTTATTATATGTATATTATTGCAGGCAGAAGTTAGACAAAAATGCACCGTATTACCAATACATAATGAATACTTTTAAACTTAAATAAAATATGTGAAGAATTTTAATAACAATAATACTTACATAATATTTAAAACCCGTACTTGCGTTACATGTCATTCTAAAAGGTGCAGTGGTCGCATTAGCAATTACCAGCCCGGTTGCAAGTTGAGGCCCCAAAATTGGTAGGGTCACAATCGATCCCAGACCACTTCCGAACATTTTGTTAAATAACAAATGTACTCAAAAATTATTGTCATTTACTTTCGAAGATTTGTAATGTTCGAAATTCGGCAACTGTATTTTTCACAAGCACAAAGTCTAATCATAACATATTGGGCAACATCTTGTTGATGGAATATATCTCGAAAATGAAATCTATAATTCTATTTTTTTAACGATAGCGTTATCAGATGTCAGATTTGATATAAAATGTACATATCTGAGTAATATTGTTGTTTCTTAAAAAACATCTAATGTTTTTTGTGTTCAGATTAAAGGTAACGAGTTTGCATGTTATGAAACTAAACGCGGATTTTTTTTTTACCTAACAATAATCATCAATCATCAATCCTCAAAAACACTTTTTAGGCAATCGTGTGGTCAGAGCTTGGAACAAGCTTCCTGATGATGCCCTGCCCTGATTTGCCCAAAATGTGAACCAATTCAAAAATCGACTTGACTAGTTCTTGGTGGAATGCAAAAAAGAAAATTGGTTGGAGCCTTTCAGGATGCAGGCTTTATCAGTTGTTGCAACTGCCTGCCTGTCTATGTAACGTAATAATTTAATAATATATAATTGATAATAATATAATAATAACGCAACGAAAAAAAAATTTAAATCGGTTTGTTTGTTCAAGCAGTTTTTCTTAGAATTCAATGTGTACACAGACTTGTCTATCGTCTATGATATCTGAGCTAACTGATAATGATAATTGTAATATATATACAGCAGATTTAAACTGTGAATCTATCTAATACGCGTATACCTAATAATGTTGAGTTCGTTTACGTACGTTTCAAAATTTGAACAAGTTCTACACTGGTTGAACTTAAATTTTGATGCGATGTACACACCGCTTTGGCCTCTTATTAGTAAGGAAGTATTTTCGATGTCCAGTAGTGGCCTATTAAAGATTGTTGATGATAATGATGATACAAACCGCTTTATAGATTATTTTTAATCCGTTTTTGGGTCAGAACAACCATAATGCACCACTGCAAAGCGTGGGAAGGTACAATTAATATTCTAATAAATAAAAATCAGTACGTTTTTGCGAATAACATGGCCACTTTTTTAAAAGTTCGTCATGAATTCAAGATACACATCTAAATAGATTAACTAGAAGCAATAATGCGCATTTCGCATATTGATGACAAGTGAATCATAAAACAAAACAATGTTTTGCAGTTCTTAGCGCGAAGTACTCGTACGTAACTGATAAATTGCTACCAGCTGATCGATGTTTCGTGGAATAACAATATATTTTTCAATGGATTAGATTGTTGTGCTGAGATTTCGGTATTTTAGTGTTTTCTATGTATAATATTCATAAAGGTTTATTCTCACTTAGTAGAAAACCCAAAAATGAAAATAACTTCTCACTGCCTGCGTCTTGTACACGAGACCGAGACCGAGACTGAGTTGACGGAAGTGGCGAATATTCTACAGAATACCTGGGCAATGTATACAATACCTGGAGCGTCCAGACATATTATGAATATTATTGTCTATTCCATACTATACCCAGATAATTAATACAATTTCTTACAATGGTATGGTGTACTTACTGGTCCACTGGTGTGTAAAATAAACAGATTTTTGTTTGTATTTATCAATGTTTTGTAAGTATCTACCTATAAAATAAGGCACTCATGAAACATGTTCTGTTTATTTAATATCAAAGTTATTCAGCATCATGTAGGTTTGGTTAGGTTAGAACAGTGACCATTAAACGCGTTTTTCTCAGAACTGTCTTTTTTAATACGATACCCACGATTTCTCAGGTAATACCAAACCGATTTATTTGAAATTTTAAGAGAGTCTGCTTTAGAAACTTGTCTATGTCCGGAACTACGCCTATTGTATATTATATTTGTACGCCTATTATATTTGTATTGGATGAGTTTGAGAGGATTTTTTTTGACCTATCCCCGTAGATTGCACATTACCGGCTGCGCATTGAGTATTGTATAGAATACTTAGGTAAAGTATATAATAAATAATATTTCATACAATACTTACTCGTTTTAGACATTATATACATTGCCTAGGTATTGTATAGAACACCAGATTATACAGGCCTCCGGTAACATTTACACCGATTTACACTGTTTGTTCAATAAATGCTTACCGGCCCCCGTATTAGTTAGCGTCTTCTGTTTTAATAAATTTTGATAGACCCGTGGAATGAAATGTAACATGGTGCAAAATTATTTTACTTGGCTTACTCAATCTTAGTACTTTAGAGTTAAAAAAAAAGGTATATAAGTATTCTATTACCCAATCTAGCTTAGTTTGCAACTAGGTGGCGTAGTGTCTGAAGCATATCTGAAAAATATATTATTTTAAATTTTACAATCCCGAAATTCTAATTTTCGTCATTAGGTGTTAAGAACTCTAGGATTGCAGGCCTTATTAGTAACATATTTACACGTGTATATTTTTATACCTACTAAGGTCATCTTACTGCTCACTATCTGCCCTCCGTATACTAGACCGAGACTTCTGTGCG
The DNA here is from genome assembly GCA_949316085.1 of Hypercompe scribonia. Taxonomy (NCBI): domain Eukaryota; kingdom Metazoa; phylum Arthropoda; class Insecta; order Lepidoptera; family Erebidae; genus Hypercompe; species Hypercompe scribonia. The sequence continues at coordinate 2,847,770 of OX438983.1, forward strand.
TGTAAAGTGAAAGACAATTGTCCCTTGATTTTTTGAAATATCTAATATATGTATTTAGTTTTTCCTAACAACTTATCTACTAAAATCTACTGTGTTGTCAATACATTAAGATTACTGTTTCTTTGTATTATAAAATAATAAAATTTGAATCCCTTTGTTCTACATTTAGATTATCATCTTAAATATTACGTGTTAATTCAACAACTAATTGTAACGCGTTAATTCAACAAGTAATTAAAGTCGTTATGTGATTACTTCATTCAGTTTATCGTAATCTAGAGATAAATATGCAGGCTATAGACTTAAAAAGGTACTCTATTCAGAACTGTATATATTAATGTGGAAAAAAAATACGCTGTGTCAACATTCCTGTTGGGGTCGACTGGGGAGAGATCAGTCGCAAGACCGACGGCTTTAAGTGCTTTCCGATGCATGGGGTTTAAGACCCCAACTTTAAAACCCTGGGCTATTATTAAGAATTTAAGACTAAAAATATTCAACAAGAATTTTTGACCGGACCCGGGATCGAACTTGAGACCTCTTAATCATCAGTAGCATACGCTAACCGCTAGAGCAGACAAGTCAACAGACAGTCATCAATTAAGAACATAGACAAAGTATAAACGAAGTAATATTTAATGCAATGCAAAGTAATTAGCAATTTCTTTTTTATTTTATTTTTTAAATGTTGGTTCCTATTTTTATTTGCGAATTCAGAGAAATGTAATAAATACTAAAGAGAAGGCTGGCACATTACAAGAAGTGCAGGTGGGCGATTCTTTTTCGAAACACTTTAATGACTTACCTGCAATTACGTGACTGGATTTTCAACTTTTGTACAAAAAAATCCAGACACGTGAGTCATTGACTCTATAGCCTTTTATAATCTTTGACTGAATGTGTATTTGAGTAATGTGTCAAAGAAAGAACAAAGGAAAAGTCAAAAAGAGCATTTCGGCCACATAGCGTCAGAACACAACAATATAATTATAATATAACTAGCTAATTCGCGCAACTTCAACTGCGTCTATCAAAAAAATGCATTTTCACTGTTTTCGCAACATTTGTCGTTGATACTCAGACTCTTTTTGGCCCTAACCTGGTATTATATAACCTATAGTCTACCACTATTAATGGGCTATCCAACAAAAAAAGAATTAGCGAAATTGGTTCAGCTGTTCACGCGTGATACCTTTACCAAGTAAGTGGGCAATTGAGATTCATTCATTCATCAAAAAAAACAGTAGCAGTCGTGGGACTGCCGATAGAAGTGAAAACGGAACTATTAAGTTGAGAGTAATTAAAACTATATGCAAAAATTATATGAAATTTTTTATGTTTCATATATAGCTATATATAATATATAATATCATATATAATATATAATAATAATAAATTTCATATATAATATATAATATCATATTCTCCATAGCTATAGATATACTATTATCATTAGCATGTCGGTGACGCGAACCGAGGATTTTACCCTCTACCAAAACGCTCAACGCGCCTAAAGAAGTTTTCACTTCAAAAATACATCGAGGTTTTTTATGTTGAAATGCACACTGAGGTGTAGTTGATGAAGTCTATAGGGGTTTTTAAAGACTTCCTTGAATCTCGGGACCACTGCAGTAGATTCGCTTGGAACGACAGATAGTGTGACTTTAGTGATAAACCGTGATATGAGCAAGATAAATGTTTTACATTATATTTCATTGTAGAGTTGCACCACATAAATATTTAATTAATAGATAAGAATGTAGATAATAATTAACAAAAGATTATACATGTAGATTTGGTTATCACAATTCCGAACGAAGTAAAAGTACTTTTACTAGAAAGAATTGACGTTAACGTGATCGACTTTAGCTATAAAATGTTATTAAAAAAAACTATGTGCGTGTACTAGCGTACACTCGTAAGAAGTGAAACTTCTTTATGACGTTATTTTTCAAAAAAATAATTTAAACCTGTCCGAAGTCGATGCAATCGCCACCTGGATTTCAAAAATGTAACTACTCAAAACGGGCCGCAAAATACATTGGAGACATTTACCAATCCCTACTCCGCTGGAGAAAGCATACTTCGAATCACGCGTGCTAGGGATAAGAAAAAGATGGCGCGTAACGGAGAAATGTGACGCGTAAGGAAAAAATGTTACACTAATTTTTTTTCCAAAACCATAAAACTATATAAAGTTCAACATGTACTATGAAATATGATGTAACTGAGCAAAACGCCAAGACCTTTTAAAAACTGCAGTAAAATCAATAGTCTTCTCACTTGCGTCGTAAAAATGCATCTAAATATGAATGTCCACTTAATCGTATTCACATATTATAAATAAGTGGAACAAGTACTTTATCAGTACGCCGATAACCTACTAAAATATTTCAAGTTGTTATTCTAGGCTGTGTTGTACAAAATCTGAATACCTAATAAGGTTTAATCCTGAGTTCTGTAAAGCGTCACAAGTTAAACTCAGCTTTTCCTCAACAACGTCCACTGCTGTTCATGGACAGCAATAAAACCTTTGTCAATGAAAATCAAAGGGGAAAAAGACTAAAAGTGTTGTGGCGATTCCACATTATAGCACAATCAAAAATATATAACAGCGCCATCTAGCGAAGATACATCGAACTACGAAGTATGATCGAAACGTATGAATGTAATGAACTACAATGCAACTACTAATACTGTATCGCGATATAGAGATTCGCGTGGCAATTAGCATATATACAACATCCCAACATCAACCGTTGGGCCGTGACCCGCCAGACATGATCACCTCGCCTGGCCGGAGGATCCTCCCTTTGTGTCGGAGGGACATATGACACACGTCCCTACACAGTGTGAAAAGACACTTGTAACAATATCGTACCTTATTGCAAGTTATCGAGAAAAGGTGATTAATTTTAGAAGAACAAGTTTGAAGCTTTCTTGGAGTTTCAAAATTAGCTCCAACTACGTTTCTACCTTGATGGAAACCGTTTGATTTTAAAATTAAGATCTGAAAATAAACATTAATAATACACATAGTCTGTGAGTGTTGTTACGTGAGCCGATATTGTGTTGAACATCAAGGAAGAACTATTTCCTTAATTGTGTGAGATAATTAACATCTATTAGCACTGTAGATAGACTTTAATGCTTTATATTCGTGTGTTTGTGTGTATAAAACAACTGGTTCATTTTGAAAGGATCCACTGGCCAGATTCACGATGTATTTGATGAAAATATTTTATACAAAAAAAAGGATGACACGAGGATTTTAATGTAAAAAATCCAAAAAAAGTTAATGTTACTAAATAAAGTATGATTATCTTGAGTTTTTGACTCTTGTTTGGTGGAAAAGATTTAAGAAGTTTAAAGGACCCGTGATCATAGCGAGAGGGTAACAAACTTTTGCACAGGACGGAACCGCTTAGTTCGAGAGTCTGCCATTCTAAAACGGGCATAGGTCTGCACATCAAGGGAGAAGACGGAAAAATATGAAGGAAAATTTGTTTTCCTTTTCTAAATATAAGTTGTTTTGTAGGTATTAATGTAAACAAGTATATTTAATTTTTACCTACACAAAATTAAAGAAACTGTATTGTTCATACTTTAGCATAAACCACGCAGACCTTTTTCTTCGCCTTGGAAACTTGTTTGTTTAAACTTTCAACCTTAAGAAAGATGATGAAGAAACTTTAAGAAGTGTTATTAGGCTTATTTCCAGTATCTTATCAGTTTTCAAATGACAAAACTGTATTCTCTTGAATTGTATCACACATTTCGAAACCTCCGTCACATTTTTTTCGATAGCAGATATTTCTATATCTCTCCAAATTCCGAGTAAACAGCTAGTCTGAAGTACATTTTCAAGATGACATGATATGCTTGATATACTTGACCTGGTGATAAAGACCGAACCCACTGAGTCGTATTGATCGATTATAAAAAGGGAGTGTTTACTGCAAATAGTCTACCTACTTTCAGAAGGTTTTTTAAACCGCTTTAGGCTGAAAACTCCTGTGTCTGTCATATCTTGACAGACCTTTTTTTTTCGTCAGAACCTCTAATAGCAGTAGCGTTCTCTTTCGGTCAATATTGAGTGGCAAAATAGCAATGGAGAGCGTGATGGACCGACGACTTGAAGAAGGTGGCTGACGGCGGATGGATGCGAATTGCAAAGACCGGGATCGTCGTTCCATGTGGGAGACCTTCGTTTAGCAGTGGATGGCGATAGGTTGATTGATTGATTGAAAATAGCAAAACTTTCTAGCTTTAAAAGAGGGTAGCAACACTAAACTGTTATGTGTAATCATAAATAAACAATAAAAAAAGAAAACTGAAGGTCAGTTACAGAATAGTATAACTGTGTTTTCTCTAGTGAACCCTCTGCTAAAGAAGTAAAGCAGCAAAATTTAGGCTATTACTGCTGTGGCAAAATTTTGATTGTAAACTATATATTTCATAAAAATGTAAAAAAAAGCTGCACAGGGTATCAGTTTTTCACTAGAAGGAGCGTTTTAGAAAATGTTTGTAATGTTCCATACTTATGTAATAAAACTGACGAGTTTTCTTTCTGTTCAACTAAACGTACACTTTGGCACTACCCATCAGAATAATTGATGCGTTTATTGTTTATTATATTAAGAACCTCCCACGTTGTACTCTGCCTGATGAAAAGTATAAATAGAATTCAAAAGTTGTGGTCACCATACTTGCGAATCGAGACAATGTAGTATGGTGACCTATACTGTAGCAGCCAAGTAAGATGCTTTTTCACGCCCCGCTTGGGGATGTAAAAGGCGTTGTCTTGGATAGAATCTCGATTGAGAAAGATTATCATATGTGTAGTATTACGCTACAAATCTCACAAAGCCTTTTAAACATAGTCAAAACTACGGGGAAGGGTCAAAACTACATTAGATCTTGATGAAATTTACTTTTAAATCTAACTTTCTGACATTTTCTGTAATGAGTCCATAAACTGATTAAAAGAGCCAGGTGTTGATTTCAAACTTTACTTGCAGTAACTATTATTGTTGCAGTTAACTACTAAGTATCATTTTCATAAACTAAGTAATAAATAAATAAATATTGGACATTTGACACACAACGCCATCTACTTTCAAACTAAGCAGATCTTGTACTATGATAACTAAACTGATTGATAGAATATTTATATACTTTTTTTTTATATATACATACATGTTATACAGAGAAAACACCCAAACTTCGAAACAAATATTTGCAGATCATACAAACATTTAGTCCGACCCTGGAATCGAACCCGAGACCTCAAGCCCAGCAGTTGCATTCACTACCGCTGCGGCACCGACGCAGTTAAATAGCAACCAATTATTTTGTACTGTGCTACGAAACCCTTTTTGACTACAAAATGGCGACTATTTTTCTAAATGTAAACTACATGCTGCAACTTTTTTTTAATTCCAAGCAGCAACATACTGCATACTTTATACTTAAATATTTACTGTTTACGATTATATCAACTCATTAGATAGTCCGTAATAAAGATAAATATGTTTATGAATGTTTTAAAGAGCCGACATTCTCTAAGTTTATAAGTTGAGTACTTAGTTATTTTATTGTATTGTACTCAAAGAAATGAACGTCACTCGTATCAGTCAGTGAAAACAGTATCTATGCTGGTATCTCGCACGTGCTTCATGAGATTTAGAATGAGAATTTGCTTTCGTTAAAGACGTTGGGGGTTATCAAAAACGACAGACAATAACACAATGGTAGGTACAAGGTATAGGGGTAGATGAGTCACTAGCATGCTGATTGTAAGTGGCAACTGCCGTCAATCAAGAGTCACAAGTGCAGTCCTATGAGTCCTCCTCCTAGAAGTAACGGCAGTGGGTTGGATTTCGATAACTTCACTTACATTAACTGCCTTTAATATTCCACTCCTGGATATCGGTCTTGCTTTAGAAAGGTTTTAGCTTACTGTATCACGCTAGCCAGACAGGTAGATATTTGGTTAATTTGAGAGTTTTCTTCTTTTTGCCTTTCGACATTCACGGAATGAATAGACCTCGCTCACCTCACACGGATAATCTTACTCACTTGGTCAAAAATAACGAAAAAATTACTTAACATCGTTTTCTTATAAGGCCACCGTTTCACTCTGGACGAGCTGGCCCATTTACCCATTTAAGTAAGTTAGTGAATGCTTTCGTCTCACACCAATATCAGTAAAAGAACCACCATAGAGAACTACCTTCTCAGCTAAAGTTATATAAGTACCGCGCAATATACTACAATTACACTACGAAATAAGGTGATTTACATCTGGTAAATTACCTTATTTCTGCACGTCATGCTCAAATTATCTATCGAAAAATATTTCCACAATAAACAAATTCCTGCAGTAGATAGTCTAGTGTAAAAAAATATAAACTCATCAAATTGTAAGGCGTAATATCTACCTTAACTGTAATCCACTGTCCACTGCTGGACATAGACCTCTCCTTAGTATCATCAACAGCCTTTTACAGTCCACTGCTGGACATAGGCCTCTCCTTAGCAAGGAGGTTTTGGCCTACTATACCACGCTGGCCAGACGGGTTGGAATAGGGTTTGTTTCAAGTTTTCCTTCTCTTTGTAATGATGTCTTGCATACTTTGTTCCCTTAGTTGCCTTTTACGACACCCACGGGATGAATAGGGGTGGGGACACTATGTATTCTTAATCCGTGACCACACGGAATCCTTAGTAAGTTTTGGCCTATTATGCCAAGCAGGCTAGATGGGTTTATTTCAAATTTTCCTTGCAATGATGTATTGTATATTTTGTTTCCTTAGTCGCCTCTTACGACACCAATGGGAAGAGTAGGAATGATGACACTGTACTCTAAATACGTCACAATACAGAGATCTTCATCATACAAAGATTAATTTGTCTTGCTATGTGTATAATAGTAAACGACTGCATAAGAAATGCAAGTGAGTATATATATTAATGATCCATGAATTGACTTAATCGTTTTTATTATTAAGATTTCTTTTATTAATTGCTTATCGACGCTAGTTATGCGGATATATAGGTAGATATGCATATAAGATATTTACATAAGTAAAAATAATAATATATACATATAAGCAAAAACCAACTTCTTGATTACCAATTACGAGAAACTAGTTTAACAAACAAACAGATATCAGAAAGATTGTTAATTTAAAAATATTTTAACTAATTGTTTTGGTTAGGAGAAGCATATAGACGTATGAATTTTTTTGAAGACTAATGCTTTGCTAATATTGCTAACTATACGTTTTACTGTGCTAGAAGGAGAGTTATTTTTTTTGTGAGTTCATATTTATGTTTGAAGGTTTCACACTATACACACTTTCACGCAGTCGTGTTTTTGATTATTTTGATTAATTACCTTGTTTAATATTAATTTACATGTTTGTACTATGTGAACATATTTTCATCAAACAGGATGTTTTGTTAATGTCTTCCTTTCTCTCTTTCTTAAAAAGGACAACACCCGCAGAAAGAATAAATCTTGTGTCGCGGGGGACCTTACAAATATACAAGAAACGGACACAAAGAAGACCCAGACCTAGAACAACAATTTGTGGATCACACAACGTGATGTCCCATGTGAGGTTTGAACCCACAACACTCAGCGCAGTAGAGAGCGGCGTGGCGACCGCTTAAACCACTAGGCCAATCGTGCAGTAAGTGCTAACCTGAAAGTCCCTAAGTGAAAAATAAATTCTTGGTTTGGCCTTGGCTTTGAAAGCAATTCTATCATCATCATCATCATCAGCTTATCAGCAGTCCACTGCTGGACATAGGTCTCCAATTGTACTCCATTTATCTCGATTCCCGGTTTCTCACATCCAGTTCCTTTCAGTCAGTTTCATAAATTATCACTTCACGTGGCATGTAGACGTCGTATAATATGTTATGTATAAATAAATACTTGCAAATGGCAATCAATTGTTTCTATAACAATTGTCTATAAATATATATAAATATTGGACCGGTATACGGTAATGCGGCACTTATATTATTGCACCTAGGAATTTACGCAAACATATGTATTTTACCTTGTATTATATCAAATTGTGTGTGTCGAAACGCAAGTGGAACACGTTTATTGATTAATTTCTTAAGATTCAAAATTAAATTCAATTTTAATCTCAAGATGTTATTTAAAACAGTGCTTAACACTCTGTGCTGATGAAATTTCATTATCGCAAACGAAATCACAGTAATTCTCATGTACTGGAGTCCTAATATTTTTTTATATTTAACTAGTATTAAAATGACGTAAAATATGTATGAACGATCAAATTTATCATGATGTATACCTTACTTTTAACTGTGGAAAAATACACTGTTACACAATTATCGCAGTTTTTATTGACAAAGCATTGGAAATTCCAAAATAAAATCACACATCACGAGATCAATTGTTCCGGCAAATGAGTCGAACGCAGATATACCGAATAATGTTTTAATTATTAATTTTAAATACGTTTGACACAATCGTTATAATTAATAAATTAGTGAAGCGAATTGTTTACCTTAAATAGGTCCTTCATTACGAAACTATCCTTATAAACGGTCTTCTTCATTGTCAGGAATGTAGGTATATAGACAAACTTCAATTATTTTTTAAAGATTAGCCTCAGGCCGCACAGTGTGTACGGCCAAAACAGTTGATCAGTTACAAGGTGTGGCGACACACGGGATGGTTCTTTTATGCACGCATATTGCATCGAGGCCATGAAGCCGGTTTTTCTCAAAAGTGGTTTACAGTCTTATTAACAAATTTGGATTTTTATCCCTGGTGACAAATATTCAGAGTGCCCTTGCCTTTGAACAGATTTATAAATATTTATTTTTAAAATAAAATAATAGGCTTTTATGTTATGTAATTTCGAAGCAAATAGTAGGTACCGTAACAACATTCTAACCACCCAAAACACACCTTCGGACTGGTTAGAATAGCAACTCTTGGATGCTATTCATGTTTTCCATCAGGCAGAGTAGAGATACTTTGTGCAAGCTCTTAAACTAGAAAATAAAATAAAATATACTTGTACATATTCGTATTACAAAATCTGATTAGTAACTGGTGATTAAATCATAATTAGTTTCGTCTTACGTTACTTTTCATATACCAATGTGTCTGTACCTTGGATTGCTTAAGTTAAGGACTTCTTATTACTCCATTTCGCTGATGAAAGTTTATTTCTTGGCAGTGAGCTTGAACTCACTGTCTCCTAGGAGAGACTTATGTCAAGTCTTCCTATGCCACCGTTAGTTTTTTCTTCTTATGAAGTCGTACATGTATTATAGATTAATATTTATAAATCTCCCTTACTTTCCTAGTTTTCAGTCAGTTACTATAAAATCCATTAAGAGAAAGTCATCAGAAGGGTCTAAGATGCGTATATTCTGTGGTCTCTTATCGTAAGCAGGAAAATATTGACACTGTGATACAAAAACCCAATAGCGATGTCACTAATTGTCTGCAAATGTCACCGCAAGATGACGTCAGTTTTCGTTACCAATGTTACGATATGCATTTTGCATATTTTATATGTTACATGATAGATATTGAAGTTAGTTAAATAAACTTTCAAATTTATTTGTGATTAAAAATACGGAGTGTCACCCCTCTTTTTTTGTGTGCGGAAATCCCCCCGGATACCACCTACTAGTGGTTATGTCGGAATCGAACCGACCAAAAACCACACTCCGTCTCAGGTACCAGTAGCCGGGCAACAAGGTGTACCCTAGAAAGGAAATCCCTGGAACCCTGTGGGTATCGTAAGAGAGTAAACTCTGAAGATAAACTGGTGAGAGGTCTGCACTTGTAAGAGAAAAAAAATTTGAAACAAACTCTTCTGGCATGGGTGGTACATTGGGCCAAAACCTCCTTCCTAAGGAAAAGCCTATGCCCAACAGTAAGCTATTAAAAGCCGTTAATGTTTGTTTGTTTCCTTATGATGATTAATAATTTGCTATAAATACATATAATAGTAGTAATACAATGCTATTCCTACAAAGGCATCACACCTAAGCCATATTATTAGATACAGTTCATGTAATAGCGATAACTACGTGCAAAATATTATAAACAAACCTATCGTATGCCACATTTGCGCAGATGTAACACAATAGCATGTTTGTCATGCGTTAGCATTATTCAATAGAGAATGTGGATAAACAGATTCTTTAACCTGATGTATATCATGTAAGAAATTTCCTATTAAAACGAGCAGCTAGTTTTCAAACATCGATGCTTCGTATCGTTACTGTATGTTACGCTGAACGGGTATAACATTGTAATAAACCAGCTTGACCTAAGCACTTATTTCGTTGCTTTTCAAAGCGATATGCTTTGCTAACGGATAAAGTCACCGCAGTCTTCAATTTCTTTAATATTTAGTATTTTAATAAGTAGTAGAGCGATGCTGATTTCAGCATGAAAGGGTCGGTTTGACCGGGGCAGTACTATCCTCACACAGAAGACCAACCTAAAGCGATAGCATCCGTGCTGTCGTGTTTCGTTGGTGAGTGCGAGACCGGAGGCCCATCTATGCAGGGGTGACAATCATCGTAGTAATTGTGTGAGCCTTACACTGTCACGGTGATTGTCATGCCTTTCACGTCCCTAAGCGGGGCGTGAAAAAGTATCTCACTAGGCCACCATGGTGTGAGTCACCATACTACATTGTCTGCATTTGCAATATGGTGACTACAACTCTTGGATTCTATTCATGCTTTCCATCAGGCAGAGTAGAGTCACTTAGAGTAGAGAGTAGAGACACATAGAAAAGTTTAGGTTCGTTTCGGTCGTTTTCATAGCAATCTGTCAGGCAAGAAATTTTTTATATTTCAAGAGCTGTAGTACGTAACTGTAAAACAGGGAGTACAGGCATTGAAAGAAAATGATATTGTTTATAAATACGCCGGGATTAAGTAGTGTAGGTGATGATTCAAGTGGGTCAGGGTCGTGACTCATACTGGGTGTTGCCGAAAAGTGGAGCTTCGTAATTTAGTGGTACAATGTTAAAGTACTTGTGTTAAGAAAGTAAGGACTTGCTACTTGTGTATATAAATAAACCAACCTATTTAGAATTAACTATAACCGACGACATCGTCCGTATGGAATGTGATATCAAATTGAATCTCTATATATTTTCAGCTAGAAAATTTACTTAAACTCTCTTTATATAGTAAGCTAGTGCCGTAAATCTCATCAAAATCAGTCCAGCCGTTTCGTAGCTTATTTGGCACAAACATATAAAAAATTAAGAACTAATTGTTTTGACCTTTCAGTAACTATTAAAATTTATTTATTTGTATTGATTACTAGTTCTATTGTCAGTCCTAATGTTCCATGTTGATGAATCTCAGAAGATAACGGTTACACCTCAAGGGGTATTATATTAAATGATAAATTTGATGTCTGTCTGTGGATTGACACATTTAAACTGCTTTCAAGATACGCTGGTGATTGGTAAGGAGTGAAGATACTTGAATGTAGTATATTTGCAAGTTTTTAAAGTATTTTTATCAAACATAATTCTTGTTCGGTGCGTAATCTTTGATTAAGATAATATTAATCCTTGTGTCACGTAACGTTTTTTTAAACTAGTGTGCCAGTACAGCACAATGTTTATATATGTTACTTTCTACAAGACAATTAAATTTTTCATCAAAATAAAGAAAACAACTAAGTAAGAGATCGTGGGTTCGATTCCCACACTGAACAAGCGTGATGAGCATGATAATTTGTGTGTCTGGATTAATTTATATATAGTATGATGTACTCCTAACCGATTTCGGCCACAAGACCAGTCTACTATGCACAAGCGTGTGCACAAACACAGGTACACTCTCTGTTCTCTCACTCTTGCAATACGGCAGGGACGGCTATCTGACACGACTAGGAAGAGATACGGCACAGGACCTGACGGCTTTACGTGTTCTCGGATATGGAATATTTAGAAATTTATATATTATAAGTACGCAGTCTTCGCACCCCGCGACACGCCGTTACCATGGCCAGGAATAGTGCGATTGCTGGGAACTGAGGGCAGTGAAATTTGGTTGTGATTCATGGAGGGAATTAGCCATTGTCACCATGCTTGGCAGCGGGTTGGTGACCGCAGTGGTGAGAATCGTTTTCCACAGTCTGGTTCCATCGTATGATGCCGCTTAGTTTGGGAACAGATGTACGTGTACTATAAAATGTATAATATATCTTATCGCTTTTTTTATTACTATCTAAGTGTTTAATTTCACTGTTTAGCAAAAGAGTATAATCAACAGCCTTTTACAATCCACTGCTGGACATTGCCCTCGCTTTAGAGACCTCCTTTCTAAGAGATTATAGCGATATGAAACTATCCGTAAATCATTGTATAATAGGTATATACAACTATATTAATGGATCTAGGATTTATTTTCTATGGTACACTAAATAATAAATTGATACTAAGTATACGAAATTATTATGAGTGTGTGCGGAATTTTCATATTTCGTGTCTTATTTATCAAGAAACATCATAGCCGCTAAACTGCCAATGTTTGCCGGGGCGGCACAGAAACAAAAATACGTAGAAAAATACGTACCTATTTTTAATTTATTTCATAAAAAAAAACGATTTATTAGGTACATACCTAGCATAATTCTATATTTCATATGAGTTTATAGTATATGTAGATGTAGATACATTAAAAATAAACTTTAGTTATCGTAGTCTTACTTTATTGGGTCAATAAAAAAAAAAGGAAAATTTTTTTTTGCTTGTACATTCTCGTACGTCTAAGTATTTAAAATAGTGTTGTATCTTTTTAATAACTTTAATTTGTACTGAACATTACACCATAACATGGTTACTTGTCAGTATAGTGTTGCCATTAAAGTTTACATTTCGATATTGTGTTTGTAGTTGTATGTGCTGCCGGCTGAATAGAAACAACGTGTCTTATTTTGTTTTGTACAAAAGTGATACCTCCATTCGTTATTACCAATCCTATGATTAATGAAATCATCAATCGTACATTTATCATATTATCACATACGAGTAAATTGTTTTTAGTTTTATATAGGTACTTAAATTTTTGAAGACAATTTACACTGTCTTTGATAGTAGGTACGCTTGTACGGACGCGAAACACCTGACAAATGCTTTATTTATTTACTATTGGAAACATTTTTTATAGAAAATATAAGGTTTAAAGTTTTAGTATACAATTAAGTGTAATATTGATAGTTGAGTTGAATCAAACAATAGTACTGAAACAAACATGCTCATTACTAAATAACTAAATAGAGTTAGGTATTTGTTAACACAAGATACAAATGTACGATTAAAATCTAACCATTTAATTGTATTAACATTATGAAGTGGCCACGGAGGTAAATAGCAGATAACAGAGAATTTTCCATGTATAAGAATTTAATTGTTATATTATTTAACTACCATCATAAAAAAATAAAAAGAAAAAATGTTACTCTAATTATTTTAAATCGATTAACTCACCTTTTAGACAAGATAAAAAGACTCGAGAGGCTGAATACGAAACACGAAAACAACCAACAATTTTCTCGCGCGAATTTAAAAATCAAACGATAACATAATTACCGACTATTTTTTTTAAGCACAAGTTATCTTGCACGGCCTATATTTTTCAACAGCGGCACAACACTGACAGGCTAGGTCGGGACACGTTACGTCAAGTCAACCGACTGAATCGACAATGGTGCACTTACAAAAATATGATATACAAGTACACTCTCAGTGACGTACGCGTCGTACTACAGTTCCACAACTATAGTGCTACCACTGGTTCTGCCTTATATTATTATTTACGTTTCGTGTCTGGGAAACTATAGCTAGCATTTACCATAATATTGTGGTTATTGAACTACAAACTTAATTTGAAGTTGGAATAGAAAGAAAATATATGGTTCGTTCGATCGCGTGTATACAGAGTCAATAAACTGAATGATTCTTAATAGAGACTCGAATTTGCCGAAACAAAGTGTACAACATTTAAATGTTAAACAAGTGATTTTCATTCTGATTCAAATATAGAATTACAGCTCACTTAGGACCTTTAATGTTTTGTGTCTGTGGTACTTACCTATTTTACTAAATAGGTAAGTATCATAGACACATCATTTTATCTCTGTTTAATACGGAAGGAAGTAAAATTAGACAGAAGGAGCAGGTACTTACTTCATTTTGTTTCTAAATTTGCCAAAATAGAAATGGATTTATTATATTTCTAACTTCTCCAATTTACTTCTAATTAATTACGGTGCGGTTGTCAAGACTGGTTTATTGTTTCGAGTGTCATAAGTGTAATTGTGTGTTCATGGGTCACTACATGGTGTGGGAATGGTTTAGTTCCAAAAAAAGTGAGCTCTACATATTTTTTAACCTCTTTGATAAATTACTCGTAATTATAAGTATGACTCTGAAGGAGGTAATACTATTTCAATCTCTTTCTTCTTTCTTCTTCTTTCTCTTCTTTTTTTTGTGTGGCAATCCCAACGGATACCACCGAAAGGTAGTTATATCGGACTCGAACCGACCAAAAACAGCACGCCGACTCAGGTAAAAGTAGCCGGAGAACCAGGTACACCCTAGTATAGAAATTCCTGAAACATCGACACACCTCGGGCCACCTATGGCTTGTAGATGACCCCCCGTGCGGGAACCCCCATGTTCCCTTTTCTTCCTGACCCCAAAAAGGGCGAGCGTGGGTCGTAGCGCTCGTATTTTTTTTTTCTATATTAAGAACTTACCAAAGTAACTCTACTCTGCGGGATGGAAAGCATGAATAGAATCTAAGAGTCGTGGTCACCATACTCAGACAATGCAGTGTGGTGACCCACGCTATGGCGGCCTAGTGAGATTCTTTGTTACGCCCTACTTAGAGACGTTAAAGGCAAGACAGTCATCGTGGTAGTGTAAGACTCACACAGTTATCACGATAACTGTCACTCCTGCATCGATGGGCCTCCGGCCACCCCGGCCTCCTGAACTTTTAGAATCTTATTTGTAATAATGTAACATAAAATTTATACTATCCACCAAGATCACCATTGTAACATTTATTTGTTAAATTATCTAGGAATTAGTGCGATTAGTTATCTTTTAAGGTGATATGGTTTGACATTTTGTATTTCAACAAAATAATATATCAACTATTGTTTTATTTATTCACGCGTCATGAACTCATCAATATCCACGCATACGTCAATATACATAAATAAAATTAAGGTGTCTTTCTGTGATATAAAAAATAAAACTGTTTCCTCAAATGTGTAAAACATAAACTACCTTCTTTAAAATTTTTATTTGTATGTCTGTCTGTTTGTCCTGCTTATCTCCAGAACCGCTGAACAGATTTTGATGCGACATTCACTAGGAGATAGAAGAAGTTATTGAGAACACATAAGCTACTTTTTATCCCGGATTTCTAATGGGGTCGGTATTTACATAGTTTAGTTTTTGAGAATCTTATAACTTGCAATAAATAGATTACTCATTGTAAAATTATACTTTACTGTCAAACTAAGGTAAAAATTCCAAAATTAAATCCTACGCGAAAGAAGTCATGGGCAAAACTAGTAAATACTCGTAATATAAGGAACACCGACATGAGTGAATCTTCTTTTAAAACTGACCAACATTTTTTATTTTCAAAGATTGGACAGAAAATACTGAAATTCTCCTGGGCATGCTGTAGATCAATTTGTCCAACAGTTTTCCTAATAACCTGTTGGATTCTTGAATGTCGGTTTCCTTGATCTCTGACACTTCTTAGAGGTGGCTAACGATTCAACGTAACTCACATGAGAGCATAACATGCATGCTTGATTGGGTTTAAGTACGGTGAGCTGGCAGGCTAGTCTGACCACGTTATTTAGTATACCTCGATGCGTCAGCGCTATCGTCGACTAACACGAATTCGTTTCAATGTATCCTTAACAATCTGATGATACAATTCGTAAAAGACCCATTGAAGCAGGGGTGACAGTTGTCGTGGTAAATACGTGCAATACAATGCCATGACTGTCATGTCTTTTACGTAACCAAACGAGGCGTGAAAAAACATTTCGCGAGGCCACCATAGTGTGGGTCACCATACTGCATTGTCTGCATTCGCAATGGGTATGGTGACCACAACTCATGGAATCTATTCATGTTTTCTATCAGGCAGAGTAGAGTCACTTGGGCAAGCTCTTAAAATAAAAAAAGAAAAATCGTAACAGCTGTCTTGTATAAATTGGCTTGATTATAAATGACTCTTTGTATGAGATCCGTGCTGATCGGTTTCAGTGGCAGTTGTTTTCTGTCTTTCAGAATAACCAAGCCATCTTTAAACTTGGACACATCGGTTATCAGGGTGCTCACTAATACTGATTAGTATCAGCAACGAAAATAGAACTACGCCAAACATCTTCGTCTTCATCATTTTGACACCTACAGGAATCTGTGGTTGGTTTATTTGCCGTCTGGTCCTGATAGTAAAGGCCTTACCAAGTTTGGGATTAGATGGACTTGTGTTAAAGATGCTTGCCAGGACCTCTTTGATCGTAATCAAAAGTTGTGTAAACAATTATGAGTGTTCTGAGTACTAATATCCAGTCGAATAGCAGCTCATAACCCAAATCTTAGTTTAGTATTGTTGATTTGAGGTTCACCCACTCAGGGTCGAGAAACAGAGACTCTGGCTGTACTATTCTTTTTCTGGAGATACTATTCTTGCTCGCGAGACTTCAGTCAGTCTACCTAACATTTTTCAAAGGAACAATTTCAGAGAAATTGATTAAAACAGCATTCACATAGAAACAAGAATCAAGATAATGTACCATGACCACCTATGCCGTAAGTGGCCCGAGATACGTCGAAGTTCCATTGATTTCTATTTAAGATTGCTACCTGGTTCCCCAACTACTGGCACTCGAGACGGCGTACAGTATTTGACTCAAATACGACACAACCATCAGCAGGTGGAATCCAGAGGATTTCCACATGGATAAAAAAGAAAAAATATAGCTAATATATTATTGAACTTATTTTTACATAAAAGCAAAAGAAAACTTTCGTTATCATAAGAACACAAAAGTAAGATATTTTAAGCAATTAAAAAAATCCTCCACTATTTCAAGTGAACGCAATTTTTTTTTTTATTTTTATATTTCCTGCAGTGGGCTGTTAAGGGCAGTAGACGTTGACGTATCTTAAACTCCTGTAATCACGATTACAGCTTTCCAGTGGTAGGTAATCACCGTAGCATTCATAGCAAGGCAAGACCTAGGTAATTACACTCACTGGCCAGTACATTTCTTATCCTTAGACGCACATTATCAATATATCATGTATAATTTAATTGTTTGCCACGATAAGTCAGTTATTTTATTAAATAATATCTTTTATCCATAGACCATTATGAACTCTTTTTGTTTATTCTGCGACATGTTGTTTGTTTATTTGTCCAAGTGACCTGTGAGGATCGTGGCTAAGTAATCGAGATGGTAACGTTTTCCGTGGGTAGGTGTCAAAAATTGTACACATAAAAGAATAAGTCTAAAATTAATTTAATATAAAATAGCTATATTTATTCAAAAAATTCATAAGATTTTATATTATATTTAAGATTTATCCGTGTGGTGGCGGATTAAGAATACATAGTGTTACCACCCCTATTCATCCCGTGTGTGTCGTAAAAGGCGACTAAGGGAATAAACTATTCAGGAACATATCATTGCAAAGAGAAGAAAAACTTGAAACAAACCCTATTCCAACCCGTCTGGCCAGCGTGGCCAGACGGGTTGGAGCGTAAGAGTCGCTTAAACTCGTAAAGAGTAATAGAGTGACGTACTTACGAGCCAGACGTAAGCCAAAACCTCCTTGCTAAGGAGAGGCCTATGTCCAGCAGGACTGTAAAAGGTTGCTAATGAAAATGAATGAAAACATAAGATTCCTACAGTGCATGCTTTAAAAATACACTACTTGTGTTGGTGAAAGTTTGTTAGCTCTTTCTTTGTTGTGAAGTCCACTTTTCTTTGGAATGAGCTTATCTCGAAATCAGGATGGTCCCCAACAATTTTTCATTCAAGGCAAAAGTAAAGCAGTACTTTAAAATGACTAGCAGAATCAACTTCTACATGATTGTCATCTACTGTTATTAATAGTATCTATATACGTATATGTATATAGGGTGGGCCAAGAATTCATTAATATTTAAATCTAACATCCCACACAGACATGTTACGGAAGTTCTTGGGACCGATGCTACTGGAATTTGCCAACTACAATAGTAAGACATGGTTTCAACAAGATGAAACCACTTATCACACATCCAATGAGTCCCTGCCGGTGGCCAAAGACATGTTTTTGGAAAAGCTGATATCCGGATGAGACGACATTCCATGACCACCCAGAAATCCAGATCTATCCCCAACAGACTTCTTTTTATGGGGTTATTTGAAGAATCGTGTCTAATCCAATAAACCAAATACTATGTCAACTAAAAGATAAAATCAGAGAAGAGATATCGACGATCTGGAGATCTCTTTGCCGACGAGTATTCGAAAATTTCGGTGCTCGCTACGTAAACATTTGTCAATTAGTGTATTGTTTTTTTTTTAATATTACAATTATAACGTTACAATTATAATTTGAAAAATAAGAAAATATATTTAGGATTGAGATTATATTTTACTGATACAGTATTTAACATAGAGTAAAGGACAAAAATATTATATCTTACTAACATAACCAACTTATTTTAAATTTTTGGTGCAAATATGAAATTCAAATTAACAGTCTTCAGTCCATGAAACCCGAATCCATGATTCTAAGTTTTCGATGACATTGGATTGCTTCGATTGCTCAGTATTGTGAATCTGCTCGCTTTCATCCGATTTTGGAATGTCTACGTCGTTCTCATCGAGGCATTCAATATCATGGTGCTTTAAATTTTGAATGATGCACATCAGTTCATTAGCACGACGAGCAGCGACTCTTACAGGTTTAACTTTCCTATCAGTGTGCGTGATTACTTTTTTATGGATCTTTTCGATGTGGTGATTTAGTGACTTGATGGAAGTATGATAAAGATCACACGTTTTGCATGTTCGACTTAATAGCCTCAATTTTACTGACGGACAAAAATATCGTAAGGCATTTGCAGAAAATTTTTGAATGAAGCACTTAAGCGTAGCACTAAATTGACTAGAAGATTAAGAAATTGCCCTCCTTCATTCAAAACCAAGTCATCAACTGTTTGTTTTACTTTTACAGATTGTGGAAGAAACCTGTTGTCTAGTAATCTAAATAGGCCACTTCTTGGACGACAGCATTCTGTATTTCTACATTTTACAATTCGAAGCAAGTATTAGCTTTCACGCATATGTTCTGAATACCATTTAATATCTGAAAAATCAGGAAGATCTTGTTCACCTGGCCTAATATATTTTGCATTAACATTATAGCCATTAATTTCCATCGCTCAATCGTCATCAGGCAATTTGATTCTTTACTCCATGTGCATTAGAAAAGGTGCTTGCTTATTTGCCACAGTTACGCTAATAGGGACTCGAGCTTTAACATCTTGAGATATGAAAAATACTTGATCTGGTCCAAGTATGGGTTCTATGTTCCCTAAATAATGGATTGATGTTTCAGCAAACTTGCTACCTAAGTCGCTCTTGTGGTGATCAGTTTGAGCCCGCATGAGCTTAACAGGGACTGTCAATACATGTCTTCGTCCCTCTGCAGAATTAGATTTTCTGGGAATCAAACGGAGATATGTCCTACTGCGACTCATGTCAAATCGTATTTTACGTAATTCTTGTGTGAGCTCATCAAGAGTTTTTACGTTGCGAATTGATTCCGTTCGCCTTCTATCATCCGCTGCACTCCCAAATAAAGCTATATCCACGATTTTTTTCAATAGTGAAGGTTGATTGCTTTCAAGATTAGGACGACTCCCTCTGAATCCCTCCGAGATAGTCTTTTTTATTTCTGGATTTTCATGACAAATATTTTTTAACTTTCTTGTCATACCATCCTTGTGTTTCTTCTGGGTAGCTGCGTTTTGAATCCTGTTTAAAGACTGTTTTGCTGTTTTTATTTCCTCGCGCAACTTAATAATCTGTTATCAACTTCAGCACGGCTTGGCATAGTATCTCGGGCAGAATACAAAGCATTCAGACTTTTTTCGAGTAGAGCAATCTTGTTTTTCATAGCTTCCTGAGAAGGTTTTGCTCTCTGTTTATTTGTATTTTCATTAATTTCGCATTGCTGTTGTAATTCATTACTGGGTTTTATTTTATCTTCTTCTTGTTTTTTAATGTTTGAAGCTGGCTGTATAATTTGTGTTTTTTCTGCAGGTTTACAGGTTGCCTAAAAATTAAAACTTTATATGGGTTCTGCTAAAGATTCTCTTATTAAGCTACATGAATACAAAGTATGGCAATATATATGGTAAATACAAAACCCTATGGCTTTACATCTAATAACTTTAAAAGAGTAATTCGTTCCGGACACAAAATACAGGCTGCTAGTTTACTGTATCTGTGACCAATTGACGGAATCAATCATGAGAAATAAATCTAAATAATGAATATTACCTCTATACTATGAGACAGGCCATAATATTTTCTAATCAGTAAAGTATTAGTAAAGTGAAACTTTTTGGCGACTTCTAATGTTTTGTGATACTCATAGGTACCTAAAATGATTTCTATACTCACCTTAGAAAAAAATGTAGATTGAATTTATTCTAAGTCGCCGCTTGCAATTCTTCTTTGATACAATAATATCTAGTTCCTTGTCGGATTTTGCTTGTAATTTGCAATTTCGTCACACTTCGTTTACTAATTTTTGTACATTTTGTACTTTCGTACTTGTATGAGATTTTCTAAAACTTTCAAACAATTTTTGGTACAACTTGGATTTGTCTGTTTGATACGACATCTTATTTAAACATTAAAGTTTGGCTAATGGAATCAATGTTAACTGGCTTTACTATGCTTACAATATGTCAACTCACTATTGTATCCAAATGAAACAATACACTGATAGAGGAAATTTAGACAAGTGTACAGAGTACGCGGTAATTCCCCTACTCGGTTCTAAAGCGAGTGCCCAAACGTATGCATTATTTGTGAGAATCTCCGAAAATGCATTTCGTTTTCAAGCAAAGACAATGTGAGGGTTGCCATTCGTGTAAAAAAGTAAATAACTACAGATGACGTAATCATCGTCTAGACTCCCCTGCCCCCCATGTCATCCAAAATAAGCAAAGCAAAAATCCCCCGCCCGCTCCATAGCGCTCACGTAATACTTAATGGCTCCATAGGGTGGGCACCCTATACATTGATATAAGTAAATATGTATATATTTATATGTACAATCTGTAAAGGTTTAAGAGTATGATAGACTTATGTGTTATGTTTGTTTGATATGTCGTTTAGTTCGTTTATTCTCATACACATTTCAGCCAAAATGTACCTTCTCCCTGTTTTCTCTACCTCACCCAATGGATGACTGGTAGAGAATGCAGTAGGAATTAAGTCCGCCAGTACACCAAATGTGTATGAGGTATAAAATTAATGAATAAATAAAGTGAAAAACCCAAAACCTTGTATTAATATAACACAACACAGGAAAAACTTTACCGCCATCTAGTGCAGAGTAACAGGACTGAGTAGTAACTAAAACTAACAAGGCGCACCCTATTCTTGGCAGTCAGAGCCTCCGTCCACCGGTGCACCGTATAGTGCCATTGACCGACCAACCCCTGTCTACAGCAATGCTGAGTGCTGAGTGAGTACAACTTAGTGAGGCAAAGGTCGCTCAAAAAAGATACGTTCAACCTTTAGTTAGATCTCTCTAACTAATTTAATCCTTTATTACACACTAAAAGTCTTTTCAATATTAATCGTTAGTCACGCAAATCTAATGAAATATGTTAGATGTCCAACGACCGAGAGTTCAACGACAATGTATACGTGGTACAAGACCTACCAATTAGACTTTCGCTGAAAGCAATTAACTGTTATTACGATCTCATTATTTTCTCATTATTTACCGTTTTTATGACGCTCATAATGACAATTAAAACTGGATATCCGATGACAATGACCAAATGAAGGACTTTGGAAAATTATCCGCTATGTAAATTGACGTAGTATTTACTGAACGTATCGTGCAGGTGTGCGTTAAACAATACATATGGTTTAATAATCGATAGACACAAATGCTTATTCTTGAAAAGTTAACGGATAATTTATTTTTAGTAACACAAAACAGTATTTTTTAACACCATTTTGAGCAAAATGTTTTACATCGACAAAGTTAAAATCTTCCATAGACTAATCCTTGTTGTAAGAGGTTTTACCAAATATTTTCTAAAATGTCTCATTAACTTGCCTCACCCAGAAAACGTCTTTAATTTCGTTGCATTTCATGATAAACAGTCTATTACGACATATAACCTCATTTAAAGTATGTCAAACTGTAGCTAAGGTTCCTTAGTTTCTCAAGCACTGTTAATACTTACTAGGCTATGAACGCTTCCTGGCCCGGATGGGATTCCGGGTCGAGCATGGGTGTGCGCTTCGGTGATCCTAGGGAATAGGTTGAGGCAACTGCTTACCAGCTGCCTCCGTAACAGCGTATTCCCTTCCGGCTGGAAGAAAGCCAGGCTGGTACAAATCCAGAAACTTGGCAGGGCTGCAGATACTCCCTCGGCGTTCCGACCTATATGCCTGTTGGACGAGGCGGCGAAACTCTTTGAAAGAGTTATCGCCGCCCGTATCAGCCGACACCTGTCGCTAGTGGGCCCTGACTTATCAGACAACCAATTTGGCTTTCGACAGGGACGTTCAACGCTCGACGCGATCGAACGCATCCGCTCCTTATCGGAGGTTGTCTGTCGGGGGCGGGAGTGACGTTTGCCGTCAGTCTTGATATAGTCAACGCCTTTAACTCCCTGCCGTGGTGGGTAATTAGAGAGGCACTGGTATATCACCAGTTGCCCCTCTACTTGCAGCACATCATCGGGGCCTATCTTCGCGATAGGTCGATATCCTATGTAGGTCGGGACGGTGAAGAACTTCAAAGAGAGGTCACATGTGGGGTTCCCCAGGGGTCGGTCTTAGGACCCCTTTTGTGGAACCTCGCGTATGATGCGGTCCTGAGGACCAGTCTACCCCTTGGAGTGAGTGTCGTATGCTACGCGGATGACACTCTAGTACTGGCTAGGAGGTATGGCTTCCAAGAAGTCCTGGAGCTCGCCGAGTTAGGGGTGACCTGTGTCGTCCAAAAGATCAGCGATTTGGGTCTACGGGTTGCACCTCATAAGACGGAAGCCCTGTGGTTGCACAGGAAACGTGAAGGTGTCGTTCCTACCAGCTCGTGTATAAGAGTGGAAGGAGCGGAGGTCGAGGTCGGTCGACACATTAAGTACCTCGGCCTAACCTTGGACAGTCGCTGGAGCTTCGAGGAGCATTTCGAGCGGATGATCCCACGAGTTCGGGGGATGGCGGGCTCCCTACAAAGGCTGTTGCCTAACATAGGGGGACTGCGAGAAGAAGTGCGCCGCCTCTACTGTGCGGTGCTACGATCCATGGCCCTCTACGGAGCGCCGATATGGGCCAAGCGCCTATCGGCCTCCTCCCGCTGCAGAGCTGAGCTCAATCGAGCACAGCGGGTAGCGGCCATTCGGATCGTACGAGGATACCGCACCATCTCGTCTGAGGCGGCAACAGTCCTGGCACGTTTTCTGCCCTTTGATATCCTGGCCGATATGGACGCGAGGGTCTATGACCGTAGTCGCGCTATCCACCAGGATGAGAGCGGGGAAGACCAGGACGAGCTCGAAATGCGGCGGAGCGCCCACCGACAGGCATTGACACAATGGCGCGAGCGGCTAGAACAGCCACAAAATGCGCACCAACGTGCTGTCGGGGCCGTTCTGCCCAACCTCGAAGCTTGGGTAGGTAGGGAGGGAGGTCGTGTCACCTACCGACTGACGCAGATACTCACCGGGCATGGTTGCTTCGACGAGTATCTGAATAAGATCGGACGCGAGGAGACGGCACACTGTAACCACTGCTCAGCCGACTGGGACTCCGCCCAGCATACGCTGGAGGACTGCCCCGCGTGGGCATCTGAACCCGGAGCCCTAGTCGATGAAATAGGACGAGATCGCTATCACCGCCAGCAATCGTTGCTGCCATGTTGGCAGGTGAGGAAAGCTGGGCCGCAGTGATCTCTTTCTGCGAAACTGTTATGCTCCAGAAAGAGACCGCTGAACGGGATCGGGAGAGGGCCGATCCCGAGCGAAGAAGACGTCGGCGGCGTTATGAGCCGTCGGCGGGACCGCGAGTCGCCAGAGGGACCTCTGGTGACGGATTAGTTGCTGCGGTCTCCAACAGGATAATTTGTTGCGGCCTGGTAGCAAAAATGCGATCGAGTCGCAACAAATTATAACAACCGGACTGATAGGTGGGGTTGCCTTTGTGGCGTCCCCAGAATAGGGTCTGACTAGGCGCGGCGTTGATTCTGGAGGGGACCTGAAATAACATGGTCCAGGTCCCCTTCAGAGAAGGACGCCTGAGACCGGCCGCCGGGGTGGTTTTTAGTGGAAACACCACATACTCCTAGCTCCTGCGACCCCGAGGAGTCGGAGATCCAAAGGGATTTTCTACCCCGACAACAAAAAAAAAAGGCTATAAACGCTTGTAACATAATGTTTATGTCTATTTTTTTTTCTGTATTAAGAACCTGCCAAAGTGACTCTACTCTGCCTGATGAAAAGCATGAGTACAATCCAAGAGTTGTGGTCACCATACTCATTGTAAATGCAGACAATGCAGTGTGGTGACTCACACTATGGCGGCCTAGTGTGATGCTTTTTGACGCCCCGCTTAGGGATGTTAAAGGCATGACAATCATTGTGGCAGTGTAAGGCTCACACAGTTATCACGATAACTGTCACCGCTGCACCAATGGGCCTCCGCTCGAGTCAATTATTCTAAATACAAAACAAGAATTTATTCCAAACAAATAATATACACAAATGTAGTCTCATTACATCATAATAGCTATATATTCATACCATCAGAATAAAAATGAAATAATGAACTTCTCATAACATCACAAAAAAAAATCCAGACATTATTAGTATTATAATAACCTAACTACGTAAAAATATTTCCGATTTAAAAAAAGTCAGGAAAAGATAAAGTTATATTTAAATGTAACGTTAATATATATTTTAAGCAGTAACCCGATTATCCCAAATTACATTTTTTACAGCCTAACTATGCGCGATTCTTAGAGCGCGTCAAGAAAAAAGGAAGTCATGCAGGCAAGATACTTATCAAGATCTTAGTTACATAAATGTGCAAAATCAAAGATTCAGTTTAAAAATAAGATTAAAAGTAATTACATTGTGCGTTTTATGAGGCTTAAAACTATATTACCACAATCTTATAAACGAATTTTCATAAAAAAATATTATTACAACCAGGACATAAATTTTTGCGTTTTTGACATTATTAAAAAAAAACATTTTGTTTATGCGTTCCATTTTTAAACTTGTTTACCTCCGCAGATTTTTTTAAGTCGTACTTGAAATATAGTATTTGTTGTGTAAAATAACAATTTGTTTAATGGAAAGTGTAACCTTGAAGGTAATGTTGGTGCGTCGTAATCGTTTTATTATCATGTGTCATATCTAGCATGATCATAATGATGAAGATATAAATAAAATCCCTAAAAACTTCGACCGTATTTACAAATAGGGTTTACCTACAACTTTGCACTGAATGCGTCAAACAAATTCGTAGTTTTTAAAAAATTATTTTGTGTTCAAATGCAATAATATGCAGGTATTGTTGTAGCACCTCACCACTACTTTTTAAGTATAAAGAAATGGTATGGATTTCTAAAACTAAGTAACACACAATAACGTCTTACACTTAATTTACTTTAATTCAATTTCAATTTTTCTCATGAACCGGTAAGCCGTTAAAATTTTTAAATAAATTTGACAAAGTCAAATTAAAAGAGACAATATTAAAAAAACTAAAAAGAAGTAACAAGCTAAGTGTTACCATTAAACTCGAGTTTGAGATTAGTTTGATTTTAATATCACATAAGTAAATTAATATTATTTTTAACAATAGACAGTAAAATATATAAAAGTTTATTATGAAAAAAATTAGATTACAACAATGTTATTAGTTTTTTTTCGAAACACCAATTAGTTAATATAAGAAATAATTTAAAAGTTGCTAACCCCAAATAATGGCAGCCGTTTAATCGACACCAGCACAACATTATCGATCACCATTTTAATAAAACACTATAAAACAGTATATGTTGAAAAACTTTTTGCTGCACTATGGTTTTACTATAAAATATTTAAAAAAAAAGAAGATTTCAAAATCCGAACAACCCTTTCTTGAAGGCTGTCTGAGATGAACTGATTTCCTCCGAACATTTTTCGAAGTATTTGTATACCGGCCGGGTATATGTTGATAATTTTCCTTGAAACTTGAATGGCTAGCAGGTTTTATTAAAACCACTTTGATTATAATTACTAATTTATGTTTGGAATATCGAGCTTTTTGCATGTTTATGGCCACTACGATCACAAGTTTTACAAATATCCGAAAAGTACTCTATAGATATATTGTCAAATTATACTGCAAATGTGTAAGAATCAAAATTGGTTTGAATTGTTTTTTTTATATATTTCTGACTTGTAACACCGTGTCAACAAAATAATTTATAATTTTATGGCATAGCTGTACGTTTAAAAAGTTTATGCATCTTTTTATGTGTTCAAGTTTAGGGATAATTTATGTAAAAATCGCTTTAGTAAGAATTTTGTAATTTCAATCTCTGTGCAATACTAATTAAATGGTATGCAGTAACCAAACGCAACTTTAGAAGGGGATAAACTCGTAAGTGTATTATAATGGAAAAATTAACTTACTACAATAACAATAAAAGGCTATGTCCGATTGGACAAGCTGTTTATATCAAATGCATTCCAATTCTAGCAGGAAACATGACATTCTGAAAAACATACGAGTATATTGTACAGTCTGTATCTACTCTACTAATAAATAAAATATGTAAATTGATATTAAAGTACGCGATTTTACGTTTGATTGTTAATTTTAACGCATTTAGTTATTCTAGATACTCAAGTGTATCTAAACGATATAACTGATACATTACTGTACAACAGGAAATATTAAAACTAAAAACAAATTAAGTGAATGGGTTTTTCGTTTGAGTCAGAGGGAAATTACACGCAACGTTCGAAGTAAAACTAAAGACATTTTGATTAAAGATGTTGAGCAGATTTATTTTATTATTGACATTCGTTTGACTTGTTGGCATAAATTTTTCAGTGCTTAAGTTACGTTTACGGTATTATGAAAAGCCTTTTCTGTTACTAATATCCCCCGCTTCTTGCAACTGGATAGGAAGAATCGAAAGTAAAGAACATTTGCACGGAAAACATAACATTGGATGGCAAGCATATTTTCATTACTAATGTAAAATCACATGTCTAGTGGCCTTTGTGTTGAGCATCTTCGTCGTAAGTTTTTTTTTTAAAACAGGATATAAAGGCATGCAACCGAACATTTACTTTTTTATAATCAGAAATCGACTATTACTGTGACATAGAAATGGTCGTTATAGAAAACGTGTTGACATTTTAATAACCATTTAGACGTATTCTTCATTAATTGATAACGCATTGAACGTAAATTACGAACACACTATGACCGCACCTAATTTAAATGGAATAATCGATTTACTTTATCGTAAACTAAAATGGGTTTTTATTGTGTTTTACAAGAGTCGTATTGGGAGAGACATCTAATAAACAATTTTTTTTTTTAAAATGACATCTCTTTAGCAATGAATCCTGTGTCGCGGGGGACTTTACAAACATACAAGAAACGGACACAAAGAACACTCAGACTCAGAACAACAATTTGTGGATCACACAAAGTGTTGTCTCATATAGGATTTGAACCCACAACACTCAGCGAAGTGGAGAGTGGCGTGGCGACCGCTTAAACCACTAGGCCAAACGTGCAGTCTCTCTCAATTGTAAGTTGACAGGTGAACCGCAAGAGTATAATTGCGCTTGCGCATCATCAAGTTTGTCCCATGAGTAATCGACCGTTGCGCTCTTGGAATACGTAGTCTCTTTCTTCAAGTTAGTAAATTAAATATATACGAGTATATATATATCTTAAGGATAGTAAGCGTTTAATACTGATAATTTACAAAAGGTTGGCCTGAGGTTATTTGCACCTTGAAACGGTTGAAAGAAAGAACGAAAAGGTTAATTAAGAATTCTAAATTTCTAAATTTCTGGTGAGTCTGTGATGATCCTATTTACCCACAGAATTAGAACACTATTTCTTCTACTTTTTAGTTAATCTCTGCCATGAAGCAGAAGGTGTGACAGAGTATTTAAAATCAGTACAATATTACAACATAGCGCAACTGTGGTTTATACTGTAATCTTATTGATATTTACAAAACTTAATCGGACCTACCTCAAGTTTGATATTTACCCGCCAATAACTTTAAGAGATACGTAGATACACATTGATAATATAATAAATACCTACCCTGGAATCAACCCGATATGCTACGAAATCACACTTGTAAATAAATGCTATGAAGATATCTTAAGGTATATCAGGTAATATAGTACTTCCTATTGACCTAGAATCATGAGTTTGAACTGAACTAAGCGCCAGTAAAGAACAAATATTATTAATTTAATTTAAGATTAAAAGTACAACTAATACTACTAAGTTACATTAATATTTGGCTAATAAATGACTTTAACAGCAGTTAGGAGAGATAGTAAAAAAATATAGTTAGTGAAAGAAAGAAAAAAGATGTATTGGTTTATGCAGTGACAGTAAATGGATGTTATTCACATCCGCTCGTGCGAGAAGTGCAGTCGACTTACACAGCTTGAAGAAATCAGGTTATTCAAGTATATATGTTGCCTTTCTCTCCTGTACTGACAATTGATATACTGATCTAGAGAGTAATGTGATGCAGAAAGCGTTATTTTTCTTTAATCAAACATATAAGATATGGTATTTGTGCCAAGGAGCAACAGAAACATTTAAACTATGGAAAGAACATCCGTACCCAAAATCTGAACACTTTATTGATATGCTACCATCTTCTTGCAGTCCTTAAGAATCGTGGGACAAGAGGAGTGTGAGGAGTGGACCTCACTCACTCAGCATATAGCAGTATCAGACACTACTGCAACGAACATACACATAAAAGTAAACTGGCTACTTAAAAAGACCCTTTTCTCATTTCAATGAATAATACGAGCGTGACCTTTAAAAAGGTTGCGGTTTCCACCAGAAATTCAGGGTGCTATATTATAGATTATATATAGGTGCTATACGTGAGGTGACGGATTAAGAATACAAAGTGTCACCTCTATTAATCCCGTGGGCGTCGCAACTACTACCCAGGACAATAGAAATGCAAAGATAACTAAAACTTGACATAAAGACTATACCAACCTATCTGACCAGCGTGGTGTACGCAAAAACCTTTCTAATTGTCTATGTCCAGGCAGTAGGTTATTATAGGCTACTTAGTTGTGGAATATAGTTAAAGAAACTTGCTATCTGATTTGCATATACCACCAATTAGCACTTGTGTGACAAAAGCATCTTGTTATAGAACAGTGATTTTACATAATATACAGTGATGTGAGGTCATTTTTGTGATTATGACAGAAAACGACATTTCAGAGCAAGAAGGTTCTAAATTTGCTTGATTTTTTTAATGTCGATCACCTCATTTTTAAACAGATTTGGAAAACCTTATCTGTATGTAATATCCGGAAGGTATGCTTCCCCTATTGTGTTCTCATGAATCTTCCAGAAAAGTACCATCCTTAGGGTGTATTATTGCGGAATGAAGAATGCTTACAGTTTACTAAATATCATAAATATTTGCATTGAATTCAGTAAGTCAGTCAGTATTTTAAGTTAATTATTTCTCGGGTACAATACAAGATTTGCATTTTCATTTTCGGTATTTACGTGCTGTTTTGAACTTCCATGAGTCAAAAAAAAACAACAGTTTTTGTTATCACTTCCTAGTAAATTAACATTCCACAAACATAAAACACACATTTGTTAGTTTTCTAGTGAAGACTAGAAAACTCTGGGAATGACGTCTGTACATGTCAATACATGGATAGATCACTTGCACAACAGCCACAGGAGAGAGCGAAACTGCTTGTTGATATCTTTGCGGCTAATTCTCGAATTGACGGCTATGGTTTGCACCCGGCCAGCATCCTGACCTGTGAATGCGTGATATATGTGTCCTGCAGAGTGATATCCGTGCACAGTTTCGGTCATACGAAATGCGGAAAGCTAGCGAGCCAATCCGCGCGATTTGCTAGACGCTTTGGATCGGTTGCAGCGGTGAGCAGTTCGTATTATTAACAGTTCCGATGCCACCGAAAACCTTGAGCAGTTGTGAAGAGAAGTCGCCTCAATGGTAGTCCTCTATCGCCTTTATCGTGGAGAGTGTTCTGACGAGCCACACCCTTTCTCTTCCTTTACTCGACAACAAGGTGACAACACATGCTGGTTTTGATAACTACCGTTTTAGAGTGGAAAACATACGTTCTCAAACTAAACGGTTTGGCGTTTCCTTCCTGTGTAAAGCAGTCAAAACCTGGAACTCATTATAAGCGCACATGTTTCGCTACCACTATGGTCCCGGGTCCTTTAAGCAAGGCGTGAAAAACATCATTAGGCTGTCATAGCGTGAGTCACTTTACTGCGTTATCTGTATTCTAATGAGTATGGTGACCACAATGAATACGGTGATTTCTCCAAAAAATAATGATAATTTTACAGTAATATGCATATATACGAGTATTATTGTCCGCTTATTAAGTAGACAAAGACACGGGTATTATTTTAATTAATAAATAAAAGTATCTAGGCTAAATAATATACACGCAGGTACGAAATGAGGTAACATTTATAATCATTAAGCGGGTAGGATAGTGTTACAGCTAACCTGCGGCACTACCCATCAACAATTTAAAGCCTTCTACGAGTACATATGTGACTGTAAAGGAAAATTGTTGAGAAAACTAAGATATTATGTACGGAAATATAATAGAATGAGAATGTCCTTGAACTTCACCGAGTAAACATACTTTTATAGCTACGTACAATTACAATCAGTGTCTATGTCGAGGTTGTGCCGATGCAGCATTATGTCATGTACAATGAGTGACGTTATAACATCGTATGTAATTTTCTATGAAGCGACGGTTTTTAGTACATTGTTAATTGAAAGGAGTTAGCGTTAGCGTAAAGGCAGACAGGTTCCTTACCAAATCTGCAATCAATATCAAACATATTGCTGCATAGGTATCAAAATATAAGACATATTTTTAATGAAAATTCAATGAATAACTATTGTGTTATTGTTATATTTTTGACCGTTATTATTCTAGGAAGAAGTAAAAACGTCTGCCCTACCTAT
This sequence comes from Hypercompe scribonia, assembly GCA_949316085.1. NCBI lineage: Eukaryota > Metazoa > Arthropoda > Insecta > Lepidoptera > Erebidae > Hypercompe > Hypercompe scribonia. The sequence continues at coordinate 2,879,395 of OX438983.1, forward strand.
TTACAATTGGTAAGTGCGATGAATACAGTAACGCAGTTATGTTTTTTATGTTTTTTTTATCCTTAGTATTAATGTCTTCGTTTAGAATCATCTTAAAGCTGATATAACGCAGAACAGGTCCAGGTTATAGAGCCACGCCGATTTCAGCACAAACGGGCCGGCTCGACCGAGGCAGTACTACCCTCTTACAGAAGACCAACTTAAAGCAATAGCAACCATGCTATCGTGTTTCGTTGGAGAGTGCCAGATTGGAGGTCCATTGAGGCAGGGATAACAGTCACCGTGGTAACCGTGTGAACCTTACACTGCCACAATTACTGTCATGTCTTTCGCGTCCCTAAGCGGAGTGTGAAAAGCATCTCACTAGGCTACCATAGTGTGGATCACCATACTTTATTGTCTGCAATGAGTATGGTGACCGCAACTCTTGCATTCTATTCATGCTCTCCATCAGGCAGAATAGAGTGACTTTGGCAGGTTCTTAAAATAGAAAAAAAAGAAAAGAAAGAATATAATTACACATATTATTAAGTCAATAGAAAGTTTAACAGATATAAAGCAAATTATTTTTTATTAATCGACTCCCAAAAAGAATGGTTGTGAGAGTGTGTGTATATTTTCTTTAATTTAACTCAGATCACTACCCTAAAATTGTCCGAGGTCGATATTTGTACATTAAAGATATAAAAGAAAACTAATGAAGGGAGTCTTTGTTAAAGTAACAGAACGCGAAATGTTAGTTTTCAAAATTTTATCCGTTGGTCCGTGTGTTTATGCACGCTAATCTCAACACTGGTTCAATCGTTTTGGATACGGTTTTCGTTTGTTTTATTTTAATAGGTTGACAAATAAAAAAGTTATATCAATTTAAAGAATCATCGCGATAATCGACATTTACGCGAGCGGCACCACAAGCAAAAGCTAGTGCTTAATATTCGTCCATGAGAGATCGCCGTGAGCAGTAAGACCACCTATTGTTACGTATAGGTATATTATTTTTAACTCATTTTCTTGCTTTGACAACACTTTGTGTGATCCACAAATTATTGTTCTAAGTCTGAGTGTTCTTTGTGTCCGTTTCTGGCATGTTTATGTTATAATATATTATTATAGATATATATAAATACAGGGGTGACAGTTATCGTGATAACTGTGTGAGCCTTACACTGCCACGATAACTGTCATGCCTTTTACGTCCCCAAGCGTGGCGTGAAAAAGCATCTCACTAGGCCGCCATAGCGTGGGGTCGCCACACTGCATTGTCTACATTTGCAATGAGTGTAGTGACTACAACTCTTTGGATTCTATTCCCACTTTCCATCAGGCAGAGTAGAGTCACTTTGGCAGGCTCTTAATATCGAAAAAGAAATCCTAGAGCCGAAGAAAAAAAAAGGAAATATATTCAAATTCATTTACGCAAAGGCGATAGTCACGTGTCTACTTGTTTGCCTACATCATGAAAAAAGGAATGAAACATTGTAAAAAACATTGTGTTCACAAAACATGGCTAACAAAGCGTTATTATTGTTATAATAACGAGACGTTTTTTATAAATAATCACACAATTATGTGACTTCTGAGAGATCAGCATCAATTGTAATGATCGCCAAAACTTCTCATGAATTATTTATTCATGTAGGCTGTTTAACTTGTTTAACATGTAGTCAATTCAATATACAACGAAAAACAATACACGCTGTTATTGGTTTCAATGATAACGAATCGATAGTTTGTAATGATAATCGAATACAGATTCGATCAGTTAGTCAAGGTGCCACTACACTTCTGTTCATCAATACCTCTTTTTTCATTTTGCGTCACTTAACATTAAAATTACAAAAGTTCTAAGACATCCATTATCATTATAAACAACTAGGCCACCATAGTATGGGTCGCCATACTGCATTATCTGAATTCGCAACGAGTATGGTGACCACCACTCTTGGATTCATGCTTTAAATCAGGCAGAGTAGAGTCACTTTGGTAGGCCAAGATAAAAAAAGAAAAAAACCAGTCCGCCGCTGGATATAGGTCTCGGCTTAGAAAAGAGGGTTTGGTTTACTACACCACATTGACCAAACTGGTTGGTATATTTTCATTTCTTCACAGTGCTATTGTTCTCCATAGTTTGCACTCTTAGTCGATTTTTACGATACCCGTAAGTAGGATAGCCTGGATATCAGACCATAGATGTCATCACACGGATATCAAGTTACTCGTACCAGCATAAAACTAAAATGTATCCTATTGCAAAACGTTCATAATCAGTGTTTACTACATGAATGATACATTAATATTAAAGTTAGACCTTTAAAATTTTCCTCAAGCGTTTTCTTGAGAAATCCTTAAAAAGGTAACCAGTTAATGGCAGACACGCCTAATATTTTAAATGATTGGTTATTTACCGGCGTTAACTAGTTGTTATTTCTTGTGTTTAGTGTTAGTCCGTGCGGTAACGGATTAAGAATACATAGTGTTACCACCCCTATTCATCCCGTGGGTGACGTAAGAGGCGACTGAGGGAACAAAGTAAGTATACAAGACAACATCATTACAAAGAGAAGGAAAACTTGAAACAAACCCTATTCCAACCCGTCTGGCCAGCGTGGTATAGTAGGCCAAAACCTCCTTGCTAAGGAGATGCCTATGTCCAGCAGTGGACTGTAAAAGGCTGTTGATGATTTCTTGTGTTTATGAGAACGCCACTAGAAAGATCTAGAAGAGACTCAATAATTTTATTCGAAAATTATCCTTAATTTTTTTTTCTTAATTAAGAGGCCTCATTAGGACTTTTCTAAATATTATAATAGCAGGATTCCATGAACTTTAATAATCCAAAAAGTTTAAAGTTATATATTTTTTGATTATCTTTCTAGTGTAATTTCTTATATATATATTTATTAACGTTATATGCACAAAAATATACAAAAGTAAACTTAATAAAATAAGCCTTACGTATGTTATTTGAATGAACGAACTATGAGGTTTCCATCATCAGTTATCTTCATTTGATTAGATTATCCTGGAGGTCTATACGAATACTATGTTTTGGATTACGTATATTTTTAAGTTAATTTTATGTTTCTTATTATACAAAACTGTTGATCATAAACTAAAATTGACGTTAACCGCTAAACCAATGGTTCCTCGTTGGTCTAGCGTACACAACTGATAATCAAAAAGTCTCGAGTTCGATTCCCGTGTCAGGCCAAAGAAGTGTTATCGTGGCGGAAAGTCCTCGAATCGGATTGTGAGAGTGAAGGAACAGAGAGTGCACCTGTGTTGGCGTACACACTTGTGCAGTATAATATTTCCCGTGTATTTGATTGGTCTTCGGAGTTACATGAATGTATTTGGTTGCCTGTAAGAGATTACCAACGGGCGATAAGGCCGCCACTTGTACTTCCTTAGCTTTAAGTTACCTCTGTAATTAATCTGGTGTACAATAAAGAGATATATTATTATTATTTTTGAAGTGAAAACTTCTTTAGGCGCGTTGAGCGTTTTAGTAGAGGGTAAAATCCTCGGTTCGCGTCACCGACATGCTAATGATAATAGTATATCTATAGCTATGGAGAATATGATATTATATATTATATATGAAATTTATTATTATTATATATTATATATGATATTATATATTATATATAGCTATATATGAAACATAAAAAATTTCATATAATTTTTGCATATAGTTTTAATTACTCTCAACTTAATAGTTCCGTTTTCACTTCTATCGGCAGTCCCACGACTGCTACTGTTTTTTTTTATATATTTTAATCACTAAAATCATAAAAAAAACAAAATAAATACAAGGAAAATTATTATAAATATCATTGAACTACTTACAAATCGTAACAATATTTAATTTAAAGACCGAAAGTCGTGAAAAAAATACTTCGTTACGACATGATCATAAATATACTCGTACAATGTTAATAGATAACCAATCACGACATTTTTAACATAGTCAGAAACAATTTTAAATTTAAAAAAAAAAATCTCTTCCAATTTATGTTTTAGGTTCGGGAGTACTCACATTTAGGGGCTATCGAGAAATATTTTAACAAGTACTGTTATCCGTGTGGTGACGGATTAAGAATACATAGTGTTACCACCGAAGCGGTGGTATCACTTGTTCATCCCGTGGGTGTCGTAAAAGGCGACTAAGGGAACAAAGTATACAAGACAACATCATTACAAAGAGAAGGAAAACTTGGAACAAACCCTATTCCAACCCGTCTGGTCAGCATGGTATAGTAGGCCAAAACCTCCTTGCTAAGGAGACGCCTATGTCCAGCAGTGGATCATAAAAGGCTGTTGATGATGTTTATGTTAACCGAGTTATAATCAATATTTATATAGTAGTGCATATCTTATATAAGGCTTGCATCTTAACCCTGCTTTGAAAAATTTGAAAACAAACGTACCTTTTTTACGAATGGAAGACATTTCTGTATTCGGCACACGTAACTCAAGGCCAACTCCTTTCAGAGTAAATACTACTTAGTTTCTCTTGTCGCTTTCAGTTTTGCCATTTCAGGCATCGTTTTTGTTGTCTATTGTTAAAATAAAAAAAAACAATTCTATATTAAGAAAAATGTTGAAAGAATTTTTTTAACTGTTATACAAATACTATTTCGCAATTAGAACAAACTAAATGCAAACTGTTATTTTAAAACGTAAATTTTAAAGTGAAAACTAAATAAATAAGAATGCTTTTGCGGACAACATAAAATAATACCGTTATTTCATCACTCATTCGATTAAAAAAAAGAAATTAAAAAAGTTTACATCGCCAAGACGTCACGTGCGAGTCTTAGAATTTTTAGTCTTTCGAACACGTTGAGATTACTTGTCCTTGCCAGTTCTGAAAAATTATTCAAAATTACATCTTTATTATAAAATTTATGAGTTAATATTGCCATAACATCGACTGAGCATTTAACAGTCAAAGACAAACAGCATTGGTAAACAAAAGTCTTCGGTAAAATCATCTTGAACTTTAAATTTCGATCGTCAATAATAAGTGCTGATGAAAGTGGCCCAATAAGGTTTAACTTACTACTTAGGTATCCAGACTTCTTTAAATAATGATATTTATAACAGACAGATGGATATAATTATAAGTTGCAAGCATTTAATGGCAGCTTCGCTCACACACTGATATTGTTAAACGGAATGGAGCGTGGTTTTTAAATTATGACAGGGATGATCAAGGATTGCCAGAGTGTTGTTAGTTTAATTATTATTATAGACGAATATGTCTATGATTAGTTTTTCTGTCTTCCAGTTATTGCAATGAGTACAACCAAAACGCTTCACTTTTGTTTTAGCCATACCACATATACTAACTGTTTTTTTTTAAACAAGCCTAAACGGACAATGTTTATAGTTCAAGCAATTGCTATTTTTATGGGTTTCATGTATAACTACCCTTATCTATTAAGGATAACTTAGCGGGCTGTGTTTAGCGCATCGTGTATTATTTAGGCGCAAACAAAAAAGACAGTTTGCCTCAATTTTTTTCTAACGGTTTTTTTTACATTTTGTTTGTAATTATTGACATGCTTCAATGATTAAAATATATATTTTTAAAAATAAGTACTGATTTTCTTTCCAGTTTTTTATCCTCATAACACATTACAAATCACCAGGGCTTAAGAGCAAGGCGATCATTTTAATTACTATGTCAAGCGTACAGTCCTATTATTAATAGTTTCCGTATTCAATCATTACGATTATTGAAGCGTATTAATCTCATTAGAAATCCAATCGTACCATATTACATTTTTAATGATGTAAATTCATGATAATTTCATCTGATTTCAGTGAATTGAAACAGATTTATGTATACCATACAAATAATAATTAATATCAGTACTTTGCTTTACTTACAAATTTGCTCATAAAACTCATTCTTAGAGGATTATTAATAAACCAATAAGTCTTGACCGGCGGTACAAAACAATAAAAAAAAGTAAAATCAAAATAATGTTTCTGGCTAACCTATTGGTTTAGATATTAAGACTGCTGATTCGAAGCCGAAGCTCAGATTTCCCCCAGGAGTAATATTTGTGTGATCAACACGATCATTTCTTTCGCCTGTATGTAATCCATACTAATGTTATAGATTCGCAAGTATCTCTGTATGTCTGTTACACTTTCACGGCTAAACCTTTGCACCATTTTCAATGAAATTTGGCACGGAGATACTTTGCGGAACAATTTTGAGGAAGGACATGGGCTACTCTTTACTGCAATAACCAACAAACACGCGGGTGAAGCTGCAAGCAAAAACTAATCTTTCTAATATTACTATCTGTATAGTAAAATATATAAGCATGTGAGAAATACGTAACCATAGTATAGGCTCTATTTAATATGAGATCAGAGGACCCTGTGTGAGATGTGTGAGGTTATTATTATCAACTTTTTACTTTATTTACTGTTTTATATGCGGGTGATGTAGTATATAATACAATAAAGGGTATTACACCTTCAGAAAGACACGATATTAACAGAATGAATGACGCATATTATCTATTCACTTATATCCTAATTGACTTTGAAATAATGATAGCCGATAAGTACCTACCACTGAGTAATTGAGTCTGGCAAAGAGTCGCTATTTTGAGTATTATTAGGAAAATGTTAGTGGGAGTGTCTTTAAATTGATTAGGTAAGTAGACGTACATATCTAATCACTTTAAAGACACGCCTACTAACCTGTATATCGTATTTTTATTTATTTATTTATTTATTTACACTTTATGCACTTTGTGCATCGGTGGACTTAATGCCCAAGGCATTCTCTTCCAGTCAACCTTATGGTGGTATAGAAATATTGTAAGGGACACAGGGGCACAGAAGTTATATTGACAATTAAAATATACAATACTTGAGTATGTATACTTACATGAACACATACAGTACATACGTCATAAATACACATATATACATAAATATATACATACACACATTTAGATTATATTCGTTCACTATGACAACTTGACTGTAAGCTGAACCAACTATTCTTCAATCTCATTAAGAAGGAGATTATGTACATTCTTTTTTAATGTAAAACGGTTTGTGGACTCCTGCCTTCGAGCGGGAGCGCATACCAGAGCAGTATTGCCTGAACAAAGAACGAAGAGTTCACGAAATCAGAGTTGTGAGAGGGACATTTATATAAAAATTATATTAAAATGTCAACACAAATACTATGAAAATGGTTTGTCGTTACAGGAGTATTGTGGCATACCTACATAATTGGCTGGTTTCGGTTTAAAATGGCCGCCGCTTAGGAGTACACATTCACAGGAGTTTATGACAATTTATTACTTTTTTATCTTTATTTATTAAAGAAAATACAATATTAAAATTGATTTCCACAACAGTGCTGTACATAATAAGTAAGCCGTGTGGTGACGGATTAAGTGGTATCACCAGTTTTATTCATCCCACGAGTGTGGTTATATGTGATTAAGGGAGTAAATTATGCAGGACAACATCATTGCAAAGAGAAGGAAAATTTGAATACCAACCCGTCTGGCCAGCGTGGTATATTAAGCACAAACCTCCTTTCTGAAGAGAGGCCTATGAGATGAGAGATGAGATGAGATAATTACTGACTAGAGTCTAGACTACAGAGGACGATAAAAGGTTATTGATGTGCTATGTTAAACAATTAATTTTTATGTTTAATGTAATACTTAAAATTTGTATATTTAAAAGTTATTGTTTAAGGGCCAGTATTCACCAGTTTCAGATAAAGTCTTAGATAGTTATCTCACATACAATAGTATTTGACAGATAAAAATTGCAGATATATAGGTATGTTTCTATCCAAGACTTGTAAAACCTAAATCTGTAGTTATCAGGCAAATAAGTTCACGTTAGTCTATCAGGTACTTTATCAGCAAGCAGTGAAACTGGCCCTTCACTCCTGGCAAGATTATTTGGGGTCCGCTACTATTTCAACCAGTTTTACCTGAATATTAGTTTTTCCGTGGATCGACTGGCATCAGACCATCGTAATTCTAAGTGCGAACTGAATTTGAAGGTTAAACAAGTTGTCAATATATTTGAGGGCACTGACTGCCCAATAAGGATTGGGGGTCAACAGCTTAACGTGCTCGCCGACGTGCGAGTGTGAAACGCCGCAAAACTTCTACACTCTGGACTGTTATTAAGAGTTTCTTGTAAGAAAAACTCAACATCACATTTGTCACAATCTGAGACCTCTAGATAGGCAGTCATATAGGCTAACCGCTAGACCGGGTTGTCTTTAAAATGTTTCATATAAAAAATAATAACTTATGGAAGGAGGGATGTCATGTCTTTCCGACACAAAGGGTGGCGTGGCCTGGCAGGCCATGGCCCAACGGTTGATGTTGAGACGTTGTCTATATTCAGAGGATATTGGCGGTTAGAGCCATACGCGGTTACCGCACTGTATCTGCGGAGGCAGCGTGCGCCTTAGCCGGAACTCCCCCGTAGGATGTGGAGGCGGCAGTGCTCGCCGAAGTTTATCGGCGAACGGCTGACTTACGGGCGGGTAGTGGCATACGGCCCCCGCCCGAAGAGATACGTGAGTGGCGAGAGGCCGTTCACCAAGCCACGATGGCTCGTTAGTCGTCCCGGCTGGAGGCCCCACGTGCTGGCTTTGCCGCCGTGGAGGCTCTCCAGCCGGTCATCGCCGAGTGGGCAGGGCGACAGCACGGTACCATTTCCTTCTGACTGACGCAGATTCTTTCCGGGCATGGTTGCTTCGGGAAGTATCTGCACTCGGTCGCCAGGAGGGAATTGAGTCCCACCTGTCACCACTGCGACCGCAATGAGGACTCAGCTCAGCACGCGCTAGTGGTTAGTTCCGCCTGGGTGGAGCAGCATGGGGTCCTCACTGCAATTATTGGAGGAGATCTCTCGCTACCGGCCATTATACACTCCATTATCGGTAGCGACAATTGTTTTACCGCGGTCGCAACCTTCTGCGAAGTCGTAATGCGAAGAGGCCGCGGAGAAGGCCTGGGAGGACGACCTCCACTCGAACCCAATTCGCTGCCGGTGAACCGGGCGGCGGAGGCGCGCATACCAGCGCCTCATGACGCCTTGAGTGTGGCCGCGGGTGGACGGGACGGGTTTTCCCCTCCATCTGCTATAGTGACCAGTCGCGAGGAGGTGACGTGCGCATGTGCTGTACGTCGCCGAAATAGAGAGTTTATCCGCAGATGGTACCCGCGTCAGCGGGCAGGCGCTAGGAGGGATCTGGATGTCGTAATAACAGCTGTACCCGGATCCCTCCTATGTCAGGTGCAAAGTGGCACACCGTGTGGTTTTAGTCGGTCCGATTCCGACACACTATCCCACCGTAAACTCTGGTGGGGTGACGGCCCGAGGGGGTTTGCACAAGTTAAAAAAAAAAAAGAAAAATGGGATGTTGTCCGTAGTTCAATATATCTTTACTAGATGCCACTGTAGTATGTATTTCTGTTAGAGCTGTATGTGGCAGTCGCCACAAAATAATGAAACTATAAAAATTCCTTAAAATATGGTATTAAGAAGCAACAGTTTCATATATAGATCTTCACTGTGATAACAGATTATATAAAGTCACACAGTTATGCGATAAAAAATATATTATAAATGCCTCACATGTATGGCCTTGATTTTCCTTCGTTGAAGTAAAATGTGTGTGTGGACAGTTTTTTGCCGTAGTATAAGAATCAAGACGACGGACGTCGACGCGAGTGCATAATTTATCAAGAAAAACGGGATTCCTTTATTGATGGACAGCATACATGTTCCCGTGGGAACCGTTTTGAAACGTAATTGTTAAAGCGATTTTGTTATAACATAACGATTCTTCTGTATGGTAATTCACTGTCAAATTAGATTAATCTCTTTTATTGTTATGAAATAGTAAGCTAGTGACGTAATAAGATGCTATCACTAAAAAAAATTGTACTTCGTTTGATAATTAAAAACAATTTGGAATATAATGATGATCTAAATTTTTCAGCCTTGTATAATACTAAATTTGAGTTATATTTAAATAACTTATATAACTTAAATAAACCATCTTTTTGTGAACCGTTTTTGTAGGTGGCAGAGCCGTTGATATAAAAACTGCTTGCAAAATCTTATTTAAAAATATATTCTGTGTAAAATCTTTTTTAATTGTATTAAAACTTCTGAATACAATGATTTCGGTGACGCCAGTATACGGACAAAAAGAACTATAAATGAATATAATAAAATCATGGAAGATCAACCTAAACCGACAGCACACGTGCTGTCGTGATTCGTTGGTGAGTACGAGACCGGAGGCCCATTGATGCAGGGGTACAGTCATCGTGGTAGCCGTGTGAGCCTTTCATTGCCACAAGGGCTGACATGCCTTTGACGTCCCCAAGCGGGGTGTGAAAAAGCATATCACTAGGCCGCCCTGGTGTGCATCACCATACTGCATTGTCTGCATTTACAATGAGTATGGTGACCACAACTCTTGGCTTCTATTCCTGCTTTCTACCAGGCAGAGTAAAGTCACTTTGGCAGGATCTTAATATAGAAAAAAAATGAAACTGTTCGGGTATGTGGGACAGCAATTTAGCGCTAACAACATTACGATTATAAGTGAATAATCCTTCTTGCAAAATCTCTTTTTTAAATTAATACTTATAAACTGTTAACACCACGATAGAAATAAAAACAGTACTATCTTAATAAGTCGTATTTAAGGAGTCACCACCTCATATTAGATATATTAGATGAGTCTTCAACGTGATATTACCTCCTCAGACTTAGCATGTGATAGAGGAAGCTATGGCATCTAAATGAATGTTTTTTGTTTTTTTTTTCTATGTTAAGAGCCTGCCAAAGTGACTTTACTCTGCCTGATAGAAAGCATGAATAGAATCCAAGAGTTGTGGTCACCATACTCATTGCAAATGCAGATAATGCAGTATGGTGACCCACACTATGGCGGCCTTGTGAGATGCTTTTTTACACCCCGCTTGGAGACGTAAAAGGCATGACAGTCATTTTTGTGACAGTGTAAGGCTTACACAATTACCACGATAACTGTCACCCCTGCATCAATGTGCCTTCGGTCTCACACTCACCAACGAAACACGACAACACAGATGCCGTCGCTTTAGGTTGGTGTTCTGTGAGAGGGTAGTACTGCCTCCGTTGAAGCGGTCTGCTTGTGCTGAAATCAGCGTGGCTCTACTACCTACAGATGCAATTGTAGGTGGTCATCTCGTTATGATTGACGGGCCTGTTGTATATTAATCCTGACTGCTTGACTAGAGGTCATGGGTTCGATTCTCACCCAGGACAAATCTTTATGTGATGACCACGAACGTTTGTTCTGTATCTGAATATAATTTATCTATAATAAGTATGTATTTATAAATATGTAAGTAGTTTTATCAGCGTCTGGTTAGCATAGCACAGGCTTTATCTAGTTTGGGATTAGACGGGCGTGTGTGAGATGTGTGAGGATATAATATTATTATGATATAGTTATGAGACAGTTTTTGCTCTACCATTTTTTGTTGACAGGGTGAAAAATCTCTTCAGATTCTCGGGGACTTAGAAGCCACTGTGTGTTACCACTAAAAACTACCCCGACTGCCGGTCTCAGACGCCCTGCTCTGGGAAGGACCCCTACCATGTTATTTTAAGTTTTCCCCAGGGATTGACGTAGCGCCTAACCAGACCCTATCCTATCTCTATTCCTTTCTACCGGTTCCATCATTATATGTGGGTACTATCCTATCGACGACCACAGCAATTACTCTGCTATCAGAGGTCCCCACTTTCTGGCAGCTTGCGGCCCTGCTGACGGCTGGTATCACCGGTGGACATCGACGTCCTCTATTAAGATGGAATTGGCTCTCTCCCGATCCCATTTAGCGGTTTCTTGCAGTCCCGATTACAGGTGGGGACAAGACTGGTCCAATTTGTTCGACCAGGACTTCACGTTGAGACGCCTACAAGGGCCGTCTACCGACGTATGACTGTGCAGAGTGCCAGTTGGCTGCGTAACGGTGGCGTTGTGCATTCTCTTCGTGTCTAATCTAACTAATCTTCTGCGTAGCCGTAATATAGACTGATCAAGTAGGTTTATATGTACGGAAATATAATAGTCCCACGTTTAATATTATCCAGAGATAGTATAACAGTAAGTAATAAAAGTAGAAGGTAAAAGTAGATAGAAATATAAAAAATGGCCTTTTTCTTGACAATGGTGGGTTCATGGCTGCTCCTTTGGTTGAAAAACTTATAAGGAAAAAGTGTCTTTACCTAATATGCATAGATTAAACTCTATTAATAGTCCGTAAATAGAAATGCTAGACGTTGGCCTTGTTAGACCAATATCTTGAAACTAACTGTTGAAATCAAGAAATTATGAAATTCAGTAATTTCGATGAAATTTAAAAAGTTTATTACACTTCAATGTGTAACGACTTGAACTTTTATGTAATGTGATTGCTGCAATTGGTTTTTTTTCGACAACACAATAAAACCTTAAAAAATAGTTTTTGTGTTTTTTTTTGTGATTGTTTCCTTTCGAGTTTAATTAGGCACACATTGATAATAGAAGAAAACGCAAATTGATAAACGAAAGGTAGACACTTAATCTGTGTCTCTTTTATGTTTCGTAATGTTTTTTAGAATACATTTTCAAGATGTATGTACATGATGCTACGAATAACGGTAAAAATTACTATATTTTGCAATATTTCCAATTTTTTTTCTTCGTCTGTCTCCAAAAAAATCTATTTTGTATTTACACAAATATGTTGTAAAACAAGTATTCGATTCTGAAATTCTGCAACTCATTGGAGAAAAATAATAATGATTTATGTTTCTTAGTTATTTATTCAATAATCAGATCTACATCACTTATAACAAAATAGACATCCACAGTACAGTAAGAAGTACACTGTTCAATGTACTTTTTAAAGACTTCAAAAAAAGAAGGATCTCTATTCAATTGAATTTAGAATAATATTAATAACGGGCCACCCTATTTCCTACAGAGAGATATAGGTAGAGGGGGTTACCGTCACTTATTACCGCCTGCAACTCAGGTGTCACAAGCGCCCTTAAAGTAAGCGATCGAGGAAAGTGCTACACGGTTCTTTCTTTATTGTTATAAATAATTTTCCTTATTTAAATGTAATCATAAACAATTAAAAGCGGAAAAACTGTTGATAACCTTATAAGCAATGTTTGCAACAAAGGTCATACAGATGATGAAACAGTATGCTACAGACGTCGTTTCCTCAGGATAACAAAGAAAACTCAATCAGTTTGTAAAACATATGAACCGTAAACAACGGAGATTTTTACTAAATAAATACCTCACCACCAAACAATATGATACTTAGATTAATTGCGATGATTTGTTAACTTGTTTTTAAGAATGTAAAAGATATGTGAGCGGGTTATTTTACCACATATTTTTCAAATTATAATCATAATAAAGCATTTGTTATTGTCTCATAAAAATAAAATATACATGGATGGAGGCTTTAGACTAGGATTCCCTGTGTTGTGGGGTCTGGACTCTTTCGATGGTTACTTTCATTGACAACTAGCTTACCCAGCGAACTCTGTTCCGCCTTAGAGACAATAAATAAGCAGATTTTTTATTTTGGATTGAAACGCAGTCGAACGGGATAAAAAGTATCCTATGTCTGTCTTCTGGTTCTAAGCTACCTCCCCACCAATTTTTAGCTAAATCCGTTCGCCCGTTCTTGAGTTATAAATGGTGTAACTAACACCACTTTCTTTTATATATATCGATATTATAGTTGTGTACATACGGGCATCTGATCCCAAATTAGACAGAGCTTAAGAGCAAATTAGAAGCAAATCAAAGTTGTACCTAGACACACAGTAAAATAATCATGTTCATCAGACAGCACTCGTCGTAGATGAGAATCTAACCCACGACAACTGATATAACCTACTAGCTGATATAACCACTAAACCAACAGACTAAATATATATATATCACAAAGATTTTTGTTAACATGAGTAGCACACGTCTATGTTAACATGTTTAAATAATATCTAGTTTAAAAAAAATAGTGTAGTAGGTAACATGGTAACAAGGTCTTGAACATTCTTACGTGATTGTTGAAGCAAAATAGCTAGGTTTAATTCTACAATTCACGTAAACTATTCTTTATTATTATAACATCTAAGTCATATAAAAAACAAATACATCTTGCAACATATATACTTGTATACATGTATATATGTACACATACACCACAATAATCAACAATACTACCTGAACAATGAAACACATTGTCGGAAATAACCATTTTAATAGTAATAAACGATGTTTAAGTTATAAATATATGTGTTAAATAAGTAGACACATATTTGAAATACAAGATGATCCATATTTCACACTTAATAAATGTAAGTATTTAACGAAATCAATCGGTCATGCTTCGGTAGCGAAGTAACTAGCAAGGCTGAAAGTATTTTTTAATTACAGAACATCTGCGTTTTAAACACTTAACACACATTTGAATGATTTTGTCTATTCTCGACTATTAAAAATATATATTTGAAGTATTTTCTACAGGAAAACTATTGATAGTAGCAAAATAAATTACATAATTCGTTTATAGAAGTCCTGTACATATTACATTTGATAAATAAATAAAGAATTATAAGAGTTAACTCATAAAAACAATAAAATGAAACAAAATATCCATAAACTAACCTCGATATGCATCCAAACATGTTTTTCAGATAACGCGAATGCAGGATTGTCATAACACTTTTCTTCGTTCTTTTTCCCATTATCCTGAGACATTTTCATTGCTACACAAAAGAAGAATAACTAAAAATTACTGTTTTTTGTCCGCTAAAGGCCTTGAACGCGATATATGTGCAAAAAAAATGTTATGAAACATAAAGCACTCTTACATAATTGTAAACGGATATATTCCCGCCAAAATATGTCAAAATGGCTGACCGGGGAAGCACGAGGACACAATATAACCTTGTTGTGTTCCCTCCGCGAGTCGAACTAATAAAGTGACCGGTAACTAAAATGCTCCGTAATAAATAGAAAAATTGCTATTACAAGTTACATCGCAACTACCGTAAGAAGCACGTAGTATACATTTTAAATAGATATTTACAGACTAAGAGAATATTATTAAAAAGTCAAACAAGATCCCTTGGGAGTAACTAAGATAACAACATTGTAGATAGGACCATTTATATTTTGTATTTATTTGAGAAAGAATATTATTTTTCTTTGAAGTAAAATTGTTGAAGTATTTAATTTGAATATCAAAGTTTCTTTCGTCTTAAATGGTACACTCCTTAAATGGAGTTAGTTTTGCATCCTCACATATAAGGTCGTTAATGTATTTATCGTGCCGCAGTTATACTGGATTTACACTGTCACGGTACTTCCACTTAGGCAGGTCTATTTTAATTCTACTACGGTCTCTTCAATTCCCAAAGCACTTCTTAGTCAGTAATTTTCTTGTGTTGTGTTCTAAACAAGATAAAAACCTTTGTTATACGATTAATCAACTCTTATTGCTCCTACGTTAATGGCTGGCGTTGTGTGTTTCGAGTTTTATACGGAATGTCAAAGAAATATAATATTTTTATCTAGATTTCAATTAGAAAATGTTTGAAAAAGAACTGCACTCACGTAGTATTTTCACATATCGGGCAGTTCTAATGGAAACGTCCCAATATCTTCACTAACTAACATATTTATATTATCAAAAGATTAGGGTACTTTAAAAACTTAGTGGTTTTATAACCGTTATAGTGTGTAACTCTACTTTATCCACTTCCAATTGTTCAAGGACACACTGCACACACAGTGACTGCACGGTTGGCCTAGTGATTTATGCGGTCGCCACGCCGCTCTCTACTTCGCTGAGTGTTGTGGGTTCAAATCCTACATGGGACAACACTTATGTGATCCATAAATTGTTGTTCTGAGTCGGGGTATTCTTTGTGTCCGTTTCTGGTATGTTTGTAAAGTCCCCCGCGACACAGGATTTATTCCTAATGCTGGGGTTGTCTTTTTTTAAAACAAAAAACACAAGGACTTCTCTGAATAACCAGAGAAGTTCCAGTGTTACTGAATGATTTATTATTGTCATATCCTACCAATAAACATTATAGAATGTTTTATTTTTATGTGTAACACCTTTCCTACAATTTATTATTAATTTTTTTTTTATGAAAAGAGACGGAGAAGCGCTCCTAATAAGTGCGTGTTGTGCTGGAGTTGGCCGTGGGATGTCTGATGTTATACGTTGAATGCGACTACTGTAAGGCTCACTTGTGTTTTCTTTTCAAGTTTTGTTACTACTTTGTCACCATGATATTCTTTTTTCTTTCTTAAGAGCCTACCAAAATGACTCTACTCTGCCTGATGGAAGGCATGAATAGAATCCAAGAGTTGTGGTCACGAAACTCATTGCAAATGCTGACAACGCAGTGTGGTGACCCACGCTATGGTGGTCTAGTAAGATGCTTTGTTACGCCCCTCTTGGCAACGTAAAAGGCATGACAGTCATTGTGACTGTGTAAGGCTTACACAGTTTCCACGATAACTGTCACCCCTGCATCAATGAGCCTCCGGTCCGAGTTGTTCGTGTATTACAGGTTTCTAGTACTGTTAGTAGTTACATAAAGATGGCGAATCTATAAAAGTTTCTTATTAATATCATGAAACCTATTTTAACATGGTAAAAAGTATAAAAAATCTACTCTGTTAACCATTATACTTTGTCTAATTGTTCTAAGTAATCTGTTTTTAGAAGCCTTCAACTATTTCGGACCATAAAACTTCGGAAAAAATTTAAAAACTTTCCAAAGTAAGTATCTATCTCTACGTTTTCTTTTTCCTTTTTTTCTGTATTTATGGCTATCAGGTATATTAATTAAAATAGTGATTATTATTAAATAGCGATCGTTATTTTATTATTCTTTACATAAATCTACATCTACTATCATAAACTAATCTTTCTTTGTTTTAGGAGGCACGTGGTATGTGATATGCGTATTTTCTTCGTCGCATATATGCTATGGTAGGTGAAGTTATTTCAATACCAATTTCGAATTATTATTTGAGTGCAAAATCAAACACTGTTATTGAATTAACACTCAAACAATAAATGTGGTAGGTACTTTACAGCATGCAAAACAAGTCTGAGAAATCATAACAGAATTTAGCTTCTCGTAGTTCGATACAATTGACTGCACGGCTGGTATAGTAGTTTAAGCGGTCACCACGTCACGCTGGTGTTGTGGGTTCGAAGTCCACATGGGATAACACTTTGTATGATTCTCAAATTATTGTTCTGAGTCTGAGTGTTCTTTGAGTTCGTTTCTTGTATGTTTGTAAGGACCCCCGCGACACAGAGCATATGTTCTTAATGCTGTACGCCTGCAGTACGTCTTAAAAAAAACTCACTTAAAACTAATTTTCTGTTGATCTGACTTTGTCCTCTGATTATTTTATCGTTTTAATAGTTATCGATTTCATCATCGCGATAGTGGTTAAGGTTTCGAGTTGACGATCGCTAGTACCAATAATAAATTTAGTCACTATTGGTGCGCAGATAATTTAGAATTAAGCTTAATTTACAGCTTCAGTATCATTATCATTAACGACCTTTAACGGTCCGCAGCTGGACGTAGGCCTCTCCTTAGAAAGGAGGTTTTGGCCTACTATACCACGCTGGTCAGACGAATTCTTTCACAGTTTGTATCAAGTTTTCCTTTTCTTTGTAGGGTTGTTGTGTTGCGTAATTTGCTCCCTTAGTCGCCTTTTACGTCACCCATGGGATAAATGAGATATTTTGTATTCTTGAACTATCACCACACGGACTTCGAATATCTTACGAATTACGAATATCTTAATGAAAAGGCAGTAAAAGACATACTTCAACAATCAGCTTCATCTAACTCTATGTGATATCAGTGACTCTAATTGAATGCTTACTCATAACGAATTGAATAAAAAAAATTGATGTGTTTCGTATGACTGTGGTGTTATAGTTTCTAAAATTGCCTAAGTTGAAAAGTAATAGCAGATAATTAAGATTAAGATTTACAGTAATGTACTCGAATCATGAATTCTTTCGCCCGAAATAATTAATATAAACATTATTGTAAAACATTCTCTTCACTATTTTCGCATTTTAATTTTTAACCACCACTATTCTCGGCCAGTTCCCTTCTTTTATAGGTGCCTACCAAAGTGACTTTAACTAAACAAGTGGAACTGGAACTTAAGGAAAGCATGAGTAAAATCCAAGATTGGTGGTCACCATACCCATTGCGGATGCAGACAATGCAGTATTTTGACTCACGCTATGGCGGCCCTTATGCTCGCTTCACTTTGTCTTCAAGCGACATACACACAAGGAACATGGCAAGAAATGCTACATTACATAGCGTAAGTGATAGGATTACTACATAAGTAATTCACTTACGTAGAAAAATCTCCAAGGCTAACCATCGAATTGCCAATAACTAGGTCGACAATTAGTTATCGTAATATCTAGCATTCAAAATAAATTACACAAGCGTCTAACAAGGTCAATATTTAAATTGTGGAATCTGGAGACAATAGCGGTGTTAAACTGACGGACATAGGTCAACCGGAAGGATTAGTTTATCACACTAAATATAGAACGGACATATCTCTCGTACAGATGTAAGATCCTTCAGCATTCGTGTGGGCATGACAAACGTTGAAGACGAGGATTGAAGATGGTAGAACAATATTTATCATGCATACAGCAGAATTCAAGACATAAACAAATTGCAGAGATCTTTTTTTTTTTTAACGTGTGGAAACCCTCTCGGGCTGTCACCCCTGCGGGGCTTACGGCAGGGTGGTGTGTCGGAATGGGACCGACTAAAACCACACGGTGTGCCACTCTGCGCCTGATATAAGAGGGATCCGGGAACAGCTGCTATTATGACATCCAGATCCCTCCTGGCGCCTACCCGCTGCCGCGGGCTAGGTATAAGTTATTAGAAAAGACCTACTAAAAGATACAACATAATTGTACAATATTCTACAAATGCAATAATTGCAAATATAATATATTAAGCAACAAATTGACTAATTCACGACTTTTGGAAAACTATAAAACTTGAGGTAGAATAAAGTACTAATATGATTCTTTTTTGAAGTTATTCAACAAGTATTATAAGTATTTAATATAACAAGAATCGTAATATAAATTTTGTATTACGTTAGTGTAGATCAAATTGATCATTTTTAATTAAACTACTTTTTATACTACTAATTTCCACGGCAATAAGGTACCATAATGATTTAAACTCACTCTTAATGTCTCATTCGTAGTTACGTTTATTAAGTCAATTTAGTTAAATCGAGTTAATTACTACAAATAGAATTAAATTAAATGTGTAGTAACATGTGTTAACATTCACGTTCCAGTAACTTAGTGCATCCGCGTAACTAAAGTGAATTTTAATTTATCTACATATACAAAATTCCTTAACTGACTAGCTGATTAAGCAACGCAGAACCTAAGAAACTCGGACTACAAACTTGAAATATTGATAGAACTTTCTTCTTATTTTTAAGCACCAAGTTCAATTATAATACCATCGGCGATCGCCAGACAGGTATAGCCTGCCGCGTAACCTCGTGTCCGTGGCACCCTCTACCGGACCATTAACAACACCCGGCCCGGTACTGACTGGAGGTCGCTTCACGGGGTGGGGACCTCTTCCATTGCAGTAACGACATACTATACCATTTGGACTCTTTCCATCGTACCAGACCATTGGGTTCACGTACAGCTGGAACGCTTAAGGAAATTTAATCTCTAGGGGTGTAAAATAAGGGGTGACGGTTGTACAGAAGTTGGCCATTTTCAAAATTAGAAATAGGAAATAATCACACGAACAAAGCCGCTAACAATAGCTGCAGTATATTTTTAATGAGACTTTTAAAAGATATACTAAAACCTTAAAATAATTTCTAGAGACATGTTTACGTTACTGATTGACACTTACAATGCATACATAGACAATGGATACTGTATTCTAATAAAGTTGTCTATGCATTTTGTTGAATACGTGGGTATTTTGGTCACGAATTTTGATGTCTTGAGAAACCTAAATTGTTTAATGTGTAGCTAATAGTGTAAAATGATATCTAAAATTGACAAAAGTTCAAAGCACTTACAAAAAAATACATTAATGTATGTGTGAAATACAGTCACTGTAGGGATTTTACTACCGTGTTCTCAATATATGTAAAATCTATGCAACACCAAGTCATTAAAAATCAATAGCGCTAGTTCTGCGCCAATGTTAAACCTTAAACCAAAGGTATCTACTTCTGGATGTCGTAATAACAGCGGTCAGCACTGCAACAGCAATCTCAAGCGGAGAGTTGGCACACCGTGTGGTTTTAGTCGGTCCGATTCCGACACACCACCCCGCCGTAAACCCCGGTGGGGTGACGGCCCGAGGGGGTTTCCACACGATAAACAAAAAAAACAGGTACCTACTTAACTACCTCGTTACGTTACTCGTACAAAACATTAGCAATATTTATTTGTTTTATTTATTTATTTACAACTTTATGCAAAAATACATGCATCGGTGGACTTAATGCCTAAGACATTTTCTGCCAATCTACCGATTGGGCGATGCAGAGAAAATATGAGGTAGGTGCACTTAAGGATAAGAAGTAATTGACAGAGGATTTAGTATACATATATAGACTAGTTTGACCATAAACAAGCAAAGCAGTCTTCTGACTAGAAGCAGAGCAGAAACCTATTTTCAAGCAACGTCGGCCCATGTGCACCTGTAACCCAAGAGAGCATAAACGAGCTTTAATCTTATCAACTAAATGTACGTTGCAGATAACTTAACTACATGCATCAGATCAAGCGGTAGCGATCGGACTTTCTCACAAGACCTAATCATAAACTTATTACTGGCGTTAAACTAATATAGCTTCAAATATTAATACGAATTTGTGTTATATAAAGCGGTATTGAGTTTAACATTCGAGTACCGCGACACAGCATGGCAGTCATGGCTCTGTAGGGAAATTCATTTGTTCTTATTTTTGAATGACATCAAACGTTCATTGCACGCATGCTAGCACCTATGCAAGTGGCTACAGTTGTGACTTTAGAGTGTAGCAACCGAGTGGTTCCGAGTTCAAAAAGCTATGGATGGTATTTTTGGAACGAAGTTCCTTACGGCAGGCTTGGAGGGGATAGGGATTTCGCTGCGGGACCGAACTGAAAAAAATGTGATAGTAAAACCGTAAGTGGAAAAAGTGCGTGGAATAAATCTGTGGAAAAAAGTGCGTGGAATAAAACCGTTAAATGAGACGTGCGCAGGCGCGAAAGCGCGTCATGTGTGCTACTTTATTATTTTAAGCAATTTATTATTTTATTTCCTAAAATACTGAATTTCCTAAATACTTTCTTGTACTTAAATAAAAACTAATCAGCAAAATTTAAGAGAAAAATCAAGAAAACCTACATAAAATTGAGCACGATTTTTTTTGCAAATTGTGTCGATTCCACATTATTCGAAGGAACTTCGTTCCTACCTGGTGTCCCACGACACCATTCATTTTTTTTTTATTGTTTTGTTTTCCATTTATGTACTTTTTTTATTTTCTTTTTATTTTTTTCATTAATGCCGTATTCGTCGCACATATATTGCTGACGTACATACATATGTATGTCAGTTGTGTGCACGGAAACGCTGGTACCCTAAACACAAATTGAATCTTATTCTGGGTACCAGAGTTTATCGTAAATACTGTTTATATGTGTTATTTTTTTGAGGTTGTTTGTGTATTTTTTGATATTTTTGACATATGCCACGTGGTAGGATGCGTAAGACCTTAAAACAATTCAGTAAATGCAATACTTTGGGAAGGCTTTAGAACTTCGTATAACGTTTTTGTCAAATACGGTTATGATCGTATGCACTTCACGGCTGTTACAATTTTAGGTAATAATTATGTACGTAATTAATATTAATATATCCATTGAAACAAACAAAAGAGTATACGTCACACAATACAAGGTTAGTTTTTATTGGTTATCGAAACTGAACAGGGAATAATATTCTGAAAAAGAGCACAATACGAGAGCGATGACTCAAAAGAGTTTATAAGGCTACTGTGAGTGGGTAAGCTGATGTGGGAAGGTCGAGAAAGTCTGCTGATTGAAGAAGGTCTCGTTAAAAGCACACGTAATGAGCAATCGTCTGTAAGAGGCTTGATGTATGTTGAAGGAACGCAAGCTGTAAGGATTGTGTCAAATAGCATTCTATTACACTTTCATAACCCCAGACGGGTTCGCTTAGGGCATCAAAGATGAAAATCATTCACTATACGAGCCGTGTCGAGGCGAAAGGACTTCTACATCAGTCTTTAACCAATCACGCCATTTAACACAAAGCTCGTGGATACTAATATTTTTAAGTTTATTTTTAAGATAATATCATTAAAAAGTTATTTAATTTGATTATACTATACACCTTCTTGTATCCATTATAATTTATATCATCTGCCTCGTTGCTCTCGCGCGTATGCGACTGCCCTTCAAACGGTCTCCGATTCGGTTCCTGGGTCGGACCAAAAAAGTATTATTGAATTTTTCTTACTATAGAAATGATTAAAAACAACCCAGAGTTTAAAAGTCTTAAACCCTCGGAGTGCACGTAAAGTCGTGGGATCTGTGCCTAATCTCTCCCCGATCGTGCCGAATAGCCTACCCATTGGATTATGAAAATGAGAACACGGTGAGTGCAATTGCGTTGGCGCACATATTTGTGCGTTTATTTGACTGGTCTTCGTTGATACTGGCCGATGTGGACGGAAACAGCTGGATCCCTCCTATCTCAGACGCCGCGTGGCACATTGTGTAGTTTTAATCGATCCGATTATGACACACCACCTCACCGTAAACCCCGGTGGGGTGACGGCCCAAAGTGGTTTCCACAGATTAAAAAAAGATAATTATATACATTTAGTGGCTTATACATTCCGCCTGTATCCAATTCGAGTGAAAGATATCCGAGCTCGTTCAATTCCAGCTACTACATGCACTTCCTAATCTTATTTCTCTCCTATCATATACTTGAAATATTCCCAGCCAATCCTTAAAGTAGGCAACAACCTGACCCTATTATATAAATCAGAATCAAAATTGTGTTTATAGTAATACTGATCCGTGTGGTGACGGATTAACAATACGTCCCGTGGGTGTCGTAAGAACTGACTAAAGGAGTAAACTGTGCAGGAGAAAAATACTGTAAAAATAAGGAAAATTTGACACTTGACACAAATCCTCTTTGATAGCGTGATATAAAGGGTGGGCCAAGAATTCGTTAACATTTGAATCTAACATCCCGTGCAAACATGTTACGGGAGTTCTTGAGACCGATGCTACTGGAATTTGCTGGCTGCAATCGTAAGACATGGTTTCAATAAGATGGAGCCACTTGTTACACATCCAAGGAGTCCCTGCCGGTGGTCAAAGATATTTACACCTGCTACACGCATCACTTAAAGGCCGACAGGAAGAAAATGCTTGCGGTATTAAGTCCGCCTTATGCAATTTAAATTATTTACAGGAAGTATAAATAAATAAATAAATAAAGCCGGAAAAGCTGATTTCTTTTTATGGGGTTATTTGAAGAATCATGTCTACATCAATAAACTAAATACACTACGTCAACTAAAAGAAAAATCAGCGAAGAGATGTCGGCGATTTCACGGTCTCTTAGCCGACGAGTGTTCGAAAATCTCGGTTCTCGCTTAGGAGCGTGTAAACGTCGAAACGGTGGTTATTTAGACGATGTAATTTATAAGAAGTAAATTCCAACTAATTAGCTTCCTTGTAAATAAATAATTTTTATAATATAACAAATAGTTTTTTTATAATATTTTTTCAAATGTTAACAATTCGTGACCCACCTTATAGAGGGCAAGGCCTCCTTTCTATGAAAAAACTTTTGTCTAACAATGAATTGTTAAAGACTGTTGATGATAAATACTCCTCTGCCTACCAAAAGGGTTTGTGTACTAAGCGTGGTAAATAAAAATATATAAACATTTAATGTACACTTTGTTAAAGATATTATGGAGGTTCTACAACTCACGTGCTCCAAGTAGAACCTATTTATTACAGTCTATTAATAGCAAAAAAACGTACTCATAGATTAGGTCAATATTTTGGTAATGAACTGACGTAGTATAGTACGCAGGCATGACACTTTATCAAACCAATAACCAAGGTGTTGGCCCCCATTCCATTCATCCCACCTCCCAGCTACCATAGTGACAAGTGGGTGTAATACGCATTACACCGCACGTCGAGTAATGTATATTTAATATACTAGCTGTTTTCTGTCGTATTGCCTGCGGTTGTTGCTGGATCTTGTTCATCCCACGGAATCACTACTTTTTTTTAGGGTAGGCTCCAATGTGGTATTCCAGAATACATGTAATCTATCTCTGTGTAAAATTTCATCCAGATTCATTCAGCACTTTTTGTGAGATAAGCATCCATATAAACTTTCTCCTTTATAATATTTGTAAGATTCTCCACGTATATCAAAATCCTGACTTGTCTTAAGGTGCTAAAGTTCAAATTATTATAACAGTTTACGATTTTTCGAATTTAATACATTTGAAAATCGTTTAATATCAAATTTTAACATAATTAAGTTCCAATATTATTTTGTTAAGTAGCCAAACTTTCAAAGAAGATAAATGACCACAACTTATTAAGGAAATATTAAATAAAATAAATAATAAATATTTCGGATATTTGACACACAACGTCATCTAGTTTCAAACTAAGCAGAGCATGTGCTATGATAACTAGACTGACTGATAGAATACTTATATACTTATTTTTTGTAAATACATACATCCATATTATACATAGAAAACACCCAAACTTCGAAACAAATATTTGCAGATCATATTAACATTTGGTCCGATCCGGGAATCGCACCCAAGACCTCAAACACAGTCGAATTCACTACTGCTGCGTCACCGAGGCAGTTAAATGTACTAAAACATGATGAGGACATGATGATAAACCAATTACTTTCCTGTTATCTTTGTAGCCTTCATCAAAATAACAGTTAATATATGAGATAAAGCATACTTAATAATGTTTTTTCAGGCCTATGATGAACACACACGTGTCACATCGAATTTGTTTGTATGCGTACCTGAAGTTATCTTTAAAGTTTTGGAGCGCTGTGCGATTACTGAGACTAATCGCTGTCTGGACAAGTTTTGGGCCTTCAAATCAGGACCTGCTTATGCTAGCTTTTAAACTTCTTTACCCATCCTTATAAGCAATATCTCCTTTCCTTCTTGTCACCTTCCTTGAGTACTGAAACCAATTATTTGACTCCTAAAGGAGCTAGTTTACTACTTACTTTAAAGAAAGAAAAATTGCTTTCTTTCCAATAAATAGGAGTAAAGTGTCTACTAAATGACACCACTAACCATGCTTCTGCACTACATCTGCGGAAGGTCAGGTATGAGAATTTCTCCATATAACTATTATAAAGTGATAATGCATGGTAAGTAGATCCTGAGTCAATTGATGAAGGGATGTCAGTTGTACCTATTCACTCCCGGTCACTACCTGGGAAGTTTTAACCACAGTAGCCACGTATGACCGTAGCATATGTTTGTGGTATAAAGTGTCAAAATTACGAGCAAGGTCAGTAGGCAGTAGTACTGGCCTTGCTCGATTTTCCTTTATCCAAGAGATGACCCAGTTAGGATCTACTTATCATGCATTCGATTACTTTATAATTACCTAAGGAAAAATTCCAACACCTCACTATCCGAAGAAGTAGTCAAGATGTGTGTAGTTTTTACATGTAAATTATTAGTAGATACTATTTAGTAAATACTTTGGTCCTACTTATTTAAAAGAAAGTAAATCTTTTGCCTTAAACTCTTTTTTAGGTATCAAATAATTAGTTTCAGTACCCAAGGGTATATAGCA
The DNA here is from genome assembly GCA_949316085.1 of Hypercompe scribonia. Classification (NCBI taxonomy): domain Eukaryota; kingdom Metazoa; phylum Arthropoda; class Insecta; order Lepidoptera; family Erebidae; genus Hypercompe; species Hypercompe scribonia. Next base: position 2,905,485 of record OX438983.1, read on the forward strand.
GGTATTTCCTTTCTACCATTATCTTGCCTTGTCACCCGATAAGGTAAGATAATGATAGAAAGGAAATATTACTTATAAGGATGGATAAAGAAGTTTAAAAAATAAATCGAAGAGGTCCTAATTGAATTCCTCTCACTCGAATTAGTAGTATAGTATAGTAGTCCAAAACCTCCTTTTGAAGAAGAGGCTTATGTCCAGCAGTGGACTGTCAAAGACTGTTGATGAAACTACATAATAATATTGTTGTAAAGTCAGGCAAAAATAATTTAGAAAGCGATGTTTAAAATTCTGTTTGCATTCGAAAGGGAAGTCAGATTACAATAATTGATAATACTACTGAAATAGATTTACTCTAAATTCTAAGAGTCAAGGACCCTTCTATCATCAGTTCAGCAACATGATACCTACTCAGGTGTATGTCCTTGCGAATACAAAAAGAATTTTGATAATTGGTCCACACGTGACAGAAGACGAACAACAAACATACAAAAAACTAAATAAAAATTGAGGACCTCCTCTTTTTAAAAAAAATCAGTTAACTAATTCAAGCTTTTAACACGGAATTGCACACAATCTCATATAGCTGAGCGGAGGACCGGCAAGTAAAAGTTCTAACAAGTAGTTTGTTACAGTGTATTGTCACCGTACAACACCAAGACGAAGTGCACAGTTTATATCCACGTAAGCAATCTATGGACAATAATTCTTTATACAAAACTTTAACCGCTGTTGATTTCTTTTCTTGCATATCGTAACGCCCGAGCGTATCACTGCAGAGTACCCTCCAGTAATCCATCTCGTCAGTACAGTCTTGATCAAGAATTTTACTTTCAATTCAACCTATCACCGTCCACTGCTGAACAAAGGTATTTTTTTTTTAACGTAAGGAAACCCCTTCGGGCCGTCACCCCACCGGGGTTTACGGCGAGGTGGTGTGTCGTAATCGGTCCGACTAAAACCACACGGTGTGCCACTCTGCGCCAAACATAGGGGGGTTCCGGGAACAGCTGTTATTACGTCATCCAGATCCCTCCAAGCGCCTGCCCGCCTGCTACTGCGGGCACCATCTGCAGGTAAACTCTCTAGTTAGGCGACGTACGGCACACGCGGACATCGCCTCCTTGCGGCTGGCCACTATAGCGGATGGAGGGGAAACCCGTCCCGTCCATCCGCGGCCACACTCAAGGCGGCATGAGGCGCTGGTATGCCCGCCTCCGCCGCCCGGTTCGCCGGCGGCGAATTGGGTCCGAGTGGAGATCGTCCTCTCGGGCCCTCTCCGCCACCTCCTTCCGCGAAATTAAGTCTTCGTAGAAGGTTGCGACCGCGGTAAAACAACTGTCGCTACCGACCATGGAGCGTATGACGGCCGGTAGCGAGAGACCTCCTCCAATAACTGCAGTGAGGACCACACGCTGCGCCGCCCAGGCGGAACAAACTGCTAGCGTGTGCTGAGCCGAGTCCTCACTGCAGTCACAGTGGTGACAGGCGGGACTCAATTCCCTCCTGGCGAGTGCAGATACTTCCCGAAGAAGCCGTGCCCGGAAAGGATCTGCGTCAGTCGGAAGGAAAGGGTCCCGTGGTGTCGCCCTGCCCACTCGGCGATGACCGGCTGGAGAGCCTCCACAGCGGCAAAGCCAGCACGTGGAGCCTCCAGCCGGGACGACCAACAAGCCATTGTGGCTCGACGAGCGGCCTCTCGCCACTCACGCATCTCTTCGGGCGGGGGCCGTATGCCGCTCCCCGCCCGAAAGTCAGCCGTCTGCCGATAAACTTCGGCGAGCACTTCCGCCTCCAAATCCCACGGGGGAGTTCCGGCCAAGACGCACGCCGCTTCCGTCGACACGGTGCGGTAGCCGCGTATGGCTCTAACCGCCAATATCCTCTGAGGGCGCCAGAGGCGAGCTCTATTCTGGGCGGTCAGAGCCGCCGCCCACACCGGTGCACCATACAGCGCCATTGACCGGACAACCCCCGTGTATAGCCGTCTTGTCGCGACGCTAGCTCCACCCAAATTAGGCAATAGTCGCCCAAGGGCAGAAGCAGCGCCGACCAGCTTTGGAGTAAGCTGTCGGAAGTGTTCGTCGAAGAGCCACCTGCCGTCGAGGTACGAGGACCGAATTGACTTCGATGGAGGCGCCGGAGGGTGGACCACGACGGGGCCCATGGAACAAAAGAGCCTCCGTCTTGTCCAGAGCCACCCGCAAACCCAGCGCCTCAATACGCCCGACCACTAGAGAGACACCCGTCGTGGCCAGGCGCGCCGCCTCTGCAAAGTTCATCCCCCGGGCCGTGACCAATGTGTCATCTGGGTAACAAATTACGCCCAGCCCGGAGGGGAGGTGACCTCAGAGGGCCCAGTCGTATCCCATGTTCCACAGGAGTGGTCCGAGGACAGACCCCTGCGGAACACCGCACGACATGAGCCGCTGCCTCAGAACACCGTCTTGGTCCTCGTACATGACGGTACGCTCCTGTAGATAGTCTGCCACAAGCCGCCTCAGGTACTCTGGCACCACTACTACCACGTGGTAGTGGAGTGCTTCCCGGATGCAGCTAAATGGCAGACTATTAAATGCGTTGGCGATGTCTAACGACACCGCCAACAGCACACCGCCACAGCTCACCGCCTCTTCGGTCACGGCCCTCAGGCGCAACACAGCATCGACTGTCGAACGCCCGGCTCGAAACCCGTATTGGGCGTCCGACAGATCGGGGCCCACCTCGCGGAGGTGCCGGACGACGCGGGCAGACAGTATTTTCTCAAACAATTTACCCGCCTCGTCCAGCAACACGATGGGCCTGTAGGCCGCGACCGAATCGACCGGCCGTCCCGGCTTCCGTAGTAGGACCAGCTTCCCGCTCTTCCAGCCTTCAGGAAAGCACCCGGACGCCAAACTGCCGTTTAGGACTTCCCCGAGGCGATCCGACATGTGGTCGAGGGTTCGCGCCAATACTCGGGCAGGTATCTCATCTGGCCCAGGGGCGGTGTTCTTAGAGCGAATCCGTAGAACGACCGCCCCTATCTCCGATTTCCTGACGGGTGAAACATTATCCTCGTTCCGTCCCCCGTCGTCTCTGACCAAGGAGGCCATCGACGGGGGTGTGTGTTCCGCCCGATGCGGGAAAAGCCCCTCGATCACTTCTTGCAGGAAGCTGGGCTGGAGTGTCTCTGTAAGGGGGGGGCCCGACGTGCGGAGCTTTTGTCGCGCCGCACGATAAGGGCGACCCCAGGGGTCACGATCGAGACCCTCCAGCATCTCCTTTCTCTTAATTTCTTTGGCGCGGCTTATGGCCGGCTTCAGAGTTTTCCGCGCCTCTCGGTACTCCTCATGAAGCTGGTCCTCCTCGCCTGCTTCGCGGTGTCGCCGCCGACTACGGGTGTATGACCTCCGGGCACGTGTACAGGCCGCGCGGAGGTCCGCCAACTCCTGGGACCACCAGTAAACCTCCTTCCGTGGAGGCCGACAACCTCGGATGCGGGGCATGGCCGCATCGCAGATCTGCGTAATCGCATCGCGGAAGCGACCAGCCCCCATGTCAACCTCTTCGGCTGGGACCTGCGGAGGCAACCAAGAGTGAATAATGGCCACCTCCTCTAGTAGGTCCCTATTTAGTTTGGCTACAGCCCACCGTGGAAAGCGAGAAGAACGCCGCGCCGCGTGACCCCTACTGGGGTCCTGGGTCCGGGAGAGCTCAAATCGGATGTAGAGGTGATCCGAGAGCGTCTCAACCTCTTTCAGGACGCGCCAGTTCCTTACTCGTGCGGCGAGGGCAGGGGTAACGAACGAAAGGTCCACTATCGACCCTCCCTGCTATCGCACGCACGTGTTGGTGGAGCCTCTGTTAAGCAAACAGAGGCCCACCGAGGCCGCCCACTCCTCTGCGGCCTCGCCGGACGCCTAACCCCACGCAACGGACTTTGCGTTGAAGTCCCCCAGCACAAGGACGTGCCCAGACGCTAGTCGCCGCATCGAGGTCTCCATGTCGTTGAGAGAGGCCTCGAAGTCACTCAAACTCCGGTTGGGGGAGAAGAATACACCGTATACGGTGATCCCCCCCCTACTCAGCAGCAACATATCCAGTACCCTTGTCTCTTAACGACAAGGGCGGGGAATTAGCCGCTGTGGAGCCGACGACTGCCACGGAGCAGTCCCGGTCACCCATCCAGTTTGGACGGGGAGGAACATGATAGGGCTCCGCGACTACAGCTACACCGATCGACCACTGTGCCATGGTTTGCAAGAAAAGATCCTGCGCCGCGGCACAGTGGTTCAGGTTCGTCTGGACAAGAAGGCTGGAGACTTGATCCATTACTGGACTGTCTCGACAACCTCCTCCATGGGCGACGATGTCGTCTCACGTACGACCTAAGAGGCAGCCTGGGTCGATTGGCTGGCCCTTGACGTCTGCCAATAATTACGGGATGGCTTACAGCCCCCCTGTCCTATCTGGTGATTGGCGGGTTTGTTACCCGCCGCACACGCTGGGCAGTGAGGGGCCGCAGAGCATTCTACCGCCTTGTGCCCCTGTCGACCGCAGCGGAAACAAAGTCCGCTGCAGTCCAAACTATTATCGCACTTGACACGAGTGTGTCCCTCACCAAGGCATTTAAAACACCTCATCGGTCTCGTTGCCAGAATTGTGACTCTGGCGTTCACGAGACCGATGAGTATCTTGCCAGCGTCGGCCAAAACTTTGGCCGACGCTACGGGACAACTTACCCACACCGCACCGAGGCCGCCTGGTCCGGGGCGGATGGTGCCAACCCTGATGTTATCCGTGTTGCATCCAGTCCTCTCCTGAACTGCAACACGAACATCTTGTGCTGTTACTGAGTCGTCCAGGCCTGAAATGCGCAGTTCCGCGCACTTTGTAGGCCTGGCGATCTTGACAACATCCGTGGCTGCAAACATATTTCGCAGTTTCTCCGCAAACGAATCTGCTGTCTTTGCACCTTCAGCCCCGGGAAACTCCAGGACTCGAGTTCCCGTTTGGGCGAGGCGCAACTTGTCCCCTACCGTCCCGAAATCAGTGGCGAGACTGTCCCGAGCCCTCTTGAATAAAGTCGCGTAGGACAGTCCGCCACTTGCCGCCTCCGGCGATACGCTAACCACTATAGCTGCGGTTTTTGGCGGCCTTAGCTTCCGTGGTTTCTTGGTGGTGTTTGCCACCGATGGCGACTGCGGGGTAGGAACTGCTTTCTGAGCAGCCTTTTTACCCCGCTTTCAGGACTTCTTCTTAGCCCCTCTGACTAATTGCCAACCGTCATTGGAGGGGGCAGATGTGGAGGGACCAGGTGTAGGTTTTGGAGTGGGGAGCGGAGGAAATTTTGCTACTCTTTACCGCCGTTTTATGTCCTGCAACCGGTGCAGCCGTCTTGGTTGCTGCCTTGGCCGCCTGTTGTGTCCTCGTGGCATCAGTAGATGCAGACACTGACACCGCTGTCACATATGATTTGCGGCCACTTGTAGCAGAAAGCGGAATCGGTGCTGATGCGGCCTTTCGCCTATCTGCAGCGAGTGGTGGTCGGATAATGGGAGCTGGGGGTAATCTCGTCTTCATGGGCGGACTTGGAACGCAATCGCTCCGATTTTCTTTTTTGGCTCCCAGCAGACAAATTGACTTCTGGGAGCCCTACTGAAATATGAGCCCCAAGTATGGGTTCCTCGTCGTTCGACGAGAAGTCAGTTCCTGGCTTCCCTTTCTTATTCCTCTCTTTCTTATCGTCTTTATTGTTTTTGTTTAAAAAGGTTTCCATAGTTAGACCCACGAGTGGGAGAGAACTAAAAGTCGACCCGGGCAGAGATCCCCCAATACCCGGGCAAGCGTAAATTTGTGCCCAACTGAAAGGTCCGCAGGTGCCTCAGCTGAGAGTGTGCTTACGACTGAACTACCCATCAGCCATGCATCCCCTGGCCACACACCAGAACACGGGATTTGGGGTAATTTTTTAAAGAGGTTTTCTTCCTCGCAGTCCGGGCGGCTAAGCCAAGACCCTCGCCCCCGATTTGTGTCGCGAGACATAACTACGACACTCCTTTCGGGATTACGATGTGACAACGGTGGCAGGAAGATTAAATCTTTCAATGCCTGCTCGGCGGCAGTGTGAGTACACACCGAGCCCGTTCTCCTTTCTCCACCATTGACAGTGGAGAAACGCCGACCCATGAAAGGGTCCCACCATCATGATTTTTTATCGAGGTTTTCCTCCTCATTGCTCCGAAGAGCGAAGAGCCAACAGAGGAATCGACAAAAATGCCCGCTCTGTTGGACCAAACCTTAACCGAATGGCCGAATAAAATGGCCTCCTCTTCTTTGTGCTAGAATATTAGCCGTTGGCGGTGATATCCTCTTCCAAATAGCACAGGAAGAAACAGTGCCGTCGCCAACGTTACCAGGGTGCACCACGTGGAGGTTTTCTAGCCCAGCACCCCGAACAAAGGTCTCCCCCAAGGAACGCCAACCATCCTGGTCTTGGGCAATTCACATCCATCTGCTGCTAGCCACCTTCTCTAAGTCGTCGGTCCATCGCGCCGTAGGGCGTCTTACACTACGTATCAGTATCACACGGAGAATCAGTATGCTGAAGTGAAAGTGGGCCGACCATGTCTCCAGACGAACCGATGGTCGCTGGAGCCGAAGTTTACTAAAGTGGATATCACGATTGGGTAAGTTTTACTTTAGATTACTTTAATTTAAATTATTTATTATATGAACGAAACAAAATTTAAGAAAGTTTAATGAATATTCTAATTGTTAATTATATCTTTAATAAGTTTAGGGCCAAACAAACAACAACAAACTTTAGGGCCATAATGAAAAATGAAATGTTAATGCTTAAATACACTATAAAAATTTAAAGCCTTGGATACGATTTCAGTACGACGGCGACGTTTAGAATGTAATATTTAATTTCAGTTGCAATAATAATAAAAAAGCTACACGCTAATAACTTACTTCAGTGTCTACGTGCTACCAACTGGGGACTTTCGCAGTAAGTGATGAAAACATGGTACGAGCATACTCTGCTGGCGAATACGTGTGCCCCGTATGGAGACGATCGACTCACACGAGGCTACGCTATACATGCCGGATAATTCCTTGTTGTCGCAAATCGAAACTGCTACACCCTGATACCCTGAACAGGCTGATATAGTGCCACCGGCGGTTCGGAGGACTGTGACGTGTTTCCAGGACGGGACAAATATGGAAAACAACCCACGGCATCCCATGCACAACCACATCCCATCCCAATAAACGCTAAAGAGCGGTAGAAGTTTCGTAAAAGGGTATATCTACCAAACTCACTTGTGGTGTCGGCTGAAAGTCTACCGCCTGGACATGGATTAGCGAGATGAGATGATGAGATGTCCAGCGAGAAATTTGCGAACGGTGCCCACCGGGACTGTTTGTGCTGTGCTATTGAAACAATATCCCATCTACCAGGACAACCAGATGGTTGCCACCGACAACACTGTCTAATTGGCCGCGTTCTGGTCTGTTAAAATATAGTAACACAGGTGATGTTTGGCGTCAAAACACTAAGAAACGCGAACAAATTATGTCTTCTTTCCGAGCTTCAACTAATAAATTGTGTATGTTACAATCGGACCTTTTAGTTATGGATTTTGGTCGTCTTTATTTTTAGCTTCCTCCAATATGCTCTGAATATGTGGTCTACAACATTTATCTTGATGATAAAATAAAAACCAGTGAATGCATGAAAAATGAAAATGAAATTATCTCTAGGAGTTATTTTGTTCTAGACAGTATGGTTTTAATCTCACTTTCATTTATTAAGAAAGTAAATGCGTAAAAATAATAAAATATATCTATTAAGCGGTTGTTTTGCCTATTATGTAACAAATATTAGCAATAATAATATATTATATTAGTAAAAAATGATAACATTAAAACATATTAAAAAAATAATTGTGAATTACATTTTTAACCTGAAAAGAAGAGTTATAATTTTTGGCAGTCTGCTTGTATATGTTTATCGTAGCGTCTAAACTACTGAAACGATGAATGAGGTGTTAATAGATTTGTAATAATAACCCAGGTGACAGGTTATGTAAATTTTATTAAAAATTAAACTAACCTTGAAAAAAACTAAACTGAGATATTCAACACGTGCTTGATATCAAATACACGTTTTGGCGAGCACGTTAAAATTTTGTATAAATATCAAATTATTCAACTCAAAATATATGATTAAAATGTGGTCGTACAGTTCACACGGTCTAGTCGTTTCAGTTATTTACTCATTTAAGTAAACAACAAACCAAGAATACATTAGAATATTAGAGTATTAAGGTATTTTTTTAATATATAATAAATAAAAAGAATAATAAAGTAAATCAGTATTAATTGATAAGAAAATGCTTTGAAACCTATTGTTGAAACCTCTTGTATACTGGTGCTGCGGTCTTCACTCTTTCTTGGCATGTGACGATGTAAATATTGCACTGCTTGTGTATATGCTATATCGGGAAACGGAAAAGTATTATCTTAATATATATCATTCTACTGTACGTGTGTCTGTCATTGAACTCCTCCTAAATGGCTGGACCAATTTGAATGATTTTTTGTGTATGCATTTGAGTGGCGCCCTGGGTGGTTTAGATTAACAAATCAGCCTGGTAGAAAAGTTATTGAAAAATAAATAATCTAGCGATACGAATTTCACCGGGTCAGTTAGTATATTATAAAAGTACAAAAATAAAAAAGGGGACTAAAAACGACGAATCAAGAAAAAAAGAAAATTTCAGAAATGCATCGGAAGGCTTTTAGAAACCACTTTTACGTAGTCGTGTTATAATTTTTGAAACTTTTTTTTAATTTTAATAGAAATAGATTTTCATTTGTATTAAATTAAAATCATGGAAATATTATGCCGGGATAATGTTGAAATATTTTGAAATACAAATAAAATATACTTTTATAACACTTCCCGGCGTTTTGAAGAGAAATCCGATAGAATTTGGCCGCTAAACTCACTCCTGCGTTCAGTTGAAGTTAGGTAAGTACTTAATTTCAATTCGGGACTACACGTTATTTCATAACCAATCCTAGGTTCAAAATTAAATATAAATAGATAAGTAAAAGTACAACAATCTTTGTGAAGATTTCAATCCAAATTTATAAAGAACTAATGCACTGAAATAAAACAAAACTTTTACATTTTTTTTTAAAGTTGCAAGGTTTAAAAAAAACAAAATTACGTTGTGTTCCAAAATTCTTTCTCATAGAATGCAATAGGAACTTACACTGAGCCACCATGTATTTTCAGTGCATAATTCAAGTATATATAGTTAGGCGAACCAATATAACCTGAATCTCTCTAATATTTCTTTAACAATCTACATTGTTGACTAATACTCATCGAGTTGATTCCTTTTTAAATAACTAATAAGGATAAACTAATGACTAATTTAATAAAATCGTACCACGTGTATTTAACTGACAATTCTCAAGCTTATGCACATCTTGCGTCATTTAATCATCCCAAAAAACGTCTGACCTTAACTTGACATTACATAAATATCACTTACTTTTTTATCCAGCAGCTTAATCATCTCCACAGGTTCACCGCCTTTTTCATTATCTTCCATTTTCATATTTTTTTCGCACTGATTTAATATAAGATAGTGGATATGGTAATAATTCGGGAATGTTTGGTCACCGGTCGCGTGGATAACCACAGACTGTCAGTCACCCCGGAGTTGGCGCATGCGTACTAGAGATTAGCTCCCAGACCCCTATTTCGCGTGGTCAGTTGAGAAGGCGTGCTTTATAAACAGGTTCCATTCCATTTTCTACCCTATTTGTTTAACGTAAGAGTAGACTTCTGTGTGATAGTAGATAAGGCAATTGTGACGTCATTCTGAACCTTTTCATTTCGATTTGACGTCAACAAGTTAGTTTTCGCCGCGTAAATTGTGATTTTTCGAACTTTTATGTAATCTTTGCCTTGTAAATGATGTCAAGACATGAGATATCAGAGAGCCCAGCTGAGTTTCTGTCTTAATAATATATATATCTTTATTGTACACCAGATTAATTAAAAGTTAACTTAAAACTAAGGAAGTACAAGTGGCAGCCTTTTCTCTTACAGGCAACCATGATATAGCTGTAAAAGGTAGTGTCTAGTGCGTTAGAACAGGCATAGGAAAAGGAAATCAAAGTAATGTATATAAATTTTAGAAAGTAATAGTAACACGTAGTGTGAGCGATTAAATAAATACATACAAATAAATAAGTGGTATTTATAGATATTCTATATAGACCCAAGGGGAATACCTTGACCTAACCGAGTACAGTAAAGTTAATTATGGAACATTGACGTCTGCCACGTAATATTCCCTTGCAATTCTCTTAAAGGCAGTCAATGTTTGCGCACGTCGAATTTCAACTAGTTACACAGTCAAAGTGCAAAAAGTGCTTGGACAGAAAAGGAGTGGTCGAGGCATTTGGTAGTTTGCCCTGGGATTTTTAACATTAAATTCTCTGACGATTTTAACAATTTGAGATGTGTGTAATGTCGGAAGTTAAACCATGATTTAAGGTAACGTGGAGTAAGGGGTTTGAATAGAATGTTATTACATATGGAAGAGAAAGACTGTGCGTTACGGTGAACGTGAATGAGTACCTACTTAAGCTGTTTTAAATTGTATTAGAGAAAATTATTTAAACCAATTACAACTAGACTCAATAAAACTTAATGTTTTTATAAATCTTTATAAATAACATGATTAGTAGGAAATTTACAAGTAACTAGTACTTGCAAGCGTAGTAAAATCGTCATAATAATATTAAACAACTTATTTCTAATTCTTGAGATTTGCCAAGTGGTAAGGAATCTTTTTCGATTCTTGAAACATTAGGAACATCAGCTCAAACGTAGTCTAATAAATTTCTCACCGGGTTGTAAGAGAAAGACACCACAGGAAATCCTAACTGCATTTTAACAATAATGTAACCACAGTAATATAATAATAATATTATAAATGCGAAAGTGTGTTTGTTTGTTGGTATGTTTGTCTCTATTTCATGTCTCAATGAAACGATTTTATGGTATGATTTTAGTGTTTGAAGGTAGTTAGGTGGTTGGAGAGTGATATAGGCTACTTTATATTGCAGTAAAATATCTCATTCCCATGGAAAGATCCATTATACGCATACGGTACAAAATCTATTATTAAACTGTATAAAATACCTACAGTTTCTGATAGATGGCACTATATTGAATAACGTATATAGACTTCAAAGATAAACTTTAAAAAAAAATTAACTTTAAATGTTATACGAGTATATGCGAAAATTAGTGGGGATATATGAATGTTTGTTAGTCTTTTCCGCAAAAACTACAATACGTATTCTGATGAAACTTTACAGTAACAGTTTATATATCAGAATAACGCATAGACTACTTTTTACTGCAATAACCAACATACACATTCGTAAAAGTTAGTAATTGCATATAGCATAGCATAAAAATTTCAATAAACTTCAGTAATACATCAATTTAAAATATATAACTGCATGGAAAAACTATTATATAATACCGAAAGTAAAACATTTTATTTTCGTATATACATACTGTGGCGTTAAAGTTCTTTTACATATTTACACACAATTTTTAATAATTAAATCACTGGCTTTTCCTGCAATATTGAACCCACTTTAAGTCCAATTTCTCATAACAAACTAGCATACACATAAAGACTGTACTACTATTCTTGCATATCAATATTGAATGTTTACTACAAGGGCCAATGAACTTTCAAATTCGTTGCAGTTAGTAAATTAGCATATTTCTATGAAAACACTCATGCTATTAAGTTCGTAAACACGCAAATAACCCATCTACTTACAAACGTTTACCAGTTTCTTTTAAAATTAACACAGTCAGAGTAGGTACAAACTCAAGGTTATCTTGTCTACGGGTCTGGGGTTTCTACGTGAAGATTAAGGGTAACCATTATCCGTAATTTTGAAACAAAAGAAAAATCTTCTCAAGTTTGTAGCGTTCATGTGGCAACACTGTTTTTGACGACGCCACTTTTTATATACACAGAGTTGGGTACACAAAATTGTTAAGTGGGCTCTGATTAACAAAGCGACTCAAAGCATGTAATTCAAGCTCTTGGAGACAAATACTGTGAATATTACTGTTTTTAATTTGACCATTCAGGTGGTAGATGCATCAAATAAAAATATATTGTGGAGTAACACAAACATAGTAACTCCCAAAAGTGTTTTTAAGAAGATTTCGCTAGTGTGATGCGAGTTACAGTTTGGAATACTTAGCACCAGTTTCATCACTAGCTGATAAAGTTTCTAATAAAATGATGGTATGGCACGTAAACCATGTTGGATTTACAAGTCTTAGTTAGAGACACATATGTCAGATATACATCACCTTTACCTGTTAAATGATAACTATCTGAAATTATCTCCACCAGAAGACCAACCTAAAGCGCCAGCATCCGTGTTGTCGTGTATCGTTGGTGAGTAACCGGAGGCCCATTGATACAGGGGCAATGAGTATGGTGAATACAACTTTTGGATTCAATTCACGCTTTCCATCAGGCAGAGTAGAGTCACTTTGGCAGGCTCTTAATACAGATACAGATTATCTGGGGAAACTGATCCTTAAGTTTGAATTATTAAATTAGTTTGATTATCCAACACGTGTCCAATATTTTTGTCTTGCCTGGGTACAGAAAAGAATACAATAAAAGATTATGTCCCACCAACTAATGTATGATTAATGTATGGTAAAGTTACTTAACATCAGAAAATCGATTTTAGTTATACCATTAAGTTATGGAAAGACATGTTATTCTGATCTACACCTATTAACATGTTTTGAGGGTATTATATTTAGATCATATACTGTGTTTATCGTATTCACACATAATACACCACTTAAAAATCAGTACACTGTACTTTCATACGTATTTGTAAGTACACACTATACTCATAAAGTAGGTGTTCACGCTTTGATTATATTTAAAATCAAGAATAGTTATTTGTAAGGAGGAAGACACGTTCTGTTGTGCCGTTTAAATTTTACGGCAACAGCGGGATGGATTTTCTCATGATATCGCACTCGACTGGCAGCCTCAGTTAACATAACCCACGTCACGTAAACTGTATATATACTAGGAGAACTATGCTTCAGCACATGTGGGTAAGGTTCAACAGGAGTGATACCATAGCCTCACAGAAAATCGATTGAGTGACGTTACGGGAACCCAAAACCTTCCCCAATTCAGAGAGTAAAAACTCAAAGCGCGGCAACACTTGTGATTTTGAAATTGTAAGTGTCCATGGAAGACAGTAGTCACTATACATCAGGTAACTCGTTGACTGAAGAAATAAACATCAGTAATAACCAAATTAAAGTGGTGCTGTTAACAAGTGCAACTGATTCAAGCTGAGCGGGAAGAATGCAATCATTTAATCAAGGCATTGTAAACGAACTATCGTACTGATATATGGATCCTATAATCGTTATGCCTATCTACATATGTCTATGTAGTTCAGCAGCAATATAACTTCAATTTTTTTTAATTTTTCCTGTTATTATATAGCTACTAAATAAAAGTATAGTTGAACGCGTTTACCTCGAATTACGAAAATATTTGTGAACTTTGTAAAGTTCTTTGTTCTGTATTACACTTTCACTGCTGCCTATAATATACAAAGAGTGCCCTTACGCTGCTAAATAATATACATGGAGTGTGTTTTCAGCACTCTGGAGTAATATGAACAGTCAACAGTATGTTTGAAACGTAGCTATTGTATTCCGTACAATAGTGTGTGGGTATAAAGGGTATATGCTTGTTGAAGACACGTGTATTTTAGCACTGCTGACCAGCAGTTCCGGATCGCAAAAAATTTCGGTGTTTTCAGCATTATAGAAAGGTTTGAACACAAAGCGTGTATCATCTAGCAGCGAAGGAGTCAAGGCGTATCTTATTTTGGATATGTAACATTTATTTGTATGTAAAATCAAAGCAGACAGAAAAATATTATAAACAACATGCTCATGTACGGATTACTGATGATACCATTTCTAAAATAAACTGTAGATCCTTAATCTCGGTTCTTGATTGAAGCTTGATTTAAAAGCAAGCTTGCACCGAAAACACAGCCAACAAAAGAGAAAGGTTAGTTACCTACATTTTTCTGTTTCACTTTAACTTTGAATGGGGTAAACAAACGACATCAGACGATCGTAGAAATAACTGAAAATATTAAACGTGCAATATTACTCGAGACATGTTTAGCGTCGTACAGTTGTCGACAATAGTCGTAAGAGGTGAGCAGAGGAGCAAACTACGCAGGACGCCATCACTGCAAGGAGGAGGAAAACTTGATAAAAACCCTTTATTACGTATGGAAACCCCGTTGGGCTGTCACCCGGGTTTGCGGCGGTGAGGAGTACGTAAACGGACCGACTAAAATCACACGGTGTGCCACTCTGTGCTTGGGATAGGAGCGATCCAGGAACTACTGTTATTAGGTCATCCGGACCCCCCAGCGCCCGCCCAGGCATGATCTAAATATCTCTACGGGTCTACGGGTCTACGGGTAAACTCGGATGACTCATGGATGGTGTAGCGGTTTGAGCTGTCGCCACGCAGCTCTGCGCTGTGTTGTGGATTTAAACCCAGCACGAGACAACTTTTATGTGATCCATAAATTGTTGTTCCGAGTCTGGGTGTTCTTTGTGTCCGTTTCTTGTACGTTTGTAAAGACTCCCGCGTCACAGGATATATTCTGAATGCGAGTGTTGTCTTTTCTTTCTTCTGTCAGCCGTGTGTATATAAACTTCGTATATAAACGTATATAAACTTCGGCGAGCACTTCTGTCTCCAAATCCCACGGAGGAATTTCAGCCACGATGCACACAAGATTAAAATCTAATATATCTAATACCTTTATTTTTTACATACAGGAAACAATGAGCAATCATTATTTATTAGTAGTTAGTGTACGAAGATCGTACATTAAATGGTCCTTCGAACCACGCAAAGGGAATCCTACAAAATAAAACAAATATTGATTTATAAATGTTTTTAATTTACATTAAATTACATGACAATTTCGTACTATATTGGGGCCAAATTATTTAACTTATATAATTTATTTACATAGTGAATTACAACAACATTATATCTATTGAGATGGCATTATTTATAATTAGTAATATCAGTCCATGACACAACTATAATTTTTAAAGCGAATACTGAATTGCGGAATATTCAAAAAATATTCAATGAAAAATAATATTCAATATTATTATATTCAGTTTTTAAATGAAATAAAATTTCATGTTTTATTCAAATATATCGTGTTCAGAAGTTGCGATTACAAATGTTTACATTTTGATTAACTAGTTTTAGTAATTTACTTTAATGGCGCGAATTGAATGTTACAATAGTTCGCCGCAATTCAGTAATCACCTTCATATTGAACGTGGGCACATAGTAATGTAAATTTTTAAATACATATTTATTTTCGAACAAGTCTGCATAAAAAATCACATAAAATAAATTATAAAAAAAAATACCTCACGATTTCGTAAACTTATGTAAATGTAAACACGCTAATAAGCACCTAAAACATTTTAAAATAACGTTTCTTTTCTATTGTTAATGAAATTTTATACTAGAAATATTAAGATTCATTGTATAAATACATACATATCGATACCTATCAAATTTGTTAGCATTCAAAGAGATTCTTTACAATAATTAATAGAAAAGGATTTAATCGTAATTAATATAACTATGTATTACTATTTATTTAATAGTTAAATCTAATATTATAAATCTCTTTTCATACAGATTTGAATAAAATAATACAATAAAAAATGGTAAATCCAGTAAGTGTGCACTATCGATGTTTTTTCGGATAACTATAATAAACCAAAAAATAGTTTTTTTTTTATTCATTGTAGTGAAGTCACATCAATGTTTAACGCGTATTGTGTGTAAGGCTATGCCGCAAAAACTAAAAAACACTAAAATACTTGTCTAAATTATCACCGTTTAGGCAAGAAATTTAACGCTAAAGTTATAATTTAAAGCTTTATCTCTCATAACGTATATTGTTGTAGAGGTTGAATTGTAATAATATTTAAGACACTACGTTATTGCCGTTTTTTTTAATATAGATATAACGGTACTGTGATTATTGTCCACTAAACCGTTCTCACTGAAAATGTTGCTATAATAAAAAATGCAACCTATTTTTAACACCAAAAAGTCTGATAGAATAAATCCATGAAGTTTTTACTTAAAGTTTAGAAGAAAAAATTAGTAAATAATATAGTATCAAATAGAATTTATATAAAAATAATCATTGACGATATATGTGTTTATTACTATCACACCTCTTTAACATTTTTTTTTATCTAACGAATATCATGTACCGCGAAGTGTTAGACCAATATTTACATTAATTAATTATTACTTTGTCGAATTCGATTCTCATTAACTATTAGGCCGGTTTCACTACTCGTTGAACGTTTGATTATATTATAGAATAGTAAGATTACATGCAATAACTTAGCAGATTTGTGCAACATGTTCATGAAAACTGCATAAAAAAGGTTCAATAAAATTTTAACGTTAGTAACTCATTTGTGGATTTTAGTCGTCTTAGATTTTAGAAAATAGAGTTCAACAAAACATTAGAACGTCAATTTTTTTGTTAAGGCATTATAGTTAAAAGATTATTTTTTAAATAATATTTTGAGTTATCATAAATAAATGAAAATACTAATTGTTAGTGAACAAAAATATTGTGTGAACCGTTTATTTAATACATTAAATCTTGACACTTGTATTTTTAATTTCTTTTATGATAAAAATAGAAAATATTAATATACTGTAAAAGAAGAGTATCAAGGAGTTGTAAATACATGATATATTCCCTTCTCTTATTGTAAATATGTAAAATGTATTAAGTATAAATATTATAGTTGAATAATTATAGAACACAAATCTGCTTGTTATTGCTCAATTAAATTACGACATAATTGACTACCAATAGATATGAATAATATACAACCACAATGATAGAACAATATAAGTCTAGGCATATATCTACTTACACATATTATATTTTTCAACTTTTTATGACTGGAGGTTATTATATGGAACTTTTTCTACGGATGTATCGATGATGGGTGTCTATTATAGTTTAGTAGAGTCGCGATCAGTGTGAAGCTAAACCAGAAGTGACATCTAGTGAGCTTAGTGTGACACTAAATCAATGATGACGTCATCAAAATGATTGCGATAGTACCCAAAGAGAGAGTGAAGTCATCAAGTTAGAGCTCTGATATATTGTATCTTTGAAATATAATGTGTTTTGTGGATATCGGACAGTATGGGTACGGTGCGCAGGATTCCTACCAGGAACTTAGGACCTCAAGTCAACCTCACCAACAAGTGGTGTAACTGCTAATCGACGGAGGAGTTTCTAGCAAACAAAATATCTAGATTAGCGACAATAGGGTCGCCATTGTTACTTGGGACCAAATCACCTCGCCGGAGGAATAGGCGTGATAACTATTTGAATACAGTTGCATTATCCTAAGTATATAATAATCTTACGTTAATGTAGAATTTATTAGGAATAAATTGCGCGAACAAGTCCACAATATAAGATAAAGATATGAGTTGACACAAAGCTGTTGTTTCTTAACGCGAAAAAATCGATAAAAACGTTACGTAATACTATTTACAATTCAAATATTACGTGTAATCCTTTTCTATCAATATACATTCATAATTTAGGGCGTTTTAGTGTATATACACATGAATGTTATACATAATAATTAAATATATAACATATACATATAATGTTTAGTAAGAAATCACGCGAATTCTTTGTGGTTATCACTTGGGTTATATTTATAAATATATGAATTGTTAGTTAATTAATATAGAAAACTAAAATACTCTTATAATTACTTTCTATAGTAAAATGTAAATAATTTCCATAGAAACAGGTACCAACAATGGATTTCTTTTTATATTACTACAAAAGACGTAAGATTTTTATTATTAATATTACTAAGAGAATTTTATTTATATGATACAAGGAATTTACGTCAAGTGGAAAGTTTTAAAGGGATGGCTGTGCTTTAGACAATATACCTACTTATACTTTTTAAATACATATTTTATTTTTAAAAAAATACATAATTACCATAGATAGACAGGTGTAGAAATGGTTACTTTAAGAAAAGAATAAAATTCTTTAAAATAGCTTTACAATGAAAAAAAACCGTCTGTTTACACAAAGATACAAACACTGATAATGCAGTGCTTTGGCACTTTAATAAAGGACAAGAATCATGCACTTTAAAAATCATTTCTACACACATATATATATTTATACGTTTATTGCAAACGATAACATATAAACCGTTCACTTACAATAATTAGTAATATAGTTATTATAAATTACTGATGAAATAGCTATATCGCTAAATTGCGCTAACTAGAGTTGAATAACTCGTTAAGGGTTAGTGCGCTACCGCTACTCCTGCACCTTGAGGCAGTCACCTCAACATGTCCGCGGGCACAACTTAGATGATTTTGATATGTTGAGTTACGAACAAACTATAATATTTATTCATATTTACAGTGATTAAAAATCACAAAATCGATCGAGCTTATAAATTAGCGAATAAATTCGGAGAAATATAACCAGTCTCAATACTCGATCATAAAACCTTGTCTGAGATGATTTATCGATATTTACAGTCATTATACAATCATTCACAAATATCGTATTAATTATTATATATTTATTAGACATTCATATTATATTATAACATACGAAAAAACAAAATAATAATAATAAAAATCTTGAATTTATTATGCAAATATAAAATTTATGCAATAAATAAAATATAAAGATATATATATATATATATACAAATATATTAAATGAAAATAATTATACAGAAAAAACCGTCACAGAACAAATAATAGTTTTACTCAAAGCGACAAATAATTTATTTAATCCGGAGACACATTATATTAAACTTACAAACGATATACGAAGCTCATTCAATTTATGAAAATTTTATTCTCCATGACCTCATGATCATGATAAATAAATTAATTCAAACACCAGTCACGTGGTTCATAACGCTCCCTTCCTTTACTGACCACACACGATTAAACATTACCAACCGCAATCTCTACAATAACAAAGTCCTAAATACAAAAGACACAAACTTCATATCAAATATTTTAAACTTTAGGACCTTCGGCAACAACCTCAGACTACACTGAACACATCATACCCTCAGAAATGTACTCACAACAACATCACAACTAGCGACATCTGTAAACGAACATTGATGTCGATTCTCTTATTCCAAAACTAAAAAATACTAAAATTTAGTTTAGTTTAGCCAAATAGTTCGGTAATAACGAATTAGATCTGTTTAGCATTTGTAATCATTTTCAAATTGCTCAATGAATGGTAATTCCAAGTCAATTTAATAATTGACAAAATTATATTTTACATTTAAAAGTTTAAAATTAACAATTTAGTTACGAAAAGGATCAACATCCATATTCAAGAGCAAAATTAGAATATTTCAGGCTGAAAGAAAGTCGCTTTTTAAGTTCACGTACACTGGAATAGGTCTTCAAAGCAAACACCGCAAACGATGTCCTATGGCCATCTTTAAACAACCCTCCTCATGTACAAGCAAATTCGTACCTAACTTTACACCGTTTTATAACCTAACCCTAAACGACAAAGCATCGACAAGGTCCCAAAATCCCACCTCAGTGAGCGGTCGCCTGTATCATAACCTTACATTCACGTCATCGTCCAAGGTCGAGTCCAGTTCGCAGCAGGACGCCAACTCTTCGAAGGACATACCGTCGGCTGTCAGAGACACTGATGAAATGCTCTTGAATAATGCTTCAGTGTCCAGGTCCTCTGGTAGTTTAGTTAGAAATTGTGCCGCTGAGATAAAGTCCATGTCTTTCAGTTCGTCTTGGTAGAGATGTAGTACTCCTGTGAAAAAAAAATTATAAGATGAGAATATTGATTTCGTGTTTCGTCGATGAGTGTGAGACCAGAAGTTCATTGATGCAGGGGTGACAGTTATCGTGGTAACTGTGTAAGCCTTATACTGTCACGATGACTGTCATGCCTTTTACGTCCCCAAGCGGGGTGTGAAAAAGCATCTCACAAGGCTACCATAGTGTGGGTTACCATACTGAGTTGTCAGCATTTGCAATGAGTATGGTGACCACAACTTTTGGATTCTATTCATGCTTTCCATCAGGCAGAGTAGCGTCACTTGGCCAGGTTCTTGAGATAGCAAATATATATATATATTTAGGTCCTAATACTAAATTTTTCTAACTGTAACATATCATAAACGGAAATATGAGTTTATTCATTAGTTCTTGGACACAGTCATAGAAATATTTCACTGAAATATTATTGACCCGGATCGTTTTTTACTAATATTTTGCACTTGGCTCTACTAGTTATACCTACCAGTAGGCCTCAGTGTAATTTTCTTTATAGTTATCCCTAGGGATAAGTATAATAAGTACTTATTATTTTTTGTGTGAAAATTCTAAAACGTTGTTTGTACGTTATCTTAGCCGACAAACAATTCGGTTTTGTCCAATGATTTTATAATCTGGAAAAGTTACAGTAGCAATGAACCAAAAGAGAAACTAACGTCCATACCAAAAGTGGGATCTTTGGTACATGACAAAAATCGAAAATCGTCTAATTCATTTTTTTTTTATACTTTGGTTCGGCTCGACTAGAGTGATAGGTAACACGACCTCATAGAAACTAAGCATGCCTTCTATTGTACTTTAGCCTTTCCACCATACACAAGTACATGTGAAAGTCAAGTTTGACATCTTCAAGAAGACTACGCGTATACCGTTGTTCAGTTTGACGTAGTCAGTTTAGGGTGAGGCAGGGAGTGCTCACCCAGCGCGGTGTTGAAGAGGAAGGTGTCGCCGTCGCGCAGGAAGACGTCCCAGACGCGGCAGGCGGCGTCGAGCGGCATGGCCTTGGCGAAGGCGGTGTAGAGCCACTCCACCAGGTACAGCTCGGGCGCCACGCGGCCCGCCAGCCACGGCAGCCACGCGCGCACCACGCGCCCGAACGCCTTCCACAGCCGCTGCGCCGCAAACCACACTTAGAGCGTATATACAGACTGACCGCTGAGATACCTTCAATATTTGAGGACGTAATAGTATGCGAACATATATCATGAAATAAAATAACATAAAAACGAAATATTAAATAAGTTCTTAGTAAACTTCGTACACAGTACACCGAGAGCCCAGTATTTAACTGCGGAATACTTGAATATCGCGCGGACTTATTTTTTAGAGACATTTCGATAAAAAATAAGCAACTATTTTTTTTATATCAAGTTAACGAGAATCGAGTACCGAGTACTTTCCATAACTATTGAAGGTATCTCACCAGTCACAGTGTGTATACAGCGAGGGACGGCACGTCGGTGAAACCGCACAAAAACTTGATAATATAATACTACTCTAAAATTACTCGTTCTCTTTTCTTTTTCAATTCTACTATAATACCCAGAAAAGGTGTGTAATGTGCTACATTATTATCTCAGAAGAAAGACATCCAAGACTCTCCACAACAACCAATGCTGCGCTGCCCGCATCCATTGGTGTTCCGCTATATGATATCTAATGGATTTTAGATTAGGCATCTAAATTGTACTGCATCCATTTATGATGAAAATCATTTGCTTTATCGTTTCGTACGAAAATCTTGAACTTGATTGACCAAGATTTAGGGCATGATCAGTAGGTCACTGTTGCATCACTATTTTCTTATCACAAATGGACTACAGTATGATGTCTTGAATGGAAACCTACTTGCATAGTAGCTCCATCTCTCGTGAAGGCAGCCCTCAGAACGGGTCCGTCGAGTAAGTTGGCGAAGCAGACGAACGCCTGCGGCGCCTCCATGTTTAGTATTAACACTGCAGCGATGAACGACATACCCTGTAACATTCATATATTATTGTTTACACATTTCGTTAGATGTTCAATATTCTGATCATTTCGTAGCTTATATAATTCATGACCGATAATAAGCTAAATTAGCTTAGCTAAATTGATAACGGAACACATTTTTGGAACAATGAAAGCCTAGTCCATCCCACGGATAATAAACGCAAAACAGACTATTGTTTGAGGAGATGCGACACGTAAAGTTGGCGTAACTGCAAATAATATTATAAGCGAAAAAGGTTGTCTTCTTCATATTTATAGCTTTTTAATAAATAAGACGATGGAGAAATATAATAGGATTTTGTTTCCTATTTTTTAAAAAGACACTGCCGCACTACGAGTATTTCTATATCGCGGGGGACTTTACAAACATACATGAAACGGACACAAAGAACACCCAGACTCGGAACAATTTCTGGATCACGCAAATTGTTGTCCTAAATGGGATTTTGAATCCACAACACTCAGTGGAGTAGACAGCACTATGATAAAAATAATAAAAATAATTCCTATGTCTTCTTTCTTCTGTCTTCATTCGCAGTGAGCACGGTGACCAACGCTCTTGGATTCTATTCATGCTTTCCATCAGGCACAGTAGGGTCACTTTGGTATAAAAAAAAAGCGGTGAGGTGATCGCTGAAACCATCACGTCATCCGTGCAATCATATATTTATAATGTTTATGATTGTTTATCAGCATCGCATAATACAGGGTAGATTCGACTTTATCTCTATTTAACAACACCACATGTGAGCAGCATGCAATGCTAATGGTATGCATAGCAATAATAACATAAATATCTTATTATGTCGTCATTAACAATAATAAAAGTCCCATCTAACAAAATGTTTTCTCTTTTCATTTTAAAAAGAGACAAAATTGACTGCACGGTTGGTCTATTGGTTTAAGCAGCCGCCACGCCGCTCTCTACTACGCTAAATGTAGTGGATTCGAATCCCACACGGGACAACACTTTGTATGATCCACAAACTGTTGTTCTAAGTCTGGGTGTTCTTTGTGTCTGGTTCTTGTATGTTTGTGAAGTCTGCCGCGACACAGGATTTATTCCTAGTGCAGGCGTTGTCTGTTTATATTAAAAAAAAACTGGCAAGTGAAATAAATATCGTACGGTCAGATTGAATAACCTCTTGGTTCAAGTTAGCTCAATAGTCAAAAATTCAAAAGCGAAAAGAAGTAAAAGCATGTGGATGAAAGCATGTCAAGTAATTATTTGTGTCAATGGTACAATCAAGAAATCTAATACCCGCACACACAAGGCTTAAACTCGGATATTGAAGTAAACTAATGATTATTTTTATGTTTGGTAAAGTTATAATCATAATACATCGCGGCGCAACCTCAGTAGTGTGCGCTCCCATCCCTATATTATTATTTTTTGTGGCCACACACCTCTGAAAATATGGCTTCCTGAATAAAATTTCCTTAATTATTGTAACGAATATTTCCTTTTTCAATGTAATCTATGGTCCTATTTAACAATTATCATGCTTACACAGTTCTTGTATAAGAACAGGTTGACCTGACACAAAAAAGCTGATTTACGTGTCTGGCCTGACCAAGGTCCGCTCAAATTGAATTTGACTATAATAAAAGACGATGTTAAAAATGGTGAGAAATAAACAATTGTATGAAAAGAAAATGTGTGGAAAGTGAAGTGACGTGATGAGTCACAGTTGACAACTCATTATGTATTTCCGTCGTGAGTCTTTCCGTCATGAGTATTTCCGTATCAGCTGTAAACTATATTTTAAATATGTGAGTCACTTGATGACACCAATATAAAAATATCGGCTACCCTTCAAGAATTGGGTAGATGACTGTATCGTAAATAAATACCAATGTCCACTTCATTAAAACTAATATCGCGAAACATCTCGGCAAATACAATTAACATAGCTTTTTATTATTATTACGAATTTTAACCAAATATACAGTGAAATATATTGTTCAATTGAGTAGTCTAAAACAGTGACGTCACAATTTTGTATTTAGTACATTTTTCATACAAAATTGTGGTTTTGACAGATGATAAAAAGTAACTAATTTGACTAAGGTGTCATCTAGCGTATTGTCTTGTACTTCAAGTGATAGTTATAATCATAACTTGGTACTAAATTTTTTTTTCTTTTAAAATATTTCAATGTATATATATTTATATTATATGTTGTACAGGAATGTGACATGTAATTGGTATTTGATATTATAGGCATTGTTGGACGTTGTTTGTATTAGTCGAATCTGACTGTGGTCAGACTGGCAGTCAGCGACTATTTTCTATTGTGATCGTTTTAATTCCCACTTAAATACCTAATTATGTATGATATATTTTTAATTATTGTATGTTAACTACACTACCATTGTAAAACTTTGAAATGCAAATTCGAAATTACCAAACAATGGTTCCCAGAGACTCTGGGAACTATAGAAAATACAAAATATTTTTTAAAAATGTAAGAAATATACCTGAACATATCCAATATCAGGTCTATAGCAGACATACGCCGCTAATAGTTCATGTAGCACATCGAAATACGGCCCTCCAGGCTGGAAAATGCACAGGTGTGGAAACGTCCTAGCAATATCTAACTGGATCAACTCCATGGAATATTCATCACTATACTCGATTAAGTTAGGGTTGGATTTCGAGCAGCACTTTTTAGGCTCGTTTTCTTGGGTCTTCAAGTTTTGCTCGCTATAGTTTCTAGGGATGCCAAGACGTGGTTTGTGTTCTTCGTCGACTTTAATTCTGTCATCAGTTTTGCCTAGAATGTCGTCCAATTTGTTGGTTTTTTCTTCTACGGTTTCTTTCTTACAGCTGCAGGTGTTCTGGTTAACTTTTAACCGCTTTCGCCGAAGTTGTGCTTCGTGTAATCGTTGCTTGGCTTTGGCGACGTAATCTTGGTACATTTCATGGGTGATCTTCAGTTTATTTTCAATGGCCAGTTGCCACACTTTACCGCGAACTGCTGGGGGAATCCCGCTCCACCACAGTTCTAGAGTCCGCTTTCCGTTTTTCCTGTAAGACAAACATAAAAATTTTAAAACCAATTTAGCCTGTACTTTTGTATTACCTATATAATAAGGTAATCTGTTTGATTTTTTTAAGTAATATTATTATTATCATCATTATCATCATCATCATCAACAGACTTTTACAGTCCACTGCTGGACATAGGCCTCTCCTTAGAAAGGTTTTGGCCTACTATACCACGCTGGCCAGACAAATTGGAATAGGTTTTGTTTCAAGTTTTTTTCTCTTTGTAATGATGTTGTCTTGCATACTTTGTTCCCTTAGTCGCCTTTTCCGATACCCACGGGATGAATAAGGGTGATAACACTATATATTCTTAATCTGTCAGCACACGGACAAGTAATATTACATGGGGTAATTTTTCGACTTAGTAAGAGAAGAGAATAGAAAAGTTGCTTTACAAAATTGTACGAAAATTTAAGAACCTGAAAACATAGAGAGTTTTCTGAAAATTTTAATATTTGACCACATATTGGCCATGCTCAGCCTATATTATTTTTATACGTCAAATCAATTATTGGTATCCCTCTCAAAGATATAGAAGAACCTAATTATGATATTAATTAAGTATCAAGCTATTAATTATGTAAACCGAATTGCGTATTTGAGTAAAATTAAAAAAAAGAAAAAATTTAGTGCTTTAATATATTTAAAAGAACTAAGTAGATGCATTAGTCGTAATCCAATCAATTATTTTATGGTTTGAATATCTATTTGGATTTTTGGTGTTTAATTTAATATTTTTTATTGTAATTCATCTAGTATTTCTATATATGTTATACATACAAATAACATACTAATTACTAATGTTATTTGAAGCAAAATTTGACTTTGACATTTAACAGGTCCAAATGATAAGATTTTACATTTTGGAAACAAAATTATATACAAGCGTTATACGTATTAATCTTGCCGCCATTTTCTTTTGAATAATACTTTAAACGTTGCCCATTGTAAAAATAATAATGGTAGATAAAATATACATTTTTTGAGGCATTTTTGTGGTTTGAGAACCTTATTTTTTTACTTATAACGTAACTTACGCTACTTATAAAATAAAAGTTTTTGCTATTCAGCTCAGTAAACTACAAGCTTTCATCACTCCTATTGGTAAACGTTTATTTACCAACTCATAGAGCTATCACGATTTTCATTCATCACGATTTAATGTACACACAAGCTTTTGGTGTCGTATAGGTACCTTCTTCTTTCAAAGTACTGGACAACAAATTGAGTCGTAAAATACAAACAGTAATTTAAACAATTTTATAAGCATTAGGTAATTAAAATGATAAAAGCAGGGCTTGAGGTAGCCGATAAAGTTGTCACTGAATGCAGGTGTCCGCTGATATTTATACGTTACGTGATAAAATGGTAAATATTGTACTAACTTGTCATGGTATAGTTGAAATGTTATCGTTAAAACACTACACGAAGGATGACTCCATAATACGGTCACACAATCACAACCCATAAAAAACGATGGATGAATTTAGTAAGCTTACAATGAGCTCGTATACCAGACTCGTATGGATTTATTTCATTATATTTCGTAATGTTTATTTCGTTACTGGTAAATGCTTCTGATTTCGAAAAAAGCTACCTCTAAAAATAATAGTGTCGTTGATTGACGACATAAGTATGATATTCATATAACTCTTCTTTAGTTCATAACATAGCCATTCCTAAGATAAGTCGTAACACCATCAACAACAATAAAAAACATGGACTCCTAAAAAAATCATAAACTTTTAACTCGTCAAACATTTATTACAATAGGTATATTCAATTTGAATTTTTATGTCATCCAAATATTACCAAAAATACCTACTAAACGTAAACAATCTAAATCTAAGACAGATGTTTAACAATACACACATTACTATGATCCAGCCTCTAGGTTACAATAGACAATGTACGTATTGAGAGTAGCGCACGCGCAGCGTATGGCGACATGTAAAACATTGTATTGTTTAAAACAATGAGTTTGACCTGCTTGTCTATTTGCTGTACTGTTTAAATGCCAAGTGGTCGGATAGATAGCGGTCCAGTAACGTTTTTTGTTTTAATATTTTAAATGCATATAGAGTGTAGCGTGTAGAGTGTATTAGCAACTCACAACATTAATGGCTTAGCACCCAATAAACATGAAGTCGAAGTATTCCTGAAACAACACAAAATTGACATATTACTACTATCCGAAGCACACTGTACTGCATCTACTTACATAAAATTTAAGGAATACCAATGTTACCATACGAATCATCCTGATGGTACTGGCCACGCTGGAACTGCTGTGATCGTTAAAAACACAATTAAGCACCACGTTATGCCCGAATACTGCACTGACCATATACAGGCCACAACGATCGCAGTGAAAGATACTACAGGTTACATTAATGTATCGGCAATATATTGCCCGCCAAGACATAACATCAGCGAGCTTATGTTTTCCCACTTCTTCTGTACATTAGGAAACCGATTTGTGGTAGGCGGCGATTGGAACGCTAAGCATACCTACTGGGGGTCCAGACTGATCACTACCAGAGGCAGGCAATTAAAACTATGCCTTGAAAATAAACATCTTTTGACAATGTCAACAGCAGTACCCACATATTGGCCTAGTGACCCTAACAAAATTCCGGATCTGTTGGACTTCTTTGTGGTGAAAGGATTATCTAAGCGCTACTTAAAGCCAGAAACATGCTATGACGGGTCCTCCGACCACACACCTGTACTACTGACCATAAGTTCTAAAATAATAGAGCATAGTAGACCTGCAAAATTGTACAACAAGTATACTCGCTGGGAAGTCTTTAAAGAATATATCAACGATAGTATTGAACTCAAAGTGGCTTTAAAGACACCAAACGATATTGACACTGCAGCGGAATATATTACAACACTAATTCAAAAAGCGTGTTGGCATAGCACACCAGAATTGCAGAACTATCGCGAAGATAACAACTACCCGAACGCAATCATGAATGCAGTCTTAGAAAAACGGAGGCTCCGTCGAATATGGTACCAAAGTAGACTCACTGCTGATAAAATCAACTTTGAAAGGGCTTCGAAGACTCTGAGAGATATGCTTCGCGACTGGGAAGATGCTACACTTGAGGCTCAACTAGAGTCTCTAACACCAACGGCTTCTAATAACTACTCGCTGTGGAAATTCACGAAACATTATGAGAGACCTCAAGTTGCAATACCTCCAATCAAAGTGAACCATGGATGGGCCAGGACACCTCAAGAGAAAGTGGATGCCTTTGCAGAACATCTGAAGTCAATCTTCCGCCCAAACGAGACTCAAAGCGAGACATCCACTCGCGAAGTTATCTCAGCGCTGAACCAGGACCTTCAAATGGCCCTTCCCCCTCCTCCTGCTACCGTTCGTGAAGTGTGGCGAACTATTAACACTCTTGGGAATAGGAAAGCACCCGGCTTTGATTTGGTCACCAAAGAAATTATTATAAAGCTACCAAGAAAAGCCATCGTCTTCTTGACAATGTTATATAACGGCATAATGAGAGTGCAATATTATCCCATGTCATGGAAAGTATCACAAATACTTATGATTCACAAGCTCGGTAAACCACCCAATGCACTTACTTCCTACAGACCCATAAGCCTCTTGCCAATACTGTCAAAAGTATTGGAAAAAATGTTACTAAACAGAATCCAACCGATTCTTGAAAGTCGAAAAACAATACCAGCTCACCAATTTGGCTTCAGGCAAAAGCATTCGACTATTGAACAGGTGCATAGAGTATACGATAGGATAAGGAAAACTCTGGAAGAAAAAGAGTATTGCTCATCGGTTTTCTTGGATATTCAACAGGCCTTTGATCGAGTATGGCACCTCGGCCTCTTGTCCAAAATTAAAAAACATCTCCCACATAGTTACTTCCTCCTATTTAAATCATACCTAACGGAACGTATTTATCAAGTGAAAAGCACGGAAAGCACTTCAGGATTTTTTGACATTCTTGCTGGAGTGCCTCAGGGCTCTGTACTCGGGCCGATTCTGTATAACATATTTACCTCTGACCTCCCAGAAGTTGAAGGCATAACCATAGCTACCTTTGCAGACGACACGGCGCTACTAGCTACCAACAAAGACCCGAAATTAGCCACACAAACTCTGCAAAAAGGCCTTGACGAAGTAGCAAACTGGATGAGGAAATGGAGAATCTTAGTTAGTGGCCCCAAATCAGTACAGGTAACTTTCACTTTACGAAAGGAGAATTGTCCTCCAGTGTCTCTCAACAGTACTGTGCTACCACACAAAGACAGCGTGAGATACCTGGGGTTACATCTTGATAGACGACTTACGTGGAAGCAGCACATAAAGAACAAGAGAGAGGAACTAAAGACTAAATATAAATCACTCCTCTGGCTTCTGAGAAGGAACAGCAAACTCTCAACAGACAACAAACTGCTGATTTATAAGGCCATATTGAAACCAGTTTGGATGTACGGCATACAACTATGGGGCAGCGCGAGCTCTAGCAATATTCAGATCCTGCAAAGAATGCAAAATATCATACTACGCACCATATGCAATGCCCCATGGTTTATGACTAATCCTGAAGTCCACCACTATTCAAACATGAATACAGTCCACGAAGAAGTCCTGAATATCAGCCGGACATACCAAGAGAGGCTGGAGAGCCACCCCAATACCTTGGCTACAGCTTTGCTAACCCGCACCTACCAAAAACGCCTTAAAAGAAAAGATATCCTACCATTCTAGGATTAAATAAATTATGGAAGTTAAGAGTAGTGTTCTCAATGGAGATCACACTCTACAAGCCAAACCGCAAAACCCATCTGCTTATAGCCTGGCTGATCGCAGATTCGGATAACACAAAAAAAAAAAAAAAAAAAAAAAAATATAGAGTGTAGTTTTTTTCATAACGACTTTAGTAGAAAATTTACAAAAAAAAGCCTTTCACTCAGATATGTGTGACTTGAGTTTCCGCGTGGTGACGGATTAAGAATACAGAATTTTAACATCCCTATTTATCCCATGGTTGTCGACGAAGGGAGCAAACTATGCACCAACAACACTGCAAAGAGTAAAAACTCGAAACAAACCCTATGCCAAGATGTCTAGCCAGTTTATATAGTAAGCTAAAATCTCTTTTCTAAGGAGCGGCGTATGTCCAGCAGTGGACTATTAAGGGACGTTGATGATGATGATGAGTTGGCATGCAGGCTCACATTTCAAATTCAAGTGAGATTTATATGCATCTAGATGTCAGCAGTTTAAGAACTCAAAAATGTTTTTTACGCGCAACCGTTACCAAACGAAACAATTTAGAAGTAGTTACACACATACGATCTGCAACTGACAATAGTCAACAGGAGGATGTAGCAATAATGAAAGTCAAGACAATATAAGATTATCCTCACACCACTCAGAGTATAATATAGGTGACGTCATGCAGGTCTCAAGCAATAGCATTTTCCTCGTTTACTTGCTTTTGAACTAAACAAGTTCAAGAAATTTTAGCGTGTTTTATATGTTTGCTTAACAATAGTTTTGACTGTTGTGGTAATACTTACATATTTTGCCAATCCGGTAGTATGTTCTGCGTCCACTCTTTAGCATGCCTCGCGAGGCGCTCTTCGAGGCGTAGAGACTCTTGCATCCGCGCATGCCTCGCAGCTGCCTCGCGTTCTACTCGTCTCTTCGCTGCCTCCACCATGCGAGCGTGTTCTGCCTTGTGACGAAGAGCTTCTTCGGTGCATTTCGCCGGTAAGTTTGAAGGCCTGGAAAAATAAAAATATACCGTAAGATATACCTACGTAATAATTACGCATAATCACACGCAAATACAGGTAGATAAGAGCTATGTAATTACTATTTGATTTGTACAGATTTGGTTGTATCATGAACCAATATTGACATGGCCAAGTATAAACATTAGTCTGATCTGCTCGGTCAACACGACCAAAAGATAAGGTATTTATAATTATTACACTAGCTACAACTAAAAAGTAAGTTTTCCAATTTCTATTATTCTGCATTGCAATGGTTCTCCACAAATGTACAACAGTAGACGTTGTTAAAATACCATACTATGCCGATCTGGTTAAATCTACCAATAGTCTAATCTCTTTTAATTCCAAGCTTCTAATTAAAATCTGACCAATAACAAATATGTCATCATCGTCATCATCATCATCATCATCAACAACAACAACAACAACAACAACATCATCATCATCTCAGCCAAAAGACGTCCACCACTGCACATAGATCTCCCCCAAGGTTCTTCACAACAGCTGGTCTGGGTCACGAAAATATATAGTTAAGAAAATAGATATAGTTAAGTTAATCGTTAAGTTAAGTTACCTACTACACATAGTATAATACAGTAACCATAATTTTTCAATACAAATAAGAAGAAAGAAAACTAATAAACACATTTTAATTGTCGATCTGTATAAAAACCAACACAAATCCAATCTCTTGGAATCGTTACAGCAAATCATATGAGCTCAAACTGAGAGATTTACTTAGCTGAGGGAAAAGTGCTACTCACTACCCATTTTATTTGAACACGTCAATTAGAAGTACGTTAATCTTTCCAGATTTGTACATATTATAAAGTAAGTTAGATGTTCGTGATTGAGTTAAAGGTGAAACAAATAATAGCGTTGTCAAATATAGCTAGATATCTAACGCGTTTATATTGTTACTTATCATTATCACGAACCAATATTATATCATTTTCTGGCGTATAACAATCGCAGTTAACGTTGATTTGTGTATTATTAATTTACGTTTATATTTGTTTATATAAAATGCCAGACAGACAAATCCATCTGATGACAGATTAAAAATACGGAATGTTACCATGGCTATTCATCCCACAGATGTCGTAAGAACCGATTAAGGGAGCAAACTCTGTAAGACAACATCACCGCAATTAGAATGAAAACTTGAAACAAAACACAGGGTTTGTGATTTGTGTCAAATTTTTTTTTCTCTTCACAGCTTATTTGGCATAGACAAGCCTGTCTAACCAACGTATCATAGTAGGCTCAAACCTCCTTTCGAAGGAGAGATCTATGTCAAGCAGTGTTGGTGTGATGTGATAAAAAAAAACTATTTTCTCCTGTTTGTTAATTCATTTTATGTTGTTTAATAGCTATCAAAGAATTTTAGTAGCATTCACGACAAAAATACACATATTTTTTCTCCATTCAAATTATATAGAAGCGAATAAAAATGCTAATGACGTCCGGTACGTCTGTTGATTTATCCATGTATGGTAAATTTATACACTGACAGTGAAAATATTCAAAAGCCATAACCGGAAGAAGATTTCTAAATAATTTATTTAAACTTACATATACTTTTTAAGAACAAAGAAATCTGGTGCATACCGTCATCGTGATGTTGGTAATTGGATATTCAAACGCGCAGCGCAGGGCTTGCGTGCTTCTCATAATATGCCTATACGCACATACGAGTACAGAACTAGAACGGTCCATATTAAATTTTTGTGGCATCGCGATTTCTCGGAACCCATTTATATGCATATCTACTTAACACCTGCTACAAATGTTATAATTTTGCAAACGTCTCATCGCGATTAGTTTTATAGTAACTTGTTTGTTGGCAATAGTTTATAATATGGTGATATTATACTAGTCTCATATAGATATAATGTTTCAAGGCAGGTGCATTCCCATAATACAAGTCCTCCTCAAAGAATCTCTGCGCGGAGAATTCTGGAATCCACAGCTCTACAGCACTATATTTACACGAAACATTTCAGTGCATGTTCAGAATCTATTTGTAACAAGAACATTTAAATCTATTGCAATGAATTATTACACCGAAACAGCCTACTTACAAAAAAATTTAAATTCATGAAGACTAGTTTCCCTTAAAATATTTTTTTTCAAATAATCAGATGATTGTCTGACTGATGGATTATTACAGGTCGACTTGTAAGTTTATAGGTTATCTAGAAACGTGATATTTAACAGATATATGAATATGATTTTCGAAATATTTCTGCAACAATTGTTCCAAACTTTCCAGATTTTTACTATATTGACGTCATGATCAAGTCTTCCTTCAGGGTCAACAATAAAGACACAAAACGTCATATACTTATTAAATAATAAATCATTACTAAGCCAATCTATGCTGCATCTACTGAGCAAATTCAGCAAAGTTTTAAAGGCATAGAAACTACAAAAGCATGACATTTTACATGTGTATTGGATTATAACAGTCTGATTTAAAGTACACCATAAACTGGTTACTATGAATCATTTAGTGTTACGATGAAATATAACAATAAACGTTTATAACAATCTGTGCGCTAGTTTTTAAAACAAACATTTCAGTCTAAGTTTCTAGCTTGTCTCGCTTTCTAAGTGTTTTTTATTTCTGAACATAGATAATATTTGAGATTATAGATAAGAGATGCTAATTTGATTAAATATTTCTATTGCGGTAAGGAAATACAATGTGCATAAACGTATAATATATTACTATGACATTTTGTTAAAGTATTCGCCGTTTACATATCACGTATCGGCGAATACCGCATTATGTATGCTGTGGTATATATTTATTTGAGAGTATCTCGAATAAACAGGCCATATTGTATATTATAACAAAAATATTTACGAGAACACTTGTCTTATCTAAGAACAACTAAAGTCTTGTACAATGAAATCGTATTCTCGTAAACGGCTTTAACTATTTAGATGAAATTTAAATTTAGATAAAGTTCCTGAAACAATCACAGTGTAAGTAATGTTTGCTTTGTAATCCTACATCATATATTTATCGTTACTATGAAACCAGAAGAACAAATTATCACGCGTATCAATAAAATCAACCAGAAGTATATTTAGAACAAGTAATACTCTCAAGTTCACATAGAGAGCACAATCAATAAAGAGGCAATTGAAACCAGTTATGTCATTTATTGAACACTGAATATTGTCTCTGAGCATCATTTGAAGTTGACAATATAGAAAGAAAATAAAATGAAGTATATAAATATCAACGACTTCCTCAATTTACCTGCGTCATGATGAATTAATGCCTTTTTCATTCATGAAATTAATAAAAAAATGGTGTAAACTATGCCTGTATTATAAAAAAAAGAATTTACATTTTCGTTCATAAATGACAAAATTCTAATGCAACGAACTAAAAAAATTCGAGAACTGAAACGAATTAAGAACGTATTTCTTTTTCTAAAGTGAGTTCAAATTTTTCTTTACTTATTTAGAGCCTGCCAAAGTGAATACTTTGCCTGATGAAAAGCATGAATAGAATCCAAAATAATCCAATAAAATAGGTAGTGGTAGGTGTGCCTCCTATCAAGAGATTTTTCCCAGTTTTACGATAACAATTTATTTATCAGTGCGGGTAAATTGAAGCGTAATATGAAAACGGTACCAAATATATACGTTGCGAATTCAAAAATACATCTGCAAAATTTGTACGTTTGAAGTGGGAATGCCGAGTAGCGTTAGCTGGAGCGCGATGAGGGGCACAGATTAAATAAAGTTTGCTATTACTGCGAGCCCTGGAGCGGTCACGAGCTGGAAATTGTAGAGGGCAACCCTGTCATTACCATTATACTGGTATTTCTGCTTCTGTGTATTTTAAAAATAAAATAATTACTTTTTGCACTTTACTACCTCTGGTTTTGTGACTATTCTCTTGTTATACGTATGCATGATAACCTAGTCTAGTCATTTTATATATTATATTTTGTTCTGTATGTATATTGTTTAAATATTTATTTGTGTTTTCGCCTATGTATGTATTTTTTAAAACAATTAATTTTTACGTAATTATTCACTGCTTTTCTTAAAGACACACCTGCCATGTCACTTACTGAGCCACCTAAAGGCTGACTGGTAGAGAATGCCATTTGGTATTAAGTCCACCTCATGAAAATGCAAAAAATTAATAAATAACCACAGTTTTGGGTAAATATAATATA
The DNA here is from genome assembly GCA_949316085.1 of Hypercompe scribonia. Taxonomy (NCBI): domain Eukaryota; kingdom Metazoa; phylum Arthropoda; class Insecta; order Lepidoptera; family Erebidae; genus Hypercompe; species Hypercompe scribonia. The sequence continues at coordinate 2,940,620 of OX438983.1, forward strand.
GTATTAAACTTATTGCTTTTTATCGGTAGTAGAGCCACACTAATTTCGCCCTCACAGATCAAACTAAAGTCCGCTTCCGTACTGTCGTCTTTCGTTGGTGAGTGCGAGACCGGAGGCCCATTGATGTAGAGGTGACAGTTATCGTGGTAAGTGTATGATCCTTATATTCTTACCACAATAACTGTCACTCCACTCACTTCACTTGAAAACATGTAAGTATATAACATTTTTGTTTCCTTAAAAAACAATATGTGATATTAAGGGAATATCACATATTGTTTTTTTTCTTTTTTTTCTCTGTTTATAATATAAAGCTTTTGTAGGACAAATTATTTTAACTTAACACTTATTACAATGCAATATAACCCATCTAAAGATTGTTCGACTCGTTAAATCTACTAAAACTTAATGCATCCATAAATAACATTTATTTATAGAGAGTACATAAAATACTATATCAGATACATTTAGAATAAGAGATTGGAGCTACAATAGCAAGAGAAATTATCTGAGAGAAACACACTTTGGTCTTAGCCTCATTAGTAAACTAACAGTGACAAATTATACTACATTAACCGCCTTAGAACAACTTCAAACAAGCATCAACCGTCTGCAGGTGAAATTGCGTGAATCCGGTTTTTAGGACATACTAATTTTAGTAATTTAAATTCAAAGCATGAACTACTTGTTATGTGTTCGTGAGCCCTCGTATATAACCGCTATATAGCTAGCAACGTCCTTCGGTTCGTATTTGATTCCATCTCGGTAGTGAGTTACTGCACGAACATTAAAGAACGGCTTGTTCTTAGCTTGTGTTGTGGGTCATGAAAATGCCTTTTAAATAGGTACCTAGAATACCTCTACAGGTATTTTTATGGTTCAATGTACTGTAGAATATTTTTATCAGCTAGATCGCTACAACTGCTGTATATTGAACTGTGTCTATATATTTATAAAACAGAAAAAAATATGTAGAATCGTTCAGAGTTAGTAACGAGAAGAATTGCACACAATCATAAATAAATGCACACTGCAGATATATACATACTCGTAAGTAAATAGGATACTGCAATTCCTATTGCCAATAATAGGCCAATTTTTAGCCTTTCAAGATCGTTTCAAATACAACTTATTGTTACTGCGAATGTTTGTTTGTTTGTTAGGCTTTAACAACCAAACCACTAGACCGTTTTTAAAAATTGGGGTTTATAAGGTTAATAAGTTGGAGATGCGGGTAAAAGCTAGTAATCAATAAAGTAAACGTCCACTGCTGGACATAGGCTTCTGCCTGGGTTCTCTACAGCCGGTCCCGTGCCGTCCACATCCAACGAGGCCATAAAGTTGAGTAACGATCGTGTACTGAAAAACGTAGCGTTGGTAGGCCCTCCATAAAGTTTGGGTTGTGGGAAGCCGTTGGACTTCTGGATGTCGTAATAACAGTTGTTCCCGGATCCCACTTATGTGAGGCGCAAAGTGGCACACCGTGTGGTTTTAGTCGGTCCGATTCCGACACATCATCCCGCTGTAAACCCCGGTAAGGTGACGGCCCGAAGGGGTTTCCACGCGTTAACAAAAAAAAGCCGTTGGACTTAAACACTGAACTAATCAAATACATGTTATTTTCATAGTATAATATATTTAAGTGCTATTCATTATTTACACATCTACATCATATTGTATATTAGTTTTCCTGTACTTATCTCCTACTCGTTCCGTGATATCAGTTTGAATAACATATTAGTTAAGAGAAATCATTAGGCACTGAAATCGAATTATCGATTCGCTATCTGATAAATAAGGACCTATAATACGGTTCTTAAACGCAATAACTTTTTTTCCTGTGAACTATAATGATACTCGATATATATCATTTAAAAACCTCAACCATTTTTGGTATGTCCTGCATTAGAAACGATGGTTTTTGGCGCACAATAATAAATAAATAAATATTTCGGACATTTGACACACAACGTCATCTAGTTTCAAACTAAGCAGAGCTTGGGTTATGATAACTAGACTGACTGATAAAATACTTATGTACTTTTTTTTTGTAAATACATACATATTATAGATAGATAACACCTAAACTTCGAAACCTACATTTAGTCCGACCAGGGAATCGAACCCGAGACCTCAAGCACAGCAGTCGCATTCACTACACCTGCGCCACCGAGGCAGTTAAAAATGAATGTTAGAATGATTTAATTAAAAAACAATTCGTATCACATTATCACATAACCGCTTTCAATTTTCAAATAATGGTGATTAAAATCAAACTTAAGTGTTTTAAAGCATTAAATAAATATACATGCATTTAAAGATTTTGCTGTCGTGAAGCTTTGGTATTTCCCGACGTGCATTCCATAACGTATCTTCAACCGCACCTACATCGTTTACACGCATCTGGTTTTAGTTCAAACTAAGACAAAAAAGGAATTTCTACATAATCTTCATACTGGACTGTAAAACTTCAAACTTTTAAATAGACTTTTTAAATGTATTGTCACTTAAAGGGATTGCGACATCGCTTACAGCAGGGTGTTTGGATTCGCACAAGTATGATGATACCGCGGTATAAAAAAGGAATACATGAATTTCTAACATAGATAGAAGGAAAATCATAGGTCTTTATCGTTTAAACTTCTCTTTGCAAGTACACTACATATCTACATATACCGATTGTTACACATAATCTTACCTAAAAAGCACCGCTATCGAATATCACCCGTTCAATGATGTACCAAACATTCCTTTCAAATATCGGTTTTGTACGCGGATCTCACGTTACAGGTAAATAATTTATTGCTCCGCTCAATGCTATCGATTATTCTAATTTTAGTTAGCACCGGCTAACCTGCGCAGTACTTGACGTCACTTATAAATTGATGGGCTAATACCAAACAATATATTTGTAAGTTTCCTTATGTAGATGAAGAGGACTAAAGATTTGCTAAATACTATACACCAAAACTGATCATCCTTATTAATTTCATTATTGTTTATTTTAGTGTAGGAATAGCTTATAAATTTGTAACTAAAGATAATACAATTATTTACATACATAGGTAATAAGGATAATAGGTAGTAGCGAATGGCAGATATTTTAAGCACATAGTCCTGTCCGGTATAAATCCGGTCCGGTCCGGTAATAATTATAGCACTATAATATATTGATGCTGCTGCAATCGAATTCTATAATTATGTTTATAATCCTAAAAAACTTGCTTATCTGTGACAGCTGTCATTAGTGTCATTTAAGAACTTCGAGGTACATTTTTGGGGTGAATTTATTTATTTGTAATGTATTACACTACATTTGTGATAAAACTGACACGTAAAGAATCAAAATATATGTAAAACAAAGTAAAATAGCTTGTTTAAAGTTAATTTGTCAGTTTCGTAGTCATATGTCACAGAGATCAAGCTGTATTTTACTTGCTGTAACCGAATTCATTCTTTCTTTCCTAGTTGAAAGACTTTGTATTGTTATATTTCTCAATTTTATCCTATACTTAGTCTGGCCATAAATACTGTTACACTTAATTATAAAAAAATATTACATTTGAATTTCGAATCTGTCATTTTTATACGATTGTTCATTGTGTTTTCTCATTTTGGCGCCAATACATTGTAAAATATTTTGCGATATTAAAATGGTGTGGGGTGATAAAGAGATACGAATCGCTGTGATAGCATTACACAAAGTAGGTATGGAGCCAAATGCAATTTTTAAAACTCTCCATACACTTGGTATTAGTAAAATGTTTGTGTACCGGGCTATTAATAGGTACAATGAGACCTCCTCTGTTTGTGACAGAAAAAGATCTGGCCGTCCACGTAGTGTTCGTACGAAAAAGGTGGTCAAAGCAGTAAGGGAAAGAATTCGAAGAAATCCTGTCCGAAAGCAAAAGATTTTATCTCGGGAAATGAAGATAGCACCTAGAACCATGTCGCGTATTTTAAAAGATGACTTAGGACTTGCAGCCTATAAGAGACGCACTGGCCATTTCTTAACTGATAATTTAAAGAAGAATAGGGTGGTAAAATCGAAACAACTACTGAAGCGGTACGCAAAGGGAGGTCACAGAAAAATTTTGTTTACGGATGAGAAAATTTTTACAATTGAGCAACATTTTAACAAACAAAATGACCGTATTTATGCTCAAAGCTCTAAGGAAGCTTCCCAATTAGTCGACAGAGTGCAACGTGGACATTATCCGACTTCAGTGATGGTTTGGTGGGGTGTTAGCTATGAAGGAGTGACTGAGCCATATTTTTGTGAAAAAGGTATCAAAACATCGGCACAAGTGTATCAAGATACCATTCTTGAGAAGGTAGTTAAGCCCCTTAACATCACCATGTTCAATAACCAAGTATGGTCCTTCCAGCAAGACTCGGCGCCGGGTCATAAAGCTCGGTCCACGCAGTCTTGGTTGGAATCGAACGTTTCGGACTTCATCAGAGCTGAAGACTGGCCGTCGTCTAGTCCCGATCTTAATCCGCTGGATTATGATTTGTGGTCAGTTTTAGAGAGTACAGCTTGCTCTAAACGCCATGATAATTTGGAGTCCCTAAAACAATCTATACGATTGGCAGTGAAGAATTTTCCCATGGAAAGAGTGCGTGCTTCTATTGATAACTGGCCTCATCGTTTAAAGGACTGTATTGCAGCCAATGGAGACCACTTCGAATAAGCTTTTTATATTTTTAATTGTTTTATATTTATGTATTAAACTGACACACTGTAAAAGTAATAAATGTTATTTGCAGTTAACAATTTTCTTTTTTCTTTATTACAATATTTATGGCAAGACTAGGTATAATCCTTCCGTATTATCTCTATTCAAACTATCTTCTTCAGGTCGTTCACACCAATTGGAGGGACGACCATTCTATCTGCTGTTTACAGATTTGTGAATTCCAGGACCCCTTTCCTTTCTACGTGTATTGTGTGCTTATTAGTCCTTCGGTAGACGTGTTATGGCGCATATACGCCTATGTCTTGATGGGTTGATTAATTGAACTCCAGAAGGAACGAAACAATATTGCTTTGATAATATCCTATGTTCCTTCGACGGAGCAGAGGGCGACTATAAGTCTACATCTCAGCCGTATCACCACAACTCGACCATATAAAAACAACAATACAATGTGTAAGAAAGTTCCATAAGATAAAACAACGTTTTCATACAGAATGACATAAAAAATGAGATGAGTAACATGCCCAGAGCGTAGCAATAACAATCAACCATTGAATGTGCAATAAGATAAAAGTCAACACGTAACAAAGGACTGAGATCGCTGAAAACAAACAAAAATTTCACCAAAACAAGTTCAAATATTCCCAAAGAAAATGAGATTACGTATACCACCACACGTGCATACTAACGCGATTTATAACAATGGCTTCGCGTAATGCTAGACATTAATGTTCACTATAATAAACGTGTTATCACTGCCATGCTAGTGTATATGTAATCTTATTACAGCGACGGCTTTGTGTGTGAATTACCTACTACCATGATGTTTTAGTCTTATTTTGAATTTGCAATCAATAGACTTCACTAGCCCATTATTCCACGACGATCAGACGGGTGAACATATTTCCTTCTATTTGCAGTGCTATTCTTCATAGGTTGTTCCCTAAGTCGGCTCTCACGACACCTACAAGATGAATAGTGGTGCTGATACTCCGAATTCTTTTCCAAATCTGTCACTATACGGAAAACTTATTCCTTGCTGAAAGTTTTGGAAGAAGTGTCCATTTAGAAAACACCTGATGCCTAACGTAAGACAAATCTCATTCAAGTCCTGGAAGGACTGGAAACCTGCTAGAATCAGACAATGAAATATGTATTAATTTGTGCCCCATATGTTAGACATTTTAACATAATCCAAAGTGAATATTACATAGACTGAGGCCGACAATAGCGAGAGTTCAATGTAGTTCCATAGACTTCAAAAAACTCACAATTTTTTCCAGCAGAGGCCACACTACTAAAATAAATCCAGTACTTATTCACTTGAAATGTCTCCTGATTGATATAAATGTACTGCCTCCGTCCTTTTACTTTTATACGGCCATATTTCTTATTAAACTATAGGCTTATATATTTTTATATCAATAAAGTAGCAAACACGTGTGGAGGAACGGGTGTCATGGCCTCCGACACAAAAGGAGGATTCTCCGACCAGGCAAGGTGATCATGCCTAGCGGGCCCCGGTGACACGGTTGATGTTGGGATGTCGTGTATAACAGCCACAAGAATTTCTATAACGCGATACAGGCTTAGTAGTAGCTCCGTCGTTCGATGTGTCTTCGCTAGAAAGCGCTGTAGTTGTATTTCTGTTTGCGCTGTATGTGGAAGTCGCCACACATAGACATAGTACTGCATGCGTTTACTGTTAACTCTTGTTTGAAGTGTCACCAAAATCAATCTCGATTTTGTTTTTTTTACATTAACATTGGTGATGAAATTTATTCGAAGAATATCAGGCTCAGGTTTTCCAAAGTAATTTTACTTATAAATACAAATTTATGCCGTCGCAAAGTCGTACTGTCATGTGACAATGTGACAACCTATTGTCAATGCAAAAGACACACTGTGTCACAATGTAAGAGCGTAGAATGTCTTATTCTGTTCTCTTAACTTTGCATTAATTAGAAATGTATATTATTAATTTTCGCAAAAACCCAAAGTTGGAGCTGGACCGTAGATTCAATAAAAAAAACTATTCGTATTTTTTTTTAAGAAATCTTATGCTTGTTCACTAAATTCATCCGATTATATACACACATATATATACGCTTGGAATTAGGTATTCAGGTAAATAAACTTCGTGACCGTGTCAACAAACAGCTGTCGTTCTTTGTCCATCAGTTTGTAAAGTTTTAAGCGATACTGTTATTTATTTAAATGTCACAAAACTAATACATGAGCGTCTATTAAAAGAAAATTTTAACAAAAATCTAGGTTTCGTTTATTTATTACAAAAAATCGAAACAATCTAATTTGAAAAATTGTATACATCACATCTAATAATTTTGAGCGTCGTGCGAAGGTTTCTACTGATCAGGTATAATGAGGAAAAGATTATCAATTCGATAATTAATATGTTAACGTGTCTCGTTGGTCTAGCGCTTAGCATATACAAATGCTAATCAAGGGTCTCGGTTTTAATTACCAGGTCGTGCCAGAAAAGTGTTATTGATTTTTTCTGATTATAGAAATGCTTGATAACACCACGGAGTTTGGAAGTTGTCGTAAAGCCGTCGGTTCTGCGCCTGATCTCATTGGATTATGAGAGTGAGTGAACAGTGAGTGTTTGTGACACAAACACTCCCTGTTCACTCACTCTCATACTTTGTGTACCCTCTTGTGCACTACAATATCTCCTGCTTTATTTTTTATTTTAATTATATGTTTTTTATTTTCATAGCCTGCCAAAGTGACTCTACTCTGCTTGATGGAAAGCATGAATAGAATCCAAAAGCTGTAGTCACCATACTCATTGCGAATGCTGACAATGCAGTATGGTGACCCACACTATGGCGGCCTATTACGATGTTTTACACCTCACTTGGGGACGTAAAAGACAGTTGTCTCAACGGCGACCAGCCGCTGTGACCAAAATAGGCCAGGATAACATCAATATGTCAGAAATGTTTTAAGACAACTCACACAACTTTTTTTATTGACCGTTCTTCTAGTATTTTTAATTAATGTAAATAATGTAAATAAGATATGTCGTTAGGGTGTCGGCAGTTTGGTAAATGGTTTTTAGTCTGACTGAGTTTTATTTGAATACTTTTACATGTATTTACTACACCAGTTAAGCGACTGATGTATCTATATGAGTATCGGTAACTCCTTACGCATTTATTATAAGTACTCTTAGCCAGACCTAATCTTACTGACTGCGATATCGCCCTACAGACCATTGTTAAAGCGAAATAAGCAATTGGAAATAGTTGCTGCCGTTTCATGGGCGCATATACCGAGTAGAAAACAGAAGGAGTGTTATGTTATACTAGTATTTATGTACAGTAATTATATATAGTAAACATTGCCGTAATTTGTAAATTTCAAGATTTTCATACTTGTCACCAGTTTTGTTAATCAAATAGTCTACAGTTGTCGTACGCAACTGAAATCTTGTTTTTAAACAATATTGAAACTAATCCGTAATTTAGGAATGAGTAGCGATAAATTGAAATTAACTGGCAAATCTACATGTTATTGAACATAAAGCATACTTTGGTAAACAAAATACAATAAAATCTATTAATAGTAGTAATAGTAGATGAATATGTAGTTAAATTGGAACCTAATTACAACAGCAGGGTAAAACACGACTACATGCACTTGCGAAAAAATATGTATTGAATATAGAGTATAACTCGGAACGTTGTTGATTTATTGTGAGAGAACTTTAATGGTGCGATTTAGAATCTGTAGTTGACATGTAATTTAATAAGTCTTCGATAGATGGCGCTGAGGTATTTTTTGCAGTACTAAGAAACGACTCACAATGAAGAGATCGATCTAAATAAAACCTAATAAATCTCTTGAATTTATCAAGACATTTTGTGAAAGAATAATGTGAGCTAGTTACTTTGAAATCCTGTTACACTTCTATTCAAATGGTAATTAGCTAACGACACATAGAGCGTGACGGTTAAATGTGAAAACATTTATTAGGACAAACGATGTCGGTCACAGAACACACCTGTTCGACCTCGCCGGGAACTAATTCAGTCACAATCATTTCAGCGCATTTCTTTCAGTTTATATTGTGTTTCAGGTGGGTATTCATTTCCTAAAGCGCATAAGGTAACATTAAATGTCTTTTTTCTTTGGGATAAGGACAAATGAAATGAATGAAGTCATTTGTGTGTGTCATAGTTATATGTGTTCAGCCCTTTGTGAGCAAGAATTTAACTGCACGGATGGCGTACTGGTTTAACCGGTCGCCACGCTGCTCCCTACTACGCTGAGTGTTGTGGGTTCAAACCCCACATGAGACTACACTTTGTGTGATCCACAAATTGTTGTTCGGAGTCTTCATGTTCTTTGTTTCTATTTCTTGTATGTTTGTGAAGTCCCTCGCGACATAGGATAAATGCGCGTAGGCGTAGACTTTTTAGCGAAATGAAAAATGTAATGAATTAGGAGAGGTGGAGGAGAGGAGGGTGGGAAATCGAAAAATTGTTTAATACCGGTAATAATAACTGGCATATTTGGATCGGATCGACCGGAGTGAGCTGACCCAAATATGTCTGTTATGTGATAGTTGTTGATAGTTCCTAACAGCGCGTATAAATATAAAAAGAACTGCCTCGTTGGTCTAGCGTTTAGCGTATGCGACTGTCGATCAAGTCACAGGTTCTCGGTAATTCTCGAGTCGGACTAATAAGCGTTATTGAGTTTTCTTACAAAAAATTTTTTAGTAACAGGCGAGAGTATGTGGAGGTGTTTCACGCTCGTGCTTCGGGGAGCACGTCGACCCCGGCTGTCATGAACATCTATGAGCAACGTTGTTGGATAGTCAGTGACTTTACAGATGTCTTTCAAATGATATCTTTAAAATATACTTTCTGGAAGATTAGAAATGGAAGAAATAATAAGAAACTAATATTCTCAAACTGAAAAAACTGCGGGAGACCTTGTTCATACGACATACAATAGAGAGAACTATTTATAGCTAACAGTTTACCCCCGCTAACTTGTAAATGAAACAGAATTCAAAACAAGTAAAATCTTACATTTATTTTTTTTTATTGAAAATGGGCATAACTGATTCTGTATCTCCATAGACGAGTTCTAGAGTTGAGACCGCGTCTCGGCAAACGTAGTGTAGGGCGCCTACAAGTCAGATGGTGTGACAATTTGCGCAAGATGGCTGGCAAGAGTTGGATGTGACTAGACCAAAATCGATCAAAGTGGTGTGCAATGGAAGAGGCCTATGTCCAGCAGTAGACTGCGATAGGCTGATGATGATCCTATTTGTAGAAGAATAAGTATCGCTGACTTGGGGACTAGAGTTTTAGTCTTGGTATGTTGTCAGCTGCGTATTGACCTAGATTCTGTTACCATGTACAGTATTCAGTTCTTTTCTGTACCTTGTAATGTGAACTCATATTATTCTTCAATAATGGTCTTCATAATGAAGTTCGTAAACCTTTTGCTGTCAAAACCTTGTGGAACGCGGCAACGTGGCAACTTGATGGATGGCCTTATAATGTGAACATGGGTTTTAATAGTGTTAAAGGTCATCGTACTAGTTCAATTGGCTGTAGATAGACCTAAGCATAAGAAATCAGTATGATAGTATCCATATCATAAATATTCTTTCTAATACAACAATGGGATTGCTGTAAAACTGGTATCTAGGTGTTGAAGACATTTTTTAAAGAACTCATAGACTTCAAATGTATAACGGATGTATAACCTCTAAAAAAATAAAATCATTTCATTAAACTACTGCCATTATGGTAACTCAGTCTCATTTTTGTATAATAACCACAGAGTGCTAAATGTTTTCTTGACATTTTATTATTTTTGCTATCATAAACCCTAACTAATATTGTAGGTACATGTGAACGTGACTTTATTAATTACGCTCTACATCTATTTGGAAAATTTTTTCATCAATGGAAACCTACGTTATCAACGAGTCGTATAGGTTTCTTTTTTCCCTCATAACCGATATACATGCGGGTGGAGTCGTAGACAAAATTTAATATAAAATAAATAAAAATAGCATCGGCGGTAACTTACCTATCGTGTTGAATCAATGCCATAGAGCTAGCCACTAAATCTTCAAACTGTTTCTCACTCGCTGAACTGCCTTGTCTCTTGTGATGATGATGTGGCGTATTAGCCGTTGACGACACCGGAGTTAAAGATTTCTGTGCCTCACAGCTCAAACTCTTTGATGAAAGGTTTCCACTGGATTTGCTCCCGAACAATCTCCATGATACTGATGTTGGAGCGTCTTGATTCTTTGATGAACTACTTTTCCATGGGAATACTCCTCTGCAACAAAAAAAAAAGTACTTTAGTCAAGATTACGTTACTGGAAGTAACTGAAGGTACTTAAGTGTTTATTGTTCTACATAAAAATGATTTATTGCCGTGAACCTGACGTCTGCTATAAAACATACTGATTAAATCTATACATTTAAACGTATTTATAAAATAAATTAAACATTTATCATAATTATAAATAAAAAGAAATATAGATCTACGATAATCTCACTTAAACTAATATTTCAAATACAAGTTTCTTTCAGAGACCGAGTTATCTAGAAATCTGTTTTCCTTATCTTTCACGCATCAAATAACCGTAGCAACAGAACCATCGAAGTGTGATAAAAGTATTGTGATTAAGTAGACAGACGCTTCCTTTCGAACATAGGAAATGATAGCGTATAATTTTAAAGTGAAATACGTCTATCGCTAACGGAATTGCGGTCAGACACGACAAATACTTCTTTATTTCTGGTTGCTATATGAGGGGGTTCAAAGAGTGTCAGACGAAAATATAGTAGATTATGATTGGAATTTCATATTATTTCTTATAAGTTAATATTAGCAAACGAACGTATTTCTATGAAACTTTTACATCGAGACAAATGCGATTCAATTCAAGAATCTGTGTACTCTCCACCTAATATACTTTTAGAAACTCCTTTTCAAATCGCACCACGCAGTAATCGGAATAAAGCAATTTAATCTGTAAATCAATTGAGTGACTATCTAAGTAATAAAAGATCTTAGGCTTTTAGAGTAAGGTTAGACCAATGCCATACCTAAATACCAATGTGGTACTCCTTCGAAGAATTGATGACTAAAATCCTTTGTACAAAACATAGTATTTCTTTCGTAATCACTGATAAAAGTATTATTACCTATCTAGTTCAGAGCCTAATTTAAAGCCTATTATCGTTATAAAGTTACAAAATCGTTATAAAATTTAATGCTAACAACTTATATTAATTAAAATAGCGTCAATATAACTTAACCGATACACTTTTCCTCTGAAAAAAATGAATGAAGAATGACCAAACTTCTTGAAATCGAAATAATTAATTGGGCGAAGGAAATGGATAATTGATTTGTTTCAATTTAATCTCCTTTGACGAGAATAATTAACAGCTATAAATGGAGCGAAATTTTCACTTCAACTTCTTGTTATATAATAAATTTAATATCTTGTTAGAAGCGAAATTAAACGACATGAAATTCCTCAATAATATGATTTACGAATTAAGACCAGATTAGAAGAACTCTGTGAATTTTACCATGTGTAAGAGGTTTCCCTTGACTGTGAGGTGTATTTACCTTATATGTAAGGACATATATAAATGTCTTTTTTGAGACAGATAAAGGAAAGAAATGTGACTCAAACGAAAGAAAAAAAAACGTGTGTTAGTAATTTATAACTGGAAGCGTAGGTTTCTTTCCCCTTTATTAACAGAGGGTGATGGTACGGTACTTAGAAAATGTATTTTTGATACGGGCGTAATAATAGACAGTCCCTAACATAACCGATAGGGAGCAGAAATTATGGCCGCAAATATCTTTTGAGAATACGGTTATGGCCATATACCGGTCAAACATTTGGGAGACACCAGAAGATTGATAAATTACTAGTACAATTGATTTCGGGGATATATTTGGGGACAGCACGGTGGTAGAATCATCCATTGTACAACGCAAAAAAGTGCAGAGCAGTCGTCGTATCAGGAAGAGTACACTTTTAATTACATATTCAAAAACACGTTAAGGAAACAAAAGAAAAATATATAAAGGATTACACTAAATGTATGAAATAAAGTTATATTAAAACAGAAATACCAATTTTTAGTAAATAATCACGGCAGTCGGGAGTCAGACTTGAGGAAAGTCACTGGTCATACTTGCTCGGTGACCGACAGCAGTTAATTGTTCCAAGACAACGTAATTATGCTGACAGAATTTAAGCTAACTAATCAGTTTACAGAACAAACAACAAACCTTCGAAAAAGGTTCTTTTTAAAGTTTTTTTAAGTAATAAAGGTGTGGTGACTTCCACATACAGCGTAAACAGAAAAACATACTACAGCGCCATCTAGCGAAAATATATCGAACTACGGAGTATAATGAACTACGGAGCAACTACTAATCCTGTATCACGAAATAGATATTCTCGTTGCGATTAGCATATATACAACATCCCAAACTGTTGGGCCGTGGCCCACCAGACCAGTCGGAGGGACATGATACCCGTCCCTCCATAAAGGTATTATACAAATCCAAAAATTTGGATGCACGAATAGATAAGAGATAAAACATGACAGATTAAGATAAAACTTTAAACTAGAACTCTTGTCTATAAAATATTGTAAGGCATAAAAAATATCGTGTTAATATGTCGTCGACTAGGGCGATTAATCTAACTAGAATATATTCACCTAATCTAAGGATTAAGGATTTGAAATATTATTTTATTGCCTTCTAGTGCAATTGATTTGTTATCGTATACAATACATAAAAAGACTTATTTGATTGAGGTCATACTCTTACAATATTTAGAGTAACGATATAATTATGTGGGTCCGCTATAAGCGGGTAATGCTAATAAATGCGAGGCGCACCAGCAAAATATCATAAAAATTTTACTTTTGTTTTGAAAATACCAAAAATTAAAAAATAATAAATAAGACCTTCGAAATACGTTTTAATTCAATACATTATTAAATATATACTTCTGCGTATAAAATTGAGAGAGCCCTCTTCTCTCAATTCCCACTACAGCGAAGACGTACAGAACAACAAAATTCATGTAGCATAATTTATGGTCTTTATTTTCCTGTACGAAAATCTCTTCGGACACCACTCACTAGTGATTATGCCAACATAGCCTCTAATGGAGGTCGAACCGACCACAAAGCACTCTAGAATGGCAATACCTGAAATCGACTGCGATGCCCATGAAAGAACAGAGCATCGTGTTTGTGCAGAGTTACATGAAGACCAGCCAGATTCGCTCCACGACTTGGGCAACCCAGGCGTACCCCTAACGTATTAGATAGTAGATATCAAAAATATACATTTTTCATGTCCTATGTCCAACAGAGGACCATTAAAGGCTGTCAACATAATGTGATTTATAATAAACTAAGTGACCCGGCGAACTCTGTTCCGCCTTAGAGGCAATAAATAAGCAGATTTTGTATTTTATTCCATTCAATTTTTTATTAGGAAAAAAAGATAAAAATAGAGAAAGATAAAAAGTATCCTACGTCCGTCTCCTGGTTCTAAGCTACCTCGCCACCAAGTTTCAGCTAAATCCGTTCAGCTGTTCTTGAGTTATAAGTGGTGTAACTAACACCACTTTCTTTTATATATAGAAAATATTATCAACTCGTATTTTTAGGATATAATATTCTTAAAATTAATTCATCTCAAGCAGTAACAACGTTAACAGGCTAAGTGTGTACTACATCTGAATCGATCTTATCAGGATTAACAATGTAATCTAATCACTAGCCAGACATCAATACAGTGACACATATCGAATAAACTTGATGTGAATTCAAAAAATCTACTCAATAATGCTTATAGTATACAGTATTGTACCTTTAACTAAGCCCTTTCAAGATAAAACATTTAAACTCACGCCTATACGTTATTCACACGAATTTCATTGTGATTATTGTGTTTTAAAACCTTAACACTGCAGTCAATTATAGCTTGATTACGACTTAAAACAAAGCTTATACGACAAAGGGGAAAAACACTTGCCTCAATTGCGTATGCGCATGGGCAAGATGCTTCGAAGTCTGAATGTGAAATATTGTCTGCAATAGAATACTAAACCACTCTGAAGTTCTGGAGCGTCAGATAAACAACAACAAACAGTTGTGGTAAAAGCCGCGCAGGCGCATTGAATTGGAATGCTATTGTGTGATAATTCGAGCGCGTCGGCTAATGGTAACTTATGATAATATTATAGTCATTAGTATTATTGTATCATTTATGTACCTAATACACGAATATAGTTTATAAAATAAGTTTGCGGTAACTGAAGGGAAAAACCAGTAGCTGTTGATATATAAACATATCAGCCTCGTGGTTAAAGTGGGTAAATATCTTTTATACAACGCACATAACAAAGAAATAATGTTTCATAAGCGGAAGAAAAAACAATGGATCCAAATAAGAGTAATAATAAAAAATTGTCGGGATATAGGACGTGAGCTGTCCATTTGGACTTAGTTGTGACGCTGTTGTCTTGTTAAGCACGGTTTAACAAGATGAAATATTAGACTTGAATGGCCAGACTTAACCCTGTATGGACGGACCCAGAACACAATGTTTTCAGAATCTCAATAGAGCATGACAACTAAACAAATAAAGGGGACCGTTCGAAGTTTTCCTTAGGGTCTGGACCCTCTTTTAACAAAATACTGGCGTGAAGCGTATATCTTGCCCTACTCGAAATAAAGACATGACCTTTGAACCCCGTCTCACTTTGCAATACGAAATACTATATAGTAAGATTATATTGCTGTTAACTTTCATAATAAGACTAGGAGTGAAAATAAATTGCCTAAATAATTTTAAGATCTGGTAATACCGTGTTGGTCAATTATTATCGAAAATAAATTCACCTAGTTAATAAAAAAAAACAAAACCACATATTTTATGAAGGTTATAAATTCCAATGTCGATTTTATAACATAGAAGATGATAAAACCGGTGTTTGTTTACACACTTTTATTTTTAAACGTGTTTAATTGGCAACATTAAGACTTTCGTGATCTGAGTACTGAAATTAAATTAGTAATAGGAACAATATAAAATTGAGCACACAGACCGTGTGTTTTAGTTCATGCATCATATTGTAATGCGTGGGTCGACCTTCGTGCTACTTGCGTAGTACATTAAAATCGAAATCTCGAGATATAAACGATTTTAAACTTTAATGCCCATTAAATAAAGTACCCAGTGCGTCTTGGGTACAGATCATGTCTAATTTATTTTATAGTCCAGCTACACAATACCAGGAGCGTAATTCTTTAAAAATATTAACATTCATAAATATATATGCAACAGATAAAAAGCATGAAAAAATAAATTGTATTAGTTGAATATATTTTTTTACGCTTTATTACAAACTCAACATATAAAAATATCAACTTATATTTTAAGCGAAAGCTTTTGGAAAAAATTTCTGAAGTAGTAATCACTCTAATTATATTGAGAAAATGAATATTTTATCTATAAATAATATATGTGTATGTGCATACACAGGTATAATATATTAATTTTATTCCAAAGTTTCCTTGTTATTGTGGAATATTAAGAATGACCACCATAATATTACGTACAGGGTCCAAAATAATGTTAGTATAATATTACAAATGTGAAAGTCACTAATGGACCGTACGAGTATCTATCTGATACAATTTCCCAACCGACCCTCAGAACCGAGCGTAATAAAATTTGCCAATGACATTTGTGAGATATAGTAACATATAAGCATTCAATTAGTTAGTCTAAGTGATAAAAGCTACGAAAAACTTACATTTTAATGTGCATTTCTGAACCTTGCTTAAAGAACTTTTTAAGTAAGTCGGGTAGTAATAGAAAATCATATTTATTGCAACCGTGAGCTTATGCAATTTAAAAGCCACGCGTTTCCTACGATTGTTTAGAAGTTAATCTTCTACAGCTTTGTATAAAAACAAATGGGGCTGCGCGCGCGCCGCGTCGTGCCGGTCGGCGCTTGGTACAACGTGGTACGGCGCACTGCGTCATTGCGACCCGTTCACTAGGTACACGAGCACTGATAGCTCGAAAAATAACTATGAGATTAAAAATACAAATACATACGTTGACAAAATAATATGACTCTTCAGAAAAGGTGTCACTTCAGCTGCTAAAGGCAGCTTATGACAAGTTAGTGTTACTATACAGTACTTTTTAAATGCCAATTAATATGTGTGTATTACAGACACGTTAAATAACCAAATAGTTAACAAAAATAGATCATCCATCCACATAATATGAGGAGATTAGCTTCAATACCGCTTGAATACTTTTGGGAAACAAAAATAAATGTAGGAAAGATGTAGTAGTGTTATCTAACCCGGCAATGTACTCAAAGAAACGAGTTCTCACGAGAAGTACTAACAAACAAGCTTTAAAAGGCTTACTCACGATTTACGACACGGCACCGACACGGTAGCTACTGTAACGTGTTGTGTCATAATCGTAAGTCATAGGACTGCCGTTCCGGGTCAAGCCTTACTTTTTACGACTTAAAACTTCAAACTTTGGACGTAGAGATCAAAAAACTGAATACAAAATTCAAACTTATATTTGAACATTGTTGCCCAAGATAAACTTTCTGAACGCCTTACTTCTAGGTGAAAAAGGAATTAAAGTTTTGCATATAATTAAGTAATATCGTGTCGTATGGAGTAAAAGTATATCCACAGGTAAATAACTCAATGTTTTATATTCGTAAGCTTAAGCAGCCTGACCAGTTATTAGATTACGATCTTGAACCGTGAGACAATAGGCAGAAGGCACAATAGTAATTGCACAATTCTAACTTGCTCGTACATTGTACAGGATATGTTATCAATATTTGTTTTAATTCTCATTGCAAGATAATTGTATGAGCAATTAAAAAAATTGTAAGTTGATAAAAAGCGGAAGGAAATAATTATTTTAATCACTTCCTACGTTTTCTGTGCTTTCCACTTTTACACGGTGATTATTGCTGGTATCTATGTTAGTGAAGTGTCGGTGTATTGTTATTCAGACTAAGTGGCAACAAGATCGGTAAACATTCGATAACAAGTTAATAAGATTGCTGGGTTGTTAAATGAATAATAAGTTACATCGTTTCAAAAGGATGTGAAATAAACGGATATAGCGTAATTGGGTAGACGACTGTATCGGCAATAAATACCAATGACCACTTCAACAAAACTAATATCCCGAAACATCTCGGCAAATACAATTAACATAAGTTTTTATTATTATTACGAATTTAAATCAAATATACAGTGAAATCTATTGTTCAATTGAGTAGTCTATAACAATGACGTCACAATTTTGTATTTAGTACATTTTTCATACAAAATTGTCGTTTTGACACATGATAAAAAGTAACTAATTTGACTAAGGTGTCATATAGCCTATTGTATACATTTTATTACATGACAAGTAACATTACAAGCTTAGGGAAAAAGTATACAAAATATAGATAGTTATACCAGAATAAGGCTTAGTCATATTTTTATTTACTGTCTAGAAATAAAAACCGCGTACATATGTACTGTTTAATGAGGATAACAACTTATCTGAATAACCTAATATTATTATTCCTAGCTGATTTCGTCATCGGCAGCCAGTTTCGATGGAGACCGTTCAACTACACAGGAGATATTATAGTGCACATGTGCACTCTCTGTTCCCTCACTCTAACAATACGACGGGACAGCTATGCGGGGAAAGATCAGGCGCAGAACCGACGGCTTTATATTCTCTCTGAGACTCGTGGGTTAAGAACCCGAATTCCAAAGTCCGGATTGTTTTTAAATATTTCTGTATCCAGAAAAACTCAATAAACCTATTTGATCCGACCCGGGAATTGAAACCGAGATCTCTTGATCGGCAGTCGCATACGCTAACCGCTAGACCAACGAGGCAAGCCACCAACTTCTATTTACATATTACAGTAAGCATACATATTCTGGGTCTCTGATTGCTATAAGTATACTTATACAACAACAAGACACAACCTTACATCTATGCCGTCATATAGAAACTCGCGCATATTTCAACAAAACAATTCCATCTACTCGAAGAAAAGGTTTTAATATTGCTTAACGTAATCGCAACTTTTATAATAATAAGGTATACCTTTGCGGTTAATTACTCAAGTATTAACATACACATAAATATGGATAAGTTAGAACTAATATTTAGAAGCCGCTTTATTGACGATTGCGTATTATCGCAATTTAATTTCATAAATAAGTTCAAGCATTTGCTGTCTTCTCTCGTTAATATGACAAAAATATGTTAAGAGACAGAATTTCCCGTATAATCACTTCTGTAACTGTAAAAACCCAACAACATAATGTCTAGTTTGTATTCATACGTTGTACAGCAATGTAACATCATAGCTTACAATAACATAGATTGTTTAGTTTTTAAATGTTTTGTGTTTTTTTGTGCAAAGAAAACATTTTTGACAGTCATGCAATTAAATATATATGTAGTATTGAATATCTAATAATATTGAATACAGTTCGGCTCTTCCTTCCTGTGCTGAACGGTTAAAGTCTGGAATTCATTACCGGCGCACGTGTTTCCCTCCCACTACGACCCCGGGTCCTTTAAGCGGGGCGTGAAAAAGCACCTCATTAGGCCACCATAGCGTGGGTTGCCATATTGCACTGTCGGCATTCGCAGTGAGTATGGCGACTACCGCTCTTGGATTCTATTCATGCTTTCCATCAGGCAGAATAGAGTCACTTTGATAGGTTTAATAGAAAAAAAAAAAAAAAATCTACAGTAGAACTAACTAATATTTGTATTATATCTTTTTTTAAAGTGTGTATATATCGTTAGTCGCTAACGATGCTATTAAACTCTTCGTGATTTACATCAAACCACACACAATTTACATATACATATAATTACAAATGATGTGTGTTTTAAGACGGAAGTGCAAATGGCAGCGTTTTTGCAGCTATAAAACTGACCTTTTGCTTTTTTACTTTAATTTTATTGTACTTAAATAACCATTATTGTCGTATATCTATGATTAAAAATTTAATCGATTTTAAATAATAGGTTAACAGTTCGATTTAATCTAAGATTCCTATAGTTTTGACAAGTGAGGCCATCTGTCACCGTAGCAGAAATAGGCCGTGACAGCGATGCGAGCATTAAGGACCACGCGAGCTGTTTTGGTTCAACACCGGGGTTTTCACACGAGAGGGGCCATTTACAAGCCTTCGGTGACTCGAGATTCGTTGGGATACCAGGAATTTCCTTACTAAGGTGCACCTGATTCCCAGGTTACCGTACCTGAGACGGCGTGCTGTTTTTGGTCGGTTCGAGTTCGGCATAACCATTTGCCGGAGGTAGCTGTGGCGATTTCCACAGAGGAAAAAAAATTGAATTATATTCAGCAACCGGATATGCCTGAGGCGTCTTATATTGGAGATTCGCAATATTTTACATATTAAGCCAAAGATTAATAAGTTATCGACCACAGACAACAGACAGGAGAGGACGAAAATATGATGATTACGGAGGTGAGGTGAGGTGAAATTTTATTAAAGCAAATTTTTTTGTAATTTTCATCAATTGCATTAACGCTGTAGGAAAATATTGTGAATAAAATAAATATTTTATGCATTTGGCTTCCGTGAGCATGTGTTGCATGTAGCATGTCAGTAGACTTTGGAATTGTGAACGTAATGGGAGTAAACAAATAGAAGTGTGTAATTGCAGTATTTCTGTTAGGGATATTGAAAAAGATACGCAATCATAATGGACAAGGCATCGTGTTTCACAGGTTTCATGTTCTTACATTCTAGCGGATAAAATATCATTAAGTGACGAAACACCTCACATTTTCGATACAGTCACGTACAAAAACAATAATAAAATGAACACTGTTGATTGAAATTCAAAATTCGATTCATGGCGCACTCGTGCCCATCGATAGTTGTGTTCGCAACATTCCATTGTGTGTTCGTGACCTTCGTGTCATAAAATGTTGTACGATTAATGGTTGCGGCGTGGTTGTAAAGTGTGGGCGGGACGATTTGTCTGTTCAATTTTTGGAGAGGATTTAAAGTTTATAAATATTGTATATATTAAAATCCATTTAGGAAACATGGAGGAAAAACTTCGTTAATATGAGTAAACATAAAATAAAAATACTATCTGCATCTTCACTTTCAATTTTAATTATTTTTGTAAGATAACATTTCAAAATCTCACTACATGGTCATATTGTAACATAAAGTATAAGTAACCATTGTTACATACGTTCTTAATGCGTATAAAACAAGCGTATGCAATTAGCCATTTAACATTTGAACTCCGAAACATACAAAATGCTGAATAATCCAAGAAAAATTGCTAATGAACGTAAAGTCGTGGGTTACAGTCATCGAAGATTTTAATTAATTTCAATGTTGTTTGGTGAAATGTGAACCTTCCCTACCTAAAGTTACTTGAAATGAACATTGCGAAATATATGACTACCTTTTTTGTTGACGAGGCAGATAATCGCTTCGGATCTCCTGCTTCTTGGGGTGCAGGAGTCTGCAGTATGTGGTGTTCCCACTAAAAACCGCCCCGACAGTCGGCCTCTGGCACCCTACTCTAGGGGGACCCGGACCGGATTTCAGCGCCCCCTAAATCGACGTCATGCCCCGTTAGGCCCTACCACGGGGGAAAGTATTTCTCCCCCTCCGTTGTGACGTGCAAGCCCGACCGTAGGTTTATGCCGGTCAGGCCACCATCCTATCCCCTACTGTAGCAACTAATCTGTCACCAGAGGCCCCCATAATATATGACTACCTGCAAAAACTGATGGGATCATGGTCATGTATCTAATTAAGATCGTTACAGTTTCTTAATTAATGTATTTTTTTAAACGTCCACAATCTAATTAAGATTATAGAGATTCAACACACCTACTCATCCTAAACGTGAACTACAAAAATACGCAAAACTTAAAACAAATCCTATGACGATCCGTCTGCCCAGCATAGTATAGTCAGTCCACACCTCCTTCGTAAGGAGAGATCTAAGTCCAGTAATGGAATATTACAGGCTGTTGATGATGAAGTTGCGCCTGAGCATCTTTGTCTTCTTTATAAGACCCAAGTACGCTCGTGGAGTACTGATCTCATCTTTACGATGGATCCGCGCAGTATCTACTGGACGCTTTGGATCGGTTACAGCGGCGAGCAGTCCGGATTATCAATAACCCGAAAGTCACTAAATCCCTTGAGTCTCTGCGGTTGTGAAGACATGTCGCCTCTATGGCAGTCCTCTATCGTCTTTATCATGGAGAGTGTTCTGATGAGCTCTTCCAACTGATACCATCCTCTCCGTTCCTCTATAGGACAACTCGTTCTGGCCTTGGCACTCACCGTTTCAGAATGGTAGACATACGCTCCCGAACTAAACGGTTCGGCTCTTCCTTCCTGTGCAGATCGGTTAAAGCCTGGAATTTATTACCAGCGCACGTGTTTCCCTCCCACTACGATCCCGGGTCCTTTAAGCGGGGCGTGAAAAAGCATCTCACTAGGCCGCCATAGCGTGGGTCGCTATATTGCACTGTCGTCATTCGCAGTGAGTATGGCGACGACCGCTCTTGGAATCTATTCATGCTTTATATCAGACAGAATAGAGTCACTTTGGTAATGGATAATTCTACCTAAAAACCGCACAAAATTGATGACCTGATATTAAGGATCATCCTTTTGTTGGATATTCTGACTGTTAAAGACAAACTTGTATAACCTACCTTATTAATACAACCCATTGTTCTTAAGACAGTTATAATGACAAGAATAGATGATCTTTGAGGTCGACAGATAAATTACCATCTCTTTAAAGTACGTGAACCGTACTACGAACTCTGTATTATGCGAAAACGTCGCGTACTCCGGTAGAGATGTGAGGAATCTTCATATTATTCGGGCACAGTACTGTGAGCACTGGAAGCACACGGATGTGCTGTAGTGGATAGCCGAGAACCAACAGCCACTAGGTATACTCAAACTGTAAGTATTGTAATTAGTCTTGTTGACTTACAATATAGTTTATAAGCTGTGTATGTAAACATAATGTATCAGTGTACTAGAGCTAGCAATATTTTGACAATAATTTAGAGCAAAAAAAAAATAAGTAAAGGGGATTGGTCCGACTAAGTTCTCACTTTAAAATAGTAAAGAGTTTAAAGCTATTTGTATATCAAAAAAAGCAAATAATTGATGATGACCTGATGATTAACGGTCATCAACCATTAGTTCTTTATACAGTTATACACAAACGGTTTAACCCGAACAGAGAAATAAACATTAGTAGTGTGATCAATGATAAATCCCACGAGATTCTTTGTCGCTTGGACGCACACATCAACGATTAATAATACACACATAACGAAGTCCATGCTAATTCGTCCACGGGATTTAATGAATATAAATGCTAAATGACACTTACCACGTTACTCTTTACAATCTTATGAGAAGGTAGCGGTTCCCTTGCATATTTGTGTTTTTATAGATAATATTATAACGGTATGAATTCGATTGTTTATGACTTTACCATACATTTTCGTATTAAATATTGCAAAATTAGTAACAATTAGTACTCAAATTTAATATATAATTATTATTCTTATAGATTAGGTCATAATGGTTCAATTACGATCGTTTTCAAAGATGCACAGATGTATCGGAAATATGAGCGATCGTGCTCAAGGCGCGCCAAAAATTCTGGTGCACCTAACACACCTACATTGCATTTCTACTTCATTCTCTGTTCTATAGTTTAACATAACTAATTATTTGTCAGCATTGTTCTTCTGATAATGACACACACGGGTGATCTTTGAGGTCGACAGAAACATTACCATCATCAAAGTATATTTAAATAGTATAATACTATAAATATATCGTCTTATAGTCATCTCAGTAAAGAGTGGGACAGGCTTCCTTTGATCTCCGTGCTGAAAGAGTCCAACGGATGTGGTTTCGGTAGGTAGTAGATTTATATTTGGGACATGCAAACTGTAAAATCATTTTTCAACTCCTCCAATTCACTTTTGGTTAATTTCGTTGTGGATTCCTTCCAAGACAGTTTAACTATTCCGGGGATTTCCCGAATGTCATAACTCGGTGTATTTGTTGATCACTGCTGTTGATCCTGATTTACAGGACTTACAAAAGTGGACGTGTGGAAGGGATTGGTCCCATAAAAAGCACAATCGCAATTTATAAATTTATTGGTAACTTATATATAGTACTGGATACGTTTATGTTATATACAAGCAGATGGCAGTGAATGAGATCAGATACAAGACTAAAGACCAGTTATGTCTATTCATAATGATTTACATTAAAAGACTACTTTTATATCACTCAAGGACAAGGACTTGGTATCTTTATGTTCTATTGGAGGTTTTCTTGTAGCACCTGCAAGTACTCACGCAGCAAGCACGCAAATGTATATAATAGCTGACATTCTCATTAATATTAAACTTGTTTTGAGTTACTTTAGCACGAGAAAATCCTTACACAGTTTGGCTAAGCAATCCGATCGTTCTGTAATTCGATCGTACCAACAAAATGTAACGCTTCAGTCATTATAAGCGAACTTGATCGGCGAGTTGGCCTTCATTATTGCTAAATATCATATCGCCATCAACGTTAGATCATTATGAAAATTACATCCGCAATCGTATCGCACGGCACACATGGGAATGTTGATCTGTTATAACGTATAACATTATATATTTACACAGTATCGATTTTTGTTGTATTTTATTTGACTAATACAGTAAATTGTCAACCGAAGCCATTGTTCAACCATTATTTTGCGTTTCAATCATGATCAATAAAAATAGATCTATCGATCGTTGCAACCTTCAACCCTTTTTTTTTTAACTTGTGGAAAACCTCACGGGCCGTCACCCTACCGGGGTTTACGGCGGGGTGGTGTGTCAGAATCGGACCGACTAAAACTACACGGTGTGCCACTCTGCGCCTAACATAGGAGAGATCCGGGAACAGCTAACTTTCAACCCTCCTCTGAACCTTTTCCAAAACTAACTTCTACATGCGGTTCAATTTTACGCCTTTACTAAAACTGCATCTATAAGAAGTATAAAAGAAATTTTCTACTTACAGACACGAACCGTAACCATTTATTTATGGACAGTACAATTTTTTATTGTAAGATATGTATCTCACGTGCATATTTTAGCTAGCTAGCGTTATATACAAATTAATAATGAACGAAATTTATGACACCGCATACATAGAGGTATGCTTTGCCGAAGTTAATGTGAGTCGCATTCTCGGCACAAAAAAAAAACATATTTTAACGAGTCTACCCTGATGTTATGAATGTAAACAATAAATACAAGTTTTGTAAAACAGGTATAATCAAAAACTGGTGACATACATAAATTAGTAATTTACAATTCTGTTTATGTTTACAAAATAAGCAATATGTGCAGTAAATTATATCTTAAGCATTTTGGTTTTATTGTTATTTTTAAGGATATAATTGACATGATTTAATAACATTAATGTAAAAACCCTAATTCAAAGTTATTACTCTTATCATTAGTTATTGATAAGTGTAACAGAAATATTAGTTGTTTTTCTTACAAGGTTTGACAGTGTGTCAAATATGAAAAAAAAACCACGATCTAAAATGAAAATATGGAGGGAACAGGTGTCATGTCCCTTTGACATAAAGGGAAGATTCTCCTTCAAGGTGAGGTGATTATGCCTAGCGGGCCGCGGTCCTATCTACTAGTGTTGAGATGTTGTGTATTTGCTAATCACCGCGAGAACTTCTATGTCGCGATATAGGATTAGTAGTTGCTCCGTAGTTCGATGTATCTTTGGTAGATGGCGCTGTAATATGTCTTTTTATTTGCACTATATATGGCAGTCGCCACGAAACATTTGCATGAAAAAAATTCTGCTAGTACATACGCGTGAAATTTGGCTTTAGGCATTGTTAGGGACCTCAAAACCGAATCAGGGACTGAGTATATTCATGATAATTATGTTTATTATCTTTTTTCACGCCGTTTAAACCTTCCGTGGACCTTTATATATTTAAGATAATATTTACAGACCGAAATTAGCTACAACGGTCCAGCCATTCCCGACTTTTAGTGAGATAAACGAACATCAATTTATTTTTATATTTAAAGTCACACTCTAGTAACTTCACAGGGTTGACCAATGAATGTTTACAATTATGCACAGCTGTGTGACAAAGCACTGGAACTATTACAAGTATTTCATACAGTTTTATAGCTAAGTCTAATGTAGACGCAATCATTTATTCTATTTGCTATGAAATACCAATATACTATGAATATTCTATGCACTAGTCCCGTTATCGTCTAGACGAAAGCCATTGTCGAGTTTTTGGCTAAGTACTCCGTGTCTGGCTACAG
Source organism: Hypercompe scribonia (assembly GCA_949316085.1). Lineage (NCBI taxonomy): Eukaryota > Metazoa > Arthropoda > Insecta > Lepidoptera > Erebidae > Hypercompe > Hypercompe scribonia. The sequence goes on from OX438983.1 coordinate 2,966,867, forward strand.
TATGATATGAGAGCTAAATCTGCCATTCAAAATCTAATCCACACAACAAAACAACTATGGTACTCTACGCATACACCACATAATACAAGCATGGTATAACTTCAGACATCGGTTGATGACATTTATTAATATTTTTTTATATCAACTTTACTTAGCTCTCTTCATTTTTTTATTTATTCAAAAGGCACGTCAGTTCAAGGTTTATTATATTTTTGTCACGGTATTGTAGGCAAATATTTTTTTAAATTCTTCATTTGTATAGTTGGTGTTACTACATTTATTTAATTACTCTAATTTACTTGATGCATGTGTTGTAACGGATTATTACAAAGTGTCACCAGTCCTACTTACTCACTTCTCACAGTCAGGTTCACCAACAACTAGATTAACAGTCTCGTTCAAAACACTATATTTTAGCGCAAGTGAAATCCTTACTAAGACTAATATTGTAATTATGAAAGGTTTTTGTTTGTTTAGATGTTTGTCTTTCTTTCCAGTGTCAACAAACGGATATTATGGTGTGATTTTTGTGTCTGGAGATAGCTAGGAGGCTGGAGAGTGATATAGGCTACTTTTTATTGCGGTAAAATATCTCTTTCTCATGAGAAAATCCATTATGATACGTATTTGGATCACTTCAAATTTTACAAATTCAAAAAGAGGCATTGAATAAGGCACCTACGCTCTTTATCGATATATTTATCTTTTTTTTAATTTTAAATATTATAAACGCGAAAGTTTATAAGGATATGTGAATGAATGTATTTTTAATACTCTTTCACACAAAACTACAGGACTCCCCTAAGGTTCTCCACAACAGCCGGTTCCTTGCCACCCGCATCCAACAAAAATAAATAAAAATGAGGTATAATAAATAGATGAAAATAAATAAATCGACTGCGTTGAGATATCATCAGCACAACTAAGCTCATAAACCACAACACCACGTGAATGACTGACAAATAACAATAAATCTTGTCTAATTTTTCCCATGCCTATACACTGTTCTGTTAACACTTCGTCGTTTTGCAATAGTTTACCCAACCTCCGGCTTCCATCTTGAGACGACACCGCGACAAGCCGTGAGAAGCAAGGCTGTCGCAAGCAAACGTGAGTAACGATAGTTACAACCTTAATATTTTATTTAGACATCTTTATCGTTAATGAAATAAAGTTGAAATTCGTCTGAAGCTAGAAAATATTGTAACTTTGCGGATCTCATTGCTACTGACAAGTTTAATAACATAATGCATCCGAGTCAGTCGTACCGATAAAGAAGACGGTTTGATAAGGTGCAATAGAAGAACCGTAATCTAAAGAAAATAATGATAGTGGAATTATACGTCATTGACTATGACGAAATATATCAGATTTATTAATCATTATGATAAATATCATAAATATTTATATGTAGGTATTGTTGTAATATCGGGATTTTATGTGTGTTAAGTTATGTTAGATGTTGAGACATGATAAAATAGTAAAATTGAATGGTATAAGTATTACGTCGTAAGCAATAAATGTCTATGTTATGATAACTATTCCATTTATAACTCAATTGCATTATGCTTAGAATTCAATTTATTATTTATAAATAACATGGGAACATACAGATATTCAAATATAAGATAGAAACGAGTCACAAAACTAAAAGACTCGTACGAAGTCACAGATTTCAAAAGTCACAGTAAAACCAGAGACATTCTTCATGATCTATTTTTTTTTAATCCTATCTTCAAAAGTAGGTCAAGGAAACCTTACATACTGACGCCATTTGTTTAATCAATACCAGTAGACAGTAAAGACAATGACCGTATTAGGAATATATCCTGTGTCGCGGAGGACTTTATACACATACAAAAAACGGACACAAAAACACTTAGACTCATAACAACAATTTATGGATGACAGAAAGTGTTGTTCTATGTGGGGTTAGAAGCCACGACCGACCGTATACGTTATAAATATAATATTTAGTGGGCACTTTATATTTCACTACTTATCACTCGAGCTACGTTCTCGTGGTTATTTCTTATTTCGTGTTTCAAACTTAAAAAAACGCAGAACTTCTATACAACTGTTCATTCCTTTTTTACCCCCTAAGGGGTCTAAAAATCCTTCTTAGAGTACTTACATTATTAGCGTCAGTTGCCAAAATGTCAAGCTTGCTTAAGTTCTGCGTTGATGAGTCACTCTGTTAAGGCAAATAATGTTATATGATGATGATAATGTATGTGTACACAGTTCCCTAATCCCTTCGCATAATCCGGTGGGACGGTTACCCGACACGACCGTGAAGAGATCAAGCGCAAGACTGATGGCTTTACATGCTCGAGGCATGGGAACTAACATCCTACCGGCCAAATTCCAGGCTGGTGTTAAATATTTATGTAACCAGAAAAAATCAATAACACTTTTCAAACCGACCCGGGAATCGCACCCGACATCCCTTGATCGGCAGTCGCATACGCTAACCGCTAGACCAACAAGGCAGTCATAATATACGTATAGATAAGACGTTATTAAATTTAATGATGCAGTGGCATATCATGACGTATCCATTTATTGTTATATCGCAATTGCATGCTTTGGTTAATGTTGTTTTCATGATCTCTATAGAAACTAGTACTTACAGATTATATCAGTTTGTTGAATGGCTCTCGAGCCAAGGTCTAACGTTTACCGAGAGAAGACAACGAAAATGTGGTTGATTTTTACTTGTTTATTTTAACGAGTAGTAGTGAAAAGTTGGTGGTACACTAATTTTTTTGAATCATCAAGTTTATAAATGAAATGAAACAAACCAATCAAAACTGAATTCAATAATGAAATATTAAAAAATGTATGGTCATAACAACCTATTATAGTTTACGCGTTTATTTTTGTAACTTTTGTAAGGCATGTTTTTTTAATTCAATGTATAGTAACTTACAAATAAATAAATAAACCTTTCGGACATTTGACACACAACGTCATCTAGTTTTAAACTAAGCAGAGCTTGGCAGCAGCTGTGACAACAGCTATGATAACTAGACTGACTGATAGAGTACTTGTATACTTTTTTTTGTAAATACATACATATTATATATAGAAAACACCCAATCCTCGAAATAAATATTTGCAGATCATACAAACATTTGGTCCGACCCGGAACCCGAACCTCAAGCACAGCGGTCGCATACACTAACGCTGCGCCACAGAGGCAGTAAAACTCAGTCTATTGTATGTCATATAAATCAAAAATATAGAGACCTTTCTTATTTCAAGATATATTCTCCGAGGCCTTTAAAACATCACAATTCGAAGGCTCTTTTCGAACTGATTGAGCCATCTCCATTTCTTTATCGGACTACTAGGCGCAGGCAAAAGTTTCATCCATACGTTGTTGACATACCCAAAAGTCGAACTAAACGGTTTGACAGCTCGTTTTTGGTGAGAGCCGCCAAGATTTGGAACGACTTGCCTGGGTCTATTTTTCCTGATGAGTTGAACACTGGAGCCTTTAAGAGTAGAGTGAACAGGTTTCTTCTGGATGGTCGTGTACCACCTTCGTCCTCATCTACACTTTCCATCAGGTGAGATAGAGGACAAACGCCTATTCCAGTACAAATGAAAAGAAAAAAAATATTCAAAGGGTTAACGAAATAATTGATCATCAGATAACGTTCTCGTGAGAATCACCTATTACTGTTTTTAAACGGTTAAGTGGGTCTTTACTGTACGGATGAAATAACGATAACAGTTATATTAAAGGCCAAGGTTACTTAAATAGCATGGGAGCAGCAATCACATAAAATAAACAATTACGAATGAGAGAAACCGCTTGTTTTTGTAAAATTACAGTTACGGGAAAATACGTTGCTCAATCTTCAAAGTTGAACAAGAAACAATAAAAACTAATAGAGAATGTTAAAAACCATTTCAGCTAAATGGACGACACAGCTATCTAAAGCTATTTGAATATCTCTAAAAGCGATGGTTGACGCGATTAAAGAGTTCGTTAAACGGGAGCGCCAGAAACCGCCCAAAAACGGATCGTAATGCGTTCGGACTCTACATAATATAATATGCATTTGAGTATCTTTATCGAAGTATGACATTTTAAAGAAAAACTTGATACTTGCAAGGATCTATAGTCTCCTTAAATATTGACCATTAATGTGTGCAGATTACTCACATTGCCCCCTCAATGAGGTCAACATAAATTGGAATCACGTGCACCAAAATCGTATCCAGGGGTTCAATTGCGGGAATTGATACTGACAGCAATCAATTCTATAGTTACTTGTATCGGACAACTATTGAAGAGGGTTAATGCAATAGGTCATTTCATATCGTCATTTCTTTATTTTTTAATAAAGTATTCATTTATTTCTATGGTTTTCATAGGTTCAATTCATTAAATACATAGGGTTGTCATCTTTCTCCTCCTCTCCTACTACGTGAGATCAAAACACAGGCGAAAAATGGGCGTTTAATATGGCTCTACCCACCCCCGTCCGGGGAAACAGGTGCGATTTTATGTATGTACGTAAATTTATTCTTCCTTCATCAATTTTAATGTAAACTATTGTTCTTCTATCGATTTTTCTGATTTTTTTGATTTTATTTTGCGTTAAACATGCAGTTTTTAGAACTGTATTATTAATATTTTTTTAATTTCAAATAGTGATCTAAGGGATTAATTATTTACCAGTTAATTCTGGGGAAAACGATTTAGAATTCAGGCGTAGTCCTAAAATATTATATACATATATTAGATAGCCTTCACATATATATTAACCCGAAATCTAAAAGCGTGTGTCATAGTAGCCTTGGCTCGCCGCCGGGGAGTGTCAGGCCGAAATCCATTTGCATTGACAGAGATGACATAACTGTGCCATGCGAAAATGAAACGTAAATTCTATTGCTAATATACATTCAGAAAAAAAAACAATATTTGTTTGTTTGTAACGGTTTCATGAATATTACTGAACTCAATTGATCATCATGAACTGGCATACACGTTCCCAGATAAACATAAAAGGATGTGGAAGAACTGTTTTTATACGTATTTCAAGTCTTTTGCACGAACCTATTGTGCCTAACGTTGCCACTTCTATAAAAACTTAAAAGGCAACAGTTTTACTTACAATATTTGCATTTTTAAAGTATAACATTAACATGTTTTATTATAATTGAAATCATAAAATATGGCGGGTAAGATAACATTACAGGTATAACCAATAAGACAAAGTTGTCCAAACGTCGCATTAAAAACAATGAAACGTGGGAAAAATAATTATACATAATCGTAATATAGCACTTTGGCAATCAACAAAACATAAATTGTGTGTAACACAATTCGTGATTTGACGAGTGAAACTGGACACAATTTGTTACAGCATATAACAATAAATAACAGTCATTATACTAAAAAAAATACGATCCGGCTGGTCCACAAGTTCAAAGTCGATCAACGTGCTGTGGAAAGAGCTATGCTCGGCTTTTTCCTAAACGATGAAACGTGAACCGGCAGAGAACCAAAGTCTGACATAGTCCACCGGATGAGCAAGTCGAAGTTGTAGTGGGCTGACCATATTAGCCGCAGAACCGACAGGCGCTAGAATAAAGAAGTTTTAGAGTGAAGACCTCGTCTCGGCAAAAGTAGTGTAGAACGCCCACAGGCCAGGTTGAGAGATGATTTGCGCGATGCGGCTGTCAGGAGTTGGATGCCGGAAGCCCAAATTCGATCAGAGTAGTGTACAATAGGAGAGGCCTCTGTCCAGCAGCGGCCCACGGTAGATTGATAATGATAGTTGAACTAAAAAAACGTAGACAACCATCTCTACCAAACAATCACTTGTATAAATATATCTGAATAACATACACCATAGAGTAGCAAAGATTACATTACCAATCATTAAATGTGTGTGGAGCCATTATATTATACAAATAATATACTCACGCATCAGAACACATGTCTGCATAGCACAACAGTTGCCAAACGTGACCGTCACGTTAAACAAAGAAAGTATATAATAATAAAAATATTTAATACACCACACTGTATTCAGACAAGCTTACAACATGACTGAAAAACAGATGTCGGGTTATCGATACTTTAACATAACAAAATTAAAATGTACAATACACTGTTTTATTTTTAAATACAGCGTTTTTATCTATATACTCGTTTCCGTCTACTAATAATTGTACTGAGATCACATCTGTTCAATGGACACAGATAGATAACTGTTGTAAATTCATATAGTATCACTAACTGACCCGGCAAACGTTGTTTTGCCATTTTTACTAAAATGGCTATTAAAAAATAACGGTTGATCGTAGAAGAGTGAAAATTGAGGATTGTATGTATTTTTGTATGTTGTATCATAAAAAAATAGAAATTAAAAATTTTGTCTAAAAAGTAAAGAAAAAAATTTAGGGTTGTACTACCCCTAACATTTAGGGGGATGAAAAATAGATGTTGGCCGATTCTTATAGATACCGGATAAGCACAAAAAATTTCATCAAAATCGGTCAAGCCGTTTCGGAGGAGTATGGCAACGAAAACTGTGACACGAGAATTTTATATATTAGATAATACAGCGCGTCGTGAACCGCTTATGACTTTTTACAGTAAAAAATTGAGATGAAGATTTCATCATAAAAGCCCGTTTTTTGTACAAGTAAATAGTGTTTTTTCACATGCATGACGCACGAGAATTCCCAGAATATTGGGTTCCTGTTTTATTTTATTTGTTTTTAAAATACATTGAAGACGACTAGAAAAATAAAAAAAAAAAATGTGTGTGTGCTTATATGGCTGTAATTTTGCTAACACAATTACATCGACTTATAAATAGTATTCTAATAAATGTTTGACCATGTGTACATTTACAACACTTCAATGATGACATCATTCTGAATACTTCCTTGGTTAGGCAGATAAATCTTAAGAAGATATTATTCATAAATTATTTTCAACCCCCTAACCAAGTTAATATTCTACAAACGTGAACGTTATTAAAAAACTAACAAATGTATGGGAATGACGTCTCAACGCTAAGTCACGTTGTCAAAACGAAATATCCCCAATGACGTCTCTCAACGCTAAGTCACGTGGTCAACATAAAATAACACAAGAGAATAGAGAATCGACGATCGACGAGTAGAAAGAGAATCGACGCGAAATACTTGCATCGTGGCTAAGGAGACAGGTATGTAAACTTAATGGCATGGAACCGAAAATTCTGGATAGTATCTACGGATTTTATCTACCAAATACATTAAGTACTCTTTATTTACTGTGTCCATATTCGATTTGTTTATACAGTTAACAGTACGGGTATAAGATTTTATTTACTATTTTGGAATATGAGCTCCTATGTCTGTCTTAATTTTAAACCATACTTAAGAAGAAGGTTTTCAATTCGACTGAACATGATTTGTATACAAACTACACAAGACAACATCATTACAAAGAGAAGAAAAACTTGAAACAAACCCTATTCCAACCCGTCTGGCCAGCGTGGTATAGTAGGCCAAAACCTCCTTGCTAAGGAGAGGCCTATGTCCAGCAGTGGATTGTAAAAGGCTGTTGATGATTGTTGTGCGTGTCGTTATCGTATTGCCACTTGTGTATCGATTACAATAGGTGTTTTTATTAAATTGTTTTTACACAAGGCTGTTCTCAACTAAATTTGAAGAAAATATTTTACCTCTCCGAATGGAAAATAAAGGGGCAAAAAATTAAATGTAAATCATTACTCTGGCACACAGAATAAGCCGAGATTGTTTTACAGGAAAAATATGTAATACGAGTAAAAAGTGTCACCACCCGTACTCTTCCCATGAGTGTCGTAAGAGGCGACTAAGGGAACAAAACATGCAAGACAACATCACTCTTGACTCTAGACCAACCCGTCTCGCCAGCGTGATATAGTAGGCCAAAACCTCCTTTCCGAGGCCTATGTCCAGCAGTGGACTATTAAAGGTTATTGATGAAAATTATATAATAGGACGTGGAATATCAATAAGCCCATTTTTCTCCATTAGCATAAATGTGACGTATTTGCACCTAAAAGTCGCAGTATAAGGAATCCGGAACCATCCAATTACTGTATAAGTATTATATTACACATACAATTATTTCTAAAGATAAAAAAGTTTTCAGAGATGTTCAAATCTGATATTATAATATAAAGAGCTACTTATTGTAACGGTAGACTATTATCAAGATCAATATTGAGGTGAACGGTTCTGAAAGCACATTCTCAGATACGGAGCTAAATATCATCCAGCATCCCACTTACTATAAGATATTATCAACCCACGCTTCTGACGCCACCGCTCTGTATAAAACAACTTGTACATAACATTGAATATAATACGAACATGTTGTCTGTGCCTGCGCATAATTAAATATTGTTATTTTTAAAAACTAGCGCTTGTAAATCTGTAGTATGAAGGACTAAAAATTTAAGTAATTTGTAAGTTAATATTTAGGTGTGATTAATTTATTTTAAATAACTAGTAGATCGTGTTTTTTGAAGTTTATTTTTAAAAACAATTACATTTGTACGATTAATTAGAATTATACCTTCATTCATACAAAAATTACTATGCGTTTGTTGGATGGTTGCAAAAAGTGCACGAATTCACTTTATTAATTAAAATATAGGAGTGTTACATTTACTATTTTTACTACTTTTGTAATTAAGAAATTAAAATTTAAAAGTAAGAAGCAATTGTTTGTTGATTAGACTGATTTTTATTCGTAACTTGTTTTTTAATTGATATTTTTTTATTTTAGTGCCGATATTTTACCTCTACACCACTGCGATATATCTCCGTGCAGTTATCACACTTTCAAGTATGTGCTTCTTTAACGTGTGAAAACTCCCTCGGGCCGTCACCCCACCGGGGTTTACGCGGGGTGGTGTGTCGGAATCGGACCGACTAAAACCACACGGTGTGCCACTCTGTGCCTGACATACGAGGGATCCGGGAACAGCTGTTATTACGACATCCAGATCCCACCTAGACGTCCAAGTATACGCCAACGTTTAATTTATTATTTAAGACTGCTGATCAGTAAAAAGACTGTTATGTCACCCCTTATTGTTATTTAAGCTTCCTCGTTAGTCTAGCGGTTAGCGTGTGCGATTCGGGTTCGATCCTGGGTATAGTCAAACAGTGTTATTGAATTTTTCTAGTTACAAAAATACTCAAAAACAGCCCGGAGTTTGGATGATGAAATCTTAGCTCCCGTGCCTCGGGGAGCACGGGAAGCCGTCTGTCCCGCACCTATACTCCTAAGGTCTTGTCGGATAACCGTCCCATATAGTTGTGAGAGTGAGGGAACAGAGAGTACATCTGTGTTTGCGCACTGACTTGTGCACTATAATATCTCTTGTATGCTGCAGGCTGGTCTTCATTGAGACTGGCCGCCGTCGACAAAATCGGCTAGAAGTTATCTCACTTCATGTGTTTAGACACTTAGTGGAATAATATGGTCCGGGTGCCCTTCAGAGAAGGACGCCTGAGACCGGCCGCCGGGGTGGATTTTAGTGGAAACACCACACACTCCTGGCTCTTGCTGCCCGAGGAGCCGGAGATTCGAAGGGATTTTCCACTCCGACAACAAGTAAAGACACTTAGTGGAAAATAAAACTGTTTGAAAAGACTTATTTCCCGTTTATAGTATTAGTCGTAGTACTATTACGAAGCTTAAAAGTTATAATACAAAATATAACCGCTAGATATCACCCACAAGTATATTGTTAACTAATTTTGTATTGTGCATAATCTATTAGTTAATCGCGGTTTATTCGTGATGAAATGACACGACAATGTGTAATTTAAAATATTACACAGCACACTATATTATAAATCATTTCTTGGCCGCTCGTCCAAATCAATGCTGATAAATTGTAACAAATATATATTGTATGGTAATTACATTCATTTACCACACAAATTTGAATTGAAATACGTTTAGATTGACACGATTTCAAATTCTGTGTTTTTCTAACACTTAAACGACGACCGTAACAGTAAGCAAATGGCGCACGTCAGATGAGTCCATAACGATTTATAAAAGCTGTCTACCATTCAAATTCCTACATGTTACATGCATTTATACCAACAACACGTAACAATTATCAATTTCTGATATACTCGTAATGTCATAAACTTACAATGTACATATAGTGAATTACGCATGCAAAGTTTCCATGGCAATGTACAAAATATGAAAAAAATTCGCCTGGTTTCGAACACCAACCCTTCTTGGGAATGTAATCCTTTTTAGACGTGGCAAAGGAAATAGGTAAATTGGGAGCAAAGCAACGTAATACCACACAAGAAGCCACGTTCGCCGTACATATGATCGCTCCTCATAGGAAATGAAACTTGTGACAGGGAAATGAACTATTTACCCGAATAATCTACAGAAGTACATTAGAAAATGAAAAAATATTTACGAATCAGAATATTTGGTATCGCATTTCACGATCTGTAGAAAATATTGCTCTCCAAAAGTACTTGTGCAACCTCAAGATTCTACCGTGCAAAAAGCAGGTGATTTCGCCCAATGAAATACTCATTTAAATGGTAGTATGGCACGCACAATGGTACAATAGTGTCGCAATAGAAAGTTGTGAAAGATCAAGAAACTTATGCAACACATGTTAATTCGGCAATAGACTTTTACATGGTTCGTGAACATATGGAAGCAATGATCATTTCATGTTTGAATATTTCGAGAAACGAGCAGTACATGTTAAAAGTGTTAATTGCCATACTCATTACTCATTTAGCATTGTTGACATAATTAGATAGTTTCTTTTTAAAACTACACACAATAATGTTCCTTCGTTACTTTGAAATATAGGTTAGTTTACTAATTTTCAGCGTTTTCATTACCCATAAAGCTATTAAATTAAACCTATGAAATAAACGCATGTAGGAATTTGTACAGTAATCGGCATGTACCAAAATAGCCTGTAAATGAGTATTGTCTCCATATGTTAACATACCATACGAATCAATCACGTAAATTGGCAAAATATACTTTAGTCCAGTTTGGCTTAAGGATTGACTCGTTTCTGCACATCAAGGTGCAAGAAATCGTATTGGTAGTAATTGTAGTTATTATTGGTAGTTTTACTGACTACTGAAGTTATGCAACATATACCGAAATAAGTAACTATGATACTATTACCAATGTTATTAGCATTTAAAGTAACAGATGACCCATATCAGTGGAAGGTCAAATTAAATTTTGCCTATAAGTTATTTTGGTAATCATATTAACGGGTGTGGAAGCAAACATGATCTAAGAGGTAGGATATGAAGGAACAGATGCTTTCTTCTATCAGATAATTTTATGAGCAGGACTATGATTACAACAAACATGACCTCATAACTCGAGCCTATAAAAGCAATGGTTCTTTTCACAAATGTACATACAGCGATTCTTTAGCGGATGGGCCACTTCAGTAATCGCTACATCAATTTACTCGTACGTATATCTTGCATATCTAGGTCTCATAGTTTCACACGTGTAAGTTTCAATTGTTCGTATATACTCATGCGTGTGAGACCGATCAATAGTTTGCCAATGGTTTGTTGATTGGCTTTTATTTATTATTGCTTCATGCCCATGAGGTTTAGTGTAATACTGTGTACTCTTCAACCTTCTATATAACCTCAATTTGTTCATGACCTAGAGGCTTACAATTTACAAGACTGATAAATATTTCACCGCTACTTTACTATGGATTCTGTAAATTATCACATGATGGCTTACGTTCGCAATCAGAGACGATTAACAATATCTCAAGTTATGCATATATCTTCTTGTAGAAAATGTGCACGGTATAGATACAAGATAGCTTAAGGTTTTCTTATGATATAGGAGTAAAAAGAACATAAAGTATTTATAAATAAGTTTTGTTTAAGCATTCAAATATTATAATTTTGCCGGATAGCCTTTTGGCCAGATGTTTTCATCTGTTAAATATAAAGTTTCTAATATATACAAATATTGTAAAATGAAAGGTTTATATTATAATGATTTACGATGCAGAAAATTTCTAATGTTAGGTAAATACTATATGCTAAGAAATCCTTTTAGAAATCAGACTATGAGAATGAATAGTGGACTGTCATAGAATCCGCACTGGAAAAGAAAAGATACATACTATCTCAGCAATCGAAGTTACAAATCGTACCCCTGTAATACACTTTTACAACAAGTTTGTCGTAACACAGTTGACACAATTTCCTTCCACAAAACAAAACGACTTCTCGTGTATCAAAACTAAATCCGGCTTTAGCGACTCGATTACAACACAATCATTCAAAACAGTATTACTGTCTAAAGAAACATGAATCGAATTTATCTGATGGCTTCTCTAAAATCGATCTTATGTGCAATCGATTTAGTCGAGTTAAATCGAGTTTGTAACATGAATATGTGGAAATCATAACAGCGGATTTCGTATCGCGATACCTACTTAGTGAATTGTTCAGTCACGTTAGAAATCGGTCTGTTTATTTTGCTGTATTAGAAGTTGTCAATGCCAAGTGACCTAGACACTATCGTCGTCACATGTTTAATGTATTTATATCGTAGTCTGAAGTCGTGACGTCGTAAAAGGCATGCTTTTAAATATATTAGGTTGTATAGAGGCTTTCTGTGAGATCGTATTTAGACCTCGAAGAAACTCAGACTAACGCTAAATTTTTTTATGTCAACTTGACGTCATTCTATATTTTTAATAGTAAGAAAAAGTTTTGGGATCACACTCCAAATTGCTATGGATTCCAGGACCTTGTCAAAACAAGAATCAATATATATGACATGCGCACTGTAATTTTCAAATTATCCATTTTAAATTAACATTGTATGTAGAATTTTCTGTTTTACATTACAATATCCGATTTCAATATCTTGAAAACGGCATTAGCTAAATGTTTATTGGTATAAAAATGTTCAGCTACCCGCATTACTGTAGTTACTAGTAACACTATGAAATTTACAACATTCTGTAACCTCACCCGCATTTGTTACCTGATCTAAAAGCTATCAATTTTTCAGAAATCATTCAATTCCAATCATATAAACATTATGTATGTAGATACTATAATCGTCTACTTAGCGATAATTCCATTCATTATTTCTATGAACTGTGACGTTATCTAGACAACTATTTAAAAAGAATAGTATTTTACCTCGGGTATTTTATTTTTATCTATTTGTGATGTATGAATATTAATGACTTCACAGTCTTTAAAATCAAAAAGTAAAAAGATACGAAGCTGAAGCAGCTATTATGAAACTTCTCACAAGTCAGAGAGCAAGAGCTGTTTGTGTGATATTAATTACTTGAATTGATAAGGTCATTCAATGTTAATGTTATCTATTTAAAGAGTACGTAGACACAATAGAATGTTCTTTACTTTTACGTAATAATACTTTATCAATTGTGTGATAATCTATACATATAATAAAATTGTAAGACGTCGATGTCTGTACAGTAAAGATATTGAAGAAAAACTAATAAAAAGGGTCTTTATTGAAGTGACAGAACTCAAAACAACACTTTCTAAATTTTTTGTCTGTTTGTCTGTGTTTGTGTGCGTCAACCTCAGGAGTGGCTTAACCGATTTGGACATGGTTTCCTTTTATGTATTGTGATATACTTCATTTAACGTTTATTTCAATCGGTTTACAAAGAATAACGTTATGTCAGTTTACAGAATCATCGCGATAACCGACATTTACGCGGACGAAGCCGCAGGCAAAACCTAGTAATATAATTAGACCTGCCTTGTTGATTCGAATCTTTATCTTTCTGTATGCAATGAGTTCAAAAGTTTAAAAAGTTACTTATGAAATCAAAATATTTACAAAACGGCATTGACTTTAAATATAAAAATAATGGTTGCCCTGAAACACATTTCACGGTACACCCATGAAAAAAACAATGTCTGCTTGGTGACAGTTCTATGGGTGGTTTTGATAATTAATCATCCTGAAGACATCCATCAAATATTTAGTAGAACACCATTTACTGAACAATAACAAAGACATTGACAACATTTGTATCAGTGCCAGCTCAGAGACAAGCCATTGGAAGGCCATTGGTCTCACATTGTTAGTAGAATACGAAAAGTACAAAACTATTCCGACGACATTCCATAGCCAGTCTATTGATACAATATTAAAATAGCAAAATTGAGGTCTTGGTTGTAATATATTTTAATGTTACACTTAAATCACGTTCAGACACAAGATGTAACATTCAAGCTTCGTTACAAAGTTTACTTATAATATTTAATAGCGTATTTAAAGCCTCAGCTTCCGTCTGTTTTTAAGCAGTAATGTGTGTAATCACTGAACTTGCAATGGTACTTTCACTTGTCGAAAATATTAAATTTCACTAACAGATACGTGCGAGGTATTGTTTTCGTGACAAGCGTGATTCGACGTCGTAATTAGTGACACGTATCTCCATAGACATATTATTTTTGTCTAACATACACGTACATCTTACTACCACTATTAAAGCGAAAGTTTGTATGGATGTTTATGACTCTTTCACGCGAAACGGCTAAACGAATCTAGGCCAATGTTCCTGTGGGATAGACAAGCTACAATCACAACCGCGGCTAGTACATGGATTACGTTTGAAAGCAAAAATTTTAACGTCTTAGTTGTGTTTGAGTTTTTAATTTATTTTAAAATACACAATATAATGTATTTACATAAAAACAATTTGCATTTGTTTAATTTTTGACGTAGTAAAAAATACTCAAGCGATTTCGAATTCCGTGAGAGGCTCCAAAATACAGTAGTGAGGCAATAAAGTTCACTTCTCACGCGATTTCCATGACTACGTGGAATTTTGTAATACGTCACTATCTTTGCGTAATTGTTAAAGATAAGATTCACGTACTAAGTCCGCTAAAAGATATATAGCATATCACCTATAGTTACAAAGATGTCAACGGTAATAACAAGATCCGTTTGATAAGACAACATGTTTAAAGTATTACCGACTTCACTCTTTGTTTGTAGATAAAACAATATAACACAAATACCAAACACAAAATAAATAGAAAATGTTTTCGTACCCTTGGCGTTTCATTTTACTTTCCACGTTGCAATGTTGCGGCATGACATTCGCCTTTGTTGCTGCAACATTTGTTTGGAACCTGAAGTTTGGTTGGTTATAAAACTAAAACTAATTTAAATCTATTTAAAATTCGAAATGCCATAAATTCTTTAAACATACTAGTGGTCGCCTACTGGTCGAAATTCGACCATAATAAAACACAACTAACAGTGCATAAATTTGTAGGAGCGAGCGCACTTCTCCTACATATAAACTATAAGTATGCTAAATTTCATACTCCTCCGTCCGCATAATTTTCGTATAAAGGGGTCCAAAGTTTTTGCTTCACGTATTAAAAACGTATTTAAAAAAAATGTCCTCCTTAATTTAGATGTGAAAAGTTAGTATAAATATTAGAACCATATTTTATACTCTTGGATGATATTTTTGATGAAGTTGAATACAAATCTAAAAAATTAAGTTAACACTGTAGAAAGGCCAGTAACATCAGGTTAAATAGTTTTATTATTCAGACTTAAGTAGCCATATTTTCCAACTTTTTTACATAATCATGTCGAATCACAAGCAGTTACTAAACGTAAACGCTATTTTACTGGCCTATTAAAATTTCTAGCACGCATATTATGATTAAGAAGAAGTCATTGACCCCGTCCGTGTAACTTCTAAAAGTTTTAGATGGTAGATACTAATGTTTTATTTATTATAGATTATATTTACAAGTTTACTTGTAACAAATATCTGAATATCTACCCCGGCATTTCTATTTTTATTGTAAACTGGCTGACTTGAGCAACTTCATCTGCTACATTTCTCATTGCTTCTCGGCTCCTATACTCCACTATAAATGGGCTATTCAACACTAAAATATTTCTCTATTCGAACCAGTAGTTCTTGAGATTAGTGCCTTCAATCAAACAAACTTTTCGGTTTTCGACAAATATAATATTATAAATTACTGCCAACCCATAACCCTTAACTATCCATGAACATAAAATTATCTAACTAAGCTACCAACTCCTAAAGTAGTTTATTACTACTTTTCTAACGACAGTCATAAAACTACCAGTTATAACGACCTTTCCACATCGCAATCACCGCGCAACAGGTTCTATACGATAACACTCCTCAGATAGACGTAAGCGAAAGGCTCTGATGTCATTACTGAAGTTCACCTTCCATCTATGTAGCGGTGAATGTCAGAATGAACTTTTAAAGTTAATTTTAAACACGACTACAATACTCCCATTGTCAAGAAACCGATAAAAGACAATCTGTACCGTTTAAGAGAAGATATAAACTTACCTCCCTGATATGTGCACTCAAATTAACTGGTTATCACGCGATGGTACCTTCAAAATAAGGATATATAAATATGGAAGTTTAACTGCGATCCAATATTGGACGATTGTCCGTGTGGTGATGGATTAAGAATACACTATGTATTCTGTTACCACCCCTATTCATCCCTTAGGTGTCGTAAAAGGTGACTAAGGGACCACGTAGACAAGACAACATCATTACAAAGAGAAAGAAAACTTGAAACAAACCCTATTCCAATCCGTCTGGCCAGCGTGGTATAGTAAGCCAAAACCCTTTTGCTAAGTAGTGGACTGTGAAAGGCTGTTGATGATTGGACGATAAACGTTTTAGAAGCAAGGCAGTGGTGGCTAACAACATATCAGCTACAATAATACTACTTACTATAGAGTGATAACATATAGGCTAAACCTCCTTTCTAAGGAGAGGCTTATATCCAATAGTGGACTGTCAAAGGCTGTTGATGATGATAACGATGGTAATGACAGTATTATTTCTTTTAGCTCACCGAAGCTCTTTTGCTACAGATAAAAGTCACTATTAAATGATCACCATAAACGGTTAGATTAAGTCTTTAAAAAACAAGTCCAGCATTATATTAGTCACCAAAGCTTATGACTAATACACAGCAGTCACCTATTGCATTTTTGTAACAAAGTTTGAACCAGTTACGAGTACAATACTTAATTGAACACATGCATTTCTACTGATCTGGGTGAGGTCAATGTCCAGTAGTGGACGTCTCTTGACTGAGATAACGCTGATGATGCCGCCACAGAACTCTAGTAAACCAGGACCAGCACTTGACATAAAACACTCTAATCAACACACTAGCCCTTTAAAATGTAATGTATTTTAGTCACATCTCGTGATTGGCTGCAAATAAAACTACAGTACTGAAGTAAAAACAGAATAAAACTCCACGAAGCAAAAGCACCGCCGCGGTCGAACATGGCGTGATAAAACCTTCAAGCCTCAGCCTGCTATATCTGATTCCAATAAAGTAGTTAGACACTCTACCCGCAATCTTGGTGTAGATAAATTTAAACTCGATTTTTTTATAAATTTCTATGTGTGTTTGTTTGTGACTGAAACAACAATTGTTTCAACACAAATTAAGCACACATCGATGTTAAAATTACGATACAATGGTCGATTTTATAAACATTAATTCGTTGTTGTAACTTATAAGTTAATTTTACTTATACATCGTATGATTCAGTGGTATGTTAATTATGACAAAAGGTTATTAGCTAACCTAATTAGTTCACAGAACATGAGCCGTGAGTCAACCGTAACTCAATACTATATTTAGTTCTACGACACGACAAACCATCCTTAGAGACATTACACGGAGGACGAGTGTAAAAAACTATGTAGGAAGTGTATTTACAAGAGATTTAAAAGATATAAAAATGCTACTAAACAATTGAATCGCGAATCACCACTTATCAACAATTTTTACTTAACCATTCTGTCGATATTTACGCAGAAGTCAGAAGAAATGTACTCAAATCAAAGCCTCTCAGCCTCAGTTTCCATGTTGAATAAATACCTCTCCAGGTTAGCAGATAAAACAACTACTAATTATGCAAACTACTTATTTGGTTTCAAGTTTACTCATACGTCAATTTATCAGACGATAACATCAATAACTTACAGCGGGTATTTGTCTTTTTTCGTTTATGTTGGTATGTTTTGAAGCATCTACAGAGCTATTCGTGTCACTATAAAAATCACTAATGTTATAAAAGGAAGACCAATTGACAATTTAAAAGTACAATAAAATACTGGTAACGCTTCATATAATTAAGCTATACTATACTTTGTACCTACAGATACTATAGTTCATTTACCCTAAAACCGTGTAGGTTTAATAACAAAATGTAAATAAGTTCAATACCCCACAATTTTGCTATAGAATATGATTTTCCAAAGTGATAATCTCATAAATAAGTGTTTTTCGTAAACCAAATTAATTGTTGCTGTATCGTATCTACAATGGAAGACGTATTTTTTATTGATCACACGAAAGCTCGTCACTAAGCTACTTACAACAACCGAATTCTTAAAGGAAACCATACCAGAACCGTCTGAAATTGTATAAGTACGTAAAAAGGAATAAACCGACGATTAAAAATACGTGTTACTCTTACGAGCTTAACACCCTTCCAAGGCAAAATCTAGAAAGCCACAGAGAGTGCCATCGAAATAAACATGACATGCATTAACTCGAAAAACACAACCCTTTTTCAGGCGGCAAATAAGAAAACTGTTTTAGGGCTTCTTGCTTTACAGTTTTAGGAGATTCTCACGTGACGTAACTCAAAAAAAAAAACGGTATTTGGTCAAAGTAACAAAGAGTTTAGTTTCTCATAGGCTATTATAAGCTTTGAGTGAATGACTTTATAGCCTGGGAAATAACTGTATGTTTCTTACATGACTGTATAAACATAGTACTTGACTCCAATTTAACATAAGTGACCATTTAATGTTAATTAATTATAAAGCCTCAACGAAGTCTACCATTATAAGACAAACATTTAAATTTATATAATTTTAAATGTTGCTAACATAAGTGTATTTTTTTTCTGTACAGATACTTTACAAAAACTTTTTGTTATATAGAAAATATCCTATAACCGAGGTTAAAAAACTGATCAAAGAGAAAAGCTCTAACCTACTTTTTGTTTTTAGAAAAAGTCTGGACAACGCGAGCGATTAAAACGTTGGCTCCGTGTAGCTGAAGTTTTGAAGAATTTACAATATTTTTTAAGATTTTTTTCTATTTCTATAATGTATAAATAAATGTACGTAACATTAACATTTTTGTGTCTATGTTCGAACTCACGAAGCACATCGAGCACACAAATCATATAAATTATATTTCAGCACGAGCGGGTCGGCTCGACCGGGGCAGTACTACCCTCCCACAGAAGACCAACCTAAAGCGCCAGCATCCGTGCTGTCGTGTTTCGTTGGTGAGTGTGAGACCGGAGGCTCATTGATGCAGGGGTGACAGTTATCGTGGAAACTGTGTAAGCCTTACACTGTCACAATGACTGTCATACCTTTTACGTGCCCAAGCGGGTGTGAAAAAGCATCTCACAAGGCCGCCATAGTGTGTTGTCAGCATTTGCAATGAGTATGGAGACCAAAACTCTTGGATTCTATTCATGCTTTCCATCAGGCAGAGTAGAGTCACTTTGACAGGCTTTTAATATAGAAGCACAACAAAAATCTTACAAAACGTATGTTAGATTTATTTAAGATACCGTGAATGTGAAGATTAAAGAACCGAAACTGTGTTTAACTTACTAAAAGCATTCACAATATATAAAAACCTTCAAAATGCTTAATACCTTAAGCAGTACAAAAAGGTAAAAAAGCAAGTCGCTGTAAATAAATAACTGAGTCACGAAGAGATTTATCGAAAGTCTTGCATAACTGAGTGTATTGTACTTATGTCTCTCCAAAGATAAATTCCATTACATTTCAAAAAATACATTTTACGTATACCAAAGAGTTAAATAAATACAATTTGAGTTTTCTTCGCTTTGTCTATGACACATGAATGATTAATACCAAAGAGTATAGCTTTTGTTTCTTAGACAAAACTTTTTGATTTTATTCGTTCTTTGAGGTTTAGAAATATAAAAGAAACTACATTCAAAGAGATTGTAACATTCGCTTAGAAATTAAAACAATTTAGAACAAAAAGTACCGATCAACTATTGACCGAGGGTAAGCAAAGCACTAAAAGAAAGTGGCTTTGATACAGAACAGCGAAATCGCTATTTCTTGGACGCTATTAACGCTGTCTTATATCGTGTCCTGTGACAAAAGGGATAGCGGTTTTTTAATGAGCAGACAAACATTCTCAAACCGTACTGAGTTGCAGAAATACACGTGTATTAAAAAAGAAAGAAAGGTTTTAATGAAGGGAAATGAAATGAATGAAGCAGTAACTGTTATTTATGATGAAATGATTTAAGTTCTGTTACGAAGTCAGGTATTGTTTTGTCTAGTTCGCGTTGTTTTTGTTGGCGTCGCGTAGCGTAATGTTGAGATAAAATTAGCATTGAATACGATGAATTTTTTTGTGAGATTATGAGTTTCAATTCAGTTTTTATTTAGTTATTGTTCTATAAGTATAGTTCAATATTTATTACGAAAAGACATCTATGTAGCGCGTACATTTCGTCTTGTAATCTCAAACAGGAAAAATACGGTTGGCTAATAGTATTATGCCCAACGTCATAAAGATGATGACAACACAAAAACTTCGATTAATATTGTATTTTATATAATATTGACTAAGTCAATAACGTTTTTATGTAAGAGTTTCGACTGAATTATGATTTTTAAAGTTAAAAAACGATATGTATGTTCCATGTCAAAAATAAGGCTGCAGAAAACATAATAATTACATTTCTTTTAACTGTTTCTGATTTTTGTTTAATCATAGTTTTTGTTGTACAACGAGAATTATCGCGATAAAATTATTTAAAATTAATCCAACCGAGAAAACAGATACTGGCTGTCAATCTTCCAGGGATACTGTCATTAGTGGGTTGTTATGTCGGGTACTAGGTACTTGGTGGTTATGTCGGACTCGAACTCACCAAAAACCACACGCCGTCTCAGGTACCAGTAGCCGGCACCGTAGGAACCTAACAAAATATGCAGATGACGTAAGTGTTGTTTGCAGTAGCACCGACAGTGCCAACAATCAACGCGACAAAGTGTAAATAGTCACACCTCAAGCATCACGAAGCCGTCGATAAGCTCACACCAGTTTAACTTTGACCACAAGCGGTATAACCTGTTCAAAACTTCGGGAAATAAAAGGTATCGTAATCTTTTAAATATTTTAACGTGTATAAGTCCCGGTATACAACTAAAACTATATCTATGTGTAAAAATTGCAAGTCTAAAAATAGTTATTTCTGTACTCCAT
Organism: Hypercompe scribonia; assembly: GCA_949316085.1. NCBI lineage: Eukaryota > Metazoa > Arthropoda > Insecta > Lepidoptera > Erebidae > Hypercompe > Hypercompe scribonia. The sequence goes on from OX438983.1 coordinate 2,988,275, forward strand.
TATTTGCTTAGACAACTTATCATAATATACTTTTAAGTCATATTGAACAATAGATTAGCCCAGTTAAAAAGAATAATTACGTCACAATTGTCACAGATAGTTTCGGAAACCGTGCGTATGAAATCACAGTAGATGAAAGTATTTGGGGTAAACAAGGTAAGGTCACAAATATTAAGATAACATTTGAAGGTATGTGTTTCAATGTAATTGTCAATTTTGTCAGTCTTTGGAGGTAATGGATAGTATACTTGTTTCCATCCTACTTATTTATCTACGTACAATAAAAAAACACTGCCAGTACTGCAGAATCACACCTCGTTACTCAGTTTTTATTAGGATACCATCTGCCCCACACAGATTGGCTTACGTCACTCAAAATGAATTAATTGTCGCCATTATTACATTTTTTATTTTCGGCTCGTATTGGTCGTACCATAATGTTATGTAACCTTTCTTGATAAATGGGTTATCCAACATTAAAAGAAATTTATAATTAGAACCAGTAGTTTCCGAGATTACCGCATTCAATCAAACAAACAAAGAATCTCTTCAGTTTTATAATATTAGTATGTGAAAGATTTAGTTCAAAATCAAAACAGATTTACTTCTGTATTAATTGTAACACACTAGAATAAGCAACAGAAAAAAACAAAAAAAATTACATCCGGCGTGAGCAATCACATGACTCAAACAAAACCATAATAACCGAACATGCAACCCCATAACTACGTTATAGTACATTGGAATTCGGACCAAAGAATTCTAGGATTAGTCATTAGTCATTACAAACAATGCCAGTAATTATGTCACCAGTAAGAGCTTGATTAAATATAGGATGACGCCATTAGTCTCCGTACATTGTCAAAGTCACCTCAACCGTTAAGTTTTCAATAGCTAATTTGTTGTTTTTTTTTTAGAAACTCGTAGCATGCCAATATTTTTAGATTAAGCACATATATTACCGAAATTAATCAGATGAAAATATAAATTTACTCTTAGGTGGATCGGGCGTAATATTTCCAAAACAATTTGTAACTCCCATCCAATGACCTTTGTAATTTTACTCGACTGAGGCCAGAAAGAGACAGCTTTACTTGCTAAGAGAGTGCTACGTCTAGCAGAGGACTGTTTAAGGCTACTGATGAGGTCATACGAACGATGGTGATAATCGTTAAAGTCATCTGAATTATCAGAATTATACTGGGTATACGAGAATCATAAAATTATACTTAAAATCAGCGGTTTGCGTATTTGAAAATCATAATAATTAAAATCGGTGGTTCGTAAATTTCAAGCACGGTTTTAATTTTTCAAAAATAAGTTATTTTATAACCATTTAAGTGTATAACTGTAGTATAATATACTTCATTCTATAATTTCATGGCTTATTACCAAAAAAATGTCCAAATTGTTTGTGGTAAACGGTAAATTAAGTGCTACTTTTAGTATAAAAACCTGTATTATAAGGGCATACGGAATTAATGAACAACCTTCATATATTTTATGACAATGTACGAATAGTTTAAGGACAATAATTAAGATACGAGAGGTTACTGCGCATATTGCGCTACTGTTATAACTAAGGGTCGATTTATACTAGCGCAGAGTCGAAGCGCATCGAAGCGTCTATCCAAAACTTAACATAACAAATTCAACCTTAACTCCACAGCGTAACACACACATTACTTCGGAGATTTTAAAAAGACGCGCGCAGACGCGCGCTTTCGTCGGAATTCGCGCGTCTGCGCGCGAACAACGTTGATTGGAGCGCGCGCGTGCGCGCGCGTTCGCGCGCATTCTCGTGTATCCGCGCCCACTAGCGAACCAACGCGTCATCAGTCGGAAATTGGCCTGCGTCGGTGTTAATCACAATGGACTCGGACGAAAAATTAATTTACCTGGTGCAAAAATATGAATGCCTATTTAACACAAAAGCTAAAAATTATAGTGACAAACATTCCAAAAATAATGCTTGGGAAAAAGCTGTTGATGCCCATTACTACACGTGAGAGTGCGCGCGTATTCGTGCGAATGCGCGCGCATTCGTGCGGCTTCGCTTCAGTTGTAAAAAATTTGACGCTTCGATGCGCTTCGACTCTGCGCTAGTATAAATCGACCCTAACCACGCTTCATAAAATACACAATTGTATTGACATACGCTCCCTAACGATTACGTCAAATAGTGACATCAGTTACTACATAGTTTACGTAATGTATTTAACTATTCGACTGCACAATTGGCCTAGTGGTTTAAGCGGTCGCCATGCCTCTCTCCATTTCGCTGAGTGTTGTGGGTTCAAATCCTACACGAGACAACACTTTGTGTGATCCATAAATTGTTGTTCTGAGTCTGGATGTTCTTTGTGTCCGTTTATTGTATGTTTGTAAAGTCCCCCGCGACACAGGATTTATTCCTAAAGCGGGCGTTGTATTTAAAGAAAAAAAAAAAAGGTGTGTTCAGTAAATTATCTTGCTAAAAAAAGAAATCATACAACGAATGTTCGTCTAGAAATTTATCGCAATAGTTTAATAATCAAAATAATAAGTACTGTAATGCTTGTGACACATATTACACCCAAGAATTGTAACTAATTTACGTGGATTTGTATTAAATTATGTACAGAAAATACTAAAAACAGCAATTAAGTTGGTTCAAGTTTGTTTTAAGTACTAATTATATATTGTTACGTTGTATGACGCTTTAAGAATTCTACTTAATTTTTAAAACATAGAAGTTATCATAACAATTAAACAAGAATTAAACTATATACCAAAAGTATGGTAACAGTCGATTTCGGGTCGCGATCGGTCAGTCTTAACGGAGACCAGCTACCACGTTGGAGATATTATAGCGCACAAGCATGTGTGCAAACACAGGTGCACTCTCTATTCCCTCACTCTCACAATCCGATAGTGTTTGTCCGACACGACCAGGAAGAGATCAGACGCAGGACCGACGGCTTGACGTGCTCACCGAGGCTCGGGGCTTGACACCTCGACCTCCAAACTCCGGGTTCACAGACACACTCTTGCCCGGGTTGTGTCAAAAACACTTTTTGACCCGACCCGGGCACCGAATCCGAAACCTCTTGATCACCAGTCGTATACGTTAACCAGTAGACCAACGAAATAGTCATAGATTATATAAATACAAAGAACATGTTGACAAAAGATGAGTAACAAAATAGAACAAGACATGAAATACAGACGTGTACATATGTATTACAAGACACAGTGGTCTTTGTGTTCATGTCTTTGTCTGTATGAACCTAATTAGAAAAATTGAGCTTAGTACTAGACGTATGTACAGATTTATCTAGCCCTGACAACAAAAATGCATTATGCTTGACACGTCACAATTTCAAAACGCTTACTGTCCATCCAAACCTGGATTAGCAGCATTGAAGTCAACACTACTGTCACTTCAGATACAATGGCGGAGATAATGGCTGCACAAAGCTGACACATTGTGACTAATGGAACATAAAATGCTTCCTATCTCTATTATTAAACATCTGACGTCGCTGTTACAATATGACATCGCCATTTACATTTTGAAGCAGTGAACAACAAATTATTGTTGTTTTTTCTTTTTGATGTAAGAAATATTTATTAATCGCCGTTAGAATAGAAGGACTCTCAATTCGGCTGTGTTTTGCTTGTTTATTTCGTGGTCATGGGTTCGAATATGACTATGACTGAACAGATGACATAATGAGTTAAGTTGTCCCGTCGCCATTTCCTACTGTGATGTGTTGTGGGCACGATCCCCATATGGGACAACACTTTGTGTGATCCACAAATAGTTGTTCTGAGTCTGGGTGTTGTCCGTTTCTTGTATGTTGACACAAAAAAAGTTCCTACCCAGGACGAATAATCTGCTTGTCTAAGTGTATTTATCTACACTAGGTATGCAAGTCGTTTTTGAAGTGAAAACTTCTTTAGGCGCGTTGAGCGTTTTGGTAGAGGGTAAAATCCTCGGTTCGCGTCACCGACATGCTAATGATAATAGTATATCTATAGCTATGGAGAATATGATATTATATATTATATATGAAATTTATTATTATTATATATTATATATGATATTATATATAGCTATATATGAAACATAAAAAATTTCATATAATTTTTGCATATAGTTTTAATTACTCTCAACTTAATAGTTCCGTTTTCACTTCTATCGGCAGTCCCACGACTGCTACTGTTTTTTTTTTTTATATTTAAGTATGTCTATCTGCAGTTTGGTTGCCATAGTACAGGGTCTACATAGTTTGAGACCAGACAGCCGTGTGTGAGGCGTGCAAGGTTCTTGTTATTATTATTTTATGTTAAGGCTTTCGGAGTAATGGCAAAGGGCTTCATAAACCGGTTTGGAATAACCGTACTTACATAGGACCATCACCATCGCGAGCATTCTCTTTGTTCTTAAATAAATATACTTAGCGAAAGCAAATCCCTTACTAGAGTTTCATCTCAAATAAAAAAAATCGCTTGCTTTTAAAACGTCCATGGCATTTTTTCTGCGAAATGAGGCACTCGTAGGACCGGATGCTCTTATTATCTTAAATGTCAAGTGGTATTTTCTTTATTGTCGCCATAGTATCAAATTATATAGTCCATATCAGATGGTAAGCGCATGCGCTCATCGGCCAACGTTTAAGTTTAGTGAAGCCGTTAAATTTAATTAACCGCTTACTAACAACCAAGGTCTAAAGACTGTTTTTTTTCTTAAGATCTGCTGCATGAACGGGTATTTAATACTTGTATTACAACAACAAATAGCTTTTGTATTGAACTCTGTGAGCACTTTCCATTGCGGTGTCTGCAGAAGTGAGTTTAGTTTGTTATTTTGTCGAGGAAGCATTCGTAGAAAGGTTTATTATTATGGTCAGCTTTCAGGGCTAGGACTTAGAGTGTGCAGGTTTTGTGTAAAGGGCTACAGAGTTGGAAACAGGTTTCCCCGGTTTCTTAAAGAATTGGCCATTGTGTATTACGATTACGTTCGTAGTAAGTTGGATTTTGAATGGTTCGTATTGTTTATTAGCAGTAGTCTCTCCGCTATTAAAGTTTGTTATGGTGAATTTACTATACATATATACACTAGTATACTGTTTCGTTTGTCTAACGATTACCTTGTGCGACGAACAAGAGGTCTCAGGTTCGATTCCCAGGTCGAGTCAAAAGTGTTATTGAATTTTTCTGATTATGAGGTTAACAAACTGGGGTCTTAGCACCAGTGCCTCGGAGAGCACGTCGTCGGTATCGGATAAGCGTCCCATTGGATTGTGAGAATGAGGAAACAGAAAATGCACCTGTGTTTGTGCACACACTATAATATCTCCTGCGTAGGTGATTGATCTCCGTTGAGACTGGCCGCTGTGGCCGAAATCGACTGGGAAAACACCATCATCACTATATACAACCTATATGTACTATATACATATGTACATACACATAGCTGTGTGGATTCTGCATACTATTATAGACATGAAGATATGCGTAGTACAAGCATAATGTACTGTACTATAGTACAAATGAGTAGTATATAAATGAAACTACCTATAGTACAAAAATCTACTTTTCATGTATTTTATTATTACTTAGCTCTACAATTAGACCAAGGATTAAATTTTAATGATATTCATGTCTTAACAATTGTTAATAATTACTGTAAACAACCGAAGTAATTAATTCTATAAATATATCGTAACGTTAAGACGGCATTAAGAATAAAAATGCGATCTTAAAAGCAATTCAGCGTTGCATCACTTCGACACGCACCATCTATGTTTGGTTCAAAGACCCTTAATTAAAATCTCGAAGAGGGGAACTAGTTCATAGCGCTCAGTTAGAAGAGGACAGCAATGTCGATCGTCATTTTCTTCTAAGCATCGAACATTAAATTTTATGTTAGGGACGTATCAGATATTCTCTTTATATCCTAACCCAGTGTTATAAAACAGTAAACACATGTTTCATCTCCACGAAGGTTTCTATAGGGATTCAATGAAATATGGCACTGTGTTTATATACTATATTCGTACGTATTATAGTAGAAGTGTATTCAGAATTCATGTAATTTAAAATACGTAGTAAGCACAAAGAGTAAAAACAAAACCTAGATTCGTTCTGCGGTTAGGTTTACATGACACTTAGGGGCACATGGTCATGTTAACTGTTAAAAATATCAATGTTGTGCGTGTTTAGAATTATTAATCTTCTAATTATTTTAGAATAAATTTAATTCGGATGAATGAAACAGTGGTAATAGTCATACGTTTTAACTAGTTACATGATTATATAGATTTTTGTGTTCACGAAACCGTGATAAACATCACACCGCGACCTGTTAGTGTCATAATTAGAAATCGGACGATACACCAATAAATACCCGCACGTACAGCGCATGCGCCGCGATTATATTTGCAAAACAAATAAGTCTGTACAGCCTTAGGTGCAGAGCCTGTTTATCCAATGCAGTTCAAGTCATATGTTACTGTAAGTCTGTAAGAAATAGTTCTATACTTTTTTATTATATTTTATAACCTGCAGTTTTACAACTTGGACAGCTGTCAGCTCTAAAATCAATTGTATTATCGACATTATGATTACGTCATTTTTTGTTTCCTTTTCAGTACAGCTGGAGGCCACGAGCTGATAACACGCGTCGCAACATTCCAGCGCTATGTTTACTGTACTTATTTATTTCCTATGTTCACAGATATGATCTACCTGCCACGCTATAGTAAATAAGCTACGACCTCAGGACTAACGGTAAAAAATATAACAAACACCGGATCGAGAGAAAGCGTTGAGGATTTCAAGCGGAGTGAAAGCAACAAGCGGCAGTACAACCGTAGCGTCGCGTCGTACGGACGACAACATAACCTAAAACATGTCTCTCGCAATCGCATCCGCCGTCATTTTAACTAGTGCCATAGCTTTTTATTGGTACATTAATAGACATAAGCCGCTGAAACACATATTAAGCGAACTAAGATACACAATAGACATGCAGGGCACAGGTGCCGGCGGGCTTATCGACGACTGGGTCAATGTATGGAGGAACAAAGTAGTGTTGCCAGATGCGAAGAGTAAAATTGCGGTCGTGACCGGTGGAGCTCGTGGAATTGGAACAGAAGTAATACGAGGTTTGTTAAAAGCAAATGTTTTCGTCATCGCCGGTGTGAGGAAACCAGAATCCGTGAATAAAATGGCTGAAACTATGGAAAATGGGGACAATCTTGTAGCTTTTCCTCTGGACCTACAGTCTCTAAAATCTGTCAAGAAATTTGCAGAGACTGTTTTAGAGAAATATCCGAGCATACACATGTTGGTAAATAATGCCGGAATTATGTATGGTGACTACCAATTGACTGAAGATGGCTTTGAAAGTCAGTTTGCGACGAATCATCTGGGTCACTTCTATTTAACCCACTTAATGTTACCAGCATTAAAAAAAGGTGGCGCCGTTGGGGAAGCTGCGAGGATTGTAAATGTGTCATCTTGTGCTCATTATCCTGGCAAGATTTACTTCCATGACATCAACATGAAAGATCATTATGATACTACTGCGGCATACGCTCAATCTAAATTAGCACAGGTGAATATATTTATTTCGAATAATTTCATTTGTTATTTACAAAATATACAAAATATACAAAATATAATTTTAAATTAAAAAAAGAAAATTAGTCTATTGGATAAATATATGCTACTAATTTTAAAATTGTTGTTGTTACAGCTCATGAGCGCAAGATATATTAACAAATTGCTGGAAGAAGAAGGTTGCCCGGTCAAAAGTTACTCGGTACATCCTGGAATTGTAGATACAAATTTATTTGAAAAAACTATATTCAAAAAGGCTTTTCCATGGGCAATGAAATTATTCTTCAAAACACCTGAGAAAGGTGCAGTATCAATACTTTTTGCTTGTTTTGACAAAGAACTGGAGAAGCGAGGAGGATTGTACATAAGCAATTGTACAGAAGGCATAAGTAACAGATATTCAAAGAAACTTGACAATCAAAAAAGACTGTTTGAAATGTCATGTGACTTAGTCAACGTTAACATTAACAATTTTGGTAAAGTTTAGTCTAATAAGAGTGAATATAAAGCATGGGCAAATGACTTATTTTTATACAATTAAGTACTAATATAATAATTTATGAATGGTATAATTTATATTTTGAAATAAATATTTAAGAAAAACTTTTTTTTCTTTTAACATTAACATTAACACAAAAACAACCGTATTTCATTAAATAACACTGTTTACAGTAGAATACTAAAACATGAGTTTTATCACTACAAGCACAATGGACAATAAACAAAGGAATACCAAACTGGTTTAAGTCAAGAATAAATAAACATTTTAATGGTTTCTACAACCTGGTATTACAGAATATCGGACAATGTATGTGTGTGCAGAATTCTTAATGAACTCTTTTGTTTTATATTTCTGAGAATGCAGACAAATAACGATATGTTCAACAAAATTGATAGTTTTGCTAACGAATATATAAAGTTTAAAATAAACCCTATTCAAGCCCATTCTGTTCAGTGTGGTGTAGAAGGACAAAACTTCCTTTCTAAGGCCTAGACTGCCTAGTGTGGGTCGTCATACTGCTTTGACTGCATTTACAATGACACAACCACCACTCTTGGTAAGCAAGAGTTAGGCAGAGTAGTCACGTTGATAGACCGAAATAAAAAACGTCCAGCTCTGAACTTTTAAACACTATTGACGACAGAAATGTTGATATTTTAATCTTAATAAAGACAGCAATAGGCTTTACTTTCATAATACGTAAGTGAAGCTAAAAGGATACAAAAATTTGAGATTTCCTGGTACTATGCATACATGAAAAGTTGACAGTCAATTAAATCTTTACAATGTATATTCCAAAGTTAGACCGCAAAGAATAAGAATCAATAAGAAAACTAAAGTAATATTCCCCTTAATTTTTTTCTACTTGTATTATGAATAGTTATAATATTTTCACATATCTCACATGGTCGTCTGATCCCAAACTAGGAAGAGCCTGTACTTAGGTAATCAGACTGCTAATAAATATACTTATATATTTCTAAATACATACATATAATAGATAAACTACACCCAGACACAACAAATGATCATACTAATCACACAAACATTTGTCCTGGGTGAGAATCAAACCAACAACCTCTAGCATAGCAGTCAGGGTGCTCACCACTAGACCAGCAGGCCAGTCTCAAGGATATACTTCTATATACTGCCGTAGGTATATACTTCTCAGACAAATTTAATTATGTATGAGTTTGTATAATTAAAATATACCGGCATTTAAGATTTTTATTGGTGCATTAAAAAATTGACAGTTGAAAATTTCTTTGCTTCTTAAAAGTGACATATTTTTTTTTTAAATTACATTGGTGTATAATTATACAGCCTAACTATAAATATGGATTTACTGTGACTTGATTCACAGCATCATTTCAATTAATTTCAGTATAATGATTCACTGCTCAGGTTGTTTTCAAACAAGTTTTTGATAACAGGTGTTTTTTTATCATTGAACAATTTATGACTTAAATTTTAACATCTTTAGCCCTTTTCTTGTTGTGCACAAAGCGAAATCACAGATAGACCACATTACACAGATACTTGTAGTATTTGAGAGTAAATCCTAATTAATTTCCAATAAGTCATTTTCAATTATTTCTCACTTACCGACTGAAAAATCCTGACAGGCCTTTCTTCTTTAACTTTGACTGTTCTTGGTCAATGGCAGGGACATCGGGAACCTCATCTTCTTTCGAAGCACCAGAGCCTAGGGAACACTCTGAGAGACTAGACACAGTACTTGAGAATGAGCCACCATCCTTGCCTCTGTGGTGACCAGTCACACTGCTACCCCACTGTAAAGTACTCTTAGGGGAATCACTTGTATCACTTTTCTCACAAGTTGATATAGAAAAATTGCCCTCATCGCTGAAACTGCTCTTCTTAGACAGTTTATCACTGTCATCAGAAGGGTCCTTCACAGATTTTTCCACTTTGGGACTCACAAAATGCAGTTGCTTTGTTATAGGGTTGTAAGCCAGTTGAATATTATCCAACGCTTCACTAAGGCGCATCCCGCCTTTTTGGCACGGACTCGACGACATCGTGATTTCGAAACTAACTCTAATTTGCACGAATCATCCATGTTTATATACACAATATTCATTAAAGAACGCCATTGTCGTTTATATTTATAATCAATTAATTAATAACAAGCGTTGTTTGCTATAAATCTCGAAAATAAGGAATCACATAACAAACACATTCACACTAATTACTAAAACCAATTGTTTTTATTATTTTTGTTTTTGTAAGAGCTTCAGAAGCATTGACGAAATTAAACGTTTGCAACTATTTACAATATTATTATTTTAAATGTTAGTTACATTAGTTAAATTTTCTTTAAAATTCGGATTTTATTTATTCGTTCGATATTATCTAAAACAAGAAATAAACAGAACGCAACACACCCATCGCCTTTTACTTTCCACTGTAAATTAAAATTGACAATTTCACGCAGTGTTGCCTGAATATATTTTAGCTTTCCAAGATTACACAAAAACACAAATCACGTAATGGCAATGTGTATATGCAATTGGAGTGTTAATAATATTCATGTTTATTTACGATAATTTGTGTTTTTAAACATATTTTTTTTTATATACCTGTTTTATACAGTATATAATATTCTAAAATATGTTCTTTTTTTGTAACTTTTCACAAACATTAGCGTCAATTGCAGCAAATTTCTAGAAACATTATTTTAAATTAATTGTAAAATTTCATATTTCAGTACTATCATTATGACTCCAAGTAAAATGTAGAATTTTTCATTCGTTGTTACATCCTCGTAAATGAAAGAATAAATAAAGAAATAAAGAATCATTCCAAATGTTGCAAATGTGGACGCTATAATTAAAAATCTAGCTGAAGTAATTCTGTTACCAAATGATTTCTTTAATATCACCACCGTTTACTCTTAAAGTCATAAGAACTGTTGACAAATTAAAATTACTAATGTTTCAACCATTTAAGTATATTTTAGAAAAACAGTTTATGTTTCATAAGCCATTGAAGTTGAAAACTATTAAACTCTGACAACACTGAATTATTTACACTGCGTTCAGAAACAGAAACGAATTGTTTTTCTGAAATGTTACTGCAAATGTTAATGGAGTGAAGAGTAAAGTTGTAAATAGTTCTTGTATGTGCTTCTAAATCTAATATTGACTTACATCTTAAGTCAATCTTTACTTATTTTTCAATTTAACAACAAAATTCCAATAGGTTTAGACGTATGAAACTAATACATGCATTTCATATAAACACAGTAATTTACCAACATTAACAACTCTGCCACCAACACAAATTCACTTAGTTTAATTAATTTTAATTAAACTGAGAAATCATTTGAAAGGAAAACTAAGCTTCTATCACCGAATTTTCAGATAACAAATTATCGCTTATTGGTATTGGGTAAATCGACCAAGCTAAAACTGCTTCAGGGTTATACAGTTTCAATTTAAAACGAAAACCGTAACGGACTAGCCTCATGTCGGTATTAAGTAATACCGATTATGATTGACGTATTTATTAACACACATGTTGTATACATGCTCCTTTTCGTGTTAAAGATGACCTGAAACGGAAAGTATCTCGATTTTATACATACATTTGCATTTGTAATTTCTGTTGATTAACAGCAGCACTTCGTGTGTTTAATTATTAGTTTTTAAACAGCCTTAAAGATTAAATTGAAAATTGATTTCTCTTTTTTGATCAGCACGTTGTTCAGCAGCTAGCATTAGCTATATGGTATAAGTTTCATATAATGTACAACTGTTGATCAAGAGGTCTCTGGTTCACTTCCCGAGTCTTGAGAGAAATGTTTAACAACAGTCCGGAGTTTAAAAGTTGGTATTTTAGCCCACATGCCTCGGAGAGGACGTAAAGACCTTGGTCTTGCGCTTGAACTCTCCAGTTGTGGTGGGCAGCCGTCTCATCGGATTGTGAGAGTGAGGGAACAAATAGCGCAACTATGTTTGCGCAGACACTATTAACTTCTACGTAAAGACTGCGAAATCGACTATGAGAACATCACACCACATCTATATACTTAAATCTGTGCAGTTCCATTCAGGTTTAATTAAATCTGTCTTGTTATCACAGGACAGCTTGTCGCTACCTCGGTCTCTACATACTATAACAGTAGTATTAGTCTCCTCATCCGGTCCGAGATTCGTAGTAACTTGACCATAACTCCAGACTACATTCCTAAGGAGATCTTACTTTAGGTAAACGGTCGGGTGCTGTCACGTGTTCTGCGGATAATACACTTTAGACGGCGAACGATAAAACGCACCGAGAGGCAACCATGAGAGCCACGGCCAGGGGTGCCCAAGACGTAGAGTGAATTCGACGGTTAGGTCTTACGGTGACTATGCACAAATCTGAGGTCTTGTTTTTTCACGAGCCTCTGAGCAAGCCATCTGATCGGTCCTGATTCATAGTAGGAGGCACTCAAATTGGTATCGAGAATTTGTACTAAGGTACCTAGAACTTGTACACACCGGTCGGCGGGACTTTGGATATCAGTTCCAAAGTCCGGTCCCCAAGATGATTGGAGCAGCGCAAGCATTGCGGCAATTACTGCCTAACATGAAGGGAACCGATGACTCCTCCTGGGCCCATTATACGGCGGAACCCCTAACGGCCAACAACGTCACTCTACAGCGATCCGCAGAGAGTGTTAGCTTTCAGAATCATAAGGGTACCGTACAATCTCCTTTGAAGCACCAAGTCTCCTTTTTTTTTTTTTTAACGTGTTGAAACCCCTCGCGCTGTCACCTCACCGGGGTTTACGGCGAGGTGGTGTGTCGGAATCGGACCGACTAAAACCACACGGTGTGCCACTCTGCGCCTGACATAGGAGGGATCCAGGCACAGCTGGTATTACGACATCCAAATCCCTCCTAGCGCCTGCCCGCTAAAGCGGGCACCGTCTGCGGAAAACCTCTCCATTTAGGCGACGTACGGCACACGCGGACGTCGCCTCCTCGCAGCTGGCCACTATAGCGGATGGAGGGGAAAACCCGTCCCGTCCACCCGCGGCCACACTCAAGGCGGCATGAGGCGCTGGTACGCACGCCTCCGCCGCCCGGTTCGCCGGCGGCGAATTGGGTCCGAGTGGAGGTCGTCCTCCCGGGCCCTCTCCGCCGCCTCCTTCCGTGAAATTACGTCTTCACAGAAGGTTGCGACCGCGGTAAAACAACTATCGCTACCGACCATGGAGCGTATGACGGCCGGTAGCGAGAGATCTCCTCCAATAACTGCAGTGAGGACCCCACGCTGCGCCGCCCAGGCGGAACAAATCGCCAGTGTGTGCTGAGCCGAGTCCTCACTGCAGTCGCAGTGGTGACAGGCGGGATTCAATTCCCTCCTGGCGACCGTGTGCAGATACTTCCCGAAGCAACCGTGCCCGGAAAGGATCTGCGTCAGTCGGAAGGAAAGAGTCCCGTGCTGTCGACCTGCCCACTCGGCTATGACCGGCTGGAGAGCCTCCACGGCGGCGAAGCCAGCACGTGGTGCCTCCAGCCGGGACGGCGCACGCCGCCTCCGTCGATACAGTGCGGTAACCGCGTGTGGCTCTAACCGCCAATATCCTCTGAGGACGCCAGAGGCGAGCCCTATTCTGGGCGATCAGAGCCACCGCCCACACCGGTACACCATAAAGCGCCATTGACCGGACAACCCCCGTGTATAGCCGTCTCGTCACGACGCTGGCTCCACCCAAATTGGGCAAAAGTCGCCCAAGGGCAGAAAGCTTTGGAGAAAGCTGTCGGAAGTGCTCGTCGAAGAGCCACCTGCCGTCAAGGATCAGGCCGAGATACTTCATCTGGGCCTGAACCGGTACGAGGACCGAATTGACCACGATGGAGGCGCCGGAGGGTGGCCCACGACGGGGCCCATGGAACAAAAGGGCCTCCGTCTTGTCCAGGGCCACCCGTAAACCCAGCGCCTCAATACGCCCGACCACCAGAGACTCCCGTGGTGGCTAGGCGCGCCACCTCTTGAAAGTTCGCTCCCCGGGCCGTGACCAATGTGTCATCGACGTAACAAATTACGCCCAGCCCGGGGGGGAGGCGACCTCGAAGGGCCCAGTCGTATCCCATATTCCACAGGAGTGGTCCGAGGACAGACTGAGCCGCCGCCTCAGAACACCGTCTCGGTCCTCGTACATGACGGTACGCTCCTTAAGATAGTCTGCCACAAGCCGCCTCAGGTACTCTGGCACTCCATGGTAGCGGAGCGCTTCCCTGATGCAGCTAAATGGCAGACTATTAAAAGCATTGGCGATGTCCAACGACACCGCCAACAGCACGCCGCCACAGCTCACCGCCTCTTCGGTAACGGCCCTCAGGCGTAACACAGCATCGACTGTCGAACGCCCCGCTCGAAAACCGAATTGGGCTTCCGAGAGAAGACAGATTGGGGCCCACCTCGCAGAGGTACCGGACGATGCGGGCAGAGAGTATCCTCTCAAACAGTTTACCCGCCTCGTCCAGCAACACAATGGGCCTATAGGCCGCTACCGAATCGGCAGGCCGTCCCGGCTTCCTCAATAGGACCAGCTTCCCGCTTTTCCAACACTTAGGGAAGCGTCCGGACACCAAACTAGCAACCAGGACCTCCCTGAGGCGGTCCGACATGTGTTCAAGGGCTCGGACCAGCACTCGGGCAGGTATCCCGTCCGGCCCGGGGGCGGTGTTCTTAGAGTGAATCCGTAGAACAACCGCCCCTATCTCCGATTTCCTGACGGGCGGAACATTGTCTTCGTGCCCCCTGTCGACTCCGACCATGAAGGCCATCGACGGGGCTGTGTGTTCCGCCCGCTACGGGAAAATGCCCTCGACCACATTCTGCAGGAAGCTGGGCTGGAGGGTCTCTATAAGGGGGGGGCCCGACGTGCGGAGCTTTTGTAGCGCCACGCGATAGGGGCTACCCCAGGGGTCACGATCGAGACCCTCCAGGATTTCCTTTCTCTTAATTTCTTTGGCGCGGCTGATGGCCAGCTTCAGAGTTTTCCGCGCCTCTCGGTACTCCTCATGAAGCTGGTCCTCCTCGCCTTGTTCGCGGCGTCTCGTCACCGACTACGGGTATAGGACCTCCAGGCACGAGTACAGGCCGCGCGGAGGTCCGCCAACTCCTGGGACCACCAGTAAACCTCCTTCCGTGGAGGCCGGCAACCTCGGATGCGGGGCATGGCCGCATCACAGATCTGAAGCACCAAGTCTCCTGGCCGGAACTTCACCACGAGATCCAGGTCGAGTCCTCGCAGCTCTCTATCAGCGGCGCAAGAAGGCGTGGAAATTGGGCCGGCGTCTTGAAACTCGAGTATCAGAACGGCCAATTCCGCCAGGTTCTAGTGGAGGAGTGGATGGAACGATTTGTGTAATCAAATACTGGGACTTGGGAAGTGGACACAGCAAAACCGTTTCAAATACAAATAATTACACAGAAATAAAATGACTTTAATAATAAAATAATTTATTTCTGGTCTTTCATATTTACACTGAAAACATTGAAAAATATTTCGTGGTCGTTTCGATCGTTACAGCCTCTTACAGTTAAAGTGAACGAATATTGTTTCAAAACTAACAAAACTATTACAAAAATAGATTCGATATTTAACAATAATTATTTACAAATCACATATAGATCTCGTACATTTAACGTAAGGAAATAAGACAATCGTGTTTTTTGTAATTTACATTATGGTTTGAAGGAGTAAATTAAGTTTTGTTACAAAATAAATAATATCCTTTTAATGTTAAGTGGCTTTTCTCAAGTCTTTGGTACTCTTGGCGAACTGTTTTGAACGCTCGCCAATTCCGGGAACAACTCCATTACGCATAGGTCCAGTAAATTGTACACCAACTGTAACATATACACATATATATTTGAGGTTTTATTTTAAAGACAATACCTGCACTAGGAGTGTATCCTATGTCGCAGGGGGACTTTATAGATATTTATGTAACGAACATAAATAATATTTAGACTGAGAACTTTTGGAGTTTACTCCTTAAGAATCGGTTTTTGGATGTAAGGCGCCCGGTATGAGAAAAATGTGAGGAGTAAAATCTACTGAACGAATGACCTCGTTACGTTTTTGGTGCGGCTGCACTGGTTGTGAGTGTATTAAGATATGTAAGTATGCTGCAAAGCGACTATATCTATATGTTATTTTCATTAATTTGTTAATTTACCCTTTCATACGCTATCAATCTTTTTTCAGTTAATTTCAGTTAAATAAGCTTTT
Organism: Hypercompe scribonia; assembly: GCA_949316085.1. Lineage (NCBI taxonomy): Eukaryota > Metazoa > Arthropoda > Insecta > Lepidoptera > Erebidae > Hypercompe > Hypercompe scribonia. Next base: position 3,004,648 of record OX438983.1, read on the forward strand.
TTTGCGTTTGTTTTGACAATCGTAAACTTACTCCTTAAGTTTTCCAGGGGGCTGACAGACACAATTTTTTTTTCTTAATTGAATTTGGGGTTTTGATGCAGTAAGGACATGCCGACCCCATCGTACCTTTATACATAGGAAACACAAATACAGAACAATAATTTGTCAATCACACAAAGCATGATTTGAACTCACAACGCTCAGTGCAATAGGAAAGGGTGAGGTTGTCGTTTAAGTTATGTATCATTCGAGTCATAATTGACAAAAATGACGTCATTGTGCCCTTATTGTGACGGTGATGAATATTAGAGTTTTGATATGTACGAAGCTATAATGTTTATTTGGCAATTTTTATTAATATAACCGTCGTGTCCAAATTAAAGTTTGATTACAATTAAAAGCATACAAAGTTTTTACTTTTACAGTTTTACTAACTTTTTGGCATTAGTATGGTAGGAATGGACTTGTATTAAAGTAGTAGTAAAAAGGTAAATAAAGCAGTTTGAATAAAGTATAGTGTAAATAACAGTATGCGGGATAGTGTTAAAGGGATTTTTTAGGACAGTACAGGATGCAAATAAGATGGCGTGTAGAGGACACCTTAGAAGGCGGCGTGTAATACTAAAACGTAGGAGTGAATCAGAATAGTTTATTAATCGATAACTTTTGATAGACCATTGCCGGTCATAGACTTCTCTTCAGTACGGAGGTTTTGGCTTTCTACATTACATTTACTGGCCAAACGGGTCGATATAGGGGTCGGGTCAAATTTTCCATCTCTTTGTGGTGCTGTCGTTCTGTGTAGTTTCCCGACACTCTGAATTCATCATCTACGACCACAAGCCGAGTAGCGGTGGAACGGAAAGACGGACGGTGGGGTAGGGTGGTAGGGCGGTAGGGTGGAGGGCGCGGCGGCGGCAGCACGAACCTGCTTGTTGAGGCGCGGGCTCTGCACGAGGTCGAAGGCGGCGCGCAGGGCCCGCGGCGGGCCGGCGCCGGCCGCCCGCGCCGCCCAGCCCGCCGGGCGGGGGGCCGCGCCCTGCAGCTGCTGCAGCGCGCGCGCCCGCACCAGCCGGGGCTCCGAGCGCGGACTACTCTTCTTGTTGAATATCAGTACTAAAACGAAAAAATTGACGTGTCGCCCGATTCAACCGTATGTATGCTCGTTTTTCGCCGTAGAACGAGATATGGTTAACTGAGATATATAGAACTTGTGATTCGTAATACTTTATAATTACAACGGTACGTTCGCAGCCGTTCGTTTTCTCCGAGAACGAGGAATAAGTGACAATCTCTTTTGTTATAAAACCTACATGAATGAATACTAATTTTATCCCTTGGTCACGAATATCGTGTATAATAAAATGCGGCTACGGTATTATTGTTGAGGGCACTTACCGTGACCTAATCTAATGAGGTGCGCTAATCTTCTCTCCGACAGCAGATTGCACAAGGTGTTGTTGAGAATTTTATTGAAAGCGTCATCTACGAGGTTTCGAGCGATGCCCAGCACGCTGCCCACGATGCCCACGATTAGTCCACGCACTTTCAACACTTTTATTACTGTAAACGAGAAAAAAAAACTGACATATACAAGGGCGGTTCAATAAGTACCCGTGTTAGAAATGAAGACTTTTTTTTAAAAAAAATTTACATTTTTTTTTAAGATGATGTTTTTTTTTAACATGCTTTTTATTTTTCAACATGATCTCCTACTAGGCAAATACACTTCTCCAAAGGTTTCTGCCATTTTATAACCTCTTCAAAAAATAAAATTTGTCGAACTCTCCAAAATACGTCTCTGTCTCCACAATGTCTTCCTCGTTCGAACTAAATTTTTTTATCGAGAGCCATTTCTTCTTCATGTTAGGAAACAAGAACAAATCGCAAGAAGCCAGATCAGGTGAATAGAGGGGATGCGGCAGCAATTCATGCAGTTTGGCGGCGACAACTCCGAATGAATGTGCTGGTGTGTTATCGTGGTGAAACCTTTTTCGCCAAATACGGCCGTGTCTCCTTCAGTTCTTTGTCAAAGCGGTCCAATAACTCACTGCAGTCGTCCACTTATCGTTCTTCCTTTTTCTAAATAATCCACGAGGATGACGCCGGTCGCATCCCAAAAAATCGTCGCTATGACTTTTCCGGCCGATGGCACCGTTTTCACCTTCTTTGTAGTAGATTCACCGGGCGAAATTCCATTGTTTTGATTGTTGTTTAGCTACTGGTGTGAAATGATGAATCCAGGTTTCATCAACGGTGACAACTCGACGCAAAAACTCCTTTGGATCTCGCTTAAATTGCTCCAAACACTGCTTTGAAGTTACTAGCCGCATCCGCTTGTTGTCCATCGTGAACAATCGCGGCACCTACCGAGCCGAGAATTTTTTCATCGCCTACTTATCACGTAAAATATTAATTGCCGTTCCGGTTGACACATCTACAGCCTCTGCTACTTCGCGCACTTCCATTCGTCGATCAGTGAGAATCATGTAATGGACTTTTTGAACGATTACCTTGATAACCACGTCTGCTGGGCGTCCTGGTCGCTCCTCACCAAAAACGGATGTTTGTCCACGTTTAAATTCATTGAACCAATATCTAACTATGGTCATACATGGCCCAGTGTCCCCATAAACAGCATCCAACTTTCTTTTTATCTCCTCGCATTTTTTTCCATCCAAAAACAAAAAGCGAATTATCGAACGATACTGCTCTTTTTCCATCTTAGCGAAAATCACGAAAAACGTCTTACTCGAATGGCTGCCAAATCCAAACTAACGTGTCAATCAGATTAAAATTTGTGTTACTTAGATGGCACAGCACACAATAATAACATCAACTTCCGTCAGGAACGCCCTCTGTACTCAAACACGGGTACTTATTGAACCACTCTCGTAATCAGCTAACGATATGCACTTTGACTACTCTGCATGCTTACAACGAAAATTGAATTGATATTCTTCACATAGTATTGTCTACTTCGAAAGCTCAAATGAGTCTGATGGCGACTGTATATTATCATTACTCTGATTTTAAAAAAATTTATTGAAAAACAGATTCCACATAAAGTAATAACAAAAACATACTTCAGTACCATCTACCGACGATACACTGAACTACGAAGTAATTGCTAATTCTGTGTCACGTTATAAAAAGCTCTCACATTTAGTAGCATAAAATCAGGCCTGCACAGACGTAATTATTATTGCTATTATCTATATACATATAAAAGTGTATATATACAAAAATGAATGTTTGTCTGTCTGTATGCCCTTTATAGAATCGTAAACTATGCATTTGATGATGTGCTTATCTTTAGCAAAGTTGTTGTGTATGAGCCCACAAAGGTTTCTGAGTTGTTATGAACAGTTTTTTTTTCTTTCCTTCAAATTTATTTTAGTTAGTGGCGTAGCGACGCGCGTAGGGTACAGTGAGTGTTAAATAATAAATATTAGTTGACAGACTATCACATCACTAACCATAGACAATTATTTTATCAATACTTACACAAATACATGAGACACTGTGAGAATCCTACAATACTGTTTTGATGCTGAGTGTCGACGGGACTTATCACAGGCTCTACGTTAAAATTATTTTCAAAAACCGACGTATGAATATTACGGGTACGTCGCTGACGCGTTTGTAACTCTTCCTGAACCTCCTCGTTTACTTCTTGCGCCTCTTCTACGTCGCGCACAGGACCGTGTTTCCTATAAATATAATAGCGCATTGTTTAGAATAAGGATTCAAAAGAAACTCACTTCAGTAACTTGTTTAGGCATTAGAAAAATGTTTCAAAACCTTGGAATGATTAAAGACATTTTTTCGAACATAATAGTGTAAAATTTGCTACATTTTTCTAACTACCCTCATTTCAATAAAAGATACAACAGCAAAAAAATAATCGAGCATCTGGGTGTTTACTTCTGGGGATCGAGTTACAATATGCGAAAAAATATTATTAACGGTTATCGTAACATACTTACAAAGCTTGATAGCGCTCAATATCAGAAGAAACCAAGAAATTCCTAAGAAAGCTTTCCAAATGCTGTCCTTTTTCCTTCCTGAGTTTGTGTGTGACCGACTGGTAAATGTTCGTCAAGTCCGTGCTATTGGCGTTCGGTGTAGCTGCTTGAACTACAATAGCGAAATCTCCATCTTCTGTGAGAAATATTCTCAGAAGTTCACTGGTTTGCAGAAGACTTTTTTGTAATAACCTTTGGAGAAAATCTTCATATTTGTAGCGTAAAGTTTCTAGTGGACTGTTGTCTCTGGAAATAATGCGAGTTTATGATAGCTGTACTATTTAACCACCGTATTCTACTATTTTCTTTTTCGACTTTCTCGTCAAGACTGAAAGCAAGACTGCTGGCCCGCAGCAAGTCGGTGTGACTAAAACATACTTATTTTGTTCTAAAAAATAAATTATTGGATGCTCTTGCAGCAGAACCCATATCCAAGAGGTACGTAGACGAGTAGGAATAGTGACAATAAAACTGGTTATGTAAGAGGAAGGTTGACACTACTAAGAAAATTGTTTTACTTTGTAACTCAATAGATTACTTCTACTTTAATCTATGGCTGCTTCGGTGGCGCAGCGGTAGCGAATGCAACAGCTGTACTGAACCAAATGTATGTTTGTGTGATCTACAAATATTTGTTGTGGAGTTTTCTATGTATAATACGAGTATGTATGTATGTCCAAAAAAAAGTATATAAGTATTCCATCAGTCAGTCTAGTTATGATAGTACAAGCTTTGCTTAGTTTCAAACTAGATGGCGTTGTGTGTTAAGTGCCCGAAATATTTATTAACCCTTAATTTTGTGTAATTAATTACAAAAAAAAAATGAAATGATGCTAAAATAGTAAATTATAAAAAAAGTAATTCATTTTATGTATCTAGATGATCATACCTTCTTGAGGGTAGTTGAAGATCAAGAAGCATCCTGTCGCCGTGAAACTCTAGAAGTTTACTCCTAAGCAAGTGGAAGTCGTGCTCGCTTCTCTCCACTGTCCACAGACTAGCTGCCGCTCCTACCTCCACGCGGTGGACGGTGATCGTGAACACCCGAATCGTCCCTCGACGGGGAGGTGCTTGCTAAAATAAAATCCCCAATGTTGTTATAACAAAAAATATGTAATTATTCTTAAAATATTTTAAGCGATAAAGAAGTCTAAAACTTTGGGCCAGAAGTGTACTTCAAAAAAAAAATTCGACTCACTAATTTAGTCTCAACATTAGTCAAGACGACTTTATAGCTGCTCAAATCTTGTCCTTTCATCGACTCTTCAATCGCCAAGCCTTCCAAATACTTCATTATATCCATATTGTCGACGCCGTCCCCTTCCGAGTCCTCGCTGTTGGTGAAACAGTCCAATATTTGTCCGTCCACAGTTTGAGACTTGAGAGCTCCTTTGAGACGGTGTCCAATTTTTAAAGCCGTATTTAGAAGTCGCTCGTGAGGTCTGAGGAACATATAATACTCATTAATACCTTATATGATACTATTATTTTTGTTATAAGACTTGGTCATTTATGCACTTACTTTTTCACCATGTGTTTTTGATATCCCGTAGGTATTCGGCCTCCAATAAGTATTTTATAAAACTGAAATATAAAATCAGAATATTGACTATGAGATTATTATTGTTACCGCACAGTATTTCAGTGTTAGAGTACGTGTAAAAAAAATTACCTCTTCACTATGTAAAAATTTAGGTAGCATAACTTTATCTAATAAAGCGTGGGACTCTCTTGCGGCTTGATAAAGCGCTCGACTCGTCTGTAACCTGAAATAGAACAAAACATTTAAATAATACTAGCTTACCCCGCGAACTGTTCCGCCTTATAGTCAACTAGCTGACCCGGCAAACGTTGCTTTGGCATATAAATTATTTCTAAGTAATTTGAGCGGGATGAAAAATGATTAAATTATTAAAATGGCTATTAAAAAATAGGGGTTGATCGTAGAAGGGTGAAAATTGAGGATTGTATGTATTTTTGTATGTTGTATCATAAAAAAATAGAAATTAAAAATTTTGTCTAAAAAATAAAACAAAATAATTAGGGTTGTACTACCCCTAACATTTAGAGGGATGAAAAATAGATGTTGGCCGATTCTCATAGATACTGGATAAGCACAAAAAATTTCATCAAAATCGGTTAAGCCGTTTTGGAGGAGTATGGCAACGAAAACTGTGACACGAGAATTTTATATATCAGATAAATAAGCAGATTTTTTTTTTACTTAAACCCGTTCTAACGGGATAAAAAGTATCCTATGTCCGTCTCCTGGTTCTAAGCTACCTCCCCACCAATTTTCAGTTAAATCTGTTCTTCCGTTCTTGAGTTATAAGTGGTGTTAGTAACACCACTTTCTTTTATATATTTAGATTATTATAACAAATTGAATCAAATTATTACTCGTATAGTGGTTACTCTGTGGTGTAGTTATCGTTGCTACAAAAAAAATATGACATTAGTGTTGCCACACTACTGTTAAAATATTACAATCATAAAATTTGGTTGACGATAGCGTACCGGAAGACGGAGCTCGTGTAGTCCCTTTACAAAGTGATCCGAGTACCCGGTGAAGGTCACGGGAACCTATTAGATGGGATCTTTGACTTGTGTATTCTCCTGCTCCAGCTGGTTCAGTGGACGGGGGACTAGTTGTGCCAGTTACAACCTGACGTTGGCTGCGTCTATCACGAAAGAGCGTAAGGGTTCCCAGGGAGGTTCAGCAGGTGGCGACTAGTCGGCGCCACTTACCGCTTGACGCTGGCGGCGTCGGCCACGAAGGCCCGCAGGTGGCGCGCGAGCGCGTGCTGCGGGCCGAGGCGCGGCGCGTGGCGCGCGCACAGCTCTACGGCTTCGCGCTCCAGCTGCGCCTGCGAACTGCCGTCCAGCTCAGGATCTAACAACCGAGTCTGGAATGATTCTGTAACAAGCGACGTTCCAATAAATTAGGTCACCGGTAAACGGCGCTAAAGGACTCCCCTTAGTTTTGTTTCCTTGTGAAGGATGTACGATCACCAATTTTTACAAGAAAATATATAATAAGTATAGTGTGTACATACATAAAATCACGCCTATTTCCCCGGAGTAGTAGGCACAGGCATATTAAACGCCCACTTTTCACCAGTGTTGTGGCACCACGTTATAGGTGGCGACCTATTGCCGCTAATCCGGATGTTTTGTTTACCAGAGCCTCGTCCATCGATCAACAGATGCACTACTTACGGGTGAGGTTGACTACAACTAAGGAAATTAACTGGCAAATGATATAAGAGTTCTTGAAACCATGACACTTACTAATATCGTTATAAAACTGCAGTAAGTGTATATGGCTAGTGGTCTTCAGAAACTGCATAAACGCGTAAAAATACTCCTGTTCAGATATCACAAGATCCAACTCCACTCGAAGCAGCTTGGGCCTCTGAATGTATAAGGATTCAGATTGACGAGCAAAGGTCTCTAGGAATTCTACCTGAAAAGAAATAGGTAACCATTATCATGCTGTATTTGTTCTGTTAAAAGTTGATTAAAATCTACTTGTATTTCTTTTTTGCTTTTACTAGTATGGAATACTCTTGGGGTTACGAAGGTTAAAGGATATTGTACCCTATAACATACAGTTTAAAGAATTGAGTTTCAAACTGACTGTTGCAATGCATGCGTCACCACACTGATTAGTATTGTAACATTTAATACCGTGTGGAGACGCGTCGCCATTCTAAGTATAATATATTTAATTGTTCTATTGATGTTTATTATCTGCTAGATGTGTCTTCTTATTACTATATTTCATCATTTGTCCATGTCCGTGTGGTGACGGATTAAGAATACATAGTGTTACCACCTCTATTCATCCTGTGGGTATCGTAAAAGGCGATTAAGGGACCAAGTATATAAGACAACATCATTACAAAGAGAAGGAAAACTTGAAACAAACCCTATTCCAACCCGTCTGGCCAGCGTGGAATAGTAGGTCAAAACCTCCTTGCTAAGGAGAGTCCTATGTGCAGCAGTGGACTGTAAAAGGCTGTTGATGATTTGATCATTACAGTAATATTGTACATCAAAGGCAACGTTACGTACGTATTACGTTACCTTATAATTAGGTGTGGTTGGCAGCTGGGCCATGGTTTCATCGCCAGTCGCCAATATGATAAGCGTGTTGAGTATGTAAGGATCTGCCAGCACATCCGTCAGAGACAGTAGCACCCAGCCAGCGAATATCTCTCTTATTAATACGCAAAATACGCTGAAATAAAGAGGTTTCTGATAATAAACTAGTTGATTGTCAAATAATAGCATTTTTATTATCAAACGTCAAAGTGACATATTCCATAAAAAGTTGTATAGCACGACATCTTGTGACGTCATAACACGCTATCATCACATCGTTTTACTTTAATACTTAACAATAGTTTTTGTGTCACACTTAGTCATATTCAATTTTATGACTGTTAACAGTTGTTTTCTAATAACAAGTAACTACAATGTTGTGCTCTGTAGCGATGCTATTAGTAATAACGCGAATGAACTATAGTAATAGCCTAATTCCTCCTCTACACTACTTGCGGAGTTGAACGATGTTAGACGAATACACAGCAGTGTAGAGGCACTTCGGCTTACCTCGTCAAACTTTATCTCGTCTCGGGTGACTTTCTAGAGTACTTCGCCGAGGATCTTCGTCGAACTTCGCGAGTAGTGTAGAGGAGGCATAATACTATGGTTTGTTTACATTCACTGAGCCCCGCACCTTGACCAATCAGGTGCAAAACTGTTGTACGTAACGATAATTTCTGGACACACCACGCTATCAGTCGAGAGACCTAGTGGACCTGTCTCGGAGACCTAGTGTCTGTATAAGGGTGACATCAGAGGTCTTGACGTCTTTCACATGAAGTGTCTCCGTGTCATCCTTCGTTTGAAATGGCAGGATCGTATCACTAACTCTGAAGTTCTTCGTCGGACTGAGATGACCGGTATGGAGAGTCTCCTAACGAGGTGTCAACTGCGGTGGTCTGGACACCTCGTGCGTAAGGACTCCTCAAGGTTGCCAGAGTCAGTCTTATTCAGAGCTTAGCTCATGAAGGCGCAAACCCAGAGGACAATATCTACGCTACAAAGATGTTCTGAAGCGTCACCTAACATCCTGTGGAATATCTTGCGAGTCTTGGGAGGAGCTTGCAACTCAGAGGCCAGAGTGGCGAAATGCTGTCAAAACGGGCATTAATAATTTTGAGCGCACTCGCATCGAACATCGAACACACCTTGACGCCAAACGCCAGCTTCTGAAAACTCGACCCAAGCCCTCCTATAATTACACATATAATGATGGCGGGCAGTTTCACTGTGCTATCTGTGACCGAATCTTTAAAACTAAATTCGGGTTTGCGAGTCACATTCGCGCTCACGAACGTCGAACTAATTAAAAAATTATTAATATGTGTGTCGCCGTAGACGGATACGTCTGAGAGGACATCATCATTAGTCGGGAGAGCCTCGATGTGTCACTATTTTCTTAACACGAATGAAATATAATATGAACGTTTTCTCTCCCAAATACAATACGCTTCCGCGCATGTCTTTTTCATTAAGTAGAGTACTAAGTACTAATAATATAAAACAAATGAAACAAAATTTATAAAGTAGCACTTCACAAAACATTAATAATAATCTGGACTAAATTACAATCAGAATTTACAACATAATTGTATTGTCTATGACGACGCACGATCTAAACGTTGTGTAACCATAGGTTACCTTATTTAAATGTTATCACGAACGCGTTATTTACACAGCTAATATGAACTACATATATAAGTTACATATCTAATATGAACACAACTCATGTGACCATCGCCTTTCTAACAGAAATAGGTAATTAGTTGGTAGACGACCTTTGTGAAGATGCGGTAGTGCTTTCGCCTATCACAGCAAGGGAGCGCAGGTTCGATCTTGTCAATCTTTGTTTTCTATGCGTAAATGATTAATGATACTTATTTTTGCAAGTGAATTGGCACTATGACAGCCAGATGCTTTTTTACATCCGATTAAAGGACTCAGGATTATAGAGGGAAGGAAACACGTATCCTGGTTGTTAGTTCCATGTTTTAACTGATTTGGACAAAATTAAACAAATCTAAACATAAATAATTGACTGCATGTACCTAGATCTAGATAACATGATAGGTATAATATTACATTAAAGATATTTGCTAAGATACATCATGTATGTTTGTACGTAACCTAGCAAGTATGCGTGTGTATTTGAGTACGTTGTCACGCATGTATATTGTACATGCATATGATGCCTAGTTTCTGAGTATCTCGGTTTTTTTGCATTTCTAGTCTTTAATTTCCGCACCGCCTTAGGTAGAGTGGTAGAAAATATCTGCTGTCCGTTTCATTTTTATTAAAGTACGAAACAAATCAATTAAATCCTACTAAAACACAGTCGGCCCATCGTGGGAGAAGGCGCGTTATAGTACGTTTGCCCAATCACGGTTTCCACTCTAGCACACTTCGGCTCCAGAGACCATCAGTTGATCTGGAAATATGATCGACCACTTACACTTCAGCGTACTGATTCTTCGTGCGATGTCAGACCGATGACTTGAAGGTAGCTAGCAGCGCACGGATGCGGATTGTCCAAGACTAGGATGGTTGACGCTCCTTGGGGGAGACCTTCATTCAACAGTGGATGGTGATAGATTGATAGATATAAAATATAGTACTGAGGTTAAGTTCAGTAACAGATTGTGATAGATATCAACTTATCCCAATCAACTACGACATTTTTTTTTAAAATTTCGTCCAGTCCATTAAAAACACCTAGATCCATAATGAAGATGATGACTAAAAGATACTCACGAATTCTGCAAGTCAGTGTTCTTGAGCAAATAGGGCATGATGGCGTTGGTGATCGCCCTGAGATAGTTAAGCTCGGCGTTTCTGTTAGCTGCCGCGGGGTGCAACGCGAGCTTCGAATCCAGCGCCGCGCCAGACGGCAGGCGGGCACATGACGTGTAGTGACGTAACGCACACGGGATCAAGCGATTAGTTATAAAGCGGGCATAATTTATCTGAAAGCGATTTTAACTCAAAATAGTTCTTCATATGGAAATACACGTACATTCAGAAAAAGTTTTTACAACAATTTATTATTGTCACTGAGGATCCAGGAGATTATAATTGATATATGTATATTGCTCAGATTGAATTAATTGACTTATAAAACTCTATAAAACTGAGTCTTTTAATCTACAATACCTAAAACCTATTTACGATAAGGGTGATTAAAAAAAATGGTAACAATTTATCAACACCTGTTTCTCATTATTTGTTAAGCAACAGTCTCTTGGCCGACATTCTATATCGAAATTTATTGTTTTCCAAATCGACCCAAAACAGAATTTGATCCACATTTCTTCAGATTTTTTTCATATTTTTTTACTGCATTTTACTATGTAATTTTTCTATCTACAGTTTTTAGCAGTCCAGTTTAGGATATAAGCCTCTCCTTAGAAAGGAGGTTTTGGAATACTATATCATACTCGTCAGACGGATTGGTATATCGTTTATTCCTTCTATTACCTATGTAACTCCATAAATACAATACTCAAATCATCAGTACATATGGAAGAAGTTCCAATCATAAAAGAAGTCAAAACATCACAAAATAATACATGGTATGGATGATTTCACGTGTTTTATAAGAATGCCATTACTATAACCATAATAAAGAAACTTCAGTTTAAATATATAATTAAGTTATCACCTTAACAGCTCTGTGTAGGAGACAGGCAGAAGCATACCGCAACTGATGTCTCAGTTCATCTATAAAGAACGGCTGCAGAGTGATTTTGCTGTACCAGGAACTTATGAACTGGTCCAGGATGGCATTGTAGAACTAGAACAAAAGAGACAAAAATAATTAGAGTTACGATAATAAAAGATACCATAACTTTATAGAAAACCGATTTTAGGTATTTCTTGCCTCACATTTCACCGCGTTGGCTAAGTTATCAGAGGACCCTTTAATTTTCTTTCTTTTATTTAAAAAAATAACTGCCGTCCTAGAACTATTCCTGTGTTCTGGGGGACTTTATTTTGAAATTAAGCATGGTCCCAAGTCATAGACTAGTTAGGAATGTTTAACTTTGCAACTTAACCTATGCGGTTAACGCTGAGGCACAAACTCCTCACGACTCACAAGTGAACTTACTTGTATAGAAAAACTGATATTCATAATTGGGTAGATGACTGTATCGTAAATAAATACCAATGTCCACTTCATTAAAACTAATATCGCAAAACATCTCGGAAAATACAATTAACATAGCTTTTTATTATTATTACAAATTTTAATCAAATATACAGTGAAATATATTGTTTGAGTAGTTTAAAACAGTGACGTCACAATTTCGTATTTATTTATTAGTACATTTGTCATACAAAATTGTTGTTTTGACAGATGATAAAAAGTAACTAATTTGACTAAGGTGTCATCTAGCCTATTCTATATTTGAATTAATTCTGTGCAGCCCTTTTTACCATAATATAAAAGTAAATGAGAAATTGATCTGTTGCAAGTACATAAACAGGTAATTTTTTTCTTTCAAAACACAACGCCCGAACAAGTCTGCAACGGGACTGTGCTTTGCCGACTATAATATGTATATATTCCTGTGTCACGGAGGACTGTACACAGGTACATGAAACGAACACAAAGAACACTCAATCTCAGAACAACAATTTCTGTCACAACATTCAACGCAGTAGAAAACACCGAGACGACCGCTTAAACGACTACGCCATTCATGCAGTCGATTTTGGCAGGGGGTAGGGTCTGTGAGCAGTAACTAACCATCTAGTGACTCCGTAATTCAAGAGTCACAAGACCTCATAGACCAACAAGGGGGTGACGACAGAACAGTGCGTTAGCTGTCTTAATAGACTAATATAGACCAACAAGGAGATGACGACGTTATATGTACCGCAGCATGGCTGCTACACGGTAAAAAAAATATTCAGTCGTCATCATCAATAGCCTTTTACAGTCCACTGCTGGACGTAGACCTCTCCTTAACAAGGAGGTTTTGGCCTACTATTCTACGCTGGCCAGAAGGTTGGAATAGGGTTTGATTCAAGTTTTCCTTCTCTTTGTAATGATGTTGTCTTGTATACTTGGTCCCTTAGTCACCTTTGACGACACCCACGGGATGAATAGGGGTGGTAACACTATGTATTCTTAATCCGTCACCACACGGACATATTCAGTGGTACTGATGTATTTTTCCGTTGTTGTTTTGGTAATATAAAGGTGTAGAGCCAGTTTCATCAGTTCCTGATGAAGTCTTAGATATTTATCTGCCTAATAAATAATCTATATAATACTATCTAACAGATAACAGATGCTGATAAATATGTGTATATTTGATATATATAACTCAATCCAAGAAAAAACCGAAATGTGTAGTCATTTTACAGATAAGTTGACATTAGTGTATCAGGGACTTTATTAGCAAGTAGTGAAAGGGACCCTAAATCTTTTTATACATATGGACTGGATTTAAAGTACAATATAATAATTAGTTTCAATCCAACAAAAATTTTGAGTGTGAATAATAACGATTGTTCTGTTACATGGTCATTAGTTGCAATTAAAATTATTTTACACAATGTCATTGTTACTGAACCATACAGTACGTACACAGATAAAATATTGGAAGATAAATTAGTTCTTTACGCCCGCATTACCTGAAAACTAGAATACCTTTCGGATGAGGCTCATTTAGTACTTGGATATCATCATCAACAGCCTCCAACAGTCCACTGCTGGACATAAGCCTCTCCTTAGAAAAGTTTTGGGCTACTATACCACTCTAACCTAAAGCGCCAGCATCCGTGTTATCGTGTTTCGTTGGTGAGTGTGAGACCGGAGGCCCAATGATGCAGGGGCGACAGTTATCGTGGTAACTGTGTAAGCCTTACATTGTCACAATGGCTGTCATGCCTTTAACGTCCCCAAGCGGGGTGTGAAAACGCATCTCACAAGGCCGCCATAGTGTGGGTCATTTGCAATGAGTACGGTGACCACAACTCTTGGATTCTATTCATGCTTTCCATCAGACAGAGTAGTCACTTTGGCAGGCTCTTAAGATAGTCCAAAAACAAAAACACTGGTCAGATGAGTTGGTATAGTTTGTTTCAAGTTTTCCTTCTCTTTGCAGAGATATTGTCTTGCGTAGTAATCCGTCACCACAAAGACAACTAATAAGCACATTTATATATTCATTAGACACAGAACAGAACAAAAGATCGTGTTAATTACTTGTCCTGGGTGGGCATCGAACCTGGGAGTTCTGACTCAGCGGTCAGGATCAATAACAGCTATATCAACAGGCTCATTAAACACAAAACGTTATAATCAGAACTCTTGGATTCCTGGCAGGCTCTTAATATATAAAATTAAAAAAAATAATGTCAGTCGTTATTGAGCGGCCTACTACAGAAACTGTGCCAACGATAAGTAGGTACTGTAAGTCTTGCAATGAGGTGATATATGATACCTACTGTATTATAGCGTCTAGTATTTTTTTGTTGTTTTTGTTGTCTGGTGATTAAAAAGTTAGGTCAAAATATTTTATTTCTGCTACAACACAGAGCGATAAAGGTTAAAGTTCAAGGCTATATCTAACAACAGTACACTAATTGACGTCGGTAGCAAACAATTTATGTATCGTACATTATTGTAATCGTTATGTTTTGTATAAAAGTGAATGTTTATTGTTCAGATTTTGTTCGTTCTCACATTTTTTATTCAAAAACAATGAGAACAATTAAAAGGTCGATGAAAAATTAACACCAGCAACGTAAATAGCAAGACTGTGGACAAAAACGAGCTCTATACAAAACATCAATTTGAATATACTGTCATATTCAATACTGTAAAGACGTGCCATATATTATATGTATACAATTGCTGTATGATTTCCTATTTTTTTCTTTTATAAAAGACATCTCCCGTACTAGGTGTAAATCCTGTATCGCCGGGGACTTTACAAACATACAATATGTTGATGTGATGTGTGACGTATTATTAGACATAAAAACTATCAATTTTCTAAGTATA
This sequence comes from Hypercompe scribonia, assembly GCA_949316085.1. Lineage (NCBI taxonomy): Eukaryota > Metazoa > Arthropoda > Insecta > Lepidoptera > Erebidae > Hypercompe > Hypercompe scribonia. Next base: position 3,019,801 of record OX438983.1, read on the forward strand.
TTGCAACAAAAAAAAAGAAAATAGAAGAACCTTGAATTAAAACTTTTTTAGGCGATTAACCTAAAAAGATGGCGTACTTCACTCCGATGCCAAGAGCTATCGTCACTAACAGCAATACACGTGACTCAAGCTTAAGAGGAAAGAAATCTGTTGTAACTTTTTTAAACTATTAAAAAACCAAGTTTTTACATACACAAAAAAATATTAATCTGAATTAAATAATACTCGAACTAGTAAGACTTAGGGGACATGCTAGAATCATTAGTACGTCGAGATAGTTTCGCACTACAATACAACGTAAATAAGTTAGTAAAGTGTAAGTAGGTTAGAGTCACGCTGATTTCAGCACGAGCTGGCCGGCTCGACCGGGGCAGTACTACCCTCCCACAGAAGTCCAACCTAAAGCGCCAACATCCGTGTTGTCGTGTTTCGTTGATGAGAGTGAGACCGGAGGCCCATTGATGCAGGGGTGACAGTTATCGTGGTAACTGTGTAAGCCTTACACTGTCATAATGACTGACATGCCTTTTACGTCCCCAAGCGGGGTGTGAAAAAACATCTCACAAGGCCGCCATAGTTCGAGTCACAATACTGCATTGTCTGCATTTGCAATGAGTATGGTGACAACAACTTTCGGATTCTATTCATGCTTTCCATCAGGCAGAGTAGAGTCACTTTGGCAGGCTCTAAATATAAAAAGGTACTTGTCAGATGTAAATAGCAACTACGTCTTAGACTTGTGACCTACCGTACTTTTCTTGCTAGTGCGCATACATAGTGGCCATCAGTTAGCCACTACCGTTTTCGACACTTCGATAGTCTATGTAATATTTGTATCCGTTCTTATTAACTAAGGCGCTTAATAATAGAGAATAAATGTAGCTTATAATAATATGCATTTGTATTAACTACAAGTACAAAGGGCGTAATTCAACGAATCCATTACATCACAGAGCCACACTATTTGCGTAACATAATGAGCTGTCAGACGTAATATGAATGCATAGCTTGTCACACAACTCCGTGTAACGATCTCGGATACTAATAGCGTCTGTTGTTTTGTTTCCCACATCGCTCATTGTCACCAATGCAAATACTTTTGTTGAAATCTCGTTTCGTGGTTATTATCCTCATTATGAAGGATGTTCTTCAGAAATGAAGAGTAAACTGTTATTGATACGTAAAAACCGTCTAGTTAGGGCATTATATACCTACCACACCAGGCTAACAGTGACATGAAATTTATGTTATAAGGGGCAAACGAGCAAATTACGGGATTGGAAGTAATTACCGCCAGCAACGGATGTCAGCCATCGGGAGCCAGAAGCCTCATTGGCGACCTTAAAGTTAGGATTACGCTGTTTTTTTTCTTTCAAAGTTTAGAACTGTTATCGGTCTGAAAATATCGGGCGAAAATTTTTCCACAGATTGGAGTCATGAACCTCACGGAGTTCAAAGGTGTCGGCAGTTTTATGGGTACGGTTATTACCCAAACCTCATTCTTAATGAATAAAGTACTTTAAAGAACATGCATGACATCGCACAAATTTTGCAGTTCTTATAAATTCTCTTGATGATAAAACTTCCAGTCCGGTATGACTAATCAATGTTCTCAGAAGCCTTCTCAGTGTTTGCCATCGATTACTATTTCACCCGATACGCGGTTGTTTATTATAAGGCTAATTTTAGTTATTTTAGCTAAAGGAACACAAAAATATTTGGTCCATTGTAGTCCGTTCTGCTTTAGTTCAAAAAAAACTCGCGTAAATAAGGCAATCATTGCAACATACAACAAGCGGTAAAAATACAGCCAATTCATACTTACATCTTCTATTGCTTGATCTAATTGTTTGTGTATTTGGAGTCCCACCCAAGGTTCTGCTGATATACTAGAGTCATGTCTTGCGCAGTCCTTTGACCCGCAAGTCTCGCAACCCTGTAAACAAATTACATTATAGGAAAGTGGAATGAAAGTTCATGGTCTAATGGCCACAGGACTATGTTATCACTTTTAAAGTAACCATTTACTTCCACATTCAATATGTATAATATTATTACTAGTTTTCTTTGAATTTCTGAAATATCTCTGAAAAATGAGCAAAGTATAAAACGAGGCTAACCGCGAACAGAAAGTCATATGAAAAGAAGGTTCGTTATCCGTGTTAAAAAGAGGCAACGCCAACGGAAATGTACAAACTTATATCGAGAATATTAACGAAATTAAAAAAAATAAATAAAAAGTAGTCCACTTAATTTAAACATGAATAAGAGTATTGAAGGCGAAGCTGACATTGCAGATTACCGACGAAAGTATAGAAAAATAATATTATACTTAAGAAAGCCTAAACCAGGGAATTTGCAGAGATCATATCTGCTATGAATGAAAAGGAAAAATATTATTGGCAACAAGTTGGGATTTACCAAAATATTAGTATGATAAATATTAAAGTGATTTCAGGCAATCCAAAGCGGAAGTGAGTCATGATTTTTCATGACTGTTTGATTTTATTTATAGCCAATAAAAATTTTACTTAGTATTAAAATCTTTGAGAATGAGAGGCATAAAGAGACTCATCATGAGTGATAAGGAAAAGGTCATTGTTTTATTATCATAATAGTGAATTACACCCACTTTTAAAGAAAGACTCATGTTGATAATTCTGAACTTGATTTACTTTCATTTCTCATTAGGCCGCCATAGCGTGGGTCGTCATATTACATTATACATATACATAATATATTACATATTCATGCTTTCCATCAGGCAGAATAGTCCCTTTGGTAGGTTGTAAATAAAGAAAAAAAAATACTCCCTTTTTTCCTAAAAAAAAAACAAAAACTAAAAGGTACATGAAACTTTTGTCCGTTTCAAATCCATACCTAATGTGGTTGGAATTGAATTGGTGGTTAATAAAAAGGCGGTAAATTGCCTCTCCAGAGATAACTTAGTGTCTATTTTTAAGGCTTTGGGGAAAAAGTTGATTAGTAATACTGTGGTCAGTCCTCTTTTGCTTCCATAGAGAAAAAAAAAAATCCAGCTAATTTTTTTTTCTTTTTTGCATATTTAAATTATTCTGATATAATTTTTTGTTATATTTTACCATAGACTAACAGCTGTTGAGAATTAAACACACCAGAAGCATGAGAAAATCACAACTCAAATTTAGTTGAAGGATAATATCATTTAATACTTTATTATCTAATCTAATCAACGCATTTTGTTGAATATTTAAAATCTGTAAATAAATCATAGTAAAGTACAATTTGCAATCAAAGCCTGACCTGAGCAAACTACTGAATTTGTAGGAAGTTGTTATAGGAAATTATTATCACAAAATTTTAATTAAGATAAAAACAATGACCAAATTACTTTTTAGATAAAACTATGTACCTAATTATAATTTAAACAGTATATTCAAACAGTATATTTCTCTGAAAAATTCATATTATAACAAAAAATAAATTTGTCAATAATGTGTACAAAATGATACCAATACATCTAAATATAATACACAATTATTACTCAACATAACTGGTATTCACATACTAGATAAGATGAAATTCAATGATAAGGCAGGAAGCTGTAACATTACATGAGAAAGTACTTAACAAAACATGAGGTAACAGCATAACACTCTAATTAGAAAATCAAATCTAAATATATAACTACCGCTTTGTTCTCTAATAAAAAAATATGAATATATTGCTGTTAACAAGTAAATAAATAATTTATAAATATTGATAATTATTAACGTATTAAATTATAAAGATAATTGTATTTATTAAGAAAAAAGGACTGACCAAGGAGGCGTACATGACCTCAATACTAAAGTAACGAGTTTTCTAAGCCGAGTAAACAGTAAACAATGCTTGCCTACCTACCCTTAAAGTCGCATCTTCTTTTTCTTCAAACGTCTCATCGACAAAATGGCACTTTAATTTATTAATATACTCGTGTAAAATATCAGAATTCAGCCCGTAATAACAAGCCAGACATCCCAGCACATAGCTAAATGCTATAGTGGCAAAGTGAAATCTGAAAGAAATCGTATCGCTTTAATGTGGTAGAACATAAAAAAATATACGAATATATTTGATACAATACTGATACCTGTAAAAATATAAAACTGCAATTGCCGTGCATATAACTCCGAAGAAAATAATATAATTTTTATTATCAAATTTTTCTATAAACTTCGTTTGACATCTTTCACTCATGGCTAAGCGAATAATGACGTTTAATTTGACATATTTGAGAAAAACATCACCGTTTGGTTTCCACACTTTGCACTATGTTTTGAGGTGGAGATGCTAGTTTTTATTTTTAACATGCTTTTATTAACTTAGTTATTTCTCTACCCAGAAATGGTTATAGAATAACAAGTACATCAGAGACCATAAATAATTTAAGATTTCGTAGTTATTGTTTAGTAGTTTTCTATTAATTGAAAACTGTAAAAGGTATCTAAAGAACCATAAATAAGATTTTTTTTATTTTACAGTAATAATTATAATCTTTAGGGTCCGTTTTAGTCCTCTTAGTTATCATATTACTATAGGCATAACATAATATTCTATCCTATATAGGAATATCTCTAGTCTAATTGCACATTTGTATATTTTGTTACTGTTTCTTATAATAGTAGTAATTGAACATAATTTTGTTCTTTTTGTTATGTGTGAATATAATGAAATATTAAAACACAAAAATTAAAATACAAAGAAAAACGTTTCATTTGACATATTCTGCAAACACTCCTATTATAATTCTGAGTACGTTTAACTCCGTTTAGAAACGACCGATTTGACAGATAAATAATTTCTTGACAATTCTGTTTAACCTGTCAAATTATAATAAGAAAGTATTTAAAAGTGATTCTTAATTGTAACCTCAGTTTCATAAATTTAAGTGAAATTAAATTTTTAAGTACCACGAAAGTTTGTAAGTAGTATCGTAGTGCCATGAGCTATTTAGTAATAACCACAATGTGCATTTTTAACTATTTGATAGTAATATTTGTTTGTACAGTAATGTAATAGTTCTATTTTGATTTATTTAGGTAACCTACTCTATGTAGACCATGATAAATTACATTATTAACGTAAAGACTTAGTTGCTTCCTGTAATTAAGTTCTTTGCTGCTTTTGCAGCATTTATGTAAATTTTATGCTGTTTGTTTTACTACCTACTTTTGTTGCTCGTTATTAATGTCCAGATCATACATTAACTTTTGTTTAAGTAGAAATTTAACATTTCTATCAATGTTAATCTAAAGCACCAGAACTAATAAAGAACAAAATCCAGTTCTATCAATATTTACATATTTGCATTACAAAACACTCTTCCTATAGGGCACGTGTGAAAATTAATATAATGTAGGTTTGTAATAAAAAAATACTCAATTTATATATTATTATATTTTGTTTGCTGATGTTTCACTTATAAAAAAATAAATTAGCTAGCTGTTATTTTTATAAAACAATTTTGTATTATGATCATAACAGTGATTGAAATACAGTGAAACTGTCCAAAATGATAAGCCTACTCTGCAGATACAGAGATCTTTCTTGGAGATTTGTATCACATACCCAAATACTTTCCAATATCCTCATTAGCTTATCGACATCCACTGTTGAATGAAGATAGAATCCATCTATACTTACCTATTTTTGCTTTTTCTTCATTTTAATAGTTTCCATTGTTTAGATATTATTTATGGTTTACTTTGATAAACATTGGCTTAATGTAAACAATGTGAGTCAAATGTCAACATCTGAACATAAATAAATTTATTATCAGTTTATCACATGACTTGCATTTTGTTTTTAAAACACTAAGATCAATATTGAATCCTACAATAATCTATTACTACTGCATTACACTCTGCTTTGTGTGTCTATTATAACAAAATGTATTTGATGCAAGAGGGATGCTGCTAAAACCATCCATGAAACCCCTTAACATTGCTCGTAGATCCATTTTGAAGGTAGTCATTATGTCAAACATTTCGTCTTATTCTTTAGTCCCTAAATAAATTGTACAGGTAATGTAAGGTCTTAAATGTGATGCAACATTTTATTTAAACAAATTGTCCTTCTCCGGCATTACAATATGCGTCACAAGTAAATAAGCAACTAATGAAAAGATGTTTGTACAGTATACTACATTCTAAAACTACATTTACTAAGAGATTCTTTAATTTCTTGAGTCCAGTTTTTGAGTAGTCCAAAATACAAATGACACATAAAAAATACACTCAAACACACACGCACGCACGCACGCAAGCACGCAAGCACGCACGCACGCACGCACGCACGCACGCACGCACGCACGCACGCACGCACGCACGCACGCACGCACGCACGCACGCACGCACGCACGCACGCACGCACGCACGCACGCAAGCACGCACGCACGCACGCACGGACGGACGGACGGATGGACGCACGCACGCACGTACGAACGCACGCACGCACGCACGCACTCACACACGCACGCACACACGGATGCATGCACGCACGCACACACGCAAGCACACACGCACGCACGCTAGCACCCACACACGCACTGCACGCACGCACGGACGGACGGACGCACGCGTGGACGCACGCACGCATGCACACACGCAAGCGCTGCACGCACGCACGCACGCAAGCGCTGCACGCACGCACGCACGCAAGCGCTGCACGCACGCAAGCGCTGCACGCACGCACGCACGTATGCAAGCACGCACGCACACACGCACGTACTCACAAGTACTCACCCGACAGAAAGGAACTACGATCACCCAGATATAAAAAACAAGCTTTTTTTGATAGAACCCTAAAATATCATGTCATTCCTATATAGTATAGCAGATTATGTCAGTGTTGTTGTAATTTAGCATGTAGATGCTTTCCTTTGCTTACTACACTGCATATCATTACGATATCTGAAAAAAAATTAGTTAATCTAAAATGCCGAACTTTTATTTTCAGTGAAGATGATTCTGCAAAGATGTTTACACCTTACCAAACATTATATATCAAGATCATCCCTTCTTCAATCAAACATAAAACAGACTTACTGTGAGCTTTACCATAAATACAGTGGTCAGTCTCCAAGATTATTTACAGATAGGCATGAATGGGTAGTCGTAGAGAAAGATATTGGAACTGTTGGCATAAGTCAGTATGCACAAGAATCTCTAGGTGATATAGTGTTCGCTCAGCTACCGGAAATAGGCTCAAATGTCGTAGCCGGTGACGAATGCGGAGCTTTAGAAAGTGTGAAGGCCGCCAGTGAAATATATACTCCTGTGACTGGAACAATTACAGAGAGAAACAGCGAAGTAGAAAATAAACCCGCCTTGATAAATACTGATTACTATGGCAAGGGTTGGCTTTTTAAGGTGAAGTTGACAAAACTAGAAGAATTAGATAGTTTAATGACTGAAGAGGCTTATGAGAAGTTTCTGAAAGCTGATGTTATCAAAGATTAATATGTAGGTAGGTAGAATAATTTTTGTTTTGTTTCACTAGTTAAATGATTAAAGTTGTGTTAGCATTTGTCTTGTTTTCTTTATGAACAAAAACGAGAGTACTTATTGTGCGTTATCTCTTTATTAGTGCAATGTCAACTATAAAAAATAATGGTAAACACAATCCTTACTTTGGCATCAAATAGTCTGCCTTAATGGCAGTATTATTCACATTTTATCACAATATTTACTTTGAAAGAACAATGACGAAGTAATAGTTAATAGAGTTATTGAGCGTCTAGAAATATCTTTATTTTGAGTGAAGAATAAACAATTTCGTAAGTTTTTTCCAATTATGTTCAAGACCTGAGTGAGCCTCAAAACAATCTGGGAAGTAAAAATGTTATTTTTTATCATATTAAAAGGTAAATAAATACAGAAATAATCTCTAGCGTGAGATGTGCAAGGCGATACAAATATCCTGTGTATTATAATCGATATCGTATTACTTTTAATATAAATAGTATTGCCACGTAATCAATATGTATTATACACATATAATACATATCTTTATTATATATATTTATATATAATACAGAAAATAAAATAATAATAGTTCTCTAGAGTTAAATCTAACCATAATGACAACGGAAATCGTCTTTTGACAACAAACAAATGACATTACAGCTTGTTTTGTATTTTTGTTTGCCAACAAAATAATGTTCGGAAGTTTGCCATTGTTCTTTGATTCTCCAACAAAACATATGTAATATCACAAATGTTTAAAATCAAAATCACATCATCGGAGTAAAAAAAAATACCAAAATATCCTACTCAAAACATTATTAAGTTTATATGATTACAAATGAGGAGAATGACAGATCCTGTACCGCTAGCAATATGTAATGGATGGTTATGAAATTTAAACCGTTTATAAATTAAATCATACTAATTATTTTAATGTAATTATCATATTTTTAAAACTTTGCTAAAAGAATTCCAATTCTTCTCCAAAAGTTGTTACAATTGCAATAACAAAACGCATTCCTAAAATTTCTAAACCTGCCATGCTTAAAACCTGCTTAAGTGAAAACTAGATGGCGTTGTGTGTCGGATATCTGAAAATGTTTTATTTTATTATTAAATATAAATTTCATAAAATCGATACTTATGAGTGAGTTTTAGCATTTAGCAGGAGAGTAAATTTTAATGACGGACCATTAAAATCGTAAACAAATGATTATGATTTAAAAAATAAAATACTACGCCATCTTGTCGACAGCAATGACAACCCATTCGTATAAACCATAATAGCCAGTTGTCGATGTCTGTTAACTTTAGACACTACTTGTTACATTGTAAGCTACAAACTGAAATATTTTTAGCGCAAAGTTTTAAAAAAATTACTAATTTAAAATGTTATAGTTGATGATATTACCAGCCAAACAAATACAAAAATAATCCCTACCATAAGATACGCAAAGCGGTACAAAAGTGTCCTAGTTATTAATTGATCACGAAGACAAAAAAATACAAAATTTTACACTCCAGTGCCAATCTCTCACCAATATCTTAAACTATAGTTGCACATACCAACACTACATAGTTGACCTGTTCCACTAAATAGATATATATATATATATATATGACGTCAGGCCTGGAAGCTCTACAACTTAGTTTGATTTGAGAACCAGCGTCAGGCTTCGTCTGGCATGTGCTGAACTAGGTCCTGTTCTAACACGTATTGTATTCTAAGTTCTTCTGTGATGTTATATCTTGTCGTGTCTGTGTGTGTGTATTTACATACATAGTATTGTGCTCAATTTTATAACATTAAGTATATAAAGAAATTTAACGAAAAACCTTATAACTATGAGCAGTGCATACACATACTACACATATATATATGAAACATTACATATTTACTAATTTTTAATATTATAAGTTTATATACCGCGACCTTCGCCAGGTCGTCGGACCACCTTATGGGGCGTTTCCTAGTACGTGGTCGCCACTCCTGGGGGGTAGCCTATGTCCAGCAGTGGACGTCTTTAGGCTGAGATGATGATGATGATAATGATAAAGTTTATACAATAATAGTGTAATATGTAGGTCAGTGAATTAAACACTTGTATAAAAGAGGTCAATGAATGTTGATAAATATCGTTATTGAATATGGTTCATGCATTATCAGAACAAATTATGTTATTGCGTTGTGTCGTGATTCAAATCTCTGTTCAATTTAAATATGCTGAACTCATAGATTTTTATAAAATTTCAATATTTCGGACATTTAACACACAACGCCATCTAGTTTCAAACCATGTTAACTAGAATGACTGATGGAAAATTTATATACATTTTTTTGGAAATACATACATTTCGTACATAGAAAACACCCAAACTCCGAAACAAATATTTGCAAATCGTACAAACATTCAGTCCGACCCGGGAATCGAACCCGAGACCTCAAGCGCAGCAGTCGCATTTACTACTGCTGCGCCAGCGAGGCAGTCTTTAATATAATTATATGAATAGTGATTTCAGTCAGTAGTTATTTAAAAGAAAACAAGTGTTATTTGTAAATTAGTAACCAGACAAAAAAAAATTTTGTTAATTCCTTAGTCTCGCAACACCAACAAAATAAGTTTACATCATTTGAGCTTTATTTTTATGACTAGATAAATACGAATATTATTTTATCAAATGCAAAATACTTTTTAATTAAAAAAAAAACTTGGGTAAAAATGGCTACGTCACAACATTTAACTATGATATTAAACTTAACAGCAAGTATACTGTTTTAAATACTCTTCATGCAATATTTCATGATAATTATTGATCTAAATACTTATATATTACGCATAATACTATTTCTACTGAAACTTATGACATACATTATAGTATATATAAAATATTATAGATAATACAAACTGTCATCTTGACAGTACAGTGACGTATGAAACAAAGATTGACACTTTATATTCATTAAAATAAATTGCTTCAACATATATGTGAATAAACCCTCCTTTCAAGAGAATAGCTTGAGTCCAGGCAGTAGACTACCAAAGGCTACTGACAATTAACATATATATCTTAAAAAAAATGCAATGTTATTTTTGGTACCTGTGTTCAATACATAGTGTGCGCTTAAGTATTTGTAACAACTTTGTTACACAGTTTTATTTCATTTTTGGTCTGTAATTTACCTTTTTTTAAGTTGGTTAAACAGTAAAACTGTAAGACTTTTGTATCGTTCGCCTGTTGAGCATATGCATACATAAAATCACGCCTTTTTCCCCGAAAGGGTAGGCAGAAGTACATTAAACGTCCACTTTTGACCAGTTTGTAGTCGAAGGTGGTGTGCATGTTGCCGCTAATCAGGATGTTTTGTTTGCCAGAGTATATATTAATTGAAATTCTTATCCAGACTCAAGTCACGTCAGATCTACGTAAAAATACCATAAATACATAATATGCTAATATCTAGCAAATCTCACATGAAAATGGTGCATCTGTTGATTGACGGACAAGGATCTGGCAAACAAAGCATCCCTATTAACTGCAATAGGGTCTCCACCATTACGGAGGCCAAACCACTGCCGAAAACTGGGCGTTTAACATGTCTCCATCTACCCTTCCGAGGTAATAGGCGTGATTTTATGTATGTATAATATGTATATATGCTTATATATTTTTGCCAGTGCTGGTTAAGACTGCACAATCATTTGGATTGCTCAGCGCTGTTAGAAAGAGTGACGTATAATTCTCCCAACCGTACACCAATGACTATAATGATGTAGTCTTTCGAAGTACAGTGTTGGAATATAATTCACCAGTTCCAAGATTGTGTAGAACTGTAAATGAATTTTGCAAAAACTCATATGATGTTGTTTCGGTCAGATATCACAAATTACCCACACCATTATTTGAAAATATATCCAAATAATCACTTGGTCTAAATAACGCCTAGTCATACAATTTTACATATTTCAATTTGATTTAATTTTTTGATTTTAATTTTCACCTAACATTTTATTGAACACAGATTTTTTTATATATTTTATTTGCTTTTTATTTTCATTCAATTCGATTTAACGCATATTAATTATAACATATTTATACTGCAAAACTGTACACTATTATTAACGGTAGACAAACTACATAATTGTGAATAGAGTAATTATTTTTATAACTAAGCTATTTATTTACTTAATCTTATATAATAGTAGAACTAATGTATATTATATAATATATTTTATATGTATATATATATATATAACAATGCATGCTGTATTTACAAGTTATTAGTCATACAATTACTTTTAAGGTGGTAACGTATGTGTCCCTTGTAATAAACTTAATCTCATCCGGCATAGTGTGGGTCACCATACTGCATTGTCAGCATCGCAATGAATATGGTGACTACAACTTTTGGATTCTATTCATGCTTCTGCACTTTGCACTTTGGCAGGCTATTAAAATAAAAGAGAAATAACTATTGCTGCATCAAATAAATAAATTAAGACATAGTTTACTGGAAATGGTTAGATTCCATCACAATACATGGTTGAACTATGTTTTTTTTCTGTATTCTGGACCAACCAAAGTGAGTACTCTGCCTGGAAAGCATGAATAGAGTCCAGGAGTTGTGGTCGCCATGCTCTTTGTTAATGCAGACAATTCAGTATGTCGACCCATACTATGGCGGCCTAGTGAGATGCTTGTTCACGCCCCGCTCAAAGAATTATTAAGTATCTTATGTCTTTATTTAATATTTGAATCATTTAACTTGTGCTTCTTTCTCTTAAAACAGTTTTTAACAGCATTTGAAGTTTTAACTGATAACGATGAAAATGCGACCAACGTGTTTTTTTTGACCAGACTGCGATCAAATGATCATACTCATCTCAATTTTTTTTGTCCCGAATAAGAATCAAACCCACGACCTCTATTTAGAAGCCAAGATAATTAACCACATGATCAATAGGTTTGTCATTGGATCCATAAATTAAGTAAATAAATAACAGTTACCTTGCTATATACCCATAGTTTAGTTAGTTTACTCATAGGATTAGTATGGTTTAAGTTTTTTTTCATCTCACCTTTCGACACTCGTATTTTTCATTCCCAATTGTTACACACTGATGAAGTAGGAGTCTCTTAAACACAGGTACAACACGAACATTCTATATTAAAAACATTAAAATTAGGGATGGCGATCTGAGATCGATTAATCGAAGAATCGATTTCGTAGACCAAAAAAATCTATTTTTTAAATCGATATTCTATACTGAATCGATCCATTGAATCGATATTTCACTCTATAAAATCAAGATTCGATTTTTTCTGTTTCGATACGATAAATTTCTGTTTCGATACGATCAATTTCTGTTTTGATACGATAAATGGGTTTGTATTTGTATTGAAAACATAGACTCAATAAGCCACTCGGAAAGAGATCGATTTTTGCAAAATCGATTTTTTTATCTCGATCTTTTGTGTATCGATTTATTAACCTTCAATTCGAATCGATTTAAAAATCGATTTTTTTGGAAAGAATCGCCATCCCTGATTAAAATCATTTCAGCGTATACGTTTATTCCTGACCATCCAATTCCGCCAGCTGCTGTTCTGTTTCGGTTTGTAAGTCCACCTGACTTTAATAGGCTTATCCAGGGCGAGGTTTACGGTGATTGTAAGTACCCTGGTCTGGTTCTGATAAGTGAACTCGCAGGGTTTGACGCACGGTTGGTCGTTCACCATTACAGATTTGATAGCAGGCTGACTTAGAATGGTAATGGTGTTCAGAGAAGGTACCCCGTACCCCCACCATTGCACGCTGGATTCTAGTTCTGTTCCATTGAGTGAGAATTCTATATGGCTGTACTTCTTTTCTTGGTAACTATCTGTAAAATGGTAAAGAAATATAGTAGTTAGACAGGTCATGTTGCTTAAATTGAAGGTCCTTAAATTAGCGAGTATTTTTTTTATAGTATATGTCACCTAGAGGTAAGTGCCTACCACCGTCTTAGGACACTGCAACTCGAAAGTCGGTGTTGCCGAGGAGATTTGGCCTACGGTAATCTCACCTACTGGGTGAGAGCTAGTGAATACCAGTTTTCTATGAGCTTGTGATGTGCGTAGAACTCCCACATGTTACCCACTTTTTTTTTATGGAAGCCTACTAAAGTGACTCTGTCTGATGGAAAGCATGAATAGAATCCAAGAGTGGTGGTCGCCATACCCATTGTGAATGAAGACAACGCAGTATAGCGATCCACGCTATGGCGGCCTAGTGAGATGCTTCTTCACGCCTCATTTAAAGGACCCAGGACCATAGTGGGTCAAGAACAAACATGAAAAATACAAAGACGTGGAAATAGTAATTCAGAGAAGTTACAAACTTTCATTTATAAATAAAAAAAAAGTGGTGGGTGTGGAACTTACTCATACTGTCTCCGTCATCCCAGTACAGTTCCCCTTCGGCTTGGTGGCGGATATCCGGCACCACCATCAGCTGCAGGGGCGCACTGCGAGTGATGGTGGTCGTCACTGGACCTTGTGGAGGTGGGGCTTGCAGGGGAATTATTCCTCCACCCTGAAAAAATATTATTCAGGGATGTGAAAAAAAAGTCGATTGTTTTTCACCGGACAGTTGGGACATAGGTACCTAAGACGTTGTTACGGTACGCTAGTTTCATCAGCAGCCTTTCATAGTCCACTGCTGGACATAGGTCTCTCATTGGAAAGAAGGTTTTTGCCTACTATACCACACCAGGTACACTGTTTGGTCTGTAGGGTTTGTATTAAATTTTCCTTCTGGGTCTGTTTCCGTTCACAGTGCTGGTGTACTGGATAATTTGCTCCCTTAGTCGCCTCTTATGACACCCATGGAATGAATAGGAGTAGTGACACTTTGGATTCTCAATGCCTCACTCCACGGAAAACGTTACGTCAGTTTGTTTAAATGAAATTTTATTCAAAATTGTTATTGGTAAATCTTGGGTGTGATGAGTAAATTACCGTTTCAAATCTCAATTATTTAATGACTTTACTTTTCTTCCCATAAAACTTTCTGTGTTTACTAAAATAAAAATGAGGTTGAAAATGCACGCTATCACAACCGTTCGCAGAATAATAGGCTAGATAACACCTTAGTCAAATTAGTTACTTTTTATCATCTGTCAAAACGATCATTTTGTATGAAAAATGTACTAAATACAAAATTGTGACGTCACTGTTTTAGACTACTCAATTGAACAATATATTTCACTGCATATTTGATTGAAATACGTAATAATAATAATAAAAAGCTATGTTAATTGCATTTGCCGAGATGTTTTGCGATATTAGTTTTAATGAAGTGGACATTGGTATTTATTTACGATACAGTCATCTACCCAATTGTAGTGGTTTTTTACGAATATTTTATGTGACGTCAATTTCTAACTTTTATGACCTAAAATGTTATACAGAGAGCTAAATATCTGTCTATGCGTACCTTGACAGAAACAGTCTCGTTCTCGGCAACTTCCATGCTCTTGTCGACGGCCAGGAACTGTCCATCGCGGATGTTGTACCAGCACTGGGGCGGCGGGAACACGCCGCGCGCCGTGGAGGCGCCCTGCGCCAGGATGGGGGTCACCATCACGTGCGGGCCTATCATAAACTGGTCGTCTATGTCGTGTAGATTGTTCTGTTCTGGGGCTCTGTGATTATTAAATATTAACGTATAATTAGTTAGGCTAAAGTATACTCCTTTTAGAGCAAGAGCCCGTGAGTGCCAGACCTTCGTCTTTTTATAAAAGCTGAAAGTTCTTCTATGTGTGTCCCTAGTACAGGTAAGAATGATCTCCAAACATGAAGCTGAGGCAGCGGTGGCTTTGGCAGATAACAGGCAACAAAGGTGTGTAAAATTCCATCTCAAATTCGTCATGAAATAAAACTTGCTTTTTTTATATTTGATTCATAATAATATCAAAACTCGCGTTGCTCATTGCCAGACAGTTAGTATGGTTCCAACCCTCTGCCGGACACCCCTAAACTATTATAATTTATAATTATACTTACGTTATATTATAAAACCTAAGTTTTATATATAATTTTTTGGGAGCCTATTAAACTATGTTTACACAGTAGCCGGACAGTTTCGAAGGTTCTATCATCTTGCCAGACGCATTCAAAGTGAGCAATAATCGGGAGAGCAAGGAGCGTATACAGTAACTAAACGTTATATTATAAAACCTAAATTTTATATATAATTTTTTGGGAGCCTATTAAACTATGTTTATATAGTACCCGGACAGTTTCGAAGGTTCTATCATCTTGTCAGACGCACTCAAAGTCAGCAGTAATCAGGAGAGCAAGGAGCGTATACAGTAACTAGTGCGAATGAAACAGAGCGCTTGGTCTATTGCGGCCCTTCACTGCGCATCCATTGTTATTAATTTCAAATTGTGCAGTTTATTTTTTTTTTAATCCAGAAATTTCATTAATTATTTTTTACAATTTCAATAACAAATATTTAAAATAATACTGAGTAAAATTTTTCTAATATAATGTCAATCATGTCGAAAATCTAATAATTTAATTGATATTATTTTTCATTTTTAAGAAGTTTATTATTGTCAATGCTATTAAAATTATAAAGCCAATGAAACAAAGTAAATCAAATTTTAGTGTTTATTATACCAAAGGACACATTTTTTTTAAGATAAGAAATTTGCAGAGAAATTAATATATTTTAATTAAATCTAAATATTTTCATCATTTTCATCGTTATCGCGCGCTCACTAAATCGATCCACACGTTAGCAGTTTAAACATCGTAAGTGCTGTGAGCACAATTCGGACCGCAGCCTTTGAATGCGTCTGGCAAGATGATAGAACCTTCGAAACTGTCTGGCTACTATGTAAACATAGTTTAATAGGCTCCCAAAAAATTATATATGAAACTTAGGTTTTATAATATAACGTTTAGTTACTGTATTCGCTCCTTGCTCTTCCGATTATTGCTCACTTTGAATGCGTCTGGCAAGATGATAGAACCTTCGAAACTGTCCGGCTACTGTGTAAACATAGTTTAATAGGCTCCCAAAAAATTATATATAAAACTTAGGTTTTATAATATAACGTAAGTATAATTATAAATTATAATAGTTTAGGGGTGTCCGGCAGAGGGTTGGAACCATACTAACTGTCTGGCAATGAGCAACGCGAGTTTTGATATTATTATGAATCAAATATAAAAAAATCAAGTTTTATTTCATGACGAATTTGAGATGGAATTTTACACACCTTTGTTGCCTGTTATCTGCCAAAGCCACCGCTGCCTCAGCTTCATGTTTGGAGATCATTCTTACCTGTACTAGGGACACACATAGAAGAACTTTCAGCTTTTATAAAAAGACGAAGGTCTGGCACTCACGGGCTCTTGGACTATTTAATTACTTAATTGTTGTGAAAAGTGATTTTTAAACAAAGTTTTTCTCTGCATGTAAGCATTGATTTTTTTTTGTGCTTTAATTTTAAATTCTTTAGCTATCGTTTTCAAATTCTTTTTCAGATTGTTTTTCATTTGAAACATATTCTCTGACTTTTGCAGGAGTCGCTTTGTGATATTAAAGATTATTTTGTACGTTTATACAGAGTGACTCGTCAGATACTTTCAATATTTGAGGACGTGATAATATGCGAACATATATCATGAAATAAAATAACATAAAAACGAAATATTAAATAACTTGTTAGTAAACTTCGTACACAGTACACCGAGAGCCCAGTATTTAACTGCGGAGTACTTGGACACCGCGCGGCCGCACGTGTCGCGCAGCGCGCTATCAACACAGAATTCATAGGTACCTACACTGTACAGCTGTTGCCTATGTAGCGGGATGGAGGGCGGGGGTGGGTGCCGCCGCGCCGCTCGTGACTAGATCAACGTAAACAGTGCGGCGAGCTTAGGGAGTATAATATCCAAATTTCACTTATTTTTTAGAGACATTTCGATAAAAATAAGCACCTATTTTTTTTATATCAAGTTAACGAGAATCGAGTACCGAGTACTCTCCATAAGTATTGAAGGTATCTCACCAGTCACGCTGTATAATGTCGGTTTAAGGTTTTTCTTTTCAAGTTTTAATCCTCTCTGCAGTGCTGGTCGGTCCTTACGACACTAATAGGTTGAATAGGAGTATTGACACTATCCATTAGTCCATCACCAAAGGGAAAGATAAAAAAAATTAAAGACAATATGGAATCCTCACTCAAAGAAGAGCGGCCTGACGACGGTGTCTCCTAGCACGTGTGCCCTCCAGAACAGCGTGTAGTAGTAGGGCAACAGCGAGTAGCGCAGGCGCAGGGCGGCGCGGCTCGCCGACACCACGTCGGGGCCCAGCGACACGGGGTCCTGGGGCTGCAAACCAGTTATACTCTTTATTCAAGTGGCACATCTAATGCGGAGGGTCACAGCGATCGATTAGTCGATTTCAGAATTTTGTTATTATAAAAACAAGCGATCGTTAATAATAGTATTCAATCATACATCAACTTTAGTATCGCACACACTCATCGGTCAAATCAAATAACACTAACTACCCTAGCTTCCTGTTATACACAACATCCGTCTCTTAGCACAAAACCAGTTGCACAAACTAAAACCAAACCATTCGAAAAATATAATTTTTTTTTTTGTAGAATACATTTTATATACATTACA
Source organism: Hypercompe scribonia (assembly GCA_949316085.1). Classification (NCBI taxonomy): domain Eukaryota; kingdom Metazoa; phylum Arthropoda; class Insecta; order Lepidoptera; family Erebidae; genus Hypercompe; species Hypercompe scribonia. The sequence goes on from OX438983.1 coordinate 3,037,980, forward strand.
ATAGCAGCTCAATAAGTAGCATCTAAAATAAAATCCATTGGACCTAGACGAAAATGTCTGATTTAACAAAAAGTGACAATGAGCAAATCTTTTTGTTATAAGCGTTCTTGTTACAAGCGTTCTTGTTACAAGCGTTCTTCGTTGTTTATACAAACTATACACTATAGAAAAGGCCTATGTCCAGTAGTAGATTGTTAAAAGCTATTAATAGTAAACTAACGATGGTATAAAAAGAAAAAATATGAATAGATCGCATTTAATATTATTATATTCTAAAACAAGAGACGGCTATACCTTAGCATCAGCAGTGTTATGATTCCTGGAGAAGGGGTAGAAAGCTCCGAGCTGCATCCAGCGCTTGCACAACTCCTCGGTGGTGTCGCGGTTGAACCCACAGATGTCAGCGCCCATCATCGGAATCCCGAACAAACTGAAGCTCAACAGTTCTACAAAGTGAAGAAAGTTAATAGATTTATATAAATTTGTTTGTTCACTGTAAGGCGAACACTTCATTGGTGTGGTAACCGCCTGATAAATATTATTGGTTATATTTATTATATATTTACTAAAAATGCGGTTGAAAGGCAACGAGATAGGCATGTCGGCCGGAGTGATGTCACGGTATCAAAGAATTGTTTTTTCGCTAATTTTTACAAAGTAAGGTTACCGGGCCCTGCCCTCCCAACTCAAGGGCTCTCCCCTTGAGTTCAAGGGGCGGTCGTGCTCGTCTCTTAAATTTCACGTGTCCATGTCTTGTGATAATGATTATAATCAGGTGACCACATAAAAAAGAAGAAGGCCAGTAGTCTCATGGGATATTGTAGAGTCGAAGGTGAGAGTACCTACCAGGCAGGGTCATGCGCATGTCGTGCCAGTCGCTGGCGATGTCCCCGCTCCAGTGGCCGGCGTGGCGCCCGAAGCCCACGAAGGTCGCGCGGGAGATTATGAACGGACGCTTGCCGCGGATCTCTGCCAATGCACTGTAAGAGAGTCGTGTAACATAACATTAGTATCTGTGTGTGTCACTTTTATCTCTTTGCCAGAAATTCGTTGGAATTATTTTGTGAATGTAAACAGAAGTATGGCATACGTGTAACATGAAGTAAACGTTTATACATTCACATTTGAAAAAAGATATTTGGGCATTTTTTAAATAAATATAAATTACTAATTTGAAATACATCATGCCTGTAAGCTAAGTAGTAAGCGCAGAGCTTTCAAATTTTTAACTCAATAGTTGCAGTAAGATAACATATTTTGTAAACAAAATTATACAAAAGTTACAGTGGACAGTGTGTTATGTTCTTTCATTTCATCTATAGGGAGTAGTATAATATGGTCTGTTCTATCGTGACATAGATTTGTATGGAAAGATAGTTCAAGTCACACATCGCAACATCAGCTTTCAATAGTCCAGTGCTGGACATAAGCCTGTCCTTCGTAAGGCGGTATCGGTTTACTATCACGTTCACCAGACCAGTCGGTGTAGGGTTCATTTTCAAGTTTTTCTTCGTTTTGCAGTGATATTGTCCTGCTCGGTTCGTTCTCTTAGTCTAAGGCGATAGTCAGTATTCCTAGACCATCACCTACAGTGGTCAATTAATCGGTCAAGTCGAACTAGTCAGTGAAACGAGGCACACAGGAGTGGTCGCTTACAAGTGCGTGGCGAGCACCTCGGCGGAGGCGTACAGGTTGTGCAGGTCGTAGTGCGCGCCCAGGAAGTGGCGCGCGTCCATGCACAGCGTGTGCGTGTGCAGGCGCGGGTCGCGCGTGCGCGGCCGGTACGGCGCGGCCTCGCCCGCGCACGCTCCGCCCAGCGGCGCGTCCAGGAAGTTCGACGGCTCGTTCATATCCTGCGACACCAAATATCTATTAAGCTTAACGATTCTAAAGATAATAACTTTATTACACACCGATTTATACAGATTATCACTAAAAGCGTATTTTTTGCTGGCAACCTGTAGATGGAAAAAAAGAACTTTAAAAAGAAGACCAATTCATACGCAGTATTCTTTGAGAAAAAGGAACAAAAAATGGGTGTATCAGCGCCGACGCACGACTAGAGTTTATTCCAGTCGTGCGTCGGAGTAAACTCCAATATTTGGACAAAATATTTTTAAGAACAATGACATCTATGAAGTAAGGCCAATATTATTACGGAGCGTGATAGACAGTCACATTTTAAATTTAGTGATTAAGGTACTGAATCATTAATATTACGCTAGATGGCGCTATTTTTGAATAACTATCTAAATTTAAACGCGAACCTTACACTAAAATAATTGAACTTTTTAAATGTTAAGTAATTATTATTTAAATAAAATTGAAATCAGTTTACTTAATAGTTCCATTTTATGTCAATAGAGGTGCAGTTGGATTAATTAAATACATTACAGTTTATACATCTTTCTAGTTATTTATACATTTTTAGTATTAACGTTCGAGTTGAAAAGAGACATAGAGTGTGTCTCTTTTCAACTCGTGTGTTAGTGTATTAACTCACACCTAGTGCAGCCGCACCAAAAAAGTTACGAGGTCATTCGTTAGTAGATTTTACACTTCACATTTTTGTCATACCGGGCATTTATCAAAACCGATTCTTAAGGAGTAAATTCCAAAAATTGTAAAATAATTCTAATAATTTAGATAAAAATACGTAACAAAAGAGTTATAAAATACAATACAAATTAATGCATATACATAAATAGGTACATACATAATACACAATATCTATATTTTGAATACAAAATAACAGATAAAATATGGTTTACGTATATAATAAATTAAGATCACAGGTAATGTTCTTTGACGGTTTTTTTTTAAATACAAGCAACGTGGAATAACCTGTATAGTGAACGATTTATCGTACAAGCTATTACAATGAGTTAGTATTGCCAGTTCCAGAGGTTCAGATGACCTCAAAGATCTTGAACGTACGTCACTGAAGAAAACGAAGCGTTCCTTTGAATAACGTGGAGTACACGGATGAAATAGAATACCATAAAGTATAGAAAGAATATTAGCATTCCGTCGAAGGAGAATTAGGAGTCACTTAATCAGGTTGCGATATTAGGTGATAATAAGGTGACAAGTTTATCGAGTTGCTCCTCCATGATATCGAGATAACTGACATCAGCATAGTCGAATATAAGAAGATTCTTGTATATTACTTTTATTGTTATTAAACAACTAGTAATGTTATAAAAACTGGCAATAGTAATCGATTATATTTGGAAATACAATTTAATCGATTAAAAATGTGTCATTTAAAACGTTGAACAAATTGTCTATTTTAATTAATCGAGGCTTCAAAAGATAGAACTAAAAGAAAATCTTATTTTACGAAACACATCGTTTCAAACAGTATTTAATTTAATTAATTTGAAAATGGTCAAAGACTAAATGTTGATAATTAAGTCAAATGAAAATAAATTGGCCGAGTGGCCCCGGCTTAATAATGTGGTCAGCCCTCTCATCCCGTGGAAGCCGTGAAACCCGGCAAAAGGAAAAATCAAAGGAATGGGCAGCAGTATTCCTCCAAGATAACGAACACCTACTGCGCTCGCCAAGCCGCCTGCCAAGCGTGGCAAGTATGGCAAACCTCAAAAAAATGACAGACACACAAATAGCACGGCCCCTAGTCCCCGACAGCTCTGCTATTCCTGGCCACGGTAGCACCCATGGTAACGGCGGAGCAACGGGTGCTAAGAATCTCCGGAAGAGATCCGGCTACCCTAACATAAAAAAGAAGACATTGGCCCTGGCAACATTCAATGCAAGGACACTCAGGGAGGATGAAAAGCTGCTCGAGCTGGAAGAAGAACTAACAACAAGCAAGGTACGTTGGGATATTCTAGGTTTATCTGAAGTCCGAAGACAGGGACAGGACACGATAATCCTCAACTCCGGTAACTTGCTCTTCTACCGGGAGGGAGACCAGCTCTCCCAAGGTGGTGTCGGGTTTCTCGTCCACAAGTCCCTCGTTAACAACGTTGTAAAAATCGATAGTGTCTCGAGCAGGGTAGCATACCTTATACTCAGAATCACCAAACAGTATTCGCTGAAGGTCATGCAGGTATATGCGCCGACCTCGAGACGCTCAGCCGACGATGAAGTAGAAGTTATGTATGAGGACATTTTAACAGCCACACATACGTCCGAAACACACTTCACCCTTGTTATGGGGGACTTCTATGCAAAGCTGGGCAAACGGAATGGTTATGAGCTGAGAGTGGGGCCATTTGGATACGGGTAACGGAACCACAGGGGACAGCGGTTGACCGACTACATAGAGAAGGAGGGACTCTTTATGATGAATTCTTTCTTCGAAAAATGGCCATCCCGCAAGTGGACATGGATCAGCCCCGATGGTTTCACGAAAAATGAGATAGACCTCATCATGACGACCAATCAGCACATATTCAATGATGTCTCTGTGATCAGTAAGGTAAAAACCGGTAGCGATCACCGAATTGTTAGAGGCACATTGTATATCAATGTCAAGCTGGAGAGGTCATGTCTGGTGAGGTCTACCCTCCGGCCAAACCCTGCCGAAATCTAAGACCTCGAAAACTTTCAGCTAGAACTTCAAAATCGCTACCAATGCCTGGCCGATTGCGATACAGTGGACGAGCTAAACAACGGGTTGGTGGAAGCTCTTCAAGCGGTGAGATCTGTTTTACAAGACTCACCGCCGAAAGAAACACAACAAACTCTCAGATGAAACGCTCGCGGTAATGGCAGACCGGCGTGAAATAAGACTGCAGTCTTCAGTTGATATGTCGGCCTACGGTGAACTTGTAGCGGCTTCTACATTACAACACGGGGAGGAATGTGCAGCGGCGCACATAAGCCCACGTATTAAGGAATCTGCATACTTTCACATTATCACGTACCATATTAGTATATAAACATTAGCACAACTACAAATAGACAGATTAAAACAACAACTCGTGTCTCACTTATTCCTTGCCACACACATGGCAAATTGGCGACCCCGAAGAACAGCACCGACGACGTATCGCCACCTCGAGCAGCAAACAGCCGACGTGTCGACACCAGAGGCACTTTCATCATGACTCCGCCAACATACACATCATGCAGCAGTCAGCAAGCAGGAACCTTAGAAGTTGCAGCCAGCACCTCTATACTATCCCGTATCCCGGAATTTTGGAGAGATCTTCCAAGACTATAGTTTTCCCAACTGGAGGCAATAGTAGCACCACAAAAACAAGGCGACGACTACAAATATTACACAGTGCTAGCCAAACTATCGAAAGAAGAAATATTACAAGCCAGCAACCTCGGCCTCAACAGGGATACCACACGCAGGAAGCGCCCGCTCCAGCCTGGTTACCCTACGGCCTCATCAGCGTCTAGGCACAGCATACTGCACCTACCATGTAAGCAGAGCATCTCTCTCCCGTCTATGCAGCAGCCAGCCACTACGCAGCAACCGCCCCGACTCACTGGGGACTTCACCGCAACACCGCGCATCGCATTCAATCCCGACTCATTGGGATCTGCGGACTTCAGCCCCGACTCACTGGGACTAGCGGCATTCAGTTCCGACTCGTTGGAACTAGCGGCACACAGTTCCGAATCACTGGAACTTCTCACTCCTGGCACTGGCACGCTCCAGAACAGTTCTAGCAGTTACGGAGGACATGGACATCAACAAAAGGAGCCAGATCGCCGACAAAATATTAACGAATGCAAGACTCATAGAAGTGTCAGCTGTGGATGAAAACAAAACAGTCGACAACACAACGTCATTCATATTAGCAGAATTAGCAAAAATGCAGTTAGAAATATGTGTAATTCAACGAGGCCGCAGAAACTATCAACGCAGCAAAAAACTTCAACAAACGACACACCACGTCGAGTACGTCAATTGGATTTTATCTCACAGTATTGCACTAATATTCAACACATAAGCGGACGTGACAATATTGTCGGAGACGCATTATCACGTATCGAGGAAATCAAGATGTCATCGCCGATCAATTACGATGAATTATCAAAATGCCAACACAGTGATCAAGAATTAATTAGACTTCGTGACAATAGCAATTTAAAATTTATAAACATCATACTGCCGGGTTCTACGAAACGTATCAGCTGCGACATATCTACTGGAAAACATCGACCTCTGGTCTTGGAGGGGAGTGATGTAGCGGCTTCTACATTACAACACGGGGAGGAATGTGCAGCGGCGCACATAAGCCCACGTATTAAGGAAGCTGCATACTTTCACATTATCACGTACCATATTAGTATATAAGCATTAGCACAACTACCAATAGACAGACTAAAACAACAACTCGTGTCTCACTTATTCCTTGCCACACATATGGCAAAAACTCAATAGACGAATCTGGAAGTGCATGCGACGCGATTTGCGTGCCTATAATACTTCGCGTATTAATATCGCAATAGAGCGCAACCAAGGCTCCAAAGTGTTCGCAAAAGATTCGTCTATTAGCAATCACCAAATGATAAAACTGAAGACCGACAATGGCAGTATTATTTCATCTAAGCCCGAGATTCTGAGAGAGATCAAATACTTCTACGAACAGCTTTACACCCTAACATGCAAACCCGTTACTAACAATGCTCGGGACACAAGAGCCAAGTTAGTCTGATACTACACCGAAAACATCCCGGACATCAGCCTGTGTGAGATCAGAATGGCTTTCAAACAGCTTAAAAACAACAAGGAACCAGGTGACGACGGAATTACTACAGAACTTCTGAGAGCGGGTGGTAAACCAGTACTAGTAGTCCTCCAGAAGTTATTCAATTCTGTCGTACTTCAAGGTACAACGCCAGAAGCCTGGCACGGGAGTGTAGTGGTGCTTTTCTTCAAAAAAGGTGATAAAACCTTATTGACCCATTTCACTCCTGAGCCATGTGTACAAGCTGTTTTAGAAAGTCATTACGAACCGTCTCGCGCGCAGGTTTGATGACTTCCAGCCCTCCTAACAAGCCGGTTTCTGAAAAGGTTTTAGTACCATAGACCTCATCCTTACGCTACGCCAGATTATTCAGAAGACTGAGGAATATAATCAGCCGTTGTGCTTAGCGTTTGTGGGCTATAAAAAGGCTTCGATTCAATCGAGACTTGGGCAGTACTTGAATCTCTGCAGCGATGTCAAATTGACTATAGTTATATCGAAGTGTTGTAGTCTCTGTACAATAACGCCACTTTGTCAGTCCAACTACAGGACCAGAGCACGGGACCAATCCAATTAAAACGCGGTGTGAGGCAGGAAGACGTTATTTCTCCGAAACTGTTCACAAACGCATTGGAGGACGTTTTCAAACTCTTGGACTGGGAAGGATTTGGTATCAACATAATGGCGAGTACATTACTCACCTTCGTTTTGCCGATGATATAGTCATAATGGCGGAGTCGCTTGAGGATCTCAGTACCATGCTCAACGACCTTAGCAGAGTTTCCCAGCAGGTTGGTCTTAAAATGAATATAGATAAGACGAAGATCATGTCTAACGTCCATGTCGCACCTATACCGGTAATTGTTGGGAACGATGCAGTCGAAGTTGTTGACCTAGGACAAGTAGTCCAGCTAGGTAGGTCGAACTTCGACAAAGAGGTCGCACGAAGAAGCCGACCCGGATGGGCAGCGTTCGGGAAGCTTCGAGATCTTTTTTCGTCCAAGATCCCCCAGAGCCTAAAGACGAAAGTCTTCAACCTGTGTGTGTTGCCAGTGATGATATATGGAACTGAAACGTGGTCTTTTACTGCTGGCCTCATGGAAAAGCTCAAAGTCGCTCAACGAGCTATGGAAAGGGCTATGCTTGGCATTTTCTTGTATGATAGGATACGGAACGAGGATATCCCCAAGAAAACTAAAGGTACCGACATAGCTCTTCGAATAAACAAGTTGAAGTGGCAATGAGCAGGCCACATCGCTCGTAGAACCGGCAACCGTTGGGGAAGACAGGTTCTCGAGTGGCGACCGCGTACCGGAAGACGAAGTGTAGGTAGGCCCCTCACTAGATGGACCGACGACATAGTCCGAGTCGCGGGGAGCCGATGGATGCAGTTAGCGTCCAGTCGTACGGCGTGGCGTTCTAGGGGGGAGGCCTATGTTCAGCAGTGCACGTCTTCCAGGTGATGATGATGATGATGAAAATAGATCGATATAAGATGATAATCATTAGACAAAACTTTAACCCTGCTCTACTAGATTTTAGAGCATCCATGCCCCTCCAAAGTAATGACATAATCCTTCATTCTTAAAAAAATCACATTTTGAAACAAATCAAAATCACACGGGTTTTGGTTACCGACCAAAACCTACATCATATCACTTCAATAGCTATTAATAGTCCACAGCTGGACATTGGACATATGTCTCTTTTTAGAAACATAAGTATCCTCCTGTAAGTAGTAGAGCTGCTTTTAGCACAAACGGGTCAGCTCGACTGAAGCAATACTACCCTCTCACAGAAGACCAACCTAAAGCGACAGCATCCGTGCTATCGTGTTTCGTTGGTGAGTGTGAGACCGGAGGTCCATTGATGCAGGGATGACAGCTATCCGGTAAGTTTGAGACTTTTACGATGATTATCATGCCTTTTACGTCCTACACGATGACTATCATGCCTTTAAGTTCCTACACGATGACTATCATGCCTTTTACGTCCCTAAGCGGGGCGTGAATAAGCATCTTACTAGGCCTCCATAGCGTGCGTCACCATACTGCATTGTCTGCACTCGCAATGAATATGGTGATCATAGCACTTGGATTCAACTGAGGCTATAGGGAAATCCTCAGTGGAAGTCTTTGCCTGATGGCAGAATAGAGTAACTTTGGCAGGTTCGTAATAAAAAATGTAGGTAAGAAGTTATATAAGTTTGTTCAATTTTAAAATATAAATTAAGGTATCATCTAAGACAATCATACAATATAAAACAGGTGATCAAATTAATATAAAGAAAAATAAATAGCTAAACTACTCACAATCCAGGCGCCATCGTACGGCACTTGTTTATGGAAGTCAGTCATCATCTCCACCCAGTAGCTGGTAGCGTTGGGGTGGGTGAAGTCTGGGAATACTGTATGACCTTTGTTCCACACCTAGAAAACACAATAATATGCAACTTAGGCATACGTTTCTTGATGACCCGCGCAACTTTGTTCTATGACTCTCAAAGGAAAAAAAACCGTTTTTACAACATTTTTTAAGCTATTGCATAACTTCTAGCGCGGACCTTGAACGTAGCGACCGAATCCAGAATTTCCGTAACGAAAATAACCTAACACCCCGCACTCCGACCGGCACAGCGGTGATAGTTTTTAGTTTTGCAATCTATCGATGAATAGCAGAACTTTTAATGACTTTTTGAAATGATTAACTACATTTTACTTTACAGCATACAGTGCACACAATGCATTATATGCTGTAACAAAGAAGATATTCTGAAGTAGTTATGTGGGCCGATCCCGGCGGCACTGCAATGCCGGGCCGACCCGTGACGGGAGTGGAGCGAGCCCCGAACATCCCATCAGATTACAAAAATCAGTTTAATATACTGGTCCCTCAGTGAGGGAACTTTCAGATATTAAGCTGAAAAGAACAGATACTACACTTTGATCTTAGCCAAAAGGCCGAGAAGCTTTTTTTTTTTTTTTTTTTTTTTTTTTTTTTTTTTTTTTTTTTTTTTTTGAATTGATTTTTAGCTGTTGGCCTCAGATGGCCTCTACAACTTTACCCGGTTTAGTTACGGTGAGCGCTGAGGGCTCTCAACCGGCCATTTATTAAGCAACATTGCCCAAGGGCACCCCCTGCGGGGTACGAACCTCGGCTTGGGGTGTTGCTGAAACACTGGGGCGGCCTACTCCCATGTTTTGTTGACGGTTTACGCGGCGCGTGTTCCGCCCCCGCCGGCGGGGACGAAAACGCGGACGGTTCGTAGTTAGTGTGTTCGCTCTGCGTTGAGCGCGTGTAATGTCGTCGTCTAGCTCCCCTAACGCGTGTTTGGGTCGACGTATTTTGGAAATTTTGCTCGGTGTGTAATTTACGGCCGCAACCACTAGAGGGTTGGGGTGAGTCGGAGCAGAGTCAAAGTAGCTAAGGGAGCACTGTTTAATGAATTGCTTGATGGTCGGCAATCTGAGGTCGATGTGAAGATCGACGTTGCGTACATACCACGGTGCTCCCGTAGCTTTGCGCATGAAACTATTTTGTAGTGTTTGAAGCCTATGGATCCTGTGTGGCCTAACATGTGCGAATACTACACTACCGTACGTCATAATAGGACGTATGCATGCAGTGTATAATCGAACTTTGTTTTTTAAGTTTAATTTCGAACGCGCGTTAATTAAACTGTGTAGACGTCCTAGCACGAAGGCAGCCCGGTTGCGGACTGCCTTGATGTGGGGGCCGAAGGATAGACGGTCGTCAAGGGTTATGCCTAGGTATTTGGCCTGCCTAGCCCAAGGGATAGACTTGCCGAACATCCTAATCTGAGGGGTCTTCTCCAAAGGATACAAGCTTAGCTGTCTTCTGTGAAACAGCACCGCCTGGCTTTTCTCGGGGTTGACCTCTATCCTCCATTTCCGGAACCAAACGCCCAGTGCGTTGGCTGCGGTCTGGAGTTTTTTGGCTACTGTCGAGGGGTTCACCCCCGAGCAGTAGATAGCCGTGTCGTCTGCGAATAGTGCCGTCTGCACATACCGATGCTTCGGAATGTCGCTAGTATACAGCGTGAAGAGTAGGGGGGAGAGCACGGACCCTTGTGGGACACCGGCTCGAATGGGGTGAGTGGAGGACATTGACCCTTCTACTCGGTAGCGGAAGCTTCGATTCGACAAGTAGTCTCGTATGATGAGCACGAGTCCGTGTGGCACTCCCATGGTGGACAGCTTAAATAATAAGCCGTTGTGCCACACTTTGTCGAAAGCTTTCGCTACGTCGAAGAAGAGGATTCCTGTAAACAGGTTGCGTTGAAGCCGATCGCTGGTGTATTCAACGATGCGGTGGACTTGGTGGACGCACGAGTGTTCGGTTCGGAAACCGAATTGCTCGTGGGGGACGAGAAGATTAGCATCGGCATACGCTTTCAGCCTATTGTAGATTAGACGCTCGTATAGCTTGCCTAATCCTTTAAGCAGACTGATCGGTCTATAACTGGTCGGTTCGGACTTTGGTTTGCCAGGTTTGGGTATCCCAATAACAACGGCTTCTTTCCACTGTTGTGGAAAGATGTTGTTTTTGAGTGCTGCGTTGAAGATGAACGTCAGCAGGACCAGTAGCCTCTCCGGAAAGAGTTTTATAACCCTGTTTGTGATACCGTCCGAACCGGGCGCCTTGCGAGCGTGTAGGCCCTTGACGATCGTTTCGACTTCTTCGGGGGTGACCGTGTCTAGGTCTTGTTCATCTGTCGTTCCCGTCGGCGTTGATGTTGATGTAGGAAGTGAGGTTATTAGGCGCTCTACTTCCGAATCAACTTCGGCTATTTGGTCCGAGTCGCAGTGTATTACGCTGGGCGTGCACTGATTCTCTAGACTCTCGGCCAGGCACTCTGCCTTTTCGATATCGTCGAATGCCGGCGGAAGGTTAGGTCTGCTTAGAGGAGGCATACAGGTGACTGTGTCTCTCTTAAGCGAGCGGGATAGTTGCCAGAAGGCAAGGTGGGTAGGTTCGAGGTCTTGTAGTGTCCTATCCCACCTGTCTTGGCGCATTTGATCGATGCGCGACTTGACCGCTCTTTCTAAGCGTCGTAACCTGATCCTGTTGGCTTCGCATGGATATCTGTCGTAGGCTCGTACGGCGGCGTTCTTTCGCCTCAGCAGCTCACGTACGTCATCGGGTAGGTCCCAGCGGCGATCGTTCGTCGCCGGTGCCTCCCGAGTGCATTCGTTAATTAACGATTGCACGTGTGCTGTGAGGGAGTCGATCGCCATCGTAGTGTCCTCTTGGCTAATTATGTGGTCGGGTATCCTATCTAGATGCACGGACGAGGTTGCCTCGAGCTTTGTCCCGAGGCGCCTCCAGTCCGTGGTTCGTCTAGTGGGGGTACCATGACCTGTGTCGATGGGACCCAGTCTGGGTGCGAACTCCATGACCACAGGTCTGTGGTCTGAAGTTAACTCGTGTAGCACCTCTACTGAACACAAACGTAGGTTTATGTTCTTTAGGAGCGCCACGTCCAGAATGTCGGGTCGGTGAGACACGTTGTGCGGATAGTGGGTCGGTTCGAGCGGGGCGATGATGTCGAACGCTAGTCTATTCGAGAGCGACTCCAGGGCTCTGCCTTTGGCGTTGGACTGGTGACAGTTCCAAATGGTGTTCTTGGCGTTAAGGTCGCCGCCGATTATCACGGCGTCGCTCAGTTCTAGCAGCGCTCGGAGGTCGCTCTCGAGTAGTTGCCGATTGGGTGACAGATAGGCTGAAACTAGCGTGATCGATTGGTGTCCGGTCATGCCTATTCGACAGACCGAAGCCTCGATGCTAGTCAGCGCAGGCGGATCCATAGGTACGCAGTGAAGGGACCTTTTGTAATATATGAGAGTTCCCCCTAGCGCAGAGTCAATCCTATCGTTGCGGACCACAGAGTAGTTCGCAACGTTTGGGTTTCTCTGCGAGGTTTCAGAAAGGTCTCTTGCACTAGTAGTATGTCGAGTTGGTGTGCCCTAAGAAAAACGCCAACTTCATCTCGTTGCCTACCGATGCCGTTGGCGTTGATGTACCCTAGCTTGAGTGATCGGGGTTTGACTCTGCGTGTTGGTGTGCAATCCATTATGGGTTGCATTTAAAGGCGCCTAGCTTCTCGAGTACGCTCGAGTACCTAACACTAACACTGAGGAGGGCCAACGGATTGCCCTCGTTTTGACGGATTAGACTAGCGAGATGACGTAGCTCGCTAAAGTCAATCGCACTCGCGAACCTTGCCACTAGGGATAGGTCCGGGTCGATTGATTGCGGTAGTTGGCTCCTGTAGTCGACGACGAGCGGCTTGGGCCCTCCCTGGAGAGGCTTTGTGGGCCGCTCGACAGGGGCTGCCTTTGCGGGTACTGGGGCAGGTATGGGGGCCTGCATCGTCTTCCGCACGGGCAGAGGTGGGAAGGTCTCCCCGGTCTTCCTGGGAGTGGCCCAGGCGTTCGTTTTCGGCAGAGGAGCAGCTGTAAAGCTCCCCCCAGTCCCTGCAGCAGCAGCAGCAGCAGCAGGGACGACCGGGCGGGGACGCTGAGGTCCTTTCGCCTTGGGGGTTTTAGGCGCCCTCGGGCAACCTCTATAATTGGCGGGGTGGCCTGTTTCGCCACACAGTACGCACGCGACTGGCTCAGTGCATTTGGCCCTGTCTTTGGGCCTTTTGCACTGGTCCGTCGCGTGGTCTTCCAGGCACTTGACGCACCTGGGGCGCGCGAAACAGTTACGCGCCGAGTGCCCGTAGAGCTGGCAGCGGTGGCATTGTGAGATGCCACTTCTACGGTGAGGTGGCTCCACGGTTATGCCCGACAGCCCGCAGATGGACGACATCTTAAAGATGTCCTTGCCGGCGGGGGTGTCGTCAAGAGTAACCAACACCATGTCGTATACGACATTGGTGCGGCCTTTAACCATCCGGTGTACCTCATGCACCGGGTAGTTGGGTGTCAGGGATTGTTTGATCTCCTCGGGGGAGATCTCCCTGGGCACGTTGCGAACAACGACACGGAGCTTCTTGTCCTCCGGCAGAGTGTACGTGTGGTAAGACACGTCCCTCTCCCGAAGGAGCTTCGAGAGCGCCCTGTGGTCGCTCGCGGTGGCTAGGGCAACTTTAATGCCCTGTTGGGTGCTACGGGCAGAGTGGTAGCGGATGCGGCGCTCGTTGCACCAGGTGGAGATCGCCGTCCATCTCGATTTCTCCTGGATGAATATCGGTGGAGGGGCGGGGATCTTCGGCGCGGCCGCCGAGGCGTCGGTGATAGCGGGCGTGGACCTCCCTGAGGGGGAGTTGTTGCACTTAGGCCTCGGAGAGGCGCGAACTGGGGCGGGTGCTGCCGAGGTATCCTTACCCTCTGACAGCTTTGGGGCCTTGTTTGGCCCCTTCTTGCTTTTACGGGCGAGGCCGAGAAGCGATAACGTAACTGTATTTCGCGAGGAAAGTCATTCACTTGCGGAGACTCTTAACACCGCAACTCACAAATGACATCATTTATACACTGCCATCTGTTGAGTCGCTTGACGCACTAACTGGAGCACTCTAAATATAGTTGACAGTAGTAACTAAAAAAAAGTTTTAGAGTGGGCATAAACTAGAACCAATTGTAATTTATGCTTCCACTTGTATAGGGTTGTCATGGTGGTATAGTAACTAATCGTTGTGCTGAGGTCTCGGGTTCTATGAGTCATTGAATTACGAATAATGTAGTAAAATGAGTTTCCGCGTTAGGGCGAATTATTATTACGAATTTCTATCAAATATACAGTGAAATATATTGTTCAATTGAGTAGTCTAAAACAGTGATGTCACAATTTGGTATTTCGTACATTTTTCATACAAAATTGTCGTTTTGACAGATGATAAAAAGTAACTAATTTGACTAAGGTGTCATCTAGCCTATTAACGTTTCATTTCTTATTAAAACTGACCTGGCCAACGAATATCTGGTTGGTGGCATTCTTGACGAATATATCCATTTCCACCCCACGATCGTATGGAGGGTATGTTCCTGGTGTCAAGGATTCCCCTATACCAGGATCTAAAATTACAATTACCAGCATTACAAAACAAAATTATTATAGTCTTGCAAATATTTTCAATAACAAAATTTCAGTTTAAAATGTGTGTAACACACGTTACTTGTGTAACGTAACGTGACGTGATGTAACACGTAACATGTGTTATCTAGTTATCTAAGATATTTTAGTTATCTAAGATATGTAAGGTCGTGGACCAGGCTCTTAATAAAAGTTATATCATAAGTTTGCAAGACCTTGGTTGCAACACCTAGTTGGATTTGTTAACGTCCTAACAGAATGTAAGTATTCAATTCAATTATGAATCAAAATATTATTATTATTTTAATTGGGACAGTATTTATCTTGACATCTCTCACATTATGGAGTGGCTCATTCGCATTTTATGTACAGTATTTTGCAAATAAACCTTTTGGAAGTTGTCATCAAATAAAGAGAAGTTATTTAATCACAACCGTTTACTTATTGGACACTAAATTAGTACAATAAAACTGACTTTTATTTGAAGCTTAGAAATGCTATTGTTAATATTACTGATAAGATAATATTCATTTGCTTTATTCCTTGGTCTTTTCCAGAAATTTAAATTAAAATGCTTTAATTATTGATTGATTCCTTAAGAATGGCTCAATGAACTTTTTTACAAATATAATATCAGACTATTATATGTTTAAAATGTAACTTATCACAGAACAATTAACAGATGTTTATATGTGTATAGCAAAACAGAAGTTTGAAGCAGATAATGGTTTATTTACTAACTAAAGAGGTACCTAGAAGTGTCTATAACGTATATTAACAATATTAACATTTCACTACTATGGGTAACAGACAACAAATGTAAATACAATTTATAAAAACATACATAATATACATAAAAAAACTCCCAAATTACAAAACAAAGTTTTGCCGCGACCTGAGAATCGAACCAGAGGCAATCAGTTATTATTATTGGCTATATCTACGACATTAAATGGCACGAAGCAAAATCGAACAACAATGACGATAGCGACTTACCAATGATAATGACATAGTGCATCCCTTCATTGTGTACTTCTTTGACAAATTCGGGCAAACCGGCAAAGTGCTCTTTGTCATATGTGAAGTCGTTGTGGTCACACATGTAATCTATATCGTTCCATTGCACGTCCTGAGAACATTATAACAAGGTGGTTTAACCCTTCTTTGCATGATTTTTTTCCATCTTTTAAATAAAACAGTTGATGTAATTAATGCTTTAGATGAAAGGGAAAATATTTAAAAAAAAATGTACGATAAATAAAAATATGAATTGTGTAAAAAACAATATGGCGGTAATTTACATCATCATGCGTTATCACAATGTCTCAAAATAAATAAAAAAATAGTCTTCATGGTGAAATGTTATGATGGCAATTTCCATCATTATGCAAAGAAAGGTTAAGACGACATATTTTTTTTTTATACCACGACGGTGGCAAACAAGCATACGGCCCGCCTGATGGTAAGCGGTTACCGCAGATGGACGCCTGCGGCACCAGGGGCATCACGTGCGCGTTACCGACCCTTGAAAAACCTATTTACCCCCTATTTATTTTATTTATATGTCTATATTATCGTCAAAATTAATAATAGGTATCATAATTGTTACGTAAGAGCCGGTTTAAGGATAAGCTACGCAGTACAATATCTTTGTAAGCAGAAGGAAAACTTGAAACAAATCCTATACCACCCCGACAGCGTGGTTATAGTAAGTCAAAACTTCCTTTCTAAGAAGAGGCTCATAACCAGCAGTGGACTGTTAAAGGCTGTTGATGATGATAATGATGACGTAATTGTGAGGAAAAATAGTCAGTTCAAGTAGTCTATCGTGATGATAGTTGCCTGTTTCAATGTGTAGATCCTATGAGAGAAAACCGACTAGGAGAGGGCAGTCTATCCTCTGATATTGAAATGGGTACAGATTTATAATTTTTAGTCAGTCAGTTTAGTTATTTTAGTAAGTGACGTCATATTGGCCGAAACTCTGAGGTTTCCTTTGCCAAATTGTTTTTGAGGAACTATTAGGCATTGTTTGCCGCTTTTTCTTTTTGTAATAATGTCTAAAGGGAGTACTTACGAAAGGTATACCAGCATCTCTATTAGCTTTCCATACACGCCGCGTTTCATTTACAGAGCCGTAGTTAAACCTGAAATTTTTAAAAATTTATTTAACATTACAAAAATATGTTTTAAAATATTTGGAACTTGGAAGTCTATCATTTATTTAAATAAAACAATATATTGAAACGAAAAGGTCCCTTGATTCTTGAACGAATATTTTTCAAAGATATTTTTATTATTTATAAAATATTAATATCTACAACGTTGACATATGTATGTACTCGTATATGGTCCTTTAAGCTTGGTGTGAGAAAGCAACTCACTAGGCTGCTATAGTGTGGGTCACCATGCTTCATTTCCTGCATTCGCTATAAGTATAGTGACCACCACTTTTGAATTCTATTCATGCTTTCCATCAGGCAGAGTAGAGTCACTTTGGCAGACAGATGTTATCATCTCCAGTAACATCACTGTCGGGTGCTGTGAGGAAGTTGGAGACGAGCAGAAGAAACGGGTGACTTGAACCCAAGTAAATAATACCTCTTGATATGAAGAAGGTTCTAGAAGCTCAAATTAATTGATTTATGTATTTGTTTTGTTGATACCGATACAAATCGTGTACATAGAGTTACAATCTAAACTCCTTTGACTTTAGCCTTGCTCAAGTATTGTCATATATTTTAAATATCACCTGCTAAGATGGAAGCCAAGCGACCAGTAGGGTGGCATGAAGGGCCGCCCCACCAGCTCCGTGTACTGCGCCACCACCTCCTTAGGGGAAGGGCCCATGAACACGAAGAGATTCAGTATGCCCCCTATGGTTCGGTATGTAATACCTGGTGTCGGTTGTAGGACGATATCTGTAAAAATATGTCAAACTTAAAAACATCAAAAATTTAGATAAAATTCAGAGGGAAATAAAGTTCAAATGAGGGTAAAAAGATATGTTGTTTATAAATAATTATAGTAATAAGAAAGGGAGTTTATCTACATACTATATTACTTAAATGAAGATGAATGATCTATCTTTAAGAAAGTAAATTAAAATGGAGTCAGTGAACCATCGAAAATTCCAAATTACAAAATAAAAAAGCCAGTACTAAGAATATTTATTATTATAATATATTCTTTATTTATATTATGGTTAATAGATTAAACAAATAGGTAACAATAACTACGATCGAAATACCTGTTTAAACCTGGCAACCCAAGCGTTATGCCAGAAAAAGAATAGGCAACCCACCGTTTGCATATCCTATTACAACCTCAGTTTAATAAATTAAGAAATTTATTAAACTGAGGTTGTCCAAAAAGGCTTATTACTCAGTTTCAGACTAAGTCATAGATTTAGATGTTTGGAAATGAATTGCTCTTTTTTTAAGACCTATGATTGTTAATATAACTGCTGTTTTAATATTTAAAAGATTTTGAGTTAAAAGAGTGGTGGTGAGTTTCTTTCCTGGGTTCTTTTCTCACCACTCTACCATAAACAATCTGCGAACCCAGCTAGCCGTAATTTTAATCGACAGATTGTTCATTTTTTATTGTTTTTTTTTATGACGTTCATAAGTGTCTTTTTGTGACCTAAATGAATAAACGAATTTGACTTTGACTTTGACTTTGACTTTATAGGCTGTGTACTTACGGTCAGTGTTAAATTTTTTCATTTAACTCAATGGTGAAATTAAAACAAAAAATCATTATCAATTTTTAATTAATTATAGCCTGGCCAACATTTTATCAGGCAACCCACATTTTTTATAGTTTTCAGTGAACTAAATTACCTATCGAATAATTTTTATCGATTAAACAGATCGGTGAAAGTCGATGTTATATCGGATGTTAGACTATAATTGCAACAGTTGCATAATAATATCACAAAGTCAATGTCGGATAATTAATAATGCTAATATTCATGGAATAAAAACTATTGACAGTGTATTTAACACTGCGCTATGTTGTACCTTGCTTATCACATAGGAACACTACAGTGTTTCGAGCTGCTTATGAGCCTATTCCAGACTATAACCTATTTCTGTGTCAAATTGCACCCTAACATCTATACACATCGAAGATGTGGTGACG
The DNA here is from genome assembly GCA_949316085.1 of Hypercompe scribonia. Lineage (NCBI taxonomy): Eukaryota > Metazoa > Arthropoda > Insecta > Lepidoptera > Erebidae > Hypercompe > Hypercompe scribonia. The sequence goes on from OX438983.1 coordinate 3,056,861, forward strand.
GATTAAGATTACGGAGTATCACCATCTCTGTTCATCCCATAAGTGTCATAGGAGTCGACTAAGGGATAAATTACGCAAGAGGACAGCATTGTAAGAAGGGAACTTGAAATAAACCCTATACCACCCCGACAGCGTGGTATAGTAAGTTAAAACTTCCTTCCTAAGAAGATGTCTATGTCCAGCAGTGGACTAGTACAGGCTGTTGACGATGATGATGTAGAATACGGTTAGAATTAGGAAACCCTAACCCGGTACTATTACGTAGTGTATGTGCGATGGTAGTACTCAAGGAATTATTGAGGCAGCGAGGTAAATGTAAACTGCTGTTGCTATGCAAGTAAGAAACCTACCAAAGTGACTCTATTCTGCCTGATGGAAAGCATGAATAGAATTCAAGAGCGGTGGTCGCCATACTTACTGCGAATGACGACAGTGCATGGCGACCCACGCTATGGCGGTCTGAGATGCTTTTTCACGCCCCGCTTAAAGGACCCGAGATCGTAGTGGGAGGGAACAGGTGCGTGAATTCCAGGTTTTAACCGATCTGCACAGGAAGGAAGAGCCGAACCGTTCAGTAACATAAATATTGCACCCGACACTACTCTTGCGGAGTGGGATTCAGGTAGCATTGAGCGAACATAGCCGCGCGACTTCCATCCCTGTTGCTCGGGCGCCGGTAGTTCAGGCGTGGTCTATTGACACCGCCTACATCACGTGATAAGACGTGGGATGATTCTGTGCCTCGTGGATCGTTGGGATCATCACACAATTATTTAGTCCCGCCCGGGAATCAAACTTGTGCCTTGCCACAATGAAGATGAAGAGTTATAATTCCTATATAATCTTGTTACCCTATGTTTCTGATTTATATTCTCATTAATGTGTAGCGAATGCAAGTATAAACAGTGTCCATACCCATAGCGTTAGAGTTGAGCAGTAGCATCCCATGACTCTTGCCGTCATGCTCCACGGCCAGGTAGAAGGGGTGAGTGCCGTACAGGTTGACCTAGTGAACAATTGTGTGTTAACTTACATATTTCATGTGTATATCTCTAAATATAATTACAACATACGTATAATATCGAATCGAACCGATCAATCGATTAAATTAATCGATTTTAATCAAAAGTCATTTAGTTAGTTAGATTTTAATTGGATTTGCACATCTTATTACTCAGATAAATTAGTCTATAAGACGTTTTCAGCCTGTCGATCTTAACCACATCAATTAATCTTAAAAAGAAACCACTCTACGGTATGAGAAGGTAGATTATCCAATAGATGTCTACTGTCGTTCGTGTACATCTGTAGCTCCAGAGTCGCGAGTTTGATTCTCCTAACCCCCTTCTAGTTATCAGAAATCTTAAAGCTCCAACAATTTCAAGCGATACCGTGGGTTTTAATAAAGAAAAGAGCCGCAATACGGTTTAGAAATATTCTAATTTAGCACGAGTGGAAAATTACGAACATTGCTTATATGTAATTAGACAGATACAATGTGCTTTCATGAATTGAATCGAAAAGCTCGTCTAATATCAATATTATTCTGTTGAAGGCATGAATAGAATCCAAGAGTGGTGGTCACCATACTCATTGTAAATGCAGACAACGCAGTATGGTGACCCACACCATGGTGGTCTTGTGAGGTGCTTTTTCACGCCCCGCTTGTGGACGTTTTAAGAGCCTGTCGAAGTGACTTTACTCTGCATGGTGAAAAACGAGAATAGAAACTAAGCGTTATGGTCACCATACTCATTGCAAACGCAGACAATGCAGTATGCTGGTCACACTATGACGGCCTTTGGGGCCGTTTGGGGTCGTTTGGGGAGTCATCGTGCCAGTGTAAGATTCATTCACCTACCACGATACTGTCACCCCTGCATCAATGGACCTCTGGTCTGGCATTCACCAACGAAACACGACAGCACGGATGCTGTCGCTTTAGGTTGGTCTTCTGTGAGAGGGTAGTATTGCCTCAGTCGAGCTGACCCGTTCGTGCTAAAAGCAGCTCTAGTACTTACAGGAGGATACTTACGCTTCTAAGAAGAGGCATATGTCCAATGTCCAGCAGTGGACTACTAATAGCTGTTGAAGTGATATGATATAGGTTTTGGTCGGTAACCAAAACCCGTATGAATTTGTTTGGTTACAAAATGTGATTTCTTTTAAGAATGAGGGATTATGTCATTGCTTTGGAGGGGCATGGATACTCTAAAATCTAGTAGAACAGGGTTAAGGTTTTGTCTAATGATGATCATCTTATATTGATTTATTTTCATATGATTTTATTAGTAACATTTAGTCTTTGACCGTTTTCAAATTAATTGAATTAAATGTCGAAGAAACGATGTGTTTCGTAAAATAAGTTTTTCTTTTAGATCCATCTTTTGAAGCCTCGATTAATTGAAATAGACAATCTGGTCAGCATTTTAAATGTGTGGCTCTACTAACCTTGGTTTATAGTTACTGTAGTACTTACATCTTCAGTGGGTGCCCTGTCTCTGTTGAAGAGTGCGAAGGTGTTCCAGTTGACGTTGTTCATGAAACGCGCCCGCTTCTCCCCCAAGCCGAAGATGTGACTCGTCGACAACACCGCTGATATTTGTAAGAACTTGTCTGAGAGTATTAGTCCACCTATGTTTTGACTATTTATACTGAAATATTAAATCAAATATATAATTAAATTATTCAACTTGTGGATGAAATACCTCTGAATTAGTGCCATTCTTGGGTGTGGTTTGTTAATCATAAAAATATATTTAAACGATAGTATTATGTACGTAAAAATATGTATAACATTTTTTTTTTGTAAGGTTTTACAGACTTTTTTAAGTCGGACTTTCCAGCTAGAAGGCGCCGGCATTTTCTAAGATGCCCTCCGGGTAAAAATCCCGAAACAAACGACAGTAGTGTCTTTTTTTAATATATGGTAAGTATTTTGTTATGGTGTAGGAGAACAAACGAGCAAACGGGTGATATGACGGCAAGTGAATACCATAGCTCATGGACACCTGTATCGTGGGGGACTTCACAACTTGTGACAATTTTGTTTCCGTTTCATTTATAGGTACTTGTGATTCACAGGTATACACGAAACTGAAACAAAAAACTCTAGACTTAGGATAACAATTTGGATCCTCAAAGTGTTGTACCATGTGGAGTTTAAACCTACAACAGTTAGCGCAGCAGAAAGCGGCGAGGTGACCGCTTAAATCACTCAAGTACGCCACGCCATCCCTACAGTCAAGAGTCACGAGTGAATTACAACCCTTAAGCTCTCTCCCCAGACTCAGTAGGGATCCAAACCTCCTGAATTTGGTAGATACACTCACTTTGTGAAACTAACGAAAAAATCGCTTAACACTGGAAAGAGCGTGGTATCACTTCGGCCAACACTTAACGGATGGTGTAGTGGTTTAAGCGGTAGCCACGCCGCTCATTCACTGTTGTGGGTTCGAACCCCACATGGGATAATACTGTGTGATCAATAAATTATTGTTCTAAGTCTAGGTGTTCTTTGTGCAGTTTCTTGTATTTCGGAAACTCCTCAAAAGCGAGCGTAGCCTTTTAAAAAAACTCGATAAATTGGTGCCTAAGAATGGCTCTATAGAATTCACTTGTCAAGATTCACTTAATACAAATAGTCAGTAAAACAAAGACGAGCCTTAAAAATAACTCACATGGTAACGTTATCAGAATTCCTGATGATTTTGAAGCCGACGTACGACATGTCCACTTGGACCCTATATTTCTGGCGGGACAGTGGCTTCGGTACCATCATAATCTCAGGCTGCGGAGGCTCGAACCTTTTGTGTTCAGCGTCGTATATCTACAAAATTTAAAATGAAGAACGGATAACTCACTAATATAAATAATAAATAAATAAAATAAATATTTCGGCCATCTGACGCACAACGCCATCTATTTTTGAACTAAACAGAGCTTGTACTATGAGTGCCAGACAACTGCCCGGATCTCTCCCTCCTATGTCAGGCGCTGAGTGGCACACCGTGTGGTTTTAGTCGGTCCGAGTCCGGCACACCACCCCGCCGTAAACCCTGGTGGGGTGACGGCCTGAGGGGGTTTCCAAACGTTAAAAAAAAACAAAAAAATGGGTACCAGACAACTGATTATCATACGCAGTAAATACCCATATATATATTAACAATTGAACTAAAACTAGGTATAGCTAATATGGTAACTGGTCTGTTGGACCATGGGTAGTGACTCTGACTGCTAAGCCGGAGTTCGTAGGTTCGACTACCTCGCAGGATCAATGATTGTGTGATGAACACGATCACTTGTTGTGTTGTGTCTGGATATACTTTATTTACAATATGTACATATTTAGAAATATACAAGTTTATTCATCAGCAGTATGGTGACCATAGTACATGCTCAGCCTAATCTGTGATCAGATTGCCGTGTCTGAGATATGTGAAGTTATTATTATTTAGGAGTGTCTTGTGAATAAAAGAAAGATAAAATATTTGTGGCGACATACATACAGTGCGAATAAAAATATTTACTACAGCGCCATCTAGCGAAGACACATCGATCTACGAAGTATTGAGCTACAGAAAAGCTACTAACTCTGAATCGCGATATAGAAATTCTCGGGGCGATTAGTATTTACATAATATCCCAACATCAATTGTCGGGACGCAGCACGGCATGATCACGTTGCCTGGTAGGAGGATCTTCCCTTTGTGTTGGAAAAATCACACCTTCCAAAACGTTAAATAACTTTTTTTTCTTTTCTCGTTTTTTTAGATTTTTTTTTCCGCTCAGTAGATATTGATAAGCTTAATTGTTATCAACAAAAACGATTATGACTTAATGAATCATAGACAATTGCCTACTTGACCAGATAAAATGAACTGACGAAATATAAGAAAATTCCTCACCTTAATTTGTAAACAGTCGTCAGATAAATACTTAATATCCATCCGAGCGACTTCGAAATCCCCCGGATATCCGGATGGCCGTACTTTCTCCATGTAGACGTTCATGCCGTGTTTATCTTCCGTCATATTTATGAAGTGAAATGAGTCGTAGTGAGAAGGATAGAAGCAGTAGGGGACACCGTGGGTATCTGAGGACTTCCAGCAACAACCTGAAAGAATATTCATGGATTTTGAATAGAAATATTTTATTTTTATACTTTAAAAAAAAAGATACATAAAATCACGCCTGTTTCCCCAGTCGGATAGGCAGAGGTATATTAAATGCCCATTTTTCGCCTGTGATTTGGTCTGGTGGCGGACTTATTGCCGTCCGTTGATTAGGAGGTACATTACTTGCAGGTGAAGTTGGCTTATGGTCCTAAGTTCTAGGCGGGTAACATATGCCCCTTTAGTTTAAGAATAAGATATTTATTTATTTATTTGTAAGCCAAGTAAATAAATAAATATTTCGGATATCTGATGTGCTACGCCATCTAGTCCCAAATTAAGCAGAGCTTGTACCATGAGTACGAAAAAACTGATATATAAATACATTTATTATTTTTATAAATACATGCATATTATACATAAAAAATATCCAAAGTTCGAAACAAACATTTGGTCGGGGACCCGGGTATCGAACCGGAGACCTCAAATACAGCAGTCCCTTACGCTACCACTGCGCCACTGGAAGAGACGGTTTCATATGTGTAGCATATAACATATTTGACTACACGGATATTGTGGTGGTTTAAGCGGTCCCTTCACCACTATCTACAGCGCTACGTGTTGCTGGTTTAAACCCCAAATGGGATAACACTTTGTGGGATCCAGAAATTGTTGTTCTGGGTCTGGATGTTCTTTATGTCCGTTTCATGCATGTTTGTTACGTCTCCCGCAACACAGGATTTATTCTTAGTATGCGATTTCTTTTGAAAAAATTAAAAAATAATTAGGTATGAAAAATGTAGTCCGTGTGGTGACGGATTAAGAATACATAGTGTTACCACCACTATTCCTCCCGTGTATGTCGTAAAAGGCGACTAAGGGAACAAAGTATGCAAGACAACATCATCACAAACAGAAGGAAAATTTGTAACAAACCCTATTCCAACCCGTCTGGCCAGCGTGGTAATATAGGCCAAAACCTCCTTACTAAGGAGAGGCCTATGTCCAGTAGTCGACTGTAAAAGGCTGTTGATGATAAAAAATATACTACGCTATATTTTATCGCGGTAATCAAGGTTTGATGATCGACTGATAACTAAAATATTTCTTGAGAGACATGATGATAATGATATTAAACACTAAGGAGAAAAATAAGAATATCAACCACCGTCGTCTATGGACACCTACAGCTCAAGAGACACAAGTCTCATTGCGGCCTTTGATTGCCCCCTCTCATAGTTCGGGGTTGTTTTGTTCCTGTGATCTTTTTACTAAAAATTACTTAATATTTTTTCTATGTTAGACCCTCAGTCCAGGAGCATTGCTCTACCACGATACAAAGAAACAGTGGGAAGAAATCTAATGCCTAAAAACTGTCTCGTTGGTCTGTTGGTTAACGTGTGTAACTACCTTCCCGTAATTCTCGGCAAACGTCGGGGGCTAGCCAATCGACCCAGGCTGCCTCTGACGTCGGTCATGCGGCGCAATCGTCGCCCATGGAGGAGGTTGTAGAGACGGTCCAGTAACGGACCAAGTCTCCAATCTCTTTGACCAGACGAACCTGAACCACTGTGCTGCGGCGCAGGACCTCTTCCTACAAACCATGGTACAGTGGTAGATTGGCGTTGCCGTAGCCGCGGAGCCCTATTACGTTCCTCCCCGTCCAAACTGGTTGGGTGACCGGGACGGCTCCGTGGCAGTCGTCGGCTCCACGGCAACTCAATCCCCGCCTTTGTCGCTAAGAGACAAGGGCCTGGATATGTTGCTGCTGAGTGGGGGGGATCACCGTATATGGTATTTATATTCATAATAAAAAAAAACTAACCTCGTTCATTACAATCCTTCTCGTTAGCGTTCCCTTGTGGGAAGCAGTCGAACCGACTGTTCTCGTCGATGACAGAGCACATGTCGTGCAAGTATTCAGCTGAGCGATATGGATACACATTCTTCTTGTTAAGCTCTGTCTTTTTGCGAGATTCCGTCGAGTTACTTTTGTTCTTAGTGCTCAAGTTGTTGTGGTCGTGGTAACGGTACTCGGGTAACTGCTGGAATTGAGGAAATTTACGGTCAGAATATTTTCAATCTATTTAATAATTAACTGGCCTGTTGACCTAATGGTTTGTGAACCAGAAGTTGTGGGTTTGAATCCCACACATGGTAAATAGTTACGTGATGAACTCGATCATTTGTTCTGTCTCAGTATAATTTATCTTTAATATGTATGTATATAAGTATATTGTCGTTGGCGTTGTTTTTTTTTGTAAAAAATGTATGTGTGGAGGAACGGGTGTCATGTGCCTCCAACACAAAAGGAGGATCCTCCAAGCAGAGGAGGCGATCATGCCTGGCGGTTGATATTGGGATGTTGTGTATATGTTACTCGCCGTGAGAATTTCTATATCTCGCTAGAGGATTAGTAGTTGCTCCGAAGATCATTACTCCGTAGTTCGATGTGTCTTTGGCAGATGGCGTTGTAGTATGTCTCATGTTTGCGCTGTATGTAGAAGCCATATATGTTAAAAAATGGAAAATAATGTTTATCAACACTGACTCTGCCTAAATTGGGATCCGACTGCCATTCTTGAAATGTTTAAAGTTACTAATAGTGTCATTATTGTGTAAAAGACAGACAAAGTAGACGATATAATGGTAGTCCTGTACGAGTTCTATTTTTAATGAACCGTCGGAACTGCCAAGGTAAATAATTGGGTAGATGACTGTATCGTAAATAAATACCAATGTCCACTTCATTACAACTAACTTCGCGAAACATCTCGCAAAACACAATTAACATAGCTTTTTATCATTATTACGAATTTCAATCAAATATACAGTGAAATATATTGTTCAATTGAGTAGTCTAAAACAGTGACGTCACAATTATGTATTTAGTACATTTTTCATACAAAATTGTCGTTTTGACAGATGACACAAAGTAACTAATTTGACTAAGGTGTCATCTAGCCTATTATGATCACGGCGGAATATTTCTATCACTTGATAATTAAAATCAAATCAAGAATAGCGTATGTCCACGACATAAATAAACTTTATTGTACACCGGTAGAATTTCAACAAGGAATATAACACATCTGATAAATATGTCCAAAGGGCAGCTTTATCGCTAAAAGCAATTTATTACCTTTGGGTGGACAAAGACGATTTTAATTAGGTGAGATAAAGGACTTTATTATTTGATTTACTGTAATTTACAGCCTATTTGATGTAAATGACAAAGAATTCATACGAATTCACTATTTGTCTTACACGAATTCCATTTAATTAAGGATGTAAGAAATGTAGATGGTAGAGCCACGCTGATTGCAGCACGAGCGGGCCAGCTCGACCGGGGCAGTACTACCCTCCCACATAAGACCAACCTAAAGCGCCAGCATCCGTGTTGTCGTGTTTCGTTGTTGAGTTTGAGACCGGAGGCCCATTAATGCAGGGGTGACGGATATCGTGGTAACTGTGTAAGTCTTACACTGTCACTATGACTCATGCCTTTTAAGTGCCCAAGCGGGGTGTGAAAAATCATCTCACAAGGTCGCCATAGCGTGGGTCACCATACTGCATTGTCTGCATTTGCAATGAGTATGGTGATCACAAGTCTTGGATTCTATTCATGTTTTCTATCAGGCAGAATAGAGTCACTTTGGTTAGCTCTTAATATAAAAAAAAATGTGTCCAAGTGGAATAATTGGGCTGTTTATGTGGGTTGGTAGGAGATGGATTCAAAAAATCGAAAATCGAGCATATCGGCGTGCAGTATGAGAAGCTTATGTCCAGCGCTGGGCTGTGATAGGCTAGAGAATTATAGAAATAAAACTTTAAAAGTTTAGAAATATTTGTACACTCTGGTGATGTCTTGTCATAAAAATTAAACATTTTACTTTTTAAATGAGTTATTTGTAGTTTTAAAAGACATATTTTAGTTTTGGTACCAATTACAAAATTAAGCTAAATACCTTCTCATACGGCAATGGTGACAGAGGCTTTTTTATCGTATCAGGATGAGTGCGTTCCCATAATTTTCTGTAAATATAAAATATATATTAAGGTAACTCGTGGATAAAATTTGAAAGTTTGTTTATGAGGATTTAGCTATGTATGCAAATTATTTATGTAACCAACGGAAGTAGGCAATCGATCGCTCATTGCGGTCGGTACAGTTCTTCGTTGTAAAGGGGTGCTGGGCTAGAAAACCTCCACGTGGTGCACCCTGGTAACGTTGGCGATGGCACTGTTTCTTCCTGTGCCATTTGGAAGAGGACATCATGCCAACGGCTAATATTCTAGCACGAAGAAGAGGAGGCCATTTTCTTCGGCCATTCGGCTGAGGCTTGGTCCAACAGAGCGGGCATTTATGTCGATTCCTCCGTTGGCTCTTCGCTCTTTGGAGCAATGAGGAGGAAAACCTCGATAAAAAATCATTAGGGTGGGACCCTTTCATAGGTCGGCATTTCTCCACTGTCAATGGTGGAGAAAGGAGAATGGGCTCGGTGTGTACTCACACTACCGCCGAGCAGGCATTGGAAGATTTAATCTTCCTGCCACCGTTGTCACATCGTAATCCCGAAAGGAGTGTGGTGGTTATGTCTCGCGACACCAATCGGGGGCGAGGGTCTTGGCTTAGCCGCCCGGACTGCGAGGAAGAAAACCTCTTTAAAAAATTACCCCGAATCCTGTGTTCTGGTGCGTGACCAGGGGATGCATGGCTGATGGGCAGTTCAGTCGTAAGCGCACTCCCAGCCGAGGCACCTGCGGACCCCTCGGTTGGGCATAAATTTACGCTTACCCGGGTATTGGGGATCTCTGCCCGGGTCGACCTCTGTTCTCCCCATCTCGTGGGTTCAAATATGGAATCAATTACAAATAAAAATAAAAATACAGACGAAAAGAAGGAGAAAAAAAACAGAGGGGAAAGGAATGCAAGAACGGACGACTTCTCTTCCAACAAAGAGGAGTTATTGGTTAGCACGCCTATCTCGGTGGGGCTCCCAGAAGTCATTATGGCTGCTGGGAGCCGTAGAATATCGGAACGATTGCGTTCAAAATCTGTCGCGGGTGGTAGCTCCAGTGCGAAGGAGGACACACTGGAGCTTATGGAAACGGAGCTCTGTGCCAGTCGGAAACGCGGACGCTCCAGGGATGACGGCAGCGATACGTCTCAGGAGATGTTACCTCCCAAGGTTGCAAGCAGCCGTAGAGGGAGGTCACGAACTCCGGCCTCGGTCCCGTCAGGCTCCGTTTTCTGCAAGGCAGGAGCCTACAGAAGAGTCAGGGCGGACGGCGAAGCATTAGCGGAAGAGGAGGTCGCAGATCTCCTGCTTAAAATCAAGGAGCCGATGGTAGGGAGTTCTGTTCTCCAAACACCATCGTCCATGCAGGAGAGAGCAAACGCGGCGGTGGCCATCATCCACAAAGTGGCCACCAAGTCTAGTAACCTTAAGGGCTGTTTTGTGAAGGCCCTTAAGGACTCCTCTGCCGCTATTGCGGGGGTCGTGGAGAGCCTTATCGGAGACATGGCTCGTCTCCAGGCAGCCAACGAGCGTCTGACGGGGCAGGTGACTGAGCTCAGTGCTCAGTTTGCTCAATTCCGGGCAGATCGCCCCGAAAGAGAAGGCTCGCCTCCGTCACAACTTACCCCGTCTTCCAACCTCGGGGGTATTCCTGATGCCCACCTGCGCCAAATCACGGACGCAGTTTGGCGCATGATGGACGGGCGTCTCGCTGGCCTGGAGGCGAGGCTGCCTCCGGCCCCAGTTGTCCGACCGCCGCTCGCGGCAAATAGACCTAAGACCGTATCGATGCCATCAACGCCTCCCGTTGCGGGCGGTCGTGTATCCTATGCGGCGGTGGCGTCTGTGTCTGCTGCTCCTGCGGTTGCTCCGAGGGCACGACAGGCGGCTAAAGCAACAGCCAAGACAGGTGCACCGAGGTCAGGGCCCAAAACGGCGGCCAAGTCTAGAGCGGAATTCCCTCCGCTCTCCACTCCAGCCGCTGTACTTGGCACCTCCACGTCTGCTCCCTCCATATCTGCCCCTTCCACGGATGGTTGGCAGGTAGTCGGGGGGACTAAGAAGTCCCGAAAGCGGGGTAAAAAGGCTGCTCAAAAAGCAGCCTCTACCCCGCAGTCGCTATCGGTGGTAGTGGCCACTACGAAGAGGCCGCGCAAGCTGCAGGTGCCCAAGACCGCGGCGGTGGTGGTCACCGTGTCACCGGAAGCGGCTAACGGCGGACTGTCTTACGCGGCCATCTTCCAGAGGGCCCGGGCTAGTCTCGCCAACGACATCGGGACGGAAGGAGTCAGGTTGCGCCTCGCTCAGACGGGAGCTCGTGTCCTGAGTTCCCTGGAGCCGAAGGTGCAAAGACGGCTGATACGTTTGCCGAAAAGTTGCGGGGCATGTTTGCGGCCACGGATGGTGTTAAGATCGCCAGGCCCACCAAGTGTGCAGAGTTGCGCATCTCAGGCCTGGACGACTCCATAACGGCCGAGGATGTCCGTGTTGCAGTAAGAGAGAAGACAGGGTGCAACGCGGACAACATTAGGGTCGGCACCATCCGTCCCGGTCCAGGAGGGCTTGGCGCAGTGTGGGTCAGCTGTCCCGTAGCATCGGCCAAAATCTTGGGCGATGCCGGTAGGCTGCTCATCGGTTTCGTGAGCGCTAGGATCACAGTCCTGGCAGCGAGACCGATGAGATGTTTTAAATGTCTGGTATCGGGACACACACGTGCCAAGTGCGCCAGCTGTTTTGACTGCAGCGGATTATGTTTCCGCTGCGGTCGACCGGGACACAAGGCGGCTGAATGCTCTGCCGCCCCTCACTGCCCGGTGTGTGCGGCGGGTAACAAGCCCGCCAATCACCAAATTGGGCAGGGAGGCTGCAAACCTCCCTATAATTCTCGGCAAGCGTCGGGGGCTAGCCAATCGACCCAGGCTGCCTCTGATGTCGTTCGCATGTCGGTATCGTTGCCCATGGAGGAGGTTGTAGAGACGGTCGAGTAATGGCCCAAGTCTCCAACCTCCTGGTCCAGACGAACCTGAACCACTGTGCCGCGGCGCAGGACCTTTTCCTGCAAACCATGACACAGTGGTCGATCGGTGTTGCCGTAGCCGCGGAACCCTATTATGTTCCTCCCCGTCCAAACTGGTTGGGTGACCGGGACGGTTCCGTGGCAGTCGTTGGCTCCACGGCGGCTCATTCCCCGCCCTTGTCGCTAAGAGACAAGGGCACTGGATATGTTGCTGCCGAGTGGGGGGGGATCACTGTATATGGTGTATACTTCTCCCCCAACCGGAGTTTGAACGACTTCGAGGTTTTCCTTAACAACTTGGAAACCTCGATGCGGCGTCTAACGTCTGGGCACGTCTTAGTGCTGGGGGACTTCAACGCAAAGTCCATTGCGTGGGGTTCCCCCAGGACGGACGCTAGGGGCGAGGCCGTAGAGGAGTGGGCGGCCTCGGTGGGCCTCTGTTTACTAAACAGGGGCTCCACCAACACGTGCGTGCGACAGCAGGGAGGGTCGATAGTGGACCTTTCGTTCGCTACCCCTGCCCTCGCCGCACGAGTAAGGAACTGGCGTGTCCTGGAAGAGGTTGAGACGCTCTCGGACCATCTCTATATCCGATTTGAGCTCTCCCGGTCCCAGGACGCCAGTAGGGGTCACGCGGCGCGGCGTTCTTCTCGCTTTCCGCGGTGGGCTGTAGCCAAATTAAATAGGGACCTACTAGAGGAGGCGGCCATTATTCACTCTTGGCCGTCTCCGCAGGCCCCGACCGAGGAGGTCGACATGAGGGCTGGTCGCTTCTGCGAAGCGATTGCACAAATTTGTGATGCGGCCATGCCCCGCATCCGAGGTTGCCGGCCTCCACGGAAGGAGGTTTACTGGTGGTCCCAGGAGTTGGCGGACCTCCGTGCGGCCTGTACTCGTGCCCGGAGGTCCTACACCCGTAGTCGGCGGCGACACCGCGAAGAAGGCGGGGAGGACCAGCTTCATGAGGAGTACCGAGAGGCGCGGAAAACTCTGAAGCTGGCCATCAGCCGCGCCAAAGAAATTAAGAGAAAGGAAATGCTGGAGGGTCTCGATCGTGACCCCTGGGGTCGCCCCTATCGTGCGGCGCGGCAAAAGCTCCGCACGTCGGGCCCCCCCCTTACAGAGACACTCCAGCCCAGCTTCCTGCGGGAAGTGGTCGAGGGCCTTTTTCCGCAGCGGGCGGAGCACACGCCCCCGTCGATGGCCTTCATGATCGAAGACGACGGGGTGAACGAAGATAATGTTCCGCCCGTCAGGGAATCGGAGGTAGGGGCGGTTGTTCTACGGATCCGCTCTAAGAACACCGCCCCCGGGCCCGACGGGATACCTGCCCGAGTGCTAGCCCGAGCCCTCGAACACATGTCGGACCGCCTCAGGGAGGTCCTGGACGCTAGCTTGGCGTCCGGACGCTTTCCTGAGTGCTGGAAAAGCGGGAAGCTGGTCCTATTGAGGAAGCCGGGACGGCCAGCCGAATCGGTAGCGGCCTATAGGCCCATCGTGTTGCTAGACGAGGCGGGTAAACTGTTTGAGAGGATACTCTCTGCCCGCATCGTCCGGCACCTCTGCGAGGTGGGCCTCGATCTGTCGGACGCCCAATTTGGTTTTCGGGCGGGGCGTTCGACAGTCGATGCTGTGCTGCGCCTGAGGGCCGTTACCGAAGAGGCGGTGAGCTGTGGCGGCGTGCTGTTGGCGGTGTCGTTAGACATCGCCAACGCTTTTAATAGTCTGCCATTTAGCTGCATCAGGGAAGCCCTCCACTACCACGGGGTGCCAGAGTACCTGAGGCGGCTTGTGGCAGACTACCTTGAGGAGCGTACCGTCATGTACGAGGACCGTGACGGTGTTCTGAGGCGGCGGCCCATGACGTGCGGTGTTCCGCAGGGGTCTGTCCTCGGACCACTCCTGTGGAACATGGGATACGACTGGGCCCTCCGAGGTCGTCTTCCCCCCGGGTTGGGCGTAATTTGTTACGCAGATGACACATTGGTCACAGCCCGGGGAGTGAACTTTCAAGAGGCGGCGCGCTTGGCCACCACGGGAGTCTCTTTGGTGGTCGGGCGTATTGAGGCGCTGGGTTTACGGGTGGCCCTAGATAAGACGGAGGCCCTTTTGTTCCATGGGCCCCGTCGTGGTCCACCACCCGGCGCCTCTATCGTAGTCAATTCGGTCCTCGTACCGGTTCAGGCCCAGATGAAGTACCTGGGCCTGATCCTTGACGGGAGGTGGCTCTTCGACGAGCACTTCCGACAGCTTTCTCCAAAGCTGGTCGGCGCTGCCTCTGCCCTCGGGCGACTTTTGCCGAATTTGGGTGGAGCCAGCGTCACGACGAGACGGCTATACACGGGGGTTGTCCGGTCAATGGCGCTGTATGGTGCGCCGGTGTGGGCGGCGGCTCTGACCGCCCAGAATAGGGCTCGCCTCTGGCGCCCTCAGAGGATATTGGCGGTTAGAGCCATACGCGGTTACCGCACCGTATCGACGGAGGCGGCGTGCGCCTTGGCCGGAACTCCCCCGTGGGATTTGGAGGCGGAAGTGCTCGCCGAAGTTTATCGGCGGACGGCTGACTTCCGGGCGGGCAGCGGCATACGGCCCCCGCCCGAAGAGATACGCGAGTGGCGAGAGGCCGCTCGTCGAGCCACGATGCCTCGTTGGTCGTCCCGGCTGGAGGCTCCACGTGCTGGCTTTGCCGCCGTGGAAGCTCTCCAGCCGGTCATCGCCGAGTGGGCAGGGCGGCAGCACGGGACCCTTTCCTTCCGACTGACGCAGGTCCTTTCCGGGCACGGTTGCTTCGGGAAGTATCTGCACTCGGTCGCCAGGAGGGAATTGAGTCCCGCCTGTCACCACTGCGACTGCAGTGAGGACTCGGCTCAGCACACGCTGGCGGTTTGTTCCGCCTGGGCGGCGCAGCGTGGGGTCCTCACTGCAGTTATTGGAGGAGACCTCTCGCTACCGGCCGTCATACGCTCCATGGCCGGTAGCGACAGTTGTTTTACCGCGGTCGCAACCTTCTGCGAAGACGTAATTTCGCGGAAGGAGGCGGCGGAGAAGGCCCGGGAGGACGATATCCACTCGGACCCAATTCGCCGCCGGCGAGCCGGGCGGCGGAGGCGCGCATACCAGCGCCTCATGCCGCCTTGAGTGTGGCCGCGGGTGGACGGGATGGGTTTTCCCCTCCATCCGCTACAATGGCCAGCCGCGAGGAGGCGACGCCCGCGTGTGCCGTACGTCGCCTAAAATAGAGAGTTTATCCGCAGATGGTGCCCGAGGTAGCGGGCAGGCGCTAGGAGGGATCTGGATGTCGTAATAACAGCTGTTCCCGGTCCCTCCTATGTCAGGCGCAGAGTGGCACACCGTGTGGCTTTAGTCGGTCCGATTCCGACACACCACCCCGCCGTAAACCCCGGTGGGGTGACGGCCTGAGGGGGTTTCCACACGTTAAAAAAAAAAAAAAAAAAAAAAAAAAAAAAAAAAAAAAAAAAAAAGTTCTTCGTTGTAAAAAAAAGGGGGTTGATTATATCTTGTGGCGCTCGTACCGAAAAAATATTAACTTTACAAAAAAGTGTAGGGACATAAATTGTAGGACTTTTTATCTACTTTATTTCGTACATATGTCTTATCGTAGAATGAGTCGGAAAGAAGATATCGCAAAAATAATGCTATAAGCCATCATTTTACCAAGATGGTGGCACGAGCGGCAAAAATACAAGGTGGCAAAGTTGTAATTTGCAAAAAGTACATCAAAATCTATAAAACTACAATTTTCCAAATTCCTGGTTAACCTTCCAAGTAAAATTACCAGATGGCTGGACTAATTGGTGGGTACAATAAACTCTTTGTTTTCCGACTCACAACTTATCTTCGTTAGTACAGTACCTAAAGTATTAGGATATGGGGTGGGGAGGCAAATGATCACCTTCCGTATATTGGTCACATGCGCGTTGCTGGCCTTTATATATAGATGTTTAATTTTTGCAAAATATAAGGCATTTTTAGATAACAATAATTTGAATAATGATTGAATGCAAATTAATTTCTTCGTGAAGTTTGATAGTTTTTGGATCTTAATTTAGATCTCAGAAAAAGTGTTACAATGTATAATCCAAAATGGGTAATAATGGTTAATCATAAGCTGTATAGATTATTTAATAATGAAATTAAAACAAAAATTAAATCAAACTTTTAACTAATACATAAAAATACACATCTTTTACTTGTATTATTTACCTGTAGTGTTCTTCTCCCCAAGTACCACCAACAGCGCCCCCTACAGCCCACCATGCTCCAACACACAACGCGCACACCAGCGCTACACCCAACATTCCAGACCCGACTCCGGGGAGATTTTCCCATATACGTCGAAAGATATTTCGTCGCTCCGAAAAGCGTTGGTATCTGTGAATTTAAAAATATATTCGTTTACTAAAACTTTGGGGTAAAGATAAAAGTTATTTAACTTTTAAATAAATTAAAAAAAAAAGGGTTTCGACCAAATATTCGGATTATATTATGTTAAATGTAACGTCCAACACTTCTAACTTCGAGATCGCGGTTTTTCGAGATACTGGAGATACGATATTACCGTCGACATATAACTACTTGACAAACATTATTTTTTTTTGTTTTAAAACGGTTACGTAAAGCTATTAGTGTGCTTTATATACACTAGATAACAAAGGTCCAGGTAACAAAAAAATATCCCAAAATCTCAGCAATACTAATGATAGCTTAGAGAAATAAATTGTTTTTGTTCTTTAAATAATAGTATTAACGATTTGTTTGTTGTATATTCAAAAAAGAATTGAATTGAAGTGGTTCTAGGTATATCTCAGTCTCGACATACGATCTCCACGCTCCAGTTTGGACTACTCGGTCTTTTCTGAATTGATAGCTTCCCGGTCCAAAACATTTTGAATTAAATAACAAAGTGAGATGATTACAAAGATTAGGGTTACAAATTTAAAAACTGTTTAATTTTGACCGTGAGGCAACATCTACTTCGACAGTACAATCTTACTGTACAGAATTGTACTTAGATGCGTGTTAACTAATTTAAACAACAAATAAACCAACGCAAAATAAATTAAACAGCGAAGTTAACTTAAAATTACGATTACTTATAATTTTTTTCTAAAACCCGAATTCCGTTATAGAAAATCGCTAGATAATATATATAAAGAAACATATAAGCCAATTAATACATACTTTTTCATGGCCATGTCTGATTTTCAATGTCCACTCTTGCTAGATTAATACATTCACGCAATTATAAGAACACAAGAACTCAGACCGAGTTTCGACCGACGTTTCGTAAAATAGAACACAAAACAACAATTTTATTTGAGAAATATATCAATCAAAGTACTTGATTACACCTATAGACCGCAGACGATAAACAACACAATAGATACCACAAAATATTGGCTTCCTTTGCACTTTGTAACTTGATATTGTTTAAATATGAGTAACCTCATAAGGCATATGTGCAAGTAGTAATAGCATAAGTACAACAGCTGTATATAAACCTACTGTCACGGTGCTTGAACAAAGTCATATCGTCGCTTTTTTAATATAAAATATACATATTAATATGATAATTTCTTCAGAACACGATATATGAGAATTATTTTAAAAGAAATTGGTAGACTACACGGTTTTAGGGTCAAAAACCTTCATAGTTTATATAAATACCGGTTGAACAAATGTGAATTTTATAATATAATAACACAAGACGTTTGTTAGATGGACGTCTGATACAAGAAATCGAAGCTTGGATTATTGGAAGAAGAATCCAAGCCCATAACCTAATACATATATTATACTATTTATTTATAATCTATGACTCTGACACATGGCGGTGGTGCAGCGCTAGTGAATGCGACTGCTGTGCTCGAGGTCTCGGGTTCGACTCCCGGGTCGAACCAAATGTTTGTATGATCTGCAAATATTTGTTCCGAAGTTTGGGTGTTTTCTATTTATAATAATGTATGTATTTACAAAAAAAAAAGTATCTAAATATTCTATCAGTCTGTATAGTTATCATACTATAAGTTCTGCTTAGTTTGAAACTAGACGACGCCGGTGTGTTAAATGTCCTAAAAATCAGTCAATCGGTATCTACTTGAATAATAAGTCACTTATATTTAATGAAAAGAGAAAAAAATGGGTGATGGAAGAGGCGAGGTAACTCTGTTGCCTTTGGACACAATTTGTCCCAAAGGAACAAACTGAAAACAAAGAATGGGCTACTTCAATCGACTGTCAATTTTATAGTTTAAAAAATAGGTCTAATTCATCATTTTTTCGTAATTAGCAACCTTTTTCCAAAAGAAACAAACTTGGAAAAATATTGTGATAAAGTCAGGTACAAGATAATAGCAGCATATCATCCGTGCGTTTATAATGTAGTTATAATTGACTTTATGAAATAATGTACAGTTCAAATCAAAATATTTTTTGTTGGCTAAGTAACCTATTTTAAAACTATTTTTATTGTAAACTCAGATAATGGGAAAAAATGTCTCACTATACTTTTTCAGGGTTATCTAGCTGGCCGACTTCTAGTGGGCAATCATAGATTAGTAACTTTAAGGCGTTATACTGGGGTCCACAAGGCAGAATATGCGGCCCCACGCTATTTCTCGTATTTATAAACTAACTGATAACCCTAAGAGTCTCTAAAGGCTAAATCACAACGCGATGATAACACACTCCTTTAGCGTCAGAAGTAAGTCTCTAGAAAAATCCTTAACCTTAACATAGATAACATTAAATATTTCGGTGTCAGCATAAAGTGTGCCACTGAAAATTTTAATTACAGGCCTATATTCTTCTCTGCCACTGACTGCCTTAGTTCTGACTGTTCGACAATTATTTCTCCTAAGTGTTTGTCTTTTTCAGCATAAAAACAAACTTTTAACCTACAACGAAGAAGAGATATTGTACGTTCTCGAATAGTAAGACTAAATTTACGCATTGTTTCGCTAATTTCATTTCCCCTTATATAGTAGAATTAATAGAACTATAAATATATATCCCTATTTTTTTTGTGCGGTAATTTGCACAGATACGAAAGATGGTTACGTCGGACTCGAACCGACAAAAAACCGCACACCGTCACAGGTACCAATAGTCGGAGAACCAGGTCCAATATATACATCCCCTGACTAAAAAAAGGGATATGAATACCTACCAAAATTGAATTATGAACAAACTGAACTACTTCTAGTGGAGTGCCTAGGGGTTTTCACCTCGGATTAGAGTTATAGTGAATGAATTAATATGATCGATGTGGGATATTGTTTTTTAGACTATAAATTGCAATGTTTACCCAAAATTTTTTTGTGCACTCCATCTTTTCATTGTTTAAACAAATTATTATAAAAAATCAATGTTTTACTATATATTTTCACTTTAAAAAGTAATTTTTTTTTTATTTATATGTTAAATTTTACCTGAGTAGACATATAGGAACATTTTTCAAAGATACCTGTGTATCAAGATAGATCAGGAAGAAAAACGTGGATGGGAGAGCAGAGCGACAGTTGCTATTATATGTACAATAGAATTTCTCGGCTAGTTTAGTTGCAAGTAACACGTGTTCTGTGAATATTATGCTTCTAAAACAGTGAAAATTTGGTTTTTTGGTAAAAAATCAGGAAGAAAAACGTGGAGGGGAGAGCAGAGCGACAGTTGCTATTATATGTACAATAGAATTTCTCGGCTAGTTTAGTTGCAAGTAACACGTGTTCTGTGAATATTATGCTTCTAAAACAGTGAAAATTTGGTTTTTTGGTAAAAAAAATCTTGTATATTCTTGTACTGGGAAGTGTATTGAAGACGACGTTTTTGTATTGAACTATTACAAATTCTATAGAGATTTTCACGGACCTTCCGTGAAAATCTCTCATTTTCTAAAACCATCCCGAGGCAAAGTTCAACAGAAGATATTTTCATCGAAATGTTTAGAAAAATCATTACCAAATTGTAAAGAACATACTCTTTTTTTACATGCCTTTACGGGTTATACCACACTACTTCTGCGTTTTTCAATGAAGGAAAAATTAAGTTTGCCAAAAATTTTGAGAAACGGATTGATTTACATGACTTAGTAAAAGTATTTAAAGATATCAATGAAGACCCCAATAATATATTGCAAGCAGGTGTAGCATGTATTTTGAGTTTATATGGCGCTCCGTCTAAAACTCATGATTTAAATACATTAAGGTTTAATTCTTTCATAAAAGTGTTCTTTTTTCATCACTGTCTCTAACAACTGATGCACCGTTTGAGTACCTTAAAAGAGTGTACCTACAAATTCAGATATGGCTAGGAAATGACGTAGTTATTGAAAATTGGGGATGGAAGTATTCCAATAACATGTACATCCCAATAAGAATGAATCATTTACCTGCCCCGGATAATTTATTGCAAATGTTATTTTGTAATTGCAAAAAGGGATGTGGAGCTGCGTGTGGATGCAAAAAAAGTGGTTTATACTGCAGTGTAGCATGTTTACAGTGCAGCGGAAATAGTTGTTCCAATACTTCACCTATTATACAGATAGATGAAGTAGAAGAAAATATTTGATGTAGACAACAATGTAATATATTTAAGTAAACAGATTTTGTACGAATATTAGGGTGTCCCTTAAATTTCAAGTTCGATATTTTTTTACGCATACCTTCTTAAAAGTTTCGTAATAACCCTATATTGTCTAGAAAAAAATATTAGTTCGATATATAAACGATAACCCGTGCCGACTTGCTATTTAAACTTGTCGATACAAGTTGCTTAAGTACTGCCCAGTGACCTGTTACGACATGTTTTATTTGCCATTTCGTACGTGATTTTTGAGACTATTAGTGCTTCATTGTTTAGTGCGTAAACATGACGGTGGAATTACGGAGTGATAAGCAAAATATTTTTCTTATCGGATTGACTAGCTACCAAATAAATGGTGCAAAATTACCATCTAATCGACAAGTTCTCTCAGTCCTATTTTACAATATTCGTGAGGTTAAATTGACTGTTAGTGAAAGTGCAAATCTTGTGATTAGGGAGTGCATCATATATTGGGAAAAAGCAAGAATTCCAACAAGGGCATTTCCTAACTGCGTGAAGAAACTTATTGATTTATATCATGTTTGGAGAGAGTTGCAAAAAAATTGTAAGAAAACTCAGATTACGTTTAAGAGTCGTGAGAACAATTTTATAATTAATCTTGATAATTTGTTTGATATTGCACATGCTGATGCTTTTGAGAGAATGAAAATAGAGGAAGATAAATTATTTTTAATGAAACAGAGAGAGCCAGGTCGACCGGGATGCTTAGGTGGTGTAGATAAAAAATTGGCGGAAAAAGAACAAAGATCTAGACAACGACGATTGGAAGAAGAGGAAAGGATTGTAAGACAAAGAAAATCACTAGCTGTTGCATCTACTTCCACCACAAATAACTTAGACAGTGTAGAAGATTCAGACGAAGAACAGATCTTGAATTCTGAACTCAGCTTGCTGGACGTTCCCTGCCATGAACAAAGTTCAAAAAGAGGGAGAAAGAATCTTATAACACCTAAACTAGTTGCAGCTTTAGATCGATACCAGTTAAGCATTAGAGATACCGTTTACATTCTTAATGCGGTGGTAGAAGCGCTTGGTCTGAGCAGCGATGATTTCTGTATTAACAAATCCTCGATTCAGCGAATTCGTACTGAAACTAGAAAATCAAGGGCAGAAGCAATAAAATCTAACTTCCAAAACAATGTACCCGACATAGTCACAGTCCATTGGGATGGAAAACTATTACCGGGGTTGGATGTACGGAGTTCAAAAGAAGAACGCTTGCAAGTTATAGCTTCATTTGACGATAGAGAGCAGCTTCTTGCAGTGCCGAAACTAGAAAGTTCTTCTGGAAAACATCAAGCGAAGGCTGTATCAGCAGCTCTCTTTGACTGGAACCTTTATGATAAAGTGCAAATAATGTGCTGCGACACAACAGCTTCCAATATGGGCCGTTTCAATGGAGCTTGTGCTATTTTGGAGCAAACTTTAGGAAGAGAATTGTTGCTTTTCGCCTGTCGTCATCATGTTTATGAATTGGTCCTAAAAGCTGTCTTTGAAACCAAGATTAAGCAAATTACTAGTAGCCCAGATATTCCGATGTTCAAAAAATTCCAAGAAAATTGGAAAAACATTGATTGTACTAAAATTGAACCATCTCTTAATTTCGTAAAAGCACGGGTTGCCGAGACAGACATTCAAGCGTTGTTACTATACTATTTTATAAGGCAGAATTAGATAAATGTTTTGTAAGAGCTGATTACCGCGAATTGGTCGAACTGTGTGTAATATTTTTAGGAGGAGACACAGAGGAAAAATTAAAACTAAGGCCCCCCGGAGCTATACATCAGGCACGCTGGATGGCGAGAGCGATCTATTCTTTAAAAATATCTTTACTTCAGTCACAATGCAGAGTAACTGCGAAGGACAAAAAGGCTCTACAAGATGTTTGCTTATTTCTCGTAATATTGTATGTTAAACCTTGGCTCGAATGTACAGTGGCGACCAAAGCACCTAATCAAGATTTGCGCTTCTTGAAGATGTTAAAAGAGTATGAAAAAGTTGACGCAACAATTTCTAAAGCTTCTATAAGCAAGTTCAGCCATCACTTGTGGTATTTATGTGAAGAGACAGTCATTCTATCACTATTTGATGATGAAGTTGACAACCAAACTAAGAAGAAGATGATTGCCAACTTCAACAGGGACAAAATCTCGGATTTTAGCAAACGCTATGACCCGTCGAAGGAAGAACTGACTCAAAAGTTGTTTGGTAAGTTAAATTGACTTTTTGTTGGATTTCAATTTCAATGTCCAATACTTATTTATTTATTTTCAAAATTGTTGTTGATTTTTATTTGTTATTTAACTTATTTTTCTTTTTTTTTAGACAAAGCACTGGATGATTTCGTATCGGAAAAGAGCAAACAATTTTTATCACGACTGCAGATCGACGACAGTTTTCTAAAGGAAGATGTATCTTCTTGGAATAACAATGCTGCTTTTCTGGAGGCTAAAAGAAGAATAAGTTATTTGAGAGTTGTAAATGATACTGCTGAAAGGGCTGTTAAATTAATGCAAGATTTTAACGGACTTATCACGGCTGAAGAAGAACAAAAACAGTTCTTGCTGCGCTGTGTCCAGGAACATCTAAAATTGTATCCAGACTGTAAAAAAACTACTTTAAAAAGAAGTTACCCTGAATGATTCTTATTTCTTTATGTTTTTAATTAAAGATTAATGTTCATCTAATTTATTATTTAATTTTATTCACTTAATTCATTGCATTTATAGTGAAATTATAGCAGACTGAAATTTTAGGACAAAACACGTTTTTTACTAAACTTTGAAGCTCGGTCGGCACTGGTTGCAATTATGCTAGATTGATAAAATTTTATATTTAAGTATCTTATAGCATTAGTAAAAATTATAGAGGGTATGCATTTCGAAATTCAAAAAAAAATTTTTTTTTGTCATATAAGGGACACCCTAACGAATATATTTTTTTTTTCATTAGTCGTAATTAATTACCTTATTTTTTTTAATGTACACAATAGAGAAAATTTCATTTATAAGTAAAGTCCGCCGATGCATGTATTTGTGCATAAAGTTTTAAATAAATAAATAAAATAAATAAACTGGCCGAGAAATTCTATTGTGCATATAATAGCAGCTGTCGCTCTGCTCTCCCCTCCACGTTTTTCTACCTGTTCGAGATCCCTACTACTATCTTTATACACAGGTATCTTTGAAAAATGTTCCTATATGTCTACTCAGGTAAAATTTAACATATAAATAAAAAAAAAATACTGTTTGAAGTGAAAACATATGGTCAAACATTAATTTTTTATAATAATTTCTTTAAATAATGAAAAAATGGACTGCACAAAAAAATTTTGGGTAAACATTGCAATTTATAGTCTAAAAAACAATATCCCATATCGATCATATTAATTCATTCACTATAACTCTAATCCGAGGTTTTACGGTTTTGAATGCTCCAGGTACTCCACTATTCTAAATATAATGTAGAAAATAAAAATAATTTATTGCATAATAATGACTTACACATTTATAAATTCACACACATGCTAACACCCAGCCACACGCACACCCACACACACAAGCATAAACACAAATATGTTAATATATACATCCTTTTAAATTGCATATAACTACACTTACATGAACACTATTTCACTTTTTTACCTTATTAATTAAAATGTTTTGTATAGAAGTTCTTATTATAATGGCTAAGATAATTAGACAACACCATATCCGAGAAGATTGGCGCTAATAGTTTGGTTCGTTCTGTTACAGATACTAACTTCATTAATTTGAAAATCTATATATATTTGTGAAATAAATGTTTATTAAAAACTTGGAATTCTTTTCAAAATTAGTCATATGTACATGGATGGGTAACATTTTCATTACATCTGAAACGTTTTCGTCATCATGATTACGTTAAAAATTCTAATAATCAAGAAATATGAGTACCGTCGTGGTAGCAGCACCGTACAAGCGACCGTCAACGTTAACACCGTTTACAGAGCGAATACTAAAAACGAACGAACCACTCATTATTAGTTTGCCCGTTTCCATTCTGCAAATATGAAACTGACTATTAAAATCCGTGTTCGTTTGAGAAAAAGGAATTTTTAACCGCTTTGTTACGTACGACGAAAAACAGTTGACAAAAAATGGTCTGCTTAACAACCAAGCGTTGTTCGATTCCAGTTCAGCACCTGAGCAATGTTCTTAACGAAAACCTATCCCTAGAAAAGTAATGGTCACTGTTTGCGTACTGTGAAGTATATGCGTATATGCGTACGTAAGTATGTGTGAATATGCGTACTGTGAAGAACTTAACATAATGTGTGAAGAACTTAACACAATGAAGGAAAAACTCGTACGTCTCCAACCAGTTTTGGTCAATTGCTCGTCTCCTGCTGCTCCTACACGACAATGCGCGACCTCATAATGCAAACAGACGGTCTGCTATTTACAAGAGCTAGGGTTGGAAGCTCTCCGTAATCCACCAGACTTTGAGTCTACAGACTTCTACTTTCCCAGAATTTCGATAACTTCTTAGGGGGAAAAAAATTCAATATCCGATAGCATACAAGACACCTTTGAAGTTTGTTGTCTTTCATTCAGCTGATTCCTTCAAGAAGGGCATCAATAAATAGCCACTGCGTGGGCAAAGTTGTATAGATTTCATTGCATAGGTGATTATTTTATTTAATAGATATAAAATATATAGAAAAAAATAGGATAAATAATTTCATAATAACAGCAATATCATAGGTATATATAACCTATAACCTAAAAGAAAAAAATCTGTCTGGCACAATGGAGGAAGAGTTAAAAGTTTTGAAAGCATAAGTACTGCCTGTAAGCCGTTATGGAAGTCTTGTTGTAGCAGACTCTATTACTAACTTCAAATTTTTTAAGTTATTCTGTTAAAACCTTTGATAAACATAGATTATTTAAAACACTGATGAATTATATAAAAAAAAAAATTAGAAAAGCACTGCTGGTCTTTAAAAGTCCGAATAAATTTGCCCAAATAATTATTAAAAAAGCTCAATCAGTTTTCAAACAAAAACAAATTAATCAATATCAGCCACTGACACAGAAATCACCATCCATATCTTTATATAAATATATAATTCTACTGTACATGTGTATGTCACGGAACTCATCCTGAACGGCTGGATCGATTTGAATGTATTTTTTTGTATGCGTTTGGATGGCGCCTTGGATAGTTTAGATTAACAAATGAGCCCGGTAGAAAACTTAAAAAAAATATAGTCTTGCAGTACGAAGTTCGCCGTGTCAACTGTTATTATAATAAAATCAGACTATTCTAGTTAACAATCTGTCACATATTTCTATTTTATTGTAACTGTAAAAACACATAACTGCTTCAAATACTTAGAAATCCATATTTTATAGCACACTTAAAGAATATATAACACCTGAGGTAATAAATTATAAATATTTCTATTTTTAAAAAAAAAATTGAAATATACATTTTCTAGTACTAATTGTTAAATTTTTAATTATATTTTATTATAAAATGTTCATCAACAGCCTTTCACAGTCCACTACTGGACATAGCCCTCTCCTTAGGTAAGAGGTTTTGGCCTACTGTACCACGCTGGCCAGACGGGTTGGAATAGGGTTTGTTTCAAGTTTTCCTTCTCTTTGTAATGATATTGTCTTGCATACCTTGTTCCCTTAGTAGCCTTTTAGGACACCCATGGGATGAAAAGGGGTGGTAACACTATGTATTCCTAATCCGTTACTACACGGACAAATATAACCCATCCCTTAGTATAAATTTAATAAGTAAATAAAAAAAGACATGAAAATGTATAGGTATTTAAATGTTAAAAACATGATTTAAATGTTCATAAATTTCATACACACTGGATATATGAATTGGTTACTATATGAATTGGTTATCTCTTGGCAAGTCTATGCCGACAGGCTGTTAACACTTTAATAATTGTATATAATTATTTAACTGTTAACAGTACTACGTAGAGAAGGAAAATTTGACACAAACCCTAAACCAACTCATCTGGTCAGTGTGATACAGAAGGCTAAAACCTTCTTTCTAGGGTCAGGACTATATCCAGCGATGGATTATTATAGACTTTTATCCAATGTACTTATAAACTTTGTGATATTCTTATATTTTCTTTATAACCTAGTAATTACTCATTTGTATAAATTAATATCCAATATTAATACAAGTATGTCTGTTCATCTATTATGACAAAACTTACTTTGTCTCTTCTATTTACAAACATGCAGTTCCAAAGTGATATAGCCTTTTTTTTACCTGGGCAATGCTCTTCGCACCATATCCTCCGAAGGGATAAAGGGCGTGTGTGGGACTTCCGGAAAACCGGTCTACCTACTAAACCCCGCGGTGTCCTACCTCGGCAGTGTGGAGGAGTTCCTCATGCCCCAGGGGCAAGACGCTATCGGACCTCTTACCGCCCTGCGTAGTAAGAACAGCGTCCCGCTCCAGACGACACTACCCGGCTGCACTGGAGTGTCATCTGTCTCATGTCGTTTGCAGCAGTCATATCGCCCCAAGATGTGACCGCAGCGACCCTAAGGCGGTGATTAGGGATCTAGCGACCACTGCTGCGTCTCCTTCGCCGCCTCGTTCGAGCGGGATCGGCCCTATCCCGATCTCGCTCTGTGGTCTCCTTCCGGACCATAACTTGCTCACAGAAGGAGATCGCGGCTTCCCATCCCTCATGACTTGCGAGCCGATAAAGCTTGTTGGTACCGAGCTCTTAATGCTGTATATCTATATGCATCCATCTTCTATATAGGTATAGAAGATGGATGCATCTACAGATCACAATTGTGTGACTCTTAAGGTACATAGTTTCCTATTGGAAGCAAAGTTTTATTGTTGTACATTCTCCATTAGTAGTTTTAACAAAGATTTCTAGTTCACGAATTAAGAATGTCAGTAGTTCTTATATTGTAAACAAGAATATTTTCGATTAATAAATTGAGAAAAGAGATTTGCTCCTGACTAGGTTACAACTGCAATAGTACAATGAATGGTAATTATCAAGTTTTAGGCAAGTAAGAATGCCAGTATTGCTTTTGGTAATGGAAGAATATTTGTTATTATTTTATGCACATACACAAATATATTTTTTAAATATCTTTTGTTTTAGATTAAATACTCTACCATTTGAGAGCTATCTTGTCATGCACTAAATAAGTTTTTAAGAGTATAACCATGATTAAGGTTCATATCAATCATACAGTTTCCCATGAGGTGTAGGCTGAAGCATATGCCTACTTTTTGCTAATGTTTTGGTCCCAGGTAACGGGTGGGGACCTATTGCTGCTAATGATTTTGTAACAGGCTTAAAAAAAGCTCATGACTGCATACATATCCTAGCTCTATCCTTTATGGTAAGATTGTTATCAAGCATAAAGTGGACTATAACTATAACTATCGCTTAAAACGACATCTTTTTGCTAGTATGCGCATTTTGTTGAATCACATTCATTCTGGTCAGAATAAATACTTTTATTGCTTGTAATGTTTAAATTTGACAGGGTTTATCTATGTGTGTGGAAATTGTGTTTAAAATTTACCATGATGATGGTTGTTTCCTGCTTTTAAATTCAAATATCAATTAAAGGGATGTAATGGAAGGAATTCTAATTATATTAACAGTAAATTTTATAAACTAAATGATGTATTACGGGGACAGAGCTTATGGAAGAACTTAAGAGTAATTATTGACTGTTGGATTTAACTTAACTTAAATGTCAACTATATAATATTATTTGCCTAAGGATTTTTATATGCTGACTTAAATGGAAAAAAAAAACCAGTTCATTCAGTTATCCCTAAGCGTTGGATCACTGAAGCCCTATTTTTAACATACCTGTGTTCTCTAGACGTAGATTCTTCATTTCTTTGTTTGGGTATGACACCACTGAAAAGCGGAGATCTACCTGTTTTAGCATTATATCTTCCAAATGGAGCAAAAGAATTTGATAACTTCCTCTTAAAAGTGACACTCTTGACTCCGTTTAAAGAGGTCTCCGTCTGTCGGTCTCCGCTCCTAGAACTTTCACCCTCCGGTTCAGCCGATTCTGTAGTTTTATCATTCTCGTAACAAAGACGATAGTTGATGTTATCATTAAGAGTCAATAAATCAGTTTTAGAACCAGGAGATTTATCACAAAAATCTTCAAATGAAACAATTTCATAATCCTCATCATCTTCGCCCGATTTTTCTGGTTTATATGGTATTTTCGGCATACTTATAAATATTCCCTATCTACGAGTCAGGGAATCCATATAATCCGAATAATAAATTTAATTTTAGCACTTTATTTCATCATGAGTTCAAGAAATCGACCATATATAAGACAAGTTAAATACAGCATAAATGTGAATTTGCAGGATTAAAATATCAATCGTGTTTAATAATATACAATTATTATTTCACAAATACACAGCTCAATAGTTTGTTATTGTTATTTTATTAACACTGCCCATTAAGTAGCAGGCACAGGCATCTGATATGATTCGGCCAAGTTTAACAACAGTTTCTTTTTTTATTCTTTGTGATATAAAATTATTTTAAAATTAATATTCATTTTTGATCGTATGTATAAAAAAATATTTTTGTTTTTTATAACCCTTTTTTTTATTTCAAACTGACT
The DNA here is from genome assembly GCA_949316085.1 of Hypercompe scribonia. Lineage (NCBI taxonomy): Eukaryota > Metazoa > Arthropoda > Insecta > Lepidoptera > Erebidae > Hypercompe > Hypercompe scribonia. Next base: position 3,086,301 of record OX438983.1, read on the forward strand.
GATGCGTACAAAATATACGCGTCAGTCCTATTTCTTTGCTCAGTAATTTAATTTTGAGGGTAGTCGTAAATGAATAATTCACATATTGTTACAAGCTTATTTAAAAGCTATGCGTGGACAATATGGTGGACTGCAGACAACTAAAATATTTAATTTATTAATTTTCCTTATCGTTGTTAACGAATGTGTTAATTGTGATTAATATGGATTGGAAAAATACGAAAATGTTATTGGTGTCAACTGCTACAATATTCGTCGCTTCCCAAGTAGCGAAAAAGGTTTATAGATATTACTTAAATTTCAAAAGATCTGGCGCACCTAGGATAAGTAGCAACGATAACTGCAATGAAGTCTTAAGTATGAAAAATCGAGAAATAAACGATGTGATAGTATTCTCCGATGATATTGTTCGGCATACCATAAGAGTGGCACCTAATAAAGATATAACCATTTGTGAAAGCAGAGAGCTGAATTGCTTCAAATTAATTAAATACATTAAGTCAGCACGTGAAACGTTGGACGTGTGTATGTATTTGATTACAAGCAGTGAAATAGCAGAGCAAATCATAAGGCTGGGCCAAAAACACGTTTTAGTAAGAATAATTGTTGACAGCGATATGGCTTTTACACCTCCATCACAAATAAGGAAGTTGAAAGAATACAGTAAGTTGTATTTGATTACAAAATTCAATACTTACAAGCATATGAAACAATCTGTCACAGTTACCATTTTACCAAAACCTTTCGAGTGACTACACTAAGTAAAATAGTTACTCGAATAATGTAGATTATAGTTTGAAATATAACAAAGAATTCAATGAGCCTAATTTACACATATTTCTGAAATAGGTTTTAAATTGCAGAAAATCATAAATTTAAATCAATATCGTTTCAGGTTTCATCCAAGTACAAACAAATAAAAAATCTATTTTGATGCATCACAAGTTTTGTGTCGTTGATGGTCCAAGAGCCATAGCTCGAAAATGTATCTTAAAAGCTTATGCAGAAAAAATAAACCTAAAGCCAGAATCTACGAATGTTAAACCGTCAATCAAAAATAAGCCAACAAATGGATTTGTCATGTCTGGTTCATTAAATTGGTCAACTCAGGCGATGGTTTCAAATCATGAAAGTGTTATAGTTACATCTCATGCAAACATAGTAGGCAAATTTGAAAAAGAGTTTGAAAGTCTATGGGTGGAGACCGACCCGGTAAGTTTAATCATTTTATATTATTTTTTAGTCGCCTTTTATTATAAAACTCTACTTTTCGTTTTACTCATTTAATGTCTTAATTTTAGGCTTTAATGACAACAACAAAATAACATGAACAATTTTTATTATCCAGATGTGCGTTATCATGAGTATTAAGGTAAGATACTTTGAATTACACTTTGTGATAGCTAAACAGGTAAAACTGCATTTGAAAACAACTTTTATTGGTTTTTAGTATGTAGGTATATTATCATTGAACTTTAATATAGTAACTGTATTAATTTCTTAAATCTCTCACTGCCAATGACATAACACTGATTGCTAGTTTCGTTTTTTAACCCTACAATATTAAATAAGTTCGACTTTCATGTTGAAAATAATTTTCTTATGTTCTTTCATTCATTTATTCACACAATTCCATAGACGACGTACATTTATTGTATATAAAACTCACTTTATAAATGCATAAAAATTATCAGAAATAAATGCCCTAAATTACATTTCATAAAAATATTATTAATTTTCAAAATTTATCTCAATCTTTTGACTGATGTCATTTTTTTTTCACCGGTCTTCACAAATGACAGAAGTTGACCATAGACTAGTCCATGTGCACTTCAACAGCGATCGATCATATGTTTTCTTTGTGTAGTTTTTTCAGCCGCTGTAATTCGAATTGGTTATAAAGTTCACGTGTAATATCGGGCCTAAGCCTCTAGCAGGCTGGTCTTATTAGTAGTTTAGTAAGTTTAAGGTTATTTCAGTGTGTAAATGAAGTTTAGAGACAAATATTACGTGGTGCATAATAGGCGCATTTGTATGTGCACGTGCTTGCATTTTTCAGGCTAATTGTGAAGTTTCAGGCTGAAACTGAGCTTTCAGTTTTGCTTAACCTCTTTAGAACAGTTTTATTTTTATATGATTTAGCCCTAAAAGGCTCTGATTTTTATATTTTCGTAATTTAAAACGTGTGTTTCGAAGTGTTCGAATAAGTTTGAATTCATAGGTTGGAAAACACTTGGTTGTTTTATTACAACTGTTTGTCGTCATGAGTCCAATGTGTTGGATAAGGGTGGCGCTGGATCAAGTGTCTGTGGTATGTATAATGTGCAAAATCTCTTAATTTTTCATAAGCATGTTCATTAAAAAATTAATTTAATCTGAAGGGCATTCTAAGAAGGTCATACTGTTTTCATATCTTTTACAAATTCTGGTGATTTTCTTCACCTAACCTAATAGAATATTAAATTAATTCAATAATGCTACTAGTATTCCTATATGATTATGAATAAGAAAACTGAAGATTATTTAACTATTTATTAGTGCATGTTATGCATTATTAGAGTAATAGGTATTATAAAGATGACAAGCAGACCGTTAACTATAAGACACTTTTCTAAAAAATGCCACATAGGCAGATTGTGGCTATTTAACTTTTTTATCATTGGGGATCTTGAACTCAAAATTTATTACCTACCTGCTACCATCATATTCTATTTAATTGTACCTAAATACTGAAAAATCAAATTACCCATTTTTACCATTTTATATACCATGTGCTTATGGGTAGCTTTAATCAAATTATTTCTGGACTTGTAATTGACATGTGAAACTAATGTTTCAGTGGAATTATCAATATTAAGTTCAGTCCTGTGGCTTACATGTGATGTAACTAAATAATTATATTAAACATTGTGACATGTATTTTGTATAAGGGCTGTTTCTTTGCATCCTGTAACATCAAAAGAATAATGTCTGTCATGGCAACAATTTTTTCCCTCAGTCGTCTTTTAGCCATGTTTCCCTTCCACTATGATCTTCGGTCCTATAAGAGGTGTGTAAAAAACCATCTCATTAAGCCATTACAGTGTGTGACCATACGGCATTATCTGTACTCGCAATGAGTATGGTCACCACCACCCTTGGGTTCTACTTGTGCTTTCTATCAGGCAGAGTAAATTCACTGGCAAGGCCTAAATAAAAGAGAAATAAAAAAAAAGCAGTTTTATATAGGTATATAGGTAAATGATTACAAGGTACTTATTATCAGAACACTTCTGTGTAGACGCGTTTAGTTATCTGGTGTTGAAACATACTGCAACTGTAAGTGCTATTTTATTAACCAATGACATATTTGAATTTATTCATTGAAAATGAATTTATCTATTCCATCACAGCACATACATAATATGATGACAACGACATATTTATTGCTCTGCATGGTATTACGAACAGCCTCCCAAAATATCAGTTATCAGTTTTACAAGCTTTGTTTTGTAATTATCCAACTTTAAAAACATAGTTATTGGGAAAAATCTCACAATAAAACTAATATAGTCACATCTACTTCTATCGTGCTAGCTACAAACTATCAAGCTGTTAGATTAAAGATTAAGCCATAGAAAAATAAGTCGGTAATAATACATATAATTAATATTGCTATAAGTGCCTTATTTTTACTGATTTTGATCTATATGGCACTAAATATGCTTCAAGATTGTTAGATTAAACCTTACATACTATAGATATATGTAAGATAAAATATATTTGCAGTATTTGGCTATTGTTAATTTTCACTCATTTGTGTCAACTGAAAATTATTTTTATAAGAATATTGAAGGTAAAAAAAAATATTTTTGCCATACTGCCTATGTCGTGCCGTGCCACATCATGGTTGCATTCACATGATGTGCAACAATAGATAAAAATAATCATTGTAAAGTTTGTATATTATATTAACATTTAAAAATGCTTACTTTGGGCTATCCATAGAACTTGGACATACAAGTGCTAGCATTGATTTTTTGTGGCTATTTTTACATGTACAACTCCATAGTACATTATTTTAACATATCTAATAAAGTTAGTATTACCAATAAAAGCATTTAGAAATTCTGTTATACTGATATAATAATAATTCATAACCTCACACATTCCACACATGGCGGTCTACAGTAGCCAGGCTGCTAACAAACACACTTAAATATTTCTAAATACATGAATATTATAGATAAATTATACATGAGCACAGGACAAATAATCATGCTTATCACACAAATATATGTCATATGTCTTCGGTGGGAATCGAACCATCTACCTTCGGCTTAGCAGTCAGGTCCGCTAACCTCATAACCGTAACAAAACAGGCCTGTAATATATAAATATTCCTTGAAATATAACCTACATGAGGTTGAAACCCACATGTAAGTCCAGCTTAAAAGATCCAAACTTACGAGTAGCAGAAGTGACTTTACTTAGTCCTATGTACAGATTTTATTGGTTCTCATCAGTTTTCATTGACTAAATGTGGTAGTAACAGTAACCATTATTCAATTTCCTTAGAAGTATAAGCTTATTGTGGGACCATTCATTTTGGCCCTTTATATACATAGGTTATAATGGTTACTAACATTTTTAGCCAAAGAAAACTGTTATTATAATTTTGTTCTCATCATAGTCATTTAGTGATGGAAGTTTAAAACTTGAATCAAACCTTATTCTAACTAATCTGGTATACGAGGCCAAGACCTCCTTTCTAAGGAGAGACCTATCTCCAGCTACTTATAGGGCTGTTGATAAAGGTCATCATTTTGAGGAGTAACAATGTTAATAATAGGGAAATAATGAAGAAACTGATAACAATATCTGGACATAAATTTACTCTGACCAAAGTAATGGTTGAGAGTAATACATTTTGTGGTGTACAAATAAGAATGCCTTTCAAGTTATTTATTTCTAGGTATACAGTGATACATTTCTCTTGTACTGTGAAATAAAATAGCACGCATTTAACGTGTTTGCAGTGAGAAAAATAAGTAGAGTATTTTTATATAAATAGGAAAGTAATGTGGAAAGAATAAAAGTTACAATCGTTTGGTCCGATTTGTTGATAGTGCAGTAACCTCATCATGTGTCTTATAGGCATCAGACTATACTACAAGATTGTTCGAATAAGTGTGATAAAAATACTTTATGTTACACAAACCCAATTCAAATCAGAATGTATGTTGAATCGCGAATAAAACAGTCTATTTTTATTATATAAAAATAAATTTCACTATACTTATCAACTCATTTCACAGCTTCAAGTTCCTATTAATGAAATGCGTTTTCTTGTTGTTTCAGATAAACACATCAAATAAATACCACATGTGCAAGTGTATGATTTGTGCTAAAAATAGGAAAAAAGTGAACGATTTTACAATAAATAGTGCCAACGACGGATACAAAACGTGAAAAAATTAAAATGTGAAACAGTTTTTGTGTTTACTAAGTGCACTTTGGATGCAGTGTTCTTCGCTAGATGGCGCTGTTGGGATTATTGCTGGGCAAGTGAGTAACTTGTTCCGCCACTCACCGCTAGGTGGCGTTTATGGTATGTTGGTTTGTTGATGTATTTTGATTTGACACAGCGACATCTCTGTTTGAATAGCACATAACATATCGTTTAGTGAGACATTGCTAGATGTCACTACTAGTTCGAAACTGGGACTTGATGAATAAGCAAATTTGTTAACATTTTTTGTACAGAAATTTATATTTTTTTAACTTCACCTTTTAATTGAATACTACGTTTAGTGCGCGTTTGAGTTCTTTGTCAATAAAATTAAATATATTTGAAACATCTTTCGTGTAATAATTAGGCACTTCGATAGCTAAACCGTGACGGGTATCCATTAAAAAATCTCGTGTTTGATGTGTGTACCTGCCTAACACTTTTAACGGTCAAGGCCTGTCTGGGTACGTAGCCGTGTGAAATGTTGTAAAATAACAGGTTATGCAATTTGAAATTTAAATAAAGTAGCCTTGAACCTCAGTGTTGTAAAGCACGGTTTACACTAGGAAATATTTTTATGTAATTTGTCGAACAACTGGTTTAGTTATTTATAATACGTTTTTGACTTAATTCCGTTAAGAAGTTTCTCGAATTATAACCAAATCAGTTGTTCACATTAGTTTTGATGTAAAAACTTATATTAAACTTAATAAGCCCAACGATGAAAATATGCAGTTAAGCCAATATCTACAATAAGGTTTTTAACTAAGTAAATTTATTCCTAGAACCTCAAAAACCTTTGCTCGTATTCACAAACTTTAAATTAAAACGTTGATATAATGTAAGTATCTATGCTTTCAACCATAGACAAAGTTTTTTTTAAAATCTGTTGCATACGGTACTGCATAATAAGACCAACTAATGACGACCTCTGGTTTGCATGGCAGTTCATACAGTAGACGGATCAAGTTTTATCAACAAACTTACTCAACCATTCAATACTAAATATGCGTCCGTTTTTAAGACTGTTTTATTATCTTTATTATAATAACGGTATAAAATGAGTTCGGCCATTGTCCCGTTTGATGCAAGAAAAAATGGGCATCATGATGAATTATTTTATCTTCAAATTGACCTAATCACATATCAACACCCTCAACTGGGCAAATCTTAATTTTTAAATACACCAAACACTCTTACTACTGGGTCAAATTGATGAATCTTTTATTTTATAAGATTTTTATTTGTGTGTGCACTGAATAGCGGAATAACTGAGTATTAAAATATTTAAAAAAAATCACTAAGTCCAACCGTAATGATGGAAATCCATTTCTGAAATATGTTCGAAACCTAACACGGACAAAGTGCGGAACTGTGACTCTAAACGCGAGTGAATCTACGGGCAACCACTAGTACTTATATTCAGTAGGTAGCAAAATGTTTAGTTACGTTTTTAAAACGTAAAAAAGCACATCGCAGCCTAAACGAGTGGTTAAAATTAGCCAGTACACTCACGTCTACAATAAAAAAACAATAAAAATAATTATGGGTTAGTATCATTGTTTAATGGGCCTAAAATGGCGTACTTATAGACAAACTAAAGTTATTGATGTCATTAAAAAGTACTGACGGAGTTGTGAGTTTAGCGGTTAGCAATCTTGACACCGGGCAGGCATCGAACTGAAGTAAGTTCGATTCCCACCCAGGACTGATAATTATGTGAGGATCGTGATCATTTGTTCTGTATCCGGGTGTAAATTATCTACGTTACTACTGAACGCATAACGTGCGCCCTGCGGTCTTGCTCGCATATGTTGCTGTACCTTTCTCATCCCACGGGAATACGACAATGTTCGGGATAAAAAGTAGTCTGTGCTATCCCAAACTATAATCTATCTCTGTGCTAAATTTTCATCCATCGTCACAAACTTCCGCGTTTATAATGTAAGTAGGATAGGATAGTAGGATTTTTATTATTCACAATGTGAAATGAGTCAGGTTGTTAAACCAGGGGAAGGGACTCAAAAGTATACTTGTGACTTTTGTTGACGTCGTCTATGGTCGGCGGTAGGCGCGGCCTCTTTACCATAAAGAAGAGCATAATGAACAAAAATAGTAATATTCTCGGCTTACTCATAACTGTCTACATGCAAACCAAACAGAATTATTATCATATTTAACAGAAGGAAATACACGTATACATGTCTAATATGAATATATAGACATATCATAGACTGTCTGAATGCTGGGGAAAACCCACCAAAAGAGTCAGTCACCGCTGAAACTGTTAAGTATGCTAAACGCTACAATTCATATATTGTAACTATTTATACTCCCAAGTAGGGGCCTCACTACACTCACTATATTGTTAACTAGCTGACACACACAACCTTATCTCCGATTGTCTGTAGCGTGATGTTATACAGTGTGAACTAATTAAAATCGCTTGTTCAAACTTCGTTGGTTTCGTAGTCATCTGTCACAAAGACAAAGATATATTTTAAGGTTTTTTAAACACACTTGTTTACTCAGTGTGTACATACATGTCTGTTTCAAATAAAAATATATATAAAACATCTTTTTTGTTGTTTTTTGGATATTTATTTTTATTTAACGATATTGTACACCAGGCTTTATTACTTACGTAGCAGAAAGTATTTGTAATTCGTTTTTCGAGAAACTAATTTGAATGTCTCCATTCAAGTTTGTTAGAAACGCATCGATACTATTTAGTATTCTTTTCTTATGTCATTTTGAATACATTTCTCTTCAAGTCGCCATTGTAAGTGCTGTATAGTCGGCAAACGAAATACCTGTATAATAATAACGTATATTAATTAACTATTATAAGATATTGATGAATTGAAACAAATAGCAAGCAAAGTAAGTGAAGAATCATAATTCTTCGGCATTATTAGTTTGTTTTCTCTAGTAATAGTTCACTAAAATCACAGACAGTTGTTACTACAGAGCAAGTTTTTCATTTTCCGTGTGTACAATGTTCACCATCCTTGCAGTTTGCAAGTACACTTACCGCCGATGGTTTCTGAGTACTTGGTACATTTATCGCTTTAGTTTACCAGTAGGAAACTTAGTAGCCCTTTGCTCTTGGAATTGCGTGTACATTTGCTTTTGGTTGCCATGGAAACTATTGTGTCCATATTTAATTCAGTCGCATCCAGACGGAATAGTTGCCGTATACATGGTTTGAATACCCATTTTTTATTAATCTTTGGTTAAATTTTCAAGTGTTGAACAGAGTTTATTTACATAAGATATCATTATTTTGATTTGGTAAGTTCTCCTTGTGGTGACGGATGAAAGACAATACCAAGCCAGGCCAGCGTGGTATAGTAGGTCAAAACCTCCTTGCTATGTCCAGCAGTGGACTGCTTAAGGCTCTTAATGATTTGGAAAGTTATTTAGTAACGAACAACATGTTTTGTAAGTACCGTCATTTTACAAAAATGAAATCAAGCTCGCATTTTAAACATTGCGTTTTTGCAAATTGAACCAATTTAGTCATCACGTAAATGACTATTCTTTCTTAACAAATCGATATTTGTCTACTTTTTTAATTCAAAAACGTTAATGGCCTTTTTTACTCAGTACAGTACGTTAATTCTGTCCAGTCCACGCGTTATAAAAATTTTAGGTTTCAGTCTAACCTTACAGTTAGGCAAGTGTAACATTTAAAAAATTACCGAAATAATTATGTCATAGATGGCAAATAGTTGTATATTAGCATATGTGACATAAAAACCTAAAACCATCTCGGCAGTCTATCCAATTTATAATTATTCGGTTTTAATAATAATTATGATTACGGGTAGTAATAAGATAATAGAGACTATACCTACCTCATTTGTGAGCCAGTTTATTATAAATTTACATGCGTAATATTTAATTAATTATGCAATTATACTTCGTCTAATAATGTAATTAAAATTAAACCTTACTAAGTGCACGGTTGGTTTTAATTGAATGTTTATATGCGCTACACTTAGGTTAATAACCCCTATTTGATAGTAACGGATACATACAGAAGTAGATTTTTTAAAGAATGCGATGTGAAGATTGTCTATACTTCTATAGGAACTATTTTAATATTGTACAGATAGTTAAATTAAAATGCTTACTTGTTGATAACATAGTTCATTTTGGGGTCAATAGATGGCGCTGCATCGTAGCCATCGTACGATAACGATATGATTTTTTTTAACAATTTGAAACAATTATCGTTTGTTTTTAGATATTGATTCGATAAAGTTATGTACTAAATGGTTTTTCAATATTTTAGTATTTATTTATTTAAAAAATAGCAAATGTTAAAAGTTGGAAATATTTTAGTTTCGGTTACTTTTCACTAGATGGCGTTAGAAGTTCTCTTTATGAAATGCAACAGATAGACTACTGGGAACAAATGGTTGGTATGTTTACCAAGACCTTTAGCACATTATTTCCTGTACCTCAGGAAGTCGTGAGCGGTTCGCATTCTGCAGAATTAATTACGCCATTGTACGTCACATTTTTGCATTTACGTATCGCGTTCTGCGAACTCGTTGCTATGTCAGCAAAAATATCTGCATTGTAAATGTAGTTTAATTCGAGCTAATTGATAACTTTACATACGAATCGTTTTACGGAATATTCTTCGGTTGAAAAAGAAACTACCGAAATAACTGCTTGCCCACATTTGGTAATGGTTGTTCAATAAAATTGTTCGAATAACATGCCAAATACCATGATCATTGGAGAATATTTTTAAAACCTACACTAAAATGATTATTTTGCACCATATGTGGCAAAAAAATAAGAGGAGCTATACATAATAAGTAAATGACAATAAATTGAAAGTACCAAATCTATCTGGTTACCCATATTAAGAAAATAATTTGATGATTTCTATGAATTATGAATAAAAAAATAGTGGACATTGGTTTATGTATTTGTGTGATGATGATCCTTGAGGTGACAAATTAAGCATATAAAGTATCATCACCCTTATTCATCCCATGGTTGTCGCAACAGGCGATGGAAACCTCTTTTCGAAGGATAGACTTATGTCCAACAGTGGACTGTTAAAAGCTGTGAGGGATGTATTTGTGTAAATCAAAAACAATTCCAAACAGGGTCTGTTTTAAAAAAAAAGTGATAATTATCATTTATCGAGTGCTTAATATATAGTTTTCTTTTTTCAAGCGGGTTAAAACTGTCAATTCTGTTATTTTTCATTGATTTTTTAATTTCACAATCTCCCACAGTGCTTAGAAGTATGTCAGTTCAGAATAATTTGCTGATAAATAGAATACGAATCCAGATCATTTACACTTTCCGTTGCCAACGAAATATCATTTTCATTGTTACTCCATTTATTGGAATTGTGTAAAGAAGTTACCAAAAAAATCGGTAAAATTTAACATATTCAGAATTACACTATCTCTTTAGGTTGAAGATAACATGCATGTAAAGACGGACACCGCTTACATGCACAGCGACAGTGTATTTATGTAAAACTTGTATTATGTTATAGTCGTAAACTCGTAAAACAACCCTCGTTATCACAGTATGTAGGTTTAATACTTTGAATAATACATTTGGAGCCATAAATATTCATAAATTCATAAAACGTACATTCTATGAACTGCTAAAAAGGAATGTAATCTACGATCGCGTTGTGGCACATTGCTACCTTGTTTAGAGAATACAAACTACGTAATTGAATAGATTTATGCCACTTTTTTGAGACATTTTTGACTTGTTTCTGATTAAGTCTGAACATACTGGAAGATGAACTATTATTAGAGAACGAAAGAGTTCTGTCGCAGCGTTGGGAGGCTCCCCACGAGGTGGTCCGACGACTTGGTAAAGGTCGCGAGAAGCCGTCGGATGCGAGCGGCATGAGACCGGTTGCTGTGCAGAACCTTGAAGGAGGCCTATGTCCAGCATTAGGCGTCTTTTGGCTGGAATGATGATGATGAAAGAGAAATGAGTGTAATGTAAGACTATAGAATACCTTTGCCTTGATTTTAGTTCACACAATGTTTTTAACGAATTCAACCGATTGTGGTCACGGATGAATTGTATAGTAGTCAATGAACCCTAGATATGTAGGTATGTATATGTCGTTATGCCTTATTGAAGACATTCTTTTTAAAGTGTACAGTTTCAAGGGAGCCGCGTAATTCCGGCGAAAGGCACTATCAATCTTGCCGACATGAAAGTACAGGTCGTATTACATGTTTTAAAAAACAGTCACCATTTTAAGATGCGTATTAAAAAGAGCCGAATTTTTTGTATTCTATATTAGTGCACTCACATACTCCAGCCAAGTCGTATTGTAATACAAAATATTGCAGTTTTCTTTTAAGCTGTCTGTGAAATCAGAAATAGGACGTGTCTCGGTTTGTTTACAAAGCTACTTATAAATATTTTTCGAGCGCTTAGCTGGTGTTGTATTTACGTCCTAATCCCCGCAGTGACTCACGTAGCATTTTTTTTACATGTTTTGGTACAAAGCATATCAAAAGGGTTAACAGCACCGGATGTTTTGCCCAGATATTAACGCGAGGAAGTGGATAAAATAAAGGACGGATCGGAACAATCGATAGTTTAACGATTTAGGAATACGATTAAAGGTTCGATCTTAGAAAGGAGTCTACGTCCATTTTTTAACCGGCGAAGTCTTAATTCGACACGTATATACTTTTTTGTTTATGGTCGCTCATTACTTTTTATGGAGTTATACGATTTATAACTCTATCGAGTTAGATAATGAAAAGTAATAAAAATATTTTGTAATAAATTTGATGCTGAATAGGCAGCCAGAGAAAATCAAGTTAGATAGATCAAAATTCATTTTATTTATTTCAATTAAACTTACACATAAATAAATCTCGAGATAATAAACATAAAATAAATAAATAAACAAAAACAAAGTTAAATAAAGAGAAAAAGAGGTAACTATTTAAACTATGCAGGAATAACTACCCTCGCTTAAAATTATTTTTCTTCAAACACCTATTTTAAAAATATACATTAAAGTATTATTTCCAATAGCTTAATATTAAAGATAATCAATATTTATCCATTAAAGTAGCATTCATCCGATCGTCATCATATTTTGTATATTTTCCTGTAACATATAGAAGAAAAGCATAGCTATGTGCCTGTATTGCCCATTTCATCTTAGATATACTTTTATAAGTCTTTTCTACTGACCTTCGACATGTCTTCAAGTAGACTTGTTCCTATAAGATCTATTGTTCAATTATTTGATCACAATCCTATTAGAAGTGGTTAATACTACCTCCAAAAGGACAGGATCCAATAAGATTACTACATCGATATATTTCGGTAATTTATTTAATGACTCACTTTCTGATACAGACTGTTATATAGTTTTTATCGCTCCGCTCATGACTAAGTTGTAGTCTAACAATACATTTGTACAATAAAAATGTTGTTAAATGTTGTATTGTGTGACAACACAGTGGCGCCTCACAATCACTTGTATTGTATTCTTATAAGTGGAGTGTATTTGTGTTTGTGTATGGTAATGTGTGGTAAAACATCGATTTGACGTACTTTATGTGAGTGTTTTAACTTGAATATCTTATGAAATGATGTAAGTCAATTTGCTAATTGACATTTACTGTTACCCTAATAAATAATGGGTTTATATGTCCCAAACTGGTAGGAAACCTAGACTTCGTCTAAATCTTTGAGCTTTGTAGTCTCTTTAATTTTTTGCTTACCGAAATTCTTGATAGTTCTTACCTTATCTTACCGTTTTTTACCATTATTTGAAAACGGTTAGATTCCCAAGAAGCTTTGGCGTCAGATAGACCACCGACCATAAAGGAACTAACCAAAATCTGTTTTTTTTTTGTATCAGTGGAACGTTATCATGATATTTATGGCTTTCATAAGTTTTTCTAATGATTTTATAAAATTTGATGTAACCGTCAAAATATAACACGTAGGTATAATATTCTGGCTCCTAAGTCCCCAAACAACCACAGTTCCGAGGTTATTTTCCACGCAGTCAATGAAAAAAAAGGTATATGATAAGTTGAAACTTTCTTTAAGTTTGTTTATTCAATTTTAAAACTTGTTTAGTCGTCTATCTTTCGCTAATTTTATCTGCCTCAATATGCCAATGCAAAAAAAAATATTCAGAGTTTAGCGCGTTTACAAAAACAATCATATAAAATATACTTGATATAAGTACATGGCTACCCAACTACATACTCGTAGCATAAATAATGACTTAATATAATTTAATGCTATTATGTAAGTAGTAGCAATAAAATTGGAGAGACGATATTGTCGATTGCCAAAACTTTTGTACACCCACTGAAATAAACTTTATTACGTCTGAAAGTACATGATAATACGTAGACTTAGTTGTCTAAATGTTACCTATTATTCACCAGTTTACGTATAGTTTACGAGCAATTTGCAAAAGAGCTTGTTTATGACGCTCTTAAAAGGATATCATGTCGGTACATTTATACCGTTTTGATGCAACTAAATGTGTGTGTGTGTGTGTATCTATTGATACACATAGAGGGGACGTCACAAAAATATTAACCATATTTAAGTTGATATCAAAATTATAATGGTGTTCTACACCCTATAACTACACACTTTATAGTAGTCAAATGAATTTAACAACAGTGAGTCTATAAGTTTTAATGCGCCAACAAAACTTTTGAATGTATATTTTACGACTGGTAACATTCGTATGGAGCGCTAGAAATATATTGCGCTATTAAATGTGAATTGAATGAAAAATGGAATTTGTCTCTCAAAAGTGGAATTCACAATAAAGAGAAAAGGTGTAATTTGCTTAATACCATAAACCTAAGTTGCTATAATGATAAATCTCGTTCCCCGTTTAATTAGATTGATGTTTTAAATGTGAATTTATTTCCATGAATGTGATCAGTAACCGTGATATTGTGTCTGTTCTTAACATAGAATATATAAAAAAAGCCAAGACTGAGTTTATGTTTTCGCAATAAACATAAACCGTTACAGCGACGACGTCTAGATTTAAATTAAAAAGCAATTCTATTATAATACAGATGACGTTATTATAAGTTTTGTTGGGAGCCATTTTGGTTTGTGACGTTAACAGTCTGTTCGCTTCCGCCTCTAGGCGTTGCAGCTTTCGACGACGTTGAATAAGATCCTCCGCTCCGAATGGCAACGGGATTAGAAACGCTCCAAATTCTTATTGTCAATAGGAGAATAATTGAAGTTTACCTTTTTTTTCGAAGTCTGCCATCACCTGCATACGGTCTATGTGAAAAAAATGGATCCCATATATTTGGCGTCTCGTTACTCAATGTCTTGTACCTTTGTACCTTCGAGACTATTGTCTGGCAGCTCTGGTTCCATATTAAGCAATTAAGCGCTTATTTATAGTGGAACAACTTTGATTTATGTTCGTTCCATTACGGCATATACGACTTTCTGTGCTGTACAAAGGCGACGTCTTCCCGCCAGGTGTGACTGCTATTTTTTCCTTGAAAGTTTTGTAGACGGTTTCGTTTGGAAATACAATGGATACGAGATTTGCACAAAAACGCGTCGCAAATGGGGGGTATTAAAAAAGAACTATGGTTATGCAAAATGTCCGAACGCTAGTTCGTTGGACTGTAGTCGCGTGCCGGTATGCTTTACTTGTATTAGTTTTTTTATATCTTACCCAGGTGAAAACGCTGTTTGATTCTGCTCTCGCAATCACGATGTTTATAAATAATACGTTGGGATATATTATTAGACGCAATTTTGTTTTCCGTAATCACTCATCTCTGAGTCTCTTACTAGCGCTTGAAACTTACTCAAGACATTGGTAGAAAAGCCACCGACCAATCCTGACCTGAACCTGGATAGCTGATTTGTTAGTGATACAAATATAATAATGTTTTTATTTGATTTGTGGTAGTATAAATCGTTCATGTTGTCACATGAATAAGTAGTCAAATGCAGTAAGGAAAACTATTCAAGGGCGAAATTTGATACAACTTATGAAAATGTTTTTAAAACTACAAAGTACATTGAAATACTTTTCTTTAAAGTTCTTAATTTTTTTTTTACCAAAAATTTATTTTCAATATAATTCATCGTCTACTTGATAGTAGCTGCACGTTCGCTACTGAAAGTAAATAGATTAACATTTATTTATCCTTCTTTCAAAACCATTTTTTGAAGTAAAAATAACACGGCCTACGCATTACTTTTATCTTTGTTAGTGCCAGGAAGCACAAGCACAACACTTTAAATTTTATCTGCACGTCAAGATTGCATCGAACCGTTTTCGATTACGCGTGGGAGAATCTTCGAATTGTCTATGGTACACACGAAATTGACGCAGCGTGTCAATCTGTATACCCTTTAACGACGCTTCCCGCGCTTTTGCTTTCAGGATGAATGATAGAGTGAATGAATGGGTCAGAGTGAATTGACGCTATTGATACGCTGCGGGCGGCTGATGGCCGACTTGTGCTGACTAAATTAAATAAACGTTTCATTGTTATGTCGTTTGAAATGATTAAAGTCATAAAAGATGGTTGTTTGTATTTGTTGTTCAGTAAATAGTTATTAATGATTTGATAGATGTTTAATGGTTACAGATTTATTGTGTGAAGAAAACGAAATATTTTTATTATCAAACATGTGTTATGTAATCTGTTTATCTAAAGGTATAAATTGTTGTAGTATCTTGTTGTTGTTAAGTTCTTTTGTCAAAAAGATCACCAGGGATTGACGAGTTTTTAAACATTAACTTGTTACGACGTTGGTTCGAGTTCGATGCTCTTGCATTTTATAAAATTAAGTTCGTTATAACTTCTAGAAGAAAAGAAATCTATGGTGATGCTTCATGCAAATTCAAAGCCTATTACGAGTTTTAAAATATTGTAGCTTGATATTCTATAGAGCATCAATTGATTTGTCGTGTCATAGATAAGCTTTACAAATAAGACGTCTAAAATTTAAATTCTTAGCACTTGCTTTACTGTAACCTCTCAAGGTGAGAACTCGTTTTTTAACTTTCCCGTACAGTATGAAACGTGCAAATTGTTATGTTGTACAGTCTAATAATAATTTCTAAACTACTAAGTGTTTACAACCGACAATCATAACAAACAAATATAAAAGAAATTTTAATATAAAACTAATCTACGTATTATAGCTTCTATTACGGTAATTACAGTTTCCTATTGCATAGGTTGCATGTTAAGTTGCACACTAGGCAATAAGCATTAATCTGTACTTTTTATGTGTGTGTACATTATAATATTGTTTGTGCAATCAGTGTGGTTTTTCACAGTAGACTTTTATCAGAATTCAAGTCCGTTACCCTTATTTAATGCAGGTTTCGCAATCTTTGAATATTTAAGACTCACCGCCTTGCATGATTGCTTGCATGTTTGCGTCGGATGTCTTGCGCGCGTCCAACGCAAACAATTCCTGTTGTAATCCATACTTTTTAGAATTATTAGAAAAAAGTTGGTATTTCTTTGTAACTTGCAAAGAAAACTGACTGGTTATCTGAAAAAATTACGAAGCCGTATTGTTTGTTTACTATGGAAATTAAAAAAGATATTAAACTTGAATTTTGTAATTGGAAAATTAAATTATGTGCGTCTACCAGTATCACTGTGGTTGTTAAAATCCATCATACGAATCGCTGAACCTAGTACCGGAGGACAGAAATGCGCTCACAAAATCCTTTCCAATCCTTTCTGTCACCCCTGAACTTGTTTAGACAGACATCCTGAGCTAGTGATTATAAAAGTTTTTGAAAAACTGCTTATAGTGCACCTAATATATGTTTAGGGTATTGCGTAAATGTTTTATGGTGTCTAGACTGCTGACTACAGTTAAAAGAAAACTTATAAATCCACCGGTTGCTAGACAATCGATGATTAAAAACTTTTCTCGTGAACTTGTCTTTGTGATTTTTCAATTTTCCTAGGAGCAGGTTTAGTTTGGCCTTATTGTAGATGGGACTGCCACCTTTTTGTTTAAATTTACATTATAATTTTTCAAGTAAATAAAGAAAAAACAGGTAATTTGTAATGTGTGTATTTTCCTCTAACACATCGTAGATTATTACAACCGATCAATTCCAAACATACCAAACACGAGATTGGTATGTAAGTAGCATGTATGATATTCATATGATAACACACAAAAAACTCTTCGGTATGTTTCAGCACATTAACTTTGCGTGCTCTCACGGACACTAGCTTTTATAACTTACGGGGATACTTACGGGAGCTTGCTAACTTAAGTATTTATGTAACTTGCTAGATTATATGAAATATTAATGGGATATCGTTAGCTTACACGCGAGTTCGTCTAGACGGGAAGTGCGCTGTAAATTTGTTTTTATTATACATTGAACCAAATCTGGTGAGGATTTGCTTCGTAAGCGTTCGTAGCCGTAGCCAGGCTACCGAATCGGGGGTGACAACTTGTTTAAGATGTTAAACTTGATGTTAAAATTGCCTGTAGGCTACACAACTTGTAAGGGATGTGACTACGAAACGCATAACATAATTTTCTGATAGTATTAGACAATCTAGTATACGGAGTTACGGATTTATATATTGGCTACTCTTTGTATTTTATGTTAAATATAAGGCTTACACTATAGCGTGTCCGTCCATCTGTCACTGCCAATTTGCTCTGAACGTACACGATCGATTAAATTAAACTTTTGTATTCGTCTCAATTCCTGCAACCCAAATACAGATGTGTAACAATATATAATTAAATTTTGATCATGGGGGTCAAATTACAAATAATAATAAAATTTCAATCTGTACTGTTCGATATATCAAATGGGCTTGCGAGGGTTTATTGATTCTGGAATATCTATACGTACATTTAAAACTAAAATCGATGGGAAAATATTTTATTGTAAATTAGTATTTTTCTTCTATTTTGCTGGTAGAAGAAATAAGTCTGTTCACTCTGGTAGTGCTGTAGATATGATTGAAACCAGTTACGAATTCATACATAAGCTTTATGATGCTACGAGTAAATAAAGAAACGAAAATAGGAAATTTGCTATTAACTGTTAACCAATACTTTACGTTAAGAGAATGCACCTGTGTTTGCACACACACTTGAACACTTTAATATCTCCTGCTTAATCGGCTTGTCTCCATTGAAACTGACCACCGTGGTCGGCAAGGAGTATATCATCACTTACTCATCACTGTACGTCAAATAAACTACAATTATTATATCATATAATGTATAATGCAACTCTTCAGTGGCTACTAGTAAACCTGTCCAGTTTGGACGTATAAGTTCGTTTTGACTATTCTAACAAATATGGAGTACTAACCATACCATATGGTATTTTTTCTTTGTTTCGCGAATCAACATATATTTTATATCAGGGTCGTAGGCCCGCGGTGCGCAATCGCCACGGCGAGTAATGAACTATTACGATTGATTTGCATAATCGATTGACCCATTATACAGTTACGAATATCAATTATCGATTTAAGAAATTAAAATGGTTGTTTTTATTTAACGATTGTTACGGTTGTTACAGCTTGTTCTTATGTTTTAATCAAACCATGGCACAACATTGTATGTTATTAACATGTTTATACTTGGAGTCAATAATATAAACTTTTTTACGGTTTTTATATCTTAATTTAAAAATGAGTCAATATTTAAAAACTGTTGATAGCCCTGAAGGTTGGAGTTATCTCTAGGGAATCCAAACCAGTTTGTGAAACTTCCTATTTGAAACGCCTATTCTGTTTTACTTGGAGCCGAAACGTAATTGTTGGCTGTTATAGTTTGTAAGGCAATATATATGCAAATGCTTTTATGTATAAAGACATGACGTAAACTTATGTTAAATTTGATTTAAGGACTCGATATGACTTTGTTTATAGCTTCACCTACCGCTGTTGTTGGATAACACAGAAAACTGAGTCAATAAGCCTTCTTTTTACGTTTTTAACCAATTCTGGCTAATAACATTCACATCTTTTATCGTGTTTTTAGTTTGTATTGTAGTTTATTGGAACTATGGTAGTTTATTAATATTTGTTAGAAAAAATATGAATAAAAGTCAAAGATACCTGCATTTTTGAGACTGACTGTATCAACCAATTTGTGTAAATTAAAGTATATTAATTTTGAATCCTACAGGTCACATGGGACCCTTTTTAAATAATGAAATATTCACTTCGTAAAAGTTAGTAGAAATGAATAGCATCATTTTATCAGCTGTTGCCTGCACCTATCATAACAACCGGTTCCTCTATTATTATTCTTTTATTCCACTTTCGTTCATTCTATTAACTTCTTGCGCCGCGCAACAAAATCATCTAAAGAAAAAAACAACCTTTTCAACTATTATGACACAAATCATTTCAAAGATGCTATAAAAAATGTTCGTATTTAATCCCTTATTTATTTCTGTATAAAGAAGATACTTTTGTTTTTTTTTTACTATCAAATTGCGCTTTAGAATTACAACACGTGCGGTCTTGAAGAAATTACAGGCTCAGGGGAGACTCGTACCATGTAGTTTAGTTAGACACGCCATAGGGTGTGTAGTTTTAGGGTGAGTACAGTTTTTGGGTAATTTTCGAGACACAGTGACCCTTACTGACACAGTGACAGTGATATTTTTCAATGGTTTTTTAAATACAACTGACTACTAACATGTTAGGTGTTGTACATAGTTATCTATCCATGGCGGGTCAGCCAGAGGACGTGGGTCTGGTTTTTCACCCACTGTAAATAATTGTGTGATGAGCACGAATAGTTATACTATGTGGTACGCCCACAACAATCTAATTACTATAGCATAGGCACTGCGTAATTTAGGATCAAAGGGACCGTGTGTGTTCAGTTTATAGTATAATATAGTCTCCAACAGAGTTTTATATGTATGTAGTAATATTTAGTATTAGTTAATATTTATTTATTTTATAGTATAGAGTGAACCACTATAAAATTTTAATCTTTTACGGCTGGCAGTCACTAAGTTAATACACATGTGGATTAAGGAAAAAAATGGAAATCCTTATTCACCGTCAGTACAGTACGATGTTATGCTACGACTATCTGTAGCTATTTTCTCTCAGTATAGCATTATACAGTTATAATACGAGGGTAGTATTAAACTATCAAAGCTGAATTTTCTTTGTTACGTGATTTTCTCGCTAGCTTTACATAGTGCATTGCAAATGAAAGAAACTTACACTGGCGCCAATGGGCGCACGCGAAACCCAACTAATTGCTAGTAAAACGACAGCTAACAATCTAAACTAAATATTATATCGAAAGGCAAACACTTAATCATCTCATTTATTTATAAAATTATAGCTATTGTTTTATGCGTATATTATATATCTAATATTATTTGTATAATTATATAAAATCGATGGAAAAATTATTCATTTTAGAAGCTTCCATTGCGTGCGATGCGTAAAACGTTCAAGCTTTGTGCCAAATTAATATGTTAAAGAGTTTTTCCTCTTTAAAAGTCTGCGGCTACAATGTCTTTCTTTAAAGGTACCCTGGCTCACTATAATCTTTTTGTGGTAAATAAATTTGTTCCCGCTGTTTAACATTACGCTACCAGCAATAGCAGCCGTAGAAGAAGTTGCGCGGGTCAGTTAGTACTGAAAATGTGGGATTACCACCTAATTCAGTTTAAAAAAAAACAATTCAATGTACTTGACATTGTTTTATTTAACACAGTCGTATGAAATTGACAGTAAATTTTAGAACTCGAAAGGTTTTGTTCTGTAACGAGCTGTAAGTACTGAATAACATTGACAGTACTCTGCCGTAGCATAAATTTTAATCGTCGCTCTCTCTAAAACAATTTCAGCTGTAATCTCCCCATTTCTACGTTAAGTTTTGTGGAGCAATTGTGGAAATTACTCAAAATTAACGTTTGTAAATGGAAATAATCCTAGCTAAGGGATCGTTTGGTCACATTATACATAAGCAAGCAGCGCCGGCTGTGGCAGATGGCAGACGTTCCCTTTTCAATTGGCCATCCAACAGCAACCATTTTTTGCCTCCAAACTGATTGTGATCAGCCGTATTGTAGCATGCATTGTAATGCAGCATTGTTGCTAGTGAAATTCTTGGATTCCAGCTTTCTAAGGCATATTGCAAATTTTCTATGAAGCATTGTGGGAACTATTTTGCAATTTGGCTCAAGGGTACTGTGTACGTCATTCTTATATATACTCCTTATGTAGGGGATTACTATTGAAAGTTCTATTAGATCATTGATTTGGAATATTGTGTTACAGTTCTAAAAGCCACCGACTTACGATGATGTATGTGAACGTACGTTATTTATTATTGATACAAATTTGTGAAATGAATTAGGGGACACGTCGGTATTGATTTATTGGGGACATTACTATTGTTAAACTGAGGAACCCCTATGTGGTACAATTGTTAAAATATTACAAAAATTGTTATAAGCAGAATAAAGAGTATTAAAATAAACGTAAAAATGTTTAAAACCACATAAAAACACGTAAGTAAATAACAAAATGAACCTATCAGTTTCTTTCTCTATGCCTGCATGTCATACAGGTGTACTTCTTTTTACTCTTAGTCACTTCAAAACCAGTGGTAGAATCAGATCGTACAAACAATACATAAAAACTTTGTTTTTTTGATCTGAGGTGGTAGACAATACCTGGTGTTACCAATTAATACGAGCTTTTGCCCATCAGTATTTATATCGGAAAGTCAAATAATGTAAAAAAGGTTGGAAAGCTACACACAACAACGGAATTTATCTAATAAATTATCTTTGCAGTACCGCAAAATGTAAATGAATAGATTTTAGAATATAGTTTTCGGTGGCGCCGTACGCTTTTACAATATTTTTAACCAATAGTGGCGGTAGAAACAAATGTTTATATTCTCTTCAGTATACAAAGCAATAATCACTTTAAACACTCGTCCTCCCCTTCTTAATTGTTTTGCCAGCGAAAAGTTACCACTCAGTCGCCTGTCCTCCCGAAGTGGCTCCACCCTTTCGTAACTCATCTTCAACCCTCCTGCTGCGTCAAGTGCCACGGCCACTTGTACTCAAGTGGGCTATTTGTACCCCGAAAACCAGTGCTTCTGGTAATACGTTTTTATTACTATGTTTCTCAACTCTCGAGACATCTGACGTAAAATGACCGAGTTCATGATTCACAATTTTGTTTTATGGCCCTATAAAGTTGATGGGCTATATGAACCCTATTCAAACCTTTATAATATTTATATAAAAATATTAATTTAAAATGAACAAAATGTAAAAGCGTCTTGGGAAACGAAAATATATCACTTCACTTGTGTATGGTACACGTTTCAGTCCGGAATAAATGTAATGTACTTCAATATCTGATTGAAGTCAGATATTGAAATACCTTTGATCTATAAATCAAAAGGTTACAGGACTTATCTTAGGAAATTCTATAGAGTGTAAATTTACTACTATTTCATTCTATTAAACGTTATTCATGTCACTTGTAATCAAATTCCTCATGTCATATCCAGTTTCTCAGCATTAAATTGACTTTTTTATTTTTACTTTTCCATTAACTTCCATTAACCTTTTCCATTCCATGGGCAGCGGATGGATACAGATTGCCCAAGACCGGCATAGTTGGCGCTCCTTGGGTGAGACCTTCGTTCAGTAGTGGACGGCAATATGTTGATTTGGGTGTGGATTTCTATTAATTTGTTGAATCCCATTAACTCACCATAGGTGCAGATTACGTAGTATTCGGTAGTATAAAATAATGATTACCCGAGGAATCAAATAATATAAAAACCTGCAGAGTGTTATCAAATACTTCAGCAAAACTTGCTTACATAGATTTCTGACTGTTTATTGTGTTAATGTGCCTTACCCTGTCTACCACCATTATTCCTGGGAACATCTCTACCTCATGGTATTAAGTTGGCTTGACAATTTCCTCCCATTATATATCGTAAGTACCAACCAGATGGCCAAATTGAGTTATAAATCTTGTAAAACGTCTTCATTTTAAATTCACTAGCTGTCCATTTTATGCCTAACAAAATTAGTGGGTACTTTTTAGTCCCTGCCGACTTATTCTAGTCACGTATGAACAGTTAAGGCGCATCTAGCACTCGGGTGCTCAGTTTAATCTTGCAGGAATGTCGGACGCTCATAGCTACGCCAGTTCTAAGTTATGGACCAATAAACGCGAAGGATTTGAATACAACGCGACGCGACGGCGTCAATCCCTTCCTGATAAAGTAAACGCTAGACAGGATCCTTCCGGAGACTGAAAATTAGGAAGCTGTATCTAAGTCAGTTGTTCGGAACAGTCATTTGCATTTGTCATATAGTAAGATGAATTCTGTTTGTCAGTAAGTTACCTAAATTCCTTATCTTAATAAAATTCTTCGTAGCTCTTTAGCATAGCTTTTGAATTGTCGAGATTTGTAAACAGTTTTATGTGATAGTTAAGCCTTCAAAGTTAATCACCTAGGTACTTACCAAACATAAACGTTGTTTTGGATCGAAGCATGGACAAATAGAAGCCAATTATTTATTACTGTGCTAATGAGGTTTAAAATGTTAAAACAAACAATGTTACATGTACAATGAAGAAGGTTCTTGACTTTCCACTTTGATTGGAAAAGAAGCTTCGTGAGATTTTCATTACATTCAAACTTTGTAAAGTCTTTTTAACGTCATTGGCTATTTAGTGAGCTGAAGTATTTAGCGCGCTTGAAGCTTTGCAACATTGTGTAATAACTGGTTGTTGAGGTTGCTGGTCATTGGTCATGATCACGTTGGTTTAGTGAGCCCCCTAGCCGTGCTTTAACGAAGTTTGTTTGAGCACGCCACGCTTCGGTGCCTGACGTATGGGCAATTATATTTTATATTTTCTTCTAGATAAACTATAATTTTTATATGAATGTGGTTGAAATTAAACTTTGGAAATAACTATTAAATAAAACTGACCATTTTTTCTGGTTAGTTAATTCCTGTTATGTTTCTTTTCAATAATTCTTTTCCTAAAAAATAGTTTCTAATTAGAACTCGTAAATTTTTGTATATTCATGGATTTCAGTATGGGTTTTAGAGATTTATTAAGAACTCAATGTTTTTAAAATACCCACATTATCCACCCCACAATACCCAATATACACAATCTAGTTTTCTGTAACCATTTAAAATATGTAAATTTATACAATGACAATTAAATAAGTATTACTTATTTATGTGTAGATAAGCAAAGATCATACAAATATCATCACACATCATCATTATTATACACATGTATTATTTATATTAGTCATGATGATAAAGTAATTTTTATATTAAAAGTGCTTATATTAAAGAGTTAATCGAACTCCTAAGAGTTGATTAATCGATATTAAGAACGTAAGTGCGTTACGTAGAAATGTTTTACGCTGCATTTCTACGTAACTGGATTTGTGTAGATATGTTTAGATATCGTGATTATTTACGTGACTTTTTGTCAATAGCTTAATTGTAAACACTTTAAACGGGTTTGACTGTTTGTTTAATTCTGGTTAGTTGACAGTCTGCCTGACAATAACTTTCACCGGGATAGTGAAAGAGCTAGGAAACTATCGCAAGTATTGGATGTGGAAACTAGTCTGAGACTGTAGTATCTCGAAAAGACTGGAATTACATATTCTTATGTCCGACCTTTAGTTGAAGACTCCAGCAGGGCAAGTACATCAATTGACCTTGTTGTGTAGACGGTAATAAAATGTTACTTTCAATTTTTAGTATTCATCTATTTGTTAAATATTACTTCTATTTTTAAAGTTATAGTCATCTTAATGACCAGTATTACATGGTGAGTCTCCTCACATTTCAGCGTCTCCCTATTGTCTTTTTGATTAAGTGTTTCTAAAACACCATGGTTATGGCAAATGGCCTCTTTCACCTTCCATCTTTCAAGGTTGCACTTATAACTAGTTTATTGTTGCCCCATAAAGCATATTTTTGTCTAGACTGTATAAATACATCAAAGGGATTTAATCTAATGGATTTTATGTGTTTTGTTTAAGCAATTTTCTCCATACAATTGCTTCTTATGACCTGGGGTGATCTGGTTTTGCGCTCGCTCCTTAATGGTGTTGTCAGATCGGCTAGACGTAGACTGAGTAATGCCTTCTCATTTACGTTTATGTGTCTAACTCTGCACATTCACATATGACATTGAATGTGGTACAGTAGCTTTACGTAATTTGTCACCTAATACATAACATTAAAAATCTGAATTCGTAATTATTTTCTCAAGAAAAAACAAAAATAAGATTCTTCATAATGGTTATTTACCTTCTCAGTACGTTTTTGTCTTTTAAATGCCTTGAATTAAGGTTCAAATTGGTATTTAATCATTATTTTAATTCATGTTAGTTCTCTAGCTGCGATTATGCCAGTCAGGGAAGCAAACAAATAAAGCTAGTTTATTAATAAAATAAACTTTCGTGGCGTTCGAACTCAAACATCCCCAATATCAACGACACAACACAGAATGCAAACCGATCACGCTTATCTAATGCTCTAAACAAATATTGGACGTACACATACCAGGAATTTGGATACACTAAAACGTCCTGCCAAGGGCCAAAGGCACCCCGTTTTAATATTTAAAAGGGTTGCTATTTTAGATACGGTCTACTGCAAACGGGGTGTTTGCAAATGCATGATGAATTGGAAACCGCTTTTAATATTGACTGTGCGACTAAGTTTTTTTATTGCCTTTAAGATAAATTTAGGGGACGTGTTGCCTGCGGTATTTTTCGTACTTACTTTTTTGTTTATTTCTTTGTTGCCGTCTTGTACTGTATACGTACGTATACCGACTTAGAAGTTGTCGTTTGTGAAATAGAAAGGCAGCCGTCAGCTGTCATATTGTATTAAATATTTGCCATGTTATATGTATCGTTGTATGATTTATCTTGGTACGTAGATAAAGTGGTGTTGCGATTTAACTGTTTTCAACTGAAAACAAACGTGAAAACAATATGCAGTAGGTAATGCCAGTATATTAGAATAGTTGAAATAATAATTGTAGAATGAAGTCTCCAAGGTTTTTTTTCGAAATCTTTACAATTGTAAACTATTGTAAAAACTTGTTATTCTAAATTTACCTTAGAAATTCAAAGGCATAGTTTACCTGTGATGTTACCTGGGTTTCGGAGCAATAGTTATATTTATTTAACCGTAAGAATTTGTCGATAATATATCTTTTTTGTTATCGTCGGCAATCCATATTGCCGATAGACAGACCGAACTTTTTCATTGTATTTGTATATGTTCCTAAGGGTAGATTCTTGGTGCCAATATTGTTAAGTATCTTTCTTTCTACCTGTGACTCTACCTGACTGACCGTTTTGCGTGCATATTATTATTTATCTGACCACTAGTTCTTGGAACTCCTCACTGTTGTTATCGAAACTTTTGAAATTTTGGAAAAAAATACCTTTTTTCACCATATTGCATATGAATTAGTTACCTGATTTTTTTGACGACAACACTAGGACGGGTAAGTGCCAGGTATTTTTATGACACAAAAAGATGTTAATTAAAACAGAATGGACCTGACGTCGGCAAGCTCTCGATAAGATTATCAATTTAATAACGGTATAAAACTGTTTGTTTGTTTCTAAACTCTTTACAGTTTTTAATATTCTGACTATAAAATTATCCAACAAGTACTAGACGTTTAAGATTTTACTTATCGTTGGCCAACCTGAGATATTTTTTATAAACATCGATTATATTGCATTACATGAACTGTTATCTAGTATATAGTATCTAAAGATGTGATTACAACCTCAAACTATTATACCCAACACACAAAGAACATAATAACTTAATTATTTTTTCAAAAAGATCCCTAATTATTAAATCCCCAACGAAACTGATGAAAGACTATGAGCAAAGAACTCATCAAAACACAGCCAAGCGGTACTTAATGATTAACTTAACAGATAAGCTTTCAAACATTCACGTAGCAGACATGGATACTGGGTATCGTTATACACAATTACTCAGAGTTTATGGCCTGTACAATGTACTATGTAACGTTGGACGTCGAAATACTCACGCGAGGCAATACGTCCACGATTTGATAACTTTTAGCTGCACTAGTGCATTCCGATCGTAAATCCACCCTCTACTAAACAATACACGGTGATATTAAGGGTAACCATTGTTTTATTGTCGTTTTAAATTCCACATCAAAATGTTTAACTGGTTTCTGCCTGGCGACGCAAGTCCTCTCGTGTTTCTATCATTACTTACAACCGTCACTTTGTCTTCGAGACTTTCTAAATATAATGACTAGAATTTGAGGGGGATGACACACAAAGCTTTGACTTAATTTAATAGATAACAACACTACGAAACTGTTACTTTAAACTTGGAAAAAAAAATGGGTACGTTGCTCTTGGTCATTTCAGTCTAGTGCAATTTATGGCTGTGATAGCTACAATTGGCAAAAATTCAAAATGCAACTACTGCACTTGTGGATAATATATCTGTTTGCTACAGACTGGGAACTTAGTGATAGAATCTCTGATGTATAAGAATCTTTTGAATACAGTCTATACATTTTTTTAAATAGTTTAAGTCTAACAAATGTGTTAGTATTCATACCTACTAAGATGTACGCTACTCTAGACCTAACCAAGTGTACTTCCAGACGCAAAGGGAACACTCCTTAAAGGTCGGTGATTCTTTGATGTCTTACTATCGTTTATTAGTATCGTTAACCTTTTCTTATCAAGTTTATGACGTCAGTGTTCCGGCGGTGTGCACTGGCCACGCATCGCCACCCAGCGGTTGCAGGTGGCTCTAAAATCCCACCGTTATACATGTTATATGTATATGTCATTTAATGTCTGCTTCTTCTAACATATATATACAATAACGCTTAAGTTATATCTATGCTCCGTACTGAGTCTATTCTTGTCTATGATTTATTAGAAAATTTTTAAAATCAGTGTAATCAACAATGTATGTAAATAATGCATTCTGATTAGAAGTTGAATTCCGATAAGATTTTTTTATTATGAACCTAGACGGTTACTGATAATCCTTCAAGAAAGGGTGTTTTTTCTGCAGTGTGTTTTGGCTAGTTGGCCAAAATCTCTTTTCTCAAGAGAGGCCCATGTCCAGCTGTGGACTACTAAAATCTGTCGATAATGATGTGATCTCGAATTCTATCTCTTGGTAAAAACTTTTTATTTACTTTCAAAATTATGATTTATTTATTAATTATTAGTATTTGTATGTTAAACGAAGGCTATATTATGAAATAACATTGATTTAATACCATAAGATCCACATAAGAACCAACCATAGAGACCAACATAAGAATAAATCTATTGTACTTTATTTTATTAAATTTTTTAACATATTTAATGGAAATTTTATTGGTGGAAATCACTTAAAGTATCATTAGTTTTTTTTCGACTTATTAAACATTGTTTAGAGACGAATTATGAAACACGGTGTAGACTAGTTAATTGTTTTAAAATAATGACGCTTAAGCTGCTGTTACATCATCGTAATACTATAAGAGACCCAATAACAGCTTACTGTAAGTTTTTTTTTAAATTGCCGACACACGTAAGATCGTTAGTCTGGTATGTTGTCTGATATCTGTTCTGTTCGAGAATTTTAATGATTGCGGGCGAGCATGATGAATGTTTAACAACAGTTAACGTATATTGCGAATAAACTCATCTCGTATGCTTGTAACGGGTCTTTAAGACCTTATGATTATATCACATTGTTACACACACAACACTATAATATTAGTTTAGTCGTTAGAAAACCACTCTAATAGACCAGTGTAACGGAAATTCTATGTTTGAGCATGTTTTCATTTAATGATAGAAGAATGAACGTAGACTTCTCTTTAGAAAGAGCGGTTTTTCGACTTTACCAGACTGGCTGGTTTGGGTTTGTTTCAAGTTTTCCTTCTCCTTACAGTGTTAAGAGAGTAAACTACACATTCTTCCACTCAAATCGATAAGTTTACAAATTGTAATAAAACGTTTAAATCACATATAATTTATGTTCAATTAACATCAGTATATGACCGTTATATTACTTTGTAAACAAATAACTTTAAACAATAAATATCTCTGACCGATTACGTATTCAAGATTCAAAGGTATACAATTAATATGTCCCTCGAAGCGTGTTCATGCCTTCTCGACATTAACTTTGCGATTTTGATAAAAAATGCACTTTTACATATATGTTAATAAGGTTAACAAAGTTGTCTGCGCATTAAAGAGAGTACTACTGCGTAACCAGTAGACGGTGCTTGTAATAATCTGAATAAATTACTATTTCCTCTTGTTAAAGGTTCGAAGGACCATTTCAGTTGTAATAAAAGAACGGTTATAATAACGCTAATAGATAAGTATCGTATTTTGATATTAGTTTGATTATTTTTTGGATTTTAAGCATGCCTGATTCTAAAATATCTGTTACTAAAATAAATCTATTCTGATTTTGTTTCCGTCGCTTGGTTATTGCATTTAATGTCTCTGTTGTAGAATATAATTATTGGATTTATGCAGTACGTTACCAGCTGCAGCTGATCGTGCCATCTGTTCTTGCACGTCTGCTCACCAAAAACCTTTGTGTTGTTCAACCTCACAAAAGTTGTTCGAAATCAGTTGCTTTTAACGAAAAACTGTTTATTGTACCCGACGCGTAGCAATTAATCGAGTGTAGAAAATGTCCAATGTACAATAATGGATATTTAATCGTTTCTATGTATCATTATAATAGTAAATATTTAAAATATTTGTAAGTTAATTAAAATAGACAAGCGGTAATGAGTTTTACGTCCATATAATTATGTTTTATCTTGTAGTATTGATTTTCCTTTATGTGAAGCAATAGAATTTTACATTAAAATAAAATACCCATTACCTACGTTTGCTCTTTGAAAATATACACAATTTTTATCGGTACTTGTGCTCGTAAGTAATAAATAATATTAAATATGCAACGGAAACTTTTGAATACAATAAACACTCGCCAAAAGACGGTTAAACTATCACAAGAAATATATTGCTGTACAATGCGCCCCATCTTTAATGCTCCAAGAAATTTATTATAGCAAACCAAGCGATAAACTCAAAAATAAATTGGGTGTCGCTATGATGCTGTGTTACTTATACCCGTACACTATTATTTAAATTTGAAGTTTTAGGGGTAAACGGGAGGCGATTTCTTTGCAGATTTATTGTTCGCGCGCCGTTTTCGCGTCGTATTTATAAGAGTTATTGGTTATTGTCGATGGGCACGTTATTGTTCGACTTTGAGGGGGGCGCCTGACTCCGTATGTTATCATTTTCGAAATGGCAATAAATTTTAAATGAATCGCCGTATGATTGCTTTCGTTGAAGTGGTTATCGCTTTGAGAATGTTCTTTTGTGTGCCGGCCGATGTTTCCGACGCGTTTTATCGATGTATGCGCGGCCTTAATTGACTGTTATGATTCGTACACCTTTAATTAAGAACTAAAAGCTCTACGGGTGTGGCGTTATACAACTTGTGTTATCTTTGCCATTGTTTTTATGACATTGTTTATCAAGTTCGTTACATATTGAGTAGTGCTTTATATACCTTGTTTATTGTGATATAGATATTACATCACGACACATCACACCGCATGAAGTCTTTCACAGTCCACTGCTGCATATAGACATTCTTAGAAACTACGTTTTGACTTACTGATGTTGTTTTGCGTAATTTACTCCCTTAATCGCATTTTACGATACTCCTTGGATGCATAGGGTTTGATGACATTCCATATTCTTAAACCGTCACCACACGAAAAGATATAAATGTAATTTTTAACAATCATTTGATATATGTAATAGGTACACGGCTCTCTAATGCCAAACTACGCGAAGCCTGTGCTTTGATAAACAGACAGCTAATAAATATTCAAATATCTAATGCATACATAATTTAGATAATGTTATTTATCTTCCAGAAACAGGACGAATGATCGTGCTTATCAAAAAGCAATTTGTCGCGTTTGGATAAGGAATTCATGTCCTCTGCTCACCAACAGATGAATCTAATTCGTTACTATGTTGACAAGCTACTCATAATGATAATATAAACAAACGAGTGCTATAACATGTCCATTTGATAGAATAGAAATATATCTCTCTGATGTTGATGTTTAAACAGCAACGCAATGTTAGTTTCATTACTGTTCAGGTATTCTAGCCTTCATCATCACCATCATCATCATCAACAGCCTTTAATAACCCACTACTAGACATAGGTCTCTCCTTAGAAATGAATGAAAACAAAGTATGTAAATATCCTATTAGTCAATCTGACCGTCATAGTACAAGCTCTGCTTAGTTTGAAGCTAGATGACGTTGAGTGTCGGATGTCGCATTAATTATTTATTTACCAAAAATATGTAATGTTATGTTGATCTTTATACACTTCGTAAAGTCAAAAACGTATGTACTTAAGCACTATTAGATTGGATGCATTTTTCGCGTAATTTTTGTTTCTTATTTTACATCAATGCAACAGTGATGTGCCACAGTGGAGCGTGGCACAGCGTGGTTATAAATGTAATCAGATATTTTATAATGCGTAGGCAGTAGGCCTCAAGTGCTAGAAGCGATGAGCAATGAGATCTACCAGTCATTACCCTCAGTTGACACATACAATTTGCGCGGCAAGATACCAGATATGTTATATAATAAAACGACAGATCCTCAAACCACGAATGAACTCATTTGTTTTCTAATAATATTTTGTATGATTTTTATTCATATTTGGTTCTCTTCATTAGCTTCACCTGTATCTTACTGTTAAACATAGTTTAAATGACAATACTTTAATATGCCATCTTAGTATTAATCTAATGAATTGGGGTGAAGTAGAAATTTTTCGTGACAAATCGTTTAAATTTTAAACTCATTCGTTTTGACGATTCCCACCAACATTAAACCTAATTATTACCTTCTAGAAAGGCCTTAACACTGTTTTATGCCTATTCAAACACGATAACTATTAAAGACTACAATAAAAACATTCAAATTATAAATGGCATAGTGAAATAAATATAAATAAAATACTTGTAAAAGTATTGAAACAACTGTTTATGTACGTGTAATATGGCATTAATAGACCATTACTTTATACTTCATTAAACATTATAGACTGCTCGCCCTGTGTTGTATCCCTTAGAGGAAGTGCGTGCCTGATTCCAATAAGCGTAACTCGATAATAAAAACCTTAATAATATTCATAAATGCGAAAGTTTGTTTGTTTTGTTGAAATGGAGTTTAAACGAGCAGATGGGTCACAAACCGAGCCCAAGGACACATACAAGTCAATTGCGTCACTAGTTGAGTGCCAGATCTTGTAGAATCGAGGAGTTGAGTCCCGGTTCTCTTAGTTCCTTTCTGAAAAATTGCAAAAAAAAATTACCTAATGGCGGTCTCTTGTGAGACTGACATCAATCCAGGCCAGGCAGCAACAATATGTCAATATTATACTACTTTTAAGCTAGCTATATAATATAGCATTATTTTTGCTACCCTCCCTTTCTTCTGATAAAATAAACAAAAAATAAACTTTTAGTGAACTCACTGGTCAAAGTAAGGAATAAAAAGCCACTTGATTTTATGATGTACTATTTGGTTATGGGGTATCCATGGTGCTGGTTCGGTAAATATTGAATTAGACAATAACTACCTACAAATGAAGCTTTATTATTTTATGTCGATATTTAGAAAGAGAAATGTTAGCGCGTGTATGGTAGTCGTGTGGTTAATTTGTAATGTGAAATGAATTTATTAGTGCGAGGAAAATAGTTCGAATCTGAATTTATAGGTCGTCCCCCTGACGAAAGAAACCTCTATCTATCGCGAGATAGTTTTTTTCTTATAAAACAAGAATATAGGCTGTTCTTCTGCTAAATCATTTTTCTTTAAAGAAACGCGGAAGGAGAGATATACTTTAATAGCTTTTTTTGAAGATCAGGTTTACTATTCTAGTTAGAATAAGATTGAAGGTGCAGTCTAGGTGTATGTCAGATTTCCCAGGATAGGGTCTGACCAGGTGCGGCGTTGATCCTAGAGGGGACCTAAAATAATATGACTCGGGTCCCCTTCAGAGTAGGACACCTGAGACCGGCCGTCGTGGTGGTTTTTAATGGAAACACCACATACTACTAGCTCCTGCATCAAAGAGAAAATTCAGATGTAAGACGTACCTTAAGGAACTTTTAAATCTGAAATATCGTAAAATAATACTTTCTATTTCTTAAATAACATAGAGAATAATAAAACAAAGTGATTTGATTTGATTTGAAGGTACAAAGATGGGGTTAAGATTATCTTAGTTCATTTAATATTGTCTAAAACGTATCGAATAATTTGCAAACTTGTACATTTACTTATTTCATTTAAAAAGTAAAGAAACGTTTTGCGAAATGTTAATTATACATCGAAAGAAAAAAAGCGAAGCGACTTTTAAAAATATATTCTAATGGTTATGTAAATCAGCTGTTACTATGCAAAATTTTTCAAACTTAGTATATTCCGCATTCCACGAGATTAGGTCTATAAAGAATCATTTAATAGTCCACATATCGTCCCACGTGCTGCGTAGTTAAGGCCACGTTCTCAGAATGTTTTCACAATTAGTTTCGCCTGCTGATATGCCGAACTTGAGGTGTCAAATTAATTGTGATTTAATTTAATTTTGTACGTGCAAGTGAAGTAGATTAAACATAGTTTAATCTAATTTATCATCGTCTTTGAGAAGAAAGAAATTTGGTGTTCGAATGTTTTGTTTTTCTGTGTACGTTACGCGATGTATTCGCAAATCGTGAACAGATGTTATTCTATTCACTGTATTACGTATACGTGTTACTATAACATTACTTTTCATTTCAAATACAATACAAAAATATTTACCTGTAGACAAAATGGTCTAGATAGACCGCATTGACCTTAATGCAAGTAAGATAATCACTTCCTAATGACAATGCAGATGTAATAGCATTTGTAACATAATGTAATGTAACAAAACATAGCGATGACCGCGACAGTCAATCTCAGTGCGTCAAATAAAAGGGAAATTTGCAGAACGTGACCCCAACAACGCTGCCCCTATTTGCTTTTGTCAAACACAACGTAAAGGTGTTTGGTCACGTGACTTTGTATTATCCTTCTCTGTTTGATTTACTGGATCAGACTTTGAATTTTGACTGTTTGTTTATGCTTAATATTTTGACCAAATAGTTGTGACAATCCAGGAAAGCTTTTAAGCGAATTGAGTTGCGTCCCATTTTCAAAACATCGTCTAAAGAAGTAGCGACGTGCTTGATGCACCAGATGTTCACGGGGATTTTCTTTAGAAAGTATACTAGATATTCTGACTGTGAAACTGCGTAAATAAACAGCAAGTAGCTTAGTTGAGTTCGACATTCCAACTAACTATTTAACCTCAGTGACGTCACGAACTGTGTGTGTGTCGACTGTGGGTGTCCTAATTGAAAGTATTTTAATATTATGTTGGTGGCTAGTCAAGAAATAAACGGTTTAAGTGAAAGTATAATTTCATAACATTGTATTGAGTTTATTAATAAAAATTCTCAATCACATTTACTTTACCAAACCTGTCTTCTCTTTACACTATCTTAATTTTTGTGATGCGGGGGACTTTCCAAACATCCATGTAACGGACACAAAGAACACCCAGACTAAGAACAACAATTTAATTGTTCCTTAGGTAGTAGAGCCACGCTGATTTCAGCACGAGCGGGCCGGTTCGACCGGGGCAGTACACCCTCTCACAGAAGACCAACCTAAAGCGCCAGCATCCGTGTTGTCGTGTTTCGTTGGTGAGTGTGAGACCGGAGGCCCATTGATGCAGGGGTGACAGTTGTCGTGGTAACTGTGTGAGCCTTACACTCTCACAATGACTGTCATGCCTTTTACGTCCCCAAGCGGGGTGTGAAAAAGCATCTCACTAGGCCGCCATAGTGTGGGTCACCATATTGCATTGTCTGCATTTGTAATGAGTATGGTGACTACAACTCTTGGATTCTATTCATGCTTTCCATCAGGCAGAGTAGAGTCACGTTGGCAGGCTTTTAAGATAGAAAAAAAAAATGTATTTGTAGTAAGTGTTGGCCCATGTGAGGATCGATCCCGCAATACTCAGTACACGGCGAGGTGTCCGCCTAAACTCACAGTTTACCCCCCTAGATTACTAGGCAGTTAGTTATCTGTGCCCTAAAAAACTACACCATCCGTGCAGTCAATTCAACACAATGTTCTAATACAGAAATCAGCTGTGCTCTACTTCCCTGAATATACTAATATTGCGTGACTTGATTATTACAATTATTTCATGACTATTTCTTCAATGTATTTATTTCGAGGTAATTATAATATACTGTTTTATATTGTTACCAGATTATTTGTCGTATTTTGATGATGGTTAACTATTTAAAATCATACTAATTTACATCTATTTTACTCCGTATGTAGGTACAATCTTATAGTCGTGTTTCTGTTAAATTCAAGTTGGTGTATTGCGACATGTAAAGTATCCGAGGGTCGTAAGAGATTGCAGACCGCAGACCACGAAAACTTTCACACCTCAGTGAAGAATTTTGAAACTCAAGGTCAACATGCGTATTATCGTAGTTCCTCTCAAAAATATTCATATCAGCTTGTAGACCGCTGAACTTAGTTAAAAAATACATGTAGATATACGAAATGAAAGTCGTTATCGCGCGTAGACTCTTAAAACCTTCAATGAATGTACAAATGCCAACAAAAACTAGTTTGCACAAGCGCAGCTTCGCTTTAACTAGTGTAATATGTAATTGGGCCAGGATGTCGGAATAACCGGCTGACTCATGACCCCGTGGCTATGCCGCCCACCGGCGACGCTTTCGGTTCGCCCACAGTTTACAGCTGATGGGCTCAATTATATCTTTCCTACCACTTCCTATCTTCAGAGGACTGAGGTCCTTGCACTTTATGACAAGTGCTTATGCCCTTATCACATAGAATCTATTGAGATACTGCACAGGATTTTAGTAGACGTTCTATTTATTTTAACTCGGTGTATTCTAAAGTACTCGTAGTTAAAAGACATAGGATCTGAGTATTATCAGAATGTTTGGCGTATAAAATAAATCAACACATCGGATTTTTCGTAGTCGAGTCGACCTGTTTCATGGCCAGATTGTGAATAAATAATCGTCTTAGCATTATCATGAATAAAATTAAAATTGCAAATTACTAATTTGGATGAAGAATGGTGAATTCGTATTAAGAAGCTTAGCAAGCTGCTTAATGGTTGCAGCTCCCTGGTCGATATACACACTGACTCACTTACCAAACTCCGCAAAACCATACAAAATATTAAATAAAAAATACTTTATTTCCTTCTTATCTGTTCTCACCCAAGTTTGTATTGTTTTTTGGCATAAACATACCCTATTTTTTTGTTTATAGAGCACGTAGTGCTTACCTATAAGTAATTGTAACACTATGTCATCTCATACTTTTATAAAATGTCTTTTAACCATGAAACAGTGTATACAAATGTTGGTGAGCCAAATAAATAAAATAAAATAAGAAACTTTCTAAGACCATTAAGATATTACGATTCAGTGTCATATTGTCCATTGGCTGATTTTAAGTCATTATGCAGTACTGAGGAAAAGGGTTTACGAAACCAAAATTTTTATGCAATTAGTTTGATTGAATTTATTAAAGATTACCTTTTGCCAGCGGATCCACCCGCGTATATATCAGCTATCGCGGTAGATAGTCTATGTGTTACTCTGATGTATAAGCTATATTACTGTAAAGTTTTATCTCAATCCGTTCAGTAGTTCTTGCGTGAAAGAATAACCAACATCAAGTGAAAGATATTAACGATTTTAAAAGATTTTTTTTTATCGTGACATGATCACTGTTACCTACATTTGTAAATTTACGGGAATAATATACACTAATAAATTATCTAATATGTTACTTTTCCAAATATCATTTAAAGAGTTTAAATTTGTCGGATTGTCCCTCACCTGTCTCATATTTTTGAAATACTGAAACGATTAGTAATCATGACTAAATATTAAACAGTTTGACTATAAGAAAAATTGTTTATATTTTTAAATTAATCAAAAGAAAATAAACTAGTTTATTAATTTTCAGTCAACAGTTTATTTTTAATATTGAATGAAAATGTCTTCATGTTCTTAATCAGGTCTTAGTAATTTTCGTTATAGGTTTGACCTTGAACAGTAAATGGATTAAATGGTGCATTTGTGAAGGGTAAATGATGTAGAACAAATGATCATGCACATTATAATGTCATTTGTACTGTGCGGGAATCGAATGTGTAACGTTTAATTACATATAAAATGTTGATTTAAGACAACCGTTAAAATTTTGACTACGTTTACGTTCGCTAGAAATGGTGGTATTTCAAACGCTCTTTCATAACACACTTATCTAATTCACTGGATTCTCTTATAGTTGTAATTTTTCTCTGGTCAAGATATTGACAAAATTATTGAACAACTGTACATAAAAAGGGTCTATGTCGGCATATTATTATTGAAATTAATAAGATATTATAAATCACTATGCTTATATGTTGCCTCTTTAAAAACGTTAAAACATTTTACGAGCAAGTTTTTCTATCATAACGTAAATTACCCGTCAGACGACATTTTGTTAATTTTATCTCTTATAAAAATGAATGGGAATCACAAATTACGATTTTCAGTGCCATACCAGCTGTATCTACGCGTAAATAGGTTAGTCGTGCCAATTTGTTAGGAGGATTTGGAGATTCAAGGTTCATTGATAAGTGGTTTGAATATATTTAGGTTAATAGTAGACGTCGAAGTGATACGATTATTTACTTAGAAGCGTAGCTGTTTTGATGGCGGTCGCCTTTGTGTGACGTGCTAGAGATCTAGTTATCTAGCTACAGCTAGATAACTAGCAGAGAGCTCTTATCTGTTGGTAAATGGATACGACGTTTATTTTGTATTGTGTGTCACGTACTGTGCGGTGGGAGCGTTACAATGAAATAATATGGGGTTTTCCATTCTCATTTGATTTAAGTAAACTATATTGTGATAAACGATAGTGTCAGTATTGTAGGTTAGGCCCTGGTTAACAATGGTTAAATGCGGATCATTTCGTTAAGAGACATCCGATATAGACTGCACGGATGGCGTAGGGATAAAAACTGTCACTACGCCTCTCTGCACTGAGTGTTGTGGGTTCTAACCCCACGAGACAACACTTTGTGATTTACAAATTGTGGTTCTGAATCTGTGTGTTCTTTGTGGCCATTTCTTGTTCCATGTGACATAGGATATATTTCTTATGCGGGCGTTGTCTTTAAAAATAAGAGAAAGCGAAAAGAGCTTAAAATATCGTGCAGGTATAATATACTACTAATGATCACACTAGGGTAACAAATGATAATGTATTTTATGTACATGTTTGTGACACGAGCATACTCTTAAGTTTACAATTTACAAAATTCAGGCCAAAATTTTTCTCTAACTTTGTGTATTTTACTAAAAAATAAATATTTACAACTCACTAAGAGATATTAATTTCACGAATACATCGAACGTACTTCGTCGTCGTACAACGTCTGTTGTTTATTTATTTAAAAAATATGCTTCAATGATATCACATTTATTTATAAAACCCAGGTTTTCCTTATCTCTGGTAATTCCTATCTATTAATATACAACGTGTGCACTAATTATTAACACATTTTAATTATTATACCGCATTACATACGTTTCTGTCACGCATCTGTCATTATCTATCATACTATGCGGACATTACAGTAATAAATGAACTTGATACGAGTGGTTTATGTACAGCAGTGGACTGCAATAGCAATGATGATGATGAAATGAATTGATAAACAGTACATTTATCTCTGCAATGCTTACATTTAAAATTCCTATAGAGAGAAATGACTTTACAAATTCCGTGCTTCATTACGAAGGAAGGCTTGCTTAGCTGTTTTTTTTATAAACAACATTAATTATAACATAAACCGACGCCTATCTCCCAGAGGGGTAGACAGAGACAATTGATCTCCACTACGGGTCTGGCACACCTATTGCTTCGTTCGCATTCATCAATCTCTGTGTGCATATTCGTCTTTTCATATGGCCCTTACTGACCTCAGTACATCTCTAATTTATAAATATAGTGACGTTTGAAAATCCTTAGTATTTGCGTCCATACTCGAGCAGTAGTTCAATTGTTTTAACGGTAATTTGTTTAACAGACAGAAAGAAAATCATATAATTGTATTCGTAAAATTTAAATAGACAAAGTCCCCGATTAGATAATTTGACATGTGACTGACGGAAACTGTAGAGATTTACCACTCTTATCAACCAGTGATGGGTCAATAAGTCACGAGTTGTTATGAAATAGATATCTTATGCTTCAATATGTCCTTGACT
This sequence comes from Hypercompe scribonia, assembly GCA_949316085.1. Lineage (NCBI taxonomy): Eukaryota > Metazoa > Arthropoda > Insecta > Lepidoptera > Erebidae > Hypercompe > Hypercompe scribonia. The sequence continues at coordinate 3,126,393 of OX438983.1, forward strand.
AAATTAATTTCTTTTTAATATATTATAGTAGTTATCCGTTCGGGCTTTGCACAGAAGTCTTTGAACTTCTCGGTTTATTCTCAGTTAACCTTCCTCTTGAAACACTCTCTTTGTAGGTGAAAACTGCTTTAAACTACGTTGCGTAAGAATGGTAAGCGACTTCATTTTATATTATGCGATGATTATATATAAATGTTAAGTTACCTGGTCAGTGTGCTATAGTAAACCAAAGCTAAGCTTCTAAGGAGCGGCCTATGTCCAGCAGTGGACTGTTAAAAGCTGATGTTGAATAACAGTTTCTTCTCCCCCGTTAAATATAATTCTTAAGACCTCGCCCTTATTTTATGAAAATTCATGTACATATGTGTGCCAGTATAAAAATCATTTGTTACACTGGGATACCAATTTGACTTTTTTGCTGTGTTCATGGTTTCCAGGATTTGTACGGAAACCGTGGCCTATTAAAGACTGATATGATAATGAAATTTTAAGTTGATTTATATACGTTTTAGTAAAGTAAATGTGGCAAGATACACATTGTAAATTTTAAAAAGACTAAGAAACTAAAAAAATTACTTGCAATTACGAACTGTTCTTGCCCACGCGTACAAGAAAATTGCAGGAAATGGGTCAGTATATCGGCGAACCCTGAGCTAGTGACCTGGTGCTGCCCACATACTGTAAAACTGCTATTGAATTTAGGTAATTGGCCGAACACAAACTCGAAATTTAACCATCATACTTTCTTTTTAATGATAACTGGTTGGTGTAATGAAATATGTTTTACGTTTTCTTTAATTCTTAGATTTCTACTTTTGACAAAGTCGATAAACTACTATCGAGAATTGTATTTACAATTTTTGCGTTCGTTATAACCATAAACACACAATATCTATATTTTTATAGTAATTGTTAAAGAACTCATATTAGTTTCGATCACACACGTTTAAAATTGACACAAATTACGTTTCAAATCATAAAAAGCATAAAAAGAGAACATTTAATAAGGTTTTAATAAAATGTAACAATGCAAAAGAATACATTATTATTTGTCTTTGACATATAGTATTATTTACGGTACTGATAGGTCCACGCACTAAAAATAAATTAGACAATCATACAATGCATTCACATACATTCCACCGTGTGCCAAGATATGCGAGGTCTAGAAATAATGCTTGATTCATTGCGTACCGTTCTACCACCTCTGTTTCCTTATACAGACTCGGCATATGGGTTTTCCTTAACAGAAAGTATTCTATTAATATTCCTGCTGTGTTTACTAACTGAGTTAACTAACTAGTTTGTCTCTTACATAACTTAAAAACGTTTGAAATATGCCAGAAAATGTTTCAAACGTTTCACTTGCTCCCTTTGTGACGTAAGTTCTACCTCAGTAGGACAATCAGCAGCAGTTATAATTCTCGAAGTAAATATGTCGGCGCTCCCCAATATTTGGATATCCCAAATAGCCTGTAGATTTTATAATGCTACCATAGAACGTTGAATTCTTTATTACGAGCTTAGCAACAACAATATGTGGTACGAAGGCTTTTGTCTAGCTTATTTCCAATTTTCTTTTGTCTTATTCTGAAAAAAGACGCACTAGTTTTGTTTTTAAAGAAAAAGTTTGTTCAATAATTTTTTAATTACTCTAACGTCTCCGTTATTTTTTTTTTCTAATTTTTTGGAACATCATTGTGTTTTAAAATAGAACGGTGTATTGTAATATGTCGGCAACGAAGAGAGTCGGGAGTCAATGAACTAGTTTCAGTTGTAGGTGGATGAGGATTAATCTAAATAGAGATTGAGATCTGCTTGGCAACAATGTTGTACACAAGATGTTTATTTTCTCACCAATATATATATAACTCACAAGTAATCACAGATTGAATATTAGAACTAATGTTCTATGATTTAAGAGTGTGCATAAGAGACGATTTTAAACAGTATGAAATAAAAATATTCTGAGTTTGATTCTATAATATGTCATCTAGATGGGACTGCCAACCTGAGAAAGATAAACGAATAGATCGGATCAGATCAGAAGGATGAGGGAGGACATTTTTAGCAGTTAACTGCAATAGACTGATTGATATCGATTAATTTATTGTTACCATATAAAAAACTTGTATGTTTTTAATATCTGTATCGTTACACATATATAACTTTATTAGAAATAGATTTTAAACAATATGTTGTTAGTATGTAAATCAAACTCCTTAAAAATATGCTATTATTTACAATGTCCTTATATATTCTTTCGTATAGGTACATTTTTGATTGATAGATACTATAATGAGTAAGGGCGCAAGTAAAAACGATGCCTTCCAACTTTTTGTTTCTTCTAAAATTTCATTTTACATGTATACGTATGTATGTTTGTGTGTACGTATAAGTATGTTGTGTGTGTTACTGTTTGTACAGCTTCTCGCCTACTGTCCAGTTTTTGTTCGAAACAACGGCGTCATATTACACCCCTTCTAATGTTACCAGGAACTATCCCCAAATGCGCACATTTATAAATAAAGGCAATACAGAGAAAATAGACACTGACATTTTGAATACATATTGTTACTGTTAGAAAAAGTTATTAATTATTATTTTTTTTAAAGAAGGCAACGCCCGCACTAGGAAGAAATTCTGTGTCGTGGTGGACTTTACAAACATACAAGAAACGGACACTAAGAACACCCAAACTCAGAACAACAATTTGTGGATCACACAAAGTGTTGTTCCATGTTGGATTTGAACCCACAACACTCAGCTAAGTAGAGTGCGGTGTGGCGACCGCTTAAACCACTAGGCCAATCGTGCAGTCATTAATTAATCGTCAAAACCTCTTTTTTAGGTACATTACTTCAACAACCTTCAATAAGCCGCTGTCAGACATCGTTAGAAAAGCCTCTCTTTAGAAAGGAGGTATTGGCCTATTATACCACTCTGGCCAGACACGTTGATACAAGGTTTATATCAAGTTTTCCTTCTTTTAAATAAATAATTCACGTATTTATTTAATGAAGTGGTCTTCAAGTTAAATGATGGGAACTTCAGTTAGCCTTCAAGTTGGTGAATGTATACACACTTGTGGAATGTATACTGTCCATCTTTTTAATGACCTCTTGGTACCTTTCAAGTTCTCTACGATTATAGCTTTAGAATGCTGCTAGGGTTCTTATATTATTGCAGTAATTCAGTGATTTATCAATACTTGGACTGTTTCAAAATAACGATAAAAATTAGTACTGAACTGTATTGCGATCTATTTCAAAAGTTGCATCTTTATCACGTATAAATTACAAGCTAATATAGGTACAAAGTTTACTTACAAAACAGGGATGTGAGTCCAAAAAAAACATTTTTATTATTTTCTAAAGAATGACATTTGTTCAATCTTTGAAAAATTACTGCTCTATGAATGAATCCCTCTATATTTATTCGTACAATACGATTTTCGTTATGTTACTCAGCTTACAGTCACGCCTTAGATAAAAATGAATTGATGTTAGATTCCATTTCACAGCGCTCTTCCTTAAGCACACTAAAAGTTGATTCTGCAATTATTTAACCATTTAATTACCTGTTTCGCATTCAACATCACCCTGTTACCGATACCAATATATTACTCGCCCTTAATGGTTTATGTTCGAACGCAAGTAATTAACGATGTTACCGCTGTCACACATGCGGTCCCGTGATCCCAAAGTTCATAGCACTGACCTATTGCGATAATTATCGATAGTAAAACATTGTATTTGATATATGTCAAGACTTATTTGATAATGCAATACCGACTTCAAACTTTAGCCATCGTACGGTCTTATTAAGTGATAAAATGATACATCAACATCAGCCTAAATTTCTGGAGCTATAAACTTGAAATTAGATGGGTACGACTCTATAGTGTCCTGGGTCTCGGTGTTAATTTTATCATACTTGTTTTATTTCTAAGAATGTATAATACGATGAATGCGCTGATAATTTGGTGACATTGGGCTATAAAGGAATCAAGTTATGTGAAGTAAAAAGTGAGGTTATCTTTTAACTTTGTAGTTTTTTAATGATATTTTCGAATATTTTAATATGGATTCGGTCATGTACTATTTTTATGTTCTATACTTGCATTCCATGCATGCATTCTAAGATCTGACACTTTGGCAGAGTCAGGACGGTCGCTGAAGTGGTGGTATATCTAATACCCGTCTCGTGGAAGGAGTACGTTTACATTTGAAAGAACGGTGAAAAGCAAGTAAAATAAAACCCCAAGAAATAGTGAAACGCTACATGACGCAGATGCTCTGACGAATTAATCAACTAATTAGCTATTAAGAAAATATTGTTTAATCGTATATGCTTTATTATAAAAATATATAACACTTTAGACCTTAACAATTAGTCCATAGGTCTGGTTTTGTTCGCTTAATAGGTTAATAGCCTAATTTGAAGAGGCCCTTATATGCTGAGATTACATATTGTGGTCTGTATAACTCATAAACTCACTTAGCTTCCAAGACTCTTCTGCCTTTTTGACTGGTGATGTCGTCTTTCTGTCGGTAATCAGTGTTGCTAACTGTAGAAATATTAAACAAACTTGATTTTGTGTAAATCGATTTCACTTTACAATAGCGAAGCACTTTTCACTCGATTTTCATACATATTCTTAGATTTTACCGATTTTATCACAATCGAGAATCACTAAGATTTCAGATACATGTATTAAATTGATATTTTTGTTGTATACTTTAAAATAACTTTCTCGCTTTCTAAATAGAGACATGGCAGTATGTTTTAAGATTTCGTTTATAAAAACCTCCCGATTTTTTAACACATATCTCAATTAGATAACCGTTGCATCTAAAATTGCCTTATCTAAAATTTAAAAGACCATCAATTTTTTTTATTTTGTTAGCACCCACTTACAAAGAACTTTGGAAGGGGGTAAAATAAGGGATGAACGATTTATAGAAGTTCGTCATTTTCAGATTTAGGAACATGAAATGAGAAATGATCACATCAATTGTTAAATGATAAATATCCTAAATCGTCAAGAAAACTAAAGTTTTTATTTTGAGACCCGTATTTTCGTCAACCGTGGACTAAAAGACCATTCGACATAACTACAGACATCCTGTATTATATTTAAATGTTCAGTAAATGTTACTCGTTTTTATATTTATGAAACACTCATTGTATTTAGTTATGAGACAATCGGCGCGTTCGTGAGTTAAAATGAATGGCGCGACGGTATGCAAATTCGTGTTGCTAACCGGCATTTATCTCGCGGACAGACATAGTTATGTATGTATGGATGGAGCACTATCTGCCCTACGCGGTTGCGTCATACGAACGTTGGCGCCGCCGCCGGCGCGCGCGCATCTCGGTCACTGTGCCACTGCTATGTATAAGCGCCTAGTCACGCGCAGCGAGATTTACACGAGATTACGCATTTTACATGTGCTTACGCTGCTGCGATAACTATTTTTCCACTTTTATTACACATTTACTACACCGCGTTGCTTTTGCAAATACGTTTCGTTTAAATTGTTCCTCATTGTCACGCCAAGGTCATATATCTCGTGATTCTACTTGCGAATTAAATCCACACTTTTTACTGAAACCAATGTTTTCGGGCCTCTCTAATCTACGCTACAATATTGTAATTAAAACTCATTGTTATCTTTCGTTCTTATACAAGGTGCTGATATTTTTTTAAATAAAATATTTGTTGTAATTTAGGTAGTGTTAGTACTTTAGTAGTATGTACATAGGTAGTAAGTTAACCTATGCAAATAATTGACATATTTTAGTGCAGTAAGTTAACGTACACTTTTAACTCCTACCAATTCAAGTATAATAATAAAAATAATAAAATAATAATAAATACGACTAGTCACGATAATCGAATACATAATTAACTAAGGATCGACTTTAAATCACATTTTTTTTTTAAATAATGTAATAAGAATCCTAAAATCATTTTGCAATACCACCTACCGGGTCGAATGGTTAATTGCTAACCTTCCAAGGACCAAACACACACAGACGTGATTTGTGAGTAGAACGCTTAATTCTGTTTTATTTGAAAAAAATCTTTCGTATAAGACTTGTCCTGGAACACAGCAAAAAAGTCAAATCGAAATCGCAGATGTTAGAAATGATATTATACACACATATGTACAGGATTTTTTTATAAAAAAGAAGCCTTAAGAGTTATATTTAGCGGGAAAGTATTTTAGGGTATTTTTAGGCAACTATTATGTGTCGTCATCATCGCCAACCTTAAACAGTCCTTAACTCTCCTTAGATAGGAGATTTACATAAAATGCTGGTCAGCTGGTTTGGTGCAGGGTTTGTTTCAAGTTTTCCTTCTCTTTGTAGTGATGTCGTCTTGCATAGTTTGCTTCCATGGGATGGATGGATTAGGGGTTTTGACACTCTATTCTCTTAATCCAGACTAAATTGTAATTTATTTTCATTTTTTTTACTAAAATTTCGGTTATTATTTTTATTTTGAGAGAGTACAATTTTTATATTCGAATCTATACTCACATATTACGATGGTGTTTACTGGGTGTAGTATTTTTTATTTGATAGTTTTATAACTATTAGTTATAATCCCCATACATCTTAACCGCTTGCCACCAGTAGTAACCAACTTGCTGTTGTTGTTTTCTGTTTGTGGGATAGGGGTCAGCCGCACGAACAGGTCACTTGATAGTAAGAGATTTCCAACGCCTATAGACACCTTCGGCTCCAGAGTTACTTGCCGTTTCTTTAAACTCACTCACTCGGTGGAAAGAAACGAAATTAATTCTTATAACCGATTTTTGGGAGGCCGTGGTGTGTATAACTAAATGAAATATTCTAGTAGAAGTGACAGATACAAGTAATACATAATTGATGCAAGGCATACGAGTATGCTACATTGCATCAGTGTATATCACCTTTCAATATAGTTTGCGGCTAACAGAAGTTTGCTATGCTATATTGATACGCTATGATACGCAGATATAAACCCAGAAACTTCTAAAAGAACAATTTTAGTAATCGGGTAAAAAAAGAATCGCCTGTGTAGCTGCGCAACTGTCAATGAATGCTGTAATTTTACATCTATTTTATTTTTAAAAAGCTTGAATCACTCTTCCGTGACTTAAAAATGTTTCAATAAAATTACGTAAAACCATCATCCTAGCTCTTTCTATAAACGTTGCTTACCATTGACGACCAGACAACCTTGGCAGAATATTTATAATCAAAATTCGCATGTTAGCAATTTTATTCCTTCTCTCAATAAATTGCCAAAATATATCATTACGGTACGTGTTCACGTCATTCTCGTGTTAGTCATTATCTACCCACGTGTGAATGTGATTTTCGCAATACTAGTAATTTCCGTGTGTCAAATACATTAGGGTATAACTAGTGGTGGGGTAAAATATATATTATTACCCCCGTAGCTTGTGTTTGGTCAATATAGCTATTAGATGGCGTTGCGCTCGCCTTTACGAATAGTCGATGAGGACATCTCTGTGCGGTGACCATGGTCTGAAACGTAGCAGAATATTTTTTTTATATACCTATAAGCAAGAAGTTTTATCGTTTTAAATAAAGATTACAATTTTAGCTATTGTCCGTGTGGTGACGGATTAAGAATACATAGTGTTACTACCCCTATTTATCCTGTGGGTTTCGTAAAAGGCGACTATCGGAACAAAGTACGCAAGACAACATCATTACAAAGAGAAGGAAAGCTTGAAACAAACCCTATTCCAACCCGCCTGGCCAGCGTGGTATAGTCGGCCAAAACCTCCTTGCTAAGGAGAGACCTCTGTCCAGCAGTGGACTATAAAAGGCTGTTGATGTTGATGATTTTAGCTATTATAAGAAATGTTAGAATTGGAGAGTTAACTTTAATTTCAACAAAAATTGTGTTTATTCGACTTGCTTTCTAATTTAAGTTTCCTAAGATATTTCGGCGTCTGTGATAGTTGAAATGAAGTTACTATATTTAAGTATAAAGATAGAAAATACATTAAATAACATAAAAAAGATTTAAACAGTTAGTGAAGGTCAAATAGAATGTGATAACCAGTTTCCGGCGTTGGTCTTTATTGCAAGAGCATCCTTAAACGGCCCCCGTCTCATTTTGTAATGAACAATATATATATATATATATATTAAACGAAGACAAAAGGACAATAGATTCTGGTCGCCTTTTGGTTTGACTTTCCAATAACCTACGGGTGTGTGCCATGAATATTAATTAACTGTCTGTGTTTAGTTAAAGATCATAGCTGTCGGTCCCCACATTTCATTTTACCTATTTCGTCAAAAATTGTTGGTGTTAATAATGTCCCATATATCGTAACTAGTGTTTTTTTTACTGAGCTTACTTACAATTATCAGTATGATAATACTAAGTTAAGCAATATTCATTAATACAAAAGGCACAGATACTACTAGGTATTAATGTGTTTTGTAGCTAGATATATATTTCGTCTGCATTTGATTATCTTTTAAATAGTAATCACAAATTGTAAGTTTTATGAAAAACCAAAAAATACAACAGTAACATGTTCTTGTTGTCATAATTAATTGTAACATTAAAAAAAATTGTAACCTCAGGTCAGAAGTTTCTGGAACTCAAAGTTAGTTTTTAACTCTTCGAAACCAATTTTGAAATTAAACCATTCCAAATCGATGGCTTAAAAGTTTTTTGAAATGCACATACAGAAGATTTATATTTCGATTATAGTTCGAAAATACGTGCATACCTTTTTGAACAAAAAATATATTTTTAGTTATTTGATACAGAAAACTCATCACTAGCCCTATGATTCCCCGACCGCATTGGTCACCCTACTAAGGGTGAAAGATAACACGACCAATTTGCAGATCTAATATCTGTGGTGCCAAATTATACTCGTAGGAAAGGGCATGGGCATGAGTGATCCATATGGGTCGTCTTTATGACGTGAGTTGTTTGCCCTATATTAATGTACGAGTACTAATAGAGAAAAATGGCCGCCTTCGTGCTTTGACTTATCTTTGTTTCCGAGGTAATATTAATTTTGTGTTCTGAGGAAAGTGCGGTTGATGTATAAGGTTCGTGACTTTTTATGAAAATGTGTTAAATATCGTCCTGTTTTACTTGGATCGTTGACTTCATAAAAGTGTATTTACAGGGCTGTTTAGGTATTGTCTTTAGTTTCTACAGTAGTAGTACAGGTTACGTCGGTTTAGGACTGCAATGCTTCACATAATTTTGGTTTGTTTCGGACATTTACAAATCTCAGACACACATTTAGCTTCAAACTATGCATATCTAGATTGACTATGAAAACTAGATTGACAAATAGAATATTTTTACACTTTTTTTTGCAAACATTTATATTATACATAGAAAAAACCTGAATTGCGAAACAAATATTTGTAAATCATACAAACATTTGGCCTGAAACCTCAGCACAGTATAATAAAATAATTCAGTTAAAAAATTGGTTTTGTAACTTATGAGAAATATATTTTTTCTGCGACGACACATTGATATCTGCTTCCTAAGCCAAAATGCAAGTGTTTCGCGTCGATTCTCTTTCTGTAATCGCTAACGCCTCTATTCTCTTGTTTTGTTGATTATTTTGTTCTAAGTACGTGACTTACCGTTGAGAGGCGATATTTCTATACATTTGATAGTTTTTAAAAACGTTTGCGTTTGTAGAATATCGACTTGACAAGGGGGGCTAATTACAAATCAGGACTTGTATTATAGTTTGTAGAACACCTACAAACAAACTTATATTTTTTTTAAATATATATCGATTTAGATTGTGTGTCAGTAATCGAATCAATATATTTATTACAGAGTTGATTCTCGCAGTGTGTGCCTTTTCCATTATACTACAGAAGAAAACATTTTATTACAACTTTTTAAACGTGTTTCCTTCAGACTATGATTCCGATCCCGGGTCCTTTAAGCGAGGCGTGAAAAACCATCTCAGTAGGCCATCATAGTGTGGATTACCACACTGCATTGTTTGCATTCACAATGATTGTGGTGACCACCATTCTTGAATTCTATTCATGCTTTCCATCAGGCAGAGTAGAGTCACTTTGGCAGGCCCTAAATAAATTGAAAACATGAAAACGTTTATATTTTAGTGTAGTGTTCTGATAAAAATAAATGAATCATTTTAAGTTTCCTAAGTTCCCTAACATACATTTTACAAAACCATTTTCTATTTTAAAGTGATAGCAATTTCTAATGTAATCTATTGCAAAGATCGTCGTCTGTCCCCCGATGCCATTAACAGTCGATACGAAGATACCTCCTACTGATAAACCTGCTACAAATTGGTTTATGTCATCGATAATACCCTTTAGTTAATGGCATTTGACGTACACCAAATTGCGGGTAGCTGGAGTTTTTTCAGTGGACTTCGCTACTTTATTATTTATTGATCTTTTGCTGTTATAAGGGCCAAATACTATAAGTAATAAAATTACTAGTTTAGTAATGTTTAAATAAGGTAAAAAATTACTGGAAAAGCAAGCTTCAATACTGTAAGTTATACTTAAAGTTGGGTACAAAACTCTATTTATGTCTGACTTTCATTTGTACTAATAAACTATTAAATTGATTAAAACAAAATTACAAGCATGTAGTCGTTAAATTAAGTTTGAAAAGAACAGCAAGAAAGAGAAATATTTGGTTTCAACTTTTGCCCTTGCACGAAATAGGATGACGGAGAATGGCAAGCGTAATTAAAATATACGTATTTCGTGTACTTACTGACTTGTCATTTAGTGACCTCTGTAATTTACTGAACGCTGTTTTACAAATATGGAGTTTGTGTAATGGTGTCAACCGACGTATCGACTTAAATATTTACTTTCAAAATATCAATTTACACACAGAGTTCCTCGTTTTAATTCGACTAGGGGTGAAATACCCGACAAAATGGAATCTAATCAATAAATGACTATTCACTAAGGCGTAAGTCAACTTACGTATTTATATAAACGTATACATGCATGTAAATATAGTATAGACGCTCTGAAATTTATAGTACACAGCGCTATCAAGCGTCATATTAAGTTATAGCTTGTAACTACAGGTACTTTCTCTCCAAGTGGAACAAGCGAAGTTTTTAACAATGTGATTTGAATTTTATATACCCGTCATAGTACACCCGCATGATAAGCAAAAATGCGGTCGAAGGACATGGGTTTTTAAATACACCGCCATATTAATAGTACTAATTACCATTGTTCATACATTTGTGTTTACTGATGTAGAACTGACATTATTTGAATAAAATGCTTGTCATTTACTTAAATATTTGTGAAATATGGGTTTGTTAGTAGCTGAATTATTAAATCGAAGTTACTGGTGGTAACACTTACGAATCGTATTTATGTTTTTATTGTTAATACTAAAACATGAATACGGTCGCAAGTGCTTGAGCAAATTATTTAGAAATAACCCAAACCTATTCGGGATGTTACATTGGTTCTGTTGATACTGTTTGATATCTGACTGTACTGTTTGAAACGAAATAGTTTGAAATTTATACTTAATAGTTTGTCCATAAGTGACCAAACCACAAAATCCAGATGTTTTCTGTGTTTTAGTATTAGACGTACCTTGTGTTCCAGTGAAGTTTATTTCGACATTGAAGTCTCATTAGAAAAATTAATGGAAATAGGTTTTCCTTTACAATTAGTATACAACTAGCGATTACATAAAATACTGAAAAAAAAATCTATAGAACATTAACAACCATGACTCTTACCTTTCACCAAAATAAACTATTTAACAACATTAAACATCCCCATCCGCTGAATTACAGCATCCGTTATGGCCGTACTTAAAACATAATACTTCTTGGGATTCGGTATCTTATCTGACATTTTCCTTAGAAAGTACATAGATGTCTGTAGAATTTATTCTCTTCCCTTTCCTTCCACTGGCTTCACTAACGGATAAAAGTTTTGCAACAGAGACCTATTTTACATTTACAAGAAGGTTACACACAAAATAAACATACTATTATTATGAATGGTTTGGTTTGTTGTGTGTTACTCAATTATTCCAAAAATGAGTAAGTGATTACCGTGAGAGAGTCTGTTTTGACACAAACGGGTCCACATAAAACCGGTGTTAAGTAATCCTTTCGTTACTTTAAGTGAGTGAGGTAACCGGAGGGCCTTTCTTACACTCGAATGCCATATGTGTGCTTCGAGGTGAAGGAGTCCACGGGCGGTGGTAATCACTTAACATTAGGGGACAAATCTGCTCGTTTGCCTTAGGAAAAAAAGTTGGACATGTCGATGGATTAGTCTTAAATAACACGCAAATGTTCCTATAGCTCTTTTTGTCTTAGTGTAGCGGTTGGCGGTCGAAGTAGGCTAAATTCATAAAATGTACCAAATGTATGTGTACGTTTGTAAATCTTATTATTTACACTTATTTAATACACATTTTTGTTTTATACAAACAATGTATTACATTATACAACAAATATATAAAATTATTTCAGTTATAATGTTTCTAATACCTCATAGATGTTATTTGATTAATGACAACTCCAAATTAAAAATAATGAATGAAATAAGTGTGATTACGATCAACTTCACTACCTTTCAATTTAATCATCATACAACAATATTGACCACTATTCGTTATTCTAATAATATAATCCACCCACCCATTACGATAATTGCATACAATAAAAACCACATTTATTTTATGCGGCTACCCTCAAATGGCACTTAGTAATGCAGTTATGAGTCTCGAATGTTTTCGAATGTTAGGGGTTTCTACTACCCCCAGACAATTAATGGTCCGACGAGCGTCCGGTCTAGACTTGTCGTCCACTTAAGAATACTTGGTAGGGCTGTCGAATATTACTAATATATGAGATTTTTTTTATAGAAATACTGATTCGGTAAAATATTCGAATGTAGAATAGTCATTTTGAAATAGACTGTCATTGTCATTGACATTATTATGATAAGCTGTGATTCTTTCCTGAAGCCTGATGACGGTTCGACTGTCGCGTTTATTAAAATGTGGATAACACGATTCCAAGAATATTTTAACATGGTTAGAAAATGTGAAGTATTAGTGACAGGATCTTTGAATTGATCTTATTAATAAAAAAATTATCAGACAGAAACATACAAATACATTCCTTGAAATCTGAGAAATCGTCGTGCGCATCTTCAAAAGACGAAGAAAAAAGAAAAAAGACGAAGTCTATTTTTTATTTGTTTAAGTTAAGACATTACGTTATGATCTTGAAACGGTGTGTGGTGACCCTAATTGTGATAAGACCTTGTCTAAACTTTGTTACTGGAGACCACTCTTTAAAAATCTTTGTAATTGATTACAATTCTACCTGCCATGTAAGTTTTATATCTTTTTGTTGCAGGGTAAGTAAAACTTCAAAGCTGTCGGTGATCATGGCCTATGAGAATGTTACGGTGAATATAATTATTAAACAATATAGTAGTAGTATAATTAGTAAAGAAAACATTAATATTATTTATTGTTACGGTAGTAAAATTATTTGTTTTTAATAAGAATGAAAACTTAAATTATTGTCCTATTCCTAGACTCAAAACAATTTCAGAGCATTATTAGAAAATTAAAATGTTGGTCATTGATAAGATTTACATTCGAGTAAATGTAAGTCTCCTAGGAATATAGCGATTGAGACAAGGAGATGGAATGCGCAGAGCATTCCATCTTCAAGCTTACGTAGTCCAGTATGTCTCCAGATATGAATGTCACATAGAGGTTATTTTTGTTTGTATTTCGAGCATAACTCAGCTTTCCATATGCAGTGTAGTTAACTGCGTGAATCCTTTCAATGCTTTTTTTTTTACGCGGCGAATGCTTTTCGCACCGTACCTTCCATAGGGGCACGAAGGGCGTTGTGTGGGACTCCCAGAGAATCGGTATACCCACTAAACCCCGCGGCGGCCTACCTCAGCAGTCGGAAGGAGCTCCAGGAACGCATTAGCGGCTTCTGGAGTCCTCCCTGTCGTATCTCACAATTGAGGTACATCCCGGGCACCTCATGCCCCTGCGCAAGACATTATCGCACACTGTTCTACACAGTAATAGTCAGAACATCGCCTCGTTCTAGACAACACCCCCCAGCCGCACCGGAGTGTCACCTCGGGTCGTTTGCATCGGTCAAGATGTGGCCGAATGTATTTATACCTACATACAAAAATCGCGATTGATTATGTATCGTGTATGTTGCATTGCTGTGTTTAGAACAGCACTGGCAACGACTGTACCATATGATTTACGGTAATTCACACTATTATTAGACATCGGTACAAGTAATAAACTCTCTGTGGAGATAACCAGTCCAAAGAAAAACATTTTATATTGATTGAGGAAGTCAATTTATTAGTTTTCCCTAATGGGCTCACTAAACTCTCAACTGTTTAATTTTACAACATTGTTAAAATCATTACATTAAACAGATTTAGACAAAAGAGATTACATTGGTCAACCTCGATTTACCTGATTCCCTATGTGATCAAACCAATTCACATTTGAATCTTCGTTGTATTGAGTTTCAGAACTTTATCAAAAGTATACAATTTGTTCAAATCTTCACGATCTACTATACAGTAGACCCCTGACACTTTAATCGTGTTGAAATTCCCCTAGGTCATCACCTCACTGGGGCTTACGGTGACTGGTGTGTTGTAATCAGACTAACACTACACGGTTCCATTATTATCCATTCATCCCGAATATCTAAGCAGGAAGTCACCTGAAACGATCATAGAATTAATTCTTTCATGAAAAATCGATGGTAACAGTGTGACACAGCACAGGACAGGTAACTAAAAAAAATTAAGGATTTTCCTTTAGACAAAGCTACTAGCTACTAGGGAGAAACGAAAGGTTACATTTATGTCAACATCGTCTGTAGGATACTGAGAACTCCATAGATTAACATAGATTCTATGGTCCATCACAGAATAGCTAAAAGCCATTAGGTAGTAAACTCTCCATATCATTTTACGAAGTCGTAAAGTTTATGAATTGTAGTTATGTCCTATGTGGGACAGGGCTAAAGCGTTTATCGCTAATATAGTTAACTCATAAGTAATTTATTGCATATTCTGTTAGATTTCTAATTGTATTTCTAAGAGTAAGTAAGTATACCTACTACATTCTAAATGAAGAAGACTTTCTCGATGACTCGTTGTCAACTTTATGTTTATTAACATTCTTATTTTATAGCTTATATGACTATCGACTGATGAGAGTAGATAACTGTTTATATATTTATTACTAATACTAGAAAATTTTGAAGTAAAGTTGATTTCACAATGTTGTTTTCTTTGAGAAATGTACTACTACTAATAAGCTTTGTATAATAGGCCTGTCCTATTTATTGATGCCCAGAATTGTTTGCCTCGATTTTGTATTGTCTGACAAATAGTATTAATAATATTTAAAATATCTGACAACGCCCTTTAATCCCAGACAACTGATATAAATGCATATATACTTTTTTTTTGTAAGTACATACATATTATACACATAAAAAACCTAAACTCCGAAACACATATTTGCAGATCACACAACCGTTTGGTACGACCCGAGCATCAAAAACCAAAACTTCGAGCACAGTCGCATACGATATCCTTAATAGACACACACTTCGTTACTTCTAGATATTTTATAACTACGCAATCATTCTGTAAGCATCGAATACTATAATAAATAACTTATACTCTACTATGGTAACCAGACTGCTGTTAAAACTTAAATATTTATAAATACAAACATTTTATAGAAAAAATAGACCCAGACAAAGAACAAATAATCGCGCTTATCATACAAACATTTATCCTGGTTAGGAATCGAACTCACAATCTCTGGCTTCGCAGTCAAGGCCACGAACCACTAGACCAATATACTTATAGTTGAATAAGATTTCATTACATAAGAAATTATTAACTGAAGTCACGTATAAGTTATTACCTGTATCTTAGTATCTTACTACGAAATAGAAATTATTAACAAAAGGTCATGTAGATGACGACTACGTAATGACTCTAAACTCCTAATTAATATTTATGGCTAAAATTTATGAACAAAGTTTATTTTACTATAGTTTCGGATCACTAACTACAAGATTATTACTTGGCAATATTTCAGCCAACTTCTTATGAAACCTATTTTCTTCGGTTCGTTATATTCATTGCACTGGCACTTAACGGTCAGTTAGTGAAACAATTTATTACAACTAAACAAAGAAAATCTATTTTTCTTTACGAATAATATATCAACCCGTCGCTTTTAGCTCTTCACTTGAAATCTACGATCATTCAGGCCTTGACATGCAACTGTTCGTTCTGAAACAAGTTTCACAACGACATATGCATTGTGCCTTATTACCTGTAAAATAGGTTTTATATTTCTTTGTGTTACCTGCAGTTTAATGGTAATAGAATAGTAATAACGAAAATTTGTGGAGCAAGTACAAATCATTCATGAAATGCGTTGAGTTGTTTGATTTACAACAGAGTGGTGTTTGTTTACATATGAATGCACACCAAGGTATATTTTTAATTTTATTTACGTACACAGACATTCGAAAAAAATTTAGGAACGTCCTACTTTCTATTTTTAGTTGTAATGAAAAGGTCACTAGTGTGATCTATATATATACTCGTACAGTGCGAATTATTATGAATCAAATTAGAAATGTCGTATAAAATTAATGTGGATATACTGCTACAGTAAAAAAGCGGAGGGACAGAACATTAAACTCTAATTTGAGAAAGATTTCTTAATCATTACGTGACATATCAATGTTTAGATTAGTTTTCGTAAGTACGATTCCTGGTGGGTACCTCTAATTGATTGTGGGTTACAAATTGTGTTCTGTAATATTTGCTACTAGCTTTTGGTAGAGGTTTCGAATACGTTAAAGTATATATTTAAATAACTAATAATAAATGAATATTTCGGACATTTGACACACAACGTCATTTACTTTCAAACTAAGCAGAACTTGTACTATAATAACCAGACTGCCTGATAGAATATTTCTATTCTTTTTTTGTGTAAATACTTACATATCTTACATAGAAAACACTCAAACTTGGAAAGAAATGATTACAGATCATAAAAACATTTGGTACGACCCGGGAATCGAACCCGAGGCCTTAAGTACGGCAGTCACATTTACTACCGCTGCGCCAACGAGGCAGTCATATCCTTCAGAAACGATTATTTTTGTGTTATATGATTGTTTCTACTTGTATAATTATTTTATTTTTGACGGTAACCCTTAAAATATATTATTATTATGTATTAGTGTTCCCTTTTTATCAAAATTTAACACATCTTTATCTCATTATTATCACAATCATGGACCTTTTAACTAAATCTAAACATTCTCCAAAGATAACGACAAAGAGAGCTGGCTTACGGTATTCAACTAACTTTAAATTTAGCAAACTCATGATCATAAATGAACATATAGTTTTGAATAGTAGCCAACTGGTTTTCGGGCCCTTATAATACCATAACTGTACCCTTACGAGTGAAACTAGACCCAGACGATTTTCAAAACCGGTTAAATATGGATCAACACACAAAATGGTTTACGATACGGAAATTTGCAAACTGATACGCGCCAACCCTTAAACGTTTACATATTTACGATTAAAATATAAGTGTTTTTCTATTCTGTTAAAAATTTGCGGCTAGTTACTATTTTATTATAATAATATTTAAAAATATTTACTTATTTCAAAAAGAACTTAATACTAGATTACAAAAAACTTGACAATATTTTTACAAATCAATGAATGTAGCATCTGCAATCGAACTAGGCAAAATCTGTATTTCGATTGTCAGCAACAATTCGCTCTTATTATTTTATTGCAACGATACCTTATGATTGTTTTTCGCTAGTTGTACTGCTTCAATATCCATATAATCCAATACCTGTCCAGAATTGAATGTAAATGTAAATTTGTTGCCTTCGTAAAATAAACAAATGTGATGGAATAAATAAAATTTTCCATAGTAATAATCTGTTTAAATGCAAATCAATCTCGCACTTTTCAAGAAATCACTTACTCGGGTATAACTATTATTTTTTTCATGAAATTGAAAAGATTGGAGGACATCGCTGCTTCTTAACGCATGCCACCATTGTTTTATTAAATAAAAAGTTATAATAATACAAATTCTGTTATCCGCGTTACATGACGCACTCAAATATCATGGCCGAGGCAAAAACCACAGCCTAATTATATTAGCTGAATTAGTTATCCTGTCTTTGCTTTCATTGGAATTTGTTCGAACGAATTAATTAGTTATACAAATATTATACAATAGTATTTCTAAAAGATAAATACAGTTACAACTGTATTTCTTTTAATTTCTTTCCGATGTCCGTCTTCATAAAATCAGTTGGAAATAAATTATTTCCATTTGTTTTTACAATCTTAACTGCTTGCAGCTAGAAACATTCTGCTTTAAAGGAATTTTTACAATTTCAAATACTTCTTTCCACAATCGAAATTGAGTGTTTGCTGGTTAAATTTTAGATGCATTCAGTCAATATCTTTAGGTCATAGCGCCTAATACGTTTTTCTTTCTGTTTATTTAACACATATCCTTGAACTATGAAAATAAACCTACCAATTTGTATTCAAATATTGCCGTGACATGTACAATTACAAAAGTAGCGAAATTCATCTAAATTAATACAATATTTTAACACCAAAAACGATGACTGCCATGCCTTTTACGCCCCCAAGCGAGTGTGGGTCACCATACTGCATCGTCTACATTCGCAGGCTTTCCATCAAGCAGAGTAAAGTCACTTTGGCAGGCGTTTAAAAAACTATCGAGGAGTTAGTCGATTTTGTTTACTTACTTGTTAATCTCTATAAATTATTATTTATTAAGATAAGTGATTTATAGGCGTAATATCATGATATAAGAGTGTGTAGAGAGTAACATATACGAATAAAAACAATAAGTCGTTCAATTACTACGGAATATAAAAGCAAATATAGCGATATGATTATATTAGATTCGTTCTGATTAAAACGAACGCCATTTTCGTCTCACAAGTTAACCTTCTTAGTTTTCAGTCATACTCCGTGTTAATGAAAAGAAAATACAGGGCGGAAAGGTGATCTGAAATGAAGACACTTTATTCACATCCTGAAGAGTTTATTTGGGTGTGTCTATAGTTGTAATTCTAATAAGTAGTTTTAATTAAAGGCAATGGTAATGAAAAAAAAAATACTCTACATTACAGAGTACTATTGAAAACGAGACTATGAACTTACGGAAGAGTTTTAGTCTAAACTATTTATTTTCGGGTTCTTTTCTAGTGCTCGATGTGTCGACAAACTAAGTAGGTCACGTTTATTTTTATTTTCAACTTGCAACACTAAAATTAATAAAGTTGCCCGTAATTACGGTAATTGTAAGAACTAAAAACTGTTAGTGCGTATTTGTAGGTGTGAAAAGCTTTACTTATAAGATTTTACTGTATAGGTAAATTTTTAATATTTATTTATATATGTATTATATATTTATTTATATTTGAAGCATTGTATCTACAGGGGCGTTATGTCTTATTGGTGGTTTTGTTAGTATTAAAATATACATTCATATATTTTTTCGATAGCTGTGGACGTCTTTGGGCTGAAATGAAGGAAATTATTTTTCTTTGACTTTTGTTTTAATTACATCAGATTTCATAGGAAGTAGGTTATAATTTCTAAATAAGAAACAATTCTTCAAAGTACATGGTTTAGTTAATTTAACGTAAAAATACTGCGAATGTGTGACTATAAAAGAAAATTAAACAATTATCAAAAATTGCTTATTAAAGCAACTTTGTATGTATTTAACCTATGTATTTAAAGGTATATATTTTCTAAAAATTACGTTATAAAAGACAAAAGAATTTCACCTATTTTAATGTAGACAATTCAAAATGTACTGCTTGCATTTCTACTTTACTTTCTACAATATTTTCCACGTAATTTTATTCCCAAAGCGATGGTCGGTAAACAAAAGTAAAAAAATCAGTATTTGTTTTACGCAAACATAGAATCAGTTTCATTTATCCAATTTCGACGTTCAAACTTGGTAAACATGGTTTGTGACCACCATGAATAAGTAAGGGCTGATTTTAAACCTCCACCGTCCCTCATAAAACATGTACATTTGAAGGGGATGTTGGATGTTCACCCTGTAGTCGCGACCGACCATACTGTACAGAATATACCTACTCCTCTACGCTTGTTCATATTTGATGATAACCAACTCTATTGGTTAGAAACGTGATCGAGAAAGGTTGTATACGGAAATGTTGGATATACTTTAAAAGCAATTGCTTTTAAGAACTTATTTTTTTTTATAAAAAGTAAGGGACGCACTTGAACTACATTTGTGGTCATTTCATAAAATTATAAGATTTTTACACGGCCCAAAGGGTGTCTGAGAGAAGGCCCAGGCCTTAACTTATTTTTTTTTATAAAAAGTAAGGGACGCACTTGAACTACATTTGTGGTCATTTCATAAAATTATAAGATTTTTACACGGCCCAAAGGTTGTCGGAGAGAAGGCCCAGGCCTTAAGTCCTACGATGTTCACAAGTGTGAAAAGTTGTTGACGAGAATAAATGTAACTGCTTCTACCTTTTTGGAGGAGAGGAAGAGTCCTCAAAATGAAAAATGCAAAGCATTTTGTTGTCCGACTGTCTGTTAATACCAAATCTCGAGAACTTCTATATCAAGTTCAAATTAACTTCAAACACTTTAATCTAACGTCCTTTGAGTTTCTAAAAAAATCAAGCTATTCAATCAACACGATCCAGAGAAATGGCTTGGAAAATTGTCTTTGATGTGTATCGATGTATGCGTACATTAAGATCGTCACTCTCTCTGAACGTCTTGGAGAACCGAAATTATAAAATGCTGATACAAGTATGCGCAGAACGTGTTGAGCAGTCCTCATATGTGCGTACAAGAATATTTCTCACTGCTATTCTAAAATAATTAGTACCTACTAACAGATGCTGAATTTGTTGTTAGTGATAAAGTAAATTAAAAACTGACAAGATTTAGCTTTGGTATCGACAGTGATAGTGAGTACACCTTCGATTTGCTGATGACATAGCCATGGCTGGACGAGTGGGTCTTAAACGAACATGAATAAGTTTGAAATTATATCACACGTCGATGTCGCACTCAGTCTAGTGAAAATTGGAGACCATACGCGCGAAGACCACTAGGCTTACCTTGGAAAAACAATCTACTTAAGTATGTCTGATGGTCTGATTTTGATAATTTTGATGGATGACGTTGGTCAAAGATCTTGTGAACGGGGACAGACCAGTTAGTCACAAAAGAGCTTAAAAATACATAAACTTTATCTCTTAATCTTAATTCATGGCGCTTATACACACCAGGTAAAAACATCTGTGGTGTCATCGGTGCGATTTCTAGTTGGAAAACCCCACATGAAATCTGAGAACTGCTTGAGGATTTGAGTTTAGACTTATAAGTAGATTTATATTATTTTTGCGATTGCTTAAGAGACACTCGAGCACGCGTAGAAATGCCTCACATCTGCACTATTTCAACAACTGAACTAACAGTCACAGAGTCTGTCGCATAGAACAAGCGCAAGATGTTGTCTTTAGGTAAAAGTCAAAATGAACTTAAATAACGTATATTCACTTTGCGATGAGAAAATAAATTTACCACACATTTTATGATCCAAGTGGACACTTGACACGAGACTGAAAAACAAACATACTTAATGTTTTTCAATTGCTTTTGTAATTTAGTATAGCGATCGAAAATTAATGTCTCTGTTAAATAAATAATTTAGACTTGACTGAAGAGAGTTCTATATTATAGGTTCTGTATTGTTTATTATCTGTCAAAACGTCAATTTTGTACGAAAAATAGACTTATTAAAAACTTGTAACGTCACTGTTTTAGACCACTCAATTAAACATTATCACTGTTCATTTGATTTAAATTCGTAATAGTAAAAAAATAATATCAAATGTATTTTCCGAAATGTTTTGCGATATTTACTGTAATGAATCAGTTATCTACTCTATTGAACGAGAAACTATTATAATAGCTTTGTTCTACTAAAGAGTCGTCTATAGGTTAAACATAAATAAATAAAACCGAAACATTAGTTAGGACGGCGACGAGGAAAATTGTCCACATCCTTATAAAGTAGCAACGGCTTAAGTAGTCCAGTTACACATTCCACTCGATGGAGTCACACGGTAACTATTGTTTTCGTTTGTGTTTATATACTACGTACTAGCTTCTACCCGCGGCTTTGCTCACGTGGAATTTGGTCTGCCACATAAGTTTCGTAACAGATCATTTCAAATTTTTTCTTTAATAAAAAGTCTCCTAAGTAACTCGTACTTCATACCTCCAAAAATATGTGTACAAAGTTTCATGATGATCGGTTGAGTAGTTTCGTGTGAAACTGTAACAAACAAACTTACATTCACATTTATAGTATTAGTGCATGTTTCTTAAATTTATTTGCAACATTTTGTAGTTCATTATTGTGTGAGATGTATACGTCATTTGGGAAGGTTTTGACTTTTCTCCGGTAACCAATTTGAAATATAGATATGTGGCAATTACCTGCTCGTACTGTTTCCTAGTCCGTGTGGTGACGGATTAAGAATACATAGTGTTACCACCCCTATTCATCCCGTGGGTGTCGTGAAAAGCGACTAAGGGAACCAAATATGCAAGACAACATCATTACAAAGAGAAGGAAAACTTGAAACAAACCCTATTCCAACCCGTCTGGTCAGCGTGGTATAGTAGGCCAAAACCTCCTTGCTAAGGAGAGGCTATGTCCAGCAGAGGACTGTAAAGGGCTGTTGATGACTGTTACCTATATTCCCTCTGTAAAAGTTAGATTGAGTTGGACTTAAATTCTAGTTTGCAAATGTGTGAATATATGTTAACTAAATTCATGTATTGATTTAAATTTTTGAAATATACCCAACAGAAAAAAATAAGAATAGAGTCAATGTGAAAAAAATCGTTTCTGTAACTTGATACTGAATATATCCTTGCCACCATTACTATAGGTGTGTTAGATATGTAGGTGCCAATGTAAATATAAACAAAGTTTATATCCCTCAACAATAAAATTAACCTGCAAGGTGAAAATGCGCTCGTAAATTCCCTTACGGAACAATAAAAATCCGACATGACGGACAACAAACTGACTTTTATTGAGTCGAGGGTTTCCACACCGTGTGTTGTTCAAAGGCAAAAGTTGTAATTACATTATAAACTGCCAGAATGTATATCTCTTAATGACAAAACGGAAATGATTACTCTAAAAAAATAATTTTCATGCTTACGGCAGTGATTATTCATGATTGTCGTTTAAAAGTTTATATATGTGTGACAATAGTCAGGTCGGTTCACACAGGTCGGTTTGTTTAATTTTCACGCGTGGCGGGCTGCTACAAATTGCGGCAGATTGTCGTGTAGTGTGGTAGTGTCACATTAATCATTGTAAACGCCGGGAAAATGGTATAATGGATGCTAAATCCACTACTTATCGACGGTCGGTTTGTGTTCTAGTTTTGTATAGCGTAGTCCATAAGCGGAAGCGACACGGTTTCGTTATTGGCTCCTT
Source organism: Hypercompe scribonia (assembly GCA_949316085.1). Lineage (NCBI taxonomy): Eukaryota > Metazoa > Arthropoda > Insecta > Lepidoptera > Erebidae > Hypercompe > Hypercompe scribonia. The sequence goes on from OX438983.1 coordinate 3,150,121, forward strand.
TCGCTCGAACAAGATCCGGTATTTTTTTACAAGTAATTGTTACATATGAAAAGCTTTGTTCTTTTGTGTTTTGTGCATAGTGTGATAGTTAAAGTCTCTGGTCAACATTCCATCGCTCGGTTCTTCTCCTACCAGTCCTAGCAGTCCATTTGACTCTAAATTGAGTAGCGTTTAAGCAGGATGGTGAAAGTATAAGTATATTAATGTAACGAGTGCTGTTTGAATTTTCGGTTTTAATTTAAATAACCTATCCGCGTAACATTTAGGATACTTTGCAAATCGAAAACGCTTCAGTTCTCTTATTACACGATACAACATCATTTGATATTCTCGCGGCGACCCTTAAAAGAGGACGAGTGACAAATGATGTACTATATTGGAAAAAACACCCTAAACCATTGTTGGCTATAATCGAATAATGCCTATTTGTTCTTTAATATTAACGGCTTTTGCGAACCGTTACAGTTTATGCTACTGTACCGCAATTCTATTTAAAAATAAAGTTACAATAAAAATAGCATTTAAAATAGTTTGCGGCTTTTGATCATTTGCGGCTTTAATTGTTATATTAGGATCGTAAGGTACAATAAAAAATACTTTTAGATAAACCTTAGATGGAGTTTTTAGATGTCATCATAATCATCATCATCAACAGCCTTTTACAGTCCACTACTAGGCTTATCCTTAGCAAGGAGGTTTTGGCCTACTATACAACGCTGGCCAGACGGGTTGGAATAGGGCTTGTTTCAAGTTTTCCTTCTCTTTGTAATGATGTTGTCTTTCATACTTTGTTTCCTTAGTCGCCTTTTACGACACCCACGGGATGAATAGGGGTGGTAACAGTATGTATTCTTAACCCGTCACTGATAGATAAACTGTCTAGGTCTACTAGGTCTATTATGTTCATACAATATGTCTTCTTAGCAAACATGCATCTAACAAGATATAAACCTTATATTGTTTTAAAAAACTTTAAGATGTGTCTCTACTGTTCTGAAAATAGTGCTTGACAGCTCATAGGTACACAAAAGGTTGTAGCGTCGTTATCGCATCTGATTACAACTAGTAGTTGTGGTTGATGATTTAAAATCAATTTAATTTCTGGGTATATTTTTTTTTACCATATTTTATTCATTTTAAAACATTCCATGCAACGTAACAATCATATTTGAGACGGTGTTCTTAAGGTTCTGTTACGCAAACAGCTACCAATAACCCTACAAACAAACAAGACTGGTTAAAGAAAGAATCGTTGTTACGCAGTCAAACTACTACTAAAACCTCTTTGTAAGAAAAAAACATCTTTGTTCAAAGTTGCTTTCACAAAATTCTTTTTGTAGTTTTGCTTAGAAGCCGAACTGAATTTATTATGAGGAAGAAGATCCTTTGTTCACCTCGAAAAGGCCAACACTATTAACAAAATATATATTGTCCTTTATTTTAAAGATTAATAGTTTTATTTCATACTGTGCACGCTTGACGTACCCTAACTTCAAAATGTAGGTACGTCAATTACCATGCAGTATTTTTTTAAACCATTATTCCGAGCAATGGCCGTGGTTAACGGGGCTAATAAGCTTTCTGGCCTATATTACTACATTTTTTGGCACATTGTTAAAGAAATGTGTATGTAACACTTGCATATATACACAATATAAATTCGTATTCCTGTAAATATTTGCAAATGCTGTGTTTGTAAAGAAACTGGTAATCGTAGAAGTACATCTACGTTATTACGTTTTACGTACGTATTTTACATCAACTTTTATGAAATATATTGTATGTAAGCCAAACACGATATTTTCAGACATATTTTTTTTACAGGCGTTACTTTATGTAAGATGTCACTCGTGTGTGACGTAAATATAATTCAAAATATGACATTAGCCATGAATGACATCTAAATTTAATCTTAGGCTAATCATTCATTATTCCTAGTACCAGTATTCCTATTATCTCAGAGTTCATTAGAAATAACGGGCATGTTTCCAAATTATTCTTTCAATAAGGTCGGAAATACAAGTAGTCGGACACGCGAATTTACGCACGCTAATTAATATATGTTGTTTCTCCGAAACTGAAAACCAAAGCTTTAACGCAATATACCTAATTTACTACAGACTTGTCTTTGAAAGTGTTCTCGATTTGGTATCTTGGTTTAAAATATTTGTAACACAACCGTAGGAGCACTTCGCTACGGCTTATATTAGCCGATTTGACCAGAGCAATACCATAACTATTCAGAGTCCGTAGAACCTAACCTACATATGTTTGGACTAAAAGTAACAGTGTGTCTGTCTTTCAATGGTATCTTTATCATTATTCAGTTATACAGTTCTTCTGGTGCCGGATTAAGATACGGAGTGTGATTATCTCGTGAGAGTCGTAAAAGTCGACTAAGAGATCAAACTGTGCAGGACAACAGCACCGCAAAGAGAAGAAAACTTGAAACAATTCAATCCTAGCTAGCGTGGTTTAGTAGACCAATACCTTTTTTCTAAGGAGAGGCTATGTCCAGTGGTGACCTTTTAAAGATTGTTGATGATGATGATGATTCAGCCATAATCTGTGGTGATGAAAGGGGAAGTAATTGTGGAAGAGCTATGTTTTGTCACTATTGCTGTTCGATCGGACTCGTCCGGTCGCTTGCGCGTTATACCATGTAAAAATTAAATACACTCTTTTTCGACAACATATTTTTTACCATAATCGTTCGGTCATAATAATAATATCTCTACAAGTTGATATAAATAGCATTTATTTTATATCATATATAATCCTTTTGGCGTTATCCTGCATATCTTACCCTCAGCCCCTGTATAATGACATGTTATACGCGAACCCACCGCAATAGCACGTACACACGCTTGCCAATTTGGCGATGAAGCCACAAGGCCCATGCCGTATGACTCACACCATAATTGTCACTGCCGACTCAAATGATTTTAATGATATTAAAATTGAGTCAGATGATAAGGTTTAAATGGAGATGTTATCATTTTAGTGCCTGTATGTTTTTGTTTTTTTTTTTGTAATTCATTATATCACTTAGTAACCATGGTACCGTTTGGTAACTTTATATATTTTTTATTCTAAATTTTTTGTAGATCTTACTTTTGAAATTAATAATGATGGTTAAGAATCATATTAATTGCTTTTTTTTTATTACAATCGCTTAAGAATTGTATTTTCTTGTCGTTGTAACAAGTTTTGGTATTTACGGTTTAAAAGGCAAAGAGAACATAAACAGATATATGTACTTAGGTATGTTTCTTCAGCTTGGTATCTATTTGTTATTAGTTATTAGTATGGTGATGGATTAAGACTACGTGGTTTCAGCATTCCATTTATTCCGTGGGTGTCGTAAGAGGCGACTTAAGGAATATACACTACAAAGAGAAAACTTGAAACAAACTATTCCGATTCGTCTGGCCAGCTTGGTATAGTAAGCCAAAACCTTCCTTGCTAGGGATGCTTTTGTCCAGCAGTGAACTGTAAAAGGCTGTTGATGATTCGATTTATATGAAACCAACAAAAAGGCGGTACTTTAATTTAGAACATGAGGCCCTACTCGCAGTTTATCAGTTGGAATAAAGAATAAGCCCCCACTGCTGTGTTTTCTAAAAGAAACGGAGAGAATATAGGAAACTTCTTTTTACTAAAATAGTACAAAAAGACAGTGATAATACTTATTATGTCAGTAATATCCGTCATCTCTCCGGCTGGCGGCAGCGCTTAACATGAATTGTCCTCAAATTCATTAGAATTTAGAGTGAAGGTACCTGCACTCTTCTATAATAACTTCAATATCACAAACACCACAAACTGTTGTACTAATAAGATACAAAAAGGTCAAATTCATTCATTTCTTGTTTTGTATGATTCCGATATTAGATCTCTACGATTCGTCAACTACCAATAATAGTTTTCTGTTCGACTATTTACTGAAACGCGTTATTCTCTCCAAACACTAGTCTTATTCGATTTCTTTCGATTTTTCGAGGAAAATGCGAAAATGTAAAACTATACCACAACTTTTACGAGTAATAGTGGTATTTTAACACAGCCTAGAATGTCTATATAGTTATTGTAACTGTGGGAAACGGATTAACTTGAGCTATGATTCAATTTCTATATCGCCATGAAAATAAGAGATATTTTTCTCCTTTTTTGCTTACTACTACAATTTATTGTATTATATCGCGTGCATGTTTATGCTTATTCTAATATAGATGCTTATATATAGAATCTCTATTTTTAAAGTATCAAATACACATCACACACACATTCATTTGTTAAAGATAAGGCAAAATTGGTCTCATATATTGTGTTTTCAAAGTTCTTTTCAAAAGAGTTATTATAATAGGCTAGATGACACCTTAGTCAAATTAGTTACTTTTATCATCTGTCAAAACGACAATTTTATATGAAAAATGTACTAAATACCATATTGTGACGTCACTGTTTTATACTACTCAATTGAATAATATATTTCGCTGTATATTTGATTGAAATTCGTAATAATAATAAATATGTATGTTAATTGTATTTTCCGGTATTTGGTATTTATTTACGATACAGTCATCTACCCAATTCTGACATTGATGTTGATTATCTGATATTATTAAAATACTATTTATTTTAATGAGGTTTAGGTATTATATTTTTATATTATATTTTCTTCCTGTTCTAAAATAGGTATATATTTTTTATCTACGAAGACGTCCACTTCTGAATGTACATTAGTCCCCCTAAAGAATTCCATAAGGACTGGTATTAAGCCTTCTCATCTAACGGCTGTCTGCAATTTACATTAAATATTTCGTCCCTCTGGTGTACGTGGTTTCTTCCCCATCAGTACGTTTTTAGAATTAGATATCACATTTGTGTGACTTCCATTTTTAACATGTTTATTTCTCTGTTTGGTTTTCTTTGGTTTGTTTTGAATTTTTTTTTGTTTAAAGCGTTAGGCCCAGTGCAGTTTATTGTGAGCTGCTTAAATATAGACCAATCACGTTTTAGTCATATCTACAATCTAAAAATATAAAGAATCATTTCAAGTATATTGAAACGTTAACATTACGGTAACTAAAATGTCATCTTCTGTGTAACAAAATGATGATTTTTAGTTTTTTCGAAATTGCTTATGATAATAAACAATTTCATGTCTAAAGTATTCAATGTAATAAAGTAAGTAATTCAAATAGGAAACTTACCATATTTTTATCAAATTTACGGAAAAGTTCGCTTTTTCGACTTATCGTTTACAACCAAAGATTAAAATCGTATGTAAACGCATGCTGTCTACTTACACATTGGGAAATTAAAAATTGTAATACTTAATATCAGTATGCGGGCTCAATACAAATTTTAATTCTATACTTTGTAAACAAAAAATGCCGTCAATTGAAAACTTTTCCAATTCCTCTTGCGTATACGGGATCGTTCCCAACAATATGACTGGACAATTATTATTATTAAGTCATTAATATACAGAGTAACGTATGTCCCTTAAAGTGGTACCCGCATATTGCGCACGCGTCGCTAATGAATTTTGGAATCGGACCCCATATTGTATTTTTTCTGACATTTGAAGCTGTGACTGCGTGTGGGCTCACTTTGGCTACCAATTCTGATATTTCATGTTATAGAAATTTTATCTTTATTTGTGTATATGTAAGCTATAATTTTGCTTTTACAAGCCTCAAATTGTAATGAAATATTATAATCGATTCTAAGTTATATAGTGTAAAATTAAATTAAAGTCTTATTATTTTCGACTGTAAATTTGAATTATGTTAGTCTGTCTATAAATCCAACGATTCATATCAATACACGTATTACATTACACTCTTGGGTCTAATTTAAATAGAATATAATATAACTATGTTTTTTACTACATACTAAAAGGTTTACTTCAGCAAGTAGAAAGTAATGGAAACCGACGACAAACATGCATAATTATTTTTATCGAGTCTTAAAATCCGACGAGAGTAATTCTAAAACGATACATATCTTGTATTGGACGTTTATATCTTTTTTATTTCAACCATGGGGAGTTTATATATCTCATGGGAGTCGCTCGGCGGGATCGTGCCAAAACGTTTCTGACAAATGTAAACAGACCCTAAGACTATAAAAAGTTTTGGAACCGGAAACACGTAGTGCCTATGTCAACACGGTCCTTCTGCGAAACTGCAATTAGCTAGCCTACTCTAAAAAAAACTTGACTGACTAAACATTCATTATAGAAATAGTCTTATAGAGTAGTCGTATAGAGTAGTTTATTAGATTTTTAACTTTGCACCTCTCAAATTAGATTCATTTTAACTTGATTACGACTTTATTAAGAGGGACACGTTAATGTGTCGACTAAATTTGAAAGAAATGGACAAATTAAAAAATGTTTTTTAAACCTATTTCCTAGTCTACAGAAACCAGTTAAGGCTTTAATCCTTATCCCTTAATAATACCCTTGCTTATCATTTATGATGATCACTCATTATGCCAATTGATCAAACAAATATACTATAAATGGTACATGACCAAAGACAAAAGGTGTTAGTTCTGTTTGATGACCATAAACCTTTTTACGAGATCCTATGAAATGCTTGTATCTATCCATTATTCTTATGATATATTAATAGGTAATGGTTTGATAACTAGATTTTGAAATTAATATGTAATAAACTTATCTAAACGTAAACGGCAGGGAATTACAGTTAGAGGAATTGGCACATCACCTGTTCCTGGTTAAAAAAACAAGTTAACTTGAACGAGTCACTGCGTTACAAAATTCAAATATTAACAACATTTTTTCTCTCACATTCTTGACTGATAAGACACATGTAAATAAAGTTTCCACCATTTAGTGACGAAATGTTGAAATGTCTTGACCTCCTCCCATAGTTATTATCATGAACGATAGCGTGTGTGACAACGACCGATAACAGTGCTTCACGAAGATTTACGATTTAACAGTCCTAGGCGAGTCAACATTTGTTTGTGTAAAAAATAAATTTATGTGTTTTTGCCACATACAAGAATATATTTATTAGTTCTTGTACAGACTATAGGTATTTGGATTCTTCAGAAGCAAAGTAATTCCAATTCTGATAGACACATCACAACTCATCAACAGCTTTTCATAGTCCACTACTAGACGGTTAGTTCCTTACAGGCCGGAGGCCCATTGATGCAGGGGTGACAGTTATCGTAATAACTATGTGAATCTTACACTGCCACGATGACTGTCATGCCTTTTACGTCCCCAAGCGGGGTAGGAAAAAGCATCTCACTAAGCCGCCATAGTATGGGTCACCACACTGCATTGTCTGCATTTGCAATGAGTGTGGTGACCACAACTCTTTGGATTCTATTCATGCTTTCCATCAGGCAGAGTAGAGTCACTTTGGCAGGCTCTTCATATAGAATAAAAAAATAGAAAGGAGGCTTTAGCCTGCTATACCACGCTGTCCAGACGGGTTGAAATTGGGCTTGTATCAAGTTTTCATTCTCTTCACATTGCTGTTATCCTGCATAATTTGCTCTCGGCTCTCTGATAGACACATTACACTTCAATTATAATAAAGCCTTAAAAAGCTTGAGGGCCTGGCAACAGCCAGTTCGATTTATAAGTACGCGATCCTGGACTTCTTGAGTTATATATAGCTTACACTCTCCGATCCGTCTGTATACGTGATAGCCTTTTCTTATAATTTACCATCATCTTGCAAAATTTTTCCTTTTTTTGTTGCATTTCCAATTGATCTATCTATTTCCATCCACCTACTTACCTTAATAGACTTGCTACCTCTATGAGTACGATAAAAATTGGAGTCGTCAAAATGCATTTGATACACCTCAAGTACCCTTACGGAATTATATTGTAAGTGTCCATGTAAGACATTATCATTATCGTCCTCTCGCACTTTTGCCAAGTTTCTTTGGAATCAAAGCAATGAGTTTTTGATGCTACCTTTTCTGCCCTATCTCCTTCTACCCAGTCCTCGTCTTCTACTCTATGATATAAATGATGAACGTCTATTCGCAGCCAGTTATCTAATTTATAATGGAAAATTAAATTAAGATATAAACTGAAACGGTTTTAAAATAAATGTGTTACGATTCAATAAACTTTCTAGACCGGTATGGCTTTATGAGTTTCGTAAAGTTGTTAACATTTGCGTCGACGAAGTTATTAATAAGAACGTCAGCTTATTATCAGATGTTATAAATGCAAAGTCCTTTTTTGGTAAGGGATTCATATATGCTTTACTCAAAATCTTGTGATGTACCTTAAAAAACTTTGTGTACATTTCCAAATCCGGATATGGTTAGACTAAAAAAATTATATTGCATTCTTCATTGTTGGTGTTATCTACACTTGTTATACGAATAATTAAAAGAAGAAAAGAAACCGAGCAAAAGTATACGTTCAAATCAACCTAAAGCCGTCCACTGCTGAACAAAACTCTCCCCCTAGGACCGCTAACCATCTCGGTCTTGGGCAATCCGCATCCATTCGCTGTCAGCCACCTTCAATTCGTCGGTGTATCACACTGCTGGGCGCTTTACGCTACATTTGCCCAATCATGGTCTCCACTGTAGCACTCTTCGGTTTCAGCGAAGACCGATTCGTCTGGAGACATGACCGGCTCACTTCCACTTCAGCGTACTGATTCTCCGTTACTCCCGTTCTCTGTCGAATAACCTTAAAAAATTAAAATATCAGTAAACTTTAAAAAAATTGAATTTCAAAAGAACGAAATTGAGACACTTTGTTGCCACGAGGGACTTTCGACGTCGAGAAATTGAGATCATTCACTTTCATTTCACAAGACACGGAAGTTCGGGACTCATCACTCCACTAAAGTGTGCTATGATATTACATTAATTCGAGTAAAATCCGTTTTTTTAATATGTTATGGATCAAATGTGAGAGGCAGAAAAATGTCGCTTAAAATTATGAATCCATAAAAGCTGCCATTACTTTTGAAGCTTACAGAATTAGGAGGGGACTTTAAGGAGTGTAATCTAGTAATAATGTAAACTATATGCATAACTTATTAAATGGTGTCACTGACTTACATGGCGTATGAGGGGTGCCCCGTTAGGAAGCTACCATTTTAGTGATTGACTTAGAAATAAAACGAAATTATGAGCCTCGGTGGCGTTGTGTAACAACCAATAAATTTATACTGTTTCTAATTTAGAAATGGATACAACAGCTTTAGTAGACGATTGGTCGCTATCTTTTGGCCCAGTACTTTTACTGGATTAGTGTTTTACTACAAAGCTGCGAGACGGATCTCTCAACGTTACATTGTTTTCATTTAATTATTACCTTTGCCCATCAAAATTTCTTAATTCATTTTCCCAATGCTGAAATTCTTAATTGAATTAACTATGACAAGGAGTAAAAAGAATATTGTAGCAAAGCCATGAAAATATTTTTAATAAATTTGTACAGACAGGGAAAAGACAGAAGAAAATGACAAAATTGTCTTAGAGCCGAACATATTGACACAATTTAATAAATCTTTTACCTTCGAGATCAAAATAGGATTCTACAGTCAACGCCTAAAAGTATTTTTTTTCTAATTTATTCAGTCGTGTTTCTTTTGTTTTTAACAAAATAACAGGCTGTTCTGTACGTTTTAGTTTTTCCGTATGGTTTTTCTCAAAAGAAAATAATTAAATTATGTCTATTTAACAATATTTACATGGTTATTTCCATGTCCGTAGGAAATTTGATACCCGAGGACATATTCTTAGCAGAATTTGGTGTGTATATTATAATATTAGCTTTTTATGTTTCTAAATTTAAATTGGAAAGATTCCAATACTATTATTAACATATAATTTAATTATTTATATATAAATCATACGCGTGTATTTAAATTTTGTAGACACACAGACTACGCGCCTAGGTGTCATTACCACATTACGTTCGCAGACTAATGAGTACACGATACTCAAACGATGAGTAGGTGGGAGGATCACCGACAAGCTGTCGTTTATTAACGGAATTGGACTGGTAATCTAAAACAAGGGGCCGAATTTATGCGGAGCTTCCTTTCAGCGGAACAGTAATCACGATAAAGTAAAGAGATTTTCATTGAATCTCTTTAGGATAAACCGACCGTGTTGTATGAGCCCTCTGATCTCTTAAATCTGTTAAATGAACAAGTTTGTCTGAACTTGTCGGGTCGATGCTGAGGGCATCAGACAATGTCACTTTTATTTGCCTTTGGGCCGAGAGAGGTAAATAAACTAAATACTCTTATTACTAAATGGAGTATGGTTTTATTTTGTGAAAGAGTTAATTAATTAAAAGGCCTGCTTTTTGTATAGCTAAAATTGTTTGAGTAAACTTACTATAAAGGCGAAATTGTTGTGTGAGTATCTATTTATTCGTTATATAAAAGTATGCGTAAGAGAAGTATTCGTATAGATGTACAGAGTCCGTCTAGTTAAGAGTCAGACAGCTGGTGAAGAAATGTCTTAAGTAATTATAGGTTTATTTTTGTTTTTACTTGGCAAATAATTCTCCTTTTTGGTTAGCCACTATTGCCTTTTCCCGGGCGAACAGTTCTAGTGTAATAATTCTCAATTATTCCGTCCATTAATATCCGCTGGCGACTACTACTGAACAACAGTTATTCAATTGTGATTTGCAATGTAATTATTTTGTTATACCAATTTTCCCATTTTATATCTGAAACGCTCGGTTGGGAGCAGACTTTCCCACTATCATGGTAGTAGGTTTGCGTTTAATACACCTCGACTCCCCTAGAGAGTTCTGAGGTCCTGGGTTCGATTTCTAGACAAAGAAATATTGTGTGATGAGCACGGTTATTTTATTTTGTGTTCAGATTCAATTTATAAAGTATATTTTGATTGCACGGTAGGCGTAGTAGCGTAGTAGCGTAGTAAGCGGTCGGCACACCGCTCTCTATGGCGCTGAGTGTTGTGAGTTCAAACACCATATTGTTTTGAGTCTGCGTGTTCTTTGTGTTCGCTTCTTGTATGTTTGTAAAGTCCCCCTCGACTCAGAATACATGACAAATGTGGGCGTTATCTATTTAAAAAAATAAAAAAAATATAACTCTAGTCCCCTGTTACATGAATGAGGATTTATGGTTGACAAAATATGATTGTCTAAAATACGCTTCTTTCCCTTCCCTTCCCTGTCGAGAATAAAAGACACAAATGTACTAACATTGAATAAAAAACACGAGTAAAATAATATACTTATGTATGTGTATACATACTTATGTAATGCCTAATTTTATTTGTTTTAAAAAGACGACGCTCGCACTAGGAATAAATCCTGTGTTGCGGGGGCCTTTACAAACGTACAAGAAATTGACACAAAGAACACACAGACTCAGAACAATAATTTGTAGATCACACAAATTCCCAATTTAATACACACTTTGTCAAGGTGAGCTCCTTTTTAATTTACAGTGAAGATATCGCAGTAAATCTACTAAAAATGCAAAGTATTAGTTACCTGTCTATATTAGGCGTTTTAATGCTGTAGGTGGAAACATGAGCGAACGTTTGACGTCATTCCAAAATCAACAAAGCGGAAATGAGCCTAAAAGTGTTAAAAAAAAAACGATTAAAACCTGAATGTTGGAAACAAAACACTGAATCTTCACTTAGAATTGCGAATTATGGATCACGAACTTGACATTGACATGATTCCGTGTCTGACACGTTCATCAGATGTAAAGTGTATGCTTCATTGCATAGTCAATGTTTTCACTATTCTGCCTACCGCATACGATTGACCTGTAAGACACGTTCAAACTTGGTAATCGATTCTTTGTTTATTCGTGTTATGACGAATGGCCTGTGATCTCAGTTGAAATTGCTGTTAACTGTTGCCTTAACCTGAATACTAACATTTTAGTGGCGTATTTGAATATACAGGCTGTTTAGTTGAACGTTTAATGATGTATGAACCTCAGTTTGTCTAAACGTTGCTGTCCGAAGTGGTTTCTTAATAAACTTATACTTATATTCATAACAAGTAATATTTTTACACAGAAATAAAGAATGTGCAAGCGTAAACGTTTTCTTTTTGTGCAATCAAATCAACTCTGTCATTTATGGTCTGTAAGAACAACACTACACTGAAAATAATATCTTATTTGACCTATTGACCTTCTGCAATAGTCCCTTGTATTATTGGACCAAGATTTCATACATTACGTGCTGAAACCCTATTCTATAATTTGTTGTATGTAACTCAAGAGGAAGGGTTAGGATCAAGACACCAAGTTAGATTTGTCAATTGTCGCAAGAACAAGTTGGCGTGCCACTTATCTCTGTTTTCAGAGTTGAGATTTTATGAAAGAACCTTGCACCTTGCTAGTAATTCATGCCCTTTTTGTCTCTCCTTGATGGTCAATCCGTCACTTTTAAGGTACTCATAAAAATACCAATATACTCGTAAGATGATTGATGCAGGGGTGACAGTTATCGTGATAACTGTGTGAGCCTTACATTGCCACGATGACTGTCATTCCTTTTACGTTCCCAAGCGGGGCGTGAAAGAGCGTCTCACTGGGTCGCCATAGTGTGGGTCACCACACTGCATTGTCTGCATTTGCAATGAGTATGGTGACCACAACTCTTGGATTCTATTCATGCTTTCCATCAGTCTGCTGCATGGCTAGTCGGTAAAAAAGTATAGTCGGTAGGAACATTTGTGAACAACTTAAATTGTGTATAATATTATATTGATATATTATTATATGTTGGGTTGTGTACACTTCAAATACTCAAAGTTCCGCATTGATTGAGGTCAAGCTTTATCTGGTTTATTTTTAAGTTTAGGCTCATTTCTCGCATTCTAAGCAAAATTATTTAAATCCAGACAGCTATACTTTGTAAGGTTAAGAAATAGCTTGGTCTGCAACATTGTAACACCGCATTTTATACATTCCATAGTTTCCTCGAAGGATAACTGCAGTTGACCCTCGTAAAGTTGAACTTCATTACTAGCACTTTATCTCTATAGCTTAGTGTTAAATCATCAAATATTATTTAAGGACCTTATCCTTTAGCACCTTATTTATTGTGTTTTGTTGTAGTTGTACTTTAATATTTTGTAACTTTTAGTAAAAAATCCTTTTCTTCTTTTAGGTGGACGATTTTTAGTAATTCATTGGATAACATAATCCAGAATGATTATTTTACGGATTATTCTTAATTTTTTTATCATTTCTCATGTGTGTGAATGTAAAATTCGAATTTATTTTTATGGTAAATGTAAAATAAATGGAATGTATGTAAAAATCGATTAGTTTTCTGTACAGACTTCGTTTACAAAAATAGAAACATTTCGAAAAGTGTAATGTTTTCTTCTAATCGGTAACCATTTCGTTGAAATACACGTTAAATGCAATTTTCTCACGCTAGTTTCAACCACACGAGTGTTATTAAAATATAATACATGTTGATTTTCTCAGAAGTTCAGCGCACCCAACTGCAACCGTTTTCACACCAAATTAGAATTGTCAATTAGCACAATAAATCAAATTAGCTTTCGTACATTCGTGTTACTTTGGACGTATCTAAATTATCTTTTATCAAAATTTACATGCAACTTATGCTTAACCTGTCAAGTTTGTTTTAAATATTTTTCTTTGATATTCTGCGGTTTTCACAACATTAAGTTTTTTAGCAGCGGATGTGGTAAGATAAAGATAAAAATGAGAGAAAGATGACCATCAACATGTTTTTATTTGACGGGTGAAGTTATTTGTGTGTAATTTTATATTTCATTTTTTTACTTACTGATAAAAAAAAAGTTACATCAAAACGGCTAGTAAAATTCTATATCAATAAAGAATGCGTAGCCTAATAAGATTATATATAATCTTTCACAGATAATATAAATACAAACATCAAATACATTGTCAAATTACAAGCTAAGTAAAATACTTCACAGGTTTTATATCTAGTCCAGTCAAACGAGTACTTTTAAAAATAATATAAACAAAACCTTCATTTATTGACTAATTGCAGACCATGACTGAAATACTAAGTACACAAGTTCGGTAGGTAATACAGTCAAAAAGAACTGCATTCGGTTAAAAATCTCGCTGCGCATTCTGCATTGCAGTTGTGGTGGGTTGGCCGCTGCAAAACTGTTGTTTATGTGGCCGCACCACCGCCATTACTGAAATTATGTCGGCCATTACTGATGTTGTTCACTAACTCGACGGCAGTTGCATATTTTGCGAACTACGGTAATGTAATGGTGTCGGCTAGTGGCGACAGTTTGTAGATTCGGATTTCAATATTTTCCAATTTGATAAGCACATATCATTATTGAAACTTTGTATTTAATTTCTTCACTTTATTCAGTATAACAGTGTTAAATAAATTTATTCAACATATAAGTAACTACACTATTTTATAGTTGATTTAATTTAAATTACCTCATATCTTAACAATATAATTAATGTGTACATCACGAACTGTATTAAAACTGTACTTTTTTCCTTAATTTCTTCACTCTTAAGAGTGGATATTTCATTCAGATTTGATTGAGACCAAACGGAAAGTATACCCAATTAAAAACAAATCTTGAAATTGGTTCGTAAATGACGGAGTTCTGATATGACAAACTTTACAATAGGGTGCGTCGGATTCCCACCAAAAACTCCTCCAAGTCAGCCTCAACTGCAAATGACACACCTGCTTATCGACGTACGAAGACCTGGCAAACAAAATATCCAGATTAGCGACGAAAGACTCGTCACCTATTACTTTAGACCAAAACACTGACGAAATAGACGTTTAATATGCCTCTGCCTAGTTTTTCGGGAAACAGGTACGAGTTTATGTATGTACGTACAAGCTTTGAAAAAATACAGCCAGATTTAATACCTCAGTACGAAATCAGTTATATTTAACTGACTTCAAATAAAACTCGTAATTTTGGAGTCTATTAAAAATAATACATAAATACATTACACTAATTAAAAAAAAAACTTCTGATTTTAAAGTGACCGTTAATTTTTTGCTCCAATTTCTGCTCACAATGCACAGCTATTTGAAAACGGGCGGTTATAGATCGATACTGGCGGATAGCGATCTCAACGATTGGCTAGCAGGCATTACTTGTTATTTATTGTTATAATAATTTTGTTTTTGACAACACTACTATGTTCCCTTTTTAAAATGTTTTGTGAAATAAAATCATTTTTTGTCATGA
Source organism: Hypercompe scribonia (assembly GCA_949316085.1). NCBI lineage: Eukaryota > Metazoa > Arthropoda > Insecta > Lepidoptera > Erebidae > Hypercompe > Hypercompe scribonia. Next base: position 3,165,362 of record OX438983.1, read on the forward strand.
GAACTAGTAACGTTTTTTTGAGATTCAAATTAAAAACAAGACAAAGGAGTTTCGTTCTTTATTCGACCATCAAATTGATGTGAGACATATTACAAATGTGATCATGTACAAGCACATTAAATTAATTTTATGACAGCATATCGTTATAATCAGTAACTAGGATACGGCCTCTGGTCATATGGCTAACTATAAATTATTTGCATAAAATATAACCAGACGTCTGTGATGTAAGTAGACACACCTAGTGTGCAAAATATAGTATAAACATGTAGATGTATGTGTAAGTAAAGTCTACACACACTTAGCTAAATGAGGTTGTTAAACTCTCGTTCGATACTAGATAAAAACTTAATCATGATTTTATATCTTAAACTATTACTTATGGAATTTTTTGTTTGTGTTGTTATGGTGATGAACTCAAAATAGTCATAATTATATTTTTATAAAACATTTATATATGTATTTATTTTAATTAGACCATAGAGTTAATTAAACATACGCAGACGAGGGTACACTTTTGCCCAATTAAGTCCTTAAAACCATGTCACACTTGAGTTCATATTATGTAACTTATGGAGCGCTTAGACATGAGAAAAGTAATCGTAAACGTTCAAAAGAAATTTAATTTCAACTTCAACTTTAACTAGTTAATTTAAAGTTGATTGTTGCATGTAATCATGTGACCAAACACTAAACGCTACACTCGACTGTAATAGTAGTACAATTGTAGGCGTTTCCGACTGTCATACACAAATATTTTGTCCATTACTTTAGCTTTGATTTCGTCATTAAACACCAGTAAATAGTGATCTCTCATATTTTAAAAAAGTGTTAACGTGTCTTCTGTATTCAATGGTTCTTATTAATTTGGTGTTCAAATATGTGGAAACCATTCCCATCCATCATGTTGGCATCAAACTGTGTGAACGTCTTTTGTTAAGATAACGTATCGGTCGGTTACCGAATGAAATTGAAAACTATGATTGTTAAAAAAATCGTTGTACGCATTTTGTTTTAAATAATGTGAGTCTAGGAAATAGGAAATCATAAAGGATACCCACCAGTCTTAGCCTGAACGTGGACGTACGTTTCACGTTTGCATCACATATTGTGGATGTACTTTGTGTTTGTTTTTCTGTTGCGGCCTATTATATTATGTAATTGGCTTACGCTAAACTTCACAAAATTATGTTTTCTGTTGTGCATTCTAGTGCAGTGCAATAAATTGTCCAAATCTAGGCTAGGAGTCGATACAAAGTGGTCGATGTCCTTTGTAAAATAAATTATAATGATTAAACAAAAAATGACGAGCTTGTGTTCATGTATGGTACTTCCCGCAGTTATGGCTCAAACAAGTCATAAAATATTTAAATCTGCTAAAAGTATAATTGCTTTAATAAATTATACTTAAGTTCTGGTTTTTGCACGTGGATTCTTGTAATGACCTATTAAGTTTACTGGATCTTATTTAATATTGTGTAATAAGTCAAAGTCGCTTACTAATTTAATTTATATGTATTTTTTAAAAACTTACTTTAAAAACATTCGAACAATGCTCCCACGAAGCGGCACTGGGCCCATTGTAGAATTCCATTGTTAATTTTATGAATTTTGACAAGTAATTAGTTAAAGGTCTAGTTTGAAATATTTTATTCATACAAAATAATTCAATTTAGATTTGATGAAACCGCAGTTGAATGCACTATCGCCGTGCTATAGAGGTCGTCCACATTTATAACGTTTCTTGCTATTTTTATTCCAAGTCTGTATATTTGACTGCATGGATGGCGTTAATGATTTAAGCGATCGCCTAACGATCGATTTCAAACCCCACATAAGACAACTCTGTGTGATCCACATTTGTTGTCCTGAGTTCTTTATGTCCGTTTCTTGTGCGTTTGTAAACTCCTGCGCAACACAGGATTTATTCCTGATGCAGATGTTGTCTTTAAAAAAAGTATAAGAAAGTAACTTATCGAATTTATCATCTTGTTTGATCGTACTAATGTAGACATCCCTTTACTTACTTATCAATAATTCAAATCCTTATGTATCTACGTGTTAAAACAGCCAAGGGGTAAATAGGAAGATCACAAATCCGTCTTTCTTCTTTCTTTTTTAGTGTTATATGTGACTTGGATGAACAAGTTTCAATCTATACGTACCAATGTGACAACCGACTTCTTCTCGTAGAAATTACTGTTAACATATATCGTACATTAAAAAAAAACTCCTTGACAATATTGCACGTCATTACATTTCGTATAGCTGGAACATCTATTCTTTATTCCTCTTATTTTAAAGATTGCTTTTTACATACATGTTTAGTAGTCTCTTTTCGATACTCGTTTTATTGCGTCTCATCACGTGTCAGCAGTTTCTCAGCTTATCCATTATTGGCGAAACGTGCTCTGATAAACTCATTTCTTATCTCTCCATGTCAACACCGCACATTTATTTTATAATTTTAACTTTTCGGCACACCTATAACCTGCCTAACGATAAACTAGTTTATGGTTAAAAAACCACTATTATATACACTAATTTTACTAAAATACGGATCGTCAGTTCTTGTCCTTAAAATGTGTGTTTATACTCTCTGTTTTCTCAGAACCCTTGCCTCAGAAATCTTAATGATACGTATAGTATTTCACAAAGTGCAAACTGTATGTCCAAAGTATTAGGAACTATTCAAAGCCATACCAGATATAAAGGTAGTATTCCACACAGGCAGGGATCCATGTCTATAACATCTTTCAAGATGTATCTCTAGTAACAGCAAGAATTTTGTAAGTCTTACGACTTTTTCTTTATGAGTTTGGAAGCAAATATAGTGTTACTCATATTTCCTGCCTCGCTGCAGTTTGTTCACTCTGTACTGTACATCATGTCCAGAAATAATGTACTCTTGAGATTCACTTAACCTCTCTTTATATAAGATCAAAATACATATATTTACACCGGTATTTCCGAACACATTGCCACATTGTTATAATCACGAAAATTTTGCTGAATATTATTTGGTTCCATTCCCATGATGTGATTGGAACCAAATCTTTTGTAGTTAACCGGAAATTTTGGAACTTTAAGATTGGAAAAGCATTCACTTTAAAAAAAAAAGTATTGTTTATATGGATGAATTGATGAATCTAAGTTATGCGAGCAGATGCTCGTCACATACTCATATTGTATGTGCCTGTTACCACAAATTCCGTGCTTTAAAATTAGATTTATAAAAATAATTAGCTAACACAGGCAACATTGTCTGGTTTTTTCAAAAGGAATATTTTTTCGATAACATTCACTGATAAAAACCTCACTCGATAAATGATCCATCCAATACAAAAATTAGATTAGTTTTTATGTTAGCCGCTTTGGTTCAGCGATTCACACGTGATGCTGTGGCCAAAGGAAATAGGGATTAATTTGTATACATATTAAATAAAAGTTATTCATACCATTACATAAAATTTAATTGTCCATTTGTAATTGCAAAGTAGGAGGTTTTCACTAAATACATATATATGAAGGTATATACGAGGCTTACGTCAAAAAATCATTACTCTAAATATTTGTTTGTTTTTCCGTTTGTTCTGGTTAATCTATGTAACGACTGGACCGATTTTGACGAGTTTCACTGGCAGTTAGCTGATATTATATGGAGTAACTTGGGTTACTTTAAGAAAAGGAAATACGCGGTTTACGCAAAAATAAAACTAAACTAGTAAACAGCGGATAATACCACGAGGCACAGCTATTTAAAACTAAGTACTTATATGTAGGGTGAAGCTACATACCTATTGCTTTTTGTATTAATGGTAATTTCATTTACAAGAAACATTGTATTCTATTCTTTTTATATACACTTCAGAGTTATTCGTCTAGCCAGTTAACTTTATTTGCTTGTAACATAAGTGTTGCCATGCGCCGATAAGTGTCCATCGATAACTACCTAATATTTTATTTGGTTGTTACAGATTTATCGAGTTCAGTAGCCGATAAACTTGCTTCTGATAACACGTAAGTAATATAAAGAATATTCATTAAAAACTTCCTTTGACGGAAAGTTTTTGCACGGGTTTTTTGTGTTGCCATGCTGGGCTAGGTGCTTTGTGCTGTATCGCTAGGTAGACTATCTGTGGCAGATAAAACACTCCATAAATATCCATCTCCATAATTCGATTAATACACAAATTTCTGAAGTGAACAATTGATTATAGTAACTTTATGACGACACGGATATAATAACATTGCATTTCATTCATTCATAACTTTAGATTAACTTTAGAGTAGATAGTTAAGTAATCATTTTATCAGTAGTGGTTACAGAGAGTTCACTACTTAAGAGGAGGCGAGAAACGTCGGGGTTTGCTTTTAAATTAAAAATAGTTAACGTGTATTGCGTACACGAAATATAATAAGTTAGTAAAGTTAGTTAATTTCAAGTTCTTGATAATCTTACTTGGAAAACAACCCTTCGAGTCCTGGTTAAAATTTGATATACCTGGAAAGTCTAGAATAAATAAGTTCAACTAGTTTCCCCACTCATAAAAACTTCAGATTCTGATAGTAATCACCTGTTCTGTGTTTCACTGAAGTTCTTTTAACTTTTAGTTGATAGTAAGTGGAAGTCAAAGTACTAGAAGAATATCAATACAAAATAATAAACAAGATTGTAATTAACACAAGCAGAAATAGCTCAAGTTGAATGGCTACGAAGTAGGAAACAATGGAATGTACACACAGGTCATTCATAATCGCTATAAACTCCTGCGTTATCGCGTTGACCCAATATCTTTGTTAACGAACTGTGACTTTACGAGACTTTTATCGTACCAAACATTAACCTAGTGTTACATTATATTATTTACTATTAGTGCAGGGATGACAGTTATCGTGGTAAATATGTGAGCATTACACTGCCGCGATGACTGCAATGCTTTCTTCGTCTCCAAGCGGGACGTGAAGAAACATCTCACTAGGCCGCCATAGTGTGGGTCACCATACTTTATTGTGCAATAAGTATGGGAACCACAAATCTTGGATTCTGTTCATGCTTTCCTTCAGACAGAGTCACTTTGACAGGCTTTTAAAATAGAAAAAAAAATAGAAATTTTTGCTAGTAACATTTACATCGTTGCTAAATTTTGCTTAGCTAAAACTCAGAATTATTAATATACTTTTAAAAATTAAGTATTTAGGACACGAAATATTGATTTGCCCCATATTGAAGATGGTGAGGCATTGTTTTTCTATTAAGTGAAGATTTTCGTTAATAGTTCGTAATACAGAGTTCCAAGTTGTAGTGTACTCATAGTTACAGCGAAGGTTATCTTCTAATTGCGGAGCTAGATTAGACGCTTTGTCATGTAATTACATGCGGAGATATTCTATCAGCCAAATGACAATAGGCATTTTCATATATCAATACTGTAATTTCGTATGAATTTGTTACTATGGGCATTTTGCATGATAGGTTTCGTAGTATATGAACATTTTAAATTCCTTATCCATATATAATTTATTTGAAACTGCATCTTCCACCTAACATTCCAAACATTTGTTTAAAAAGTACCGCACTCCATACTGTGCCTTAATTGCCATTCATTTCTCCACAACGATGTATTGTCGATGGTATCTCACCGTTATCTTAGGTCCGTAAATCAAGGGCGGGTGCAAATTTCAGTTCGCCTTCGTTCCATGTACCCATTGTGTGGGGTATGATCTATGGTTACCGAGGGTCTGAGACACCTCTGTTGGAATTATACTCTTCAGGTACTGGTTCTTAGGTAATCAATCTGTTTGCAGTTCTGAGAAGGGACTGTTTTTGATTCGATATATTGTTGTTTTTCTTAATATAAGATTCAGAGTATGCTTCTACTTGTGTTCAAGTTATGTAAAAACTTTTTTGTACTCTCCTTTTAACTACTAACAAGAAAGAACTCAATAATTGGTGTTCTCCTAGCTGATCGGCATATGATTCGGCACGGCGGCCATTCTTAACGGAGACCAGTCAACATCGCAGGAACATTATAATGCCCAAGAGAGTGCGTAAATACAAGTGCACTCTTTGTTCCCTCACTTTCACAATCCAATGGAATGGCTATCCGACACGACCGGGGAGAGATGAGGCGCAAGACCGACGGCTTTACGTGATCTCCGAGGCACGAGGCTTAAGATGCCAACTTCCAAACTCCAAGTTGTTGTGCAGCATTTCTATAACACTCTTTAATCCGACCCGGGAACCTTGAATCTTGATCAGTAGATGTATACACTAGCCGCTAGGCAACCGAGGCAGTACTACTACTTAGTTGTCACTGAATAAATATCATTTAATCGTATTGCTGCCATGTCGGGATAGTCAGCAGAACCTTAATCGACTTTCGAATTTAATTTATAAGTATAGATAGGTATAATAGTTGAAGTTGTGCTGAAAGTGCATATAAAATGTGCAAGGTTTTGTGCACGAGAATCAAAATATAGTGTAAATACTTTAGAAATTCTGTTAGAACAACAGGTTTCGCCAGAATGAAAATTGCAATTTCCGCAAGATTTTTTCATTATACTAAAGGTTAACGTACCTTTTACGATGTTTTTTTTTACACATCTATATATCTTCTTAATCTTAATTGAATTTGTTATATGTTAATTTTTTTGAATACGTAGCTTCATACAAATAGTAAAAAACGTAACAGTTGCATAACCACGATAGAAAAAACATTATTTCAGTCCTTAATGTTAATAGAATCAACTTAGTTCCTATGCTTCTATTAGAAATAATTGGTTTATAGCATTAAACAAAGTCTCCAACGACTTGCTAATTAGCATTGTACATAAAATTTTAACACTGCAAACTCGTTAGTTAACTCATTTATTTCGAGAAGAAAACGTAACACTCTCGAGTTTGGACCCTCACGACTTGGCAACACCACAAAGGCAAACGTGCGCCACTGGTGTGTGGGACTATTAGGGCTGTTATCCGCACTCAGTAACGGGCGGCACGGAGCGCCGGATAAGTATCGGTTGCATTGTTTAGATTTTACCAGCTTGAGTTTTTGATAGCCGTTGCAATTTTTTCATTTTTGCGAATATCGACGACACGCTATCAAAATATTTTATTGAATTCAATTTTTAAATTTGTATTATTACTTATGTACTTGCTAGAAGCATTAACATATATGTAAAAATGCTTACGGATATATCTCAACAACGGCGTAGCTTTGCGGGGTGAACCGATGTAAGTTGTTGTGGAGAGTCTATGGCCAGCTGTGAACATCCTTCAGCTGAAATGATGACGATGAAAAATTAAAAACTTTTCCTTGTAAAGGTTACACTGCCGGGAGATTTAAATCTATTATTGGCGTAATATTGCTTGACTTTGTCTTAAGTATCTTAAGAATTAATTGTAATTTTAAAGATTGAATTTACTGAACAGAGGTTTTTAACTTTCGCTTATGATAGTAATACCATATAATTTGAAGAATACTGAAACTTAAACCATCACTGAATATTAACATCATTGGGAGTGCATGATACGTTATTTTCGTTCCGTGGTAATAAATTATTTATTCGTTCATAATATAAAGCTTATTGCTTAAAGCACTGGTTCTAAGAATGTTATGCGTCATCGCCTGCGTTCAATTCTAATGTTTCCATTGATTTGTGATGGGAGAACGAACTCGCTTTGATCATGTTACAACATCGCTTGAATTATTTTGAAACGCCTGCGGCAGTGATAGCATAATAATGTTTATGTAGTGTTTCACGTTAAACGTCTGTTTTAGCGAAATTTGCGGGCTGAATTTCGTTCATTTATTATAGAGAGGAGTAAGAAAATAACTCTGTTTTGGAAATATCCTCCTATTCAAAGTTTCAAAGCATATAGAATTCGAATTTTTAGTAATGTTTATTCAGTTTATGTAAACCCTTTTTACTTTCGTAAAATCAAAAATGAAATAGATTTATTTTTCTAGAGATTCTGACTGATAATTTTAGTCGATTTATTTTTTCAATTCTATTAGTAGTTGATTCTATAATTATAACTTTAAAATGAACAAGACTTTAGAAGTGAATTTCATCATTGTTTTAAGAATCTGCAAATATATTTCGTTAACAAGCATAAAATAAAATACGTTAAAAATGGCGTACTTTGACACTTTTTGACTTTAAAGCTCGACCTGCTACCAAACATCTAAGTTAATCTTACGTTATATTGAAAGTTTCATTACAGTTAAGTACTATTTAATATCAAGTGTCTACCTTGGTCACGTACCTAGCCTTGTATCTTTATTGGATTTCCACATTTTTGGACTTTAAACTTAGTAAATTTACGTTATCCAAGAATGCTACAAAACTTTTTGTTAAATTACTTCGACTTTTGTATTTTAGGGATAAAAATACACAGATATCAAAATAACAATTGGTCAATGTAACGGGAAAACGATATAAAATTGCGATTTATATTTAGTTACATCGAATAACTTTTGATTCGATTGTCAGTAAGTTAAACGAATTCCCAAAACATTATTGTTCCTGTCAAACCCTCGACTCTGATTGTGTTCACGCAAACATGACATTTATTCGATCAAAATATATTTCGTCTATCGAATCATGTGTTGCCTACAGCCCTATTTCAATTTATTTCGAGTACTTATATAAATTTTCCCCTTGTTCGTGTTGCCGTGTGTGAATGGAAATGCGATCTTGGTCCATGGGGTGAATAAATTCCATAGATCTCTGGCCAACGTACTTTTAACGGTTTCCTAAGTATTATTGCCTGTTTTTGTTATGAAAATGATGTGTGTGATTTATTTTTCTTCTAAGCTTATAGAATTGTTATGTGACCACCATGCATCAATTCGTGGAGGGACTACTACCTCTCTGTCAATACTTAACCTAATAAGTATGTTCCTTGGTTCATAAAGAGTTTCGAAAACCTTAAGTATTTACGGCACGGCAATGATGCGTTTTGAGATTTAATTTAATTGTAACATCAACACATTAAATGTATGAAAACTATAAATATGCAATTAGTATAACATTTTTATGCCCTTAAGGTATAAACTTATGTAAATATTCAAAGTAAAATCAATTCCATGAGATCCACTGTCCGGTTTTAAACGCTTAATGTATATATCGATATGAGTGGTAAAACAATTTATAACCTGCCATAATGTATCATAAATATACCTGTAAAGGGATGTTTTCTTTAAGGATCACTATACCGGCGACAAAGCCGGCGGATAGTTGAGTAGCCTACGCTGCGGGGACCTTACCGTGCAAACTAGACGCCGCACCGGTCTTATTATACCGGCGGCATCATAATCAGCTCGTTACAGTTCACTGCTGGACATAGACACATGCCTTTAATGTAATTTACACATAACTACATGTACGAATAACTTCTTCACTTTACTTCACTTCACACAGCCAAGTGCCGTAAAGAGGGTAACCTTGATAAAACACCCTTAACTAAATGTTTAAAATGTCTATGTAGTAATAGTCAGATATGTATACAATATAATGTCTGTCGCTCAAAATTTTTTTTTTTATGTATATTCAGAGCCTGTCAAAGTGACTCTACTCTGCCTGATGGAAAGCAAGAATAGAATCCAAGAGTTGTGGTCACCATACTCATTACAAATGCAGACCATGCAGTATGGTGACCCACACTATAGCGGCCTTGTGAGATGCTTTTTCACACCCCGTTTGAGGACGTAAAAGGCATGACAGTCATCGTGACAGTGTAAGGCGCAGATAGTCACCACGATGTTTGTCACCCCTGCATCAATGGGCCTCCGAGCTCACACTTACCAACGAAACACGATCTCACGGATGCTGTCGCTTTAGGTTGGTCTTCTGTGGGAGGGTAGTACTGCCCCGGTCGAGCCGGCCCGCTCGTGCTGAAATCAGCGTGGCTCTACTACCTAGTGACAATTTATACACAAAAGTCATAACGTGTCCTGAAAACATCATAAATTCTCGCGTGTCTATTGTCAAAGAAATAGCAGTGTACGTGTTCTTATTTCTGAACGGAAACGTACACTCGGCTTCATTAATATGTAATCTTTAGCATGTGAGATTTCTAGTAAGCCAATATTCGGTCTATGTGTGTTTACTGAAGCTTAAAGGTTTTCACAGCTGAAGTCGGTCGATCTCATTCGCCATTCTTTTTTCTGCTGCCCTTATTGCTGTAAAGTACTCGTATATGCAATTATATTCAGTTTTTCCTTACAATAACTTAAATTCGAGGAAATTTTAGGATGAGTTGTTTTTTTAGAGTTCTCAATTATCGTTGTTTCTGGACTGTTGTAAAGTTTTCTGTCCTAATGACTTCAGGAAGCGAAGAAGGCATGGAACGGTGGATAAAGATTGATAATTTTCATGATGTGGTACATGAAAATAACTTTTTTTTTATTTTAGGAATCCCCTAAGTTCATATTTTTTCAGCTGCTCATTTTAGTTTAAGTTCATCTGTTTTTACTTTAAATAGCTGTAGTATTCGCAAAAGAATGAACGTTGTTTTTCATGCTGACACTTTTAGAAATCTACTGATTGCTTGTCCTTTCAGTCCATCACGGATGGTAAAAAAAAATTTCTTACGTTTTAAAAATTAAAATATCTGTAATAACCAAAGAGAATATTAGGTTATTTTATACACGATATACACGATAAGTTAAACCTTTTTATTTTACTGTTGTCTTTTTTAATCAACCTCTAAAATGAATGGTTAAAATAAAGTTTCGCCTGACTGTACTTTGGTCCGCATATAATCGTAAGGTCGGAACTGACCGTTTCGTTAAAACTTTATAGGCAATATAGTACAGTGTTGAGTAAACTACACTTAAGATATAGTTTTATCATTTATATATACATGTGTATTACCCGTTAACAGAATATGTGGTACTCGTTGAATAATACCTAGCCATACTAACACACAATATTTTAGTATGCTTCGGTGGTAATATAAGTACATTTATGTCTTTCAAACATTCTTAATAGCAGTTTTATTAGTATTAAATGTATGTCTGTCCGTGTGGTGACGGATTAAGAATACATAGTGTTACCACCCCTATTCATCCCGTGGGTGTCGTAAAAGGCGATTAAGGGAACAAAATATACAAGACTACATCATTACAAAGAGAAGGAAAACTTGAAACAAACCTTATTCCAATCCGTCTGGCCAGCGTGGTATAGTAGGTCAACACTTCCTTGCTAAGGAGAGGCCTATGTCCAGCAGTGGACTGTAAAAGGCTGTTGATGTTGATGTAAAATGTATGTATAAGTATTTTACTGTATCTCCAATGGATAAAGTGTGGTTTATTCGTGTAGTGATAGATTAAGCATACAGAGTTTCATCGCCCTTATTCAGGCCATGGGTGTCGTAAGAGGCAACTATGGGACCAAACTAGAGGACCCCATCATTGCAAAGAGAAGGAAAATTAAAAATAAAGTATACCAGCCTGTCTGGTTTACGTGGTATAGTAGACCAAAACCTTCCTTCTAAGGAGAGGCCCATGTCCAGCAGTGAACTACTAAAGGAATATTTAAACTTATCCTTAAGTGCACCTACCTCATATTTTCTCTGCATCACCCAATCGGTTGACTGGCAGAAAATGTCTTAGGCATTAAGTCCACCGATGCATGTATTTGTGCATAAAGTTATAAATAAATAAATAAATAAATAAAGATTGTTGATGCTGATGAGGATAAAAGAATAAAGAAACTGTGATTAGTTTTGTCATATGTCTAATCAAGTGGAAATTATTATGTATGGAAGTTTAAAATTATGTAAAGATATATAAGTATTTAACAATTACCAAGTTTATCGTGACATACCATATATCGATATTAATCTAAGTTCTTTATATATTTTGTAAATGCATATACTATTGTTGGTCCACTGGGTTTTAAAGGAATTTTACACTAATTACAAAATAAAAAATTATTATAATCTCAGCTGATATACTGATCTTATTAGAACTAATTGGTGATTTGGGGATGGTTTATATATGTGCTTTAAAAAATAGAAAATGTTCGCGTGCGTAGAATGTATTGTTTACGCGTTTTGATCATGTAAACCAACCGCGCGTGATTTTGACATGTTTAATCACGAACGTGATTTTGATTTCGAGACCTGATAAAATCAAACAAGTCTGGAAGTCAAAATAACTTTTATTTTTATATGACTGCAGCAGGACCTCTTTAATCCGAACGCCGAAAATTTACCCTCCGTTCGGATTCGTGGAGCATTCGGATTATAGTATGTTAGGAACTATAAATAGGTATATGTATATGGTACACACTTTCCTGAAATAAAACAGATAGTATTGCAAAATATTAATCAGTATATACTTATTCAAAAACATTTAAACAGTAACATTTATTAAACTTTTTTAAAGAAATCCTTTATTTTAGTTTGTCGGGAGGTATTTAATGAGCAACTGGCGAGAAAAGCGAGCGAGTATGGGCCGTTCGGATTAGACGTGGTTCGGATTAAAGAGGTCCTGCTGTATAACCTTTCTGGCGACAATACTCTGAAATACATTTTTTTCATATTCTATTTCTTTATATTTTCATTTTATATTCCAAATTTCACGTTAATGTAAAAGCTTCCTTACTTTGAAGATCATAATCGTGAGCTGTTTAACAAATCTTTTGCAAACTTAAAGAAAACATGTAACAACAATGTAGAATGATCAACATTCCTGGGCAACCGTAAAAGTCTATGTGAAAGGGTAAAGCTCAAGACCCTTGTACGGCGAACAAGTAGACGCTAAAATGTTGGTAAGTGCATGCTAAAATATGAAACAAAGTTCATGATCGTTACTTTTAGTGATTAGATTTTACGACGGAAGAGACGTTAATTCATCTTGAACTTTGTATGTAGGTAATGTATTAAAAAATCTATGAAAACTTATTTTAACTAGTCAGTTAAAACCGCTAGACGATAGACCTATTTTTAGTGTATTGCTTTTTAAGCTTGAAATAAAAATTGTGCGTCGCGGAGAACTTTACAAATGTATGTGAAAGTATACGTGTGGCCGAAGAACATCCATTCTTATAACAAAAATTTATGAATAACAGTAAGGATTGTCCCATACGCGGGATCGGCCCCACAACACACCACAGTAACAAGGCGCGAGGTGAGAGCTTTAACCTAGAACACCAGTGCAGTCAGTTTAATGTTGGGGATGTCTATCCCTGAGATTTTGTGAACATCTATGTAAATTTAGTTAGCAAAATAATGGCTTTAACCAAGTTTTTTTTTCTATATGAAGAACCTGCCAAAGTGACTCCACTCTGCTTTATGCAAACCATGAATAGAATCCAAACAGTTGTGGTCACCATACTCATTGCAAATGCAGACAATGCAGTGTGGTAACCCACACTATGGCGGCCTAGTGAGATGCTTTTTCACGCAACGCTTGGGGACGTAAAAGGCATGACAGTCATCGTGGCAGTGTAAGGCTTACACAGTTATCACGATAACTGCCACCCCTGCATCAATGGGCCTCCGGTCTCGCACTCACCAATGAAACACGACAGCACGGATGCTGGCGCTTTATTTTGGTCTTCTGTGGGAGGGTAGTACTGTAACTTGTTTTACGTAATTAAATAATTTTAATGTCATTTAATTCAAAACATACCGTTGCTAACTCATTTAAATTCCCAGGGATTTCCAGGGATATTTACGTTTATATTTGTGTGCCTCAAGACGAGAAAAACAAAATGAACGCATGAAAATATGTTAATGCGGGTACACTATGAATAAATGAATGTTTAATTCGCTATCTTAAGGTCGTCGGTTCGATGCCGTGCAAACTTAAGGTGGGCTGTTGATTTATGTCGTAGCAAACTTTGGATAGTAACAATTTTTGATTTTACAAGCTGTCGTTAAAAAGTAAAAAGGCAGGCATTTTATGTTAAAAAGAAAGCGTGGTATGATTTGGTCATGCAAGTAATTTTTATTTGAGTTCTTGTCCTTTCATAGACGATAATAATTCGTAACAGACTTATTGTAAATAAGTAAAAACAAGAGAAACAGTAGAACATAGAATCTACTCATTTATGAAATCTCACTGCCTGATGGAAAGCATAAATAGAATACAAGAGTTGTGGTCACCATACACACGCTATGGCGGTCTAGTGAGATACTTTTTCACATCCCACTTAGGGACGCAAAAGGAACGGCAGTTATCGTTTCAGTATAAGGCTCACACACTTACCACGATAACTGTCACCCCTGCTCTGCGCTGTCTCGCACTCATCAACGAAACACGATAGCACATATGCTGTCGCTTTGAGTTGGTCTTCTGTGGGAGGATAGAACTGCCTCGAGCCGACTCGTTCGTGCTGAAATTAGCGTGGCTCTACTACCTACAGCTATTACTAACTACTTTACTTGAAACTGAATAAATTGTAATTTCGTTGACCGTTATTTTCAGAGTATCACTACTGTTTATCTCTACGTACACGAGTCACATTAATTTTTTTTGCTGTCTTCAAGACAGTTGCTTTCTTTTTTTGTGGCTGGAGCATTTATTGTTAAAAAAGTGTATATCTTATCAAAGTGAACTCGTTTATTATTTTAATAGGCCATAAATAACTATGATAAGTGTGTATCGCTCCACATTAATTACTGTTAAGCCCTTTGCCGTTACGTGCTTGTATGCAGTTAGACAGGAGAATGGTTGAATACCATCTTTGCCTTAGGTGTATTTAGACCTTTGGAAAAGGTAAAAAAGCAAGTTTACCGGACATACTTATTCGTAATATATAAATTCAGCATAAGATTACAGTATTTAAATTAGTTTTTTAAAGTATTTGTGATTATACAGCAGAAAAGTATAGCTATATATTTTCAGATAATTTTAATTAAAACCGTATTTTAGAAAAAAGTAATAGGAAAATTTTATAATATATGTTTTTGTTGGGTAAGAGATGACCATCAATTTATCCTTAAAATGAGAACCTTGTCTTCGATTACTAACGAATAGAAAATTATGAGTTCATAAACATTTTTCAAACAAATACCTACAACTCAATATTATGTACAAGGAAACAGACTTGTGTAGCATTGTCTAATTTATAGCAGTATAACACACAAAGGCACCGATAGTTTGTAGGAACTCTTCACAGTTTCAAGCGCTACTCTATAACTTGATTTTATCATCCATTGTTTGAGGAAAACGCGACGGAACAAAACAGAGAAATGAATTTATATTGCCGCATTCTATAGGTTTGGCCGTGCCATATCTGTCAAGTGCGGTTTGATCATGACAGCTTGTGGTTGTTCATTTATGAACTGAAGGAAAGTCTGGTTGCACTTTCAATTATTTCTGAGAAGGTGTTACTGTTACAGAAATCTAAATATATAGTAAAACATTCCTTACTTGAATTTAGTTCATGTTTCTCTAGTAGTACATAGCGGGTAAAAGAACCACCGAATCATATAATGATATATGACCGCCATCGTCCATAGACAACTTTTTTATTTTTATTTATTTATCAGATACAAAATGTTATAGAATTAATTTTAAACATAAGTATTAAGAGAAAACCTATGTAGTTTGTAGACAATGTTCACTGTTAGTTTATGTCACTAAGTTATTAGGTAGTTATACTATGTGTCCGTGTGGTGACGGAAGAATAGTGTTACCACCTCTATTCATCCTGTGGGTGTCGTAAGAGGCGATTAAGGCAACAAAATATACGAGACAACATCATTACAAAGAGAAGAAAAACTTGAAGAAAACCCTATTCCAACCCGTCTGGCCAGCGTTGCCAAAACCTCCTTGTTAAGGAGAGACCTATGTCCAGCAGTGGATTGTAAAAGTCTGTTGATATACTGTGTGTTAGCTAAAGTTGGTTAAGAAGTAGGATTTTAATTTATATCTTATATTGTGAGGTCTACTAGAGTCGTAAGTGAGAGTCGGCTCGTTTAGTTAGTAAATAAACTATTCTTATAACCAGTTAACAAAGCTTAGTTTAGTAGATCTAGATTTCTTTTTGCAAACTTGTATGTTGTATGTATAACCATTATTTTACAAGCAACAAAAGTAGACGAAGGATACCGTTATTTAGATAAATCGCTAATTCGCCTGAAACATAATTATTACAAATTTTATATTGAATTAATTAACTTATACTCGTGTAAATCGATTCTAATTAGTACAAGACTACGCGTTCAAGAATCACAAGCTGATGATGATCTAATTATACATGTATATATATTGTACAGTGAGTTTTTAACTTGATCATAAACTTAAACATACATTCTCCACGGCTGGAAATACTTTTTGTTTATTTGTGTACGCGCGCTAATTTATGAAACTGCTAATTGGATTGAAATGATTCTTCTTGGATTGGATAAAGTGTTCATTATCGAAGCTTACAGGCTGTGTGTGTAATGTTACCCTACGATTTTTAGAAGTGAGGAGTGCAAAAATGTTTATGTACTCATATATCTCTATTCGTTAGTAATGGTCGAAGACAAGGTTCTCATTTATTTTAATGATAAATTAATGATCAACTTCTTACCTAACAAAAACATGTATTATAAAGTTTTCTTGTAATGTAATTTTTTTTTCTGGATTCGCAGGCAGATAACTATGCAAAGAACTAGGCACTAACCATTCTTTTATTAACATCAAAATGTTAACAAACTTTTGTGTACCCTGGGAAATCGACACGACAATTTAAACCACAGAAAATCATGAGATTACTGTTATTTTATAGGGTCTTCAAAAGAAAAAAGTGTTTCATTGGCAGCAATAAACTTCATTCACTAGGAACATCAGGGTTACTTGCAAATAAATTAGACAAAAGCTAATGTTGACATAGGTAAAAGAGTCGAGAAAACTCGACAACAGTGGTACACAGAAAACTGATGTGAAGACCTAAGCTTTCTCTAATTGTATATATTTTTAAGTACCCTTTAACAAGAATATTACATAAAAACATAAAGCTAGTGTACACACGCCTTAACAAATAGTAGCCCTATATTTTCGTATTTATTAAGTCCTCAAAACAATAAAATTAACTGAAGATAATTTGATGTGTTATTATCTGTATATGAGATAGTACACAGCAAACTATCGTAATATGAGGTTGTGATACGCACGGTATAATTGTTGAAATAAGTGAACCACTAAGGTATAATTTACTTTAGGGTTCTGTATAAAACAAATTAGTTCAGTAGAGTTCAAGTTGAAATATACATGTTTGTGGACGAAGGAATTTTAGGAGTCTATCTAGGAGCAGAAGCTTTCACAATAACAAAACCTCCACTTGTGTGTTTCTATTAGATTTATTGCCGAGGACCACTGGTAAAAAAGTAACAATTGTTATGATGAGTTATTTGTTATTTCTGTTGTGTTTTTTCTCGTATACCGCTTAAACCTTATTCTGAAACATTTGTGCATAGAATCTGACGATTGAATGCTCCAACGAAACGAATTGAGAACCCTTCTTTGTTTAGACTTTACCATTCATTTTGATCGTGTTTTTTTCCTGTTCTAGGAAAATAGTGTTAAATGCATGAGTTAAATAACTTTTAGAGTATATTTTCACTAATGGCAATTACTATTGTCAACCTGTCTGTAGCCTATTACTCAGTGATATCTTTCAAGTAATTTGATCCTTAATTTTTTTAAAAGTGATCAGATTACAAAGCCTTGTTAAGAGGTACAACCGCGGGCCCCTAAAATATTCGGCTCCAGTACAAAGGGCGCACAAATTGCTATAATTGAAAGTTAATGTGCGTTAACTGACGTAATTACAACAATTGTTTATAATTAAAGGCGTTACTTTTTTTCACTAAAACAAGCACCGAATTATACAAAATTACTAGTTGTAATTCCTTCTCGACTTATCATTGCGTCCGTTCTGTGTCCCGGGAAATTATTCCTGGAAAAATTATTGTACTATTCCATAGTTTATGCAATTTTGAACTTTGAGTGAACGCACAGGTGAAGGTAACAACAATCCCTCATAAAAAGTATGCATTTGAACCGTAAATTAATTTCGAAATGAAATTATAGTATTTGTGTCAAACAAGAGTGTAGTTTGTGTAATTGTCTTCAAATAGATTAGAGGTAGTTTTTTACGAGAACAATTTTTTGATCGACAGACTAATTGCTAAGGGCACGTGCGCATTATAAACAAACAAAAACATGTTGAAATGAGTATACGTACAATTGATATTTAAATGATTGAGGTGGGTAACGAAATTGATCGTTATCGCTGCTGGGTGGGCCCATTATAATTTTTATACATTTTTTAATGCAGAAAGACAATAATGGTAGGTGTATTGTCGGCCACGAAAGGAAACGTGTCGAATTTCGGTTGTAATCGTGATGTACACTTGTTATTGTTGGTGTTTTGTGTCATTGCGTGTTTTTTTAATTGTGGCACTACAACATTTGATCGTCAAAGTAATTGGTTCTTATATAACTGCTATTATTTTGTTAATTTCTTATAACTGGGTTTCTAATTCTTTTCGATTTATTAGCAGGATTAGTATCTTCTTTGCCGGTGTACAATTTATATTATACAGTAATTTAATTACCGTATCAAATGTACCATTTACTGTCAATAGTTAAGCAATGTTCTCTTAGGAGACCGCTTAATCATCCACGAACGGGAGAACGACCCAATTCAGTTTCTATATCAATACTCAGCACACTTTTATTGGACATAAACATTAACGTATCTACTTAAATTCGTTTTAAATTTCAGATTAATTATTACCAAATGAGTCATGATAAAATCGCACCATAACTACTGTAGGAATTATAGTTTTGTTGTACCGCGAAACATTCACGATAAAAGTAGTTCAAAAGGTTACGATACCTTCTTCGTCCCGATATTTCGGACGGGTTACACTGCTCGTGGTCAGCAGTAGGCTAGTGTGAGCTTAACGACGCCTTCGTGATGCGCGAGGTGTAACTACCCGCACTTTGTCGCGTCGATTATTTGTATGTCGGTACTGCTACACACTACACTTACAATGACTGCACATTTTGTTTTGCCTTCATTACGGGATCTCATGATGAAATAGAAGGTATCGTAACCTTTTAAATAATTTTATTGCGAAAAGTCCCGCTGTACAACAAAATTGAGTATATGTGTAAAAATTACGAAAATCTAAAAACAGTTACGCACTTTTGAATTATAACATTAATATTAATTTATAATAAGTTACAAAATTTTATAGAAAATACAAAGAGATATAAATATTTTTATAAATATAATCAATAAATGGATACGATTAAGACGTTTATAATCAGAAACATAATTTTTGCTGTTATCAAAAGCGAAAAAGAAGCGCAGGAGTAACGTCGTAACACCTTAGTATTTTACTTACAGCACTAAGTATTTATAGACTAGATCTAGGAGAGCTGAATATGAAAATAGAAATAGACTTCAAGGTCTTGATGTCGTATTACATCTCTCAAATAGTTTTGACCAACTGACTGATTCATGGAAGTTAATAAAATTGTTTGAAATTATATATTCTAAGTCTACGAATTAATCACACTGAAATAAACCAACGAAAATTTATTAAAATCTTAAAAATTTTTGCAATATGTCGTTTTCTGTCAATAACCAAGCTATGTTCTCTTCAGAGACCGCTTATTCGCTCATGAATGGATTAGTAATTAATATGTTTTGTAATGATATATGGACTTACATGTCTTATTCATGGACATTTACTGCTAAACTTGAACTGTGATAAACACACTAGTGATCAACACATTTAAAAATTTCGTTGAATTATATATAGATTACACGCAGATGCAGATGCTGCTTATTACACAATTATTTGTCCTAGGTGAAAATCGAACTCATGACCAACTGACACAGGCATGTCAAGACCGGTTTTCCAGGAGTCCCATACACGCCCTTCGTCCCTCCGGAGGGTATAGTGCGAAAAGCATTCTCCACGTGTAAAAAAAAACATGTTAAGACCAATCATCGGAATTAATCAAATCGAAGGGTGTTCATTTACTTTTTATTGTCACTTTGCGATTAAGAATGTTATCCGGGATGTTATCAAAAGGTTCATTAGAAATTAGTACCACTAACACCTCTTACCGTTACCGTCTACAATCTTATTAGACATTATCTTCATTGCTTTTATCAGGGAAGTACATTTACTTGTAACAGAAAGCTTCGCTTCAAATACATTTACTTAATGAGCTTGAAACGAGGTTTTCTGCTTAGAAGTTTATTTTCATTACGGCAACATAAATAATATGTCGAAAATCTGATATATATTCATACAATTTAGACTGCACGTCTGGCGTAGTGGTTTAAGCGGTCATCACGCCGCTTTCTACAGTTCCGAGTGTTGTGGGTTCAAACCTCACACGGGACACACTTTATGCAATCCACAAATTGTAGTTCTGAGTCTGGATGTTCTTTGTGTCCGTTTCACAGGAACGTCCGCTCTTTAGGAGGACTTTGCAAACATACAAATGTTTGCAAAGTCCTCCTAAAGAGCGGACGTTCTTTTTTTTTTAAAAAAAAAGAAATTGTGTTACTAATAAAACTTAAATTTTTCTGCTACAGTAACTTAGTAGCAATCACTTAATTTTTTTTTTAAAGAAGGACCAAATGAAATAATCTAATGATGACCAATAAAAAACAACTTTATCTAAAGAACATCAATAAATAACAAGTTAATCTATTAAACAACAATAAACTAAAACTCTCATCTGCTTATAAATGTCGGTAGCTTACGCACATAAATCTCCACAATCAACCATCTCTATTTTCATCAGCTTCAGCAAGACAATGACAGGACAGCTGCATCTGATTTACTACATTTGTAAAAAAATGGTCAGCAAAAAACGTCATCGACTTACATTAAAAAGTCATTGGTAGAGATATTAAGAAATATTTAGGAATTTTAAGGACTAATTACGACAGAAAGGAAGTTGGGAAGGCAACGATAACTATCAACCTTTAGACACCTGTCCAGCGGTCTTGTAAAAAATTAATCATATCAAAATTGTGGTAAACTTGGAATGTACTAGGTCAGGTATTCGAACACGTGATGGTCAATTGTGAGAGAACAAAGCGAAGGGCAGATCATAAAAGCATTTACATGTCTAAACTTAAAAAAAGAAAAGAAATTTGCAGAATAAGGTTTCGTTCGCCAGTAATCGAGCAGTTGGTAGAATTGGTAGGTTAATATAGTAAAATTAGTAGTATAAATAGTAAAACTTATATACATGTTAATACATGCATCAATAAATGTCATATTATGGTAGTTACCTATGGTAGTGCAAGACTGGCACGACCTTCAAACTTTCAAGAAAAAATTGTAGTTCCATACGTTACCAGGCGGCGGTAGTCACTTTCCATCAGGTGACATTTATTGTTTCTCAGTAAAATATATTCACGCTCAAACATGAAACATTTCACTGAAGCGTTAAATTTCTAACATAAAAATATTTTAGAAACATCTCACCAGCTTGTTGCTAACACGTTTCACATTAATGTTCCCCTTAAGAAATAAAACATTATAATTTAACTGGAAAACTTTCGAAAGCTAGATTTATTAAACCCTGCAGTATAAAGTACTAAAGCTACAAACAACCACACCAAAAATACATAATTAAATGAAGATTGTCCCCAAAACAAATTCCCTAGACGTCTGCGAAGTTTCATCTAATTATCAACTGAAATAAGTTGGATAATGGCGTCACTGTGTTTGTCTCGTTATCGGGTTCACCCTGAACTTTGAGCATGAAGAAACTGTTTAATCTCTTTTAATTTTTTTTTATTTTTTATCAAAATATTATGTACTAATGCATAATAAACTGGAATTTCTACTGGACTGTGACATAACTCTTTAACATTTAATACTCACGTACGTATATTCCCACGATATATTTATTAAATGACAAATAGAAATGGAATAATGACTGTTAATGATAAAAATATTTAGTTTTTAGTATTTAATTATATGTAATTATGTACGTTTTCATTAATTAAAATAATTAATGTTGTATAAGTAGTAATTACCTCAAAATTGCCTGATGTTTTGACTTGCCGTGGTCACAAGGTGACTGACAACCTATGACCACTGCCATCTAAAAGTAAAAGACCTATTGATCGCGTTTGTTTTTGTATAAACAATTATATATTGTTAAAACATATAAACACTGTTTTAAGTTTTTTAAAGGGGAACAAAAACTCTCATACGTAATGAGCCATAGACTTTTTCATTATGTTTTGACTTGGTTGGTGGTAAAATCATTTAACACTATTTTTTTGACCACTAGTTTTCTGTCCATTGAAAGGTAATTACATAATTTATTTCCAGATCTAATTACCTTCCTGAAAACACCAAAATTAATCAGTATCAAATGTTAATGTATAAATAATAAAATTAAAACATATTAGAGCTTATAACTTAATGTATAAAAGTTTCACAAAAACAAGTAAATGAGCAGCAGGTGAGGATAATTATTGATAGATACAGATGTTGGGATGAAACAAAACTCCTTATTAAACCGTCCCACCTTACCCACCACCTTTGGTCCGATAGACGAAACAGCTGCCATCGTTAAAATAACGAAGTGTTGTAAATGACGCCTTGGATATTTGTTTTACAATGGCAAACACCAAGACAATAAGTTGGGACGTTTCCTACAAAAAGTTATTACATTCAATATATAGAAGCTCTCTGTACGTACCACCCACAGATTTGGTTTCATATACACAGTACCATAAGGCTCTATAACAATAAATTCCATTCCTCTTTGTTCCCTGGGTGCTGGTAAAATGGCCGTCTTCTTAGTAACAGAATTCGTTTCTGTTGTTGCAGATGAATATTGTTTTTATTTACTTACCTCGAGCGACCGACAAAGCTGTACCCAGTTCCATCCTTGATATTTTTTTAATTTTTTTCCAAGTACCCATTATTTTTTTCTTAAACTGTACTTCAACGGTTGTTACCAGTAAGAGTGTGATTTCCATGCTGTCATTCAGAATTGCTGTGTATTGTCAAATTCATTGCAACGAAAGTATTATAGGTAAAAAAAAAAAAATAGTACTTACGGAATAATAATGGAAATGCAAAGTTTGATAAATATTCTAAAGGAATTCGGTTACATTAATTGAAATAAGTCAATATATCACCAGCAACAAATGCGGGCGTTACTTTAAACTGATACGAACGGCGAGCCAATTTTTTTAAGTCCATAAGGGCCTAAAGTAGGCGCCAAAAAGCCGCCGTTCTCAGAACGAGAGTCAATGAAAAAAGTTATAAACTAAAGTTTTGCTTCACCGACAAACGGTTTCACGTGCCGATGCACCGAAGCCCTCAGATCCCTCACAATTTAACGAAAAATTGCCTCTTTTTTTGTGTGCGTCCGTATCTCTGCCTTTGAGTGGAGCACTGTGGCGATTAGAGTCTTTAATTATGGCAACGTCATGTCACTTTGATGTTAGATTACTCGGGTGAAAACTAAGTTAAGATGGCGATCACATTCCTTTACTTAACGAGGAATTGGAATTGATTATTAGATGTTCTGATTTTGCGGCAAAAAAGTTCGAGCTACAGCTTTGTTGTACAAATACACGTTGAGCCTCTTTTAACAAATTAACCTAAACCTGACCTCTGTCCCTGCATTCCAGATATCCCGCAATTAGAAAACCAAAATTCCAAGTCCAATTAATTGATACCGATAGTCTCGAATATCGTTAATTGGATGTCACGAAAACAATTTTGTATATTTGATGTCAAACAACGATAGAAGATATGAACCCGTAGGTTATCGTAATCAATACCTTTCAAACCATAGGTTTATAAACCATTCATTAGGAACTACATTTTTGTGATTGCTGGTATTTTAACAGTTAAATATGAAGTAATGTTAATTTCATCTCTTAATAGAAATGAAGTGATAAAAGCAGTATATTAAATATTTTGATGTTATTATATTCCTAGTAAAGCAAAGAAAGTTGTACTTCAATGATAAACATTCGCTAACTTTGTTCCAAGCAGTGTATAAGGCCTAAAACTAGCTGAACATTCACTATTAGTTATTCTTGAAATTTCGATCGCTAATTTGACATATCTACAATCGGTCTACTAAGAGAAAGAGTATTACGTGATTGTGTGTACTTTCGTAGAAAATACTTTTCACTTTCAAATTTATCAAGTAAGTATCTTATAAAAAAGTTTGCTATAGAACTTATTGGCTTCAATAGAAATATTCAATTTAATTTACAAAAAGAAACAGAAGTCTATTCTCACCTCGTGATAGGTGAGGCTGGAGATCACTCACATCATTTAGCCGTTTCCTTTGCGGTCTACCGCGGTTCCTTCCTTTGTACCTCCAGATCCTTTCTGTGATTACTTATAAACTAGAAAGGGTTTATTGTACTGTTGTCCCCATTCCTATTTGTATGAAAACGGTGGTATCAAAAATTATACTTTGTTATCAGTAACACAACCTTGCAGAAGACCTAAGACTCGATACACTAGATCGAAGTCATCGAGTTCTTAATTCTGATATTATATGTTGCCGAAAACAAAACTACTTTATGTAGTAAACAAGTATGAATGCCACTCTTCTAAATACCACTGACTTTATTTGTACAATGACAATGTTCCATACCGATTTCTTGTTTCTTTGAGCCTATGTACTGTAAGCCTTTTTTCTACTGCTTAGAAATATTTACGGTCCTAAATGTAATGGTTTGCAAATGGAAAAAAATTAAGAAAACATTACAAATTGTAACTACCTTTTTTTTGTCATGCTTTTTACTTAGAATTCGTAAAATTTTCAAATGTTCAACAAAAAAAGGTTTTACGACTATTGTTCTCTATGACAGATAAATAATTTCACAGAGGAAACTAAATGTGTATGCCAAGTTGCTTAGTTTATTGTAATGCATTTCTACAAAGTTACATTCTTTTACTTACTTACAACGTTCAAATGTAACATAAACCACCCTAACGCACGTAGAATAAAGTTGAATTTGGACACAGAAGTACTATTTTGAGAGTACCATATTTCGTTACACTGAGAATTTAAAAAAAAAATTTGACAGTTCTTATTAATTGTACATTAAAAACAACATTTTTCAAACCCAACTATTGTAAGTCACTTTAAAATGTCTCCATGTCTAATTTTTTTTTTACTTAATATTGTTTCATTCCTGACGTTACAGGCAACTTCTTATACATTTACTTTATGTTGATCTGATTAGGTTGACGCCAGACAACTAACTACCAATACCAACCTTGCCAGGTTTTTGGGCATTCTATCATAGAGAAATACTCAGAAATTGAGATTGATTGATATATCAGGACAGTCTAAGTATTACTCGCATTACTAGATCAGAATAGTGTAATTCAGTGAGTGTGCGAAAACTCTCTTCCCTTCTTCATCCACTTAAACTATTGTACGTTAGATTACTACCAGTATGAGTCTATACTTAAATAGAGGTTTAATCATTTCGTTGTCGAAATACTAAAAAAAATGGAACCAAATCCGTTGACTATTCATTTTTCATCCTTGTTGCAAATTATAGTCTAGGACTGTGGAACAATGAGAGTGAATAAATTTCCCCTAAATAGACGTTCCATCTACTTCGTAGCTTTCCTTCAGGGGAGTTAAAAACTAGACGCCTTTTTTATATAAATTTAAAAAAACTCATACGTGAATTTTGGAATTTTACCGAATCCTTTGATTGAGAATTGATGTTATAATAATGACAGGATATGAGTACGAAGGATCTTATATTTTCGCCACCGACACAACTTGTTTCATTTCTACGAGTCTCCGACACTCAAGCCACTCTTAATTACTTTAAGTCATAATAGTGTTTTTTGTGGAGTCGACAGATTGATCACTTTCCCTTGATATATTAATTAGATCGTAAATATTTCCGCTGGCAAATAAAATACCTGTATTTTAAGTTTAATTACATTTCGTCACTGGCATTTAAACTGTTATTACCTTAACTTTCCAATAATTTATTCTCAATTCCGCACAATTTGGTCAGCCCACGCCCTCCGTATTTATTTTCTGTAATTTCGTTCGAGATTGTTATCCGTTCATCCCCTAAAGATATTTCTGGTAAAGGAAAAATAACGTTTTTAAAAACCTGTTATTATTCCGTGGTATAAAAATCGCGTGGCTTTTGTCCGATCTTGGAACAATAAGATTATTAGCAACCCTTAGGCCAACTCGCTCCCTTTTTAATATATAGCGATAGAATTACTTCTTGGAACTTTGTTACGATGTTTTGATAGCCGGGGTCGTTACACGCTCAGAAATCTTTCATTTGAGTGCTCGCAATTTTTCGCTTAAGTTTTTTTATTAAGCCTATTAGCGGTAATTGTAAGTTACTAGCAATTTTACAATTTAATAGTCAAAGTTTGTAGATAAGTTTTTGTCTGCCGAACGTAATTTGCATAGTGATTACATCGGTTTAATATCACGAAACAACTTGAACCTGCGTTTTTAACGTGATACATATCATCAACAGCCTTTTATAGTCCACTGCTGGACATAGGCCTCTCCTTGGCAAGGTTTTGGCCTACTATACCACGCAGGCCAGACGGGTTGGAATAGGATTTGTTTCAAGTTTTCCTTCTCTTTGTAATGATGTTGTCTTGCATATTTGGTTCTCTTAGTCGCCTATTACGACACACACGGAATGAATAGGGGTGGTAAGACTATGTATTCTTAAACCGTCACCACACGGACTATGTAGAATATGTTGACCTTCCTTATTTTTTTTTAATTTGCAAAATGTTTTTGTAAAGATAATCATTAATGATCATTTTAATTCAAAAGATGATAAGCCAACTAAGGGCAACTGCTTCTAAACCTCACCCATTAAATATGTATATAAACACTAGCGTTGTAGAATACCACGATTAATTATTTGAATGATTAATAAACTGAATTGAATGATGAATGGAATTGATTGATGATTGAATGGTTAATCATTGTATGACAAACGTCGTTCATTGGTTTTGTTTGCAAATAGTACTATGTTTGTACGTAACGAATATCTCGTTTTCTTAGGAGTTCACTATTCCGCATTATTACGTCTGAAGCTTTAAATGCTATAGTAGACGGAAAAAAATATAAGTAAATATCTTCTTGAAATAACTATTTAATTAAAATAAAAATTTTCAAATGTTAGGTTATTTTTTTCATGCTATGACTCTAGTGAATATAATATACCGTAGTATATAAAATATAAATTTACTTCGCGTTTGTCGCCCGCACACAACGCCACTCTTGAGGCTATGAGGTAATAACGCACGAAATTGACAGCAGCACATTTCATTGCCAATGCAAAGGTCGGTCGTTCACAGTCTACGTTCTTGTTTTGATCGTGTCAAGGTGAAGTTGGGTTGCATGAAGTCATTAAACCGACTCTCAAATGCTAACGGATGAACTTCACATAACTTTCTCATAGTTTAGTAAAAGTTTCTATGAATATCATTCGCTTAGAGTACAGTTCTGGTAAAAGTATATGTACGATCACTCAGAGTACAGTTCTGGTAAAAATATATGTATGATCATTCAGAGTACAGTTCTTATATGTACGATTATTTTGTTCATTTAACTTCTTCATTCTTATTGATTTATGATTACCATTTCAAATAAATGTAAGATTGCGGGCAGAACTTAATGTTGAAAACCTAATCAGATATCTTTGAATTTATTCAATGTGTTCCTTCAGATGTTAAGTTTTGATTTTTATCCAGTATTTATCAGAATACTAAGAGACCGTAAAAATAATGTCCACTGATAGTAAAATGTACTGAGAATATTAGATATTGTATTGAATCTAAGAAAATATAAGAGAGTTAATTTAAAACGTTAACCACAACTTCTTTTTGTCACTTTAAACGTATTTCACACTGCAATTTGTCTTGAAGGCTTGAAGTTTTTTAAACATAAAACAATTACATACCAATTAAGTTTGGTTTATTCTTTTATTGATTGAATGCAAGACACCATCAAATATTACTCGCATACATATTTCTACTTGTTATATTCGAATGAGATTAATTAAAGTCGGAACAGATTCCTGAT
The DNA here is from genome assembly GCA_949316085.1 of Hypercompe scribonia. NCBI lineage: Eukaryota > Metazoa > Arthropoda > Insecta > Lepidoptera > Erebidae > Hypercompe > Hypercompe scribonia. The sequence goes on from OX438983.1 coordinate 3,193,450, forward strand.
CGACGTCCTTTTTAAGATTAATATGACAGTTTAACGAGACAATTGAGTATCAAATTGGTATGGTATCAATTGACCGACTTCAGGGAACTCTGAAGTTTGTTTTTAAGCGTGTTTGAAGGACAATTGTTATTATAGTTTGAGCTCTAAAGGTCATTATCTGTTCTGGAGTATCTTGTCTTGTTAGGTATGCTTACGTTACGGCTACGAATTTGCACTCTAAATTGTTGATCAATGCTTGTATGGTTTTTTAAGCACCTGCCGCAGTGACTACTGTGTTTGAAGGAAAATATTAGCAGAATCCAAGAGTGGTAGTTACCGTCCAAAACCTGAATAAATTAAAAACAGATAGAATATAAAACCTTATTCTTATTTACTTTTCTTATTTCACTCTAGATGTCTATAAAAAGACAAGAGCCATAGAGAATCCAAGTTCTTGATTTCATGTAAATATCAAAGAGTGCGAATCAATCTCGGCATGAACGTCGACAGCCCATTTGCTAATATTATAAATGGCCGTTTCTAAATATTTAATAAATTATGTTCAGAATTCAGTAGTCTCATAATAACATTTATTAAAAATAATATTCATAACATCTTTATTTAATTTAGTTACAGCATTAACACCATCTGATAAAGTAAAATCTGATGTCTACATTTTCGACGTTACATTTATATGTAAATGCATATTCTGAACTTTCATTGCGAACTTATGCATGAAGAATACACTCATATTTTGTACGCATTTTAACAACGAGTATGATCGATAATGCTAATGTATATAATAAACACTGTTCTATGAAATTCGTCTTTGTATACGTATCAGAACTCATGGATATGGATTATTGTCGTTTATTAAGAAATTTCATTAAAAAATAAGTATAAAGAGAAATGCAAAAAAAAAGGTAACAGAGGCATGCATAGTTTATTATATATATTATTATATTATTGTATAATGTAGACTGGTAGAAAGTTGAAACGACTGATAAAAGCCCGCATCCTTAAAGGTTCCAATCAGTTTTCTTTTTGGATTCCACCTAGAATTTATCGAGTTGATTTTTGAATTGGTTAAGTTATTTATTTACTAGTTTTCTTGGTTATTTTTGTTTTTTATTTCTTTTTATTTCTTTTTATTGGTCATATATGCATATATTTATGGTGCTTAGGGTTCCACCAAGAACTTAGGGCTCCAAATTAACCTCACCTGCAAGAGGTGCACCTGTTGATCGTATGAGGCTCCTGCAAACAAAATATCCCGATTAGCGGTAATAGCATCCAAACTTATTTACGTGGTATCAGAACAATGGAGAAAATTGGTCATTTAAAATGGTCTTTGCCTACTACTCTAGGAAAACAGGCGTGATTTTATTTGCATACGTATGTATTATTAGTTTTATGCTTCTTCAGCGCTGCGATCTGAATATACATATAATGACAGTCAACTATTATTTCCAACTTAATCAATCTGTATGAATTGAACATCGAACTCACGATAATAGGAGTATTTTGTAACGCAAACAAGGTATCGATATAAATAACAAGTTAATTAGTGTATCTCTCGATCGGTATGAGTGTGAAGATATTCGTGTACAGTTACTGTTATATCTGTATATCTGACATTCCAATGCTTATCTGAGATTGAGCTCTCTCGATTTACAAAAGCAATTATATAATGAACAGGTTATGATAATACAAAAGCATTAAGGTCGTTGTGATATGGCTGACAAGTTGTAGAGAAAGCAGTTTGACGCGGTTCTAATTGTGAAATGTTATTTCAATACGTTCATGTCGCGAATGATTGCGGGCGTAGATGCTTCCTGTTGAGGAGCTCTTTTTGAATTTGTAGATTTAATCTCATCCGTAAATATACTCACGACTTAATCCCCGAGGAGTAGACAGAAGTGCATTAATCATCCACATTTTTCTTTGACTATAATTTTAGTTCTACTTACGTAACAGAGGGGAAACTGTATATCTGTAAGGATCGTTAACATCTGACCACCAGGCCCGTATTTAACCTCATGTTAAGTCATTTTTTCTTTATATTTATTTAATCAATCATAGCTTTGTTTTGATTAGTCCTCTTTAGTCTTGAATAAAAAAAAATGACCATTTCTCTAGCATGTCTATTTCTACTTGAAAATAACTCTCATGGCCTACTTGCCTAACATTGTAGTACGCTGTAACTGGACTCGCAATACCGACTAATTATGTCACTCACCCGTTGCCAATCCTACGTATGTATGTATCCTGAGCCTATCTTAAGTGCTTAACATAATTTATTATGTTCTATTTCTTCTCTATATGCAATAATTTAAAATCTACTAACTTACTTAAAGTTACTTTTCCACCTTCTGTCCCTTTCTTTCATCATCATAGTCATCCAAAGATCGTAGTCGTTCACAGAGATCCACACTGAGTTTCTTTTATTCATCGGCTTCTGATAAAGAATAACTTAAATCACCACAGTACACCGAAGACTACAATTACTAAATTTAGCTAGTTTAAAGTTGTCCAAAAAAAGACGAGTGAAATAAAAAGAAATAGATATTTAATTTCCAAAGCACAACATTCTTCGTCACTAAACAAAGTTTATTTGACTATCACACATTTCACCCAAAATTGATTGTGTCAAAAATAAATACTGCCATTAACATACATTAAAAGACGCATGTTACACGTCACAGCGTAACCATCTCAAAATTAAAAAAAAAAACACCTTAAATCCAGACCATCACAGCATATATCAACACCAGTGAATCCTCGAATATATTCCACAAAATTGATTTAAGCTCATTTAGCTGGCGACAGTGATTTAATACTCTTCCGTGTGCTCAGGTTACGATCGAATGACATAAGTTTCTACACCATATATGTCACGTGGCAACATTGTATCGGTGTCTGTTACGGGAGGGTGTCGCTGTCCAGAAATATCTGGCTACTCAGTGCCGTGGCGGCCTCATTTACACCGTTATACTCTACCTTCATATAACTTGGCAAAAACTATTATTTTAATCTAAAATATTACATAATAAAATAACTGCAGTTTGAATTCCTACAGAACAGGAAGGAATTTATGGAGCCCGGTATTAAGTTGTAAGTGTTTGGAGAGATCACGAAATACTAAATAATTTAGATAATAATTTACGTGGCATTGTTTAGTATCTCTTCCAGTCAAGAACGAGATAAATTAGACTCACAAGTGTTAATGTTCAATGTCATCAAATATTCTTATAGTTACGTCTTGTGTCTTCCTGTTTTGTGGTAATGTCTGACACATTAAAAGTAAATTAGGCAAACTAAAAACTATATTCTAAAATTACTGGATGATATTGCTTTTTAATGATATTTTTATTAAAATTTAAATATAATCATATTTTGATATTCAGTAATATAAAGTGTATTTGTATTTAAAAAAGTTAACTTTAGTTACTGTGTAACAGAAGGCTAGTTAGCCGTTTAGGCGCGCCGGTTCCTGTGTACTTTTTGTCCCGGGGACACTTCTAAATCGGGCCGGGTCGTTGCCGGTCTAATTCTGTACTATCCAAGCCGACTATACTGTGTACTATTGTGGACTTCCTATTGCGTAACACTACCACACCATTGATAGCGTTTAAAATACGCACAACACTGTGCATGATATTCTACAACACTTTACATACACTGTGTCAATTTGATTATGATTTCAGTTTCTTGTTGGAAAGTACTACGTTAGTCATATTGATAAACTAAAGTGGTAGTTGATACGAGAGGATGTGGGTGTGTTTATCTGACATGTGATATCTCTTTTTGTAGCACAGATTCTGAGATTAGATTCGGCGTGTAATTGTAATGATGCAGCGGCGGTAGTGACGTTTCCCGCTAGATCCGGTCACGTGAATACAAATTAGTGTTAGATGTAAAGGGGATTGTCCGCAAGTTGTACCTTAAAGTCGATGACTTTGTCGATGGTCCACACGTATCTTAGATAAATAAATTCTTTACACGTAACTTAAAGACAATGGCGTAAGGAATTACTTTATGAATACGTAATCTAGTATGTACAAACCGTAATTTAGGTTTACACGACATTTAGGGAGCCACATCGAAGTATGATAAGTTGTGAGTTACTTTAAGTTTATTTCTTTCGTTATGATAAACATTTAGCCGATTTTCAAGCGTATCGAGACGACTAGAATAGTTCATAAGGAATGCCGGCCGGCCATGTTGGTCGGCGCACGCGCCGCTGAGCGCCAACTAATTAATACACGCCCTACCAACTCTTCATTAGCTGGTAGACGCGTTTTTGTTGAGATTGTTTGCAAGCTAAGTTTTTCGTGTGCTATGCAATACACCTTGCAATTATAATCCTTGATGCTTGATTTAAAACAACAACCTTTTAAATAGTTAAATAAACTTATAGATTGATTGTACTTCATGACTTCGTAATGCTATTTCTAGTAATTGTTTGGCAGTCATTAACTGTTTTCCGGGATGCTATGAATTTATAAATACATTTTGCTAAGAAGTTTATATCAATAAATCACAAAATAAGCTATTAATTCGCGAAGTTGAGCCTACTTTATAATTAAAATAATAATTGTATAATCAATTTTAATTGCGATCCGTATGATCTTCCGAGTTATGTTTGCAAAGTTATTTTTGTAAACGCTATTCCTTCTCATAATAATAGAACAATTTTTTCGCTTACTTTAATTAGAACTACTACTAATATTAAGATGGTGTTTCACGATTCCCTCCAATGATATGGTTAAATGTCGGTTTTTATACGGTTATCATACATTTTTATTGTTTCCGGTTTTCGAGCGGTCGGTTTATCTTTATGTTCTATTTTATTATTGTCTTGCTTAAACTCATTGAGTTTTTGTTAGAAATATGAAACTACTAGGGCAAAACCTATGATGTTAAATTATCATTAAATAAAAGTATTCTGGTTTCACAGTAAGCGAGACATGACAACATAAACCAAAGTTCTGTTAATAAATTGCAGTTTTTTAATTACTTGAATACTGACTTGTGTTTAATTTTTTTTTAATCAGTACTTTTAGTCCGTGTAGTGACGAATTAAGAATACATAGTGGTATCACCCCTATTCATCCCGTGGGTGTCGTAAAAGCCGACTAAGGGAACCAAATATGCAAGACAACATCATTACAAAGAGAAGGAAAACTTGAAACAAACCCTTTTTTTTTTTTTTTTTTTTTTTTTTTTTTTTTTTTTTTTTTTACGTGTGGAAACCCCCTCGGGCCGTCACCCCACCGGGGTTTACGGCGGGGTGGTGTGTCGGAATCGGACCGACTAAAACCACACGGTGTGCCACTCTGCGCCTGACATGGGAGGGATCCGGGGACAGCTGCTATTACGACATCCAGATCCCTCCTAGCGCCTGCCCGCTACCTCGGGCACCATCTGCGGATGAACTCTCTATTTTAGGCGACGTACGGCACACGCGGACGTCGCCCCCTCGCGGCTGGCCATTGTAGCGGATGGAGGGGAAAATCCGTCCCGTCCACCCGCGGCCACACTCAAGGCGGCATGAGGCGCTGGTACGCGCGCCTCCGCCGCCCGGTTCGCCGGCGGCGAACTGGGTCCGAGTGGAGATCGTCCTCCCGGGCCTTCTCCGCCGCCTCCTTCCGCGAAATTACGTCTTCGCAGAAGGTTGCGACCGCGGTAAAACAACTGTCGCTACCGACCATGGAGCGTATGACGGCCGGTAGCGAGAGATCTCCTCCAATAACTGCAGTGAGGACCCCACGCTGCGCCGCCCAGGCGGAACAAATCGCTAGCGTGTGCTGAGCCGAGTCCTCACTGCAGTCGCAGTGGTGACAGGCGGGACTCAATTCTCTCCTGGCGACCGAGTGCAGATACTTCCCGAAGCAACCGTGCCCGGAAAGAATCTGCGTCAGCCGGAAGGAAAGGGTCCCATGCTGTCGCCCCGCCCACTCGGCGATGACCGGCTGGAGAGCCTCCACGGCGGCAAAGCCAGCACGTGGAGCCACCAGCCGGCACGACCAACGAGCCATCGTGGCTCGACGAGCGGCCTCTCGCCACTCGCGTATCTCTTCGGGCGGGGGCCGTATGCCGCTACCTGCCCGGAAGTCAGCCGTTCGCCGATAAACTTCGGCGAGCACTTCCGCCTCCAAATCCCACGGGGGAGTTCCGGCCAAGGCGCACGCCGCCTCCGTCGATATGGTGCGGTAACCGCGTATAGCTCTAACCGCCAATATTCTCTGAGGGCGCCAGAGGCGAGCCCTATTCTGGGCGGTCAGAGCCGCCGCCCACACTGGTGCACCATACAGTGCCATTGACCGGACAACCCCCGTGTATAGCCGTCTCGTCGCAACGCTGGCTCCACCCAAATTGGGCAAAAGTCGCCCAAGGGCAGAAGCAGCGCCGACCAGCTTTGGAGAAAGCTGTCGGAAGTGCTCGTCGAAGAGCCACCTGCCGTCGAGGATCAGGCCCAGATACTTCATCTGGGCCTGAACCGGTACGAGGACCGAATTGACTACTATGGAGGCGCCAGAGGGTGGACCACGACGGGGCCCATGGAACAAAAGGGCCTCCGTCTTGTCTAGGGCCACCCGTAAACCCAACGCCTCAATACGCCCCACCACCAGAGAGACACCCGTGGTGGCCAGGCGCGCCGCCTCTTGAAAGTTCATCCCCCGGGCTGTAACCAATGTGTCATCTGCGTAGCAAATTACGCCCAGCCCGGGGGGAAGACGACCTCGAAGGGCCCAGTCGTATCCCATATTCCACAGGAGTGGTCCGAGGACAGACCCCTGTGGAACACCGCACGACATGAGCCGCCGCCTCAGAACACCGTCTCGGTCCTCGTACATGACGGTACGCTCCTTAAGATAGTCTGCCACAAGCCGCCTCAGGTACTTTGGCACCCCGTGGTAGTGTATTGCTTCCCTGATGCAGCTAAATGGCAGACTATTAAATGCGTTGGCGATGTCCAACGACACCGCCAACAGCACGCCGCCACAGCTCACCGCCTCTTCGGTAACGGCCCTCAGGCGCAACAAAGCATCGACCGTCGAACGCCCCGCTCGAAAACCGAATTGGGCGTCCGACAGATCGGGGCCCACCTCGCAGAGGTGCCGGACGATGCGAGCAGAGAGTATCCTCTCAAAAAGTTTACCCGCCTCGTCCAGCAACACGATGGGCCTATAGGCCGCCACCGAATCGGCAGGCCGTCCCGGCTTCCTTAACAATACCAGCTTCCCACTTTTCCAGCACTCAGGGAAGCGTCCGGACGCCAAGCTAGAGTCCAGGACTTCCCTGAGGCGGTCCGACATGTGCTCGAGGGCTCGGGCCAGTGCTCGGGCAGGTATCCCGTCTGGCCCAGGGGCGGTGTTCCTAGAGCGGATACGTAGAACAACCGCCCCTACCTCCGATTCCCTAACGGGTGGCACATTGCCTTCGTTCTCCTCGTCGTCTCCGACCAAGAAGGCCATCGATGGAGGTGTGTGCTCAGCCCGCTGAGGGAAAAGGCCTTCGACCACTTCCTGCAGGAAGCTGGGCTGGAGGATCTCTGTAAGGGGGGGGCCCGACGTGCGGAGCTTTTGTCGCGCCGCACGATAAGGGCGACCCCAGGGGTCACGATCGAGACCCTCCAGCATCTCCTTACGCTTAATTTCTTTGGCGCGGCCGATGGCCAGCTTCAGAGTTTTCCGCGCCTCTCGGTACTCCTCATGAAGCTGGTCCCCCTCGCCTTCTACGCGGTGTCGCCGCCGACTACGGGTATAGGACCTCCGGGCACGAGTACAGGCCGCGCGGAGGTCCGCCAACTCCTGGGACCACCAGTAAACCTCCTTCCGTGGAGGCCGACAGCCTCGGATGCGGGGCATGGCCGCATCACAGATCTGCGTAATCGCATCGAGGAAGCGACCAGCCCCCATGTCGACCTCCTGGGTCGGAGCCTGCGGAGACAGCCAGGAGTGAATAATGGCTGCCTCTTCTAGTAGGTCCCTATTCAGTTTGGCTACAGCCCACCGCGGAAAGCGAGAAGAACGCCGCGCCGCGTGACCCCTTCTGGGGTCCTGGGTCCGGGAGAGCTCAAATCGGATGTAAAGGTGATCCGAGAGCGTCTCAACCTCTTCCAGGACACGCCAGTTCCTTACCCGCGCGGCGAGAGCAGGGGTAGCAAATGAAAGGTCCACTATCGACCCCCCCTGCTGTCGCACGCACGTGTTGGTGGAGCCTCTGTTTAATAAGCAGAGGCCCACTGAGGCCGCCCACTCCTCTACAGCCTCACCCCTTGCGTCCGTCCTGGGGGAACCCCAAGCAATGGACTTTGCGTTGAAGTCCCCCAGCACAAGGACGTGCCCAGACGTTAGTCGCCGCATCGAGGTCTCCAAGCTATTGAGGAAAACCTCGAAGTCGCTCAAACTCCGATTGGGGGAGAAGTATATACCGTAAATGGTGATCCCCCCCCACTCAGCAGCAACATATCCAGTGCCCTTGTCTCTTAGCGACAAGGGTGGGGAATGAGCCGCCGTGGAGCCGACGACTGCTACAGAGCCGTCCCGGTCACCCAACCAGTTTGGACGGGGAGGAACATAATAGGGCTCTGCGGCTACGGCAACACCAATCGACCACTGTGCCATGGTTTGCAGAAAGAGGTCCTGCGCCGCAGCACAGTGGTTCAGGTTCGTCTGGACAAGGAGGCTGGAGACTCGATCCATCACTGGATCGTTTCTACAGCCCCCTCCATAGGCGACGACGTTGACGCACTAACTACATCAGAGGCAGCCTGGGTCGACTGGTTAGCCTCCGACGCTTGCCGAGAACTGCGGAAAGACTTGCAGCTCCCCTGTCCCATCTGATGATTGGCAGGCCTATTGCCCGCCGCACACTTTGGGCAGTGAGGGACGGCAGAGCACTCTGCTGCCTTGTGTCCCGGTCGACCGCAACGGAAACACAAGCCGCTGCAGTCGAAACAACTATCGCACTTGATGCGAGTGTGTCCCGTGGCCAGGCATTTGAAGCACCTCATCGGTCTCGCGGCCAGAACTGTGACTCTGGCGTTCACGAAACCGACGAGGATTCTGCCGGCATCGCCTAAAATCTTAGCTGACGCTACAGGACAACTTATCCACGTCGCACCAAGGCCTCCTGGACCGGGACGGATGGTGCCAACCCTGATGTTGTCCGCGTTGCACCCGGTTTTCTCCTGAATCGCAACGCGGACATCCTCAACCGTCACGGAATTGTCCAGGCCTGAGATTCGCAATTCTGCACATTTGGTAGGCCTGGCGATCTTTACACCATCCGTAACAGAAAATATATTCCGCAGCTTTTCGGCAAAAGTATCCGCCGTCTTTGTGCCATCAGCCCCAGGGAACTCCAGTACTCTAGCTCCCGTTTGGGCGAGGCGCATCTTGACACCTACATTCCCAAATTGATTGGCGAGACTATCCCGGGCCTTCTTGAATACGGCCGCATAGGATAGCCCGCCGTTTGCCGCCTCCGGTGATACAGTGATCACTACAGCCGCAGTCTTTGGCGTCTGTAGTTTACGCGGCTTCTTCTGGGTGGCCACTGCCACCGATGGCAACTGCGGGGTAGAGGCTACGTTTTGGGTAGCCTTCTTACCCAATTTTCGGGACTTCTTGGCCGACCCGACTACCTGCCACCCATCCTTTGACGGAGCAGAAATAGAAGGGCCAGATATAGGTGCCGGAGTGGGAAGCGGAGGGAATTCAGCCCTCGCCTTTGCCGTAGTCCTTAGGCCAGCTTTTGGAGCCGCCGTCTTTGCCACAGTCGTATTTGAGGCCACTTTTGCTGCTCTAGTCGTCTTCGCAGCAGCCACAGGGGCGGACGTAACTGTTGCCGCCGCATACGACACACGACCACCTGCACTGGGAACCGAAGCCGGCGGCGACGTCTTCGATCGGCTGATCTTCGCCCTATCCGCTGCAAGTGGCGGCCGAGTTACGGGGGCTGGAGGTAGCCTCGCCTCGAGGCCCGCGAGACGTCCTTCCAACAGACGCCCCACTGCGTCAAGTACTTGGCGCAGATGGGCATCAAAAACGTCCCCAGAACCGTGACTGGGGGCAGACCGTTCTGAAACCTGGCCTTGTCGTTCAGGGTTTTCCGTCTGCGCCCGAAACTGAGCAAATTGGGTGCTCAGCTCAGCCACCTGCCTCGTCAGGCGGTCATTAGCCGCCTCCAGGCGAGCTACGTCCCCGATGAGGGTAGTAACCACTCCTGCAATGGCGGAGGAGGAGTCCTTAAGGGCCCTGACAAATGGACCCTTAAGGTTTGTAGATTTCGTGGCCACCTTGTTAATGATGGCCACAGCTACATTCGCCCTCTCCTGCAGGGACACCGGTGCCTGGGCTGCCAAATCCTCCACTACCGGTGCCCGAATTTTTTGCAGGAGATCCGCAATTTCCTCCTCCACTATAGATTCGCCTTCCACTCTGACGCGCCTGTAGGCTGCCGCCTTAGAGAACACGGAGCCTGAGGGAACCGAAACTGGAGTGCGTGACCTCCCTCTGCGGCTACTAGCCACTTTGGGAGGCAACCACTCCTGAGAAGTTTCTTCTTCTTCGTCTGTGGAGCGTCCGCGTTTTCGGTTATCGCGAACCTCCACCTCCATTACATCTAGCGCCTCAGTTACTACACTAGGGTCACCCCTATCTGACGGCATAGCGGATTTTGAACGTAGCCGATCTGATCTTCTTCGGCGCCCTGAAGCAAGATTAGCTTCTGAGAGCGATATAGGCGTCACACGTTCCTTCTCATTAGTCGAGAAGTCCTCCGTCTTCCTAGGCTTTCCCTTCCGATTCTTCTCCTCCTTTTCGTCGTCTTTGATATTATAATTTTTTGTTAACGTATCCATAATTATTCCCACGCGTGGGGGAGAAATAAAAGTCGACCCGGGCAGAGATCCCCCAATACCCGGGCAAGCGTAAATTTGTGCCCAACCGAGGGGTCCGCAGGTGCCTCGGCTGGGAGTGCGCTTGCGACTGAACTACCCATCAGCCATGCACCCCCAGGTCACGCACCAGAACACGGGATTCGGGGTAATTTTTTATAGAGGTGTTCTTCCTCGCAGTCCGGGCGGCTAAGCCAAGACCCTCGCCCCCGATCGGAGTTGTGAGACATAACCACGACACTCCTCTCGAGATTACGATATGACAACGGTGGCAGGAAGATTAAATCTACCAATGCCTGCTCGGCGGCAGTGTGAGTACACACCGAGCCCGTTCTCCTTTCTCCACCATTGACAGTGGAGAAACTCCGACCCATGAAAGGGTCCCATCTTCATGATTTTTTAACGAGGTTTTCCTCCTCATTGCTCCGAAGAGCGAAGAGCCAACAGAGGAATCGACAGACACGCCCGCTCTGTTGGACCAAACCTCAACCGAATGGCCGAAAAAATTGGCCTCCTCTTCGTGCTAGAAAATTAGCCGTCGGCGGTGATGAACAGCGCCATCGCCAACGTTACCAGGGTGCACCACGTGGAGGTTTTCTAGCTAAGCACCCCAACTTGAAACAAACCCTATTCCAACCCGTCTAACCAGCTTGGTATAGTAGGCCAAAACCTCCTTGCTAAGGAGAGACCTATGTCCAGCAGTGGACTGTAAAAGGCTATTGATGATTAGTACTTTTGGAGAGATTTTTCTGCGAAAAAGGCTTTTTAATAGCTTGAAATTTTGCACCAAACATGCAACGACGAGATGGGTTTTGAAATGTCAACGGTTGTTTTGAAAATGCTCACTGGCACATAAATGCTGAACTGAATTACAATAAAATAATTTTGATGGATATTCGTTCTTCTTTTGTTGTGAAAAAATTCAACGCCTGCAAACTTTTGGCTATCACAGTGGCGTTGACCTTTCGTCGATCGATTCGATAGATATCTAACGGACAATAAAGAGAAACAAGAGCTTAACTTCTTAGGGTTGTCACAACACTTTGGTATAGAAGTTATCCGAGTTATAGTGTAATATAAAGTTCAGAAGACTTGTTTATTATGATTTCGGTGGCGTTAAAGTTCAATATATATGTTTCCGTGTGTAGCCGGAATAGTTGGTCAGTTAACTATTTATATCACTCTTTGAATCGGACCAAGATGATTTCTGTATCTTAACATGTTGAAGTATGTATTGCAGGAACTACAAACGTTATAATATTTCCTTTATAGAAATGAACACAATATCCTGCTCTTAGCTAACCACGGTATTCATATAATTTTACATATTTTTATCCAAGCTAAATTTACCACCAAAAATAGCAGACTCGATCGGAGTGATATAAGACCTCATAGAAAAAAAGGTGTTAAGAATTTTTGGAAGCAATGACCGTAAATGTTGGTTAAATTTAGCCTATTTTATGCTAGTGCACACAAGAGCAGAAGACCAACCTAAAGCGACAGCATCTGTGATGTCGTGTTTCGTTGATGAGTGCGAGACCGGAGGCCCATTAATGCAGGGGTGACAATTATCGTGGTAACTGTGTGAACCTTACACTGCCACGATGACTGTCATGCCTTTTACGTCCCCAAGCGGGGCGTGAAAAAGCATCTTACTAGGCCGCCATAGTGTAGGTCACCATTCTGCATTGTCTGCATTTGCAATGAGTATGGTGACCACAACTTTTGGCTTCTATTCATGCTTCCCATCAGGCAGAGTAGAGTCACTTTGACAGGCTCTTAATATAGAAAATATAGTGCTTTATTTAAGCAACTTAATCTCGACAACCCTGGCAACAAATGCAAAATGCCGACGGGAGGTCGGTTAAGATGTCGCCTTGTAGGAATCCTACATCCGGCTCCGTCAACAAAAGAAATGTATCGAAAGATAATAATGACAGATCTCTTTAGATTTGAGAGCATTTTGATGAGATATTACTCTCTTGTTTTGCACACTTATATTTATATACATAACATTTCTTTTTTTTATCAGGCAGAATATTGTCTTTGACATGCTCTGTATTAAAATAATAATAATAATAATAACCACACACGACCATCTGATCCAAACCAGGCAGAGCCTGTGACATGGTTACCGAACTGCTGATAAAGGCGTTTATGTATTTTAAATACATAGATAAATTAAACTCACACACTAAACAAATTATTATCTTCATCGCACAATCATTTGCAATGAGTATGTTGACCACAACTCTTGGATTCAATTTGTGCAGAGTAGATTTGCCCTGGTGCCTCTAATAAAGGAGCTGATGTCTGGCTTAGGAGTCGGAATCACCAACCACTAGACCCAACTGACAAGTCTAAAAAAACATGTTCCGTAAATGTATTTTCACCATCAAATAGAATACCTAACACATTTGATTGAAATATTGTTAGTTGAAGATGTTTTTAATCGATAAAATTACGCTTAATTCAAAACATGCTGGTAACTTTGATAGTTTCTAAGAAGGTATTGTCGTCAAGGTTCCATACAAACATTAAATTTTATTAAATATATTTTTCAATTTTAACTCTTATATTATCGATTTTAAGGGCCAAAATACTTGAATATTATTATAATCTAGTTGATTTATGGTGTTATAATAACGATGTTAGCAGGTTTTTAAATTACTTATTTTGTAACACAAACAAGTTTTGTTATTAAATCATTTTGTATTGGGAAAACTACCTAGACGACGAAGAGACGACCAGAAATGGTCTCGCCCTTTTGGCATGAGTTACGTTTAAGTAGAACTATGTATATTTAGTAAGCCCATTGATGATGTGTGAGCCTTACACCGCCACGATGACTGTCATGCCTTTTACTCTCCTGTTGGCTTCTATTCATGCTTTTTATCAGGCAGAGTAGTCACTTGGGCAGACTCCAAAAAAAAAAAAGCTTCTCTGAGAAACTATACGCTTAAAAGACTATAATTTCGTAAATAGACGTGGCGAAAGATGCTTGAGAATGTAATCTGCCATGTTCTTTTTCGTTCTTTTTTTTTTCTCTTAAAGGCAACGTTTTCCATATGCGGCAACTTATACTTACAGCTTATTATTATTGCCCAGGGATCAGCATTATCAGAAAATAGGGATATCGTCTTCAATATTGCATACAAGTAACAATACCCTCAATAACATTTAAATCCAAACAGTAATTTACCAACCGTCCGTGATTCGCAGAAGTTTGCCTGTTAAATATGATTATCAAAGTAATGCACGTTTCCTGTTCATGTCGCCGACGTAAAAGAGGTCGTAACATCCAGTCAGACTGGTAAGTACACTCACTCTACAGTCAAACATACATAGTTTAACTACCGAGTTAGTCACAACTTCCGATATATGAACACTTTACTATTACGTTAGGGAAGTTGGTTTCCGTCCTTCGTATACTTCCAGTACCCACATTTTATATATGTATATACATAAGTGTTATCGTCCTTCACATAAAGGTCAAAATTGAATATGAAACCGCAGTGAACTGTTGCCACATATTTTATAATACAGTTCGCGGAACGTAATCTAAACCGTAGCTCTCTGTCAGAAAGGATATCAGTAAATAAGGCGTCCGCAAATGTAATTTTGTTGTATAGTACATTGGGCTTACCATAATGAGTAGTTTATGGTGTACGCAATGTACGTGGGTAGACTGACATGGACGGTCAAGGTCACATTGTCCGACGTCGGTCGTCCTGCCAAGGACATCTTTATGACCAAGACTCTGTTTGTCAAATTTTCTGCGAATAATTTTGTCCTTGTGCAATGTTTTAAGATTATTATCCTTAATATGAGACCTACGAGAGTGAAACATACCACAGAAACATTTATTTGTCTGTTATCTAGATCTCGTGATGCAGTGTCTCTGGGAATTAATATGGTTGGAAATGAAATATGTGCGTTGAAATAAACCAGGTTCGTGATTATGAGTTACTCATACATGCTACATACTGAGGAGGTCGAATCACGGGCAGTTTTGTTGGTTTCCTTTTGAGATTCACACATTTATAAGCTGGATTTGATTCCGTGCCGATTTTACGGTATAGTTAAACTGATGGATCACTTGATAGTAATTATGTGATTATGTACGCTTGCAAATTAGTAGCAATAAGTGCGTTGCTGACTTCGATTGTCGCCTCAAAAATTAAAGAAAGAAATAAGAAAAAATGATAAAATGCAATGAAGTGTTTCCTTCATTTCATTTATTTAAGAAACCGTAAAATCACTGTTGTCGAGACACCTCAAATATGTCGGATTGTGGCTCTCCCACGGTTATTCTAATAGGTCTACCTCCACGGAAAGCCCCACTGAACTTGAAGTAACCTGTTCAGAGAAATAACGTTGCAGGTAACAAGATCATTAGACGACTCAGTAAAGTGCTGCTAGTCTACAGTGTCGTAAGCGTCCGTCCGGTTGACAATAATCGTTTTAGATTTCCGTATGCCACTTAAATAAAATTATCGAAATTTTGTTTATGAACTCAGTTTATTAAAATACATCCCGGAAGGCTTATTTTGTAATAGGGGGCAAAGTTTATTGCTTATCAACAAACTTTTAAGATGTAGGATAGAAAAAGTAATAGTATATATAGTGAAAGACTATTAATACATTTGTAGATACCAAACAAACCTTTGTAGATAAGAAAAGCAATGCATATGGTAGTTAAATTGGTGATGTTCTGTGGAAACGACAAGAAGCTCATACATTATATAAATAAGAAAAGAAACTTGACTTGCTATTCTCCATGGCTACCGTTAAAGGGATAGAGCCCTCGAGATTGATCCTAAAATTTATAGCGTAATTGGTAAGGTTTTATCAATTTTTAAATTAACAAATGAGGATTAATTCAGAAAACATACACAACAGCTACTTTACTATCATCCCTGCACTGTGTTATTATGAATGCCATGCTGTATCTTAATATCACGTTATAATGTGGGGGCAATTTTGTCGCTACAATGTCGACGTGCGGCCGATAGTATCTTTGAAACATGATGATACCATTATGTCTTTATTGCACAACATACACACCATAGAAAACTCAGATACAATCTGATCGCGTATAGAAACATATGCGACATGTGCGAAATTATTTAGCGATTTGCTTTTTGTCTTGGTATTTCATACATTTTTCTAACATCATTAGTAAAAATATAGATTCGTTTGCCCTCATTTAAATTATAAAATACTAGTTTAGGCACACAGATTTTTTATAAGACGGTATCCTTTTCATTGATTAGCCTGTTGGTTAAGGTGCGTGAACCTAACTGCTGGGCCTGTCACTTCAATTCAGGTTTTTTTTTACATAAGATAACACCCGCATTAGGAGTATACCTAGTCTTGCCATAAATATTGTAATAAAGAAAAAAGAAAATTGTTAACTGCAAATAACATTTATTACTTTTACAGTGTGTCAGTTTAATACATAAATATAAAACAATTAAAAATATAAAAAGCTTATTCGAAGTGGTCTCCATTGGCTGCAATACAGTCCTTTAAACGATGAGGCCAGTTATCAATAGAAGCACGCACTCTTTCCATGGGAAAATTCTTCACTGCCAATCGTATAGATTGTTTTAGGGACTCCAAATTATCATGGCGTTTAGAGCAAGCTGTACTCTCTAAAACTGACCACAAATCATAATCCAGCGGATTAAGATCGGGACTAGACGACGGCCAGTCTTCAGCTCTGATGAAGTCCGAAACGTTCGATTCCAACCAAGACTGCGTGGACCGAGCTTTATGACCCGGCGCCGAGTCTTGCTGGAAGGACCATACTTGGTTATTGAACATGGTGATGTTAAGGGGCTTAACTACCTTCTCAAGAATGGTATCTTGATACACTTGTGCCGATGTTTTGATACCTTTTTCACAAAAATATGGCTCAGTCACTCCTTCATAGCTAACACCCCACCAAACCATCACTGAAGTCGGATAATGTCCACGTTGCACTCTGTCGACTAATTGGGAAGCTTCCTTAGAGCTTTGAGCATAAATACGGTCATTTTGTTTGTTAAAATGTTGCTCAATTGTAAAAATTTTCTCATCCGTAAACAAAATTTTTCTGTGACCTCCCTTTGCGTACCGCTTCAGTAGTTGTTTCGATTTTACCACCCTATTCTTCTTTAAATTATCAGTTAAGAAATGGCCAGTGCGTCTCTTATAGGCTGCAAGTCCTAAGTCATCTTTTAAAATACGCGACATGGTTCTAGGTGCTATCTTCATTTCCCGAGATAAAATCTTTTGCTTTCGGACAGGATTTCTTCGAATTCTTTCCCTTACTGCTTTGACCACCTTTTTCGTACGAACACTACGTGGACGGCCAGATCTTTTTCTGTCACAAACAGAGGAGGTCTCATTGTACCTATTAATAGCCCGGTACACAAACATTTTACTAATACCAAGTGTATGGAGAGTTTTAAAAATTGCATTTGGCTCCATACCTACTTTGTGTAATGCTATCACCGCGATTCGGTTCTCTTTATCACCCCACACCATTTTAATATCGCAAAATATTTTACAATGTATTGGCGCCAAAATGAGAAAACACAATGAACAATCGTATAAAAATGACAGATTCGAAATTCAAATGTAATATTTTTTTATAATTAAGTGTAACAGTATTTATGGCCAGACTAAGTATATCCTGTATCGTGGGAGACTTTACAAACATACAAGAAACGGACATAAAGAACAGCCACACTCAGAACGCTAGGTAGTAGAGCCATGCATATTTCAGCACGAGCGGGCCGGCTCGACCGGGGCAGTACCCTCCCACAGAAGACCAACCTAAAGCGCCAGTATCCGTGTTGTCGTGTTTCGTTGGTGAGTGTGAGACCGGAGGCCCACTGATGCAGGGGTGACAGTTATCGTGGTAAGTGTGTAAGCCTTACACTGTCACGATTACTGTCATGCCTTTTACGTCCTCAAACGGGGTGTGAAAAAGCATCTCACAAGGCCGCCATAGTGTGGGTCACCATACTACATTGTCTGCATTTGCAATGAGTATGGTGACCACAACTCTTGGATTCTATTCATGCTTTCCATCAGGCTGAGTAGAGTCATTTTGGCAGGCTCTTAATATAGAACAAAAAAAAAAAGTAATGTGTGGATCACACAAAGTGTTGTCCCGTGTGTCCCCGTTGAACACACAACACTCAGCGCAGTAGAAAGCGGTGTGGCGACCGCTTAAACCACGACGTTAACCGAGCAGTCAGATTGGATAGCTTACTAAAAGATAAAAGGTTAAATTACAGTATTAATTTGTTAACTCTTTATTTACCTGTGTTATACAAATAAATTATATGTTTTAATTTAGATATTATTCGTAATAAATGACTTCTTAACTACTTCGGATATTGTAATCATTAAAATATAAAAACAACACTAGCGTAACACTAAACACACCACTTTAATTCCGTCTGAAAGAATCCATCAATCTATTTTCACCGTGGCCTTGGTCATGACAAATGTTGCGGCTCCAGCAGCGTCAATCGATACACAAGTATTATAAAATACGATTATTATCGCACTGTATCGATCAGTCGTGGGTTCAAGGTAGGTCACGCCCTACTCTAGGTTATTTTGTACTTACTTTCTATATTTGCTATCATCTGCTGTTTCTACGAATACTGCGTGGGATGATTCATTCATATTGTATTATTATTTTATTCGTAAAGATTTGTGTTACAGAAGTTATTGACATGTTTTAGGGTAGATTTTGTAATATAGTAAATAAACAAACTTTAATAATAAAATTGATCTTGATTTGACCTGTGACTTTTATATTAAAACCTTTTTAAAAATAACCAATTGACATGTGTGAAAAAAAAAATAATGAACAAAATTATTGAAATGGAAATGAAACTTAACATGCTATTCAAGAAGAAAGAAAGAAAGAAGAAAAGAAAATACATTGCAGAAAAAAGTTATAAAAAAGCAAGTATTTATTCTCAAAATCCTTTTATTTAAATGACATATAAAACTTCAAAGAAGTTCCCTTCTGTCATTCATTTCCTTCCTTTATGTATATATTGATTTCTTCCTAAGTAATATCCGGTTCAACCAAAGATTTATACTAGAGTTTAGATACTATTTCCGCAACGCTTCAAACTTTTAAAAGGCTCTGTTGTCTAGACCAGAAATACCGATGATACGGAACTCAGAGAAGATAAGTAATATAAAAACTTCTTCGCTCGGTTCGGTTTCAAGAAAGTAGTGAATAGTGCAACAGTAGTCTAAAGTTCAGCTTAGCCTTTTAAAGTCTGTCGTAGTGTTTGTAAATACGAGATTGACTTCACTAACATAGTTACTCCAGAATATGGTATTTTAAACCTTAATTTAAAGTAAAGTAAAGTTCGGGAGTGGCAATCGCGTATTGGGAAACGTAACGTTGGTAGGCTCCTCACAAGGTGGTCCGACGACCTGGTGAAGGTCGCGGGAAGCTGCTGGATGCGGGCGGCACGGGACCGGCTGTTGTGGAGAATCTTGGGGCAGGCCTATGTACAGCACTGGATGTCGTAATAGCAGCGGTTCCCGGATCCCTCCTATCTCAGGCGCAGAGTGGCACACCGTGTGGTTTGAGTCGGTACGATTCCGACACACCACCCCGCCGTAAACCCCGGTGGGGTGACGGCCCGAGGGGGTATCCACACGTTAAAAAAAAAAATAGAAAAAACAGGCCTATGTCCAGCAGTGGACGTATTTTGGCTGATATGATGATGATGATGATGAAGCATAATAATGTACATTAAGTAACGATAATGTGTCAGTGACACATCTGATCCCGAACTAGACAGATCCTGTACGATGATAAACACGCATTTTTCCTGGGTGGAAATTGAACTACAACTGCCGTCTTAACAGTCAAGGTCATTTTTCACTAAACCAACAAGCCAATATATCAGTCAGTCAGTTGTAATAATTACACATTTATGTTTGGGAAGGCAACACGTTTCACAGGTCAGAGCCGCAAATTAAGCCAAAAACTATTTTCTAAGTAAAGATGTATATCATCATCATCATCAACAACCTATAATGGTCCAGTGCTGGACGTAGGCTTCTCCTTGGAAAGGAGATTTTGACCTGCTATGCCACACTGACTGAGGTTGGTATATGATTTGTTTCAAGTTTTTCTTCCTTTTTTTAGTGATGTCGTTCTGTGTAGTTTGTTCCCTTAGTCAGTTCTTATGACACCAACGGGATGAATAGAAATGATGACCCTCCAAATTCTTAATCAGTTTCCACAAGGACAAATAGCTGGGAAGAGAGATCTACATCATTTAAAACATATTATTGTTCTTATATAATCATAAATAAGACTTCCTACCTACTATCCTTAACTTGTAAATCATTTTATTTGATTTAAAACAAATAGTAGGTCGAGTGTAAAAGTGAATTGCGAATAAATAAAACGTAATTCTTGGGTACCATACTTAACCTAAGCGTGGGTTCTGCGATCTGCCACAAAGGTACAGGTCACTAAGTTTCCCGACACTAATACGATATATGACGAGGGACGACTTCGATCTCCTTATCAGAATGAACTTGACAAATTTCGGTAAGGGTTTTTGTAAATCAGTTTAGCTGCTGCGTTTGTTTTAAATGTGGTTAAAAAGTTCTGGGATGTAAAGAAAATATACTTCTTGTAAATTTCATTACATTTTTTATGATATCCATAAGACGTAAACACTTACCACATCCAGTTTTTTATGGTATAGAGAACAAGCAAACTGATTTACTAGTGGTAATATGACTACCACTGGCCGTGATTCATCTGCAACTCAAGGGCACAAGTGCGTTGCTACCTTTTGAGTGCAAGTGAGGTCTTTTTAGCCTACGGTGTCAAGCCAAGTCAAAGGTTTATGTAACACTAGATTTTTATGAAAGGGTGATGTTATTTTACCACACAGACATACAGCATATTCTAGTAACTACCGTCATTCGTGTCCCTATATTTAGTTTCGTTCAAAACGGTATTAAAACGAGCTCTGTATGTCCTAAAACGGAATTATAGAATGGCAAATATCATTACCCTATTCTGGTCCCGAATCGATCGTACTTTTATGACTAAGGTCGTGAAATATGACCGTTTCTTCCGAAAGCGCCATTTTATAGCTTCGAATGTGTTGCCAACTTTCCTCGCGGTTCAAGGCCGGTCGTGTCACAGAATTTTCAGCTGATGTTAATGCTGTAGTATAAAACGAAAAGTGAGAATGATATACATGTAAGACTAACTCCTACAATTTATATATACATGTAGAATTTTTGCCAGCTGATTGATCTAACACCTCAGGTTCACAGACATTCATGGGTAGGTCAACCCATGAATGTCTGTGACTACCATTTTATGCTTTTATATGTATCAAATTTCCATATAAATGCATAAAAGACTAACATCTAACAGCTCTTAACTTGGTTTTAAAGTTATGCTATCAAGTACAGTGTGCTTGATAATATCAATAAAATTAAAGGCTCTATTGACGTGTGGGTTTGGGGAAACCTGATAAGTGTGTCGTAGGCTTCACACCTTATCGTCGGCTAGTTAACAAAGGGCTTCCCCGGAATATGTCCATGAAACTACAAATTTTAGACAAATAAAATAAAGCTAGCTTTTTTATTTGTTTGTATAAACGTGTTTATCTGTATGGGTACTGTTTCCACAGAGGTAGGTATCTATATATCAACCAGGTGCGACCATTAGGTTTGGAGCAATAGCCATTAAAGCTAGTGAAACTAGGAAGAACGGCTAGTTTGTCATGAATATAAATACTTCTCAAATAAAAATAAATAGAAGTAATTATTCTATTTGATGAGCCTTTTAAACGTGCTTAATGTCGGCAAACAAAAACGTGATTCCAAGCTTTTATCTATAATGAAATAAATGTAAATGTAGACGAAGTTTACAGCGTTACACAATATTGCATTTTTTGTACCAAAGTCCAGGGTCTCGGCTCTAAAACGGTTTAATGCCTGCACAGTGTACAACATAAACGCGTTTACAACATTTAATGCCTTGGAAACTAGAAGTTATTTCAGCTAATAATAATGCATTCCATACCGAACAGTGTACCGGGCGTTTCCTCTCGCTTCTAGAAGTAGTTTACGTGATGAATGTTAAATAATGTCGTCATATCACACGGCACGTGGAAGAAGGTTCAAGGGCGATCTACCGGTCATTAAACTGCGCTTTTTGCGCGCTTTTGACTAGCTAGTCTCCCCAGAGTCTCAGATTGATTGCTAAAATATGTAAACATGACAGAATGCATAGATGCCACCAGCTAGGTATTCTTTCTTGCAGGAAGTCTTTCTCTTTCAAACATTTAATGTTTCTTACTCTTATGTTACTAAGGAAAATAGATCAAAATTTGTTATTTTAATGTACATGTTGAATTATTCCTCTGTATGTCACGATGTTCGCATAAGAATACAGTCGTATTTTGTACGTAAGTACTTACTCTAACTTCGTATTTTATGTATGTAAATTCTAATTCAGATATTGCTAAACGTTGATGTGACATTTGTTTATACACTGTAAAGAGTTGGGAATGACACTTCCCAACTCTTTACAGTGTATAAACTGTTGGGATGGCCAACTGTTGCCTATATTTTTTTTCAGTATTTATAAAATATTATTGTAATCTTGATTTTTTTTCTATATTAAGAGCCTACCAAAGTGACTGTACTCTGCCTGATGGAAAGCATGAATAGAATCCAAGAGTTATGGTCACCATACTCATTGCAAACGCAGACAATGCAGTATGGTGACCCACACTATGGTGACCTTGTGAGATGCTTTTTCATACCCCGCTTGGAGACGTAAAAGGCATGACAGTCATCGTGACAGTGTAAGGCTTACACAGTTACCACGATAACTGTCACCCCTGCGCCAATGGGCCTCCGTTCTCACATTCACCAACGAAACACGACAACACGGGTGCTGACGCTTTAGGTTGGTCTTCTGTGAGAGGGTATTACTGCCCTGGTCGAGCCAGCCCGCTCTTGCTGAAGCTTGAGCTTGGCCGGCAAGCTTGTCGATAATAACACATCTTTTGCATGTAAGATGCTCTGTAGTGTTGGTATCCTCATTCTACATAAGATTAGACCACACTTCTAACACTGCGTGTTAATGACTATTGATATGACTAATGACTAGTGTTACAAAGAGTGATTCCATATACCGAATTAATTGACAAAGTTTGGAATAATTAATTTGTTAGTCCACTTATATATTAATAACACTTTTTTCTAGATATAGACTACGAGTATACGTACTATCCATTTACATATAATTGCTATATTGGTCTGTTTGTTCTAAACACTATTACACTATCCCGTGGCGCCCCACAGCTCAATACAACGTTTATTTACTGGCAAGCCGTGTATTTGTTTGCTGGCTTCCGAAACAAATCGACTTGTAACCCGTTCTCGTGGTCTCGAACACCCAAAAAGACAAATGCGAGGACGTGCTCTAATTTAAAAAGTACAGTAGCGGTGATGTTATTACATTTACAGTTTTTTTTTATACTATCTTGTTTGGGAACTGTAATAAGGTACCATTTTCAAGGACTGTTTTCTTTTTACAAAAGAAGAACTAAACTTGTCTAACCTTATTAAAAAAAAAAAAATCGTTGAGAATGTTCTAATGAGCTCAAATGGAATACTTTGACTGTAACTTGGTGAGGAGTTAGCCCTGCTGGTTTGGAATATTATGGTGTAGTGTCAAGTCAAGCTTACCACATAATTATAATGTGATTGCGTTTACAGAATGTTTTAGAGTAGTCCCATAACTTAAAGTTTTAAAGAAACACAATACCACAACGTTTCAGATGCCTGTCTGCCTATATTTATTCTAGTTAAGACAACATATGTGAACCTACACTGCTTTTTTACTTGTAATAAAACGCAACCCACAATGCTAGAGTTCTTTAAAAAAGTAACAATCGTTATAAAAAGACGAAAAGTGTGACGTATTCTTTTATCTTATTGCTATGCGAATCGACTATTACTGTTTAGACAAGGCCGTCTCAAGACCTACGCGATAATCAAAAATTTTATAGGCCCCGTGCCTCTAAATATACTTAATGAATGTTGGGGCCTTTTGGGGATTTACTTTGAGTATTCAATCTTGTTATTCATATAACATTTGCTTATATCTACACGAATACCAAACTTAGTATAAAACTCTTGTATACATACAGTTTTTACCCACATCAAAGTTGAAAGATTGTAAATAGTAATAACTATTGAATAATTGCTTAGTATTATGTTCAAGGATTGTTGTGGACTCGTATACATAAATATATTTTATTCTTCTAACTCACACATTTGACAAGCCATGTAACATATGGTTTGTCTAACTACTCAAAAATTTAGTTTGACGACAGCTATAAGTATTTTTGTGCGTACGTAAAAATTTAACATCACATCATCATTCATGAATGCAGACCGACTGTTCGTTTACAAGTGATTCATATTATACCTACTTCCTTTCTGAGAAATCTAAGAATCTGACGTCTGCTGTGTGTATGGAATACTCACAGTTCATAGGTTGAAAACTAAGAAGTAAGTACTGCGATGTAACGATGGCCGCAGAAGCGTAGGTCATGAGTTCAAATAGCTTTACCAAAAACTGGGCTGACGACCTCAAATTGAATTAAAAGGCGGTTCTGTCAGAAATTATGTACATTAACTCTTTATGTATGGTGTTTTGTGCTTGCAAATTGATGTTTAATAATGAATTATATCTTGTCATTATAATGTTGGTATTTAAAGTGAAGCAGACTTATTGATATTTGGTCTGTCGTGGCTTTCTGTTTGCGTTTGTCATTCAATTTAAGTGTTCCTCTAACAGTACTTCTTTTCTATATGAAGGCTACTTGTTTTATTGCTTTGAGCACATTTATACAAAATATCGGTGACTGAATCTCAGCCAGGTTGAGTTAAAACGTGAGTGATGAGTGAGAGAGTAACTAACACACATATGCGTGAGTAAGGATAAGGTTAGCGGAACACGATTTTTGTGTGTGATTTGTAAACTATAAACTGAAAACCAAGCCGAATCCACTTCGCTAGAAACCGGGTTCCAGATCTACTTTGTTTCTACCAATTATGCATAAAAATGTTTTTGAGAATATGTAATGTTAGAGTTATTGGATTATGTAGAATTTATTTGAAATTAATGAAAAGTTTTATAGTACAACAACAGTCTTTTAATGATGCCCACAGAGTATAAAAAGGAATAGACAAACATTGAAAAAGGTGCGAATTTACACCACAGACTATATAACTATTACTAGTGTGTTACTTAGTATATTAGGCACAATATAGAAACTAATATTTTAACACTCCTACCAAATTCAAGCCTTTCATCGGTTTTATACAGTAACAAAAGTTCAACAGAAGTTTACTAGACTTCTAAATAATGTAATCTATCTAATACTCTACAACACACATACAAATTAATTTAGTTTTGACATTCCAATACTATTTCTCATGAATATAAATTTGTCTTTAGACAAGGCTTTAGTAAACATATCAGCATACTGATTATTAGTGTGTACATAGTTCAGACTGATTATATTATTATAATATTTTTCTTTTATAAAGTTATACTTAATATCTATGTGTTTACATCGCTTATGAAATTCACTGTTTTTAATCACGTTTATTGCACTCTGATTGTCAATGTTTATGCACACGGATTTTTGTCTGAATACACCTAAATCACTGAGTAACTGTCTAAGCCACATAGCCTCTTTAGTTGCAGCACAAGCAGCCATGAATTCGGCTTCTGTCGTGGATAAGGCCACAGTAGGCTGGCGTTGTGATGACCAAGTGACAGCTGCTCCACTTTTTAAAAAAACATAGCCAGTCGTTGAGCGTCTGTTTTCCAAGTCATTAGCAAAATCTGAATCGCTGTATTCAGTTAAATCCGTGCTGTCACAGTTAGATGTATAGCATAATCCATAACTTTTTGTCTCTTTCAGGTATTTTAGTATTTTCTTTACAGCGTTCCAGTGGGGTTCATCATGGGAATGTAAGTATCGACTCACCTGGTTTACAGCAAGCATTATATCAGGTCTGCTCACCGTTGCTGCATGTACAAGTGATCCTACAGCTTCTCGGTAAGGATAATCTTTCTTCAGTACATTCTCAGGCTTCTGCAACTTCACATTTGGATCAGCAGGTACACAGTTAGGGTTAGCATCCTGCATGTTGAATTTCTTTAGCAACTGATCAATGTATTTGGACTGATGAATAAAAATAAAATTATTGTGCTTTTCAATTTGCATCCCAACAAAGTTAGTTGGCACAGAGTATACTTTTATTTCAAAGTTCTTTTGCAACTCACTAATTGCTTCCATTATTGCAGATTTACTTTTACAGAACAGAAGTCCATCATCAACATACAGGCACAGGTAACATTTGAAGCCATTTATTGTTCCTATATAAACACACTGATCTGCACTGCTTTTCTCAAAACCAAACTTATTGAGAACTGAGCTGAATTTAGTGTTCCAGGCTATGTGTTGAAGCTATGAAAGCAGCGGCATAACTTGAACTCTCTTGATTCTTTTTAGAAGATTTCGACTTACACTCCGCAGAAAAATGGCCATATCTATTACAGTTGTAGCAGCGCGGGCCTCTTCTAGGTTGTTTCTTGTTACCCTTATTCTTGTAGTTATGGTTGGCGGCAAATGCAGATGAGTCATTTTCACATATTTTGACATCTTGTAGAATTTTTGACTTAACTGAGTCAGCAGTTATTTTCATACCAGAGCTTTCTATACCCATAATCATCGGCTTGTATGTTTCGGGTAGACCGGATAGTAGCAGTGTCCCGAGCCACTCGTCATCTACTTTAAAGCCGATGTTCCGGAGCTTGTGAGCCGTGGTCATAATTTTGCTCACGTATTCTTCGACATTTAGACATCCAGTAAGATTTGTTGTACACAGATCTCTAAGTAATCCCACACGGCGTGTTAGCCCCGAGTCGTCGAATGCACTTGCCAAGCAGTCCCACACTTCTTTTGCAGACTTTGCATCTTGAATGTGAACGTAGTTTACAGAGTCCACCAGTAAGATGATCTTAGATTTTGCTTTTATGTCGCGTTTTGAGTCGACAGAGTCACCGGGCGCGGGTTCAACACAGTCCCACAAGTCTTCGTGTTGGAGATATGTTTTGACTGCAAATCTCCATGTGGAATAGTTTTCCCGACCAGTAAGCTTTTCGATCATTACGAGAGGATTGCTTGACGACATTTTTGACACAATATTTGTAATGTTCAGTGTTTTCGATCCGTAAAACCAACAGTCACTTTGAGGTTATGTTTTACCGGCGTGCGATATTTTCACAATTTTCACTGTAATTTTATGTTCACTGACTTTCACTTCGATTATCAGGGCTATACTGGGCCCATAACCTGTTAGAGTTATTGGATTATGTAGAATTTATTTGAAATTAATGAAAAGTTTTATAGTACAACAACAGTCTTTTAATGATGCCCACAGAGTATAAAAAGGAATAGACAAACATTGAAAAAGGTGCGAATTTACACCACAGACTATATAACTATTACTAGTGTGTTACTTAGTATATTAGGCACAATATAGAAACTAATATTTTAACATGTAACTTACTAAATGTTATATGCTGCTGCTACACCAAGCGTAAAACTGCTTCGTCTGGCAAAAAAAAGAAAGGAATATACAGAACTGACGGACACCGACGGAACCACTGACGGAACCGAAGAAATTCTTCTTCGGTTCTTCTTACGCTTCTATGTAGAACCTTTATTAATTATTTGCCCGTACATATGATTTGAAAATGAACGAGGACTTTTATTAACCTGCTTAACTTTGTCGGCATCTCTAAAATTTTCTTCCCATTTTTGCAATATCATCTTTATTAATGCTTGGCTCCTGGATCCTCCACGATTTGTCGAAGCGTTCTTCAAAAATTGGACTAACCGACACTGAAAGAGTTCGTAAGCAGTTCGAGAGATTGGCATTTACAACTAAACACAGCAGTCTCTTTAGTTTTTGTAATATGAATACTTATAATAAAATAAAACTAAAAAGTCGGGCAAAACATTCAGTCAGGCGAATCATAGGTAATGATTTTTAAATTTGCTTCTTCATCGGGCAATTACCGTTCAATATTTTTGTATGATTTTCCTTATGAAAATTTAATACAAAAAATGACCATCTCTTTGTCGGAATATGTAGGCGTGGAGATCTTCGCACGGTGTTGTTAACGGTTGTGGTTTTTGAGTGTCAATCTTATGAATACCTATAGCTAGAAAGTGTAAGACAACATATATTTTTGAGGATCATTACGCGTACCTATCTCTTAAAGAGTTATTTGAGTGTTTATGCATTAGATTAAACTTGAAAATTATTCATAGAATTGGTAATAAAATTATTTCTCCAGTTTAATGTTCGCGAACCTATGACACGGCGAAAAGACGTGCAAAATTGAAACGCTAAGATTCAAATGTACATACAATATGCTTTCAAACATTATTTATTAAACGACCATATCGGTATTTTGTTAGTCGCAGTTTGATTTTAAATAAAATTTGATAGTCATCGAGGACATTTACCATAGTAAAAAAAATACAGAAAATTTAAAGACTGGTAGACTTAAGTTGCTGCCATCACCAGACGCGAGAGTCAATTGCTTCTGGGCAATCATAGGGACTGCAATTAATTGAAAGCATTAAGCACTTCATCATCTTCATCAACCTATCGCAGACAACTGCTGGACATACATCTCTCCCATTACACACCACTCTGATAGATTTTGGGCTTCTCATATCCAACTCGTGCCACCTATCTTGCGCGAATATTCACTATCTTTCATTAATAATTGTGTTATTATTAAGCACTTCGCTTAAATCAATAATTTTCTCAATAGTTTACTAAAAATATTATTTATGAACGGAACACTATTAGGAATCAATACACAGTCACATTGTTGAACGTAGCTAAACATTCTCGTACGATTAATAATTCGTAATAAATGTAACTGTTTTTAATCACTTTTCTGCTATATTTTATTATTCAAGTTTTTTCTCAGTTTAATCTTATTGCTGATAGTACATAAAAGCAATCTCTCAAAGCTATTAATCTCGGATCGCTATTGAATGACCGTGACCTCACGCTTCCGTTTCAACGCTAACCTGCAAAATAGATCAATCTCTCAGTAATTGCAAACTATGAATACGCTATACAGTTACAATATTACTTCTTTTTAATCACGATTATTATAAAATTGTTCTGTAATTATGTCGTTTACCTAGTTATGCTGTGGACCTAAGTGAGTAGTGTCGACTGTTACTAAGCAATTAGCTTACTTAGTAGTTAGCGTTCTCACGTAGTAACCTGTTACTCGTACCGAAATACCCAATTAAATGTAGTATTTACGTACTAATACCTGTTCCTTTTTAGATACCATAGAAAAACGTTTATAACACTCACTATTGAATGAAGTTTTAAATAATTTTAATTTTGAATAGATTGAAAAGAAAATAAATTAAAATTCCTCTTTACGTAAGTGTGTAACTCAGCGCTCAAATAATTTAAACATACGATTAGTGGCGAGTGTCCTCTCTTAAAGCTTTTTTAGTGTTGCCAGTCAAAATTTATTCAGTTTTTAATATTTCTTACTCTTCAAATTGCCTTGCAATTCATTTTTAACTTTCTGTGAATCTCGCCAATAATTATAGTAGAAACGTTTTTCGAGAACCTTCATATCAGACAGTAGTAATAATAAGATCGTAATAAATTTAATTGTGCCAAAATTGTAAATAAATGATTCTGTATCATGGTGGTATCTATGTATAAGACGATTCTTTTCCATTAGGGAGCCAAAAAAAATGGCGACGTCACGTGAGTTTAACAATATACTATAAATCCAAATCTATTTAGGCATTTAGAAATAATGGCGAACGTAACAGTACAAACAGGGTAATCGAAATTGTATCTTAGGTTATATTGTACGTTAAAAAGATATCTACCCTCAAAAAGATCGGGCTTCTTAGTATTCCTTTTTTTGAACACACGACAGTAATCTTAAGTATTTACGACATATTTGTCCTGCATGATTAGTTTTCCATGAAACAATAATAATATTATGCAGGCATTTGGCACTGTGTTGAGTCATGGACCATTCATAAAACAGCGCCGGCGCATGTGACTCAATGAAACACTTGTTTTGCTTATATTTGATACTTGTAATTGTGTTATTTTTAAACATGATAAGACCTGGTGACATAGTTTGTTTAGCATTGATTTGTAGATAGCATTTTGACCTAAGATTGTAACTATGCTTGTAGCATGAAAATGCGTACATTGTAAGTATTTTCGTCATTCAGTAAAGTATCATATCAGGTACGAATTGAATTGGAGTGGCCACTATTGATATAAAATAGACTTATATTTTTTTTGTTATAAGTTAACTAGTTTCATGCCTTGAACGGCACACGAGCAGAAGAAGGTCAGATGGTCTAAGTACTCATTTGAACCTTGTCTAATCTCTCGACATTCGTATAACTGTATTCGTTATCATCGTCTATGTATTAAATGTTAACCAAAGTATATTTCGAAAGTTTATACACCTTAAGTGTTCTTATATCTCGTTCACAATTAATATATTTGTTCCGCTTTATCGACCATGTAAGTTAATAATTAACGACTGTTGTTACTGTGCAAGTTCGATGATGTAACAGGCTCAGTTATTACTGTTTGACTTTGCAATCCTTTTAGTTTGACACTCAATATAAATTTAATTCGAATTTGTTAAACGAATTAGTGCTCATATACGTAAATTATTTGCATTTCGGTATATACGTTTTTGTGCTAGAACCTAGTATGGTAGCGCAATAATAAATTGACAAGTATTATATTTACACTAATGATTAGTGATGCTGAAGAACATTGATCTTTAAGTTTAACACTAGTACAGTTTATCGACATCACTGTTCTATAAAAGGATCGTGTGTTGTCTGACAGTCTTTTTATATTATATACCTTTTAATTACTCATACATAAAATCGTTTTATACCTACTGAGCGTGAGAACGCTTGGTGATTGCATTTCTATATGTTACTTTATGAGTTTCTTCAATGGGCGTTGCAACGACTATACTTCAAGTTTAATTATTAGGAACGTTTATGTTTCGTAATTTATACATTTCTAGATGGTTTGTTATTTTGGAGCATTACTTTTATATTTTTCTTTTATTATTTTACTGGGTTACCAAACAGGTGGATAAAATCGCGTAGTCCTGATCGTATAACCTTTTCTAAGTGAAACACTGGCGACTATACTCAGTATTATAGTAGTTACTTATGAATTCATTGTCTTGAGGAAACAAGAAGACAGTTCTTTGCAGTCTTGGAAACAGTTCGTTAACGTTAGTATATAGAACAAGTCTGTGTGGTGACGGATTACGAATACATAGTGTTACCACCCCTATTCATCCCGTGGGTGTCGTAAAAGGCGACTAAGAGAACAAAGTATGCAAGACAACGTCATTACAAAGAGATGGAAAACTTGGAACAAACTCTATTCCAACCCGTCTGGCCAGCGTGGTATAGTAAGTCAAAATCTCCTTGTTAAGGAGATGTCCAGCAGTAGATTGTAAAGGCTGTTGATGAGTATTTAAAACAAGTAAGACCGTCAGTCCTGCGCCTGATCTATCCCCAGTGGTGTCTGGTAACCGTCCCATCGGATTGTGAGAGTAAAGAAATAAAGATTGCACGTGAGTTTGCGCAGGTCTGGTCTTTGTTGAGATTGGCCACCGCGACCGATATCGGCTGGAAGTACATCATCAAAGTTAGTATTCAAGAATGTATATTTTCTATCAAAATATAGCGCTAGTTCTTCACAAATGTGCCTTTTATATTGTTACGGTGCGTTACTAAAATTCTTACGAGTGACAGTGACAGTTTTTCATACCGCACAAGTTCCTTGAAGAAGGCTTCTGTATCTCTTTTACAAGACTTCAAAACACAGATTCCGGACTTCGATAGATATAAACACATGGTTTCATCATCACCTACAACTTTAACTGTCAACTGCCAGAAGTAGAACCCGCCTTAGAAAGGGAACTATCGACTAATATATCATGATGGCCAGACGGGTTGGCATATTATCTGTCACCAGTAGTCATCACACGCCTCTAACAAAATCTGTATAGATTTTATTAGTTCGTTCGTATATATGTATGTATATACAAATACCCAAGACCTTACTTGTCAACCATATTATAATTATTTATTATTATATATATTTTTGTTAGTCCTACTTATATCGGTCAAGTTAATGTGCCTTTGTCAAATGTATTAACTAGCTTCTTAATAGAAAAACCTAGTTTACATTTATATTCTAACAGATTTTTTTTGTTTTTTGAACCAACTTGATATTTGTAATGAAGTTATTTTTATACTCTATTCTACATTTCATACCAAGAAATGATTGTTAATGGATTTATGTATATAATACACGATCCTTTTATGTGTGATCATTTAAACGAATGTATTTGGAATTTTGTGTCAAATTTTATGACGTTTCCTTTAAATAACATTAATATACAAACCAATAACCTCACACATCTCACAAACGACTGTCTGATTTCAAATTAGGCAGAACATGTGCTATGGTGACCAAACTGCTGATAAACATACAGGTTTTTTTTCAAATATATACATATTATGGAAATTACAGCCAGACATAGAACAAATAATCGTCCTCGCCACGCAAATATTTATCCCGGGTGGGAATCGAACCGCCAAACCTCATATTATACAATTAACATCTAAACCAAATTCGACCCAATTCCGATCATTCTTTCTGACGTGGTTGAGTAACAAACATCATTCAACCCGTCCATCGAAACTTTCAAATTTATAGTATTGGTATAAGTGATATAGTTTTTTAATAAAAAAAAATTATAAGTATAGTACATAAATTATATTGGAAATCAACCAATCATCGTCCACCGTCCACTGCTGAACGAAGATGTCCACCTCCAAGGTGCGCTAACCGTCCTGGTCTTATATAGGATATGCTGATCATTTTATAATTATTATTTATGTTGCTTACAGATGAAGCTGACTACAGCTGCCAATGAAAACTATTCGTAAGTTATTTTATCTTATTTTACTTTATAGTTACGCTCGTGATAGTAATATAATAACCACACCATAATATTTATGACGTCATAATAACTATTTTATTGATTAATTTTGTATATTCTGCAACAAAGTTGGATACTTTACGTGCTTACGGCTTGTAAATGTACATACGAGAGAGATTACTGAAGCTTTTTACAGTCCACTGCTGGACATAGGCCTCTCCTTAGCAAGGAGCTTTTGGCCTACTATATCACGCTGGCCAGACGGGTTGGAATAGGGTTTGTTTCAAGTTTTCCTTCTCTTTGTAATGATGTTGTCTTGCATATTTGGTTCCCTTAGTCGCCTTTTACGACACCCACTGAAGCTAATATGTATTAATAAGGTGATGAGTTAGAGACCCGTATTATAAAACGTATCTCAGTCGTGAATCTATTTTCAAACTAAGTTTAGGTAGTATCTCTACCTAAAATCAACTTTTTTGAACGTCACCTGAAATGAATTGACTTATTGACTTATACTCAAATGAGTGATAGCTTATTGCAGAACGACGTTCATACCGAAATCTTTACTTAAGAATAGGTTTTGACTCTGTCTACTCTCGACTCTCGACTCTCTGTCTATGTGAGACAAACTGAAGCTAGTCTCAAGCGGTGATTTCTAAATTAATTAAATTAGTTAAATTAACGGAAATTAACGTCTTTTACGATGATTTGTTTCTGCATAATTACGAAAAATGTACTTTACCTTACTTTATTTATGAACCAATGACTTAACTTTAATTCATATTTAATTCACTTAAATATATGTTCAAGTATTTGTTTAAATATTAATCACGACAACCGTTTGGTTAATGACAATGATTTTCATGAAATTTGGTATGCAAGAGGTTTCAGGGACGATAAATCGATCAAGCTAGGTTTCATTTTTAGAGAACGTTGAATTTTAAAAAAAATACGGAGCCAAGCTCGGCTTTTAAGTACTTACATATAATTTAAAAACAAAAACATGGTTTGTCAATTCAACATGACAAATTTAGAAAACAATTAGAACGTTCCATTATAGCTAGACATTTTTATTTTATTTTAGTATATAGTTTTATTGTATTTAATTTTGAGCGATCTGGTTGGTTGTGGGTTCTTTTTAACGTGTTTACATTGCTATACTAACTAATAATGTATACTATATAAATTCATAGAAATTATGTTTGTAAAATGTATATATAAATATAATTTGTTGCGTAATACGAAATTATTGTGTAAGGCGATAAGGCGTAAGCGTAATTAAGAACAGATTGTAATTTAAAATCAATAACTGTGACGAGTTTCAGATGAGTTACACTTAAACGCATTCTATAATAAGAATGACGTTAAAGGTTTGATGTGTACTTAAAACTGCTTTCAGGTAATCAGAGTTCAACGGATACTTCACATACCTTTTAAAATACAGCAGAAGATTGTTTTTTGAACAATATCCTTAAGTACAAAGATTTTGTGATTTTGTTCATATTTCTAAAGAGAGACCTATGTCCAGCAGTGGACTGTTAAAGGCTGTTGATCTGCTGTGATGTGAAAAGGGTCCTTTCCATCCATTCCAAGATAAAAAAACAGAGTATACTGCTAAACTGGTCTCTGGGCTCAAAAAAAATTATGATATATAATATATTATATATATTATTTTATTTGGTAAGTTATAGCAAAAGCAAATACCGAAAAGGACCAATCATAAAATAAATTTAAACGCTATTGAAATTTTTACAGTGTGAAGTGGATAAAATGCCGTGTCATTCTTGGTACACAATAGTTTTGATTACTTTTTTATTTAAATTCCGAAACGAAACTATAACTAGGCTATTAAAGTATTTTCCTGTTCGCAACAATGTTTCTTTTCCTAGAAACTTGAATTTTGTTTAGTTATAGTAGTTTATTTTGTGTTCGTTCGGTCGTACGGTAATTAAATAACGGTAGACGTTACATTTGCCAATGTATTTGACGCGTCTTCCACCAACTGGAACACACATACAAACACCTACATTTTCGCCGTAATGTAAAATATTTGGCGATAGATAAACAGATCAAACAACATTTTCTGTACATTATTGGCAATTTAAATGTAAACACTTAATGTCATGTGTCTTGTAAGCAGAAATATATAGGTTTTTTATTATATTTTGCATTCTAATATGGAAAATAATTATAAATATTGGAGAAAATGAGTTTTGTTGTCGCCGTTCGTTAAAATCTTCTATAGTTTGTAGCAAATTTTTTGCTAACTTGTTAGCCGCTGATTCGATTAGTCATTGTAGGCAATTTTCTTATATATATTTTTGCGTATATTTTCTCATAATCTATTTTTAAACTCCCTTAACAGTGCCACGTTGTCACACGCAATAGATACTTATAAGAATTTTATTTATATTGACGTTGTCGATAAAAATATTCATTTTATACCTTTTTTAAATGGGACATAGTAACTATCGCTAATATAGTTGTGTACGTATACTTATTTTCATGTCTTAGTACTTATTTTCATGGAAAGAAGTTACTTATAAAAATATAAATGAACAATTGAAACTTGAGTAAAAGTAATATTGTACCGAAACAAATATATATTTTAAATATATTAGATTTTTAGTATTCTTCATCTGTATCTCAAAATTATATATGCCAAATAAAACCTTATAAGGCCACTATTGCCACATTTGAAGGCATCCTAACCACACAAAAATGCATCTAACACCTACGACATTGAGAAAACAAATTTGATTATCCAGAAATTATGACAGAATTAAATCAGGCGCTTTATTTATTAACGCCCCCCAGTGTCCTATAGTGTCCTCGAGTTGGTTGTTTTTAAAAACAGGCTGATCACCTCATTCCATTGTTATTTCCACCAGGTGGGAGTTAAGGTTTCATTTACCACTTTTATGGCTTGTTTTTGTCTCAATTGCATCGAATAAACGTTAATGCCGCGTAGGCAGTTTTTATACCCATCGATCGTTTAGGGGACAAATTCGTAGGTTTATAGGCGTACCAATTACATGAATTGACTTTGTGACCGAAAAGAAAATAAAAGTACTCATTAATTGTTAAATTTCTTGTAACTTTTTATTTCAGTGATGCCACTCGTAGACTGGCTTAGATTTGTGTCGTGTTTTCTTACCGTCTGGTACGATTTGCACTACAATTCCTGTTCTTATGTCCATAGGCGGCGGTTACCACTTTCTATCAGGTACCTTGCCTATTTTTCACTGTTATTGTGGCTTATAATTATATCGTACGCAATATCCGTTTAATCTGTTTCGTATTCTATTACTCTTTGCACGCTATTTAAAAAAAAAACCCTTACCATACTCACCTCCGCATCATCTACGCTTTCCTATTGTGTAATTTCAAGGGCCATAATTGTCATGGCTTCCGAGATAACCCTGCATTTCTATTACTACTTCCTCTAGAAACTTCACGTCAAAAAACGATTACACTCAGGGAAAGTTGAACTGATTGGTCCAATTATATTCAAAGTGACGCGAGTCACGCACGTTGACGACACACGGGTTAAGTTACGGGTTTCTATTCTATCCGAAAACCCCTTCTCATGATTCCTTTATCGCTATGGAGTTAGTATCGATAACCCCGCCGTTGCCACGTTACTTCCGAGAAGGGCGACCCTCGATAACTAACGATAACAATGTAAATAGATACCAGCTTTTGGTGAATGAAACACAACTAAAGGATGTTACTTCATAAATATGTATTTTCGTATCGGTTTTGAATTTTTTGTGCGATGTTTTTAGTTGAATTTGAGCAACTTATTTTTATACAAACTTGTTTGGCTTTATATATTTTGGTTGTATATTTTATATAATTTAAACAGGTTTATGGTCTAGGCCTATGGCCTTTCCTGGCCTAAGATTATATATACATAGTTATAATAGTAAATACTACTAAGTATTATATAGTTTGATGTATCATTTACAGTTTAGTATCAAGCCATAAACTGGTAAAGTATCGCTAGTGTAACATAATCACCTTAATGAAAATATTTCTATTAATTTCTGTCTGATATTTATGATGTATATTCACAATCTTAGTTTTAACGGTTTAAATATTTGATGTTCACTATTTTATTATGGCATTAACGGGTTATATTAAAAATATCCAGTCGGATTATATCCTTCAATCAATAATTTGAACAAAAAATAAACTGGCTTTGAATTGACTTCTCGTTGAAAATGTCATAATAAACTTCACAGCACGATAATAATACTGTGGCGTTGAGCAGTGAACAGGTTAAAGGTCATTATATCCCATAAGTATTAACTATAAAAAAAAAAAAATGTTTATAAGTAAATGTCAGGCCACGGGCGTAATCTTCGGTACTGAAAATAGAGGAGTGCAGTTTCATGGTTGTATAAAAAGTTTATGATGATATAGAAGGGTTAACTCACCTTCAAGTTGAAATGTTAGAACGGCACTCGATTGTTGCTCAGCATTCTCAAAGCTGAGTAGAAACAATATCAATAGTGTTGGAGTAAAGTCAGTGAATAGAGTAGTGCGGGCGCGTATCATGAACGCAAAAAAGTCCTAGATAGAAGATGCCATAACCATTTAATGTCTGTCATCATAACGATGTATAGATTGAATTAAACAAAAGGGATGTCGAAACCGCAGTACAGAGTAAAAATTTAGAACCAGCTGAGCTACAGTATTCTGACTCAGGGTTCCTCTATATAAATAACACTTATTTGTTAATTAATAACAGTATCACATTTTTGTATAAAGAGCTTGAATAAAATTTCTATAGTGCTTACTTTGTTTGCTAATGAAAAATATTATTAGGTTAAGAGGGGTGACTAATACAAAATAGTGTTTTAATATAGACATTGTAAAGAAATGCTTTTCAGCAGGTATTTCCCATTGCTGGCGTCATCACTGTGTGAATAACATTAGAATTTCGGCTTTTCATGAATGAGTCACAGTTTCAGGGCGTAATAGAAAATGACCGAATACTGTTTGTTAATTTGGCTACATTTTATTGTTCACAGTTAATTTAGAACTAAAATTCTCCTGATTGTACTTGTTACTTTAGAATTATTCATGTAAGCTCCAGTTCACTAACGGTTGCCAATAACACCGTTTTTCGTTTCAAAACATCAATGTCGCCCGCTTTACTAAGGATGGAAGTGGAGTTATTATGTTTCGAACTCTTCTAGTTTTCTTCTGATCGTTGCGGGTTCCAAGATAATTAAATTTTTCCAGGGAAGTCCCTGGAAAAATTGAAGTATCTTCCTCAGTGTCATAACTCAGTGTATTCGTCGATTAGATGTACAGGAGTAACAGTGATGGACGTGTGAAAGGAATTAGTCCTATTAACGAAAACGTCATTTCTAAGCAGGTTTTAAAACGAATTCAAACTCTTTTAGACATCGTCTCCAGTACTTTTTCTCATACACGTTTGGGAATTTATTTGCAATACTGTTTTTATTAAATTACAAATATTTTAGATCTTGACAGAGATAAAGTAACTATTATGGTATGTTAAGAATGCATATTACAAATAAAATTACAAGTCTTGAGAATTCAGTATGACTTCTTTCCATACCATTAGCCGTTCCATGGTTATTCGACCGGTATAAATTCCAGTTATTATGTGTACCAAGTATTGGCAACATTGTAACAAAAGTAAAGGTTGCAAAACCGGTTCCAGCAACCTAGGTTACTTACCTATACCACCTATACCTATACTATTACCTAAGAATAATTTAACATAATAAATTTAAATGAATCAGCCTCTCAACTAAATCGTATGGTGTTATTAAAATGCATTAACTGCCACAAAATCTACACTTACCGGCCGCATACAAGTTTTTTAAACAGTACAGTAAAAAGTTTTTGAAATTATTTTAATGTCTCCAATGAATGTTCTGGCCACTGTTAACATTACTCAGATTATCAAATTTTTTGGTCTATTGTTTGAGGTATGTCTCCTTAAATAGAAGGTTTTAGCTTGCTGTATCACGGTAGCGAGACGGATATAGGTTTGTGTCAAATTTCCGATCTCTTTGCAGTGCTGCTGTCGTGCGCAGTTTGCTCTCTTATTCAGCTTACTCTCTTCCTACACCACGATGTACGGACCTGAGGCAATTTTCGAACATATTTCTTAAAAAAATTATCGTTAATTAAGTAATTATTAAACTTCGTAATGGTTATTCTGGCACACACTACTATTTCTTACTAAAGATGATTAAAGCTTCGATTTTATATGTTTTCCATTTGTATAATGTACGAAGTGGGATACTGTGCAGGTTTAGTGCTTACATAAGTATTTTATACGGTTGGGTTTAACTTTGTAGTTAAAAGTATATGTTCATATTGTACATGCCGTACACATGTTGTTGCTTGTAAAAATTAATTCAAGTTACTTTGTAACCTGCTATTTTGTATATGGGCGCAAATCGGTGTGTTATGATGAAAATCTTAATCCTGCTTATAATTAATTTATTGAGTTCATACCATATATTCATTTCGACCTATTAAAAAGCTCCTAATATCAGTATTGTATAACACGAACACAATTCTAAAGGCATTCAACCTAAAAAGCATCATTCCAGAACTCCAATATCAAATCGATATTTCATTAAACCTCAAATCATCATAGCAATATCACTAAAGTTCTTAATTTTTTTTAACCCTGTTCTACGGGGCCTTTCGTCCCGGTTCTCACAGAGAACACCGTCATCCGTTTTTATCATTTTCGTCATTACACGGCCGGATCCCAAATAAATTAAAAAGTCGTCACACTACTCCTGGTCGAATGTGTGCCTAATGATAACCGGTCATTGTGATAAATTTCTACTTTTTCTCTAAGGCGTTGTTATTCGTTTTGTAAGGACAAATTAGTATGTCGCGTGGATGTAATTGAAGTTGATTAGGATTAAATGGGGTGTGATTGTGAGTGATCAACTCATTAGTTTGCATTTGTTTTCTATTCGAAATGGTTGTTGTCAAACGATTATAAACGAAAAGAATTTAAAAAAAAAACAGAACACCAGCATTGTGAATAAAACACATAGATACATGAAACAGACACAAAGAAAAACCAGACTCATTTATTGATTCTTCCCAACCGATTTCGGCTATGTTGACCACTACTAATTATTGTCAGCTGATTTACTAGACTGATCAGCTCTTGCATGGGCTCTCTGATGGCTACAGTATCCAATTTTATTGCGATACGAGCATTGGCGGCACGTGAAGACACAGCCGACAAAGTTGTAATATGGGGCTGTTGGTGGTTTAGCCTTAAGAGCATCGCGTTTCGCATCCAGGTCGGATTTCCTCTGCTCTTCAAAGTCATGTACTTTGGATTTCACGAAGCACCTCCACTAGGGTGGCAACCCAGACTCATAACAACAAACTTGTGTATCACATAAAGTGTGAGATTTGAAACAACAACACCCAGCGCAGTAGAAAACGACGTGGCGACCGCTTAAACCACTACGACATTCGTGCAGTCAAGTTTGCCTATGCGAAGACATTTGCTTATTGTTTAGCTGTTGTAGATAAAGAGAAAACATCTCATCTAGTGATATTTTACCTTAATTTAATTTGATATTACAAAAAGTTACCTTGCTCAAGTTCAACTGAATATAAACACAGCAAACCGCAGAATATATAAGATATATCTGCCTGGAAATGCTTCACAGTTAAAAGTTCCCCATGTCTAAGTTTTCTAGAATTGTATTTTACGCTAGATTCAAGGTAGCCTAATAGCTTTGTTATTGTAATGTTTTCATCTGCTTCACTGTAACCAGCGCACTACTATCGCTGATAATCTTGGGAGTCAAGCTTTGCGCGTATGTACTGAAGTTTTGTATGTACACAAGTGGAGTTTCTACGTTCTAAAGCCAATCATTATCGCCAATTGGTTTTTGGGTTTTCTGGACTCTGAATATCGTAACTATCGTAAACAATCAGTGTCTATACAAATGTTTTGATGACGATTAAAATTTTTGTTATCAAACTGACTATTTTGCTAGGTTTTCAGGTCATGAACAGTTTTTTTTTATTGAAGTAATTTCACTTGGTATTCTGTGTCTCGCAGTGGAGGTAGCAGGTAGAGAATCCTGCGAGAGCAGTACCACAATATATTTCAGTAGTACAAAATAAAGGCATTTTTTTTTTTTTGATTTTTAAAAAAGACAACGCCCGCATTAGGAATAAATCCTGTGTCGCGGGGGACTTTACAAACATACAAGAAACGGACACAAAGAACACCCAGACTCAGAACAACAATTTGTGGATCACACAAAGTGTTGTCCCATGTAGAATTTGAACCCACAACACAGCGAAGCGGAGAGCGGCGTGGCGACCGCTTAAACCACTAGGCCAATCGTGCAGTCTGCATCGTGCATTGGAAATAAATGTCCTCGGCGTGCTTTTATATATTACTTATCCGATGATTAACTTAAGTATACCATTAATCAAACAGCTATAGTTGTATACTAAAATTATACACTGTTCTCTGTGATATATGGCATGGATAGCGTATGCGCGCAGGGGCAAGGTCGGCGCAGACACAGCATCTGCTGTACCGGCTCGACCGGACGCCAACTGCGAAATGCACTGGGGCAGTTCACATGTCGCAAATTTCGCTGTTTATTTTAATAATATATTTATGATAGTTAAACGATTTAAAAAGCCAAGCATAAGCTAGACTATTTTTTGTGTCGTTGATAACCTAAATGTTATATTATCATACCGTCTGTAGGTTAAAAAACAAAATTTGGTAGCTCCTGACTGGTTTGTTTTCTGCTCAGAAAAATAAAGTGAGTATTCAAGCCGACAGGCACCAACCTACAAACAGCAAAAGGTTTTTAAGTGTTTACACTTAATGAACAGTATTAGCGACTGAAAAATGCCACCATCTTCCTTTTTGCGCTTCCATTGCATCAACTTCACGATGCTAAAAGAATTTCTTACTATTTCGTTCCAGAATTCCTAAACATAAAAATATAGTTTTTGGAGTTTAATTTTATTTAAATTTTTACTTTTACCCATCAATGTAATGTTGTTATAAATGATAAAAGTCGTTTTGATGTATACTCTATTTCATACATTATGTTCCCTTGTCATAAAATCTACTGCGTAAAGAGGGTTACTTGATGTCTTTAGATGACGAACTAGAGGGTCATCATTTTCATGATTATATTTGGTTAAGTAAAAAAGGTTGTAAATTCAATGGGCGTCGTGAAATTTATGACACTTTGTACTTATGATATAAATATCAGATGCTCCCCGCAAAGGTTTAATACAATGTGCCATTTGATACCATAATGCAATGTAGTTTTTTTTTATTTAATTTCTAAATGAAATTTTATTGACGACATCCTTTAAACAAATAAAAAAAAGAAGTGAATTCTTGTATTCTTTTTAAAAATATAAGAATTGTACTCGTAAGATTTTGACTAAAAAATATGCCTAACGGAACCTTACTAATTTAAATGAAAAAATTCTACATCTCAGTGATAGTAAAATATAGAGTAGGTGAATCATCAATCAAAATTATCTCCACGTGGTTCGATGGCTAAATATTTGAATAAGGACAGACAACCGCAAAACTAATGAAACGTCATTTAATAATAACGAGTCTCTGAGTCTTACGGCAATACCTGCCATAAGATGCCTGAACACAAGGAATTTTCAGCTACTTGATATTTCATTCTCTTGATCTTGTAATCTATTAAAGTATCTTTCTAGCACAGTACAGGTTTCTGGATGAAAGGCTGCCTATGTGTTTTTCTGTAGCGTGTTGGAACTGTCGAGTTGTAAACACGTAACAAACAAAATTGCGTTTACTACATAACTTAGGATGTACACATATTTACTAACATGGCGCAGTTAGATTAAGAAACAAAGGTTACGTTCCAACATAAAAACATTTAATTAAACTATGTACACACACAGGAAGTATGCTAGCCCGTGCCTGGGAAATCACCTGCATGTATCCTATAAGGAATAGCGGTTAGCCGGCACTTCTAATACAGTGTTTTGTTTCTACTGGCAATATGGTGCTATTGCCCGGTCATAAATATGTCGAGAAGATAGGTAGGGGTTCTAAGCTTTATGAAATGTCATATTTATGTCAAAAGTGTGCACAGGGTTTAAAGAAGTCAGCTTACCACGTAGATGGGTCTTGTGGCATTAAGGGAATTGACCTTTTCGTACTTACAACTTATGAAGTCTTAGTCCGTTGACACTAAAGAAAATAGACTTTAGTAAGGTATTAACGCATGAATTATCATAACCAGGAGAGGATTCATAAGCATTAGTATAACATAACTACTAAGTACAAATATTATATATTAGTTGTGGAGTACACTAACTAGTCTAAGTTACTATTAGTGTAAACATTTGCTGTTATTGTATTGTGTATTAAATTACGCATCATATAATACCATGCTAAACCAGAGTTGGTCCGTGCGAATCGGGTCAGCGAGGGCTCTGACTCACGTACTCGTCCACAGTCTGTACCTTTTACTTCCAGGGGTGATTGCTCTTTGCCATGTACCCGACACTTTTGTCACACAACTATGCAAAGAGTACAAGTAAGCTGCAGGTGCGTAAAATCAACATTCATTGTGCAAATTACAGAAACCGGAGTGCAAAGGTACAGGACAAATTTTAGAAATATATCCTATTCAACCTATAATAATTCATACTTTCTTCTGTTGGACGCGATCGTATTATTCGAGTGATATGAAAACAAAATCACATTCTCACAAATAAATGGACGAACATGCATTCATACCTGAACATGCGCTTGCCTTTACACTCATAGAATGTCGCAATTTTCTCCGGTGTTCAATGCTAAAGCTCGTCTTTTAAATACAATCCCATAAATCAATTGTACCTTTTCACATAGCTCAAGGCAGTCCAGGCGGTACGGGTATCATCTCAATGCAACTGCATTGTGTTTCATTTCATTCACCTGCGATTCGTCCATCCCTTATTAGTGGGTCTATCGCAAACGTCGGCGTCGTCTTGATCGCGTCCTTTACGGACCGCCGCATCTCCTTAAACAGCGGCTGCTTCCAATACATTACTTTGATATCTCTCACTGGCTAGATAAGATCCAATCTCGCCTGTCACGCCTGTAGCGTTAGACCGGATGGGAAGCCGAGATGCTGTAATTTGGCCGCACAATACCGCGCAATAATAATCGCAGCCGTTCGTAATTGCGACGACATCCGTTGTACAAGATGTATATATACATGTGCACTTCGTGTGAAAGTTCGAAAGGGCCAATCGTTACCGGACTGAGTTGTGTTATCAGAACCAGTTTAACGCATTTTAAATATGTCGGCTTTCTTAACAGCTCAACTTGCAACATAACTCAGTACCGACCATTTTATTACTTTTAAATTGACAACAGCTATTTGTGTTCATGTTCATTTACTTAAGTCATAAGGAATTAGTTTTTACACTTACAATGGACTGTAGATGATAAAAAAAGACAATAAAAGTTTTACCACGACATATGGTTGTTTTTGGACGGGACGATAAATGCTTTTGTCGGTTTTTGGGAGCGGAAGTTTCATTGT
This sequence comes from Hypercompe scribonia, assembly GCA_949316085.1. Classification (NCBI taxonomy): domain Eukaryota; kingdom Metazoa; phylum Arthropoda; class Insecta; order Lepidoptera; family Erebidae; genus Hypercompe; species Hypercompe scribonia. The sequence continues at coordinate 3,238,115 of OX438983.1, forward strand.
TGTGGCCGTCGTATGGTCACTATCGAATTTTGATTTGTGCGACTGTTTTGACAACTGACATTAGATAAATGTTATTCCCAGAAATTATGCACACATGGTGTCCGAGTGCAACGAGGTATTCACTTCCGTGAATTGGACCGGAAACTGTTTGCACAAACTAGTTAGAGATGCTCACTAGTATTTCATACAAATAAAAATCTATTGTAAATGAAAACTCGAACACGATAAGATCTATTTCCGACTGTCACTACCACCACAATAGATAAATGTAATATGGGGTTTAATTTTATAACGTTATTGATAAAAAATACTTAACTTGTGGGCGTGGGACCCAAGAATCGATTAAAAACCGGATATCCGTTAGCGTTTAGTGTTATGGTATATGTGTCTATTATGGAAATAATACTTGTGATCCTTTTAATTCAATAAGATTAGAAGATACTGTATAATTTGTTTAATTCAATTCGAGATTTTTTAATTCAATAGAGTCGACACTGACCCAAAACCGGTTTCCGATGTTGAATTTTGTGATCATAAGGTCGTAAGGGACAATAAATATTTTTATGTGGTTTGCACGACAAAAAGAAGTGTCATATCCTTGAAAGGTTCGAGTTCGATGCCCGGGTCGGAACAAAAAGTGTTATTGAGATTTTCTGATTATATATAATAAATATTCTTTATTAAACGGAAAACTCTTGAAAAACGGAGTTAAGAAGTTGGACTCTTAACAGGAGAGCACGTAAAACCGTCGGTTCTGAGCCTGATCTCTTCCTGATCGTGTCGAATCGTCGTCCCATCGAATTATCAGAGTGAGGGAACAGAGTGCAGTAGTAATGAGTAATTGCTTAGGTATATCATTTTCGGAGATTTGATATGAATTCGATACCATATCGTTTTGACTTCATAAGTAGGTAAGTAATTCTTTGGGACGGTACAAGCGCGTAAGTGATATACAACCACACCTTGTTTTGTGCAAGCGACAAACTTTGGTACAGGTTGGGACTAACCTTTCCTTGTTTTTTACTGAGTGATTGAGGTCGCAAAATTTCTACCAGGCAAGGCACGTGCGTCTCGTCTTGAAATTATCCATAGAACTCGGTACCATTACATCAGGTATGTCTGTTCGTCTTCCTCTTTTAGGAAACTCTAGTCAGCGCAATGCACTCCACTGAAATTGCGCTATAAGTCGAAATCTAGATGCACTTGTAGCCTATACCTAAATAGCGCAATTAATCTAACCCTCTTACATTTCTTTCTATGCCCAAAAAAAAAACAATTATCTTTCCAAAAACCATTTAACATACAACTAAAGCAATTCATCAAACAGCACCATATTGATATGATCTGACAACTCACGCTTTAAAGGAGTACATGATTATTAATATTCAATTACACCATCAAGTTTCAATAACCCGTGTATTGACACCCGTGAACTTGTGAAGTCATGAAAAATATTTCTGCTTCTACATTAACAAACAGTCATAATCCACTACGTACTATACAAACAAGACACGAAACAACTGACATCTTATAGTCACACTATTTCAAAAAACTAATAATAAGCCTTCATAAAACCGTAAAAAACTATTAAGTAACTATACATCTATCACGATGTCTGACGGTCTGAGATGAAAGATTCAATCACGGACCGACTCGCTTCCTAGAAGACGATCGATGTTTTTTTCGCTAAAGTTCAATAGTTTTAGGGTCCAGCGAGTTGCAAACTGACTACTTTTATAAACTTAGCAGTGAAACAAATGTTGTAATAGCGGTAATTGGTTTCCATTCATAAATGAATTTTGTTTGAATCAACATCTACAATTTTGATACCACTAAGAAAATATTTCTCTTTACATTTATCAGAAACTTGTTATATGTCAATACGAGTACAATCCGTACATTCTAGGCATTAGAACGCGGAACCAATACTAAACTCAAACTCTGTCTTAACACTTTTTTTCTGCCTACCAATCACTCGGGAGTCGTGACTTGAGTTTTTTTTTCACAAGACGCCGTTACTAACCTGCCACCCTATGATCCTCAAACTAATCGCTACAAATCTAAAAGTTCACACTACATCTACACTTTACTACGAAACACAATTGAACATCCTTACATTTATTTATACGGGAGACGCAGTGGATGCTTAACTTGTTTAAATTATTGTCTAATAACGAAATTGATTTCTCGTACATTTTCATGAATGTGTAAGTGCTAATGGATGTTGTTAGGCACGGAGAGATTTATTTGCTTTTTTTTGGACCACCTCGCAGATGACAGTTTGATGATTAAGGGTCGCGAAGATGAGCATATGCTGTGAATAAAACGTTTCTTCGGTAAATTGGGGTGAATGTGTCGTGGGAAACTTGTAAGAAATGAACACTTGAGTATTTTTAGAAAATTTGCATCATTTTTTTTTTAAATACAAAACCGTTTCGTCCATTTTTTGAAGGTTAAATGCATTGACGAAAACAAGAGTCGAAGGTTAACATAACTCTCTATTCAATAATATTCACCAAAATAAAACATTCCAAAACTGACCATCCTAGTTAAACTCATGCTCTGTTAGCAAATTAATGATATAAGGCTTCATAGCCTGGAGTATTGGTATTTATAAGTCTGAATGACAGTTATATTACTTGCGATACTGATCATTTAATTGACCAAACTGGCCCGAAGCCTTTCTAATTAGCTGGCAGATGAATGATAACTTTATTATAATACTAGAGGTATATGATACTCCATTTTTTATTTAAACTCTTTGATGGAGATAATGTATTGCATTTCTTGAGCTTGATACAGCGAGATTCAAAACATTTAATTTCTTGAAACAAACCAGACTTTTGAAGTTTTTGAATTTGAAAAGCTTCGGATACAGAAATATGTAATCTATTTCAGTCAGTCTGAATTGAAATCAGAAGTCAGATTACACGTTTCTTGAGATTCGCCGATAAATCTACCGTTTCGTCCATTTTGTCCAGGTCACCGATCCATCCAGCGCGGGATCTTCCCACGCTTCGTGTTCCACTCCGCGATTGCCAATTTAGATCCTTTCAATTGTGGTTATCGGTTCTCAAGACTATGTGACTTGCCCGTAGCCATTTTATCTTTCTAGTTCTGAGAGCTATGTTCGTTACTAAGCTTCTTGAGGTTCAGAAGATACCACTTAGCATTCTTTGATACATTGTGCAAAACATAATTAAGTTTGGTTGTCTTCGTGGCGCGTATTCTTGTACCTATATATGGTAGGTGTAGATGCTTGGTCGATCGATTAACGTTGTCATTAGATTAAGTTGGTGCATAACTGCTCTTTAAGAGAACAATTGTCATGCACTTCACACAGTTATTAAAGTTTTTGAAATGAGTGGTTAATATTTTAGTCACAAATGTTACAAAATAACTAAATAACAAACATTTTGATTATTAGAGTGAATTTAAGGTCACAAAGTCAAGAAGATTTTCATGTTGTTGACTCTTCTTTGGGATGTATATAATTTCTTTGCAAATTGAAAGTTTCTAAGTAATGAGTTCCTTCAAGGGTATCTATTTTCAGTACTGCGTGCTCTGGTAGTGACGAAGTATATGTTCTGCTCCACCACAATCTGCTATTTGAGTCGGCGGTCTGACAGTGCATTAGTGTAGTTTAGTGTCTTAAGGACAGACATGCTCAAGTCAATGTAGGTATTTTATAGCGTATAATAGCATTTAAAGTTAAATGAAAAAGAAAAATATTACGACGATTATATTTCATTGATCTAATTCAGGGTTGTAGAAAGTTTGGTATGTTGAGTGTCTGAAAATTCGTGAAATTCGTGACCAGACATTGTTAGCGATATTCAAGGCGCGGCCGACTGCCAACGAATTCAAAAATATGTACTTTCTAAACAGTCGCTCCACAGGTAGAAATTTGATTTTAGATAGCTTTTTCAGTCAGTCTAGTTTAACTGTAAATATTTTACAATTGTGTATTAAATTTGGTGCTAGATTTTGGTGGTAAATTAAATTGATATTTAGTACGAACTCTGTCAAACTGCGCTGCCATTACAACAAAAAATGCATTTATGTTCTATTGAATGTTACACTTATTTAGAAAGCCTAGGAATACATACTTACATACATATATATGCTCAAGCCTTATTCCGGGTCGGGACGATGGAGAACGCCATTTACAATCGAAGCTCGTGCACCTTATACATTTTCATCCACGTTCACAAGTTATGGGACCTAATATGGTACCTAAAGCAAATTTAGTACACTGTAAAAATTTTCAATACTTGTCTTTCGGCATCTGTCTGCTTCGGCATTTCAACTGACAGAAGCCTCATGAATTCTTCTAGTCGAGATACTATCGTAACATTTCTTTCTCAATTATTGCCCAAACATCTTCTTTCGAATCTCTCCTTTTCCTTTATACTATATATTCTTCGCAGTGAAAGTTTTTCCACGATGTTCATTTAGATTGTTAACAAAATATAAATTTTAAGGATAAATGAACCATAAATCATCGATGTTATTTTTATTTTAAACATGAAACTTTTCGTCCAATTCCAGTATTCGAATATTTCTCGGTAACAAGGATTAAATTTAATCGCCATTATTTTTGAGATTCAATATTTTTTTATGGTATTTATTACGCTGTTATGGTTCACATATTTTCAACAGTCTTGTGAAACTTATCCTTTTGAAACTGACTCGTTTCTCTTTACATTAACTTGCCTTATTATTATACAAAGTTTTCTACACTTACATTTTGATATTACTGATATACTTGACATTGTTTAATTTATTTGACAGTGTTCTACTACTGAGATGTTGCTAATTTTACAGTATAACTATACAATTGAGCTGTGATGTGTGTGTGACCATAAAACTGATGTATGTTTAACATTCATTCCTAAGATATATCTTTAAAAAAGATATATTAAAAAAAAACTGTAAAATCAACTCAAATTCAACTGTTAACTGACTTATTTTAAAGTATTGTATACAATTCTAAAAGGTCCATCACATTATTAATACACTACTAAATACTTAAATGACTTGACCACATGATTCATTCTCACCCATCACTAAAACAGAAACGAATGGAAAAAAGTCATTATATATTTACCTGTAAATAACATCTAAATGATTAAACTAAAATTGACACACGACAAACAGTTTCACGGTTGAAACATATCATTATAAATATTTATTCAATGGAAAATAACAACATATGTATATACACAAAAGCCAATAATAACTAAATAATTCAAAGGTCATTGTAACCCTTTACGCCCTTACACTAAACACCGAAGCGAAATTGAATTGTTATTAATAATAAAATATAAAAATGGTGGTCGGCATTACTCAGATCACGGTGGCGGCGTGACGAACGTACTCGTAGTGACTTGTTGCCGTATGGTGATGTTCGCTAAACATGTAATGTGTGAGGCGCCCGGCGCTTGCCTAACGTAACAATCCAGAGTGACACCACATAATAGAATCATGACTGTGTATCGTATTTGAAATATTCGCGGACCGTGTACCCAGTAATTATCACACTGTGAGCTTGTTGATGTCAATAGGATGATAGTCATGCTGCGATAAGACCCATTGTACAAGTATGTGAGCGTATATACTTTGGTAGTACGTTCTCGTCGAATTTAAAGGACTTTAGGGCACAAGAAACAACTATTTGTGATGGATATGGCAAGATAACTTTAAAATAGAGGTGTGCGCAGAAAAAAATAAACTTTATCGTTATCGTCTCATTTCCTGGGTATAACAATCTTTCAACTAGTTCCGAAAAGACCTGTTAAAGAACATATTAAAACTTAATATTTTTTACATATAATTCAATAAAATTATTTTAAAATTAGGGTTCTAAATAATCTTCGAACGCCTCATAACTTAGAATTCTGGAGCTTTACTGAGGGATATGAATTTAAATCGTTTAAATACTGCTTCAGTTTAGAGTAGTAGCGTTCCTATTGTATTGTATAAACGTAGCGCTTACTTTAGAGATACTTTTCCGTAACAAAAATTTGATTGCGGTATCGTGGTCCAACTGCAATGTTCCACCAGTTGGACTACGGGTCTTTGGTAGGGGCCCTTATCTAATCAGTATTTTTAGGTGCACAATGGAGCCATTACTAGACCCGTGGTAAAACTGCTATATTTTAAAATTATTAAACGAATATTAACCTATCTCCTTGATGTAACTTTAATTTGTATTTTCTTTTTTTATATATTTTGAATTTTGAAGAAAATTACATTGTATGTAAATCACGCTGGCCACCAGATTTTGTGGTAGTTAAGTACTTACCTGATTATCCTTATCGTATACAGATGGTTGTAAAGTGTTGGTGATATTCAAATGTATGTAAGTGTTAGAAAGGGTGAGTATACAAATATTGAGCCGGAGCGAATCTCCGGGATCCCGACTTCAATTTAACAGCCCAAAACATCTTAGTATAACATGCCAAACGACCTAGCAGCTGTAACTACTTTGCATACAGTCTCAAATTCTGAAGTAGTGACTATCTCTACGCATGACGAAGTTTTCATACAGAACAACGCGAGAAAAAAACAAATTAATTACTGATTACAACGTGTACACTATCACGACACGTAAAAACGAACCGGCCGCTACACCGAACAGCCCAAGGCTAAAGCTACGCTCGCGCGGGAGATTATCTTAGGTACGTAGTAGCCCACACCCCATCGACTACCACCACTCCCGCGATCAGGACCAGTCTACTCCACGGCTGACAATCCGTTCAAGATTACCGAACATACAATATATTAAACCATGCGCATATGTCGCACATATCACTACAGTATTGATTAATAAATCTTTATACCTATTATACAATTAATATGAGTCAATATCACGTTCATGTTTTTCCAAAATTGAAAATAAATAAAAATAATAATGATTACATCAAGAAGATAGCTGAAACTCGGAGTTAGTACCAATATCGAAGAACCATAGTCTAACTGATTGGACATCGCAGTTAGGCCACAACCCCCGAAATCAAAAAATGTAGGAAAATGAAATAGATTTATTAGTTTCCGTGTTCACTCGATGCTGTCCTTTAATTATAATACACGTACTATGTTAAAAATGTTAATATTTTGACGTGTCATGCATGCTTATAGTACCAAGAAATGCGGAGGTTTTATAGTATGCGGAACGTCACAAAGTGTGTTAAAGATTATTGTTGCTTCGGTACATATTTATATGAATTAAACATTAAATAAAATACTTCAACTGTCTGAGAGAAACCTTCAACGGCCTTTTACAGTCCACTGCTGGACATAAGCCTCTCCTTAGGAGGAGGTTTTGGCCCACTATACCACGCTGGCCAGACGGGTTGGAATACGGTTTGTTTCAAGGGGGTGCTGGGCTAGAAAACCTCCACGTGGTGCACCCTGGTAACGTTGGCGATGGTGTTCATCACTGCCAGCGGCTAATATTCTAGCACGAAGAGGAAGCCATTTTCTTCGGCAATTCGGCCGAGACTTGGTCCAACAGAGCGGGCATATTTGTCGATTCCTCTGTTGGCTCTTCGCTCTTCGGAGCAATGAGGAGGAAAACCTCGGTAAAAAATCACGATGGTGGGACCCTTTCTAGGGTCGGAGTTCTTCCGCTCAGCGGTGGAAAAAGTAGGACGGGCTCGGTGTGCACTTACACTGCCACCGAGCAGGCATCAGGGAACATCGTCTCCCTGCCGCCGTCTCGTCAGTCTCGCGACTCCAATCGGGGGCGAGGGTCTTGGCTTAACCGCCCGGACTGCGAGGAAGAAAACCTCTATAAAAAAATTACCCCGAATCCCGTGTTCTGGTGCGTGGCCAGGGGATGCATGGCTGATGGGTAGTTCAGTCGCAAGCGCACTCCCAGCCGAGGCACCTGCGGACCCCTCGGTTGGGCACAAATTTACGCTTGCCCGGGTATTGGGGGATCTCTGCCCGGGTCGACTTTTATTTCTCCCCCACGCGTGGGAATAATTATGGAAATTGAAACAAACAAAAATTACAAGAAAAAAGATGAAGAAAAGAAGGACAAGAATCAGAAAGGTAAGCCTAGGAAGACGGACGACTTCTCAACCAATGAGGAGGAACGTATGACGCCTATCTCGCTCTCAGAAGCTAATCTTACTTCAGGGAGCCGAAGAAGATCGGATCGACTACGTTCGAAATCCGTTATTCCAACAGATAGAGGTGACTCTAGCGCATCAATTGAGGCGCTGGAAGTAATGGAGGTAGAGATTCGCGACAATCGGAAACGCGGACGCTCCACAGACGACGAAGGAGAAACTTCACAGGAGTGGCTGCCTCCTAAAGTGGCTAGTAGCCACAGAGGGAGGTCACGCACTCGGGTTTCGGTTCCCTCAGGCTCCGTGTTCACTAAAGCGGCAGCCTACAGGCGCGTTAGAGCGGAGGGCGACTCTGTGGTGGAGGAGGAAATTGCGGATCTCCTACAAAAAATTCGAGCGCCAGCAGTGGATAATTTGGCAACCCAGGCACCGGTGTCCCTACAGGAGAGAGCGAATGTAGCTGTGGCCGTCATTAACAAGGTGGCCACAAAATCTACAAACCTTAAGGGTCCGTTTGTTAGGGCCCTTAAGGACTCCTCCTCTGCCATTGCAGAGGTTGTTACCACCCTCATTGGGGATGTAGCTCGCCTGCAGACGGCTAATGACCGTTTGACGGGCCAGGTGGCTGAGCTGAGCAATCAATTTGCTCACTTTCGGGCCCACCACCCTGAACAACAGGGCCGGGTTAAAGATCGGTCTATCCCCAGTCACGGTTCTGGCGACGTCTCTGATGCCCATCTGCGCCAAATACTTGACGTAGTGGGGCATATGTTGGACGGACGTCTCGCGGGCCTTGAGGCGAGGCTACCTCCAGCCCCCGTAATTCGGCCGCCACTCGCAGCGGATGGGGCGAAGATCAACCGATCAAAGACGACGCCACCGGCTCCGCTTCCCGTTGCAGGTGGTCGTGTGTCGTATGCGGCGGCAACACTTACGTCCGCCCCTGTGGCTGCTGCGAAAACAGCTAGAGCAGCAAAGGTGGCGGTAAACAAGACTGTGGCAAAGTCGGCTGCTTCCAAACCTGCCCTTAAGGTTATAGCAAAGACGAGGGCTGAGTTCCCTCCGCTTCCCACTCCGACACCTACATCTGACCCCGCTACTTCTGCTCCCTCAAACGATGGGTGGCAGGTAGTTGAGTCGGTCAAGAAGTCTCGAAAGGGTAAGAAGGCTACCCAACAAGTAGCCTCTACTCCTCAGTCGCCGTCAGTGGCAGTGGCCACCCAAAAGAAGCCGCGTAAGCTACAGATGCCAAAGACCGCGGCTGTAGTGATCACTATATTACCGGAGGCGGCTAACGGCGGGCTATCCTATGCGGCCGTATTCAAGAAGGCCCGGGATAGTCTCGCCAATCAATTTGGGACTGTAGGTGTCAAAATGCGCCTCGCCCAAACGGGAGCAAGAGTACTGGAGTTCCCTGGGGCTGAAGGTACAAAGACGGCGGATGCTTTTGCCGAAAAGCTGCGGAGTATTTTTTCTGTTACGGGTGGTGTAAAGATCGCCAGGCCTACCAAATGTGCGGAATTGCGTATCTCAGGTCTGGACGACTCCGTGACGGTTGAAGATGTCCGCGTTGCGATTCAAGAGAAAACTGGGTGCAACGCGGACAACATCAGAGTTGGCACCATCCGTCCCGGTCCGGGAGGCCTTGGTGCGACGTGGATCAGTTGTCCTGTGGCGTCAGCTAAGATTATAGGCGATGCTGGCAAGATCCTCGTCGGTTTCGTGAACGCCAGAGTCACAGTTCTGGCGGCGAGACCGATGAGGTGCTTCAAATGCCTGGCCACGGGACACACTCGCATCAAGTGCGATAGTTGTTTTGACTGCAGTGGATTGTGTTTCCGCTGCGGTCAACCGGGACACAACGCAGCAGAGTGCTCTGCCGTCCCTCACTGCCCAAAGTGTGCGGCGGGCAATAGGCCTGCTAATCATCAGATGGGACAGGGGAGCTGCAAGTCTTTCCGCAGTTTTCGGCAAACGTCGGAGGCTAGCCAGTCGGCCCAGGCTGCCTCCGATGTAGTTCGTGCGTCAACGTCGTCGCCTATGGAGGGGGCTGTAGAAATGATCCAGTAATGGATCGAATCTCCAGCCTCCTAGTCCAGACGAACCTGAACCACTGTGCTGCGGCGCAGGACCTTTTCCTGCAAACCATGGCACAGTGGTCGATTGGTGTTGCCGTAGCCGCGGAGCCCTATTATGTTCCTCCCCGTCCAAACTGGTTGGGTGACCGGGACGGCTCCGTGGCAGTCGTCGGCTCCACGGCGGCTCATTCCCCGCCCTTGTCGCTAAGAGACAAGGGCACTGGATATGTTGCTGCTGAGTGAGGGGGGATCACCATATATGGTGTATACTTCTCCCCCAACCGGAGTTTGAGCGACTTCGAGGTTTTCCTTAATAGCTTGGAGACCTCGATGCGGCGACTAACGTCTGGGCACGTCCTTGTGCTGGGGGACTTCAACGCAAAGTCCATTGCTTGGGGTTCTCCCAGGACGGACGCAAGGGGTGAGGCCGTAGAGGAGTGGGCGGCTTCAGTGGGCCTCTGTTTATTAAACAGAGGCTCCACCAACACGTGCGTGCGACAGCAGGGGGGGTCGATAGTGGACCTTTCATTCGCTACCCCTGCCCTCGCCGTACGAGTAAGGAACTGGCGTGTCCTGGAAGAGGTTGAGACGCTCTCGGATCACCTTTACATCCGATTTGAGCTCTCCCGGACCCAGGACCCCAGTAGGGGTCACGCGGCGCGGCCTTCTTCTCGCTTTCCGCGGTGGGCTGTAGCCAAACAGAATAGGGACCTACTAGAGGAGGCAGCCATTATTCACTCCTGGCTGTCTCCGCAGGCTCCGACCCAGGAGGTCGACATGGGGGCTGGTCGCTTCCTCGATACGATTACGCAGATCTGTGATGCGGCCATGCCCCGCATCCGAGGTTGTCGGCCTCCACGGAAGGAGGTTTACTGGTGGTCCCAGGAGTTGGCGGACCTCCGTGCGGCCTGTACTCGTGCCCGGAGGTCCTACACCCGTAGTCGGCGGCGACACCGCGTAGACGGCGAGGACGGCCAGCTTTATGAGGAGTACCGAGAGGCGCGGAAAACTTTGAAGCTGGCCATTAGCCGCGCCAAAGAAATTAAGCGTAAGGAGATGCTGGAGGGTCTCGATCGTGACCCCTGGGGTCGCCCTTATCGTGCGGCGCGACAAAAGCTCCGCACGTCGGGCCCCCCCCCTTATAGAGACCCTCCAGCCCAGCTTCCTGCAAGAAGTGGTCGAGGGCCTTTTCCCACAGCGGGCGGAGCACACGCCGCCATCAATGGTCTTTTTGGTCGCGGACGACGAAGGCGGTGTGCCGCCCGTCAGGGAATCGGAGATAGGGGCGGTTGTTCTACGGATCCGCTCTAAGAACACCGCCCCCGGGCCAGACGGGATACCTGCCCGAGTGCTGGCCCGAGCCCTCGAACACATGTCGGACCGTCTCAGGGAGGTCCTGGACGCTAGCTTGGTGTCCGGACGCTTCCCTGAGTGCTGGAAAAGCGGGAAGCTGGTCCTATTGAGGAAGCCGGGACGGCCAGCCGAATCGGTGGCGGCCTATAGGCCCATCGTGTTGCTGGACGAGGCGGGCAAACTTTTTGAGAGGATACTCTCTGCTCGCATCGTCCGGCACCTCTGCGAGGTGGGCCCCGATCTGTCGGACGCCCAATTCGGTTTTCGAGCGGGGCGTTCGACAGTCGATGCTGTGTTGCGCCTGAGGGCCGTTACCGAAGAGGCGGTGAGCTGTGGCGGCGTGCTGTTGGCGGTGTCGTTGGACATCGGCAACGCATTTAATAATCTGCCATTTAGCTGCATCAGGGAAGCACTCCACTACCACGGGGTGCCAGAGTACCTGAGGCGGCTTGTGGCAGACTATCTTGAGGAGCGTACCGTCGTGTACGAGGACCGAGATGGTATTCTAAGGCGGCGGCCCATGTCGTGCGGTGTTCCGCAGGGGTCCGTCCTCGGACCACTCCTGTGGAATATGGTATACGACTGGGCCCTTCGAGGTCGTCTTCCCCCCGGGCTGGGCGTAATTTGTTACGCCGATGACACATTGGTCACGGCCCGGGGGGTGAACTTTCAAGAGGCGGCGCGCCTGGCCACCGTGGGAGTCTCTTCGGTGGTCGGGCGCATTGAGGCGCTGGGTTTACGGGTGGCCCTCGACAAAACGGAAGCCCTTTTGTTTCATGGGCCCCGTCGTGGTCCACCCCCCGGCGCCTCCATCGTAGTCAATTCGGTCCTCGTACCGATTAAGGCCCAGATGAAGTATCTGGGCCTGATCCTCGACGGCAGGTGGCTCTTCGACGAGCACTTCCGACAGCTTACTCCAAAGCTGGTCGGCGCTGCCTCTGCTCTTGGGCGACTTTTGCCCAATTTGGGTGGAGCTAGCGTCGCGACGAGACGGCTATACACGGGGGTTGTTCGGTCAATGGCGCTATATGGTGCACCGGTGTGGGCGGCGGCTCTGACCGCCCAGAATAGGGCTCGCTTCTGGCGCCCTCAGAGGATATTGGCGGTTAGAGCCATACGCGGCTACCGCACCGTATCGACGGAGGCGGCGTGCGCCTTGGCCGGAACTCCCCCGTGGGATTTGGAGGCGGAAGTGCTCGCCGAAGTTTATCAGCGGACGGCTGACTTCCGGGCGGGTAGCGGCATACGGCCCCCGCCCGAGGAGATACGCGAGTGGCGTGAGGCCGCTCGTCGAGCCACGATGGCTCGTTGGTCGTTCCGGTTGGAGACTCCACGTGCTGGCTTCGCCCTCGTGGAGGCTCTCCGGCCGGTCATCGCCGAGTGGGAAGGGCGGCAGCACGGGACCCTTTCCTTCCGACTGACGCAGGTTCTTTCCGGGCATGGTTGCTTCGGGAAGTATCTGCACTCGGTCGCCAGGAGGGAATTGAGTCCCGCCTGTTACCACTGCGACTGCAGTGAGGACTCGGCTCAGCACACGCTAGCGGTTTGTTCCGCCTGGGCGGCGCAGCGTGGGGTCCTCACTGCAGTTATTGGAGGAGATCTCTCGCTACCGGCCGTCATACGCTCCATGGCCGGTAGCGACAGTTGTTTTACCGCGGTCGCAACCTTCTGCGAAGACGTAATTTCGCGGAAGGAGGTGGCGGAGAAGGCCCGGGAGGACGATATCCACTCGGACCCAATTCGCCGCCGGCGAACCGGGCGGCGGAGGCGCGCATACCAGCGCCTCATGCCGCCTTAAGTGTGGCCGCGGGTGGACGGGACGGGTTTTCCCCTCCACCCGCTATAATGGCCAGCCGCGAGGAGGCGACGTCCGCGTGTGCCGTACGTCGCCTAAAATAGAGAGTTTACCCAGTTTACCCCTAAAACAGAGAGTTTTTAGATGGTGCCCGCAGTTTCGGGCAGGCGCTAGGAGAGATCTGGATGTCGTAATAACAGCGGTTCCCGGATCCCTCCTATCTCAGGCGCAGAGTGGCACACCGTGTAGTTTTAGTCGGTTCGATTCCGACACACCACCCCGCCGTAAACCCCGGTGGGGTGACGGCCCGAGGGGGTTTCCACACGTTAAAAAAAAAAAAAAAAAAAAAAAAGGGTTTGTTTCAAGTTTTCCTTCTCTTTGTAATGATATTTGCCTGAATAATTTCTGCTCTTAGTCGCCTCTTACGTCACCCACGGCATGAATAGGGGTGGTAATCCATCACCACACGGACTGAGACTGAGAGCCATACTTCGGCCCAAATTGACCAGGCTCGACCGGAGAAATACCACCGTCTCGCAGAAAACCGGTGTTAAGCAGTCGAATTAGTGAAGTAATCGTAACATAAACACCAACGAACATGTGTAACCAGTATTGTAACCTATAGGAATAGAAATTTCGAGTTACGTGCCCTAAACTATATATAGTAACAATGTGCTTTTCTTATCTACATTTGTGTGACCAGTTGTTGTGGAGAGCCTTGGGGAAACCTCATATTAAGCAATGGACGTCAAAACGACAATAATGATGGGATCTACCGTTACTTAATTACTTCAATTTATTTCCATCTAACCCCTATTGCTCGGTAGACAACAATATGCTTGCGCTGAATACCCTGAAAAAAAAATACAGTACAATATTTACAGTTTATATAATTTTTACGTATTGAAAGATAAAACACTGTAGGTATTGCTGCTTTATTGACGCGAATAGGTACTTACACCCCGTAAACATGTCAGTTAAATGCTGTTGCAGTCGTACGTTAACACCATTGTCTAGCTATCCCTCGAGACAAAATCAAAACAGATACATTTTATTTTGTATCAAACGTGGCGAATGCAGGAACACTGCGAACAGGGTAGCTGGCGTCGTTATCAGTACACACAATGCGGGGAATCAGCCGCACTGCGCATTCACGCCGACGACGACTATAATATTTAAGGCTCCCCGGACACGGTGCTATACATTTTTTATCGACAAGACATTACACGTAGTAGGAGCAAACAAAACATGTGGAGATCTTCACGAATGATACCGATCGATCTAGATGATACGTGAAAATGGGGTGTTAATTTTAGGATGGGACGCGACGGATGATTCTTTCATTCATGCATAAGATTTTTTGTCCTCACATGAACATGAAAGCACCGAGAAATCTCATAGGTTGAAATAGTTTTCTGTCTAATAATAACACTATTAATTACCTTTTGCTAGTGGCGTCCTATGCGCTAGTGGCAAGTTTGTTACTTACCTTCTGAGATATAACCTATTTGTGTAAAAATTTCGTCCAGATCCGTTTATCTATTGTGACATGGATTGAGAACAAACATCTCTCTATTGATTGTGTGAGATTATATTGTCTTAAACAAAAACGATTAAATACAAACATCATCGAGTAAAACAGAATAAGCTAGTATAAAGTCAAAGTCAAAGTCAAAGTCAAATTCATTTATTCATTTAGGTCACAAAAGACACTTATGAACGTCATAAAAAAAACAATAAAAGATGAAAGATGAACAATCTGTCGATTAAAATTACAGCTAGCTGGGTTCGCAGATTGTTCATGGTAGAGTGGTGAGAAAAGAACCCAGGAAAGAAACTCACCACCACTCTTTTAACTCAAAATCTTTTAAATATTAAACTAGCAGTTACATTCACAATCATAGGTCTTAAAAAAAGAGCAATTCATTTCCAAACATCTAAATCTGTGACATAGTCTGAAACTGAGTAATAAGCCTTTTTGGACAACCTCAGCTTAACAAATTTCTTAAATTTACTAATAGATAATAATACTATGTTGTTTGGTAATTTGTTATAAAATTGTATACATTGACCCACAAACGAATTCGATATTTTATGGAGCCTAGTAGTGTGCAAGGCAAGTTTATTTTTATTTCTTAAATTAAATTGATGGAGATCACTATTTTTCTTAAATTTACACAGATTTTTATGCACATACAAAAGATTCTCGTAAATGTATTGTGAGTGTAGTGTGAGAATGTTAATTTCTTTGAATCTGTTTCTTAGTGACTCACGCGGGCCCATCTTATAGATAGCCCTAATAGCTCGTTTCTGGAGCACAAAGATTGAATCAATATCAGAGGCACTGCCCCAAAGCAATAAACCATAGGACATAATGCTGTGAAAGTAACTGAAATAGACTAATCGCGCAGTATCAACATCCGTCAATTGACGAATCTTTCTCACAGCATAAGCTGCAGAACTAAGTCTACCAGATAACGTTTCTATATGTGGGCCCCATTGTAACCGTGAATCTAAAGTTATACCTAGGAAGACAGCCTTGTCTGTCAATTCCAGTTCCTCCCCGCTCATCAAAACACTAGTTTTTACTTGTTTAACATTCCTAGTATAAAATTTAACACATTTGGTTTTACTCCTGTTTAATAACAAGTTATTAGCGCAAAACCAAAGTACCATTTTAGAGAGAGCATTGTTTACATCGTCAATTACCGATTGCTGTCTGTTAACTTTAAATACTAAGGATGTGTCATCTGCAAACAACACTATCTCATGGTTATCCCTCACAAGATGAGGCAAGTCGTTGATGTACACAAGGAGAGTATATATATATAGTATATATATATAGTATATATATATATAGTATATATATATATATATATATATAGTATATATAGTATATATATATAGTATTTGTCAAACCAATAATACTTATTTTTACTTACGGTTCCGGGGATTCCTCAGTCAAGATTATTTGTATAATAACGATTAACTTATCTAGTAGAGGAACACCTTAAGGAAAATAATTTAATATTTACATACATATTTCTTGTGAACTGGCGTTATGTAAATAGTAAGTGTTGCAAAACATATATTGTATAATGACGTCAGTGTATGATGTCAAGCGATTAAGGTGACTTCAGTACGATTGTCTGCCACGCAAACAATGTCTGGAGTATTTTTTGCTTTATTTACATTAGTTGTGTAATGTCTATAATAGTTTATTTCAATTCATTCGTTATTTCTATTGTTGTAAACTGGTTCAATGTTCCCGAACTAGTTCAATGTTAATAATTTTCTTCTGAACACGAAAACACTAATTGTATTAGAATTTTTACGCCTTATGTCAAACAAATAAAAACCAGTGTTCGGATAAAGGGAATGGAGTTGCATTTTGTGGACATCACCAAGTTTTTAAGTATAACTCTAGGACTCTCTCTCGCAGTGGGTCAACACAGACGCGGTTTATAAACTTCGTCAATTAATCGATGTACCAACAGTTAGATTGTAATTTCAAAGGGTATTTTGCTGTGGGAAAATGCTGCTGACATTCCATCATTAAATGCTTGTCTCAGTTAGAGGCGACTGATAGCGATGAGCCTCGTGTATCGTGGGTATGGACAGACCGACTCAAACCTTTTCTTCAAAAGACCAAACTGGACCCTAAACTGTACTCGCATAAATTTGATTTGGTCCTGTTGTTTTCTTTGACATTTTTTCCCAGAGTGAGTCTTAGGAAATGCCAGCGCCTTGTAGCTGTAAAAGCCGACGTGTAAAAATATCTGTGAAAGATTTACTCGCAAAAATAAACATCATTTGTCATTGGTGCAATAACAATAATAACTAAACGCATTAAGATTTTAACTATAAAAATGTTTGCTATAAACTTATAGTATTTTGACTTTCTTTCCTTCTTTTTACAAAGCTTTTTCACCACAGTCCATCAAATGCACTTGCATACAAACATGTCCTCTATTTTTTCTTTTACTTTTAACATCTATCAAGTTATAAGAACTGCTTCTTTTTACTCTATTCCCAAGTAAGAATTATACTTATAAAGAATGCGTCATTATTAGCAGGTGGTTGTTGCCATTTTCATTTCTAAAGTCAACGTTCTTTCAATATGTATAGAGTCAGTCTCAGAAGTACAATATTTGTCATGTCAATTAACTGACACACTTGACAAACATGTCACCAGTCATCGTTTTTTTAATGCAATCAATGCTTTGACGTAAATCGCTCAAACATTTTAATCCCCAGCTATGAAGATGGTTTCGGTGGACTACATTTTTCAAAGCATTTGTCTGTGTTTCAAAAGGAATAAATTGCCGTTTTTGGAACTTTTTCATTAATCCACGGTTCCTATTGATCATAATATGATGATATAGCTGTTTTGAACAAATGGTGTATCCAAAACTATAAGAATTTATCAATTCGAACGTACTTTTATTCTGCCGATTGTTCAAAATACTTGAATGATTCCAGTCTTCAAAATTAACAACGGATCACCGTAATGGCTGTCCATATAAAAGACGAATATAAAAATGTATGTATTTTATCATTCCTCAGTAGAATTGTGAAATAACACCTCTGAATTTTTTCAAATTAAATTTGTATCAATCATCACAAATTATTTTTAATATGATCGTGCTCTCCCTCTACATTCTTAAGTACTCAATGCGTGCGCCTACGCAAGTATGTGCAGAGCGTAGCAAAAAACAAGCGTCGCTTATTTTTCTTGATTATTATTGCTCTTTCCATCAAATGTCGAAATTCATCACGTTTAATGCGTAAGTTATCTAATTATATCTTAAGCATTAGTCATCATTTTCTTGGCGCTGTCTGTAATTAACCGCAAAACAGTTTCTTTAGTTTTCAAGAGTTCTGTACAATCAGTTTAACTTTGATCGTAAAATAAACTTTCTTTTGTGATAAAAGACGACAAATGGTCGAACGACGAGTTAGTACAATAGTTCTGTAAACTGAAGTCTTATAAAATTAGTTGTTTTAACCATTTATTAAAATAATTTTCAGTACTTCAGTGCTAGTACTTCATTGACTAATAGTTAATGCCAGCAGCTCTATTCTTTCCCACTTCTACTTTCTTACTTCTATTAGTAAATTAAGGAATTTTTTAAACTGAGGTTGTCCAAAAAGCCTTATTACTCAGTTTCAGACTATGTCACAGATTTAGATGTTTGGAAATGAATTGCTCTTTTTTTAAGACCTATGATTGTTAATATAACTGCTGTTTTAATATTTAAAAGATTTTGAGTTAAAAGAGTGGTGGTGAGTTTCTTTCCTGGGTTCTTTTCTCACCACTCTACCATGAACAATCTGCGAACCCAGCTAGCTGTAATTTTAATCGACAGATTGTTCAATCTTTTATTGTTTTTTTTTTATGACGTTCATAAGTGTCTTTTTGTGACCTAAATGAATAAACGAATTTGACTTTGACTTTGACTTTGACTTCTTTGTCTTGCTGCTGATATCAGACAGCTACATGAACACCAGATAATTAGAGTAAGTCAAGATGACAAGATCGACATCGTCATCATCAACAGAATCCAACAGCCCACTGCTGGACATAGCCCTCTTTTTAGCAAGAAAGTTTTGGCCTACTATACCACGCTGGCCAGACGAGTTATTAAAGGGTTTATATCAAATTTTCCTTCTCTTTGCAGTTATGTTGTTTTACAAATTTTGTTCTTTTAGTTGTCACTTACGGAAGAATAGGGGTTATTACTCTCTGTACTTTTAATCCGTTACCACACGAAAAGAGCGACGTAATAAGGTAGAAATTGAAGTTTATCACTTAAAAAATTAGCAATGTTTGTCAAGCGTAAACTGTGACACGAATTAGGAACTAAATAAATTAATAGTACACTGTTACTATTGTAGTTACTATGAATAAACTGTAGTCTACAATGCAAGCGGATATCATTAGTACGGCAAGTAGTGCGCAAAGGACAGTTCTAATATGTCAACAGTCTGTAATTGTGTGGTAGTAAGTTTGGCTACTCATAGGTACGTTTCGGGTATTACTTCTTAGGAAACTATTCCAGACAGATTTGCCCTGTATTATCATGATAGTTTCGAAAGCTTTTTTACTAAATTAATTAATTAATTAATAGAAGTAATTGAACTATTTATAATAACAAATTCTTAATTTAGGATATCTAAAATTGACAGCTTCAGACAGCGCTTCGAACGTACACAGTATAACGTTGGGGTGATATACAGCCTATCCGACAGTAGGTACAGGTACCAATTCAGTACATAAAGTTTTATGCTGGAAATCTCATAGTAAATATGTACCGTGACGTTTCCTACAATCAAGGCATCTAATAATTTTGTAGAGATCTTTGAAAGTCCAATAATGTAGGCAGGTCACTTGAAACCACCAAGGGAAGAAGTTCGCTGCTTCTACATGGGCTTCGTGCGATCCATGACCCTCTATAAGGCACTTATTTGGTCTAAAAAACCGGGCTCCTCCCGCTGTAAAGTTCAACTCAAGAATCTGCAGCAATCGATGGCTATGATCGTACGAGGCTCCTGTGGGATCTCGTATGAGGCATATGATCTCGATCTTGGCGCGAACTTCTTTACGGACTTCCTTTAGATATTCTGGGCACGTGATACTCTACGATTGCTCTGTCAGTCAGCGCCAAATCGTGAACCTGCAATGATAAACTTGTCACTGTCAGCATTGATTACGGCAATGCTGTAGAGTGGCGAAGGAAGGGCAGCCACGGTCTCCCTCTGTGAGGAAATTATGGTCCAGAAGGATTCCGCAGAGCGTGATCGGAAAAGGGCCGATCCCGAACTGGATCCGAAACCAACAATGTCCTGTCATACAAACAAAGGGAATTGACACTCTATGGCGTACGTTACTAAGTATCCTTTAAATTCTTCGACATTATACCCATCCTTGTTGACCCTTACGCATGTGGCTGGATTCTAACCAAAGTATATTCAAATTAAGCACTATACTAATAATATAGTGGCGAATTAATATGTGGTTTATTTCTAGTTCTTGCGTTTTCTGTTATATTTCAACGAAAAACCTCTTTATGGATATCACTTTTTTTTAATTTCTAGATAATAACAAACTTGAGACACATGTCGCCAAAAAAAGGTTTAACTGTTCTTGTTATTCAATATTTTCTGTGAATGTAAAATGTTTATCTTTCCGTTCATAATTTGGATCAAAATTGCTTGACAACCTGCACCTAATTGTATGTTTTTTAGTAATTGGCAACCGATAAAAAGCTTTAAAGTTCTCGTATCTTGATATTCTTGTATAATATAAGTAAATCTTTTTATTAAGTAACGATAAGGTACAAGTAAGAATTTGCATCGGTATTACTAAAAAAACGCAAGACGTTACTCACTCAAACACGCATTTTTTTACTTCTAAACTTACATTCATTCGGACCCGAATGTATTTTGCTCCATGCTGTAATAACATTTATTTCTAAGCCAAATGATTAAAATGAACTCTTAAGTTCCATTTTTCTATATATGCCAACAGCAATAGTATTCCACAATCCATTGTTACCGTGTATGCGTTGGAATAGTTTGTCCCGTGGTCCATATAGACACACATGACAGTCATAAAATTGTTATCAAACAAACTAATGTATTGTGTATACTTAAGTGTGTTTTCTTTACTAGTTCATATCAGGCACTGTGTTGCGATAATGAACGCAATTGTTTATCATCGTTGCGTTGAACCACGCAACACCACCTGATTACGGTATTGTTTTATGTAGGGCAATCTATTTTAGTGTCTGTGTGCCCTCTTAAATATTTGTTTATATTGCTTAATGGAATATTTTAAAAAAGTATCAAGGGAATGGCTGAGTGGTATAATGGATCAAACACTTAGCGGCAAAAATACTCAACGTTTTTATCAAGGATTTAAAGTTTATAAAGTAACGTTCAGGGGGAGGCTTCAACTTCATACAGAACATCACCACGGAACTGTCTAACCACTACTTAAACAATCGATTAAACTGAAACCAACAGTCGACGGTACTAGTTTTGAACTGTCGACGAGCTCCCTGCCTGCAACGCCATTAACTGCACCGAGCGCTAAAGTTAATCGCAATCTCTATAAATAGACATGTCTGAGGCGGCAGACGTCTCACTACAGACCTCTCAGTATACAAACGTCCTAAAAAATATCTATTACGAACGACATTCAACCTTATCTGTTTACTATAAAGTTCAAAGGAAGTCAATTGTTCTAGATTGTAAAATGTATGAAATACAGTTTTCATAGTTAAAGATGTACTGTAGTAAATCCGACCGTATATAGTAAGCAATAAAGTTGAATTGAAATGGCATAGTTGCAATGGCGTTAGGTTTGGTATACGCAGATTGCAAGTTAGGTTGGAAAATGAAGCGCCATTTATAGTACTCATTATAGTACTACTATCGTAGTATAGCGCGAGTGTGTGCATGACGTCGCGTTTACTATGCTGGCTCCCAGTGCAATCGGCTGCAACGGACGCGCGTGTGCGTGTACTCGTTGAATGGAGATTGTATATGTGTTTTACTGTCTGAGGTCGGCGTGTGGCTTTATAGGTTTTTTTTCATTGCTCTGTGTCTGATGCACGGGAACAGGGAATAGTAATGGACTAGTTACTTTTCGTTACGTTGATCTTTCATTGGTATTAAGTTGTACATTGAAAAAATGTACTGAAGTGTATCTACGCTCTGCAGGCGACCTAAGCTCAAATAATAATGTATAGTTCTGATTTGTAATGCAAATATTTTCTATGGTACCGTTGCGGGTCAGACTTCAGGTTTGCCTTCCTTTGGAAAACTTTAGCAACGAACACTTTTTTTTTTAAATAAATATTTCAAATATTTGACACACAAAGTCATCTAGTTTCAAACTAAGCAGAGCTTGTGCAATGATAACTAGCCTGACTGATAGAATACTTATATACTTTTTTTGTAAATACATACATATTATATACAGAAAATACCCAAACTCCGAAGCAAATATTAGCAGATCATGCACACATCTGGTCCCACCCGGGAATCGAACCCGAGACCTCAAGCACGGCAGTCGCATTCACTACAGCTGCGCCACCGAGGCAGTTATGTTTGAATATCCCTTAAATTTTGTAGTATACAATATACAAAGTGTATTTGACCAATTGACTCATTGCTTATTCAAATAATACGAATATTATCATGAGAGATTATCAATATCTCTAGTCTTGTCTACAATATTGTCTGATTTTATGAAGCAATTATTATATCAAAACTATTTTTTTTCTTTTTTATTTGTAATGAAATAGGCGTTTGTCTTCCATCACACCTGATGGAAAATGTAGATGAAGACGAAGGTAGTACACGCCCATCCAGAAGAATTCTGTACACTCTACTCTTAAAGGCTCTAGAGTTCAACTCATTAGGAAAAATAGACCTAGGCAGGTAGTTTCAAACCTTGGCGATTCTTACCAAAAACGGATCTCTCAAACCGTTTAGTTCACTATTATGCCCTTCCGTTTGCACATTGTTGAGGTAATGTTTAAAACCTCACTTTTTAGTGTCATTTTAATGATTTTTTTTGTTATTTATTATCACCAACAGTATTAATTATCAAGATTATTTTAACGGACCGAGCTTGTAAGTTTTTAATTAATTACTCGTTTTACTGGACTAAGTAATAGCTTAGTTTATTTTGTTTATTAATTTGCGACTGTCAATTATAATTATTTGCTTTTTTGTATCTGCACATGGTGAATGAGGAACTTACGAAACTTGTGTGACATAATATTTGTTTTTTTTTTGCCTGTTTAGTATATGTGTAGGTAATTATTAAATTGTATTTGTAGTCATCTTAATGTGCTTATATATTTAACAAATTTATTGTATTTACAGGTACATACTGAACTTCAGTCCAGACCACTTGCTGCAATGGTAAATATATTTTTATGAAATTACTATTATTAGATAATATGTATATTATTTAGTTATGTTATTAGTTTATATTTATTATCGATATATATTATAATGTAAATAATACACTAGGTATTCTACTTAGCGAAACTTTCTTTTAAGTATATGATAGAAGTAAGATCTCTCTGTGTCTGTACCATGTCTGCATTTCAAAACATTTTTTAAAAAATATCCAGCATTAATAATTATAAACCCGGTGTAGGTTTGACTGTTTTCCAAACATATAAGATCAACTGCATTATTTTGTTACTTGAGCAATTAATTGCAAAAAAAATAGTAAACATATTATATTTATTTATCTGCTACCCCCAAGTAGATGAGCATAAGAACTCAAATATAATAAAAATAAATTATTGGGAACTAAAAGTATAGGAACAATGAACTTACGTGCGAAAATGCTGCGACGGCATTAATTAAAAAACTTAAACACCTACTGCGGTCAGGGGCTTGGTACACCTGTAATATTTTTATTTGATTAATTTCGTCAGTAATGGAATCAACCCACATACTTAATCTAAACTACTAATCGAATAGAATGATCCAAAAAGTACCTACGCAATATACTGACATATATTGGGAAAAATGATTTATCATAAATTTTATTTTTGTGAGAGGCACGGTTACTTTTAGATTAGCCAATCTAAAAAGCTTACGACTAATCCTTGAGCTTGTTTTTATAATTATGGTCAAAAAATATTATCATTGTACCTGTACAATCAATACTTAATATTATTTCATAAAGTATGTTTTCATACGTTAGTGAGCGCACTTAAATCGCACATGAAGACAGATTGCTAACCCTCGGATATGTTTTTACAATAATCGGTTATGCCTTCTACAGCTTTCACACACCATAAAGGAATAAAATCCCAAAAAATTGAGTTTGTGACGAGATGCCATGATACAGCACCGACTTGTTTTAATTTTTACCTTACCGATCATCGTTTACTGTATTTACTAAAAATTCTTCTAAATCTGTTCTTAAGCCTTGTATCCGGGCCAATACATCAGATAGACTTGCATAACTTCTTTATGTTCAACATATTAGTCTAGACACGTCAGGCGAGCTTGAAGGTGAAAGTTGTCTAGATAAATTAGTCATTAATTTTAATGGCTCTTAATACTTTTACTACTAGTGCAGCTATAAATATGTCATATTCATCAATTGTTTAAGAAAGGTATTAAAAATAAAGGTGCCAATTCGTTTCTTATTGACTTAACGCCCTACGCACAAACTTTTCTAAGGTTTTCAGGTTATTGGCTAGGTTATAAAACACAATATTAGCCAATATTTAAAGATTATGGAACAATTTCGTTTTTGTAACAAAGTAACCGATCTGTGAATGGATCTTTGAATTACCGTTTTCGATTTAATTATTTGATGTTGGAATCAAGATGCACGGATTAAAATTTTGTAGCAGGTTTCGATAATTATCGCCATTTTGTTTTCAAAGACACGATATTTTAAAGTTTATTTTTACATGCACTAACAGAAACAAATAATTTCCTTTAATTTACAAGTACCACTAACGATTTATTCTGTGTATCTGTAAAGATGAGTAGTTTGTGATGATGAAAATACGTGTAGGATTTAAATTAGAGTACTTAAAGCTCCTTGAGACTTTCATTCAACCGGTGTTTAAAGTTTGGAATGTCCCAATTATATGGAGGTGCCCGTATGTATATTTAAAAGAAACTAAGTCGATTTTAACTTTTTCGTGATTTCTTTAAGTTTTTTTGATGTCTCATTCTCCAACCCGTACAAACTACATAGAAACTGGGTAAACATTCTGATAAACAATACAGCTGTAGATTGGAAACGCGAAAACGCAATACGCCAAAGATACATCTGAGAAGCTAGCTATGATAAATACAATATGCCTACCTTGATTTTAGCAACGCATTTGAGAAAGTGAGTCTATTCACGCCTCACAGATATACTACCACTCAATGACAGCAATACTTATTTATTCAGTTGGCATAGCTTCTACGTCTAAACCCGTATTCATTTTTTTGCTCTTCTTTACTATATACCACAATATTGCTACACTCACTCAGGTGTTCCACAGGGTTCCTATTTGGGCCCCATGTTTTTTAATATTTATAAACTAAACATGGTACTTACGTTATATAAGACAATACTTATTCTTGTTTCACTACCCAAAAGATCTTACGTTTGGAGTACATTCTCTTTTCTGTGTTATGAAAATCTGCGAGACATACCACATTTGTACACGTAAAATACCAAATATAGATTTCGCTGCAAAATACAGATTTGCAATCTTGTTTGCTCCAAGTGACGATGCATGTTTCAAATAAAGTATTTTATTTCTTTTTTCAGTTATATTAAATGTGCTAGCAATACTGTTCTTATTTATTTAACAGGCTTATTTCCTTGTTAAAGAGAACATTGACACTAAAATGGATTGGATGAAAGTAACAGTAGATAATGAAAACGCGTGATTGTGATGCCAGATTTGCAGCAATCACGCGCTTTCATTGTTAAAGTGATTCTTTGATAATTAAATAAAACTGCATTTAGTTGTTATTTATAGGCAAAAATCGGGATAATACTTTGTGGTAATATTTTTCTAAATAAGCACAATCCGATGTTAATGAAAAGCGATTACTGTCGCTTATATAATTGTATACATTTGGTTTTGATATGACCAGTGTAGTTATCCCGGAGACAATAATATTATAATGGTACTTCATTATGTAGTAGACTTATACTAGTCAAGGTAGGCGTATAATGTTTATATAATAATTAACAACTAAAAGTTACACAAATGAAGGCAATGAGAAATGTGACCACCACTCTTGGCATCTACACATGCTGACGATCAGGGAGACTCACTTTGGCAGACTTTATATTTAAAAAAAGCGCATATTATAGTAAGAAATATTTGCGTCACGATCATACCAACACGTACTGAAAGGTTTTATGTGGACCATTGTAAGCGATTTGTTCAGCTGCTACATTCTGTTGCCACGATAAACTTACCTATTGTTCTCACAATGAAACGTATGAATGTGTGTCAACGGGTCAGTTTCTATAGATTAATTAAAGCTGCGATTGTGCAATGACGTCAATGTTACTTCGTTAGCATCGATTTTTTACAAATATTATTTCTTTAATGGATTTTTCTTGCGTAATTTTCAAGATTTTCTAGTAAGGATGTTTCTGTACAAGTACGATCCGCACTTAAATTAATGTATTCGATGAACTGCTTGCTGAAAACTAATGAATGTGACGAACTTAACAACAAATTCTTTAAAAAAATTGAGAGTATTTTTTGTACTGTGTAATAAAATTAATGTGTATCTAAGTACGTTGAATTTAAGAGTATAAATGTATTAGAGATGTTTAATATCTCGTTCGTTTTGTTAAAATTGTGTCTATGGTCAAGTAAACATGTGATATCACAATCTCACTGTATATGATTGTATAGATTGATTTACACAGAATTGAATAATAACACACATAATATTACGTTCTTTTATATATTTATTCCGTGCGTCACAATGTCATGAAAGGCTAAACTAATTACATTTGTTGCATTGCTGACTTCTGCTGTTAGTTGAGGGTATAAAGGAGGAATGGATCACCGTCGGATCAAAGAAGGATGCGTACTTGTACTTCCATTGGGCAGATTAGAGTGTTTTGCCTTCCAAGTTATTTGAACTACTGAGATTTGGCGGGTTCAGCGCTGAGATTATTTTAATACTCTTTTTTCTTTAACCAGCATGTTATATAAGCTGGTTAACTTCTGAAATAATCTGTGTAATAATTTCTTTCAGTGTAGTTATGGTTAAAGTTTTTTCTCCCAGATGCTAACGCAAAAAAACACTAACAAAATTTTACCGTTACTATACAAATACCTTATATTGCGACATTTCCAGATCAGATAGCTGTAATAGCCGTTCCTATCTAATAAAATTTTACAACTATTGAAACTAAATTATTATGACAGTATAATATTTTATCACCTCTGCTGATTACGAGGGCCTCTTTAACGATGACTTTGTATAACAACTTGTCTTTAACGCAAATGAGCATAATTGCTTTTTCACAGAACTTAACTAAATAAGCCGTCCTACGTACTCAACTTTGCGTGATCCGTTTAAATGAATTTATTTGGCATACTTTCTAATTAAAGTTGAAGTCGGTACAGTATGGTCATCCAATTACCAACGTGAGTGAATGTAAAGTATTTTGACCATAGTGATGAGGGCTATCAAGACACCATTGATTACTACGATTTACGCTAGTGTTAATAAAAATCAGATGATATCAATTCCAGGCCTAAAGAATAAAGAATTTCATCAAGTAAACAGTGTATAGGCACAAAAACTCACATTACATATGTATACAAATATTGCGTAAATGTTTTTGGCCTAAATACCTATAGGTGAATTTTTGCATTACATTTGAGTATCGAAATATTTACTGTGTTCGCAAAATACGAATCAGTGTCACAGTTTTAACGGAATTCGCTTGATATGCAGAGGAGACATTTCAATTGTCACATTTCACTTTATCAGCTCACTGTTAATATATTTAGTAAATCATCGTGTGGTTTGATCGTGTAATTTTCACGAAGGGGGGTTGATGGAAATTAATTTGTGGTAACGTACTTTCAACCGAAGTTAAATTATCCTTGAATACATCTTTAAAAGGGAACATATCTAGCATAGATTTTAATTCAATTGTGTAAAATATCACATTTAAGTTTGAGTTAAACAATCCTTACTGTTCTGCACTGAACAACACGAATAGAATAGAACAGAAAACGCGTTGGTCTGTTTAGTCTAAAATGCCGGTTACATTGAAGCAACAGGTCTATAAAACAATCATTAGACCTGTCCTCTAACATGTCTGTGAAGCGTGGCCGATGCTGAAGTGGCACAAGCAGGAGCTGTGTACCACAGAAATATGAGAATTTGCTGCGGTGAAAAACTCGCATCCACGGCGTCGCAGACAAAGTACAGGAGAGTCGACTGCGTTGGTGTGGCCATGTGGCAATTGTGGCAACACTGGCATCTCCGCTGGGACCCGGTAGGGGTGATAGATCCATAGAGTGCTGGTTTGGTGTCGTAAAAGGTGACAGGTGCGCCACTGATCGTACTATCAGGGATGTCGAAGACTGGACAAAGTGGAGAAGACGCAGAAAAACGGATTCCCAGGCTCTCATTAAAAGAAACTGGAAATAACGCTAGAATGACGATGAGCATGATGATGGTACAAAAATAATTTAAAAATAACAAACCAATTGATCAATATGAATTCATATGACGAACTTAGGTATAGCGGTATAGATACACACACACTTGAACCTACTCCTGTGAAAACGGACAACTTACATGGTTATGCGAAAGTAAATGGGGTCTATCTAATCCGTTCACGTCTTATAACTATATGCTGCTAATAGTAACATTCTTTACGTGTTTATATGTATAAACTAAAAAAAACTTTGAACCATTTGATCGATTATAATAAACGATAGTGAAAAGTAAATTTTAACATAAGAGATAAAAGTACGGTTTATTGTAAAATCTTTTGTTTAACTGTCAATATATGTATGTATGGAATTTTGTAACTCAATTTTGAAGCAAATGTCTTCAACCGGATGTTAAATCGGATTCATTTTAGTTTTTAAAATTGCCAAACTTAGCAAATGCGAGTACTGAAATCTCGTGACAAGTTTTTTTTTCCCTATAAGTTGTGTAATGACATCATAAGAATATATTAAAAGTTTTGAAGTAAATTTTTATTTTATTTTTTTTACGTTTTAAATAAAAGTTGATGGTTAAAGAAGTTTTTTTACCTTTAATTTATTCATTATACACATTATTGTGGTCCATTATTATAAAATATTTACATTCTAATAAACAAAAATTTGTATTTTTGTAGATAATAATAAAATAAATAACTAATAGTAACATTTTGATCATGAAATCCCTCGTTGATATATATTAAATATATTATGTAACCTGCTAGCCCATTCCTTAATGCTAATTTTTATTAATTACTGATCATCCGATAAAATAAGCAGCTAATTCTAATATCGATATAACAGCTGTGGGTGATATTGAATTTTATCATAAAGATAAAATCCTAACCTATAAATTATTCTGAAGGCTATACAATTATTTATATAATATTATATATTTATCAACGATTCTTGGCACACACACGATAACCAAAATCTAACTGAATAGCACCCGTAATCACGAAAAGGGGTACTCTAAGCAAGATTTTCTGTATATCACAACCAATATATTAGACACCGGATATGTAATAAAATGTGACGAAACTAGACTCTTTTTTCACTGGTTGTAGTAGCGGCAAATTATTGAGAGCCTTGGTTTTATGAAACATTCTTATGCCGTGTGGCTCATGTTATTTTGAATATAATGTAGAATTAAGAAATGGGGATAAATAGTCAAGATTACGACGGAGCGTGGGCGAAGTCGAGGCCATGACGAAACTCTGATTGATAACATTCTACTATAAGTATTCTTCGTTGTTGCTAGGCAAGAATCTGTTGGTTTTTCTTCATTGTGTTGTTGTATGTGTTCAAATAGGACGCGAATAAGTAACGATGTGATTGCCTGCCGCTTGTGGGTAGACGTTTGTAGGCGTCCTACTATTGTTTTTAGGACGTACAGTATTTGTATTATCTACATAAATGAACACTATACAGCGTGTTTCGTAAAAATGAGGTGTTCCCTATTATTTGATTTATTTTTTTTTCTTCGTGCCAATATTGGCCTTTTGGTAGCTTTATTTGTTGTTAATCCGAATGTCGTTTATCTGATTAATAAAATAAACTGAGCCATTTTAGCTTTTAATGAACTGTGTATACGTTACAAGACTGTTCCTAATATCTTCTTTTAATGTTCTAAATCAGTTATTTAAAAGTATCTGTCACTGTTGTCCGTGTGGTGACGGATTAAGAATACATAGTGTTACCACCCCTATTCATCCCGTGGGTGTCGTAAAAGGCGACTAAGGGAACAAAGTATGCAAGACAACATCGTTACACAGAGAAGGAAAACTTGAAACGAACCTTATTCCAACCCGCCTGGCCAGCGTGGTATAGTAAGCCAAAACCTCCTTGCTAAGGAGAGGCCTATGTCCAGCAGTGGACTGTAACCTACTATATAATTATACGAGATAAACAAGTAGACGCGACACCTGATGGCAAGTGATTACCGCCGCTCATAATCACCTGCAAACTCAAGAATCACGAGTGAGCTTACGCCCGTTTAGTCTCGAATTAGAAGAGAGGTTTAGGGCTTCTTTAAACTCATTTACTTGTGAAATATCACGAACAAATAGATTAACACCTGTTTCTGTGAGGCCAATAGTGCCGAAGCATGGATCTCCTACGAAAACTTTTTTTCTCACTAAGTTCGGGGGGTAATAAATGTCGAAGAGAATCGTTCTCAATCTTTTACATTCAACTTAGTTATTTTAGAACATCGTTTTTACATCATAATAGTAGATTGTCTGAAATAATTTAACAGTCATTGCGATTAAACTATTTTAATCGACTAAACCAGTCAATTATGAAATGAGCCACAGAAAATGTGCTCGAAATCAGAGAATAACTCACTGATTTTGGGCAGTTATTGATCGCTAGAGTTGTCTAAACGCTGACTCACGTTAGATATATTAATCTTTCTTCACCCCTTGCTAAAATGATTGCAGTTCTCGTCACGGCATAATGCGGCCAAGTTTAAAATGGCAGTGCGATTCTCTGTATCTAAAACTTTTGTTACCGCGACAAACAATGGTGTATGGATTATTAAATTTAATAGCTTATGAAAAGTCATCATTTTCTATTGAAGTAGGAGGGTGTAAAGTGAAGATATCGTTCCAGTGACTGGGCAATTTTTCAATCTACATTTTAACATACTTCTCGACGTGCCATTATTATATTTCTTTCGACGAGTGATGCAGATGTTGGACTTTATCAGAATGGTCCCTAAGGGCCTCATTATTATCAGGTCCCAAATTGTAATAATGATTCTACATGTCATATTAACATTTCTCAAACATCAGTAGAAATACTCTTGGGTTTTAATGTAGTACTTTGTTCTTTCCTGTAGTCATTGTGCTGTACTCACTTTGCTTATCGACGTTTAGTTATTGTTGTTATTCTCTTAGAATTCTTTTGTGTAACTAAATTTAATTTAATAGTATCCAATATTATTTGAGTTCTCTTTTGTTACAGATCCAATGCGACACATCCGATGCAGAGGCTCGTTGTCACATACGCCATCACTTTATCCCAGTTCACCATTTCTTTTCGTTTATTGTACAGACTGCCTATGTTACAATGAAATTGTTGTTCACTTAAATCACTTTATCCTATTATTGTACGGAACCTAACGAAATGTGCAGTCAACGCTAATCACCGAACGTACATGGTATACAAATTGAAAAACAACTTCATTCACGTGATAGCGATTCACTCAAATTTCGTGGTTTCTTAGGGTCAATTGATTTGTAACATTCTTCAGTTTAATGTTGTTTATTCAAAAGCTGTAGAATATTTAACACCAGTAACAGAAGTAGAAGTAAGAATTCCTGGAGGAAAACGCAAAAATGCTCTTTTAGTTTATAAGTTACATGACTTGAAACAATTTCTATGATCTTACTTACGTTTTTCCGTTTTCCTCCGCGATCCTGACAAGTTCACGCATATTCCGTTTTGTTTTATAAATTTATTTGTGTTGTCTTTAAGTGCTTTGAATTATATTGACTAACAAATACTAAACATTCTAACGCATGACTTTTTATTTTTATGATATCAACTCGCGAGTGTGCATGACGTAAAATAATCTTATGTTAATTATTTTAGTTTTAAACGTTGTGTTAAGTTTAAAGACAACTGTATACTGACATGTTTATATTTTAAATTACTTGATTGTTTATTTTTTAATTAATATAATGTTTACTTCAACAATTTGTTACATTTAATCAACAAAAGAGATCAATCGTGAGTAAATGTTCGCCTTGCTCCATAAAACTTGATTTTAGATACAATTTTCATCACTAAATTCGAGTTTTAGTTCTTGCATGGCAATACCCGGGGATTGCATTCTTGATTTTTTGATCCGAAAATTCTGATTATGCAATCTTTTAATTTATCAATCAAAGTTTAATTATTATTATTATGAAAGTTACTGTTTTTATTTTTATTGATCGTAAGTGGAGTTTAAATAAACGTATCGGCATGAATGTTGGTTTTATTGAAGCTCCATATGTCGGTGTCTGTTCCCACAGTTATTTTGTATGTCTTGCGAACGTTGAATGGCACATTTGGAGGTCGGACATAAAGTCATTTTTCAATTAAACCAATGTCATCAGGACGACGCGACCTCTGCACCGATCCGCTAAGTACATATGTTTGGTATATAATCCTAAACGACAATAAACCTTATGCTCATTAATTTTATGACTCATTTCCTTTTTTATGTTAGATATCAATATAGACTGTAAGTAAATATGAACAGTTGCACTTCATGTATTGTTGTTAGAGGTATGGAGTATTACGCAATAAAATATGAGATCAGACGAGTACTAGAGAGAGCATTAGTTAGTGGTAAGTAGTGTTTGAGTGATGTTAGAATATGTTGCAGTACTTACGCGGAGCTAAATATATTTCTGTGCTAAATAGGTTACACTGATCCACGCTGTTTACGATTTTAAAAACGCGATCGTTTGGAATATTGACATATTATAAATCAATACTACTAGCAATTAGTTTATCATTTCATTTTACGTGATTTCGACATCAAACTTCACTTCTTCGTCATCCATCAAATGATTAGACCAGTCTAAACATATTAGGAACAGATTTCTAAATACATTATTAATGCATTCACTTGAGAGCGTGTCACAATCGCCCAATCATACGCATAGTTGGTAGGTATTGACGGCAAAAGCAACAACAGATTACAATAGTAATTTAAGCAGTGAAAGGTTGTTTAGCAGCTAATATTAGTCTCAGTTGACTCAGAGCACGTGGGATAGTAACAGGAAAGTTCATATCTGAGTCATTTGATCGTTTGGAAAGCTCGATTTGTTCACTCTTGATGCACTGTTGACACAATATATATTTTAGCTAGTTATAAATAGCAGGCTCTCTGCGTTTTCGATTGATATTGATCTAATATTTGTTCGTAAACAGCTGCTGTTCTGTATTGTACTAGGATTTGAATTTGATACGATTACGTTGCTATTGCCGCATTGCCACTGCTTCGTTAATTGCCGATGATTCTACATTTGTACATACTTACATAGATACTGAATTATAGCTTTATAACGCGTATGATTTATTTTGATTATGACTTTACAAGATCTCCTTATTTTTTTATGTTTGGTTTCCTTAGATTTGCGTTATAATGAACCAATCGTTTTGGGGACAACCTATTTGAGAAAATGTACTTCCAGTTAAGTCCTAATAAAGCCAAAAGTCCTAAAATATAATGATGAAAAAGTAGGAAACCTGAAATGTAGTTCAAGACAATTGGCAGCCAAGCATTAAAGTTAGTGATACTCTTCTAAAAGATCTAAATAGATCGACTAAGACTAGTTATCGTCCTAGACGATTCTTAAAATAATTATAACTATTAATAGTGTATTACGACTACATTTTTATTTAGTTTTATATTAGTAACAATGGGTACCTAATTGTATTAAATTGATTCTTAACACGTCGTCGCTTTCAAAGAAAGATCAAAGATAAGAGCGACTGAAAAATTTTAACGAAGTAAATGTAACGGCGAGTGAAAATGAATTCGTCCGTACTGCTCTACTGTTAGATCTGACGAGCCTTATCGTTTGTGATCTAGCCGGCCGTTGACCGGCCGTCTGTGAAGATGTGAGTGTGGAATATGACTAATGTTCAGAATTGCCGCGTCATATGGCTTATTAGAAGCAACTATGTTTTTGGAGTTGCGTTCAACAAAAGCAATAAAGAAACCCTTAAAGGATCACTTCATTGTCTTTCCGTCTATATGTTTGTCTGACGATCTATCTGATGTCCATCTCTGTATTTCTTTCTGTTAAAATCTTTGTTCAAAACTACACTTCTGTCAATCTCTGTCCAAAAAAATCAAACTTACCGAGTAAGACAACGAGGAATTCAACAAATAACTGGTAAGTCAATATCTCTCAAGTCTGACACTCTTCAAATTGTCAAAATATGGGTCAAAATTAATACAGAAAAAGTGGTTAAATTGTTATTTTAGCACATAAAGCGAGATATATTTATAAAAAACTTATAGTTTAGTCTTGGAAAATAATCTATAATCGAGTAAATACAACATCGAGTTACGTCAGAGTATTATTAGAATAACGAAGCAAAGCGAAGTTCCTAAACCGCTTCGCAGAATTAACCGGTGTAATAAATTGTCGCCTGTTCTAATCCGGACCTGTACGTATTCCGAATTCAAATATCTACAGCACACTTGTGACAGCCGTCATGTACTGCGGTAATTACGGCCTGCTTGTCCCACCTCTTTATAGAGAAAAAGTACGGAATCTTCGATGCGTGATTCAGATTGGCACTACTGGGAGTTTTTATATATGGTGAGTCGAAGTACATTAGTTTTAACAAGTTAATACGGTTGCTTCATGAAAGATGATTGTTTGATTGCCAATTCAAGAGTGCTATGTGCTTATAAAAATTGTTTAAAAGCAGTAAGGAAGTAGGGACTCCCCGATGGAAAGACCCAATCTTGTGCACCTAGTGGACTGCTGCAACAGCTATGGTATTACAGCATTCCTACTGACACTGCAAATAACTAAGTGACGTAATTGCTGTGGGTATGTTTTTAGTGATAAGTTGACAAGTCGAAAGCTCAGGTTCCCAAACGATAGAAACAGTAATAAGATTTTTAACGCTTTATGTTATCAAATCAACCTATCGCCGTCCATTCCTGAACGAAAGTCTCCGCCGAGGAGCACCAAGCATCCCGGTCTTGGGTAATTTGCATCTATCCGTATCATATATTTAAGAGAGAGTTCAGGAGAGACAAATATAAATAATATCAATGAGTTTAAATGTATAATTTATTTCTCACTTTTTAAGCACTAACCAGTTCAAAAATTGACACAAAGCAGTTTAAATCTACCTGAAATTACAATATGATGATAGTGATGATGTACTCCTAGCCAATTTCGGCCACGGCGGCCAGACTATACAAGAGACCAGCTAATTGCACAGGAGATATTAGTGCACAAGTATGTGCGCAAACAAAACTACACTCACTGTTCCTTTACTCTTATTTATACACAGATGAATTATGGCTTACCTTCTGGCATATAGCCCCATTAGCCCGGATAGCCCCATTAGCCCGGATGGCCCCATTAGCCCGGATAGCCCCATTAGCCCGGATGGCCCCATTAGCCCGGATAGCCCCATTAGATCGGATAGCTCCATTAGCCCGGATAGCCCCATTAGCCCGGATAGCCCCATTAGCCCGGATAGCGCCATTAGCCTGGATAGCCCTATTAGCCTGGATAGCCCCATTAGCCCGGATAACCCCATTAACCCGGATAGTCCCATTAGCCCGGATAACCCCATTAACCCGGATAGTCCCATTAGCCTGGATTGCCCTATTAGCCCGGATAGCCCCATTAACCCGGATGGTCCCGTTTTTAAACTTGAGGCCTATATAGCAACAGTTTATTTGAAATGAACCTCAAACTCGCCTGCAAAACAATAATCATGTCAATTTAGTTGTCTGTACATAAAATCTGCCGCAAGTACTAGTACGACCATAAGTAAGCCTCATGAAGTATAATTGCATAAACGTTATATGACACATAACTTACATGATGAAAGAGCCGCGCCTTTGTGTTTTGGCAGAAACAAGTAACCACGTACGGCGCAGTATTCGCGATACCGAGTGACATTTTACTCGGCTGCATATGGGCATTGAAAGTTAATGGAGATAAATAAAAGTTGTCCCACCACGGACTTTCTTACTTACGAAATTCAACCTCTTAATTGGGCCGCTTGTCACTTATGGAATGTTAGGTTCGGGTCGAATGATAGATCAGCGACACAATGATATATTAATGCTATTTAATATTAAGCTTAACACTACGACAATTGGGCCAATATTAACCAATTTGCTGTAAAATTGTGAGGTGAATTTCGCAAATGAATTTCATAGAAAATTTTCAAACAATTGTAATTAAAAATTGCAGTTGTGTTTATGAGTTTTCAAATTATTTAATTGAGTCACTACTGATGCAACTAAACCGTGTAAATCGAAAATTAATGTTAATTTAAAACTAATTGATAATTAGAAACAGAGTTTGTTTCAATGTCATGTTCTAGTAATTTGTCTAATTGCAATAAAGATTAATCTTGATTTCATTTTAATGTTTTTATTATTTAATATTTATCATTGCTAATTAACTATTTAAAATAGAAGAGTACTTTGCCTTATTGAATTGTCAACTAAACGTCCATTTGGTATAACTTTGTTCTCAGCCAAAGTAGTACTAACGTTGTCCCTAATATCTTTTTATTTAGAAATAGATGTACCCAGTTTGCTAGGTATGTCTCCTATTATCTAAACAATATACATTTAATACACTTCTGTCGACCCCTTCGGGCATAAAAACATGGGTATGTGTGATATATGTGTAGGTAACAGGCTAATAGTACTGGGCCCACGATGTGCTTTTTTTACCAACTTATGTTTTCGCACTACATTGCAAACGCGTTTCCAATGTTTATTGTATTAAAATTTAGTAGATGTATACGAACACCTGAGTATAGAGTTAATGATATGGTAAGTGTCGCAAACGTCTAACTATTGAAGTAACTGCAGTCGCATTGCAGTAACCTACACTTGTTAATTTAGGTAAGTGGGTCAGCTGGAACGTAGGAACGCACGGCTTGTTTTCTATGTTTCCGCGACTTAGTCCGGGCGGATATTCTATAAATACAACAGTTTAGTTCGAACCGGGCGCATGAAGTATGCATTCACATCCGTTGGCTACAGCTAAGAATATGTACATAGATAATCATCGAAGCTACAAATATTTTTGTAGTATTACACCTTGCAACCACATCTTAT
Organism: Hypercompe scribonia; assembly: GCA_949316085.1. Lineage (NCBI taxonomy): Eukaryota > Metazoa > Arthropoda > Insecta > Lepidoptera > Erebidae > Hypercompe > Hypercompe scribonia. The sequence continues at coordinate 3,275,515 of OX438983.1, forward strand.
CATCGCAATAATGATTGGCTGAAATATGTGTTGTTAGATAGAATATAGAAAATTGCGTGTATCCGAATCCTTGTGTAAACAGTCTTTACTTAAACACAGTCAGTAGGTATCACGTTGAAACTTATTCAATTTAAGGTACACGATAACTTTTGAGAGCATTAGACAAGGACTAATTTAAGTTAACATTTTATACTTCTATGTATGCCATTAGACTAATTTTAGCTAACTTATACAAACTTATTTATTTAATAATTTGCAGTAAGCAAATGAATCACCGAATAAGCAAGTTGAAGTGGCAATGGGCAGGCCACATCGCTCGTAGAACCGACTACCGTTGGGAAAGAAAGGTTCTCGAGTGGCGACCGCGTACCGGAAGACGAAGCGTAGGTAGGCCTTCCACTAGATGGACCTACGACATAGTCCGAGTCGCGGGGAGCCGATGGATGCAGTTGGCGTCCAGTCGTACGGCGTGGCGTTCTAGGGGGGAGGTCTATGTACAGCAGTGGCCGTCTTCCGCCTGATGATGGTGATGATGATGAAATGAAATTACTTTGATTTTCTTTATATAAAAAAAATTGACGTATTAGTGTAAATGGTGGATTGACAACCGTACTCCTTGTTACCACGATTACCAAAACGACGACGACAGTTACCAACTATACCAATCCGTATCTAGGCATTGTTACCTCTATCTCTTAATCGAGCAACCTTAATTAAGAAAACAAGATTAAAAAAAAAAGTATGCTATTTATAAATTAATCTTTAAGCGGATTTATCGTACAGCTTTAAGTGGACGAGCGGCTAAACCATTGATTGATATTATTCGATTATCGAGCAATGTTGTGTATCACTGAGGTAATAAAAATAGATTTATAATAATTCTATATGTACCGTCGTACTTTAATAAACAATCATAGAATCTCAAGAGAGCCAAAACAAACTTATTTTTCCAACGAAACCTTTCATAGGATAACATGAAGGTCTCTTTTCAATAACATAATAGGATACTATTTTCTCGATAAAATATAACATAAACTTATCTCGTACTTTCTGTGTATTTTAGATATTATTCGTAATCGGGTTTCGGATAAAATTTTTTTCAAATGTTGACAGTACGATACGATATATAAACTTAAGCTGAAGGTACGTGATAAAATATTTATCCCAACTAATATTATAAATGGGAATGTTGGTTTATTTTTTTAGGTTTTCGGGCGTTATCTACTCAACAATGACCATCATTAACTTTTGGTTATTCGTTGACACATGTCCAGGATGGGACAGATTGTCCCATTCATTCAAAAAAAGTTTGTTATTCACAAAATCATGAGCAAAAAATTTTATTACTTTTATTGCATTTTCATGACGCCATGACAGTCGCACGTTGTTCGGTTTCTTTTGTTTCTTCAAACTCTGTAGGTCTGAAAGAGATAGCGTATGAGAGCATATTTTAGCTATTGTGTTATATGTATGTGTACGGGTATTGACACGATCCTGTAATAGGTAATACTTATGAACGCTTCTAGTTAAGATGGGAGTTGGGTTATCAGAGATAACCTTACTCGATGAGAAGTACGAAATAACTGCTTAGCGCCAGATTTTATAACTATACTTACTGGGTGGGCTTTAACAGTACACAGAAATATTGACAATAAAAATAGTTAAATTTATACGTTGTCAACTCTCTTCCTACGAAAAGGTAAGGCCTAGAGAGATGACTTTAATTATAGAAAATACAAAAAATCTCCTTTACCGCTCAACGAGAAAACATCTGTGATTTTCTTTGTAGTTTTGTAAGTTAAATACTTATCCTTACGACAACAAACTAGTGATCAGATAATTGTGGATCAGGAACTACTTCAAAGTCGAATTTAATTTGCACAGCTTTCAAAACTAAATTGTTTATAGTCTAGATCTTTAGGAGTTCTAAGAAACATCTACCTAAGCCCCTAATCAGGTTTATCAAAAGGCCATAGATTGCGTATTAATCTGGTTGCAGTAATTTTATTTTAATCTGTCGTTGCGCTAAAGACTTTATGCCAGTTTTGGTTTCAATGTTAGTGAGAAGACAGACTGATTTTGTAAGTTGGTGTTGCGTTTTCTTTAGACTATTTTATTAACTTCTGATTACGTATGCATAAGAAAATTTAGATTTAAAAAGATGGGTACTTATTAATCAAAAATAGCACAAATTTTACACAAATATATACAATACAAAATTTTCGTTGAACAATACAGACTTATCAGTATTTGCTTCAATGCGAATATTCACGGATTTTGAGTGTTTCAGTTTGTATGTTGTTATCTTCGTCGATCGTAAATAGATTTCATTATTTTAGTAATATTCATTATTTGCTAGGTAGTAGAGCCACGCTAATTTCAGCACGCACGGGCCGGCTTGACCGGGGCAGTACTACCCTCCCACAGAAGACCAACCTAAAGCGACAGCATCCCTGCTGTCGTGTTTCGTTGGTGAGTGTAAGACCGGAGGCCCGTTGATGCAGGGGTGACAGTTATCGTGGTAACTGTCTAAGCCTCACACTGTCACGATGACTGTCATGCCTTTTGCGTACCCAAGCGGGTTGTGAAAAAGCATCTCACTAGACTGCCATAGTATGGGTCACCATGCAGACAATGCACTGCATTTTCAATGAGTATGGTGACCACAACTCTTGGATTCTATTCATGCTTTCCATTAGGCAGAGTAGAGTCACTTTGGCAGGCTCTTAATATAGAAAAAAAAAAATATAGTTATATTCATATAATATGGCAGGGATATCCATTTAAAGTAAATGGCCGGTTAAAGACGACATAGCCGTTTGACTGAATATAAAATAAACGAAATTTCGAAAATTGTAACAGTCTCAATTTTTTCATTTGCTTAACTCATCTAAAATCGCAACTAAAACAAGACGACAACTGTTGACAAGAGTTTTGAATCAAACCGTATGGATGTAATTTAAATTGCACACGAGATGTTTCCTTGCACAAGGATCAATGACCTCGCTTGTGCGTCCAAAATATTGATCAGGTGATATATCGATCAAATTAAGAGAGTCCTGACGATAAGAAGTTTTTAGTTTGCGTACAAATGAACCAAATTTAATTCAAACGAAAACGGCATGCGCCGTAAACAGTACATTCGGGGTCTAAATGACCTCTTAAGACATAAACTGTATTATAAATGTGTCTTGATATGTCCTGTAGGGTTGAAAGCAAGATAAACAAAAGTTATTTAGTAGTTTGTCTGCTTTATATGCACGCCAACAACGTGCAAATTGCTGAAGTGATTTTGATATGATCGAAATATTAATGAGTACAGAATACTGTTCTTGAGACATGATACGATCAACGTGATTTATTATATCAATGATGATGATTATGGAATACATGAACTACTATGCGAAAGTCAAAGTGAGGGTAGTTGAATAAAATTTATGTGTTACATAATCAAGTTAACCGTAACAAAATCTATAATAATGTTTCTTGAAATAAGCTTATGAAACTGTATACAATAGTTGTCGGTTTATAAGAAATCAGTCCAAATCGCCTATTTTAAACAGTTTGTTTTCTTCCAAGATACTTTGCTTAATGAGCAAGTAGGATTAGGCCACAAACTATACTTTCTACCTCATTAATTATACTTTGAATCCGTATCCTGTTATACAGTAATGACATCTACATAAAACATTGATAGTATATTCTCACACATCTCAAACTAAACCTATGCTTTGGCTTAACCTAAGCCTAAACCTGGTAATAAGGTTATGGTAACCAGCTTGCTAATAGATATACTTATGTTTCAATACATATTATAGATGAATTACATCTAGGTACAGAACAAATAATAATGTTCATGTAAAGTGATAGAGATTTGTCCAGGGTAGCAATCAGACCCATGACATCTGGCTTAGCAGGCAGCGTCACTAACCACCCAACTAACGGACTCGTCATAACCAATAAACCATAATCAAAATAAACCAATTGTTTCAAAACCAGGGTGTCCATTTTTAATTTTAACAATATTTTTACAGGAACAGAGGGCTTTTAATTGCTTCCTTTCTTCGTAAATGTATGAATACAATCTTATACAAATACCTCGAACTTGACTAATAAGGTAAAACCCATTGTCTGATGGTGCGCACATTTCATGAATGATTGGCCAACATTCGATCACAGGGAGTCAAGCTCATCGATCAAGAAGTGAGTCACGAGCCCGTAAATACCGTCTATTTGTACACGAACATACAGCCACTAGATGATATATCATATATGGAGTGATTGACATTGCCAGATGGCGAAAACTTACCATTTTTGGTAGCTGCCCGAGTGGTTGGTCGGGGAGCTTGGTGAAAACATATAAGTTGATATGCTTTTGAATTACATACTAGGGATTCATTGGTTCGAAAATATTTTACTTAGTAATGTAAGTGAACTTTGAAAGTGTGTTATCAGATTAGTGAGTTAAATATAAAGTAAAGTAAATTGTAACTAATGAAACTTGTTATATGTTTCAAGAAGCGCGAATCCCACCGACAAACTATTTTACAGTCGGCCACGCGGCGTGTCTGAATGGAGACCAGAAAACTACGCAGGGGATAGTATAGAGTATAAGCGTGTCCGCAAACACAGGCGCACTCTCTGTTTTTTCACTCTCACAATCTTATACGACGGTTATCCGACACGAACGAGGCAGGGATCGGACACAAGACCGTCGATTTTACGTGCTTTCCGAAGCACGGGAATCAGGCTCCAACTTCCAAACTTCGGACTATTATTGAATATTTCTGTAACTCAATAATACTTTTTTTAGCGGGTTAATAATTGTGAACTTGTTCTGAACAAATGATTTATTTAATATTTAAGATTTGGTCTTACAGTGTTGAACTAAAGTAAAAAAAGTTTTCCGCCTGTTATAAACCTTTCTCCAGCTATTTTTTTTATTCATGTTGGTAATTATCCCATCAATAATTAAAGATTCTCCATTTATAATAAGAAAAATATTTTCTATTTTTATATCACTGCAGCGGTGTAGGTCTGTAATCTAGCTAATAACCAAGCGTATTTATTTATTTAAACTTAATGCACTTGTTGTACAAAGGTGAACGTAATGGCATGGGGCATTTTCTCCGAGTCAACCGTGGGTGATGTAGAAATGTAATACGAGTACGGTAGATGCAAAGGTAACGTATAGTTGACATAGTAGACATAAAACGAATCTTTTATCGTTATCAGATCTAGTTTTATTTTTTTCTTTATTGCTATAAATAAAACTAAAGGGTTAGTCATAGTTTTTAACTAAAGTAATCAAATATCTGGAGCATGTACGCTAGATATCTAAAAAATGGTTGTCAAATACTTTTATACACAAAATTCATGCTAAAAAACAATGAGATTCTGTAATAGTTAATCTACAAATTCTGTTATGTTATTGGTAACAAAGCATTTAGAAGTTGAAACTTAAAAAAAAACAAAAAGTATTTTTTCTTTTTTGAAATTGTAAATGAATACGTTTTATTTACAAGTCCTATCTAGCGTCATACTTTCATGTTAATGAATGTAGAATATTCGTTTAGTAGTCCGTGTCCATTCAATGCTCTGATTTGGCGGCTACAGATCGATGCGCGCGTAAAACAATGACGTTCGATTATCTTACAAAATGTTCCAGTAATTGGCTCACCAGTAGAGACAGGGAGTATAACAAGCTTTTGGTTTTATAATCCACACATTGTAGAGACTGGTATAGTAGCCAGACTGCTGATAAACATACTTAAATACTTCTAAATACATGTCTATTATAGATAAAATAGATACAGACGTAATGACTGGACTTTTCACACAGTTATATGTGGCCTGTGCTATGGTTACCAGACTGCTAATAAACATAATTGTGTATACATAAATATTATCGATAAATTACACCCAGACACAGAACAAATAATGGTGTTAATGGGTGAGAATCGTGGGCAATCGACAATCTGTCTTAGCAGCCAGAGTCACTAAGCACTAGCACTAGTAAATAAAAGAAGAAAGAAGAGCGAAATTGGTTGAAAAATCCATTTCTCCGTCATCATAATCATCATTATCATCTCAGCGAAAAGACGTCTACTGTTGGACATAGGCCTCCCCCGAGGTTCTCCGCAACAGCCGGTCCCGTGCCGTCCGTCATTCAACAGCTTCCCGTCACCTTCACCAGGTCGTCGCACCACCTTGTGAGAGGCCTACTAACGCTGCTTTTCCAGTACGCAGTCGTCACTCCAGAACTTTATGACCCCATCAACCATCGTTTCTGCATGTAATGTGCCCCGTTAAATGCCATTTAAGTTTAGCAATTTTACTAGCAACATCGGTGATCTTGGTTCGTCTGCTTCTGCCATTTCTCCACTTACTCTTAAAAGACAACTTGTACATTAGGACACTATCCCTCACCAGAATTGCGCTTGCCTTTTTTATCGTACCCTAAATAGAGTTTACTCAATATTGAAGTGATTTTCGTCTGTCGATGTCACCACAAATCTTATTTAAGTGAGCCAATTTCAATGCTCTTTGTTTTGCAGTACACTGTTTCTACGTGATTTGGGACTGTAATACGAATTTTACTGCTCGTAACCCAGTCCTTTCCCTTCAGCAGGGGTGTCGACCGCAGTGTGCACAAGAGTTTATAGCTTATTCTAATAGGGCGAGGCAGAAAATTGAGAAATGCTGTCTAACTCCAGTCAATGAATTTTTATGAACCTGTAAAAAAAACTTACCGGTTGACTTTTATTTTTTACATAATATTTACCATTGGAATGCTCATGTCGTAAAAATCATATCCTTATTGTCGAAATTACCTTGTTGGAATTCTCACTTTTGATTTTATTGCTAATTAAGAAACTTAAACATAAAAATCAATGGCGTATTTATGTATTTTATAGAAGATTATACTTAATAAGCTCATAAAGCTCATAAAGACGGAAAAGATAAAAATAATAGAAACTACTTCTCTGAGACTGACATAGAGAAAGAAATGTGAAGCTAAGTATATACCCTAAAAGGTATAACTGGCCGCAAGTTGTGAGTAACTGGCAGCAAAAAACTTGTGTTGTTTATTGACCATGTTTTGCACTACCATGTTTTGTTTACTGCTTTGATTATTGTATACATCCAGATTGCGGATGTAATTTACATTTTAAAACTTTTCCTACTGAGAAACAGGCCGAACCGGTCCGGTTCTGCGTCATGACATTTCAATCCATTTAATTGTGAAATGTATCGTGTGAGCTGCTCTCTTTCAAATAACGTTAGCTCTAATTTGTAAAGTTCATAATTTTGCAATTTTAATTCAGTGAATTTAGCTCCGGGCGACATCAGTTAGCATTCACTTGTGTCGTGTCTAAAATCGAATTGTATTTTATTGTAACGATTTATGTCGTTTATGCAGTAGTAAAAAATATCTCAATAATGATCAACAATTTATTGCCTCTGCTTCTCCGAATGCCTCTTTGATTAGCGTGGCTACAATCTCGCGGGGGCAACTTGGGAGGGAACGGAACGTGTTGACTTTTTACAGGCCTCTGTTTGGCGAAATTTCTAATGCTAACATAACAATTCTAGGGCAGTACACTTGTTTTTTCTACTATTGTGACTGTAAAGGAGAGTTTATTCCCTTTTGTTTGAACGGGATTATTTGTGTGGTGTTCAGTTAGTTGTTAGCAAATTAAATGATTATAATTTAACTCTTAATATACTACTTACATAAAACATTTTACATCCATATGCACGTTCATATTTAGCTGGTTAGTTAGACAATTCTGGATTTTATTGGTAAGTTTTGAATAATTCTCCTGCGATGACAAACTTGATACTATCCTTTTCTTTTTCTGCATCAGAACACAAGTTATATGGGCTCTATTTATGTATAGTAGCACAATTGCTTCGTCAATTGCAATCAAGTCTTGGTTTAAATTTAAATCATCCATAGCTAAGTAGTAATAAGTCATCGACTAATCATGACATATAAGACCCTACGTCCACAAAACGTTCAGAGAGAGTACATCGCCTACGACCGCCTTTATAGCCGCTGTCTAGGAATAAATCACTTTCATCTATGCCAACCGGTTGTTAAGGCCTCACGTACACTGGAATCAATAGAGAATTAAACAGTTGTTTTAATTAAAACCATTCCTAACTTTTGGCAAGTTTTTGAATGTAAAAATATTTATTGACACAGGAGTTAATACACATTGAAACGTGGTACAAATCTAATTTGTTAGTAACATATTGTTTATCAGTTGTTTAAAGCAAAACCTTTGTCGATGTCGGCTGTATTACAAATTTCTTCCTGAAAACTTGAAGTAATAAAGTTTTTCATCTGATATGTTTTACAGAATATATTCTGCTAAATATTGGGTTCAATCGCCTTTGTCTTCTCTCTAAGAGATAAGAGACACAATTGTATGAGATGCATATATTCAAAAGAAAACAATAGTTTAAATATAACTATTTTGTCACTGCTACGATATTTTAAATGTATTTTCTACGTAGCCTGTGCCACTTTGTTAATGATGACCATTAATCTATATGCGTAGAAGGAACACATACAAATGTGTAAATCTGAGAAACTTTTGAATACTTACGGAGGGTCTGCACAGCATTATACTACAGTGGTAATGGTTAAATGGCAAAAACTTCATATATTATTTAAGTGATTTAGATTGTTAACTATGCCGTCAATTACTAAATAATTTTCTCGTATATTTTTAAACTTTGCGTAAAAGGATATAAAGAAATTAACAGAAAATGAGGAAACAAATAGATAGAGAGTATGTGAGTATGCGTTGCGGCTGCGTAGGTGCGCCCGCGCACATTGAAATGTGACCGCGCTCGCGCTGAAATAGTTAATGTACTTTTGATCAGTGGGTGACTTTGGCGATGATTTTGCGATTATTTATGTCTTTAAGTTAACGGGACTAAATATAGCTCACTTTAGAAGACGTGTTTACTTTTATATTTCTTATAGTTCTTTATTACCCGACTGTGCCAGACCTCCTGTTTATGGTATTTATTATTATTGCTAAAATATACCTTTCTCAATATGATATGTAGCTAAATCTAATATAACATAAATACAACTGTGTAAATTTATAAAATTGTTGGGTATACACACTGCCACGCTTCACTGTGGCACATTGTTATTGAAAGAAATGAGAAACAAAACTGATGCGAAAATTTGAACTCAATCGCCACAGAACAGAGTCTTGGACGTGTATGCAGAACATAACATTTTTAAATATATATACATATACACTTACCTATACATCATGAATCATAAACCGATGACCGTTTTTATATACAAACTACCTAACGTTATCTAATAGTCACCATCATCATCATCTCAGCCAAAAGACGGTCACTGCTGGACATAAGCATCCCCGAAAGTTCTCCACAACAGTTGGTTCCATGCCGCCCGGATTCAATGGCTTTCCGCGACATTCACCAGGTCGTCGGACCACCTTAGGGAGGACCTACCAATGCAGCGTTTTTTTTTATTTATTATTCATTCACATAACAAGTGATAAAGATGAATTTAATGCCGTAAACGTTGTCCAGGACACGGACGTCACTCCAAAACGTTATGGCCATCGTTTCTGCGTACAATATGCCCCTGAAGAATCTAATAGTACATGAATGGAACTAAAATGGAACATTTAATCATAAGAACTATCCAGATTTTTAATATTACTGTTCTTGGCATTTCAGCGTGTTATGAACTGTCATCAATGAAATCTGACTGGTTCACACTAACATACGTCACATTGTTGCATAAATATACTTTAACATTTTCTTGATTGACGTCTCTCAGCGATATTCAGTTTATTTCAGAGGGCAATGGCCCGGACTTGGCAGATTTAATTATAGTCTAATAATATTTTGGTCAGCCCGTCACGTGGCTCAGCCATGTGACATAAGACATACTGAACTGACGCGTTGGGCAAGGGTATCGTGTCAATGGAATAGAGTCATGAAGAATGCTTAACCATATCAAAAAGCTTTACTACAGGCGATGATAAAACGAATCAAGTTTTCTAATACACTATTACAATACTTATCGTGTTATTATTACAGTCAAAATTTGTAATTTTACAGGGAAGCCATTTGAATGTTTTTTTTCAGTTAATGTCGTATAATTATGCATTGTCATTATTGTTGTATTATTATACTTTCTGTTATTTTAACTTAAACTCAATTAAAGTATTTATTACTTTATATGTTTAAGTGGTTATATTTTTTTTATGTTTTTTATTAACGTGAGTTTTTAATCTCTGTCATTTATGCCCTTGCTTTACGGATATGCTTAAAAGGGTATTCAAGTGTTGCCTAACTTATTATTATTCTCTAATTAAATATTAATCTCTGCCTTTATTTGAAGTAATTTTTGTTAGGAACGACTGATTCTAAGTTCGAACAAGGAACCGTCGGTATTTCCTTCTTACAAACGTGAACATCAAAGACGAGTTAACAAAAGTCTGCATTTCGTGATAACCTCAGAGTTATGATGGTTCTGCCAGTTTCATTATCTGATAAGGTTTGATAATCAGAGCCACACAATGGTGTAAGCATTTTAAAATATCAACAATCCATAGGGTTTTATATGTCTTTTGTAGGTTCGATTATAATTTAAAGGCCCAGAAAGATTTCTATTTACAATACTTAGTGTAGTGATTAAGTATGTGCATCTGTCTGATACCTCTGCCCGTTCAAAATAATAAACAAATTCAGATTAAATTTGTCTTAGGAATAGTTTGAATCCTGAGTAAGGACACATGATAGTACCTATTTAACCCAGAAAGCATTAGGCACTGATTAAGATGAAATTTGGTATGTAGATAATTTGAGTTGTGGGAAAATTAACTTTAACCGCGGTACCCGACATACACGCAGGCGGAACCGCAGGTATAAACTTCATCATCATCATCATCATCAACAGCCTTTTACAGTTCACTGCTGGACATAGGCCTCTCCTTAGCAAAGAAGTTTTGGCCTGCTATACCACGCTGGCCAGACAGGTTGGAATAGGGTTTGTTTCAAGTTTTCCTTCTCTTTGTAATGATGTTGTCTTGCATACTTTGTTCCCTTAGCCGCCTTTTACGACACCCACAGGATGAATAGGGGTGGTAACACTATGTATTCTTAATCTGGACACACGGACAAATAAAATAGTACAGTTATAATTGAACGAATGTGTCCTTGCTTTTTAAAATTAAACTCATAAAGTAAACGTGATTGCAAATATTGTGAGGTTATGACAACGTCGGAATTCGGTTTTGAATTACCAATATTGCAAAGTACATAGTGTGTTACTAGCCGACCTTTGCTTATATTGTGCAATACTGTGTCATGCACTTGCCACTTGCTTTACATAATATTGTGTATTCATTCAACTTTTCTTTGTATGTGTAAATTGAGTGGAAGCTGAGTAATTTATTTTTTAATTTGCGAAGTTCGTTTGAGATTAGACTACCATGTGTGAGATGTGTTATTTTTATTTATATATTTAAAAATATTAAATATAAGGGTACACATACTTGTTATATAATCACTAGGACGCCATAGCATGGGTCGCCATAATGCATTGTCTGCATTCGCAATGAGTATGACGACCACCACTATTGGATTCTATTCATGCTTTCCATGAGGCAGAGTAGTCATTTTGGAAGGTTATAGAAAAAACATTAAAGAAGATAGTATTTAGGTAACGTTACCATAAATAGTACTTATCAACTTACATTCGAATAGGTTATGGTTGAATATACTTCGCCGGAAATTCCAGCCCTAAAACCGAAAGACAAGCAATTCGATGAAAATCTACTGATTTTTGCTTCTAAGATATTATTATCGCTCAATAAATATTAACTGCACGGTTGGCCTAGTGGTTTACGCGGTCGCCACGCCGCTCTCTACTGACCTGAGTGTTGTGGGTTCAAATCCCACATGGGACAACACTTTGTGTGATCCATAAATTGTTGTTCTGAGTCTGGGTGTTCTTTGTGTCCGTTTCTTGTATGTTTGTAAAGTCCCCTGCGACACAGGATTTATTCCTAGTGCGGGCGTAGTCTTATCTTTTAAATAAAAAAAAATAAATAAAATATATATCAATAAGATATCTCTATAGATAACTTTTTGTGCGCCAACCATTACCAAACCAGAAACAGTGCTACCAAAAACCACTACTTCAGTAAACATAACTTTTTTTTTTAATAATACACTGTTCATTCTAGAACTATCGCGTCGTAATAAATGGTGGGTCACGTCTTTTGGTCCACAGTCCGTGTTACCTATTCAAATAATAGACGATTCATCATTCACAAGAAATGGACAGTAAAAAATGTAATGAGAGTTATGCCGTGTGCAGAACACATGTTCCGTACGTATATATATTTATTGATTGTTTTTTTTTCCACTTGCAAAAAGTGTGTGCGATAAATTTGTAAAAAAACTAAAGTTTGAGTAGTCAGTACTCATAGTAAATAGAAAACCCGAGCTAACGTCAGTTCATTTAGTTTTTTTGTTGATTAAGACAACAATGGCTACTTAAACACCACAAACATTACTGTAAATACCAAACTGCCGTACAAATATCAAAAACTGCTGTCGAAACATGATGCAAACTCCAACTAAAAGATTTTACAAGAGCTTAAAGACATTAGAGTAATATTATTTGTGTCTATATTAACCGTTATTTACAAATAACGAAGGAAGTTATCTGATGGAGATATAAATGATAATGAATAACATACATCTGTCACGAATATGCATAAGTTATGCGTCTGTTGTATAATATTCGCGAAATAGGGGTGGACATATGCTCAGCTGGTGGCTATACAAGTTCGCGTGTTCAATTATATTACTTTACTAATTAGCAGAAATAAAAAAGTGTTGATTAATAAATACAAAATACTTTATGCTTGTATCCAGAAGCTGTGAAACAACCGCATTGTTAATTATTTACTTACAGCCGCTAATTACTAACTGAAGATCAAAGAAACAATAACAAAAATATACACAAATGACGTATTACTTAAATCATGACTTTTAATTCAAAGCGTGAACAGATCGACAGAAAGTTTTCAACCGCGGTTTCCGTTTCGACTGAACTCTAAAAAAGAAAATATTACTTGTAACAGTGTAGGAGTTTAGTGCTATGAACTTTGCAGATTGACAAGTCATTCCTAAATGAGTATATATTATAGCTTATAAAACTTAAGGTACATTTTCGAATAACAAATCGTACCACCTGCGTTAGGTTTGCTAATTTTTGTACCACTCTCGAATGTTGAGGCTAGTCATCTAGATTTTTTGTCTTATTATAAGATTAGATCTTTTTTTTATTATTTTGCCAGTTAACGTACCGTTTCTATTGTACGGGATGGACTTGTGCCTATCTGTGAGGTTTTGTTCATATAGATGATCGTTTTTTACTGCACTCGATCATAGTATATTAGTCCGGTAAAAACCAGTGGGGCGGAGTCGCATTGTATGTTACATATATTGTTATTAAACATCTATTGACTGATGACAAACCAACGTATCGGTATTAACATCCAGATTGAAATAGATACTAACTATTTTGTTTCGAAAAAAATAATGAAACAATTAAAATCAATTGGCTTGTGATTAATTTCTCAAGTTCATGTTTAATTTATCATCCTTATATCATTTTCTTGCCTTTTGCCTAATCCTGATCGGGTTTACTAGAGTACATAATCATTTACAGACGAAATCAAGAAAGCAGGTAAGTGTGAAAAATGTTTCAGAATATGAAATGTTACAGTTTCAGTTTCACTAAAAACTAAATAACGTATGTTAATTTCAAGTGCTTGACCTGAAATTTACCAAGAGGTAATTTTATTTATTTATACATCCTGCACTTTAGGTCCATAGGTGGACTTAATGCCTAAGGCATTCTCTACCAGTCAAAATTTGTCTTATGCAGAGAAAATAGGAAGTATATAGATACGTTGGCGATGATGGCTTGGCAGCGTCTTGCCCTGGTTCATGAGGTGCCTAAAATGTACCTCAATTATGAGGTACGGCAGGGAGGACTCTAGAAGCCGCTAATACGTTCCTGGAGCTCCTCCCGACTGCTGAGGTAGGCTGCCGCGGGATTTAGTGGATAGATCGGTTCTCCGAGAGCCCCACACACGCCATTCGTCCCTCCGGAAGATATGATGCGAAAAGCATTCATCGTGTAAAAGAAAAGAAAAGGTGATGTTGGCTTGTAATAAATGAACCAATTATAATTTCTATTTTTATATACAAATACCCAGTGTAACTTTCACAATTAAAACAAATCAAAATCCCGGAAAAACATAACCTACAACCCAATTTATACTTGAAAAACATAACCCTCGTTCTGACGCAGTCGGGCAGTAATATATTTTAGAGATTACTTAGAACTAAGTACCTCGAATTTAAAAAGCATTTAACTATAGGTATATCTAAATATAACATTTTTTGCTGTTAAGTGTCTACGTGTTCCCGGATACGATTTATCGGAACTCATTTTATTTCAACCCGTTCAGAAGATTCGGTCGTGATTGAGTAACAAAACTCTATATAAACTTTCACAACTATAATATTATAAGAATATCATATCTGCACGACTTAAATTAAAACTACAAGATCGAGAATTTGTGTGTTAATACTTAGTAGAGGCGTGACCGGATATCAATAAATACATTTGAAAACTATACATAAAACATTGTACAGTAATAACCCACATACATTTTATCATGTTTAAACTATCCTACGTGTTGTGACGGCTTAAGAATACGATTTAATGTCATCCTATTGGTGTCGTAAGAGATGGCTGCGGCAGAAAATCAAGTAGGACAACTGCATAGAAAAGGGAAACTTGAAAAAACCAATCAGGCCAGCTTAGTATAGGACACCAAATCTTTGCCGAGGGTCTCCTCGTCCACTATTAGACATAGGTGTCTACCTATGTCCAATAGTGGACTATTTATCAAAAGACGTCGATTGCTGGACAAAGTCTCCTCCAAGGTTCTTCACAGCAGCCGGTCTGCCACTACCCGTGTCTAACAGCTTTCCACAAATATCACTAGGTCGTGAGACCACCTTGTGGATGTTAAGTAAACTCTTAAAGACCTTTAATGAAACTTGTCTTTACGCAAACTTTCGGTACACACCTAGCCTTTTGAGATTAATATATGTAATGAAAGCTGGGTGTGGTCTGAAACACAACGGGCGGTTTATCAAAATTAGCTGCCGTGAAATTAAACCACACGACTTGCGCTGTTGTCGCAATATCTATATGCAAATCATGCCAAGTGTTTAATATTATCGATCCTAATCTTAGCTTTCATGATTCCGAAGTAGCATATATGGCTTTTCTGACACTCGATGACTATCCCGAGAGATGGCTATTAAGATGAGAGTAATGTCTTGATGACAGTTATATAAAAAAGGTTTATTTAAGTTGTTTTATTGAGTGGCAAGAAAAAACCATTTATGCACACCGCCATGATCCATTACCTTCAAGTAAAAAGTAGAAAGTGTCGTGGATTGCAAAGATTGCAAGCTCGAGCGACATTCTCAACGCCGAAGAATTAGTCTCCAATATGACCCTTACTTTAAATCTAGGTATCAACCACATAGTTGCTTACAGGTCGTGGCATGAAGACAGAGTCAGCAGAGTAATGTGCAGTCCACCACTTTTCAAGAACATGCTGCCGGTTGGTATATTTAGACCGATACTACATATTTTGATGCTTTTTTTTATTATTGTTGTAGCTTTTAATCATCTTCAGTGCAAAAACGAAATTCGTGTAAGGAAGTGGAGTAAATAAAAAATACTTTGCCAATTAACCAGCCCCCATGAGTGGACACGCGTATAAAAACATGTATGTATAAATTATGGTATATACGGCTCTGGTGTGCGACATTTTTAAATTAATTTTGTTTGTAATGTTTTGAGCTATGTGAAATATTACTGATATAGAGAATCCTTAATACTTCTTAATAGTCTATTGTTCCTAGACATTTCCATATTGTTAGTTTTTTTTTTCAGCTTTGAAAAGAGCAAAGACTGATTTGGAAAGAGTCGGAGAACTGATTAGACTTAAAACTTCAGTTACATGCCAAAATTTTTAAAATAGGAAAATATTACCATCAAACAATAACCAAAAAATAATTACACTGAATAGTATAGTTCATTATTTGGTCATCTAACCATCCAATCAGGAACGGGAAGTGTTATTCTGCTTGAGCAGACGAAGTCTATAAAATATCTGTCACTGAAAAGTTTTGTCAGTTATATTATTTTATACGTTGTAATAAATTGCCGAGTTCTTTAGTAACTGTATCTACATGATAAAACAATACATTACACGCATTTTATAAAATTACATACGTGTAATCATATAAAATTGTGATTTGTTGTTTTACCTATTACCTACATAAAACAGTTCTGTATGTCAATTGAAGCATTATTACAAATTCTTGTAAAGAACAAGACCTTGAAACATGACACAAGAATTCGCTAAAGCCTTCTGAGCCACCGGAAATATATCGTGTGTCGTAAACAAATATTGTAAAATCGCACATTCGACAAGCACATGTGTAATACGATGAAGCTCGAATCTTGCGCATATATGCATACACACATATACACACAGTCGCATTGTCCAAATACCCGCTCTGGTTATTGACCCGTGGGCCTAAAAACTGGTACCTGTCGCATATCTGAAACTTAAGACGTGAACTCACTGAGCGATTTTCACCTGCTCTCGTTGTAGTTTAATATTTTTTTGAAATAACAATTTACACGCATAGAATTGACCACATCAATATTATTTTTAATTTTCTCAAATGACTTTCGAAATTTACAAATTTTTGGCAAAATTAGCAGACTGGTACTTGATGTTAAGCGACTACTGCCACCTTATCAACAGCTGTGAGAGAAACGCTTTGGAGGCTCATCAAATAAGAACACTATACATGGAATTGGAATTTGGTTTAGGTAAATAAATGTAATGAGATAAGAATCTCTTCTTGTTGAGGATAGCTATAAAAGGAGTCGTAGTAATAAGAGAAAACAGTTCTCTTGTTTTCTTGTAAAGAGAATGACAAATAGTACCCGATCTTTTCTTCGATTAGGGTACGTTTTATTCGTGGTGATGTTTACCGTAAATGGTAAACTTAAACGCGACTTACTTTACGACCGTAAATAAACACTGATAAATAGTTACATTCCTTCAGGTGGGCTATACATTAATGATTAGGTCAGCATTTATTCGTTTTCGTATGCACTCTACTTTAAAAAACCCATGTCTGTCGTTTAAAGAAATTTAATGTGTGTGTCTATAGTAGCTTGATTGGAAGTCAAATCTGTGTTCCACTGAAAAGTAATTCTACAACTATATCTTTACTTTTAATTACTTTCTTTTTTTAAGTAAAAGAAATGAACTAAAAGCATAAATTGAAAGAAAACATGTCTGGTAAATGCTTGAGTGCATTGCCACTTGTGTTTACATGTTTTACATAAACATGTCAAAAGAAATTCTATGGAAAAAACCTTACGAACATATTTAATCGTGTATTTTCTAAAAATATATACAAGTTACAACATTCCGATCAACCTTTTCCATTATTAATAAATAAAAGGCAATGATAGTCTACACAGTGTTAGATGAAAGTGCATTACGCAAGGCCTCAATATCATAAATACTCATACGCAGTATTTAATGTTGCAATATATTATTTTGATTAATATTCCGAATAATAGACGTCAGTTCCGGGTCCTGTTTTGAATGCCTTAGTTTTTTTTTTACAAATAATGTCGACGCCGTCGAATAATAATGTTTAAGAAGTATTGCGCAGTGACTTTTTTTTTTAATTATGTTCATACATTGCTATGATATGTTAGGTACAATTATAAGTAGTCGGATTCTTCGCGACAGATGAATATTTATTTTTTGAATAAAAGATACCCTGTGAAATGATCATGGTGATCATAAGAACAATAAAATAGGAAAGAAACAAATATATTTTTTTTATTGAGGCAAAGGAGCAGATGAGTTATGCCTACAACTAAGAAGTCACAATCACTTTGCCGGGCTTTTGAAATCGTATCGGTCTTGTATACCATAAACAATGATTTTTACAAAGAAGACCCAAAAAAAGTTCTTTAAATTGTTTTTCTCAGAATTGCCTCAATAGGATCTTACATTTTTTTTTAATATTTTACCGTTAATTTGGTAGTGTTTAGTGTCATTGAACAAACAAAAATTAGTCAAATTCCCTGGTGCTACGTTACGACGAGTAAATGGAGAGTTACAAAGTGTACTGGCAAACGAAACATAATAACTGCATTTTTACGAATCAAATTGATTCATTGAGACACGTGTTATCTACAAGTTTAACAAACAAACGTTACGATGATGCACATTTTAATATTTTCCTTCTAACGGTCACGTTGAAGGAAAACCACTGACACATTATATTCAAATCCAAGTACATCGGTGAACTTTGTTCAAAACGATTTGAGTTTTTTTAAATCTTTGTATACTAAGAGACTTTTATAAGAAACACATGCAGCCTTGAAGATTATTATATTTTTGTCTGTCTTTTAGTACCTTGCACATTAAACAAAGAAATTAATTAAATATCGTTTTTGTTCTTAACTGCATTTGATACGGGAAGAGCATAAGTTTATTTTAGTTTTACGTTGGTACTTCGGTACTTTACTTACAAATCAGTTAGAATTTTGCTTCCGTAAACGTTGTATTACTAAGTTAGTAGAGCCACGCTGATTTCTGCACGAGGGCCGGCTCGACCGGGACAGTACTACCCTCCCACAGAAGACCAACGTAAAGCGCCAGCATCCGTGCTGTCGCATTTCGTTGGTGAGTGCGAGACCGGAGGCCCATTGACGCATAGGTGACAGTTATCGTGATAACTGTGTGAACCTTACACTGCCACGATGACTGTTATGTCTTTTACGTCCCCAAACGTGGCGTGAGAAAGCATCTGACTAGGTCGCCATAGTGTGGGTCAATACACTGCGTTGTCTGCATTTGTAATGAGTATGGTGACAACAACTCCTTGGATTCTATTCATGCTTTCCATCAGACAGAGTAGAGTCATTTTGGCAGGCTCTTCATATGGAAAAAAATATAGGGAAAAAAAGTACGAGTTGCGCAACAACTGAACTTTGATCCTTTGAAGTTTATGACCAATTATGAAGAAATATTGCCGAACGTCATTTGAGAACGTGTGAGTTCCCTCTAATACTGAGTGGAGGGTCTCACAAAAGAAGAAAACACATTTGTGACACTTGACTTGATGGTCGGCGGCTACTAAACTTGTTGCCAGTAGTTTCATTGTCTGCTCCAATTAAATTGTATCCTAAATTTAAATAATACAGAAAATAATATTTATCAAAGATATAAACGAATCTAGTTCCACCTTGCTACGATTCGAATTTGTTTTATTGTTTAAGAACAAAAAAGAGACAAATTTCATACACTTAGCGTCAGACCGATCAGGCGGAAAGACGCGCTAACCTAGTCTTTTTGTACACTTCGAAGGCAGAATAAAAACTATTAATTACTTCCATTTAATCTAAACAAAACATTATAAAATATCATAAAAAAGTGACGCGAGCGGGCAACTTGAGCTAATTTGATTCATGCCATTGGCGAGTGCTGATAGACAAGGTATTTCTGTGCCTCTGTGGGTCTGTGAGAGCAATGTTCGTGTCTTCCTCGCCGTCACGTCGTTAGCAACGCGCGGATTAGGAAATGTTCCCTAACTGGACACCCACTGTAACTCTGGACTTGGCGTAACGTAGTTGTGACGGCGTGTGCTGCAGTGATATCTCACAAAGAAATTAAACGTAGGCAGTCATGAAGACTGCCGAGAGCAGTTAAAACTTCAAACTGTATTTTGAAATCTCAAACTGATAGTAATTTTGAAAAATAAAATTGCAGAATTTTTGAATTAAAGTGTATGACATTAATCTGATGTTCACGTAAACACAGTTAAAATATAAATACAATTAATGAAAATAAAGACACACCCATACAATCGGGTGTATATTAAATGTCGTAGACATGGCGCTGCGCGCGTATTTAGCATATTGCTGCTTCGAAAATAAATAATTTTCCCGTACCAAACATGGTTCTAGGAGTTCTCACTTCAATAATGTGATCTTATTTCTTACTCTTTTTTTATTTATTTATGGTCGCGGGAAGGCGTTGAAAGCGGGCAGCACAGGACAGATTGTTGTTGAGAACCTTGGGGAGGCTCATATCCACTAGGTCCGAAGGACACAGGATGATTTCTATGAATCTGTCATAAATATATAAACGTTGTGAGATAAAACGATATTTCCAGGTTAAATTATCCGTCATAAATGCTAACTGCGTCAATGTGAAAATTGTACCCAATTGCCGAATCATGACGTTTTTAATTCCTTTACCTTAACCCTTAGAGTATAAATTCATCATTTTACCGGCGTATTGAAGTTGATAATACTTTTTTTTAAGTTAATTATGTCTAATAAACACAAGACAAGGTCACAATGGGCGTCGTGCAGCTAATAGTGTAGGTAATGTGCGCATTACATTCATAATAATTAAATATTATTATTATTATAAACAGCATTATGTGTGTGAGAATCTGAAAAACTTTACGTAGACATATATAATACATATTTGTGATGTAGTTCATTGTCATGTTCTTTCAAATAATGTTTGCGTGTTTTTGTTCAAAAAAAAGCAACGGCACGACCGGAGCAGTATTACCTTCTCACTGAAGACCAACCAAAAGTGACAGCAATCGTCTTATTATTTTTTGTTGGTGAATGCAAGACCAGAGGTCTACCTGGAGCCTACCAGCCTGGTGGACAAATTGTCGCCCGCGGTATTTACATACATTTAACCTGCCAGTAATCAGCCTCATCTTAAAAGTCGGCGATGCGTCCATACATTTTTACCATACATTCAGACGGAATTATATCCTTAAAGATTATCTATTTTAAAATATTTTTTGACTTGGACTTAAAACAATGTATTCTTATATTAAAGATAAGTCAGGTTGCCGCCCGAATGTTCCCAAGTCAGTAATGTTCGTGGCACCATCGTCAACTAAAGTAGTCGCCACCCACGGTCCAGGGTGAAAGAACTCTTCGGCGATATTACACAAATTCGTAACTGATCTCATCTGTTCTGGAGTTCTGCTATTTCTGAATATATAAGGAGTTAAGGAACTATTTATTACTTAATACATTGTTTGCCAAAAATATTTGCCGTTCTTTAACTACTAAAATTACTATTATGGTAGGTTTCAGGACGTTATTTATTTTGTATTTATATGTAGAGGTTTTTTTGTTAATAAAATAAGTGGTTTAAGGTGTAATGCTATACAATATGTTTATTATATTTTTAATATAAATTTGAATGACTTTTTTAAATCCCAAAAAACCCATTATCATAGTTTGTAGCACCATAAAAGTAAGTGTATAGAATCTATGGTCGCTTCGTTTTTTAAACTGATGTTATGAAGAGAATAAAGTAAGTATTTGAATGTTTGTTTGAATTAACAGATTTCAAACATTCTTTCTTGAACAGAAAGAAAGCTCCACTATCAGCTAGTTAAAACATCAGACATACCAAGGAATATTGATATAATCCTAAAGTAAGTTAAAATCCGGTACCAAAACATGCTAAAATTATGCACTACGTGTTACATGATATAAATAGAACCTCTAAAATGCAATCGTGTAAATTAACCAACAAAAAAACGTTTCTAAAACACATCTTCAACTTCTTTAAGGAACTGCTAAATACAATACTGTATTCAATATGGTAAAAAACTAACCTGTATGTCTCGTAAAAGTCAAACAATTATGTCGAGTAATAAAAATAATTTTAATCTCTATATACTACTTTCTCCTTGTACAACAGACATTAGAACAAGATACACCGCTTATCGCTCACCTCCTGTATGTAACTGTGTTTTAATTTGTTGGAGCAAATAAAACTTATAGTCTATCATATAAAATTTATCACTCAACTCATCATTTAAAGTAATTAATGCAAAACAATCACCGAAGAGAGCTTTCGATCGCACCCAACGGTATTTTCAATTCACACCAATCATGACAGATGCAAAACGAAGAAAAGTGAATCCGTACACTGCGATATTCTTTCATCCTACTCTCACACTTAGAAGGATGACGGAGAGAGGTATACGTTTATGAGTCGAAAGCTTTTGCTCAAAAGTTGAGTGCGTGAAGGCGCTGGAATGCAATGTTGAATATAAGAAGTAAAGTAGGTTGGATCGAGGCGATGGTATCAAGTCTGTGCGGCCGGTGAATTATTTGATCCGGCTGCGTTGCCATGGCAACGGATACTTGTTTCAACGCCAATCGATTTTTCGGTCATTAAATAAGCAAGCGGTTTACTTTTTATGAAACGTATTACGTGTTGTGAATTCCATGCAGCGTTTTTAATTTATTTTACTATTTAATAGCAGCTTGTTTCTAAATTGAAAACTGTTACTACACGAGCGATTTAACAAGGATGTTAGATCCAATGTTGCTTCGTTTGCGGGGTTCACTCACATTGTTTTTTAAAACGTATGCTTGACTGCTTTTATAAATTTGAGTGCATAATGTACTTTTGCTAATCCTTTTCAGGATGCACGAACCTCAAAAAAAATAATTAAATGCATATTTAAATAATTACTATGACTTATTGAGTATTATTTAGTGTTAACCTCAATTTCTACTGTTTTTTTTTTGAAATTAAACTAAAAAAACAAATAGTAATTTACTTTCATATTAATGTTTTATAACATAAAAATGTGCCTTAAATATAAGGGGAAGTTTAAATTTCAGTTCATTTCAAGATCCTAATCATGTTAATTACAATACCATAGACAACCTGCGGCGATGGCATCAGGTAAGCGGCCTAGAAAGACTATAAGCCATATCAATTGGCATAAAAGTTTCTGGTGCTCTCTAAGTGTCTTATAATAAATACTGTTCTTCTATATTTTTGTAAAATAGCTACTTCTTTTAATTATATATATACTTACGAAGCAAATTAGATAATATAAAACTCGTAAATTTCACGCTCAATTTCAAAGAGGTCACACGTAGTAGAAAAAAATAATTAATGAGCGTAATCCTACCAGCGGTACACGTTTAAGTGTCAGATATAATCACATGCGCAGACGACTGCGAACAGTATTGAATAGTAACTGTAGTTGGTAACTGATGAAGCGTTGTGGCCGCATAGCCGCGTGGCGAGCAAAATAAAGCGCTCACCCAATGTAAGTACAGACAGAAAAAAAAAATATGTTCATTACGCTGCCTCTGAGTCTCTGAGACAAGCCGGCTGGAGAGTCGGCAAAAAGAATATACTCCTACTTTTTGATGTCTTTAGTTCACGTGCCAGACATACCAGAGTGATGCCACAGCGTCACAGAAAACCGGTGTTCGTTAAGCAATTCTTTGTCACTGTTCATGGAGTGGTGCTTAAGTGTTATGAGTTGTGGGTGTCTATGGGCCTCGGTAGTCACTTACCATCAGCTGATCTTTCTCCTCTTTTAAATTTAAATCGCTACAAGAAAATTTATTAAATTCTTTTTTAATTTCGGGGCAGTCAAGTTTTGGTCTTTTTAATTTGCTTTTATTACCTTCACGTGTATGTTTGTTTGTATTAAACCATTTATTTTTACCCAACTGCTAAGGAACAGTTATGTTTTTCGCTCGTTTCTTGTATGTATGTATGTAATATTCTCAACTGTCTCATGTCTTCCAAACCGCTGCATAGGTTTTTTTAAGTAACATTTCGTTAGATTTGTTAGAATCCGAGCGTTCTCAGATGATTAAAAAAAGTGAGGATTTTAAAATAGTATATCATGAACATATCTTAATTTAAAAAAAATATTTTATTTATTTACCTACACAAGGTACAAGCGGTGCCCTGATTTATTTTTATTTTTGATACAATAAATTATAAAAATATAGCTCTTCGATTTTCTGTGTTTGAGTTTCTGCTCTGTGAGTCGTTAGTCATATTTATAATCCGCTGACTTAAAATGTTTTTACAATGAACACTGAAGTGTCCAGACACCTGGTGAATGTGTCTTATGTTGTTTTAGTATAATTTCTATAAATAGTCCAGAAGCCGCTGTTAGCTATCCTCCATAATACGTTTCTATTGCCACTCGAGAGAAATGAAGGGGCGGTCTATTTTGGTGACATACCAAAATAATGTTGAACGAAAATGTAAAGAAAATATAAGTTCATATTCGTTTTAAGTTTTCAGTTTTATAACTATCGGTGGGTAGTTACATCCCGACAGTTACTTTTCTAGAAGTACAGTGTGTTATATTATGTATTGAAAATTTATCTATTGATAACAGTTTACAGCTAGAAATTCACATTTCCCTCTATGCTTAGGTTTTTTTGGCCTGGGAAAAGATCAATGTTTACAAGTCCAAGACTTCAGTTTCTAGCGCTAAAGTTTCAACTGATCACATCGAAAAGCATGCGAGCAAAATTGACAATTTCTACTTAAAATTAATTTCTTTTTTATCAATGGTGGTAAATAAATAAAAAGATAAAAAATATTTGAAACTAAAAAAGTTAGATAAATATAGTGTTTGTTTTGCTGCTAGTACAAGCAGACAGTGGTCAGCGAAGCAAAGCGCATAGTCAGCCGATCCTCTACAGGAAGTTCATTTTTACCTAATTATTTCTTTAACCGACAAAAGAACGCAGAGGTTCTCGCGTCAACTCGTGTTTTATTTCCTAATAATGTATAATCACATTACTTTTTCATAGTAAACCGACTTTTATAATTATTTTTGTTATTTCTTAGATTATACAATATTCAGTGTAATTTAAAAAAACATCTCCTGGAATTTCTTTAGATGTTTAAATTAGTATATCAGAATAACAAATTGATTCTTCAATATCGTTTTTCTAGTTTCAGTTTAGTTCGCTTTGTGTGCAAAAAAAAAAGTGAATATTGAGCACCTTAAAGTACTGTCTTATGTGGTTTATTATTCAAACGACTTAAAAATTTTTTTTTCCCAACAATACACAATTTATGATCTTCGGCAAAGTGGTTCAATCCACAATCCATGTAAATTTGCTCTTGCGGACGAAATTGCTTAGTGTGTGTTTGTGCGTTTCTCTGGAGGTGTCGTTGGCCTAAAGTTTTGTATTTGCAGCCCTTATGAGTTTGACTGTAAACCTTTTATATTTTATATAAGTGACTTTAGTGATTTTAGTGGGAATAACTTGAATACTAAGGGATTTTAAGGGATCTGTCGTAAGGCATGTATGAACACTGTCCACTAACGCGCTAACGCGATTGTCGACATCATGTGTTACCAACATAAATGGTCAGTAAAGAAGCCTATAAATTTTAAGCTCACAGCAGTACAAATTAAGAAACACCATAGAAATCCTCGTATATTCTTGGATAGAAGGTACAAGGAATTTACTCAGTAACAAGATCACGTTGATACTTTTCCACAACTTTTTACACGTACGTACGCCTAATCTAGATCTGTCAGCCGAGTATGTGAGTTTGACTCGATTGAAACTTTTTTCTTCGACCGCCAAGTACCGTACACACGTCACACGTCATCACAGAGTGTACTACATCAAAGTTACTGGTCTGTGTCGTGATAACATCGATTCCTGTCAAACATGTAGTTCGGAGTATAATTGGTTGGTACCGGACCGAGGACGATAGTTTTTATGATCGCATTCATGTATGATGTGTACAACGTTTTTTTATTGTGAGACAATAAGTACATACAGAAGGCTATAAAGCTCCCAAAAGGTGGAGGAAATCCCATGTTAGTACAAACTCTTAAAACTATTTAATTCCATCATTCATTATGGTACTAAATTCAGGCATGGAACAGGAGCGTAGTAATATTATGCTTCAAAAAGGAGACAAAAGCCTACTGTATAATTACTGTTCAATATCACTCCTGAGCCTTGATATTTTTGAGGGTCATTACGAATTATCTTGCGCAAAGTTCGATGACTTTCAGCCCGTAGAGCAGGCAGGGTTTCCAAAAGACTAGTACCGTAGACCACCACAAGCTCTTAGGCGAATAATTGAGTAGGCAGAAGAGTATAATCATTCTCTCCGCCTGAGCCTGGTACCTGAACTACTTTCACTACATACAAGTTATTGCTCAATTCAGAGATAAGAATATTCAAAGCAGTATTCTGAATTCTATAGTGATACAATTTCCTGACCAATGTTTCATGAAAAATGCAATCGAATGCCTTAAACAAATCACAAAAGAGACCTAATACGTTCAGTTTATCTTCCCAGGCACTAAATACACTTTCTAAAAGTTCAACACCAGTATTGTTTATGGATGGCCCTCTTCTGAAACTAAATTGTTTCTTGTGCCGAATATTGTTTTCATAAAAGCGAGTATTGCAGCTGATATACTGTAATCTGAAAAAAAATAGACAAAACAGATACAGGTCTATAATTTGCAGAATCAGACGTACTACCTGCTTTTAATTAAGGAATTTAAAAAGGGAAAAAAGGTTTCATTAAGTCCGGAACGACTACCGATATGTGCAAGTGATGACATACCGCAACGATGACCATCCAAGTATAAGAAAAGTGCACAAGACCAATCCAATTGCAGCGGGGATAAGACATGGACACGTTATATCTCCGAAAAACCGTTGAAAAACGATTTTGAGACGCTCCATTGCAATTGAAGGGAAATCAGTGGTTGGTCATGTATCCAGACGAACTGCTGGTCGCCAGAATCAGAATGTGCTAGAGTGGAAACTGTGGTTAGACAAACGTGATATAGTGCGCCTAGCGGCAAGATGGACCGATGATTTGAAGAAAATGGCTAATAGCGGATAGATGTGGACTGCCTTAGACTGGGATACTTAGCGCTCCTTGGGGGAGATTTTTGACCAGTAATAGACAGCAATAGGTTGATCAGCTATGTCAAGTAGAATAAGGCAACTTTATTTGGAAATAGTCCTATGAATTGAAATTGAGCAGAGATGGGTTTTGGTCGGAGAATTCGCCTTTGAGATGAGAATATGCTCGTTGTTTATTTTGTTCTTTTCAATACTTTTTCTGTACTTCGATTAAACGGCTCAAATAATGTGTACATATATACTTTATTATTTATTTCTCAATCCGTATTTACTAAAACCGTACCTTAAAACATATCCGTAACAAGTGAAATGATTTGTAAGTGTAGAATCTATAATTATCAAAGGTTTAGCAAACGAAGTCAAGCGAACGAGACGGCAAGCGGCAGATAGAGTTTAATTAAAATTCTGTTCACCAACCAAACGCGATGTTACATTGTAACATGCTAAACCGATCGTGTGCCAATGAAGTTCACGGATCACCTGCAGCGAGGTTACAGGAATGGAGTACTTCTTAATAATGGGTTAGAAGTAATCATTATGCTTAATAACCTTATTCCACTTTGGAAAAATTAATAATAGTACTAAGTATCAAGAATTAGAGGTCAATCCTTATCATTACGATTTTTAAAATAGGTTTCTATTTGCTTTTTGTTTTAGTTTATATAAATAGTGTATACTTTATACTGTCGATTTTGTATATTATACATCGTATTTCATGTAATGCATACCGAGAAGAAGAGATGTTCCTGACACTTTTCTCCTTCTAATAACATGTGCACAAAATTTTAAGCAAGGGAAGGCTTATAGGCATAACAGACAAACTCATTACAATTGATTATATTGTTTAATAGTTTAAATAAACTGTAAGCGTCATTTCTACATGCTTCATTACATCGAATAATGTATATTTCTGTGCATAAATGCATTAACATCTATGCATTTTTAGTGTTTTTATAAGGCATGCGTGACACCCTTGGTCATGTTGATGTCTATAACGTATGGTGCTTATCATCGAACCGGTTTTCTGTCATATTGCAGCCTGGTCACTTTGACCAGACTAGCTAAAATTTCTAGTCAAACAAACAACATAGTCTTTTATTTGTTATCTTTTATCTGTAAAATTTTATAATACTAGGTAGTTTATACCTGCACCAGTCTAATATATAAGTAATTTTCTATTTATCGGAGACGTTTCTATTAATGGTATTTTGTGTTCGTTGATATGTCTGGCGTATACAAAATCTCACAATGTTCGAATAAATAATAGCGCATAAAATACGAACGAAAAATATCAACTTTTATACATTATATTTTTATTCCAATGTAGCAATATAGGTTTACATTAATTAGCTCCATTCTTTATTGCGATCTTTTTTATATTTAAAAAAAACAATACCATTGTAATATTGTTAGTCGATGGTGCGCTAATAAATTTCACGCATCATAGAGGTGGAGGTTTGAACCATATCTCCGGGATTAAATCATAAAGTATGCACTGCTTTTTTATGCTAATCATTTCTATTGATTAATGGGAAGCTAGTCGTGTTTCCAAGTTACGCCAGTTGGTATAGAAAAAAATTTACTCATCGGTAACCAAGTGCCACGTGTTAAGTGATTTTCAAAGTCCGATCTAGAAAACAGGTCTTAATTATGATTGGAATTCTGAATCTATTTTTATTATTAATTAAATATCTAGGAATAATATTTTAGGAATCTTGTGCTTTTGGTGTATAAATAATCAGTCTTTTAGATGACATTAACAGTGGATCCCGTTTCTCTATTATCCTTATAGAGAGTTTTACTCTCACAGACAACGTATTACATTTATTAATTGGTATTTAAAGTATCTCTAAAATATAAATCAATTTTCTTTTACGTATGTTAATATTAATGTCTTCAAACAAGACCACACGCCTGATCGTTTGATTGCAAACATCAGCTTTAAAAAGAACAATGTTAAGTTCAGAGCTTGTTTAACCTTTACCTCTGCTTACAAACTATGAAATTAATATGCTAACACATGATAATATGTGTAGTGGCTGTTTTACATTCGGATTAACGTTGAACCGGAAATTGTGTGTTCTTATATCACGCTATATCCATGATGGCAGCGAGCCTTTTTGTGTACTCATAAGCTCACGTATATAAATTGAAAATCAATTTAAATAACTGTACTGTATGAAGATGAGGCAAGTAGATTTTTACTTAATATCAGATGACGCACTATATAATATTCTTACACATTTCACACACAGCTCTCTGATCCTGAACTAGGCAAAGCCTTTACTATAGGAACCAGACTGCTGATATCTGCTACTACTACTTATATATTTCTAAAAACATACGTTCTATACACCCGAACAAACAACAAATGATCATGTTCATCACACAAAGATTTGTCTTAGACGGAAATCGAACCTATGACTGCTGGTTTAGCAATTAGAATCACTAACCACTAAACTAACATATGTACCTATCAAATCGCATGTATCTATACTGTTTGTATATATTATTCATAGGTAATGTTGTGTTTTAACCCATATCTAGAGTTTTAAGAGATTAATTGCTAAAGTGAATGAAATCGGTAACTTACGAGTGTCATAGACTTTTTTCTACCGACCAAGAAAACTCTTTCAAACCTCTTAAGATCTAGACATTTGAAATGTCCAAAATATTTTTAAATTAAATACATCTAATGAAGCGCGACATACGGTATGTGACTGCTGGTATGTACATTCTTCGTACTAGAATTTTACTTTTTCAGTGATAAAGTAATTACGAACACCGTTTTCATTGATCCTATCTAACTAACCAGACCCTACTACACTAATCAAGGCTGTCAGATCTCCAAGTTTCAAATACTAAATGCCAAAAAACTTAAAACGATTCAATCGCAAAATACATGACTTTAGACCAAAACGATTTAAAGGAAACATTAAATAAAACCGTGAAAACTTAGCGTCAAAGTTGTAGCCTCGTCTCTAGTCATGGGCCCTTATTTTAAAACATGTTTTAGTCGTGAACCTAATCTTAAAATTAATTTTAAGTAGAGATTTTATATTGAACATCTCTTAAATCAAGATTCATTCATCCTTACTCTAGTGAATAAAAGTTTATTTTAGAACGATGTTTATGTCCAAATCTTCTCTACGGAATAAATTTTGACAGGTGTGGTCTTTGTTTGTATGAGACAAGCTAAAGCTAATCTCAAGCGCTGATTTCTATGACCTTTTAAATTAACGTGTTTTACGATAATTTATTTCTAAACAATTACGTAAGATTAACTTTACCTTACTTCATTTACAAAAAAATTACTTATCATGTATATTTAAATTCACTTTAAATTACACATTTAATTGATATTCAATTCACTACACATACACATTCAACTATTTATTTAAATTAAATTAATATAGAACAAAAAGATAGTTGGACAAAACAACATGACAAGTGTTGACCATTCCGTTTTAGCTAATATCTTCACATTTTTATTTAATTGTTTATTATATTTAATCTTAGGCGAACTAGTACCCATTAATATGTTCACATTGCTACTCTAGCCAATTGTGTATTATATATCAATTCATGGAAATCGTGACTGTGAAATACATATTTTTAATATAATTTGCTGCGTGATATAAAATATTAATATCGATAATGCGGCAACTTAATTGAGAACAGGGTGTAAGGTGAAATCGAGTCTCGATATGAGCTTTAACTGATTAAAACTTAAGACACATTCTAAAATAATAATCACACTTAAGTTTTGATTGTGCTTAAAACTAAGTTCAGATAATCAGACTTCAATGGATACTTGAGACGCCATTAAAAATACAGATCATAATCTATCAAGTTAATCCATGTTTTGCCAATCTAAATATAACATTCTGTTTCTTATTTATAAATGTATTTGTTTTCAATTTTTAAATGTGTTAGAACAAAATAGATTTTATGTTTTTTGTGAACATTTGAGTATTTCCATAAATGTTATTTTACTACATTAGCTACAGGTTGATTTCTTAACTAAATTGTATCATAAATTACTGTAACAGTTTTCAAAAACATCAATATTTTTATCTGCTTTTAATATTGGCCTGAAGTTTTTCGTCCAATAACCTTATAGTTTTATGCTTTCAATATATAATAGTTGCTTCTCTTCTTGTCACGTTTTCAATTTAAAATAAATATAAAACTAACAGTTCATCTGATCTGTTTAAGAAGCCAATACTTATATTTGCAAGCAAACATCGCTGTAAGCATAATTTATAGGCAAGATAGAATATCTTTTCATTTGGACTGAATATTTAGACAGTAACATTCGATTCGTGATGGGAAATTTATTTGTGGAGTTTGGCTATAATCAGGTCACACAAATTCTAAACGTCCTGAAGAAACAAATGTAATATCAAAATTAATTAATTATGCAAATATATATTGTAGAGAGCTTTCACTTCTATTAGTGACTACATATCATATATTGACGAAATAAGCAAGAAAGCTAAATGGCAAGAAACAATTACGAATCTTATTTACTAAAGAATAGGGTTAAGATTTCTTTATCGCGATAAGTTATCTTAGAAAGGCAAACCTGATCAAGATGGTAGTAGTATTGTGAAGAATCTAGGGGTCCGTTAGGTTTTGAATGAACCGGTTTCAGCGATCGGAATCTGTTAACGACTGAAGGCGGATGCGTTTGTCGTGACCGAAGAAATAATTCTAATTGTGTGGTCATTGTTTCTGCATTAGACTATATTTGTAAATTTATGGATAGAGGAGACAGCGTCACGAAGGAAAACTCTCAAATAGTGTGACATTCTAAACGAATTAAAAAAGTTAACGGCATCGAATTTTAGGTTTTTCGAGTTTCTCAAGTCTAATGAAATATCTGGATCCAAGTGTAGAAACAGCAGCGATACGTACCTCTGCACTGATGGACTAAAGAGACTAAAATCTTATTTCTAATAGAATAAGGATATTGCGTTTGATGTAAGTAATGCATTTGTGATATCAGAAGCCACGATAGATGACGTCAGTGATGTTTAGAGATATTATTCTCGCAGAATCTATCAGAAACTTTTAATTGTTTCTTTTTTCATATGTATGTTTTTTTTTATTTTTTTATATTTACTCGTACTTTATGCTTAATGATTCTTTTTCCTGTTACAAACTAACTTCACACTATTTTTAGCTATGTCTGTCATATTAGTATTACTAGCTCGGTACATTAAAATAGCTAATAGTTATAGTTAATACAATGTTGCTTAATCATAGATTTTACGTATTACTATTCTGGTTTACTGAATTAAATGGTTTCTGATTCAATGTTGTTTGACTTCGATAACCAGAGGTAGTTATAGCTGAGTTTCAGTTGCTGTCGTAAACCAATTTTCCGACATTTGATTTATAGATCATTTCAAAAATATTTGAAAATAGGATACCAGATTCTCGATTATCTCTAATAGAACCGTTTTAAAACCTGTAAGAGTTTTATGCTACGCTCGAAAACTACGCATAAATACGTCTATTTACCGTCTATCATTTATCCATCCTAAAGTTGCTTGTTAAAATTGATTTTAACGATAACGACCCTATTTGTTCACGATTATTAATTTCATCTTGTAAATAACTAATAAAAATGATGTACAACTAACTCTTGTCTATTCTTTAATACGTTTTTTTGTTTAGAACCTGCTAAAATAGCTCTACTCTGATTGTTGGAAATCAGTTTACATAAGTTTTAGATGTGTCTATATGGACATTTAACAGATTCCCGTACCCTCTGTTAATGACGCAGAAAATATAACTTATTTACTAAAATGTAATGACTGTCCGTGTTTTGATGGACTAAGAATACATAGTGTTACCACCCCTATTCATCCCTTGGGTGTCGTAAAAGGCGACAAAAGGAACAAAGTACACAAGACAACATCATTCTAAAGAGAAGGAAAACTTGAAACAAATCCTATTCCAACCCGTCTGGCCAGCGTGGTATAGTAGGCCAAAACTTCCTTGCTAAGGAGAGGCCTATGTCCAGTAGTGGACTGTAAAGGGCTGTTGATGTTGGTGATGCTGATGAAACATATGACGCTTAACTTACGTTACATAAACCACCAGGATTTGTATTCCTAGAAACATTAATATACCTATTGTATATTTATGGGTTCTGTTTTAGATTTTAATAAGCACTGAAAGGTATTAATTTTTAATAATAATAATAAATAATATCACACATCACACATATAGCTGTCTGATACTAAATTAGGCAGAGCAGTAACCAGACTGCTGCTAAACATGCTTAAATATTTCTAAATATATATTATAGATAAATACACCCACACAGGACAAATAATCGTCGTCATCGCTCAAATATTTGTCCTAAGTAGTAATAGAACCCACGACCTCCAGCTAAACAGTTAGCGCTACAAACCACTAGACCAACAAACCCTTTAAAGAAAATGGAGAGTTACTTGCAAAGAGGGTAACTTAACTTAATGTTATATTTTCTGTGTATTTTAATAAGTATTGAACTGTATTACTTTATTAATGTGTTCCGAGAAAATGGTTTCGTAATGTATTTTTAATAATTCGATTATTAGAATTAAATTTATTTAGTTATTATAGTGTTTTAGTGTAAATACCCAATTAGTTTGACAATGTCTGATGCATTTCAATTTATGTCAATTGAAGATATTATTATAAAAATGAATGTAAAAGAAAAATTCTAACATGTCAGATATGTCAGATATACTGATAAAAGTGTGTTCTCTTTAGAAAAAGTCTTGACTTCTGTTGACAGTTTGTACTGATTTATTTTAAGGTTAAGTAATTTAATTCAGATGCTCTATTATTCGACTACTATTTGAGGTATGCTACGTCTTCATATGATTTTTTTTGTAACTTCAAAAATTAACAAATCTGTTCTTGTCTGTGACAAGAATTTCACCCAATATCATCATCATCAACATCATCTTAGCCAAAAGACATCCACTGCTGCTAATACAAATACAAGTTCATTTTGTTTTTATGAAAATCGTAGCAGATTTTGTGGATAAGTAATGAAATTGTATCCATAATGAAACTGTATCCAGTTTTCATCTTTAACAGTATCTCAAAAACAAACTGTAACAGCTAATTACCTCGCGGAGTTCTCAGAGGCATATTAGCAAATTATAGTTCACAACCGAGCCTCGAACCTGCATATCTGTTTGCATTAACGATGTCGGATCACTCAAAGAGTTTTTTCGTTCCAATATTTTTTATTCAAAAAAAACGGACAGCTTTTTCGTTGGACGAAATAATATGGGACTAATGGAGAGTACCTGATACCTGCGAGATTCGGTAGGGGGCAGTTCACATTGGCGCGACCGGTCATGTTGCTGATGTATTACTTTGATTATGATATTATGACAGCTCAGGTTTTGGAGGCTGTCTCGCACTGCCCTTATACGACTTTATTGCAAAATGTAAAACTCAATTTAACTGAATAACATATTTCATTAACACATTTTTATTAGTTTATAAAGTGTCCTTTCTATCTACTAGATAATATCTCTTTAGTGCTAATTACCTAAAGAAAAATGAATTTTACCCGGGTGCATTAATTTAATTTACTTAACTAATTAAAATATGTTAGTTATTCAATTAACTGCTTAGCTATTAAAAATAATCGCTTTCATCATTTGAATACCTATTATTCAAATGTTAAGTGAGCAATTAATTGACCTCTCAAATCAAACCCTCATCATAACCGCAAACGTTCGTATAACAAACAAAACCAAACCAAATAAAACAAGAACAAAATGAATTGCCAAATAAGTTGATACACTTTACGCGTAAAGTGCATAACTGTAGTATAATAAAATATAATCATAATATACTGCATGCGAACATTGTACTGTAGCTGTAAGCCTTTATTACCGCGCAAAGGCAAGTAAAAAGTTGCACTCGGCCCACTGCGGGCTCATTAAGCTAATATAAACGAAACGCTGGCGAATGCCGCCCAGATTCGTGGAAACTCAGATTCGTGGGACACAGTCTATGTACGGTCAGTAGGTACACTCATTAATGAAAAATATCTCAAATTCACTTTTAAATTATAATTATCTAGTATATTTTATAGGCGTCGAGTTCTACTGGGTCTCTGATCAGAGTCGGTATTACCATTGTTGTCTTTTAAGTTAACTGTCCCAGGTTGTTCGCAAACAATATGGAATATATTTTCAACCCTCTATATTGTCAGTGAATTTCGGTTAATATTCGCATAACACTGGCAGTCGCACGATAAACGTTTGTACTATGACATTAATTTCATAATTAGTGCCATAGTGCAATCGTTTATCTTGAGAACGTAATGCAATGATTTGCGTGACATCCTTAAAAAACTATATTGAATTATAGTCATTGACCCTTTGGTAAAATTATGTAATATTTAGACTGTATTGATCACACTGTGTCAATACAGGCACTATTGGTTAGTACTGCAGATTTATAACCCGACAAAATGAAGTCAACTTATAACATGTGTTGCGACTATGTCTCCATTGACCAACACGTTTCTCCAGTGTACAAATTGACAAGTTTATTCTGTTAAATTGCGGTGAACACCAAAAACGAAATTCACTGATATACGATGGTGCATTTTGATTTATTCGGGCTATAAATACGGATGCATTTTTAGGGTTCCACATTTTACCGATGCGAAAATACTTTACATATTTGTTTAAGAGTTTCTGATTACGTTTGTCTAAAATTAACATGATTAAATGTATGATCGGGTAAAAGCAAATACAAGGTGTTCGAAAATATAATCGTAGTGCTCGAATTTATCTATCTCTTTCTATTATCTGAAAATAAGGGTTTAGTAACCTTAGCGTCAAAATAAATATTACGTGCTTTATGACCGCATTCTCTGCAGTTTCGTTTGCGTTTATAGTCACTGTTCTGCTCCTAAGAAACATACCGTGACGTTATACAACATTCTCTGTCAATTACGTAGCACTATTTCACACACAAACGAATTATTCAACTCTTAACTTAATTAATTCGTTCAAACAAAAAATAAACAAGCAAACCAAAAACCCTTCAACTTATAAACACTTATGAAGACATCAGCTTATTTCCTCCTTTATTGCGAACCATTAACAAAAAAATTTGTTTGATTTAGTTCACGGGACTAACGAACCCGACTCTGCCTTGACTGTTTCTTAACGATTTCCATCATTGGACAAGGCAGTGATCCAATTAATAATAATAATGGAACGAGCAAAAACAACGTTACGATGTGCGACTTTGGAGTCGAAATCAGCCCAAATACCTCAGCCTGAGGCTGCCTGGGGTCAATGGACCGCCGAACTGGTTCAGAATTATTTGACCAAAAAAGCCCTTGATCGTGGGATGGTGAGGGTTGTGCTGTGAGATTTTTGCAAGTTCCTTAACATTTTTGCGCTGTATCATTGATGTTGCATTTTTGACCTGTACGTTCTAGACACTTATAACAAAAACTTCACAAAATGTATAAAACCATCGATTATAGAATCTTGGAATTCACAACCGTTTCAGAAATAATTTTTGTTAAGGTACAGAAGAACTAGAGTGAACCACGTTTCCAAAAAAAAAATGATAAAAATGAAACGAGTGTGTATTTCCTTCTACTTGTACTCGTATGTGTGCATGTTCTTAAATTGAATTTAGTACACTTACGAAACCAAACCAAAAATATGTAATATAATATGTATATGAAAGTTAATAATCAAGTGACGGTCACAAAACAGGATTCTGGTGACTATCGAGTTCATTTACCATACATTCCTCCATATTGCAAACCATGAGTGCCACCCAAGGCGCTCAAGAAATTATCAGCTACCATCTACCAACAGTAAACTGTTTACATAATTATGACTTTAACGTTAAAATGTCATGAAATAACACGCAGTTTGAGGCTTTTATTATCTTTTGGTACCAACGATTTGTAATCGTTTCCCTTTAAAAATCATCGATAATTTTGTTTTTATATTATGAGACCTATTTTGGGATTATGTTGGAGGGCAACCGATCCATGGTTTTTGAGTTTTGGTCTTATCCCCGGTAGACAAAGGCTGGACATGGACTTGGCAAAAAATTTTTGGAACAAAAATTAATTGTATGTTAAATGCATGAAACCCCTTGAGCAAGTACACAATACTGATCGATTGGTACACCAGGTAACCTTAAGTGTTTTTTAACAATTGTTTTTTCTTCTCTTGGGTAATATAATAGATATTTGTCTTCCGACTTACCTGATAGAAAGTGACGCAGAAAACAAAGATTGTACACGCCAAGAGAAATCTTAGACATTTTTACGTCGTTTATGATGTTATTGTGTTCATGGTATAACTTATTGAATATTGCTTTTACACGTTACTAGCTTTTGCCCGCGGCTTTACGTGGAATTTGGTCTGCCACATCAAGTTTCGTAACAGATCCTTTTATTTTTTTTTCAATAAAAAGTATCCTATGTTACTTCTAACACCTCCAAGAATATGTGTACAAAATTTCATGATGATTGGCTGAGTAGTTTTCGCGTGAAACCGTAACAAATAAACTTATATTCGCATTTGTAATATTGGTAGGATTTATTTAATATTTTTCCAATGTGTACAAGTTTTCTCCAAATCGTATGTGGGCAAGTGATCTGTTCACTGTAATCACTGTCGTATTAATATTCAAGAACCACTGATATTAGACCGGAGTGTGTTCTTAAGGTGCAATTTCTCAAATACAGAAAAATTAGTACCTTGTTGGTAAAGATGACCTTTTTCCTAATTTTATTTGGACTGTTTTTTAAAAGTAGGTTAATTATGAATATTTTTTTTCCACGTTACATGTGTCGAGCGGTTTACTAACATTGGTAAATAGGTAGTTTTCCGCAGTAAAAGTGGCGGCATCGATTGTAAATGCAGAGATAATGTCGGGCTATGGTGGTACTTTAACTTCCTCTTATATGTCAAGTTACAATGTTCCCAACCTAGTTAATGAATTCATATTTTGTAATGAGGAAGTTTTTAACAAGGGGAAATACAGTTTTTAACCTTTTTTCGTTCTAGTCATTAACATATCCTCGCAAATATTGAGGATATAGGGGGCCATTATTCGCGATGGAATCTATTACTAGTAAAAAATCTATATTTTTTTTTGAGATAGTAACATATTTGCAATGCCCAACCCTAATGTAAAGTGAGGAAAATGTGTAAAATTGAGCAAGTGTAGTGATGTGTGTCAATAATTTATTAGGAACTACGATAAGAGTTTCATGTTTACTGGACTCATACACTTGCTACTCGAATGAACTTTAGATAAGTTATTATCGAATCAGATTTGAGGTGAAGGAAATGATAGAAGTGAAAAACAATGACGTGTACATGACCGTAAAGTATTAAAATAAAATAGAAATAAATAGTTTCGAACTTTTAATTTTAAGTGTTCGTAGATTTGACAGTTTAGGGAACATTTCAGAAGCTGATTTAAAACTACTCGTTTATAGCTATTGCGGTTAAACTAACTATAAAGTTTCAATGCCACTATTACTGAACATTCATACAAAAAAACGTTATAACAGAGAAAAACCTTCTTTTAATGTTTAAATTAATTTTTCTTTAATAAATCTTCTGTAATGGCCGTCTATACGTAAAGGGAGTAGGTAAACGATAAAATTAGTTAAAAGTCATGTCTAGTCGTCAAAACATTATCGGTCATTATAATAATTACAGCTCGCGACCTCCATACCCTCTCGTATGTCTAGACTATGACAGATTATGATTAATACGACATGATTAGAAATCTATTACTCGTATTTGTTTGGTAATGCGCCCGCGCATGGCATGTAAAGTGAGCGAGACCACAAACCGCAGGGCGCGGTGTGCGTGAGAACTGGCTCCGTATCACTCCCAACAGATTATATGCGTTTCCTCATAGTTGATATTATATGTTACACTTTATTTATGTACTAGCTTTTGCCTGCGGCTTAGTCTGCGTGTATGTCGGTTATCGCGAAAATTATAATCCTATGTGTCACCAAGAGAGTTTACTGGACCCCCCTTCTGACTAGTCTACCCAATGGAAAACATGAGTAGAATCCAAGAGTAGTGGTCACCATACTCCTTGCGAATGCAGGTAATGCAGTATGATGACCGACACTGTGGCGGCCTAGTGAGACGCTTTTTCATTTCATTTCTGGGTGGGACTCTTGGCTTATAGGCTGTAGTCACTTACCATCAGGTGACTCATCTACTCGTTTGTCTTAATAATAATAAGTGATAGAACTCTTTTCTTTATTTTTTTGTTTAGTTCTGTCAAATAATTCAAATACGTAGTTAACTTTCTCTCTCATGTTATGTAAAGTTTTAGTTATATATATATATATTATGTAGTGTCACTTTAAACTATATCATCAACAACCTCCAAAAGTCCACTGCTGGGCATAGGCCTCTCCTTAGCAAAGAGGTTTTGGCCTACTATACCACGCTGGCCAGACGGATTGGTATAGGATTTGTTTAAAGTTTCCTTTCTCCATGCGGTGTGTTTTCTTGCATATTTTGTTCCCGTAGTCGCCTTTTACGACACTCATATAACCTATCATAAAGCTAACAACAAATATGATGCACAAAGGGCGGCCATATTGTTTATAGCAATTTCTTTCAAGCAACCTTTGGACGGAGTGGTTTCATTTAAAACTGTTGCTAGGTATGTACGAGGAAAAGTGTACGAGTAATAACTAAGGTCTTGATCCATGAAATATTTATATATATCGTACACATACTTACTAATCTAATAAATAAGTATTATACATGAAATAATGGAAAATAAAAAATATCGCGTACATATATATACATATATAAACTTTAATATACTTATATATATACATTAATTTTCAACTATGAGAGACAGATAATGTTTATTCAACATAGTTTTGAACGTAGTAACAGATAGCGCAAGTCTGATAAGGCATTCCATAAACATACAGCTTCTACAGAAAATGAGTTTGTAAAAAAATTGGTAGAATGTTTTGGTATTTACAATCTCAATTACACATACAACGAAACGCAAGTCAAACATGTATTTTTTATTAGGTCACAGTATAATACATTTGAAGGTCAAAGGTTAGGTTAGCGATAAAAAGCCGGTCAAAAGTAACAGGAAAAAAATACGGAAGTGGTTAATTTGTAGTTCTGTGGTACAATTTTACGTCATATTTGAATAAAATTATCGTAAGTAGTATTACCCTAATAGTATCACGAGGATGCTTTAGGTACTCCGTGGAAAAGAATCCCATCAGATTG
Organism: Hypercompe scribonia; assembly: GCA_949316085.1. Lineage (NCBI taxonomy): Eukaryota > Metazoa > Arthropoda > Insecta > Lepidoptera > Erebidae > Hypercompe > Hypercompe scribonia. The sequence goes on from OX438983.1 coordinate 3,315,790, forward strand.
TAAACGTTTCATTAGTACTAAGCTTATTAAAAACTTCGTTGTGTTCGCAACTTTAAATGTAAAAAAATCAATACAATTCTCAAAATTACTCCATCAATATTTAAGTACAGCCCTAAAATATAACTCAGGACTGTCGAAAAGTATTTCAGCACAGCCCTATTCTACAATTCGGTATTAAAATTTCACCTGTCTCTCACGTTACGGGGATTTAATAAGCGAGGTCAGTGTCTCGGTGTAGGCATCGGTTTCGAACAAGTATACGATTTTTGCATCAATGTGCAGCTCGAGGGAACAACTCCTGCGCTGATTTCGCGAACATAAATTTCTTTTACATTAAACACGTTATTAAAAAGCAATGTGCGTACAGAGTAATTGCAGTACAGAGGCGTACGTTCTCCGTGAGAAAGCGGAGCAGAATGCAGATAGCAAACTTATTTGAATGTCTGCCAGGGTTCACTATTGTTGAGAGTAATTTTGTTATGGCTTGGGAAGTAGAAATAATATCTCCGTTAGGATTTCTGTATGCTAGTCTGTTATTAAAGTTTGGTATGTGAAAAAAATACACTTAGGTTTCTTCATTCATGTTCTGAGAAGTAGGTACATATCCAGACATCATTCATTGTTTAGTTATCGAAACTTGTGGGACAAGACACTTATCACGTACAAAACGTCCAGTTATTATTATAAGTTGGTTTCTATGATGATTAAAAAGAGTTTTTACATTATATATAAAACAGTTCAAAACGGAAGTAATAATTTTACATGACGTAATAATCAAATATCCATACATCGGAGCTAAAAGCAACAAAAAAATCTAATTCTGTGTGACATTCACTACTGATAGTGTCAATAAGTCTGCATTTAAATAATGAAAGCAATTTACACGAAATTCTATCAAAATGCGAACCTACACTTCTTTCTAGATACTAAAGCTCTAAAGGGATGCAAAAATAAATTACAGTTTTTAACCTTTTATTATGAAAATGAGTGTATCTGTGGACCAGTGCTCTGTAGCCTCAGGACCATCTCATTTGATCTGGAGCGGTTCGTCGTTGACTTTTTGCCGAGATTCGTGCAAGTTTCGGCACTAACGGGTAGGACCGACGATGTACCGTAGATCAGCGCACGATTGAAGTGCCTCCATGTACAGCGGTGTACATTATTTTTGTAAAAAACTATTTGTGGCGCATTGTGGTTGCATTGATTGTAACTGTCTTCGAAGGTTGTTGTATATCGTACCAAAGCTTGAAGTCAATCGGTGTAAAAGTATTTGAGTATATGACGGCTTACACAACCGAACTTAACGCTTTTCTATGTTAAGAAAACGAAGAAAGTCGCTTCGCTTCTCGAAAACGGTTACCCGGCGGGTCCCTATCGGTGTCCTTAACATACAGCAGACAGTCCTGGGCGAGAATCAAACCCATGATATCTGACATAGCAGTCACGACCGCTAACCACCAGACCAATAGGTTCGTCAAATTATACTCAAAGAGAGAAAAAATCTTTAACCATAGTCGATAAAACTGACGTTTCTAGTATGTAAACAGTCTGTGTCGTCCACCACCTACATTATACACTTCGCAATTTTGTGGTGCACGTAATTGCATTGCGTTTTCGGCTCAAATTCTTATGTTAAGTAGTTAATGTTTTCTTAAAATAATGAGTAGGTGCTTATAATTGGACTGTGGCGGTGGCGATCAACCGATGTTTATCACCATTCTGGTAAGTTTTTAAAAGTAAATTTTAGGGTATTCTGAGTGTTTGATAGGTCTATTCATCTAGTAATTAGTGGCACTGACTGCTAACCCAGAAGTGTGGGATTCCACTCCTATCTAGGATAAGTATTTGTGCAATGAGCACGCTCCTTTGTCCTGTGTCTGGATATGTCTTTAGAAATATTTAAGTTTGTTTGTTTATCCATGATCTGGTTATCATAACAGACTCGTAGTTTGTGATCAGACTGCCGTGTGTGAGACGCGTGGAGACTTTTTTTTTGACGGCTACATCCGTTTTATTTGTAAATCGATCCAATATAACTGTATCGTTATCGTTGCTCCCAGTATTCGTCTATACTTGGGAGCGATTAACAACACAAGGTTTTTTTTCTGATCCAAACCTCACGGATCAGATTGCGCCTGCGGTCACTTGGTGTGGGAACTCTATTTAATACATTTTAGAGGTGCATCTGTTCCTAGATTTTTTACTAAAAGATTCGAATTTTCCCCTTGAATAGTTTTTTGACAACTTGTAAATTAGTAGTTGATTTTGAGCTCACAATATCGTTAGTTGAGAAAAATATGTCAAAACTGTTTAATTATTTCATAAACGTATGCATATTATGGAAAAATATATATAGCTTTACAATTTTGACGATATTTTTATGGGGAATTAACTTACAAAAACTTTTGTCATCAAACGTTGTGTGGAAGGTTTATGGTTAACTTCAAGAGAAGAGTCCACTTTAGTTGTGAGATGAGATGCACTTCTTTAAACTACTAAGAATTAACTTCCTCAGCATAATTTTCCTTTTATCCTCTTTTCTATCCTGCTGCCTACTATAGCTCTGTCTCTGAATTCTATGTATATATACGTCCTATATAGGTATATATATTATCTCCTTGTTCGTGTAACAATGTCCATTTTTAATCTTATACAATTTGGCACAGACATCAGAATAGCACAAAAGGCTGGCGCAATTATTATCAGAATGGCTACCGATTCAACTTCAATTTAATTATTAAACAATTATTTCCCAAAGTATGTGAAAACCAGTGGACCTTAATGAATTTCTTCTGATCTTTAAACGCAATTACTAAAGCTAATAAATTTTTTCTTAAATTGACCATGAAAGTCATTCGTTCAGCCTTGTCTGGTTACGATGTGAACTGGAATGCGATACGATTATAGTATGTACTCCTTTTCCAATTAACAAGAATTGATAATGGCCATTGACAATTTTATTGTCATAAAGGAGTTTTTGTAAATTGAATTCTATTTTTAAATTTCCAGATAACAAGGTTTTAATTTTTTAATACAATTCAGAAGACAAAAAAAATCTCGTGTCACGGTGTTTGTGGTCGCGGTCCTCAAAATATGATCCATCGGTTTTAGTGATTTTTTGGTACGTATGAGGATAGGTTGTTAGTATTTACAACCGCCTAGCCCTTCCCCCATTTTTTATTCGCCATTTAATTATTATATTTTTCTTGACTGTTTATATGGCAGGATAGAGTTTGCCGGTTCAGCCTGTAAAATTAAGTATAACCTTTGTACGAAAATGTCAACAAAATTAAAAAAAAAACAATTTCCCATATAGCTAATAAGCATTTGTATAGTGTGAAAATTATACAGGAAATGCCCTTTGCCGTGTTTCTTTTAATCGAGACGGCCGACCGGTAACTATTGCCCTCGAGTAATTGGAAGCTGTCAAAAAGTACCGTATACGCGATCATTTCCGTAATTGCAAGTTATTTATGCTGCCAAAAATGACGATTAAGCTGTTAATTTTAATCTGTGCTTTTTTTATCAGCTTTATATGTCAGGTTAATGAAGCCGATCGTAGTCGCATCGGGCGATGGACCCTTTATAGAATGACGCATCTATTCTCATGATTTATGGCAGAATACAATTGTGGTTGTCACTTCCATGGCCTAAATCAAGTAGTGAAACATAGCAGTGGTTTTTAGTCTATGGAACTGCTACGAAAAAAATTCTCACTAGTGTCATAGAACTAAATGATCCTATGAATTTTGGAATCCTTGGAAATATTCTCCGTGTAGGGACCCATTAAGAATGCAGAGTATCATCACCACTTTTTATACCGTGGAAGCAAACCACGCAGGATAACATCTCTGCAAAGAGAAGGCAAACTTGAAACAAAACCTGTACCAAGCCGTCTGGCCAGCATGGTATTATAATACGTTGTAATTAGGTAAATGATTGCATATGCGGCACTCTTTAACAGCTTCACTCTTGACCTCTTATCTAAGGAGAGGCCCAGTGGATTAGTAAAGGCTGTTGATGTGATGATGATCAGGATGTGATAATGAAGATATTGCAGAAGAATAAAATGTTTGAATTGAAATCGGCAAATTAAGTATTATATTGTATTATTAAAACATAAATACTTTAAATATTTGACATCCAAGTTAACACTGCTAGCACCCGTACGGTGCTATTTAGAATCCAGTCACCAACTATGGTACTTTGAGGCCCTTTTCCCACCAACAAATTCCGACTTAAGATTCTATACCCAACTCTGTGACGCAGCCAGCTAAAGAATGATAACATAATATAATCAACGAATCATTAATATCTGTTGCACGTACTAATTGCTAGTACGCTATTTCTAACAGTTTTCCTCAACAACTGACATCACGCATTTACGTTACTCATTGATCGTTGGAGTTCATGTCCTTCATTTTAATATCTGTGATAGAAAGTAGTCACTAACTCGTAGTCGGATAACTCGAATAAATTACTTCAGTAAACAATAATTATTACGTATAAAGTGACGTATGTTATAAATAGTTTTTTTTTTATTTATGAGACTAGTACAAACAGCCAGTCCCGTAAAATACTGACATTTTCATTTCAATTAATAATTATGCCTCTTTTTGAATGCCTATTTACAAAAAAAGTAAGTTTTACGTATTTGAAATGAATTTTATATTAATGTTAGATAACAAAAGTAAACTTCTGTGTCAGCTTCAGATGTTTCTAAATAAGTTTTAAATTTTATAATATGTTAAATGTATCTAAACAAAACCTCAACATATCGTCATATTTCTGTATTCAAACTCAAATTGCGAACCAAATATTTGCAGATCAAATATTTGGACGACCAGGGCATTGAACTCGACGTCAAGCACAGCAGTCGCAGGCGCTGCCACTGCAATACCGAAGCAGTCGACGATGAATACCACAATCTCACAGTAAACTGACCTTAAACGATTCTTTCGGTTCTTGGCATTGAGTGAGTGGGATAAACAGAAGATCAAGCTCCTCTTCCCTCTTCATCCTGAAGAACTAGGGTAGAGTCACAGAGATTGTTTCTCTTGAGTTGCGGTAGCAGTAGTCACATCTCATATTCTAAAAATAATAAGACAAATGTTGAGAATTGTGCAGTTACAAAATAGATTGGACGCCTAAAATTACTTATAGTTTTGTCATAGCATTTTTTTTCCTATATTAAGAGCCTGTCAAAGTGACTCTACTCTGCCTGATGGAAAGCATGAATAGAATCCAAAGAGTTGTAGTTATCACACATTGGCACAAATGCAGACAATACAGTGCTGTGACTCACACTATGGCGGCCTAGTGAGATGCTTTTTCACGCTTCGCTTGGGGGCGTAGAAGGCATGACAGTCATCGTGACAGTGTAAGGCTCACACAGTTATCATGATAACTGTCACCTCTACATCAATGGGACTCCGGTCTCGCACTCACCAATGAAACACGACAACACGGATGCTGGCGCTTTAGGTTGGTCTTCTGTGGGAGGGTAGTACTGCCCCGGTCGAGCCGGCCTGCTCGCGCTGAAATCAGCGTGACTCTACTACCTAACAAGCTCCTCTTCCCTCTTCATCCTGAGGAACTGGGGTAAAGTCACAGAGGGTGTTTCTCTCGAGGTGCAGATGTCCATGGATACCGGTAGTCACATCAGATCGTATGTGTTCCAAAAATAATAAGATAAATGTTGAGAATTTTGCAGTTACTAAGACAGATTGAATCCATAAAATTATTTATAGTTTTGTCATAGCATAGCGCAGGGAACACTAAATTTGTAATACTTAGTGTAACATGACACATACTAAAGACATATTTGTTGAGGCGGTAGGTAAGTACTTACCAAGTAAGGACTAGAATCCAAAGATTAAAGGATCAGTGAGTCAGACAATATGTGTACAGAGACTCATCACCGAATAAATTACAGAGCTGTGAATCAGAACCGTTTTGAAGTAAGAACTTCTATAACCGTGTCTAGTAGGTAAAAAATCCTATGGGTTCGTGTCAGCAATATGCTAAATGCACGCACAGTGGCCTGCACATTGTATATACCCGATTGTGTGAGTTTATTTTCATTATCTTGTATTTGTATTTAGCACTGTGTTTATGAAACCATAATATGTTTTGACTAATAAATAAACCGTATATACATATATATTTATACTTGTTGCTCGGAATGCCGAAAGATGCCCATTGATGCAGGGGTGACAGTTATCGTGGTAACTGTGTAAGCCTTATACTGTCACAATGACTGTCATGCCTTTTACATCCCCAAGCAAGTGTGAAAAAGCATCTCATAAGGCCGCCATAGTGTGGGTCACTATACTGCTTTGTCAGCATTTGCAATGATTATGGTGACCACAACTCTTGGATTCTATTCATGCTTTCCATCAGGCAGAGTAGAGTCACTTTGGTAGGCTCTTGAGATAGACAAATAGATGTGAAAATCAAATTTATGTTAATAATTTTAATTCATAAATTATGCAATTTGAATTTTTATATCACAATCAGTTTGTAATTTTAAAATAGAATTTTATGACTGCCACTCGTTTTTTTCTTTTAAACTGTGACAATGACAAACATATGTATACCTTTACAACATAGAGGGCAGACCACTCGAGTAATGGTTTAGTGAGATCGCCGCGCAGAGATACATGTAGCTTAAGACACACAAGTGTCAAGACGCCCTTTGAACTTCTCCAACATTTTGTTTGAGTTCTGGTATCTTCACGCAATCGGAGAAAGCAACGAAGGAATTGCTTAACATCGTATTTCTAAAAGTGTATCACACAAAAGGGTAGGCATTCTCGGGAAACTAATTTGCCACGTAATTAGTTTAGTTAGACCTGCGTGGCAGTAAACACGGATGGCGTAGTGATCTAAGCGGTGGGGGGTTCAAACCCCGTATGGGACAACACTTTGTGCGATCCACAAGTTGTTGTTCTGAGTCTGTGTGTTCTTTGTGTCCGTTTGGGTGTTTGTAAAGTCCCCCGTTACACAGGATATACTTAATGCGGACGTTGTCTCTTTCAAAGAAGAAGAGAAGAGTATCGCGCGGCATGTTCGAGACACACTTTTTCTCTTATTTAAATCACAATGAAAACAGCCGTTGTTGTGGTAATGTTTATACCTAGTATCCCATAATCCTATAATAAAACGAATATGTGTTTCGTAATTGATTTCCTGATAGAGTATAGCTCTACTCAATTATCAGCGAAGGTACACATCTTAAGAGTTCTTGGTATCACTCTGGTCGGTCGAGCCCTATTGTGCTGTAGCATGGCTTTCTGACGGTGTAGAAGATCTAGAAAATCCCCTAAAAGAACACCATACATAACAAATACATGTAATATTTATATTATCTGTGAAAGTAGATTCATAGAATTAATATCTTGTCGAATTATCACTCTATCCATTTTATAAAAACTACTGGTTTTGAATATTAACGCAACAACTTTATTTCAAAGGGCGAAGAGATCAAGATACATTAGTGATGTTGCTAAGTCCAGTAAACGAAGATATCTAACTTGTTGATTTGGTGATCTATGAAAAGGTCAAAGTTTTCTGGTCGTGGCAAGTTTGAACAATCTACAAATATCTTGAAATTGGTTGTTAGATTTAATCATTGTGTTTTGGTTTACGATCAGTCATCAAGTTAAGCTAATCATGGTAAGTGATTAAATAATAGATAACAAGTTAACGATGCAAACGACAATATTTTTTAAGGCGATGAAGTCTGGATGTTGTATTTTATTAGTGTCATTGTATATTACAGCAATCTTTGCTATTCTCTACTGGTTTATATGATGTCCAAAAGATAAATATATACCAGGACCTATATGTATCCATAGATAATGATGATGATGTACTCCTAGCGGATCTTGGCCACGGCACACAGTGCCAACGGAGACCAGCTAACTTCACAGGAGAAATTGTAGTCCATAAGTGTGTGCATAACACAGGTGCACTCTCTGTTCCATTACTCTCACAATCCGATGGGATGGTTATCCGACACGAGCAAGGAGGCACAGGACCGACGACTTTACTTGCTCTTCGGGTCACGAGGATTAAAACCCCAAGCAAGCATTTCTGTAATCTGAAAAACTCAATATCATTTTGTGGCCTCACCTGGGATGCGAACCCAAGATCTCTTGATTAGCAGTTGCATACACTAAGCACTAGACCAACAACATGTATGCGATATATGTATATGACTTTCACAAGTAGACATACCAGCAAAACTAACATTCAATTCGGTACAATTCAAAACTCGAAAGATAAACACGCTCAAGAAAATCAAATTTCCCTTACACCAAAATCCGTCTGGATAAATACTTGTATTTTACTTACATACATATTGCTGTATTTCATCACTTTTAGATGTTACAGAATACATATATCACAGAACAAGTGATCAACACTAAGACCTTAATAGTTAATTGAAAGATCTGACGAAAGTTGAAGAATGAATACAAAAAGCCAGCGTGATGGATCCAAGTGAAAAAATAACACAATCAAGTGCGTGACAGACATGTTTTGATGAACGAGCCGCTCACGGTGGCGTTAAATTAAATTTGAACTAGTGATATATCGAATTATTTATAGCACAACACTAGTTATCCGAATGATGATTAATTCCCGCGGTCCGAGTCATTGACATTCGGTTACTCGTTTCTTTATATTCGATATGAAACTTGTTTGAGGTTATATAAGTATATTTCGTGATGATCTGAGGAACAAATGCAGAGATTTTTATTTGTTCATTTTTCGTGAATTTCAAAAATATCATACGATTTACCTAAATTGCGTGTGAGCAACTTGTTGACGTCCATATGTTATAGAGAAAGTTTTCTATCACCTTAATTCCTTTGAAATTTAAAAAAAAATGAATGGTGTCGTGGGACACCAGGTAGGAACTTAAAATAATAAAATAATAAATTCCTTAAAATAAAAAAAAACATCGTAATTCAAATTTCAACTGAAATAACAAAAAAATATGTATCTTTATTTTTTTTTGTCAACATTATTATTAATTAAAAATTACATAGAAATAGAAAAATAGAAAAAAGAGGTAGAAATAGTACGAATGTTAAGTACGTGATAGATAGTATGAAACGTAGCACACATGACGCGCTTTCGCGCCTGCGCACGTCTCATTTAACGGTTTTATTCCACGCACTTTTTTCCACAGATTTATTCCACAGATTTATTCCACGCACTTTTTCCACGGATTTTTTCTTACGGTTTTACTATCACATTTTCTTCAGTTCGGTCCCGCAGCGAAATCCCTATCCCCTCCAAGCCTGCCGTAAGGAACTTCGTTCCAAAAAAAACATTACATACATAATATGTTAAATTTTCTTAATTCAATATAGTTGTGTTATATACTTTTTTAAATATGTTACAAACAAGCATATAACTATTACTAAGTTCTCATTTTATAACCTTTTAAATTTGCGTTTAGAAACTTTTTAGTGGTGAATCGCTGCACTTGAATGCACATGCAGCACTCCGTGTTATAATATTCTATTCCTTTGTAATACTTTGTTAAATTTTAAACTTGTAGGTTAACGTATAATGTTTTCCCATCAAAGCCTTACTTTAATATCATCCTCAAGTATAACCTTGCATAAACAAATATTACTTCTACATACATTAGTGTACAGATTTTGCGCTTCTACGGGTACATTGGCAAAGCAATCATCTGGAAAAGCAAATACTCATTTTATTTCATTTCGTTTTCTAGTAGAACTCACCGTAGACTTTGAATATTCAGTATTAATCTTCAGAAGATGTAAGCGTTTGTAATTCAAACAAAGAAAACTATACCTATGTCCAAGCTTAGCTTAAATACTTCATAGTGCAAGTCATTTCATTGTTCACCCTTTCAATAATTTCAGAATATCAATATTGAATGAACGCAAAAACAGGCTTAGTTATATCTGAAGACAGATATAGTTTAACATTGAGCCCATAGGTACATAAATCATTAAATTATATGTATTCAATGTGATTCTATATTAACCTCTGTCTTCATTGGACCTTCCACACCTTTGAGTTTGTTGGCTCATCTTCTCTTGTACGGTACATTCTTCTTTGGAATGAGTTTACTCTCAAAATCAAGATGGCCACCAACATTATTTCTCTTAAAAAGTACAGCAATATTTATATCTATTTGCGTATGTATGTGTTTATGTAACTTTATATGTATTTGATTGTATGTTTACCATATATTGGTTCTAGTGTGTTTTACATATGTATAATGTGTACTTAATATAACATTCTTTTGTTTATTTTAATACATTTTTTTACAAAAATGCATCTACTTCCTGTTTTCTCTGCATCATCCAATGGCTTACTGGTAAAGAATGCCGCAGAAATCAAGTCTGTCAATGCATCAAAAGTCCATGACATATTAAATTAATAAAAAACTAAGATAAATTTTGTATTTGTAAAAGTAGTAATAAGCTTTCCTCCAAACAACGAATACTACAATTGCTCAATGTGAATTTGAATTAAAAATTTCATACATACTCGTATTCACGGCGTATTTTATATCAAACGGTGTCGTGAGGCGTGCAAGTACTTAGCAGTCGTTTGGCAGTACCCATCCAAATTAGGCAATAAAGATGACGTCATTCAATACCCATTTCTAAGAAATAGACGCCGACTGCCAATTGGCAAGTTGTGTGAATATGTTGAGCACTTTCTATGTGTTGCTAACTCACGGACTGAAGAAACGTGATGACCGATATTTATAGACAGTAGGCCCACTTTGCGCCCATTTTGGTTCAATGCCATTATTGGCAATATTGCTACTAAGTAACTGACGAAAGATAACTTGTGGGACATATTTTACGAATCGTTATTTGTACGCTTGTCACGGGGTGTCCCATAGAACTTCGTCACAGCGTATTGTAGTCAACGAAATTAGCAACGTTTTTTTTTTCTCGGAAGTTCTACTGTTAACTGTCAAATGTTTGATTGAGGAAATGTACGTCCTACGTGGAAATATAAAATAATTTTAGAGGAAGAAGGCTTTAGAGAAACGGTTGCAGTTACAAAAAGCTTGGACATGATGGACTTGAGGGCTATCCTTCAACTTTTCGCCTTAACAAATAAACCTACTGGAATCTTTCCTCTTAAGGATGAAAAGAAAGAAAAGCCCGCGAAAGTATCCACTTAGTCAGTTATCATATCTTGGTATCTGTGACTCGATATCTACGTATACCTAGCCTGTGAGTGAGCGAGCCTAAGTGATGCTGAAATTGCTGATTGCTATGTTAACACTATAGGATTATTACGGTTGTTGTTTTACCCTAATAAACGCTAGGTCAACAAAGTATTGTAACAGTTTACAGTTGGTGAAATAAATAAACATCTTGTGAAACTAAAGTCCAAATGACCAATGGTTTCGAAAGTGAAACCTCCTGTTACTCCGTGCTTGAACGAGCCTCTGAGATGTGAGCCAAGTCTGGATCATTACCAGTTCGTAGTTAGTTGACAAATAATTGCAATATTAACACACAAAAGACATTCCTGCTACATTTTACTTCAATGAACTAAAAAACGAAATATACAGGATGATAATAAAAGATATGTTAACCTAAAGCGACAGCATCCGTGTTGTCGTGTTTCGTTGGTGAGTATGAGACCGGAAGCCCATTGATACAGGGGTGACAGTTATCGTGGTAACTGTGTAAGCTTTGCACTGTCACAATGACTGTCATGTCTTTTACGTCCCCAAGTGGGTGTGAAAAAGCATCTCACAAGGCCACCATAGTGTGGGTCACCATACTGCATTGTCTGCATTTGCAATGAGTATGGTGACCACAACTCTTGGACTCTATTCATGCTTTCCATCAGGCAGAGTGAAGTCACTTTGGCAGGCTCTTAATATATACATGTACGACAAGTTAACACGAACGTGTTAAGAGCTAGCTATTGGTTAAAGCCGCACCAAATTTATATTATACTATTATATACTGAACTAAACGTGGTAATCTATAATTGTCTAACTGAACCTCTATGTAAAGTAAATTTGCCAAAGTCGGCCTTCCAACTCATAAATAATACAAGATAACAGGAAAAGTTCCTAAATTGATGCTTATGATATACAAATTATTTATTAAAAAAATATTATTCTTCGTGATTTTATGTACGCTAGAACAGACCAAAAGTAACTGAAATTCCTGTATTAAGATATTAAGCCACCATCTTGACTTTAGAAAATTAATTTGGGAATTAAATTGGGAAAGCCATGTTTCGGCGCAGCACCCTAGCCAAGTTGACATTCTACAAACGTAAACATTATTAGAAAACTAACAAATGTATGGGGATGACGTCTCTTAACGCTAAGTCACGTGGTCTAAACAAAATGTTAACCAATAATACAAAAGAATTAGCGATTGTAGAAAGAGAGTCGACGCGAAACATTTATATCTTGGTTAAGGGGACAGATGGGCCGGCCTGAACCCGAACACGGTCTTGCGACTCTTAACCTGTATATACCTAAGAACGGTGATCCTTTACGAATTAATGTAAAACGCAGGAAAAACTTGAAACAAATCTTACACCAACCCGTCTGTAGTAGACAAAATCTCCTTTCTAAGGAGAGGCCTATGTCTACTATGTGGACTGTTGAAGGCTGTCCGTTATGACTTACGAATTAAAAATTGATTTTTTTTATGTAATCTAAATTTATCACATGGCAACAAATTTCGTCGCACAGCCACGTATACCAACGGATTGATATTATCACAACTGTGAAAAACGGTCTTTAATTTTAGCCCAATTTTACAATGAATATATAATTTCTTATTTGTCCAAGTGTACGTAGTAAGTATAATGTTGGTACATTTGTAGCACTACCTTCAGGTCATAGCGTGTTACCATGTATCTTGTTACCATACCCTATTTTCTTTTTGATATTTTGCAAAATGAATTTATCATCACTGCTTACACTGCGCTGAAGAGACAACAATTACATGTATTATTTTCTTTTGACGAGGTCAAACCAGACATATTGTACTATGAATATCTTGTCTAAACTGATATTGGTTGCTGTACTTAATTCAGCCAGGCAACGATGTTTTCTTAATAGGTATAACCTCTTGTGTTGATTCAGGACTAATATTGAACAATCTGGATGTCGTAATAACAGCTGTTTCCGGATCCCTCCTATGCCAGGCGCAGAGTGGCACACCGTGTGGTTTTAGTCGGTCCGATTCCGACACACCACCCCGCCGTAAACCCCGGTGGGGTGACGACCCGAAGGAGTTTCCACACGATAAAAAAAAAGGACTAATATTGAACAGCTACATTGTGTTAAGATACCTTACACACTGCCGTCTGACCTGCACCTGTACCACGGTGTTAAATATTTTGAACGAACAGCTAGTTTTTGTGTGCTTTTTGTTGTGTTGTTCGGTATGTGAAACTACCACTGTAAGATACTAGGATCTATGTATAGTAGGTTTGATTACTATACTCAAACGGGTGCCTAAGATCAATGAATGCTTTACTCATTATCAATGCAACGAATGTATTTTCAGAAACGTCGAAAACTACATTTTACAAATAAACATATGAGAGCACTGACCGAAAGACACCTTTTGGCTAATGTCCGTTTGGTTCACGTAAGACATTGTTACTAAATGGAAAATGCCTACGGATACAAGAGGCCTCAGTCAGCTGTTGACAAACTAAATTTATCTACACATATGTAGTTGGTTTTGGTTCAAAAACCCAGACTGAATTTTCTGCCGCGCAGTTGTATTTCAAGTTTTTTTTTACGAACTTTCATTTGTTTAATGACGTATTTTAGTTTTTTATATTGTTTTGACGTCATACATTCGTCTACGTTATTTAGTTGACCTAGACATAGTGTCTTTAGCGATACAAACGTCGCTGAAATGTAAGCAAACATTTAATTGGACAGGCCATTAAGAGTATAATGTTTAGCCCTATCAGTGGAGTCTCAATTTGTAGCTATTTTTTTTTGTCCATCTATATCTGTATTGAAAAACAATAACTTGCACAGATTAATTAGAGTATACTCATCGCATATTGGAGCAGGTTAATTGTCGCGACCTTCCTGTAAGTGGCGCAAGCGCTGGCCAATCGATCTAACGCACTTCTGACTGATACAGCTTTAACTGATAGGTCGACCGCAATACCGTAAACTGTCTAACCATCACTAAGTACGTGATATTGCTTGTCTAATAAATTAAGTACTGAAATTATATTATATTCTCTTAAATACGTTGCGTATATTTGTTTGTCTTCACTATTTATTTAACTATTCCTTCGGTTATTCTGTTTAAACGTATGTAATATTGTGCGTAACATTTCATAATATGCAGCTATATTGTCGTAGTGACACGAGATAGCATTTTTTTGGCCTAGTGCGCAAAATCCGTTTGGCTTTTTATGTATTATCATTGTATTCTTTTTATTTTATAATATAACTAGCTTACCCCGCGAACTCTGTTCCGCTTTAGAAGCAATAAATAAACAGATTTTTTTTTATTTAATCCCGTTCTAACGGGATAAAAAGTATCCTATGTCCGTCTCCTGGTTCTAAGCTACCTCCCCACCAATTTTCAGCTAAATCCGTTCAGCCGTTTTTGAGTTATAAGTGGTGTAACTAACACCACTTTCTTTTATATATATAGATAGATGTGTACGTTGAAGACTTCAAATGTTTTTTTTTCTTTTATTTTTAATCTCGATAACTTCGTTGCACACCTACTACTCAACTTTTACCTCTGTTTAAGGAGTTGACTTTGTTATTTTGCTCCTCCGGATTTAAATATATGTATATTTAACTGACAATATATGTGAAGTGAGAGGCTATTTCTATCGACTCACAGCGGACCTACAGCACAGAAAAATAAACAAAAATAAAAGCTTGTGATGTCTTCAACACTTAAGTTTGTCTATTTCGACACCAGTATTGGCTTTCGCCATAATTTAAAAAGAAAAAATCCACTGACTTTTCTAGTCTCGCACGTCGGGTCGATGGCCTCAAATGAAAAAAGAACTATTTGGCATCCGTTTGAGGTGACGTGACGTGACGTTCCTTTCATGTTCGTTTTGGGGTTTCTTATAGAAATATTTAAACTTCTTGTCCGAATTATATTTAGAGTAAATTTAACGTTAATACATAATATTATTTAGCATAGGCCTCTTCTTAGCAAGGAAGTTTTGGCCTACTACACCACGTCAGTCAGACGGGTTGGTATAAAGTTATTTTTTTTTCTGTATTAAGAGCTTGCCAAAGTGACTCTACTCTGCGTAATGGAAAGCATGAATAGAATCCGAGAGTTGTGGTCACCATACTCATTCCAAATGCAGACAATGCAGTATGGTGACCCACACTATGGCGGCCTAGTGAGATGCTTTTTCACACCCTGCTTGAGGACATAAACGGCATTACAGTCATCGTGACAGTGTAAGGCTTACACAGTTACCACGATAACTGTCACCCCTGCATCAATGGGCCTCCTCAGTTTGTTTCAAATTTTCTTTCTTGTCCAGCAGTGGACTGTTAAAATATTGTCTACCGTGTTAACACAATATAACCAATAACTATCTCTCTTCAAAGCCAGAGACTACATACTCGTACATGAGGCAACATTTAAGCCTACCATTGAAGCCTCGAGCATATTTTCTCTGTTAAGTCTGATCACTCCTGGCCATATGCTCCACGGACGAGGTAGATTTAACATTTGAAATTTGAGAATGTTACGCTGTTGATTGATTGTAAACGTTTTATGAATGAGCTAAAATATTTATAAATGTATTTTTTTCCTTCACATCCATCTGTGTGCGACACATCGGACGGGTGGATTTTATTTTTATTCAGATTCAGACATGCTTAAAGAGGCAGAGAGAAATAATATGTATTATATTAGTTAAAACAAACAATATCTTTTTTGTTTACTTTGCATTGTTGCATCATCTAGAGTTTTAAGACATATTGTACTAAATATTACCCGTGGCATTGCTCGTGATAGTAAATACTGTTTCTCGTTTCTCGGGACCAATATTTTTTCCAGTAAAAACGAGACATCTTATTTTCGGTTATTATGCAAATTTTTTTAGTAAACAGTTTTATAAAAAAACTGAGACTTTAAAAAGATATAAAATGTTTTTTTTAAACATATTATATAGGACGCTATATAAGCAGGGTCTAGAGAAGACTATAAATAAAGTTAAAGAAGGTTAAAAAAGTAGTAAAAAAAAGGCAATGGTAACGTAGCTAGGTCTTTGGTTCAATATTTCATGTGACGTCGGTATTATTTATGCCGATACTGTTAAACAGATACCCAATTCCTGGACGCTAAATCTTGAAAATTCTGCAATAGACATACACGGTATAAAACAAAAATATTAAAGTTTGAACCATTTGGAGTCTGATTTATCCCTTTTCCTTTACCTCGGAAAGGAGATAATCCGAACAAACTCTCATATGTTCAAAAAGTGAACGAAACAAATGAATGATTAGAGCCTAACCAGCCGTTGTACGAGACGCCATTCATTAAACAAGTGAGTCTTTTATTTGCGACTTCTAAGTGAGAACTAAAAAGCATCCGGCGCGTATACCGTCAGCCAATTAGGCAGCTCATTATCCGTGATAAGAATAATTGTTTAACTGTCATTACGTGTAATTAATGAGACATAATATTTATTTAAAATATGGTAATAATATATATAATGTGTTTAGCTTCTCGGCCACGCACGCGATCAACTTCATCCTTTTTTTGGTAATATTTTTTTCCGGGACAATGACCGCAATGTAGTTATCGAGACTTGTAATAATATTCCTTAATAGGTTTAGAAATAGGTACTTTAAGGTTTCCAGAGCAATCACTTGGCCTTGAAAAAGGAAAATACATTGCTACAAATGTTTTTTTAAGTTTTTGTTAGTTTATATCATGTCAACTAAAAATATTAAATATGTATATAAAAATTTTGATACTAATGATCATTACAGTTAATAGAGTTAGTAAACTAATAATTTCTCAGGTTTTCTTTTGACAAGGGGCATGCTTTGCGCACCATACCCTCCTTAGGGAGATGCAGGGCCTAGATGGGACTCTGGGAGAGCCAGTCCATCCACTAAACTCCGCAGCGGCCTACCTCAGCAGTCGGAAGCTGCTCTAGAAACACATCGGCGGTTTCTGAAGTCCTCTCTGCCCTACCCCACGACTAAGGTACGTACCGGGATGACCTCATCCCTCGGGCTGGGGACTATAGCACCTCTTACTGTACCAGACGGTAAGAGGAGGAACAGCGCTCCACCTTAAACGGTAATCCCCCGGCCGAAACGAGGTGTCACCTGTCTCAGATCGTTTGCAGCGGTCACATCGGCCAAGATGTGGTCGCAACGACCCTTCTAAGGTGAGGCCTATGTCCATTAGTTCTTTTAAAACTTGTAAGTAGATCAAAAACAACTACTGTTGTTTAAATATATGTATAAATAAATTTCTCGAGGAATTTGAATTGATAAGTTCTTAAACAAAATTGATACGAGAACAATCTTTATTTTCTAAGAACCGAATAGACCTTGAAACTTGAATTATCATAGATACATCTATCATTGGTAGATAATGTATTTTGTTTGTTTATTTTTGATATTGTATTCTTTGTTAAAGTACATAATGTTAACCTTGTGGTTTAGGCGGTTCTTTAGTGCTTGATTTATTTGATAATATTCTTTATTTGACGAACGTTGATAATACAACTGTAGACGTAACTATTTATGTAAATGTCAAAATTTTTCCACTTGTACATAACAAAAGTACTTGTATACTCCGTCCTTCTTTTATTGAACCCCAGAAAGGAAGTTGATAATTTGTCTACTTATTTTACCTTCAAGTTATGACATTTTTAAAAACAATAATTAATTCAGTTTGTTTAAGTGCATTGCAGTGCAGAGTTAAATATAATAATAGGTGTAGACATTGTCTTTGGGCTCAGACAAAAAAAAACTGTTATTTAAAATACATTTTTTTTATATATGAACTGACGAGATACCCGGTGGTAAGCACCTATCGCCGCCCACAGACACTTGCAACTCAGGAGTCACGAATTAAATGTATATATTAATTTTGTTTTACCACAACGTTTGGTCAAAAGTGTGTGCATTTCAAAACATTTTTGCCATCGGTACTTATGGTAGTTTGTGTGGGAAAACCGCTGGCTGTCATTGCTAATTTAGTGCAAACATGCAGATGCACACGCAACTTTTTGTTGGACGTGTTTCACGTACGTTTCGTTAGTGCAAGCATTTGTGTAACTACTTGTATTTCGTATTACGCAACATATCCGGTGTAATTGTTCCTCAATTAGTTTATGTAAACGTATTTAATACAAACTAATAAGTTGTTTGAATAATAATATCAAATATACTTAATTACAAATACCTTTAAATATCATTAGTTTTCATCTAAAATAATATTAATGCCGAAAGCGTTCTCTGACAGTCAGGAATGATTGGATGATGCAGAGAAAACAGGAATAGGTGTGTTTCGGTTACAGTTAATTTTATACAAACAAAATTTAGTAGTGTATCATCAATACCATCAGTCTTGCAAAGTTCACTGTTGGTCATAGGCCATAGCACTGTATACTGAATACGAAGTAACATAAATTCACATACTAAATACACCCATGTTTATTACGAATCACACACATTATAATACGTAAATACATACAGTAAAAAAGTTTGAACGAATTACCGAAAGTAGAATCCTAACTTTTTGTGGTATATAACCTATACTATGAAAGATTTCATACCCCGTCAAGCCAATAATAGTGAATTGAGGAGGTTTGACAATATATGCGACCTGTTCTACCCTCGAAAACAAACAAATAACTTATTTAGAGCTATACGACTCAAAGACGGATTGAGTTACCAGAGCCATTGTACAAAGCGACTTCGACAATTAAAATTTAATTTTCTCTAGTCTGGGAACCTACGTGTGTTAGAAAATTATTTATTATGTGACGTATAAGGCACATATGCCGCCATATATAGATGGATTCTATTTAAGACCTACGCTGTATACTGTATGAGGAACGAAATAGGGCTTTATAATGCTTGTGTTAAAGATTTCTGGCGGAAATTGTCAAAGAACGCTTTGACACAAAGCTGACGAAATTTACCGATAAATATGTATTATTATGTATATACAAAATTATTCTAAGTTCGTAGGCATCAAGCTTTATACAGCAAATACATTAGGTTATATAAATGTATAAGACGTGTATTATATAAGAAAATTATAAACTATTAGTAAATACACAATTGATTGGTTTTGTCGCCGGTCTTTTTCGCATAGTTTTTAAGTTCATCAGTCAGAACATACCAAGCTACATGTTTGCTGATCACAATCTTATATACATACATATGTGTGAGTATAATATCTACAAAGAAACAACACATTGCAATATGTTGTCACACGTAGTATGTTAGGAAGTTAGGAACGTCGGGGTACCTTGTAGCGTCCCCCAGGAGAAGGTCTGACTAGGCACGGCGTTGATCCTGGAGGGGACCTGAAATAACATGACCCGGGTTCCATTCAGAGTAGAACGCCTGAGAGCGGCCGCCGAGGTGGTTTTTAGTGGAAACACAACAGGCTCCTGCGTCTCTGAGGAACAGGACTTTCCACCCCGTCAACAAAAAAAAATAAAAAAGTTAGTTACGGGGTAACATGTGCAAAGTGCAAATAAACATTGGTTCTTGTCTCCACCAGGCTAGGCATTAACGGAGGGGCCGTTAAGGCCATTTTTGTACAAATAAAAACACCTCGGCAGGCATTTCTAATGGCCATTCTCATGACAATTATAGTACTTTATAAACTTTGAGAAAGAGTGTATAGATAATTGTTAAAAAAAAAAGATAAAACTATCAGTAGTTATATAAAAGTCACCTCAAACTCGAACCACTTCCACAACGGTTGCAAACAAGCCATAACTAAAACTTTGAACTTGCCAACTAAATCACAACTTGTACATGAACATGTTTAAAAGGTGCCCTCTTCAAAGGCATGTAATAAATCAAATTTCGTAGGATGTAAGCATTCGTCCTCCTTAAGCCCTCTCGTAGTCTCCCTCGACCTCCCTAAGGAAGGCAGTGCAATTCTGGATGGCGGGAACTCACGCATCGCGTGTAGTTATTTTACTGCTTGTAATAAAAACTGTGTCATTACATCGTCGTGCGTAATGTGAGCGTAAAACGTATGTATGTACCTATAACCTACTTTGACATGGGAGGATGGTCCATAATGCTATATTACTTATTCCATTTAAAGAAAATTGAAGGGAGTATGAAGTTTTTTATAGAATAATTTTTATTTATTGATTTGATATTTTCATACAAAAATTTATGCAAAAACGGACTTAATGATTGAGGCAATTTATTACTTAATTCTGTAGCAGTCGACTGATCGGAAGATTCCTTATTAATTTTTAATTTAATCCTAAATATGTTACTGTATCTCGTACTATCATTAAACATAAAATGAAACTCATATAAGCCCGTTGATTTTGGCTACATCTGACCTATACATAGGCCGTTAGAAGAATTAACAGATTTAAATATGAAGAAAATATAACATATTTTTACATTGTGGCAAAATTACCGTCATTAACTTATTTACATACAAGCTGTTAACATATCTTTACCCACTTCAATATTTGTTTACATGAATGTAATATAATTACATTTAGATATGGGTTATCACGTATCAGCTGCTGTTGGCGAGGTCATGTTTCAGGAAGTAAAGTATTACGTTTCATTTAGTTTTTATCGTGAATTTTTTCATTTGATTTTTCTGTAAAAGATTGTCTTCGTATTAAGTGTTAAGGAAATTGATCATTATGGTGTAAAAAAGAAGGTTACAATTACAATGATGGAGATGGTTAAGCCATTCTAATTGTTGTGAATGATGAAAAGATTTAGGTATCGAATTGGTGAGTGTTTATGAATATACGAATAAATTGCTGGTTTATAATACATCACGCACTTTATGTACATGGGCAGACTTAATGCCTAAGGCATTTTCTACGAGTCAACCTTTAAGGTGATGCAGAGAAAATAGAAAGAAGGCGCGTTCCAGGTCATGTTGGTTTGTGATAAATGAAGTACACATAGACAAACTTATCATACACTAAAATTTATACACATTATAGATAAATACACATATACTTAAGTCGATATAAATCTATATAAGCCAGGTAGCTTTATCAACCAGGTCTCTTCTGTGAGTCATATGAAAAACTGAACTAGTTGTAATAAGGAAACGAAGTGTTTAATATGTTATGACCTAAGCCAAATCTTAATTTTTCATTAATGTCCACTACACCATATTATCTTTACTTCGCTGACTTCACGTAGGTCTTTAATCAGATTCATAACGTCATTTCTCCCACGCATGTTTTTAGAAAGTAATATGACTTGTCACTGAATTCCTAAAATAGGTCTTCCTGTGTAGGTGTTTTAATTAAATATACTAGCTTATAGTCTAAATACTATAGAACCAAATAACCTTATGTAATATTAACAAAGTCAAACCATATCAGCACTTTCATTTTCTCATACAAGTTATCCGCAATTACTTTATTTACTAAACTTCTGCCATAAATACGGAATAAGATCTGATCAGGCAAAAATAAGCTTTGAGACTTTTGAATAGAGTTAAAATTAAATTGTAAACAATCATTATCATTACACCTTATCATGAAATGTGATTAACCCAGTTCGCCTATGTATATAAAAGGTTTCGTTCAGAAATGTTTGCTAAGGAATCACTCAAAAAACTGAAAATTTGTGTCGAGTTATAGGATGTATGTAAAGTATCTGCGTGCCACTGTTAAAATATTGTGTAAGTTGTTTAAATGCGTACACGGTGTTACGTACACGTGCTTGTGTGTCGCAGTTTTAGGCTCGATAAAGTTATATTTAGCATAATAGTTGATAAGCAACAGCTGGAGCTCCTATCTCATAGCTTTCTTAGTTGATCTATCTGACAGATTAACCTAGAAACTTACTGGTCGATAGGAGTTACCTTAGCAACCGGTGGAATAAATTAAGAAAAAAAACATTTATTCCTTACTTTAATTTCCTATTTTCTTAAATTTATTTTTTGCGCGAATAAATGTAACAGTGTGTTGGGCAGTGTATCTGTATTGTCCATTAATTATACCAAAATACAAAATAGTTATAATAGAATGATATTTATTTAAATTTCTAATTATCTGTTTATTGTTAGAATATTCTAATGCATATAAAATCATTATAGATACTGATACATATAACTAATAATGAAGGTTACAAAGGTGAGGGCCTTCAGGCCCTCTTATTGAAATAATTGAAACCATTTTTAGAGACATGGCGACATAGAGAAAACGCGTGTGAAATTACACTTAGCAATAAATAATAAGAAATATTCTTCGGTTTAGTTTTGAACATCAATGTTTTTCGGTAAAATTTAGATTATTCTGAATTAATATTTATCATAAAACGGATACTTAATATTTATTTTGATTTTATTAAATTTCTGCTATAAGCAATTTGTGTGCTCAGAATATTTTGTCTTATATCGAGACTAAAAATAGTAAAAAACGATATATTGACTATAAATTAGTTGAAAATAATTTTTGGCTGAAAATAGTGACAATCCTAAGCGCCAACGCAACAGTAGGATAATAACTCTTGGAGCAGCCTCAGTTGAACTTCTGTTCTTCGTATATTATGATAGCAACTTGTTTTTAATATCAATTACTGTATAAAAAACACCTAAGGGCCCCAATAAATTCAATTCACTGAATCACTTGGCTTACTAAAAATTCAGGGAAAAAATGACTGGCGCCAAGTAAACTGATAATCAATATTTAAAAATGAATTATCACGTGGAATTTGTGAAGGGATTTAGATAATGAAATAGTAGATAAAATAAGGAACTTGTGACATACAATTGAATGTCTATTTAAATGCATTAATATCTCTTTGATAACAAGAGTCATATTACATTACATTACGTTACATTGCATTCATCATCATCATCATCAACAGCCTATAACAGTCCACTGCTGGACATAAACCTCTCCTTAGTAAGGAGGTTTTGGCCTACTATACCACGCTGGCCAGACGGGTTGGTATAGGATTTGTTTAAAGTTTCCTTTCTCTATGCGGTGTGTTTTCTTGCATATTTTGTTCTTTTAGTCTTCTCTCACGATACCTGTGGGAAGACAGGTGGGTGGTGACACTCTGTATTCTTAATCCGTCACCACATGTAGAATGAGATACATTTCTATATTAAGAACCTGCCAAAGTAACTCTACTCTGCCTGATGGAAAGTATGAATAGAATCCAAGAGTTGTGGTCATCATACTCATTACATTACATTATTAAGAATATGGCCTACGCTTCTGCTACAAGATAAACTATAATGTCTAACGTTGTCGATAGATTCCGCCCTTCATGCCAAATCGAAATCAGCATGATTTTTGTGAAATAAACACTTTCAAACATTTAGACATGACATTTTGACTGAAAAAGTTATCGCACGACATTACCTGCAACTATTGTTACAAGCAAGGCATCTATTATCGTCTTCAGGATGAGAAGGTATCTTAAAAGAAAAATTTAAACGAAACAGAGTTTATTTTGTCAGAAACTAAAACAGGAGTTTTGATGACATTTGTTGGTTACATAACCAGATTGAAGAAGGAGGATCGTATCCTTATACTAACTGGCAACATCAGTAGCTAACGTCGATCAACATTAGTACGACATAAATCAATAGTCAGAATGAGCTTGTCATGTTCTAACAAACGCAACTCCATATATTTAAACACTTAATAATATTATAATCGATGACTTATTACCGTTTAAATTTTAAACATTGCGCTGTATTAGTGTTTGCATATGTGTTTGTGTGTGTGTTATATCACCAGCCATCACCGCCGCTGGTCGCGGCGCCGTCTTATCATGATTTCCTAGATAGGCTTCCTACACACGTGCGAACACTTATCAGAGGTACGCAGCACACGAGGTGTGCGTTATGATTAATCAGCCTTTATATCTATTTAGGAGCTGTTGTGTAGTTAATCTTGAATTAAATAATAATACATTGCGCGAATGCACATCGTCACGCTGCTTCTTACTGAACTGAGTGTTGTGAGTTCGGATCCAACATGGGACAACACTTTGTGTGATCCACAAATTGTAGTTCTGAGTTTGAGTAAAGTTCACCCGCAACACAGACAATCATTCGTAGTGCAGAAGTCGTTTTTTCGAGAAGAAGAAGAACAAATATATGGTCTTAATATGTATGTAGATTCTAAAACATAATGAAACGGTTATTACCCGCTATCCACGTTTCATTTGTTAATATAATCTGTATCGTACTAAGTTCGTCAATAACATTAGGTAAAGAGGTACTACGTGATAAGGTTTTCCTCTGTGGTCTTATAGCGTATTAACTTATATATGTTTTTAATGCGCGGTTTATCCTCTTTTAGCCAGTTTTTGCAAATTCTTAACATGCGATTTAAATGTCATTCAATTCAACGTAAAATTCGCCATTCGTGAATTGATTTCAAATTTTTTATCGAATTGGTTCTATTCAAAATTGATCCGAAGACAATGAAATCCACCTATAAGAAAGGATTCTTCATGAAAACAATTGTGGTTAAAAAGACTTCTGTCCAGCATCATACCGCGATAGGTTAACACTTTTTCAAGAGTTCAAACCAACTCATCGCCGTCCAATGCAGAACGAAGGTCTCAAGAGTTACTTTCTCAGAGTTAAGGTCTCAAAAGTTTAGTTTACCAAAGCCTCGTTCGTGGATCACCAGTTGCAATACTTACAGCTGAGGTTGACTTGGGACCCTGAGTTCTTGGTGAAAACCCTATGCACCTCTGGGTAGTAGAGCCACGCTGATTTTAGCACGAGCGGGCCGGCTCGACTAGGGCAGTGCTACCCTCCCACAGAAGGCCAACCTAAAGCGCCAGCATCCGTGTTGTCGTGTTTCGTTGGTGAGTGTGAGACCGGAGGCCCATTGATGCAGGAGCGACAGTTATCGTGGTAACTGTGTAAACCTTATACTGTCACGATGACTGTCATGCCTTTTACAACCCCAAGCGAGGTGTGAAGAAGCATCTCACAAGGCCACCATAGTGTAGGTCACCATACTGCATTGTCTGCATTTGCGATGAGTCTGGTGATCACAACTCTTGGATTCTATTCATGCTTTCTATCAGGCAGAGTAGAGTCACTTTGGCAGGCTCTTAATATAAAAAAAAAACTCTATGGGCACCTTATTCTTTATCTTTCACATAATAACACTTAATCTTATCAAAAACTATTCGTCTTTAATTTATTACTACAGTTAAAAAAATGTATGAAATTAAGAACTGAAATTCGAATAAAACCCACTTATAATTACTGTCTTGGACAGATCACAACTCTTGGATTCTATTCATGCTTTCTATCAGGCAGAGTAGAGTCACTTTGGCAGGCTCTTAATATAAAAAAAAAACTCTATGGGCACCTTATTCTTTATCTTTCACATAATCTATCACACACACACACACACACTTAATCTTATCAAAAACTATTCGTCTTTAATTTATTACTACAGTTAAAAAAATGTATGAAATTAAGAACTGAAATTCGAATAAAACCCACTTATAATTACTGTCCATAATAATTTTAATTACACGCATACCGTAAACGTTTATAAGTCACATAGTTGTCGTCCTACCGATAATGTCGGTCAGTGTGCCAAAGCCTTACACGAATTTCATTCAAGTTTACACTACCGCCACTCGTCACCTGTATGATAAAATCTCCTCGGCTCTGATAAAATTCTACTGAATCGTGCGATTGTAATTTATATTTCCTTGTAAATAATAACTGCAGAATGTTTTAAGTCAATGGAATTTAGGTAAAAGTTTTATCTCACTTCTGTATTTATACATTTTATGATAAAGATATGGCATTAATCCCTTTACGTATATGAAGGAAACTGATGCCAGTCGCATATCAAGGGTAAATAGACTTGTTGCAGCGTACACAGTACCATGTTAGAAAATGTCTAAGACTAGATTAGATTCCATCTTTGGGATAGGATGAAAAACCAGTCTGGAACCACTATGGCGTGTAAATATAGCAGCTAGGCTAACTGAACAACATTTAGGTTTTGCCGCTTCATATATCTGTCAAAATTATTTGGCATTCTTAGATTATTAAACAATATTCTTAGATAGATAGAAAAATCTTTATACTACACCGTATTATAGAGTTTCAACAGAACACATGACATGTCAGATATATAACTTTTAATTACTTAGTGAAGCCAAGAATAATCTAAGTTCAGACTTTCGCGGCATATTTACATGATTTTTAGTTGGTACAATTTCGCCAGCCTAACCTGAGCCTCACTAGGTCAGTAAAAAGAATTACAAACCTTCTAATCAACACAATAAAGTGAGGTAAGGCATTAATTACAGTTATCTACAAAAGTATTACGTCGAATCTTATCACTGACAGAATAGATTCCAAGTGACGGATTCTTATAATTCACACACGTCTTGATAAGCTGATCTACAGATTAAGTAAGTATTTAAAAAGTTAAAACCATTAGTGGTTTTTCCACCGCGTGGTATCATTGACCTTGGAATTACTTGCATTAATCTCTATAAACTCGTTTAGTTCGGAAGACTAACAAAACTCATTTCATTGTAATAAAAAATTTGATTCTTCTAGAAATCTACTTTTGAAATTTAATTCTTTTAGAAATCTTCTCTCCTATTTTAAATTTTATTCTTTTAGGAATCTTCTTTCAGATTTTACAATTTCGTTTCAATTTCAAATTTGAACCCACTAGAAATTTATTTTTCAGATTTCAAATTTTAATTTTCTAAAACATCACTTTTGCGATTTCAAATTTAAGTTTTCTAGAATTTTATCTACGTCATATTTGTCGTCTACTTATTAATAGCTACAGTTTTCAGGATATTTTTCTCTAATTTACTCGTCATGGTTACCAATCTTTAAAGCCATGTTTCTACAAAAAAGAAATCTACAAAATAATATTTCATTATAAACCTAAAAGAAGTCTCAACTCAAAAGTTCTCAACTACTTGCATCTACTTCAAGAATATTGACATCCTGGCATGACAAATCTATCCTTCTTACAGAGTATGCAAGTGATAAGCAATTCTGTTCCTTGTGGATCATTCAGTAAGAGTAAAAGTAGCAAATGCTTAATCTCAAATTCCTTTGCAGCAACTTGCTTGCTTTCAATAAAAAAATCATATTTAAAAATCAAAGTGCATGTAACTTCCATTTGAAAAGATTCACTGATGCTTGGATCGGAACAACATTATCAAAGCGAATTGATAAGTAATTACATCGAGCGTTTGCTATCGTTCGAAGAATCGAATGAATGACCTGTCTTGTTGTTCAACTGTACTTTTACATTCCTCGATCTTTCCAAGAACTGTTAAGGCACACACAAATTGCCATGGTTTATTGACAATATCAACGGTAAAACGTTTTAGTGCAAACACAAATAGGGGCAATTCTTCATTCATTACTACGACAGTGCAGCGACAGACGCTAGAAGACCTAGAAGTAAATTTATCAGACGCGCTAACGAGAAGCTAAATATAGGCATAAGTTTCGTTCATTCAAGAATTATACTCACTAAAAGTCAATGTTGTATATGTATACGCGCCAATGTCGACAAAAAACTCGCTTTTTATTGGTACATTAAATATATTTACACTTTCCTGGAACGATTTTGGCAAACGACTGAGGCGCGGCGGTACCCGTCACTTCATGAGCGCATATGTGATATTTTTAATTCATGAATCAAAATACAGAATGCACCGGCTGCAATATAAAACAGAGAATAAAATTTTGTCATTTCCGATTTATAAACAAATTTAAAACGTGATGGGACTGACTATATATTTTTTAATAAACTAAACTTGATGATAATGTGGCTGAACTAAAATTAATTAATCACACTTTTGATTTTTTTCGTAATTACGCCAAGAACAAATATAAACCTATCTATAAAGGTTTAATGGCAAAAGGCGCACAGAATCATAAGTTTTGTTTGTTTATTTTGGTATCGACGAAATCGCTGCCGATTTCGGCAGTGTGCTAAATAAAGCGTATTCGTTTGAATTGACTTTCAGATTCACCTTCGCTTACCAAACACACTGTTAGTAAATAAATAAAGGAAACAGTTCATTGAGCTAGAGAGAAGTCTTAATCTCCAATTCACACCCTCCTACAATTAGATAGAAGAAGAGTTTGACTCCGGCAATATCACTGACGGCACGGCAAGAAATAACATCAATTTCCTGTGGGTTATCACATCAAGTTACTCCGATGCAGTAAGCTAATTTGTGCTGGAGATCGATGCCTCTTCCACGGTTTTTTACCACGCATTACTGGATCTTGTAGTTCGCAAATAATTGAATTTGATGAGGAGGCGTGTATACAGAGGTACTATTATATAATTTTTACTTGTAGCAGAAGTGATATTGATACATATCTTATCTAAAACGAAACTGACAAAAACTTGTCCTTGTGATAGCTAGCTTCTTGAACTATTGATAAATAAATAGTAAGTACGTCGCAATATATCTGTCTATCAAGTTAATCGATCTAGGAAGTTTACTCCCACTCCCGAATCTAGTAGGAACGAGCATAGAGCTCTGGTACTTAACGCAACAATGGATTTTAAAAAGTACTCAATTGCTTTTTTGTTAAGAGCAAATGCTCTTAACTATGTGCAGTTTTAAATTTTAAATCTAATTTAAACTTAACTTGTTCCATGATTTTTTCATACGTAGCAGAACAGTTCAATTTAACTAAAATCAGTAATGTTTTAGTTACATAAATGAATATAAAATACGAAACAATACATGCCATACAAATACAAAATTTTTAAAGGTGAGGTTGAAGGTTTTGCCATTGTATTTTTGTGTCCTTGCTAAATTGTATTGAAATACATATTAATGATTGCTTATAAATTTTATAATTTATGCATTATAGTTATGTACATCAATATTCATAAAACACCATTCAATCGAAAATGTACCTTTTTTTAAGAGCCCTTCAAGCTGACTCTACTTTGCCTGATGGAAAGTAGGAACAGAATCCAAGAGTTGTGGTCACCATACTCATTGTGAATATCAACATTGCAATATAGTGACCCACAGTATGATGGCCTACTGAGATGCTTGCATTCCCCACATGAGAACCTAAAAGGTATGACAGTCATCGTGGCAGTGTAAGACTCACATACTTACCACGATAACTGTCATCCCTGTATCAAAGGACCTCCGGTTTCGCACTCACCAACGACATACGACAGACCGAATGCTATCCCTTTAGGCTGGTCCTCTGTGAGAGGATAGTACTGACCCGGCCGAGCTGGTACATTTGTACCGAAATCAGCGTTGCCCTACTAAATGTCTAAAAATTAAAATAAATGTTTGATAAATTAAATAATTAGAAGAAAGGTATTTGTACAGAAGTAAAAGAGATTGTCACATACCGTTCAAAACAGGATGACAGTATTACTTTCGAATCTTATCAATCTACCAGTGAAGTGAATCTAATATAATTCAATTCGGCGAATCAGTTCCAACTGCAGCAGTAAATACTGAGCTTCCGCAATTTGCTTACGTATCGTATTTCTGTTTGCGGGAAAAAGAAGTGAAAAGAACTCTACGATGCACTTAAAAGCTTCATATTACGTCACCTGACTTGATCTGTGATTTTTTCCACGCTTCATCACGTATAATTAAATTATAAATTTAAAAAACAAGATGTCATTCACTTCAAAAGCAATAAATACACCATCATAACACACCATTACATCTACAATACGTGATTATTTTGGCGATTGCAAGTCCTCAAGTACAATGTAACAATAGCTCATAGAATATTCATTGGTTGGAGATTGGCGGATTTCCTCTTGATTCACATCCCGTGTATAGCCACAGTCCACACGTGGGCAAACGCATCTGCAGTGCAATGACATGGCAGACGTGCTAGGTCTAACAAACTTTACAATATAGCATTATGAATATTGATATTATTAAGAATTATGTGAGGAATTTGGATGCGAAAAAAATATTTTGACATGCATTGATATCTGTAATGAAGATATTTAGATATGAAAGATATGAGCTTCTACAGCTAAATGTGATGGGAAAGATGATTGGAGGAAGAGCTGTTGAAATCAGAAAAAGTCGTGGCTAAGTAATTCAATTAATAGGTGATAATTCTTTCTTGTCTGTCCTATAAGATCTCCTTGTATGTCTCCTTTATAGTTTAAAAACTAATCAACATAGATTTTTTTTTTATCTGATTATAAGGCGTTTAAGCAGTAATTTTAAGTTTTGAATTTTCCTGGTACAAGTACTATACCAGAACACAAGTTTTAATTTTTATATTGTTATATATTATACGCTAACATGACTTAATAAGAGATGTTAATCTGAATTACTAAAGGCTTTGATGTCAGTCGTACTAATTTATTTTTACTTATTATCACATTGAGTTCAAATTACTGTAGCATACCTTTGTACCTCACGTTTGTTAGCACAAAAACTACAAGCGGGTTCGTCAATACCATCGAAAAGGTGCGAATTTTACATAAATTACTTTATACTTCTCGTTATGGTACTCAAAGGCATTTTTTTTTATTTTACCTTAACCACATGGTAACGGTGGGAAACTTTACAAACCTTCAAAATGATTGTTTTGGACGTACGTGCGAACTTCTTAAAATCACATTTTTGGTGTTCATAAATGAAAAAATAAATTGAAAATTGTAAGTAAGCGATTTCTTAGATTCTCTCACACTTTCTGTGAATTCGTCTGCTTAAGACTCCGTTCACAACGGTAATATTTTATTAAATCAGATATTATCTTTGTAATAATGAGTTGTATTGTAACAAGGAACTTGATTATCGTTTAGAAAAAGACTGTAAATTTTGTCAATTTTTCTGATAAGTAAGTTCATCATATGTTGAAGTGCTGTTATATATTAATACCTCATCTTAGTACCACAGTCTAGTACTTTTTCCCTAACTCTTTGATAAAAAGAAAAATCTAGTGATAGTGGTGGTATGGTTCAAGCATAAGTAACACAGCTGTTGGTTTAAAGGACAAAACCCTGATAAACCATTTGCACAGCTAAATGAAATTCATTTTTACATGTAAATTGCTAGAAGATGCCAGCGTTTTCTAAGACTGGAAAGAAATGCCGAAACAAACTACAGAGTTGTATTTTTTTTTTAAATTCGTAAACAACAAACTATCCGAGTACTGTATAGGTTGTTCTTTTGAAGGAAGGACCATGAGTCTGAGTCGTCCTGTCCATACAAGCGTAACCAGTAAAGATTAACGACCGGACACTACCGCCTGAAAGACATTTGTGTAGGCTCTGGCAATACTTGAAACCACCAGAAGGATACTAAACATGAACTAACGTTGCAAGCCTAGACTATCCTCACCAGACAGGGCACAATGTTTCCCTTTATCTTCTACAGATCAAAATCCTAAGGCCGACCCTTACACTGTAATGATGACTGTCATGTCTTTTCCCCAACCGGGGTGTGAAAAAGCATTTCACAAGGCCGCCATAGTGTGGGTCACCATACTGCATTGTCTGCGTTTGCAATGGGTATGGTGACCACAACTCTTGGATTCTATTAATTCTTTCCATTAGGCAGAGTAGAGTCACTTTGGCAGGCTCTTAATATAAAAAAAAATAGAATTAGATCTTCCTATGGAATGCACACGTTTACAATGACGCAGTTACTGAATTCCATTAAATTACGATAGCTTTTGTTGCGATATTTGCTGATTCTGAAGGTCATCGTATGTGACCTTCAATTAAAAATATTTATTCTTTATTGAATTCGCGAATTGCGTATATCTCTTTTGTGATTCATTAACTGTAGTTTACAGCGGTATTTACAGTTGGATGTTCTGGTCAAATAACGTATGTGACGTTGGTCTGTTCTGGGAAATGATAAGTTAAATATGTACATAAAAAATATTACTGACGTTACAATGAAATACTTGCCTTAGCAAACCAGAGTCATGGTGTGGAAAGTGATATCTTAAAATCATTAATCATATTAATTTAAGAAAAATAATTTATATCGAAAATGACTTCATTTAACACACAGCATCAACAAAGTAATTACGAGTATATAAAACAAATAACATTAGACTGGATGGCAGTAATGTCTAATGAGTACCAGTAAACATGAAAACGCCAGGTTTCGTATATTTTTGTATTGAATACCAAGGCATGACGTCACGCCTTAGTGTTGTCACTTCATTAATTGCCATGCGAAAAAAGAACACTTAAAAATACATGAGAACAACAAATCTCAGTATCTTTATTTTATTGACTCATAACTGTGGAACTTATTTCCTACTTCATCTAATTCAATGTTAACATTTTTGACACTTTTTTTTTAATTTTCATCGTCATGTACTTTGTATTTCAACTTAAAACCTTCTTAGGACTGAATTATTCCTGTCCGATGACACATAATCACATATAAATTAGTCACCATTCTTCTTAATTGAACAGGAACACGTGTGATTATAAAAAGGTACGGTCTTGGGTAATAAAAATCAAAATACAACCAGCATCCTGAGCACTATCATAAACAAAGTTAATAATAATAAAACTTAGTGTTAATGTAGTACTATATATTTCATTTGGCGCGTTGACCCGAGTCATCGACATTTTTGAGAGCAATTAGGCCTTCTACATAATTGAATTGAGGTACAAACGAGTTGGATTATCGGCTTAAGGACACTCTTTGAACTTACTTTAAGTGATAAACTTAAAGGAAACATTATTGGTTTGTGCTCTGACTTGAGTTATAATATTGTGGAATTATGGATGTCATATCCCCCAACTCAAAAGAAATATCCTCTGACTTGGTGAGTTGATCATGCCTAGCGTACCACGGTCCAAACGATTAAGTTTAGGGAACGTTGCCGTGAGAACTTTTCACATCGTGATGCTGGACCTCTAGTTACTCTAAAGTTCAGTGTGTCTCTATTAGATGGCGCTGTAGTATATTTTTCTGTTCACCGCAACACGATGAAAAAAAACTTATACCAAATAGAGTAATTTTTTTACATTTATTATCTGCAGGTAATTGCATTCACATAAAAGCATTTATTCTGAACCAAGAAAAAAAGCTCTTTTTATGTAAACATAATTTAGTCCTTACCTTTTTTTTTTCTTTTTTTAACGTGTGGAAACCCCCTCGGGCCGTCACCCCACCGGGGTTTACGGCGGGGTGGTGTGTCGGAATCGGACCGACTAAAACCACACGGTGTGCCACTCTGCGCCTGAGATAGGAGGGATCCAGGAACCGCTGCTATTACGACATCCAGAATTTAGTCCTTACCTTGCCTTGTCCTTTGTGTTAACAAATTTCACGTAGGTCGAGTACAATACGAAACTACGTTTACAAGTAAAAATAACTACTTATTTTTGTGAGTAACATCAGCATGAACATTTCGTACAATTATAATATTTTGAAAAATACGTTATAAATGGGCATGACTTTTAGAAACGGGTACGGATACAAGACCTTATTGTTTGTCGTAGGTACACGCTACACACATTTGTATTTGGTCACCAACTGGATTGGTTGTAGTGATGGAGTGAATCCAAGCTAATGATGGTGACGTCATGAAAATTTCAATAACCGATTAATCTTGGATATATCCTTAAAGGACAACCTGATAGTGTTTGCGATAGCTGTGGCAGGTTTTGTAAATATTTGCATATTCGTAAATATTGGAACTTATGATAGAACTGCTATATGCTGATATCGAATTGTAATATTAGTTATTGGGAAGATAACAAAATACTATAGAATAAACAAGAAAAAACATGTTCTAGAACGTAAAGGTGGAATACGGAGAAGTTTGGCAAATACCACTGCAGCTATAGAAAAAATGTAACAACACACAGACAGAACTTACTAAAGTGTGTAGAGTAACAGGTTTGTGTTTCATACAATCAATATATCGACCGTTGATGTTGGAAAAATAATCATCGCAAGAAATTTAATTGTATGATACAGAATGAGTTATTACTCCGTAGTTCGACGTGTCTTCGTTAGATGGCATTGAATCATGTTTTCGCTAAAAGAGGACACAGAAGTAAAAATTAAACAAAAGGTAACCAATCTTATTTCCTATTATTTTTACTATTATTCTCTTTATTAAAACGAAAACAAAATACATATTTAAAATTCCAAAAAATCTCTGCCATCAACTAGCAGTTTGTGCCAATTCTTTGTATTCAGAACGAGCCGAGTACATAAACCCAGCATCCACTGCAACTATGTTGCGATGCACTCCCAAATGAGTATGTAGAAAATATGCTCAAATTGTACATGTTACGATTGTGTACAGTCTTGATATTTAATAATCCACGATCCCTTTTTTGAGATATACAACCTCATGCAACCGATGAACGTGGGTGGTGCATTCGAAATGCAGTCAGTAATGTACAGACTCTCCTGTTAAGGGCATCAAATTCGGTCTGATTCTGTGTAAATACACCAAAGAATACATTAGAACTGACATGACGTAACCGTTATAAGATCACATCTTCCTACCTTCTGATAAAAGACTGAATGACTGGCCCAAAAATCGCTTCTACAATGTTTTTTTCATGCACAATTGTGGTTTCGTGAAACTTGTGTCATTAAATCTGAAAGCTCTATTCTGTCAGATTCTACAATCACGTCTTTCTTTATAAATATGATTGCACACTGACATGCACCAAATTCCATCTTGATATACTCGTAACAGAATTACTAAAGTTTTCGCTGACCTTTAGTAACGCTGCCAATTGTAATTTTGTGGGAGCTATTAGTACCAAATCGTTCATTTAAAGAAAGCAAAAGAGAACTTGATCATCTTTCTGTAACCTAAAACCTAACCATAAACCCTCAAATAGATTGCTGAAAGGGTTCAACGTCAGACATAACCACAAGGAACGCAAACTGTCACCTTGAGTTATATCTCGCTCGATCTTTATTAGTACATCGTTATTATTATTATTACTTTATTATAGTGCTGTAAATGCAGGTGTAAGTGAGTGTGAGGATGTATGGATATTTGTTAATCTGTCAAACAAAAACTACTGAACGAATTTAGATGAAATTTTACAGTAATATAACACAAGCTACTATTTATTGCGATAACCGATATCTAAACAACGGGAGCCGCAAGCAAAAGCTAGTACAGTCTATAGATACTTAATACAGCTACTTATCACCCATCTAAGACTTACGGATGCATATTGAGCTTACATATAGTTTTTGCTGAAATATAATTTTTACATTGTGTGCTGATAACATATCGTTTTACATTGAGTTTAAATGCCCTTCGTTATTAGCAAATCTACGTCGAAACGGTTCATGGTCATAAATGTGCTTCCTAAATACTTATCGATTTTTTGACCATGAGTACCTATCACTATTTATAACGACCAATAATAGCTGTAAATTGTGTAACTGGATTCTATCATTATTACTTTGATACAGAGACAATATCGTTATCTGAGCGAATATTATAAATGTCAAAGCGATCATCATAAAATTTTACAAACAGGTTGCTAGGGTACACTACGTAATGTATGTATAGAAGAACCTTATGCTTTTATCTGGAAAAAAAGTACTATTGCTGAGATATATAAAAATATTTTTGACGTGAACGACGTTTTGAGCAAAAGCTAGTTCAATTGTAGAAGTAGTAACATTTGCCGTAAAATTATGGCAATTTTATTTATTAGTTACCAGCATAAGTTACCTAAGCTTAAGTAAAGCTTAAATATGGTACTTGCAAGTGATCGACAGCAAAGAGATTTCCCCTTTTAAATCAATTGAACAGGAATGACTAAGAACAAAGCTAACAATAGACAACGAAAGCGTTCTATCGCACTCTTGCAAGGGTGTCCGTTAATCTCATGGTATCTGCATGAACAAACAGGCGAAATTTAAACAGAACTTCTAAGTACAGTACTTCTTATGAGGTGTCGAAACATCAATAGAGGATCTAACAAAAAACACTATTCTTACCTGTCAGTACTAACAATCCAAACTTTCCCAAATTTGAAATCTCGGATAAAGTGAAGCGTTAAGACAAATTTTGGGCATGCAACTTATTAACAATATGGAGGTCTGAGCTGATCAAATTGTCATTCAGTAACAACAAGTTCACAAATCTGTTTATGAGTTTTATGATGTGATATCGCAGGTAGCAGGATGCAGTGATGTCATGAATGATACTTACATTGAGTATAACGAAAGAAAAATTTCTCAAATGTGTGTATTGAAGTTGCCTTACGTCGTTTTATGGCTCGTCTGAATCGTATCGTATCTTACACAACTTTAACTGCTGAAGTCTTCGTGTTAATGTACCTATGTACTAGTTATTTTTAATCATAAGCTTATGGAAACATAGAATTTCATAAAAAAATATTGTAAATATAAAAATTATAAGAATAACCGCTAGTTAATATGTAGCAGTTACAGTGAATTTCTTTATAGTTAAATTTTGTCCGAAGTTTAAGAGAAGTAAATAGGTTTCTGTTAGATAGATCTGCCATTTACGTATTAATCACAATTTTACTTCAGATGAGTTCGAAAACAAATACTATTATACATTTTCATTTTTTATTAAAAGACAGGTGATATACGTAGGTATGATGGCTACATTGTTAAGTGCAATATTTTTTAAGTGACCTTAAGATGGATTCATGCGTCTATTTCAAACAATTTCTAAGATGCAAATCTACGGATAGACAACAAAAGTAAGCCAGTCGCTATTCAGCTGTCTTTTCAATTCACACAGCGCTCCAAAAAACGCAACGGTGGGCAAACAAGTTCTTGATAAAAATAATTATATGCTACAGCTTAATAAGTACATAACAAAAGAATTCTCTATTTGGAATTATTAGTTAATACTCGATAGTTCTTCCTACAAGTCTAGCGCGACGTAGCAGCAAAAACAATCGTTTTTAGGTGTTTCCCATGCGGTGGTCGCACGGCCCCTTGGCAAGATTATTCCGTGACATACTGTCTCTATTGGCTAATTAGGGTCAAAACCAACGTATTTTAGGACTTGTCTATGATCTGACATCAATGGGTAGTTTAGTAGCTATTCATCCGTTCACTGATGGGCTTTCACGGAGACGCCTGTGTGCGGTTACTGTGCGATTTATATGTCGTTCAGATATAGGGATCTTTAAGCTAAATATATTTATGGATTAGCAAAAAGCTCTCAAAGTGTACGGTATGTTAACTTTATGATGATCTTCGAGGGTGTCCCCTCATTAGTATTTTTAAATTAGTGTTTTTAACATTGAAGTTGTAGTAATTTTTGTTGATGACTTCAATGTACTAATACTATTTACAATATGATGATGTGTTCCTAGCCGATTTCGGCCACAGCGGTCAATCTCAACGGAGACCATCCAACTGCGCATGCGTAATACGTCACTCGACGTCATTACAGGCACGGGAGATCACTAATTCTGACAATTATGTTACTAGAACATTCTATGAATCTTTGTCAAAAAAATAACTAAAGAAATATTTAATTATTTGCAAATTATAACTATAAATTACCGCAATAAGCATCATTTGAGTCTTTGACTACTCTTCACTTGAAATCTTGACCCTTATATGTGTAAATAAATGTCATACATTTAGCACGTGCATATCCAAGAAGTACAAGCATAGAGCAACAAAGTAATTGTCCCTTTACCGACTAAGTTAAGTAAAAATTCCTGACGTGCTAATAGTACGCGGCCCCAAAGTATCACTATGCTAACAGGTACAGTCAACACTCAAAACTAAGTTCTCCGTGACCTCGCGACGCGACCATCTATTGGTCTCAAATGCTATGTCGATACGATGCGTGCTGAAATAATTAAAATAAAAACGATGACAAAAACCATCCTATTGTACTCTGGTGCTAAATTTAAAAATGTGTCTGAGAAAATCTTAAAGGTTTTGCATTAACTTCGGTTATGCAGACGTAAGAAATCTAATAATTGGTTTATCTGTATTGCAACACTATGTTACGTTTTCATGTAGACAGGACAGATACAACTGTTTTAAAATCTATGCCAGGTTGATTAGTAGATTTTTGTTTTTAAATTAGACGTACCCGTAAGTTGATCTTGCCAAATCACACAATTTAGTGTGTCTTTTAGTAGCACAGTGGTCTACAACGCAAAACATTTTAGTCCACTTTCAGCACATGCAAATTTAAGTGTTTTAAGATTTTTAGTTTTGACTGTACTAATGACGAATAGAAAGGTTTAAAATAGAGATAAAGTTATTATTTCATTTGATGACAAATTTATTGGAAACAAAAGAGGTCTTAATTGAAATACGTTTATATGAACCGTAAAATGAATAAATTAATGTATTCCCGTCAAATGGATACATTTACATAACACGAGAGGCCATGATTCTGTCTGTTTGTTCAGTTGCCGCATTGTTACACAATCTAGCGCATGAAACTTCGCTGTATTATTAACAGTTCTTAAAGGTTTTATTGCCACTGTGTTCGATATTTAAAAATTCATAAACTGTAGACAAAAATTAATTTAGTTGATGTTACTCTAGAGTATGAGTATTATTCTTTTAGTTATGGTCAAAAAAGTGTTTAAACTTTGACAGGTTTCTTAGTTCTTCACATAGTGGTAATAAGGCTCTAAAATTTATGTCACGGGTCACAACAACAAATCTTGATCACGTCAGTTTTCAAACATAGAAATATCATAACGCTATCGATCAATTCGTAGCAGCTTTAATGACACAGACTGACGTCATGTATTCTGCTTCCGATCATCTTTCTTCACCTGTAAACTTAAGACTATTAAGCTCATATTTTGCCGAAGCGTGGATCACCCACTGTAATGTCTCCATTACGAATTGAATCTGTAACTCGAACTGTTGCCGGAAAAATCGAGTTTTAAACAATGATACAAATATTTTTTATTTCTTTTTCCATATTAGGCTATCGTGATAACATTTTTCTACCTCTAAATAACGTCAATCGATCAATCGAAAACTTACCAATATTATTCGTTCTTTTCACTACTAAAGGCGACCATTAAACATGTAAAAAGAATACTGCTAGTACTCGTACTGATAAGTTCATTCACTCGTGCATTTGGAGACCAGACGTTGCCAAAATATTGCGAACTGAACTTCCTCTACGTGGTCAGAATTCGCCCATTGTCCGAAATGCGAGATGTTGACCAGAATTGTGATATGTAGGCACATGAATCGTGCCGTGTGGTTAGGATGTAATGTTAGGGTTTTCAAAAATATATTTAATGTACGATTTTTATTTTTGTGTAAAGCGAAGAAAATGGACTATCACGACCGCGTACGTTCCGTGGGTGTCATAAGATCCGACCAAGAGTGTAAATTATAACAGGACAAAGACACAGCAAAGACAAAGAAAGCTTAAAACAAACCCTATACTAACGGGCTTGGCCTACTGGTATAACAGTGTGTGTACTTTTATAGGCTGTTGATGTTTACTGATGATGAATTTTATATGGGAAATGCCTTATTTAAAGTCAAAAACGGCAATCATACATTAATCTTACTTGTCAGTGTTTTTCATGCTATCTAGGTTGACATCATAAAATAGACGTATGTAAAACTTTTTGCGAAATTAACTTACGGCCACCGTCGGCATCGAAATCAGAAAAAACGTGTCTGAGAATATATTTTATATGCAGACCCTTTGTTAAGGTAACCAAACTGCTAATTAATGTATTTATTTATAAAATATCAATTACTAACCTTAAATTAACCAAATAAATTATGAAATATTTAATAAAAATACAAAGTTAAGTTACAGAAACTTACTGCACGGAAAGCTCATTTTGAGCGACCCTTGCCGCATTTGATTGACTGTTAACTGAAAATAGCCAAGGGTCATTATTTTTCGTCTGTCTTTAAAATACAAAGAAACTCGCTATAGGCTCAGAGATCAAAGTTAAATGACTGAAAGTTGCATGTTACGTAATAACCATAGTTTCACTGAATCTGATAAGAACAAATATCATCACAAAATTAGAGACGAAATGAAGAAACATAAACAAACAAGGCTTACGTGGGATGGACGCATATCCCTACGTAAGCCTCCCAGAGGACTGAGTACCCTCTTTACGATAAGAAACATAGTCGTGTCAAGAGAGAATCAAAACCGAATGAACAACATCAAATTATTTTACTTTCAGCAATCGTATGAACTTCTAAGAAGCTATATTTAAGATAATGAGCATAATTAAACCTTATTTTAATATCGATTTACCTACTTTTTCCTTTAAAAGTGATGGTGATAAGAAACTTGTATAGAACCAGATCGTGAGATAATTTTTATCAATAGATGTGTCATATCGATTTAAATTATGGAAATAAAATCAGGTATGATAGGAGATAGAGATCAGACCATCCGGCGGTATTCTCTTTACCGCCATAGATTTTCAGTTAAGCGTTAGACTGTCACGTCGATACTATTTTTTAAGCATATCTATATTTTGGAAAGAATTAGAAGCGGTATTTGTTTAAGCCACTTTTCTCAAAACTTTATGGACTACGCTTAAATTCGTGTGGCAATCTTGCCAACCCTTTTTTTTTTTTTTTTTTAACGTGTGGTAACCCCCTCGGGCCGTCACCCCACCGGGGTTTACGGCGGGGTAGTGTGTCGGAATTGGACCGACTAAAACCACACGGTGTGCCACTCTGCGCCTGAGATAGGAGGGATCCGGGAACCGCTGCTATTACGACATCCAGATTCCTCCTAGCGCCTGCCCGCTATCTCGGGCACCATCTGCGGATAAACTCTCTATTTTAGGCGACGTACGGCACACGCGGACGTCGCCTCCTCGCGGCTGGCCATTGTAGCGGATGGAGGGGCAAACCCATCCCGTCCACCCGCGGCCACACTCAAGGCGGCATGAGGCGCTGGTATGCGCGCCTCCGCCGCCCGGCTCGCCGGCGGCGAATCAGATCCGAGTGGATATCGTCCTCCCGAGTCTTCTCCACCGCCTCCTTCCGCGACATTACGTCTTCGCAGAAGGTTGCGACCGCGGTAAAACAACTGTCGCTACCGGCCATGGAGCGTATGACGGCCGGTAGCGAGAGATCTCCTCCAATAACTGCAGTAAGGACCCCACGTTGTGCCGCCCAGGCGGAACAAACCGCTGGCGTGTGCTGAGCCGAGTCCTCACTGCAGTCGCAGTGGTGACAGGCGGGGCTCAATTCCCTCCTGGCGACCGAGTGCAGATACTTCCCGAAGCAACCGTGCCCAGAAAGGACCTGCGTCAGTCGGAAGGAAAGGGTCCCGTGCTGCCGCCCTGCCCACTCGGCGATGACCGGCTGGAGAGCCTCCACGAGGGCAAAGCCAGCACGAGGAGTCTCCAACCGGAACGACCAACGAGCCATCGTGGCTCGATGAGCGGCCTCACGCCACTTCCATCTCTTCGGGCGGGGGCCGTATGCCGCTATCCGCCCGGAAGTCAGCGGTCCGCCGATAAACTTCGGCGAGCACTTCCGCCTCCAAATCCCACGGTGGAGTTCCGGCCAAGGCGCATGCCGCCTCCGTCGATACGGTGCGGTAGCCGCGTATGGCTCTAACCGCCAATATCCTCTGAGACGAGCCCTATTCTGGGCGGTCAGAGCCGCCGCCCACACCGGCGCACCATACAGCGCCATTGACCGGACAACCCCCACGTATAGCCGTCTAGTCGCGACGCTGGCTCCACCCAAATTCGGCAAAAGTCGCCCGAGGGCAGAGGCAGCGCCGACCAGCTTTGGAGAAAGCTGTCGGAAGTGCTCGTCGAAGAGCCACCTCCCGTCAAGGATCAAGCCCAGGTACTTCATCTGGGCCTGAACCGGTACGAGGACCGAATTGACTACGATAGAGGCACCGGGTGGTGGACCACGACGGGGCCCATGGAACAAAAGGGCCTCCGTCTTATCTAGGGCCACCCGTAAACCCAGCGCCTCAATACGCCCGACCACCAAAGAGACTCCCGTAGTGGCCAAGCGCGCCGCCTCTTGAAAGTTCACTCCCCAGGCTGTGACTGTGACTTCCCGCAGGAAGCTGGGCTGGAGTGTCTCTGTAAGGGGGGGGGGACCCACCACGCCACCTCTGCCCTAACCTGTACCTAGTCAAATTATTAACAAAGTTAAGCGACAATCTCTAAATCAAGAGCGAATTTTCCATACTCATCTGTTGATACTGCTATGTGGAAACGAAGGTTTTGTTTGCTTAATCTATCGGTACAATAGATTTATTGCTGCAACGAAAAATTTAAAACTTAACCAGTAACACGACTGACCCAATTTCGCTCCGGTGATTGTTCTAGAAAAAAAATTAGTGGTGATTAGAAATAGGTTCACTCTGTTTGCTTCAAGTCGTACATCGGTTTGAAAGTAAGATACATTGATGATATAATTGTCACTAATTAGCCGTGCTGTCAGCAATGACAGGGGTAATTATTTTGTATTAATTGAAATATTACATGTTAGCGATTCTCAAAGGACTGGAATGTCATGTAACGTATGATTACCTCGAAAATAGAACAGACATGACATAAATTAAAATAGATGTAACTGCAATACGTCAAATGTTGGACTTTTTTGTTATTGCCGGATTTTTATTGAGTTGATTCACACTTACAAGAAAAGATGTTTGTTTGTATGTATTTATATTTATCATCATCAACAGCACTTAATAATCCACTGCTGGATATAGGCCTCTATTTAGCAAGGAGGTTTTTGCCTACTATACCACGCTCTCCAGACGGATTGACATAGGAGTAGTTTCAAGTTTTCCTTCTCTTTGCAGTGATGTTGTCTTGCATATTTTCTTCCCTAGTCGCCTCTTATGACAATATGCATTAAGTAAATAAATAATCCTCGTACTTAACTCTTGTTTACTAAGTGGAGAATTCGAGTTACGTAGCTAGTCAACTGCATTGAATATAACCAGAGGTGGGGGGTGAAGTTCCCTGAACATAGTTTTGTAACTTCACTGACTCCGTGAAGTAACAGTGAAATAATATAATCTGTTAGACCGTGGCGTTAATTGCGACGTCCATGCCCATTTATGCTGAACCGAGGCTCATAATTCAAATTCCTTATTTAAAATGA
Organism: Hypercompe scribonia; assembly: GCA_949316085.1. Taxonomy (NCBI): domain Eukaryota; kingdom Metazoa; phylum Arthropoda; class Insecta; order Lepidoptera; family Erebidae; genus Hypercompe; species Hypercompe scribonia. The sequence goes on from OX438983.1 coordinate 3,359,096, forward strand.
GATTGAATTTCCTAGTATCATCACTACCACATTTTACTGTAGAACAACTCGCGCTAATACTCATTAGCTTATAATGATTCCGAACTGTTGATGCAATCAATCTTTACTTGTCACACATTGTCACAATCAATTAAAAATGTAACCTTATACCAATCGTATCTTAAGATATAAAAATGATTACTGATTATCGTATAAGTTCGATTACGGTGTTAATACCGTACCCTGTGTGGGGCCACGGGTGAACGGGCTTTATCTACACATTCTACACCAAGCACAATGATCAGCCGAGGAGAACGACTCCTAATTAGATTGTTATTCGAAGGTGGTGCTTGCGTTTTTACCCTGACAGTAACGAGTTTTATTAGGACATTAGAAGTTCCCTGTGGCTAACATGTAAGAGATGTGGAAATGTCCAGGTCTCTTCGGTTGTGTATACACAGAAAATGGTTGTGGTTTATTGTTTATTGGTAAAGAACCGTTTCAAACATACATTCTTCTGCACTGTCGAGATTCTTACATTCGTTTAGAAACTCGTTTGAAGTTTGAATAGAGACAAGCTATCACATTACACAGTGTTAATATTCGAACAATACCATGTTTTAATTGTTCTTCGAAATTACACTTAGAAATGTTGGTTATAATAAACTGCAATGTATTGATGCAGTGATTGTCTCGGAACAAAACTCATTAACTGGCTCATCATGACTCATTGCAAATTATTCATTTAAATTAAAGAGTGCCGGTTACTTCGAATGGTGATTGGTGGGGAATGAGTGAGAAGTTTAATTGAATTCTGATAAATATCACATAACTGTTCATAGTGGTCCGATGGAAGTCATTTTCCCGATGGTGCTAAACTCTAAATGCCGGCAGGAAACTTAACCATTGATTATTAAATTGAGAGAATGAGAAAAGCATCTCCAATTTGTCTCCGGAGACAACTATAATACTTAAGACTACAGAAAATGTGATAGGTAAATATTATTCTCTGACATCTCTGGTAAGACAAAAAAGCTTTGAACCGCGCATGGACGCATGGGCAATGGGCGCAGAGGACTTAGTATGAGTTTATTTCACGTTAACGCACACTTGACTTCGACCGTGTTCGGCGTTACGATTATCAAAATGCTTAATGCGAACCATTTGTAACGCCGGAGTATGCAGTAACGATCGAGTCTAAACTAACACTAAGCCCTCAGACATTATACCGACTTCGCCAATATTTCAAGTTCTAAAACAAAACTCTTTATCTTGCGTAGGCTACGGTATTTACGTGTCCCTACTGCCATATAGTGACATAAGTACTCGTATATCTAAAGCATAGTTCGGTCCCAATATTTTAATACCACAATCAGTAAGATAAGTACAAGGTAATAGTTCTATAACGGTTCTTATCAAGGACAAAAGATATCATATCATACGTCTACCAATTAGATAATAGCATGTATCGCTACTGAAATTTTAATTTTTACGAGTCCTGCTTCCGTATATAGTAACCTATATTTACAATTTTCACATAATTTATCTAATATTCTATATAAAAATTACACTTCCAGCGATAATTTATATTGTTTCAAAGTTTTTGTAGTCTAAAGAAATCCTCTATAGACTTTTCTCTGTAACATACATGTAGGTGTACCAAGTTTAGCACAATTGTAAATTAAACTGTTGCTTTAAAAAATAACTTGGTTTGGAAAGATTAAAAGTAATTATAATATTTGTTTCTTATTAAAAAGTGTTATTTCAGACAAAGCTGGGTCCGATTATAGATGCGAGTTACGAATAAACGCTCGTGGAAACCACTGATTTATCACGTTGTAACACAAAACGCACTCGTCAATGATATTCTACATCTCTGTGATGAAATAAAACTGACCCATTTTTCAGCGTGCTAGCCCTGGCAGGAAGAAGTGCCATTTAAAAATGGCGCTTACGTTCGTCTGGGCGGCGTCTGCGCACTCTGCGCAACGCGTATTCCGTGCGCATCCAGCCTTTCCGCCGGTGCGCGCGCAATGTCAACAAACTCAGCTCCCGCCGCAGGAATGCAACAGCCAACGTTGCATTGTACCGCCTCTCGTGACGCTAAATTGAATATGAATAGAATGTACCCTTTTTAAGGTGGTTCTTTACATCTGACGTCACCTCTTGCTATAATTGAGCCTATATCGATGATGTTTTAGAACAAATAATACAAATTAATTCAATATTTGAGACCTTACACTAGAGGTGTCATAATTGACGGCCAGTCTCGTCAAAAGATAAATTTGAAGAGGTTGTACATACATGTATTTTTTTAATCAGATTGTTTTGAAGGTCATCAGCAAATAGGAATAAGTGGAATAGATGATGCCTATGGCGTCGTGTACAAGTTTTCTTGAGGCCGAATGCATCTGTTCACTAAAAGCTTTTTGTTGTCGTAATAATTCTAACCCAGTGTAACATTGTTTTTGACATTTTATTTATTAGAAAGTTTAATTTTATATGATGTACAAACAGAGTGAATGTTCTTACGAAAATGTTTAGGAAGATTTTGTCTATGATTAATATTGCTTGTTTCAACATTAGAGAAAGAATGTTTTAGACACGTATAAATCGCGATGATGAACATCCGCATCATCATCATTGTCAGCTGCATTAGCCTCATTAAAAATATGGAAAGCTCGATCAAAACACCTTTCAAATAAAAGAAACAAAATCCCTGCCTCCGTTCAGGTGCTATGATGCTGCAAACAAACACAATAATACATAAAACTTATAACTCCTCATATTTATGTGGTTCGTTAAAAAGAAAAAAGTCGATTAAAAACAATAAATTGACTGCACGGTTGGCTTAGTGGTTTAAGCGGTCGCCACGCCGCTTTTTACTCTGCTGAATGTTGTGGGTTCAAACCGCACATGAGACAACACTTTGTGTGATCCACAAATTGTTGTTCTGAGTCAGGGTGTTCTTTGTGTTCGTTTCTTGTATGTTTGTTAAGTTCCTCGCAGTACTGGATTTATTCGTAAAATTGTCTTTTAAAAACGAGAAAAAGATATATAAAAATTATATGCATATGAAAGAGACAAGATCTTTAATTTTTGCCCGTCTTTGGCTGCCACTATCTGTCTTGTCTTTTAAGAGAGAGTATAACACTAGGTTACTGCCTCTCAAAGCTATAAACAATACGAGGCTATACACAATAAAATTATTGACATCTTAATAACTAAATTTATGAATAAAACTGATATAAAAGAGGTGTTAAACTTTATTTACAATTATAACGCGGTTGATAGTCATTCCATCCCACACTTTAACAAACACCTACCCACTTAATTATATACACACAGATGTATATAAACTACAGATCATAAAACGTTAAAATATTGACCAGTGTTACAGGAAGTTTTGCTAGTTTATTAACCAAGAAATCGTGCTTATACTTATCGTGTATATACTTCTAACTGAAAGGGATGAAATACATATCCATAGAATATAAGATGTTGTGCTCGTATAAGTGACTGCCATACGAACATTTTTTGCAATGGCATTCGAAACGATTGCACGGATGTTGTATTGGTTTAAGCGGTTGCCACGCCATTTACTATTGCGCCGAGTGTTGTGGGTTCAAACCTCACATGGGACCACACTTTGTGCGATTAGTGTTCACAAAATTTAAACAATTGGAACAATCCTGAAAATAAATTGATAATGTTGAAATGTGACAACAAACTGCGCGGGAAGAATGAATAGTGTCAGTATTCAAATTGTCCGGGGATATACATAATCAATGTTTAATAAATTTCTAAAATAAAATATATATATATTTATTTTATAACAATAATAAAAAAAATGTTTTATCGAGGCCTGCCAAAGTAACTTTACTCTGCCTTTAAAGAAAGAATGCATAGAATCCAGGCATGGTGGTCACCGTATTGTGAGTATAGATATGAAGAGAACTTTCTTAAACATTTTTTTTGTCTATGGTACGAAAATTTAAGGTAGTCCATTATATCAACAATCATTTATCGTCCATTACATCAATCAGGAATTACAGATCAAATTAATGAGATTCGATTTGAATTATAAATCATGTTCTATTATGTAAGCTTATGTTGTTGATTTCTTATTTGGCTGTTAACTGTAAGCGTAATTTTATCTTGTATAAAATTTTTTTTAATACACAATTAAACGTTTTCTTTAATAATGAAAAAAAAAAAAAAGAAAATGTCTTATAGATATTCATTTAATCAGTTTATTATTTTAATTTTATTAATTTCGAATAATAAGTAACTTAATACCAAAAAAATATCCTTCCACACCTTTAGTAGAGGACAATTTATAGAAAAGAAACACATTTAAAACAAACATTATGCCAACACAGCCTTAGACTAAAAAATTATAAGAACAATTGATCACATTGTGTTTTACACTTGAACAAATCGACTATGACGGCAAGCAAAACATTAATTCTCTTGTCTTTGGTTACTACGTTTCAATATTTGAGCGTATATCTTTTAGTTGAGTAGACATTACATCATACGTAGCTCTATAATCAGAGACGTTATGTGTGACAAAATTCAAATGTTACTGTTATAGATGCGAATTTTCTAATAACAAAGAAAAAACATGGCAAACTTAACCAAACGTTGGACGAAAGCGCGACCATTTTTTTTTTTTTAACGTGTGGAAACCCCCTCGGGCCGTCACCCCACCGGGGTTTACGGCGGGGTGGTGTGTCGGAATCGGACCGACTAAAACCACACGGTGTGCTACTCTGCGCCTGACATAGGAGGGATCCGGGAACAGCTGTTATTACGACATCCAGATCCTTCCTAGCGAATTATAAAAACATATTATTTCTGTATTAACTTATTCGAACCATTTACATAAAATTGACTGCACCGTTGGCCCAGTGGTTTAAGCGGTCACCACGCCGCTCACTCCTGCGCTGAGTGTTGTGGGTTCAAATCCTACATGGGACAACACTTTGTGTGATCCATAAATTGTTGTTCTGAGTCTGGGTGTTCTTTGTGTCCGTTTCTCGTATGTTTGTAAAGTCCCCCGCGACACAGGATTTATTCCTTGAGCGGGCGTTGTCTTTTTTCAAAAAAAAAGCAGAAAGAAAAAAAAGAAAAGTTTAGTTATGGTTATAGACAGATTCATTCCGAATATCTGATGAAAGAAACTCCATGACATCTCTGTTTATAACATAACAGGTCTATAACAGTCAACTTTGTCTATAACAGTTCAAATTATTACAATTATTAGTACACTTGTTTACTAATAATAGTAATAATTTGAAAAATATTGTTATAGTTTATATTATGTATTAAGCAATATTTTTCCTATCAAATAGCTCGGATAATCACCACAAAGTTAATTTGTTTTCTAATTAACCAAGGCTATAGATCAGCTATAGATCACTAAAATGTACATTATCTGATGCATTTAACAATAAGTGCAAATCGTACTCTAATTGCCAAAGATTTGCATTCCTTTTCGCATATTACAAAATTGTCGAAAACTCCTTTTGTGATGTATGATAAGCGTTATAATGAAAGTAAATAAGTATTGACACACTAAGTGGCAAAGTGTAATGACTAATAGCTATTAAACCTAATAGTTCTTAGAAAGCCATTTGTGTATATATCAGAAATGTTTTAAAGAAGGCAATGACTTGATGAATAAGGTAAGTTTAGGGTTTGGAATTTACTTGAGGCGCTAGGAGGGATCTGGATGTCGTAATAGCAGCTGTTTCCGGATCCCTCCTATGTCAGGCGCAGAGTGGCACATCGTGTGGTTTTAGTCGGTCCGATTCCGTCACCACCCCGCCGTAAACCCCGGTGGGTGACGGCCCGAGGGGGTTTCCACACGTTAATAAAAAAAAATGTTTGGAATTTACTTCCATATTAACACATACACCATAGTTATAGCACTTAGCAACAAAAAAATATCATTTAACACCAGAATTACACAAAGATTATCACGATCAGATGTGTGAAATATCTACTTACGTGTATTATTTTTACTTTAATTCTTTTTATGAAAATCTGCATTAGTTTTAATGGCAATACGGTGTGAAATTAATTCTCAGTCGGTAAATACGCCAAACACAAAAAAAGCATTACTATAAAATGAGTTAATAAACAAAAACATAGATATGATATCTCACAAGCTTATTCACATAGACTTAACACAGTACTGTATGAATTCTCGAAATAGGAATCAGTTGCATTGATAAGAACCGATGTACTACGATAACAATTTCGATGGAAAATGTGAATGACTGTATCAACATTTGGGTCATTCTATTCGTATATACTGACCTGACGCGATATTTTAGTATCATCGTAAAAGATGGTCGGTATGTCTATGAAACGTTCAAAGTTCAGGTTGTGAAAGACATCAACGTTCTTGTTGATTAAATTCGTATAGGAAAAGTTACTGCGGGATTTTACTGACGTTACAAAAAAGCGCAGATATCAATTTTTTAATGATAAGCCTACGTCCCTTTACAGCTTACTTTAATGAATAAACTTATAGAAAAATAAAATCTTATTAAGCAAATAAGATCGTATAAATTTCCAATTTTCCGCAATAGCAAATATTTAGTAATGTTTCATTATGTATATAAATTTCTAATATCGTATTGCCATTTAAAATAAATTGTCGTGGGTTTTTGACATTTTCCTACTACAATTTATTTATTTATTTATTTTTATTTTTAACATTTCCTGCGTTACATTTGCATGAGGCGGACTTAATGCCATATAGCATTCTCTACTAGTCAACCTTTAGGTGGTTCAGTAACTGACATGGCACGTGTGTCTTTAAGAGAAGGTGGTAGTTGCTTGGTTTACTCTGCTAAATTGCGCCATAAGCCTCAGTCCTATCCTTTTCGCTTTCAATCATATTTGGCTACGTTGTTTAGGTCCTCAGTCCATCTGCTTGATTAACGCTTGAGTAAATGTGTCTTGTCAGCAGCCTTCAACCAGATTTAACTAGGTAATACAATAATATCTAACATTCTAGAATTACTTTTAATTGTTAAACGTGTCTTTTAACCTTTTTGTCGCAAATAAATTCTACTTCAACATTAATAATAGAAGCATTCCGTTCACCTATGTATTTCACACTCATCCACAATTTGAGCGCGCTTTTGAATTCATTTATACATTACTCTGCTTCGCTTGGTCTAAGCGAAGCGGCAACACCATAAGATTCTCTCATATATTTGGTGATTTGGGAGTTAAATGGAAGTTAATAGCAAACCGCAGATATGGTCCATGTACATAATTTTATTGTATATCTACCATTGTAATCTTAATTATGGCTCAGTCACGGTGTATTAATACAATTAATGATATCTTCAACGTTACCGAGCAGTTTGTTGGCTCGTTGGTTTAAATGTTGGCGCCACTGTCGCTAGTTGAAGCTTGGTGCACAATGGAAATGTAAATAAAAAGCAATTTACTTGGAACCATATGGGTTTGTTAATTTTGAGAAGCGAAGAGGAAAATTTTACGAATGTGTACTGACGATAACTTCAAAACATGATAATGTATAAGCGGAATGACGTGGTTAATGGCTATTTATTCTTTAGAATGTAGTCCCAAATTTCAACTATTTGTTATTAGGTGCAGTTTTTATTATCATTTGTATAAACATTATTACCGGGAATTACTAATATTGTTATACTATTTTTGAACATAATACTCAACTAATTCGGCTATAAATGATCATAACCCTTTCCAGTAAAAAAAATTTAGAATTGCTTCAAAAATAATCTATAATCAAGCAACATTTGTTTCTGCGTATTTGGAATTTACAATATATAGATAAGTGCTATTATCAAATGCGGAACCAACACAATATAACTCTTCAGATAATATGGAATCATGCCGTAGATAACACTGTTTCGCTCTGTGCACAAACCTTAGCCCGAGTGCAATGCGCGCGCGCACGCGATACAGCTATATTGAAACATCAAGAGCAGCCCTTCGGAACGTCGTTACTACAGGATATTTATTGTGCATTTAAATAAACTTAAGGAAGGAACAGACTACCTAGAAGCAATGCTATAAAATATGAAATACGATTGAAACCTTATTATCATAGTGTACCATCATCTCGCCTCAGAGTAGAATAAGCCAGGTGCCTAGTGTGTTCTCAAGGTATCTTCAATCACTTTATCTGAAAAAAAGAAAATAATCGAAATAAATCTAAGAAGGCTTACTTTAAAGACAATTGAAAGTGATTTTTAAAATATTTTATCCTATTTATTCAATTTCCTTGTTTATGGATGGGGTTTCCACCAAGAACTTAGGGGCCTAAGCCAATCTCACCTGCAAGTGGTTCACATGCTGGTCGACTAACGAGGCTCTGGAAAACAAAATATCCCAATTTGCAATAAGCTCTCCAATGGCGAAAAGTGGACATTGCCACTGCCTTTTTTGTAACGTGTGGAAACCCCCACGGAGTCATCACACCACCGGGGTTTACGGTGAGATGGTATGTCGGAATCGGGCCGTCTAAAACCACACGGTGTGCCACTCTGCACCTGGAATGGGAGGGATCTGGGAACTGCTGTTATTAAGCCATCCGGACCCCAAAATGCCTCTGCCTACCGCTCCGGGGAAACAGGCGTGGTTTTACCTTTTGCAGTATGTAATTTTTATATTTTTCTAGATCTTATAGGCTGTCATCAAAACTGTAAATTAAAAACTTACGTAGAGTAAAAAGAGATAAATGCATAAATATTAATGTATCCGAGTCTTTCAAAGTATGTAGGCACGGATTACCATTACCATACTCTAATTAAGAAGTAATGAAGAGTTATGTGATATTGTAATACCTGTACCTTAGTGTACTAGGTCCTTTATTCCCTTTGAATTTTATAAATCTCACGCATTAGCGAGCAATATATCATTGTAACTAGCGTTAACCGACTGTTACTAGTTCGTGTTATTATATTTCACAGCTGCTCCTGTCTTCGTTTAATTTTTCTTGGGATATTTTATATGTTACTTACTCATGCTTAACTACATTTAAACCATGACTAATAAGTAATAGTAATTTCATCAACCGGTTAGTGATTATTAGTTGTATTTATACTTAAAATGTTCAACTTTTATTAGTTTTTATTTTTATCCAGTTGGCAGGGAGAGAAATAGATAATAGTCCAATGAAAATAGCTTTTAATTGTTGCACTCTGGCAGTGGAGCGCTAAGATACGCCTCATGACACGGTAGGAATGAAGCGGGTGAGTATGTCTCACCGGCAACTTATGATACTGGGTGGGTACTGGACCTCGGAACTGTTTTTTTTTCATAAGGAGCAAACGGGCAAACAAGTCACGTGATGGTAAGTCATAATCGACGTCGAATAACAAAGGAATTGCTTAAAGCCGACTTTGCCACCCAGACTCAAGTGTTTACTAACTTACTAATTAATTAATAATGACTGTGAATTACCCAATTAATCGTTCAAATTGTTAAATAAATATGAAACAACCAATGTAATCATTAAAATTAAATTAAATTATCACTAACAAGATTGGGTGATTTTAATATACAAATGTAACCATAATGGAATGGAATTCCTTTCTACCTAGTTTCGCATAGTTTCTCTGAAGATCCACCATTCTAAATATGATCATGGCTTTTATTTCGTATTTCTATCCCACTGAAATATAGATATTATATATAGTAACCTATTCTGTTGTCAGAATAAAGATTTTGTTCAATCATAAGTGAAAAATACGTTTAAAAAACGTTTAAATTAATGAAAGCCATTATAGGGCCATAATATATCTCATAAGAACGATAAACATACACCGCACTATTGATACACATCGCGAACATACATGCCCTGTGAAAACAAATTGCGGTAGCGTGTCCATACCTTTATTTCGAAACAATTACTTGTGACTGGCCTATTTTCATAAACTAGGAAACATTTAACGAGTCGTTGCACAATCCTGAACAGACATAACAATGGAAACGTCTAAATTTAGCCACAGCCTAGACAAAAAATTCCACTGCAGAATCTCAAATTTCGCTAACCATCGCTACTTTTCTCCTGTTAAAAATAGAAAAGTCTGTGTTGATGGAGTAATAGACAGTGAATTTGGCAGTTAGACATGCTTCGTAGTAGGTGATATTAAAGACATTATGGCCTAGTTGGCACTGTGTCCACACACCCACGGCTGTCGTGAGGGAATCAAAGCGATTTTGTATTTGTCGCCGGCAGAAATACTGGCTTCGTAAATGTTTATATATTATACCGGAATTGCAAGTAGCAGTTTTTTTCCACACACAAAAATGTGGTTATAAATTGAAATAAATAGATGTAAATTAAAACATGATTATGGGTGTTGCGTAACATTATATGTATTCACTTCTGTATTGCCGAAACGATAGGCTAAAGTGGTTTTAGCATTTGACCAGATGTAATTGGTGACGTTCACCTAACTGAGAAAACACGTAATACTATAGATTACAATGAATGCCAGATAAAAGAGAAAAATAGAAGATGGAACGGATCGACTGTGGAGCATATGATACTGCAACTCGAACTGCATTTTGCCGCAGAAGTCAAAACTCTCTAATATATTTTTTTATAGTATATAGAATCAGAAATCTCGATGTTTCAATAAAGTAGCAATTTAATAGAATACTTGATACTGATATTTCAAGACACAGTTTGGTATATAATAGATTAACGCTGTACTATGACGTCCGATCATTCTCTGAGCAATAAAGGATAAGATTCACATCGCCGGTGTGGTGTCTACGTCAACCAGCATCACTGTTTTGTCAGAGCAGCATTGGCAACATTATGACATTTATCAACAGACGCCATACATCATGTTCCACGCATTCGATAGTTTACGCCGACCACGCGCTTTTGATCGAAAACACATTGTTTTGACATTATGACAAAATAGCAGAGCAATCGATTTACGTATGCTTCGTGACCATTAACAAGAACTCCATAAAAGATTAGGACGCAATAAGATTTGTGTTTAATGTTTATTTTTTGAACTACTGTTCGATAAAACAAAAAAAAACATGAGTGCATAAGGTTTCCACCAAGAAGTTAGGGACCCAAGTCAACCTGCAAGTGGTGCAGGCTTTACCAAACAAAACATTCCGATTAGCGGCAATGGGTTCGCCACCTATTACGTGTGGGCGAGAAGAAAAATGGGCGTTTAACATGCCTCTACCTACCTTTCCGGGGAAACAGGCGTGGTTTACGTATGTACAAAAAAAACTAATGGCTCTCTAGTGACAATAACAGACAAGATCATACTCGCGTATGAAATATTTATTTTTCTTCAAGTTTTCTAATCCAATACTCAGCGCGGATTTAGGTTTGTCTTCTGTGAAAGAGTAGTATTGGCCCGGTCAAGTTGATCCGTTCGTGCTGAAATGACTATGGCTCTACTACCTACTATAGTATATTAAGACAAAAATCCCGCTTCATATGTTTTCTGGACTTTGAACTTTGGGGATTTTTTGAACATATTCTTTAATTATATTCTCATTTCCTAAGAGCTGTCATTGAGTCATATGTTAATCCGTATCGCTAATTATAACAGTTGAAATATTATAAGTTTTATATAGATTAAGTTCTGAAGTCGGAAGTGAGTCATTCGTTCTCGAAATACGAGTATTTGGGATCGATGTGATAGAAGATGTGTATTAGTTCCAATGCAGTATCAAAGACTGGTCTGTTGACCAAGTGATTAGTGATTCTGGATGCCGGAGGTCGTAGGTTCGCTTCTCAATAAGGGCAAATAATTGTGTGATGAGCATGTTTGTAAATAATAAGAAACTAGCTCATCTGATGAACTTCGTACCGCAAGATAATTCTTTTTTTTTTTAACATTTCTGCCAGGCTGATTTGTGAGTCCAAACCATCCAGGGTACCGCCACCCAAACGTATACAAAAAAAATCATGCACATCGGTCCAGCCGTTTAAGAGGAGTTCAGTGATATACACACGTACATTAGAATTATATAAAGATATACGAGTATATTTACCACAGTAAAGGTTGGTACCATAGCCTAGCAACTATTCTAAAAGTTCCGCCTTGTTGGAAGCAGACGGCCGTGTATAAGATGTGTGAAATGAAGTTATCATTATTGGAGAAGCACCAGTGAAACCATTTGGAATTTTAATCACAAATGGATCTCGTAAACTGAGTACTTTACAAAAAAAAACATTATTAAAATGTATACAAACTTTTACTAAATCAATAAATACTTTTTTATTCATAAATCAAATCCATTTTAAATATCAAAGTCAGCAACCTGAAGCTAAATGTTCTAATTTATTTTCGGAATTAATGTTTTACCCTCAACCTTTCGAATCTGAATGCCAATCAGTGACTGGATTTGAATCAATTCATAGCATTCACAACGGCATTATCCGGGTAATTAGTTACACATCGGAAATAGACGGGAGTAATAATTGACGAGGCAGTTTTCAGACGAACGCCGTTGGGGAACTGCCGCGGATAATTGTTTTAAAGTGTTACCAATTTGTACGGCGTATTTAAGTGGTTCAGAAGACAATACTCTCTGGAAATGCCTCTGTTGCTCTGTCAGACTTTTCTACAAACATAAATTAGTATTGTAACTAGTAATGAATAGCAATTTTTATTACATATATCCGAGATCACAAGCCGAGGGTAACCCGAGACAAAAAGTATATAATTTCTAGAATGGTCAGTGTGGTCACGAGTTAAGAAGATAGAGTGTCGCTATCCAAATTCATCCCATAGGTGTCGTACAAGGCGACTGAGAGAGCAAACTGAGCAAGATTACATCACTAGAAAGAGCAGGAAAACTTGAAACAAATACTATACTAACTCATCTGCCCAACGTCGTATAAGGAGGCCAAACCCGCTTGCTAAGGAGAGGTCTATGTACAGCAATGGGTTGTTAAAGACCCAGAATCGTGGGAGTGACATGTTTGCTTCCCCCTGCACTATAAAAACCCTTAAAAATGTACGTGATCCTTGTGAATCACTTCAACGTACTCATAACTGATTAAAAACTGTTGACATTGGGCTATTTCCTAACGTTTTCCTAACCTTTGTTAAAACAAATAACCTATTCCAAAGAATCCACGTTATATACATTGCACATATGAACACGGAAGTAAGCATGAATGAACACAGCCTAGTTGTAAGACAACTACGTCGATGAAATACCTCTAATAAAGACATACATACATTCAAATACAAAGAAACGGATTTTGTGGAACTTCGAACACAGATTAGACGTCTACAAGAACCACAGATAGGATCCTTCATTGATATAAGGTACAAAATTGAGACTTAGAATTTGATTAGATTTTTAATATTAGTATCTTAATGCCTATCTACAGCCTATAAGCAGTCGTAACGACATAGATTTTTGAACAAAATTTCAGTGATACCATTACGAATCCTTAATCAATAGAGGGATTCTCTTGTCGTGATGGTATCAGTTGTGTCGTGTAGACTGAAGCATCTGGTGAATTTCTAAAAGAACGATCTTACAGTGGTCTGCCCTTCAAAAATCTCTGTTGATTGGTTATAAAACAATTCTCAATTCTAAAATTATTATTTAATCCTACCGAGATTGTAGTAGATGCTAAATTCTTCTTTTCTAACCCTAAAAGTTGACCCACTCTGAGTAGTTGTGTGTGATTTCCGTTGTATGCACATAGTATGGTAACCGATAAAAAGATCCCGTAACAATATACAGTCGCGAGATATACACCTAATCGTCATTGATATCCACATCCACAAGGAAAAAAACTCTTATCCTGTTATGTGTGTACATTGCTAACTTATCAAAGTAAATAGACATACAGAAATGTGAACCCTCTGCGGTGTTAGTCTTATTCTCGTCTAACCCCTTAGTGTACTCAAGTGGACATTTTCAGCATAGTGACAGTGACACTATGCAAATATTTGTTCTACACGAGGAAACCACAGAAACTGTATTTAAGTAGATAATGCTCGTGTATTGTATGAAAATGGTGTTGCCACATCGCGTGTTTATGTTTTGAGAGCTTCTTGACTTTTTTATTCATATGCAGGTCATAATGGATGTCATGTTTAGATTAAAAATTCTTCAGTTATAGTATAGGTTTGTTAGGGTTTAATTTTCAGTAAGGAATTTATCACTTGAACCTATATTTAGAAATAACATAATAACTATGCTAATATTGAAGATATATGTATGTATGCTTTATATGCCTAGTCGATTTCGACCATGGTGGAACCGTCTCAACCGAAGCCAGGAGATATTATAGTGTGCAAGTGTGTGCGCAAACACAGGAGCACTTTCTGTTCCCTCACTCTCACAATCCCATGGGACGGTTATGAAACACGGCTGGGTAGAGATTAGACGTAAGATGGACGGCTTTACGTGCTTTCCAAGGCACAGGCGTTAACACTCCAACTTCTAAACTTTTTGACCCGACTTGGGAATCGAACTGGAGATTCCTTAATCGGCAGCCACATACGTTAACCACTAGACCAACGAGGCAGTTAGGGATGCTACCTACAGGAATAATGTGGAACATCGGCTATACAGCACACGGACTGCTACATTTTTCTTGGTAATTATTTCTTTAAAATTCTTGTAAAACTAAAAAAGAGACCCTCACAATTACAAAGCAAAAAATCGAGGTGTACAAACAATAGTAGACCCATACTAAAACAGTATACCTTTTTAAACAAAAGTAATTGTTTAAATCGTACCTGCGAACTTTGAGTAATGTTTATAAAAAATTAATAACACAGGATAACAATACTGCAAAGAGAGAGAAAAATTGACACAAATTCTATACCAATTCGTCTGGACTGAGTAATGTGATGGACTAGGGCCTACGGAAAGTTCTATGACCAGCAGAGGACTATTAAAACCATTAGTGATAGTGTATAGAAAAGAATAAAGCAAAAAGATCACACATCATCTCTTCATAGTCAGTTCTTGAAGTGTCAAGTCGGCAAAACTAGCAACCACAATAAATTTTACGCCCCACCAACCGGCACACTATCCGTTCATGTGTCAAAACCTGGTTAATGGTTACAAACTTTATCCAGGAGATCTTTAAACAAATAAATAATTACTGACAAACATATGCAACATAAAATTGTCCGTGTAGTGACGGATTAAGAATATATAGTGTTACCACCCCTATTCATCTCGTGGGTGTCGTAAGAGGCGACTAAGGGAAGGGAATATCATTACAAAGAGAAGGAAAACTTGAAACAAACCCCATTCCAACCCGTCTGGTCAGCGTGGTATAGTAGGCCAAAACCTCCTTGCTAAGGAGAGGCCTATGGTTGAATATATGCATATATTTTAAAATCCATACATACCACAGATATGTTATACTTAGACACATTCAATAATCGTGGCCGTCGTGCAATAACTTGGTACGAGTATCTCTAGCTAAGTATACAGAATTGCTGCTGCACATACAGGCCAGTCGAATACTATAGTCTTTTTTTATTTTTTTTTATCCTACCAAAGTGACTCTATTCTGCCTGATGGTAAGCATGAAGAGAATCCAAGAGCTGTGGTCGCCATACTCACTGCGAATGCCGACAATGCAATATGGCGACCCACGCTATGGTGGCCTAATGAGATGCGTTTTCACGCCCCGCTTAAGCTTAGTAAGCGTTACTGAGTATGTCTATCCTTACTTATTGAATCTAACAAAAGGTATTCCAAGTTTTAATTTGCCTAACTGTATTGTGAAAGATATGGTAGCTAGCCAATCAAACGATCTGTATTTCAAACTAAACTATTTAAGCAATTAAACAGGTCCTTTGAGAGTCTTCTCCCGGTATTGGCATCTGACTTGACGGGTTGTTATTGAATACCTCTACTAAGAATTTCGATATCCCACCAGACATTTATACATAAGGCATAAATATTGTACGAACTTAGTCTATAGAAACATTACTAAAGCGTGGGATGCGAGAACGTTCTGAGGTAACCCGATGCACATTTTTATTACTCCTCTTGCAATTATCGAATTTACAAAAGTCTTCGTGTGTCCATAACTTAAATTTGTTTTTCGGATGTTCTAGAAACTAGAAATTATTTCTAAAACACTCGATATATTAAGTCATTATCGATTAAAATCTATTTACATATGCATGTATGTGTGTATATTCATATAATTTACTTCATACACATTCTTTAATGATGATAAATCATTTGATTAAATCAATAAGCGTGATAAAGGGAAGGGTTTTCCTGGTCTTATCATATGTATGCAAAGAACTGTCACTATACATATTATCTACATATTTATACATGTATTGTAAATTAGTTCCAAAGTCGATTACAAGAAAGAAGAGGAAATAAAATTTTGACTGATCAGTCGTCCCGATCAAACCAACTTTAGTTGAATAACTAGCTGTGAACTGGATGACACATACATATTCATAATGTTACGAAAACTTTCTTTGTATATGACCGTTGAAAGTTAAAAAAAATATCGGACAGTGAGATCAACTTGCATTTCTTATACTTGCAACACCTATGAGAAAAGATGGGGTGCCACGGAAACCCCTTGGTCACACGGCTAAATCAATGACCCTTAGTTACTTTTATCCTCAACTGACGATCTCAACTTCCGTAAACGGATAGGCAGGTGACATTCTTACCATATACAAAATTCTGAACAAAAAAGTTTCCTTAATTTTGTTCAGTAATTGGTCACATTAGATACGTTTTTAGAGACTGTTAATTATCATCTAATCTACATCTAATGGAGGTTGCTTTACATTATTTAAAATGAATGATTTCTATACAAATATTAATAAGATAATAAGTATTGTCAATTGTTTATCAATAAAGAAATTGTATTGTGTTTTAAATATCTATAACATTTTTCTGGCAAAACTTTGGAGATTTTCCATTGATAACAAAATGAGGAACTTAAAGATGGTACTTCGAATGAGATAAAATCGGTTCAATTGTTATCACGATGTTCTAAGATAACAAACTTAAAAGAAATCGAATTAAGAACCTCTTCATTGTTTTGAAAACATTTAAAAAGTAAATACAATTAAAACATTAACTTTTATTGACGTTAAACAATTCTTCACATTCACAGAACTCAACACGCACAACATATTATCTCCTTGCACATTTAGATAATACATTCAATTAATTATAATTAAAAAAAACAACACAATCTACAGGATTTACGATTAGCTTCCTTTGTCAAACGTAAAAGCGATTTAAAACGGTAAGCTTACTTAAAATACCTTTCTTATCTGTGGCAATGCTATCATTTTTAACCCAATTACTTTGTAAATGATGAATATTATTTTATCTGTGATAAGAAAATACGCAAAAGCCTCAAATTAGAAACAACGCGCCGTCATATATAATCTTTATCAGTATAACACTGTGTAATAATATAATATAAGGAGTACGATGTGTCTTGTTCTAGAAATTAGTAACAATGACAGATATGACACTACACATCTCACACACGGCCCACTGATCTAATCCTATATTAGTCGGAACCTGTGCTACAGTAGTCAGACTGCTGATAACATACTTATATATTTCTAATAACACTCAAACTCAGAATAAATGATTATATTTATCACATAATTATTTGTCCTATGTGAGAATCCAACCCATGACCTCTGACTTAACTGTAAGGGTCACTAACCACTAGATAGACCACAGACTAGTAAATACTAAAATACTTTTTACAAAAAAATATTACGATTGTCTTTGGTATTTTATATCTAACCTATTTTACTTTTGCCAGCGCTGACAAATGTCCGTCATCAACAACAGAATGTAACATCCTATTTATGTATTTTATCCCTAGGTATCCATCCTTATTCGCACGAGAATAAAAACTTTTTAACGACACATTAAAAAACCAACGAACTGATATTCAAAGATTTATCCATCTGTCAAGAGTTTTATAACATGACATCTTTTAGAGTTAACGCGAATGGATACGTCTTGCGAAATTCTAACTAACAACCTTTACGAGGCTGTGTACACAATTGTATAGATAAATGCATGTAATGTAGACCTTATTTCGTTTTTTTTTTAAGAAAAACTTTTAAACCATAGTGTTCCATTGTATTTACTATTAATAACTATAGGAACAACAGCTACCGTGTTAGACAACTGCAATTTGGACTACGTAGTTGAAAAGTTTGAAATATATTATATACTAAACAAATTGGAAAAATGGCTTCATTAAAAAACGTTTAATTAGCCAGGTTTAGTATATAACATGTTTATCTTTGAATATGTAAGTACTTATATTTATTTCTTTGATAATAAATTCAATTGTTACATAAAGGAACACCTGAAGTGCCAAAAAGATAGATTATCGTGTAAATATTGTATATAGGTGACTGATTAGGTACAAGTAGTATTTTGATAGTAAACTTTTACGTAGATAAGTGTACGTGACTATAGCTGACATCGAAGTAGACTAAAAACACTACATGAAGTGGACTAGTAGGACTTTGCTTCAGACTGTATAGGTATATTCAAACAGCATAATTCTAGTAATTTTTAAATTGGGACATAAGCTTTACTCAAATGTGTACTACGGATCGGACACCGACAAAGAATATTCACCTATATGATATAGGATCTAACGAGCAGAAGAGTCAGCTGGTGGTAAGCGGCTACCACCACTCATGGGCACCTGGAAGGCAATGCCTCCAAGTTATGAGAGAAAAAGTTAATTACCTCAGGCAACTAATCGAATCAGGAGCCAAGTGCAATGAGCTCGAAACGTTAGGTAACTAAAATGTACGAGTATGTAATACTCGTACCCACTGACTAATTATCTTATAAATGATTGTATAAAAATTGTTTATTTACAAGAAAGCTAATTGGTTCAAATTTATTTCTTAAAAATCACATCTTCTAAATGACCACCGTTTCGACGTTTGCACTCTTCTAAGCGAGTACCGAAATTTTCGAATACTCGTAGGCACAGAGACCGCGAGATTGCCGACATTTCTTTGCTGATTTTTCTTTTAGGTGACGTAGTGTATTTGGTTTATTGATGTTGACACGATTTTTCAAATAACCCCATAAAAAGAAGTCTGCTGCGGATAGATCTGGACTTCTGGGTTGCATTGGAATGTCGCCTCGTCGGGAAATCAGAGTTTCTGAAAACATGTCTTAGACCACCTCAGAGAAACTCATTAAATGTGTGACAAGTGGCTTCATCTTGTTGAAACCATGTGTTACGATTGTAGCCAGCAAATTCCATTAGCATGTGTCCAAAGAACTTCTGTAACATGTTTACGCGGGATGTTAGATTCAAATGTTAGCGAATTCTTGGCCCACCCTATATTTCATCAAACGCGAAAGATTTAAAGTTAGTCATTGTTTTCGAATGGTTTCGTCTTAGAAGTTTCTTTAATCCATGTTTTATAATAAGGTTCGCAACTTTTGACAACATCGTTCAGGTATTCAGTGGTCTAATGTTAATTTAAGATTAACTTGTTGAAAAAGTTTTAAATGAATCCCTGGAAATGGTAAGCTGAATAGTGAAGTACTGTCACGGTTCATCGGATAATGGCTTTCCTTGTTGTCAAATCGACTAATATAAGAATTTTCTTTGTTTGAAAAGACTACTCCCGTACCCACTTAGCGCAAAAGGAATTAGCGAGCTGACTGCTTAAAACTCACTATCAGATCTATCATTAAATACTGGTAACAATAATTATGGATATTCTAAAAACGTACGAAAATTTATTTGTTATTTTTTTGTTATTCTGTCTTCTAAATATAAGTAAAAACTTATAAATAGACAAAGTAAACTATCAATATTGTTAATTGACATATTGTCTATGCTGTATTATATGTGTACATTGGTATGTCTACTCATCTGTGATGCATCGTTGCAAGCGACTAATTATTCCAATTAGCCGAGTATATACATTAAGATAAACTTCAGACAATAGGAACGAGACACAACCGAGCCTATGCCAGAAGCCAAAGGTCAGTTATGTGTATGAATTAAGGGTAATTTAAGTCATTTCCAAACCCGTATCGGTCCGGTACTGGTACCGGTCGCGGTATTAAACGTTAGAATGGCGCGATCCACCATTATCAGAGTTCTTATCATAGGCGTCTATTTAGCGCCAATACAGTTTATTTAATTTGTTGAGTAAGTAATGCTCTACAGTTGTGTGTCGCCGCGCCTTCGGTTTCCGGCTTAAACTAATATTATATTTACTTATCAATCACACACGGCGGCCATTTTAGATATAGATCCCATAGATAAATGCCAGAACAGTAAGTAAGTTGATAGTTTGATACTAAGAATATTGTATCATCACTCGTTTAGTTCAATATTGTAACTGATAATAACGAAATTTAGGTGAAGGTGTCACTGATATTGTTTTTACTTCAAGACTGTACTTGAGTACAGTTTTATGCAAATTATTAATATATACTAAAGTATACAAAGTAAGTAAAGTACAGCTCTATTGGTCTATAGTGCCTTGGTAATGAAAATATTCTAGAAACTAGACTGTTAGAGGCATTTAGGGACTTACTTCAATGTCGCAGACGACCGCGTATAAAAATCAAAAGCTGCTACATTCTAATAAAACACACTCGCCTTAATTTTTCTGATTGAGTTTTTTATTTACAAATAACAAAATACATACATACATAAAATCACCCTTGCTTCATCGGAGAGTAGGCAGTGGCATATTAAACGTCCGCACTACTTGTAGGTGAGGTTGACTTTGGATCCTGAGTTCTTGGTGCTACTCTGGCAGGATCAGGTTGAAGTCAACATTTATGCCAAAACTAAATTATTGTGACTATTATCTAAAACAAATAACTAATTATTTATAAAAACTATAGAAAAATAATTCAATTCCTCAGATTCTCGTCAGAAGAAGAGTTCTTGTCCATTATTAATGAAATTACTATTTACTGTATATACTATTGCTCAAAGTCTAAGCAATTTTTAACTCAGATAGCAAAAAAGGCAATACATTGAGTCTTCAGGTATTAATATCTAGTAATACAGTATTACCTGAACTTTTTAGACATTTTACAAAGCAGGTATCATTAAACAATAGGCCTCTCTTTAATATGTACCTTTTTTTATGTACATTACTTTTACAGATTTCTCCGAAAAACAATTGAAATCGCATTGTATTGAAAAATGTAAATTGTATTCTATGGCTTGAATTTAAACTTTACGGTTTATAAATTAAAAATGTTTAGAATCCAAAAAAAAAACGGTACAGTGATATGTCCATCTACTCCCAGGAAGACAAAAGGGCGAACTGTTCGCAACTTCTCCTGTGCTATTGAGTGGTGACACTTCTGAGAGGTTTTGTCTCATTGGCAAAGGTATATCATAGATGCTCGTCAATAGTTCCCTGATGCTATGCGTAAAGTCCAGCCAATACTTATTCATTGTACTGTAAATGTTGATCGAATAAACAAGTTTTGTTGAACTTATTACACTTTTTTTTATTAAGGTCGAAGAATATTAAAACCTTTTATTAGTGTATGAATAGCTATATCAGTGTACCCTGTTCTGGCATGCTTGTTCTCAATACCTAGACATGTCGTTAAGGAAAATTGTTGTAATATTAAAATACAAATAATCCTTTATAACATAATACAAAATAATAATATATTTATACTAATATTACAAAACTGAAGAGTGTGTTTGTTTAGTTTACGTCAGAACCCGATGACCTGACTTGAAAATTTTTTTCAGTGTTAGATAGCTTAGTAATCGCGGATGGCTATAGGTTACATATCATCATGCTATGACCAAAAGAGTATCGGGTGAAACATGCCTTTTGAGAGCTTGCATTGCGTGCGCTGCATTAACGGTTAAAATTTAAAAAAAAAAGTATATGAAAGAATTATTCCGCTTCAAATGTTTTAAAAAAAAGTACGCGATGTAACCTTTTTATGATAAACAAATTTTTTCAAGCTGTATTACATATATGAGCAACAGGATATACAGACGAGGTTGCGTGGGTCAGCTACTACAAGATAAAAGATAAAAAAAATATTAAATCTCTTTGAATTACTTATAAAAAGGAATATTTCCTCCAACTTTCAGAACATCATTGATTCAAGACATTCACATTTCAAACTATTTCTTTTTTTTTAAACTTGTGTAGTAACAATGTCGATTGCCCTATGAACTACGGAGCCTATAAAAATCTAGTTATATGAAAATATATTTTACAAAATATTCCAAACATCATTAGGCAATGTTTGTTCTACAAAATATGTTTCACGAACTGTGTAGGCAGTTAATTAATTATACAACAAGGTCTATACGTATTATCTAGGCAAATCCCACGAATATTTTTTCAGCAAATTTTTAATAATTCGCTCTTTGTTCTTAAATTTTACAACCATCGGCGACAGTTGTACGTAACTTTCGTTGAATTTGAAATCTTTTAACTAAAATAAAGCAATATTAGAAAATTTTTAGTTTAGTAATGAGAACAAGAGAATCGACGCCATTGTTTTAATCTTAGTAAGTCTGACACTAAACTTTTTCTAATAGTTTTTTTTTTACAGTCAACACCCGCGCTTGTAATAAATCCTGTGTCACGGGGACTTTACAAACATACAAGAAACGGATACAAAGAAAACCCAGACTCAGAACAACAATATGTGGATCACACAAAGTGTTGTCCCATATAGGGTTTGAACCCACAACACTCGGCGCAGTAGAGAGCGGCGTGGCGACCGCTTAAACCACTAAGTCAATCGTGTAGTCAAATAGTGAAAACAATTTCTAAGAGATTAAACAATTTAGAAATACATGCGCATAACACATAATGTACACGTTATATTATTATGTACATTAATATTAAAGTATACATAAAAATATATTTTATAAATCTTTCATTTGATGTTTAATGTTGATATAATACATGTCTATAGATAAGAGGTTATTTCACAGTAAATCGATTACGTGAAATTGACGTATTTACATCAATGGTGTCGTTGATAAATAACCAATACCTGCAATTTTTATATTTTATTATTTCCTTGAAATTCAAATAAGGAGTTTAGTAGGGGATTTCCCGTTAAAATTTTGGTGGCTCTCAACCATTAGGTAAAACTACGTAGATCGCATAGTGACAAAATTCTGCTGGCATTGGCATTCATGGCTTATAGCCGGTAGGTTTACTAATTGTGGAGAAACAGATGTTATTTCCTTGTAACACAATCATGCGTCGGCACGCGATTCATCTTTTGATGTTATGATGATGGTGATATGAATTCTAACCAAAAACTATTAACTGGCATCGCACGGAGAATCAGTATGCTGAAGTGGAAGTGAACCGGCCATGTCTCCAGACGAACCGATGATCGGTGGAGTCGAAGTGTACTAGAGTGGATACCACGATTGGGCAAACGTAGACGCCCTGCGACGCGATGGACCGACGACATAAAGATGGCTGGCGGTAGATGGATACGAATTGCCCGGGATGGTTGACGTTCCTTGGGGGAGACTTTCGTTCAGCAATGGACGGCGATAGGTTGAATAGAATTATTATAATTATCTCTGACGCCTGCTGTCTAGGGCACCATAGTGTGGTTCGCCATACTGAATCTTCTGCATTCACAATGAGTATGGCGACCACTCTTGGATTCTATTCATGCTTTCCATCAGGCAGAGTAGTGTCACTCTGGTAGGCCCAGAATAAAAAAAAACTATCTAATACACTCACAAATGAAAATTCCGGCGATAATGTCTAGATAATAAAATGACAAGTCATGTATTTTAAAGTTCATGAGAATACTTTTTTTTTGTGAGAATAAATTTTAATTTACATTTTGTTCACAATGTTGTACAAGCAAAAGTCTTTTGTGAAAATAGTTATTTGTTTAGCATAATTAAAGAAATATGACAATACCGCCTAACGGCTTAGCAACAAGACTTCTGTAGTGATTTTTGTGACAATCGGTGATTGAACCGTGATTTCGTAGACAGGTTGAAATAACTTATTTATGTCGAAACATTCTTTCAGATAATGTTACACGAAGATAACATTTTACAGTTACATCTATGTAACTATACTGATTTACATTGCCCAAATGGTGTAGTAGTTTAAGCAGCCGCCACTTCGCTCTCTACTGCGCTGAGTGTTGTGGGTTCGAACCCCACATCGGATCTTGTATGATCCACAAATTGTTGTTCTGAGTCACATCAATACCCATATTGTTTTTGACCGTTTCTTATATTTTTGTAAAGTCTCCCGTGACACAGGATTTATGTGTGTTTAAATAAAAAAAAGAAAAACTAATTCTAACACAAATTTTTGTAACTATAGTCAGTTCAATGAATGAAGATTTTTAACTATTTGAAAATCGTGACAATAACGACACGAATGTCTTTTCTCTGTAAAAGTGTTACTTTTATTAAATCCAAAATTCCATAGTCCACAAACCACCTAAATTCGAGTTAAAATAATATTATTAAGGTTTAATTAGTCTATCATTTTATACCATAGTCCCAAAAGTCTGAAGTTCCGCTCATCATAGATATATTACTAAATTGTTAAGAGTTTTCTTAAACTACTTAACATTGAAAAATATCAAATTCCCCTTAAAACTACTCAGAATGAAGCACCCTAGTATCAATGTTGAATTCAATACAAACCTCCTTTGTAAAAATTTGAAGTTCTGAAATTGGCATTGCGTTGATAAGGGCGGAAACGCACAAGGCCACATAAGGACATATCATCAACCGCTCCGGAGATCAAGGTTACGCGAATTATTTCATTTTCCTGGTTACACAACCATTACCTATGTTTATGGTTTCCTAAACTCCTTTGTATGTTTAGGACTTAGGGACGGTCCACCAAAAATATAATTATTAGGTTAACCGATAACGATTGGGTAATGAAATGGAAGCGTATAATTTGAAAGAAAACAAGATTTAAAATAATATTTTATACGTATCAATAAGAATTTAGGTATATTTGTATAAATAAAAACACACTGCTTTAAATGTACTTAATTTTAAAAATAATAATCTTTTAAAATCCTACATTTGATTGTCTCAGTCAATCGAAGTGAGAGAAAGAAAATTTGAAGCGTACATTTGGCATCCAAACACCACATTTTTGTTTAAAAATTAAAAAAAAAACAAATGACGTTCCCAGGAAAAAGAAGATTCAACAATATCGCAGGACATATGAACAGACACTTATGCACAAGTACGTGTTAAAAGGAAGATGTTACTATTCATTTCTAGGCATCACAACACCCATAAGGCCCACTATTATTATTCCAGAAACTTCCTTAATTTTCTATTTATAATAATTTTAACTATAACTTTGTAATGTGAGTAATAAATTATTTACCTAATTACGTGATTCATAAAAAAAAATTGTGATTTAATTACCTCATAAAGACAACTGGAGCTTAACTCGTTAATGGGGTGTCCTATTAATTTTTAAAGAAGCGTTAATTACGCCTTTATCTTAAATTATGGCTGCCATAATAATATATGCTTATAGGCAATAACACTATTAACATGTTATGTAGACTTCAATATGAATAAGTATTAAATATCAATGAGGTTATTCGATTTTTAGATAATCCCGTTCTTACGTATTGTTGTTAATCTTTAAGGAATAAAAGAGTATTTTTATTGTAAACTAAAAACTAAAATATTTAACACAGTTACATTGTACAGTCATCAAATTATTCTTATCGTAATTAATATGTACTTAAGGATAAAAATTAACGAGTTAAACATTCCACAACATGCAGTGCCAGTGTCGTCCCAATAGTAAATAGAACGTTATGATAGCATGCCATTTACAATACTTGTCTTAATTACCGTATTAGTGTTCGTTAAACAGTAATTAATAATAATATCATTTACTTGTAAAGAAAATTGGAACCTCATTAAAACACAAATGTAATTAGATAGGAAGCAAACGTATATATATCCAGTTCCCGAGCGTTTGTTATTATTTGCGAATAGTCTTCGCGTTGTGTTGAGCTATCAAGAAGAATATTTTAGCAGATTCAATCGATGTGACGTTGAGTGTGTCGAACATCTCAGGTAAGCCTCTAGTACTCTATGTTAAATTTCTTAACGAGTCGTGTTTAGAATATTTCAATTGTTAGGATTACAGTTACCCATCGTAGACCGACCAGATAACGATTGCTTAACTTTGTAATCTGTTAACTTACGTGGTTACAATGGAATCATGAGCGCCTCTCGTCTTTAGAAACTAATAAAAATATATAGACAGAGTATTGAGGTGCCTTTTTGCCTTGTATTAATATTTTTATAGTTATTATTTCTTCCAGTCTACGAAATATACCTTCCTTTATTTCACACTATTTGTCACAGTGCGGCATCTTTTTATTTTTTCCGAGCAATAATTTTAGGGACAAAAGCATCTACTAGGTCTTTTGTTTCCTATTTCTAAGGGTTTTAAAATAATATGGCTCGCAGCTTGAAAGGTAAAGTTCTCGCTCTAAAAGAATTACCAATATTGTTTTATGGTGCAGTTACAGTGTATAGAAAGTTTTTTTGCGTTATTTTTACAACAGTTTTGTTAAATTACTTTAGGACAGACCCGAACCCGAGTCCATATCGACACTGAGCCCTATATAAGTACGTTTACCGTTTAAAAGTTTTAAATTTCTACTTGTGTTTAATATCGTACTGTCAAGAGAAGAAGAAAAAAGAAGTACCCTGCATCATTCGGTAAATTGCCATTAAATATCTAATGCATGTTTTATATTTTTTTCTGTAGTGCGTACATACATTTATATGTAACCTCTTTTTATTTAGTCATATGACTTTGTAATTGTTTATGATAATCAAGTTTGGAACATTGCGATTTGTGTGATTCTATTAAAAAAAATATTCCAAATTTAAAATATATTTAATACGTACTAAGTAGTCGATCCGGTAAACGTTGTTCTGTCGTATAGATTATCAAAGAAATCAAGTCAAATTTAATGTTGACTTGAAGACAAAAACATTAAAATCGTAATGGAAGACAATTTAGACTGTACTTTATGATGTTAACACTTAATTGTTTACTTCAGCCTTTACCACAAACACATAATTATTCAACGTAAATAACTTACTTCATCTTAATACTGCCTCGGTGACGCAGTGGTCGCGAATGCGACTGCTGTGCTTAAGGTCTAAGGTTCGATGTCCGGGTCGGACCAAATGTTTGTATGATCTGCAAATATTTATTTCAAAATTGGGGTATTTTATCTGTATAATATGTATGTATTTATAAAAAAATAATATAAGTATTCTATCAGTCAGCCTAGTTATCATAACACAAGCTCTGCTTAGTTTGAAAGTTGATGACGTCTTATGTCAAATGTACGAAATATTCATTTATTATTATTATTATAATTTACTGTATTCCGAAATCAATCAAGAGCTTGAAAACAATGCTTTTTCTTTAAAGAAGCTGTATTATTCTATGATAGTATTTTTTTTATTTTGCCAATATAATTTAAAAGGCATTGTGGAAGCACGAACATTCTAGAAAATCACCAAAAATTTGCTTGCATTGTAGGCTCTCGTCTAATGTTTTTGTGTGAAGTAAAAGCCGAAGTAAGATTATCTGCAAATTGCTTTTCTTTGAAATTTGTATAAGTAGATAATACGGAGACGGCCTATTGTTCATTGTTAACCCTTATTGCAATGGGTACCTACCTGCCTAAGTCAATATAGTTTTAATACTCGCAGGTAACTAGCTCAGAGTCCAACTTTTTGAAATAAACTGGGTGTAGAAAAAATTTGAGAACATACTAGAATCAATTTTAACGCACAATCAAGGCAACTATTTTAAAAAAAGAACAAAACCCGGCCCGCCAATTTAAGTAATTTAATTTTCATAACCATCTAGTGCCACTTTTGCAATAAGGTCAAATTTAACTACACCTTAAGTATCAAAGTCTATCATGCTATACATAACTACATATTTTCTTTCTGGCGCAGTTGCATAATGATTTTTTTTATTAAAGCGGGTAACGGCAAAATGACAAGCACCGATCAAACTAATTTGTACTGATATAGTTTGAAATCTCTATTGCTAAATGCTACAGGTACACGGGCGTAGCATAAATAATACAGATTACTTTTTTAAATTTAGCGCTGGAACAATGTTTATTAAAAAATTAGTCTAAATGTTTGAATAGTGGGCCTGTGTCACAATTGGACTCGGTTGTTGGTGTTCAATTCTTAAAATACGATACGTTGAAGATTTCAACTTACATTTTGGATGTAACAGATTTGTGTTTTTGATTTTATTTTCATACTTTTTTTTAATTTATTTCATTTATTTAATATTCAACAATTTAAAAGGAAACGTTGCCCATGTTATAGTTAATTTAACCGAACATTATATTAAATTCACTCTTGTTTCACGCTGTTCATTTGAGATTTTTATAAATTATATATATCGCTTAGTCAAAGTTGATATTTTTAAATAATACCTATTAGAAGGAATCGGAATTAGATAAATATATATTTACTTATTCTGATTGCCTCGGTGGCGCAGTATTAGCGTTTGCGACTGTTGTGCTTGAGGTCTCGGGTTCGATTCCCAGGTCAGATCAAACGTTTGTATGATCTGCAAATATTTCTTTCGGAGTTTGGTTGTTTTCTATGTATAATATGTATGTATTATAAAAAAATTAAATCAGTTGTTTAGTACTCATAGTATAAACACTATTTAATTTGAGATTAGATGGTATTGTGTATCAGATGTCCAAAAATATTGTATTATATTATTATTATTTAATAATGTAATTTACTAGAAACAACACATTATGTGTGAACTGGCGTACTTCCTCATTTTTTCTTTTAACAAAGAAATGTACGTACAATGCATTGTTAAAATAATACAATGTGGAAATATTCTGTATTGAGTTTTTGTCCTTAGAAATTTTGATTAGGCCTGCTCTGTCATTTTGCCCATTACCAAATACCACATTTATCAACTTCAAAAACGAGTCTTGTTTCCTTTAAACTTGAGCCGTTCGTATTTCTAAGAAACTGTTACAAAAGAAAACATTAGAAACAATAAAAGTATTCAATGTAAGTGTCCCTTGCACCACCCGTAAGTTGTAAGTACCTACGTAAAGTACAAAAACCATTTTTTTGTTCCAATATTACCTGATCCTACGAAATTTTGCAGCTGCACTCGTACTAGTTACAGAAGACATGTATATTTCTAATTTAAAATTTCTATTTTTCGTTGTCGTGGGAATATACACAAGGTGTATTTTTATAAGTTAAAGGGGTGAAACGGATATAATAGTTAACTTGTATATCAATGACAATACCGTAACGCTGTCTTACCCGAAGCCTTGATAAATTGGTGGTATTTGAAGCACCTAGTATCGAAATGATAAGTATAATCGAAACGGTATAAAAAATGTATATCTCTGGTCATTATCACTACTGGCGCCAGCGATGTCCTTGGCGTTTGGTTTTATACTCTGCAAATATTTATCTTTTCTGTAATTCTCATACGTAGCTAAAATCTTTCTTTCTCAATCTCTTTTTATACTTTGACTATGCTCTCTCGGAGCTAAACATCAGCCTACAGACCGGTCTTTTAAGTTACTGTTCTCCAGGAATACGTCTTATAGTCTTACATGATGAAACCTCTATGTTCTTTCACCTTTCTAGAATATCTTTATAAATATTCTTGCTTCCCTTCTCCGACCGATGTGTGGTTTATTTTTAATTTTAGTATATTAAGGCATAATAAAAATCAAAGTGCTCGTAATCTCCGTTTACAGTTCAGATACACATGACAATAATGCACTAGGAATAATGTTTAACACAAAGTAAAAAGGGATTAGCGCCACTTTCTAACACATAATGAGGATAATCTCCCTTCCTGTTTTGACAAATAGCTAGTTAACCACCCAGCGCGTACGCATTTTTGAGGGTGACGTTGCTTTTGTAACAAGGATTTGTATTTTAATGATATGTGACGTCGAGGAATGTTATTTTTAATGAATAAATCCATTTTTATAGTCTGTTATTACTTATTGGCGCATCAGCAAAGTCGACTTTCTTTTTAAATATTACGCGGCTGTTGAAAATCTGCGGCATTCAAACTCTGTGATTTCCCTTACGGAAATCAATACTTATTTTTAACAGTAAATCTAAGGTCACATCTGTGAGAAGCTATTTTACTTAGTGCTAATCTTCTTCTTGTGCATAATTAGATTGCCCGAAAGTACATTAAGCGTTATTAATATACCTTAGTTATAAGCGAAGTAATGGCGTAGTTAAAATTTGAATGCTATCATTTTAAACAAATTAGCTTATGATTGCCATTTAACAAATGAAGTGGTAATCACATACCACTTCCATTTCTAAAGTTGATAATGAACAATTTTTGAAAAAAAGCTGTAATCAACTTTCACATACCCATTACTTCAAAAATACGATACGCGTAATTAAATTCAACCCTAATCATTTTATTCAATAATCGAATACCGAGTTAACAAAACATTTGTTTAAAAACCTACACTTTGATCACTGGGGACTGTTTCACTTGTCAAAATAATGAAGTGACATGTCGTAAAAACGTGACAATTAGACACCATAGACAAATGAGTTTGACAGAGGCCGGATTATATCAGGTTTTGATGTTACCCCTCTGATACGATATTCAAAGGGTTAATCTATTTCCGAAGAGATAAAGTACAAAATTTAAAACATTTTTTACAGGAGCAAAGGAATTCATGAAATTGTGGGTTAAGTGGTATTGTTTGACAGCCCTAGCTAACTTTCGGAAGTACACGTTCTGTACTTCCTGCTTATCTATTTTTTACATGGACAGGGATGAATGAATGTGAAATTAATTGAAGGGCCGTACGTGTAAAGGGTTACAGTTATTGGGGCGAGTTTGATTTCATTTAAAAGTTTTTTTTTATAATGTTATTATATGACGTAGTTGTTATAAATGAGTATAATGCAATATTTTTTATACCATCTTCGCTTGCGTTTTTAGATTATTTTTTAATGGTAAAACATGTTAGGAACTTTGTTGGTTTAGGGATGTGGGAACTTGCATTTAACTAATCTGTCATTACCAAACGAATAGATATTACGGTAATGTCATTAGTAATATGCGTATACTAATGTTACGCGTCACTTTATTTTGATTTGAAAGAGCGCAGTGATGGATCAGACTATGAAATAGACCATAAAATTGAAGGGAATTAAAATCCCAAGTTATTTTACGGTGTAAATCATAAACGAAAGAGAAAGAATGACTTTTATTAGTCGTAAGGATCGCAAAGTCGATGCGATTTTTATTTCTACGGGAATGCAATAAGGAATGCGAGGTCATTGAACCCGCACGGCCGTGGGGTTGGTAATGTGGGATTGCCTATTTGTTCTCAACATCGCGTATGCTAACAATACACTCAACAAAACAATATTTCAGCCCTCACCATTTGACAGATCGTGGCCCAGTTTTAATATTTTAACGCGTTGATCTTTTTCAATAAACTAGGCAACTTGTTGGATAGTTTTTTGTAGGTTACCTGTAAGTTAATTTCTAGTACTAAATTTAAATACGTTTAATTTGGTAACTAAACAAAATTCGTCACTTAAGGGAAGTCTATGTTTTTTATTTCATAAGTCTACTGTTTGTATTCTCTGCTTCTGTCAGAATTAGGGGACATTTTGTCTGTGTTACACAAAAACTTACTTTAGGTCAAAATGTATATACTTAATGAATAGTGTATGTGTATGTAATGCGATTGTATAACTTGTAAGACTAATGCCGTGGAGACCCTACATACTTCGATAGTGTGGGACCTCACATGCAGAATAATAACGTTACAGTAAACATTGTTTACTGAATAGATGTCCTCTAAGTAATATGCATCAATTCATCGGAATCGCAAAGGCACTCTGCTTCGCGCCATAATCCGCCGTCTCTGGAATGTTGACCGTCTGGCTTCGATATCTGTAGTTGCTAAAAAACAAAGCGACACAATCTCCTCTCAGCAAAGCCGGACGGCGAGTGCGAGTGAGGCTATGGCGTATCGTGTATATCTAGCCGGTGTTTCGCCTCTTCGATATTCAACTCGGCGCGCCGTACACACACTAATACGCCACACTAACACATACCTACTTTCGTATTCTTTGAATGCCGCTGCGCTGATTTCCTTCTTCGAACGGCCCCTCCACCCTCTACCCCCCGAGACGCTGCTCACAGTTACCGAATTCCTTTAGGAAATTTTCGATCTGAACCCAACCAATTATAACTGTGACGGTACATTGTCTTACCGAAAGGTGTTGCGTATATGCTACTTCGGTAGTAAACGTATTTTCAAAGTATTTCGTGAATGACTTCGAATTAATCGGGACGCGGTAGTAAGAGGGGTGCCTACCGCGTCACAGCGCGTCGGGCGCGAACGAACGCCGCGAGTGGCGACCGCTAGTCGCTACTCGGAACGCGATTCGTATATGTCTTCTAGCCAGTCGTGTCCACGGCGCCTATCGTATCGCACGCGCGGCTCTACTAAGAACCGGCCGGCTCCCGAATAATGTTTCAGTGTTTGACAAACTCAATCGGAGGTCTCGGTAGAAGTATCGTATTTAATAATTTACACTGTATAACCGATCGCATATTCTCAGTGAGTGTTACGCAGTGTGTAAGAAAAAAACTTTGTCGAAGATTCTGAAGAATCTTGTGTAAAATTGTGTAATACACCGGTTGCGGCCGGATTGCGTTTAGCACAAAACTTTTTGGTAAGTATTTTTAATTTCTAAATATATATTTAATTCTATCAACTTGCTATTTTATATCATATAACGTTAATCTTTAATGTTCTCACTGATTATAAATATAAGTGTGGGTACTATATGGCCGTGCGCGCGGGGCGTTACCGGCAACTCCAAGCTACCTAGGTACCTATAAACATTTAATCAATTTTTCTGCGAATTGGCGGCGTCCAATTTTTGTATCTTATTAAACAAAAATTTTCAGACTATTTTTGCATCTTAATTTATATAAGTTTGCAGCGTTTTTTTTGTTACTTTATTCAAACTATTGAAAATATTAATGAAGTAGAAAAAAATCATAGATAATTCCATAATTCAAAAAAAAAAAAATTGGTGACAATATTTTAAAGTAGAGATACTTCACACTTTGTAACTATAAAAAAATTAAAATGTACGATTTATGAATTAATGATAATATTAATTAACCGTTCATTAAAATGCTAAGTAGGTAACTATGTAATTTTGTTAAATTAATCTAATTAATATAAAATGTAAGTAATTTTCAGCCGCCTTACGTTTGTTGTGCAATATTAATGTCATAGTTGTTTTCCTGCATATTGTTATCTTCTGCAATTACAAAGTTCTTAGATAAACAAATTATTGAGAACTCTAAAACATTATGTATTATGTAAATATTCAACATATTTAAAATGAATTTCTAGTGACGCTTTTAATATAATGTTGATCGTGCTTAAAACAAATTTTAGTATTCTTTTTGTTACGTTTACACTTTATAAATTATTGTGTAATGCATATTACTGCAAATATAATATTATCTATTAGGTCAAAAAATTTAAAAAGTAGGTAAAAAAATAAGTAAATTATGTCATAAATATAAATACCTACTTCGTAATAGGTAAATGTCGTAGGTGCTATACCTTTCGTAAGTGTCAAACTAGAAAAAATGCATCCAGTTCAACTATATATGTTGTTATTAATAAGTGGGTATGTCGGTGGGTATATGACCGAAGTACCTACCTAAAGACCACAATATTGGTGCGTAAGGTACAAATTAGATGAAACCGATTCGTTGATTTGCATTATTATTAGTAAACACTCATTTCGCGCCATTCTCCGCTTGTAAACAAAAACAGTTACGGCAATCTTTACCTGGGTGGGTACCTACGATACAATACGCGCAAAAACTTGACAGGATTAGAGATGCGCCCTTTTTTTTCGTTCAGGTAGAAGAAATCTGGAGAACAAAAGCGGCGGGGGTGGTGGGCTGGACAATAAGTAATTGTTATTTCATAAAAGTGGGATAGGGCCCAAGGCCGATGTACTCTTTAAAATTGTTTGGTTTCGCATCCAGACTTCAGTCTAGTTTCGGGCACCGTGGAAGACACTTCCTCCTCACTAATATTTTCTTTTTAATTGACTTCATTTGTAAATAACAAACACTGGTGTTTTAAATTATTCGGTTATTCATCCAGAATTTATTCTAGTTTCGTGCACCGCAGTTTATCGCATCGTTTACCGGCTGTAAGTTTGTGTTGTATTTAATTGACATTGTTTGTAAATAAAGAGGTTAACATTCTCTAGACTTACAAGTGCTAAAGACTTTAAAAACATTTTGATAAAATTCAGTGATATGTGGATAAGATCTATTAATTCTTAGTAATAGTTAGTTAGCCTATAACGAATTATAAGGTACTACACTCAAGTTACTATTACGACAATATGATTTATTTTTAATTTATTCCATTTAATTTTACCATTAGTTTGACCTATTAATTTTTATTTTTAATTTAGTTTTGTGTAACTTAACATTAGTTTAAATAGTATTGTTTAGTTTCAATAATTAGTTTAATTTTTTACTTCTTTTTTTAATTTAATTAAAACTTTTTAAATATTTTGAGGTTTTCAATTAAATTATATTATTACACCTAAGTTACATACAATTACATTAATTTAATTAATTTTTAATTTGATCGTCGACAGTTGGTTTTTTTATAACTTTTCAATTTAATATTTAACTAATCTTGACTATTAACTTTAAGCTTTACTTATTTATTTTTATTTGGTGTACAATTTTATAGTCAAGTTCTTTCAAAACTCGCTGCCTTCAACGCATTAAATAGACCCTACTACGGTTAAATTTTTAATTTCTAACAACAAATATTTTTAATATCTTCAGGAACTAATTGATACTATTTGATTAAACTTAACTTTTTATTTAAATATTAATGTTCAGTTTTCAACTACTTAAATAAATTTTAATAATTCATTGACTTCATCTGGTGAACATGCCATAGATACAGCAAATGAAATAAATCAAGAAGTAACTACTGTAGATTTCAATATAGATATTTACTGTATAGATTAAATATGTATATTGTTTCCTTTTACTGTAAATAACAGTTTGTTTCAATTTGTTACAGACTGCGTGCGTTGTAATCTTCGCGCGCATCTTCCTTGTGATAAGAGGATCCTGTGATATCGACGCGTTCGACTTAGCTTTAAACCTAGTTAGTCTTTAGTTAAATAATAAAAATGACAATGCCACTGTTCGATACGTTCGGCCAGTTCGACGTGTGGGAAGCCCTAGATGAAGATTCTCTGAGATTGACGCAAACCTCAGAGTTTTGGAATCAGGTTTCCCAGGAAGCGGACAGATTGCAAATAGCGAATCCCGTTGATCTTATGGAAATGGAACCTTTTGAAGAAAATGATCGACTCTGGAATGAGTTAATAAGCCCCGAAGAAAACTTTGAGCCGTCGAACCTTATAAACAACGATTGTATGTGGGCGGGCGACGATACACTAAACCCGTTGAATACGTTTGTCTCATCTGATCCGGTAACAACATCTCCAACACCGGGACAAAGTTTACTCCGTCGTGAAATGTCACCATCCAGACCTGATACACCACCATCAGTCGACGGCGATGAACCACCACAGTTTCGCCACACGGTAGATGTTGCTGGAACAGCTCTTCGTCTTTTGCGGAACTCGGCCGTCGTAGCAGCCGACCACTCCTACACGTTGTCACGACGTAGTATGGATAATCTTGGCGTGCAAACTCCCTCTGACTCCGGTGAATCAGGTTAGTACTCAATTAATTTTAAAATTATTTTTTATTTTAGGTTACCTTTAGGTCCTCGTGGAGCAAAAATATTATTTCATAATTCATAAAGCAACGTTGTATAAATTAGTTTAAAATAAAATTCCGTGGAACTTCAGAAAGTGGTACAAATATATACGTATTCACAATACTAACAATTTCGGATTTTCTTCAACCATCTATTTTAAACCGTGAAGAAAGCTTTTACAGTTAGTCTTATAGTTTCTTAAGTTTTTGTCAACTTGGGTGAACCGGGAATGTCGTAAGGACGCAGGCGCTGACTGTAAGCGCGGGAAACTGCGCATATCGACCGCCATCCCGCGTTCCCCGCTGCGTCTAGACTCACCCGCTTTTCCGCTCTTCCGGAACCTTCGTCTATTGCGACCTTGAACGCCTCAACCTTCCTTAATGTCAGATTACGCAATGTTAAGATCAACAGTATGAAATATTAGGAGTTTTACTTCATAAAAGTGTAGCGTACATAGTCTTTGAGTAACATTCATTTGCGGATTATAACAGTCGCACTCACAAATGGACTTCGGAGTTAAGGACGCGAGTGCGTCGACCGCGAGACGTCCCGACCTTGATTCATCCTCCAATTGCAAGGGATTCTCCGCCAACTAGTAGGGTTATCATCCTTTCATATTCATATAAACAAAATCGATCTCGAGCGAGTAAGTGCATGCTGTTCGATTGATTTCATCTTCGTAATATTGATTAATAATTAACACGTTAAATGGTTTAAGTAGTATTATACGTGTTCGCTGTATATTAATATAAATTTGTGTAAAATTCTGTAAGGGTAACTAAAATTAAGGGTTGAATTGAACTACAATATTTTAGTAGTTTGTTGTACATAGTTGCAAGTTAAATAGTGTCGAACGGAGTGGGTAAGGTCGCGCTGGGCATATGTTGAATTTGAGCGGCTGAGAACTTGTTTACATTTTAACTTTTTGTGCTAATTTTTGTTTGTTAAAATAAAAAAGATGTCGGAAGATTCAATTCAATATTTAATCTGAAAATGAATAACGTGTAGTACTGCTTCGCATGCGACTGTCTCGCGTCTAGTCCGTTACTTGTCTAAGAATGCAGTGGAATGAAATGGAATCTCATTGAAGTGGAGCTTGCTCGGCTCGCTGGACCGGTTTGAAACGCGGTACTCCCATGTCCAGGCCCAGCTTGGCTAGATGGCAATTTGATAGACTAAATTTGAACACTTATGATTAAAATTTTTGATACTCACAGGTCACACTCACAGTTACTAACAAAAAAGAAATATCACACACAATTAGATTTTTTCTGATAACCTCTACCAATAGGGATAAAAAGTTTCTTGAATTAATTAAGTTTCTGGCGGAAAAATCCTCTACGCATGCGCGCTTTTATCACTCCGCACGGACACGATACGCTACGCATCAAATCGTACCGCCAATATCAGTTGTCACATTTTCGCGCCAATTCATACGCTTGAAGAATGTCTGACTTCGATATAACTTATAAAGGCATAGTTATCAATTTCAAAACGCTTCGTAGGAACGTTAAAA
Organism: Hypercompe scribonia; assembly: GCA_949316085.1. Taxonomy (NCBI): domain Eukaryota; kingdom Metazoa; phylum Arthropoda; class Insecta; order Lepidoptera; family Erebidae; genus Hypercompe; species Hypercompe scribonia. Next base: position 3,396,537 of record OX438983.1, read on the forward strand.
CGCTGGTCAATGATTAACGTTGGATAAAACACATCTATTTATAAAGGCTAAGTCACTATCCAATAGTTTTTAATGAAACATCGATGTTTGAGGTAATTTGCAAAAAAAAAACAAACATTTATCTTATCTATAGTACACTATTACTCTTAGTCACTTAGTGAATTTAAAAGTACATAGGTACCTAGTAATACATTTGTATAATATAATAATAGTAAGTAGTAACCCTACCGAAGAAATAAAATTTCGATGTGTGTGTTGCTTCCATACTAGAAACACTTTTTAAAATGTATGTTTACGTTATATAATAGTGTCGTCAAGCGTTAAAGTTAAGCGATTATAGCGATATTATTTGCAAAATTCTCCTAGTGTATTTCAGTGTGATAATTAAAAGGCATCGGCAACCGTAGCCTGGTTGACAATCAACTTTCTTAATTTAATTCATTCGTATGTTGATAAAAAAATATTAGACGCATTAATTTTAGACCTTGTGGTTATATGTAAGTCCGCTCTAAGTGATAGTACACGGGAGTGTCCTAGTACCGCCGATGGTCTGAGCTAGCCTTGCGCCGGCTAGTCACTAAGCCTAACCCACTTTGATCTCGATACGTACGATTTATACTTAATACCGGTGCTAAATCAACGCCAGTGACGTTTATTTGTAGTCCTATAGTCAGATTGTCATTTTAACAACTGAATTACATGCTATAAATGCTTATGCTATTCAAAATTGTAGATTTAATGACTTTTCAAAAACAGTTAAAGGTCCAAAAATACTATTAAAATACAACAGTTCACTGTCTGCACGCGCTCCAGTGATTACCGGTAGTTGAAAAGTTTTATTTTTAATTGAAAACATTAAGACATCAAAGCATATAAAATTGTGTATCGCTTCAGTAGGCCACTAGGGCAGTGTAACAAAAAATATTAAATAGCTGTTTTATCAAGAAGCGATAAAGTAATTTCACTGGTCGATCGCCATGCATGTATATAGTGGAAAGGACCTTGAGCGTTATCGGTACAGAATGTGCACTTAGATATTTAAACAATCGCTATGAATGTGTTGATACGCTCACATCGCGATCGTAGTGCCCGCCATCTTGGCCTCCGCGCGACCGTCGCATTATCAATGCCGATAACAATAGTACTTATTACAACGTGACACCTTAACATAAATTTGTATTGTCTTATCACGAAAAAAAAACTAAAGCCACGCTGACGACTGATAACGGCATCGCAACAAGATTATTTCTTTAAAGTTGCTATTTGCTCGCATCTTAATAAAGAACGGTCATATCACACGCGAATCGTTATGTAGGTGCTAAGATCAGTCATCTCTCAAACAGACCGAGTTAATAAACCGCTAGTACAGGATTGTGAGTTCTTATCATACACACCAGAAAATGACCCCTAAAATATCGTGATAACACGTGATGTGTCTGTGATACACGTGACTCGATACATAGATGATGTACAACGCCGCATTGTTTCTTTTTATTACATTTCTATTGCGCAATTTAATTGCGTATATTATTATGTTTTTAAACAACCAAATTCATCACTGTGGATACAAGTTTGCATTCTGCATACTTTTTATAGTATATAACATACACGACGAGACAACTGTCTGTATGAGTTCACTCAAGCACATCTAGTAAATGATTTCGATCCGGTTTCTTATTCGGTCACAGATGGGCGTGGTGGCCGCTGTTAACAGAAAAATGACGTAGACCGCAATACAGCATTCTTTTTCCTGAGAAGTGAAAAAATAATTATATTTGTCTTTGGTTGAGTACAACGATGTCTATTAAAGAAAATATAAATATTTTTTTTTTAAGTTTTGTAGAGTAATAATAGATCCACGTATGTTAATATTTTAGCACATTTTTATTTGACTATTTTACTTAGAAGTTTCTGGTAAATTTAATTTCTAACAACCGTTTAGGCAAGCCTGTCTGACAAATGAATTCGCATGTATAATGTTAACGAAATATAACACGCGTTTCTCATTAATTAGGTAATAAAAATATGTATGTTACGTCACATACGTATATATTGTGGGCATATGCGTCCATGAACTTCCGTCCGCTCCGTGCGAACATTGTTCAAGGCCGACCCAAGATGGTGGATCGATGCCGCCATACGCGATAAATTACCAATGGTCTATTTTAGCCGCCTGTACTGGATACCGGAACATATGACCGAGTTTTTAAAGTTGTGTAATGCACAAATGGTTTCAATGGATCGATCTACATATTATACACGCATATGACAGAGTTTGATTACTTAAATTATCGCTAATGTATACTGTTTCGCTGTAAGAGAAAAAGAGTGAAAGAGAAGATAAAAGTAAAATCTGAATTTCGGCATAAAACGAATAATTTAGTTTTTTCTTTTAATTTTAGTTTAGTTCAAATGAAATAATATGAAGTATAATTTAATAAATGAATTAATAAAAATATAATTTATCATTAATAGTTATTAAAATGTAAGTTAAATAGAAAACAAATTCGTGACACAAATAGTAATAAATACCAAGATACTAATGAAATCCACTTTTATAACAAGTTGGCACATAATACTATGTAATTAACGTATTGTGTACCAAGATTACACTGAAAGTTAATTTTTGTAGTTACTTAAGTATACTATTAAAACAAAATAGAAATCATAAAACACTGGTTGTGATGAAAACAAGACGTAGCTTATTAGAATTTTCTATTTCACGGAAAATTCCCGACCATAAAAAATATAGTCCTGAATTAGATAACTACTAAGCGAAATTTGTGAAAGTATCTTAGCAAATTATGAAAAAAAGATCCCAGTTTCCATGGCGTTGATTGAAAAAAGGCTTTGTATTTATTTTTCTAATTAAGCCGGCACTACTTGCACGCTGTGTAAGATGGCGTGCGCCGCGTGCGCGTCACGATAATTTTTAATTATCGCGCTCAAATGCCAGTGAACTTGGCCTCGAGCCGTAGCCAGCGAAGCGTACGCTAGGCCCCCGCTTCATCAGGTCACACTTGACGACACCATTGTGGCAATCGCATTCCATTTTCAAACCTCACATCTGTTTATTTTGACACCTATGACTACCGGCTAATCTCACAGGACACCAATTAACGTATCCTACTATCCATCCCGTGTTTGTGACCGATTCGTGTGCGGGTAAGCGCTGATGATGTATACATCCTGGCACTTTATCGACGTGTCAACTTCAATAAAGACAGCTTGATAACTTCTTAAAAATGGGTTGCAGTACTTAACGCATAAATTTGATGCCTGTTGATAAGTTCTGAATCGAAATACTTTCGAAACTGAAAAATTATAAATACTGTAAAGAGTCTCATGAAAATTGACAACCCGCTTTTAGGTATATGTAAATAAAGTCAAATGATAATGACGCTTGTCGCAAAAATGTTTTTCCAACTCTCAAAGTTATAAGGAAAACCTGCAAATTCATGTTTGTGACAAGGTACCGGTTATCATAACAATTCATATGATCACTGCCGATTAATAAGCTAGTATTTGAATCTATGAGTCATTATTTTTCTCACGGCGAAGCTTAGACCTACTTAGAAATTGTGACTAATCAAGCTTACTGCAAAACTGAGAACGCTTGCTCATTATTTATGGCCAAATCGAAGATCAGCATTTAAGTTTTAATCGAACTTCAACGTATCGGTATCATAACACCGAATGATATGGGCATGTATAAGAGAGAGCGGAGGATTTTTACCCCACTCCTTAGACATCAGTCTGCCGGGCGAACAATAAAAAGCGGATTATCTCTGGTATAAAATTGGAACGACGGTGGATCTGAGAATCGCGTCTCGAATGATGGAGATATAATAGATATGCACTAGACCGGATCTGGCGGGCGGCGCACCGCAACAATACCGGCATATCGCTTTACACGCAGACTTGAAACAAATACTGTGGGCCGACCGTTAATCGCGTTGGCGCCACGGAGAAAATTGTCACGTAAAAATTGATTCTGCCACAGTTTCTTGCACAGGGACTCTTTTTTCACTTCGACACTCATACCCTCCTCCTCGTTAACGCTTATAATCTGTATTCTGTTACAGCTTCAAACTTTGTTACTTACCCAACATCTACAAACAAAATTAGGAAAATATAATTTTACATGGGTCATACTTGCGGGTGTGTGTCAGGGTCGCTTATTTTTTTTTTCTCTAAACACTCGAGCAGAATACAGATTACATATTTCGAAATAAAATCCTCCAGGGTTTTATATTTATTGAAAATTATTGGCATTTTTTATAATTCTCTTGTAAAAAGCAGGGTGTGTTCACGTAGCTCGATATAGCGCCAGAAATCTTACCCACGCCTAGATTTAGACGTAACCAAGGCGTGTTTGACGACAGGCGCCGATCCTCGAATTAGATCGACGCGTAAGCGATAAGCGGCCTCGCAGCTATGCGGAAACGTAGTAAAAAGATCACATTTATGTATAAATTTATCGTCGCCAGAACGATAAATATTATCTAATGTTTTAAATTTTTAACAAAGAATTGCGCGCTTTTATGAACCTATTTAACCACGTCTCTAACTCGCAATTTATAGTATCGGCCAGCTGCCCACGTAACTTGTTTCTATTTGCAGTGCTTAAGCACTTGAGATTTAAACGGAAACTCTCGTCCTTGTAGAGTACGTAAATAGCCCTGCAAGTAACTTGTTTTAACGTAGAGCCGGTAATCTTTAATTACAATGAACCGCTGACATAATTATTTGTTGGTGTAACCGGATAGTTCGATCAAACGGATTCTGCGAAACATGGACTACGGCGTAAACACGAGCTGGACAAATGGCCACATCCGCACTTGGATGCAATGCGATCGTGAAATAGACGCCCGTACCTACATAGCTCATTCATAGAACTCGACAGTGCGCTGCATTGCTGCTTTGCCGCGAATTTAGGCTATTTCCGTACCACTATCTAGGTTACCCTATACATAATTGTGTACGTATAAGATAATTTAGGCAATACTAAATCCTGCTCATTTGGGAGCCGTACGCCTATATGGTTGCGGTTCTAGAAAAAACAGGTACATAATATAATAGAGAGACGCCCGTGTTGAGGCAGTCACAATTGACGCCGTACAACCCCGTACGTCTCTCACATTAGAAAATACTGAACGCAATGAAACTTGATCGATATCACGGCTTTTAGTTCGCCGACTGAACCGGTCCGGTTGGTATGTCAGCTTGAAACGTAAGCCGGTCGTAGTTATCGTGCGACTCTCACGTGACAGTTAATTTCGATCGATGCTTTGTTAAATGGGAGCGGTAGAGGCCGGAAAACGTGTCCACCGCTTAGTAATCTGGAGTCCATTGAGCGCGGACGTTGCGGCAACACGACGCGCACGCGCTCTCGTTTTGGCGCGAATGGCGCGCCGTGACGTCAGGCGTCTGGATCGATGGCGGCAGACGCTGCGGTAGTACGACGGGGTCGACGTCCTTCCCTCCGCGTCGTACGCCTCCCCCACCCCCTTGCGCGCACCTGACCACTGCAGTCGCATCTCCCCGACTAGATCTAGTCCCCCGCGATACTATATGTGTATTTCTATTTACAATCGACAGCCTTTTATGGTTATATGAGCGTAGTGAACGGTATGAATGAAAGTAACAAGAATGGTAAAACATGTAAATATGGATGCGACTGCTGTATTTAAATTTTTCAATAACTACATTTTTAAGTCGGAAAACATTATTTTACAACAAATTCTCTATTGTTACAGAGGAAGAAATCGATGTGGTCTCGCTTGGCACCCAACAACCTCTTTCACCGATAGAAACAACTCACGTCTATACTGATTCACAACCGAGCGGGTCTTCTTCAGGCAGTGAGCGCCAACATATACAGCGATGTGTGGAGACCTTAACAAATCCTAGATCTCCGCGTCCGATAGCCAGAAAACGCTTGGTACCACCACCCAACGTAGCTAGCACATCGCGCCGTCGGCCCCGTGGACCCGGCCGCCGCGGTCGTCGTTCTAACACTGATAGTGACTCAGACGCAGAATCGCCAGAGATAGAACGCCGCTCCATTCATAACGATATGGAGAGACTCCGACGTATAGGTCTTAAGAACCTCTTCGATGAGCTCAAAAAGCAAATTCCTGCTACAAGAGACAAGGAGCGTGCACCTAAAGTTGTGATTTTGAGAGAAGCCGCCGCTCTTTGCAGAAAGCTCAACCTAGAAGAAATTGAAAGAGAGAAGTTAAGAAAAAAGCAAAATCAGATGATCACAAAATTGAAAAAACTCCGCACAAAGCTCTCGCGCTACCGTATTAGCGGTGCTGCCGTACGATCTGCGTACTGAGCACTTGGGTTTATCTAATTGGTAATCAATTTTTGAGGAACTATGTAGTCTTCTCGACTGGACATTTATAGACTGGTAATTTTTTATGTAAGTCGCTCCTGAACACCCTAGTGAACGTTAGACCCATTTTATTCCTGAGACGATGGCGGAATGAGATCGTCGTAGCGTCGTCCGTATCTCCTTCGGCGCCTTGATTGCTCGTTTGTACTGTTTGCAATCGAGTCTGCAGGTGGGAGTTCAAGTAAATATCAGCGTTATGGCTTACTCTGATTCTAGCAATCTCAAGGAAACTGGTTATAGAAAACAACAAGTTGGTTTGTTTTGCTGATAACCTTATTATGCAGTACCAAAGTAAGTCCTAAAACTGTTGTACCGTCAATCCTAGGTCTTCAGTAAAATATCTTAATAGTAACAGACTGCTTCGTAAACTTAGTAGACTGGTTATACCTCTAAAATGTTTTTGAATTTACCATTAAAGTATACATAGTTGAAATAGCACATTACAGATTTACTTCGTGTTGACAGATAGAAATTGATATGACATGTTAAAGTATTGTTTCGACACGTTGATATGAAGATTTTTTACTGAACCTTCCATTTAGTTTAAGTATAGCGACACCGCATTTTTTAATGGAGCGTGAACTTATTTGTCTATGTTGTAAATATAAATAGTTTGAGAGACGTCAGATAGTTGGAATATGTCGGGGGTGGTCAAGCTTGGAGCAGACTGGAGCTGATGTATGGCCAATATAATATGTTTTCGGCCCGATTTGCAGGATTTTTTCAATCGTGATCCCGCACCGAGCGGGGTTAGTGAAGTGATACATCAATTTACTATTTACTTTTTAATTGCTTTAAGTAAACTATTATATTAATTGCTTTAAGAAAAATGCATTTTAGGATAGTGTGCTTGTTTCATTAGATTATTTTTTTGTTAATTTGTAAATTTTCCAACACTTATTGTTTTTTTACGTTAGATGTTCGATTAACTCTGTACCAATATTCTTGATACTTTGAAATTATTCAATAGATTATGGACTCCCGTTAAAGCGCTCTAGTTAGTACAATTATGTTTGATACACCCACAGCTTCCGTATGAAATATTTTATAACGATTTAATGAATGAAATGTGTGCGCAATTTTATGCAGCGTCTTTAGACCAACATGCGATTGTATATTGAGGTATTTAATTGAAAAACTACTAGTTATCTAAGTACATTGAACTTCGGCTCCATATGTACTTCGGCTGAAGCTTATTGTTATAGACAATATATTTTTAAATTTACAATCAATCGTTCTGATGCCCACGGTCGCAGAAAGAACCGTCAATCGCATGTTAGTAGAAAGATGGTGAATACAGCTCATACTTTCACGATCATCGTACCTTATTATAATTATAAACATTATAATTGTTAAGTCGTTTAGTGTATTGAAATCAATATTTAATTCATTTGCATGTTGGGATTTAAATGTAAACATACCATTTTCGTATGCATGATGACATTATGGTAATAAAAAAAAAATTATTTGTATAATCTCACTGACAGTCATTTCTTCGTTTAAAAGACTGTGTATTTTGATAATAACATCAAACCGTATGGTCCGGAAAATAGGACCTATAAAAAAAAACCAAGACATAGTTCCTCATAGTACCTACTAATAGTAAATTTAGCATTTTTCTTTATAATATTTTTATTAATGCTGGTAAGTTAGCAAACTATTTGCAATAGTTACGTGTTATTTGAATTTGGAACTTGATCAGAAAAATAAAAGTAGTGTTGTTTATTTGTCTATGGTGTTGTAGGTAAAGAGTTAGTGATATAACGTGGACAGTTTTTATTTTACTGATCAGGTTGAATAGGTTGATGTTTTATCAAACACATGTCAGCATTTATAAGTGTAAAGGCTTTAATTGTGTGAGGAATGTGCCTTGCTATGTTCATGTACATATATATATTAGGTTTAAACTCGAATTAGTTGCAAGACATATTTTTTTGTGGAGAATGTCTACGATTAGGATAGTGCTGTTTCGGAGTAGTGTACATAACAGACAAGAGAAGTTATTGATATTAAAGATGTTTATCTCTTATCTTCCACTAGGCGTTTAATTGTACATACAGATATAATGCTAATGCTAAGTTTATTATACTTCGATCAATCTTTTTTACTAACGAGTTTTTCTTCCTAGTAATTGTGTAGTTTCTTTTACTGGAGAGTTACAAATCCTCGAATGTTGTACCTGCATTTTATTTTGTTATTCATATCTTGACATAAATAAATAAATAAAGATAATAATGGTTTTAGTTATCCAAAATATAATCGGTTGCTATGGTGATAATGACCAGTGTAATTAGAGACATAAGAAAAAGTCAGTAGTTAAATGTATATGGTAAGAAATGACAGCTTTATAAATTGGGAGACAGAAAGTGATTTAAAGTGTTGAGAGTGTAGATGTACAGTTATTGATAGACCCATTATTGTGACAAGGCACATTTCCACCACTGCCAAAATGGAAAATGATATAATTATGATTATAAGTTTAGTTTCTGTAAATAGTTAAGGTCGGGTTATAAAATTATAAGTCGTGTTATATATAAAAAGTTTCCTTGTACTCTTTGTATAGTATCCGTACGTATATAACATCTAGGCGAGTTCGGTAGCGACACCGATCGAGAGTGTAATTGTTGATCGTACGATCGGTGGTCGGGGACTCCCGGGCGGCTTCGGGTCGCTCGGGGCCGCTCGGGGCCGCTCGGGGCCGCCCGGGGCTCGCCGCGCCGCGCCGACTGCCTGCGCTCACGCCGCTACAGGGAGTGCAGGGCGCGACAAAGATTCCGCCTATTATAATTGATATGGCCCTCTGCAATCTGTGAAGCGGCGCTGTTACGTCTGAGGACCTTTGTACTTATTTGGCTAATTTTTGGGATACTATTGTAACAGAGATATTTTTTTTGGTTTTGTTCCTTTATGTGTATGAATACACTGATACATTGTATTGCATTGACTATACATATTAAACGCTTAAGTCAGACACAGACAGAGCTAGGGAACATCTGGCTGATAAAATGTGATTTTTATACTTATTTGCTGTAATTTTGGATAAAATTAATCATTTGTATAGTATAGATTCTGTGATTACGTACCTGTGTGGTACATTTGGGGTTCCACAGCCCTATCTGGTCTGACAAAAAAAAAATAATCTGTGTTTTAATTTATTAAAAACCTTACTCACACCAACCTTATCTACAATTGAAAAAACGTAATTTTCCTTATGATGATTGCTAAAATTATACAAACGAAACTTAACAATTTGAACTTAATTGTCCTTGAGCGTATGAGGTTGACCTTGTACACCCATTGACATTTGATAAATTAAACAATCTCTGATTAAGCAGTTCAAAATCATCTGGAAGTTGTCATCGAACCACTTTATGTCACTGGAAAATAACAATACATTCAAAATACCAAAAATTAAATTTTTATATGTAGTCCAGCACCTATAACACAGAAAAAATATCAAACGTAATCTTAACACGCTTATTCTATCACTAAAACTAAGAAAATCAAACAGTTCTTTAGAATGCAATTGATTTTCTATGTATAATAAACGATAGATTGGGTGATACCAATGACCAAGTCTGAAAAAGTTATTTTATTATTCAAGAAATTTCTGAAATCTTTTACACTCTAAATATCTACTTAAATAATATCAGAACCTTAATGATATGAGTATACAATACGAATGTTAAACTAGACTGGCTATAAAACCCAATGAACACAGACGTGAAACAAAAGTTATGGAGAAAGAAAAGATTTAGTTTAAAACAAAAATAAAAACTTATATAGATTGATAAAAATAAAATGCAAAAGTTACTGTATTATTAAATAGTGGATGGGAGAATGAGGAGACTGTTCACCTGACAGATAGCTACAGCTCTAAAGACACATGGAGAAAATCTACGTTAGAGTTCTTTATTCTGCGAGGTACTCTAGTCAGCTAGCTCGTGACTCCTACAGCCATTTTCAAGTAGAATGATTAGTCCACAGAAACTTGTATCGCATTTTCTATTGCGAGATAATGTCATAACAAAGACTTGTCACGTCTCACACACGGCAGTCTGATCAAAAACGAAGCAGAGCCTGTACTGTGATAAACAGAATGTCGATAAATCTACTCATATCTTTAAAATAGACACACAGTATATATATTATGATCGTACTTACCGTATAATATTTGTCCTGGGTGGGAATCGAATCCATGAACCCCGGTAGTTGTACGAGCGCTGTTACTGCATCATTTAAATCTCTACACACATGTAGAGATGTCGCAAATGGTAAAATTAGACAATAATGACAACTTGATACATCTTACACACGGCTGTCTGAAGGTCAATTCGTATACCTAATAAAAACTCCCTCGTAAAAAAGATATTCCCGTAGTGTTACGATCCAACTTTAGGTCACAATACGATATAATCACATTACAGACAACGTTGGATGTTTGATACTTTACTACAAAGATAACTTTCGGACATTTGTGAAATCGAGTGTATCAATCGGCACGGAATTTTGAAGGAATTTTTACTCCGAAAATTGACCCGATCTCAGCCCAAGCGCAGCTTGTACTTTGAAAAGCTGACAAAATACGTTCAAGATTTCAAATGCGTCCGAATGCTTAGGAAAAATTAAACCGTCGCAGGACCTCTGGCTAATGTAAAGCATCGAAATTTCTTTGTACAAATAGTGAGTATAAAAGTGTAATATAGAAATATAAATAGCACAATTAAAAATATAATAACACAATTAGTCGCATTAAATGTTGATCTGGATGTCGTAATAGCAACTGTTCCCTGATCCCTCCTATATCAGGCGCAGAGTCGCACACCGTGTGGTTTTAGTCGGTCCGATTCCGACACACCACCCCGCCGTGAACCCCGATGGGGTGACGGCCCGAGGGGGTTTCCACACGTTAAAAAAAAATGGCATTATATGTTACGTACACCACGTAGAGTAGCGTAGCGACACATGCCGTGGCTACGCGTCGCTACTCGATGGTGATGAGATGTTTACATCAAAACGTCGAGGAACAAAAATAAATAACAATACAATATTTTTTTTCTTTTTTTTTTTTACAGTATTTTTTTATTTTAAAAAGACATCACACGCATTAGGAACTTATCCTGGGTCGCGGGGTCCTTACTGACGTACGAGAGACACCTAGACTCAGAGCAACAATTTATAAATCACACAAAGTTTTGTTTTCTGTGAGGTTTGACCCTGCAACAGTCAACGCAGTAGAAAGCGACGTGGCGACCACTTAAACCATTGCACTAGTCTATCAAAACTAGTCAGCACAAATGAGGTACGTATTCTTATTCGTGGCTCCAGGTTCTGACGGTTTGTATCATACACCATACTTTTTAATTTTCCGGACCATCATTAGTCTTGACTACAAACGGCAAACAAAATAACTGGTTAGATTTACATATGTGTTAAATTTAGGTTTTTACAATACGTTTACGTATGTGCACATGATTTCACATTCACTATATGATTTCACTGCTTCAAAACCACTCTGCGATTTTCTAAAATTTTTCTAGTCAATCAATCAACCTATCGCCGTCCACTGCTGAACGAAGGTCTCCTCCAAGAAACGCCAACCATCCCGGTCTTGGCTAAGTCGTCGGTCCATCGCACCGCAGAGCGTCCTACGCTACGTTTACCCAATCGTGGTATTCACTGTAGTACACTTCGGCTCCAGCGACCATCGGTTCGTCTGGAGACATGGCCGGCCCACTTCCACTTCAGCGTACTGATTCTTCGTGCGATGTCTGTCAATTTTTCTAGTAACAGTCATTAATATCTACCGACTAGATAATTTGTTTTCCATGAGTGTGTATAGTTTATACCCGAATTAAATTCCAAACGCATACTTTATAAGCGTTTAATTCAATGGACTATCTGTAATGTTTATCAAGAACTAGCATAATATCATCAAATATATTTATTTGAAATGAATCTTGAGACTTATGTAAATATATACCTATGTAGATAGTCGTCTGATACAAAGTTATTGCTGATTCCCACACTACGATATTAAGTTACATTGTATGTATGCACGCCAAACAAGTCAAATAGATACAGATCATAGGATTATCTTCAAGGAGACGTCTCGTGCACCTTGTACTGCCAGTTAGGGTCACCTTGTGAAGACGGCACGGTCATTCAGATACTTTTGACTTCCAAGAGCACTGATGGAACCAGCTACAAGTGGCATGTAAATACATACGAACGTACCTAGCTCCAGAGTTGTGGGGTAATAAGATGAAAATGTTTTTTCATTTGACCTGGGAGAGGTGTTATACAGAATTTGTTATTTTTGGGATTATGGGGAAAGGAAATGAAAAACATTTTTTTTTTGCATCGCATAGCTTTTATAGGCTTCGAGCGCGGCGACCGAATTAAGAAATTCCATAACGAAAGAAACCTAACACCCCCCACTCCGACCGGCATAATAGTGCGGCGTTGAAAGCCGTGCATCGTCTAACGTCGTTTCAGTTCGGCAGACTTCGGCATGGTGTTTGTGTGTGCGACTAGACGTATGCGTGTATACTGTACGAAGTTCACACGGATCGAGACGAGCTGCTCCGAAATATTATAATTGCATAAGTTGATAAAAAATGCGGCAGTCCCCGAGTACCACACGTATTTTTTTTATTTTATTTTGTTTTATTTATTTTAGATCACCAACAAATGATACACATATCTTTTATAAATATAAAAATACAAAATACATGTTTTGTGTTCATTCAAGTATAGGCAGTCACAACTAACACTTCAGTAAGTCTAAGTTCAGGTGACCTAAGTCAAACTTCATTCATTAAACTAATACTACGTAAGCATGCAAAAGCTACCTTTGTCACAGTATGACAATCACTCTATACTCCCAGATTTTTAGTATGTTTTTTATAGTACTATAATATCTATGGACTTAAAAGGTAAGGAGAATTATCTGTGTAAAAAAGTGTCCACAGACAAGTATCTAATTTGTGCCGCCGTAATAAACAAGTAAGTCAATTTTAAACATAGCGCCAAAATTATTAGAGTAAGCACAAACTCTCACCATTGTAGTTGTTGTGTTGTTTTTTAATTTTACAACAACAAAAACTATAAAATCGTGAAAAAATATTATCAAAAGTTTATAGAAATTAAATTTCTTGCCCAAAGCATTTTTTTAAAATCTCACAAATTATTTTTGCCTACGTAAATATAATATGAGTTTTTGTACATTGCAGTTTTATTAACTGCATTAGTCGCCAAAGATATTAAATTTTCAAACTCAGCACACTATGTCATTGACAACTATTAAATGCATATCATTCTGATATGCCACGCTAGCAAGAGTTTTTGAATTACAGTATATCGCTTATCGCAGGACACTTTTTCAACTTACCTTCCATACTACGGTTCTACTTACCTTTTCTTCTTCATAGGCGTACGTTAAAGTTGTAGAGAAAATAGAGTGTCTATTAACTGTGCAACTCTTTATCTTTTTTTTTTGGCAACGGGATGCAAAATTTCTTCTGATCTCCGATTCTTAGAGGACGCAGGAGCAGGAGAGTAAATATGTGGTTTGTTCCTTACGGCTCGCCTCCTTATGCCGCACCTAACTACACCTACCCGGCTTATCCCATCACTAAATGTTGAGGCCCGAGAGCATTTTGATACGATTGACACCCAATTCCCTACCGCAATGATTGATCTGTCAATAGATTTTCTACTGATTCTCTTGTAGCTTGCAGTCCCCTCTGTCGTTAGCTCATACCACCGTCAACTTTTTCCTACCTACTTTATTTTTCAAGATTGATAGACAATAGCCATTTCTATAGTTCGTCTTTTTCAGTTTGTTGTTCCCACATCTGAATAGTTTATTCAATGCAAATTGCAATATCTATTCAATGATATTGCATTGACAAAATATATATATTTTTCACATCTAAATAATTGATTTATTATGATTTGGAAAAGGAAATTTATACTAAGTACATGACTCACCTTCTATAAAGTTGGTAGTGTTGGTACGAGCACATATTGCAAGTAGTTATAATTCGTACACTCGTAAGTAAATACATAAGTACTTATCGCGTATATGTTTCCCGATTGTAAACAAGAAAGTATAAATAGTATTAGGTATCGAATTTTGTACTCTGCGTCTTGAGTTCACTACATACCCTTCTAGCATGAACGAAGCGATATGAAGTGTGACGAGTAAACAAATTATTTTGAAGTATCGTAAGCCATAACAGTAGTGAAGTTCGCGCGTTTCGCTTTAATTATGGCGCTCCGTGTTGTGATGGCTTCGAAAGTGCCTATGGTGATTGTTTTAGGTGCTACAGGTACGGGAAAAACTAAATTAGGTGTGGAATTGGCAAATAAGTATGGCACGGAGATTGTCAGTGCTGATTCAATGCAGGTTTGTAAAGAATCATGTGAATTATTCAAATTATAACCTCAAAACAGATTACCTTGTTTTCATTTAAAAGTGCTATAAAATAGGACAAACGTACAGTATACTTTTTAAATAAGACTATTTAAAAATATTTCAATAAATTGCTGTAGCTAGCGAAGTTCTGTGTATTAATGTCAAATAGTGTCCAACCTGTAACTTCTTATTCACAATCATTATGTTTAAATATTTTTTATATTTTACGTAAAAGAATTCATATATATTATTTTGGGTTTGAATTTGAATCTTACCAAAGACTGAAATAGTAAAAATATGTTTTTTTTTATATTATGAAATTATAAGATTTAAGTAAAATATAAATCTATACTTACCTACCTTACAAATAGCAAAAAATCTATAACAAATACGATAACTCAATAACCAGGAGTGTACTTACTTCTCAAAATTTTAATCAGTTTCTTATTCCTTAAAATACTTTTAAAAATTGACATACAATGACACACAAAAAATAGTTTTTATATGTGGTGATGGGTTAAGAATACGAAACGTTGCCAGTCCTATTCATCCCATGGGTATTGTTAGAGGCAACTAAGGGCTACAAACTATGCAAGACAACAACATTTAAAGAGAAGGGAAACTTAAAACAAATCCTATATCAACCCACGTAGCGTACCACGTAGGTATAGTAGACCTCCTTTTTAAGGAGAAGCCTATGCCCAGCAATGGATAATTGATAATGGTGAAAATAGCTTGATACAAATCAAATTAAAACATTCAGTTTGGTACATAATACAAGTGTTAACTACATGTGCGTCATACCTGAATATAAATTATTCCAAACTAAAATCAGCTTACAGACATGCAAAATAGTATTAATTCTCATAAAATCGTCTTGTTATAATTTTGAATTACTATCCTTTTGGAGTTAGAATTAAATCAACTAGCAATTAAATCATCCAGTACATCTTCAACACTTATCTAAGATTGTAGAAAAAGTGTATCAGGTTTGACTCTTCATGCTCGATTATTGTATTAATTTATGCTTTTCATTGCTGTTGTTATTACTTTGCTCAGGGTTTATTTATATCCTCACTGATTGTGTCACCATGTGTTCCTAATGGGTAGTTAAGTATACAGCTTTAAATACTCCTCAAATATGTAATAGACACATTAACAATTGTACAATTTGTGTTGTTTCTAAAGTGTTAATTCGCTTCAAAAACAAATAGTCTATTGTTTTTTTTTTTGCATAGAGGAGTACTGGTCAATAGTCTGAGGCCAAGAACCTTTTTTGTCTTTGGGATTTAAGTTAATATTGTTGGGTTATCTATGAACGGGGCTGATCAAGATGTTTAAATATTGTGAAAGCATGCCGTTTGTTGATGGCCATACCTGACCACTACTCTTGTTTTATTTTTAACTGAGCGGAGATCCCCCCTGATACCACCTACAGGTGGTTATGTCGGACTTGAACTAAACCAGATGTACCATAGAAAGGAAATCCCTGGAACCCCGAACCTGACTATTACCCTATAAAACATTCAACGCTTATCATTTCTCATGCAGTAAATAAAAGTTTAGAGAATAATAAAAGTATTTAACTGGTAAGTAGTAACGGTTGGTATTGACATGAAAAGTAAGTTGACCAAAGCAAATAAAAATAAATTGCCAGACTGTACTTTTAAAATTTTGTTAGTAAAAATACCCTCTCACATATGACCATCTGATCCTAAATTAGGTAAAGCTTTTACTATGGTAAGCAGGCTACTAATAAAGATACTTATATATTTTTAAATACATACATATTATAAATGAAAGCTGTTCTGCTTATATGTGTTGTGTTCAATGAATTATTGGTCAATGATATCTTCAAATCTAAGATAGAATAGAAATAAAACAGTTTATTCATAAACATAATTTTATGAATTAATGTGGTGGGTCTAAGATATACCTCTGTCTACGTGTTTAGAGATGCAGACGTGAATGTATGGAGGTAGGTGATGGTTGTATGGGCAGTGTGATTAAAGCGTGTGCCTGAAACTTACAGGATTTGAGAAGACTGACGATTGACCTTTACTAACTAACATTGTTTGACTAAATGTAATTAAATTCGTACTGAAATAGGTATAATGTGATAGACCTGATGCTTAGTTATCCTGATTGCTAAGAAAGAGATGTGGCTTCGATTTTCACCCAGCCTAAGCATTGCGTGATGAATGTTTATCAGTGTACAGGCTCTGCTTAGTATGGGATTAGACAGGAATATTTGAGATGTGATAGGTTATTATAGTACAATGGCGACCGACATGGGTGTCGCTAGAATTATTTTCAGGAGGTGCATCTACATCCACACATACTATAAATTAATATAAAATATGGAATCATGCTGGGTCTTTACCTATGAAATCGACTTTTTGTTAAATAATTGAAGAGTATGTATTTTTCTGTGGTTTTCAATGAGTTCTGTGAGGAGGATGCAACTGCATTCCCTTACATGCACCTCCCGGCACCCATGGCGACCGATCTTATCCTATTGTAAGAATGGTGTAGTGTTTTGTCTTATATCCAATATCAATTTACTAAATTTGCACGTGACTTTGTTCGCTTAAAGTAATTTTTATAAAGGTATTTTGACACGTCATAAATGACAGAAAGTTTATACAATGTGTGTTATACTAAAAGAAAGACGTTTATTTAGTAACGAGTTATTTCTGTCACTAAAAAAACGTTGCAAAACCTTACGGCACTGTTAATAACTGACCCGGCCAATGCATTCTGTTTACCTCAACATTTTAGAAAAAACAATTGCGTGTCCGTGCTATTTTTTCTCAACAGCTTGTTACTTACAAATTGGCTTTTATAATTGAGCTGTTCTGACAGCTTAGAGGAATCTTTCGCTCTGAAGTCTTTTCGTTGGGCTATTTACAAATAAGCAATATTTACTGTCGGGAATAGAATTGATACTTGTCAGTGTGTTGATAAATTAAGAATACGAAGTGTCACTAACCCATTCATGCCGTGGGTGTCTTAAAAAAATAACTAAGAGTGTAAACTATGCAATACAACAGCTGCAAAGAGAGGGAAGACTGGAAACAAATCCTAAACGTGAGTGTGGTATAGTAAACCAAAAACTCCTTTATAAGGAGAGACCTACACCCATGTTCAGTAGTGGACTATTAAAGGTTGTTGATGGTAACCATAAATATTTTTTTTTTCTAATTATCTTCGTCGATTGTAAACAATATTTTAGGTACAGAACAGAACACGAGTTATTGATTTGTAGTTCTTGAAGTTAATTGTCTTAACTAAAAACTTTAACTCTCCGTAAGATCTAAGGAGCTAAAAAAGGGCAAACTTTTTTCTAAAACTTTTGTGACGTCATACATTTCTTCAAGTTGGTTCTATGTACTCGTAGAGTAGATATTCAAGAATTAGCCTTAAACGTTTTGGTCTGGTTATACTTTACAATGTAAAAAGTTTTACGAGAGAACATTTATAAATACTTTTATTTATATAATACTGAATAAATAATGAAAGCGTACTTACAATTTTGTTATTTTGTTGTTGTAAACTAAAACATACGTGAAACTCATATGAGTACTTTAAAAATAGCTGTTAAAATCACACCTTAGTGTAAAGAAAAAACAAAGTTCCATAAATTCATATTTTCTAAAATCAGATTCGCGGTAAGAATTAAAACAGAGAGTTGTTCTTCATGTACAATTGAGCCTTATTGACTGGAGACCACAGTTTCACAGGAAATCTGTTTTTCACTTACACCTAAGCTTAGAACTACAACTTGTGGAACATAGTGTTGTCCCAAATGGGATTTGAACCCACTTAGCGCGACAGACAGCAGCGTGTCCGCTTAAACCATTACGTCACCTGTGCAGTCACGTATCATAAGGTAATTGTATTTTAAACAATTAAAATTCCAAAGCCTTCGTAGAATTAGTGAGAGTCGATAAATGTATAGCAATTGCCCATAAAATGGCCAGTGTGTGTATGTCCTAAGTTTTCTAACAACGGGGCGTAGCCCGTGAATCATTGAGCGGTCACTATCCTCGCGTTTTAGACTAATGATATGTTTCTGATAAAAAATAGTTTGATTTGTGGACAGATGAATGGTTCGCTTTAGGCGATTCATTATAACAATGGCATAGGAACACTTTTGTAAGATAGTTTGGGATCTTGTTGGCGACTTGTATTCTGTTAGTAATGGTTTTCATTACATAAACTTGTATGCGAAGGCTGTTTTAGTACGTGCGATTTATTGGCACTGGATTTAAGAAACATTTTTTTTAAACATTAATAAATTCACACTTAGATATAATACCGAAGGGGGAAAAGTAATAATAAAAATATATGACCTATTGAAGATTCTAAAAGAACTGAAGATCTTGCCATTACTGAATAGATTTTTCTTATTGTAGACAAAATTAAATTCACGAACAAATCTTATCTACGCCAAAGTTGGAACGATTTAGGAGACATGCTGTGGAACACCGATGCCAAAGACAGTCACATGGAGATAGACATTAAAACAGACAGATACATTAAAAAGAGGATGTATAAAAGAATATGGCTCAACGTCTAACTTGCATTGAAGCACAGTTTAACGTATTTACGCTTAAAATTACTCATTTTGAATCTTAATTTAGAAAGGGATAGCGTTTAGCCACACCTCACGAACCTTAACGTAACAGAGGGTATTTTTAAAATCACCAAAATCTGTCCTGAAAATCAATATAGAGATATCAAACAAACTATTAAGATATGAAATTCATACCGCAAGGCTCAAATGTTCCATAAGGCCGAATCCAAGCATGCACTATGCAATATCATAAATATTGCATAATTCATATGTAACCATATCTAAACATTCCAATACTGCAGTTTTCCTCTTTGCATTCCTTTTGAGGGCGATTGCTCCTTGGTAATTTTAGTAAGCGTAATATGAGCACTTGATTTGCATACGTTTTCCGTGACTGTCTAATACCTATGTGTATGTGTTTTGTATGCAAGTAAAGGTCTGAATTGAATTCTAAGTATTTCTTCCTCTATTTATGCATATATGAATAGATTTTTTAACTTGTAACCACGTGATATGGAGTGACTGCGGCTTCACAGAAAAGTGAAGAATTCTTTAGTATCTTGTTATTCTTTTTTTTTTTGACAGGCCTTTTAGTGTAGTGGTTACTGATACTGACTGCTAAACCGGTGGTCGTGGGTTCGGTTCCCACCCAGGACAATTATGTATGTTGAATATGATTATTTGGTCCGTGTCTGGATGTTATTTATCTACAATATGTATTAAATAAATTTAGAAATATGTAACTATATTCATCAGCAGACTGGTTATCATAGCCATAGCATATTGGGGATCAGATAGCCGTGTGTATAATGTGTCAAAATATTATTATTATCTAGTGAGTGAGGTTACCAGAGCCGAAACCGCTGATTATCGGGAGAGTTGCTGAAAGGACAAAGAAACACTGAAGGGACAAAGAGGGACTGAAAGGACAACGCACTTGTGATTCTTGAGTTGACTTGAGCTGTTGAGGTGACCTGTCTGAGCGTTTGCCCCGTTAGGTCATAAAAAATGTAAATGAAACTGCTTTTTTTTGGTAAGATTCTAATCAACTTGAACTCGACTTAAGTCAAAAATAATTTAGATTCTGGTCGCCGACGATATGGTCTCATGTAAATGTCTATGGTCATATGAGCATGGAGTTTCGAGATAAATGATGAATAGGATGATGATGAAATTAGTCAATTTGACTGCACGTTTGGCCTAGTGGTTTAATCGTCACGCCGCTCTCTACTGCGCTGAGTGTTGTGGGTTCAAACCCCACTTGGGACAACATTTTGTGTGATTCATAAATTGTTGTTCTGAAACTGGGTGTTCTTTGTGTCCGTTTCTTGTATGTTTGTAAAGTACTCCGCAACACAGAATTTATTCCTAGTGTGGGAGTTGTCTTTTGAAACAAAAAAAATAAAGAATGGTAGTGAACTATAATCCAAAATTAATCATTAATCACACCGGCACACAAAACAAATTAAGTAGAATGTGCATTTGACCGGACCTACCTATGGGTACGTATTTTGGTCCGCTGAATCCAAATTCGAGGTCAGTTTGACCCCTACACCCTCGAAATTTCGAGAAAACTTCGAAAAACCGTGAAAATCATGAAAATAGGCAGTTTTAATGATAAAAAAAATTTTGGAACTAAAC
This sequence comes from Hypercompe scribonia, assembly GCA_949316085.1. Lineage (NCBI taxonomy): Eukaryota > Metazoa > Arthropoda > Insecta > Lepidoptera > Erebidae > Hypercompe > Hypercompe scribonia. The sequence continues at coordinate 3,417,582 of OX438983.1, forward strand.
TAAGCGTGATTTTCATGTATTTCGATCCGCTGAATATGAATCGAAACTTTATCGAGACCACGAGCCATTTTCAATGTGAAAAAATCACAGAAAACTCTCGAAAATGACGAAAAAATATAGTTTTCATGATAAAAAAACTTTTTCTGGTCCAATCCAGATAAAACTTTAATGTCTTCCATTCGCATCTTAATTTTTTTAGTCTGTTCACCCTCTAAAACTGGAAAAAATCGAAGAAATTGTAAAAATTACCATACCATGAAAATGACGCGTAGTTTAGTTTCAAAAAATTTTTTTATCATTAAAACTGCCGATTTTCATCATTTTTACGGTGTAGGGGTCAAACTGACCTCGAATTCGGATTCAGTGGACCAAAATACGTACCCGTAGGTAGGTCCGGTCAAATGCACATTCTACTTAATTTTTTTTTGTGTGATGTGTGTTATTTCTCTCATTCATGGTACTTTGAGATTTTAACTTATTTTCCCGAGCTGAACTCTGGTTGATAATTGTTATTAGGTGCAGCTGTACCTGTAGTAACCCATGGATAACATACTGACAGAAATATAAGCAAGAAACATCGGATAGAAGCCGTTAAACTCTCATGAAATGTACACTGTAGCTATGAATATAATACAACAGGCCAGAAATTTCTCTAAAACGCCGATCGGTATTACATTTAAGTTCCTTTAGAATTGTAATTAACTTTTAGATTTGTTTGAATAATGATATATATTTCAAGTCTTTATTCCCCCCTGTTTTAATTTCAAGGACCATTTACTTATAAAGTTGTTAAATTATTGCAAGGCTTCCAATTGTTGTAGGCAACTTACGTATTCAGATCTTCCTAATTTCTTCCTTTGATTGATGCCTTTTATTTCTTATATAACAGAAAATGGTGGCGCAGCGGTAGTGAATGCGGCTGCCGTTCTTGAGGTCTCGGGTTTGATTCCCGGATCGGACCAAATGTTTGTATGATCTGCAAATATTTGTTACGAAGTTTGGATGTTTTCTATGTATGATGTATGTATTTACAAAAAAAAAGTATATAAGTATTTTATCAGACAGTCAAGTTATCATAGCACAAGCTCTGCTTAGTTTGAAACCAGATGACGTTTTCTGTCAATGTCTGAAATATTTATTTTTATTTATTGTATTTAGAAGTGTATGGTTAATCTTTAATAGAAGAAGTCTTATCATTGTCAGGGGTTTTTGTATGACCACAAAAAAGCAGGTCCACGGTATACATCAGCAAGGATATAGGTCGTGTTCGTTCTGATTTTATATTTTTTAACACGATAGACCTGGTAAGTTTGTCGTCCCGCTGTTAGCATTCGATATGTAGTTTTACTCTAAAAAGAAATATTTCTATGCAAGAAATAGCATTGATATGTTGCCGTGTAAAGGCAAGACGTGAACTGGACCTACGGCGACGGCATGTCGGACGCGGTGGAACGTTCGCTCCACACAGATGGCGCCTTATTTGTATGATGGTATCGCCCACCAAGGCTCCCACCCCACTGCCACCCTGCTGCCACGCCGTTCCGTTTACCATAGCTTATAAGAAATTGTGGTACTTAGTTTTTTGCTTAGAGACCGTCTGTATAAAGAAAACCCAAGTTAAAGCTAGTGACTATAGAAAATACACTGTTACCTTGATTGGATAAAAAAATAGACTTGAACTGTTTAAAAAATGAAGAAATAAGACAAAATTTCTGCCGCGGTAAATTACAGATACTGGGTAGAAAACATATGTTTATTTTGTCTGATCATTTGTGCGTTAACTGTCACTGAATAAAAAAAAACAATTTTATTTCGCTCGCGTTAAAAATCCCATCCAAAATCCCATGGGACTCATGGGAGCAGTATTTAGACATGGTCTTGCGTTGATTCGAGTGCTAAAACTTGCCAACTAAGGACAAAATCCCACTAAACAGTTCCCTTTCCATCAGAATTCTTTGAAAGTCTGTTTCAATTTTAGGATGTTTAATTATGTAATATAACTACAAACAACGACAGGATACTACCTTCGTATTTAATTGTAAGCAAACTTTCATCCCTACCTGGATTTTACCGTTTCGGTATCTAATTTTGTTTCTGCTACGCCGATGTAAATTGTGTACCTTCCAAAATCCAGGCAAATGTTCCGCTGGGGTCAACTTGATAAGTCTTCTTAGAGTACCGGTAAAAAGCAATATCTACCCGTATGGTCCCAGTTTGATGTGCATTGCATTGGGCACTGAGTTACATAACCTCAATAGCCTTCGGACGGGTCGCTGCCATTGCAGTATATGCAATAATTTAAGATAATCCGAGCATTATTTTATTTGCAAAAAAAGTATTGTATTTTTTGCATGTAATGTATTTTTCAATAAATTATTTTATATTGTCAATTGAATTTGTGCAAAAAAGTCTTCAATCAGCTGCGGGTTTAAATCTTTTCGAATAGTGTAATAACTGTTGCAATTGGTATTCATAGGTATTAAAATTACGGTTTTAAACTTTTGTAACCAAGGCGTCCAAATAGATTCCGATCTCCATTCACGTTGGAGTTCATTCTACATTCTGACGCTAAGAGTCTGGACTTCTGCAGGTATGCTAACTAAGAGTGAATCTTGTCAGAATATGCAGCTAATAAAAATCTCTTTAGTGTATCTCTCTTGCTGCAGTCGAGGTTCATAAATATTGGGATTATTACGTTATTACAAGATATATGTTTGTATTGGAATGCATTTGTTTGAATATAATCTGAAGAAATCATACACAACAGTAATTATGTATTACATTTCAACAAGGAACCAGTAATCAGCAATAACATTTTGATTATAAATACTTCTTTAAGTCACCATTAAATTTGATTGCGATGAGTATAAATAATAGCCTGTTCAACAGAACTGCCAATCATAACCAAACTGAATAGTTACCGTTATACACTCGCGACCATCTAAATCATGGCGTCTGCTGTCAATACAATATTTACGGCAGACGTAAAGGAGAAACTCTAAAATCAGTTATTGACATTATAGTAGTACATATAAAGAAATAAATTAAAGTTTACAATTAGATTGGAAAGAGGAAGTGAAACTGCAAAAGAAAGGCTGATGACAGACTAAAATATCTGAATCTGACATATCTGACATCTGTCATGTTCGTTACTTAAATGACACGTTTTAAGTACAGGAGTTGAATTAACATAAACAAGTGAAGTAAACAATCAAAATCCCATTTATTTTGATTTTCAAATTTTCAAACTACGCAAATACGGAAACTTAAATCTCGCGACAAATATTTGTATGATATAAATTGTGTAATGACATAAGTTGATAATAAAAGTTTTCAAGAAAGAGTTTTTTTTTTAATATGTTTAGCGTGTTTGAATACAAGCTTATTTAAAAAAAGTATTTTATCTTTTTTGTATATTAATTATTCTTACCTTTAATACATAAAGTTACAAGTGGTTTGATTCTGCTGTCCAAGAGTGTATTCTGCTAAGTTTGTTTACGATGCTAACTGTTATTGTATGCTCAGAGATATCTTCACCAGTTATGGCGGTTGCATCCTTGTTGGGTGTTACATTACATAATAGCCCAAGGGCCTTCTCATTTGTTTTTACTGGTCATAAAGAAGCGTCGTAAACTTTTAAGAAAGTGATTATATATTGAGGTTATGTTAATGTCAACTTTGTTATACTACCGTCACCTTTTTTTTTGGATTTTGGATTATCTAGTATTTAGCTATCTAGCTCATGAATTTCTTCTAATAACCACTGCTGATCATTCAAAATCCGGTGGTTCGCAGTTCGAGTGACATGTGTAGACGTGTAGTGCATATTCGATTACTTGGGGACAATGTACTCTAATATAATACACGTAAGAAATCCCCTGAAATATTTGAACATCATTGCTAATGTGACAATTTTGATGTTAGACGTAAATCGTGAAAAGGTTTTCACATAACCCTTTCTAATTTACGCCTAGCCTCAAGAATGTCACATTAGCGGTTTCTTGTTACTTTTGTAAAATTATAGCCGCTAAAATGTGTATTCCTTGTTTACAAACAGCAATTTTATCTCTGATAAAAACTTTTTTGTTAATTTTTCATGAAACAGGCTTTTGGCTAATGTAGCGCTAACTTGGTTATTTCTGGGCAAATCTACTATTAGGATCTGTACCCTTTACATCATAATCTTTAATCTTGAGGGCACCTTCATCATCATTACTGACGCTCTATGTGTATAACTTCTTGAAATCGGCGCAGTGTGAAATGTTGTAAAGGCCTTCTATTTCCAGTCGTCTGCATGACGTAAGTCCCCTATGATAACCAAGAAAGAAGGAAAATTGTTCTCCGGAAAACGGAGAGGCCGAGAGAGGAAAAGGGATATCCTCGACCGGTATTGCATACTAGAATGTCTGTCCTATGTGAATGGGCCACAAGAAAAGGCACATTATCTAGCCATCTATTATCCAGTGACATTACTGTTATAGCCCTTGACCTAAGGATCACTTAGCGTCCTAGCAATTCCATATGATATCAAATTATTTCAGTAAGAACTTTTATCGTTTGGTACTAACATGTTAGAATTCGGAAACTACTAATTAAAGTTTATATGATCATGAATTCTTCAAATTTATCTGCTTAACGCCTTTTGTGGTTAACTTTTTTTTATGATAGAACTGTTCCATAGAATGGTCTTGCGAGGCAGTAAGTGCCTTAAAAAGCGCACAGAAGTGATTTGCTGGTATGGTAATGTGGTTCGTCTTGAAATTTCTAGTTCATTCTGATACCAATTTAGATTCTTGGCAACAAAACATCACTATTACAAAAGGGTTACGCTAATTTTATGGTTGTTCCAGTTCCAGAAATTACGTTCTAATTTGAACTAGGCTACAAATTGCAATTGTACACCAATGGAAATGTGTTATCCTAATGTAAGTGTCACTTTTCAAACAACCAGACGTATCTGACTAGATGTGTTATTAAAATCTAATGCTACGCTTTGGGGATTCTCGTAATGTAATTTGTCGTTCAATGAGTCTAACTCGTTCTCATGTGAATGTGATGTTATCTGAAGCATTAGGTCATCCAAATATTTTAACAAAACCGCACATAAACTTCTAAATTCACACAGTTCCTAAAGAGATAAGTTACATCTGCGAATTCGCCACATACACACAATTTTCGGCAAGCCGTCCGCTTGGTTGTGTTTGCATTCCGCAGAGTTCGATGTCTCGACCAAGGCCAACGGCGCGGTATTTTCCGCCACCCTGCGGTGCCTCCATAGACCTACCAAACTAAAAACTGACCATTTATGCGAAATCTTATCCTTACAGATTTCTAAGACACAAATAATTATATATACCAAGGGATAATTGAATTATTTCGTTGTTTTACAAAGTGAAATTGGAAATCTGCAATGACCAGGTGACAGCAAACTAAATAATTTTATATTACCCTAATAGTTTTCAATTGAGAGAAAATAAATTATAAGATGCCCTTATTTTTGTAATTGTTATAAATTGGGTGTGACATTAAAATTTATCCGTTCAAGAATTCAAAATAGTTGCTTTTATAAAAAACTCACGTCGATATGGATTTACTTCGGCGTTTTTGAACGAATCACTAAACTATTTTAAAAATGGGAGGCACATTTTTAGTATTTCAGACTGGCACTCAATGTCTGCATGTGTATCTCAAATTCTCAACACTGTTTATGTTGCGCTGTTTCGTACGCATTAAATAACCTATGTAGCGTAAATCCAAGGCATTCTATTTCCATTTCCCGCTTTCAAGTGATGTACAAAATCTAATATTTTTTAAAATTTGCAGCAATTTCTGCTCTTAATGTAACCTTTCGTTACTTTATTATTTCATGGATGTTAGCTTTCAAGAGTTACTAATGTTTTTTATCAATACTCATAACTTAATAATAATATATTTTATTTAGAGACTGCCAAAGTGACTCTACTCTTACATTAGTTACATCATTTTTAGCGTTATCGATTTTAATTGTTATTTTGTGTTAACAATAGATTGCAGCTTTTTAGCTGCAAAGTTTTCAAGACTATCAAAGTTAAATTACTTATCGGTAATATGTAAATGTTTCAATGTTAAACGTAGGCCCTTCAAGTTGAAATTATTGCCCTAGTAACAATAATTTCAAGTTGAAGTGCCGTCGCACGATTATTCAAGTATATATCAATTAGCATTGGCCCTTTTGCAACCGGTTGTGGTCGGGTTTGTCCGCATTCATCTAAATCTCAAACCCGGAATTGGTTAAGAGATCTAATAATTTAATATACGTTGTATAATACCTTTTCAAGTTCTCATATTTGGACACTCATAACTCGAGTCTTTAAGCTAATATTGTTCGTCATAATGCGCCGAATTTTTCGGAGACCAAATACATAGTATCGTCTCGTCCATTCCATTCCATTGACGCGTCGTTTAACGTAATGACATCATAGCTCTACGCCCATGTTCAAATGATCCTGTCTCGTGATTCATACTTGCTCTGTATAATGCACTCGACAATTGCTCATATGAAAACTTACAGATGTGACATCCGTTATTATACTATCTGTTATTATACTAATTATAGATTTACAGGCAACTTTACGTCACATCTATTAGAGTTTTTACGACTAAACTGATTACTTTATTTGTGATAAATTTCTGTGTTTTATTTGAATTGATGTTTCTACTTCTAAAGCAGGTTTCTGTTAGATTTTTGTATGTTAAATGAAAACCGTTAAAGAATTGGGTGGGGATAAGGATCAAATGACGAGCACATATTAACGAGTTCCAGACCTAATTATCAAGGAAGGGAATTATGGTTAAAATAGGTGCTATATTTGAGGTAATATATTAAATATCATACAAACTGTACGATATTAAATATTAATACAATCACACAATATATCAATGTCTTTTGCCGTTTACTTTATTGTAAGGAGAACATCAATTACCCACCAGCAGACCATTTTTTAAATATTAAGATGGCAAAATGCGATTTGTGACATTTTCACCTCTGCCAAGAACGTTGTCCATGTGAATTATGATTTGAATAAGAAACTAGGAACCGAAAGTGATTATATTGGGATATTCACTAATGTTACAAGAGTAACTATTTGCAGAATCTACAGCAAGGCTCGAAGTTCCAAATGTTTGACCTCTAATCTACCCAATGGTGAACTGATAGAACTATCCTCTATGTAATTGTTTTTCGAGAATAGCCTATGAATACTGAGTCACTTGAAACGCCAGACTATCATTGACCATGACTTCCAAATCGATAAATTATAATCAGATGTCGTGTTATAATTTGGCACTGAGACGTTTATTGATACAATTTTTTGATTAGGCGGCACTATAGTTCATCAGAGCTTGATTATTGAATCCAAGATGGTTGCGCAATTTCTAACACTATTAGATAGTCAAACCAGCGCTGGGCATCGTTTTTTTTTATATAAACCTACCAAAGTGACTATATTCTGCCTGATGGAAAGCATGAATAGAATCCAAGAGCGGTGGTCGCCGTACTCACTGTGAATGAAGACATTGCAAAGAGGTAAACAGAGCTTTAACTAGCAGTTTTGAAATGTGCAGTAGAAAGATTAGGAATCGCCGACTCGTGGAGTTTTGAGTATTGACATTTATATATAGGAAAATAACTTAGAAAGTATTATTCGTTATAAAACATGTTTCTTATTCGGCTTATAAATGGATGTTAACGAAATTATTTTACAACAAATATTTTGATTATCATGTTTAGCAGGTATTAAACGCTTCAAAATCTAAATTCCAGTTGAGTCGTGAATCTATTTAGTCGCTTTTGGATCAAGTTGTGCTAGTCTGCTTTATCTCCATCTAAATTTAAATTTTGTTGCCAACTTTGAAGATGAAAATTTGTATCTAAAAATGGTCTCTTTGAAGTTGACATGATTAGACTTTTCAATTACATAGTCATACGTAGGTGTAGAGAAATAGTTTTTAGCACCGTAAAGTAACTTTTTCATATCGTATGGTACCTCTAGGTTGAGAAAAGCAAAGCACTTTATTATTTAGAACGTAATTTAAGTTTCAACACAACAGTTCTGATGTTCAGCAGTGAGCAGTATGCCCAGTATGTACCATGGGCTGATTAATTCTTGAAGGGTATGTAACTTATAAAGTTTGCAGTTCGATAGCGCATAGACGCATTTACCACTCGGTCTTTAAGAGAAGCCATTGAGCTGAACGGTCCAAAAGCGGACCTGTCCTCTGGCTGCAGTAATTAATCACGACTTGTATGTTGTTTGGTATATACTACCAAACACGTCGATTTCAATTTCATACAAAATGAAACAGTGTTTTTGAGTTTTGCAAATTTGCCGGTTTTGACAACCGCACAGCTGGAAATAAAGTAACGACAAACTTTTCAAGTTCACAGCGAGTACATTGAAGCAATTTCCCGTTATCAATAAGAGGCTTTGAAAGATTATTTTTCTTATTTTTCTTTTTATGAGTTTTTAAATTGGTCACGTTGAACACAGTTTCTACTGTACAGTGTCTATCGCTCTGTAAAGTGAACCTTGTGTTTCTATTGCCTGAACGTTTAATTTAAACGTGTAAAATGTTTATTTGAATAAGGTATACGAGTAAGTAATGATTATACATACACCAAATTAAATTTTACTAAAATTTTTATTACTTCTGAATGGATTAGTGATAATTATGTGACAAAGTTCGTCTCATGTCTATAGTGTTGCCTAATTTAATTTATTTTAAATTTAACTGCTTTAGAAATCAGTTCACTGATGTTTCACTGTCAGAAGAGAAAAGAAAGATAGCAAAAGGACTAACTTAAAACATTATTTTTGGACGAATCATGTCATGGAAAACTTAGTTACAAGAAGAATTCTACAGCTTCATCTACTTTTTCCTCTGAGCTTTTTTCCATATGGTTAAAATACTGACCTGCAAGGCTTAACTTCTAAATGATATCGTAGTTCCGTAGACAATTGCGGAATTTTTTTTAGGGTTCCAACTACCCGCAGTGATTGTTACAGATGTTCTAATGGCAACTAGGATTTAACGTGCTCTCCGAATCACAGAGGGGTCTTGAGTATGTTAAAAATGATCACCTATCCATAGACTGACCAACATAGGATCGCTTAACTTTGATATTTATAAACGTAGCCACGAACCTCGCATATTTGATATTAACATACATGCTTAATTCCTGTTCCTTAATTACAAAATTATACATTAATCTTGTTGCATAATATCAACTCACTTTTAATTCCATACCACTTTCATTCCTGCATTTCGATTTCAATTGACCATTGACATTTGCTGCTCAGCTGAGTAATTAAATGTCAACACTCAATTAGAAGCTTTGACGGATGTTATAAATTAAATGTCATTAATTAAACAACCGAATTGAGTCCGAACCGATTTGGTCTACTTTTCATTTCGTCCTTCGAATTTGAAGAGAGATTACTATTTCTAAGCGTGGAATATTTATGAATGATGATACAGCTATTCAGATCATCATAATGTAGGCACTTTGAACTCGGTAATAGTTTTTAAAAATCGTCAATTATGTCAGGGGTTAAGTTTCTTTTAGATGTAAAAGGCACAAGATGACAGAGCTATTTAGAATTTAATATATTCGTACTAAAATAACTTTAAAACAGTTATATGGCTTAAGCTATTTTACTACTGCCATCTTTCAAAATACCATTTTTTTTACAATTGTAATTGTACATATGTCAAGAACTTTCCTGTTCAGCAACTTACAAGAATGATTATCAAGTAGACTTAAATTCTTTTTTTTAACGTTTGGAAAGTCGGATTTGCGACGGGGTGTTGCGTCGGAATCAGCCCCACTAAAATTACATAATTTCTTACTTTGCGCCTGAAATAAGAAGGATCCGGGAATAGCTAATATTACGACACCCAGACCAGGTAGACCTAAATCTTGCTGTAGACATGTCCAGTTAGCTCTAAATTGATTCTTTCTTGTCAATTTCCTGGCTGGTCTCTAGCCAGGAAGCTCTGCAATGTTTACAATAAAGGAGCATTCAATTACGAGTATATTTAGTAAATCCTGTCGCCAAACTGCTTGCGGTCAAAGAAATAAGTTGTATGGAGCTTTTTTGGAACGTACTTGAAGATCAATCATTATTATTGTTAATGATGCTTGCGGGCGGAAAGGAACACAAATATTTTTGTTCTGTCATCAGTCAAAATAAAATAATCCTTCAAATATCTTATACAGTTTACAACAATTTGTCAAGGTTCAGTTGCTTTAAAGAAGCTTTGGTTGCTATAAAGAAATCATGTTTAGAAAGTCTCGCAAAAAATGTGTAAGTATCTGAAGATTTTTGATGATTCGCTACTTTCTGAATACGGGACAGCGCGTTTTACTAAACTTTAGGTCTTTTGCATGAAACACCTAATCCCATAATCCAATCTTAAAGTGTTCTTCGAAGTGGATGTTTTTTTCACTCAATACACACAAACCATTTGAGAATTCTGGATTTTATTGCTTTCATTTCGAATTCGTATGTATACTATTGCATATATACTGTAATGAGTTACGTCTAGATTTTATAATCATTGAGTTATGAGCAATCCATCAATAATTTCAAATCCTACACGGGATCTTCATACCTACAATGTGACTTTTACGATATTTTTCAATCTGGACCAATTGAAATCACATAGATACACGAGATCCTTATCACTTTTATTTATATATCACTCTTCTAGATCGAAGAGTGCACATATGTACATACAAACATGCATAAAATCACGCCTGTTTCCACGCTAATTTTTTGATGCCACGTAATAGGTGGCGAGCCCACTGCTAATCAGGATGTTTTCTTTTGCCAGTTTCTTCAGTCGATCACCAGTTGCACCACTTGCAAGTGAGATTGATTTAGGGCCCTAAGTACTTGGTGGGTAATCTATGCATCCCGTGCACGAATTTTTGGATCATTCCATTCTGTAGCTGCTATTTTATTTTCCAAAGCGAGTGAAGGAAGTGAATGTCAGGCAAGTCAAACGGAGTCTGAATTTGAACACATTATTATGTACGTCCACATGCGACGTAAAAAAATTCGTCTTTCGTTCTCTTTCAAGGATGTCTATTTTAATTTAAAAGAAAATACCTAATGACTCAAATGTGATGAGGAGTTGTTTATTTACTATTTACTTTTTTTGCCAGTTTCGTTACAGGTATGTGACTTACAGTAAAACAGCCCAGGATCGCATACCTTGGCTTCTTTTCTGACTTAGTCTTAGCCTGAGAAGGGGAGGGAAAGAATAGGCGCCTTAACCAATTCCAGAAGTTCATTTTTAGTGTACTATCTATGTATGCAAATATTTTCGGCTTGTTTCTTGTGTATATTGTTAGAAAAAAACGATTATGACAGTAAATGCTTTTTTGTTTTCTTCGATTTAAATGTTGGTCGTCAGACAGAAAACACTGTTTAGCTAATCAACTGATGTACAACGTAAGTCAATGTTTGACGTACGCAGGTTATTGTAACATGTTCAACACAGAAAAGTGTCAAAGAACTCAGTCGAGCGACACTATGATTCACTATACACGTAGATTCTGAAAAGCAACAGTTCAAATATAGTTATCATAGAAAATGTTTACTTTTTGAAAGACTAAATATTTTAAAGCTTAGCTAACATTTTTTAAAATTGACTCAACCGATGTAAGAAATCTATTTACATAAGGTTTTTATTGTGATGATGGGTATGTTTCGGACAATTTCTAGACGTCACACCGCCAGCGTTTCTCAGTTAATAAGACTTGAATAGAAATTGCGAATAGCATACCTTTCTTTATTATTGTTTTAACCTGTGTAATATACTACGATATGCACAGACTATATCTGTTACAATGTTTTTGTATGAAAGCTTCTAAATTTAAAAGTGACTGCAACGATATTTTTCTCTCGTGCACTTGAATAACCTAGAGATAATTTCCTAACATATACGTACGGTACGAGTATAGTTTGAAGTTTGGCTTTCGCTTTACAATCTCAGAAATAATATACTTTGAATGTCGAAAATTCTTTGAGCCGGCGCGGTGATCAGCTGATATCACTATGGAAGATGGTACTGAGGTGTCTGATTTCTTTGCATATTAAAGTCGCCACACTGACAACGAGTTTTCATGGATGATTTTAAGTACAAAGAGGGTTTACTTTATAATTACCAATGATTATTCAGCGACATATTTATAAGACTGGATTAAAGATAGATATTACCTGTTTATAGAAAATTTGTTAAAGTTCTCAACTGGTGTCAAAATTCATAAAAAATTTAAACATAAATATTTCTTTCTGGTGAATATATTTCACTTAGACGTAGAAATAGTGATACACGTAAGTCACTAATATAAATGATTGGAAAATAAACTAATAACTACGGTTTTTAAAAAAAGAGAAAAGGTTGAACAACGTTTAAGATTTGAAAATAATATAGTGATTACAATATTTATGCTTGTATTATTAGTGGTTATTAGTTCTTATCCTTCCTTCAAAGTATCCGATACTACGGTGTCCTTCAAAGAGTATCCTTCAAAGTATCCGATACTACGGAAAACGTTTATGATCACATTAATTATGTGACAAAACCGTAAAGTAAATATTTTTCTTTAATAAAAAATATCTTCTTAAAGAAAAACATTTACGTTTCCTTTCATTTGTGCTCTATTATCTTCCTTTTCACCAAATTTCATGTTTCTAACTCTACAGGAAGAAGTTTAAAGTATTTGATTTCCTCGATTATGTAAAAATAATGTGATGAACAATATTTTATTTATATTTTTATTTCAATTATTAAGCTACATGATAACCAAAACTCATTTATCAGTCAAAGCAGTCCATCGATTAATAAATATTCGATGAATCGTTCAGTCGAAGAAGCGTTTGGCGATAACAGGTTGTTTCGGAATAAATTCCATTCGAATAATCGTTCAGTCGTCTTTCCATTAATAGAACATGTCTCTCTCGAAAAAATCTTTAATTACGGATCTAAATCTAGATCAAATCTAAATTACGGAGCCGTCTTAAAATTGATTCAGAGATTTAGCGATGAAAGCGTAACAGGCAGACAGAGTTACTTCTGCATTTATAATATTAGTGAAGATTATCGCAAAAGAACGTTTTGTTTATTTATTTGTTTGTCAGTCTGTATTGTCATAGTAAAATACTAAATACTATTGAATTATCTGTGTAGTACCTACCTAAATTGCCACATCAAACACTAATACACATTCGCATACATATATACATACATACAAACACAGTATAAAAACACTTCACTGTTTTTACGTCATCCTCACTCTTTTATTTTGTACCCTGAGTTAGTTATATTTTATTGTATAGTTAGTTAATGTTTGTACACCGTCTGAGGGTGCTTGGAGATCCGTCATTCAGGTCTAGAACTTAGTGCAGACGCCAGCTCTCATGAATGTTTTAAATTGTGCTGCTATTATGTATTGTCGTAAGATTATGTACCTTTTTGAGAGAAATAAATACGATTTGATTTGATTTTGACTATTTTACCCCGTAACTATTCAACCGATCATCAAAAGGGCTCTTGCAAAAGAGTGCTTTTCCCGATGCGTGTTTGAATTTATTGACTGTTAATATACGCGCGAGCGAAAGCGCGGGAAAAAGAACCCATAGTGGTAATGTATATATGAGTGCGTTTCGATACGTAACTTTTTTAAAACGACCAATTTTTTTACGCATTTGAGAAAACTAGGTAAATACTACACTGCAAGTTAAAAAAAAGAAAATTGTTTGTAGCGTAGTATGTACAAATAAAAAATGTAAGAAAGTATCCGATGACAAGTAAGGAGTGTAAAGAAAGAAATATTTCTATTTTCTTTTATATTGAGACCTTTTGCATATATAGACACAGTGGAAACACACCTTGTACTGTCTCCTTAATAAAGATGTGAGTTAGTGAACGCGATGACAGCATTAAGGATATATCTTATGTATATAACACTGTTTGCTATGGTAAGTTGAGATTCTGATATAAGCGTCATAGACTATGTAAAGAAATGACTGAGTTATTGCCATGCGTGTCTAAGAGTGACGTCAGAGAATCTTGTCTAGTAGATAAGAAATTTAGGTCAGATATATATATCGACAAGATTGTGGCTGACTCATATATATTTAAATACAATATTGACAAAAGATATTCCTAGCCAAATTAAAAGTTTGAAAAATTTTAGTATTACTAATTACTTTTTTATTAAAAATATATTTTTAACCTATATATTCTAATTCTAAGCGTACATATGTATAGATAATTGGCATTATTTTTACTACAAATATTTTAATTTTCTAATCAATGACACGAAATTCAAAATGGCGGGAACGCGTTTCAAATGTCATTGACGATTTTCTTCAACGCAATTACTTACAAATTTTAAATATGGAACATTAATTAATTGCCTTATAAAATAAAGAAAAATAACAAAATTGTCACCACGTAGTAAGATTACAAAGTTTCAGAAGTAAATATCACCTTGTTATCGGGCAAAAAGTAGTCATGCAGTTACGTAGAAAAAGTTTATGGATCTTCAGGAGATGTCCTGAAGCAGAAGGTAGAAGAAGAAGAAACGGTCGTTCGGAATTACACAGTTTGTATTTCTGTCCGCTTGTACAGTTTCTCTAAAACTGAGAGCGCGAAATTTGACAATTTAGGTTACCTTTTTTGCGTTACATTTTGTTAGGTCTAGGAAGTTTTGAAATACAAAAGCCTTTCATTGCTACATAAATAACAATATTTTCATTTCATTGTAGAATAGAGATAAAATATAAGTATGTATAATTTATGGAAAACAGAAGCCAAGAAAACTCTCAGTTATTAACTTAGATAATTTGACGTAAAGAATGTGTAAGAATAATGACTTGCAAACAACGTACAAAGTTGTTCATGTTGTCGTAAAGAGTCCTAAATTTTGGGTTAACGTCATGAAATTAAACAAATTTTTCCTTAGTTCCAGTAACATTTTGATACAATGGATGTAATATGTATTTATTCAAGCAATACGTGTCCCACAAAACGAACTGTACTGTGTTAATTGTATTTTAATTTATTTAATTTCAGCAACATTGTTCTGTCACGGCCGCGTAAGTGCGTACTAAAGATTTTATTAACATTCTATAAGGCAGAGATCGCGAATACAATAGAAACTTTAAATAAAAACTAAACACTATACATGATATAAAAAAAAGAATTGATTGATACATAGACAATATGTTAAATTGTAAACATATTTTAAATGATTGCAATGTTATTTTGGACACATTTATTGCTGTTGTTCCTAATCTGCGTAAAGAGGTTACTGTTAATAAGAACTAACTAGAATTATTATCTATAAAGTATGTATTTAAACATCATAGTCTAACATATAACGGTCAGATATATATATATATATATATATATGTCCTTTATAGAAGTGTAAACTATGTATTTGATCATGTGATTATCTTAAGCAAAATTTTTGTGCTATCCACGAAGGTTTCTGAGTTGGTATGAATATTTCTTTTTTTTTTTAGTAGTTGGTGGCTAGCAACACATGCAGACTACAGCTAGTACTCAATAAAATATTCTCCAACAATTTCTTTGTCTGAAATCGGTTAATAGATGGATTTACATTGTTTTATAACAACTACACATATGAATGACATATTAATATAGAAATATTGTAACCCATGCAAAGTAGATAATATTATTTATATCCATATCCAAGGATATATTTAGGTAAAACTGTCACTTTGTAATAAAATTAGTGAACATTTAAAAAAAAATTACACATTGAGGTGGTACAATGAAATATACAGTTTTGTGAATAAATAAATCTCTTGAGTTTTTAAATTGTAATAACACTTAACAATAAACCTCTTTAGGTAAAAATCGTTGTTTAACCATATGTAGTGGATGGGCTATGCCTGATGGTAATGCCGATAATGATAGCAGTACAAATTCTCTGTTACATAAAACGGTTAAGAAGTCATATCCGGGTGCAATGGCATCTATTGAGGCCTCAACCTTCAAAGAACTGACCCCAATATACTACTTTAAACTGCGAAATGGAAATAAAACGATTGGCTACCATTTCTTTTTACAAATAATAGTAAATTCTTTGAAAATAGCGATGATATTAAATCCAAGTTAACTGTGTTTAATAATATGATTTTTCGTGCGTAGGCTAGGGTGGTAATAAGCTCGCGCGCAGATGCCAGTAACCTGTATTCAGATGATGCACAAAGACCCAATTTTCTCGTTTTGTTGTGTATCTAGTAGTTTTTTGTAGTAATCATTTACTTAGAATCGCTACATAATATTAAAAAAATATCAGATATACTGCTAAATAGGGTCATTATGGATCGTCTGGAAGTAACTTATTGGCAGCAACGTGTGAGTAAATAGCAACCCTTCGTTACCATAGTTGACTATGATCTTATTCCACCACTGTTTGAAAGTGCTGAAAGTTCTAGAAACGAATTTTCACAACCTTTTTTGTCTCAGTTTTAATCTAACAACACTTAACCAAGGTACGTGATTAATTGAAATGTAAATATAAAGTATTAGATACATGTAAGTGGTAAATTATCATAATGAGGGGCCCTTATTTGCTAGCACAATTTGATTAATCGTCGACGTATTTGGCTAACGGCGCCTGGATTTAATCGAAAGCCATTTTCAGTCAGTAATTAAATCATTTTATTGCCTACGTTTTTTTGTCTACCTTACTATTTAGATGAGCATGGAAGCGTATTGTAGCACACGTATAAAATAGTGATGCTATAAGACAGAATAAGTTAAATGTACTATTGATTAAATATTTACAATACGTAGACAGTCAATATAGACTTTTGTAAGACAGCAATTCGAATCCATAGTTACAGACAATTAGGTATTTAATTATGAATACTACAGCATATTAAAAATATTATGATATTTACGCAATTGACATTTACTTCTGTAACTTTAATTAACCGTATTCTTTACACAAAACACAAATAGGTGTTAGGTTAGGTTGTGTCTATAACTAAACTGAGGCATAAAAACTACTGAGTATTAGCCAGAGCTTCGAAACATGAATTTCCTGGCTGGTAATACAAGATTATATCAAAATTCTTTGTTGGCAAAGACCTTCCAAATTCGCAACAGACTGTTTAACATCAAACATTAGACAAAGGCGTCGCAAAAACGTGGTACGCGGGCGAAGTAAAGCATAACACGTACAGGTGAGTTCGGCAAGGCCCCCCGAAACAGTCTCTAGGCGGAATGGTTCGCTATCGTGACATCATGTGCCACTGACCTACCGAGGCCGCGCCGATTCTATGTATTAGATTACACTATTCTATTCTACGACGTCGCACACGCTCCCAAGCCATTGATCTTGCCTCTCGCGTCTCGCTCCTCTCAGTATTCTTGTATTTCAAATGGGCGATCACGTTTTTTTTTTCCAAATAAACAAGTAGGTACTCTGTCTGTCCGCTAATTTTTTTTTTGATGTAATGTCTGGGAAATATGCAATCGATTTCTAATACTTGATTGGATTTTTGTCACAGTTAAAGTTGTTTTTTTTTTTTAAATAAATATTACCGATGGCAGATAGTTTAACAGTTGAACTAATGCTCGTCTCTTGATGTGTTTGAATATTAAATTTATTTCAATAAATTTTGACGTTTGTTTGAAGATGAATGTATGTATTATAAGGGCAAATATTTACACAATACCTTTGTGGTTTTATTATTCTTGTTCAATAACGAGATCGTAAAAATAACGAAGTAGAACATTAGACGGAAAGAGGTACAAATCAAAGAAAGTAATATACTTTACTGTCGTTTTTGTTTATAATTTATACAAAATTATTGATAGGAAGACATACGACAAATCCATACTTCTAAAGATTGATCATTTGTTCGTATGACTATTTGTTTGAACAGATTTCAATTATTATTAATATTTCGGATAGAATATTCAAAAAATATTATAAGCTATGTAGCATCTCAAAAGAAAACAACAGTGTCTATGAACGTAAATGATATTGCGGGGGACGGTTCGTTTACAAATGTTAAGGACGTGGTTTGATTTCGATTTTAAGAGTCTCTGAGGGATCGATAATTTCCCCACATACTTAACTCTAGAAAATTTTCTTGTAGTTTATTCGTATAATTGTTAGAAACAAATATACCTACATGTACTTACATGTATGCGTAAAGATACTTATAAAATATCAAATTATCAACAAAATAAATTTGAGTAAACGGATGTAAATGAGTGTTAGATATTCTCACATTCTATCGTCTAGCCCGTGGTAATGTGGTTTAGTTTTGTAAATATTGGCGTCTGCTATTAGCATTTGTGGTTGTACCGTAGAATTTTGTGAAATGAATTTTTATGACAAAACTGTTGTTGTTTACTAATTTAAAACGAAATAAATTATTTGGCTAGATGAGAACAAGATTAATTAATCATTTTTTAGCTTATCATTGGATTATTGCGAAACGAATTTAGATAAATATGGTTTTGAAATATCCGTAATACGTAGCTTTAGCAAAAAAGTTTAACTTTTTGATAATGCACAATTGTTTGTATGTAAAACAAAAGAAGTTTGAAAAAATGCGAGCAGGGCCATGGCCGTCAGGTCAAATCGCATTTAATGCTTGAAGAATTTTTTCCTAATTTTTATACGTTAGACATGATACTGAAGTTTTGTCTGTGTTCATTATCTCTACCGCTGTCCACTGCTGTGGTAACATTGTATTCGATAGTGAGCGATTTGTTTTTCTTTGTCATTCTGTATCTAGACTTCACAGTTACGGCACTTGCTGATTTTTCCTGGTTTTATAGTCGTTGTACTATTTTATTTATGTACATAGTTTTTGTTTGCGACAGGGCGACGACATTTTGAGGTCATTTGCGTGTTTAGAGTGTCTGTTTTGGCACGTGTAAAAAGTGTTTTCATTGTCTGATTTGTTTTTTTTCAGTAGTGAATGGTAGATATAAGTTGTATTGGATACTTCTATCTATTTCAAGTTTAAATTCATGTAGGTTCGGCTTAACTGGGGTAGTACTACTCTATTACAGAAAACCAATTTAAAACGACAGAATTCGTGCTGTCGTTTTGTTTTGGTGAGTGCGAGACTGGTGGGCCATTGATGCTTGGGTGACAGTGATCGTGGTGTGTGAGCCTTGCACTGCCAAGATGACGTCATGCCGTTTACGTCCCCAAACTGGGCGGGAAATAGTATCTGACTAGGCCACCATACTACATTCTCTGTATTCGCAAAGAGTATTGTGACAACAACTCTTTCGTTCTATTTATGCTTTCCATCAGGCACAATAATTTTTTTGGCAGAAGGTTGAATGTTATTGCGTTGATTGCGGCATAACTGAGACTTTTTTGTTTGTTTTTGATCAACAAATCAAATATTCATTTATTATATATGTATATATATACATTATTGTTATATTGATTATATATTATATAAGAAGATGATGCAACCCTCTCTGAATTTATGTAAGATAATGGGTATTTGAATTAGCTTGATTTTGGATTCTTACAGACAGACTAACACTTCTAGCTAGTATTATTATTGGTCAAATATTATTATTTTATTTAGAATCTTTAAAGTTCATGGAGGAATATAGATATTAATCATTACTTGCTTTTACAGTGAGGAAATATAATTAAGAGATAATCTGCATAATAAAAAAATACTACATAATGTATACCAAAAGCATAAATTGTTTGAACGCCAGCATCTATAATTGAATTCAGAAGATTCTTCAAAATTTTCCGGCTGGTTTATTACCATGGGCTTCGACCATTATTAGATATAGCCTATCTCCTCTCAAACCAAGGAGACATACATAGGCCAGAAATTATTATAATGTCTTCATGTTACAGACCCAAGAGTATATACCCTATAGTTTAAAAACAATCACCTCAGTAGTGTTCGACATTTCACAGAATGAATAAAATATACCCACGTCTCAACGTCAAAAAGAGTATGGACAGGCGTCCCATATAACAAAATTACGGGGACGCCAACTCTAATCTATAATATTAAAACTTTTGCTGCAGAATATTATATTTTGCCGTAACTTATAAATATGTAAAACGCACGTTGGACGATAAAAAACATCATAACTGGATATCACAGCAAATTGTGCCAATTTTGCCCCGTTTCTTTCCTTATAGCCTCTTTTGGGTGGTATTGGTTTTTATATCTCAAGTTCTTGAAAATGTACGTACTTTGATATGTACCTTTGTGAGAAATTTCTATGCAGACTACATGTTCTAGTAAAATAATAAAATGTGTTAGATGTTTATAGACACTGATTTAGCGAATATTGAATTCATCATCATAATCATCATCATCTCAACTAAAAGACGTTCACTGTGTGACATAGGTTTCTCCCAAGGTTCTCCATAACAACCGGTCCCGTGCTGCCCGTATCCAGCAGCTTCCCGCGACCTTCACCAGGTCGTCGGACCACCTTGTGGGGGGCCTACCAACGCTGCGTTTCCAAGTACTGAGTCGCCACTCCAGAACTTTATGGCCCCATTGGCCATCGTTTCTGCGTGTAATGTACCCCGCTCACTGCCACTTAAGTTTAACAATTTTACTGGCAATATCGGTGACTTTGGTTCGTCTGCGGATCTCCTCATTCCTGATTCGATCACGCAAAGAAACTCCGAGTACTGCCCTCTCAATTATTCTTTGGGTGACTTTGAGCCGTCTTATCAAGCCTAGTGAGCGACCACGTCTCTATGCCGTAAGTCATCACGAACACACACGGGTCAAATAAGCCCTGTCTGTCCTTCTTCTGTCTTAGTCAGGTCCAACTTCGACAAAGAGGTCAATCATCGAATCCAGCTAGGTTGGGCAGCTTTCGGGAAGCTATGTAACGTTTTCTTGTCACAAATACCACAGTGTCTCAAGACAATATTGAATTAGAACGCTGTAAATTCAATAACTGATCTATGTATAAGTTATGTGTGCTTGTATGTATGTAAAAAAAATTTACATATATCATCAACAGTCTACTGCTGGACATAAATCTTTCCTTTGAATGGAGGTTTTGACCTACTATAACACGCTGGCCGAATAGGTGGGAATACGATATGTTACAAGTTCTTCTAATATTTGCAGTGATGTTGTCTTGTGTAATTGGTTCTCTAAATCACCTTTTACGACCCCGTGGGATGAATAGGGGTAGGTACTCTGTATTCTTAATTCGCCACCTCACGGTCACCAGATTTAGTCATACATGTAGACCTATGTAATATTTATTTCCATCAGCAACACATATATCAATTGAAGTTTATCACATTACACGATTTAATGGGTATATTAAATTTCTTATAAAATTGATATCTTTTCAAGGTCTCAAGTTTTTAAGTCTTTATCTTAATCGTTTTAACTTAGTTTATATAAACGAGTTTAGTTTGAAATATCTTAATTTAACATCTAGTTTTATATCGATATATTGAAGATTGTTATATCTCATGACAATCTTGACTATTTATCTCACTATGTAAATGCAAACCCGTAACTTGTGTGTTAGCAACACTGAATTTTATTCTCATAAATAAATTTTGCGTTATACCAAGGACTGTTTGTTACAATTTATCATAAAGCCTTTTTCGTCTTCGTGTTATTATAGACTATATTGCTTTGACTAGATTTTTGATCCCTTGATTAACGTTCCGAACTTCTAAGCCCGAGATAGTGAATTCCATTCGTATCTAGAACAAATAATTGTACTGGAAACAAGAACATTTGTTTCTGTGCTTATTTTTATTTTGTTTTGTTTACTTTATCATGCACTTTAGGTACATAGGTGGACTTAATGTATAATAATACCAGTCATCCTTTGGGTGATGCAGAGAAAATAGGAATAGGTGCGTTCCAGGTGATGTTGGTTTGTAATAAGTGAAGTATATACATACAAGCTTATTATACACTAAAAATTATACACATAATATATAAATACGTACACATATTTAATTACATATAAGTCTATATCAATACACACATACACAAATAAATACCATAAGAAGTATAAAATGATAATCATGTGTTGATTGATTCTGCCAGCTGTTTTAGTAGATACTACTTCACTTATTTTAATCTTCGACTTCGAATGGAAGCTCAGGTGTAATTTATGTATAAAGTCAGCGGTCTGGTAACCGTAAACAGAGCTATTAGTAACCAGACTTCTGATAAACTATCTAAATTAACTATTTCGAAAATTACAGAAAATGGTGCCTCCGTCTAACTTAATATTAAACATCCGTATCTAAGATGTGTCAAATGTTTACTATTACATAACAATATATTACTTCCAAATGTTTCTCGAACAAACGTCACGACTACGTTGTGTTCGTTAATAAATTCGTCCGTGGTTTTATTAGGCCTATCGCTTTGTATACTTTAAACTGGAATTCTACGCTCTGTTAGTAGCTGTCAGTACAGTAGGTATTCGCACGAAAGTAAAATTTGTTTGGCTTCCCTGACCCGCTATTGTGATGGCTTGCTGGCTGGCCCGTGACATGGCGACCTTGATAGGTCATCGGTTCTCGTATGGGGATTGTAAACAAAATTATGGTGTTGTGTGGGCGTGTTTTGTTGTATTGTTTTCTAGGACTTTTGATGTTTACTTTTTCTGTAGCGTGAAATATAGAATAGTAATGAATACTTGGCTAGTTAGCATGTTGTTAAAGTTGATTGAGGTGTGTTTTTCTTTCGTGTTTATTAATACACTGATGGGAGTGTGTACTTGTAGTAGTACAATACAGTGGGAATTGCATTACAGATAGTACGCATAATAAAATTGATGCGTTAGTTGTTGCGAAATGATAAATTGAAACTAGACGGCTCAAATTTGGGACCTACCTGGAATTGTAAAGTAATGAACTAACTAAATATTTATTTATGTGCTACTGACTTTGAAATTTATGTATTTTATGTGAGAAACTGGCTTCTTGCCGATATACCCAAAATGCTGTCTAGATATCATATTTTATCATAATTAACTTACTTAATGATATTTACCATCTGAAAACCAATACTAATGATAAGGACATCGATTTTTTGTTAGTAAAGAATCAATCAATCAACCTATCGTCGTCCACTGCTCAACGAAGGTCTCCCCCGAGGAACGCCAACAATCCCGGTCTAAATAATAGCAGTTTGGTATTCAAACAAGGTAGGTAAGCACTTCGGAATAAAAGTATGAAAACATAAAAATATAAATTAAAATTGCCGTTTTTGATGAAATGCGTCATCATTATTATTTCAGACAAAAGACGTTCAGTGTTTAAGATAGTTCTTCCTCAAGGTTCTCCACAACAACCGGCCCGGTGTTGCCCGCATCTAATACGTAATACGAAAAATTAAATTTAATAAAACGGTTGATAAAAGCTTTTCTTTTTAAATGTATATTCAATAACACAAATGCGTAAATAAGACAAATATAAAAATACGGTGACAACGCTAATCTTTATTGAGATAAGGAAATACTCCTGATTTTATTGCGTAGTAACATTTAGTTTTGTGTATAATACCCGTTTAATTTACATACATGTCATTTAAAATTCAGCATTGAAATTGTTAATTAACAATACACACCCTTCTACGATATAATTGGCAGATCTAGTCGTAAAAACCGCTTAAATTGCTTTGGGTGAGTTATAGATTATTTTTCAGATAAAGTCAGGTGTTTAAGTAAAATGCAGGTTCTGAATAAGGGGAAAAATTCTGCTAGAACGTAATCCGTTTCAGAGATATGACTTTTTATTTCTATACTTCCGGTTTTGACAAGGGATCTTTATCGTATTCTCCAAACGTCATCACCTCACTACAGTCACAATCCAGCTTTCTTCTGATCAATTCCGTTGCGGGTTTTATTTTTTTTGGAACTTCCCAAGTGTCATAACTTGATGTGTTCGTGAGTCACTGCTATTGATCCTGGCGTAAAGAAGTTCCAGTGGTGGGCGCATGGAAGGGATTAGTCACTGTAAAACTCATGGTATAGTGGTATTTTGGAATCGAACCGATTTAAACTACGTGTTGTTCCGTAATATTTGAGTGTGTTTGACAAAAGAAGCTAGCCTATGCGATGCACCTGTGTTAGAGGTTGGTTTAAGAGACATTGTTAATGCTTTGGGATTATTTGAATATCACCAAACATACATACATACTCTCGTACCTTCCTGCATTGATAAGCAGAAGCGTATTAAACTCCTACAATAGGCCAATTTTAAATTTAAATGTTACTTCATACGGGCAAACCTATTAGCGTCACTTTGGGAATTAAGTAGAAAAATTGGGAGTATAATCGGCAAAGTTATTAGAATGGGAAAATATACATATATATGCGTCTTTGCCATCTATGTAGGCACTAAAAATCTTTTACTATATAAATGTTTGATAAAAACGACAATCCAATAATTAAAATTGCAGACTTATTTATAAAAAGAATGTATTTATAAATCACGAATAAATAAGCATTACACGGATTGCGAAACTGAGGTGATATGTTATATTTGATCAACTTATAGTCAATTTGTGATTATAAGTAGTTAATCGAACGCTTGACGTGAATTGTCGTTAGCTAGTCAATGCCGTTGAAATTAGTATGCGTAGTATATTTAGACATACCGTCAAAACCAGTTTCTTGATTAGCATATCCATAAAATTTAAAATTACAATGGCTGGAACCACATGTGAATAGATACGTAATATTAAAATTATCTTCAGAATTAAGTGCCGTGTAGATACCGTCGACTGATCATCTGGACTATATATAAAGATAGAAATCAGGCTGTTAAGATTTCAGCAATAATTGAAAAGTTAATTTAATTTGTTCAAAAGATGGAAAAAATTAAAATAAATATAATACAAAACTAATTAGATATTGCCGGGCTTTAGTGTTCGAGGCATTTAGAATTTAGACAAAAGTATAAAGTAAGCTTCAGAATTTGCGGGTACATTTAAATATTTTTCTACTGTTTTATTAATTAATAGAAAACGGAGGAAACTAGTTTTTATTGTACACTTTTACACGAAACGGAATATTGTTTTGGAAGTTTTAGAAGCTTTACGATTTGGCAATCTAAACTAAGAAGAGAAGGAAGAATGAAGAGGAATGTTTAACACGTTCAATCTTTAAGCACCAGCGCAGACTGATAGATAATAAGGATAATATATACTGTTAAAAGAAACTACATGGAGTCTACATCAAATGTGTTCGGTACGCGGTTCGGTAATTCTGAATTAGGGCAACTGTACTTGCCCATGAGTTTGTACGTTCCATTGCTGAAGTCAAGATAACTCCACTTAACTCCATTTAACTCCTCTTTATACATATAACCTGTAACAAACCTCAGCATACCCAATGCCCTCACAGGTTGCGTTACCCTGATCAAATATATCAATAAGTTAAGGAAACTAATAGGGTTTTTACACTTAGTAATACGTATGAGATGTTTGCAACCCTTGGTTTAGGCGTGGAGGTCCTTGGATTTTCCCCTCCATCCGATACAGTGGCCAGCCGCGAGGAGGCGATGTTCGCGTGTGCCGTACGTCGCCTAAATAGAGAGTCTACCCGTAGATGGTGCCTGCGGTAGCAGACAGGCGCTAGGAGGGATCTAGATGTCGTAATAACAGCTGTTCCCGGATCCCTTCTATCTCAAGCGCAGGCACACCGTATGGTTTTAATCGGTCCGATTCCGACATACTACCTCGCCATAAGCCCGGTGGGGTGACGGCCCGAGGGGGTTTCCACACATTAAAAAAAAAGGGTGTGGAGGTCCTTACTGCAGTATTAACCAAAATTTATGTTCCAAAATAGGCAGCATAGGGTTCTCACCAAGAACTTAGGGACCTAAGATAACCTCACCTGCAAGTGGTCTACTTGCTAATCGATGGACGAGGCTCTGGCAAATAAAAAACCTCGATTAGCGGCAACAAGTTCGTTACTTATTACATGGGATCAAAACCCATGGCGAAAAGTGGGCGTTTGATATGTCTCTGCCTACCCCTCCACGGAGACAGGTGTGATTTAATGTACGTATGTATATACTCGTACCATGAGGGGGGCGACGGGGCGCATCAGTTCTGTCAGATCATCTGATGGCATTAAATAAGTTATTCATTATTATTTTAGGGATTATATAAGAAATTTTGGTGTCCCTAATAGACAGTTGGAAGCCTGAAAAATTCCAATAAGTCTAGTTTTAGGTTACCGGTATTCGCGTTAGAAGGATTAGTTTGGTGAAGGTCAAACAGTAGACACACTACATAAGTTTCTACACAAGTGCGTCAGCCTAGTTAAGGCAGATTTCACCTTCGTAATTTGTGGAAACATTAAAATCATGTTATATCCTTATTTCATAGGTACCTTATTTATTACCCATACTTTTACTCGTATATACTTAGCACCAGTTTAAAATGGATCCAGTCACTCTAAAAGTTCTTTGGGAGGAATTGCTAGTAACAAAAAGGCTGCCCTATGGATACCACGTTTGTTGTTAGTTTATCACTGTATGCTGTTTATAAACCATATTATCTATCTATCTATCAAAATAGAAACAGTGGTCAAGTGCGAGTCAGACTCGCCTATGAAAGGTTCCGTAGCAGCGATTTATAACGTAATAAAAAAACTACTTACTAGATCTCGTGCAAACCAGTTTTCGGTAGAAGTTAACATTGTAATGTACACCATATATGTTTTATTTTAGTTTTATCATTCTCTAATGTTAGAAGTTACAGGGGTAGGACACATTTTACCATTTTGGAAAGTCTCTCGCGCAAACTATTCAGTTTAGAAAAAAATGGTATTGGAAACCTATTCATAGATATCCCACATGTGTGGGTTTAATGAAAAAAAAAACAGTTTCAGTTTTAAGTATGGGAGACGCCAATTTTTTTTTACTAATTTTGTGAAAATCTTAATGCAGTTTACAGAATACATCTACTTATAATACAAAGTTTTAACAGTATAGTTCTTACAGTTTAGGAAAAAAGTGGCTGTGACATTCTGAGGGACAGACAGACAGACAGACATGACGAAACTATAACGGTGCTGTTTTTGCTATTTGGCTACGGAACCCTAAAAATGAGTAATGAAAAACAGTACACAAAATTTGTACTTGTTTAGTTTCGTAGAAGGCTACAAAGGCCTTTAAAAATTCATGAGTGCCTTTAAAGTTTTAGTGTCATGTAAAATAGGTAAACTTTTATTTCACTATAACTCTGATTTTCATGTTTTTTATTTTAGATACAGCAGTTTATAACCACTGACAATCATGAAAAGAATCTACTAAATCTATATATTTAAATGAATGTTTGTCTGTCTGTATGTTGTTTATAGGATTGTAAACTATGTATTTGATCATGTGATTATCTTTAGCAAAGTTGTTGTACATGAGCCCACGAAAGTTTCTGAGTTGGTATGATTTATTTTAATATTTTTTTTTAAATTAACTTTAGTGGGCGTAAAATCGCGCGCAGTGTACAGCTGGTGTTAAATGGATTCTATGAATATCTCTTGCGCATCTACATTCAAATAAGTTAGGAACTACGCGAATATTGAAATTGAGTAACGTTTACATTCAATTTTATTTAAATACCCACTAGTCAGGTAGACATCCCAAAGGATCTTAACACGAAATTAAAAATTATTTTAGGTAATATGAATTTCTCTCTATCACGTAACGTAAGAGAAGGAAAACTTGATACAAATTCTATTCCAACCCGTCTGACCAGCGTGGTATAGTGGCCTAAAACCTCTTTTCTAAGGAAGGGCCTATGTCCAGCAGTCCAAAGGCTGTTGATGATGATTGGTGATGAGATGTTTGCGATCTGAAGAGATCTGTAATAATGAAAAATATAAATGTCACACTAACAAATTCAAACATTGTAATAGTCAATGATGTGTGTAAATATGTTACAATCGAATGTAGTGAAACAAACAGTAGTGTTAATAACTGGATGTATAAGACAAAACAAGCTGTCTCTGAATGACATCGTCTCGGCTCATTCACGCTAGTCGAAACATATCACAAAACAAACGTTTTCGGGCACTACCGTCCTACTACATGAATCTTGAAAATTTAGTGCGCGTCGAGCCCAGTTGCTTAGTGTATAATCGTCTGACGTCAAAAGCTAGGCTGTGGCAACGACCGGACAAGGCCAGTTCGTCCGTTTTCGACGCCATAGAAACTTTTATTTGAAGTTGCTGTGAGGTTGTGCAGATTTTTCTTTTAAATTTCAAGGGCGCCTCAGGTGGTTGTAGATGATTGAAAATTTTATTGTTTTGTGATAGTCGCATTTGTCTTCGTGAACGTCGAACTGATATTAATTTCCACACACCGAGAGAGAATTTCTAACTTCAGGATTTTGTGAAGAAATTTCTCCAGTGTTTCTAAGACTCCATGATTAAAACAAGTGGTGTAATAAGGCTGTTTAGCATTATACTTTTTAGTAGGAATAGATAGAGATTAGCTATCTAGAGCTGAAATACCCCGTTTGTATACTGTTTTTACTAGTAATTGCGATAAATTTATGTAAGACAGTAACTGAAACAGTTACCGTCTTACACAAAGTTAATTAAATAATTGTTTTCCGAAGTCGTTCGTTCTTTATCTCTATGTTTTGCTTAAATAACGTGTCACTAAAAGTTTCGGAAAAGTTGTATTGATCATTTTGTTTTGTATTTATTTTAAAACAACAGGTCTTTTCCTCGTTCAGTTTTCTATAAAAATATTTGTTTTGATATTTTTTTTTTCAATTTTTTGTCATCCGAAGTTGTTCTTTATAAGTCCTGTATGCATTTAACTAGTTTGGAATTATGACTTTTACAGAGTAGCTCTAAGTTATCTGTCTTTTTGCGAGTATTATTCTTTAAAGTTAAAATCTTAAAAACACAGTGTTGAAACTTAAACTTTCAGGATCTTGTAGAAAACTTTTCCTGAGAATTTCAAATACTGTTTCTTTTTTATCTCTGTATTTTACTTAAATATTATGTCACTAAAAGTTTCGGAAAAGTGTTGATCATTTTGTTTTCCTCGCTCTGTTTTCTATAACAATATTTCTTTTAATTTTTTTTTCATTTATTTTTACCCTCTTTTTTCGATTTTCGTTTTTTTTTCATTTTAATCCCTGAAAATCTTTCTTCCTTATAAAGAAAGCAACTCTCATACTTAGCATAGACATATTTTGTGAAGCGAGAGACTTCACGGAAGTTCTTGAAATGGTCACAAAACACACTCAGAATAACGATTTGTGGATCACATAAAGTGATGAAGTGTCCATGAGGGATCAAACTCAACACTACGCGGAATAGAATGAGTGTAATGTTTAGGATTCGTGACAGCTAAAACCACTACGCCACCTGTTCAGTCAAATTGAAGTTAGTAAACTGAAAAATGAAAGATTTAAACCTTGAAATACTACACCATGGCTATCCAAAATACATGTTTAAAATGTTTGTTTAAATATACAACATTTTCAACTAGTTAATTACAATATCAACGTTCACAGCACCGAAAACCTTACTTAGTCATCGAATGACGAAGCATTCGGCCACAAAACAAATCGCGCATGCGCTTTTCACGCCGATAAACACGATTGCACAACTTTAAATAATGTTGAATCCAAACATAATAAACGCCTCAATTTATAAACAAACGCATATCGTACCTAGTAGTAAGCGGATACCAGCATCGATCAATTCACACAACAGTATTATATTACGATTTTTTTTATATTTTTTTTTACTTTCATGTTGATGCGGAGCTACATTGTAATAGCTTGTCCTATCACTGATAGAGTGATAGATTAGTTGACTTGGATGGTCAGCAAACAAATTGCGCATGCGCTTTACAAGACGATATAATTATATGATTGCACAACTTTGAATAATATGAAATCTAAATACATTTGCACTTTTGTAACATAAAATTATGTTAAAAATTACATTTATGTTAGAGCAGATCAGCGAAAGAAAACAAAATTTTCAGTCAATAAAATTCAAATAGAACACTTTTTGTTGTTAGGAACTTGGAGAGGGCCACAGATTAAATACGCGCCAGAAGTCGTTTCGTTATTTGTGGTAAGCCGTAATTAAAAAGAAAACTGCAAAAGTTCCCTTTGCAGGTATTTCTTTATAAAAACTTTTAATTTCAACTCATTTGAAATACAGATTGTTTCTAGTTTTTTATACATTAACATAAATACTACACGGAAGTTTTTTTAATCGATTCAACAAATGAGGTGTGTGAGATATTTTAGACTCTTTTTGGTAGCATCCTTTCCTGTTTGATGGTTTTCATGAGTTTGGAAAATGTTGTGCAATCAACTTGTTTTTTAAGAATTTTTAGACGATAAAGATAATGTGACGTGTTGATATCATAAATAGTGCAACAAAAAACAAATAGGGTAAATCAATGACAATGTAGACTGCAGGTATGCTGTCATAGATGATTGAGAGTTGTTATTGTCACTACACCTGTTATTACCAGCGCCTTTTTACCAGCTAAACCTTATAATGACAATGTGAAGCCTGTTGCGTCCCATCCAAGTATTATAAAATAAAAGTGTATGGGTGTTCATATTTATAGTTTAGCGATGCTGCGTAATAAATACGTGTCTGTGCATGTATGTGTGCTTACTACTGTGTTCACACACATACACAATAACAAACTGGGGTCGCTACTGTGTACGAAGAAAGCTTACTGTTACATAACTTTCTTTAGTATTGTTGTACGATATTAGTTTCCACCATTATTATTTCTATCACAGGACGCCCGAAGCTAGGTATAATCGTAATGCTGTTCCTAGAGACTTACTTATTGGAGGTCACTCCAACTGCATAACATGAAATTAGTTTCGTGTTTTTATTATCTTTGGTAACCAGTAAATCGGGATTCAGTTAGTGGTTGTTGACCCGCTGGTTACTAAGTTACGGACCTCCATAGTGCAACAAATTAGCGTAAACAAAGGTTAACTGGTGACGTTTTTGGAAGAAATCGAGTTACTAAGTTGGAACGTTATCTTCATGAAAGCAGTAAATAAATATTTGTACATGTGTGTAAAAATTTAAATCGAAGTTTTGATTATTTCGTGATAATTCCTTGGGTTTCCGGTAATTATAAAAATATATTACAGATAAAAAAATAATAATAATCTTTATATCTGGGCGTTAACGACATGTAACGATAGTAATTAATGTAATCGATTAATTTCGAAAGACCCATTTGTAAAATGGTTTTCGTTGACGTATGGTTTAATGTAAACGAGTTAGAAGCTGTAGTTGTAATTACCTAAAAAAACATATATATTAATAAAACTTTATGTACATAGAAAAAAAAACCGATTGTGCTTAAATTTATTGGCAATATTCTACTACTGCTTATATAACCTTTTTTATCCGACTGCCCCAGAAGGAGGGTTGTAATTTCCGAGTGTACGTACTTAAGGTCAATCGAAAATAAACCAACGTGCAAATACACACAATTATTATGTGTGTGTTTTTTATGGCATGCTCTGTAACTTCAATATTCATGACTTCTAAATTTTGTCGTTAAACATTAATTTATTTTAAAAATTTACTTGCATTTTGGACGAAGTTTGACTGCACGATTAGCCCAGTGGTTTAAGCGTTTGCCATACCGCTATCTACTGCGAGTAATGTGAGTTGAAAACCCGCCTGGGACAACACTTTGTGTGATCCACAAATTGTTGTTCTGATTCTAGGTGTTCTTTGTGTCCGTTTTTTGTTTGTAAAGTCCCTTGCGACACAGGATTTATTTGAAGGGCGGTGTCGTCTTTTTTTTTTGAAAAAATTAAATCATAATTTTTATTTTATGACAGTCTATATCTATATATAAGAGGTATAAAGGTTAGATATAATTACATCTATTTACTCTAGTATTACTACCACTTATGATACAGACCCCTGTGTGAAGACTTAAAAATATACATTCAATTTTCATGTTACCAAAATGATTGTAGCCTGGTTATGCGTAACCCTTCCGTTTCCAACCCGTAATATTGAAATTAAAAGCCCAAACAAAGTTACGTAGGGTTGCTTTGGCCTCCCTTAACACCATAGAGTTAGGGTGTGTTACAACCTTCAAAAAAGAGGTCAGTTACGGTAATATTCTAAACTCCAACATGATTATTTTTTCCTGATATAAAAAGTAATGTGTTTTAGCAACAATCTTATCCACCGAAAATTAATTCTACCCACGCACGAAATAAAGTCGAAATTTAATTGTAAATAGTTAAATTAGAATCTGCTATTGCAAAGTACAGAGGGTTTTTTGCAAATATTTAGAGGGTTACCTGTGTCTGCGTTTAATAAAAGTATACACGAATGTTGAAAATTAACGTGTTGTGGTGGGTTGTGATCGCAACCATTGCAGCTATTTATGGCGTAAACGATAATTGACCGGGTTACCGCCATTATTAGCTTTATTACAAGGATTAACTTCGTATAGAAACAATAAAGTTTGATGAACGGATCAGTCGTCTTTTTTTTTCTATATTAAAAGTCTGCCAAAGTGACTACTCTGCCTGATGGAAAGCATGAATAGAATTAAAGAGTTGTGGTCGCCATACTCATTGCCAATGCAGACAATGCAGTATGGTGACCCACACCATGGCGGCCTTGTGAGATGCTTTTTCACACCCCGCTTGAGGACATAAAAGGCATGACAGTCATCGTGACAGTGTAAGGCTTACACACGCTTACATCAATGGGCCGTTTCTATTCTGCCATTTCATGTAGTTCGCCATAGGATTGGCAGCCATTATTTAATAGAAAATATTCATGAATTTATAAAATATCAGATTGTTTTAAATTTATAGTCAGAGTAAAATTTTAATCTTCTTTACGATATTTGTAGTTAACCATGTTGTTTTTAAATACAGCAGATTGATACTTGAATCCAATGTGTCTCATCAACAACCTTTTACAATCCACTGCTGGACATAAGCCTCTCTTTCGAAAGATTTTGGCCTACTATACTATGGCCAGATTGATGGTAAGGGGTTTTTTCAAGTTTTTCTTTTTTTGCAATGATTCTTACGTAGTTTGTTCCCTTAGTCGCCTCTTATGCCACCTATGACACTGTATTCCTTATCTGTCACTACACGAACATAACCTACGGTTAAACGATACGTTTGGCTTAATTATTTCAGTTGATAAGTAGATTCACTTGATCTCTATTTAGATCTAGGGTTGTCAGCCAATAAAATATAAAAATAATAAGATAGAAATGCAAACGTCGTGGCGGCATATTTTTTCTTCATAATATCTAAACTGTTGTGTCAGCAAATAAGTGTGAGAATATGCCTGCTAAGCGTTCTTATTATTCAATGCGGTCATTGGCACGTGTTTTTTGATTGATTAATTATCTTGTCGGATTGGTAGAATGACGTAACTAGAATACGTAATTCAATTGATAGAAACTTCTAGTGGAGGGTCAGTGAGCTCGGCAGCCGTGACTATGGATGTGAGCCTACAAATTCTGTCACTCACTACATGTTCGGTGGTGTTTCTGTTGCAGGGGAAGACAAAAAGGCTATCAAGTGTTTTTAAAAAGTGTAGAAGTTTAAAGAACGCTTTACTGTGGCATATTATGGTTGATAAGAAAGAATAAAACTGACATTAAACATAGATAAAAACGATCTTTGAAGTGGATTGTATATTGTGTTATAATTTGAGATCGGTGCAGAATTTTTGGAGTTATAGAAACGTATACAAACTAACTTACCGTTAGTATATATCACCACTTCTTATAATCCCGTGGGTGTTATAAGAGACGACTAAGGGATCAAACTGCAGGGCAACATCACAAAATGAAGGGTAAACTTTAAACAAACCCTATATCATTCGTCTGGCCAGCGTGGTATAGTAGGCCAAAACCTCCTTCTTGATGAGAGGCCTATATCCAGCAGTGGGTCTTTAAAGGCTGGTGGTGATGATAACAATGATTATTGTTATATGTTAAAATAATATAATATTATTCTATATATTCTATAAATTATATATATTATTATTCTATAAATATATTCTATAAATTGTGACTCGAAGTGATTTCGTCAGCTGCATTGCCTTTCTTGGTGTTAGACTATATCTAAAAAGTTACTACTGACAACGATTGCGTTAATATATATACATATAGAAACTGGTGTGAAAAAATCCTTACGTTGCATTTCAGCGTGCGAAAAAGTTACCAGGGTCCAGAACCTCTTCTCTTTTATTCTGGAAGCTGGGGTTTGAAAGGTATACAAGAGCTACCAGTGTCCATGGGTGTCGGAGGTGCTGTCTTCTCATTTGCCACCGATATTATACATCTAGATGGCTAAGAAACAACCGTTCTATTAAAGTTAACACTACAAACGTAAACGTTAAAGGAAAACTAACAAATGTATGGAATGACGTCTTTTAGTGCTTAATCACGTGGTCAAAACAAAATGTTACCCTATAAAAAAGAGAGTAATGCGTTATCGATTGTAGAAAGAGATACAACGCGAAACACTTGTGTCTTGGCTAAGGGGCAGATACTTTATAATATAGTATTTTTGAATAGCCGTCGAAATTACGAAGGACTTCAATATTCCCACTATACATGTTTACCACCCCAAATTTACAATTAACGTCAAATGGCTTGTATTTACTGGCAATTACACATACAAAAAATGAAAATGTTATTTTTTATAACGTTTTTCGAAGAAAAATTATGGTGTGGGAATAAAATGTGTCTGATATTTTGCTGCGAATAAGTACTCGTAGATTCTCATAAATTCTGTGAATATATTATGTAAGTTATTACGTTGACGTGAAGCTTGGCTGTTATTCGTAATAAGCTTATCAATTTTTCACTTTTACTTACAGATTTATTTGTCATAACTTTTTACGGAAGCGTAGGTAAACAGTGTAGTAGTACTCGTAGTTATTAACTGATAGACTTTTTTTCAATCTTTGGCTTTGACATTGTGATGGAATACATTCGACTTTTTTGTTTGGTTAACTCTCTGGTACCCTTATTCTATTATGAAAAATGGAGGTGGTAAATTAAGGTTCCATCTTATCCACACGAGGCATGAAAACGATATCAAAATTACATTTTTTTTTGTTCTTTTTTGTGGCCAGTATTAATGTTATGTTTTCAGCTATCGTGTACAAAATATGATTTTGTAAACGATAATAACGTAAGTAACATCGCTCACGAACCTTGACTCGTATGGCCTAGTTGGTAGGAAGTAGATGAAATTATGACAGTTAGGACAAATTAAGGGCCGAGGTTTCTGCTATTGTTAACGAGTGGGAAGGCCCTCTTGCCTAACTTACACAACGTTTACTCGCTTCAACTGAATATTTTAACCTTTACTAACTTAATATTTATTGTCGGTTTTAACTTGAAAAATAAATATGATGTTTTTTGTTTTCACAGTAAATTTTATTTTTGATTCTTTTTTCTTTTTAAATAGGTATAATTTGAATTATACTTTTTTGTATTGGATTGAGTAATCATAGATAAAGATTTGTAGATTATGTAACATAACATTATAATCCTCAGAAGCAGAACTGGGTCTGGTAAAGTAGATATGATCATAGTGAAAGTAATGCCTTACACTGTGATCAATCACCGATTAAAGAGTCGAAAGTAGATAACCTGGTAAAAACTTACGAGCGGATATATTATACATAGGATCTAAACCTCCAACGTGACCCACAGTGCCTTGTTGCGCAGTGCATTAGGGATGTTAGACTCAAACTGCCTGTTCAGATTCAGATTTCAATTTCGGAATTTGTTCTAATCGGAGTAGGAATTACTTGGGCCATGGTTTTGAATACCTGTCCAAATTGACTGCACGGTTGGCCTAGTGGTTTAAGCAGTCGCCACGCCACTCCCTAATGCATTGAGTGTTGTGGATTCAAACCCTGTACGAGATAACACTTCCACAAATTGTTGTTCTGAATCTGGGTGTTCTTTGTGTTCGTTTCTTGTATGTTTGTAAAGTCCCCCACGACACAGGCTATATTCCTAATGCGGGAGAGTTGTCTTTCAAAAATAAGAAAAGAAAATGACATATAATCTCAGTCGAAAGTTGGAGTGACCTAGGTTAAAACATAATTGAAGCATTTATGTGTTATTGGGTTATTGCTATAAAGTTCAATATTCTGTAATTAAGTACAATTAAAAATACGCTATCTATAATTAACAATAATTTAAATTATATTTAAGTACCTAAGTCGCACGGTATTGTGAGAAAATGTACCGAGGTTCTCCTCTTATTGTACTACGTAAACAACAAATCATAGTTAATTAGCATATAAACACATACTTTACATAAATGTGATGATAAACCTAGTGCCATCTAAACATAGCCGAACGACTAGAATACAACTGATTCTGCATCGCGCAATTAGAATTTCTCACGCTGGTTATTACTGAATTATACAAATGGTTACTATTTTTAGTTCATTTTACCAAAACTTAAATCTTCTGTCGTGGGAGAACCTTGCTTCGGCAAATATAGACCAGGTTCGACCGGAGACCGCAACCTCATAGAAAACTGGTGTTGACCAGTGTCGTTGCGTTTTAATTAGTGAATGAGGTTATTGGAATCCAAACCCTCGTCTTCCCCGTTATTCTGGGGACGAAATGGAGAGGTGGCAATGTACTTGTGATTGTTGAGTGGCAGATTTCCATAGGCGGTTAGTAACAAATGTAGGAGTTGATACGACTGCACCGAGATCATTTTATCAAATACGATTATGTACTGGCTGCAAATGCGAAACGAACATCAAAATGACTTGAACAAATTTCCATTTCATAAGTCCGTGTGGTGACGTATTAAGAATACATAGTGTTACCACCCCTATTCATCCATTGGGTGTCGTAAAAAGTGCCTAAGGGTACACAATATTCAGGCAAATATCACTTCAAAGAGAAGGAAAACTTGAAACAAACTCTATTCCAACTTGTCTGACCAGCGTAGTATAGTAGGCCAAAACCTCCTTGCTAAGGAGAGGCCTATGTCCAGCAGTGGACTGAAAAAGGCTGTTGATGATGAAAATTTTCGTTTATACTAGCATCGGTCGCTCTGTCCGTATATTTTAATCCTTTGACATCTCTAAGACAAACATTTCAATGAATTTTTTTTATTCTATTGAATTGCTGTAAGCTCTTTTCACCTACATTCATTGAAAAACAAATTTTATATATTCAATTAGATAAGGATAAATATTGGTGAACATACAAATGACTTTGTAACCCAAAAATGGTTACTGTGGGTTACCAGTAGGCATATAGACATTACCATTACAGATTTTTTGTAGGTATTTTAATGATACGCAATTCCTTGGTACATGATTTTGATATTCCGTAAGTTCCGTCAGTGTTAGCAGTGAAATGTTTAAAAATTCTGTGACTTTACGAAACATTGACTTTTTTATGCGTTCCATCAGAAATAGCACCGGTGTTTTATATACATAAACTTTCCTTGAAATATAGCCTAATTGATAGTCAAAACCGCATTCAAATACTTTTGGTACTAACAGGATTTCAACGCACAAGAATATAAAAACAAGTACATTTTATACTACATAAGGATCTGGGGCAAAGAGTAGGTTTAACAGTTAGTAGAGCCACGCTGATTTCAGCACGAGCGGGCCGGCTCGACCGGGGCAGTACTACCCTCCCACAGAAGACCAACCTAAAACGACAGCATCCGTGTTGTCTTGTTCCGTTGGTGAGTGCGAAACCGGAGGCCCATCGATGCAGGGGTGACAGTTATCGTGGTAACTGTGTAAGTCTTACACTGTCACAATGATTGTCATGTCTTTTACGTCCCCAAGCGGGGTGTGAAAAAGCATCTCACAAGGCCGTCATAGTGTGGGTCACCATACTGAGTTGTCAGCATTTGTAATGAGTATGGTGACCACAACTCTTGGATTCTATTCATGCTTTCCATCAGGCAGAGTAGAGTCACTTCTGAGGCTTTTAAGATAAAAAAAAGGAAGGAAAATTTGACACAAATCTTATACCAAAACCGTCTGGTCAAAGTAGGCCAAAACCTCCTTCCTGTGGAGAGATCTGTGTCGAGCTGATGACTCTTACAAGCTGTTGATATGAGTAGTTACATACTAACAGGTGATCCGTTTTTTATTTACAAAACCTAAAATAAATTAAAAAATAAAAATTTAAATGATGGTTTGATAAGAGCTTCCAGTATTGAAACCTAAGTTACACATGTTTGATACATATTCACCTTTCGTTGACACATAAGTGTTGCATAAATCTCGCTCACATCCACGATCAAAAATATACTATAAGCTTATTGAGATAAAGTTAGCTTTTGTTATCAGCATCAAGTGTGATATTCTTAAAATAGAATATAGACTCTGTATTTATCATAATAAAGTTTATATTTAAAAAATTGACGTAATCAAGTATATACATAGATCTATCACGTGTGTCGATATGAAGCGCACACCGTATAATTGATTTTCTTTCGATAAAAATCGTAGTAAACCTGAATTCCTCTGTATTTTACACAATTTATTTATTTCTT
Source organism: Hypercompe scribonia (assembly GCA_949316085.1). NCBI lineage: Eukaryota > Metazoa > Arthropoda > Insecta > Lepidoptera > Erebidae > Hypercompe > Hypercompe scribonia. The sequence goes on from OX438983.1 coordinate 3,456,224, forward strand.
AATGTGCTTTATTCAAGATTATTAATCTTTTATTTATATCCTTCAATCCTACTAATATTTTAAATGCGAAAGTTTGTGAGTATGGATGTTTGTTACTTTTTCACGAAAAAACTGCTCGACGGATTTGGATGAAACTTTACAGTAATATACAATATTCATCAGAATAACATATAGGCTACAATTTAACAATATAATGATTTTATGTAATTTTGATTGTAATGTAACGATACGTGTCAATTAAGTCGGAAAAAAAATCTGGGCTCTGAGAGTTATCTTGGCGTACGCTGCCTAAACCATTGAAGTTACACAAAGATAATGTACCGTAGGATTGTTTGTATGTTAAGAAATATATATTTATTAAAAATGATCTGTTACAAAACTTAATGTGGCAGACCAAATTTCACGCGAGCGAAGCCGCGGACAAAAGTTAGTACTAATATTACATTAGTGTAGCGTTGGAATAATCCGTATGGTAATGGATTATGGAGTTTCACCACACTTGTTCTGCCCATGGGTGTCGTAAGAGCTAATTAAGGGATCAAATTCTCCAGGACAACAGCATTGAAAAAAGAAGTCCAATCAATCCGTTTGACGAGGGTGGTATATGACCAAAACTTCTTTTCAAAGGTAAGGCTTATGTCCAGCAGTGAGTCGTTAGCCGAAGACCAAAGTCAAACTAAAATGACGAAAACTGAACTAAGACCGCATATAACTAACTAAGACAGACTAACTAACTAAGACAGGACATAATAAACAAGCTTTGATAATAATATAAACAGTAAATAAGTAAGAAATCTTATTTTTACTGATTTAGACAAAAATAATAACATTATAACCTGTCTTAGTATCGGAGAGCCACGCTTCAGCATAATGATAATAATAATAAGAACCTCCCTCTCATATAAAGAACCAACACCTTAAGAAGCTCACGTCAGAAGGTTGGATCAAGGGTCTGATGCAGAAGGCAGTCCTCCTTGACACGGCCCGTATTGTGGGGAGGTTCCTGTCTTTGGAGCTCTAACCGCCGGTATCTTGGTCCCTGTACCCGATGTCGGTGGTCTACTATTTTTTATATTTTTAAATGTGTATTTTTTACATATTTAAAAATGTAATGAATATGTGTACATAATGAAATAAAGAAAATAATAATAATAAATAACTACACACATCTCACATACGGCTGTCTGATTCCGAATTAGACAGAGCCTCTACTATGGTAACCACACTGCTGATAAACATACTTCATTATTTCCGAATACGTATGTATCAAAATACATGACACCCAGACACAGACCAAATAATCGTACTCATTACGTAAATATTTGTCTCGTGTTGTGATTCTCAAGTTACAGATGACTATGGACAGAGATACCTGGTCCACTCACATATCTCTATAATAATAAATAATAAATAAATATTTCGGACATTTAACACGCAACGCTATCTAGTTTCAAACTAAACAGAGCTTGTACTAGCTTGTGTGATAACTAGACTGACTGTGACTATAGCATAGAAAACACCCAAACTCCGTAAGAAATATTTACAGATCACACAAACATTTGATCCGACGCGGGAATCGAAGACCTCAAGCACAGCAGCCGCTTTCGCTAGAGCTACACCATCGAGACAGTCGAAATAATGTAGGTCACTATATTCGTAATTCATCGTCTACAGAATTTAATAGTCCACTGCTGGACATAGACCACTTCTTAAAAAAAAGTTTTTGGCTTACCATACAACCAGCCAGATAAGTACTTCGTAGTTTGTTCCCTCTTTCCTTTACCTTACCCACGGGATGATGATGACCCACACTAGTGGCGGTGACATTTCATGTTTTTAACCAGTCAACACAAGCACTTATAAATGATAGTACAGTTCTCGTTAATAATGTACAAGATAGGGTTAAAACTCGTAATAAAATGATCATTAATTTGACCCTTTAACCATTATGCCACCGTCGTTTTCAATAAAAATATGTCACTCAAGATAGCATTACTGTCATACATCTTCTTTGAGTCGTCGTGTTATCGGTCTTCCTACACCACACGCCTACTGTTGATGTCCACTTCGATAGGAAACTGGTCCTCCCACCATCACTGTCTAACCCAGCGTAAACAGTAATAAGAAAATATGTCATTGTTTAAAACTCTTTAAAGAATATTATAGCTATTGCCCACTGTTTTTCTCGTGTGATATTTTCTCATTTCATATTTCTAACTTTGAAAATGACAAATTTCTATGAAGTTTGTCATCCTCTTCTCAGAGGACAAAATAAGAAATGAACAGGCAAAGCAGGCAAAAGTTCATTTCAAAAGTGTTTATTTGACAAGTGAATTTTCCAAAAATCTTTTGTAAATGGGTGTTTACAACATAAAAGTTAGCAGCTGCCATAATTTCAAGTTTCTAGCATCGGACATAAAAGGAAAGAAACACATGAAATCATCTGGATAAAGATATCCCGTTTGACTGTAGCTTGAGAAAAACTATACTCCAAATGCACAAGCTATATCTTGAAAGATAGATATTTTGCTTAACAAGTCTGTGCATTTTGTAAAGTAAAACGGTAATAAATTTAATACATATTTGTATTTACAGCCAAATTACCATCCATGTTCAAGAATACACGCCTTGAAGGAATGAAGGAATGTTTTAACTGATTTTTTATAACCACGAGAACGTAGTTATGGACTACAGTTAAACTACAAAAAATATTTACACGTCCAAAGTATACTTCAACTGTAATTACGACATAACTGACTATTGAAAAGGTCTTTGTGCTAATTTTTAACGTTAAAAACATTCCGTTCTACAAAATATTTTCACCTCGATGCTGTTTCGTAAACTGAAAGTAAAATTTTACGGTTTTTAATCTCCACTCTTTGGCACATCAAAGTGAACTTTCACCTGACATTAATATTTCTATTATTTGTGTATTTTCTGAGTCTAATGTTTAATTAAGTACACCCCCTGCCGTCCGGACCGTTAGGGACGTACACATTTCACATATTTTTTACGTCAAAGGTTGGCAGGGGAGCCCAATTACCTAATAAACTGGATAATATTCGTAGCGATATTTAGTTTCCTGGTTAGAATCAATGGATCATAACCATAAGGGGTTAAGTAAATTTCGCGTTTAGACTGAGTAAACATAAATGTCATTTTTCATTCTTGTGCTTAATTTTTCGTTATCGGAAACTAGTTTTATTTAATCCTTTGACGCTACAGCATTTTTGTTAGAATTCTAAATGTAGACATTTATATTTTAGTTCATTTGTGTCTAATTTGTGATTCGGGTATGGTAAGTGTTTAAACATATCTATATTATATATACTCGTACATATAGTTCGGCAATTTTACGGAATGTGAGTCGTAGGGGAAGGCGCGCGACTTAACACACGATACATTGCAATGCCAGTATAGTACAGAACAGTATGTAAGATAATCTAATCACACTATAACAAATTTGTTTCTTCTCGCGTCGTCCGGTGGCCAGCGCTGAAACTGTTTCTGATTCTCAAAAAAAACAACAGAATTCTTTTGCGTGTCGTGTTATGTACGTTGGAATAAGTGCCTAGGAATCTCCCTCGGCGCCTAGTAGTTAATTCTTTTTATTCTCGCGTCGTTCGTTTCGCGTGAGAGTATATGGAAATTCTTCATGTGTCGTGATAAAGTCACTGTGTCGGTATTGGTAATTGTATATAAAATGTTTACCAATAAGTTTTGGACTGCTCGAGTGAGATCGAGGTCCATAAGCTTACACCATCGAAATCGTTGTGTACTCACCTGCCATACACTTATATACAGTGAAATATCACCAACACTTTACAATCGTCGATCTACGACAACGATAATCAGGTAACTATTCCACGGTGGCCAGCGATTTACGATATACCTATTAAAGATAGATTACGTTCATAAAGGGTAAATAATCAGATTCATCACAGAAAAATTTATTTTCCAGGAAAATTGAACCAATGACCAATGATGATTTAAATAGCAGTCAGGATCTCTAAATAGTTTGAACTGATCTGACAGAAAGAAATAATTTTCATTGCAATCGATTTGTTTATCATGCCTCTTCAGATATGGAAATTTCAAACTGATTGTCAAAACAAAATATCTACTATCGCACTAAAATGTTTCATTAGATAACAGTATTTCACGTGGTTTGCATAATCAGACAACAAGAGACGATATCGCGGCGGGGTAAGCTTTATTTGTAAACAACTCAGTACGAGTACACATGACTAATCTCACTGCAAAAAAGACGTTCGTCCTGTGTGAAGTGTTTGTAGAAATCTCAGATCTATTCGTTAGCTCGTCACACGTTCAACTCGCGATCAAGCCAGGTGAATGATCTATCTGAATTGAAGGTCGACAATCGTTTGGTCAGTTTTTTTATATAATATTATTAGTACTTATTGCTTATACGTGTTGGTTCGGCCAACGATCCGAGAACAAAAAAAATCGTATGTAGTTCGCATTAGAATATTATACGGCGTACTTTGGGGCCTTTTTAGGTAAAGCGTTGTTCCAATGAATGTACAATGACAATTATTTATATAATATATGATTCTAAGCAAGTTGTGACTCTCTTATCGTTTTATTATAGTGTTTAACGTTACACGGATTGTTTACATCCGTGGGAGAACCATGCTTGAGAAATTAACTGTCTTGATCGGAATGATAACTTAAAAAGTGACACCACAGTTGTTACTCTTGCAGGTATCTATTACGACGCTAGTCACTGACTGTCAGATGACCCAACTGCTCGTGTGCCAACGTAGCATAACATCTTCTTAAACTGTATTACTCCCAAGATTTTTTGGGTCGGTTCCTAGTTTAACTGATTGAACCTGAATATCAGTATTTCCACGAAGTGACTGGTATCGGACTTCCACAACCCTGAGGGCGAACTGAATTCAACGATTGAACTAGTTTTCAGTATATTTGAGAGCACTGACTTCCGAAGAACGATAGCCTTAGATCTTGATCACAACCGGGTCCGACGGCTTAACGGGCTCTTCGGCACATGTTAGTGAAACACTGAAAAACTTTCATATTCTTGGCTATTCTTAAACATGTCTTGTAAGGAAATCCTAATAATGCTTTTGACCCAACTCGAACCCGAGATCTTTTGATTGGCAGTCGCTACGCTAACCGATACTCCATCGAAGCAATAATATTGTCATGTAATAATATTTTTTCATAAATCCTTATTGTAAAAATATGCCAATTTTTTTAAAATTTAAGGATAATTTATCACTTGTTTTGTTTTACGGTCCAAAATTTTACATCGTTTTTTGATGATCTCATGAGTCTGTGAGTAGAGTGTATGTAAGAATTATTAACATATATCTAAATAGATGTTCCTCTAATCTACCTTAACACAAGGGAAACTGTATCGGGAAACAACATCTCTTAATGATATTGAAACTGATCAGACGTTTAACTGTATTTCCGCAATAAAAATGGTTAAAAGAAATATAAAATGGAATTAGTTGTACACCGTTTTCGATTCATTCGACTCTCGATATCGGGAGTTGAATTGCGCCGTCCGGACATCGCTCGGGGCCGAATTTCCTTCCTCTGGAATCCGCATATTAGAGATAGATCTGAATGCAAAACAGGGTGCGCCTATCCTCTGAATTTCAATTGTATTGCCGGTTGACGTTTGTATATCAATGTTTTCCCGTGCTTTTATTGCCGTAACAGGTGGCTTGGATGAAATTTTTCTTTTCCTTTTTTCTATAATGCCCTTGTACTTATTATTTACGAAATGTAAAATTTTATGTTATTGTTTTTTTCACGTTCAATCATAAGATTTGCTTAATTCTTTTTTGGTTTTGAAGATTATAGAGAAAAAAAATCTTTAGAAGGCAGCAATCATGCTTATAGGTTTTTTTTTCATTTTACAATCTGTCAAAGTGACTTTTCTCTCTCCACAACTGCAAAGGCTAAATGATTCAGTGGCTTTGTGATGCAGTCTACTCGCTATTTAACCGATAATCAAAAGGAAAGAAGCGAACTGTACTCCACGCAAGAGCGAACCTTTTAGAAAGAAGACACATATATTTAGGCGAATAGAACCGTCTCACGTTGTTCAGTATAGTTAGCTTCCGCGAGGCCACTTTTGTGACGCTTTGAATGTACTCCCACGGGTTGAAATCCTGGCAGTTGTTCACACCCAAGATACAGAGGGACGAGAACCGATACACTATACATCAGCAGGTCTAGCAAGGTGGGCGCCAGTCTCGATATGTCTGGTATCTTGATGGGCTGGAGTACCAACTGGTTGAAGTCATTCATGAGAGCGCATGCATGGGCATTTCGACCCGCGTGATCAGTCCTGAAAGATCCCAAACAAGAACACATGGTGAGCGTTAAAATCTTCCAGAAACACCAGTTCAGCGGTCGGAAACTGTTCCTGCACTGTATCCGCTCCCTGACTCATATGGTCAAAGATACAAATTGTTGATGCAACTTAACAATAAAGTCTCTAGAATGGAACTGATAGAAGCACACGTAGATTCGGCTTATACGAGTAGATCCGAAATCCACGTGGAGCCAGAGGATTGACAAGGTGTCCTCGGAGGGGGCAGCGTAGACAGCGACAACAAACATCTACCCTAACAAAAGACACACCCTTGCTTTTGCGAGGAAGCACTCCTCAAGCTTATTGCCGGAATAATGAAGATATGCCGTGGCATGACGTCGTAATTGTGTCTCGGTTAGAAACAGCATGCCGGCTGTACCATCTCAGAGTGCTGGTGGACGTCGCTGAAGCTTGCATGGAATCCACGGATTTTTGTGCACTCCACCTCAAAAAACGGGATGATGCGAGAGGATAGTGCCGCTGTTAAACTCGTATGCTTTTACTATTTCTGCTACCATGACCTAAGGAAAAGAAGAAAAATGTGGACTTAAATAGGCATGGCAGTCGTAGTAGCAGTGTAAAACCGAGACTGAGGATGCTGTGTCGTCATGTGATGCTGAAGCAGGACGGTGTCCGAACCGTCGTACGGAAAAACTTGTGGTTACCGTGTGTATCAATCGTTTGGTATCGAAGACTGGCTCTAGTGATTATTTCTTATTTCATATTTAGAACTTTAAAAATAATGAACTTCCATGCAACTGTTCATCTCTTATTTTAAACCCTCAGGGGAGCAATGTGCTGCCGAACATGAGGGAACCCGATGACTCCTGCAGGAGACTCTACGTTGCAGTCGTGCGGTCCATTGTCCTATATGGGGCCCCAATATGGGCGGCGACCCTGAAGGCCAAGGATACCGCACGATTTCTTTTGAGGCTGCGAGTCTTCCAGCCGGTACTCCACCGTGGGACCTGGAGGCAAGAACCCTTGCAACTCTTTATCAGTGGCGCAAGGAGGCACCATTTCAAATTTGTTGCTCCAGTAGTTTAGGCTCTTCGTTGATAACTCTACCTGAGTTTAGATTTTACTTATTACATTTGAATTGACAGAAGCGAAGATCGAATATATAAGCATAGAGAAATATGTTCTGTTATCAAATAATCTGTATTCACATGTATTTGTCTGAGACATTCTAAGACATCTGAGTATTTTAGGTGTCATTGACATTTACATTTTTTCGTTGTTTATTATCGTCATCTCGTCACGACAGCGTCCAAATTTCTATCGCATTTAATTATTTAATCTCCTTGGAATGCATTCTGTGGCGACATTTAAACAGTATTTTTGTTCTTTTAAAATCATGTTGTCATCTCTTTTTTGATTCATTTATCTTTGATACGAAGCATAATAACGTATTTTTTCGTAAAATAAACTTTCTTAACTTTTAAGAACATGTATAGTAACACTAGAACATGTATAGTAAACAAATAGACAAAGTTTTAAGAAAAAATAATAAAAAGAGTCTTTTCTAGTACTTAGAAAGGCAGAAAGAATTGAGCACCAAATTTTTCGACTCTTTATACCTTCCAGAGTTTGCTGTCCATTTCGATTTGAAAGTAAATTTTCTTTAGAGTAAGACACTTCTCTCAATCCCACAAAGAATGGGCATGCGCCATCACTTTCAACCCACGATTTCTTCCCACTGTATAAAACTTAACAAATAACGGGTTGCAGTTTCTTGCACAACTAAACCAACTTAAACGGCGAAAGTTTATTTTTTTTAAATCATTGTTTCGAGTTAAAGCTTTTTTAGTCTAATTAGGTCACGCATCTCAAATAGAATTGCAGATATTGGAGAAATCTAACGATTGTCAACTAATAAGTGCATTTAAAAAAGTAAGCAAAGCGAATCACTTCAATATAACAGCGCAACTTACTCAGAATAGATTTTTAATAGGTATGAATACAGATGAATAAAATTGACTTAAAAGAAATTGAAGCGTAGAATGTTAGAGAATGTTAGAGTTGAAACGTTGATTATGAGGATTGAGATTGTAATATTACAGAGCATTCGGTAAATAATAATAAAGAACTTAATTATACATAGGAATTGCTGCAAAAAAGATACTATTTTTATACGTTCAGTGCGTGTTATCGAACTTACTGTGATTAAGTGAAGATCACGAATCATCTCAATCAAATCTGATTCAAACGAAGTGACTGTACTTGCGATTAACGCTTACTTTTTGGGAGATCTCCTTTTGAGGATAATCAGGTGTGGTTCTACAGCGAAGACTGGTAAAACTACATCTACAGTCGGAAAAGACCGGATTACAGTACTAAGTTTTGATGATATTGCGAATATTTTAAGATTTTCAGAAAACTTTTAAATTGTACATGTAAATTAAAAAGGGTGAATGGATGTTGTTTAATCAATCACTAGACGTTTTAATATGAAATTTGACATCAAGATTGATTGTAGTTGAGAAAATAGGACATGCACTTGGTGCCGAAATAAATTGAGAGACATGCGAGTGAGGCCAGGAGGTTGACCACTAATTTACTTAAGAAAAAACAGTACTCGATACAATATAAATGCCCCTTGACCCAAAATAGCCTGTCATATGGATTTTACAATTATATCAAACAGGTCTGGTACAACATGTACAAACAAAACATTGCACAGGAGCCAAATATGATTCCCCCATTTCGTGCCGCCGGAAAGTGTAATTCTATTAGCATAATGCGTACCGCAGAACTAGTACAACTGAAATGAAAAGTTGTTTTCAGACACTTGGCACGTACGACTTACCCGTTTTGTAAGCCGGTTAGACAACTAATACATCCTATAGGTAAATAAAAAAAGTTTGACATACTAATAATGGTGATTTTTTCACTTCCTCAATAAAACTGCTTATACTAAAATATTTGAATTATTTCTCAATGTTAGAATATTTCGTGGTTTTATTAAATCTGATGGAAAAAACTGGTTCAACTAAAAAAGAACAAAAATCCACATAGGTAACGTAATTTGATTCATAACAGTACCTAATACGTTTTCCTTTTCCATGTCTTTCTTCTTCGTTTATCTGATAAATGATTGTGTAATCCTTGGAAAATTACTTTCGATGGTTTTCCTTGTGTTTGTGACTTGCTTCGGTATATTTCCTTATGTAGGTGCAGCCTTACGACGATTATCTTCAAAGTCTAAAATCTCTTTTCTTCTCTCTCTCTCCCTCTTAAATAAAATATTTATGGCAGAAATCTATATAAGTTTCTTCATGAAATTGTCGTGTTAAGCCCTCGTCATTAAATTAAATATTTTGACATAGTTGTGATTGAATTATTTTATAGTTACCTGATGGCTTTATTTGCAAAAGTTATTTTTTTTTTATTATATAATATTAAACACATAACGCTTAATTATTTTACATCGTAAACATTTGACCATTTATTCATACAAATTGCTCGTGTATTTCAAGTATAAACTTTGTGATTGACCTTCCTAGAAAAAATAAATTACTTACGTCATAGTAGTTTTTATTTTAAGTATACTCACGTCTTTGTATCTTACCCTCATATCTTGGTGCCAAATGTCAGTTGTACTGTAATTGTGTTCAAGTTCAAGTGCACTACGTAACACAATCAACGCTGTCACATTTAAGTCATTTTCATTAATGCGTTAATAAAAGAGGACTAGCTCAAGAACTTCATACACATTTTTTTCAATTAGTTTTAGATGAGTGTCATCTTAAGAAGTACTTTACGGTTAAACTTCCGCAGTATGAGTAAACAGCAAAATACATTGATAATACTACTTTTGATGTGAATTTTATGGATAAACAGAGGCCCTAGTCCCTGAGAACTAGGTGGAAGGTAGGTAAAGGAATTGGCCCTCTCATTACCTCAATTCAAATCATGTAATTAATGAACCTACTCAATGATCACAGTTACACCTCAGAACAAGTAAAACATCTGAATCGCTCTCTCATTCAGAATCGAGATTTGTTGCTAAGGAAATTTTTATAAATCGATGACAAGATATATATTAAACAAACCAGTTTCTTAAAATCGATTTTTTTAAATCATTGATATTACACAACATCCATTAACATTTATAAGTAGGTAATAAAATTAATTATGTTTTTGGCATTACCGTTTTTCGGTGACAGTGAAGCTTTGTTGAAGAATAAAAACGGTTTTCTTAGAACATATTTAGTGGGTAAGCTGATGATTAAAGGGTTGATATGTCTAAGGGTCTGATTTATAAGAAGTGAGAACATTAAGCAATGGTGTTTGATACAACTAGAACACAGCAAAGTGAACGGTGTCACTAGAAGTAGGAGTGGGCTGAACATTTTAAATGAGGAAGAAATATTAAGATGAGAGAACTTTATTGACAAAAGTAATCTTAGCATATAGAATTACACTAAACCGCCGTGGCTCAATACTGAATCAACCTATCGCCGTCCACTGCTAAACGAAGTTCTCCCCCAAGGAACGCCAACGATCACGGTCTTAGGCAATTCGCATCCATCCGCTGCCAGCCACCTTCTTCAAGTCGTCGGTCCATCACACCGCAGGGCGTCCTACACTACGTTTGCTCAATTGTGGTATCCATTCCAGTACACTTCGGCTCCAGCGACCATCGGTTCGTCTTTAGACATGGCCGACGAGGCGATCTGCCGAACTTTGGAGTTTTGTTTTTCATGATTGAAGCACCAACTAAGAAAGAGTTTTTGGAAATTTCAGCCTTAAGGAAGTAAAATAAAGGAACTAATGTTGACTTGTCAAAGTTAGAAATTGAAAACAATTAACGAACGAATAATGTCAGTAAAATATATTAGAATTTAAATTCTATCCTCAAATCTATCGAAACCTCACCTTAAACACGTGTGATGTTTCAAACGTCAGGTTATTTATGGTTCGAGTCCGTGACATTGATCCACCTTCTCTGTGGTCAACACTAGAGAACAATGATTTGTAATTCGCTCAATCAAGGTACTGATCATATTGGTATACTATATATTTATATTTGCTAGGTAGTAGAGCCACCTTGATTTCAGCACGAGCGGGCCGGCTCAACCGGGGTAGTACTACCCTCCCACAGAAAATCAACCTAAAGCACCAGCATCCGTGTTGTCGTGTTTCGTTGGTGAGTGTGAGACCGGAGGCCCATTGATGCAGGGGTGACAGTTATCGTGGTAACCGTGTAAGCCTTATACTGTCATGATGACTGTCATGCCTTTTACGTCTCCAAGCGGGGTGTGAAGAAGCATCTCACAAGGCCACCATAGTGTGGGTCACCATACTGCATTGTCTGCATTTGCGATGAGCATGGTGATCACAACTCTTGGATTTTATTCATGCTTTCCATCAGGCTGAGTAGAGTCATTTTGGCAGGCTCATAATATAAAAAAAAATATGTAAATGTTACTTCAAGAAAGTATCCGATATAGTTCCTTTAACTTCAAATTATTGACATTTATTAGATTGTAGTACTGCGGTAATGGATTAGGAATATGACGTGTCACAAGCCCTATTCATCCTGCGTATGTCGTGAATGCTTATTAAGGAACAAACTACGCAGCAGAACAGTTATCATCAATCATCAACAGCCTTTTACAATCCACTGCTGGATATAGGCCTCTCCTTAGCAAGGAGGTTTTGGCCTACTATACCACGCTGGCTAGACGGGTTGAAATAAGGCTTGTTTCAAGTTTTCCTTCTCTTTGTAATGATCTTGTCTTTTATACATTGTTCCCTTAGTCGCCTTTTACGACGCCCACGGGATGAATGGGGGTGGTAACACTATGTATTCTTAATCCGTCACCACACGGACGACGGGCAGAACAGTACTGCACAGAGAAGGTAACCTTAAAACAAACTCTATGCTAACTCTATGTGCAGCAGTAGTAAGAGTTGATAATGATGGCGTGATGATGAATTTCTACGCTATCACGTTGGCATTTAAACAGTGTCTTCAAAACTCTGAAGACAACAAAGGTTCACCAAGTGCTCAACGTTTCCTAGCAGCAATATATTTGATAAGATATTTGACTGGTTCGGTAACGCAGTGGTAGCATATATGACTGCCGTACATGAGGACTCGGGTTCAACTTCCGGGTCAGATAAAATATTTGTATAATCTGCAAATATTTGTTTAGGAGTTTGTATGTTTTCTATGTGTAATATTACACACATATTACAATTATATTTACAAAAAAAATATAAGTATTCTGTCAGTCATGCTATCCGTTATAGTATAAACTCTGTTTAGTTTGAAGCAGACATTTGGTCAAGCATCTCACAAGGCCGCCATAGTGTGGACCACCGTACTGCATTGTCTGCATTTGCAATGAGTATGGTGACCACAACTCTTGGATTCTATTCATGCTCTCCATCAGGCAGAGTAGAGTCACTTTGGCAGGCTCTTAATATAGAAAAAGCTAGATGGAATTGTGTATCAAAATAGCTGATTATTTATTTTAGTAAGTAATTGACTTTGCCTATGGTTAAATTAATTTACTCTTATTGTAAACATTTCTATATTTCATTTTTTACTGATGTTAATTAGTTCTTTAGTTGCTTTTTCTTGAGTAAATGAGGCCACTGGATACCAAATCTCCTATTCCCTGAGTATTGTAAGTAGGGGACTTCAAAGGTGGCAATGCACTTAAGACCGTTGAATTGTAGGTGTTCATGTGCGACAACGTTCACTTACTATCAGGTGCTGTATCTGCTTTTCCTTTTATCGTCATTTTCCAAGTCTTTATTTCCAACATTATTTTGGATAGTGTCCGAGACCAATCGATTTTAACTGAATATCTGTTTTTCCACGAAGCGATTGTCGCTAGACCTCCATAACCCTGAGGTCGATCTGAATTCGGAGGGTGAAACAGTTGTCAGTACATTTGAGGGTACTGACTTCCCAAGAGCGATTATATGACCAATGGTTAACGTGCTATCTGAGGCACGGACGTGAAACACCATCAAACTTCCATACTTCGGGCTGTTATTAAAAATTTCTTATAAGAAAAAGCATACAAAACCTTTAGCGCGACTTGAGAATCGAACCCGACATCTCTTGATTGCCAGTCGCATACAGTACAATGCAGTTATGTTTTTTCCTCATATGCAAATCAAAAAACAGATTTACAAATAGCAGGGTTAGAATGAAGTTGAATTCAGAACTTCCGATGTTAATTATTGCAAATCGGTTGATTTCCATTTAAACGAAAGGCCATTCACCTTGACTACTTATACTATAGATCGTAAGTGCAGATAGATATGCACGGGTCACAGTCCTAAGGTGAAGGGCGTCAACAACATCCACTGAATACGTAAGAGGTTCAATGCGTCATAACCGCTTCCGGTTGTATATCACTGAGGCTTCCGGTGGCCTGTGTTGAACGGTTTGACATTGTGTGTTTGTGTTTTGGCAACAATTGTTTATACTGCTGACCAGAAAAAGATTGTAACATTTTCAGAGTTTATGTTTTCAGATTTCACGCTTTTAGACGTAGCCATAGTTTTGTGGTACAGCGGTACTTATTTTGGTCCGATGTTTTGAACGGGTTACACTGCTCATGGTTACGGGTAGACTGGTGTATGCGTAGTTGCCCCGCCGGGATACGCAAGGTGTGACTACCCGCACTTGATCGCGTTGATTTTTTTTACTGTCGGTACTACACACTACATTTACAATGTCTGCACACTTTGTTTTGTTTCTACGGTGAAGATTGGAAGTATGAATTATGAAGAATGTATACTATAGTAACATTTTTGAAATGATTTTATTGGGCTTAAGTCCTGTAGAACAAAATCAAGTTTTCGTGTATTTTTCTAATATTTTTTCCTAACCAAATATCGTAATAAAGTTTCATGGATAGTTAACATCCTCAAATAGTCCAGAGTGACAAGCTCTCGTCATCTACACTGGAATTGCAGTCCCTAATCCGTTCTTCATTTGAAAATTACTGTATCCGCGTTTTAACTATGCTTTTCTTGCTTTACCTTTCCAGGTTAAAAAAGGCAGTAGGTAAAAATAAACAGTAAATTCTTATGCTTTGTTTTCAATTTTACTGACCCTAAATACAATTAGTAGGAGGGCAGTCAATATTTTTTTTAAATTATTTCATCTGTATATGAATAAATATTATTCGATACGGTGTACAGTAGAATCAATCCCCCTTGAAACTGTTGAGTTTCACATAAAGGCAGTTTGATAAGAATTCGATACGTGTACTTTCGCCTTGCTTCGTCGCCGAATCACCGTGGAAATGCTAATATTCAACAGATTATTGATATTGCGTTACCTTGAAACTTTATTATAATCAAATAACTTACGTTGATAAGAATTATGGGAATAATAGATATTGAATATATATGTAATAAGTAATAATAAAATCGCTGATATTGAGGCGTGATCTAAATACCCACTTATACCATGTACACATAATATATATATTTACTCGTATTTTCGACGCTCAAGGTCACGAATTTTAAGCATTAATCTCAGCTCATTTGAGCGTAGACATTCGCGAGGATTTTTGTAAAATCCCTTTACGCTGACACTAAATTTTATGCGAATTGACCGAACACAATTTTTCATTCCGAAAATGTGTCGTTCCTGTTTGATGAGGCAAGAATGAGTGTATCAAATAAACCACAGTAAATTAAAAGAATCCAGTCGGTTTGCCAGAACGTTTCAATACTTTTTAGGGATCACCATACTGCATCATCTGCATTCGCAATGAGTATGGATTAAAAAAAACTTATTTTTCGTGTAAACTAATTCAAGTGGCTTATATAGCTAATCATACAATAACTATGCATTCATGAGCTCATGTATAGGCCTCGCCCGCTTCAAAATTACGTGTATAGTGGATATGACCGACTCACATTATTTGTAATTACCGTAGATTTACACGCGTAATATGTAACATAGTAAAATGTCGGTAGTGATTGCATTGCAGCTTGATTGGGTCACTCTTGGGGTGCAGGTACTCAAGACGTGTAGCATTAATTCCTGTCTGATTGTTAGCAATTATATTAAAAGAGGTATAGCAGTTTTTTTTCTATATTAAGAGCCTACCAAAGTGATTCTTACTCTGCCCGATGGAAAACATGAATAGAATCCAAGAGTTGTGGTCACCATACTCATTGCAAATGCAGACAATGCAGTATGGTGACCCACACTATGGCGACCTTGTGAGATGCTTTTTCACACCCCGCTTGGGGACGTAAAAGGCATGACAGTCATCGTGACAGTGTAAGGCTTACACAGTTACTACGATAACTGTCGCCCCTGCATCAATGGGCCTCCGGTCTCGCACTCACCAACGGAACACGACAACACGGATGCTGGCGCTTTAGGTTGGTCTTCTGTGGGAGGGTAGTACTGCCCCGGTCGAGTCGGCCCGCTCGTGCTGAAATCAGCGTGGCTCTACTACCTAACAAATTACCTAGTTATTCTACACTATCATATTTTCTGTGTATAAGTTAGTATTCGCGTATTAATTGGTACAGAAAAACAGAAATAAGTTATTAACATTTTTTTTTACTTAAAAAGCCGCCCGCCCGCAATGGGAATAAATCCTGTGTCGCGGGGATTTGACAAACACAAGACACGGACACAAAGAACACCCAGACTCAGAACAACAATTTGTGGATCACACAAAGTGTTGTCCCATATTGAGTTTGAACCCTCAACACCCAGTTACTGCGCTGGGTGAGCACCGTAGGCCAACCGTGCATTCACTAAAAGATTTTAATGATTTCATTTCATTGATAAAAAGAAGAAATAATGTTTTTTTTGTAATTGTCATCTAAGTACTCTAAAGAGCTTACTTCTAGTCTAGGTAAACAAACATAATCTTTATGTGAACGTACATTTACCCCGTCCGTAGCAACTGTAAAATTAAAATTAAAACTTAACGAGTATAAGACTCATAAAAAAATAGCACCGAATTCGATTTCTCCCTCTTAAGTTCGAATATTTTCTTTAAAAGACTACCTTTTCTTTTTTTTATGTGCGGGGATTCCCCCGAATATCACCTTAAAAATGATTAAATACAAAACCACCTTAAACAATACACAGCACGAAGAGTAACCAAATTGGAAACCTCATACTTTTGGTAGTCTCGTAAAAATCTTCAAATGTGTAACTGGTTATATAAGATAAAATACATAAAACATTTTCGAGGCATTATTTTTTTGTATTCAAACTTTGTTTATCATTGTATTTAATATTGACCGAGAACCTAAATTAGGTAACGTACACGGCTTACGATCAACGTGACACGGGCACGTTTTTGTCTTGTTTCTTTAAACAAACATATCTCAACTTGTTCGGTTAAGTCGTTGACGCCGGCGGAATTTCTGTGTAGTTGTACACGTTTTCGGTAAAGTTTAAAATCCGTCATTATATACACTAACTAGATATGTGACGTGTCTAAAATGTAGGGGTGTAATAAATAATCGATTCAAAGAAGAAATCGAGATTTCAATAAATTAGTTTGGTGAGAGTGCGGGTGGGATGTAGCTATCACGTAGTTCACTCACGTATTGATGAAAAAGTGTATTATAACGCACACAGAGTGCTTTGAGCGATTCAAGCTGTCACAAAAATCTACTATCATTAAAAACCTGTAATACAATCTCAATATCGCATTTAATTTGTTATTTATGAAAAGCCTAGCTTTTCCGATGCTGCTATAAACGTTTATGACGTTTTATGAAATTAATAATAAGAAAATTCCTAGAAAATTTAGATCTTAAAGAATCGCTGTTGCACACAATGCTAAATCCTCGGTAATGTATTTAGAATTTAGTCATTGTATAAAAGTCCTAGGTTTCACACTTTGCCGGTAACATACATGTTTAGTAACCTGCCCTTCCCGACACGAACCACTTAAAACAGATCGAACATGAGCTTAAGATTGTTGACTTATCTCTAAAATGCTGCTGAAAAGACTTCTTTATCTTATTATTTTTAAGCGACTTTAAATAAATGAAAGTTCTAAATTCGACTTAATTTTCTTTGAATGTGTGTGGTAAGCGATACCTTCCGTATTTGTGAAGCGATATCTTTTATTTTTATAGAAAACACCTTTACTTTCACTTTCAGCAGTCAGTGTTAAAGGGACGGGAGTGTGTTAACAGGAAGCGTGATTTTATTTAGATCAATGAGTTTTTAAGGAGAGCCTTGGTGGAAACTGCGCACGGTTCGAGAGTTGGTCATTGAATGGAAGTTGAGAAGACAGATGGTACGCGTAATGTGCGGCTACTATAAGATTCACTTGTTTTTCATTTAAATGGTTGACGCGATTCTATTTTAGTTGGATGTCAGTTTTTGATCCCGTTTCGTTGCTGTCACTGATGAGTCCTATTTACTGTTTCTATTGAGTCCCATGTTGGAACTGCATGTGTACTTTTCTGAAGAGACGTTATTTTTATGAAACATTTAGAAAGCACCGAGTGTGTTATTGCTACATTTCTATTTAGTTAGTATAAATATAATATGTGGACTCTAAAATTGTGAAATTTTCTTAAGTTGGATTTTATGTTCTGAAAACAGTAACCATTTTATTTTTTCTAAATCGACAAGCATTTTTTGGTTCATTATGTTATCACTTCGTTTTTTTTTAAATTTTAATTACAAATAGATTAAATGACAGATGCCACCTCTGATTCTAAATGGCTCAAAAATATACTCATTATTAAAAATAATTTTGTTGCCGAAAGTACCTATATTCAGATTTTATGAAGCTTTTTTGATCCAACAAAAATACAACACAATATTCCGTGAATTAAAAAAACAGAAATAGTAAACGGGACCAAAAACTGGCATTCAACAAAAGTAAACCGATATCGTCGATGTATTTCTTACGTATAAAAAAAAAATAACTTTTTTTAGTTTTTTTAAATTTTTTTTGTCTCATCTGCGCTATTTATTAAAAGAATACTGCTGGTACAATAAACTTTCATCATTATCATCATCATCATTATCATCAACAACCTTTAACAGACCACCGCATACTGCATATAGGCCTCTCCTTACTAAGGAGGTTTTGGCCTACTATACCAATAAGCTTCACAAGTTTGCAATCAACGGTCGATTTGTAATTCAAGCGTTCACGCTCGACGTTGAGGCAATTGGCGAGAAGACCAGCATAACCACAGCGCCCAATATATTTTTTTCTCTACTCTGACTCTATTCTGCCTGATGGAAAGCATGAATAGAATTGAAGAGTGGTGGTCGCCGTACTCATTGCGAATGAAGACAGTATGGCGACCCACGCTATGACGGCCTCGTGAGATGCTTTTTCGCGCCCCGCTTAAAGGACCCGGTATTGTAGTGGGAGGGAAACACGTGCGCTGGTAATGAATTCCAGGCTTTAACCCTTTTATTACCCTCTAAAGGAAGAGATGTCTTCAGAATTCTCTTAGTTATGTACAAAAAGATTTAATTCTCAATATTCTACTTTGTAGTGCCTGTGTTGAACAGGAAAATGTGTATAAGTATGCTAACACTTATGGCATGGTGATTATAATGGTCAGCGTTTATTTATTTATAAATAATTGTTATTCAAATAATCCTGATTTCCTTATTTACTTTAATAATACAATAAAATAGAAAACTATTCAATAGACGGCGAAGCGACAACCGGTTTTTGATAAACCAGTTGTAATAGTATAACAGGGAAAGTAATATTAGAGTGACCGTCTCATCGATCTAGAGGTTAGCGTATTCATCTGCTGATCGAAAGGTTTTCGGTTCGATTTCCGGGTCAGATCAAAAGTGTTACTGAGTTTTTAATACCTTGATCTCTCCCGGTCGTGTCGGATAGACCCTTCGGATTGTGAGAGTGAGGGAACAGAGAACGCATCTGTGTTTTTGCACACACTTGCGGTCTATAATATCTTCTGCGTTATTGGTCGCCACGGCCGGAATCGGTTAGGAGTAAGTCATGGAGCACATATAAATAAGTATATTTTAAAATTTGTATAACATAAAGATCATTAATTGAGCTCATAAGCTTATTGGATAGTGATTCTCACGACTAAGTCTGAGATCTTGGGTTCGATTCCGACCCAGTACAAATAATCGTGTGAAGAGTACGATTGTTTCTTCTGTGTGTGGATATAATTCACATATATATTAATATTATATGTTTGCTAATATCATCTTCGTTACAACGAAGAAGAACAAATATTGAAGAACAAAACACTTAGAAAAAAGCCACTTCAAATAGTAACCATTTGTTACCACTAATATTTGTTTACTTTAAAACCTCTTAAATATCAATAACTACATTGCAGCGACCTCAAATATAACTAAAAAAGTATAGAAATTTAATACCGACAATATCAGTTTCTCAAGCATTTGATAATTCTTTTAAGATTATAACCTCTCTTTCATTAATTATTACTTTAGTATATATAAAAGGCCGCCATAGTGTGGGTTGCCAATTGCACTGTCGGCATTGGCAGTGAGTATGGCGACCACCGCTCTTGGATTCTATTCATGCTTTCCATCGGGCAGAATAGAGTCACTTTGGGAGGTTTAAAAAAAAAAAAGAAGAATATAAAGAAATCACACAAATATTTCATGTTAGAGACATGTATTTGCACACACTCCGCATATGCATTCAAGCTATATACTAATACACTACAGACCACTTACGCTCCACCTACTGCGCCAATACATGTCACAACAGCCCACAACTGTGTCAACCTACACATAAATCTATACTCAATTACCACTATTCATACACAAACTCCACAAGACTGCAGTACAGTTATCCCTTAGTAAAATTCCTTAGAGCAAGGCCTTTTACATACGAATCGCGTTTGAAGAGACATGCTTGGAATTCCTCGGCTCGTGTGCGGTATGCCTTATGCCGTAATTGCATAATGTGGGTACAGACGAGAGTAAACGTACTGAGGTGACTGATTAAGACGGATTAGCAATACGGTGGATATGTTTATTTGAATTAACAGGATAATCCTGACTGATATTGGTATATAATAAAAGTCCAGGTATCATGCCATTTATGT
This sequence comes from Hypercompe scribonia, assembly GCA_949316085.1. Lineage (NCBI taxonomy): Eukaryota > Metazoa > Arthropoda > Insecta > Lepidoptera > Erebidae > Hypercompe > Hypercompe scribonia. The sequence goes on from OX438983.1 coordinate 3,476,661, forward strand.
CCAGTTAGAAAGAAACCTACCAAAGGATAGGAATATGTAGGAAAAATGAGCGCGAAAAAAGTGAGATGCTTCAAGAGCGAAAAAAGAAGTTTCCTCTTTCCTTATCTTCTAGAAAGCACTTAAGTTCATTTATTAGATGGTGTCGTAGCATCTCAGAAGTTATTAGTTATTATTTAAAAGAAACTAACTAAAAAAACAGAAAACATAATTTCGAACAAAAAATCTCGATGTCGTCCTGAGATCCTTCATTTGGAAATGACGTGCTTATTGGTATATGTTTTAGTGTTCTGCTTGATATTGTTATCCATAGAACTAGCTGCTTTCAATGCATTTAAACGATATGACTAGAAATTAGTATTTGATTTTACTGTTATGTTGATCTAAATAAACGATTTTTATATTATCGAATGATGTAAAAAAAATAATTAGAAAACTTACCTTCCTTTTTTAAGTGTGCTAATGATTGAATCATTACATTAGATTACTTAACCTCTCGCGTTGACGTGTAATTATTATAATAGATGCTCATCGAAAACAGAAATTTAGTTATTTTCATAAATGTTACAATAACTTTTTTTCTAGCGTAAAAATGTTGCCAGACTTTTTTCTATTTTTACTGTAGCGACAAATCTAGTTACCATAAACAGTATGACAGCCACCATCCCAGTTCGTGACAGGTAACGACATGCCGGATTCCCGCTTATTGACAGGCGAGATAAAGAAAGACTTACTTATTTTGACAAATATCAAAATACAAGTGAATTTCCTTAACTGTTAAAATCTGCTGTTTTTTATTATCTAAAGTCGTCATTATTTTTCGAAGTCAATAGTTTTTTGTGTACTGTAAATGAAACTTAAGGGAAATCCTTTGATCTATAGAATATTACAATTGTGAACTGATTCTGTGTTCCTACATGCGGATATTTCAAAACTTTAAAATTGATCTCAAACCTTACTGTTGTTACTCACGTTACATCATATAACTTGCTTTAGGTGATACTGTTTTTACCAATGAATTGTCATTTGAATGTCGCTTTAACCTTCAATAAAGAGCTTTTGATAGGCTTGAGACTATTCAAATGTCCCTGAGACACTCGTGAATACAACCATAACATTTAATAGACTTGTAATACTGATAAACCGCCTTCTATAAGATTGCCCTAAGCACGACGAAAATATACTGAAAATACCATTGAACAATACCTCTCTAACCTTTATACAAAGGAATTAATGGCCGCAAAAGTAACCTTCAACACTTTCTATTCATTAACAATATCTAAATTAAAACCAATTAGCACAAAAATCACCCTACCTACAAAAATTACACGAGTTAATTTAATTTACCTTATAAAACTCATTACTTAACTAGCCATTCGAGACTATCCTCGGTCGACCGCACGCTTGGCGACCGTCGCTTGCGGTCAACGACTTTAAAAACCTTGGCATTGACTACTTTATTTCTCAAACCCGAATAAACTTGAATTAATATCACGCTTGTACCACTTTAGAAGGCAAGGTAGAAAGAAATTTCTGCGTTAGGTGCCATCTCTTCGACTGGTCATACTTTCGGTTCCTATCCAGACAAATAATTATGCAATCATTTTCACATCTGTAACTGGTATGTATTTAAGAGTTTTAGAGTATGTTTCAGTGGGTTTAACATAGTACAAACTCTCCCTAGTTAGGGGTTAGATGTGTTATTACTTGTTAATATCACGCTTATAGTATTTCAAAGGTAAGGTAGTAAGAAATTTCAACATTTGGTAACATTTTTCAGGGATTTGAATGTATTTACTAGAGACAGTGTGCTAGTGGCGACCACGTACCGGAAGACGAAGCGTAGGTAGGCCCCCCACTAGATGGACCGACGACATAGTCTGAGTCGCGGAGAGCCGATGGATGCAGTTGGCGTCCAGCCGTACGGCGTGGCGTTCTAGGGGGGAGGCCTATGTTCAGCAGTGGACGTCTTCCGGCTGATGATGATAATGATGATGATGTGTGCTAGTTGTTGACTAGCCTACTGGCATGATGATGATGCCTTACCCTTAGCTGATTTCGACTACAGAGGCGAACCTCAACAGAGGCCAGCCAAATACCCAGTAGGTATTATGTTGCACAATTGGATGCGCGCACACAAGTGAACTTTCTGTTCCCTCACTCTCAGAATCCGATGGGACGGTTATATGACACAACCGTGGCGAGATCAAGCACAAGACCGACAGCTTTCGTCAGTCGATCAGCAGTCGTATACCTACGCTAACTGCTGGATCGATTATGTGGTTGCTAGTGTAGTGGACTGCTAATCTTTAGGTCGTGGGTACGATTTCCATCCAGGATAGAAAATTGTGTGATATTTGCATTTGTTCAGTTGGTTTACCAGAGTACAGGCTCTGCTAGGCAAGTTATCAGACAGTCGTGTGTGTGTTATCTCACGTTGTTACTAGTGAGAAAATACTTCAGACAATTCTTGTTATTTCAGTTGGACTTTGCAGGTCATATAAATTAAAGACAGAAAAATTACTATCATATAAGAGTATAAGATAGCATTTTTCTGATCATCTTAGAGTCACCAGACTGAGGTTGTATGTCTTTCTCATGACCAGAGTTAAATGCTGGGATATTTGCCAAAGCTTCTGCCTCCACACTGAGAGTAGGGCTTTATTGTTGGCTATACACCAGTGACGTACGTGTTTGAATGTAGCGGTAACCGCTTTCCATCAGGCTTGTTAATGATTGTGGTTGTAAAGAATTATGTGCTAATGAATCCGTTGAACCATCTAATACACTTTGTTTTGTTGCGTATCATAAAAAGTGATGTGTCGGAATCGACTGAAACCAAACGATGTCCTTACTGTGTCTGAAGTAGAAATTACCGAATATGTCACATTGACCTCTGTCCCGCTACCGATCTCTGTTCAGTTATGGTATACAGTCACGAATTAGCAGACGACTCACCTAAAAGTAAGTGACTACCGGTGACTCTGGATACCTACAACTGAGAGTCACCATTGCGTTGCCCTTCTTTGAGTCACCCGCCCCAACGCTTCCAAATCAGAGGCTCCATGAAACTTAGTTATTCGGTGGAAAACAATGAAAATTAGAGGCTCCAACAAACTTAGTCACTCCATGAAAGTAATGGAAATTAGAGGCTCCAGTAAACTTAGTCACTCGGTAAAAAGCAATCAAAATTGGAGGCTTTAGCGAACTCAGTCACATCGTGAAAAACAATCAAAATTAGGGGTTTGAGCGAAGCTAGGCATTTATTGAAGAGCTATAAAAATTAGGGGCTTCAGTAAATTCAGTCACATGGTGAAAAACAATAAAAATTAGGGACTTCAGCAAAGTTAGTCACTTGTTGAAAAGTAATAAAAATTAGGCGTCTTCAGCAAAACTTAATCACTCGATGAAAAGCAATGAAAATTGAGACTACAGTCCACTCCGATCTAGCCGCTCTATTTCTGCCTCTCTCGCGGTGTATATTCAAAATCACAAATCAAATAAGTATTCTGTTCTAAAATATAGCTAACAGAGTCTTTTCCAGCATGAAATAAGGATATATGTTACATTTTCCTTACACACGTTCTGGAAGAAATAGCATCTGTTTGTATTAAAACATCACATCCACAATCGACTACAATAATTACACGAAAACTATCGATAAAGAAATCTGCCCCATAAACGATAACATTAATGTTAGTCGATTTGACGTTCTGATATATCGAGTGTTTAAGTTATTTGTATTAGTATCGATTTATGAATAGAGAAGTTCATCGGCTATCCTTGAACAAGTATCAAGTACATTCGTCAACTACATATATATTTATCAAACAAGATAGGCTAATCATTCTTGGTCGGTTATAAAAACCAAGAATGATTGCTGTCTATTAAATACTAAACACTCGTTTGTTTTTACGCGTGAGTGATCATTGTTTTAGGGCAAGTAATGGGAATAAAAATATGATGATAGAGGCATTAGTGAGTCCGGAAACAGGTTTCTAATAGGTATTAATCTTATTAGAGGGTTAATTAAGGCGTGGGTGCACGATATAAGCACCCCTATGCAATTAAACGATAACTTTGACTGGTTCCTACTAATATTATAAATGTGGATGTAAGTTTGTTTGTTATGGTTTCACGCGAAAACTACTCAACCAATCATCATGAACTTTTATACTTTTTATAAAAAAAAAGATTTATTTAAAATGATCTGTTACGAAACTTAATGTGGCGGACCACATTCCACGCGAGCGATGCCGCGGGCAAAAGCTAGTTTAAAATAAATTGAAGAAGACTTATTTGTATCATGATATTTACTTCCTGTTGATATTCATGTGAGAACTAGATAGTGCGGGTGAATAAGTTTAGATCCACTTTCACAGTCTCCTTATATTGGATACATCATAAATTGCTATATGGTCGTTAATTGGGTTTCGGGATCTTGATCCAACTGCAATGTTTAACCTGTTGGACTACGGGTCTTCTGTAGCTGTAGTTGTCCAAACAGCATTTTTATTTATATGAAATTAGATCCGTGGTCCAATTAATTTATTTTGTTATTAACCCTATATCGCTGAAGTAGTCATTATTAGCATATTTTCTTTTTTTTATTATTTTTATACAAGGTGTTCTATTTTTTTTTTTTTTTTATAAAACGTTATCACCCCTATTCATCCCATGTTTGTCGTAAAAGGTGACTAAAGGAACAAACTACGTAGGGCAACACCACTACAAAAAGAAGGCAAAACTTGAACAAACTCTATACCAACTCGTCGGGCCAGTGTGGTATGGAAGGCCTAAACTTTCGAAGGAGAGGCTAATGTCCCTCTGTGTGTGTGTGTGTGTGTGTGTGTGTGTGTGTGTGTTAAAAGCTGTTGATGATGCTAAAAAATACTTTTAGCCTCCCACTACAATCTCGGGTCCCTTAAGCGGGGCGTGAAAAAGCATCTCGCTATGCCCCCATAGCGTGGGTCGCCATACTACTATCTTCATTCGCAGTGAGTATGGCGACCATCGTTCTTGGGTTCTATTCATGCTTTCCATCAGGCAGAATAGAGTCAATTTGGTAGGTTTCCAAATAAAAAAAATACCGAAATAAGTTTTAAAATTTTCATTCAGAATTTAGAGGTTGTAGTTCATTTTGGTGGTTGTCATAGTGGATGTGAAAACTGCTAGGAAAAAAAGGAAATCGGCCTTGTAAGTTTGCACTTTTCTTTTATAGCTTAATTTTTATTATGGCTTTAGCTATCGGCTTCGCTCGCATAAGTATTACTTTTCTGGACCTTACAACCAAAAGGTCGTTGAACACTAAAATATTGAATAAAAAACGCTGTTATCTGAGTTGTACAAATGAATGAAATATATTATATACCTGACTGAAAACGGAAAAAGAAATTACTGAAAAATATAAAAATACCTTTGTATTCAAAGTTTTTATAATTATTTCTTAATTAAATTAACTTTGCTCCAGGGTACTAAATTACCACTACTACTAAATTAAATTAACTTTCTAGAAAATGACTTCTTTTTTGTTTACAAGTGAGACTCTAACTGCCACTTTCAAATTATCAATAAATAATACACCAGTAGTAATACAAAGTGACTACCACATACCAAAGAGGTCGGTATACTACAACCTAATACTAAATCAATCAAACGAATTCTAATCTGCCATAAAGCCTCGGACACACCCAGAGCACAAAAATATTCAAAACATTTACATACCTGTCACTGGCAGTTCTAAAAACAATAAGTATACATCTGTAAAAAACCTAGGCACGTCCAACGGTACTAATATATTCCACAGAGCCAATAATAATAATTAATGAAACGGTCATTGTACTCTGTTTTTGTTTTTTTTTTTTTTCTATCCGACCGCGTAGGAAAGTGTGTGTACGTTGAAATTGAAACCTGCTTGTTGATAACGTGGGAAATTTAATTAAAATGAGTATTATGTAATGTGTTTATTGTTGTTTTGAAGTTCACTTGATGTTTTTGTGAACAACGATACTGGCTGAAAACTTACTTTGGAAGTACTCGTAAACGGTAAACATGTATGAAAGCTTTTATGAAAGTGTCAAGTGGTGAAAATGGCTTTCTATCGTCACTGTCTACCCTTGACTAGATTGTTTAATAGATTAAAGATGGTAAGATATGTTGCCATTACTTTGTCTTCTTGTTTAGAGGAAGAGGACCTCAAAATAGTTTCGAATTTTGCTGTGTTTAATTCTTAAAGCATCTGATTCAGCTACGGTTGCCGACCTCTTCGAGCTACAGGCGTAAGTATTTAGGTATTGGGCTAGATTGAGACCCAACTGTTGACTGTTGTCAAGGAAAAGTGTTTTCTACAGTGGAGTGGAAGCTCCATTGCCCTAACTAAGTAATGCTCATGGTTCCAGTTATGTCCGAAATTTACCGGGAATTCTCCATATGCTTAAAAACTGAGATATATTTGTATCAAATCTTTAAAGAAGCGAATAATGAGTGACACCTGTCTTCTTGTTCCAGGTACGTCAGTAAAAACTCAGCAAAACGGATGCCACGTGCTGATTATCACATTGAAGGTAATATGAATGCCGCACGTTCGGTTGGTCAACAAAAAAACTACATACGCCAGCCAATGAAAGGTGATTCTGAACTGTAAACATATGTTTGCAAAATTATTGTGCCACATATTTGTTATTTGTAGGCAGTGTTGTGTTAAAGTATGCCTATTTAGCGTAAATGTACGACCATATAAATGCCAGTGATAAAAATTCATCTCACGTTTTTCAGTTTATTTTCAATTAACAAAAAGTGTTATATTTATCACATTTCGGCTCGATTTTTTTTTATTTATACTTTAGTATATGAAGGCAACACAAAGAAAATTGACTTGACAAGACAATTTTAAATTAAATAAATCAATATTTCGGACATTTTACACACAACACCATCTTATTTCAAACTAAGAATAGCTAGTACTGTGACAACTAGATTGACTATTAGAATACTTATATACCTTTTTTTTGTAAATACATACATATTATACATAAAAAACACTCAAACTCTGAAGCAAATACTTGCAGATCATACAAAAATTTGGTCCGACCCAGGAATCGAACCCGAGACTTCAAGCACAGAAGTCGCATTCGCTACCGCTGCGCCATCGAGGCACTCAATTGAATCAATTGAACAACAGCCGGAGCAAAGTAAGATAAAATAGAAAATACTCAAAAGATGATTATTAAAATATTTCATACCAATGGACACAGCTACCGTGGAAGACCCGTGCTTCGACACTCGTGGGCCAGTTTCAACTTCAGATTATTGCAGTTCACTGCTGGATACAGGTCTCTCAAATTGTACACCATTGGGTCGATCCTCGTCTTTTCTTTTAACCGAGTGAGTGAGATAATCTTGGTCCGAACCTCTCTTCCCTAATTCTGGGAGACGAGAGTCAAAAAGCACTGGTGACTCTTGACTTGACAGACCTGTTGGTCTAGTACTTAGTGACTCTGACTCCTGAACCAGAGGCAATGGGTTCAATATATTTTGTGTCTGGGTGTACTTTGACTATAATATGTATTTAGAAGTACATTTATCGCCAATCTGATTACCATTTTTTTTAACGTGTGGAAACTCCCTCGGGCCGTCACCCCACCGGGGTTTACGGCGGGGTGGTGCGTCGGAATCGGACCGACTAAAACCACACGGTGTGCCACTCTGCACCTGACATAGGAGGGATCTGGGAACAATTGTTATTACGACATCCAGAGCCAATCTGATTACCATAATACAAACTTTGGCTGGTTTGCGATCAGAGGGCCGTGTGTGAGATGTGCGAGGATATTATTACATATTATTATTTATAATATAGCAAGTGTCGGTAGGCGCGATCGTCATTCACCATATAGGTGACCCGTTCATTGGTGTGCTCCATAAATACATGCAATAAGAACTAGACTGTAGTACTTATTTTAACGCGTTAGGTAAAGCATATTGGTTTCAACTGCGTGTGAAGTTGTACTATTGAATATAAATTATTATATTACTGTTGTACTATTTTCAATGTACGCTGTAGTCGTGGCACCTTTACTCTTTGTGCCAATAATTTTTTTGCAAGTAAATGTTCATTGCGTATATATCGTTACTGTTTTCATGTTATTTTCATATATAAAAGTTGTTGGGTTTTCTTTTAAGTTTATAATGCTTTATTTTATCTGTTTTTGTTAATGAAAATGACACATCTCACACACGATCATCTGATCTATGGTTACGAAATTGATGAAAAATATCCATATATCAGAATCAAATACCAAAATTGGGCGTAGTTTGAAAGGAAAGGTAGATAAGACGGGTAGGAAACGATAGTAAAAGAATATTCTACGTATGGATGTATCGATTTGCCGTACTTCAAGAAACATCGTCATCTCAGACGAAAGACGTCCACTATTGGACGTAGGCCAAGGCTCTGTCAGGTCCGGACAGGTCCTGTGCTGCCCTTATCCAACAGCTTCTATCCTTCAAAGAAACATGACCTAATATTATTGCCATACCATGGTATTATATATATTTTTTTTATGTTAAGAGCCTGCCAAAGTGACTCTACTCTGCCTGATGGAAAGCATGAATAGAATCCAAGAGCTGTGGTCACCATACTCATTACAAATGCAGACTATGCAGTGGTGACCCACACTATGACGGCCTTGTGAGATGCTTTTTCACACCCCACTTGGGGACATAAAAGGCATGACAGTCACCGTGACAGTGTAAGGCTTACACAGTTACCACGATAACTGTCACCCCAGCATCACTGGGGTATTCTTACCATTCAGTTGATACAGTGAAGAATTTTCCGGATAACACTTTTGGTTTAATTTTAAAAAAATAATGAAAAAGCTTTTGAGTTTAAATTTTAAAAGTAATTATGACCCCTTTCATTTTTAACAGAATATCAGTATTTCTCGAGGTAACAGACCTCCTTGGAGTCTCTAGTTACTCATTAAGGGTAAATTAACCAACGTTCAACGATGAAGTTTTTAATAGAAGTTTTAAATAGACGTGGTTATTTTTATATCATTAAACATATACTTTCTAGTGATAATATCTTGACAATTTTTACATTAGAAGATTTAATTGAAAATATAACCGTTTAAACATTTAGAAAATTCCTATTATAAAATGTTTCGGTAGACCTTAATGTATAATTTACCAGTATGGTAAACTTGGGCACACATTTTGAGCGAAACATGAACGTTACGCTAGTTTCATACATGTTTATTTATGTGGACATACATACACACATACATAATTTTTCACCTGTTTCTCAGAGAGGTAGGTAGTGACAATTGATCTCAATGCACTACAGTCCTAACACATCACTATTATGAATTGCTGCATGCATGTTTATCATTTCCTGATGTAATTCTAGCTTTTTTTTAAAGACAACGTCCCCATTATCCTATGTCCTGGGGACTCTACAAACATACAAGAAACGAACACAACGAACACCCGGACTCAGAACAACAATTTATAGATCACACAAGGTGTTGTCTCATGTGGGGTTTGTACCCATAACACTCAGCGAAGTAGAGAGCCGCGTGGCGACTCCTTAAGCCACTAGGCAAACCGTGCAGTTAAATTAGTTTCAGTGTAATTTGCAATGTATTTGATCCTTTTAGAGTAAGAGAGTAGCACAGAGCTAGAGAGTAGATTTTCGTGTGAATTCAAGCCATATGATATTGCACCGGCCTGTAGCTTCTCTGGTAAATGAGTGACTTTGACTGCTAACACGAAGCGTTGGATTCGATTCCCACCCAGGACAAATTACTGTGAGATGATCACCATCATTTGTTTTGTGTCGGTGTATAATTTATCTATAATATGATGTTAGAAATGTATAAGAATTTAGATCAGATATTTTACAATAATTAATTAGGAAAACTAGTCGCGTGTTAATAAACCATTAATCTGTTAAGTTAGCAACGAAACAATGTTGTCTCAAAACAATATACCATCAAAATAAAAGGTTTTGTTACGAAAGTATTTAACGTTTATCATCGTTACATAGCACATAATAAATTCGCTTCCCTTTCCTGTACGCTTAGATCTTGTAAACTACACAACACATTTTAATGCGGTGTCCATCAGTAGAGAGATTGTATACAAAGTGGGCCACGAATTAGTTAACATTTGAAAAAATCGTATACAAAAACCATTTGATATATTATAAAAATTGTTTATTTACAAGAAAGCTAATTAGTTGAAATTTATTTTTTTAAATTTACATGGTCTAAATGACCACCGTTTGACGTTTGCACTCTTCTAAGCGAAGACAGAAATTTTCTGACACTCGTCGGCAAAAAAACCGCAAGATCGCCGTCATCTCTCCGCTGATTGTTTCTTTGAATTAATATAGTGTATTTGGTTAATTGATGTAGACACGACCTCTTCAAATGACCTAATTAAAAGAAGTCTACTGGGGATAGATCTAGAGTTCTGGGTGGCCAGAAAAGGTCGCTTCGTCTGGAAATCAGCTTTTCCGGAAATATGTTTTTGACCACCGGCAGGGACTCATTGGTCATGTGACAAGTGGCTCTATCTTATTGAAACCCTGTAATACGATTGTAGCCAGCAAATTCCAGTAGCATTGGTCCTAAGAACTCCCGTAACATGTTTGCGCGGGATGATAGATTCAAATGTTAACGACTTCTTGGCTCACCCTATATAACACATGTATATTATAATAGAAAAATCGAGAATTCCAAAGATTTCCATGCGAAGCCGGGCTAGGTCGCTAGTATCAAATATAAGTCAGTTCTCATGAAGCTCTAGGACAATTGAAGTCAAATGATCAGTTCGTTGCTCAATTGAATCCTGGCATTTGAGATGCCAATGTACGGCCTTTTATTAGTGTGGTGTTTTACTGCTTGTACTTCTACTGGAATACATACATACAAGAGATATAAAAGATATATTACATAGGTTACTAAACAGTAGGTAGGAGTGGACCTTCTCGACCGGGACACTACTACTACTACTCTAGGAAGACGAACCTAAAGCGACAGCATCCGTGCTATCGTCTTTTGTTAGTGAATACATACAGCGCTGTCTACTGAAACCACACCGAACTAAGAAATAATAAACTGCGGAGTAATTACTAATCCTGTATCGCGATACAGAAATTTTCGCGACATCAACCGTCGAAGGAGAACCCTTTGTTTTGCAGGGTTAAGGCACCCATTCCTCTGCACAAATATATAATCTGTAAACCATAAGAAATCATTTTTATGTTACGATACCTTAAAACTACCATTTTAATGTTGATAGTTTTATTACGCAAATTTAATTACCAATAACTTATTTGTAGTATTATTAATAGCCTATGATAATGATATTGATAAGTTATGAATAATTTATTAATTAACGTCGCATAATCGGCTATTTTACTAACAATTTATATCGTAATCGTAGTCAATTTGATAAAAATAATCGTCCAAATATAGGAATTCTGCAAAACAGTTGAACTTGCATGTAGGTCAGTAATATTGCAATTTATTTTTATACATAATATCAGTGCTGTATTTGACCTTACTGAAAAATCATCTGTCATACTATCTTGACGTGATATATTGAGATAGCTATGTTTTATACCGACTGCACCGATGGCTTAGTCGTTTACATTGCCGCAACCTACTGCGCTATGTATTGTGGATTCAATTGACAGTACCTGGAAACCGAGGTAGGCTCGTATATATGGTCCGTGTGGTGACGAATTAAGAATACATAGTGTTACCACCCCTATTCATCCCGTGGGTGTCGTAAGAGGCGACTAAGGGAAGAAACTATTCAGATTAATATTGAAGAAGAGGAAAACTTGAAACATTCCCTATTCTAACCCTTCTGGACGGCGTGGTATAGTAGACCAAAACCTCCTTGCTAAGGAGAGGCCTATGTCCGGCAGTGGACTGTAAAAGGCTGTGGATAATGATGATGATGATGATGATATATATATTTTGTATATACATATATATGCAAAAGTTCCTCGTTTAAAGGTATTCGATACGAGACAACACTTTGTGTGATCCATAAATTGTACGTCCTGTGTTTTGAGACACCGTGAGAACAGGTACATAAACTGGCCCAGATTAGACGTACCACTGTTTATAAACGCTTAGATAAATACGTTTTTCATTTCAATAGTTTCAATGTAGTATACCAAATTGTATTAATTGCAAAGTTGTATGATATTTTACTTACTCTGTAAGTACACAGATAAGCATCGCCTCTGAATTCGAGCTTGACCTGCGCTTTATCAGAATGGGGCTAAATCCGGTTGGCAGCGATTCGCATACGGTGAACGTTGAGCTTGGTATTTTATCAGAAACTCGTACACAAACTGCATCTTTAAATTAGAACTTTTTAGGAAGGCATAAGATTGATTTTTGAACGAACATATGGTGGAGCTAGCTTCAATACAACTGCAGATGAATTGCCTGGTGAAACCTAAATATATTATGGTTTAAATTATTAACTCTTCAAAAGCATCGAAATCAATCTGATGTTGTGTGATGGGTTTATTCCAACCTGTACCTAACTCAGTAGCTAAAAAGTAACTCTGCCTATTACGCTTTCACGGCTAAACCACTGATTTTAATGAAATTTACTTTATAACATCAGTGGTATTAAAGTTGTAGTTCGCAGTACGTCGACTTTTTATTACACTTAAACTCAGGGGCGAAAATTAAGCGTATATATATATACGAGGGTAAGTTTTTAAGTTCGCGGAATGACAGTGAAAAAGGCGGGTAAACGCGCTCTTTTGATGCCTACCGTATTCAGTGACTCATAATTAGTCTGCATAGTAAAATTTGTTGTGATTGGATCATTAGTTATTAAACTATCGTTGACCAAGTATTTTAATCGGGAACGAAGTGAAAAAAATGGAGAAAATTGAATTCCGTGCGGTGATAAAGTTCCTTACTAAGCAAGGAAAGTCTGTTCAAACCATACTCAATGAGATGTCATCGGTTTACGGGGATTCTTGCCCAGGAAAAACAATGGTCTACAAGTGGCATAGTTTATTTAAACAAGGCAGGGAATCACTTGAAGACGACCCGAGGCCGGGGCGCTCCGTTGAGGTGACTACGCCAGAAGTTATTGCAAAAGTAGAAAAAATTGTATTGGAAGATGCTCGACTAAAAAAGAAACAACTCGCAGAAATGGTTGGAGTATCGGATACAACAATTTTTAAAATTTTACACGATCATCTTGGCATGACTAAGGTTAGCGCACGGTGGGTGCCGAGAATGCTCACGCCATTGCAAAAACAACAGCGCGTGGAATGTTCACGTGCGTTTTTGGACCTCTGCAATGAAGACAAGGATGGCGTATTGAATCAAATTGTTACTGGGGATGAAACTTGGGTTCATCATTATGAACCCGAGTCCAAACAAGACTCCATGCAGTGGCACAAAAAGGGCACAGCACCACCCAAGAAATTTAAGGTTTCACAATCGGCTGGGAAACTCATGGCAACGATTTTTTGGGACTCAGAAGGAATATTATTGATAGATTATAAAGATAAAGGCATTTCTATAACGGGGGAATACTACGCTTCAATCTTAGAACAGTTAAAAGAAGCCATCAAAGAAAAAAGACGGGGAAAATTAACGAAAGGTGTCCTGCTATTGCATGACAATGCTCCCGTTCACAAGAGCCGAGTCGCACTGGCTGCCCTGCATAAGGTGGGCTTCGATATTTTGAATCACCCACCCTACAGTCCGGATTTGGCTCCGAGTGATTATTATCTCTTTCCAAAAATGAAAAAAGAATTACGTGGTAAGAAATTTTCAACTGATGAGGAGGTTAAGGAGGCGGTTTCGGCGTATTTTTCAGACAAAGATAAAACTTTTTTTTACGAGGGAATAAAAAACTAATTGAAAGATCTGAAAAATGTATTCGTGTTGCAGGGGAATATATAGAAAAAGAAAAATAATTTTGTGTTTTTATTATTACTCAATACCCTCCATTCCGCGAACTTAAAAACGCCCCCTCGTATATATATAAGTCTTTTCATTTCTTACAAAAAAGAACCTTAGAAAATATTTTTTTTACTGATATTAGTTGTTTTTTTTAAATATTAAGAGTCTGCCAAAGTGACACTACTCTGCCTGAAGGAAAGCATGAATAGAATCCAAGAACTGTGATCACCATACTCATCGCAAATGTAGACAATGCAGTATGGTGACTCACACTATGGCGGCTTTGTGTGGTGCTTCTTCACACCCCGCTTGGGAACGTAAAAGGCATGACAGTCATCGTCACAGTATACGGCTTATACAGTTACCACGATAACTGTCGCCCCTGCATCAATGGGCCTCCGGTCTCACACTCACCAACGAAACACGACAACACGGATGTTGGCGCTTTAAGTTAGTTTTCTGTAGGAGGGTAGTACTGGCCCGGTGGAGCCGGCCCGCTCGTGATGAAAACAACGTGGCTCTACTACCTAGAAAATTACCTAGTAATTTATAATGTAGAGTAGACCAACACCATCCACTTGAAGTCTCTATTAAATTATTTAAATGATAATTATTAATCAGGTATAGCAACCTGTCGTGTCGCAGTTACGTCAGACACCTTTAAATATTTAAGATAAACAGGTCGTTAATAATCATATCATAAATTATATGTTTTGAGAACTTGACGAGTCCACTAATTCATTTTAATTTAAGGATAGCTAAGTGGATAACGATCCTGAATACTGAGCTTGAGGTCGTTCATTCAATTTCAATTCATCCTCGAGAAATTATCAAGCTATGAACACAATCCTGTTTTTATATATCTTGGTCTGATTTATGTTTAACGTAGTTAGGCTACCATATTGTTCGCTCTACCTAGTTTATGACTTATAACGTGTTGTGATAAGCGACCTTCAAACCATAAAAAAAGAGCGTCTTTCCTTAAAAATCGGCAAAACGCTTGTGACCGCTGAGCTGCCGGCGTACATGGGCGGCGGTGGTCACTTTCTATCAAATGACTCGTTTGCTTTAATAAAAAAAATAGACAGCACACACTACCACGTACACACTGTTTTACTATCGAAGCCAAGATACGCCTACAATTGTAACGTGTAGAAAAAATTTATAGACCATCACTTCGCTGCATGATGGAGTATGACAGGGTCATATTCGCGTGTATGCTGGTAGAAAAAATGCTCATTAATTTTATTGAACTACTCCTCATTACAAAGTTATAGCGAACGGTGGGCGGTCTGATTAGTGGTCAGGTTTGGCAGGTCACCTAGATTTTGGGAGGTCTTGTTAGTCATTCTACAGGCCTTATAATATCTGCTTTAACGGTATCTTGGCGTGCTTGTCAGTTATGTAATCTTGTTTTCTTTCCTTTTATTCTAATGCTGTAAACGTTGACAATTACAAACTACATTCTAATTACATATAACTTTTTGGAAATTCTTACTATCATCATTATTACAGGCACAGGCAGTCCACTATAGTTCTAAATATGTGCCTTTAGACGACTTCCATGAAAAAAAAAAATAGAATTTTTGAGTATGTCAAAGAACACAATATATCTTACAATAGTCTTCTTACCAATGTTGTGTATGTGTTATTGTGTATATATTAAAAAAAACTGTCGTAATTTCAATATCGAAACAAAAAAAAAAAATAGAAAAATAAAGAAGTTTCTTTATAATATTCCGTTTTTTTTTTACGTGTGGAAACTCCCTCGGGCCGTCACCCCACCGGGGTTTACGGCGGGGTGGTGTGTCGGAACGGAATCGGACCGACTAAAACCACACGGTGTGCCACTCTGCGCCTGAGATAGGAGGGATCCGGGAACAGCTGCTATTACGACATCCAGTCTTTATAATATTCCTACCTCATACATCGATAATGCGTTATTGTCTTGTGAGTTGTTGGCACCCATAAGTGGCGGCATTTAAGTACCTTATATTCCTTTAAAGTTTTATCACTTAGACACTAAATAACACTACATATGCCTGTTTCTTAATAGGCGGTTGATATCAGTGTCCATCTTCACTCATAACAATCAAATTTTCAAACATGCCACCGTCATGGCATTTTCAAAGACTTCTGAACACACTATAACTTTCTGTGTGGTATCTAGTCAGCGGCAGTATCTTGCCATATTTTGGTTCCAATCAGTTAGACGAACATCAACAATATTATTTCCTTTTATTAATTTTTATCTTACTCTTTCGATTAGTACTTCACCGTTAACCACGGCAAAGGTGGCAATTATCGGAAAGATGTGTCAATTGCTATAGTTACAATATTTTTGTTTCATAAAATTGACACCTCTCGGTCTATTCTCTATCATTATAGTCTGAAGTAGAACATAGACCATTAGAATAGGATAAACTTATCGCTACGAATAGCGACCTTGTCGCTAAAAAGCAACTTTTTATATGCAACCTTTGAGTAGGCAGAGCGACTGTAGATTAAATTATTTTAACACACAGTCTTCTAATCTTTTTACCTTCGTACATTATACACTATACTTAATAAAGAGCAATTTATTTCTACTATTTATCCTTAGAAATATATTCTAAAATATCGTGCTTGGCACAATGCTAACGTTACTACTAAATGTTTCTTGGTTGGATCCGAAAAAAATAAGTCCCCGACTTTGAGCGATAAGTTCTGTTGGCTATCGAAAACAAGCCCGAAGCTACCGAACAGAGATTAACATACTGCATTGTCTGCATTGAGTATGGTGACCACCACTCTTGGACTTCATCCATGCTTTCCACCATGCAGTAGAGTCGCTTTGTCGACTATAAATAAAAAAAGAACGAGCATGCTTCTTAATTGTGAACCATCTGTTTAACAATCATTTCAAAATTTTACTTTTTTATCACAATTCAAAATGATTCATATACCTAATACAAATGCAAAAACTGTTAATCATATGTAGATATGGCTGAATCATTTGAAAAATATTGACAATCTGTTTCCAATTCCACTCATGCGCATGAAAAATGTCACAACTGAATTTAAATTTAGAATGAATTCGTCATTTGTTTCGGCATCCGGAAGTTTGGCGCAATTTTCAGACTAATTATATGTTTCTGTTTGTTTATCTGTCTGCTCAGAGTGGTTAGGAGCATCCTAAAATGTGCGCCGTAATGAGAGCTTGCCAAATTTATTTGCTTTTATTTTTGTTTACATTACTCTTAACATTTTTGGTTTTAACACTGAAATAACTTGAAATGATTATATGAAAAGAGTTTTTTTTAGTAGAAATATTTCTTCCTTAATACAATATTGTATCTAAGTTTATTCATTATGTTCGTAGAAAGCAAGATTAGGACAGTGTTAATTTTGCTTATACAAATTTTTGAATATCATAAATGTGAAATTTTTTGAAAATGTATGGATGTTTGTTACTCTTTCACGAAAAAACTATTGATCGGATTAAGATGACACTGTGTAGTAACATTGCCACTAACATAGACACAATGGCCATTATTTACCGCGATAACCACCACACTGCGTCACGACCGAAAAATATTTATTTAAAAATTACGTTTTGAGACGCTTATAGAGGGATCACTAAAACCAAGCTGACTTTTAATCGGTTTTAGATTCTATAATTGTCTGAGTAGAAACCAATGCATAGAGATTTTCAAATTTACAAATTTTTGCACTTTTGAAATTTTGAAAAATGAACTGTAACTTCGGATGCTTTCATCACAATGATCATGACCGCCTTCATAGATTGTTTTAACCTTACTAAGTTAATACTGACTTCGGGCTCAAAATGATAAAGCAATAGAACAAAATTAACTACCGACCCCTATATCAGATCAACGGCCACCTACAACGAAGGAAATAGAATCTATTTACGCCACAAGTTAAACTACAGTTTATGTTGTTTAATGAATCTGCTAAATGCCCGTTTTATTCTCTATAGATTTACTATTAAAATGGACGTTACATTGTAACCTTTTTATAGATTTATCTTTGGCTCGTGTCGGTCGGGAACGAAAGTGAAATGTGTGGGTAAAATGTTTTGATCGGATGCCATTTTGTTTTTGGATACTCGATCATAAAACTGTCAATGCATTGATCGCGTATCTTCTCTATACGGTACTGGCCACGTGAGTGCACGATGTTTATTAATCGATGGCAAAGTGCAGTAAGGGTTTTAATGCCAAATTTTTTTTTTGTTTTTTTATGTATATTAATGTAATGTGTGTCGATGCCAAAACAAAATTTTGTGTTGGATAAGATCTTGGAAGTGCATATTATTTAAATTTTCGAATTTGCGGTCAATAGAGTATAGAGTTAAGCTGTTGCCGACTGCTGTTTCGTTAGAAATAATTCGGAACAGAACAACGAAAAAAAATAACAAACGAACCCGTTAACATAACTAATTTTAAATCAATGTCAAACGTACCTAATGTAACGTGATTAAATCAGAAAAAGTGGGTAGAAACCCAAATTTCAGCAAATAGTAAGTAATAAGAAACTGTCAACTAACTGCTAAAGGTCGAAAATAGATTTTGAACACCGTCACATTTTATATAGAATTTTGAATTTATATCTTATTTATGCTGGCAATATTGAGACTGGGTTTTTGGCAGTTTTTTTTTTTGTAGACACTAACGTACTATAGACAAAGATTTTTCGTAATGTGGAAATAAAAAAGTTTAGTATCGTTAAAAAAGCATATTTGAATTGGGAACGACTGCGAGCGGTTAGTGTGGGTGTCGATGCGTCATTTGTCTTACGTGTGTGTGGGTATTTGTATAATCTAGCTGAAATTTTAGCCTGTAGTGCTAAAGATAGATCATCTCTTGTCATTATTAATTTCCTTTGTTATCCAGTTGTTCTGCGTCAGCAATGAAGTTACCGGTTTACGTATCTCCTTTTTTGGATATTTTATCATTATCGATTCAATTAGACTCTGTCCCGCATTGAAACTAAAAAGCGCTAAGCGCTACAATTCGTATGTCAAATCTTTTTATCAGTTTTAAAATGGAAACAAAATCAACGCACTTTAATGTCACTTTTACTAGTTCTTTTTTCAAATAAAATTTGATCAATCTCGTATGTGAACACATTAATCATAGACAAGATTTCAACATTATCTATAAAAAAAAACATGTTTTCACTTGACACTGTGGCCCAGTTGCAGCGACTTATATTTGTGTTGCAAGCCGTCTGACTTCCGGTACACCTACGTCTTTATTTAATGTATATTAATGTTTATGCTTTGATAATTTAAGTAAACTATATTATATAGACATAGATATTTGTGCGTGTGTTTGGTTATGCTGTTTGTGCGGGTGTTTTAACAGGCTAAAGAGCACTGATAGTTTTTTTAACAAAAGTTGTAAGGCTTCCCGCGTTTAGCCTGATGTACCTTTGGATTGTATTCGAAAACATTGTTTCTAACATTTGCTAAAAGTTTTCTAGGTTAGGTGTCTATCTGAGCTTTATTGGTCATAAGGTTATAATATACAACATTGTATTCCTAAACGAATAAGTTAACCTTGATATACCTTTCACTCTGGTGTTATCTAAAACAAAAATCCACATTTACACGACAATATAAATATTTACAAGTACTTTTTAACAAACTGAAAAGTATAAATTCATTGTAAAATATCGATTATTTCTGGTTTTTGATGGTTTAAATTCATTTAAGAAGAAGCAGGTTGTCAGAACGAGCATGCTCTTCAGGTGTCGCAGTGACTGAGAGACATCGTTCCAGTTACACTTTGTCAGACTGCCAAATACAAACAAATGGCGTCTACCAAAAGTACAAAAAAAAAAACACTTAAAAAAGAATTTTAAAACCTTTAGCGAATCACTACACGCAAACATTTTTTTAAAACATCGCTTGTGAAAACTGCAGACGTTTTTAACATGAAGTACGGGCTATACACCCAAAAATTTTGGCACTATCCATTTTGTGTGGCAATCATAACAATACATGGTAGTTATGAGGGAAAATATATTATGTTTGGTGCGTGATCAAACTAAAAGAATGCGCTGTAAAATAAAATTTTATTATCAGAATGATATGGGTTCTTTCTACATGAGAACAGCTGAAATCTTTTTGCGATTGTCGTTCTCGATGGGGTATATTTTTATTTCTATTGTTCATTGCCCGTCGATATTCGCTCTCGGTTTTTGTTGATTACTGGTAAAAGTATTTCTTTATAAGCAGGGACGAGAAAAGGTACAATGGATTGCGAATGCTTAACCTTCGTCCCTTTTCATAATTATATTTGAAGTGAATAGGAGACACATATTCCTAATCGACGTATTATGTAGAACTGTATATACCACTATTATTTTTTGTTCCTTTTGAGACTCAACAAAGTTTGAAATACAAGATTATGGAACACAAAATCAAATTATAGTTCTGAGTATGTTTTATGCCTTTTTCATTTTTTCTGTCGTTTTCCTTAATAAGTATACTTATTGTACGGTATTTTTAGTAGCTTACCTGATTATCCTTGTCACAAGTCGATGTTTGTGTAGTGTTGGTGCTATATGAATGTTTGTAAGTGTTTGAAAAAGTGTATTATCCAGGACTCCAACTTTCTAGCACAGTCAGCAACGTCTTGGTATAACATACTTGTTATACTTTGGTATATATGGTTATAACTTGGTATAACAAGTCACAAAAAGTACGAGTAGCTGCAACCATACTAAATACAAGGCACAGATTTCGACGTGGCCACTATCGTCGGAATCACGATACACGAGAAAGTTGGCCGCTATACAGGCGGCTGAAGGTTAAAACCTTCGTGCGCTCGCAGGCCGGTAAGACGAGCTACTAATTCCGTTGTGGCTACTATCACGACAAACGAAAAGGTTAAACCCTATACCGACAGCCCAAGGTTTATGGTAAAACTACGCATGGTCGAGGGCAGGTTGGACTAACTCCTAGACCCACGGATAGACACTAGACGGCAGCGCGGCCGTCCCGGTCACTACCCCACGTTTTACTCATTTTAACTTGAGGAAGGTACCGCAAACTATATACTTTTTAATAAATAGTTATATATTTGCTACTCGTCCAGTTAAAAATATTAAGTTTTAAAAGCATTATTATTTTTCTTCTGTAACACAGCTCTAGATTTTTTCAAAATGAGTCGGCTTACATCTTGGATGAATACTTTCAATTCTGTATGTTAATGTCTTGAAAACTTTTAGAGTGAGCCATGTTCACTGTTCCATTTTTTTCTGAATTCTTTTGAAACGTATATTGCCTCGCTCTAAAGGGTTTCAATATTTATATTATTGAATTATAGATGTTTGATGATGAGACTTGAACGATTATATGTGATATCACTAATGTCAAAGTTTCTTCTACGACCAGCCCCGATGTTCTATTGGAAACAAATCCACTGCCAAAAAACTGAAGGTAAAGAGATATTATAAATGGTTTTGCGAGGTATTTTTTTATTTCCAGCAGTGGACTGTTAATGACTGTTGACGTGATGTGTTATGAAGGTACTTACCGAATAGGATTCAGTAGTTCTTATTCCACCTGTGTGTCGGAACAGACGATTCACACATTCAAACCCACACACCTGCGAAACCATACCTACCTAGTTTGTTAAGATTAATCTGAATCGACTTATTGCTTCTTGATAAATGCACTTTGCAAACTTGTAGAGGGGCAAGGGAATAACCAATTTCATGTTTTTATGATTTCTGCCAAGAATGAAGTCAATTTTGCAAATGTAAGATATTTTCATTCAATTCCAGTACCTAGCATTGCAATATCGTGATATAATGTGAAATTTTTGTTAAGCAGTTTAAATTACTGACGGTCGTGGTTAATTAAGCAAAATAGGTTATGCTTATGTTTAATTATAAAATAATATTTCTTATTAGAGTGCCGACATTCAATACCGTTGTCTTAGAGTTGCTACGTCCCCTAGGTTGCGTATACGAAAGCTAATGACATATTCTGATTTCGCACCAACGCCACACTAACCACCGCGCCGGTAACATCGACAAAATTTGTTTTTCCATTGCCGGTCACACATTAAGGGCCAAGTATAAGGCATCAGACGGTATTGAAGCGGCGCGGGCGCAGTCAACATAGTCATATGAAGGGCGGCGCCATAGCAGCTCGTATATGCCACCTTGTTCTTTTTTAATAAACTGATAAGACATATAATGGCAAGAACTGACTGTCTGCTTTGACAGGGAAAAGCATTACTGTTCTCAGTAATTCTTAACTGCCTCGATATCGTAGCGGTAGCGAAAGCGACTGCTGTGCTTGAGGTCTCGGGCTCGATTCCAGGGTCGGACCAAATGTTTGTATGATCTGCAAATATTTGTTTCGGAGTTCAGGTGTTTTCTATGTATAATATACCTAGTCTTGCCATAAATATTGTAATAAAGAAAAAAGAAAATTGTTAACTGCAAATAACATTTATTACTTTTACAGTGTGTCAGTTTAATACATAAATATAAAACAATTAAAAATATAAAAAGCTTATTCGAAGTGGTCTCCATTGGCTGCAATACAGTCCTTTAAACGATGAGGCCAGTTATCAATAGAAGCACGCACTCTTTCCATGGGAAAATTCTTCACTGCCAATCGTATAGATTGTTTTAGGGACTCCAAATTATCATGGCGTTTAGAGCAAGCTGTACTCTCTAAAACTGACCACAAATCATAATCCAGCGGATTAAGATCGGGACTAGACGACGGCCAGTCTTCAGCTCTGATGAAGTCCGAAACGTTCGATTCCAACCAAGACTGCGTGGACCGAGCTTTATGACCCGGCGCCGAGTCTTGCTGGAAGGACCATACTTGGTTATTGAACATGGTGATGTTAAGGGGCTTAACTACCTTCTCAAGAATGGTATCTTGATACACTTGTGCCGATGTTTTGATACCTTTTTCACAAAAATATGGCTCAGTCACTCCTTCATAGCTAACACCCCACCAAACCATCACTGAAGTCGGATAATGTCCACGTTGCACTCTGTCGACTAATTGGGAAGCTTCCTTAGAGCTTTGAGCATAAATACGGTCATTTTGTTTGTTAAAATGTTGCTCAATTGTAAAAATTTTCTCATCCGTAAACAAAATTTTTCTGTGACCTCCCTTTGCGTACCGCTTCAGTAGTTGTTTCGATTTTACCACCCTATTCTTCTTTAAATTATCAGTTAAGAAATGGCCAGTGCGTCTCTTATAGGCTGCAAGTCCTAAGTCATCTTTTAAAATACGCGACATGGTTCTAGGTGCTATCTTCATTTCCCGAGATAAAATCTTTTGCTTTCGGACAGGATTTCTTCGAATTCTTTCCCTTACTGCTTTGACCACCTTTTTCGTACGAACACTACGTGGACGGCCAGATCTTTTTCTGTCACAAACAGAGGAGGTCTCATTGTACCTATTAATAGCCCGGTACACAAACATTTTACTAATACCAAGTGTATGGAGAGTTTTAAAAATTGCATTTGGCTCCATACCTACTTTGTGTAATGCTATCACAGCGATTCGGTTCTCTTTATCACCCCACACCATTTTAATATCGCAAAATATTTTACAATGTATTGGCGCCAAAATGAGAAAACACAATGAACAATCGTATAAAAATGACAGATTCGAAATTCAAATGTAATATTTTTTTATAATTAAGTGTAACAGTATTTATGGCCAGACTAAGTATATTTATTTATAAAAAAAAAAGTATATAAGTATTCTATCAGTTATTCTAGTTATGGTACAAGCTCTGCTTAGTTTGAAACTAGATGGCGTTGTGTGTTAATGTCCAAAAATATTAAAAAAAAAATCTTAGCTTTTTATAAGCCAAATCTAGCACTTAGAAGATCTCCATAATAAATGAAATTTCTCAGCACCATGGACGAGTAACATGTTTAGTGTTGGCGTAATAACAAGTATCTTTTCTGAAAAAATCTCGCCTCTAAGTCACAAGAAGCGGCAGTAACCTCCGTAATTCTCTCTAAACATAACTTACTCACGCCTAACTGATAGAGTCTTATCATCCTATTATAACATATATAGTTCTCTTAAGTAAGAACTTGCAAGAGTCGACCGTTGATATTTCGAAGACATCCGGTCTGCACCGGAAATTCCAAGCCTTTGCCAACGAACGTTAACTCTATGGAAAGGTGAACCATAGCGGAACAGGTTTCGACTATCGAGAACCGATGAGGAAAGAGGAACGCTTTATTGTTAACTATGGATAGATGTTGGTAAGTTGGTAACAGACAGCTGAGCGGAGAAATAACAGTAAATGGCACATCAGCCTTAGAAACCTGCAACTCAAAATTTACAAGTGTGTGCCCCCTTCACAAATAATGGCGGATTAGCTTGGCAACTTCATTCACTCGGTGGTAGTGGAAGAATTAATACCGTTTAACACCGGTTTTCTGTCAGGTTGTGGTATTATTCCGGTGGAGCTGACCCATTTATGTAGAAGGCTCTACCATGATCCTCAATCCTGATAATAGTTTTCTCTTGTATCCTTGTCAGCGGCTCTTTAAGTCACATCGGTAACTGTTGCCTCCAAACTTATCATCCAAACGCTGTTTTGCCCTGAAATAAAATAGTTTTGTTATATATAGGTATTACTGCGGTTAAGTTATTATAATAACAAAAACCGCTAAGTACAAAAAGTTTTAATATTTTCCTGGAGTCTGAGAATATGACGTCAATACATTCAAATGAAACACCTTTTAAAACAGTGTTACCTATTCTTATTTTAAATACTAGTTGCGATCTATTGATTAGAAATAAGGATTTTATAAAAGATATAGCATATAAACAGAATCGTTAATTCTATTAACACATCTTTCCTTTCTTTAAAACTACGGTTTTTACGAGCTGGCCGCTGTCCCAGGCTAACACGCTGCATCTTGATTTAAATTACATGCATAAAGTTTTAAAATGACTATTGTACTTATCAATTCCTATGAAAAAGAGTTAGAAAATAAGTACCACATCGATAAAAGTGGCCACTTACTACAGACTGCATTTACTTCCCTTAGTCTCGTGAAAGGTCCATATATCTTGACGCCACTATCACTTGCACAATTTACTACCCGAGTCACGAACGCGTCCAAAATAAAGATTCGATTGTTGACTCATCGACGTCAGAAACGGAACATTTTCCCGCGCAAACTTTATAGCGGAGCTTGGTATTACTCGACATGAAAGCTCCAAACAAACAACCGAAATGAAAACTCAGACTTTAGCAACCTTACAACAAAGGTGATAAGAACTAATTTGTAATGTAACTTACAAACTCGAAAGTAAATACTTTGTCAATGTACGTATTAATAGTGCAACGGTGCGTTCTGCGAATTCGTTAAAATTTTCCTCCTCGAATGGAATGTGCGTTTGACGTCATTTGGAGCCCACAGAGCGCACCCACAAATAACCCAACCAAGTTAAATTGTCTTCGTTCTATGTTTAAATTAGAATAAGGACCGTTCATTCAAATCTGCACAGCATAAGGTATGACTAGTAAATTGCGAAGTCGGGGCGTTGTGCGTTCGTCTTATGGAGTTTGCATTTATTTCATTTAGTTCGGTTATAAAGTGCAGTATAACGGGTTTATAGGTCGTTCGGAAAGACCGATAGGAGAATATTTATTGGTTTTAAAAATGGAAGGTTTTTATTACTTACCGTACAAGGGATTTACGCTTATTGTATACACACTCGTTCAGTGTGTGTTCTCAGGAGCTATCTTAGATAATATCACAAGGAAATCACTAAGTAGTTATTGTATTTATACACGTATCCTCTTGATCTTAATTAGTGACGCTATGCTTACATGGATATTTAATTAGGTAGAAGAATTCTTTTAAAGCTATTAAAGGGTGTTCGTTTGATCATTATTCCGTAATAAAATTAGGAGGTAATTCCAATTATATTAAATAAAAAAAATACGTAGAAAGTATTAGAACTGGATCTCTTCGTAAGAAATGCAGTTCAAGAATAACTGAATTTTCTTGCTTTATTTGACGTCAGTCAGTTCTTATTAAAATTTATATGTAAAGTTTAACGATGCGATAATATTCATAAAATTATTTATATTTCGTTATGCATCTACTTATTTTTTTTTTATAAATAAGGTCTTCGACTTAGATTTGTGTTATGATTGTTTATGGTTGATATCAATGGTAGATTTTAGTAAAAGCTTTGAAACTTTTTTTTAAGTTTGGTGTTGTATGTACACTTTGACATCACATCTGAACTAGACTTCTACATTCCCTGGCGGACTAGAAAACGCAAAAGTTACAGAGAGCAGTTATATTAATAAGAGATTTCTACTTCGTTTTTGTATGGATCTAGCTGTACTTCGATAACATTATCTTATTAAGTAATGTTAAACCTATGACCACAAATATTACAAAGAAAGCCAGTTTCAAGGCACCGTAGTGCAATTTTACAAAGCGATCGAACCATATATTTTGAGCAATATCCATCTAGAAAAGAAAGTACTGGCAGTTAGATACTGAACCAATAGATATAAGCTTAAACAAAATGCTTGCAATATTTCAGAATCATTTGTTTCCTCCAAAGTCAGTCGTAAACTAACAAATAGGCTGTCATTAGCGGCCATTTTGAAAATTCAACAATGCATAGTGAAACCGAAACTTTCCTATTTTAAATGGTTACTTAAACTGCGAATTTATTTTCGTCGCTTAATATCATATATATTATTTAATATTCAACCTTATTTAGTGTAAGCGAAGGATCAAGTTACTTATTTGAATTTTCTCATTAGTGTAACGGTAGTGTTAATTGTACATTATTATGTATAAGTATGCACATGTATAAGTCTGTGTTATATCTTTTAATCTTAACACAGTGTGAAAAATCTATTGACAAGTACACACAACTTTAATAGATATAAAATATAGGAAGCTCTCCTCATAACACGACAACGAACATTGTCTGTAAGTGTGTCGAGTTATTATAACACTGTATAATTTTATATATAAAAATGAATTGATGTTCGTTAGTCTGACTAAAACGCCGAAATAGCTGGCACGATTTGGATAATTTTAGGTTTGAGCTATTGAGAGAAGTCCAGTGAAAGTTAAAACGATGAAAAAGTATGAAATAATTACGAAGAATGAATAGTAAAAGCAACAATTTGGTTTTTTATACAAAATTATTCTTGCTGTCCTAAATTAATTGATTGAGATTACAAAATGTTTCATTACAAACAATATTAGCCATCAATTAAAAAATAAAAAAACAGTAGCAGTCGTGGGACTGCCGATAGAAGTGAAAACGGAACTATTAAGTTGAGAGTAATTAAAACTATATGCAAAAATTATATGAAATTTTTTATGTTTCATATATAGCTATATATAATATATAATATCATATATAATATATAATAATAATAAATTTCATATATAATATATAATATCATATTCTCCATAGCTATAGATATACTATTATCAAAAAAATAACAAATATGTCCCAACGTACTAAGATTAAAAGTTTCAGAAGTAAATATCACCTTGTCACCGGGCAAAAAGTAGTCATGTAGTTACGTAGAAAAAGTTCATGGATCTTCAGGAGATGTCTTGAAGAAGAAGGTGGAAGAAGAAGAAATGGTCCTACAGAATTACACAGTATGTAATTCTGTCCGCTTGTACAGTTTGTCTAAAAGTAAGAACACAGATTTGAAAATTTAGGTTACCTTTTTGCGTCACATTTTTTTAAGCCTAGGAAGTTTTGAAATGCCTTTCATTGCTACATAAATAACAATATTTTCATTTCATTCTAGAATAGAGATAAAATATAAGTATGTATAATTTATGGAAAACAGAAGCCAAGAAAACTCTCAGTTATTAACTTAGATAATTTGACGTAAAGAATGTGTGAGCATATTTACTTGAAAACAACGTACAAAGTTCTTCATGTATGTTGTCGTAAAGAGTCCTAAATTTTGGGTTAACGTCATGAAATTAAACAAATTTTTCCTTAGTTCCAGTAACATTTTAATACAATGGATGTAATATGTATTTATTCAAGCAATACGTGTCCCACAAAACGAACTGTACTGTGTTAATTGTATTTTAATTTCAGCAACATTGTTCTGTCACGGCCGCGTAAGTGCGTACTAAAGATTTTATTGACATTCTATAAGGCAGAGATCGCGAATAAAATAGAAACTTCAAATAAAAAAAAAAACAGTAGCCGTCGTGGGACTGCCGATAGAAGTGAAAACGGAACTATTAAGTTGAGAGTAATTAAAACTATATGCAAAAATTATATGTAATTTTTTATGTTTCATATATAGCTATATATAATATCATATATAATATATATAATATATAATATAATAAATTTCATATAAATATATAATATCATATTCTCCATAGCTATAGATATACTATTATCATTAGCATGTTGGTGACGCGAACCGAGGATTTTACCCTCTACCAAAACGCTCAACGCGCCTAAAGAAGTTTTCACTTCAAAAAGGATATTTCTTTTGGGAGATGCACACAAAGTTGCGTGGGTCAGCTGTATGTATAAATAACATGATCCAGTAAGATTTATTTCTGGAGTGTCCTAACGTTGCGACCAGGTTGCGTAGTCGTAGTCAAAAGTGTGTAGCATCGACCAAAAACTGAGGTGAAATTTCAGTGATGGCCCTAACTTCTGTACATACGAGCGTATCACGGAACAGTATAATATATCATAATACTCAGAAATACAAAATCTTCGATAGTTAATTACATATAATATATTTTTTTTACTTTCTAAGGGTGAGACTTAAGCTGCAGTTGCCATGGGTGGCGGTAACCACTCTAGTGACTCGCCATTTGCCCCTATATTTATACATATAATAGTTGTATAGTTGGTTTAACTGAGTTTTTTTGATCCTGGAAATCTTTTATAATAGTCCGGAGTTTAAGAGTAGGGTTTTTAATCTACGTGCCTCGGAAAAACGAATGAAGAACTCTTTTTTAAAGTAATAGAACTCAAAAGTACAGTGCTAATTTCAGTTCAGTCGTGGTTCTAGGGATTGCCTTATTAGGGTGCATCTAGTTCCACGGCTACTGGTACCTTAACGGCGTGCGGTTTTTGGTCGGTTCGAATCCCACATAACTACCTGCCGGTGGTATTTGTGGCTTACACACAGGATGCAAAAATGTTTATCTCAGAAATTGCTTAACCAATTTGGATGTACTTTTTCCTGATATAATAATAATATAATAATATTAATTCTCATGAAAATATTTACAAAAGCTCTTATTTACATATAGGTACAGACTAGACAATAGGGAATATTACCCATTTGAGAGAAAATATATAAATCTAAAAATAACAACTAACAAAATCAGTATTAAAATGTTACTTCAAAAAAACATGAAAACTATACACATATTCAGAGGCATTAAAATCTAATAATTTTGGTTATAAGTATAATATATGTATATTAGTAAACTTCACTTAACATTTAGTATTTGTTTTATTTCAATCGGTTAGCTAACTAAAACTAACTAAAGCTAATTCCACAATAACCTTTGACTTTCCAAAAATAAATCTCCCTTTTGTTGTGATTACCAACTTTCTTAAAGATTTCGCCAAAGTCTATATATTACAAAAGATCCTTGTTTTAATCTCAGCGCGCGTTTTTCAAGTTTTTTAGTATTCCCAATGTCGCTATACCAGTTTGGTGTGGTATTTAAAAAATTCGGACTTGTTCGAGACATGAGAAGCATACACATTCGTGTTACCTAATACCTAGGTCATCGTCCCACCTGCATTTGTGTTTTGATCAATTCATTTAAAATTCTCCGTCCGTACCAACTGTTTTTGCTTACAACGTGAATTTCTTTTGTGTTGGGTATGCTAGTCTTGTGGTTAGTGGCTCTGACTCTGCTAAATTGAAGATCGTGGGTTCTATTTCCACTCAGGTAAAATTATTGTGAAAGGAACACAAATGTTTATTGTGGATGAGTCTAAATTGTCCATAATTTCTATTTATTTAGAAATATATAGGTACATATGGTTATCGGTATGTTAGTTACTGTAGCATTGACTCTTCCTGTATGAAATGTGTAAAGGTATTATTAATTTTAGTTATTATTATCTTAATGTTAGCTATATTTGACTGCACGGTTGGCCTTGTGGTTTAAGCGGTCGCCACGCCGCTCTCTGCTGTGCGCGTGTTGTGGGTTCAAATCCTACATGGGACAACACTTTGTGTGATCCAGAAATTGTTGTGCTGAGTCTGGGTGTTCCTTGTGTCCGTTTCTTATATGTTTGTAAAATCCCCTGCGAAACAGGCTTTTTTACTACACGATGTTGTCTTTTAAAACGAAAATTAAATAAAAAAAATATCAAAAAGCCTGCGTTACGCCTTTTGTCATTGGCTGTCAGAGAAAGACATGTAAAAATCTGTCTACCCGTACCAGGCATTTGTCAACTACATAACAATGAACAAAAAAAATGATTTGGTATAAGTACCGTGGTAACTCAATTAAATCTAATCTAAATTTAGGCGGTAAGTAGTTTTTTCGTTACATTTAACCGAATGAGCGCTGTAACTAGAGCCTGGGCGGCAATATCCTCTGAGACAATTTAGAGCCTGCCAAAGAGACTACTCTGTCTGATGGATAACATCAATAGAGTCGAGGAGTGTTGGTCACCATATTCATTGCAAAAGCAGATAACACAGCATCGTGACCTACACTATGGTGGCCTAAAGGTATACCTTTTTACCCCCTGCTTAAAGGACCCGGGATTATAGTGGGAGGGAAACACGTGCACTGGTAGTGAGTTTCAAGTTTTAACATATAACATCATGATGTTATAATAGATTACACAAATTCTTCTATAATACATCGATATCATAGTCGATCGATAATAAATCGACTAGATATTGTTCAATAAATCGACTAGATATTGTTAAAAAATGCATATTATATGCATTTTTTTAGGGTTTCATGTACACTAATTCTCCTATAATAAAAGATTGTACGAGGTTTAGTTGAATATTTAGACACTATTATTGCCGAACCCAAAGTACGAATATCAATAATTATGTTATATTTGCAGTTTGCTAGGATATCATTTTGTAGGAACACTAGTACCTAAAAACTTACATATATAAAACTATGTCAACAGGATAACGGGAGAACCCCAGCTCATAAAATGTGACCCTGTGACCTCTTAGCG
The DNA here is from genome assembly GCA_949316085.1 of Hypercompe scribonia. NCBI lineage: Eukaryota > Metazoa > Arthropoda > Insecta > Lepidoptera > Erebidae > Hypercompe > Hypercompe scribonia. The sequence goes on from OX438983.1 coordinate 3,507,855, forward strand.
TTACTATAAAGATTAATATTTATCCTCAAAACTTTGTATAGATTTTAACGACATAGTTACTTGGTTGAAAACATCCAATTAGTATTATCAAAAACTTAGATTATAGACGGAAACAGCGAGGCGATATAGACCGCAACCTTCCTGCTATTTATCGCCTGTTCCCTCGTATCCCATGGTACTTCGGGGAAATACGTACACCTTATCTACGCACCGTAAACTATTACGTTGGTTTTATCGAAATATTTTTATTGGGAGTTTTGTTTGTGGTCTAATTCGTCAACTTTTCTGCCCCGTAAAGAGCTGTTTCATAGTAAGTAATTACGACATTCCATGGACACTCGAGTCCCTAGAGTCACAGAGGGCTTTGCCGTCTTTTAAGGACAATAACAAACCAGTCAAAGTTAATTTTGTATATTATACTGCTCATATTAGTAACTTTGAAGAGTCGTTTCTTCATACACATCATCATTATCATCAACAGCCTTTTACAGTCCACTACTGGACATAGGCCTCTCCTTATCAAGGCGGTTTTTTCCTACTATACAACGCTGGCAGACGGGTTGGAATAGGGTTCGTTTCAAGTTTTCCTTCTCTTTGTAATAGAATACGTAGTGTTACCATCCCTATTCATCCCGTGGGTGTCGTAAAAGGCGACTAAGGGAACAAAGTATGCAAGACAACATCTAATCCTTTACCACACGTACAGTCTTCAAACACGCTAATCTCGAAAACTATCAACCACATTTAAAAACTACTTTAGATATTGAAGAGAGTAAATATCAAGGCAAGTATAGTAGACGTATCATCACGCTACGATTCTTAAGAACGGGGCAGTGACTATATGCGCGCGCAGATAAGGAGATCATTTAGTAGTAAATAAGTATTTGAATATAAACGTGTTTAGAGAACAATGCCCTCAAACAATGACATACAGTGCAATGTTGGCAACACTGAATCACATGGAAATAACTAATAATATGTAAATACACTATATTCATATTTCACTATAAATGCAAATTCCAAATTACACACAACATTACACCTATTGTTTAATAGTATCTTATTACCTACTTGAATTCCATAATTCTGTTGTTTTTATTTGCAACACTTGATAACCCTAATTTTCATTCTACTGTGGAATTAAAATCAGCCTTAACACGTATACACATGGTATATTTTGGTGTGTATCCAAAAGGAAATAGAACTTATAGCCAAGGAGCTGAACTGCAATTTAAGTTTGAATTTGTTTTTGTATGTGAATGTTCATGTGTCATCAATAAAACAATTGTTTTTATTACATAAATTGTGATATTATCGACCTATCTGTTTTAGTACAAATACAGTATCAAATAAAGATTACTAAAAGTTTTACCACGAGATTTTTCATTTCATTTTTCACGTCTCTGAAGTGAAATCTAAATGAAAAATTTAATTAATATGTAATATATTAGTTCCTTTATACATTATTTAGATTATATATACTAAATTCAAGCGTGGCGACGGATTAAGACTTCGTTTGGTGATGGATTAAGGATACAGAGTGTCACCACCCGTATTCTTCCCATGAGTGACGTAGGAGGCGAATAAGGAAAGAAAATATGAAAGAAAACATTACTTCAAAGAAAATGAAAACTCTATAACAAGCCGTCTGGCCAGCCTAGTATAGTACCCCACTTCTTCCCCCACAAGTACTTCCTTATTAAGGAGAGGTCTATGTCCAGCAGTGGACTGTTAAAGTTCAAGCGATCAAGGTTTATTCATACGTTTTACACACAGCTTTTAGTGTTCTTAAGTTTTGTTTAGTTTTTATCACGGCAACATTCTTTTTGCCATAAAGTGTTCGCAGTTCAAAGTAATAAAGAGTTAAGTAGAGCAACCCAGAGTCTTAGAGAAAGTCTATGCCAGCTTAACATATTGTATACTGGCAGCAAACTGTACCTATTTATAATAAATATATATTTCCGTAATATATAATATTTAACATTAACTGCTTCGTTGGTCCAGCGGTTAGCGTATGCGACTGCCAATCTAGAGGTGTCGGGTTCAATTCTCGGGTCGGATCTGAAACATTGTTAGGTTTTTACTTAATAACAGCCCGAAGTATGTAAGTTTGACGATGTTCCACACCCGTGCCTCGGAGAGCACGTTAAGCCAGCGGGTCCGGTTGCCATGAATCTATGGTAATCGTTGAGAAGTTAGTGCTCTCAAATATACTGACACCTTGTTCAAACATTTTGAGAATTAAGCTAGGAAAATGATAGTGATATGATATATAACACGGCAAATCATGAACGTAATTATATTTTATTAAAATCTTATTTTTTCAATTTACACTAGACATTCAGGAAGTATAATCTATTATCTAAGTTTGCGTATTATTATTACACTTGACCACAAGTGTTGATATACTATCGCATTATATTTTAACATGTAATGTTTCCTCAAATAACCTAACAGTAAATATTAGTCTCGTATTGTAAAGGCCTTGAAGTGACCTGTGTAAACGTATGCCGGTATTATAGATAAGGAGGTGGTGGCTTAGTAATTAAAAATTAATACTCAATACTTAATTGCACACCATATGGTTACAGAGACGTTACGTTATGTACGTTACGACGTTACGTACTCATCGGACACGACAGAGTAGGAGAGAGAGTGAAGTGATTGTGCCAAGCTAGCTTATCACTAACTATATTTATTTATTTATTTACACTTTATGCACTTTGTACAGCGGCGGACTTAATGCCCAAGGCATTCTCTTCCAGTCAACCTTAAGGTGGTATAGAAATATTGTAAGGGAGGTGCACAGCGGTTACATTGACAATTAAGATACATAATACATAAGTTGACATACATACATGAACACATACAATACATACGTTATAAATACACATATAAATATACACATATATACATAAATATACACATACACACATTTAGATTATATTCGTACACTATGACAACTTGACTGTAAGCTGAGCCAACTATCGATAAGACGATTCTTCAATCTCGTTAAGAAGGAGATTATGTACATTCTTTTTGAATGTAAAACGGTTTGTGGACATCCTGACTTCGAGCGGGAGCGCATTCCAGAGTAGTACTGCCTGAACAAAGAACGAAATGTTCACGAAATCAGAGTTGTGAGAGGGACATAAGAGAAGCAGATTATTTTCTGAGCGAAGGTTTCTGTCGTGATTAGAGGATAGATAACGGAGGTACGGAGTCAAATATGTAGGTGAAGACGGTGAGTTGAGAAATGAGAATAGGGCAGTTAGTGCTCGCAGATTGCGGCGCTGGCGAATAGGTAACCATTTTAATTGGGAACGTAAAGCAGACACATGATCATACTTTCGAAGATTAAAAATGTATCGAATGCAGCTATTGAGAAGTCGGTCTAGTTTGTTAAGAAGGTCTGCATTCAGGTCGTAATAACACACATCACCATAGTCGATTATTGGGATTATTAAGGACTGCATAAGAGTAATTTTGGTATTAGAAGGCAGAAAGTTCTTCAGACGATATAATGTTCGCAGATTTCTCGTTACTTTCTGGCTGACATGAGTAACTTGAGCTCGCCAATCAAGGGTAGAGTCGATGAGTAAGCCCAGATCTTTGACCACGGGGCTGAACGGTACGACTGATCCGTTAAAGATGATTGGTGAGATTGAGGCAGTATCGAGTCTGCTCATAATGCGTTTGCTGCCCACTATGATCGCCTGGCACTTGGTTGGGTTAACCGTCAATCCGAAATTCGTCGACCACGAGTTTATGATCTCCAAGTCTCTGTTGACCATGTTAACAGCTTGTGTTATATCTTCCACCCTTGACTGTGTATACACTTGCAGATCGTCGGCGTATAGGTGATACGCACTCTGAAGTTGTTGAGTAATGAGATTAATAAAAATTGAGAATAAGAGAGGAGATAGAATGCCGCCTTGAGGGACGCCAGCAAGGAGATCGCACCAGCTCGATGTCGAGTCAGCAACGTGAACACTCTGTTGTCGCCCCTGAAGATAAGTGGAGAACCATTCCAGTGCCCCAGAGGTAACCGTGAGATATTTGAGGATAGATAAAAGGATTTCATGACTGACGGTATTAAAGGCATTGGAAAAGTCAACTAGTACAAGTACTGTGACTTTGGTGTCCTCCATGCCCTTCCTAATATCACCAGTCACTTTAAGGAGAGCAGTAACTGTGCTGTGACCAGCCCTAAAGCCAGATTGTAGAGGGCTTAATAGGTGGTTTCTGTGAACAAATTGGGAAAGTTGCTTATGAACACAGGCCTCGAGTACTTTGGACAGAAAGGGAAGAATAGAAATAGGACGGAAGTGTTCAGGGAGAGAAGGATTATTGTTTTTTGGAAGAGGAATGATGTAAGCCTTTCGCCATAGAGAGGGAAAGGTGCCGGAGTCGAGAGAGAAATTGATGATGTGAGTGATTGCTAAGAGGATACAGTCCAGGATGGTAACAATCATGTGACGACTTATGCCATCGCATCCTACAGCATTAGAATGGATAGATAGGATAATTTTTTTGATATCCTCATGAGGCACCGGAGAAAATTCGAATGAGTCAGTGGTAGGACTGGTAAGACCAGATATGTAGTTCAGTGTTTGACACTTAGTTTGAAGATCCATCATAGTTGCAGATGAGAAATGAAGATTTAAATCATTCAAACTAATTGTGTTACTGAAAGTGAGCTGTTGTTTTTTACCAATACCTAAGGTATTAAGAAATTTCCAGATACTGGAAGAAGAAGAAGACTCTATGTTTTGAAGAATATGTCGGCGTTTAGCGTTGCGTATCACCTGGTTGCACCGATTCCTAGCAGCCTTATATTGGTTCCATTTGTCTTCGCAACGATTTTGTTTGAACCGACGAAATGACTGATCCCGTCGCCTCATAGCTGTTCGGGCCTCCTCCGTCATCCAAGGCGCCGGTGCCCGTTTTACCTTTACAGACTTAATTGGAGCATGGAGGTCGTATAGTTTGACGATGGTGTCATTAAAAATAGACACTTTGCTGTCTACGTCAGTAGCAGCTGCCATGTTCGTCCAATCTATCCTCACAGCATCTGTATGTAATTTTTCAACATCCATGCGTCGGAAACTGCGAGTCTGCACGACTTTAGGTGGTGATTTGGATGGTTTCAGGATATAGGAGAGGAAAATCAAGTCGTGATGGGAAAAACCAGGGGCTGGCAGCTGACCGTGAGAAGAGACAAGGTGTGGGGAAGAGGTGAGGATTAGATCAAGCCAGGTGTCCTGATAGTCTATGTTGTGATGAGTGGCTTGAAGGGGCAGGACGTGGAGGCTGGTTGCTTGTGTGATGTGAAGGAGGCTGCGTGTGCGACTTGAGTTTGAGGCTAGGATATCAGTGTTAAAATCTCCCATGATGATGTGATGAGAATATTCCGACCCTAAAGATTCCAGAACTGTTTCCAGACTGGAGAAGTAGTTAACAGTTGGAGGGCAATAAACTACACCTAGAATGACATTAACTCCCTTAACACAAACCTGTAGGAAAATATATTCCGCAGTGGTGGTGAGATGAGAAGTAGAAGAGGCGACTATTTTATAGGGTAAGAAGCTGCGAAGGTAAATGGCAACACCGCCACCTCTTTTATCCAAACGATCATTTCGGATAAGGACAAATCCAGGGAGAGCGTATGAGGTAGAGGGTAAGTGGGGTTTGAGCCAGGTCTCCGAAATCAGGATGGCATGAATATTATCATCAGAGAAGGTCTCAGCTAAATCATCGTAATGACTAGGGACACTTTGTGCGTTTATGTGACAAACATTAAAATAAGGACGAGATTGAGTGTGAAATATGTGCCGCAATTGCTCACCCAGCGTCTCAGTCATGGAACTGAAACTAACGTCGTCTGAAGAAGAATACATCAGATCCATTATCACTCATAAGTACTAATATCCAAATATATATCTATAAAAAAAAAAAAATATAAAGAAAACCTATAAAAATACTATTTTAATATAAAATTACTGTGTAATTAAAAAAAAAAAAGAAAAAGAATTACCAGATAGTACATCTATACCACCCGCCAGCAGGTACACAAACAAAATTAATGTTGTATTTCCAAGAATAACTTTGTAAGATTAAAACAATGCAATGAATAATTAACGTAATAGAATAAGATAGAGAAAAGAGTAAAAAAAAAAACACACAAAAAAAAAAATGAATATGAATTAATAAAAACAAAAGGAATAAGAAAAAACTGAACTCGGACACACTTTCATCGTTGTGGCTGAATTAATATCTATTGAACGCACTCCAACGAAGAAAATAAAACGTAATCTTGATAGATGTCAGTAGTAACAGTTGTAACAAATTATGATAAAAAGTAAACAAAATTTTAAAGGTACAATCAATGTATAAGCAAGTAAATTAGGAAATAAAACTAAAACAAAAGAAAATTAAATACAAAAGACTAAATTAGTGACATCTGAACATTGCGAAAAACGGAACGCACCGCTACCAATGACAAACAAGAACAGTGAGGCGTCAATTTGACAGTTACAATATCTGTCACAATCATAAACATTTTTTCATGTGTATGTAAAAATTATTTACTAAAACTTGAAGGTACAGAGCAAAAATTGAGCTAGCAGCCATTATGAAAATATACAAACACAACAATAACAAAAAGGATATATTGTACACGCAAAAGACTAAAGGATTCCAGAAGAACTAGCGTTTTCGTGAACTCTTACTGTTGATGCTCAAACTCGAATTATTGGAGTCACCTCTGCTTGTTGATAATGTCTTTGGAAACTTGACTAGTAGAGGCTTTAGCTCATCAGTGGATGTTATTTTATATCTGCTATTATCGCCTGCCTTAACAACAATAATGCCATCCTGTGTCCAGCAAGACGACATGCCGAAATGTTGTCGAGCCGTAATGAAAACACTTTGGCGTATTTTAGTGAGAAATTCTCTCACCGAGAAGCCAGAACCCTTTAACGCTGTTTTGGACTTCCAGACTGCATGTCTAGCCTCAACGGTAGTAAACCTCACCAGTAGTGGCCGACGATGTTCCTTGGAGGGTGTTCCAATGCGATAGCAGTGCCTTATGTTGAGCCGTGAGATGTCCTGAAGACCCATCCTTTTCGTAACCTCAAGCACGGTTGCACAGCAGTCCTCCTTGATGGCCTCAGGCACTCCAAGAAACAAAAGTGACTTGTGGCGATGCCGAGTCTCCATAGCATCGACCATCTTAACGCACTCATTAATCTGGTTTCGAAGAAGTCCCATCATGGAAAATATCAGTTCCCGAAAAGTTCTAAACTCTTCCGACACCCGAGCAACCGTCTCCTTGCTGTTTCCGCCAGAATGCAGCTGTGCCTCCAGCTGTGCCATCCTCTTGGAAAAGCTGTCCTCCAAATTGTTCTGGGCCTCTTTTATATCAGACAATTGAGACATAGTTGCAATGGATAGTTTATTTGTTCTTGTGAGTTGTAACTTTGTACACTTGACACTTAACACTTTGTTGTGCTGGCAGGTGATTAAAATACTTGTTTTAGTTCATGTAATCACTGTGATAACTGTAAGTACAATCACTCTAAACTTAACTGAACTTTTGTAACAGTATAATTAAAGAAATGTTCATTATATTAATTAAATTATTTAAGAGCTCTTTTCTGTGTGTGTTAACTGTTTTAGCACCTACCCGCCTTTTGTCTATATATAAATTTAAACCTTTCAACGAGCAATTTTTTTATATCAACATATAAACTAAATCTCGGAAACGGCTGCAACGATTTTCATGAAATTTAGTAAGAAGATGGTTTCGGGGACGATAAATCGATCTAGCTAGGTTATACTTTTAGAAAACGTTGTTTTGTTTGTGTTTTCAAAAAAAACACCGAGCAAAGCTCGGTTTGCAGGTACTATATATACATGCGTGTCACATAAATATATTGTAATTAATTTTAGGATTTTTTTTATTTTTTAATAGCCTGACAAAGTGACTCTACTCTGCTTGATGGAAAGCATGAATAGAATCCAAAAGTTGTAGTCACCATACTCATTGCAAATGCTTACAATGTAGTATGGTGACCCACACTATGGGACCTATTAAGATTTTTTACGCCTCACTTGGGTACGTAAAAGACATGACAGTCATCGTAGCATTGTATTGCACACATTTACCACGACAACTGTCACCCCTGCATCAATGGGCCTCCGGTCTTGCACTCACCAACGAAACATGACAGCACGGATGCTGTCGCTTTAGGTTAGTCTTCTGTGGGAGGGTAGTACTGTCTCGAACGAGCCGGCCCGTTCATGTTGAAATCAGCGTGGCTCTACTACCTGGTGAAATTATTTATTGATGATTATTTCACTTTAATAGAATTTTTAACTTTTTCACATATATTATATAATGTTAAAATATTTAAAATATTACACAGTTATTCATTGCTAAATTTCATCATAAAAGGTATTCTTGTAGTGTGTAATACTTTATTGATTCGTAGCGACTTAGTTATTTTAAGAGATTTTATGTTACTTTTTTCACAGATGCGTTGTATAAGCTGAGTTCTGTTTATTTCTCTTTCCAAGTCGGTTCAATTTTTTATAAACATTTTTTAGGATCAGTATCTACATACCTCAAGTTCTCTATGATTCACAATTTAAGCTAAAAGTGATTAAACTTTCCTATGTAAAGGATGGCAACTTATAATCAGGAAAATGTACATAATTTAAATAATTTATACTTTAAATGAAACATATTAAAAGTACTGTAGTTTGACATTTAAGTTGAAGGTTTTGACAACGTCAAATCTTTCTTCAATACGAAATAAAAGTCATAAAGGTAATATTTTAATAGTACTTAATATATTTTAATAGAACTAGTACATTCAACCCTTATTGAAAACATCTTTTGGTTCTTTGAACATGTAATAACATTCGTTTTAGCAATAAAGTAATAAAATTATGTAAATTAAAAACTCATTACTGATATAATATATATTTAAAAATAAGTGGGCAAGTGAGTAGTAGGTATTTGTAAAAAAATTTGATTGGACTAATTTGTTACGAGAAAAATTTAGTTTTCTTGTACAAACAGTTACAAAGGAGTAAATAAGTCACATTTTGTTAAGTGACTACCGCCACACACATGCAAAAGTGCATTGTCACCATGTTAGTGCTCACTCTCCTATTTAAGCGGCATAAAAACAAAAACAAACAAAGGATTGCTTACCACTGCTTTTTTATCCGGCCATGGCAGAACCTCAGTTGAAAAGTCCTTTTGTGCTGAAAAAATGTGTTTTCTACGATCACACAAAAAAATACGTGGACAAATTAAAAATTTCAGCAAAATTGAAGGCTTTATTATGTGTTTGAAGATGTTTGTTGTTCAATTGTGTCTTTTTTTTTTTTTCTATATTAAGAGCCTGCCAAAGTGGCTCTGCTCTGCCTGATGGACAGCATGAATAGAATCAAAGAGTTGAGGTCACCATAGTCATTGCAAATGTAGACAATGCAGTATGGTGATCCACACTATGGTGGCCTTGTAAGATGCTTTTTCACACTCCAGTTTTTTCCACACACAGTGTAAGGTTTACACGCCCATTGACGCAGGGGTGACAGTTATCGTGGTAACTCCACGATAACTGTCACCCCTGCGTCAATGGGCTTCCGGTCTTACACTTACCAACGAAACACGGCAACACAGATGCTGGCGCTTTAGGTTGGTCTTCTGTGGCAGGGTAGTACTGCCCCGGTCGAGCCAGCCCGCTCGTGCTGAAATCAGCGTGGCTCCACTTTACAAAAAAATAAAAGACATTCAGTGAAAAGCAGATAGTAAAGTACAGATTTTTGTCTACCACTGTGAACATGCCCTTGTTGAATTGTTCACTTACGTTATTAATTCTTATAATCTTATTCATTGGCCGTGAATTATCTAAACAATAATTGTAGCCTTCAAGAATTCATGCATACGTCTTGGTCTTGACATTTAACATACAGGGCGTCAACCCTGTGCGAATTTATTGCGTAAGAGAACAGACTAAATTAAGTTTAAGGTCTAGTCCACACTTATAAAATAAGTATTCACATTTTTTTAAAAACGCTTAAGACCTTTTTTTTAAAGAGAACACTAATTCAGACGATAAAAAAAAATCTAATTAATTTATAAAGCTCTTTCCGTATCCGGCCATTAACCAGTTTTCGGTCTATCCGACCTTTATTTATTTTTCTTATTTGACTGGATATTGGAGGACTAAATTCAAACGCTTATCCAATTTCTGTATGCAAAAGGAAATTGCCACTTGAAAGGCGATAAAACACACTAGCGACACTTGCAACTGAAGCCGATACGTACAGGTGACCCATCCCGCTTGTTTGCCTTCCTATGTCATAAAAATAATTAAAACTACGTTAAACAAACGACGGCGTATTATCAGCCAGTGTAACAAAACCTTAACACCGATAGTGTCTACGTCAAGTGCTAATTAGACGTCTGTAGCATAAATAATGGGCTAATTACGTAAGCATAAGCCACTGTAGAGGATCACGTGGAACTATTTCTACTATGAATAAAAGTTTGTTACTTATTATCTCAGAAACCGCTGGACGAATTTTCTAGCTATTTTCCCGATTTGACAAATGAAATTTCCGGGTCTGTATACATTTTTGTCAACCCTGCTAACTGGCAAAAGCAATGTTGTCATTACTTTACTGTGATATTTCATCTATGTAAATTAAATAGAAGTACGTTTTTTTTCCAAATTTCCCCTTTGAGTCATTGTTTTTCCAAAAATTACGCAAAAGATAAGGAGTGTTATAAACTTTACTTATGTACATGTGTTCCTTAGTTCCTTGGTTATGTTATTGAGTGAAGGTACCTAATAAATTCAAGCTTAATTAATACATAGTTATGTATGTGTTTGTAACTATGTATGTTCTACTACAATATATATTATATTATGCCCCAAACTTATTAGAAGGGTACTACTAAGTAGTACAGTTTTCGTAAAATCTAGTCTCGATCTGTTGGCAAGTTATTTCGTATTAAAAAGTATAAATACCTTAATAGAACATTTTCGTAATCTCATCAAATACACAATACGTACTTGACAAAAAGAAGTATTCAAACAAGTGAGTGACAACCCTATTTCCAAGATGGCGGCTGTCTGGAGGTCAAAAGAACTGGTTGTCGTCTCTTTGTTCTGTTTTTGCGATTCCCTGACCTACCTTTGTGATTTACTGGGGTCTGGACCCGAAAGTATACGCCGTATTCAATATTTTTGTTGCTAAGAGTTTCTCAATACGGTTTTTAGTATTTCGGTTTGTTTGAGGCGGATATCTTGAGCTCGGAAATGTTTACGGTTCTTGGAGGTCACTATTTTGTGACTGGTTTTGGTTGTTTTGTCTGATTACAGTATAAATCGAAAAGGAGATGTATTTAAAATGCGCAATATGAATGTGTATGAATGTTATTATATGTTGTCATGGCCTTTCACGAATAAAGGTCACTTCTTTCTGCTAGGTCCAATAATGGAAGAGTAGCGCTACCTAATTGGTAATTACATTTTCCAACTTCTTTAAATTTACAAATTAAAACAGTCAACTCCTTTTGCGACTGTCTTATTCGAACTGACTCCTACTCATGACCTTTCAAATTATCTGTAATTGAATTAATTGAAAATTAAACATACATTTTATTGGCAAGTTTTACGGTAACCTATTACAATTTTCAAAATACCGTCTATATTTTCGATAACTTATCCGAACACAAGTTTTTCTATTTAAAAGGAGTGTAATCTACGTGTTATATTAATTAAGGAATGAAACATATAAAGTTTTCTCTTTAAAACATCATTAATAAACCTCCCAGATGACATAAATATGTGTCTGAAACACATCAATGTAATATACATAAGTGTGACGAGATGACGTCATTATCGGGTGATAACAAGTTTGGATAGGCGTCATCTCTGCAAACGCGGGAAAACTTTGGACTGTTTGGGAATTCAGAAAGTTGAGTCGGAAAATTCGTAAAGTAATTTAATAAAGTTTAGAGATGAAACTTTTGTTATTGTAAAGTTTACTGTGACATAAAAAGGTTCTAACGACCGTCGACGTACGGAGACTTTAATGTCATTTCATTACTGGGTTTGTATGTAAATACAATCATGTTTTGTTTCAGGATATTACACAAGTTTTTCTAGAGGTTTTCCCGCGATTTTCTAGGTTTCTTCTTAGGGTGGCCCGAGACGGCGTGGCGTTTGGTTTTTGGTCGGATTAAGTCCAACATAACTACTAGCCGGTGGTATACTAGGAATTTAAGCACTGACAAAAAAAAAGAGTATTGATCATGGTTCATGGTTGCTACCACCCAGGGACATCTGCAACTCAAGAGTCACTCTAGAATCAAGGGAAAGCAACGTTGCTTCTACTAAATAAGTGACTTTATCGGAGCCAAAATAAAAGTGAAGGGGCTCCTTTCTGAGGAGAGGGGCTCTTGAAGGGCGGTAATGCACTTAAGTTCCTGAGTTGAATAGTCCACGGGCGGCGGTTGTCATTTATCTTCACGTGAGACGTCTGCTTGTTTGTTCTCCATTCGATAAAAAAAACGGAGGCAATTATGAGGACTGCTGACAGAAGCGAAAACTCAAAACTATATTTTCAAAATTCACCCTTTCTAATTAAAATTATCAAGATTAAGTTGATTTTCACATTTATCGGCACTCCGAGCAACAAGTATAAATATATATGTATCTATGTTTTAATTATTAGTCAAAACATATTATAATTTCGTAAATACAGCACAAAAAGTAAATACAAATTAATGAAAATAAGCACGCACACATACATACAATCGACTATAAACACAACGTGCCGTACACAGGCCGCTGCGTGCGCATTTAGCATGTTCTTGACGGGAACCCATAGGAATTTCCTTTATCAAACGCGGCTATAGAAGCTTTCACTTAAAAAGCCATTTAACTGCGAACTGAAATAAACATTCGTTTAAGTAAATAAACTTTGTGTTATGATATTAAATATTTTTTTAAATCTGTCACAACTTTTACAGCTGTTTGTAAATGTAAATGATAATCAAACTACTACAAGTACATTGTTAGGACACTGAGATTTTTAGACACAATAACATTAAATGGATGGAAGTTTATAAGACATGTAATCACGACTTTACTCCCGAAGAGGTAGACAGGGTAGTTTTAAAACACGCACATTTTTGCTGATTATACTTTAATCTCACTTATCTAACGGGGAGCAAACAATATAGCTGCTAAACCTAGGGGTTTATACATATTTGTTAATATTTCCAAATGTGTAAATCTTCATTATGAGCTTTTCACAGTTCACTGTTGAATTAAGTAATAAAATTTTTGGATGTTTTTTTGTCATTGTAAAGTTTAGTGACGTCACTGTATCAATACTTTTTGGCCAAGCGGTTAGCGTATGCGACTGCCGGTCAAGAAGTCTCAGGGTCGATTCCCATGTCTACTCAAAAAGTATTATTGAGTTTTTCTGGTTACAAAAATACTTAATAAAAACTCATAGCTTGGAAGTTGGAACCTTAACCCCCGTGCCTCGATCCTGATCTCTTCCTAGTCGTATCGGATAACTATCCAATCGGATTGTAACACTTATTCACTATATTTCTCCTGCGTACTTGGCCTACGAGTCCATTATCATAGAAGATAAATTAGCTCGAACAACATTACGGAGCAAATGATTGTACTCATCACACATTATTTCTACAAAACAGATTTTTATACCATCATCATTTCAACAGCCTTTTACAATCCACTGCTGGACATAGGCCTCTCCTTAGCAAGGAGGTTATGGCCTACTATATCACGCTAGCCAGACGGGTTGGTCCAAGTTTTCCTTCTCTTTGTAATGATGTTGTCTTGTATACTTTGTTCCTTTAGTAGGCTTTTACGACACCCACGGGATAAATAGGGGTGGTAACATTATGTATTCTTAATCCGTCACCACACGGACTTATTTTCATATACATTACTTTATATAAATCTCTCTCTACTTCTTCATTGAAGACACGACGGGAGCGATGATAATGAAGATGATGTTCAACCATTATTTTGTTAGTTTACACCGACTAACGCTACCGAAACCCGACAAGACTCAAAGAGTGTCAAGTTTTTTATAACTCTAATGTTGGAGTAGATTCGCAGGTGTCCATAAGCGGCACCAGTCACCAACACCGATTTCCACGTATTATCGTTTCAATAATTCCGGATAACATTCTTAATCCAAGAAACTTTATCTATACATGTTTGACAGATAACCAGTTTAACTTATCTATAACAGAGTTGGACTGTAATGTATTATGACGTCACAAGCCATGCAGTTTTCGAACGAAATTGATTTGTATCCGCACAGGAACATTGGTGCAGTTAAAATGCAGACTGACCTGACCTAGATCGCCTGTTACATCACATTGCAGTCAGTAGCGCCATTGTTATTTTTGGAACATTAAACTACTTTTAGAGCCGATATACCAAAATTTATGAACATTAATCGTTATGGGTAGTGAGTTGTAAATAAATGCTAAGTAGTTCAGTATATCGAGAACTCCGCTCTTGTTCGCCTGCGTCTCCCGAGAGGGATAAATTTACCCCATTTTTGTATCGTTTTCATTGATGCTCAACTTCTATGAGTTTTAACGTGTTTTTTTTTAACGTGTGGAAATCCCATCGGACCCCCACCGGGATTTACGGCGGGGTGGTGTGTCAGAATCGGACCGACTAAAACCACACGGTGTGCCACTCTGCGCCTGACATAGGAGGGATCCGGGAACCGCTGCTATTACGACATCCAGATCGTGTAGCGTTAAACCTGTCTCAATTAATTTTCTATCTAACACTGAGAGATTTTTTTTAATTCGAATTAACGGTTACTAAAATTCGCGCGTTCAACCAAATAAAACAAACTTTTAGTTTTATAGTACGCATTAGTATACTTTTTGATATCATTCAGAATGCCGTTATATTGATACACAATCATACCTTTTCTTAGTTTCGTAAATGCCTGCTTACCTTAGCTCAGCTCATCCATACTATAATACGAGTATTATAAATTCGAAAGTAACTCTATCTGTCTGTTACGCTTTCACGGCTAAACTGCTGCACCGATTTCAATGGAATTTGGAATGGAGATACTTTGGCTCTTGAGAAAGGTTACTCTTTTCTACGATAACCGTCATACACGCGCCGTAGACAAAAGCTAGTTAGGAAATAAATAAAACAAAGTTAAATAAATCTTGAAATCCCCTGAGGCTTTACGTTTCAATAAATATTGTTTGTTAGCTAAATAATAGGTTATTGTATTCTATGAATGCAAGGATAATAAATATAACGAATAGAAAGATAGTTTAGGCAATAACCAAACGCTAAATGTTGGTTTAAGCTTACTTTATATTTCAAATGAAATTTTAGCAACGGACATCGACCACTTTGTTAGAGGTCATTGGGTCACAGAGGGCTTAGACATTTACAGTTTATTTTGAAAAAGCAATATAATTTTTAGTGGTCTATACCCAATGAAAATTTAATTGTATGAAATTTGAAATTTGGGTCGAAATAGAAAAGTAAACGAAGTCAAATACACAATACAATCGAGCGCACGCAAAGTAAATGACAAGGGACGCAGGCAGAAACAAAGGGTGACGTTAATCAATAAATTTAAAGTCAGCAATTTTTAACGTTCCTCAAATAAAAAAAGAATTTTAAAGAAAAGTATGTTAATATATTTCTAGTTTAGTACAGGGTGGGCCAAGAATTTGTTAACATTTGAATCTAATATCACGCTATCTATAAATGCTGCACGGCGCGCGGGGAGGGGTCTGACCACTAGCTCGTTTCTCGGTAAATTTGTCGCAATGGATCGGTGTGTAACTATTTTATTTAATCAACACTTCGCTTATTACTGTGAGACGCTTATTTCGCGTTGAATACTATTTACACGACTTAAATCAGGATCTGAGTGGTCCTTTAATAAAGAAATTGATGAAGAAGTTCGAAAAGACGGGATCTACACTAAATGCGAAGCAAACTGGAAGCCCACGGACTTCTCGGACCGAAGAGAACGATCAGCTAGTTGCCGCTTCTGTTCGACGTAATTCAGATTAATCGACGCGCAAGTGTTCGGCTGAATTAGAATCATCCTGCACATCATTACGGCGTATTTAAAAATTATATTTAAACGCCCTATCTAGTATTACTATACTACTGTAGTAGTATCTCACTGACAATAGAAGAGGCCTATGTCCAACTATGTCCAAGTGGACAATAGTGATAATACTATTGGTTTAGCAGTTAAGCTGTCAAAGTTTAACAGACAGACAGAGCTACTTTTGTAGGGATATAATGCCAATATTTTGTTGCTTACACTATGACACAGATGATAAACAATCAACATACTCGTATTAACATAAACTCTTTACTTAGAATTGTTATTTTTATATTCGCGATTTTTATCGTTCTTTGGAATCATTATCTACTGTGTTTAATAAAGTACTTGAATATATTTCCTTATTTTAGGTATTAACCACTCATTAGCCTAGATAACATCCTTATATTTGTGTAGTATGCGGTTGGTTCCTTAACAAGTGGGTAAAAACACTTTTTCGAACTAAGGATCCACAAATTTGGGATTCGTGAGTCCTTATTTCGTAAGATTGAAATTGTCGCCTGCGGTATTTTCGGATCGATACGATCTTGAAGTGAGGAGCGCTCTCCTACCTCAAAGGCTGGCAACACTCTTGTGACTGTTGAGTGGCAGACTTATCTAGTGACCTGCTTTCTCATTTTCTTCCTATATATTTATACTATAAATATAATACTTATAAATTACTTTTTAAGTGCCCCGTTGGTCTGGTGGTTAGCGTGTGCGGCTGTCATTCAAGAGGTCTCACGTTCGACCCCCGGTTCGGAGCAAAAAGTGTTATTGGATTTTTCTTACAAGAAGTTGTTAGAACAGCTCAGAGTATGGAAGTTTACGGATGTTTAACACCCGTGCCTCTGATAGCACGTTAGGCCATCGGCCCCGGTTGTCATGAACATATAAAGCAGTCGTTATTGGGACGTTAATGTCTTTAAATATACCTACGTCTAGTTTTTACCTTCGAATTCAATTCACCCACAGAGTTGCCATGCTGATGCCAGTCAATCTGTGCAAAAATTGATATTCAGGAGAAACTGGATGAGATAGAAACCAATTCCAGAATAATCATTTCCGAACCTGTTTATTTCTTAATATTTATGTAAGAATAAATATTTATTTAGTCCTTTTCTATGCTTCAAACACCTAGAGACCTAAGAACTTAATATTTGTTCTCCTTTGAGAATAAGTATAGTCCAAAAAGCGTTTAATCTACTGGGAACCAATTAATCATCGTATTATTTCTCTAGTGCAGCCTTAGTCTTTTAAGAGGAGATAAATTAGAAAACATTAGAGATATTTACAATTTACTGTAAACTAACAGAAGATGTAGTAACAAGGTTTAGGGTCCTATAAGTGAGATGGTGCAGATAGGTAGGTCTTTTTTTTTATATTACCGAGGCGGAAAATCCCTTCGGATCTCCTGCTCCTTGGGGTGCCGCAGTCAGGTGTATGTGGTGTTCCTACTAAAAACCGGCCCTACGGCCGGCCTCGGGCACCTTACTCTGGGGGGGACCCGTACCATATGATTTCAGGTCCCCCCTCAAATTGACACCATACCCCGTTAGACCCTATCCCGGAGAAAAAAAATATTTCTCCCCCACAGTTCTGACGTGGCGGCCCGACCGTAGGATTCTACCATTCAGGCCGCCATCCTATCCCTTGTTGCAGCAACTAGACAGATAGGCCTAAACACAGTATGAAAAATCTCATGAATATAATTGGGTTTTTAAATTTTTTTTTTGCGATAAATAGAAAGATCATATGTATATAGGTTTTATAACAAAACTATTTTTAAATATTTTTTTTTGCCATAGTTTTAAAAATAAATTTTTGAATCCAGTACCGAAGACACGCCGACAGCTCCCGAACAAACCCGAGTGCATGTGACGTCATAATGTTAGTTTTCACTCATAGCAGTTGATACAATACGCACAGTATTTTGATCTATTTAATTCTGTTGACATTGTTATAAAAACACAAATTTATATTGAAAATGTCGAATCTTAAAAGTTATCGTTCTTGTTTTGTACCATTATGTACGAATACTACAAAAACAACTCCTGGTAAAATGTTTTTAAATGTTCCCGAAGATGAAAAACGTCGAAATAAATGGTTTTTTTTTTTTTGTGATGTGACCTAGCTGTTGGCCTGGGATGGCCTCTACAACTTTACGCGGGTATTAAATAAATGGTTTCAAGCAGTGCACCGTGATAATCCAAAAACAAAATCGATTTTTTTTTTGTTGTGAAGATCATTTCGATTAAGTATTTCATAACACTATTTTTATTACTTATCTAAGTATAGAAATCGAATAAGTAAATGAGTTCAGTCAATATATTTTTTTAACTAGACTCCTAGACCTTTAAAATCATAGCATTTAAAATTTTTTTAAATTGATAATTGAAAATATTTAAGTAATGAATTCGTTTATTTTTACGTAATGATTTTGATTCAATTGAATATTTAAATAATTTTATAACATTCTAGGTTATATATTGGACTAGATTAAAATCAATGAATTTCACATAGTAACATATAATTAATTTAATTAATTAATTAATTAACATTTAATTCCGTTATTATTCAAATGGGTTATCATAAATATATCAACATCAGGAATATTATCTGACTTTACCTTTATGAATCCTTTGTCACACATAGCTAGACGGAATCAACTAACAAATTTTTTTGGCAATAAATTTTCGATATTATTATCAAGTCACATGCAATTGCCGTAAACGCTGTACTATTCTTGAATAGCTATAACATTATGACGTCACAATTAGGGGTGACCAATCGTAGCGCGTTAATAGTCACGTGATTTTTATTTAACTTTTATCAACTTTTGATTGCTTATAATTAATTGAAAAAAGTTTTTCTCAGTTTTTCGCATGACACATCAATATAATTAATAACGAAGTTTTCAAAAACATAAAAAAAAATCAATACATTTTTTATTTTCAAAATCCCAGTTATAATAATATCACATACATGATGGTCCAATCGAAACTATACAGAATGTTCACTATATAGATGAAAAGCAAATTGTGTGTCAGGAAATATGCACGTAAATTTGCAATAACACACAAAGCAAATATTTGTTCAGTTAGTAAGCTAGAGGTTATCAGTTTCAGTAGGCTGTAGTCTCCACCTACGCTAACCACGCTTGCCTAATCTAGAACCGTAATGTTTTGACGTAGGTTCGTTACCGTTATCGAACATTGTTTCTATAGGTATATCCCGATAAACTGCATTTATGGTTATTACCATATAATAATAAAATAACAGGAAATTCTCCATGGTTAGTTTGTAAGGTGATCGGTGTCGTTTAACTTACAATTTGCAAATGATTATGGATATTGACTAGTTAATTCCGATTAACCATTTAGCAAGTTCGAGATTTTGTAATACATTATGCCAAAATGAGTATAATATAGAAAACAAATTTAATGTACTTTGGGCCAATAATAATTTTGTATCCATGTTACTTCCCTGTTTCAAATTACGTCATTTTGTCTCTCGCTATGCTCAGGGAGGTAGATTTATGATATTTCCAACTCATCCAATTTTCTTTTGATTCATTTCATTGCAGGTTCCAAGGTCGTGTATCTTTTTTAGAACTTCTCAACTATCATAATCAGGTAGGTTCATAGGTTGCTGTTGATTCTGGTAAGCATGACTTAGTAGGTAAGCATGGTAGGTATGTGGGAGTGATTACTCTCAAAAGTACAGTCAAATCTAGAAGTGGATTTATCGGAGAGACTCGTAATAATTCCACGAAAGAGAAAAAAAATATATCCCCGCACTTAAAATATATGCTATGTCGCTGAAAACCTAACAAACATTCATAAAACTGACATTAAAAACACCCAGATTCAAAACAAAAATCTGCTAATTATGGTTCTATGTGAAGACCAAACTCACAACACTGCGCAGACGACTGCTCAAACAACTACGCCGTCTGTTCAATAGTGGCGTAGTAACTATGGCCTGATGCCATGATGAGACAGCTTGTGAATAATTCCACTTTCATATTATGTTACTACAAAAAAATATGGAGGAAGTTAGTGGTTACAAATTATTCATATATCTGTTTTGTCACAACGCTCTTATCTCAGACACTTCCAGTCTGATTTAATAAAAATAACATTGAGTTAAATACTGCGTTCGTTGAGGAAGGTCATGAGCTGCATGACATCTCGATACGACTCATGCGTCGCAGTAACAACACACGTCATGCAATCTCGTAAACTATACACAATTATATGCAGTTAGATGTATAATCATTGTTAATAATTGTGAAACGACAGCGCATAGTTGCGGTACACGTTTATTGTACTTCATATTTAGTAGTATGTGGTACTGAACTGTAAGAACAGGTGTTGGGTACATTGGTATCTTCTACCATACCTATTTGCCTACAGCTACTGTCTTTTATAGCTACTGAATCCTGATCATCATCATTCATCGCCTCTTAAAACACCCATGAGAAGAATAGGAGTGGTGGATCTCTGCATTCTTAATCTATCCAGCCCAATGCAGCCTGTTTTACAGGAAAGGCAATCTGTTGCCAACCTTAGAGAAATAGCTGAGAACTCTATTTGGTATTATTTGATAATTTATTCGCTTTTATAAGTTTTATTATAGTAAACTTGGCTAATTACAATCTATTAAATAAATACACACGTTGATCAGCAATTACTACCTATTTTATATGCTGTGGGCACATAAAAAATGAAGAAACCACTATACATATATACCATTCAATAGAGTCTAATCTCTGTGCTATTTTTACTCTTTTGTAGTAGATTTACTTCTATTAATAGCTCTCTCATGTTTTCAAACCGCTTTGACACAATACCAGCAGTAATCCTTTATGTTCACCCACTACAGTTTATAAATATTAAAAAAAATCACAATTTGCATACTTCCTTATGTGGAGGGACGGGTGTTATGTTCCTCCGACCAGGGGAGGTAATCATGTCTTATTTTTTTTTCTATATTAGGAGCCTGCCAAAGTCACTTTACTCTGCTTGATAGAAAGCATGAATAGAATTCAAGAGTTGTAGTCACCATACTCATTGCAAATGTATGGTGACGCACACTATGGCGGCCTAGTGAGATGCTTTTTCACGGCCCGCTTGGGGACGTAAAAGGCATGGCAGTCATCGTGACAGTGTAAGGCTTATACAGTTACCACGATAACTATCACCCCTGCATCAATGGACCTCCGGTCTTACACTCACCAATGAAACATGACAACACGGATGCTGGTGCTTTAGGTTGGTCTTCTGTGGGAGGTTAGTACTGCCCCGGTCGAGCTGGCCCGTTTGTGCTGAAATCAGCGTAGGTCTGCTACCTAGACGATGGCGGCCTTACCCTTGGTGTTAGGTATTGTGTATATGCTAATCGCCGCGAAAATTTCTATATCACGATTTAGGATTAGTAGTTGCTCCGTAGTAGTATCTTCACTAGATGGCGCTGTAGTACGAGTATGTATTTTTGTTTGTTTCATGTAAAAAATACCTTGAATAAAATATTGATAACTTTATTTCGTATATTTACAAGGATTGATGGAGTAACCAATTCGAAGACTAATCGTAACCTCATTGCTCAACTGCCAGACACTGCCGCCTCCACCACCAACCTAAATGAACTTTTAACACGGGATATTGCTTAAATTACCATGTAGGTGGATTAGTAAACCAAATAAAATGTTAGTCAACTGCTCATTTGAGGCTATTCGTTACAGTTAAGTTCTTTACTAGAGTTCAGAGAATCAACTTTAATTATGTGAGAACACTACGATTTCTTCTCTCTCAGAATGTAATTTATGTTTATTAGTAATATGATTAGTAAATCAATATTGCATGCTCAGCATTTTAGAATTTCACAGACATGTCAAACGAGTTAAATTGACTAAGCGACCGAGCTACAGTTTCAAACACGAAAATCTGCTGACAATATGTGTCATATTGAAAAAGAGTGAATTTTTGATTTACATACTATGTATCGATAAACTCACGAACTAAATCAATGTTTTGCTTTATCAGCTCTTAAGAGAATGTCGTCGTAGAGAGTAACGATTTAATAATATCTATCGAAATTAGATGTCAAACCTGCACGTTGCACTCAACCGTTTCAACATGATAGCGCATACGATAAGATACCGAATTTCACGTCGAAAAGTCATTGGTAGTCAAAACACAAATATGTATTCGTAACATTGCGAAATAAAACCATAAATATAATGCCTCGATAGACGAACAAAATATAATTGCATCATGAATTAAATACACGACCAATGCAGAATGCAGGTTACATTTACTGTCGGATGTACGTAGGTGTGTGCTATGGAGTGTAGTGACCTTTTAGTGCAATCGATACGAGCGATGCGATCACAGTGAGTACTATTCAAGCCCACGTGACGTAGAACTTCATTCAGTTAACGTACTACGTTTGACACGTGACGCTACCTGGCCTTGTATTTTTATTTCATAGTAAGAATTATTATGAAAGCCGAGTGGAAAAAGGGCGTAAGTATCGATGAGATGCACATATTTTACGTTTTGTTTTCATTACAAATTGCCTTTAACAGCAAGGTTTATACTAGCAGTAGTTATTTATTCACCGTTTATGCCAATTCAACCCATTGCACATTTGCTTGCGGCAGTTGTAGTGCATTTTTTACTGATTACCTACATATTTATATTTTGTATGCAAATAACATGTGTAAAATGTACATGCGTTCGTATGTATATACAATATTTACATATATATACTGTTACTACTGTCTCTATAAAAAAGTTTCGATGAAAAAATCATAATAAACGATAAGGGGTGGACTTACCACAGAGACCTATTTACGCAGTCATTTAAGTAAGTAAGGCAATAAAAATATTACTGTGAAAATATTTTCAAGTTTTGTGACCACTGTGAAATTAGTTTCATACGAACGAAACGTTCTTGTCATCATGTTGCCATAAAAAAAATGTTATCTTAAGTATTTCATATAAAATGTTTACATATTTTGTCATGGTTTATGTACTGACGTATATTCATCACTTGGCAAGTATAATTGTGGTTCAGCACAACTTAAGTCGCATAAAAGATGGATATTACAGCAACATATACATTCATATTTCTTTTTTTCTAAGTGAATAATCTATGATAGTTGTTTGTATATCAAGAGAAATGGACAAAAAGAGAGGATTGTATCCTATATGTTTCCAAAACCTTTAGAATTCTTTAAGTCTGAGGAATAGATTCAAAAACATGTAAGTGCAAAATTAAAGGTAAAAACTCTTCAAATTAGTTTTCACCATTATTAAAAACGAACTGCAAATTTAGTAGAAAAAAATGTAACAGGCAACACTGGATACACTCGTTGACTAATAGAACTGTTAAACACGTAACTTCAAAAACTGTAATTGCTACCGTTCGAATTTCAAATAACAAACAAACATAAACAATGCACTCAACGTACAATCGCACCGATTGACATTGATCCGTTATCGGGCACGTACACTCACGTACTTTTACATACACAATATTGCAATATCATATCACTATTGCTGTGATCATATTGACATCTGTGACGTCACACGCTTTATGAATGGCGCCCACATTGACCGAGTTCCCTGCTGTAGGTTACCGGTATATTTTCAATCACACTGCACTCTCTCACGTAAGTTTGTATTTTAAATATGTTGTTGTTAACAGGTATTGGTTCTGTGTTAAATATTATTCAGTTTAAATACTGTTTATTATTGAGCTATGATTGATTTGACTGTTTTTATAATTTGCAGGTGGTTATGGTTCTGCATTACCCTGTCGTAGCAGATTTTTTCATTTACCCAAACATTTTAGATATTTCATTCTAGTTGAGTAAAATATTAGAAATGAATAAAATATTTCGCCAAAACTCTGTAGATAAAACTCTAAAATGTTACTATCATGTAACATTTTTGAAAATGAAAAATAAAAATATCTGTTACTGATTATTAACGACAGAGGACGTCCACTATTGACCCAATCAAATTGTGCAAACGCCTTTACTTAATTGAATGTAGTTCTCAACCTAGGTGTATCTTGTACCATAGTAACCAGATTGCCAATAAATATACTTATATATTTCTAAGTGCTTATAACTTCCAAATAAATCCGACCCAGACACAACAAATGATCGAACTTATCAGACAATTATTTCTTCTCTGGTTTCTCAGTCCGGATCTCAGACCACAAAGCCAACAAGCTCGTCGTCCCTGGTAATTGGGCCTAGATAAAGGCACTATACATTGAAACATTAGTACATATGTATAACTTAGTTTTCTAGTCGAATCCTATACATGCGTTGTATGGATGTTTATTCCTTTTTCACGAAAAAACTGCTGGACGGAATTAAATGAAACTTTACAGTATTATAGGTTATACATCGGTGTAACGTATAGGCTACAATTTATGTAATTTTGGTTGTAATATAACGAGACATGTCAATTAAGTCGGAAAAAAATCTGGGCTCCGAGAGTTATCTTGGCGTACGCTGCCTAAACCATTGAAGTTACACAAAGATAATGTGCCGTAGGATTGTTTGTTGTTGGCAGACCAAATTCCACTCGAGCGAAGGCACGGTCAAAAGCTAGTATGATATATAGTAATTTCTACACACAATCGCGTGATCTGAACGAATTGGTTCACTCTTCAATAAGGGTAGGTCACCTATGTGTTAACGTGATCCTTTGATGTAATGATCACACACTATTAGCTGTGTGACTAACAATGTGGGATCATCAAAAGTAATAGATTATCCTGCACAGAAGGTGTAGGGGTTAAGACGTTCTCCTCACGGCATCCTACTGCACCGAAGTGCTGTGAATCAGATCTCCTCATGGGACTACACTTTGTATGATGCACAAATTGTTGTTCTGAATAGTCATTAAAAAAAAAATTATGGTTACAGAAAAAAATATCACGTATTTGGGTTTATGTATATTTAAAAATTCTTCCAATAGGTAAAAAGTCATAAGTGCAAAAAACAGTGTTGCCAGGCGGACACAAGATTTTAGCAATCGAAGAATGTAATTATATATTATTTTGGGAGGGGTTACCTTTACGAAGTTCTTAATCTATTTTGAGTTTCTTATCTTAAAGAATGTAGCATTTAAAAGCGGGCGAGGGCTTAAAGAGTTTTATAATGCCGATAAGATACTCGTAACTCTCAATTTGCATGTGTTCATGACCGCCGGTGGTTACTTACCATCATAATAAGAAAATGATAAAGCTAGCTGTGTGTTGTTAATGTAACTGTAGGTTGTACTGCCAAATTCCTCGACAACTCCACTTCTGTCCATGCAGTTCGATGCTATGAAACGCTCTGCCGGTTGAAATAAGACGTGCGCAAACATTCACTGCTTTTAAGAGACTGGTAAAGGAATATGACCTGAGAGACGTCAGACGACGACATTGTCCCATTTTTAGCTTTGCTATACTCGGTTAGGTCAATGTATTCCCTTTGGATATGTATGGAATATCTATAAATTTCAGTTGTTTATTTTTATGTGTTATATACTAAATATATTACTTTAATTTCCTTTTCCTATCGACATTCTAACATATCACGCTCTATACTTTCCTATTTACGCAAATTTTTCCATCCCATGGTTGTCTATAAGAGACAGCCTACGAGCGATACGGATGCCACTTATACTCCTACGTCCTTAGCTTTAAATTAATTTTGTAAGTTGTGGTATATAAAAGAATATATTATTATGCCCTTTATTTCATTAAAAATAAATATTAATTACCTTTTTTATATACATTTACATGCATATAACAAACATATTATTATTGTTATTGTAATTTATGTAATAATAACAATATTGCTATATAAATTAAAATAACAATAAAAGAAATAAATCTTCAATCACGTCCTTTCAAAACATAAACAAAGTAAATAACATTTGTAATCGATGTAATTTTAAAGTTGCAACCTTGTTGGTCCAGCGGTTAGTGTTAGCGACTGCCGATCAAGAAGTCTGGAGTTTGACTCCCGGGTCGGGCCAATAAAGTATTATTGAGGGTTCCTATTTGTAGAAATGCTTAATAACAGCCCGGAGTTTGGCAGTTAACCCCCGTGCCTTGGAGAGCACGTACAGCCGTCGATGGTGATTTCTTACCAGTCGTGTCGGATAGCCGTCCTATTGGATTGTGAAGCCGTCCTATTGGAACGAAGAATGCAACTATCATATCTCCCGTGTCATTGGATGGCTTCCGTTTTGACTGGTCGCCGTGACCGAAATCGGCTGGGTGTACATTACTGTTAATATTATATCAAAAAAAGGTTGATAGTATTAATCTCCAACAGCATTATTATTATTAAAATATGTTAAAACAATTGGTTATTTTGTGTCGCTTCACAACCCTAGCGAATACTACGCGAGTTACCACTAACTACAATAATCGATTAAATAGTATTCACATATGTCACGAGGTCGATGAATGAACTTCTGAACGTAAACAGTTATTACAGTAAGAGAATGGGAGATAGTGTTATCAGTTTTTAATGTTCTTTCACTGTGACATCGTTGTAAATGTGACATTGTGATGCCGGCAACAAGGGCGTGGACCGTTTCCTTCCTGTATGAGAGTCCTGTGATCTCGATCGTTTATTTTCTTGATACAAGTTCGTTAGTTAAAAAAATAATTTACATCGCAATTTTTTTTAACAGTACAATACGAAAAAAATTGTTTGTATATGTTATATATTGCGTTTAGGCAAATCGTCTTTTTTATTACAAAAGAGGACAAACAAATAGGCTTATACGCTTTAATACATTTTCCCTTTGAATTTATAGAAACAATTTACTTATTTTTTTAATTAATGAACACGTTATATCTCTGTAAGACAATGAGAGAATCCTCTGAATAGACGAGGTGGTCCAATTTTTGATGTTCTCAAAATGTCGTCGCTAAAACTTTTATTGCGGGATACAAGATTAGTGAGTACTCCGTAGTTCAGTGTGTCTTCGCTAGAGGGCACTGAAGTAAAATAGAAGAATATTAATTTCCTGTACTTTGACGAGAGCGAACTAAACTGTCTTTTCATGTTATCCAAATATTTCTCTGTCTATTAATAAATATATATATTTACAAACTTTCACACTCTTAGAATTACTTTTCTTAAAAGTTGTATTGTCATTATCATCAAGAGCCTTAAACAGTCCTCTGTTAAACGTAGGACTCTACTCAGAGTAATGGTTTTCGCTGTAATTTCGCTTACTGTAATTAGTGTTCAAGACTCCAGAGTCCTGCTATAAGTAGGTACGCTTGGTAATAATGTAAAAAGATGTGATAGTCATATCATCATTTCGTGTTTGACATTGGCTTAACATACGATAACAGATGTTAGTTAAATGATAAAATTATTTTAATATCTTATGCCTATTTAAACTTTAGTACTTTGTTGGTTTTTTATCATTTGGCATAATGTCTTTGCTGGAATTTTTATTCTTACAATTACATATTTCAAAAGTGCCATTCTGTACATAAGAATTGGAATAAAATATCTTGACCTCACAGAAAATCGGTAACAAGCAATGCTTTCATTGCCTTTCTCCCTAGGAGTGAGACGTAGAGCCTTTTTTTTGTATTTTAAAACCAGCCAAAGTGACTACTCTCCCTGATGGAAAGCATGAATAGAATCCAATAGTTGTGGTCACCATACTTATTGCGAATGCAGACAATGCAGTATGGTGACCCACACTATGGCGGCCTAGTGAGATGCTTTTTCACGCCCCGCTTGGGGATGTAAAAACCATGACAGTCATCATGACAGTCTACGGCTCACACAGTTACCACGATAACTGTCACCCCTGCATCAAGGGACCTCCGGTCTCACACTCACCAACTAAACACGACAGCACGTATGCTATCACTTTAGGTTGATCTTCTGTGGGAGGATAGTATTACCCTGGTCGAGCCGGCCTGATCGCCCGTCTACTACCTTGTAGACTTAAGGGCTGCTTTACCACGCTGACCAGACAGGTTGGCACATGGCTACACGGAGAATATGTTGCAAAGTAATTTTTAAAATTACAGTGGGATACTTGCCATTTAATTTGAAAACAGACGTATTTTACCAGGTAGAAGAGCTACACTGATTTCAGCATGAACGGGCCAGCTCGTCCGGGGCAGTACTACCCTCCCACAGAAGACCAACCTAAAGCGACAACATCCATGCTGTCGTGTGTCGTTGGTGAGTGCGAGACCGGAAGCCCATTGATGCAAGAGTGACAGTTGTCGTGGTAAGTGTGTGCAATACAATGCTACGATGACTGTCATGTCTTTTACGTCCACAAGTAAGGCGTAAAAAATCGTAATAGGTCGCCATAGTGTCGGTCACCACACTGCATTTTCAGCATTCGCAATGAGTATGGTGACTACAACTTTACAACTTTTGGATTCTATTCATGTTTTCCATCAAGCAGAGTAGAGTCATTTTGGCAGGCTATTAAAATAAAAAAATTAATTAAATACTTCTTTATTAGTAACTTCTGCGACTCGTGGATACTTTTATTCAATTATTTTATTATTTATCAGTTTCCTTCCCTTTTAATTCATATGTGTTAGGTATTTATGAATTACCGCATAACATGAATAAAACTTGAGGAAACAATATTATTTTATCAAGCAGTTGTTCTAGCAACATATCGAACATGATTCGAATGGTAAACACCATTTTCGTGGCATATGGAGCAAAAGGCCAAACTGATTTGCTTATGGTAATTGGTTACCACCAGTTAAGGTCACCTGTCACTTGAGAGTTGTAAGTGAGATGCCATCCATTTGCGTTTCCAACCCCAGAATCAGGTAACCTTACTCATTGTCATCACCAACAGCCTTTAGCAGCCCACTACCGAACATGGGTCTCTCTTTAGCAAAGAAGTTTTTGGCTTACTCTGGTCAGACGGAGTGGTATAATAGTTGTTTCAAGTTTGCAATGATGTTATCCCTTAGTCGCCTTTTGCGACACTCACCACCATCACCATACGGATCTTACTCAGTTGGCGAGAAAGAGCTATATAATGACTTAACATCCGTTTTCTGTGGTACCGGTCGGGTCGATCTACGAATGTACCGAAACATGCCTTTCTCACGGTCAAAAACTAGCTCTTCCATAATGTTATAGATTGTGAATAATTCTTATCAGTGACCTCATTTGAGTACTTTCTCTCCACTAATAGCAATATTATGTAACAAGACGTTAGGCGGTTCTCAACTGTTTATAGGAAAATTTTCTGATTGTATTTTACAAATGTTTAGTTAGATTTAAAAATTTGTCGTCAAAAGAGATCTGTTAATATATAACCTAATAAGAAAAATGTTAAAAAAAAAGAACTAAAGTGTAATGTATTTAACCTTTTTTTTTTAAAAGACAACGCCCGCATTTGGAATAAATCCTGTGTCGCGGGGGACATTACAAACATACAAAAAAATGACACAAAGAACACCCAGACTCAGAACAACAATTTGTGGATCACACAAAGTGTTGTCCCATGTAGGATTTGAACCCACAACACTCAGTGAAGTAGAGAGCGGCGTGCCGACCGCTTAAACCACTAGGCCAATCGTGCAGTCAAATCATTTACGGGTTAAATCTATTTCATCTGTATAGATCTTCAACAATAATTAGACCGAGTTACACTAGTGTAAACCTCATCAACAGTCCACTGCTGGACATAGACCTCTCGTTAGCAAGGAATTTTTTACCTAATGTATCACGCGGGGCAGACGGGTTGGAAAGGGTTTATTTAATTTTCCTTCTTTTTGTAAGATATTTGCCTGAATAGTTTGTTCCCTTAGTCACCTCTTACGACACCCACGGGATGAGCGGGTGACACTATGTGTTCTTAATCCGCCACCACCGCCATGGACTGTCAACTTTAAGTAATGATATTTAATTTTTATTTATTTACACGTGTATCTTTAAATATTTAGTTATTAAAAATTTAGTTCAAATATTTTAATCGCTACCTGCCTGTGGTAGGGTAAACTTGTGTTTCAAGCAAACTGAATCTGTTTGGTGACGGATTAAGAATATAAAATTTTACGTCAAAAATCTTCAAAATTAAATCTACAATTTATATGTTAAAAGGTTTCTGAATTTTCCTGAAGAAAACCCTTATTTGTAGTGAGTGTGAACCAACGCACGCGTACACGTTGACACGGCAGTTTGTATCGCATTGTTCTAGTACATTCTAGAGTTTACAATACTGTTGGAATGTTATGTCTTCAATTAACTTAAGACTTCTTTTAGTATTGCACAGTCTACGAAACAGATGATGAGATATTAGATTCAATAGCTATCATAAGTAAAAATGATATTTTAATGTTAATAATTTTATTTCAGATGAGAGAAAAACTAAGTAGAGAGTATCTGGTAGGTAAAAATCACTAATTGCGTTCCTATACGAATACATTTTTTTATGTTAATATTCTAACAATCAAATATGAGACGTTTTCGTCTTTATCTTTGCGTGTCTATGCCTACGTCAATAGCAGACTGTTTAAATTTTGATAATACATAACCAAGTTAAGATCATTTTTAATTTATAGTCAAATGACTTGCCTATTGTTAATCCGGAACCAGTTAAAAGAACTCCCGTAGCTCATATTAAGGTTGAAATTATGGGTCCTTGTTATTGGGCGAACGGGCTAATTATCAAAGACACCTTCTTCTTACAGATTTGGCTGTGGTCAAGGGTCATTTATGCAGATATGTAAAATGTTCGGCCTGTCCTACCACAATTAGCAACATTGTTGTTATCCATTGCAAATTTGTTTAAAATTGCGTCAATGTGCAAAAAAAGTGACATTAAACTTATTTCAATGATAAAGTAATCAATTTCAGACAACGGATGACATCAATTTATATATAGCGATAGATAAGGCAGTAGAGCAAAACGAATAAAAAACTTAGATATTATTTGCGGCAGAAAAAAAAACTAAGATATTATTTTTAATATAATATATATTTAATAGTATATAATAGTAATATAGTCCGGAATCACATTAGTTTGATGATAAACCCTTAACTGGCCTACTGATTAACTTAAGGTCTATGGTACGATTCTCACAAATATAACAACATGACAAATCACTATATGATTTTTTTTATAGAAGCTTACTAAAGTGACTCTAATTTGCCTGAGGGAGAGCATGAATAGAATCCAAGAGTGGTGACCGCCATGCTTAATGCGAACGCAGACAATGCAGTATGGCGACCCACACTATGGTGGTCCTGTAAGATGCTTCTTCACGCCCTGCATAAAGGACCCGGGATCGTAGTGGGAGGGAAACACGTGCGCTGGTAATGAGTTCCAGGTTTTAACTGATTTGCACAGGAAGGAAGAGCCGAACCGTTTAGTTCGGGAGCGTATGTCTACCATTCTGAAATGGTGACTTCCAAGGCCAGCACGACTTGTCCTGTAGAGGAACGGAAAGGATGGGATCAGTTAGAAGAGTTCGTCAGAACACTCTCCATGATAATGGCGATAGAGGACTGCCATAGAGGCGATATTTCTTCGCAACTGCAGAGACTCAATCTAAACATAATTTATCTATATTGTAAATGTATTTAGTATCTGTCTGCTTTAAATATTCCTACGCAAAACTAACATCAAAACTGAAATTTTACGGACTAAAAATTTCCCTGATACATTATTTTAGCCTCGAAAACCCCCGGGGTGTAAATATTATTGTAATTTTTGGACCTTTCATAGAACTCAATGTTATAAAAAAATTGAGAAAAAAATGTAGGTGTAGGCAAACACGCGTTATTCTTGCTAACTCATTCAGCTCTGTTAGAGAAAGGAGGAAAATGGAATCAAGTGATGTAGAATACCATTGAATGTTGTTTTCGTAAGCGTACCCATTGAAATTCTAACCGTGCGCGCGTGCCCTTGTTATCCGTACACGGCAAAACAACAATGATGGTAATGTATTTAAATAACTTATTTATTTCTCAGCTGTTATTGCCCAATGGCCGAAATATTACGCATTTCACATTCCAGTTACCTTATTAGAAATTTAAAAAAATGCTACCTGGCAAAAGTCAAATAATATTTAGACGGTGAATTTTAAAAATAAGCAAGCTTCTTCAAGAAGGCATCTAAAGATACATCAGACGCTTGATTTCTGTCTGATTGATTGATTTCTTTACACTACATTAGTGATCAATCTGTTCGTATTTTTGTTTCAATTGATCAAGACACGATAACTGTAATGGTGTTTCCAGACGACTGTTTTCAAATTTCTAAGAAGCACCAGACTCATATACCCTTCAAAAGTTGCCATTGCGAGAGCCTTCTTGGTACCTTTATCTATATTTAGCACTTGTATATTTTGTAAATTTGCACAGTTCATCATTGCCGTCCTCACCAGAACATAGACCTCTCCTATTGCACGCCACTCTTATCGTTTTTGGACTTCTCACATCCAACTCCTGCCAGCCATCTTGCGCAAATCTTCGCTCTATCTGCCCTGTGGGCGTCGATTAGGTATACCGAGACGCATTCTCCACTCTAGAACTCTTTTACCCCAACGGTTGTCGATTCTGCGGTTAAATATGACGATATATGTTTTTGTAAAGCGTAAATAGAGTAGGCAAACGAGCAGTTAGGCTACCTGGTAGTAAGTGACTACAGCCACCCATGATTACTTCTAACTAAGGAATCACAAGCGCGTTGCCGGCCTTTGGAAAATGGCCATATCGCAGAGGATAATTTGTTCTGCAAAATTTTACTTGCCTAGTTAATGTTCTTAAATCCATTAAACAATGTTTCAATTCCTTCAAAACACACAAAATATACGTAACAGCAGTGAGAGTGTGCAGTTATTAAAATACTAGAGGGAAAATTATTTACGATTTAAAAAACATAGTTACATTTGAAGATACTTACGCATGGAATGGTAACACATACACACACATGAATATTTCTATAAAATAAGTTCTTTACGTATTCATGTGCTTTGGAAAATTCGATTGGATATAGTCAATACTTAAGTTTGTTTGTAAACGTCTATTGTAGACAACACTATGCAATAAATATCTATGACTTTGAAAACTATTTTTCTGTTAGATGTCACATTATCGTCAAAACAAGGAAGTTACAGAACACAGTTTTTCAAACATCGTTGTATTAGACAGTGATAAGTCCAATGTGACTTTGATCTTGTGAATGAAACCAACGGAAGGGTAATTGTGTAATAAAATGTTGATAACCCTGAGCGTATCACTTTAAATTTTGTTTACATTTGTATGTATTTATTTGGTTCATTTACGTAAATGTGATAAGATGTCTCTCCAGAACTCATATAATTATTTTTAGATAATGGTTTGCGAAATAGTTTGTAATTATGGAAGATGTGTTTTGTTGATGTTGTTCTTCTAGCCGATTTCCGGTCACGGTGGTCAGTCTTAACAGAGACCAGCTAACTACACAGGAGATGTTATAGAGTACAGGCGTGTGCGCATACAGGTGCACTCTCTGTTCCCTTACTCTCACAATCCAATGGAAAGGCTATCTGATACGACCGGGGAGAAATCAAGCGTAGGACCAACGGCTTTACATGCTCTCTGAGGTACGAAGGTTGAAAACTCAACTGCCTAACTTCAGCTGTTATTAAGCATTTCAATATTTCTTAAGCGAAAATGAAAATCGTACCTGAGACCTCTTGATCACAAGTCGCATAGGCCAATAAGGCAGCTGTGTTTTATCATATAAGTATCGAGAGACACCACAATGCGGCGAATCTTGGAGACGCATCTAGGTATTAGATGGTGATAACCGGTGTCTTAGAATATAAATGCTTTAGGAAATCGGTGATTTTGAGAATAAAAGAAATATTCTTAAAACCAGTTTTACCAGTTTAGATAGTTATCAACCATGTAACATTATTTCACAGTTAAGGTTGCTAGGAAATATGTGTAGACTTTTAAAACAAATTTCTATGATTAAAACACTATAGGCTAGTTTCACCACTTGCTGATAGTCTCTGCAAGACTATAGGCTGATTAGTTTATCTTCTCACAGGACCACGGAACTGTGATCTTTCAGTTAGTCCTTTCTGCTGAAATTTCTAAACGAATGATTGCATTTCACGAATAAAAACAATTTGTTTTACCTTACTTAACTAGCGTATCAGTACCTACACACAGAATTTTCATGTAGAGTGTAATGAAAGTATAAATCGATCAGAGTGGCGTGCAATAGGAGAGGACTTTGTCCAGCAGTGGACTGTGATAAGCTGGTGATGATGAAGTGTAATGGGATATTCGCCAAACACCATGGAGGTTCCTCAGAATAAGCTGAAACTTTAAACTCGTCCCATCCGTCCGTGCGTCGCTCAATTAGATTTGGAAAAATAATGTTACGAAAACATAAGAAATGTAGAGAATTAAAGCACGTTTGAATATTACTTCAGAAGGTAAAATTATTCCCAGTGCTTGACGACACATCTGTGTGTAATTATTTTTACAAATTGATTTAATGGAACTGCCGAACCAAGGTTGATAAGATGCCGTTAATTTTCCTAATTTACAGGCTGCCGAACTCGAATAGACTCACTTAATTCGATTTTTCTAATTTATTATGTGTATCAACTATATATCTGCTGTGTAGATAATCATAAGTATTTTATTGTTACTGTTTGTTTTGTGTTTTCAAACTATGCTACGCATTTTAAAGGAATACATCACGTGAGGAATACATTGATAAATCTACACTTAGATATAGATTATATTATATTTTTATTTGTTTATTTTTCAAATCAGCTGATTATGTGAATTACGCAACTGAATTGTGCCAATTTACGTCTATCACACTACTGATTGTATTAAAGACGATAAGTGTGTTGCGCAGCGGTGTGACATTGAACGATTCTGCGTAAAATCATATTGACCTGGTTAATTCGACGATAACCTGGTTACATTTTAAGATTTTTACTATTATTTATCTCGGTCTTACATGTTCTAGCCGTTTACTTTATAACGCATGGAATAAAATGACCAAAAACTGTCTCCTTATCAGACATTAGACCTTTTTAGGTAATTGAAATTCAAAATAAGTGGATATTCGATGTGATTTAATAAACTCTTCCCATACACTGTTCTTTTATAAACACGATACGACGACCCAGTATGTAAAAATTTGACCTTCATTGAAATAAATCTTTATCGTTAAAGCTTAACTTTCAAAAGACAACTGTTTACATACATCAAACAAAGAATCAAATTTAGGGAATAACCTACTTTTGATTCCCTGTCAGGTATCAATCTTTTTTTTTACGCTTAGAAACCCCCACGGATCGTCACCTCACCGGGGTTTACGGTAGGGTGGAGTTGGAATCGGACTAACTTAAAAGACACGGTGTGCCACTCTGCGCTTGGAATAGAAGGAATCCGACAACTGCTGTTGTTAAGCCATCTGTAGCACTCCCAGCGCCTGCCCGCTAATGCGGGCACCACCTTCGGTTCTCTCTATTTAGGTGACGTGCGGCACACGCGGACGTCGCCTCTTCGCGGCTGGCCACTGTCATGGATGAAGGGGGAAACGAAAAAAGTGCATGAGGCGCTAGTAAGCCCGGTTCGCCAGCAGCGATTTGAGTTCGAGTGGAAGCCGTCTTCCTGGGCCTTCTCTGCCACCTTCTTCTGCGAAATGAAGTCTTGCAGAAGGTTGCGTCGACGCTGACAGCTGTCGCTACTGGCCATGGTCCTTAAGACGGCCGGCCGGTAGCGAGAGCCACGCATAAGGCAACAGCTTACCTTAACTTCTTCTGACTCCCTATGCCTTAAAAATTATTAATTTAATTTAATTAAATGAATAAATGGAAAGGAACGGTCCTTTTCACTAATTCAATTATTTTATTTTTTCTGGTGTTTACCACTATCAATATTTCAACTGTAATCGTTATATCTGTTAATAATAATTAGGTTAAATTGTTATCATAATGCCTTTTAGTGTAGATAAAATTTATTTAAATGTTATATCATGTATTATTTAATCATCATAATATTATACCAATAAAACATACGTTCTTGAGAGGATTACTTCAAATATTCTGATGTCTCAATAGTAGTAAATTGGTATAAGGTAACGATCGACCGTTACACTGAAAGACGCCACAAGTTAGTAACCACTTTCCATTTTTATCATAATGACAAAAATGGAAACTGGCTACTAACACTAAAGAATGCTTCTAAGTCAGAAATCATAAGCTCGTAGTTAGCTTTTGAGGTCGAACAATACCCTTTTGCAAATATCTGATTGTCGTATTAAAATGAAAATAAAAAACGATCTCACCTTTAAATGTTGAAAGAAAATCTAATTAAAGAGCGTTCTAAATACGATTTGGCCTATTTAAGTAACCATAAACCACCTATAATAGGTGTTGAAAGCTGCCAGGAGCATTATTCAGCCAACATGCCTGTCGGCCTGCTTACATACATTTCATACTCTTTACTTTGATTTACATAATTGTCAAACAATTTGTTTCAGCCTCAGGGCTTCTTAAAACCTTCGTGACACAATGACGTTACCTTAATGTCTGATAAACATAAATTAAAATATGAAATGAAAAGGTTTCTTTAAACTTGAATGATCATTGTCGTCCATGTTTTTAAACAAAAAAAAAACACCGGGCGGACATTCTAAGTACAAACTTCTTTAATATTTTGTTATTCTTAGTATATAACTATGTATACATCAGATTCTTAACGCCTCATCAATCGACCAGCTTGCAGTAGCCATAATGATAACTCACCGATATGGCTGTCTGCGCTCAGCTTACCACGACCATCCCAGCTAAGGTGATTCTTTTAAATGTATTAAAATCTAAACGAAAATAGCAGCTCTTATTGTTATGAAATATTCCATGTCTTCCATGTTCCCTTCCCATTTTAAGTGTCTCCACAAACTTTTCACCTGTCAGGTCGGCTTGGTATATTAGCCCAAAGCTTTCTTTCGAAGGAGCGGTGTATGTCAGCAATGGTCTATTTAAGAAAATTAAAAACTAAATTTGTTTTAGGTTTAGAGAATTTTTATTCTCATAAGAAAAAATTATAGTACACTTACATCAGGTATGATTTTATTATAAATATAGTTACACCTTGTGACAAATGTACATTTATTACTTACAAGCTATAACTACATACAACATAAAAAATGAGCTAACCATAAATACTCGTAACATAAAAAAAATAAAAGATTTTGCTATATAAACATAAAATATTTAACTATATTAAATATTTACAAATCATTATATTATGTTGATAAAACAATAAAATATATAACAATTAAACTGGCCAGCCAATATCATCACTAGGATACAGTCAGTAATAATAATGTCGAAATTGTTGTATGTGATATCACAAGCGCATCACGAGACTTATGGAATTATATTTTATTTACAAAAGATAAATAGCTAATAAAAATTATCTTTAAATAACACTATTAAACATTTTTATGCCAGAGTTACAACAATTTATATTTGACTAATTTTTTTATTTTTAGATAGATGTTTTAAAAACATATTTTTCCTTGTTTCAGATTTACAAAGGACTGGATATTGTAACTGCTAAGGCCAGTCAACTTGAGAGAGGAATGGCAAAACATCACCTTTTAGATATCTTGGAACCACATCAGATGTTCACTGTTGTGGACTTCAGGAACCGAGCACTCAAAATCGTATCCTTTTTAAATGTATAGAAATTTTAATCATAAAATGAAATCTAAACAAAGAAACTATTTATTGAAAGTAAAGCCGATTGCGTAGATACGGCCATATCCAAAGACGCGGGATGACCCCTGAACAGCCACGAAAAATAGAAAGACCGCCCGTAATATGGTTGTCAAATGTGCAGAAATAGATCCAGGAGAACCTGAGTACATATGTATGTAGATAGCTCAGAACACAGTATTCTCTGGCGGAGACGTACAAGGAGACTCAACTCCAGCTAAACTGGAAAGAGGGTCAGAAAATCCATTAAATGGTTGACGCTGTAGAGCACGTTAAAGTTTAATACATATTTATATGTAAAATTGCGTATGTTTAATCGAAAAACCGTAACTTCCGTAAAAAGAGATGCCGCATTTAGTAAAACATTGAATTCAATAAGTTTTCGCGTATTCTACTGAATACTAAACCTGTTGTATTATGCTTAACGGTAGATATTTGATGTTTTCCATAGATATTATGGCTAATGGAATAAAAATAACCATATAAGTATTACATACGGTACACATACTCCGTTAGCACATAAAAAGTCCCGGATCGTGTATGTTATTTCCCTAACGATAAATTTTATACTAACTTAATTACCCGATTCCGTTTCCGTAAGTCTTTACGCCTTTATGTTCTCTTTTTGTTGAATTATTTCTTAAAATACAAAATACAGTAACATTATCTATAAAAAAAAAGAAAAAAATAATAAAATTAGTCCAATATTTGCTTTTTCGAGTCATCTTTATAAGCGAAATGAAATTAATTTAATGAGAACTAAATTTTGTTTAAATTATAACTTGCAAAAAAGATTACATTTGTTTTTTCTTGGGTCAAAGCACACAAAATGAAAATAAATGATAATTAATTTTTATATTAAATTTATTGTTTAATAAAAATAACAGAGAGTTTCTCTGAATCACTGCCCTAAACCCGTACTTCGTACCTCGTATCCTCGAATTCTAAAAAATCTTTTTTTATTTACATTTAAACCACAATAATTTACTAGATATTACTAGTTGCATAAAATCCAGTCACTTCTACCACCACACTACGATAGTAACATCTCTAGTGTAGCTTCCATTTATAGCCACAATATTTTAGAAACAGTGACTATGATTCACAGTGACCAACCCGGAAGGGACCCGATGCGTCATTGACGCCGTAACGTAATAGCTGAATTTATTCAAGTTTTAAGTTTAATTATACCCATAAACTTTTAAATAAGTTGAATTATTCAAAACACAATTAACAATTACGTGAGTTGGTATTATCGTTTCTGTGTAATATGGAAAATAGGAAAATAAAGAGAGTTACAAGACAAAAAACTGTGTATAAATAGCGATATAGGTTAGAGTGAGCGAGGAGAGGTCTGCCAGCCGCTACCGTTTGCATGAGAGAAAGGAAAGACAGATTGGTGCCGTAACGCGTTACGTAACCAAGCAGTTTACCTTCCTATAAGAAGTTATCAGTACAAAAATATGACTTGAATTATAATTGTAATCGCTGATACTGAATAATTAGCATTTAGACACTAAAACTGTCCTTTTACCGCAAATGTTAAGTTTGTTTGTGTACGCTTCATAATCTCAAAAAGAACTGCACCATTATCATCTACTCGGTCTGTTGCTTTTGGTAGTACTGTATCTCTTATATCGTTTAGAGTCGATCTTTTATACAAGACCTTTTTGACATCAAGAGTCTAATGCACATTTTTGATATAAAAACCTTTTTGCTTTCACATACAAAACACTTATTTAGACTTCATACGCTCATTCGGTTTCGTAAAGAAAATATGTAGACCAACATCGAGGTAGTCTGTTTTAAGTCGGTTTCCCCCGCAATACGGCAATTCATTTTGTATCTTTAGTGCCTGCAGAGACAGCGCAGTGCACATCTCACTAACTGCTGTTTACTAAGTGTTTTCACTCCATTCTTCACAGTTTGTGCTATTTGTATATAATTCTTCAACTTGCATATAATAAGTCTACATTGAGTTTTTTTTTCTATTTTAAGAGCCTGCCAAAGTGACTCTACTCTGCCTGATGGAAAGAATGAATAGAATACAAGAGTTGTGGTCAACATACTCATTGCATATGCAGACAATACGGTATGGTGACCCACACTATGACGGCCTAGTGAGATGCTTTTTCACGCCCCCCTGGGGACGTAAAAGGCATGACAGTCATCGTGACAGTGTAAGGTTTATACAGTTATGACGGTAACTGTCACCCCTGCAACAATGGGCTTCCAGTCTCACACTGACCAACGAAACACGATAACACGGACACTGGCGCTTTAGGTTGGTCTTCTGTGGGAGGGTATTACTGTCCCGGTCGAGCTGGCCCGCTTGTGCTGAAATCAGCGTGGCTCTACTACCTATAAAATTTAAAGTTTCACAAATAATTCCTATATGAAGATGTATAATTTTTACATTTCCATTAAATTGATTTCACACATCTCATACATGGCCGTTCACAAACCTGGGTGCTATGGAAGCCAGACTACCGATAAACATAATATACTATAATATTGTTAAATACCTGTGTATTGTTACAACCAGATATAGAACTTTGACTGCACGGATGGTTTAGTGTTTTAAATGGTTACCATGCCGCTCCCTACTGCGGTTAGTGTAATAGGTTCAAATCTCACATGGGATAACACCTTGTTGGATGCATAAATTATAATTCAGAGTCTGGGTGCTCTTCATATCCGTTTTTTTGCTTTTTTTATAGCAATTTACCAAAGTGACTCTATTCTGCCTGATGGAAAGCATGAATAGAATCCAAGAGCAGTGGTCGCCGTACTCACTGCGAATGAAGACAGTGCAGTATGGCGACCCACGCTATGGCAGCCTAGTTTCTTGTACGAGTAGGTTTGTAAAGTCCCCCACGGTACAAACAACATACCCATACCCTCTTAACAATCATGGTCACCCTAGACCAACATAACTGTATAT
The DNA here is from genome assembly GCA_949316085.1 of Hypercompe scribonia. Lineage (NCBI taxonomy): Eukaryota > Metazoa > Arthropoda > Insecta > Lepidoptera > Erebidae > Hypercompe > Hypercompe scribonia. The sequence goes on from OX438983.1 coordinate 3,548,773, forward strand.
TTTTCCGCAGTGCCAATTCTCGTAATCCCTATTATTCTAATTAACATAAAACGAGTGTAGTAAGTCCTAGGATGTACACGAATTTCGGTAATCGGACAAACCGTAGTAGTGCCGATCACCTTTGACTAGTATTTGAAAGGTTTGCCTCCTCCACGCCGCCGGCCATTCACCACATAATCCTCTTACGAGCCAAAGTGGCTTACACACATTCGGTACACCGACTTTCATTCTATAGATATAATAAGTTTAGTATTACCGTTAATGAGTAATTTTGAGACATTTTCCAAGCAGAGCGAAGTACCGACTTCGCTCCGCAAACGAAAAATTTATAAACAATTTTGCAGTCAGTGCCACTAACTTGCATTTAATTAAAATCTTAAAATATCGCATACGTTGGTGGTGTAATTAATTGTTGCGTAATTATATGGAAAACAGGTTCACATACAACACATGAAACGTTCTAAGAAATCAATTTCAAAAGCATCGAGCAAATTTCAAAAGCAATCAATTTCAAGAGCGAAGTGTGTACTGACTTCGCTCCGCAAAGGAAAAATTTATAAACATTTTTTTAGTCTGTACTAGTAACTTGCATAATTTAATTAAAATCTTAAAATATCGCATATAGACGCTTTAATTATTTGTTGCGTAATTATATGGAAAACAGGTTCACATACAACACATGAAACGTTCTAAGAAATCAATTTCAAAAGCATCAATTAGTTTCACCACGATATGAGGATAACGGAGTTTACACTACTTTGTGACTCACTTAGCAATGCAGTTCTAGGATTTTCTATGTATATTATTTGATTAGCACAATAAACACACATGAATATGTAATTCGTAAAAAATATACCTGCCTTCGTAAACTGCCTCCTACAGTATAATCCTATGCTATTCATAAATTACCTCCTTGTTATTATTCAGTCTGGAGACTCAAAGTTGATCAGAAAAGTCCTGTCTTATACCCTTATCTACTATGGTTAAGCTGCCTCGTTGGTCTAGCAGCTAGTATATGTGACTGCCGGTCTTGGATTAAATGCCCGGGTCGCTCCAACAAGTGTTATAGATTTTTTCTGATTATAGAAATACTTAGTAACAGACACGGAGTTTGGAAGTTGAGCACATGTAAAAACGCACATAAAACCATCGATGCTGGGCCTAATCTCTCTCTGATTGTGTCAGATAGCCGTTTCATCATATTGTGAGAAAGAGGGAATAGAGAGTGCCTCTGTTTTTGCGCACATACTTGTGCTCTTTAATATCTCCCACGCAGTTAGCTGGTTTCCGCATCTACACAGGAGACATTTCAACACACTTATATCATAGGTGGCTGGTCCACTTTGAGACTGGCCGCCGTAGCTGAAACTGGCTTGAAATACATCAGCATCATCATGCTTATTAAACATGGTCACATTCTATTATAACATTGGCTAAAACCACCCTTATTTACCGTATGGCTTAAGATATCCCTGACCTCTAACAGGAAAACATTGATTGTGGTAATTTAAGCAAGTAAAATTTACTGAAAATACTACATGACGGAAAAAGCAATAAGCGCTCTTCCGAATAAATATTTCTATCTAGCTCATGCTCTATTATGCTCATGCTCTATTTAGCTCATGCTAATGATGTGTTGATTTCCATAATTAACTTTTACACTAGTACGATCGCCTTTAATACACTCAATTCATCAGAAATCGTGATAAACCGTGTTTTTATTTTTACCATTAGAGGTGGTGTTTTAAACTTAAATCAGGCCAAACTACTTTCAAGTTCAATTAAAAGAAAATGTTGGAAATTGCTTCGCTAATGTCGTATATGACATATTTACTATTTCCTTCTGTGTACTGTATATATCACAAAATATTCAATGGAATAAGAAGCTCTTTCCTTTAAAAGAGTTGAATAGAGTAATTTACTTAGCACTTACTCCGTTCGCGGTTGGAACGGGGCTTATGTATCAGTGATCAGTTGTAATTTATCGTTTATTTTCTGCTAACGTTTACAGCTGCTTATAATTTATTTTCTACACTGTGTTCTTTTTACTACACTTCATTTAATATTGACAACTATTTTCTCATTTCCTAGAACAGTTAACACATTGTAAAGTCTATTATTGCATATTGAACAATGCGATATTTGCTTACTTTACCGTTAATTAAAAACCTATTGGTTTTTAAATTCTACTGGTGCTATCTAAGTGGATGTAACGACTATAGTGATAGATGATATCCGCCATAAAATTCTTGATATTTTAAGTACTTATGTGAAATTATATCAGTTAATATTTCCTCTTTGAAATGATCTAAGCTTCCTTTGTCAATATCGTCATCTTCTGTTACTGTTTGACTATTTCCTTTGCACTAGTACTATTTATAAATATTGAAGGTCATGTTGAGTTGCTCATTTTGAAAACAGATAGCTAAAACATTCAGAGTTCTTTGCAATGTGCAATCTAAACGAGACTGCAATTTGTATCGAGTAACACCGCAACTCAGTGCTATGTGCTGACGAATTAATAAAATCCATCTCAATTTTTTATAGAAAGATAAATGTATTTTCATACACTTTCGGTTTCGTCAGGCGAAACGAGAGACGAAACTGTATTTGCTGTTCGTTATAAAAATATTTCCAATGAGCTACTCTAACCGTATATACACGCGCTTATTCTGTTCATAATAAAAAAATTTTAATCATACATTTCCTGAACTTTAAACATAGATTGAGAACCTAACTGAAGAAGGAAAAGTTCCCGTCATCGTCGGTGGTACAAACTATTATATAGAATCTATAGTATACAAGATCCTAGTAGAAGATATGGATGATAGTGAAGCCTTGCTTTGGGATAAGAGTAGAAGGAAAAGAGATATCGATGATTTTGAAAAAGATGATCAAGTTGAAGCAAAAAAGCAACCTACGGATAGTGGAAAAGCTAGCGGTGATAATCCTACGACTTCTAATGATATAATAACGGTTAATAAACCTAGTGAGGATGTGGACGAAACTATGAATATAAGCAAGCAAGAAGTGCAGGAGACAGTAGATAATGAGAGCAACTTTAGTAATGAAGAAATCCATGCTAAACTGAAGGCGATTGATCCAGTTATGGCGGGTAGACTACATGTCAATAACAGAAGAAAAGTCTTAAGGTAAGTGACTTTATATCTAAATTATTCATGACGTGGATTATTTTTGATTTGATTGAGATTTACTAACAATTTTATTTAGTACTGTACTCCAAATAATATATACTTATCGTGTGGCCGCCAGAATTATTTTTAGGGGGGATGTATCTATATCTACACGTACTATTATGTTATGTAAGGTATATAATTATACAAGTCTTTATCTAGGAAATTAACCTTTTTATTAAATAAGTTAACGTTTTGTCTTGTATCTCTTAATCAAAGTAATCATCGGTACAATCTATGCATGTGTTGCTTCTGGGTAATATTACACACCCGCTGGTTTATTCGAGTAAAAACTATATATTTTCTTGTCTGACGGGGGGTGCAAGTGTACCCCTTCCGGTGCCCATGAATGAAACCTCATTCCAACTCTTCTGTCCAGCTTGGTATTGTAGGCTAAAACCTCCTTTTCAAGGAGAGGCCTATGTCTAGCAGTGGGCTATAATATTGTTGATGTAAATCAGAAGGTTCCTCTGGGATAGGGACCTTGAAATTACACGGTCCAGGTTTATTATTGCAGAGTATCTAAGACTTACCTTCGGGATGATTTATAGTGCTAACAAGGTGTTCCTGGCTTCTCCTAGTAACGCAAAAGCATTTGCCGACGTGCCACTGAAAAAATGTTTGGCAATTTGTACTTAGGTATTTAACTGAAACAAGCAAAAATAGGACTCCGAATGTATTTTTAATAAAAAAAAGAGGGACAAGTTAAAAATTAAAATATCAATAAAAACGAAGCAAAGATAGTTGTAGTATAGATAAAAATATTAGAATAATGTTTTGTGTAGATGTACTTTGGAACTTGTGTCAATACGCAGTTTACTTATGCCTATTACTTTTATAATTAATTATGTACATTTATCAATGAAATACGCGCCAAAATTACCAAACAACAGATAATTTACATCAACAGTAGTAGTAAGTACATTAGAGTTATTTAGTCAACATTAACTATTATGACTAACTTCATTATAAAGGTTAATCACAAGCAAATGTTGGAATATATTTAATAATTAAAAGTGTCTTTGTTTACTAGTCATATGCCTCTCATTAGAAAGGATATTTTGGCCTACTATAACGCACTGGCCAGACGGACCGGTGTAGGGTTTATTTCTAGTGCCTTTTAATGTCAGATCTCTACTCTCAATCCAAACGAAGACTATAATGTTGCAATCAGGCTACTAATACTTAAATTTTACTAATCGTTTTAAAGTTGCGTCATAGGGTGGGCCACAAATTAGTTAACATTGGAGAAAATCGTATAAAAGAACCATTTGATATATTATAAAAATTGTTTGTTAACAAGAAAGCTAATTGGTTGGCATTTATTTTTTAACAATTATATCGTCTAAATGACCACCGTTACGACATTTGGACTCTTAAGAGAGCACCGAAATACTCGTCGGTAAAGCGACCGCGAGATCGCTGCCATCTCTTCGCTTTTTTTCTTTTAGTTGACGTAGTATATTTGATTTATTGATGTAGACACGATTCTTTATATAATTCCATAAAAAGACTTCTGGGTGGCTATGGAATGTCGCCTCGTCTGAAAATCAGCTTTTCCGGAAACATGTCTTTGACCACTGGCAAGGACTCATTGGATGTGTAACAAGTGACTCCATCTTCTTGAAACCATGTGTTACGATTGCAGCCAACAAATTCCAGTCCCAAGAACTCATGTAATATGTTTGCGCCGTATCCAGGCCGCGATCCTGCATTGTCTGCATTCACAATGAGTATGGTGATCACTACTCTTGGATTCATTCAGATGGACAACGATCGTGCTTATCTTAGTTTTATCCTGAATTGCAAACGAACCCATTCTCGCCTGATATTTCCAAAGGAGTAGACGGAGACTGCAATAGAGTTCCTTCAATCGAGAACGTGCACGTTTCTAAATAAACATATTATAGATAAATAACACTCAGACCTTGACCAGATATAGATAAATTAGACTCAGACATGAGCACAAATAATAGTGTTCATACAATATTTAGGACAAATATTATGTGTTTGTGTGGGCAACGAACCAACTACTATCTTTACATATAAAAACTCTCCAAAGGATTTTTTAAGAGCTTAGCAAAGTGACTATTCTGACTGATGGAAAGCGTGAACAGAATCCAAGAGTTGTGGTCACCATACTCATTGTGAATACAGACAATAGAGTATGGTGGCCCACACTATGGTGGGCTAGTGAGATGCTTTTTCATCATCCATAGTCATCGTGGCACAGTAAAACTCAAATCACGATAACTGTCACACCTTCATCAATGGGCTTCAAGCCTTGCACTCATCAACGAAAGACGACAGCACGGTTGCCGTCACTTTAGGTTGGTCTTCTGTGAGAGGGTAGTACTACCCCGGTCGAACCGGGCCGTTCGTGTTGAAATCAGCATAACACCACCATCTATAAAATGTTCAAAGTCACACTACTATTATAACCGATATTTTAGTTATAGGCTTTGAAATCTTATCGCTTATTTGAGCACAATAGAACAAACTCTTTGCTCAATACATTCTGCAACAAGACTAAATATCTACACAAATCGGATGAATGAGGGATTATCTTAACTTATTCGTTATTTTATAGTCTCGTCTTCTATATTTCCTATGTTGTTCCTTTCTTGAATAAATTACAGTGAATTTTTATACCAATTCAACAGTTAACAGCCTTGAACGAATTATCAATTTTATTATCATTTTATTGCCGTGGATAGTCGGTTTCCTATGTTTTATGGAGATGTTTCGTTCGACCTCATCAACTTCTAGAACTTCCTGTTGTTTCTTAATTACGCTTCTAATGTTTCTTTCTCATCCCTTTATATAGATAGTTAAAGTTCGTGCCTGGAAGGGATAAAAATAATTTTTAGTATCACATGATATATGTGTCTTACCTTCTCTTGTCTACTGCTGGAAATAGGCCTCTCCTTAGCGAGGTTTTGTCTTATCTATACTCTTTATAAAAAAGTATTAAATATTAATATAGTCTGTGACCTTTTGCAGTATCAAGAAATAAAAAAAATACGAATTTGACATCTGCGAAAAAATTCAGCATTACATATAAACCCGTTTAAAAAAATATATTAAGTTTTTGATGAGTTAAATTCAACTGATTTGAAATACAATAATTTTGTTCTAAAATAAAACATAAACCCTATAAACAGTACTTTTTTTAATTCAAACTCTTTCCGTTTGATAACGGAAATGACAGAGAACATACACAAACTTTTTTGTATGCCAGTAATAGTTTGCCCCTACCTGTAGACACACGACATAACATTCTCGAAGCTTCAAGGTCGACTTGGTCGAGTAACCTCAAGGGAAGTGTGTCAACCCTTCTCATAAGCCAAAATATCCCGATAACTATAACTTTTTAAACTTCTGGTCAATTAAATACTCATGTATATGCGTATATATGTAGTCACCTACTATCTATCTTTTTTTTTGTTTTAACTTGTTGAAACCCCCTCGAGCCATCACCCCACCGGGGTTTACTGCGAGGTGGTGTGTCGGAATCGGACCGACTAAAACCACACGGTGTGCCACTCTGCGCCTAACATAGGAGGGATCCGGGAACCGCTGCTATTACGACATCCAGATCCCTCCTAGCGCCTGCCCGCTGAGGCGGTACCTACCATCTATCCTAGAGTAACCAATCTCAGTATGTACTATAAATTGACCATAAACAAACAAGTTTATGTAACAAGTTTTTAAGTTATAATAAAAACGACAGAATTTTCACTTTTTATTACGCCTCTGTTTGTCCTTGATTTTTTGACCAATTAAGTAAACAAATTCAAAACCTACTAGATTTATCATTTAAGGTAGGTATTATAATTATTGTCCGTGTAGTGACGGATTAAGAATACATAGTGTTACCACCACTATTCATCCCGTGGGTGTCGTAAAAGGCGACTAAGGGAACAAAGTATGCAAGACAACATCATTACAAAGAGAAGAAAAACTTGAAACAAACCTTACTCCAACCCGTCTGGCCAGCGTGGTATAGTAGGCCAAAACCTCCTTGCTAAGGAGAGGCTTATGTCCAGCAGTGGACTGTAAAAGCCTGTTGATGATGATGATGATGATTATAATTATTATGAATAGTTAATATTGAAATGTCTATGCCTATTGTCGTGGTACTAGATGTGTCTACTGAATTGCCAACATTGCTAACCCGATATCAAATTAAAGTTGGGCTGACCTACTTACAGCTGGTTCAATGTAGTATCGAATAGTATTAAGTAGAATCGAGATACTGTCCCATTGGGGCATCAGTAACCCAGATAGGGGTCCGTTTGAATGGCACCTACAAATCTATTCATTAAAATTAAAGTATTACGCAATTTATTGCCAAGCTGTCGTCTTTACTTAAACCATCATGCCTAAAAGCGTCAACGCCGCATCACCTTATTGCTCACATCAAAGTATGTAAGTCTAAAAGTCAATGTTAAGCACCCAACCGCCTCCGAACCTTCCACACAAGGAAATACGCAGATATGTTTTATATCGATAAATTTAGGCATTGTGGATAAAATCGTACTTCCCCCCAGCAACAACCACGCGAAACTTGTTCACGCAGTTTACATAAATATAAGAATTGAAGGCCGCATGACATGATGACATAAACCCTACGGACCAAAAATGTAGATCCCTGGCTTGACTGTAAATAGTATATAAAACGCAGAAGTATATTGAAGGCGGCGGTTCAAGTTGTACTAGACGGCAGTACTTCCGTAGGTCTTTAACCGCTGCCAAGGATTTCGTAGACGATTACGAATGTGTGAGTGAATTGACCTTGATTCTACTACCCGAGGTTGATGTGACCACGCTTTTGGAGTTAATTTGCGGATTGGGTCGAGCTACTTATGTGGGTCGAGATAATTGCTCGTCTTTTGGGACATGTCATTTATATAGTATATCTGTGACATCAACTTCTGTTATGTTAATTAGAGGTGCTTTACGGGTTTATACATTAATTTATGCGAATCGTTTCTGAACTCATTATGGCTGTGTTTTAATTAATAATTTTCGGAGTCATATAAATTATATTGGAACACTTACATTATGAAATCTCTCAATTCGCTAAGATAGTCATAATATGGACAATGATCTGCATCACTAGACTTCTCCAACACAAATTAAAAGGTCTACGGGTGTAAGAAATACGAGTAAAGTTTAGTAAAAAGTTTTATAGTTGGTAGTCAAATAGACAAGCCGAATCCGACTGATATCAAATCAGTTATGTTAAAAAAACTACTTTCTCTAAAAGCCAGTCAATGAGCTGTATCCTACAACTTAAAACATAAAATCATGCCTGTTTCTGCGGAGGGGTAGGCAGAGGCATATTAAACACCCATTTTCACCAGTATTTTTGTCCTATGTAATAGGTGGCAAGCTTATTACTACTAATCGGGATGTTTTGTTTGCCAGTCTCGTCAGTAGGTGCACCACTTGCAGGTGAGGTTGACTTGGGCCCTAAGTTAACGGTGGGAACCAAATGTATCCTACAACTTTATGATCAATTATGCTGTCTGACTTTTGTCCAGCAGTGGGCGGCGTTTCAGGTTAATGATGATGGAAACGATACTTTTTTGATTATTAAACGTCTGAATGTGAAAAAAAAATCTAATGTGAGTTTTTAAGAGTGACAACACATTAAATACATATAAACAGAATTGTTTACTAATTTGCACCTAAACATTTCAATCACTTGTCAAACGTCAACAGTCCAATATCTAGTGTGACAGAGATCATGGTCACAGTACATAGTATCGCGTACACGGCCCCGTGATAACCCCGAATTATTTATCACGTGATTACTATACATTTGGCAAGTCGGAGCTGCGCGAGCGCAATGTATAAAACGGAAAATTATCATATCGAGCTCATAAAACATTAAATGTAAGCGTTTAGTGACATCTATTTTGGAAACTTTCTGTAGTTTTTAGTACGCTGTTCTTTATTGCCATATTGCTGTCTTCTTAAAAATATGTAAATAATAATATTTAATTCATAATTTTTTATCGCCCAAATAATAAATGAAACAAACTCGTCTAATCTAGTCTTCACGTAACTGTGATGGAATAATACTGCGATTTTTTTTAACATATGTTAAGACCTGATTGGGTCATGGCATTGCATGACCCACTTACGTCAAAGATTGTAACGATTATTGGCAATGTGTCAGTCACACACTTTCAACTCTGTCCTACAACCCCATGGATGTTTGGCGAGCCTACTCCCTAAATATTCAACCATAGTTATCCACATCGCTACTCTACTTGTGTTGATTTAGCGCCGGCCTATTTAGGTATGAGAGCTTTCTACAGTTATAGTGGAGATATCTAAGAAACTTCTAGAATTTATCTGATGGGTATACCAATTATGGAATGTTTTTCCACATGTACTCGTATACGACAATAACTTTTGCAGACTGAGTCTATCTTTTTTTTTAGATATTTAAATATTATTATATATATTAGTTTTTTTTTTTGAAAGAATTCCAGTGAAGAGCCTCTCACATTATTACTACTGAGCAATAGTGTGTATTAAGTATTAGTGGGTAATATTGTTAGTGTAATAGATGAGTTTCGAATTTGCAACTTTTGATCGGAAGCGTGACGTCTTAGCTTTTGCGCAACTGGTACTATATTTAAACCAAAATCGTTCTACGTATGTAAATATACGTGTCGTGAATATAATTATTGAACGAGTTATTACTAATGCATGCAGTCAAAGGTCAATTTTTTTGGATTGTTTCAAATTGTCACATATTTTGCAATGTTAGCAACTCAATTTATGTCGTAGGTGCTTCGTCTTTGGGTTCAAATTAGCACAAATCGTGACCAGCAGAACGAGTTTTTAAAAGAGCCGAAGTAAGTGAAAAAGATCTATATGTGTTAAACAGACGGAACCCGATACAATAAAACATGAGCTTATAGTTACAGAAACATCTAGAAAATTAATCTTAAAATCTAATCGAATACTACATTTATAATTTAAAAATTTACTCTGTGTGCAAATAAACTCGTATGAACGTCAATTATAACTGCCCATATTTATTTATTTTTTCAAGTAAATTCACGGCTCGGAATTTTGTTGATATTTTCTAATTTTCTTTAGTATTTGGGAATCACACTTAAGAATATCTCGTTTCCTATTTACCACCCATCCCCCTCTTTCACTCTACGCTAGGACTTGAATTGAACGACTACTAGCGACAATAAAATTGTGACAGTACTACACAAGTTGGCAAAACGCCGATTACGGGTGGAGGATCAAAGTGACTTACTGTCTACTTAGCCTTGCCAGAGTTAGGCTACAGCGATTCGCTCTTGTTATTAATAAAATTTACTGTTGAAGATAAAGAAAAAACAAAACTATTTACCGCGTAACTTAAATTACACCATTGAATGGCTGATACGCCAGACCTTTGGCTAAGATTGCAAACGTGTTTGATATTAGGATTACTATTATTGAGGTAAATATCACGTGATCAGACTTCACGATTAAGCAAAAGTTCTAACGTCTGTGGTGGTGGATTAGTGCCCCTCTTACTTACATATAAATAATGTTTATTAATATTAACTTGTTTTTGTTTAGTTATATGTGAAATATTACAGATATGTCTGACCCAGTTCTTGGAAACGGTCGTACAACATTGTACTGAGATCGCTCTATTATCACTGACAGGACTATTGTTGCCAATAAACTTGATTTAGTGGTGATAGAACGTCGAGCACTTATTGATGATATCACTGTTCTCTATTGCGACGATTCCTTCAAAGTCAAAAATAATAAATAATTAATGTAGAATCTGGATTTGGTCCACGAAATTTTTGACATGTGGATTCGATTATCATTTTGCCGTCGTATCAACTCATCGATAACAGGTCCAGGTTAACAGTCCATTACTGTTCATAAGCCTTTTTTTCGAAAAGAATTTTTGGGTTACTATACCACACCGACCAGATGGTTTGATATAAGATTTGTTCAAGTTTTTCTTCTCTTTCTTGTGATGTTTTCTTGCGTAGTTTGTTCCTTTAATCGCCTCTTACGATTCATATTAGCTCATATGGTAATTACAAAAATCTTCAGAGGCACTACACAAGTTCAGATTGGGCAGCTGTATTAAAGACCTGATGCTGATATTAGTACTTCTCGATACGGTACGTAATTTGAGGAGATTTCTGTCTCTGGAATCCTAACCACCAGTAGCTGTTATTACTACTTTTTATATTTTTAGTCATATTTTCTTGTATGTAAATGTATCTTTTTAATTTTATAAAGGGAATTCCCGTGCGGGGGGCAGGGGACCGGCTGTTGTGGAAAACCTTAAGGGAGGCCTATGTCCAGCAGTGGACACCTTTTGATGATGAAAAGAAATAATAATAAAAGTTGTTTTTTAAGAATTTTCTTAGCCTATTCCGTCAAATTAACCTTTATAGTTTAACTTCGATTTTTCAGGCAGAACGACTGCCATCAGGCCTCCACAACCCAAATATTAGGTATGGTGAATGTGGTAACGTTAAAGATATATGATAGTAGACATTCGCGTACTTTGAAGATATTTAACTACTGAGTTTCAAGGCCGATAAGGGATCATTATCAAGAACTAAAGCGACCTACATCGCTGTTAATATTAACCGTGAACGTCGCAGTGAGTTATCATTGTTTTCAGCGTCTTTACTATTTTAATAGAATACTTGTTACATTTTGTAGATTTGAGTTCTGTACTTACATTAAATAAATTAACATTTATTACTATTTAGTGCTTTTAAAATCCTTCAGAGAAGAAACCAAGCTCCAATTTTGTTAATTCGCAATTTATTGTGTTTCTTTGTACCCTTACACAGGTTTCTACGAAGAAATTTCCATTGTAATGAAGGGTTTACTCTCATGTGTAAGTACTCGTATAATATCATTAATTTTATAGCGAGATTTCGTGCAGAAAATTTATTGCTTGGCTAATCAAGCGCTATTTGTTTTTAATTAATTATCACTATCTTTTCGTAGTATTCTTTGGTGTTATCCCTAACGTTCATTAATATTTACTACCATCCAGTTTTGTCAAAAGTAGTATTTCTACTCCCTAGGCAACTATTTTTTTTAATAGAGGACTGGCTTTGGTTGAAGATTTATATATGTGTGTGTATGTACTGTGTGAGCGTCACAAAGATTATATAGCAACATACATATTGCGTCGTCGGTTTAGCGGTTAGCGCATGCGACTGCCGATCAAGAAATCTCGGGATCAATTTCCGGGTAGGACCAGAAAAGTGTTATTGAGTTTTTCTATTTATGGCAATGTTTAATAACTAAATTTGGAAGTTGAGGTCTTAACCCCCTTGTCTTAGAGAGCACGTAAAGTCGTCGATCCTGATGCTTGATCTCTCTCCAGTCATGCTGGATAGCTGTCCCGTCAGGTTGTGATAGTGAGGGAACAGAGAGTGCACTTCTGCTTGTGCACACACTTGTGAAATATCCTGCGTCGTTGGCTGGCCTTCAGTGAGACTGACCGCAAATAGGCTAGAAGAACGTCAACGTATTTACTAGTTTTTTTTTCTTTCTATATGAAGAGCCTGCCAAAGTGACTCTACTCTGCCTGATGGAAAGCATGAATAGAATCCAGAGAGTTGTGGTCACCATACTCATTGCAAATACAGAAAATGCAGTGTGGTGACCCACTATGACGGCCTAGTTAGATGCTTTTTCATGCCACGCTTAGGGACGTAAAAGGCATACTCGTATATGTATGTATATATGTTGAACTGGTGAACTTGTGTCATATTAACACAAATGACCTGGAAAATTGTGACTGTTTCCTTGATGTATTAGAATCCTGCAAAGTGCCTGTTATATAAGGGTAATATTAATTCTGTTAAATTATTGGATAAAAGTCACGTTTGCTGAAAATGTTACGTTATGGATTTTTTTTTGAATTTCCGACGACCTTAATATGATTGTAAGTAATGTAGTAATGGTGACGTGTATGTGGTGAATCCTAGTTGTTCTGGTTTTAATATAAATTATGGAAATGAACTTTTTATAATATAAATGCAATGCTTAAAAAACTTTACTGAAACTTTACGAGAAAAGACTGTAATACGGAATCCATTATTCAAAAAAACTCTCAAACAACAACCCTAATAGCCAAACTCTTTCGGATCTTAATCTTATACAATACCAGGTTACGCTATTCATTCTGACGTCTACACAAAGATCACCAGGGGGCCTAGTGTAAGTATATATCACATCGCTTTGCTTTAGACTGTAAGAGCGTTCGACGTTGCGGTTGGCCCGCTTTGAACTCTTCACCAATCAAAAGCGATTTAACTATCCATAGTAACCAATACTAATGTTATAAAGAGATAAAGTTTGCAAGTTTATATGTTTGGGGTAATCTTAGGAACTAGTTTTTCGAATTGAAAAAACTTACGATTGGATAACCCTTTGTTTAGGAAAGTCATAGACCTATAAAATCACGCCACGACCAATAAGAACCGAGTTTCAATGAAAAATGTTGCGAAAATGGAAAAATTTGTTCATTTAGTAGAAGTAATGCAGGTCAGCTTGTGTGAAATAAATTCACACTAAGCGCTCAGATCCAGTAATAGACATACAGCATACAAATTGTCGAATACATCCGACAATTATTATATCACCCGGTCACGTCAGCTGTTGCTATGCCAGCATAACTAGTTGTACAATCAACTGAAATAGCCCAGAGGCGACCCATCTTATTTATACGCCAGCCATATATTTGTTTAGGAACCATTTTTGTTTAAATATGGTAAATAGTGGTCATTAAATTCTAATACATTATCATATTAATAGTCGTGAATATATTTAATAGCGTATACTTACCTGGACTGTGTGACTTGCCTGGAACTAATTCGAGCGTTTAATTTAAGGTTTTTTTATTCAAAACCTTGGTTTGTTTTTTTTTTGGTGTTTTTGTCATCTTTATAACTTTATTTTCTCTCTTTAGATAACTAACAGATACAATAGAACCTAACGTGTACATCTCTTTAGAAATTATCAAAGACCAAGGTATTTCGTAGACCTAATTGCACAAAAGTTTTTAGGGACACTTATCTGCCTTAAAATTAAGAACCATTTAATATTTATTCATTATTATGAATGATTCAATTCAGCACCAGCCTATCACCGTTCAGTGCTGACTAAAGACTTTTCCCAAGGAGCGCCAACTATCCCGATCTTGCATCCGCTGACAGTCAGTTTCCGAAAATCAACTTTCGAATTAATACGTGAATAAAACAATTTGAATAGCTACAGTTATTTGTTTATTAAATAACTACTACGACAACTCAATCTTCTACGAATATTTTGAACGCAGAGAACAACTAGTTGAACATAACGCTACGCTTTCTAACAGCGCGCTACAAACCACGGGAAATGATATGTAAACATACTAAGCTTTACCGACCGTTTACTTATAATGCATATGTAATAAGTTTACATAAATAATCACTCCTGTGGTGATACAGAATGGGCCGAGAATTCGTTTACATTTGAATCTAACGTCCCGCGCGACCAAATGCTGCGCGGGGTACGGGGATGAGTCTGACTAGTTCGTTCCTCGGTAATTTTGTCACAATGGGTCTCTTTACGTGGCCGCAGCGCGTTTACAGTGTGCAACAATTTTATTTAAACAACAGTTCGCTTATTACTGTGAGAAGCTTATTTTGCGTTGAATACGATTTACACGGCTTAAATCAGTGTCCGAGTGCTTCTTTAATGAACAAATAGGTAACGAAGTTCGAAGAGGCGGGATCTACGCTAAATGTGAAGCTAACTGGAGGCCCACAGACTTTTCGGACCGAAGTGAACGTGCAGTAAGTTTCCGCTTTTCTTCGACTTAATCCAGATTTTTCGACGCGCAAACGTTCAGCTGAATCATTTGAAGTATTTTGAAATCACATCCATATGAGATCTAGATAGTGCAGGAACTTAAACCTAATGATTCAAGTCATACGCCTAAACAATGTTAGAACGATTCAGTCATTTTGACAACATCTTGTTTTCTGATGAAACTCCTTTTCACCTCAACGGACATGAAAACAAACAGAATTACAGGTATTGAAGCAGTGAAAATCCCAAAGCTAAACACGAGATGCCACTTCATTCTCCCAAGGTACTCGTAAGTGTATGGGCTGCAATTTCAGCAAAAGGAATTATTGGACCCTACTTTTTTGAAGATTCTCGCGTCCGTTCAGTTACTGTTAATTTTGCTGAATATTCTTGGGACCGATGATTCTGGAATTTGCTGGCTACAATCGTAACACATGGTTTCGACAAGATGGACCCACTTGACACACATCCGATGAGTCCCTGTCGGTGGTTAAAGACATGTTGCCGGAAAACCTAATTTCCAGACGAGGTGACTACGTCAGGCATTACGTCAACTAAAAATAAAAAATCAGCGAAGAGATGTTGATGATCTCGCGGTCTCTTTGCCGACGAGTATTCGAAAATTTTGATGCTCGTTTAGAAGAGTGCAAAAGTCTAAATGGTGGTCATTTAGACGACGTAATTGCTAAAAAATAAATTACAAATAATTAACTTTCTTGTAAATAAACAATTTTTATAATATATCACATTTTTTTTTGATATGATCTTTTCAAATGTGAACTAATTTGTGTCCCACCCTGTATTATGTATAGCAGGTGAACGCTGTCTCTATTTTATTTTTTCATCACTCAATAAAATTTACACGAACAAATGAATCTTTTTCACAAAGAATGATAAATCATTCATTTAAATATGACAAGACTTTCAATTTTAGAAAATTAAATAAAGTTTCTTTCGTCCATAATGTTACGCATGAAAACCCCTAACTTATTTAATATTATTTGAATCTGCAATTGTCATGATACTTATTAAAAACATCCTATGTCTTCATTTACTGCTCACCCGACCTGTAATTCTATTATTATAGCGATACAAATGAAATCGGGTTAGCAGTTTAGGAGATTAGTGCGTGCATACCTATAAACACATTACTAACAACTTTACTTTAGAAAACCGACACCAATAGCTATTCATTTAGTTATTTAGTACACAGAAAAACCTTCTATAGTGTGATTTCCAATAGTTAAGTGAAGTTGGAACTTCAGTTAAAATAATGATAAAAAAGTTGGTGATGATGTCATCATCAACACGTCAACAGCCTTTTATAGTCTACTGTTGGATATAGGCCTTCTTTTGAAAAGGAGATTCTGGCCCACTATGCCACGCTGACCAGACAGGTCGGAATAGGGTTCTTTTATAAGTTTTCTTTTTCTTTCCAATGATGTTGTGCTACTTAATTTACTTATATTTTACAACTGTCTCGTTGGTGTAGCGGTAATGAATGCGACTGCTGTTCTTGAGGTCTCGGGTTCGATTCCCGGGTCGGACAAAATGTTTATATGATCTTCAAATATTTATTTCGATAATATAAAAAAGGATATACGTATTCTATCAGTCAGTCTAGTTATCATAGCACAAGCTCTGCTTAGATAGAAACTAGATGACGCTGTGTGTCAAATGTATGAAATATTTATTTCTTTGTTGTTATTTATTTCAAAGAAACTAATAGATTTGAACCTTCTAACGATATATGAGCTATGCAAGTGACACATCTGCTTTTGTAAGTATTCAGAAACCAAGGTTATCTATCACTTTCTATCAGCCTACATTTTCTTCTCGACAGTTAATGAACGATAAGATGTAATAAGATCAACATTTTTTCCTAACCTTAGAGGTTCATGACCCACATTAACAAATGCCAGATGTACGCTTGGAGTCCCTGAACAGAAGGAGGGAAAGGGGGTACATGAGGATGACGCAAGTCCTACAATAAGGAAGTGTGTTCAATTGTCCGTGCGCGCGCCTGGGCCATTCTGTAACATTTGCGTTCGAGAATGTTGGCATGTTTTATTTAGTAGTGGTTTTATTTTATTTTATGGCAACTCCATTAAACTTTTTGGGTAAATAGAAGTCATTTGTTCGTTGATTGTCAATTATTCGGTAAATATTTAGACTTCGATAAATCAACTAATACTTGTATAGCAGGAATAAAAAAAAATTGCTACTCTTGGCGTATTCTACTTCTCTCTAAGTACAGAAAGGTTAACAATAATTAAAAAAAAAATAGTGATCAATTTTAAAACTATCATAAAACTTATAACTTTTCTTTAGTGTGTTTAATCTATGTGTTGACCTCATGACTACCGAATTATAGTCGTTCTATCTGTTGTACAGTCTACAAAATCTAGTTTTAACACCAGACTTCCTTCAAAAAAGCACCGATGCAACTTGATATCTAACAATTTCAAAGTCGTAAATTAACAAGTACTAGTTTCCACCTTGGTGATAAAACTTGATTGACCTAAACGTTCAAATCGTTAATAGTCGAATACGTTCAATAAATATACGTCGATTAAAATATTCTAAATGGCGAGACATCACCCGTCTCTGCTGGGCTCCGGATTGTCTGTTCATTTTCATACAGATTACGAAATTATAAATGGCCTTTACACTGTCGGCAATATTTTATAATATACTTGAATTTGAAGACGTACATTTAAATGGATTTATCGATCATTTAAATAACTTGATATTAAGCACACGTATTCTACGACCTTCCTCAACCAACGACCTATTTAATGCGAAATTAAGACAGGAATATTTGAGATCTGTGTGTAAAAATAAATAAATTTCTGGTTATTCTAGTGGATATTACTTAATATTAAATGTATGTAAATTCGATTATAAACAACTCTTCTAATGTAGGTTACAAGGACTTGATCTTAATAAATAGTCGGTACCGCCGAGGATGCATGCGATGTCCACCAAGAACTTAGGGCCCAAACCAATCTCAACAACAAGTGGCACTTGATGATTGACGGACGAGGCTCTGGTAAAAAAAAAACATATTACGTGGGACCAGAACGCGAACGAACACGAAATGTGGGCGTTTAATATACCTCTGTCTACCCCTCCGGGGAAACAAGTGTGATTTTATGTATACGTACGTATGTATGTATCTATTTCTATTGAAATTTAATACTTTTCCAAGCAAGAGAGACATGAGGCGTCTTGTGGTGATATGATCATACTACTGAAGAGTAATTCTCGCCCAACCCAATTCAATTCTGAATATCCATATTTCTGATCCCTTAAGAAGCGCAGTATAATAAAAAACGTAAAGCTAATGACAGTACCACATTTTTGTTGTAACCCAAATAGTGCATATTAATGTTATATAATACAAACTTCAACAAATTAATAAATAAAACTATTCAAAAATGTAAATAACTTGTGTAACTGGCCTATTTCTGAATGTTATTGGTCAATAAGAATACTTAAACGAGGTGAAGTGTAAGGTTCTTCAAACAGTTCAATAATATAAAACACAATATTTATTCACTTCGTTACTAGGTGGCATAAAGTTTATCAAGGTCCTTCATAGTACCCGCGAATGCCGACTGGTTTCCAGGCTCGAACTAGCCTTCTAAGTTACTAAGCCTTGCAAGTATTAGGTAGGTAATACTAGGTATTACTCTCTTTGATATTTAACTTTGGCCTTGTTCGGATAGTGTGCATTGAAAATTTTAAAACAACTTCTAATGCAACATTTCACTATTAAAAATAATAATATCATGCTTATTTTTACCAATATTGTACCACTCAAGACAATTTTTTTGCAGCTTACAATTGAGGTTCGTTCGTGTTTCGTGTCGATTCTCTTTCTACAATCGCTAACACCTGTATTCTCTTGTATTATTGGCTAATATTTTATCTCGAGCTAGTGACTTCACGTTCAGAGACGTCATTTCCACACATTTTTTAGTTTTCTAATAACGTGTACTTTTGTAGAATATCAACTTATCTTCATCAACAGCCTTTTACAGTCCACTACTGGACATAGGCCTCTCTTTAGTAAGGAGGTTTTGACCTACTATACCACGCTGGCCAGACGGGTTAGGATAGGGTTTGCTTCAAGTTTTCCATCTCTCTGTAATGATGTTGTCTTGCATACTTTGTTCCCTTAGTCGCCTTTTACATCACCCACGGGATGAATAGGGGGTGGTAACACTATGTATTCTTAATCCTAGATACCTTTTCTCTCTGGTGCCTGCCATAACAACTCGACTCTCTCTGATAGACAGCAATGAATAAAATCCTAGAGTTATAGAATTATATATTAGTATATGCAACTAGCCCACCCAAAAAATTGTTTAAAATTTCAAAACTCATATAAAATAACTACCATTATCATATCAACTGAATATATTTGGTATAGGATATAAATATGTAGTTTTGTTTGTCTAATATTTTGAGAGTGGCCCAACGCGGCATGCGGCGTGTATTGACTGATTTATTGTAATGTAATGTACACCAATATCGCGTGTAATACATCGTTCGTATAAAGTTTTAATGTTTGATTTTGATCATGAAATGTTCGACGATTATCGCGACGTATGTTTTTAATATAACCACTAACTGCCTTATTGGTGAGCGTGTGCAACTCGACTCGGTCTCGGGTTCGGTTCCTGGGTCGATTCAAAAAGTATTATTAAGTTTTTCTGGTTACAAAAATACTTAAGAACAGACGTGAGTTTAAATGTTGGGGTCTGAACCCCGAGGTTCGCAAAGCACACATAGCCATCGGTCCTACGCCTGATTTCTCTCCAGTCATATCGGATAGCCGTCGCCGATAAAAGTGAGGCTGAGTGTTGAATGTTCAAACTCCACACGGGAAAACACTTTGTGTGCTCCACAAATTGTTGTTCTGAGCCTGGGTGTTCTCTATGTCCTTTTCATCTATGTTAGAGGGGGGATGTCTTCAAAAAAAAATTACTTGAAGTATGTATCTGTCGTCTGACACTAAACTAGTCTGAACCTAAGAAAACTAGATTCTTGATAAACATATTTATATATTTCTAAATACGTACATGTTGAAGACAAATTATACCTAGAAACAGAACAAATGATCGACTCCACACACAACATAGATAGCTAGTTAATTAACCAAAAACATCATGACAAAACCCTTAATATCTTAAAAAGTTCCCATAATTTGCGAGTGCGACTGCTATGCTTGAGGTCTCGGGTTCGATGCCCGGGTCGGACAAACAGTTTCTATGATCTGCAAATATTTGTTTTGAAGTTTGAGTGTTTTCTATGTATAATATGTATGTATTTACAAAAAAAAAGTATATAAGCATTGTATCAGTCAGTCTAGTTATCATAGCACAAGCTCTGCTTAGTTTGAAACTAGATGGCGTTGTGTGTCAAATGTCCGAAATATTTATTTATTTAGTATCATTATAATTTAGTCAAAAGTTCGGGTTGTTTTCAAAGTTTTCCCCAGTCAGGTAAGCAGATTATGTGACAGAACTGTCTTACATATGTGAAGAATCAGAGGCATTTTTGATAATTTTCTACACTTTTTTTTTATGTCCTGAAAAACAAAGGAAAGCAAAACCGAATATGCCTTCTTATATTACATTCTTCTCCACTAAACTTTTTTTATTTGCAAAATGAGTTTCGTACGCAAAACGCCATAATAACGGTGGTATAGTTTTTAAGTACTAATTTCCCATCCTATCCTATCCCACGATGAAACAATTTCCCATCATCTGTATGATTAGCATATAAAACAATAGCCGTAGTAAGTAATTAAGATTACCATTCATAAAAATCCTGATTCACTCGAACCAAGATGCAACAAAAAACTGCATTGTACACAGTGAGAATGATAAATAAATGGTTAAATTGACAATATGTTACACTGTGGAGCAGTTTCAGTAATACCACGATAAATTGTCAAATATTTTAAACTTGATGCTTCTTGTAATACAGTTTTACCTGTAAAAGTGTGTAAGTGTTCTAAATTGACTGTACGGTTGGCCTAGTGGTTAAAGCCATCGCCGCTCTCTATTGCACTGATTGTTGTGGGTTCAAACCCTACATGGGACAACACTTTGTTTTATCCACAAATTGTTATTCTGAGTCTGAATGTTCTTTGTGTGTTGTTTCTTTTATATTTGTAAAGTCCTCTGCGTCATAGGATTTGTTACTATGTAGTACGGACGTTGTCTTTTTAAAAAAAAAAGAAAAGAAGGAAAAAATTGTCAAATATTTTATTTATTCAGTTTCTAAAGAACCTTTTCGACTGACGCTAGTTCCGGTCAGGATACATAGCTTGAAGAATTATAGAAAATTTAAAAATGAAAGTGACTTTGAGATTAATCTCTTCGTTACTATCCTGATTGCTTACTTCTTCTTTCGAATATATGCAGATTTTGGTCTATAATTTTTATGTAGTCATGTATAATTGGTTAAATTGAGCTTTTTAACCCAACGTTACTGTTGATGAAAAGGCATCCGCAAATTCTATATCTTTATGGTCAGAATAGTTAAAATTGCGCACAATGGAGTATTTCAGTGTTGCATTTTAATACTTTTGTCCATTCAAAAACTTTCTCCTATTAAAAATATTATAGTTTATAGACGTGAATGGACTTTCCATTTGCGAATACATCAGTAACTATGAATGACAATGGATTACACAAGGATATAGCATTGTTAGCAATTTATCACTACACAGATCTCGTCAATGAAATCGTATACGCATTAGGAAATACTTGATTGCAAGTTGAAGCACGTACATGCGTAGCTTTAAAAGGTGATAAGTAACACTAGTCACGTTGGGTGTAACTAAGTCTTGTATGCAAATTTTTAGACGTAATTTTTTCATGGCCCTTGTGCTAATTCTGTTAGCACAAGTATATTGGCAGTTTATACAGATGGGTGACTGTTTGTTTTTTATATGACACGTTGGTTACCAAGTTAGTCTTTAGTCTACTGATGAATGATTATCATTTTAAAATTTGTATTGGTACTGATTTCAAATGCACCTTCTTACGTCCTATTATGCCCTCGTTTTGTCAGTAAATCTCTAGGAACAAAGGTGATAAGACGATTAATACAACCTTTACTTGAGGTACTGTACACATACAATTTCGTCATTAATACTGCTCGAAAGTGGTATATTCGTTTCACAATAAAAATCTTCTTCATAGTATGGGAAACAAAAATTGTACCCTGCGATATTGTCGAACTGAAACGGCCTTGAAGTAAAAAAGCATACTCCTAAAATGCCGGTTCTTATGATTCTTGAATGACACACTATATTAAATCTAATACTTTACACTATATCTTTACTCGGTAAGCCTATTTATAAGTTACCCCATCTTATAAAAAAACAACAACAAAAATAAGTCGCAATATTATTTTAAAGAATTTAAATTTTCGATGCCTTCGAAACAGTGATATCAACCAATGGCGTAATATTCATAAATATATTATTTATTTAAGTAGGCAGGAAAACTGTGCCCTATTGTAAAAAATATATCTTATCTATGAATTTACAAAGTACTCTAAATTCAAAAAAATATTTAAACGACATTGCGTATCTGATTTACTGTTTATAATGTAGCGTCTGTAGGGCGCGTACGCGCATCGGCGCCTTGTTACCATCGCGTGATGTCATATCCGCCGCCATTCATGCCCAGACGTTCATTCATGAAACTCACGCCTAATACGTACATTTCAAACGAAAAGCAACTTTAGGCCTATTGATTAAGTTATGTTTTAGGTTAAAGGTGAATGTGCCTCATAATTAATTTTTTTCGGTATAAAATATCTGTTCTCCTAGATCGTAAAAAAACAGGATATACTTGGGCATATGTTTCGAATTAAGAAAATTAGCACATTGTTAATTACGTGGTTGGAGTTAGCAATTTATAATTTTGTGAGTTCTCCATTTTGTTGCTAAACTGGTTTCATTATATTTAAAATATTTTTGATAGGTTGTGGAGGTTTTTTATTTAAATAGTGTTGTTATTTATGTTAAGTATTCTCTGTGTTTCTATTTGACGTTAAAATAGATATGACTTTCATTTTATTCACCATTTTAATCTGGATGCTATTATGTAACTAGATAAGTAGAAAATTAAGGATCCAGCAACTTATTCAATGACCCACGGATGTCCTTCTAATATATAAAATTCTCGTGTCACAGTTTTCGTTGCCATACTCCTCTGAAACGGCTTGACCGATTTTGATGAAATTTTTTGTGCTTATCCGGTATCTATGAGAATCGACCAACATCTATTTTTTATCCTCCTAAATGTTAGGGGTAGTACAACCCTAAATTTTTTTTTATTTTTTAGACAAAATTTTTAATTTCTATTTTTTATGATACAACATACGAAAATACATACAATCCTCAATTTTCACCCTTCTACGATCAACCCTTATTTTTTAATAGCCATTTTAATAAAAATGGCAAAACAACGTTTGCCGGGTCAGCTAGTATTTATATAGAATTTATGGAATTCATACGTTTCTAAGTAAATGATAGAAATGCATGCATTTATAACTATTGCTTAGTCAATAATCTATGAATAACTTCACTATGAAAATTTACTAATGAATTACTCAAATATCCAGATTATTTGAGTATGTATTTTATAATCGCCATAGTAAACTATAGACGAGCCAGGCTTCGAAACGAATGAGCGGCGTCACTATGAGTGATACCAAAACCTCATAGTAAACCATCGGATTATCATCATCAACAACTTTTAGCAGTCCACTGCTGGACATAAGCCTTTCCTTCGAAAGGAGGTCTTGGTCTACTATACCACACTGGCCAGAGGGGTCGGTACGGAATTTGTTCCAGTTTTCCTTCTTTTTACAATGAGGTCAACACATTGTATTCTTACTCTGGCACATCATAGATATCAGAAGCCAATCCCTCCTATTTGCGCTGATCCTGACGGTGAGGTCTCAAAGGGCTCAATTGCACTTCTTAATCTGCAAGTGTCAATCGGCGAAAGCAGTCACTTACCATCTGATGACCCGACTTCTCCTTTGTGTCGTTTTACCATAAATTAAAATGTATTTATAATCATTTGAACCCTCCAGCCATATAATAAATATAAGATGTTATACGAGTATGTACTGTGTTATAAGGTACTTTCTCTTTAAATAATATTTCTTATTAATTTGTTTTTTGATTTCTGGGTATTATCATATTTTGCAAGACTAATGTTTAAAGCCGTGCGTGTACTGTTACCAAAAAACGTAATCTCTGTTGTAACTGTAAACGTAAATTGTACTTTGGAACCCTAAGGACAAAGATTATTTCAAAAAATATTTGAAGGAAGACATCTGGGCTAAAATAGGAGGAATAGTATACTACACAAACGAGAGTCATTACGTCCGACATCGTGGAGTTACAAACTAAAACTGCTGATAGATTCAGCTTGTCATTGCGGTGACAGTAATGTGGACTTCTCGAATACACAAGCATCAAGTTACTACTCGTATATCTGTTATATACTTTAGAGTTATAGCTCACAAAATGAGTACAGTCGTTGAAAGAGTTCGGGTGAGGGAGGGAACGTGTGTCAGTCATGTCCCTCTGACTTCGCAAAGGGAGGACCGACCAGGCGAGCTAATCATGCCTGGCGGGTCACGGGCCAACGGTTGATGTTGGGGTATCGTACTCCAATATATCTTCGGTAGATGGCGCTGTAGTATGTTTTTCCATTTGTGCTGTATGTGGAAGTCGCCACAGGCGACGCGATAAGCCTAACCTTTAACACGAGAACGTCGGTAATGTACCATGCAAGTTACCGTTACAGCTCGCAGTAAGTACACGGCTTAACAGTATACCCTATTTATGAAACCTATCGGTTACGAAGAATAAGTAGAGAGTTCATACAAAGATCATTTTCTCCTCCTTCGTAACTGGTTACGAACCATCGTTTTCAATGGCAGCCTGAGGATACCCTACTGATTTACGCTTTTTATTTTTATGTTTGCTAAATAAAGAACAATGAGGTTGTGTATTCTGATCCCCCTATCCATCAATTAAAGCTGAACCAGGGTTGTCTTATTCTCGCGGACTTTAGGATCAATTAATTGTGTCTGTGTGACTCGCTCTTTTGTTTAATATTATAATGACGATTACTTAGCGTAATGCTCATTGTAACGCGCTTATGTAATCACTTCTGTAGATACTACGTAAGCATAAATAGCGGTGAGTTCAAACTCAACCCACCCCACGATTCGACCCCACATAATAGCTTTCGCAAGCAAACTTGTCTAAGCAGTTTTCAGTACAGTAACTTCTGAATTATTTGACTCTTCACTTGCCAACAATTCGAATACAGAACAGTGATTTTTGTCAATATCACGGTATCCGAATAAGATTACGATTTTTGAGCTTGGGTAACGTTGATATTTTTAAGTAGTTTAACAAATGATATCTTGGCTTTTCTCGACTGTAGCGATATATATTCGAAACCATTGAAGTTTAGTTTTCACTAAGTTTCTGTAGGATTAAGTCTCTACTAAAATCTGTAGCATTTTATTAGAGATTAATAATACGTTTAAAAAATTTAATTGTCCGTTTATTACGCCTGAAATTTATAAACAACTAAACGTCTCAATAAAAACTTTGTTGATTTACCGATAATAATACTGTTATATTTTATTTAGACAATGCAGGGATTTACGATTACTAGTGTAAGAAGTATGGAGTATACGGAGTTACGATTATCGACTAACAATCGTCTATTCGATTATCAAAGTTACCTTATAATAAAATCTTGCGTATTAATAGTTAGATTTCATATGTGTATATAACCAGAGATTACCAATCGCTTCGTAGAGCTAGCGATTAATATTTACAGCTGTTTTATAGCCTTTAAAAGCAATATCTCCTGAGATAGCTATGCGGTGAGCCGGCGAGTTATAACTTTGATCACGTCGCACCTCGCTTATTACGATATTTTATTTATAGTTTTTAATGCTGGCAATGAATTCTTTATTCGTATTTTGAATTATTGTGTTCGATAGTTTTATGTGCGTGTAAATATTATTATTTATCAGAATTTTGTAGTTGACTAGGTTTATTAACTTTCCTATTTGATCATTTAATTATAGATTTCATTCAGGTATAAATGAAAATTTGTTAGACAATTCACTAGTGGGAGTACTCCCGTAGATGCCTGTAGCTACTACTGGCTGTCTAATTTTAACTTTGTCACTTTATATTCATCCTCAACTTTCATTATTACTTCTTGTGATAAACAGATAACCATTGTTTTAAATAATTGATTTATTCTAATTTATATTATATTTGCTTACACAGGACATAAATATTCATATTTTTCTTGTGATGACGGGCTGTAGTAACCAAACCAATTTATTTCGTAGGTGTCACAAGAACCTACTGAAAATAATCTACAAAGAGGATGAAAATTTGATACAAACTCTTTAATAACTCGGCAGGCCTGCGTGGTATAGGAGCCCAAAACCTCCTTTCTAAAGAGAGACTTATGTCCAACTGTGGACTAGTAAAGACTGTTAATGTAATAGACAAACGACAATATATTCATTAGAAATTTCTTCATGAACCAGTTTCATAATTATTTGTACATTTGTTAGTATTGTGATTCATTGTGATTTAGGCAAAGTGTTGTCATGTGTCTGGTTGAACCCACAACACTCAGCACAGTAGAGAGCGGCGTGGCGACAGCTACCACTACTACGTTATCCGTGCGTCCTTACTTGTCTTGCCAGTATGGTATAATAGACTAGATGACACCTTAGTCAAATTAGTTACTTTTTATCATCTGTCAAAACGACAATTTTGTATGAAAAATGTACTAAATACCAAATTGTGACGTCACTATTTTAGACTACTCAATTGGACAATATATTTTACTGTATATTTGATTGAAATTCATAATAATAATAAAAAGCTATGTTAATTGTATTTTCTGAGATGTTTCGCGATATTAGTTTTAATGACGTGGACATTGGTATTTATTTACGATACAGTCACCTACCCAATTACTTGTACATTTGTTAGGATCTTGAGCATATATGACAGTAGCCCTTATAGCGTTTACATACGCCTGTGTGTGTTAACACATTTGTAGAAGGTATATTATGAGTTAAATAAAATTCTTACAAATAAGCACGAACCGCTTCAGCATGCAATTCACATTTTATTACGATAAATAACTTAAGTCCTATTAAACTGATTTCAAACTATAAACAAAACGATAGTTAAATAAAAAATTCCATATAAATTATTGTAATTATTACATGTATGTTATCTTAATGGGATATTAAAATTTAAATGACGTCGTTTGCTAGGACTTATATTTATTCTATAGTGACATTTACCAGGGGCTCGACCTGCTTGGGTCTCGGCTTTCCGAGTAAAAAGTACACTATTCGTTTTCCAAAGAACCAAACTATCTTCATGAAAATTTTTATTAAAATCGGTACAGTGGTATAGCCGTGAAAGCGTAATAGACAGTTAATTTCGAATGTATGATATTAATTGAAAGGGAAATATTAAAGAAATACTTTAAAGATATATATTAATTGAAATTATTGTGATTCTTATTTACATTAATAAATCATATTTCTTTAAAAACTATGCAATCATATCATGCATGAAATTTATAATGAAACACATTAACAAAACACACAAGAGAAAAGTGTTCCAAGCTTTTGTTTTTGGGGGCCCCTATCGTAAATTTGTGTGTGTGAATGTGTATTTAACATGAAAATTACAATACTCGGTATGGTGTGACATAATCAGCTGCCAATCGTCAACTGATCGATTCACAACATATATTTCTTGTTGCAGTTTATCGCATAATTATGACATACGAGCGACGTCAACTCATCACTTTTTATCGATTCATATTCAACAGCTGTTTTAACCTTACTAAAACTCTTCCTTAAATTTAAATGAAATGGTAATGATGAGAAACAGACGCGTAGATAAACAATCGATATTTGATTCTTTAAGGTGTCCATTTTTCTTGACGAGATGTTATGGCCACTTTATATGCCAGCATGAGTTCGCATAACTTCTGCAAAAAAAGAATTTTGGTTAACTTTTGTTTCATATAAATGTACGAAACTAAGGTTATAAAATAACGTATTAAATAATTTAATCACTTACTCGCTTTTGACCGAATCCTGTGTCCGGAGTCCAAATCCCCTCCCTTCACTCTAGGGTGAGAGTCAAAGGGCAACAAAACACTTGTGTCGTTTGAAATGCAGGTCTCTATGAGCAACGTAACTTGTCTTCACTTGTGCTGTCTGCCCTTTTGCCATACCATTAAAAACATAAAGAGATCGGGTAGAATGCCGACAGAAGTAAAAACTTAAGACAACAGTTGTTATTTCTGAATATTCAAATTAAATGTTTGGTTGAAAATTCAAATTTGTCAACCTGTGTTATGTGCGTCGTCTGCGCACGCACTAGTGAATATGCAATCACAGCTGGCTGAAGCGTTAACAGGTCACGTGACCATATCAATGACAACTTACAAGAATTTACTCCCTGTCCAAACTTGCCTAACGCAGTTTTCACTCTTAATATAACATCAATTATTATTTTGAAATAGAGATTGTCCGCACTAACTGTGCCTTATTCGTACAATATTTCGCACCATGACCGATAATAGCAGTTCAATATATTATAATCATTCACACCACGTTGTAGCAGATGTTGCCCTTCAAATTTGCCACTTTTAATAGGGTTGCCACTTAACGCTCCGAATATTCTACTCTATGGCATTTGTTAATTTAAAACCTAACATCAGTCTTCGTAATATTTCAAAAATTAATTAACGCTTATTCACAGTTACTACAATAAATCTTAATTCTACGCAATAAGTCATGTTGATAACATTTCGCAATTAAAACTAAAATGCTAATTACAACAGTCTTCCATTAAATTCTATAATAATTCATTAAACTAAAGTTATATTCATAAATTATCATTATTTATCTCACCTATTTATAATTGCGACCGAAAAGGCCCTACGCAATAAATATAACGCGAAAAAAATTATAATACAAGTGAGCAAAAAAGTTGTACATTGAATTTTTGGTGTCGATAACCCTAGTAGGACTGAGTGCCCTTGGCTTTTTTGACAATGGACCCCGAAGTGCGCGGAGCTGTAGATATATATTTTTTATGTTTCCGTTTGGGTTCGTGAGCGTTTTATTAGAGTTGTGTACGGTGTTCGCATATCTTCAGTGCCGTGGGGCCCTTTGTTCGACAAATAACACATGTTTACATTTTGTTATTTGCCTTTTGCTTCCTGTCCCAGTCCTTATATTATTGAACTAGGGTTAATCGGACCTTCAAGATAGCTATAATATAAGTAAATAAATCTTGTTTCTTTTTTAGTACAGTTTTATTAAAATGTTTGTTGTTTCTGTTCCTTGGTAAACACATTCAAAGTAGCGTAGGTCAAGCAAAGTAGTATTTTTATATAAATTAGTGGCCATTACGGGCGTTAAGGTTTTTAAAACATAATGTTACCAATATACTTGCTTTATGATCTATACTAATATGTACATAAAGCTAAGATAAAGGTAAGCTTAGAGTACTCGTAAAATTGAGTTGAGTTTTATCTGTTTGGTTGTACGCGCTAATCTCAGGAACTACGTAGCTGATTTGAAAAATCCTTTCAGTGTTTGATAGCTTAGTTATCCAGGCAGACTATCGGCTATATATCATCACGCTATGACCAAAAAGAGCACGAAAAATGTTGCAAAAACGGAGGTAAATTGTTCCTTTTGAGAACTTTCATTGCTTGGTAGTCACAATCCCAGAGCTATTTAAAACTTCAAATAAATATTTCTAAAACTTCTATTTTATAAAAAGAAACAAGAAATGATGACGTCAATTATCAATGATATTTTAAAGCCTTCATCAGGTTATTGACAATAAATATTGCTTACGAAACAAAAGATCGGTATCAAAGCATAATGTATTCTATACCATGATTGATGAGCCAGCAGGAAAGTAGCAACACGACCAGATCACATGGGCGGGGTCTAATGTATTGTTATTTTAAACACGAATTTCATTATAGACGATATCATACGTTCTGTTAATCAGACTTTAAATTTATCGTCACCCTTTATCGCCGTACTTGAGGATAATACATACTAATTATGACAAATTAAAACTATAAATTTGGCACCAAATCTGCTGCTAGCTTAAGTTGAGAAGACTGTGCCAAAATGCATTAGGTAATTTAAAAAAAAATTAAAATGAATTTTAAAATAACGGTATTATAACAAACATTAAGAAAAAAGGAATCGAATTGAATACTTTTTAAAATATTTGGTGTCGATTTACATCAGCGGTCCTTAAAGGTTTATTGCTGGATATAGACCTATTTTCAGAGTCGGTTAAAAAAGAACAAAAATGATCTCTGCGGCATTCGAACATTTGAATGTGATTCGAAATTCAAAATCTTCAACTAACGTGTGTTGCCAGTGAAAACTTACTTAACTAATATATATAACTCGACAACATAGCGGCATAAATTGCTGACTGACAACCCTGCATTTAGAATACCATTTGCAGAGTGAGTCATGAACAGCGGTTGCACAGTCAAACGCCGTAGCAATTGCAATACTCTTACGTCACTGGTTAATTAACAGGTACAACATAAAATTAAAATAACCGTAAACACGGATAGAATATTTGAAAGGTCTTGTAAGTCCCTGTAACTTCACTTTTAAACGCTTAATTTTTGCTGGCTATAGTTTTTTTTAATCCAGCTTACGTTATAGGAGTAAGCTGATTGCGTTGCTCTAGAATTTTAGGTTAGGTTAAAAAAAGAAATGTAAATGATATTGGTGTTGAGTTGAGTGTTGTGGCTACTCCAAAACCGGTAAATAATCTAGTACAGATGCTTGATTGTAATATAATACATCATGTAACGAAAAAAATGCGAACAGATTATAATCTAAATACAAGAAGGCTTTATATGAAAAAATAAACACATTTTTTTATTTATTTTGCAACTAAGTCACCTTTTGTGTGAGTCAGTCATGTCGGTGTCTTTTTCTATGTGGAAATGAAACTGTCATGCATCCCATGTCTGTTGGAGGGTTGGGACGGTGTCCATGCTGTATCCGGGATCCTCCTTTAAATAGGAGCTGTTGGCAATGACAGGAATTGCATATTGCCGGATAGTTCGTGGACTAAATGAAGCTGGATCAGACATGATTTAATTTTGTACTTAATATTGAGATGGCATGTCTATGACATTCAATCTAAACAACTTCTACGAATAATGTGTTTTTTTTTATGAAACCACTGTTTCATACACTTCAAATGATAAAATGGGTCAGCTAATTGGTAGTGATGAGTAGTATTAACAAAAAGCATAGTTTATCATTAGTATATTGGTCCTAAAGAGTTAATAATTTTACTTACTGTGTTAATATCCAGTATAAATTTTAGTCAGCTCATTTTTCTTTAATTTTTTTTTAAATAAGTAACCTACCAAAGTGATTCTATTCTGCTTGATGGAAAGCATGAATAGAATCCAAGAGCGGTGGTCGCCGTACTCACTGCGAATGAAGACAGTGCAGTATCGCGACCCACGTCAGGACGGCCTAGTGAGATACTTTTTCACGCCCCGCTTAAAGGACCCTGGATCGTAGTGGGAGGGAAACACGTGCGCTGGTAATGAATTCCAGGCTTTAACCGATTTGCACAGGAAGGAAGAGCCGAACCGTTTAGTACGGGAGCGTATGTCTACCATTCTACCATTCATTAATTAGCCAATAACCACTGTTATTTTTCGACTCATCAAATCACGTCATACCGTAAATTCCCAATTAAAATCAAGTGTGACCATTGAATATAAAGCGGTGTCGCTGTATGTCTCACATACGTTAGTTAGACAGACATTTAGTATGTTAATATCCCATTGTTCTCTGGCCCGTAATGTGTTGGCAATTAATGCTGGACTGTGCTCCCACGCACCTCGCCATTCCTGACGTGTTACGATCTAGGAGCGTCTACAGAAAAAGGTCTATTGTCATCACTCTCGTGTCCTTTTCCTACTTTTTATATAATATAAGGGGCAATTGACCAGTTTGGTCTCGTAATTAAAAATAAAACCACCATTGGTTATGGACGTCTGCGTTTCAGGAGTCATGAACGAGTGACTTTTTTTTTAAGTTTAACTCGACGCAATGTGTCGTTTCCTAATGGTTATAATACTTTAAACTGTGATAAATATTCGTTATTTTTATTTGATAATATTTTAAATTGAATATTTACAAAAAAGTATTATAAAAGCTACTAATAAAACATTAAATAAAAATACAATGACTATTTTATCGCAGTCAGCAATTACTTACACAAAAACTAATAGTTTACCTTGAACTAGGCTTTAAAAAATTATGGATGTCGTAATAACAGCTGTTCCTGGATCCCTCCTATCTCAGGTGCAAAGTGGCACACCATGTGGTTTTAGTCGGTCCGATTCCGATACACCACCCCGCCGTAAAACCCGGTGGGGATGGCCCGGGGGGGTTTCCAGACGTCAAAAGAAAAAGAAAAAAAGGCTTTAAAAAACTATAAAATATCAATAAATACATATTATAAGAACTATACTGTACCCAAGCAAAAATACATCTAAATCGGTTTATAAGTTTCCAAGTTCTGATACAACAAACATATAAAATTAGAATAAATTTGAGCCTCTTCCTTTTAGAAAAGCATTTCACAAGGGTTTATATTTGTTTTGCTATCCCTACATAAATATAACAGCAGTATACCTAGTAGAATTACGTATTGCCATAATGTATTCCATCGTCGAATGTCCACAATAATAACCGCTCATTAAACTTTCCCAATGCATCGTTTGCAGCTTTTTTAAATTCGTCCATGAACTAATTTCTTTTTGTTGTAAAACTTCATAGCACGAACACATGACGGGTTTATTTATTGTTCCTCTGTGATTAAAATAGCGATCAGAGGGTCTAGTGTGAGTTTATATCACATCAATTCGCGCTTCAGTCACAGATAATGCTTTTCAAACATATTTTAAGCCTCACTAATGAGTTTAGTCTAAACTAGCACAGACTATCTATTTAAAAACACATCATGATCGTAATCCATAGTGAATAATGGCAGAACCTAAGAGATAATTCTGGACGATAATGTCAACAATCCAGAAGAAAATTTAGGACTTAGTGTGAGTTTATATCACGTCAAGTTGCTTTCGAAAGCGAGCACGTTCGGCATAGCGGTTGGTGCGGCATCGCTATGTGTGTGCATATGTTTCGAAATCAGGATTAGCATCGATATTTACAAATATTTTTATTGGTTAATTTGATAAGTAAGGATAGGCAGGCGTGATTGACAGTCTTAGCATTGTCATTATCTCTCCTGAGTTTCTATAATAAACATAATAACATTCGAGCGACTTGTGAAAAAGTATCTTACTAGACCGCCATAGTGTGGGTTACCATACTGCATTATCTGCATTCGCGATGAGTATGGTGATCTCAACTCTTGGATTCTATTCATGCTTTTCATCAGGCTGAGTAGAGTCACTTTGGCAGGCTCTTAAAATAAAAAAAAAATCAGCATACTAGATATTTTTTTTATAATTTTTAAAAAATAATACTTGACTGCCCTTATAATGTATGGCTAATCCACGAGAACCTCTTAGGACTTATCTGGGTATTGACCAGCCGCTTATATACTTAGTTTAAATAATACGTACAGCATTACAGTGATGATGCCTTTTCATCATGCAGTTTCACGCCACATTTGGGGACGTAAAAGGCATCAGTCATCGTGGCAGTAAATGGCTCACATACTTACCACGATAACTGTCATCCCTGCATCATAGGGTATCAGGTCTCATACTCACTAACGAAACACGTCAGCACGGATGCTGCCGCTTTAGGTTGATCATCTGTGAGTGTGTAGTACTGCCCCGGTTGAGCCGGCCCGTTCGTGCAGAAATTAGCGTGACTCTACTATCTTGGACAGTACTGGATAGTAAAGGATTAATAATCTGAAACTCGTGTTCCATATAGGTTGTTTAATTAGTCTGTTCTAATTTAAACAAACTTTTGAAACTCATTATCTGAAACTGACGCTCGAATTGATGTGATATAAACTCACACTAGGCCCTCTGACTGATATTTCAAGCACAGATAAATCAACCTATTATGGGTTGTGTTTGTATGCATTTGCACACCCCTGGTATAAAAGAAAATATATATTTTTAACTATATTTATGAAAAAAAGTCGATTTAATAGGTAAAGGCCTAATATAATTCTATATGTTATATTGGTTAGTGTATGTGTGAATGCAGATGCGCTGCCCTGAAAATAATTCTGACGACGGCCATGCATATTGTCAGTTTTTGACATTTACACTTGCTAGTTATCTTATGTAGGCAAAATTTTTATAGGTTACAAGCGTAGTGTTGTAAGATGAGTATATATGCACCATTTTGATCTTCGATACGTTAGCAACCAGGCCAAAGTTGTGTCCATTTACACAGCTGGTTGAAGTTAAGTTGCAGGGATTTTTGCTTCATTTATGTTTTTGTGAGCCACTAACAAACACGTATCAATAGAAAATTGATATACGAAGCCTGACTTTACAAAATTGCTCATACATTAAGGTATATACTCCGTCGGTCCAGTTATCGAATCTTTGGTCGTCCCTTATTTAGTGTTTATTTGATGACTAAACTGATTTTGTATTTTAACAGTAGTGTACCTATTACTAAGATAGTGTTCCAGTATTTCTCGAAGAGGTCATTGTATGCCATATCGGTACATATTGAATGCCTTGAATGCCGTGCAATGCTTGCACATGTTTTTTATCGTTTAAATGTCCATTTACCTCATCCGCTTTTCGTAGTAATTGAATTGCATTTTTATTTTTGGAAAAAATTGATTGTTATTAACTACGTTATGCTGTTCTAGGAATCCATTAAACTCTTTGCTTAAATATCGTTTTACGATCTTATCAATACAAGAAGAATCGTGATAGGGCGGTAGTTGTTAGTGTCGTGTTTGCTTTTTTATGGATCGGTCGTATCGCCTCAAATTTTTAGGTCTGGATATATACCGTTCAGTACAGTAGTAAATCAAATGAGGACAACTGGTACTAATTTATCACTGATATCACTGACTCGTATGCCGTCGTAACCTGAACTTTCCAAACCATTTAATACTTCTATAACGCCTGTAAGTGTATCTTCTCTAGACCTCTTAATTTTTATTTATCAGGAATGATTTCATACGTAAATTCGACGGACAAGTCTCTGGCAAACAAAGCATTTCGATTAACGGCAATAAACTCTCCGTTCGTCACATGAGACCAAAACACTGGCGAGGAGTGGATGTTTGGCCTGGCCTCTGCCTACTGTTCCGGGGAAACAGGCGTAGTTTTATGTATGTATGTATGTATTATGAACGAAACTCGACTTGTCTGATATCAAATAATAATAGAGATTTAATTTTTAAACTGTCTTATGCATACTAATATAAAACTCACAAAATAGACCAAAGATTTATAGATATATTTTTTAATGATACCCATTCTAACTTGTCTTCTCGACAGTAACAAAAAAGTTTATATGGGATTTTGCATGGGAAACAATATGTGTGTGTGTGTACATACATATATTATGTACTTTGCTCGAGAATCATATGAAGTATATGAAATGTCTGAAAAAAATTGTCAAAATATTTAGAGTAAGTACATTTTTTAAGGAAATCCTAAATAACTAAACTCTAAATTAATTTTTTAAACATTTTGTCTTTAATAAGAAATATTTTTTTATTGAAACATTTATAGTGGAAGTGGAGTTATATTTTAGCAGACTTACAACAAGAGAAAATTCTCAATTCGGCTGTATTCGGCATGCGAATTTTGTTTTTAATCTTACCAAAAATTCAGTTTCCAAATAAAGAAAAAAAACCTAAATGTCTTGCAAATCTCTTGTATATCGCGTTAAAATAATGTCATCGTTACCTTATCATTGTAGAATTGATAAAAACAAAATAAAAAATTGCCGTTAGTAAAAAAACAAAACCAAAAAGACGATTAACCACGCAGGCCCCGGCGAGATTCGAACTCGCGATCTCCTGTTTACTAGACAGGCGCTTTAACCAACTAAGCCACGGCGCCGCTTGAGGAGCATATAGAAATACCATATCAGATTCAACACACACATTTACATACACCGTAATGACGTTTATAAATGTGAATATCTCTATCTCGTTTTAATGCTGTATAGTGTTGCGCGGAAGTAAAAGAGAGAGTCGGATTGTGAGTAGTAATTATTATAGATATTATGTTAGATGACTAATATTGTTACTAGGGTATTTGAGATTGCGAAATGTAATGAGAACTGTTGAACAGAATTCACAATTGTTAATCAATCTGATAATTTTATCAGTAACCTTGAATATATTGCGTTTATGGTCATGTACGGGGCAGGGTTACCAGTTAGACTTGGATTATGATAAAAAATAAACTGCGTCATTGTTACATTGTGTAAAATGTCTGACTGTATTATAATCTAATACACTAATAAACTCCAAATTAAATTAATAGTCCTGCTGGCTGTACTGTGACGTCATCAGTTTAATATTAAACTCTAAGGAGTCTGTCATATACATTAATTTGTGTATCCGCTTAGTGATATATGAAATTAATACTTTGATGAACTAATCAACAAAACTTTTAATTGTTTATGTTCTTTGAGACCGCTTAGGTTTTATTAGTACATTGTGTGTAAATTGACGTCATACTTGCATGTTTGAAGTCTATTTAGAAAAAAAATACTAGGAGAGTTTTGTACTATTTTGAAAATATTACTTTTATTTAATTCTGACTGCCTCGTGCAGTGGTAGCGTGTGTGACTGCTGTGCATGAGATCTCAGGTTCGATTCCCGGGTCACACCAAATATTTGTATGATCTGCAAATACTTGTTTCGGAGTTTAAGTGTTTTCTATGTATAATATGTATGTGCAGTGTGTTTATATTTATATCAGTTGTTTAGTACCCATAGTACAAGTTTAATTTGGGACTAGATGGCGTTGTGAGTCAGATGACCGAAATATTATTATTAATTATTCTCTTTATTACATATAAATACACATATTGATTACATTTTTAAATATATAAAAAAATAAAAAATACATATTTAAAAATATAAAAAATAGTAGACCACCGACATCGGGTACAGGGACCAAGATACCGGTGGTTAGGGCTCCAGAGACAGGAACCTCCTCACAATACGGGCCGTGTCAAGGAGGACTGCCTTCTGCATCAGACCCTTGATCCAACCTTCTAACGTGAGCCTCTTAAGGTGTTGGGTCGAGGCTCTTGGCTATCAATCCGTGAACAGATATGATTATCGGAACAATGATCACCGAATCCACATTCCACATGTCGGCAATCTCGTGAGACAGATCCAAATACTTTAATTGTTTTTCTTTTTCAACTTTCACGAGATTTTCGTCATGAGGAACGGCGATATCGACAATCATTGCGCGGCGCTCTAATCGATCTATCACCACAATATCAGGCTTATTGGCGACAATAGTCCTATCTGTGACAATAGATCGATCCCAATATAACGTAGCACGACCATTCTCGAGAACTGGGTCGGGCACATACCTGTAGTAAGGCACTTCAAAATTGACAAGTTGGTATTTAAGGGCAAGTTGTTGGTGTACAATCCTGGCTACTTGATTATGCCTGTGCAAATACTCACCATTAGCAAGACGAGAACAACCAGAAATAATATGCCTAATAGATTCTCCAGGACGGTGGCACGCCCGACAAATGTCAACCGTACTATCTTTCAGGATATATTTCCGGTAGTTATTCGTCATGATAACTTCGTCCATAATTGCACAAACAAAACCTTCGGTTTCTCCGAAGAGATCACCATACCGTAGCCAAGACGTCGATGCTTTAAAGTCTATATCAGACCCGTGTAGGGCCCGATAAAATCGACCATGAAGTTCTTTACCCTTCCATACTTCCTTGCGATCAGTAGTACTAAGTACTACAGGTTTGCGCCAATTCTCTTTAGCCAGAGCGAGCGGGGTAAAACCAGTATCCACTGCAACTACATTACGATGCACTCCCACATTGGTCTGTAGAAAATATTCTCTGAGATTGATCTGATCTCGCGATTGTGTAGAGTCTTGATATTTAATAGACCACGACCTCCAAACTTTCGCGGAATATACAATCTCATAACCGACGAACGTGGATGGTGCATGCGGAATGCAGTCAGCAATGTACGGACTCTCCTGTCAAGGGCATCTAATTCGGTCTGAGTCCATCTAAGTACACCAAAGGAATACATCAGAACCGGCATGACCCAACTGTTACAGGCTCGCACCTTGTTACCGCCCGATAAAAGACTTTTAAGTACTTTTTTTAGGCGACCAAAGAAACGTTCCTGCAACATTTGTTTCACGCCAGATTCTGATATTCCC
Source organism: Hypercompe scribonia (assembly GCA_949316085.1). Taxonomy (NCBI): domain Eukaryota; kingdom Metazoa; phylum Arthropoda; class Insecta; order Lepidoptera; family Erebidae; genus Hypercompe; species Hypercompe scribonia. Next base: position 3,587,408 of record OX438983.1, read on the forward strand.
AAGGACTGTGAAAAACCTAGATACTTGTAAGTTTCGGTGGCAGACAGAGATCTGAGTTTTGTTGAATCTGAAAGTTCTATTCCTTCAGATTCTACAATCACGCCCTTCTTTACATGCATGACTGCACACTTGTCTACACCAAATTCCATTTTGATAGAATTACTTAAGTTATCAGTGACCCTTAATAACGCCATCAATTGTAATTTTGTGGAGGCCAGTAATTTTAAATCATCCATATAAAGAAGGTGAGATATAACTTGATCATCTTTCTGCAACCGATAGCCCAACCCTGAACCCTCTAACAGAGTACTGAGAGGGTTCAAAGCTAGACAAAACCACAAGGGACTCAGGCTGTCACCTTGAAAAATACCTCGCTCGATCTTTATCAGTATGTCATTTATCGCAGTCTGCCGACATCCTGGATAGCGAAGTGTTGTGCTCCATTGACTCATACACGACTTTAAGAAAGTGCACAGAGTTGCATCAATTTTATACAACTCTAGCACCTTCAAAAGCCATGTATGTGGAACTGAGTCATAAGCCTTCTTATAGTCTATCCAACATGTCGCCAGGTTCTTACGACTACGACGTACCTGTTGGCTAATGGTCCTGTCTATGATAAGGAGCTCTTTAGTGCCACGGGCCCCACTTCTACATCCATTTTGAGAAATAGAGAGTACCGAATTATTAATTATATGTGTAGTAATTTTGAGTCTCAAAATAGATGTTAGAAGTTTATATGTAGTTGGTAAACAAGTAATGGGTCTAAAATTTTTGGGATCCATGGCACTACCAGATTTATAGAGTAAATGGGTTACACCAGTGGTTAAAAACTGTGGTAATGAACCAGAATCCAAAGCTGCTTGGAATTGTGATGCCAAACACGCATGTGAGCTTCGGAACCACTTAAGCCAAAAGTTGTGCAGTCCGTCTGGACCAGGTGTTTTCCAATTCGGTAATGAACGGACTGCACAACTTACATCATCTTTATTAATAGTAATGGGTTCCATAGCTGTTATAGACTCACACGAGCGTTTGACATCCTCCAACCAATCACCTTCTGTATGAGTGACAGGCACTGACCAGATGTTATGCCAAAATAAATTAGTTGTAATTTCATCCGGAAAATGCCCATCACTCACACATGGATTCGGTTCCTCCCATTTCCGATAAACCCATTTCTCATTCCTTTGGAACATTCGATTCTGATTATACCGATCAACTCGTTTTTTATAACGTCTTATCCTATTTGCCCATGCATAAACTTTCTGCTTTAGAAAGTCTATGCGCTCTGTGACACAGGACATGTATTGTTGAGGACTAATGGTAGTCCCCAAGAATGCCTGCTTCACAAAGCGCATGACTCTTGGTCGTGTATTACCACTTTGAAAACATGTTAATTTAGCGATGAGTGTCCTAGTCTCAGCAATACGACGTTCAATTCTATACTGCCAAGCTGGTACAGCATTTTTGGGTTGAGTAGTACTGACACGTTCAATTAATTTAACACCAGCTACTCGACAAACTGCAATAGCCGCACAATATAAAATAGAATGTGTATCACTGAGATCTTCGCTATTACCAAAATAATCTGATAATAACGAATCCAGGGCACCCACAAGCGCTAAATTACGTTTATGAATGGGCAAACGGCATAACCGTGGTCTACTATTAATATTTACAAATCGGTATTTGTGAATCGCATCCTCCAAAGCACTCCTTATCTTATCGTTACATTGGGTACTTACGGATATAACTTCACTCTCCACTAGTTCATCAACATCTTTAATACCTGATGGCAGCTGAGGTGTGCTATTGGCCACCGCAGTGTGTGACGAAGAGTGGATAGTAAAGCTTTTCCTTATGTCAGAGCGTATCCTCTCAAGTACTGTATCATCCAGCAGGTGACAGCGCTGTATAGCTCGTACTTGATCCGATAAACGTTGTGCTGAAACGTTGATGGTTGGTTCAAACTCCTGAAACAGAGAGGCTAGCCTAACACGGTACGCAGTAAGGTTCGTTCCCAACTCTGTAGCCCGAAAATATGCCCGCATGACATTCTCGTTTATCGATTTTGTCCACTTCATGCGGCGCACATCACCACCGGTAGCGGGGACCCTGTTTGAGGTCAGTGGTCCTCGTGATCCCAAGCTGGTCGGTGGCCGGGTACTCTCCTGCCGACGTACAGGTCTTGGCGACGTCGGTGGAGAGAAAAAATCGTCGCTGGAACTTGAGCTCGACGCCACTGCTACAGCCGGAACGTCCATTGTTTCCTCCGGAGACGGCAAGGCGGAGCGGAGCGGCGAGTCCGGGGATCTAATTTGTGCTCTAGACTTAGCTCTCGTTAGCATATTGCTAGAATTCCTCCGTTAAATATTTCGACATGACGTTTAAATGTCATGTCTCACACATATTTCTTTAACGTAATTTAATGGTTTTTCTTCGTAGAAAAGTCCTGTTTTTTACATTATAGTGCATTGTAGTTCGTTTAAGAATTTGTTCCAGTTGTTTTTTTGTATAACATAGAAAGAAAATGGAATATTTTTACAAAATATGTTTTAGGAATTCTAGTTGCTTTCAGTGTTGCTAGTTTATTATTATTATTAATTATATTATTATAATTATTACAAGTGCACCTCATTGCATCCCCGTCCTGACATCCATGCAACACGACATCACTGGAAGGTGAAGGAAAACTATATTATAAAAATAATATATTAAAGGACTTTGAATTCAAAAGCAAAGATGTAAAGTTACAAGGGGGCGTAATGGCTGTTCAGTTCAGGGATATCTACCTCTAATACAGATTGACTTTGCTTCTATCAATCTTGACGCGAAGACCTGCGATCCCCATGCATAGACAAAGGACCGCGGAACAGAGAATGAAGAATGAATGAATGTATGAATGTTTATTTTTTTGTTCTGTACAAAGGACCACACGAACTAGTCGCAACAGATTTAACAGACAGACAAAGTGTAAAAATGTATTGTTCGCCTGGTGGTCGTAGGTCTACCTTGTTGGTTTACCGGTAAGTGTAAGCTACTGCCGATCAAGAGGTCTTGGGTTCGATTCTTGGGTTGGGCCAAAAGTCTTATTGAGTTTTGTTTTAATTAATGAAAATGCTTAATAATAGCCCGGCGTTATAATAATAGCCATAGTATAAAATTGAAGTTGGTTTTTGTCCTTGTACGCTTATATCTTTGAAACCACTCAAAGGATTTAAATATGAGTGCCGTCAATAGAGAGAGAGTGAATCAAGTGGAAGATAAATATATATAATATATGCATTATTATGAAAGAGAAAAGTGGAGAATTTCAAAGAGACGCCCATGATACCATTCCGTCTCTTGTTGGGTAATCTAATTGCCTCGTTGGTCCAGCGGTTAGCGTAGGCAACTGTCGATCAAGAGATTAAAAGATATCATTGAGTCGGATCCTAATCCCTGACCCTGCTCTCTCCCCGGTCGTGTCAGACAGGTGTCCTGAGAGTACAGAGAGTGCACCTGTGTGCACACAGTCATTCGCTATTATATCTCCTGCGGAGCTGCCGGTCTACGTTGAGACTAGCCGCCGTGGCCGAAATCGTTTAGGAGTACATTATTATTGTCATTATCATAAAAATCATTATTTTACCTAGTACTAATGCCATCCTTAAGAATATAGTAGGTTATTATAGAGGACCTTTCTATCCCCGAGCACCGTATTGTTTATCACAACAATGTACGTTCTTGACCCTGTGACCTATTGTGCTATCGAGTCGAGTATCAGGTAGATAGATGGATAGTAATATTTCATTTATATACTCGGGCTTTTTACAGAATTTGTGAGGCATGAACTGCAAAAATAATGAACGAAGAGCGGCCCGCTCTCGCAATATCTTGCTGGCAACTTTACGATTAACTGGAATCAGTTCATCATAAATGTATAGTGAAATGTTTGTTAAAGTTTGTGTGGTCCTGGCTGCGGAGGTGATGGTCGTGGGTTCTATGTCCACCCGTGATTGTGTTTTAAACACGATCACTTGTTCTGTATTTGGTTGTAAATTATCTTTGATAGCTGACCCACGCAATCTTGTCTGCTTCTCTTAGTGCCTGTAGCGTGATGTTATACAGCATGAACTAACTTATATACCATAAAAAAATGATTGACTGCACGGTTGGCTTAGTGATAAGCGATCACCACGCCGCTCTCTACTGCGCTGAGTGTTGTGCATCCACAAATCGTTGTTCATTGTTGTACTGAGTCTGGGTGTTCTTTGTGTTCTTGTGTCCGTTTCTTGTATGTTTGTCAAGTCGCCCGTGACACAGGATTTGTTTCTAGAGCGGGCGTTGTCTTCAAAAAAAAGGATATAGTGAGTCGTCTTGACTTTTTTTTAAAAACTTTCAAAGGGAAATAATTCTTTCGTCCATTATCTTTGCGAAACTATCTGTTCACGCAGCGTCCACAATAGAAACTCTCAAAAGAAATACTTTGCCGCCGTTTTTGCAATATTTCTCATTGTTACTCCGCTCCTATTGGTCGTAGTGTGATATATAGCTTTCCTCGATAAATGGGCTGTCAAACTCTAACAGAATTTTTTAAATAAGACTGGTTGTTTCTGAGAGTAATGCGTCCAAACAAACAAACAAATTCTTCTGCTTTATAATATTAGTGTGCAAATGTATGTATTTAGTATCAAAGTAAAGCCTAGTTTAGAATCGGACGGCCTTAAGATGAGTGAGGTTATTATTAAATCCTTTATTGTATTGTATAACCGTTATTTTATGTAACCATCGACAGCCTTAGTGGTCCGGCAGGAAGTCTTAGCCTATTGGGTAGATGACTGTAACGTAAATAAATACCTATGTCCACTACATTAAAACTAATATCGCGAAACATCTCATAAAATACAATGAACATGGCTTATTATTATTATTACAAATTTCAATCAAATATACAGTGAAATATATTGTTCAATTGATTAGCCTAAAAAAGTGACGTCTCAATTTGGTATTTAGTACATTTTTCATACAAAATTGTCGTTTTGATAGATGATAAAAAGTAACTAATTTGACTAAGGTGTCATCTAGTCTATTATACCATACTGGCAAGACAAGTAAGGACGCACGGATAACGTAGTGGTATAAGCTGTGGCCATGCCGCTCTCTACTGTGCTGAGCGTTGTGGGTTCAAACCCTACATAGGACAATACTTTGTGTGAGTCACAAGTTATTATTTTGAGTCTGGGTGTTCTTTGAATCCTTTTCTTGCATGTTTGCAAAGTGGCCCGCTACACATTATATATGCCAAACCAGGGGGTTGTTTTTTTTAAAAAGAAATAAAAGAAGGTCGGGATATGATTTGTTTCAATTTTTTTTTCTTTTTGCAGTGCTGTCGTCCTGCCTAGTTTGATACCCTTAGTTAGCTATTACGACACCCGCGTACGGCGTACTGACAATCCGAATGCCTTAATCTGTCACTATAGGGATAATCGTTAATGTGAATTGTTTTACTATGCAAATCAAAATTAAAACCATATACACTTGACAAAAATTTCACGCGATATGGGTACTCCATCCTCTAGCGGTTCCGTCTATCACTATCTGTAGTCCATAAATAAATAGATAACTATCACAGCCGGCTCCAAACTAGTTAATATACACAATGTAGAAAAAATATTCACGTTGGGATCAGCCGAGTGAAAAATAATGTGATTTACATAATAATTTTTAATTATAAACAAGACTCGAGCTTTACCTAATTAAAGTTTATCATCTTTGAGGGAAGTCGTTAGTTATCTGGGCCCTCTCTTATGGTAGGGCACTTGGAGGGTATTCTTCAATGTCACTCATGCGTACCTTGAAATATTATGGCTCATTTACATTAACGAATATGGATGACGTCTTTTGAGTGGTCACTTCAACAACTGCCAACGGATTGTGTTAATCTTCATTTTGAACGGTTATTTCTATGTTTTAAACTTTTTTTTTCTGTTTCGATTTTCAGGATTTTTATATATACACATACTTTATTGTCCGTGTGCTAACGGATTAAAAATACATACTGTTACCACCCCTACTCATCCCGTGTGTCGTAAAAGTCGACTAAGGAAACAAAGTATGCAAGACAACATCATTACAAAGAGAAGAAAACCTTGAAACAAACCCTATTCCAACCCGTCTGGCCAGCGTGGTATAGTAGGCCAAAACCTCCTTGCTAAGGAGAGGTCTATGTCCAGTAGTGGACTGTAAAAGGTTGTTGATGACATAGTTTATATTGTACTTATTCACAATAAAATTATTTAAAAAGTTGCAACTCCTATTTTACGATGTTTCTTACGGGTTATACGTGCTCACAGATCGACGGACAGATTTTTTTCTGTTCCTTTATTCTGTGTCCTATGGTCCAAGTACGTTTACTGCATTTCATAATTTAAATTCCTTGTACTGATTTATAATTTCGTAAACCACATGCCCCAAAAAGTGTAAATGCCATAGGTGGTCTTTAAAAATCTAGAACCAGCTGATGTCTAGTCAGGTACTCCAACGATTTTAAATTCGGAATCATCATAATCATGTCCCTGGTCTTTGCCCAATTTTATAGTTGGTTGGGTTCTTTTTAAACTGACCTTACATACTTCTTTGGAAATATATTTGTTTTTTAAACACAACAAAATGATAGTCCGAGGTATCTAGTGTAAACTGAAACGAAGTAGAAACCTGGCTTGGCCTGAAGTCAATGGTTTGTCCGGCCAAACATTTTTTTCTATTCATCCCTACAGGCCCACCAAACGCTGCCTGATGGAAAGCATAAATAGAATCCAAGAGTGGTGGTCACCATACTCATTGCGAATGCAGAAAATGCAGTATGGTGAACCATACTATGGCGGCAGCGAATATGATACAACAATGGAAAAGAGTAATGAAATAAATAAACTGGGCAAGTTTTTATACCAGTGCTAAGCTCTCACTGATAGTAGGATAATGTATGTATTATTGTTAAGTATCAATGTGAGTGTGTCCATTTGTGAGTGTGTGTGTAACAGCCCTCTTTTTCCCATGAGCACCAGTGAAGTGTGTCAAAACGTTTAATGGGGTGTCAACCACCTGTAATCTTATCCACCTGCTGAAGAGTGTTATGTCAATCAATATACGTAATTTGTCGTTTGCTCATTGTATATACTACATTACTACACTGTAATAGAATAGTTATGATAGACCTGTATTAATGTGACTTGTTTGCTTGAACGTCCGTCCGTGTGTTGACGGATTAAGAATAAATGGTGTTGCCACCCCTATTCATCCCGTGGGTGTCGTAAAAGGCGACTAAGGGACCAAGACAACATCATTACAAAGAGTAGGAAAACTTGAAACAAACCCTATTTCAACCCGTCTGGCCAGCGTGGTGTAGTAGGCCAAAACCTTAAAGAGAGACTTATGTCCAGTAGTAGACTGTAAAAGGCTGTTGATGTTGATGATGCTTGAACGTGCTAATCTAACTATCTACTGGTTCATATTTAAAAATGAAATTAACCCATAGTAGTGATGGATAGCCTATTTATCTAAGAAGGCTATGGGGACAACACCACGCTAGAAGCAAAAGAAACGGAGCGTCCATGGAAACTTGTAAAACGAGACAAATTTATTCCTGTTGAGAGGTACAGACGAAGTAGTAGAGCCACACTGGTTTCAGCACGAGCGGGACGGCTCGACCGGGGTAGTACTACCCTCCCACAGAAGACCAACCTAAAGCGACAGCATCCGTGCTGACGTGTTTCGTTTTTGAGTGCGAGACCGGAGGTCCATTGATGCAAGAGTGACAGTTATCGTGGTAACTGTGTAAACCTTACACTGTCACGATGACTGTCATGCCTTTTACGTCCCCAAGCGGGGTGTGAAAAAGTATTTCATAAGGCCGCCATAGTGTAGGTCACCATACTGCACTGTCTGCATTTGCAATGAGTATGGTGACCACAACTCTTGGATTCTCTTCATGCTTTACATTAGGCAGAATAGAGTCACTTTGGCAGGCTCTTAATATAGGAAAAAAAAGTTGTGCGGGTGAACTAATTAATAATGATTGAGACTGGATTTAGACTGGATTATTCAGACTTTGGTTCGAACCCGAAACCACGCGATTGAAGCCTTAGACGCTTATCAAATTACTTCAGAATAATTCTCAAGAGGTATGGCATACATACCTATATATATTACTCCACTAATAACTTACACTCCTGTGAAAATGATATATATTTCAATTTATTTGATATTGTCATAGGCTAAAACTACAAGTGTGAGTTATGTAAAATTGATAAATGTAAGTATACTCTTAAGCTACTAGCATTCTTCGTCATTCCATTGACTAAGTCAACGAAAAGAGATATTTCTTATTGCAAGTAAAGCCAAGGTAAGCTTACGCCATGTCAGACGCAGAGTGGCACACCGTGTGGTTTTAGTCGGTCCGATTCCGACACACCACCCCGCCGTAAACCCCGGTGGGGTGACGGCCCGAGGGGGTTTCCACACATTAAAAAAAAAAGCTTACGCCCATCAGCTACTCACGTTACGAGTTCATGATGCAAGTTAATAAAAGGAAAGTATATTATTTCATAAGAACAAGATATCTGACTCCTGTCGATAAGTCTGAACCATCCACCACCGTAATCCATCCTCCTTCTAACGCATGAACCGCTCAGTCTAAATATTCTCTTCACACTTTCTCTCATCAAGCACTTTAAACTTGATTAACCTGATATTAGAAACTACCCAAAGTCAAGAATGGGACACATCGATCTAAAAACTATATTCTACTTTGACACATTAAAATTATTCCGAACTGTTTTTATTTTTTTATTTTTAAGAACTTGCTAAAGTGACTCTACTCTGCCTGATGGAAAGCACGAATAAAATCCAAGAGTTGCGGTCACCATACTCATTGCCAATGCAGACAATGCAGTATGGTGACCTATACTATGACGGCCTAGTGAGATGCTCGTTCCCGGACGTGACATGACAGTCATCGTGTAGTGTGAGGACACACTTACCACGATAACTGTCGCCCCTGTATCAATGGGCCTCTGGCCTCACACTCACTAACATAACACGACAACACGGATGCTGTCGCTTTAGGTTGATCTTCTGTAAGAGTGTAGTACGGCTCCAGTCGAGTCTCAGTTCGACTCTACTTCTTCGAGAACTGCTTTAAAACTAAGGTCACAGGTCGAAATTTCATAAACCTCTAGCTTAGTATATAAATATCGTAAAATAATAACCCCTTTTCGCCGTTATGTAAGGAAACATCGTTATTGCCAGCTCGGCAACTTCGATGGCAACCAATAAGGATAAACAAGCACTATTTAAAATACAAGCAGTAGCGATTTAAAAAAATGAGGGCATTTTTTAGGGTTCCAATTGCTCGTTACGTTTGCTAAAGAAGTTCGAATGGCAACTGGGACCGACAACTTAACGCGCTTTTTGAAGCATAGTGACCTCATTGTGTTAAAAATCGTCACCCGTCATAGAATAACCTGGTTAGGATTCCTTGTTTGTGCACTTTGCTAACATACTCTTTGCCATCTAGCCACGAGCCCACACTAGATAAGTAATAAAAAAGATCAGCTTGTGACTTACGCCCCACATCACACATGACGTGTGTTACATGCAATAATGCGCGCGCGTCTAAACAGAGCCGACTTTCAAAGTTCCGCGTGCTAAGTTGCCGACAAACGTTCCCCGCACAGGTATGTATGGGAACCATGAATACGTGAAATTGAGGACTGTCCCCTAAAAAATCCTATGTGTGATCTCTTATTTTAAACAAGAACATCGAAAGTTGAGTGCAGTGTAATACTTTTGCTGTCGCGGTGTTTGTAGACACCACTGCTTATACAATAATTTCCTTGCTTGTGTGAGTTTCTAGTTGTTAAAGTAATATTTCGATGGTAAACATATTGTGGAGGGAACTAGTGTCATATCCCTCCAACACAAAGGGAGGATCCTCCGACCAGGCGAGGTAATTATGCCTGGTGGGCCACGTTCCAACTGTTGATGTTGGGATGTTGTATATATGCTAATTGCCACACGAATCTCTATATCGCGATACAGGATTAGTAGTTGCATTTTAGTTCATTATATTCATACGTATCGTTCATACTTCGTAGTTCAATGTATCTTCGCTAGATGGCGCTGTTACATTTTTCGTTTGTGCTATAATGTGGAATCGCCACAATATGACTAAATTGCATATCTTAGGTAACAGAAAGTCGGGTCGCTTAACGACAGGAAAGAATTTTAATGCTCTCCGTACTCATAATAACAGTATTGCGTTTTATTATTTTTCCTTCCTTTATCAAGATTGATCCTATCCGTCAGAAGTGAAACAGAAATTTTCTGTATACCTACTATTTATTCTGATAATTACGTCAATATCTGTATTTCGTTAAAACAAACACCAGTTATTTTAATAATTCATGTACCTATATGAATTTTGCAAATTTGTGTCACAATATATATCGGTGCTAAAATTAATTGCGGATATAGAGTATAAAAGATATAGAGATAACATAATACATAATCTGTAGTGTTTTTTCGAAGAAAAATCGTCTACACTTACAAAACGGTTAATGCACCTTTTCTACTTATAGTCAAGGCTATAGATAGCAATCAGCGTTATGTAAGTCAACCTTGAATGTAATATTATTACTTTATAAATGATTTATTACGCATTATTTATATGTGCACATTATTTTACTTGCGATAACTGTTACCGGGCACATCGTTCGTATTTCTGCGTAAGTTCTTATCAGCTTTGCTATTTTAGTGTACCGGTCAAGGACAGTAATATCTTAATTAGTCAGATTATGTTATATGCTTTTTATAAGTGGTTACCAGTTCATATTAATGTTTTATGTTCCTCTCCAAATCCGTGTGGTGACGGATTAAGAATACATAGTATTACCACACCTATTCATCCCGTGGGTGTCGTAAGGGAACCATGCAAGACAACATTACAAAGAGAAGGAAAACTTGAAACAAACCCTGTTCCAACCCGCCTGGCCAGCGTGGTATAGTAGGCCAAAAATCTTGCTAAGGAGAGGCCTATGTCCATCAGTGGACTGTAAAAGGCTGTTGATGATGTTCCTCTCCAATCAATGGGATATTTTAATCTACAGACTCAGTCCCATTAGAGCTCGGAGATAAAATACCCTAGCAATTTTTATTTCCCTAACTTATCTTTTTTGTCCTATTATTTTGAAGATAAAAACTTCATCTAAGGATGCATTAATTGCTTTTCTATTTAAACACTCTACAATTATACCTATATAAATTGACACACATATAGACCCATATACAGAAACTCAACCATAAATATACACGGACACAACGTTCTTTCTTCATGCATTATGACGGGAAACATATCTTTGTTCTGTGCCCAAGACATTTATTCTTCAATCACTTAATTGCGGATTAACTGGCTTCCAGTTGATTATCGTCTTTTTTATTCCAAAATAAAATATATCTGTGACAAAATTTGAGTTCCATATACATAGTTTACTTTATGAGTGTCCTAATTTTAAAAGTATTTTATTGAAACATGGACACCCTACAATAAACTACGACGCCACCACGTCAAATCGGATTCATCTTTAAGGAAGTCACAAGTCACATACTCGCCATTATAACTAGAACTCCGAATTCTATTAAAACATCAAAATAGCTTTTTAATATTAAGGTGTTAGAGGTCTACGAAAACTGGTCCATATGTTCCTTACGTTTAATTTCGAGCAATGTTTAAAATATTGTCTAAAATGCTCGTTAAGTTTACTTTTTTTATAATTGACGTGAGAATATCCCAATTAGGAATTAATTATTTATTTATGGAGACCAAGTGGGTAACGTTCCGGTATACTTAATATCTTCACGCTATACGCGTTGTGTGTAAACAAACAATCAATTTCAATACAAAATGTTGTTGCCATAATAATGTAATTTTTGTTTGTTTTCCGTTATCCGTAAATTATCTTTAGATCAAAATTAATGAACTTATATTGGTGTATCTTACAATAATCCTACTAATATTATGAATGTGAAAGTTTAGTAAGGATGTATAAATGATTGTTACTCTTTACGCAAGAAATGCTTAACGGATTTATATGAAACTTTACAGTAGCATAGCTAGAATAACACATAGGCTAGTTTTTACCACGATAGCCGACATACACGTGGGTAGAGCCCCGGGCGAAAACTAGTGATGATTATATAGTTATTTTGGAATGAGCAATCACTTCTATACGAATACTTTTTCGAATAAACAATTATTCGAGAGGAGGTGTCAGTGGACATCATTTGTGACTCTTGAGATGTATAGGGATGGTCCCTTACCACCGGGTTCCCATCATAATGTTTCTCTGATCCCAAGCTAGGCAAAACCACTATGGTACCAACCAACTATGGTAACCAGGCTTCTGATTAACATACTTATATTTCTAAATACCTACATATCATACATAAATTACACTCAGAATCAGAACAAATGAGAGTGTTCACCACACAAAAATTTGTCTTGACTGGGAATCGAACACGGTAGCGGTTAGGATCACTAACAAACTAGACCAACGGGCCTGTCAAAACTACCATAAGAGAGATTTTTTTGCGTTTAATTATTGCATTAAATCTAATGAAATAGGCTACGTCTGAGGTACGTGAAAGTTTGAAACATCCTCATGGAGTAGCCCGAGCATAGTTTTCTAACTAAATAGTAGGAATTAATGAACAAGTTTGTTGGTTATCATCGTATGGAAGATTACTGCAGTAATTCTATAGACAATAGAAAAAAAAAGTCCAGACGCCAGTATAAAAATAGTGGATGTTATAATATATTTGCCGTGTGGTGACAAATTAAGAATATAAAGTGTCACCAGCCTTATCCATCCCATTTTTAAAAGGCTTCTAAAGAAGGCAATTATTTAGGACAACATTAACGCAAAAAGGAGGTAAATTTGATCCGAAGTCTGGCCAACATGATGCCAAAACCTGGGAGGGAGCGTCAAGGAGAGGGCCTATCAAGTTGACGATTATATAACTTTAAAACACAACTCTTTTTCTTCTTCTTCTTCTTCTCAGCCTAGGTAGTAGAGTTACGCTGATTTCAGCACGAGCAGGCCGGCTCGACCGGGGCAGTACTACCCTCTCACAGAAGACCAACCTAAAGCGTCCGTGATGTCATGTTTTATTGGTGAGTGCGAGACCGGAGGCCTATTGATGCAGGGGTGACAATTATCGTGGTAACTGTGTGAGACTTACACTGCCACGATGACTGCCATGCCTTTTACGTCCCCAAGCGGAGTGTGAAAAAGCATCACACAAGGCCGCCACAGTGTGGGTCACCATACTGCATTGTCTGCATTTGCAATGAGTATGGTGACCACAACTCTTGGATTCTATTCATGCTTTCTATCAGGCAGAGTAGAGTCACTTTGGCAGGCTCTTAATATAGAAAAAAAAGCCAAAAGACGTCCACTTCTGGACATAGGTCTCCCTGAAGGTTCTCCACAACAGCCGGTCCCGATTTTTCTTACATACTACATTTTGAAGATCGCCATAGAAGACGATTCTTATTACATCGAATATACGACACTATGTTTGGCTAGTGCTAGACACAGGTTATACTATGAATTCAACGATGACAAGTAAAATACAATAGCTTAGAAGCATAGTCATGATGGCAGCAGGTAGTGAAACTTTTGTTAGGAGTCAAACGGTCATTTAATGTTAAAGGACTAAGCGTCGTCCATAAGTACATGAAGTGTTAAGTGACTAAGCTCCGTCGACTAATGTTAAGGGGCTAAACGCTGCCCATGTGCACATGAAATGTTAAGGGTCTAAGCGCCGCCCATAAGCACATGAAAGTCAAGAGATACAAGTCGATATTCTTGGGATTACAAAAGAGGAGAATCAAGATAACTTCACTAACTCCGTGAAAAACAATGAAAGAAAAAGTTAATACTGGTTTTCTGTTAGATTATAGTGCTCTTCGGTCGACTCCAGTCGAGCATTTAGTCGTAATGATGCTCACCAAATATTACTTCGGATATCCCATTCTATTTGCAGAATATTTAAATATATATACAGGAAAATACGCCCACTTAACACTATGACTGATGAGGTAATTCGAGTCTCAAAATACACCAGAAAGATAAAACAGTCATGTTGAATAAAACCACTTTCACTTTAAAACATCTTTCTATTGTGTGATGCAGGACCCACGGTATTGCACGACCCGCGTTTTATTGCCTGTATTTTCGAGGGGTTTCAAGGTTTCATTGATAATAATAATAAAATCTCTTTGTTATAGACGCTTTATAGTTCGTTGTCAATAATAATAAATTCTTTATATCTGTACAGTATAAGAGTTAACTGAAAATGGTATTGCCTTTACACAATCATTGAAGGTTTTTTGGTTCTGATTTTAATCTTGTTTATCGATTAATATCTTGTCTTCTACAATTGTTTGTCTTACATAGAGTTTACCCAATGGTAAATTAGTTTTGTGCTTGTTCAGAGTACGTAGGGTTGCCATAAAGAACTTAGGGCCCCAAATTAACCTAACCTGCATATGGTGCACCTACTGATTGGCGGAAGAGGCTCTAGCAAACAAAACATTCCGATTAGCGGCAATAGGTTCTTCACCTATTATATGGAATCAAAGTGCTGCGGAAAGTGGGCGTTTTGTATGACTCTGCTTACTCCTTCGGGGAAACGGGCGTGATTTTAGATATGTATGTATTTGTTAAGATAGTGTAGGGTCGGGTCTTGGGTCTCTCTTTACTATGCCAAGTGTTGATGGTCGAATCCTGTATATTGTAGACGAACGCGTTGAAAGCATTCGCAAAATATTTTGTAAGTATTGTCTTTTAAATATCTTGTTTTAGTGTTTTCAATGTTCTACACGTTGTGAGATTTCTATATCTCCTTGTAGCTCAACTCTATGTGCCCACCTGGACTTTAATGTATGTTATTTGTGTATAAGAATTCCTACTTAACGGCAATGAGCTTGTACCCTTTCATGTTCAAGATGACGATAATGTACTCCTGGCCGATTTCCAGTCCTAGATAATTTACAGTCCTAACGGAGAGAAGGCAACTACGTAGTAAATATAGTAAATATTATAGTACACAAGTGTGTGCGCAAACACAGTTACACTGTCTGTTCCAACACCCTCAAATTCAGATAGGATGATTATCTGGTACGACCAGAGAGAGAAAAGGCGTAGGGCTGATGGTTTGACGTACTCTCCGAGGGACGGAAGTTAAGATCCCAACTTCCAAACTCTGAGCTGTTATTAAGTATTTCTGGAACCAGAAAAGCTCACTAAAACTTTCTCACTCGGCCCAGAAATCGAACGCAAGACCTCGTGATCAGCAGTCGCATACACTAACCGCTAGATCAAAGAGGCAGCTTACGTTAGTGAAACTATTACTGGCAAAACTTGACGTTTGGTGCGCTTTGTCTACCTACTACTACGTTTGGTACAAGATGTGAGTATATGCGTGAGTAAAATTACAAATATAATATTAACTATCTATCTATATTAGACTGGACCAATTATACTTCCTTGTTGCACTCCTACTTAAATATTGTATGATTTCAGTTTTCTCTTACCTAGCTTAACAGATTCAAATTAACAACTAAGATAGGATTTAAATATAATAATAGATTGTCGAAAGGATTATAATTATCAGTATCCTCAACAGATTTTTTTATGCTAAACACTGTCAAACGTTTGGGAGGTAACGACACAAGGTGACGAGCAGTCATTATCTCATTGGCTAGTCAATTGAGATATTTAATGAATATATTAACCTTTTGAAATTTAAGTTGTTGTGGGAGTATTATTTGACACTTTCGAGTAGTAGGTTTATTGGGATTATCGTTGTCCAATTATTGTTGTCGTGTCTGTCTTAAGCATAAAACATATTACAATGTGATATTGGTATCTGATAAATCGAAGTGTTCGTCTCACTAACTGCAAGAATACTATTCCTGCCCAATAAACAATATTTGAAAATAAGCAAAACTGTATGTAAAAGCTAGTACGTTTATAATAAGACTACAGCTTCTTCTTAGTTAAAACAAGGAGTTCTTAATCACTCTGTAACATCGTGACCATTAAACCATTTGCTTAAGATGCACTTTACCTATTTAATTGAAGATATAAATTCAAAGTGACGACCGTAGCGTAATACAGCTCATTAGGTTACACAACGAAATAAATAATGAGTAATTGAATCCTAGGTACAGTTTAAATGTGTGTCTTTAGCCGGATCTTCCTCAAGACGGTTGGCCTTACTTACATTCACTTCTATTATTAGTATTTGCATTCACTTCTAGTGAACAGTAGCACTACGTAGTGACATTTTGCTGTTTGCTTTTGAACTGATATTAAAAATTAACAAGACCTTGGTGTCACTTTGCCATAACAATTTGAATATTTAATCCTGCTTTATTTAATTTTGGATCTAATTAATCATTGTTACTATTCTTAAGAAAAACGTTTTGAACCCACTTGAATGGACCCATACTTTAACTGAAAAACAAGAAATAATCGTGACAGTGAAACTAGACGCTAGTAAGAACAAACAAATAATGTTATCAGCTACTATTTGTTATACTAAGAACTCCGTATGTTTATCCTAAAGAATCAATTATATAGCTTGTCAAGTTTATCTGGAACTAGTTATCAACAATTAAATAACATGTGCGTCATTTAAACCATTCAAAACTTACATATACGAGTATACGTGGCGCTACGATCTGAAGCCGCGTCAGCTTTGCGCAATGCTAACCTACGTTTAACAATACGCGCAAAAATTGTTCAAGTTTTAGTTCATATAATCAAATTAGTTTACAATTTACACTACACAAGTGATTACTAGTCTTTGTGACGATGGATTAATAATACGGAATGCCACCATCGCTTTCCATTCCGTTAGCATACGTTGGGCCAGCGTGGTATAGTAGTCCCGGATCCCTCCTACCTCAGGCGCAGAGTAGCACACCGTGTGGTTTTAGTCGGTCCGATTCCGACACACCACGCCGCCGTAAACCCCGATGGGGTGACGGCCCGAAGGGGTTTCTAAACGATAAAAAAAACGTGGTATAGTAGACCAAAACCTTCTTTTTAAGGAGAGGCTAATACCCAGCAGTGGATTATTGAAGGCCGAAGATGACTATGTAATGAATTGCATATTATTATCGGACATTCAGACTGTGTGATCGGAGTGTTACCACGACCTCACAGAAAATTGCTATTAACCAATTACTGGACCTCAAAACCACCCGTTTCTTTATCTTCAGAGGGTGGGGAGGGTCACGCTCATCGCTTATCCTATACCTTCTTCTAAATTAGAATAGATTACACTGACCAAGGTCACACGTGATCTGGTTGAAACGCCAACAATTTAAATTTCTGTAAAATGTTACTTTCAGTAAATATACACAATTACGGCTTTATCAATAGACTGTAGAGCATTTCTGTCCTGTTTCGCGGCTAAAAATACGAATGTATCCACAGCAGTGAATTACCGACTGCCTGGTATATATTTTAGGTAGTTTAAAAACACAATTTACAATGAAAACACAATATACAAGTCAAAATGAATCTAAGATGTGACAAGCTGTTAAAAGTTAAAACCATTTGATGTTTCTAGTATGTATAAGTGTAGAAGCCATCATCATCATCATCATTTCGTGCCAAAATACGTCTGCTGACCCCTTCAGTCCCGAAATCAGTGGCGAGACTATCCCGGGCCTTCTTAAATAAGGCCGCATAGGACAGCTCGCCACTAGCCGCCTCCGGTGTTACGGTGACTACTACAGCCGCGCTTTTAGGCACCTGCAGTTTGCGCGGCTTTTTCGCGGTAGCCACCGCAATCGACGGTGTCTGCGGGGTAGAGGCTGCTGTTTGTGCAGCCTTCTTACCCCGCTTTCGGGACTTCTTAGCTCCCCCGACTACCTGCCAACCATCGGTGCAGGGAGCACAGGTGGAGGTGCCAGGTACAGCGGTTGGAGTGGGGAGCGGAGGGAACTCCGCTCCAGCCTTTGCTACCGCCGTGGACCTTGACCTCGGTCTAGCCATCTTGGCTGCTGCCTTCGTCGCTCGTCGAGCCCTCGGAGCTGTTGCGGGAGCAGCAGGCAACTACGCCGCCGCCGCATAGGTCACGCGACCGCCCACAACGGGCAGCGCTGACGGTGCCAATGCGACCTTCGGCTTATGCACCGCGAGCGGCGGCCGGACAACGGGGGCTGGAGGCAACCTCGCCTCCAGGCCGGCGAGACGCCCGTCCATCATGCGCCACACTGCGTCTGTAATTCGGCGCAGATGGACATCTGAGATGGTACCGAGGTTGGAAGACGGAGCCGGCTGGGACGGAGACGGAGACGGAGCAGGCTGAGACGGCGACGGGGCCAGATCATCTTCCGGACGATGCGCCCGGAATTGAGCGAACTGAGCGCTCAGCTCAGCCACTTGCCCCGTCAGGCGATCGTTGGCTGCCTGGAGACGAGCCACGTCCCCGATGAGGGTCTCCACGACCCCCGCAATTGCGGAAGAGGAGTCCTTAAGGGCTCTCACAAAGGAGCCCTTGAGATTACTCGACTTGGTGGCCACTTTGTGAATAATGGCCACCGCCGCGTTTGCTATCTCCTGCTTGAAGGATGATGTTTGGGAAACTGAGTCCCCCACTATCGGCTCCCTGACTTTTAGCAGGAGATCAGCAATCTCCTCCTCCGCCAAGGTTTCGCCGTCTGCCCTTACTCGTCTATAGGCTTCCGCCTTACAGAAGACGGAGCCTGACGGGGCCGAGGCCGGGGTTCATGACCTCCCTCTACGGCTGCTTGCTACCTTAGGAGGTAACATCTCCTGGGATGTGTCACTCTCCTCATCCCTGGAGCGTCCGCGTTTCCGGCTGTCGCACAGCTCCGTCTCCATGATGTCCAGTGCATCCGTCCTCGCACTGGAGTGCGTAGTGGATCTTGAACGAATCCGTTCAGATGTTCTTCGGCTCCCAGTAGCCATAATGGCTTCTGGGAGCCCCACCGAGGTAGGCGTTTCAATCGTTACGCTTTCCACTTCGGACGAGAGGTCGTCCAACCTTGCTTTTCCCTCCTTCGTGTTTTTCTTCTCCTTCTGTCCTTCTTTTTTATTATTTGGTGTAGTTTTTAAGTTTATAGATTCCATATGAGACCCACGAGAGGGGGAGAACTGAAGGTCGACCCGGGCAGAGATCCCCCAATACCCGGGCAAGCGTAAATTTATGCCCAACCGAGGGGTCCGCAGGTGCCTCGGCTGGGAGTGCGCTTGCGACTGAACTACCCATCAGCCATGCATCCTCTGGTCACGCACCAGAACACGGGATTCGGGGTATTTTTTTAGAGAGGTTTTCTTCCTCGCAGTCCGGGCGGTTAAGCCAAGACCCTCGCCCCCGATTGGAGTTGCGTGACTCCAACTCGGGACTACGATATGTCAACGGTGGCAAGGAGACTACGTCTCCTGATGCCTGCTCGGTGGCAGTGTAAGCGCACGCCGAGCCCGTCCTACCTTTTCCACCGCTGAGCGGAGGAACTCCGACCCTAGAAAGGGTCCCACCATCGTGATTTTTTACCGAGGTTTTCCTCCTCAATGCTCCGAAGAGCGAAGAACCAACAGAGGATCCGACGAATACGCCCGCTCTGTTGGACCAAGTCTCGGCCGAATTGCCGAAGACATGGTTTCCTCTTCGTGCTAGAATATTAGCCGTTGGCAGTGATGAACACCATCGCCAACGTTACCAGGGTGCACCACGTGGAGGTTTTCTAGCCAAGCACCCCTGCTGGACATGGCCTGCCCCAAGGTTCTCCACAACAGCCGGTCCCGTGCCACCCGCATCCAGCAGCTTCCCGCGATCTTCACCAGGTCGTCGGACCACCCAGTACGCGGTCGCCATTCCAGAACTTTACGGCCCCATCGGCAATCGTTTCTGCGTGTAATGTGGCCTGCCCATTGCCACTTAAGTTTAGCAATTTTACTAGCAATATCGGTGACCTTGGTTCGTTTACGGATCTTCTCATTCCTGATTCGTAGAAGCCACATTTATGCATAAATCGTGACCACGATAACTTGAAGGTCCATCTTGATATTAATTACACCATAAGAAGTTGCTATTATGTAATTTTTTCGTTGCTCTTTCACCAACTTAGTGAGTTTACCTAAGTCCATCTAGGAAGGGGGATGCGAACGCTAGGCCACGAACTTGTGACTTTTGAGGTCCACTCCTTAAAAAAGAGGTTTTTGCCTACTATACCATGCTGGCTAGACAGCTTACTACAGGGTTCTCTTTACAGTGAAGATGTCTGCGTAGTTTCCTCGACACCCACGTAATGAATAGCTGTGGTGACACACCTACACTTAATCCGTCACCACATAGACGGTGTTATGTCTTACACACCGAAAATACCAAATTTCGTATAAATTTTATTTACTTTTTTTTGCTCTGGTCATTGCCAACCCGGAAGTATATGTGTTTGATTTTATTTATATGTCATATTAAAAGTAAATGATTACATATGTATGTATTAATTTAACAGATTAAACGAGTGGCAGTTTACAATAAAAATCATAGCAATAAAATTACATAGATGACTTTACCGACATATTATTAAGATTTAATGGTTAAAACCTGCTATGTAAAATGAAAACATTAAATGTGATACTTACTCATTCAGTCCTTGATAAGTAAATATAAAAACTGCCTCGTTAGGCTAGCGGTTAGAGCCTGTCCAGATGAAGCGTTTTACGCGCGAGTCCACTCGCGCGTATCAATTTTACACTGCGTCCAGATACCGCGTTTTACGCGCGTTCTACTCTGGGAGGGACTCAGTTATAAACATGGACTCGGATACAGCGGTTGTGTTGTGGCTTGCATACCGTCGATGGAAACGTCGTAAACGAAGAGAAAATCGACGATTTAACGTGCATCCAATTCTACGTGACAGAATGACGCATAGTATGTTTATAACATTATACCCAAAGCTTAGAGAACACAGCGAAAAATTTTTTAATTACTTTCGGATGTCAATAACATCGTTCGATGATTTGCTAGAAATTATTAAAGAAGATTTGACTCCAAGTCAAAATTATGTGGTGCGGGATACTGTTTCTGCAGAAGAAAAACTCGTGATTACTTTGAGGTTAGTTTTAATATTATTACAATTTGAACCTTTTTAAACTATGAATAAAATTAACAAAAATTAAGAATTAAGAACAAAAATTAAAATTAAGAGTACAGATCCATCAAATCAGATTCTTGGGAATCGTGTGTGGATGCCGGTGATGGAGCAGTTGGGTTATTGTAGGCAGTTGATGCCGGTGATGGAGTAGTTGGGTTATTGTAGGCAGTTGATGGCGGTGATGGAGTAGTTGGGTTATTGTAGGCAGTTGATGGCGGTGATGGAGTAGTTGGGTTATTGTAGGCAGTTGATGGCGGTAATGGAGTAGTTGGGTTATTGTAGGCAGTTGATGGGGTATTGCGTTGCACAGTGCAATAACCTCGATTGTAATTCGAGAAATTTGTTGCTGAAAACGAAGATGTCGAAGGTTCTATTGTATGATATCCTGCTTCTTCAAAATAATCTCTCTGTCCGCGTTGGTACTGATATTGTGGTGAGGGTCGGTAGGCAGCTGGGGGTTCGTAACATGGGGCTTGATGAGCTTGAAGCACTTTCATTAATTCTATTTTTGTTTCGAGTCTGTTTGCCTCTGGTACTTTAAGGAGCTCCTTGTGTAGAGACAAACAAAATAGTTTGTCATCATCTGGCTCCGTTTGGTTTGATGTCTGTCGCTGATTTCTAGGTGCTAAATTTGTTTTTATGATGTCCAGAAATTCTTCGTCGGCCGCATTAAGCTTTTTCTTCTTTTTCGCCTGACTAATTGGAGGTCTCATTACATCTTCCCCATCGCCAGAAAAGTCTTGTTCTTCAGCTGTAACAGGCGCGGGGTTGATGTTGCCGTTAGTTTTTTTATTCTGTGTCGATCGTTCAAGGAACATTAAACGTTCAAAAAAAATATATTTGGCTTTGCCGGAGGCTCCTGATCCAGACGGTGTGGTTTTCTTCCTCTTCATTTCTCTTACAAAGCTATCACGCAACCCTTTCCACTTCTTTTGCAATGAAATACCTGAAATCAATAAATGGATTGAATTGAAATACTACATTTAATTTATATACTGTATTTAATAACATAACTTTCTTTTCAGATATTTGGCCACAGGATGTTATTTTGCGGATCTGCATTATGCCTACAGATTGGGAAAATCTACAGTTGTCGAAATAGTACAGAAAACCTGTTACGTCATATGGCAAAAACTACAAAATATAGTAATGAGAGAACCTACGAAGGTTGAATGGGAAGAAATTTCTAAACAATTTACAAAATACACAAATTTTCCTAATTGCATCGGCGCCATTGATGGCAAACATATCCGTATTATAAAACCGAATGATTCTGGGTCTCTTTTTTATAACTATAAGAATTATTTTTCAACTGTTTTGTTGGCTGTGTGCGATGCAAATTATTGTTTTATTTCAGTAGATATCGGCGCATATGGAAAAAGTAATGACTCGTCAATTTTTAGAGACTCTGTATTATATAAAAAACTTGTCGAGAAAACTTTAGATATTCCAGACCCAAAGCCAATATCACATACAGACACTACACCCTTACCCCATGTGATAGTAGGAGATGAGGCGTTCAGTCTGTCAGAAAACATAATGCGCCCTTATTGCGGTAAATCTCTAACAACCACGAAAAGAATTTTCAACTATCGCTTATCCAGAGCCCGGCGTTACATTGAATGTTGCTTTGGGATCTTGGTAAATAAATGGAGAATATTTCATAGACCGTTGAATGTAGACATTGATTTTGCAGAAAACATCATTAAAGCGTGTTGTGTTCTTCATAATTACGTAAGGTTACGGGATGGCTATAGGTATGACCACACTCTGTACGAAACACATCTGCATAATTTTAACACTGAGATAGTAAGGCCGAATGCAAGATCGCGGAATACAAGAGACAGATTCGCTGATTATTTTGTTAATGAAGGCAAACTCCCTTGGCAAGATAAAATGATATAGTAGATATATACCTAGTCTTGCCATAAATATTGTAATAAAGAAAAAAGAAAATTGTTAACTGCAAATAACATTTATTACTTTTACAGTGTGTCAGTTTAATACATAAATATAAAACAATTAAAAATATAAAAAGCTTATTCGAAGTGGTCTCCATTGGCTGCAATACAGTCCTTTAAACGATGAGGCCAGTTATCAATAGAAGCACGCACTCTTTCCATGGGAAAATTCTTCACTGCCAATCGTATAGATTGTTTTAGGGACTCCAAATTATCATGGCGTTTAGAGCAAGCTGTACTCTCTAAAACTGACCACAAATCATAATCCAGCGGATTAAGATCGGGACTAGACGACGGCCAGTCTTCAGCTCTGATGAAGTCCGAAACGTTCGATTCCAACCAAGACTGCGTGGACCGAGCTTTATGACCCGGCGCCGAGTCTTGCTGGAAGGACCATACTTGGTTATTGAACATGGTGATGTTAAGGGGCTTAACTACCTTCTCAAGAATGGTATCTTGATACACTTGTGCCGATGTTTTGATACCTTTTTCACAAAAATATGGCTCAGTCACTCCTTCATAGCTAACACCCCACCAAACCATCACTGAAGTCGGATAATGTCCACGTTGCACTCTGTCGACTAATTGGGAAGCTTCCTTAGAGCTTTGAGCATAAATACGGTCATTTTGTTTGTTAAAATGTTGCTCAATTGTAAAAATTTTCTCATCCGTAAACAAAATTTTTCTGTGACCTCCCTTTGCGTACCGCTTCAGTAGTTGTTTCGATTTTACCACCCTATTCTTCTTTAAATTATCAGTTAAGAAATGGCCAGTGCGTCTCTTATAGGCTGCAAGTCCTAAGTCATCTTTTAAAATACGCGACATGGTTCTAGGTGCTATCTTCATTTCCCGAGATAAAATCTTTTGCTTTCGGACAGGATTTCTTCGAATTCTTTCCCTTACTGCTTTGACCACCTTTTTCGTACGAACACTACGTGGACGGCCAGATCTTTTTCTGTCACAAACAGAGGAGGTCTCATTGTACCTATTAATAGCCCGGTACACAAACATTTTACTAATACCAAGTGTATGGAGAGTTTTAAAAATTGCATTTGGCTCCATACCTACTTTGTGTAATGCTATCACAGCGATTCGGTTCTCTTTATCACCCCACACCATTTTAATATCGCAAAATATTTTACAATGTATTGGCGCCAAAATGAGAAAACACAATGAACAATCGTATAAAAATGACAGATTCGAAATTCAAATGTAATATTTTTTTATAATTAAGTGTAACAGTATTTATGGCCAGACTAAGTATAATATATTACACGACTTTAGTTTAGGATTTGTCGTCATCGGGAATAGAAATAGGACACAGTAGATTTATGTATTACCTATGTAGTCTTAAATAAAGCATTCTTTACTTACCTAAAGCTTTTTTCTTTTCTTCGGAATCACCAGCTTCACAAAAAATTTCCACTATTTCCTCCCAGTTCCTACGTTTTGTTGTTCTATTGGAATATTCTGTTGATTCTAAATCCCATAAGGCTACTCTTTTTTCAATTTCATCAATAAACAGTTCGGTATTGAAGTTGTCACGCTCCATCATCGCAACTAAATACGTCCATACGCCACGCACTCGCGCGTAATACTGGACGCAGCAATGGCGCCCGAGTATCTCGACTCGCGCGCCGCTCGCGCGTACGACGCGCGAGTCGAGAGTCGCGGTTATTGCACGCGTTTTACGCGCGAGTGATGACACGCGCAAAGTCTTCTGGACGGGATATATGTAGCTCTAGTACCTCAAGAACGTGCGAGTGTCTGTGTGAGTGAACGCTTCATCTGGACAGGCTCTTAGCGTTTGCGAGGAGATTTGATTCCAGGGTCGGGCCAGAAAAGTGTGATTGAGTTTTGCCGATTTTAGAGATGGTAAATAACAGCCCGAAATTTGGCAATCGGGGTCTTAATTCCCGCGCTTCAGAGAGATTGACAGCGAGACAGACAGAGACAGCGCTCATCGGATTGTGTGAGTGAAGGAATAGAGAATGCCCCTGTGTTTGCACACCTGCGTAGTTGACAGATTTTTGTTGAGACTTTAGCTTCATCATTAAAAAACTTAAAAAATTATTTATATACTTAGTTAATTTATTATTTATATAAACTACAATCGGTTTTCGAACGAGTTTGAATAAAAGACGTCAAACTATCCCGCCAAATTCAGATATAAATATTCGACGGCATCCTTCTTGGACACATTTGCAATACCTAATGCTATTATACAAGATTTGGTTATATTGTTGCCTGCTGGAATGGAACGTTAACCCACTAACCTTGTATCCCTTCCTGTCCTTGAATAAACCCATACAATTATATTATTTATAATATTCGCGATGCGTATACGTTCTGTTTTGCATACAAAGTTTTTTGCTTCTAGCATCTAAACTACAATTTAAGCTTAAGTACGGTTAGCGGGCGTTCTTTGTTTTTTTATAAGTTATTACATTGATTGAAAGTTGTATTTCATATGGACAACTCGTCCCCCGGGTATTATAAGTACAGTTTATTGGATAGCTTGGTATGCATGTAATGTAAAGTATTCTACAATTTTGTTTACTTTGTTACTGTGGTGGCTTCTACATAACAGCACAAAGAAAAATATCTAACAGCGCCATCTAGCGAAGATACATCTAACTACGAAGTATGAACGAAACGTATGAATGTAATGAACTACAATACAATTACTAATCCTGTATCGCGATATAGAGATTCACGTGGCAATTAGCATATATACAACATCCCAACATCAACCGTTGGGCCGTGGCCCACCAGGTATGATCACCTCGCCTGGTCGGAGGATCCTCCCTTTGTGTCGGAGGGACATGACACCCGTCCCTTCATAGTTACCACATTCAATCTATCACTGAATGAATGTTTGTCAAGAAACTTCTTGTAACCCATACGCGAACATGATAGGTCACCTTCACGTTAATAAATCTATAATTTAGGAGTACTATTGGTTCAATTTTCTTAATTTTGCTTTTCTTCTCCAAAGGGTTGATTTCGTCTTTAACTGGTTTAATTGTAAATCTTAATTATTACATATTTGTCTCTTTTCGAATAACACATTGACTGTTACTTAGCTTACCTGGAAGCTACAATAACATATAAAACAGTAACCGAAGCATGGATGTTTCACATTAAGTTCGATTTATGATTATTAACAAATCATATGACTTTCATTAGAAAAACCACATATTTCCTATTTGAACGGAAATCCCAATCGACCGACCTCAACATGATACGGTCTGTGAAATGTTTTTTAACAAAATTTAGACAAACTTCATTTCATAGTCTTTTTGTAAACGAGAATTCTAAATTTTTAAATGCAAGAAATCGTAAATACAACATTCTAACCCAAGCCTCCTTAAATAAACACGTTAGATAAATAAACTATATGACTGGCCTAGTGATTTAAGCGATCGCCACGCCGCTCTCCACTTCGCTGAGTGTTGTGGGTTCAAATCCTATATGGGACAACACTTTGTGTGATTCACAAATTGTTGTTCTGAGTCTGAGTGTTCTTTGTGTCCGTTTCTTGTGTGTTTGCAAAGTCCCCCGCGACACAGGATTTATTCCTAAGGCGGGCGTTCAAAAAGCATTTATAAGTACCACAGAAGTTTACTATTATTCAAACAAAAACATATAGTGGCTAATTTTAAAAACGCCACAGATTAATTTAAAAAAAATGACTACGATAACACATTCGAACTAATCTAAAAAGGTAATACGCTGAAAGATGACTTCTTATACGCAAAAAGTATATAAAAAAATTGTATTATTCATGATGAGGCAGAAAAAGGAGGAACCGTATGGTTCGTGATGCCGTTACACTTTATTTAGTAAAATAAAGTCTGTGTTCTAACCTTGTAACCAAATAATATTGCGTTCTTAACAGAAACCTAGCCCGTAGCAACACGTCACACAATATATTCAATTAAAACAAGTTAAACTAACACAGCTGTATTAATTTAGCACGTTATCACAAACCCAATTATTTCTGTTACATAATTATTCAATCATTATGCAAACAGAATAGTTTTATGTATCAGTCGACCTTGGAATTTTTGTCATGTGTGATTGGGAACCGAAACGCAGAATGTCTATAGATACCAGAGAGCCATTGAACTGGAGTGGAATGTAAGGATAAATCTAAAAAAAATCTGACAATAAGGAAATAATTCTCCTTTTCAATTCGAATTCGCGAACAGATACGCTCGGGTGCGCAGACGCTGACCGAGTGTGCGTAATTTTAGATGCGGTAGTGGGTGAATAGGATGAGAGAAATATGAACATAGATACATTTTTTTAAGTCTCACACGTACCTATGAGACGGCGGGCGCCACGAACTTTTTTGCATAAATTTCATATTATTTTTGGCTAGTTTCCTTGCTTCAAAGACTACAATGTTACTGTGTCTATTATCATATTTTTTTCTTGCTTAGCTAGAGATTATCAATGTGTATACTTTTTATAATTATTAGATAATATTCTGTGGAATACATAATATCAAACATTAGTATTCTTTTTGTAAGCTGAGATCTTTGTAATGAATAGTACTTCTGTGCACATTGTTGGCATAGGTTTTGATGGCATCTTCTTGAGATAGTTACAAAGATTTACTGCTAACATATCTTTTCTACAAATGCCATATCTATTATCAACTACTTTAATTCCAGACTTGAGAACTGAATTTAAGATATTTGTGCTGGAAAAAACATTTATATATTTCTCATCATTGAATGGAAACTAACCAAATGATGGATTAAATTCTTTGTACACTTTTGTACGACCATTATATTGTTTTTCTATTACAATTCGCAAAACTAATGTAAAATCTCACTTACAGACAGATTGGTATACATACATATATCAAAATTACTTCCGATTTACATCTACTAGATGCATACATATATTTGGTAATTTAATTTTTTATTTTTACCAAAGCTGTTTTATTATATAATCTAATAAAAGTAGGTGTTAATATCTTTCTTCTCTTTATTTGTAAAAACATGACTATCGACCAGAAACAATAACGTTCACAACTGTACTGAATACCCATTTATACCTAACACACTCTACAACTATTTGAGTCGGGTAGGTTGGTGACACTCTTACTTTCAGTGCGGCATGTGTGTGCGTTACACACAGACGTGCGTACATTTCTATGTAAACAAGCACACAAAGCACACGTACAAATATTACGTTTTTTATGCGACAGAGATATATGAGAATTTAGCAAGTGTAGAGAAAGATATACCTATAGTTTAAAAACACATAGCATAACTTAAAGTTCTGAAAGTTTGGAATATGGTTAAGTATTTTAATTTATGTAATATTTAAAAAGTATAACACAGTTATAAGTCAGGTTCCGTCTGGCTAGCGTGGTGTAGTAGGCCAAAACCTCCTTGCTAAGGAGAGACCTATGTCTAGCAGTAACAAATAAACAAATAAATAAATATTTCCCATTTAAACGTACCTATACTCCAGGTTTGTTAAAGGACAAAAATGTAACGCAACAGATGTTTTCATGACATTAACATCGAGATCTACTAATGACTTATATTGTACAACGCCATCTATTGATCTATTGTGATACCATAACACATGTGTTAGAATACTATCAATCGCGTTATCTAATTACGTTAATTTTTTAGCCTATATACAATATTGTACGAGAATTTATAAATATATCGTTGCTGCCAAATTGTTTAAGGGTTGACGTTAAGGACCATAGATCCCTTTTTCCTATATTACTATGTTGTAGACTTAAAATGACGTCATAAAAATTCCATAGAACAGTTCCTTTAAATATCTTTCGTAAATACATTGTGGTATAATTTATTTCTATTAGAAACTAACAAATTTATTCTCAACGTCACCGCGGCGTTGTAACTTATGACTAACTGATACAGAGTTTTACGTGAATATTTATTCTATATTTCCTTCTGCATGTGAAGGTTAGCCTGATTTATAGAAGACCATAGCTGTTAACTCTATTTTTGCCATTTTTTTCTTAGAGTCCGTGGGTGTGCGTAATAATTGGCAGTAGTCCGAGTTTTACCCGATGTAATCACACTTTAGATATATTTCATAATAATTTAACTTTTTACTTCGGTTAAACTAGTCCTATTACTTAATACATATATTTATTTATATCTACGTCATGCGCTTTTGGTGCAGTGGCAGACTTAATGTGTAAGGCCTCTACGCGTCTACCTTTGGGTGATGCAGACAAAATAGAACGTAGGTGCACTGTGGTTGAAGTTGGATTTTTAATATATCAAATACGCACATATAAACCTATACTTATTTTTATTTTATTTTCTTTTTCTTATTTGAATTTCTTAAATATTCGGCTGATGGCGGCCGGTAGTCATTTGTCGAACCAACGTAAAGCTGTGTACACAAACCTCCCTTCAGTGCGGACCCTGCACCGCTACCCGCACTCCTGCTTCGTCATGTGCTCTACGTTGCTGCCATTTATC
Organism: Hypercompe scribonia; assembly: GCA_949316085.1. NCBI lineage: Eukaryota > Metazoa > Arthropoda > Insecta > Lepidoptera > Erebidae > Hypercompe > Hypercompe scribonia. Next base: position 3,617,104 of record OX438983.1, read on the forward strand.
ATAAGTTTTTGATGCCTACCGGGTGAGGGCAGCGAGGACTTATTGACGCATTAGGCGACAATTTTGCCGCGAGGACAACAACACAACTAAAACAGCTTTTTTATTTTTGTTTCTTTTTTGTTTTATTTATTATTTCTTAAAATAATGTTTTTTGGGTGGTTCAGCTTTGGTACTAAGTAAAAATAGTCTTGTATATGTATATACATATTATGTTGGTTTATGGACTCTTCAACAGCTCTGAAGTTCAGTTTGTATCTCATTTCTCATCTACAATCACATATGTGTGTATAGGTATACATAGCACAGCGTGGTACAGGTAAAACACTAGGTAGTAGAGCCACGCTGATTTCAGCACGAGCCGGCCGGCTCGACCGGGGCAGTACTACCCTCCCACAGAAGACCAACCTAAAGCAACAGCATCCGTGTTGTCACGTTTCGTTGGTGAGTGCGAGACCGGAGGCCCATTGATGCAGTGGTGTCAGTTATCCTGGTAATGTAACTGTGTGTAACTGTCATGCCTTTTACGTCCCCAAGTGGGGCATGAAAAAGCATTTCACTAGGCCGCTGTATTGGTCCCTATAGTGCATTGTTTGCATTTACAATGAGTATGGTGACCACAACTCTTGGATTCTATTCATGCTTTGCATCAAGTAGAGTAGAGTCACTTTGGCAGGCTCCTAAAGTAGCAAAAAAAAACCATAAAATTAGTTATCATAGTGCTACTAGATTATATAAAGTTATTAACTTTTGATTTTAAAATAATATATCGTGTCATCATTTACAATACTACAGAATCCTTCGAATCGAATTGATTTTTATACCAGTACTCTGAAATTTGGTATATCAAAATATTTTTATAAAGTCAAATTTCAAAACTTATGTATCTAGTATTTGGCTTGATAAAAAGTCTATTTACATGACTGAGAGTTGCGAAATTAGAACATTTCTCTAACTGATAAACGCTACAATACACGAAGTCAGTACATTAATTGAATTCAGATTCATTCACATGAAAATCTAGATTTGAAAGCGACGTTTGATTCAGGAACAACCTTGAAGAGTTTTAGCAACGTCATATCATCTCCGCCAATTGGCATAAAACATAAAACACATTCTTATATTTTATAGGGCAACAAATCAAATGATACGATGTTTAAAGATATATTATTAAAATATCGTGAAAAAGGAAATTAATGTAGTAAATTGGCTGCTAAATTTAAACATAGACTAACATTTACATAAATTATTATTAAACTCGATAAACTCCTATTAACAAAATACATTGATTAAGCTAATATAATAGCAGATTTTATATACAATAAATTTTATATACAAAAAATCAGGGTGGGTCTAATAGATAGGTCATGGGGATCACGAAAAGTTAGGCTTAAGTTTAGTTCATACGAGGTAATGTAGGTAATTTAATTTAAATGTTGATTGACTACACAAAAATTACTAATTGAGTTAAAAACTAATACCTGAAGTAGTTAGTTAGTGAAGTAGTATTTCAAAAGTGGTCACTTAGTATTCTGTATTAATTCTTAAAATAGTCATATTTACGTAAAACTAATTAAAGTCATAATGGCGTCTAGATAAAATAATGAATCGCATTTTTACAACTACCCGCTATGATTAATAAGAATGATCTGAATCTTTAAATCATTTTAGAACTCGAGTTTACTTAAAAAAATCTCATCCTTGGATATTATTCTGACCTTTTGAATCGACTTTTGACCGGCCGAACAAACGATTCCAAATTCAAGATAAAACTTCTGTAGTAAAACTAAAACTCAGCTTAAGTCTATCGCCTATTTCTCTCACAGAGTCTTGCATAATTCAATCGAGTCAACGAAATTTCTAAGCTATAAAAGAGTTTATTCCAAAAAGGCTAATAACTACAAATATTAAATGTTAGACGCCAACAGACCATATAGTCTGTTCACAGGGTATTCATCATACAAAATTAAGTATTTAATTGTAGAAATACATATAAAACTAAGGAAAATTGCGCTTTAATTTGAGTAGCTGCGGTTGTTATCGTAATTTTAATGTGATTATTATTTAAATATTTGTTTTACAATTATTTTAAGCTCGGTACAGTATGAGCGTGAACAGTATGAATGTCTTGTAGTTAAAAAAAACGATGTTCAGACTGTGGATACATTATTTTGAATTTTCGTTAAAAACATATTTCGATTAAACTCGCAGGATTTTACGTCACACTCTGGAAACTTTATGATGTCTAGAAACACACACAGTATTATATTTTGAACGGTACTGGATGATATTATTGTTAAGAATTTGATTTTCATGTACCTGATCTTGCATCGCGCAATGACAGTTTCTAAGTTCTATCATCTTTCTTTTGTTTCTCTGTCTTATTCTCAAAAAAGGTTGAGTTTTTCAATGTTACCTAGTTTTCTCATATATGCATACGTACATATATGAATATTTCGTTGTATAAACCGCTAAACCGTGGACCCCAGGCTGCAGTTATCTTCCTCTGTGAAAATTATCGAAATAATTGTTCTGTGATGGAGGTATCACTCCGGTTAAAGTAACTCAAATACTGCTCAAATAGAATCTCAATTCGATATAAATATATTCGATTTAAGAACTATCATGAATGTCACAATTTTTGACGCAAACTGTTCAATAGAAAGTTAGTTTCACATAATTACAGACTAGTTTATGTTAAAATGTAGATTTAAGATGTTAAACACGAGCGACGTGTGATGATTATTAATACAAGCGTGAGAAAGGAAATCGCAAAATATTGGAACAGAACCAATCAGTAAACATTTATAACTGGGTTTGAGCAGATTAGAAATACGAAAATACAGTTGTTTATTTATAATTACACACAGTTCGTTACACATTACGATGATCTGAAACTGGACAAGAGTAAAAATCAGCATCCAGCTGTTGGTCACTAAGTTTTTCTCAGCTTATGCTATATCTGTCAACTTAGTACCGTTTATCTAAGTGTATTTTTAGATAGAGTATATGTTAATACACTCCATCTAAAAATAAAGTCTAAATAACACGATCCTTAGATCTTAATAAAAAAAAATAAAAACTTCGGCGTATTTTATCTCTGGCAAAATGAACCTCCAATGACCATGCTTGAACACTAGAACACTATTGTTGAGTAGTTATCCTTCGGATAGGAGGAGTCGGTTATAACAAAAAACTTCTATAAACGAGGAACAAAATCGAACTACATGACAAAATTCGACTTTAAAGAAAAGAGCGTACTTCTTTGAGTTCCAAGTGTGCTAGGGCAACACTACTCGTTTAATCGTCTGCTCGGTTACGTCTTCTATTATAATAAAGTACTTTATTCGTGAATGAACAGTAACTTATAATATCTGTATTTCTACAGTGTTATCCTCATTATAAAAGAAACGAAAGACATATTTTGACAACACCAAAGCAACAAAGGCAACTGTCATTAATAAAAATGAACCCAATTCAGCATTGCTTGACATCGGCTATCAACTGACCCTAAGTGACGCTGTCTTCAGCCCATTGCAAACCTTATGTAAACTCGTACAGTAATAATAATAATTACTATAGTACAAGGTACATACGTACATTTATCATTTTAGTATGAACGAGACCAGTACATCGTGTAAGAAAAACGACAATCACGTGCCACACATAAACTTACTACCATGTAATATATTGGCAAGACAAAAGCCATTAATGACCGCGACACATTCTACATAATTGAGGAAGACTGAATATTTATCGGCGATTTGGCGACACTACGAGACACTGAACGATAATATATACTTACTTTGTCTATTTCCAGTTTACGATAGCCGGTTGGAAATCGCTTGGTTACATTATGACATTTATTTGATGTATTTTTATTACGTTACGTATTTGTTAACAAAAAAACCAAAGTGGAACTATTTTGTAACTGACCAGCTATATTAGTAACAAATAAGCTGAATGTTGATGTCAATTTCAACTTGTTTCGTATTATCGTATCGAAGTTAAAGTGTCTACATATACAATGTAGTTTAGATAAGAATATTACGACTAGACGAACTTTCAACTGCCTCGGTGGCGCAGTGGTAGTGAATGCGACTGCTGTGCTTGAGGTCTCAGGTTCGATTCCCGGGTCGGACCAAATGTTTGTATGATCTGCAAATATTAGTTTCGAAGTTTGGGTGTTTTCTATGTATAATATGTATGTATTTACAAAAAAAAAGTATATAAGTATTCTATCAGTCACTTTAGTTATCATAGCACAAGCTCTGCTTAGTTTGAAACTAGATGACGTTGTGTGTCAGATGTCCGAAATTTTATTTATTTTATTTACTTCAGATTATTAGAGTACCTCTCTACTTTAATTTGACAATATTCAAACAAATGTTTTTTCATTTCGGCATTTTCGGTTTGCTTTTTTTAGTTTACCTTAACTATTGTCATTTATTACAGCATTCGTGCTCTTGCTTGCAAACGCAATTAATAATTTCATATTTTAAAATAATACCACTCGATTTCGTTTTATTTGTTATCCATAAAGCTGTGTTAACAATTTTTATGATTGTTAAACAAAGTTAATTCCTTTGTAAGAGACAATAAGCGATCGTTGTCCCTTTGTCAACGGTAACGTGAATAAATTATAGCTGAATGGCAATTTTAATATCGCGTGTAGGAAGATCACAAGGTAACGTTTGTGACGCATTTTTTATAAAAAAGTAAAATATACAGTCATGATGACATACGCTTTTAAAGATTTTATTATGTGCGTAAAATATTAAAAATGATAAAGAGTATTCAGTAGGTTAATTTGTTTCATGATAATGTGTTGCGAAATATTAATTTTATTGTGTTTTACTATGTAGGCTGTGGAAAAATTCTTTCTAATTTATATAGGTCATGTGACAGCTGTCATATGCGACATTCTGAAATACAGTAATAAAAATTAGTGGGGATTTTGTTATAAATAGGTATTTTAATGACACACATTGCTTATACGGTTGGAATAGTAATAATTGAGGATTTTGTGTGTTAAAAAGCCGAAAGTAATTATTTTAAAAAAATCGTTGCTTTCATAGACTTACTTAGAAAATTGCTAAGATTTTTTTTAAGACAATAGTTATTTGAATTAGTTATTGACAATGACATCATCGTCATTTAGATATTCATTTTCCAATTTATTTTGAGGTCAAAGTAATGAGTAATAATGGAAAAAATTTTTCTTTTGGATTCTGCCTTACCCCGGTCTTCAGACGTGACAATAGCTGACGGTGCACTAGGGTAAGAAAAACCTGAAAAACAGGTAGAACTAGAAAGTAAAAGTTAAAATTACCAAAATAAAGAAAAAGAACTGAGACTACAGTAACTCGAAAAGACATTTGGGATTAATTCATCCCTCATTGTAACTCCTGTACGCCAGAATGAACTGCAGCGGCAGTAACTCATGAACACACCGAATAATGACGCTCGAGAAGGCCGCGGCAATGTTAAACTGTCTTGATGTCCACAATGAAATAAATCAGAAGTTAATTAGACGAGTTGAAAATGTAGTAAATCCACTTCCATCCTCAGCAAAGCGAGAGAAAAGACTGCATAGTATCTTCGTTAGATGACATCGAAGTATATTTAATGTTAAGAAAAAAAGCGAGTTTGTAATCGTCTGTCTATGAAATCCCATAAAACAAGCAATATTTAACAAAATTACTAAAACAAATGAAGCCCTGACCCATTTTCATTTTAGCATGTTTATATGTACAAGTAGTGACCGCGTATAAACACTGCGTACAAATATTTTACTTTGCACGATGGTCTAAAGATAAATTGTATCTATGGCAGCTTTGATAGCGAGAGCCATCGCGAATGTTATTTAAAGCAGTTGAACTTTGCACAAATTTCTTTTACCAACAATTGAGATGGAACATAAACCTTTATTTAAAGTACCTTTTAATCACCAAGACCTAATATATAATATAGTATAATATAATATAAAATGAGTTAATTTTGGAAGATTAATATAAACGTTGCTACGACTTCAGATGATGTATTCCCAGACACTGGAGAGTACGCAATGATCTTTGACCTCCATAAATCCAAGAGGGTAACACAAGGGTAAGAGCACCATCTGTAAAGACAGAAGGAGGCCTGACGTAGTCCTCTCAGAGCTAAAGAAGATTTGGAGTCCACATACTCAACAGTCTATCAGACTTAATTTGCTTATCAAACGGCCAAATTTGTAGGACATCTCGGGTTGTCGACAGTAGAGTCAAAAACTCGTATAAAACTCCAAGCAATATAACCGTTGTTCCTACAATATTTAATAAGATTGTTAATAAAAATAATGATTAGCATTAACGGTTGTGTAGAGGTAACTCAATAGACAATCTTAATGGTTATTAATTAGTTATACGACTGTTGACGAGGTATGAATGTTAATACATTAAATGTAAATAAAGAGGTCAAGTACACATACAATTACAACTTTATACTTCGGACTATTCATGTACGAGTAAAATTAGCTGTGATGACCCGTTGGACTGTTAGATAATGATCCTGCCTACTAAATCAGAAGTCGTGCCGAGTCGGAGCCGAGGCGTGGACACTCACCATTGGACTGGTCGACAAGTTTAAAGTAACTCAGCGTGGGACGCTGTTTCTCTTGCTAATAAAATCGTAACGAAGTTCTACGACAGAGAACAGGAGTAACTGACATCCCATGAAAAATCAGTACGCCAAAGTGAAAATACACGAACCGATGGTCGCTGGAGCCGAAGTGTGCTAGAGTGGAGACCACGATTGGGCAAACGTAGTATAGGGCGTCCTGCAACGCGATGGACCGACGACTTGATGTATTTGAGGTGGTTGGCAGCGGATGGATGCGAACTCTCCTAGACCGGGATGGTTGGTGCTCCTTAGGGGAGACCTGCATTCAGCAGTGGACGGCGATAGGTTGATTTGAAAGTGTTTACCATTATATTGATTTTGTATTTAGCAGTCTGATTACCATAAAACAAGCTCTGTCTAGTTCTGGTTTAGACGTATATAAGATATGTTTAATCTTATTTATGATCTTTAATCTTTTTAACGATATTTTATCGTGATCCTAGCTACCCGAGTAGTTGTCAATAATAATGCAAAAAATATACCGTTTACTTTGGGCCAATAACCTGGTTGATCGTACTCCTATTATGCCATCATTAAACTCGATGTCAAACAGATGTAGTGGGTACCAGGCTTATTTTTTATTAATATCGTTTCACTTTTCAGAACCTCTTTCATTAACAGCGTTCAACAGTTTATTGCTGAACATAGGACTTAACAAGAAGGTTTTGGCCTACTATACAACGTTGACCACAGGTTGAGTTGCAGGGTTGCTGAAGGATTTGTTTCATGTTTTCTTTCTCTTTGCTGTGCTGTTGTCTTGCATATTTAGTTCCCTTCCCTTCCCTTAGTCGCCTCTTGCAACACCCACGGAAAGAATCGGTGTGGTGATACTCTGTATTCTTAAGCCGCTACCATACGGAAAACCCTTTTTCATCACTTTCAAATTGTATATAGTCCACAATAAGTGGTCTAAATTTTCTTCCAAGACCTACCTATTCCTTTGTCCAGATTTATCAAAATTTATTTAGTAGTTCAGGACAACGGTGAAACAGATATTCACGGTCATTATCGCTTTAATGTAGGTACGAGTATACTGAAGGTTTATTATATCTGAAATGCTCATAATTTTTTTAACTGTCAGGTATTTAAACACCATAATTATTACATACGCTTCCATATTATATCGAAATAAATACGTTTGTACTTTTCAAAATATCCCAGTAACCGGTCTTGTAATCGCATAAATTTGTGCGCAGGCGCCGCCCACTCGCGTACTTACACCGTTTGATCTACGGTGTGTGTTTATAAAGCACATATTACCGGCCGACGTAAGATTTTCAGTTTCCGACGTTTCTCTTGAAAAATGCTTTTTATTATAGCACTTTTAATTGTAATCACCACGAATCTGGGTCAGACGAACTGATAATAAATTGACGCAGCGTGACCGGTTGGTATTCTGTTGTTACGGAATTAAATAATATATTATCCCACTTATATTATAAATATAGAAGTAACTCTATCTGTTACGCGTCCACTTCTAAACTACTGATTCGGTTTTAATGATTTTTGGTATGGAAATACTTTAATTTTTAGGTAAGGAATACTTAAAGAAGAGAGTAATACAATTCTGTTTTGTAATTTTATTACAAACTAATAATCCACCACAACTTCGCACTGAAGAAGGTAAGAATAGTTATTAAACCAAATAATGAATATTCGGTGAATCTCTTAGCCGAAGCGCCGAATATTCGGTGACAGTAATTTTCACGGCAGTTTTAAGCCTGGATCAGAAAGTTGAGATGATGACGAGCCGTGAGGGCTAATGTTTCATTCGTGAATGGGTCATACTACAACGCACTATATTTGCCAATTTTTCTAAGATATATTTGTCATGATTCGGTAGCAGGTTGTGATGAATGGAAATAATGTTTGTATACTATTTTTCTTTCCATGAGTTTCTTTCCCAAACTAAATTGGGGTCGCTTTTAAGTCTACTACGATATGGCCAAAATTTGATTGTTTACGTGACGCGACTGCTATCAGAACTCTATAACTCAAGTATTCGGCAAAATTTAAGTTTTGTAGAAATACTATTATCGGTCTTCTCTAGATCTTCAACTACCCGTAACAAATGCTAAAAATGTTCATATGACAACTGGGAGCAACAGCTTCTTGTGTTCTCCAGTAGAGGGGTCTGAATATATTGAAAATAAACTGACCTGGCTGGGATTGCTTTACTTTGTAATATGTTAATGTACGCAGATAATACTGAGTCTCAAGCTATCACAATTTTTGTCTTATTTTTAAAAATCTCAACTGAAACGGCTGGACTGACTTTTATGTTTTTTTTTGCGTATATTTAGTTTGATTATATATTTTATACCTTTATGTGATAAGAATGACACTCTCCAGATTTTTCATTTTGAATTTTTGGTATTTTTTTTATGTTCTTACATCAGAAATTCTTACAACCCTAAATTCTCATCCTTGTACAACCAACCCTATTTTTATTAGACATGTTAGTGTTTTTGCTTTTAACTACATTCTTCACCAAAACATTGCCAAAAAATAATTTATGTGGCAAATAAAACTTTTGCCAGGTTAGCTAGTATACCTGTAAAATCTTCAAAATTGTTTGTAAGTAAAAGTTTGTTAGTAGCGTTATTTTTTATATATTTCACTATTCAATATTCGGACGAATATTATTAAATATTCGGCCAAATACCGAATAGTAAAAGATAGCCGAATATCGATTAGTTGCCGAATATTCGTGCCATCTCTAATAATGTACATATATAAACTTTTCTCTTAAATCACTCTATCTAGTGGCGAAACCCGTATTAAAATCCGTAGTGTAGTTTAAAAGACCTAAGCGTACAAAGACGAGAAGCGACTTTATTTTATACTATATAATGATATAGCAGTTACTTGAAGATCGAGGCTACTTCTTTATCAGTTACCTGTTGGGAAATTCAAAAGAAGCACAAAAAAGATAAATCAAAACAAAAAAATATTAAGTTGTAAATTTAAAAGGCACAAGACAAGCAAAATAAAAGTCCAAGGAAACAACTAAACATTTTTCCTTATACGTGACAACGAAGTTAAGTAACGCGGAAATTAATAAACCAAAAAGTGTCTAGCATTTATGACCAAAAGAAACTGCGAAGCTGCAGCTTTCTTATTGAATCTTCTATCTATTAATACGTGGAGAAATTTTGTACCAAATTTTGTAATAAAAATGGCACACGAAAGCAAATCGTATTATGTAGAAGATTATCAGAAAGTTAAAATGTTTAAACAGATGTGCTCCAAAGCTAAAAGTTTACTGTTTGGGTCACCATAACTGCATTGTCTGCATTCACAATGAATATGGCAACCATGACTCTTGGATTCTTAGATAGAGACACTTTGGCAGGCCTAAAAAAAACAAAAAAAAAATGTGTGCGTGTACTAGCGTACACTCGTAAGAAGTAAAACTTCTTTATGACGTTATTTTTCAAAAAAATAATTTAAACCCGTCCGAAGTCGATGCAATCGCCACCTGGATTTCAAAAATGTAACTACTCAAAACGGGCCGCAAAATACATTGGAGACATTTACCAATCCCTACTCCGCTGGAGAAAGTATACTTCGAATCACGCGTGGTAGGGATAAGAAAAAGATGGCGCGTAACGAAAAAACGTGACGCGTAACGAAAAAATGTTACACTAAATTTTTTTCCAACCCCGATAAAGAAGTTTCACTTCAAAAAAGTTACGTATAAATGGTTACATAAAGTTATGGGGAAATTTTTGATATAATAGAAAAGTATGCAGTAGCTCAAGTTATAATGGTTAACCAAGTAGAGCGAAAATCAACGTGTTACTGATAGACAAATTAACAAAACACCTAGACACAGAGCAATTGATCGTACTCGTCACACAATATTTGTATCGAGTAATCCAACCCACGATCTCTGGCCTTATTCATCAAAATGTTTTGAGTGAGCTGAAATCAAACTTGAGAGCGACCAAACCTACCAAACGACTGAACTAAAACGAATAAGACAAATACTTTTATCAAACTCATTTCTCTATTGACTTAAAAAAAATTGTGACATCATAATATAAAAAAAAGAAGTTTCATTTACACGTAACACCAGAAATTGAATTTTATAATATATTTACAATGTTATGATGAACATTACCGTGATCCATCATTCCGTATTAAGCGATATCTAGAATCGGATGACGCACTATCGTGGGTGTATGTGGGAATATAGATAAATCGCCTTTAAAGGTCCTCAAGAAGTAAGCGGTACTTACATCGCTAGTTATGGGCGTTTATTGCTGTAGGTCATGTGCGGCTAAATTCTAATTTTTATGCTTGCATCCCCATGGTGTAGCAATTACCGCGTAGCCGCTTTAAACCTACAAGAACAAAAAGGACTTTATTTTATGCTATGCAAAGACGATATGTAAATTCTTGTATCTAAATACTCATGTACCGTCGTGTATTACATCGGAAAAGGCATTGGTGTTATTACACAGTGTAATCTAATATACTAACGAGTTCCGTGAGATAACTAACACACGTTACCATAGATATTATGCTGATGTGTATCCAATTATATCTACGTAAGGAAAGTGATTATTATTTCAACCTAGGTTTGTATGTTACATAGACGCGTATATTATTTTATTGCTAGCACATAATCAGTAGTTTGAGGTGCTTTCAAAACATGTCAAATGCCTTCGATCTAGAGCATCAAGCTACCAAATTTCGCCCGAATGATTTAACAAATTAATGTTTATGGAGATACAAAATCTGGTCGGAACAGTTAGAATAGTTTTTGGTATACATGAAACATAATCTAATCTAAATCTTATGATATTCAGTCAAAACCTTTTTTTTTTTTGTTGTCGGGGTGGAAAATCCCTTCGGATCTCCGGCTCCACAGGGACGCAGGAGACAGGAGTATATGGTGTTTCCACTAAAAACTCCTACTCTGAAGGGGACCCGGACCATGTTATTTCAGGTCCCCTCCAGGATCAACGCCGTGCCTGGTCAGACCCTCTCCAGTCAGTCAAAACCTAGAACTTAATATCAGTGTACGTTTTCCCTCCCACTATAATCCTGGGTTCTTTAAGCGGGGCGTGAAAAAGCATCTCGCCAGGCCGCCATAGTGTGCATCGCCATGTTGCATTGTTAGCATGATAATGATGACCACCACTCTTAGATTCTTCTTATGAGTAAAGTGACTTTCACAAGCTCTATACAACAAAAATATTTAAGTGCCTGCCAGACATCAAACCTGCTGAGGAGGAATTGGCTGGAATTATATCACAGCCTATTGAAAAGTTAAGTACTTGTTATGTTGCCACCTTTTCATTTTACACCTAGTGCTTTTCGCCTAGTGGGTGAGGACTTACTAGATGAAAAACGAAAAGCTAGTGGCGGTTTAATCCTCTGGTTCTGAGGGCTTCCCTTTTCGAACGGACAGACGGGTCAGTTGAAAGCAAGTTACTATCGGCATTCAAGGACACTTACAACTAAGTGTCACACGTGAAAAGTAGGAATTTCTCTTTTTTTCTATTTTGTTTCATGCACATAACACAATACTCCTGAGTATTCTCACATTTGATCCCTTCAAGATGAGTTTTCACAAAATCGCAATACCTATAAATAACATAAAATATAACCTTAAATGACACGTTCACCCCTTTTCGTCAAATCCTTGGCTATTTGCTACAAATGGACTTACGTAGATATTTGAATCGGGTCCTCTTGTATTGATTAGAGGTGTCTGCAGGGGGATATTTTAAAAGGTAAAATATTAGCCCTTACCTTTATTATAACTGACTAATATTATCGTAGTAACTTTAACTTAACCTATTACTTCCCACTGTCATATTTTTAGGATACCAGATTAGATTTTTTTTCAAAAACCGACTTTAATTTTTTAAGCTTTTTTTGTAAATAGCAAACATTTTTAACTATTTTTTCGTTAAAAAAATATTTTGATAAAAAAATAGAGTGACATTATTTAGATATTTAGTTTTAAAGTTTATATATTTTGTAGCCGTTAAGAGTGCATTGTTGTTTGTTTTATATCGCTAATTATAGCTATACTCATATAAATAAAAGTAATTATATATTTCAAATTACCTAAAATTGTTGGGAAATTTTTACTAAACGTGATATAGCCCATAAAGTCATAATAATATGTTTTTTTCTTAACATATGATCCCAATGTCATACATATTGGACAGGCTGATTCAGACTCTAGAATAAATATTTTTTTGTTTTTTTGCTTCACATTATTTTTTCTTATTGTATTAACAAATATACTTTGTGATTTGAACAGACAATTTTACATTTTTCGATGGTTGGGAAATAAGGTGTTAAAAATCCCAAATAATTATATTTCAGATTTTTCTTAAAATAAAACATTTTTATAACATTGAATTTCAAACATTGTAACCCCCTCTCTATAAGCAACGAGGGCCGATTACTCCCATTGAACCTATAATTTATTACAAACCCCTCACTATAAAACCGATGTAAGACCCATAAAAGGGATTTAATTACTTTAAACTCTGCAATCGAGTACTTAAGTTAATCCGTCAAATCGATGTTTCGAGATTCAAAAGCGATTCTCGATTAATTTTCGATCATTTTAAATTCCATTCGTGCGTTACGCAATATCTCTGTTTGATAAAACAACCCTGGGGTTTTCGTTACGAGCACGTACCGGACCCCTAATCCGCGTGGTGTGAAGATATTTTCGCGGCAGTTTTGTGTGGCCATGGAGACAGTGGGTGGCAAAAGTTTCTTTTTTTATATTTTTCTTTATTTATAGGAAATATTGATCTTATGGTAGGTAGTTACCAAAAATGCAGGAGTTTTGCAATATCTACCTATGGCGTTACTTTGTTCCAATATCATCAGTCTTTTGCAATCCAATGCTGGACATAGACACTGCTGGACTACTTTTGTTTGGACAGCAATAAATCAATTTAAATGTTCTTCGGACCAATTCCTAAGGAACATCATTGAGTTCTTACCTTTTCCTCTCCTCTCAAAAGACTAGTGTTGAGCTGTTCTTTCATTATACTTCTCGTGAAAAGTACCGTGGAGGAGATCGTATTGAAGGAACCAAAACCTCTAACCTTACTCTTTTTTTTATTTAAAGTCTACCAAAGTGACTCCACTCGGCCTGATAGAAAGCACGAGTAGAATCCAAGACTGGTGGTCACACACTGATCTGTGACCCGTACTATGGCAGCCTACTGAAATACCATTTCTGATGATGAAGTCCCAAAGGGTAGCAACGTACTTTAGACTCTTGAATTGCCCATCGGCGGTGGTACTCGCTTGCTATCAGATACCCCATCTATTCATTTGTCCTCCTATACCATATAAAAAAGTCAGTTGATCACGCGTCTTCTACAGCCGTACTCGAACAAGGAATCGATACGGTTATAAATCGGCAGGCCACGGCGACACGACGTGAATAATTTTATATCGCCATATTTATTGGGGATTAGACGACGAGGACTTGTGGGGACAAGTATTACGTACATGACTTTTTTATTTCTTCATTTACAAGTACCTAGGGGATGTTTTATTGAGTTTGGAACATGGAAATGCATGTTTATCGAGTTGAGTGTGTAATTTTTATCCGACTTCAAAAGGGTGGTTCTCAATCGGGTTTTATTTTTTGTGTTTTTTTCCCCGAAAAAAAAAATTAGTTTAAAAAAAATTACAATTAAGGTAAGTGTCCGAAATGTTAGCTAGCCAACTAAATAGAACCTATACTGTCACTCCTAGATACAGAACAAATGTGCACAAAATTATTTGTCCTTTTTGGAAATCAAACCCACAACCGCCGGCTTAACGCCAGGATCATTAACCACAAGACAAACAAACACTATTATAAAATAATAAATTATTTCTCCAATGTTGTGGTTATATTGTTTAGTTACCTAATTGTACTTCTGACACCGCTCTAAATTAAAAAAGTAAAGTTTGGCATCACTAAGTTAGATTAAAACTAAGTCCTAAAACCTCAACCTTTTTAGAGCAGCTTTTAGGCTTACGTATTCTCAGGGGCATTAAACGATCACACACCTCAAACCTCGACCTTGACATCGCTTTGTGACCTTGACATTTCGTAACCACCCCTACTATATAAACATAGGCTCAGTAACTATCAGAATCACTTGATAGACCGCCTAGAGTGCGATAACTGTCAACCATATAGGTAATTTAACTATATTAAAATTAAAAAAAAAACTACATAGTTAAATGAACAGTGTATATTCTAAATTTGAAAAATAACAGGTTTTGGTCATGAACAGCGAGGTGAACCACCTGAAATATAACACTAGAGATATGATACAGTCTACTAAAGCTCTTTGTTGTCTGAAGACATGCATTACTACATGTTACAAACGCGACTGTTTTACGATATCTCTTTTTTTGTAACAATTACCTTTGGAGTGTTGGGCATATTCAAAATCAAACTGGTGACCAATTCAATCAATCCTTATCGACTGCATGAATTGCGTTGCGTTTTAAACAGACAACACCTCGCGCTGAGTGTTGTGAGAGCGATTGCCGTATGGGACAACATTTTGTGTGATCCACAAATGTTTCGCTGTTCTGAGTCAGGATGCTCGTTTCAATTAATTTTGTGAAGTCTCCCGCGACACTGGGTATTCTTCTAAGTTTATCTTGATTTCTTTACCTGAATTTATTAATTATTAATATCATCTCAAGTACCGTATTTTTAGGCTATTTATAAAACTGTTAATATGCAAAAATTACATTGTTGGATGCAGAGTCATCTGATAATGTCATTTTGGTGTGTAGGAAAAAAAATCAGCACGCGATGTCTGTTCTAATAAAAGATAGAAGAAAATCAATGTTTATGCATCTTATGAGACTATATCACTAATACCAATGATAAGAATACGTATTTAATAAAATGTTAAACAATGGTAAGGGATTTAACTTCGAATATTTTTAAATTATCTTCCATTCGAAAATTAAAAGTTTAGGTTCCATTCAATCCAATAAAATTTGTATTTTTACTATGAGGTTGTTTTTATTTTAATTTTAAAATTAGAATGCGCTGGTTTTAAAAAAAATATTTATATTTCGAACATCAAACTGCTATTGTGGAGCTGGAACGTGAACTCTAAGATTAAGCTTTATGGTCTACTGTAATCGAAAAAAGACTACAAAAGTCTTGTGGTGCATCAAATAGAGTTGCCACACCTCTATTAATTTATAGTGTTTCCATTATAACACAGTAAGTGTTAAAAATACTTTAACGTTCATTTAATCCCTTACCTATGTTTAAGTTTAGTGCTTTTCCTACTGATTTTAATTCACAATGTAGCAACACTCTTAAGTGACGAGTTAACAGGTCTTCATGGGCAGCGGTAATGACTTACCATCAAGAAACATCCGTCCATATATCAAGTACTAATACTGTATTATGTGTCCTTATGGAGATAACGTTTCTAAAACTTTTAACATCGCCCCCCGAGATCCAAAGAGTTTGACCCTCCAAAGTCATATTATAAGAAAGTTACAAGAAGACTGTTACGTCTTTATCGGATCAAATGTCGCGGTAAAATTGTTATTTTTCTGAAAGTTATATTTGACGTGTAATTTATTATTCAAATTGAAGATTTGTTTTGTGTAAATTGTTGACGTCCTTTTGTCCTATCAATATTTGTCAAAGTTCTGTACAATACAATTCGTGTTTCTTTCATTCTTTATTTTGCCGCCTTTTTTATATGCCATCAGTTAAATGTTTTTATTTCTCTAATATAAGTGACATTTTACTTTAGGCATTAGACGTCGTAAATCTAAACTTTGGTGGCGCTATCTGATTATGATACCTTAATAACCTCCAACTTTGTGGATCTTTTATCCGGGCGAACTTTCCACCAGGTAAAGCTTTATTCATTACGCCTACAATAGTATCCAAACTTTAGTACTTCTCTGTACGAGTAATATTAAAGGTCAAATACGAACAATTCAGCAGCAATGACTGCACGAAATGTGAAGTGGTTTAAGCGATTTAACATTCAAAGCCCACATTGAACAACACTTTGTGTGATCCACAAAATATTATTCTGAGTCTGGGCGTTCTTTATCACCGTTTTAATTCTCCTGCGACACAGAATATATTATTAATACGGTAATAATCTTTCATAAAAAGAAAGACAAAATAGAAAACTATCAAAAACCATCTCGTGTCGATAATCGGCACGATACAATTTAGATAACCTATTAATTCTAAGTATGTTTTTATAGACAAATGAGAAGGCTAGTCACCTAATGGCAAGTAGTCACCGTCGCTCGACTACAACATAAAAGTAACATGTGCGTTACTGTCCTTTGGGCCTTTATGTCAGACAACTAAAATATTATTATTATTATATTCATATAGAATTTCTTAACAAGCTGCATTAGATACATACCTCGAATTAAGTATATACCTTACACCAATATCTCCACATACAACATTTACATTTCGTAAACCGTAACATTAGTTCCTACAGAGTAATAGATTAACCTGTTGAAGTCTAAAATTTAAAGGATTAGATGAGAGAATTGGAAGTATATTGAAAGAAAAGATTAAATTGGTTGCAATTGGATTGAACTAAATATATTTGAGCAACACTGTCCACTTTATATGCTTGTATATGTACAACCAGAGCCGTATAAAATCAATCATTTTTATCACCATCTCGAACAAAGCGTGTGTAAAACCCTCGCCGCAAAACTTTTTAATACCTCGCAAGTTCTCTAAGTACCCACACAGTTCGACATTCGATTAGAATAGTAAACGGTGCACGGGGGACAGACGCCTCCCTGTCTGCGCCCTAGCCCTAACGCCCTCTGCCCTTTGCCCAAAGATCAACGTTTGTTCAAAACGCAGGCCCTACAAAATTTGGCGCCAACAACTTTGAAAAAAGTTACATTACATTGTCGTGATGTCAATTATTTTGTACAACTATTTCGTAGAATTTATACATGACCTTGACCCAACTTTAAGAAAGTCCGGGGAAGTCCCTTAAGCATAGAGAAGAGCCGTTATTACCGCCCGTTGCCCGGTAATTCGTTTCCTGTTTTCTGATTTAAAGTTAAGTGGGCTTCCAATTTGACCTTTCACGTCATTATATAAACACTACTATCATAAATTCTTTTGTTTGTTATAGATAATTGATAATTATGTAGACGTAATTAATTTCTGTATATAAAACATTAAATATCCAGGCAGAAATAAATTTCTAAGATTGGACATCACGCATGATTATACCGCCTCGAACCCACCAAATCCACCTCCTCGAGGGAGTCCCAAAGGGCGGCAACACACGTATTACTCTATACTGTCTTTGGTGGCGGTATCCATGAAGAAATGAGTGTAGGTAAAAAGGTAAGACTATATCCGTTGTCAATTCTACACGCTCAACATTCTACGTGAATCATTTTGGCGGGCTTTAGTGCAAGTGTACCGAGCAATCCCGGCGCCCTTACCCTGCCCGTATACCAGGATATAGAACTCTGTCTACATAAGCGCCCTCCTACTGTTAGATTAACGAATTACCTGTAACTTCGTAAGATATAATGGCTATCAGATAGTGTGTAGACCGTCGTGGGTGAGAGTTTGAGTTCGTAGTAAAAAAGACACGGTAAAACTTTTTCATATCATGATTAAAATAAATATTTTTCATTATACCAACGTTAGTGTAGTTAAATGCCTTAGATCTCTCCCAATAACAGGAATACAGTCACACATTTTCCAACGTATTTAATTTTCTTTTCTTAACAATATTTTTATTCAAGGAATAGATTACAAATTTGTGAACAAATAAACAACCCGCCACCCGACCCACGTATCGTTGGCTATCATGGTAAAAAACATCCTGTATTATTCGCTAACAATGCAACTTTTTTTATTTTTTTTAAACTTAAGCACTTTGTATACTTGTCGACTTAATATCCAAGGCATTTTCTTCCAGCCAGCCTTAGAGTGGTGTTGAAATATTGTAAGGAAGGCGCACGGAAGAGGTTACGTTATGAAAATATACACTACAAACAAAACACTACCACTAAACTTGTACATATATAAACACATACGCAATACGTCATAAGTACAGATATTTATATAATATATATATAATATATATATAATATATATATATATATATATACACACATACACTCATGTTTTAATTGGTTAAAAATAATTTTAAAATCTAATAAACTGACATTTGCAAATATATTTAATTTTAGTAACAGCTTATATAATAAATAAGGCTAATTTAAAAAAAAAAAATTACTGACTGTCATATATATGTTGAAGATGCCCGATTAGGTTTGAACTTGAGGGGTTCCTTCGTCAAGTAGCAAAGCGCCTCGTCTCCTAATAGCATATTAATAGTACTACGAAACTTAGTTGAATACTAAAGTTCTCAGAGAATGATTCTACAGGTACATTGTATCGATATACAAACGTTTCTTGAACTAGACCTCAAAAATGTTACAAAATCTTGTTCCAGAATATTCTCTAGCTAACACGTCTTGTAAAAAACTAAATAAAAGCATATCTATCGTGTTAAAAGAATTCTAAGAACACTTACCGATAAAATAATGTTTGTAGTAGAAAGTTGCGGTTAATTTTTTCCTACAACTAAATTGTGTAAATGTTAAGCGATTATTTATACTAAGAATAACACTAAAGTTGTTATTTTTGATTTCGGCTCAAGAGTCCGAGTGCTATCCAGCTACTGTTCTTTGAAAATATGTTGCCACCACACACGCACGCACGCACGCACGCACACACGCACGCTAGCACGCACGCACGCACGCTCGCACGCACGTACGCACGCACACATACACACACTTATACTTATTATTATTCCACTTGACTATATTTGTCTGTACACATAAATGTGGAGCATACAAACATAATCTACAAATGAAATATCTGATGTATAGTCTCCAAAATATATACGCACCACATCCATACGTGGTAGGTCCGTGACCAACACGGTATGATTGACATAAATCACTCAGGGAAGCGGAAAGTTTGTCGAGTGCCACCCTCATCCACGACGACCTTCGGGGTCAAATCTTAATGTTATGTTCATCATTGTTGTCAACTTACTTACGAATTTGTTTGAAAATGCAAAATATTACAAGTAAAAATAAGGCTGTGTAGGTGGTTAGATACCGCAGCAAGGAGTGCCTAAGACCTAGATTTTAATCTCTGTTTTTGCTTCTATCGTTCGTAGCTATGGTGATGCTACGCAGCCTTTCAGAATAAATGGGGTACCCAACACTAAGCAAATTTTAGATATAAACAGATAGTTCCTGAGATAACCTCCTTTAACCGAACAAAATCTTAAGCTTTATAATAAAAAAATAGACAGAGTAAAACCAAGTGTTACTGTTTTTTTTCTTTACAATCAACAGATGAACTAGTATATTTTTTAACTCTTCATCTCTTAAACGTACCTACCTGTAATAACTGTTTGTAATGTTTGTTAAATAATTACTAGTACCGTAACGATGACAACACAATTTTATCAGTCGCACACATAACTCTAGCATTTTGATATTTGCCTCGTTTTTCTGTAGTGTCTGGCCGCCAGTGCGACCGCACCGAACTCACAGCCGTCCTTTCGTGTCCTTCTCACAGGATCCCGTTCACTCACCGTTCGTCTAATGCAGACAGAGTCATTTATATCAGTTGTACATGCACGTAGCCTAATGTACTGTGGAACCCTTTGTGAATTCATCAACACCCTTTAATCGACCACTGCTAGACATAGACCTCCATTTGTTTTTTTAGGTAGTAGAGCCACGCTGATTTCAGCACGAACGGGCCGGCTCGACCGGGGCAGTACTACCCTCCCACAGAAGACCAACCTAAAACACCAGCATCCGTGTGTCGTGTTTTGTTAGTGAGTACGAGACCGGAGGCCCATTGATGCAGGAGTGACAGTTATCATGGTAACTGTGTGAGTCTTACACTGTCACGATGACGTCATGCGTTTTACTTCCCCAAGCGGGGCGTGAAAAAGCATCTCACTAGGAGGCCATAGTGCATCATACTGCATTGCCTGCATTCGCAATGAATATGGTGATCACAACTCTTTGGATTTTATTCATGCTTTGCATCAGGCAGAATAGAGTCACATTGGCAGGCTTTTCATATAGAAAAAAAAAATTGTTAGGAGGTTTTAGCGTACTATACCATGTGCGTAGACTGGTTGGTTTGTGTCAAGGTTTCCACCTCTTGGCAGTGCCATTATCCTGCGTAGTTTCCTTCTTTAATTGAGTCCCACAGCACCTACGGCATGTCTATACCCCTATGAGTGGTGACGCTCCATATTCTTTAACCGTCACCACACTTTGAAATTTGTAAAGACTATTTCAATTCTTTTTCAAATCTGATTTAGATATTTTGTTTTAATAGGACCTCTAGGGCTTTAAAGAACAGGCAACAAAGACAGCGTCGTTAACACATTATGAATTGCAAGTAGTTAAGAACTGTCAAAAATATTTATTTATGAAACTGTCAAGTGTCATATATTTTAAAAAATAATTTACTTGTTTGTCTACACAGGTAAATCACGTGATTAATGTCATTTAAATAGTGTAATGAAATAGTAAGTTATAGTAAAAATTTTCAAGATAAAGTTTATTTTGTTATTTTTAGTGTTTTTAAATAAAATTTCTTTTTTCTTTTGATTTATTTATACTTTTAAGTTATCGTGGAATAGATTTGTCAGTCTGTTCATCATGGATTTGACGTTCATAACAAATAGAATAAACTTATTTGCCCCAGTCATATGAGTTGCATATGGACATTATCTAGGACTTAAGTACTCGTCAAGACTATTAAAAAAAAAACCAAACTCGAGGCGATTACGTCGTTTTATTACGGAGATCCTATTACCACCTTCCAACTACATGAACAAACCCGATTACTATTTAAGAATAAATTATTCGCCAAGATATCAAGCAAGCCTAAATTCAAAGTTAAAACTAATCATAAAAGACCAAACTCGATGGGGTTATCTCGTTTTGTAATGGAGTTCCTATGGCCACCCTCCAGTTTCATCATCAAACCCTGGATACTATATAAGACAAAGTTCTTGTCGAGACGAATTAAGTGAGTCCAAACTCGATGGGGTTGCGTCGTTTTCATTCTATAGAATTCCTATGACCATCTTCAGTTCCATCATCAGATCAGGTTTATGTCTTCATAATATTCCATTGTCACGCGAAATACAGATGTATGTAAAATTTCAGTCCAATTGGTTAAAGATATCTGCTTCAAAATTGAGTTGCAAGATTCCACTCCAACAAACAACATCATCACATCATATAATGGTGATGTCGCCGTTAATAGTCCACTGCTGGACATAGACCTCTTTGGCAAAGAGATCTTGATTTTCATCTGGTGACAAATGAAAAATACGGAGTGTCAGCACCCCTATTCATCCCGTGGTTGTCGTATGTGACTGAGTTAGCAAATTACGTGACATTGCTACGCGAAGGAAAACTTGTCATATACATTTCAAGTTAAATAAATGATTGTAAAAAAAATTGTTTTCTAATATGAAATCTAAGATTCTGAATAAAGCCTTCGACGTGTGTAAGAAATTAGAATCAATACACAGAAAAAGAGACAAAACTATATAAGTAAAGAAGAGACCGGAAGCCCATTGATACAGGAGTGACAGTTATCGTGGTAACTGTGTAAGCCTTACACTGTCACAATGACTGTCATGCCTTTTACGTCCCCAAGCGGGATGTGAAAAAGCATCTCACAAGACCACCATAGTGTAGGTCACCATATTGCATTGTCTGCATTTGCAATGAGTATGGTGACCAGAACTCTTGGATTCTATTCATGCTTTCCATCAGGCAGAGTGGAGTCACTTTCGCAGGCTCTTTAAGTATAAAAAAAAGAGACGGATCTGTCGAAATCATGCGTCTGCTCAGCGTATAAGGCCAGAAGCTCCATTCTAAGAAGAAGCCTCTGTCCACTAGTGGACTATCACAGGTTATTGATGATGAAACTTAATAACATGTTCTTATTATAACTCTTTAAACAGTTAAAATATCACTATTCAAAGCTACGCGTTACTGAAAATAATAATTTTAGAATTTAAATAGCAATTCATCTAGAACTAATGTTCTATTGTCCTTTTCATCACACTCCGGTGCGTTTGTACTAAGTTATCCTTAACGCCCTTTCGTCTCGTCTTCGTCCTTAGACCAGGATACACAGACTGGTCTAACAAACACACACACAGTTTAATATTAGAAGTGAGGACCTTCGTCCGGGCGGGGTGACCTTTGAAAGTTTACTTTAGAATAGGCAAATATCTTTATAAAATAAAAAATGGTGTCAAACAAGTTTAGAAACTAGTTATCAATTTTTCTATATCTTTTATTAATTACTAAAGTTTTCTAAAAAGCGAAAAGCGGAGCTACTGCTTTGTTTCGAACTAGCCCTTTACCACAACTTCTACTGCGTGAACACATCAACATAAGCAAAACCAGACATAGAAGACATACGGTAGACGTACGCTCCCGAACTAAACGGTTCGGCTCTTCCTTCCTGTGCAAATCAGTTAAAGCCTGGAATTCATTACCAGCGCACGTGTTTCCCTCCCACTACGATCCCGGGTCCTTTAGGCGGGGCGTGAAAAAGCATCTCACTAGGCCGCCATAGCGTGAGTCGCCATGCTGCACTGTCTTCATTCGCAGTGAGTACGGCGACCACAGCTCTTTGATTCTATTCACGCTTTCCATCAGGCAGAATAGAGTCACTTTGGTAGGTTTCTATAAAAAAAGAGTTCAAAACAACTTCTTAATTTAGTTCTGCTTAATAAAATGGAATGTTTACTGTGTCTATATTTCTGTTTATAATAGTATTATAATAACTTCACACATGGCATCTTACACACAATAATCTGATCCCAAACAAGGCAGAACCCGTGCAGTTGGCACCAAATCGCTCATAAACATTCTCGAATATTTTTATACACTCATTTATTATAAATAAATAAGAAATGAAGAATGCATGTTCCTAATACGTAACATGATACAACCTCTGCGTCACGGGGTCATCACGACACCTTAAAATAGTAACCCTATCTAGTCAACCTTCTATACCAGTAATTTAATTGGGAATAACTAATTAGGTGGTCATTGTTTAATAGTTAAACTGGTCAAGGTAGCGTTAAAAGTAGCATCATTAAATAAATCCTTAAAAAAGAAACCATTTTCAATAAATTACAAAGACACATAACCGAAATGAGTCCGTTAAATATACAACTCGTTAAAACCACACCAAATCCACAGGTAGCCATTCAGAAGATAATATTAATTATTTTTTATTTTCTACCATACGTGAAACATCCTGTATACAAGGAGTACAGGAAGCATTCCTGTACCATGGTCACGGGACGTTAGTTATAAAAAGTCTTATAAAAAAGTACAGCTGCGGAAGGATTCCCTTTAATGTCTTTTACATTAATGTGACGTATGTAACTGTTTATAAATGACGTCACAAGTACAACGGTGTAAAAACATTCTTATCCATACATATAGCAGTAAAGGCCGTAGGTAATGATGCATGCTATATTTTTATGATTGAATATCGCTCTCTGATAGTGTATGGCTCGACCGAAATCATATAATATAAAGACCTCATAGAAAACAAGTGTTCAGAGTCCAACATCCCTCTTCCACGATTCCTCCTGATTCTGGAAGGAGAAGTACACAAACGTCAGTCAATTTTTTTCGCGGGATGAACTGTCTCTGCGCTATTCCAGATTATAATCTATCATTGTGCTTCATACAAATCTGTTTAGCAATCCTTTTTTTTTTTTAACGTGTGGAAACCCTCTCGGGCCGTCACCCCACCGGGGTTTTTTACGGCGGGTAGGTGTGTCGGAATCGGACTGACTAAAACCACACGGTATGCCACTCTGCGCCTGAGATACGAGGGATCCGGGAACCGCTGCTATTACGACATCCAGAGAAAGGAGGGATGCGGGAACCGCTGCTATTATGACATCCAGCTGTTTAGCAATCCTGGCGTGATTAAGAAGCATCCACACATTATAAAAACAGTAGAATTTAAATTTGTTTTGCAATTTGCAACCTATAGCGGTTAGCATAAGATACAACATAGCTTTGAGAGTGCAATTCCCAGCAGGAACCTAACACAAAATTATATCGGCCAACATCTTAATTGCTCAGATCCGAACCGTCTGATGTTCTGTCATTAATTGTTCCCAATATAGAATCACGATCTCGATTTCCCAAGTGAATATATTTTCCAGTAATCAGTATAACTGTCACATTTAAACCACCATTAAAAACAAAACCACGGAGAAAACTAATTTATCATTTTATTTGCTGCGATTTTCTATCTTCTAAATAGTTGGAATATCTTTCAACGATTTACTGTTCAAAATGATGTGTGGGTTGACGCAGTCACGTAGCGTCTCTGCATCTTTATATATAGGGCGTAGGGATCTGTTAGTTTGTCTTTTAAGGTAGATAAATGTTCACTATGTTATTAACCATTATATAAATCCCCATAACTGCTGTAGGCTTAATACTTTCTCAACATATAGTACATGACACGTATTCTTAATAAAAACTCTAAATCCACATTTCCACAGAAGAGTTCATAGAGATTCTAGAAACTAGATATAGATAACCTAAAAAACTATTATTCTTTTTTAAAAAAAAACAACGCCCGCATTAGGAATAAATCCTGTGTCGTGGGGGACTTTGCAAACATACAAGAAACGGACACAAAGAACACCCATACTCAGAACAACAATTTGTAGATCACACAAAGTGTTGTCCCATGTAGGATTTGAACCCACAACACTCAGCGAAGTGGAGAGCGGCAAGTGGCAGGAGACCCAGTTTCATTTAGATAAATTACTTATGTATATTAACCAGTCCGTGTTTTGACGGGTTAAGAATACGAAATTACACCACCCGTATTAATTATTCATCCTATGGGTGTCGTAAGAAGCAATTAAGGGAGGAAATTACGCAGGACAACATCACTGCAAAGAGAAGGCAAACTTGGAATAAACCCTATACCAACTCATCTGGCCAGCGTTCTATAGTAGGCCAAAATCCCCTTTATAAAGATAGGTCTATGTCCAATAGTGGACTATTAAAGGCTTTTGATGTGATAATTGACCATAGGAGAGCCATGAATTGGTATTCATGAGGTGGCGCGAACGGAATTACCACCGTTTTATATAAAACCGGTGTTAACCAAAACTGTCGTTCCTTTTGAACGAGTGAGTGTCAACAGGCATCTATCGATTTGTGTCTCTTTCTGTAGCAGGTGTCAATTGACGGCTGAAATCACTAATAACTGAGCCAACAGCACGTTGGCAATTCATTCTTTTCTTTCAAAATTATTGGTATCGGTAACATTACAAAAGATTTTAGCTGCCTTCTTTTATCAGCCATACACCACCTGACGCCAAACCTAAGTAAGGTAATATTTTACAGACAGGACAAAACAAGGAAGAAAGAGAAGGGAATAGGCCAAGGAGACTAGGTTCCATATGTTCATTCTGTGTTACGAGATGACATATAATGAAAAAAGAACATATAAGAAGGACTAAACCCATCTTTAATTTTTTTTAAGTATCACGTAGTTGATGTACTCCTAGCCGATTTCGGCTACGGCATTCAGTCTCAACGGAGGCCGGAAACACAGGAGATATTATGGTACACAAGTGTGTACGCAAACATAGGTGTACTCTCTGTTCCTTCACTCTCATAATCCAATTGGGATGCTTATCCGACACGATTAGAGTGCGATCAGGCGCAAAACATGAACACGAATACATAGGCACAAGGGTTAAGACCCCGACTTCTAAACTCCGAGTTGTTATTGTAACTACTTCTTTAAACAGAAAAACTTCATAATATCTTTTAAGCTCTTGATCTACAGATCGCTAACCGCTAGGCCAACGAGGCAATTAGATTAGCCAACAAGAGATGGAGTTATATCGTGAGTGTCTCTTTGAAATTCTCGACTTTTCTCTTTCATAATAATGCACATATGAAATATAATAACCTTACCTTCCTCTTGAATAACTCTCTCTATAGGCGAAAACCGTATTTAAATATATTGAGTGGTTTCAAAGATATAAGCAAACCAACACCAACTTCATTTTTTACTATGTAAAGGTTCACTCACACGATTTCAGAACTATGCAATCGCAATTTATCAAACCACTTGTATCATATGTCACTCAACGGTTTAAAAATCGTTTGGAATTTACTCATTTCACATTTTAGTTATTTCTGTAACTTCATTTCATAACAATACTATTCCAAGATATTAGCGTCTATTCAATAAAATGCCTGTAAGCCACTTTTTTGTGCAGAAATCCCCCTTTCTACCTACTGGTGGTTATGTCGGACTCGAACCGACCAAAAACCGCACGCTGTCTCAGGTACCAGTGGTTAGAAAACTAGGTGTACCCTAAGAAAGGCAATCCCTGGAACACCGACGTGCCTTGGGCCATTTATCTACGGCTCGCAGATGGCCCCCTTTCAGCCCCCAAAAGAACGCGCGTACTCTGTAGCACGTCACACTACCACTCTGGCCTGCTTCTGCTAGTGTGACAGATGGCCTCACCTGTCACCCAGGCTTGCGCTTATGGAGGACGGAGATCGTTCTGCGATCTCTGTTCTCTACGATTCCGGGCCTGTTCCCGGTGTAAGCCACTATTCCGAATTTGAATACGATTTACGAAAATAAACCGACTTCAAATTTATTTAACTGCACATTACCGTACTTCAACGATACTGTTAAAAGACATTGCATAAGATACTTCAGTGAAATAGTCCTTAGAAAATACTCTTAAATCAAATTCTTATGGATATTTGATTAGCTGTCTCTGCCTTCATACACCTCGCTGGTACTGTCAGCGGGAGCACTTAAATATATACACTCAACCATAACTCGTGGTATAATATAGTCAGTAAAGACAATTTAGGTCTGAGACGTCGCTATTCAACGCCTCTATTTCGAGAGATGGAACCGGGGGATCAACTATTGAGTCTATATTTATAAATGTGTCTACGAACAGCAGAATTTAGGTCAAACTATTGAGGAATTAGGCTTTAAAACTTAAACGAAATATATTTGTAGCAGCAAACGAATTTTTGAACATCATTTCGTTTATTTGTGAATGAGATGTCGAGACGGTTGGACGAAAGGTATCGTAAGAGGAAAATAAAGACGTTTAGAATATCTCAACAAAGTTTTCTTCGCGTATATTAAGCCTAGATATTTTAGATAAGAAAAATTTGACTGTATAGTAAATATGAATATTGTCTTGACATTACTGATTGATGGCACTAATTGATAGAAGACCTGAAGTGTTGCCCCGTTGCTTGCAATGTTAATTTGAAAGTGAACTTATCGACTTCTAGCATCATTAAATGTTAAATATTGTGCCGTTGTCTGACCATTATGAGGTGGTAACATTAGTTTAGAAATACCCACTACAAGAAACAACCTTGAAGTTCGCCTAGCAGTGAACACGTTAATTAATTCAAGTAAAAACAGTTACTCTTGAATCTTTTAAGACTAGGTATTTACTTAAAGTTTGTACCAGACAGTGACTTATAGGATTAATACTTTAATAAAAACTTCAAATACTATACTTTCTTAGACACATATTTATTTAAATTTGGCATTGTTGGAACGAAGTTCCTTATCGCACGTTGCGAAGGGGGCTAGACGGAAAAAATTCAGACGAAAAGTTGTCACGACACTTTTTGCTATAGTGTATTAAGCCGTGCGGCGTGCGCATGTTTCTCTGTCTGTCTCTCTCTCCCTCATAGAAAGCAAGCAAATTATTTTCGTTTCGTCTTTCTATTTTGCTTTGAGCAGTGTAGTATCGCAACGATTATTTTTGTTTTTTTATAACTTAAAAGAAATAAAAAAATATATATTCCATCACTAATTAATCGAAAGGACCTTCTTTCCATCTGGGTGTCCCTTGACACCTCTGAACTTTTTTTAATTTGAAATTTAAAAATCTTACTAAAAATTACTTAAAAATTTTATTTAACCGATTTCGTAGAAAGAAGGATTTGTTTTCTTTACATATGTAAGTTCATTCGAGGTTTTCTTAAAATCCTTCGCTAATTCTCATACTGCATACATGCAGAAAAGTTTTAGAATATGATGTACAGTTTTTAAGTTATCTGATTCCCTGTAGAGACTTCAACAATATTATGTAATACATTTTAAATCCTGTTATATAAGACATGTGCGAACAATTTCAACATTAAAAATATTTTATAAGTACGGTGTGATGATGATGTACTCCAAGCCGATTTCAGCCACGGCAGAGTCAGAACGGAGGCCAGCCAATTACGCACAAGACACAATAGAGATTAGGCACAAGACAAAGCATTACGCACTCTCCGAGGCACAGAGATTAAGACCTCAACTTTCAAACTCAATAAAACTTTTGACCCGACCCAGGAATCGAATCCGAGACCACTTCATCTGCAGTTGTAACACAACAGTACATACATAGGAAAATGACTTTTTCATAATATATTGATATACATATAGAAGATATTAAGGATAAACGAATTATTTTCTTGTTTATTTTTTTTAATTTTTATTCAAGTGAAGTACGTACAATCATATTATAAAATTTACTGGAGACACCCAAACGAAAGAATGCTTGTATCCTGGGCTGCCACAAAATCTATGAATTACAAAAAAAAAGAAAATACTCAAAGTTAAATTAGGAAGAAACTATTAAGAAAATTAAATCAACGAAAAATTAAACATAATATTAATAATTATTCTATCACTCCGTATCTCCGTACCCAGTAAGCTACCCCTCAGTGTCGATGTAATCCAGGACCAGTAGCTGAAGTAATGAAATGAAATAAACAAATGCCATTTTCATTAACATTCATTACTCTAATTCAAAATGAAAAAATACTACCTACATCAAATCTTAATCTCACTATTTCCTTTAAATACTTTTGTATATTTTTCATTGACAATTTCTAATGCATGATAATAGATCATCCCAGAAATATAATAAAATCTAGTAATCGATACCTATAATTATTTGTATAAAAAGTGTAATTGATATATTGTACTTGTCGGCAACATAATATCTCTTTGTCGGCCGCCGTCCGGTACAATAGAAGAACCGTAAACTAGGTGTAAAAAACTTATAAAAACGCGACAGATGACACTGTATCAAATGTCTATTATTCTAAACTTTTTGAACTGAATCAAATTTTGGTTCACATACGGGATGTTTTACTTTATACCGCGTCTAGATTAATACGGAATAAACAGTTTTATAACCTTTTTTATCATTTGTTTAACTAAAGTTCAATTAAATTTTCTATCGTAACGAATCAAACATCCAACTGTACTTTAACTAAAAACTTCAGAAAGCGGATTTTAAATGGTCAATATTTTAAGTAACCAAGTCATTCGAGCCTTTTTTGAACCGAAAGCTTTCGACTGTCTCGATGGTGTAGTGGTAGCGAAAGCGACATCTGAGGTTGTGGTCTTGGGTTCGATTCATGGGCCGGACCAAATATTTGTATGATATGCAAATATTTGTTACAGAGTTTGGGTGACTTGTATGTATAATATGTATATATTTACAAAAAAATATTCTATCATTCAGTCTAGTTGTCATAGCACAAGCTCGGCTTAGTTTAAAACTAGATGGCGTTGTGTGTTAAATATCTGAAATATTAAAAAAAAATAGTACTTTGGACTGAAATAAAAGTCGAAACTAGTTACTGTCATCCGATATAACTCCAAAAACGAACTAATCGCTACATAACGGTTACATTCTGTATAAAAATATTTTACCAAGCTAAAATTACCGTTAACGGCTTACTAAAAAGATGATAAATTATACCTAAAATAGTGTTATTTCAGGGCATGCACTTTATTAATTACGTAAACAGCGCTTAAATAACTACACAACGAAACGCATACCGTCGCGAACGTTATCGAAAATATTTGAATTTTTTATGCAAATAGTGTTGGACCCGTATGGTTTCGTTATCCACGTTATGTGATGCAGGTAACGGTTATATGCACTGCGTGATAACGTGTGTGCTTCTAATTAGGAACGGTATGTTTTAAATAATTAAAACTATATATTAATTTTAGTTACGATAGTAAACTATGCCAATATTTACATAGTTATGCAATTATATTATAGTTGATTCATAATGTAAAAGTTAATATGGCCACGGATATTTGCATGTTAAGTTGACGGAATTCTGGAAACTAGATGTGAAGCCAGAAAATGAGAAAATACAACTTATTTCTATAGTATAGGACGCATTACTTAATACCTATAACTCAACTTGGTCAAAGCTGAACCTGAGGTTCTGCATAAACATGTTTTTATCCATTAAGCTATAAACTTTTTCAAATACACTGTGAATAACCAGGTAGTAGAGCCACGCTGATTTCAGCACAAGCGGGCCGGCTCGACCGGGGCAGTACTACCCTCCCACAGAAGACTAAACTAAAGCACCAGCATCCGTGTTGTCGTGTTTCGTTGGTGAGTGTAAGAACGGAGGCCCATTGATGCAGGGGTAACAGTTTTCGTGGTAACTGTATAAGCCTTACGATGTCATGATGACTGTCATGCCTTTTACGTCCCCAAGCGGGGTGTGAAAAAGCATCTCGCTAGGAGGCCATAGTGTGGGTCACCATATTGCATTGTCTGTATTTGCAATGAGTATGGTAACCACAACTCTTAGATTCTATTCATGCTTTCGTATATTCTACACACCTTAATACATTTCTGCCTTTCACTTCCAGGATAGAAGGTAGTGTATAATAAACGTTCTAGTATCCTGGCTTCCAGCATTAACCTTTATTAGATCTCTTAGGGATACATTAATATTACCTGTATTAATACAAAGTTTGATTTCGATACGATGATGCTTAGAAGTATGGTATAATTCGCTTTCAAATTGGTTACATACTTGGTGTTTAAAGACAAACAAATCATATATTAGGAATATATCCTACGTCGCGATGGACTTTGCAGACATACTCGTACAGGCAATAAACACAAAGAACATCCAGACTCAGAACAACCATTTGTGGATCACATAAACTGTTGTGCCATGTGAGGGCCAGACCCACAATACTTTGCGCAATATGAAGAGGTGAAGTGAGTGCTTGAAATATAGGGTGGGCCATAAATTAGTTAACATAGCACAGAAAAAACCATTTGATATATTATAAAAATAGTTTGTTTACAAGAAAACTAATTAGTTAAAATTTATTTTTTAAAAATTACATCGTCTAAATAACCACCGTTTTGACGTTTGCACTCTCCTAAGCGATCGCCGAAATTTTCGAATATTCGTCGGCAAAAAACACGAGATCGCCCATATCTCTTCGCTGATTTTTCCTTTTAGTTGACGTAGTGTATTTGGTTTATTGATATAGACACGATCCTTCAAATAACTCTATAAAAAAAAAGTCCACTGAGGATAGATCCGGACTTCTGGGTGGCCATGGAATATCGCCTCTGGAAATAAGCTTTTCCGGCTACATGTTTTTGACCACCGGCAGGGACTCATTGGATGTGCGACAAGTATCTCCATTTTTTTGTAACCATGTGTTAAGATTGTAGCCAGCAAATTCCAGTAGCATCGATCCCGAAAACTCCCGTAACATGTTTATGCGGAATGTTAGATTCAAATGTTAACGAATTCTTGGCCGACCCTCGTCTATGCCTTCCGTGCAGTGCAGTAGTCAGTGACTTAGTAATTAACGGAAATGCAAGGTTACAGTTAAAATAAAAATAAATAAATGTGTAAATATAATAAATAAATGAACTACAGTATCACAGTTCACAGTTCATAAATACACGTGTGTAGTGTTGAGCTCAAATACCGAATATTTATTCGGTATTTCACCTCTGTGGTACCTATCTTGATATTCCACGAGCGAACGTGATTTAATTAATTTAATGTTCTTTTTTTTATTTACGAATTGTATTTTTATTTATATTTTTTAAAGTATGGATGGAAGTATGGATTACTACTTTTGTGCATAGTCTTTGGGCAGAGATGATTGTTTTTTCACCAGCTGAAGAATAACTGGGACATAAAAACTGTTTTGTTGAACTTCACACATCTAAGACACTGCCCTTTTATCCTAAACTAGACAGATCCCATACTGTGGTATCAAATTGCTGATAAACTAAAATGGTGGGCATACGCTCCGAACTAAACGGTTCGGCTCTTCCTTCCTGTGCAGATCGGTTAAAGCCTGGAATTCATTACCAGCGCACATGTTTCCCTCCCACTACGATCCCGGGTCCCTTAAGCGGGGCGTGAAAAAGCATCTCATTAGGCCGCCATAGCGTGGGTCACCATATTGCACTGTCGTCATTCGCAGTAAGTATGGCGACCACCGCTCTTGGAATCTATTCATGCTTTCCATCAGGCAGAATAGAGTCACTTTAGTAGGTTAAATATAAAAAAATAAATCTATTTTCAAACTACAGCTAGACACGAAACAATTATCGTTTTCATCGTACAGTCAAACACATGAATTCTGGCCGTCAGGATCCATGAACCGGTAGACCAATAAGCAAGTCAAATTTGCAGTTTAAGTACAATGCATTGTAACTTTTAAATAATTAGAAGGCTACAACTTTTCGGCAATAGTCAGTTAGCAAAATACATATATTTTGGCCATGACTTGCTCCACTTTTTGTTTACACTCCCCATTCCATCCGTATAAGCATGTCCCTGATCTACCATAGCCTTCCTTTCTGTTCTTTTTTCGTTCAATTCCTAGTTGTCCTATAAGTTCTAAAGGGCATGGGCTTTCCAGTAAAAAGAAATGAGTCTAAAAATATGGTCTGCAAAATGTTGCCGTTCAAAACATCTGTCTATTTCGGGTGTGTATCTACGTACTTTTAAAGAGTTAAACAAACCAGAGCAGTAGAGGCACGAGAAGTCAAGTCACTTGGTGATAAGTGCAATTTTATAGTTGCAGAATATATTGCCGCCTTTTAAGGCTCTTAAATCTTTGGTAAGTCAAATTAGGAGCAATTTCTTTATTCATATATTAACTTTATGTACAACTGTGTAGTGCTGTATTAAGAGTACAGAGTGTTACCACCTTTATTCATTCCACGAGTGACGTGAGAAGCGATTAAACGAACAAACTACACAGAACAACATCGCTGCCAAGAGAAGAAAAACTTAAAACACATCCTTTACCAACCTGTCTTTCCAGCGTGGTATAGTGTGCCAAAACCTCCTTGATAAAGAGAGGCCTATGTCCAGCAGTGGAATATTAAAGACTGTTCATGATGATGCACAAAATGTATAATGGCGTTCTTACGCATAACGCGGCGACGGTCAACTTTAACCACTAATTATACCAGTAACTGCTTGCCCAAATCGGATACAGTGACTCGAGAAGAAATAATACCAAACAGAGAATCAAAAAAATGAAAAACAACTGTTGTAAGAAATGTCTGTTTTCGTATTTGCCTCAAGTATTTGAGGGTACAACAGACGCAATTGCATTAGGCTAAGGCAAGAGTCTTCTTACTCACGAGATTGCCAAACACTAGTTCAAGATAAGGATACGTAGGTGAAGAGAGTTGGTATATTTTTTGTTTCTTTCTTTATTTGCATTACTTAGAGGGTAAAATTGTTGGTATAATTTATTCAAACTTATGAGGTTTCAAACAATGTTTTTTATAATCGTCTCTCGTAATCATTTATTTGTCTTTAACCGCTGTTACGAACAACTTAACATACTTTATCAGGTCTAATCGGGCAAAAATATCACACAACATTGAATGACGTCTAATACATATTTTTAAGAGAAAACTTAGAAACTAATAGTGATTTTAATCATACTTATTTTACTTCCATGTCTTAGGGTTTAAACTTAAGTGAATACTATTTATTTCATAATTTCTAACCTCCCGATCAACCTCTTAGTCAATTTAGCATTCTACAAACGTAAACGTTATTAGAAAACTAACAAATGTATGGGAATGACGTATCCCAACGCTAAATCACGAGGTGAAAACAAATTATTAGCCAATAATACGAAAGGATAGTGATGTTAGCAATTGTAGAAAGAGAATCGACGCGAAACACTTACGTCTTGGCTAAGGGGTCCGCTAAACACTGCCAAATTGCCCATAACAGCGATTGCAGATGAAGAAATTAAATATTATGTACTTATCCAAAAACATCTTAAATTCTAATTAAGTATAGCGTCTTACGTAAACAAACTAACAAACATTATCATGCGTCACTTTAATTGCTACCAACTTGTGTAATTAAGTGATAATTTATTAAAATAACAATCATTACTTTAAATGGAAATATGGCGGCAAGCGTGACCGGTGTTAATCCAATGCACAAAACATACACTCGCTTTTATTGATTTAGTGCTTATAACAACAGCTTTATGGGTCATTCGATGGACCCCTATTATATATGAAACTGTTAATCATGACTCCTCCTGTATACAGGTTGTTTTATTTTGTTCTCGACTTAAGCGCTCGTTGCCTTTCAGCCAAACTAAACCCATGCCAAGATTGTCCAATTTTGGAGACACAGATCATATCATTAAATATTTTGGTTATAAAACCTAAAAAAACAGTTATATTACTGATATTTTATGTGTGAAATAAGAGAGAGAGAAGGGAAGAAAGGAGAAGAGGACTATGTCCAGCAGTGGGCTATTTAAGACTGTTGATGGTAATGATGATGTATAAAATAAGATTACAAATTAGATTTCTTTTTTAAGTGACTCAGAAGTACACTGAAAAGATGCTCTTCTGAAATTTTTATTCAACGGCCGAATAGGAAGACGCATAATTTTTCTCGTTGTGTTACTAGTTTAGACACAGTACACTTTATTATTATTATATTTTTGATAATATTCAGCTAGGACAGACCACTCTAATTTTTTTTCTATTTTGAGAACCTCTACCTGAGGTAAAGCATGAATAAACTCCAAGAGTTGTTGTTACTATGTTCATTGCAAATGCCGACAACACAGTGTGGTGACCCACACTGTGGCGGCCTAGCAAGATGCTTTTTGACGATACGCTTGGTGACGTAAAAGGCATGACAGTCGTCGTGGCATTTTAAGATTCACACACTTTCCACGATAACTGTCACCCCTGCATTATCATTATTTCTAATGTAAATACTTATGACAGATTTACTGTTTTATTTTTATTCTTGAAATGCCTAAAATGTATTAATTCTATCACATTGATGTAGCTTACCTACACGTATCACGTTCTCAATGCGTAATGGATGTTTACATTCTTCATTCGTTTCTTCACTAATCCTCGGTGTATTTTCTTTGATATGTGGCAACTCTCACTAACAAACACTCGCTGATCAATTCTGTGACTATTTCAGAATAAATTCTTCTAAATCTATATAACGCTGCGCCTTGTTACATCGTGTAACTTAGGTATAACTTATTAAGAAGGCATTTTTTTTTAAATATCTTTATTTATTTTAATTTAATTTTTTTTCATAACTGCACTCGGAAGAGGGTGTCTTTGAATAGACATCATGCCTAGAAATATATATACATATTTATATATATTTTCTTTTACACACTCTAAAAGTTAAACAGCTTGATGTATTTTGATTGGAGAGGAATTATATGCGTCGTAATTGTGAGAGGACTTGAGTATAACAAACAAAAATGATTCCACTTTGTCTGATGGAATCATTTGTAAAGTCTAATGCAGATAATACAGTGTATGACTCACTCGGTACCATAGTTGGAGGGGAAAAGGGGCGCTAGTAGTGAGTTCCAGGTTTTAATTGACTTATACAGGAAAGAAGAGGCGAACCCTTTAGCTCGGGAGCGTATGTCTACCATTCTAAAATGGTGATTGCCAAGACCAGCATGCGTTGTCCTGTAGAGATTCAATTTTAACTTAGTAATGATTTTCCCTCAATAATAACTTGTTTTTTTTTTAAATCAGAACGCCATCTAGTCCCAAACTAAGCAGGGCTTATACTATGGGTGCTAGACAACTGATATAAATACGAATATACGTTTTTTTATAAATACATTCCCAAATACCCAAATTCCGAAACTGATATTTGCGAAATCATGCAAACATTTAGTCCTAGGGAATCGAAATCGAGACCTCAAGGGCAACAGTTGCATACGCTACCACTGCGCCACCGAGGCAGTCATTGATGCAGGGGTGACAGTTATCGTGGTAACTGTGTAAGCCTTACACTGTTACAATGACTGTCATGCCTTTTACGTCCCCAAGCGGGGTATAAAAAAGCATCTCACAAGGCCACCATACTGCGTTGTCAGAATTTGCAATGAGTATGGTGATCTCTTGGATTCTATTCATGCTTTCCATCAGGCAGACTAGAGTCTCTTTGGCAGGCTCTTAAGATAGATAGTCAAACCTTGTTGGATATAACGTGGCTGCCGTTAAAAGTGGAGCATCCTGTACGTGTGCCAGTTAATTATAATTCCTTCGGTAATATAACCGTATACTTTTTATTGCTATCGTTCTACAAGAACTTTTAAGATTCGTGGTTTACATTAGACATTTTATTTGTCATACAACATTAAATTTTTAATAACAATAAAACTCAAATGTCTTATAATGATACAAAAGTGAATTTTTATTTGATTATTCGTGGTACTGAGATGTTAAATACGAGTATATACTTAATAACAAATTAAGCTAAAGCCAACAGTCTCTGTGCACTAGTCATTTTCTATTCGTTTAGTCTTCGGTTGTTGAGAAAAACGATAAACTCTTATTTCTTACGAGCTTTTGTTGATTTTCTCAATCAATTCATATATCCCTTTTTAAGTGTCTCACACTAGTCACTATGATCTGGTTGAGATTTGTGAATATCAAGTTGTAAATCTACTGTAGTGACTGGACAGCTCAGACTGAAGAGAAACTGTACTTACATCTTGGACGTGCACAGGAATGACACAGTTTGATTTTAATGTGGGCTGGGATTTCATACAAACCTAGTAAATAGTGAAAAATAGCGAATCGGCTTAACTTTGTCTGTTGCCAAAGAAATAAAGTTTTCACATCATTATTATTGATGTACACTCTCGATAGTCGTAGCGTGATGTTACAAAGCTTTTCTTAATAAATGATCTATCCGACACCATAAGAATTATTCAATTTGAACCAGTAGTTTCTGAAATTAACACAACCAAACAAACTCTTCGTCTTTATAAAAAAAATTTCGACGAATAAATCTCTCTCGTAGTTCCGCACAATTATACCCCTACACGATTTCTACTATAACACAATACTAGTAATATTTATACCCATTCATGTTATTGTAATGTGTGTGTACACGACGACGCACTTTTCACAACCTCTAGTGAGAACGTAGATGAGGTCCCTGAACCCACAAAACTCATTCAATTGTTTTCTCGCATAAAGATAATTATCTCAACAGGCCTCATTTAGTAGCTTATTATGGCTTTTAAATAATTTTGTAAGTATTTTTTATCGTAACCATTAAAGTTTGTGTGCGTAACTATATTCGTGAACACATATTTTTGTATTTAATTAGCGTAATAATTAAAGCAATGGTTTACTCTAAGTTATACTAACACCTTTAGAGGTTTCTTTATATGTATTTAATTATATAACTTACTTCGTAAGATAAAAAAGTTAATTCAACACAGTGGAACAATTACTTCACAAATTAAAAAAGTTTATTTCGGCTTTTAATGTTTATTAATTTGTATTAAAACTTAATGTTTGTCGTGGGTGGACTAATCTCTGGTACAAATGCCCATTTGAATAACTCGACCGAAATAATATTAAGTGTTCACAGAAAACAGAGTTTGAGCAATTCTACCCTGGAGAACTGCAACCCAAATCTACCAATCATCAATCAATCTATTACAGTCTCTGGTTCTTCTCGTAGACCCGAGCTAGGGTAACTTTTCCAGGTCTAAGGTGGTCCTCCGTGCACTTGCGACTACAGGGGGCCCTGGGTTGGGTCCTTGAGCCGGTTAATATTGCCGGGTAATCTATTACAGTCCACTGTTGGATAATAACTAACAAGTGAAAGCTGCATACCTGGTAGTATTTTGTCATCTAATCTATGCGTGGCGCAACGGAAGCGTATGCGAATGCTGTGCGAGGTTACAGGTTCGATTCCCGAGTCAGACCAAATGTTTTATGATCTGCAAATATTTGTTCCGGCGTTTGAGTGTTTTCTATGCATAATATGTATCATCATCATTATCAATAACGTTTCATAGTCCACTGCTGGACATAAGCCTGACCTTAGACAGAAGGCTTTAGCCTGCTATGCCACGCTGGCCAGACGGGTTGGGTTGTGTTAGTCGCCTCTTACGTCATCCATGACATGCGTGTATTTACAGAATTATATAAGTAATCTATCAGTCAATCTAATTTTTATAATACACAAGCTCTGCTTAGTTTGAAACTAGATGGCGTTGTGTGTCAAATGTCCAAAATTTTATCAACTATATATACATATATTCATGTCGTAAAACTCTTTAAAACGTAGCTAGATAATACATGAAAGAAACTTGAACTAGCATCAGATGCTCTGAAAATAGACCCCAAATTATGTAAATAACCAACTTATAATAGACAAAATTACACAAAAAAGGCTTTATAAAAACAAACTACCTCCTTTTGTATGTAACACAAATGTGCATATGTAAGTACCTACTTATATGCGCATTTGTATGTGTGACGCCGTAAAATAATCCTAATTATAAATGAGATTGTTCTTCGTAGAAAAATCATGAAAATTTTATGATTGTTTCAGTATATTTTTAATGTTAAATATTTATAATATAAATAACACAAAATATAATGTAAACGAGCTCAATAAACTTGTTGTTTACCTAAACATAACTGAAGTGTTTTACAGATACAATAAACATGTAATTATATTGCTTCGTACATTAAAAAATGTATACATGTATTAATGTTTTTTTCTCGTAATGTCTTTCTTGAATTCGTGTGTTTATTTTATTTTTACGATACAACAAAAAAGCTTTCGGCCTTAAGAACTTTATGAGTATTTAATAATTAAAAGTCTTCCATTACAACCGTTCGATACGAAACGCTATATCAGGAACGTTAAGGATGACATCCTTATTGTACATAACATTAAGGATGTCATCCTTAAAGAAGGTAAATTTCTTGCCCCTTTTTTATACTAAACAACTAGGTTTCTTAGTCCTTTAGCAACCTGTTTTCATTCACTTCTAACACTAGTGGAAAAGAGCGCTAATTTAATTTAATTTTTTTAAATTATTAATTCAATGTTTACAAATGTGTAAAAATTATAAAACAAATATTTAATCTAATATTTATAAAAAATAAATTTAAGAATCCTTTGTTTTACGGTATTAAAAATAATTATAATTCTTAACTATGTTTTAATTAAGTATCATTGTGTTATTATTCAAACAAGTGTAGATTAAATTCAAAATTTTATAGCAAATTTTAAAACAAATTATATATCATAAATATGTAATTATTTATCCATGCTATAATAACTTATTTCGCACTAGTCTATATCAAAACAGCGTACAATATGTTTGATTTCTGAACCAAGAAACTTAACATAAAAAATAACCCGTAAAAAATGAAGAGTTCGTTTACCTGGAAGCGTAGTCAGGTGTCAGCGCTACTACGTAAATAAACACTCACAACTTACAAGACGCTTGCGGTTGTGCCATCTGTCATACAACGACATATGGCATTTTTACAGGCCCACGATTTGTTTATATTGCATCTCGCTTCCACATCAGACGAATTGTATTTGTGTCTCGTTTCTCTTCTTTTTCTTTCAAGGTAAGGGGTAATTGAAATCGAACACTGCATGCGGGTAAGTGAAAGGACTTGTGTTGACATAGATCAGGGTTGCGGAGTTGTAGACTCGATGTGTTTATCTTGTCTATGGCATGTTATTTCGGGTTTAGTAAAAATTAAGAGAGTTTTTTACATTTTCTTTTCGGTTAGGATTCTATATGATAAAAAAAATAATATTGAAGTAGAATTTCTATATAACAATATTATTTAAGGAGAAAAGCAAGGTTGAAATATAATTAAAGACTGAAAAAACTTAATTGCTAAGTAAAGTAAAGCTTATAGACATTTACGACTGTTTCTTCATATTGTGTTCTGCAATAGGCGTAGGCAAAGTAGTAGTCTATGAAAAACCATAGAGTACAAAATTAATCTTTAATGTGTAGTTTTATTTTTTTCGCACCATGCTGTTAAGATTTATACAACTTACTTTTAGTTTTGAAAGGGGTGGTTTCTTACCAACCAAAAACTAATTTGAAAAAATCACCCTAAAGAAACTATACTCTTCATAAAAGTGTCTGCCAGTGAGGTACAAATGGACAACTTTCATAAATTACGTTTAATCTTTGTACTTTTCCTCCAGTTGAAAGCACAATGACCTATCATGTGCTAGGATCCATCTTCACCGTGTCAAGGAACTCAAAACTTGTTGCTGTTTCAACGGCAGCTTGGGTATACCTGAAGAACTTTTTAAGTGTTAAATTTCTCCTTTTGCTTACCAACAATCTGTGGAAGGGATTTCGTGAATAGGGACGAAAACGTGTAACATAATGCTGAGAAAGCGGTCGTTATAAGATTACTGCAGTATATATTGTATGAATTAAAATTGTATTTAAATTTGTGACCCCCTCATAATTGTAATTTTGCTGTTTCCAACAGGGTCCATAGTGTAATAATCATAAAATACAGCGACATCTAACGCAGACACACTGAACTACAAAGTAACTACTGATCCTGTATCGCGACATAGAAGTTGCCACGCTGATTAGCATATGTACTTCCCAAAATCAATTAATGGGCCACGGCCCGCTATGCTTGATCACGTCGCCTGATCGGAGGATCCTCCCTTTGTGTTACTGGAACGTTACAACCATTCCTCCACAAATGCACTAAAGTATTAAGTATTTATGTCTCAAATAGGGATATGTGTTACAAGAAGTCGACGAAGTTCGTGCTATTTGATTATATAAAGGAGTTAATTGAAACAGTAGAGTTGGCTATCAGATGGTACACATTATACTGAAACGAGCGAGCGTTTGTAATGTTACAATCCTTGTGTGCAAGCTCGATTACCTAAAATTGGTCTTTGTGACACCATTGGTATTAAATTTTAATCCTGATGGATGAATTGATAAACGTTATAAGCTTATATTTATGTACGTGTTACAATAAATATATAAGTTTTAAACTGCCATATAAATTTAGGTCATTGACATATACATGGTGTCTAGTTTTTTCATGTATAGAACTTCACGCTACATATCGAAGTGACAAGCAAAACGAATACAACCGGATGACGTGATAGGTCAAATGGACCACTTGACAATCGGCTCGGGCAATCGCTTACCTGACTCCACAGCTCTTGTATTTCTTTTATTGAAATAAAATATTATTATTTCTATAATAAAATATAAGGGGTAATTAAATTTTATAACTGCAAGTTATAAAAAAGTTTGTGTTGCGATTGCCCTTCTTATGTCCTGTAGTAAAGTAGTTTAATAGATTTAATTAAAAACAAATCACATACTCGTTAAAGTGTTATTTATAAAGTTTAATCACATTTAAAGTACAAACCATTTTTTATTAACTAACATTTAACCTTTAAGTTAACTTTATATTTCAAAACTATACTTAAGTATAGTACAACTACAGCTAAATTAACTCATCTCTGATCGTTTCCAGAGGAAAGGTGCCTATAACCACTCGATATCATTTATTTGTTGCTGCTTGTATTGTCTGTTGCCTCGTTGCTGCCTCCTAGTCTTAAATTATGCATGTCTAGCACGTTGTTCGTTAAATAGCAACCATGGACGAAAGATCCCTCCACCTCAGACCTTAAACAGAACTATAGTGTGGTGACAAGTAGATTTTTTTCTTTTTTTTTCTATATTAAGAGCCTGCCAAAGTGATTCTACTCTGCCTGATGGAAAGTATGAATGAAATCCCAGAGTTGTGGTCACCACACTCATTGCAAATGCAGACAATGCAGTATGGTGACCCACACTATGGCGACCTTGTGAAATGCTTTTTCACACCCCGCTTGGGGACGTAAAAGGCATGACAGTCATCGTGACAGTGTAAGGTTTACACAGCTACCATGATAACTGTCACCCCTGCGTCAATGGGCCTCCGGTCTCCTACTCACCAACGAAACACGACAGCACGGATGCTGTTGCTTTAGGTTTGTCTTCCGTGGGAGGGTAGTACTACCCCGGTCGAGCCGGCCTGTTCATGCTGAAATCAGCGTGGCTCTACTACCAAGTAATTAAGATTTATCTCAATACAAAGAGATAAGGTACTGACAAGAAACTTAACTTAAGTATTATATTATGATCATTTTAAGAAATTTAAAAAATATATTTTTAAAACTTTTCCCAAACATCGTAAGCTTATGAACTAATCTCTCTTACGAGTACTTAATGGCCACGCTACGGTAGTGCAACATCGATAAACTCTCAAGAACAATAAAATCGATGCCGTGTCGTAACACCTTCACGATTAATCGATTATATTCGATACCCAATACGTTATTGTCATGATTTGAGATCTGTGTGTCTGTGATACGAAGTTTTCTTTTAAAATTCTACCTTCTCTCTCTGATCTTCTTCTCCTATAGTAGAATATCTGAAATAGTTATAATCATATATTTATATATTAGGTATAATTATCAGTATATTATAACCTTACATTAGACGTGAAAAACTTAATATTAATAGAATTAGTAGCCAAAAACACACAAGACACCTTCTTGGTTACTCAATCCTCGCTTTAATTATAATTAGTGCCATCCGTCTAAAAATTGGTCTAAAGAATGCAAAAGTAAAGTCTTTTTGGTACCAGTTTAGATTTATGAGGTGACCCCTGTGATGTTATGATACAAACATATGGTCACGTATGTATCAAGTATATAGACTAATATAAAGATTGGTAAAAAGGTTATGAAAACACGACATCTTGCTCAAGCAGATCAGAATTGTATACCTGTAATAATGGTTGCCTAATTACTGTGTGTGTGTGTGTGTGTGTATGTGTGTGTGTGTGTGTGTGTGTGTGCGTGTGTGTGTGTGTCATATCAGAGTGAACTTTATATTTCCAGTAATCAACTTTTTTATAAGCAAAAGTTAAATCTCTACATTTTTTTAATCGTCTTCGAACACAGACAACGCCC
Source organism: Hypercompe scribonia (assembly GCA_949316085.1). Lineage (NCBI taxonomy): Eukaryota > Metazoa > Arthropoda > Insecta > Lepidoptera > Erebidae > Hypercompe > Hypercompe scribonia. Next base: position 3,661,090 of record OX438983.1, read on the forward strand.
CGCCATCTCGCTAGTATGCGCCATAAAAGTTTTATATCCGCCACAACAATTTCACGAGTGTCAGAACATGTCATCGGTAATAAGCGTACGTTATATTAATGATCTGTGGTTCTCTATTGTCTGTTTGTTGGTTAGTGTGGGTTTGATTTCTGCCCAAAAAAAATATATATCCTAATGTCCATTCAGAGGATTCTCACGAGAAGGATTCAAATTGAAAATATAAAACGACTGCGACCTTAACCAAAGTTTTGCGAGATGTAGTAAGACTCTCAATTGAGCGGCTTCAGATACGAACCAAAACCAGTAGGTACCGATAGAAAGAATAAGTCTATACATTTCTACAAATTACAACATCAATAAAAGAAAAAAGAATTCAGTATAAATTTAATCAAACACAGAGAAAAGAACACAAAAACTACCCTCAACGGTTATCAGCACTAATGACAAACATTTATACTCATGACAAAAACTAAAAATGTAACGTGTATTTAGCGTTGCTTAATTAAGCTACCATTTTGTTTTATTTTAATCTTGCAACATTATTTATGTCAACCATAAGTGCATTCTTATGAAAATTTATCGATAAGAATTGTTATAATTAGACTCGGGGATTACATTAAAAAAAAGGATTGAATTGCCACGTAAATAAATTATACCTGAGACAGAATTATAATATGACATTATTATTTTGGGTCATGTAACCTTGTATAGACGCAACTTAATAATATTTTGTCCATTGGCAACATTAGCATGTGGCACGGTCCAAGTAGCAAGGGAAGGACGGGAAGAAGCTGTGCTAGATGGAAAGCTGATCTAATAAAAATAGCCAATTGTAACTGACTTTAGATAATTGAATCTAGGGAAGACTGGATATCCTTGGAGGAAGCCTTTATCTAAGAGGGGTTCCTGGAGTATATGTAAATACGTGTATATAAATAAATATAATTAGATAATAGCATAAACAATACAATTAACAAGCTTATTAAAAATATAGTATATATAATCTATTCAACCTATCGCCGTCCACTGCTGAACGAAGATTTTTTTTTTTTAACGCTTGGAAACCCCCTTGGGCCGTCACCCCACCGAGGTTTACGGCGGGGTGGTGTGTCGGAATCGGACCGACTAAAACCACACGGTGTGCCACTCTGCGCCTGATATAGGAAGGATCCAGGAACAGCTGCTATTACGACATCCAGGAACGAAGGTCTGCCCCCAAGGTACGCCAACCATCCCGGTCTTGGGCAATTCGTATCCATCGGTGCACCCTGCCAAACAACGGAGGAGGCTCTGGCGACCGACTCATGGCGGTATAACTACACCACAACGAGAATCACTAAAATTCAATCCTGGTGGCGGGCAACAGTGCCATCAGAGAAATAATTCTCGCCACTGCGATCACCAACCCGCCTGCCAAGCATGGTGACTATGGTAAACTCGCCCCATGGACCACAACCAAAAATATAGTAAAAACGGATTAAAATAAAATGCTTAAAAATAAAACTAGATATTTTTTTTAAAAGGAAATAATGTTTAGAATGTAAAATATACCTACCATAATACAGCAAAGGCTTTTTTATTTTTTTATTAATTTGCTATTTTAGGTCATATTACATAGCGTAGATGCAAATTAAGGACATTTTGTCTATTAGCAACATTGTTCTCTTTTACATCTGTACATTGGAACACCATTTTTTTTAAGCTATTTTAAATGCTTATACATTTAAATATGCTCATCAAGAATGAATCGAATGTTTTAGTACACTTGGTCAGTCTGCTACGCTCTTTATAAAATTATAAGTTTTCTATCAATTGTGCATCCAAAGGCACAAAAGACTACGAGCTCGGCCTCAAATCCACTGGGACGACCTTATTAAAACTACGATGTAATCGATTGCACACGTCAGTGCAATTTGCTCACAACCTCGAAAACCTGCAGAATCGGAGAGACATCGCAAAACGTCAGTAAACGACTAAGGTCGTTGAAGGTTGAGACGGCGAACCGTAAATCTGTCCGTTAACAGTCTCGACACTCGAGTGCCAAGAAAAGAAGAGCCTCCAGAATATATGGTGAGGAATTAGACAAAAGTTTGACACCAAGCCATATTCCTTGCGCACGCACATGCGCTCCCGAACATTCTACGCTACTTTGCCGCAAAATTGATTGCCTGATTGCCAATCAGCACACAAATGATTGATTGAGTCGCATATCATCAATTGTTTACACCTCACTAATGTAAACAAAGTGTTAATTTAGTTAAACTCGCCTATTAGGTTACAGATTGCTTTAACTGCATTTTTATAAAAATAAATATATGCGTATTTTAACGAGACACGTAAATCACGCAAATGATGGTAATCAAAGGCAGATAAAACATAGCAAAAGTTTTTTTTAAAGACATTGCTCGTACTAGAAGTATTCTTGTGTCGCGGAGACTAAAAACATACATGAAACGATCACAGGACACCCAGAGTCAAAACAACTATTTGTGGATCTCACCAAATGTGATTCCATGTGGGATTTGAACCCACAACAATTAGCATAGTAAAGAGGTGATAGTGTGGGCTATCCAGGCAATCCGTAAATTTTGAATAATTACTTAAGTAATTATGGTTATTAATTTTGAGCGATTTTGTAACCACGGAAGTTTGTGTTCTAGCGAATAGCTGAATTTATCTGTGAAATAAAACACTCTCAAATAGCAATAGGCTTTTATAAAGGAAAAATTGATTAATGAAATCGATACTAACGCACGTGAAGCCATGAGTATAAGCAAATATGACCGAAGTACTTCGAAAATGCATACCTAATTGTAGAGTAGGCGTACATTTTAATGAAAAATGATTAAGCAGTTCTTATTCAGTTTAAAAATTTCTGTGTTTTAAACTGGTATGTGGTTTTGACATCTCTTAGTACCTAAAGTTTACATTGATACGGTGAATGGAGACCTCTACCCACACATTATTTACTCATCAAAAACACTTTTACTCAAGAAGGTTCGCAACATCGAGCAACGTTCGACACGAGACACTTGGTGTCACCCACAGTATTAACAGTCCAAATGCTTGCCTCAAAGAAGCTGATGAGACCACCCACTAATGACATCAATTGCTTAGGTGTGTTATACTTCTGGTGACAGATTAAAACTCCTTGTAGCGACAGATTAAGAATACAGGATGTTTACACCCCTATTCATCCTTATATCTAAGGAAACAAACTATATGGGACAACAACACTGTAAATAGAAAAAAAAACTTAAAAAAAAACCGGCGGGCCACCATAGTAGGCCAAGACCTCTTTTCTAAGGATGAGCCTATGTCCAGCAGGGGACTGTTCAAAGTATGTGATGTGATGGTATATGTACCTTTTTTTTGTTGTCGGGGTGGAAAATCCCTTCAGATCTCCGGCTCCTCGGGGACGCAGGAGCCAGGAGTATGTCGTGTTTCCACTAAAAACCGTCCCGGCGGCCGGTCTCAGGCGTCCTTCTCTGAAGGGGATCCGGACCATATTATTTCAGATCCCCTCCAGAATCAACGCCGCGCCTAGTCAGACCCTATCATGTTATATGTACCTACATAAAACTTTTCTAAAGGACTGTCCCAGAAGACGGGTAAATATAGATATAGATAGAATATAGGGCCTCTGATCACCAATCAAAAAGTAATTGCGCATTTAACCTTATAAAAAATAATCTGTTATGACACAAATTTTAGCCTGATAAAACTCGTAAGCGACAACTAATATTATCATTAAATTGATCATAATTCAAACAAATCTCTCACACGCCATCTTACCCATTCAAACATTCACTCAAGGCATCTATAAATATTTTCACATAAAGTATCAAAACTAGGTTAGTTACACGTCTAGAATAAGTTCTGTGTGTCTAGGATTATTTTAACGCAAAAGACCCACTGGTCGAAATGATAGGCAATTATAGAAAATATTCTTAAGTATGGCGGCCACCTGTTACATTGTCACATGCTGGGACAACATGTGCTTGCTTCCGCCAATTGGCAGCTTTCCATTGTTCAATACGGTACGGTATTTTTGTATCAATAGTTTTTACCATAGTTATGTTTTTTAATTGTTTTTAACTGAGTTTTGAGGTTGACTTTTTTCTTTTTGGAGTTGTAAATTAGAATTTTTTTTCTTCAATCACAAGTTTAAATCGTAACTTTTTGCCAGGCCTGATGATTCCCTACGTGAAAGTCAAGTACCCTTTTTAACGGGCGGAAATCTCTTTAGATACCACTCACTAGATGGTCGGTGAAATCACTATGTCGGACTCGAACTGCTTGCCATCTCGAGTGCCAGTAACCGAAAAACCGCGTCTAACCTAAATAGCAAATCCTTGGTAGCCCGATGGACCACAGGCTGGCATCCTTCATCCTAATTCTACCTAAATCTATTTTCTTCATTTATGGCCACTATAAACCATTACAATCTCATAGAAAGTTGACGTAATGCAAACTGCGCGCTATAAAAGTAAACAATCAAACACTTTGAAGCCTAATAGAGAGCGTTAACTTCAAATAAAAGTAGAAAAGGGTAGGATGATAATATATTCATACAACCGCCTTATTATACTTGTAAGCTGTTGAACACAGCTTACGATGTAAGGTTAACCAACACGTTTTGTAGTTACACGCTGGCGACGGTCTTGCGGTCACCGATCGCGTGAATTTGACCATAAAATGGATTATGTGTTAACGTATTTAGTCACGAAATTCAGTTTTATTAACATACATTTTAATGTTCTCTTTCTCAAATTATTAATTCACATAATACACAAAAATTTTTAGCTACAAATATTTTGCTTTTTCTTTATTCTTCGTATCAAAAACGTATATTGAAGTTGAAATAATGAAATACTATTAACAAATGGCTAAAAACTGCCAGTTTGCTAATTAACTTTAATAAACTATCATAGAAAGTCCTCAGAGACACGCAGTCTCGTATAAAATTATACATAATTTATACATATACAGAAAATGTTTTTATTTTCTTATTTGATTTTAACAGATCTATACATTATATTACAAAATTATCTATGTGTACGTTTGTACATATAGTCTCAGCATGAGTAACTTGATCGAAATCTCCGTTAAATTAACGACTTTTTTACTGTATGTAACACATATTACGTAATCCCGTTAATTTTGTTACGTAACACTCCCTTTCAGAAAGAGCTTATAACATATTTTCAGACAATCTTTTTATTCTAGTTATGAGTCTATATTTATGTAGGTTGTATATAGGTATAACGAAAACATTCTCTTCAATTCTTTGACAAATCTTTTTATAATAATGCCTTGGCCACACGGACGGCCATACTGTCGATTAATTATCGTTTAACACATAATACTCTGTATGTGTCCGGCTTAACAGTACTCGCGAAATACATAAGTAATTTAAATTAATTACTTCTTGCAATAATTATAATTTCTTCGATTATATCCTGAATGGAGGGCTGCCCCGCGATGTTCATTAATAATTTTACTGAGATTACGATGACTCATTGGCGTGCAGATGAAAATGTATTTATAACAGAACATAAAATTAGCCAGCATATTAATAACTATTGGATTCAGATCTTAAAACTTATTCGTGATTATCTGTTATTTGAAAGATATTTGTTTTATGCTATAAAATGAATGTGCAGACTAAATCCCTTTAATCAACCTATCACCATCCACTGCTGAAGGAAGATCTCTCTTTTGAAGCGCTAACCACCCTGGTCTTGTATTGTCATCACTTTCTTCAAATCGTCAGTCCATCGCATCGCAGGATAGATGTAGGTCGCTTGGTAGTAAGTTATCATCGCCGCCAAAGATCACTTAAAACTTAAATAGGTACTATTGTGCTGTTCCCTTCTCCTTGAATAGTAGTGGAAGGTTTGAGTAACCGGCACCCAAAGCAACCAATCTCCTTGCTAAGAAGAGGTCTATGACCAGCAGTAGAGTGTTAAAGGCTGTTAATCTGATTGATGCGATAAAGCCAACTAATCTATGGGGTAACCACTTACTATCACTACTTTTTTACCTCCTATTACATGAAAATAACAATGTGGATGGAACGGGTGTCATGTCCCTCCGACACAAAGGGAGGATCCTCCGATCAGGCGAGTTGATGTTGGGATGTTATATATATGCTAATCGTCACGAGAATATCTATTTCGCGATACAGTATTAATAGTTACTTTGTAGTTCATTATACTCCGTAGTTCGATGTATCTTCGCTAGATGGCGTTATAGTATGTTTTTCTGTTTGCGCTGTATGCGAAAGTCACCATAAAGTTATTAAAAAAATCACAAAACAAATGATTCCGTAATACTTTTTATTGAAAAATTTTATGCTATTCAAAGAACACGAAGGCGAAACTTTATTCATAATAATTCTCCCCACAGCTAGATTTAATATACAACTTATTAGATAAAACAAAGCCATTTCACAAATATAAACCAAAAAGTGTACTCAGCTATAAAATAACAAAATAGTACTGGAACCGAGACATATTTAAGTAATTAAAAGAAACCGGTATTCTTGTTGAATTAAAATGTACTAGTAAAAATGTACTGTATAAGTCGACTAATTGAAGGTGCATAGGGTTCCCACCAAGGACTTAGGGCTCACCTGCAAGTGGAGCGCCTGCTAGTCGACGGAAGAGGCTCTGGCAAATAAAACTATACAATTAGCTGCAAGGCTCACCACCTATTATGTGGGACCAAAACATTGGCTAAAGTGAGCGTTTAATATGCCTCTGCCTACATCTCCGGGGACATAGGCGTAATTTTATGCATGTAGGTATGATTTACTACTGAGAAGATATTTCGTATGCAGCCAATCCTGGACACAACATCGAAGTTATAGACCATACCATAGTAACTTCTCTGATCCTAAACTAGCCGGAGCCTATACAATAGTACAGGTAGGCCAAGAACCAGAACCAGACTGCCTTTAAGCTTACTTATATATTTCTAAAACATGCATTATTATAGATAATTTAAATCCAAATACATAACAAATGATATAAAAAAAACAATTAAAACTACAGATAGCAACAAGTGAGATTTTCAACATTACAACACCACTGTCAAGAAGTTGACAGAGAGACACCTCATCAATTATCCCCCACTTCGCGCTACGTGTGACAATTTTGACATGTCACATGTTAAAACGAAACATTCGAATATGGACCTTACGTCTTCGGAATAAAGACCACAGCTTTATAAATACACGTCGAATATTTTTTACCTATCCGGTAGGCCAGGAGCCGTTGACCGCGCTTTTTGTCTTTCTCAGAAGTCATTAATAGATCAGGGTATTGTTATAGTAAACATACGAGTAGAACCATGTGTTGTCTTGATACAGCGATGGTCTCAACTAGACCGACACTCCACTCCCTCATGACGATAGGTCCGAGGTATCTAAGACTATCTTATTTGATCTCTTTATTACCGGCCTTTGGTATATCACTACACCTAACTAACACTTCTATATGTTATATGTGTTTAGAAATAAATACCTTCCTATTGATGGCTTTAAGCTTGGCCACAGACGAAATCTTATTATTTTTTCAGTGGGGTTTTCCGTATTTCACGGATAAAATTTAAATTATTGCCTCATTTTAAGTGTTTAATATGCCTCTGTCTACCTTTTCGGGTATAAAATACGTGATTTTATGTACTGTATTGAATAATAATTGCAGCTGGCTGATGTAGTTAGCGTATTCATATCCGGATTTAGAGCGATTCAATGTAAAAACCTAGTAAGTGATCTCATTGATTTCCTGACGCTACACAGTATAATGAACCGCATATCCAAACTAGAATTCTAAACCTGTAAAGAGTTTGTTTGTTTTATGAAACGATTGATTCGAAACACAAAATTATTGCAGTGTTAGAAACCTCTTTATCGAGGATGCAGACAAATGATTCAGCTACTTGAATATAAGACTTGTAGCGCAAGGATTGAAAAGTCAATTGAATATTGTTTGAGTAAAAACACGGTTCTTATTCTACATTCTTCAACAGAAAGAAGTACTGTTGGAACTGTGATACGATATCAATGATCCAGTCGACGTTTACTCGGACGGAATGCGACCTCCATCTTACAACACACACCATATACCGAGCTACCGATATTTACCTACATACACACGTTAAGTCAACTGAACTTACGACTGAACAACGATGATAGCTCAACGAAGTCGATGTAGTTCAGTGAACGCGACTAAAAGTGCTCTCTAATAGATCAGTGAACTGAAATACTTGGAAAAAAATCAACCGAAATTTAAAAAAAAAACTAAAGTTTTGGCCATATATTATGCAATTGAGGTTCTATGTAACTTTTTTGTCTTTGACGACCTTACAAACAAAGAAGGTATCGTGTTCAAGCTCGTCTGAAAGTCTTAATCAAGTTATTGCTTAAAAATGGTTTTTTTGATCTTGGTTTTTAAACTCAATTCGTTCAGTTTTAAAGTTGATAATTACATAGCCATCGTACAACCACAATGATTACTCACCTAAATACAAGACGACATACATCATCACTTGAGTCTAGACTTTCAAGATTTTATTACAAAATCAAGTTAACAAATCGATAATAAAATTCGTAAACGGTATGAATATCGCTTATAAAGTTAAGTAGCGTTTTTAAATAAGTCAAAAACTTGAAGAGACGTTCGGAAATGACCTGTTAATGGCTGTTTACTCAATACTCCAAAATATTGTAAGGTAACATTGTTGGTGTTGAAATAATACTTAAAAATGTAAACCTAAGTGTATGTTATGTAGTTTGTCCTTAGTCATTACAATTTTTAGATGAGTCCTTAATGAAATAGTTACTTTGAATGTTATAACCATTTTATTATATAGTGATCTTTTTTAATTTAGTTCTGTACTAGAAACTAGTTCGTATTGAATTGCACTAACTAAAAAACTTTTATTTTTATAATCTGCATACAACAATGTTTTTAGAGTAAAGACAAATCTAAAGACATCTTCCACGGCAAAATCAATCAAGCCATTTAGACTACCGAAAATTTACCAAAGAAATATAAGTATATACAGCATTGTACATACAGTGTATACATACGCTCGTAAAACATGACCCTCCTTCTGCCACAGTCAGGTAAAACCGGCTTGTCGTAGAACTGTGAAAGAACCTTGTTTGCTACCCATTACTTTTTTTTTTTTGACGTGTGGAAACCCCCTCGGCCCGTCACCCTACCGGGGCTTACGGCGGGGTGGTGTGTCGGAATCGGACCGACTAAAACCACACGGTGTGCCACTCTGCGCCTGAGATAGAAGGGATCCGGGAACCGCTGCTATTACGACATCCAGATCCCTCCTAGCGCATGCCCACTTAGAAGCGGGCACCATCTGCGGATAAACTCTCTATTTAGGTAGTTATCCATTACTCCCTTACGGCAGCCACAATATCTCTGAGCCTCGACACCGTAACAGCTTATACGATGTTTAAAAATAACTTATAAGGAAATATGATAAAAATACAATAATTTAATATCCCGGATTTGGTTCAAAACAACAATTTCTAGTAATGTGAAACATGCCAAGAGAATGCATTCCGCATTCTTGCCATACTGGTACACACCACATTCGAGAGCCTTTCACTTTGATGTATTGGTGTTTAATCGAAGTATTAAATGCCAATACGTTCATTGCGCCTTTATCGACGATAAAATATAAAATGTTAATGAAATCTGTGTAAAATTAAATTACTTGAAATCAGGTTGAACTGTTAAATGAATTCACATTTCCTCAATTGGCACGCACTAATTAGTATAGCATATAAGTTTGTATATCTACATAGACATGTACATACATTTTCATTATATTAATGTCATTTTCAAGTTTTTCAAAGATTGATGACTATACGTTAATTAGCTATTGATGAAGAGATAAGAAATATCACAACTTTTATTACCGTGGACATAGGCTATCCAATTGCTTTGACGGAGAGATGCTTCGGCAATAGACAGGCTCGACCGACCTCATCATGCATCGGTTTCATAAAAATCCAAAGTGAGGTAACCGGAGTCCATTTCTCCAATACTTGTTTTTTTATGCTTTTCACTCCATACCCTCAGTGGGGGAGATGAAGAGCGTGTTAGCGTGAACGTGGGACTCCTCGAGAACCGGTCAACCCACTAACTGGCAGTCTACCTTGGTAGTTAGGAGGTTAGTTAGGAGGAGTTCCAGGAAAGCACCACCGACGTCCACCCTGCCGTACTTCACGATTGAGTAAACCCGAGTTACCTCCAAGGCAGGCAGTTATCGCACCTCTCACCGTTCAACACAGTAAGAGCGGCACCAACTCATTAGACAACACCCCCGACCGCACCGAGGAGTCACCTGTCTCGTGTCGTTGGCAGCGGTCACATCGACCTCTTTCGTATCTCAATAGTCAGTACAAAGGGTTGGCACTCCAAGGGTGGTAATGAACTAGTGACTCTTGACTTGCAGGGGTCCATGGACGATGGTCTTTTACCATCTGTAAAAAGCAAATATTTTAAGTGGTTTTACAATACTTAACACTATTATGTTATAAAATTTCAAAGCACGTAAAATAAAACTAAGCAACAAGAATATGGATACTTAAAACTAAACAAGATATCATAAAATAATCATATAACAGATGGAATGTTAATAGGCTGATTCTGAGTGCAGACCACATTACCACAACTTTTAATGCGGAACGTTAACACTTAAAACAAATGAAAATAAAAGATGGACTTACATAGTGTAAACCGTCGAAATCAGTATTTCACATCACATCAACAGCCTTAGTCCACTGCTGGACATAGATCTCTCCTTAGAAAGGTGGTTCTAAACTAAACGTTTCAGAGCATTAGAGTGCTTCCATGTGTATAATATGTATTAGTCTAGTGATCGGTGATCCTAACTGCTACACCAGAAGTCGTGGGTTCCATTTCAATCCAGGACAATTCGTTGTGTTAAGAGCACAATCATTGGTTCTGAATCTGGATGTAATTTATATATACTTAGTCTGGCCATAAATACTGTTACACTTAATTATAAAAAAATATTACATTTGAATTTCGAATCTGTCATTTTTATACGATTGTTCATTGTGTTTTCTCATTTTGGCGCCAATACATTGTAAAATATTTTGCGATATTAAAATGGTGTGGGGTGATAAAGAGAACCAATCGCTGTGATAGCATTACACAAAGTAGGTATGGAGCCAAATGCAATTTTTAAAACTCTCCATACACTTGGTATTAGTAAAATGTTTGTGTACCGGGCTATTAATAGGTACAATGAGACCTCCTCTGTTTGTGACAGAAAAAGATCTGGCCGTCCACGTAGTGTTCGTACGAAAAAGGTGGTCAAAGCAGTAAGGGAAAGAATTCGAAGAAATCCTGTCCGAAAGCAAAAGATTTTATCTCGGGAAATGAAGATAGCACCTAGAACCATGTCGCGTATTTTAAAAGATGACTTAGGACTTGCAGCCTATAAGAGACGCACTGGCCATTTCTTAACTGATAATTTAAAGAAGAATAGGGTGGTAAAATCGAAACAACTACTGAAGCGGTACGCAAAGGGAGGTCACAGAAAAATTTTGTTTACGGATGAGAAAATTTTTACAATTGAGCAACATTTTAACAAACAAAATGACCGTATTTATGCTCAAAGCTCTAAGGAAGCTTCCCAATTAGTCGACAGAGTGCAACGTGGACATTATCCGACTTCAGTGATGGTTTGGTGGGGTGTTAGCTATGAAGGAGTGACTGAGCCATATTTTTGTGAAAAAGGTATCAAAACATCGGCACAAGTGTATCAAGATACCATTCTTGAGAAGGTAGTTAAGCCCCTTAACATCACCATGTTCAATAACCAAGTATGGTCCTTCCAGCAAGACTCGGCGCCGGGTCATAAAGCTCGGTCCACGCAGTCTTGGTTGGAATCGAACGTTTCGGACTTCATCAGAGCTGAAGACTGGCCGTCGTCTAGTCCCGATCTTAATCCGCTGGATTATGATTTGTGGTCAGTTTTAGAGAGTACAGCTTGCTCTAAACGCCATGATAATTTGGAGTCCCTAAAACAATCTATACGATTGGCAGTGAAGAATTTTCCCATGGAAAGAGTGCGTGCTTCTATTGATAACTGGCCTCATCGTTTAAAGGACTGTATTGCAGCCAATGGAGACCACTTCGAATAAGCTTTTTATATTTTTAATTGTTTTATATTTATGTATTAAACTGACACACTGTAAAAGTAATAAATGTTATTTGCAGTTAACAATTTTCTTTTTTCTTTATTACAATATTTATGGCAAGACTAGGTATTTAGAAATATATAAGTGTTTACCAGCAGCCTGGTTACCATAGTACAGGCGTTGCCTAGTTTCTGGATCTGGATGTCGTAATAGCAGCTGTTCCTGGATCATTCATGTGGTTTTAGTCGGTCCGAATCCGACACAACAAACCGCCGTAAACCCCGGTGGGGTGACGGCCCGAGGAGGTTTCCAAACGTAATCACAAGGTCATGTGTGAGATGACGAGAGATGTGTGAGGATATTATTAATTTGGAGGGAAGGGCGGGGAGAATTAGACTTGCCGTTACATAAGTCACTCGGTGAATAGCAACAATTAAATTGCTTGACTTTTGTTTTACGTTAGGCCATGACATCACTACTATCGAGCCACCTACACAAAAATAGTTCTCCAATTAGTAACTACTTAAAAAAGTCACTTTTATAAATGCATATATTCAATTTACTCATGCTTTAAATCAGGCAGAGCAGTCACTTTCGCAAGCTCTTAAAATAAAACAAAAAAAATCCCACAGAAGAAACTGCATTTGTAAAAATCATTACGTGAAAGGCTCACCAAGGTACTTACACCAAGTGAGAGTTTCTTTAACAACCTGTATAGTCTATTGCTGGACATAGGCCTCTCCTTAAAAAGTAGGTTTTAGCTTACCGGGTAGGGTGGTATACCCGAACCTGACGGGTATAGAACTACTTTAATTTTTTTCTTTTCTTTACCGTGCTTTTGTCCTGTGTTCTTTAGGTTACTGGAGCAAAGAATCTTCTCCCTCTCCCTATTTCCTTGTGTCCTTGATCAGCGATTGGCACTTACCATCACGACACCAGTTTACTTATTTGACCACACCATAAAAAAATTAAGTACCTTAAACAATAGTGTTGGGGCAATATCAACGTTTGAACCGGAACAAATAAAAACGTAGTTGCGCGTCCCGCGCATACCTTTGCGTACTTGGTACTTGTTGCGAGAGCGGTCAAACCTGAGCTGTGGTCCCACGACATATTTTAATGTATTATTTTATTCAAAAATATTTAGTCTATTTGTTTGTTTATATTTTGTGCCGTTCTATTCATCGCAACAATAAGAAATGCTAAACAGCTTCATGTTTTCGAGTATAATTAAGTATGGTTAAACAAAAATCAATGTTAACTAAAGCAAAAAAAGCGTCCCCTGTCTGAAAGCACCTCATTTACAATTGTGAAAGTACTTTTACTCTCAATCATTTATTCTTTCAATCATAATACTTATGAACTGTGCTGTTTCACAATAAAAATAAGGCTCTTTATATTAAGTAGAATCCTACTACAATATAAATCACTTTTCAAGGACAAAGTTAATTATTTTCAGACATACTTCAGACGTTTAACACACAACGCCATCTAGTTTCAAACTAAGCAGAGCTTGTACTATGATGACTAGACTGACTGATAGAATACTTATATACTTTTTTTTTTATAAATACATACATGTTATACATAGAAAACACCCAAACCCCATACCGATATATACTCGTAAATACTCCATATTACAGATTAAGGCGCATATTATAATTCTGCATTATAATTCTTAGAAGATAGTTAAAAAATAGGTACTTTTTTAATAAATGATTCCACTTCCTCTCTCCTGCTAAATAATGTTGCTGTGCCCCATAGGTTTTACAATTGTTACCATTTATTTGTTTAACACCTGTATACATAGTAAAATGCAATTAGGATTGAGTACATATAACCTACAAAAAATAAGTGTACAACTTAGCTTGTGAATGCTACACCATAAGAGGCGTAGGTATAGCTACCAACAATCGCGTGACATATTTCTGAATAAATAATTTCAATTATAATAAAATATTATTTGTACACATATATTTAAAATAAAAAAGTATACGTTGTATGTATATATTAAACATTTTAATTAACACCTGATTGTACGAAGTTCTAAATTCTCCTGAAGGGAAACCATCCCCTTTTACAAAGAACAAATAGTATTGGCAAATTATCTTCAGTTAAGAACCACAGCGAGTGCCTTTAATGTCTTCCAGTACAGAATGCAGTTCTAATGGCTTGCTAATTATACTCTACGACTGTTTTCTTCTGTTATTTGTTTGTGTTCTTTCACATAACTTTCTATATACCGTCATTACTCAAGTCCATGTTACGTTGAACCAACGCCATTTGGATACTAAACGAGGCATTCTGTTACTTAAGAATGTATGCTTAATTTAGAACTTAGTGTACTCATCATCATTCACATTGCCTAACGAAGAATTTCCTGTTTAATCAATGCTCGGACATATGCAGTCATTGTGCGATAATTCAAGCACTTATTGAGGCCAAAAGGGATTACTAATTAATGTGGGATCCTGTTTCAAGTTCATTAACATAACATGTATTGTGGGTAACAATTTGATTATGTCCATTGAGTTATTAATGCGGCAATATGTAACTAGTCTGACGTTATTCTATAACCGATTGCCTTCATATCGGTATTTCCAGAATCCGTCTGTTATGGTAGGATGGAAAATAGGGCATAGTAGATTCCAGCTCATATCGAAGTCACCCGAACGTTGAAGAATTTCTGATAAGCATTCAAGTTGACAGAGCTCTTCTATTCAATTTTGTATTGATAATAAATTTCAAAAACCTCTTAGGGCCCAGTTTAAAGTATTAGTCACACAATAATTTGAGTGACCCGTTAGTCTAGTCAGTAGTGATTAGTGTGAGATTGTGAAATCAGATGTCGTGAATCCGATGCCCATCCAGGATAAATAAATATATTTGGAAATATATGAGATTTTTTATCAGCAGTATGATTGTAATATGCTTTGAATAGGTTTGGGATAACACCGTACCGTGTGAGGTCATTTATCGACAGTTTTTGAGTATTTACTTGAATATACGTTGTTTACATATGCTAAAATTCACCCTGTACAACTCTATATTGTGCTACAAAGTATAAATCGTCCTTATTATTCACAGCAATCTTTTAGAATCTATCAAATCGTAGACAACAAAGAAATCCTTTGATCACCTGCCTGAGTGTCATAGTGTACCTTTCATTTTGTAAACAGTCATACGTTAATAGGCGATAAACAGATCAACTGACAGCAAGTTACCGTTGTTGTGACTGAGAGGCGCACGCGCACGATTTATTTCTCACGATTATTTCTTTGTTTTGAAATCTTTGTCAAAGGCTGTGTATGTGTATTCAGTCTGTATTTATTCTACTGAAAACAAAGGCATAAACGACCACATTTTACTGATTTTAGTCTAATTTATGTCTGCTGCCGTCAAGTCTAAGAAAAGTAGCGAAAAATATGGGATGTAAGCAATAACTTAAATCAAAGTCATCTAGATTCCTAAGTCAAGATATGGTGATATGTAGGTTGGGTACATGCAACAGAGGCCATCCATCCGTAGTCCCCCGCGTTCAACCTTTTCGATTTAGCTTCTTCTTCCTTACATACATACTCTGATCATTGTCACAACAAGACTTACTCAAGTGTTTTTGCTATGTAAGTCAGTAAAAAAACTCGAGTAAGTCTTCCCAAGTAACCAACCAGGCTAGTTCTACACTCAAAATGAACCTAGAACAAAATCATGATTTCTTGAATTATTCTACTCATGCTTTCCATCAGACAATGTAGAGTCAATTTGGCAGGATCTTATTAAAAAAAAACAGGGTAATAAATAAACACTCATCAAATTATTATGTTGTTACTCAATTTTTTAACGAATCATTTCGTCTAAAAACTCAATGAGCACCCAAAAAACGGTTAGTTCAGACTCAACGACCGAATCTTACTTAACATCAAAATTTTTACCGCCATTTAATATAAGCGAGGTCGATGCCCCAACACCTGTTGCTTATGTTTTTTTTTATCATGTCTGCGACTGGACACTCGTCTATTAAGCACTTAGTTTTTGTTGCAACCTCTTAGTCGATTATTGATTTGAAGGCACGAGCAAAGGTGGCCGCGTAGTTCCCAAATCAAATCAGAGATGTATGTAAGATGTTGTGCGTGTGTAAATAAAACGTAAGCAATTGTTTTTTTTTTTGGAACACCTTTTTATTCAAGAACAATATAGGTGTGGCAACATCGGTTTAGAAATGTCATTTAATAATATCCAAAATAAATAAGATATGTAGAATAATTTAGACATTTTTGTCTACCTTTAAGTGTCGTTGTTTAAAAAAAGATAAGGTGAAGTTCAAAGCGTTTCCAAAGCTGGGATTTGAAAGAAAACTTTAAGGCTTTAGAGAGATAAAAACAGGGGCTTGTCACCAGAATCGATCCCAATCCCCATCAATAGCGGATTTAGAAGTTTCTCGAAGTACAGCTTCACCTTCTTAGTTGTACGCGGAACTTTTAAACCGTGTCGTCAGTATGAAAACAAACTTTTGACTCTTTGATCTTTACGGTTTTATAAAAATCGAACATGAATCAATCGTTTGTTAACCAACAGCTTTCTTGATTCTTTTTCTATTCTGGCAATACCTTTGACTAACAGTTTATCGCTAATAGGCTAGATGACACCTTAGTCAAATTAGTTACTTTTTATCATCTGTCAAAACGACAATTTTGTATGAAAAATGTACTAAATACATAATTCTGACGTCACTGTTTTAGAGTACTCAATTAAACAATATATTTCACTGTATATTTGATTGAAATTCGTAATAATAATAAAAAGCTATGTTAATTGTATTTACCGAGATGTTTCGCGATATTAGTTTTAAAGAAGTGGACATTGGTATTTATTTACGATACAGTCATCTACCCAATTGCCATTGCGTCAATTGCTGCTTGTTGGGAATCTACGAGTAAATTAGACTGAATGTTTCGTGAGTAAGTTTTAAAAAGCAAAATTATGGATCAGTCACAGTAATTAACATTGTATTTTATGACTGGGTTTCCTAGTTAATTGTTTACCTTACTATATTACGAACCCAGCGTGATTTTATTTAGATGTGTACATGTTTTAAGGGTATTTCTCTGGTTGTTAAAATTCGTAACACGGCTATTCGCCAGAGAACTAGAGTAACTGACATCGCACGGAGAATCAGTATGCTGAAGTGGAAGTGGGCCGGCCATGTCTCCAGACGAACCAATGGTCGCTGGAGCCAAAGTGTACTAGAGTGGATACCACGATTGAGCAAAGGTAGCGTAGCGATCGACCGACAACTTGAAGAAGGTGGCTGGCAGCGGATGGATGCGAAGTGTCCAAGACCGGGATGGTTAGCGTTCTTTGGGGGAGACCTTCATTCAGCAGTGGACGGCGATAGGTTGATTGAAAAGTTTTATACATAAATAGACAAATGTCTGTAGGTTTGTTAGAGAGTGACCTCTTTTAAATTGCTGGGTTATAGCCAGTTTGAGTTCAAATGATGTGATACTGACCTTTACTGATCATTACTAAAGTACGCGATTAGCGGTAGTTAGCTTTCTACGATGACATCAAATTCATATGATAATATTAACTACACATATTTCAGACACGACAGTCTGATCCCAAACTACCCAGAGTCTGTGCTATAGTACCTAAACTGCTAGTAAACATATTTATATACACATTATAAATAAATTACTTCTAACTACAGAACAAATGGTCGTGCTCATCACACAATTATTTCAGCTTGTTGAAAATCGAACCCACGACCTCCGACTTAGTATTCAGGGTCACTAACCACTAGAACAGACCCGTCACAGTCGCAAAATGTAAGTGTTTATAAAGGTATATATAAAATTATGTTCCTTAGCTAACGAAGCCTGTACTTGTCCACTACTGGCCTTAGAAAGGGAATTTTGGCCTACTACACGCTATGTGGGTGACAGATTAAGAACACAAATTGTCGTCATCCCTATTCATCCCATGGGTGTCGTAAGATGCGACTACGGGAGCAAATAACTGCACAGTTGGCCTAGTAGTTAAAACGGTCACCACGCCGCTCTCTACTGCGCTGAGTGTTGTGGGTTCAATCCCTACATGGAATAACACTTTGAGTGATCCATAAATTCTTGTTCTGAGTCTGGGTATTCTTTGAGTCCGTTTCTTATATATTTGTAAAGTCCCCCGTGATACAGGATATATTCCTAGCACGGGCGTTGTCTTTTTTAGAAAGAAGAAGAAAATTATTATGCAAGACAAGAGTACTGTAAAGAGAAGGAAACTTGAAACCAACACTATACCAACACATCTGGCTTGGAGAGGCTTGTGTCCAGCAGTGGACTGTGAAAGACTGTTGGTAATAATGATGACACGTTGGACGGACTCATAAGAGTTAATAAGCTGTCCTTCTCTTTGCTTACGGTATCCACGGGAGGAATAGAGATGGCGTATATTCATAAGCTGTGAACACACGGCCAAGATAAAAAATAAGTACAATAAAAAGAATGCTAGGCTGTTGTTGGTGCCTATAACTTTTTACACCAGTGGTGCGCTGACGTAATGCTATTTTTTACTCTCTTACAACTACGAATACACTAGACGATATAATATTTATAGTATCAGAAAAAATGTAGGTATATTTAAGAGTACAATGCCCTAACTTAACGCTAAAGCGATATCTACTAAAGAAACTACAGATATATAAGCAGATGTTAGTAAACAGGTGTAGCAAAATTTACTTAGGGTTTACCGGCTAGCGGGCAGGCGCTAGGAGGGATCTGGATGTCGTAATAGCAGCGGTTCCCGGATCCCTCCTATCTCAGGCGCAGAGTGGCACACCGTGTGGTTTTAGTCGGTCCGATTCCGACACACCACCCCGCCGTAAACCCCGATGGGGTGACGGCCCGAGGAGGTGGGGGGGGAAAGGGTTTATCGGCAAATATATATCATAAATATATCGGACATTTGACACACAACGTCATCTAGTTTCAAACTAAGCAGAGCTTGTGCTATGATTATAACTAGACTGACTGATGATGATATGATGATAACTAGACTGACTGATAGAATACTTATATACATTTTTTTGTAAATACATACATATTATACATAGAAAACACCCAAACATCGATACAAATATTTGTAGATCATACAAACATTTGGTCCGACCCAGGAATCATACCCGAGATCTCAAACACAGCAGTCGCGTTCACTACCACTGTGACACCGAGGCAGTTGAATTATAAATAATACGATAAATGTACTTTCACGGCTGTACCGATCGTGATGAAACTATGCGACTATGCTTTATGAGGGATTTACGCGGCGACAAGGTTTATATGTACGCCAGTTTCTCTGTCGGTTTGTGACGCGTTTACACCTTGATCACTGTACCGAATATCATGGTAATTCGCATTCACGATAGCGGGGATCAGCAAATTTACCGTGGGTTAAAAAAGTTGATTTAGTAAACTCATTAATTGTAACGTTGCAACTCATTTTGATGTTTAGGTGTAGATATGTCGTAAAATAATTGAGCAAACGAGTTGAAAATATTATTTATTCAACATTCATAACTCATTATTTTAGAATAGCTAATTATAATTTGTTTTATGTAAATATATCTTCTAAATTATAAAATAAGATTACCAACAATATTTCATTTATTCCATAGAGTAGCCATAAAACTTTTTTATGTTCGTGCCTGAATTGACAAACTTCTACATACTTTTGTCTTTTTATTAAAGAATACTAATAACGTGGGTCCCAAGTTTAGTGCCATTCTTAGAAAGACATAAAGTTTATTAAAACAACTTAGTCTTAGAACATAGTCTTTTAAAGTATAAAGCGTTATACAGATAATAAATTTGAAACACTGACATGCAATTCTGTCATTATCGATTGACTTTTCTTTATTTACAACGACTTTATCGAACTCTTTAAAGAAATGAACAGTAACAGTGTCACAGTAAAGCTGTTTTTTTGTTTCTGGTGAAGTTCAGGATGCAAAGCTCTTTAGGAGTTTTATTGCTCCACAAAACAGCGATAAGCTTCAAGCGCCATAAAGCTGGCGGTGTCTTTCTTCCTGCAAGAGCTAGTTTTAAAGACCATCGCGGTATCTAAGAGCGTGATCTTCTTAGATCGACGCCTGCTCCAGTGGTAAGACACGGAATTCACTTTTATGAGTTTTTAAGTGGCCATTATAACGATGGAAGGCCGAACTTAATGTCTTTATGTTGAGACCAAGAGTCTGTGTACGGAAATTTTTGATGCTGCGTTTGAATGCGATTGCTCATGTGAAAAATTATGCGGAGTTTATTTTGGTGAAGTTTAGTGAGTAGTGTGGTGGTTTTTTTCTATTAATTTACTCAACCTCAAAACCAGCTCTTTATATCTCCCAAGATGAACTAAATACTCTGTGACAGATGGGCAGATAGAATAGGATATTAGAAAAATAAGGGTTCCTTATCTTAAATATTTTTTTTCATTCACGCTAAATTTCAAATACCGCCAACAATTATAGGAAATCTTTTGTCAAATAAGATTCTTTGAGGCATTTTTATCACCCAGAATTTATGTGAGTTAATGCTCTTATTTAAGCATTTTTGCACCTAACACTGTTTTTAATAAAAAAATATAGTATTTGAGCTCTCTGGACGTAGGGACAATCTTTAATGGTCAGAATCAGATCTGAATATATGATTTCGGTACTTATTAAACAAATGTTAGAATGGAAATGTTTTACAAAATACATATCTACATTCTACAACATAACGTTTACATTTCTTTAATAATAATGGTTAGTAGCTATTAGTAATGATTAGTAACTTTTAAAATGTATGAAGAATATATTTTATTACGTAATACATTTTACGGAGAATGAAATTAACTATGCATAAAGAGAAGTTAATTTTCTTCCCATTAGCATAAGTATGTTTTTACATCCTAAATTTAGTGTGAATTTTATATTTTTGTAAAGACTTTAACATAAATCAAGAACATAAATCAATTTTGATTATATTTTTAGAATGCTGCGTTTTTATTTATATATGCACGTAAAAATTAAATACAATCCAAATGTAATTAAAGTCATAAGACACTGTTTTTAAGCTGCGGCAAATTTTGTCTCAGTGAAATGATGTTAATATCATAAGTTTTAATGTATCATCATCATCATCATCAATAGCCTTTTACAGTCCACTGCTGGACATAGGCCTCTCCTTAGCAAGTAGGTTTTGGCCTACTATACTACGCTGGCCAGACGGGACGAAATAGGATTTGTTTCAAGTTTTCCTTCTCTTTGTAATGATGTTGTGTTGCATACTTTGTTCCCTTAGTCACCTTTTACGACACCCACGGGATGAATTGGAGTGGTAACACTATGTATTCTTAATCCGTCACCACACGGACAATGTATACTTTAATGTATACTGAAATATCATATCTAATATTTTATTTTTAATATAAATGGAGAGCGTATACAAACACATACATACATACAAGGCGATTTAAACACCCTCATTTTAACAAATGTATATTTAGTCCCTTAGACACGTAAGACGTCATAGGACGCAAGCCTATTACCGTCAACCAAGCCCATATCACTCTAAATTAACATTTCTTTTATATTTATGTTTTTCTTGGTGTTTTATATACATTATGTACGTATTTACGAAAAAAGTACACATATATAACATGTATATTGTTCAAACCAGTCTCGTATCTCCAGCTCTGCTTAGTTTGAAATTAGATGGCAGTGTGTATGAGATGACCAAAAGTACTATTATTATTTTTAAATATTTAAATAATAATAAGTTAAAATAGAAGGGTAGTATTACGAATTCTCGCTTTACATTAACAAAACAAAAATACTGTAAAAAACTGTCACAAAATAAAACATGACAACAATAACGCACAGACTGTTGAAGTCATAAATCACACAAAAAGAACCTTTAAGACCCTGTTTTGTCCTTATTGATTTCAATTAGTTCACGATGACTAATCGCCCCATTCACTCACTACTATCGGGCAAGTCGCTCGACTGAGACAAATGCGTCTAAAACAAGTTTGGAGTATGAAATCTCTTGCAGGATGTGGGACCACTACGACAGTTCGTTTTTTTTCTCTTGTGAGCTGATGACACGAAATTGTTAGGTAACTTGATATTGTTGCAGCTCCCTTATTGTGAGTACATGAGAATTTTTCTTGAATTTTTTGACACTTTGTAGACGACAATTTGCTCGTTAGTTTGTGATTGTTCCCCGTTTTTTTTTTAATTTAACCTCATTCTCGTAATATTAGTGATTTCACATTCGAGTAAACAAGGCAGTTATGATCATCATTTTTCCATTATACATCTGAATGGATGACTTTCTAAACGTTTTTTAAGGTCGTGACAAGGTATCAAAATTACAATTTTTACACGTCGCTTTGTCACTCTGCAATTTAGGATTCTTTAGGATTGTACAAACTTTACCTTTAAATTGTATGTAGTAATCGCTTTATGATTATTTTGTCTAGTTGCCTAATGGTAAGCCTCTACCACCGCCCGTGGACACTTTAACCCCCACTGAAATAGAAGACGGAGGATTTGGAGAAGGAAATTCTCTCACTCGGATTTACGCCAGTTTTCTGTAAAGTCAAGTCGACCGATTTACATCAAGCACGGCTCTTCAACGAACAATTAGATTGATTCGAAAACTCAACCTCTCTTTTTCTACAGGTCTATTGAAGTATGGCTGAAGACAGGCCGGTGTCACAGCGAAATCCTCGCGGAACAGAAGATGAGTGAAGGTGAGCTGCGGAAGCCTGGAGCAACCATTATATTATGGCTGAAATGTGAACAGGTATGTAACTATAGCCTGTAAATAAAAATTACAACCCACATTATTAACTCATAAATATAATTACTAATCTATACGACTTATGAATAAAATATGTTGTTTTTAAGCTGTTGTCTTCTGGTGGCTGACAGAGACATTAAACCCGCTGAGCTAAAACTTCAGGCAAATTTTATTAGAATGTGTCAATTGACGATGTTGACTTGGTGATAAACGCACAAAAAACAAAGTTTATTTGTAGTGAATTCTCACTTAATAACAACTGCTACACGCCGTATATTCTAGCTCTTGATCATTAATGTCTGCATAATACTTTATGTGCAGGTGTAACAGTACATATTTTAGATTAGAAACAGTCCAGAAGTATATGTATGTAAGACTTATGATAATGTACTCCTAGCCGACCACGGCGGCCAGTCTCAACGGAGACCGTCTAACCACGCAGAAGATATTATAGCGCACAACGGGTGCACTCTCTGTTCGCTCACTCTCACAATCCGATAGGACGTCTATCAGACACGACCGCAGTGAGACCAGGCGACGGGGTTTCTGCAATTACAATGTTCACTGCCTCCACTTACAAATAAACGATTCAACTTTCCCTTTGTTCTCCCAAAGACAACTTTCGCACTAGGAATAAGTCCTGTGTCGCGAAAGACTCAATGAACATACTTATGTGAAATTAAAACAAAGAACACTGAGACTCAGAAAAACCATTTGTGGATCACATAAAGTGCTGTCCCATTGCGGCACTCACCTACTACTCTCAACAGGACCGCCAAAGTGACCTCCTAAACTACTACGCTACCCGTATAGTTAAAGGGTCTTCTAGACCTTAAATCACTAAACTGACAAGTGACAACCTTAATAACAGAATCAAACAAAACCATGAATAAGGAATATTACGAACACTAAACAATCTTTTATGGTTTACCAACAGTCAGGTGCACTTTATAGTTAAAAATTTTCATGTGTGAGTAAGCATGCAAGGCATGCCTTCCATACTCACACATAAAAACGTGTCTATTATAGTGTTTACAGCAACATGCAACAATGTATCATCGATATAGATCGCATTCGCATCGCAATCTAAAATGGTATGCGCATGAGTCGACGTAAAAAAGTAAATATTAGGTCAAGCAGATTGTAAAAAGCGTTTGTGTTTATGCGCTCGTGTGCAACCCCTCCTATTTGGATTTTCACTCATCAATAAGTTATACGAGAAACGGAAAAAAGGAAATAATATTTCAAACATTTCACATTAAGAATCCTTTAGTATCAAGCTTATTTACTTGGCTTACTGAGAGTGGGAGAACAGAGAGTGCATCTGAATTTGCGCACATACTTACCGCCGTGGCCACTGTGATTGTGTTAATATTTGCAAATTTCCAAGAAAAATATGACAATCCAGGATAATTTATTAAAAAACATTATAATATACGATTTTTAGGACAAACGTGCAGAAGATACACCTAATGATAAGCAATTAGCCCATAGATACCTACAACGCAAGAGAGAGAGAGAGTATGCTGTCGCCCTATGACTCTCAACAGTCCCCTACCCCCGAATTAATGAAAAAAATTGCCGTGCCGTGATTTTACTCTGGTCGTACCGACCCGTTTGTGTCAAAGCATCGCTATTCTACTTTACTTAAGCAGCAAAGACATTTTACTAACTTCTTTTAAGAAATATTTATTAAAATTAAACAAAGCTCACAGGTCGAAGCAGTTTTAAAACCTACGAGATCACATAACAACATTAGTGAACAAACATTACAAAGGTGTAAACAAAAAATACAAAAATATATAAACAAAACACGTAAATATATTTTTACCTCGACATGTGCAAGGGTTGTGTCCCCCGCTCCCCGGGAGAGGCGCGGGGGAGCGCAGATGCGCTCGCGCCGCACCTGCCAATCAGTGCGCGCGCAGGTGAAACCGCTGTTTATGTTTTTTTTTAACCCTGTGAATGCGACCTCCGTGATGAGCGATCAGTAACGTTACTTTGTTGTTGTCTCGTTCGGGACGTAGAATGTTTTGTTTTTATTTTGTTATGTTATTAGTATAATAACGGGAAATGAAAGGGCAAGTGTCTTGATAATTTTGCTTGAATACAGATAGTAATTAGTAGCTGGAGTGGAGCCACTTCGTGTTATATATTTTTTATTAGCAAAAGTCAGTTCATATTAGAAGCAGGTTTCCACCAGATCTCCATACGTACCGTACTAGTAGTTTTCGGTGGGCTTTCAGTCTATGACGTCACGTATGATCTTCGATTATTTAAGTGGAGCTACCATCAGACCTCCACAACTCAAGTGCTATTCGATTTAGAAGTTCTGTAGTCACCGTAATTGAACTTTTTAAGACCTTATCCTTATTTAACCACAATGGAGGAACGGGTGTCCAACACAAAGGGAGGATCCTCTGACCATCATGGTTGGCGGGCTGCGGCCCAAATGTTGATATTAGGAAGTTGTCGGTGTGAAAGTTTCTATATCGCAATACAGCATTAGTTACTTCATAGTTCAGTGTATCTACATGGCGCTGTAGTATATTCTTGTTGCCGTGTGTAAAAATCATCACAACCACCATTAAAAATGGAAAATTCCCTATTCTAGTTTAATGTTACAATTGTTCGCTTAGACTGCGATCAACCTGATTAAAACTATTGAAATCGATTTGATATAGGTATATTAATTTTGGCTGTTGATGATGACGCAATAATCGAAAAAAAAGTGTTCATTTCAATTTAAACATCTCTTTTTTTTAAAGCAGAAGTATGTTGTGTAAGCCATATTATTTCATATGTCATATTAATTACTCGCTACTAACAATTAACCTTTGAAACCTTAGTACCGCTGTACGATAACCAAACCTGCCCGCCAATAGATAAACACCTGGCTTCATTAGAATATTATTTTATGCCTAGATTACCCTATCACGCGAACATGTTCACAGCTTTAGTTTAACTACGGTTGGTCATACACCTTTTAATCTTGTTGTCATATAACTAAGAACATAGTATGGCAAAATAATAATAATAAATAATTCAAGTACATTATCTACTTTTTGTCCGTGTGGTGACGGATTAAGAATACATAGTGTTACCACCCCTATTCATCCCATGGCGTAAAAGGCAACTAAGGGAACAATGTATGCAAGACAACATCATTACAAAGAGAAGAAAACCTTGAAACAAACCCTATACCAACCCGTCTGGCCAGTGTGGTATAGTAGGCCAAAAACTCCTTGCTAAGGAGAGGCCTGTGTTCAGCCATGGACTGTAAAAGGCTGTTGATGATGATAATGTACTTTCTTGGAAAGAAATACATACTACACATGTAAACACGCGAACTAAAGGAACCATTAAAAATATTTGCCTCACCAATCATTAATCAAATCTGTCTTAAATCAGTCGTGAATTATCTAAACAGAGTGTGGGTTTTTTTTTTAAGTTGGGGACAAAGTTCTGGGAAGCGTAGTTTAAATCTCCGGTAATCATTTGCCATTATACGATACATTAAAAAAAAGCTTAACGTTTCAGCATTAATCATTACTTTAGCTTGTAAACTAAATTCAGTCGTAACAACAATATGTTCTAAACACTGCCAGTATATTAATTAATCAGAGTTAGCAAAAAGTCTGATCATATTTAGACCGCAGTAAGATCTAATCACGATTAAAGCTAAATCAAAAGTTCAGTTATATATGCTATCTAGTAAAAAACAAATAAAACATCTAATCGGTTTTCTAAAGCTGTCATTCAAATCTACATAAGTCGATTTAATGCTCAGAGGCACATAAAATTATTGTACTTATCTGCATTTATAATCTTTAATTAAGATTATCCCGGAGGTATAGAGCTTACGGTATTGATCTAATTTCTTAGAAATACCGTCTCATATCATAAGTAAAACGACAATTATTATAACTCAAAATGAAATATTCTTGTTTGCTTGTTTGAGGTATCACTCCTTTAACACGACTGGACAAATTTAAATGCTTCTTCACTGTATTTGGTAAATTTCTATGACAGAACAACGTTTACCGGGTCAGCTCATAAAACAATATTTTGCTTATCTTTTTTAGTTCTTATAAAAATCCTAATATCGAAAAATTCATCTATAATGCTGGACTAATAAGTTGTGGTCCTGGCTAATAGTTACTACAGCAGTTCTCGTTGGAAAAAGCGTTGCTACTACCAACCAATGTAATCCCTTAAATAGTAGTCAAAACCAGGAGAGGTTACTAAATTATTCGTCTCTTTGTGTGGTTATGATACCATCTAACCTAACAATTCCTTTTATATTTAGTAGATCTACATTCTAATATTATTAGAAAGAGCAGGAATTTAGCACAACCGAACTGAATATAACTGCTTCATCTCAAAGAATATTTAATGTAAATACTATTGTGTTATCAATGATTAAGGTTCGTACCGTAGCTAAGTGTTAAAACCTCTAAAGAGAACCATGAGCTCCGAGAAGACAGATGGTTATCAAATATAAAGAGGATTTAATCATCGTGTTTCTCAAATCACCAAAAAAGAAATTTGAGTTACCATGTAAAAACTACAAAATAAACATGTGCTAATAAACGTCTTCAATGCCGCGTCATTTGACTTTACCAAATGTTACAAGCATCAAAAATGATTTTTTTTGTATGGTGCTTGAAAAATTGCACTTTAGTTTGTGTGCTATTTTAATAAATAAAGTCTTCTTATTACTATTATTATAAATTATTCAGAAGAAAACCTAGACTTTAGGTGTTAAACAATACAATCTTATATTTGCTTTTCACGGATTGAGAGAAGTTACCAGCCACTTGTGACTCTGGACTCCTTGGGCAGCGTTAGTGACTTACTATCAGGTGAACCGGTTACAAACTTCATGTTATAATTGACTGCACGGTTAACCTAGTGGTTTAAGCGGTCGCCAAGACGCTCTCTACTTCGCTGAGTGTTGTGGGTTCAAACCTCACATAAGCCAACACATTGCGTGATCCGCAAATTGTTGTTCTGAGTCTGGGTGTTCTTTGTGTCCGTTTCTTGTATGTTTGTAAAGTCACACACAGGATTTATTCCTAGTGCGGTCGTTGTCTTTTAAAAAGAAAAAAAAACAAAACAACCTACACTAATATGTTGTAGAATGTACTGTGTATGTTCTTAGTACCGTGAAGGTCTGATACCGTTACGGTAGGTACAATCAACCTGTTATTTGTATCTATAGGCTGTCATGATGGTGCATACAATCACGATGATTGATGTCCATCACTCGATAATTTAAAAAGAAATACGTTCACACGTTTATCTTCAAGTCATCGTGTAAAGAAAGTATGTGATCTATTCATATTTTTGTATAAATTTCTGTAGTGATGTTTTGAGAAGTATATTAGGAAAAGACCAATCGATTTGTACTGAAGTAAAGAAGAGATTGATTAAAGTAAGTTAAGAATTTTTTATTTTAAACCTGCTGCAGTAACTACTCTGCCTGATGGAAGGCACGAATACAATCCAAGAGTTGTGGTCATCATACTCATTGCGAATACAGACAATGCAGTATAGTGGCCTACAATCTCGTGAAGTCTTTGCCGCATCACATTTATCCGTTATCCCTCTTATCCTTTTCGAAGCCCGCTTCCAATTGCTAACATACAAGTCGTGGTATGGATTCCTGCAAAATCAATAGTTATTTTACACACACACTTTAAATTCTGCCAAATTGTAAAGCAGTTTGTCGGTAGAAGTTCTTGAAGGATACATAATGTAATGTTTTAGAATGTAATATTAGTTTATTTTGAAGTAACTGCATGAAGGAGATTAGCAGACTCTGTATATTACTTATTTTATTATAAAAATATGATCATTATTTCCATAATTACGTGTTTATATGTCACATCAATATCTTTTAACAGTCAATTGCTGAACATAGACCTCTCCTTGAAAAGTAAGTTCTGGCCTACTATACCACACTGGCCAGACCGTTTGATATAGTCATTTTTTTCCAAGTTTTTTTCTCTTTACAGTGATATTGTCCTGTGTAGTTTTTTTCGCTTAGTCGGCTTTTCTGATATTCACGTGATAAATAGGATTAGTGACACTTTATTTTCTTAATTCATCACCACCTGGCGAATATATAAATATGGTTATTTAAAAACCTATTTATGTGCCCGGATTACGGCAAAATATTTGGGTTCCGTTCCGTAAACGCGACGAAATTACATTCTGCAAAATGTGGTAGTATAATTCACCTAATTATGGAAGATTCAGCAGATGGTAATGCACATGAGACTATCGTGTAAGTTGCAGTGCCTATTGGTGGTCTTATGCCATCAGGTGTACCGTACCCACAATACCATAAATAAGGGGAAAGGTGAAATAGAACAAGTATATATTATAATATTTACCAAGGATTTTTTAGGGTCATCTTCTCAATACAAGTCTTATCCTAATGAGCAATTTTATTCACAACCACTTATTGCTACGCCTCTAAAGAAACATGGACACACGGCATCTGATATTCCTGATATAGGCACAGCCACAATGCTCCTATTTTTTGCTTTTATTCTAAGCAGATGCTGATTACAAGTATTTATGCCCTCACGCATAGGGAACGATGCGCCCAACAGGTGTTTGAGAATATGAACGGGAAACGGGAATTTTTATACATTACTGCATAAATAACCGCTTTAGTCACTTCAGGACTGGCTATTAACCTTTTATTTGCTTCTGTCTTCAATTTATAGACTTCAGCTTACTTTTTGAATGTTGTTCTTCTTTTAGCCAATTTCAGCCACGGAGACCAGCTACGCCAGAGATATTACAGTCTACAAGTGTATGCGCAAACACAGGTGCACCCTCTGTTGCGTCACTCTCTCAATCCAATGGAACGGTTATCCGACGTAACCGGGGAGATCAGTCGCAGGACCGACAACTTGGCGTAATCTCTGAAGCATGAGGTTAAGAACCCAACTGCCAAACTCCGGGCTGTTATTAAACATTTCTATAATCAGAAAAACTCAATAAAAATCGAACCCAAGACCTCTTAATCGGCAGTCGAATACGCTAACCGCTAACTAACGACACAGTTAGCTTTTGAAAAGACATAATATTGTTCATCACTTATCTGCATTTGAACAATCGGTGGAAAACAAACAAACAGTGTCTCTTATGATAATTAAACTACCGCCCGTGGATACTTGCAACTCAAAAAACACAACTAGATCTCCTTCTCCCCACCTCCATAAATAGGGGAAAGGATCTCTGGTCAAGTCGGCCTAAGTGTTCCAAAACACAGCTATACTACGATAAAATAAACCACATAAATTATATCATCAGCAGCCTTTAAGGGTCCACTGCTGGACATGGTCCTCTCCTTAGGAAGAAGGTTTGTTTCAAATATCCCCTATCTTTGCAATGATGTTGTCCTGGGTAGTTGCTCCCTTAGTCGTCTCCTACAACACCAATACGATGAAAAGGGGTGGTGTCACTGCTTAATCTATCACCACACGGCTGATAATGAATTTAAAGTTAAAGCCTGGAACCAGTGCACGTATTTTCCTCACACTACGATACCGGGTCCTTTAAGCGGGGCGTGAAAAAGCATCTCATTAGGCCGCCATAGCGTGAGTCGCCATACTGCACTGTCTTCATTCGCTGTAAGTATGGCGACCACCGCTCTTGGATTCATGCTTTCCATCAGGCAGAATAAAGTCACTTAGGTAGGTTTCTATAAAAAAAAACACAAAACTTACAAATAAACTACACCTAAATAAACCCAAGGTGGATTACCACCAGTTGAGATAATAACATCGCTTTATCTACATATTACAAGCTCTTAATCATTCAATATGAACACGCAAAGTTACCCATTGAATTGCACCTTACTTAATTAATCCAAGAAATAGACGAAACATGTAATTTATACTTTTTGTCTCAAGTTCGGCAGGTGCTGCACCCGGGTCAGGTGTCCCCGTACCACACAGATCCGTTCGTCCGTTTTATGATTTTAATTGATTGCGTAAATCACTTTAATGATTCAGTTAGCGCCATATTAATTCTCTCAGATCAATTTATGGAAGATTAACCATTTGTAAAAAAGATAAGAAGAAAAAAAAACCCCTTTTCTGGTTGTAAGTATAGTTAAATGTTGACGTTTCTTTTTGTCATAGGCCATTACAATGGAGTCGTGCGGAGTTAGCAGGTAATAATGTTTATTTTTATCTTTTTTAGGCCACAGGTGACGAATAAATATTAATTAACTTTCTTTGAACTTTATCTGTCTATCTAAAAACTTTAAACGAACAATTACTAAGAATTACAATATATTATGTTCTTGGTTTCAACGGTTCACGTTAAAGATGTGTAGGACTTTGCTTCTTTATTTTAACTGGATGGTTGGTGCTCCTTGAAGGAGACCTTCGTTCAGCAGTAGATGGCGATAGGTTGATTGATAATGTTATTTAAATTTCTTTTGACCACAAAGCCAAATTTTTTTTAAACTCAATTAAAAGCGCGGACGCAAAGTGTACACACTGTACGTATGTATTCCACTCAATTGAAATCGTATCATCAAATTTATAATTGTCATTAACACCAGCCTTCAATAGTCCACTGCTGGACACAAGCCTCTAAGGTTTCTAAGACCCTCTAAGGAAGTAGCCTAAAACTCTCTTTTTAAGGAAAAAGAGGGTTTTGGTCTACTACACCTCGCTGACCAGACGAGTGATGTTCTCCCTTAGTCACCTCTTACGTCACTCATAAGATGGGAAAGGATGGTAACACTTCGTGTTCTTAATATATCACCACAAGGACTTAACAATAATATTAATGACTACTAAACATGACATTGCCTTGCCTATATAATTTTAATTAGTAGTGATTACAATAACTTACAAACATAAGTATAGTTTACAAATAGTAGTTCTCCTTAACAACATATTTTACAATAACGCAATTTACAAAACGAATAAACTCATAATGACTTTCCTAATAATTCGCGGTGATTTCTTTGATGACATCTTATCTTCAAAGTACAGTTGCGCTATCATTTTACTACCACCAAACAGGGCTACTGTTGAATAGACAAAAAAAATCTGCTTACCCCTAAAGGTGCGTCTATAAGAGTCATTTTGACCTGCGCACGCGCACTTTATCGTAAAAAACACAGAATATAATGGCGAAACATCACACATATTGTAATATTTCTGATGTAAATCGCCAAGCGTCTGCTTCAGTTGTGTGGCACGCGACGGGCTGTGGCTCCACTCGTCACCTGTTGCGTCTGCGCACCCTACACCTATATACAGAGTGATACAAAATTAGTTATTGTTTAAATTCGTGTTTAGGATTCGTACGAATGATCATAAAATCAATAATCCCTACTAATATCATAAATGTGAAAGTAACTTTCTCTGTCTGTTACACCTTTACGAATCTTTTTGTTCTGTTTGATTTACATTAAGCTAAAGTATAGTAAACTGGGGTGCTGGGCTAGAAAACCTCCACGTGGTGCACCCTGGTAACGTTGGCGATGGTACTCATCACTGCCAACGGCTAATATTCTAGCACAAAGAAGAGGAGGCCATTTTCTTCGGCCATTCGGTTGAGGCTTGTTCCAACAGAGCGGGCATATTTGTCGATTCCTCGGTTGGCTCTTCGCTCTTCGGAGCAATGAGGAGGAAAACCTCGATAAAAAATCATTATGGTGGGACCCTTTCATGGGTCGACGTTTCTCCACTGTCAATGGTGGAGAAAGGAGAACGGGCTCGGTGTGTACTCACACTGCCACCGAGCAGGCATTGGAAGATTTAATCTTCCTGCCACCGTTGTCACATCGTAATCCCGAAAAGTGTGTCGTGGTTATGTCTCGCGACACCAATCGGGGGCGAGGGTCTTGGCTTAGCCGCCTGGACTACGAGGAAGAAAACCTCTATAAAAAATTACCCCGAATCCCGTGTTCTGGTACGTGACCAAGGGATGCATGGCTGATGGGTAGTTCAGTCGCAAGCGCACCCCCAGCCGAGGCACCTGCGGACCCCTCGGTTGGGCATAAATGTACGCTTGCCCGGGTATTGGGGGATCTCTGCCCGGGTCGACCTTTAATTCTCCCCCACTCGTGGGTCTGAAATGGAATCTATCAACATTAATTTAACAAAAAACAAAAAAGGACAGAAAGTGAGCACAAGGAAGGGGCAGTCTAGAAAAGCAGAAGACTTTTCATCTAACGAGGAGGACGTCCTACTTGGGCCACCTACTTCGATGGGGCTCCCAGAAGTCGTTTCGGCTGCTGGCAGTCAAAGAAAATCGGAACAATTATGTTCCAAGTCCGCTATTCCGTCGGATGATGGTGGCTCCAGTATGAATATGGACGTATTGGAGTCGACAGAGAAGAAACCTTGCGAAAGCAGGAAACGCGAACGCTCCAAGGATGAGGCGAGTGACACGTCTGTAGAAATGCTGCCTCCTAAAGTGGGCAGTAGCCGTAGAGGTAGGTCGCGAATATCGACCTCAGTCCCGTCTGGTTCTGTCTTTTCTAAGGCAGAAACCTATAGGCGGGTTAGAGCGGAGGGCGAAAGCACAGCAGAGGAGGAGATTGCTGATCTCCTGCAGAAGATTCGAGAGCCGGCGGAAGGGGGTTCTATCCCCCAAACAGCGGTATCTTTGCAGGAGACAGTAAATGCCGGGGTGGCCATTATCCAAAAGGTGGCTACCAAATCTCGGAACCTTAAGAGTTCTTTCGTGAGGGCTCTTAAGGACTCTTCCTCTGCTATCGCTGGGGTCGTCGAGACCCTCGTTGGGGATGTAGCTCGACTTCAGGCTGCTAACGAATGTCTGACGGGGCAGGTGGCAGAGTTGAGCGCCCAGTTTGCGCAGTTGCGGGCGCAGGTGGAAATTCCAAAACAGCAAGATAAGGCTTCGAAGCAACCTGCCTCCACTACTGGTTCCAGTGACGTCAGTGACGCACACTTGCGTCAAATTTTGGACGCAGTGTGGCATATGCTGGATGGACGTCTCGCAGGCCTGGAAGCGAGACTGCCTCCGGCCCCTATTATGCGGCCATCACTTGCTGCAGACAGGCGAAAGGCCTCATCAGTTTCGACTCCGCTGTCTGTCGCGAGTGGTCGCAAATCGTATGCGACAGCGGTGTCAGTGTCTGCACCTGCTGTTGCCACGAGGACACAACAGGCGGCCAAGTCAGCAACCAAGATGGTTGTACCGGTTACAAGGAATAAGACGGCGGTAAAGAGTGGAGCGAAATTTCCTCCGCTTCCCACTCCAACACCTACACCTGATCCCTCCACATCTGCCCTCTCCAATGACGGTTGGCAATTGGTCGGAGGGGCTAAGAAGAAGTCCCGAAAGCGGGGTAAAAAGGCTGCCCAGAAAGCAGCTCCTACCCCGCAGTCGCCATCGGTGGCAATAGCCACCAAGAAGCCACGGAAGCTAAAGCCGCCAAAAACCGCGGCTATAGTGGTTACCGTATCGCCGGAGGCGGCAAGTGGCGGACTGTCCTATGCGACTTTATTCAAGAAGGCTCGGGACAGTCTCGCCACTGATTTCGGGACGGTAGGGGTCAGGTTGCGCCTCGCCCAAACGGGAGCTCGAGTCCTGGAGTTCCCCGGGGCTGAAGGCGCAAAAACAGCAGATTCGATTGCCGAGAAACTGCGAAACATGTTTGCACCCACGGATGGTGTCAAGATCGCCAGGCCTACAAAGTGCGCAGAACTGCGCATTTCGGGCCTGGACGACTCAATAACGGCCGACGATGTCCGTGTTGCAGTTCGGGAGAGGACTGGATGCAACACGGATAACATCAGGGTTGGCACCATCCGCCCCGGCCCAGGGGGCCTTGGCGCAGTGTGGTTAAGTTGTCCCGTAGCGTCAGCCAAAGTTTTGGGCGACGCTGGCAAGATACTCATCGGTTTCGTAAACGCCAAAGTCACAGTTCTGGCGGCGAGACCGATGAGGTGTTTCAAATGCCTGGGCGTGGGACACACCCGCATCAAATGCGACAGCTGTTTTGACTGCAGCGGACTTTGTTTCCGCTGTGGTCGACCGGGGCACAAGGCGGCAGATTGTTCTGCTGCCCCTCACTGCCCCGCGTGTGCGGCGGGTAATAAACCCGCCAATCACCAGATTGGGCAGGGGGGTTGCAAACTTCCCCGCAGTTCTCGGCAGGCGTCAGGGGCTAGCCAGTCGGCCCAGGCTACTTCTGACGTCGTTCGTGCGTCTATACCGTCGCCCATGGAGGAGGCTGTAGAGACGGTCGAGTAATGGCCCAAGTCTCCAACCTCCTTGTCCAGACTAACCTGAACCACTGTGCCGCGGCGCAGGACCTTTTCCTGTAAACCATGGCACAGTGGTCGATCGGTGTTGCCGTAGCCGCGGAACCCTACTACGTTCCTCCCCGTGCAAACTGGTTGGGTGACCGGGACGGTTCCGTGGCAGTCGTCGGCTCCACAGCGGCTCATTCCCCGCCCTTGTCGCTAAGAGACAAGGGCACTGGATATGTTGCTGCTGAGTGGGGGGAGATCACCGTATACGGTGTGTATTTCTCCCCCAACCGGAGTTTGAGCGACTTCGAGGTCTTCCTCAACAGCCTGGAGATCTCGATGCGGCGACTAATGTCTGGGCACGTCCTTGTGCTGGGGGACTTCAACGCAAAGTCCGTTGCGTGGGGTTCCCCCAGGACGGACGCTAGGGGCGAGGCCGTAGAGGAGTGGGCGGCCTCGGTGGGCCTCTGTTTACTAAACAGGGGCTCCACCAACACGTGTGTGCGACAGCAGGGAGGGTCGATAGTGGACCTTTCGTTCGCTACCCCTGCCCTCGCCGCACGAGTAAGGAACTGGCGTGTCCTGGAAGAGGTTGAGACGCTCTCGGATCATCTCTATATCCGATTTGAGCTCTCCCGCTCCCAGGAACCCAGAAGGGGTCACGTGGCGCGGCGTTCTTCTCGCTTTCCGCGGTGGGCTATAGCCCAACTGAATAGGGACCTACTAGAGGAGGCAGCCATTATTCACTCTTGGCTGTCTCCGCAGGCTCCGACCGAGGAGGTCGACATGGGGGCTGGTCGTTTCCGCGATGCGATTACGCAGATCTGCGATGCGGCCATGCCCCGCATCCGAGGTTGTCGGCCTCCACGGAAGGAAGTTTACTGGTGGTCCCAGGAGTTGGCGGACCTCCGCGCGGCCTGTACTCGTGCCCGGAGGTCCTACACCCGTGGTCGGCAGCGACACCGCGAAGAAGGCGGGGAAGACCAGCTTCATGAGGAGTACCGAGAGGCGCGGAAAACTCTGAAGCTGGCCATCAGCCGTGCCAAGGAAATTAAGCGTAAGGAAATGCTGGAGAATCTCGATCGTGACCCCTGGGGTCGCCCTTATCGTGCGGCGCGACAAAAGCTCCGCACGTCGGGCCCCCCCCTTACAGAGACACTCCAGCCCAGCTTCCTGCGGGATGTGGTCGAGGGCCTTTTCCCGCGGCGGGTGGATCACACACCCCCGTCGATGGTCTTCATGGCCAGAGACGACGGGGGGAACGAGGACAATGTTCCGCCCGTTAGGGAATCGGAGGTGGGGGCGGTTGTTCTACGGATTCGCTCTAAGAACACCGCCCCTGGGCCAGATGGGATACCTGCCCGAGTATTGGCACGATCCCTCGACCACATGTCGGACCGCCTCAGGGAGGTCTTGGACGCTAGTTTGTCGTCCGGACGCTTCCCTGAGTGCTGGAAAAGCGGAAAGCTGGTCCTATTAAGGAAGCCGGGACGGCCTACCGATTCGGTGGCGGCCTATAGGCCCATTGTGTTGCTGGACGAGGCGGGTAAACTGTTTGAGAGGATACTCTCTGCCCGCATCGTCCGGCACCTCTGCGAGGTGGGCCCCGATCTGTCGGACGCCCAATTTGGTTTTCGGGCGGGGCGTTCGACGGTCGATGCTGTGCTGCGCCTGAGGGCCGTTACCGAAGAGGCGGTGAGCTGTGGCGGCGTGCTGTTGGCGGTGTCGTTGGACATCGCCAACGCATTTAATAGTCTGCCATTTAGCTGCATCAGGGAAGCACTCCACTACCACGGGGTGCCCGAGTACCTGAGGCGGCTTGTGGCAGACTATCTTGAGGAGCGTACCGTCGTGTACGAGGACCGAGATGGTATTCTGAGGCGGCGGCCCATGTCGTGCGGTGTTCCACAGGGGCCCGTCCTCGGACCACTCCTGTGGAATATGGGATACGACTGGGCCCTTCGAGGTCGTCTTCCCCCCGGGCTGGGCGTAATTTGTTACGCCGATGACACATTGGTCACAGCCCGGGGGGCGAACTTTCAAGAAGCGGCGCGCCTGGCCACCGTGGGAGTCTCTTTGGTGGTCGGGCGCATTGAGGCGCTGGGTTTACAGGTGGCCCTAGACAAGACGGAAGCCCTTTTGTTTCATGGGCCCCGTCGAGGTCCACCCCCCGGTGCCTCTATCGTTGTCAATTCGGTCCTCGTACCGATTAAGGCCCAGTTGAAGTATCTGGGCCTGATCCTTGACGGCAGGTGGCTCTTCGACGAGCACTTTCGACAGCTTACTCCAAAGCTGGTCGGCGCTGCTTCTGCTCTTGGGCGACTTTTGCCCAATTTGGGTGGAGCCAGCGTCGCGACGAGACGGCTATACACGGGGGTTGTTCGGTCAATGGCGCTGTATGGTGCACCGGTGTGGGCGGCGGCTCTGACCGCCCAGAATAGGGCTCGCCTCTGGCGCCCTCAGAGGATATTGGCGGTTAGAGCCATACGCGGTTACCGCACCGTATCGACGGAGGCGGCGTGCGCCCTGGCCGGAACTCCGCCGTGGGATTTGGAGGCGGAAGTGCTCGCCGAAGTTTATCGGCGGACGGCTGACTTCCGGGCGGGTAGCGGCATACGGCCCCCGCCCGAGGACATACGCGAGTGGCGTGAGGCCGCTCGTCGAGCCACGATGGCTCGTTGGTCGTTCCGGTTGGAGACTCCACGTGCTGGCTTTGCCCTCGTGGAGGCTCTCCAGCCGGTCATCACCGAGTGGGCAGGGCGGCAGCACGGGACCCTTTCCTTCCGACTGACGCAGGTCCTTTCCGGGCATGGTTGCTTCGGGAAGTATCTGCACTCGGTCGCCAGGAGGGAATTGAGTCCCGCCTGTTACCACTGCGACTGCAGTGAGGACTCGGCTCAGCACACGCTAGCGGTTTGTTCCGCCTGGGCGGCGCAGCGTGGGGTCCTCACTGCAGTTATTGGAGGAGATCTCTCGCTACCGGCCGTCATACGCTCCATGGCCGGTAGCGACAGTTGTTTTACCGCGGTCGCAACCTTCTGCGAAGACGTAATTTCGCGGAAGGAGGCGGCGGAGAAGGCCCGGGAGGACGATATCCACTCGGACCCAATTCGCCGCCGGCGAGCCGGGCGGCGGAGGCGCGCATACCAGCGCCTCATGCCGCCTTGAGTGTGGCCGCGGGTGGACGGGACGGGTTTTCCCCTCCACCCGCTATAATGGCCAGCCGCGAGGAGGCGACGTCCGCGTGTGCCGTGCGTCGCCTAAAATAGAGAGTTTATCCGCAGATGGTGCCCGAGGTAACGGGCAGGCGCTAAGAGGAATCTGGATGTCGTAATAGCAGCGGTTCCCGGATCCCTCCTATCTCAGGCGCAGAGTGGCACACCGTGTGGTTTTAGTCGGTCCGATTCCGACACACCACCCTGCCGTAAACCCCGGTGGGGTGACGGCCCGAGGGGGTTTCCACACGTTAAAAAAAAAAAAAAAAAAAAAAAAAAAAAAAAAAAAAAAAAAAGTATAGTAAACTAGTATTCGTAATATAGTATTAATAAGAACTACTATTAGTAACTCATTTAATCTAGTAGCCACCCAATAACCAAACTTAATCAATAATATTAATAATATATTGTTCAACGACTGCTATTCAAAAAAATTATCGATACCTTCCACTTTTAAAACAGCCTGTAATATTCAAACACACCTGCTGTTTTCCCGCCTTTTTCATTTTTTTCTTTTTAGTCCCCCTCCTTTAGTTGGTAAGCATAATGGCCAGTACGTATTATGGTAGGTCATGTGACATCAGTATTTTAACCTTTGTAATATGTTGTTGTTTCTTTGCACCGGAACCGCTCGCATTCCTGGGATACAAACCGTTGGCTGCGTTTGTTGGATTGCTTAATTTATTTCTTTTTACCTCCTCTTACTGTTAATGAATGCTAATATGTATATCTAATGGTTGCAATTAATTATACAGTGCTACTGCACCACCTTTTTTAAGAGTTTTTATCTAGCGCTATACAAAAAATATGTAAGTGTAATTTGATTTACATAAAATGACGGGCTTTCTGGTCTACCTGTTAGAGATTCTGAATAATGATACGGGGGTCGTTGGTTCAATTTCAACATAAGATAAATAATTATGAAATAATAGCGGTCATTTGTTTTGTGTCTGCATGTAATCTGTAATTTCTAAGTCTTTATATTAGTCCCTTGTGTGTCAGAAGTCTGTTTGCGGCAGCACACGGTGAGACTAATTTACAGTCATGTATGTGATATGTCTCAACATTTAAATCCTCTACTCGTGCTGGCCTTGGAAGTCACCGTTTCAGAATGGTAGACATACGCTCCTGAACTAAACGGTTCGGCTCTTCCTTCCTGTGCAAATTAGTTAAAGCCTGGAATTCATTACCAGCGCACATGGAATTCATCCCGGGTGCTTTAAGCGGGGCGTCAAAAAGCATCTCACTTGGCCGCCATAGCGTGGGTCGCCATATTACACTGTCTTCATTCGCAGTGAGTACGGCGACCACCGCTCTTGGATTTTATTCATGCTTTCCATCAGGCAGAGAAGAGTCTCTTTGGTAGGTTAATATATAAAAAAAACATTATAATGTGTTATTAGTCCAGTCACTTAAATAGAAAAAAGAAGTTAACGTCAGAGTGAGAGATAAATAATAAATAGTAAACTCGTTTTCACCTTTATTTTTGTGTTCTAAAAGTTATTTTAAAAGTTTCAAAAAATCTCATGTCTTTGCCGTAAGTTATATAAAGTCAAAAGTCACAAAAAAAATTTTTCCGCCATTACCTCGGTTTCTTTAACTCCAGTTGTTAAATTTAAATTTCGCGCCTTTTAACTTAAACCTTATTTTAATCTGTGGTCGAGCCGCCATTACTTGTCTGTGTATATTTTTCTTGTTCCGAGTATGGATGTCAAACGGTGAAACTAATCAATATTAAATCAAGTGCCTTTATTACAAACTTAAATTGGTCATACGTGTAGTAAACCCGATTACTGAACAATGCAAGTAAATTTTTCTTTCCAATAAAACAAATGAAAACAGTGTCAGTATTTTTTTCCTCGTAGTTTCTGTGGACATATTTTTCCAAATTCATCATAAAACATGTCTTCAAACAATCCATTGGAATTAATAAAAAAAATTAACAGGTCCTGGCCTGATCTGTAGAATGGAGATGTGATGTGAAAAGGTATTTACAAAATGAAGAAGTTTGAGTGTTTTCAATGTACAGTTCCGAGTATTATCGACAAAAGGAGAGATACCAAAACTAAACGCAAGATCATATTACTTGTAGATCCTATAAACTATGCCCATATACAAGAAGCAGGCACTGCAAAAGAAGTATGACAAATAACAAAATATTACCCGTTCAAATGTTGATAATAGAAGTGGCCAAGAAAATGAAATTTTGTTCAAAAATGTGTTGTATAGTATGTACGTGGACTAGCTACAAGTCTGCTGTCTGTAAGTCTGTAAGAAGCAGTGGTCAAGTGAAGTTTGACCAGACTGATTGTGCTATAATAAACAGTAAAAACAACAGACCAACCTAAAGCGCCAGCATCCGTGTTGTCGTGTTTCGTTGGTGAGTGTGAGACCGGAGGCCCATTGATGAAGGGGTGACAGTTATTGTAGTAACTGTGTAAGCCTTACACTGTCACGATGACTGTCATGCCTTTTACGTGCCCAAGCGGAGTATGAAAAAGCATCTCACAAGGCCGCCATAGTGTGGATCACCACACTGCATTGTCTGCATTTGCAATGAGTATGGTGACCACAACTCTTGGATTCTATTCATGCTTTCCATCAGGCAGAGTAGAGTCACTTTGGCAGGCTCTTAATATAGAAAAAAAAATTTGGTAGTAGCATAACTAAACTTGCTTAACAATATACTATATACCGACTCCATATGCCTAGTGACTATTCGTGCATGTCAGATGTTAATGAACAAGATGTCTACCTACAATTAATTTGTATTTTCTACATATATTCTTTACCTTCTAGAAAATCATCAATTCCATTATAATATAGGTTTTGCCAACAAGTAAGTCATATAAATGTTATTTAAAAAGGCCATTATTTAAGTTTTTGATTCATCTGGCAATCCATTCCATTCCATCCAATCTGGCATGGAATTTTCGGTGCCATACTCTTATGTAGTATATCGAAAATAATCTCAAAAAGTTCAGGATTCAATTTTAACAAAACTGCAGTTTCAGAAATATACACAAAGTAACGTCAGGTAACTTCACCTAAAATATGGTTCACAGCTATCTTGAAATTCAAGATAAAACATTGCTCTTATACATCTTGTCTGGGCTCTGAATATTTGTTCTTAATATATATGTCGAACTGCCCCAAAATATATG
The DNA here is from genome assembly GCA_949316085.1 of Hypercompe scribonia. Taxonomy (NCBI): domain Eukaryota; kingdom Metazoa; phylum Arthropoda; class Insecta; order Lepidoptera; family Erebidae; genus Hypercompe; species Hypercompe scribonia. The sequence goes on from OX438983.1 coordinate 3,702,787, forward strand.
TCCATATCTTAGAGATGAAGCAGTTGCTGCAAGTTGTGAGTAAGTAATTTATATCATGCACGAGTGCAAGTTTTACCCAGTTTAAGTTGAAGTCCATAAGTAAAGCCCAAAAATTTTACTGGTCGTTATACCACCAGTTTTAGCATTATAATAGTCAAATTTTAAATTTAAATATTGACATTCTTTGAGTTGTCGTAATCTTATTTTTATAAATCTTCTAATTATTATAATTAACCAAGTTATATTGTTCAATAATGTAGTTTCTATTTTTACACTCTATAGCTACAGTACTATGATCTACAAATAATATTATGGAATGAGAGGTTATTCTCAGCAAATCATTGAGATACAAAATAAATAACAGGGGCCCAAAACAGTACCTTGTCGCACACCATGTTTAACTGTTGAATTGTTTGTGAACTATCAGATATGATTCAATAAGACACAAAATGTTACCGCGTGTCAATAAGGACCAAGTTTGATAAGAAATATTCTATGACACATCGTCGAACGCTTACGTCAGATCACAAAAGGTAGCGTAAATTGATGCCTTAATATCCATTTTTATCATTAATCAATTAGAAAGTTGTAGGTATTACATTATATAAATATTAAATAAACATATGAGATAGTCCAAATTATTTAAATTAAAATGTATTAAGTAATAAATAATACAAATTATTTATTGTTCAAAATACATATTTATATATAAAATAAACCAGTTTAAAAAAAAAAAAAAATACGTCATCACTTTTCACAAATTTTATGCTCTACAATTTTATAATAAATATTAACATCATTGGAGCTAATGAAACTGAAATAATTGCGAAAAACTGTTTTCTGTGACCTTTGACCTTAAGTAACTTACGGCACGGACACAAAATTTTATGAGACTTTTGAGACAACAGTTAGAACATCAAGCTAAAGGTTTACATCTTATTATCTCTCACTCCGAAGTGAAATCCCTAATATGACTGAATATCATTGACACCACATGATACACGCAACCCACGCTATAAATAACCCGTCGAACTCTCCTTTTCAGCTATAAAATTATTTTAAATAGAAAGTCTGATGAATGGTTAAAGGTGATCAACACCTGGTGACGAAGAGCCCTCATGATGTACTTAACGGTATGCGTTGATTAGAATGTTCCTATAGGAGTACTTATTAATAAAAAGATCTGAAGCCCGTGCCCCCTCCGAAGAAATCCAAAAAACACTGACAGCAATGACAGTTGGTCTGGGTTTCCACACGTTAAAAAAAGATGTACAAATCTCAACAGGTTCATAGACCTCGAGTAGAAGGTGAAAACAGTAAGTACTAATAAAAAAAATGTTGAATACAACTGGTCGACAAACTAGTTGACTTCAATGACTTGTGATATTCTTGAGTTCAGAGCTTCAGAGCGTCAGAAAAAAATACGCGCAAAACGTTAATGATTCGTTTAGTATTTTTATTTTGTTATATATAAATGAAACAAAAAAAATTTAAGATAAATAAATAAAGTAATTTCGTCAATATACAGATGATAATAATTTTTAATACATCTCTCTAAAAACGACCATAAGTTTATGCGTGTGGTGACGTGGCGTATTAAGAATACGCAGTATCACCACCCCTGTTCCTCCTGTTGGTGTCTTCAGAAGCGACTAAGAGAGCAAGCAAGGATACTCCGACCAGGCGAGGTGATCATAGTATAGTTAGGCGAAGTTGGGATCTTGTGTATATCCTAATCACTGAGCAAATTTCTATATCGCGGTCTAGGATTAGTAGTTGCTCCGTAGTTCATTACTCATTACATTAGTTCAGTGTGTCTTCGGTAGATGGCGCTGTAGTATATCTTATTGTTTATACCTGTATGTGGATGTCGCCACAAATATATATGCAGTGTTAGTATTCTTTCCACCTTAATATATAATTAAAACATAGACACAACTCTATCAATTTTATTAATTGATCATTTAAAGAGTACAGTAAATTCTCTTCACTGTGATTCCTGACCTGTTGAAAACAAAAACGAATTTCACATAAATTGCATTGAAAGCCTATCCATGTAAATAGTTTAAATAGATAGTCGTTCATTACGACCCTCAGATGCATCGTCAATACAAATAAAAGCCGTTATGGGACGCTCTGGATTGTTATATCAAAATTGATTGCTCTCGATGAACTTTACCGATCGCAGCTTTCAGCCACATCACTGGATAATTTACACTAACTTCTGTGCTCATGATATTTCTACACTTTCTTAACCTTCACCTAATTTTAATATTAACTTAGTAGGCAAAGACCCAGCCTTAAAGACCTTCGAACGCCGAGACTACATTTACACACTTCCAACATTCAGTTCATTTCTGCGTACCTTATATCCGTCAATGGGAATTGAAGTAAGAATTATTTCCAGGGACAAAAAGTCATCTTATATATCCTTAATATGTAATAAATATAATTATCTCAGCCGAAAGACCCCCACTGCTGGACATAAGCCAACCCAAGGCTTATTAATATTCTCCAAAAATTCATGTTGATGTCACAAACTAAATTCTTCAAAGTAAGTTTACTTACGTATACTTTTATTCCATTGTATATTCGAGAGCATAAATTATACTTTTAAAAAGTTAGGATAGTAGGCTTTCGCTCTTGTTTCTGAAAAATGTATTGATTATGGAAAAAACATTCATAGTTTTAGGACGATATATGCGATGTTAAAACCAGCAGACCAGATGTTTTATAGCACATCATATGTGTTGCCAAACAGTAAAATAAATAGAAGTTAAGAGAAAGACGTTACATCTCTGATTTACATGGATATTTTTTAAAGGTTTCTTAATTCTTTTTTAATATACTATAACCAATTTACTTATATTTAAAAATCAATAAGTAAAAATTAACAGTTTTGTTCATCAACCATGTAGCATAAATTGTATGAACCCACAACCTTTAGTGACTATGGCAACTTATATGTTTTTCTAAACTTTTTTACAACCATTGGTACACAAAAAATCTGACTGTAGTTCGCATCAGTGATAGCCATTTAATGGCATCACGATGCGATAAAAAGCAGGGGCATCAGTAAAAACTAAAATGTAGAGCGCTTTGCAATGAAAATGTGTTTTTGTTCGCGCACATTGTAGCTCCACAGTTTTGTATTGTTATTAGAATTGCAATTTCGCTTGCAAAAGCGCGTTTCGAGTAACTTTATTCCCAGTTCCATTTATAAAGAGAAGAGTTTGTTGTTAAATAAAAATTTGCAGTACCTGTGCAAAGCGCTGATAATTGAAGCTTATTTTTAAGATGTTGGCAACATTGGTATTGCTTTCATAATATAAAAAGTATTATATTTTACTTTTTTATTTTTAGTTTTTGACTACCAAGCGTATTCTAAATGAAAATTCGAATTCAAATATGCAATTCTAAATATATCGATATCTATTTAATACAATCTTTACACAGTTCAAAATCATAGTAGCTTAATGACTAGAACACAATTTTTTCCATTCGCAGTTAATAATTATAAATTATTGAGTTCTTAGTCATTGACAGCGTACTTTTGTAACCCATTCAGGTTCTAAATATAAATGTTCCCTACCTACCCATAACATTTTTTAAATTTAAATATCGAACAATGCCGTTACCAATATCAGAATCATAACCGAATAGGTACATTGAACGAGTATGAATGGATCGATTTGAAGCGTTTCATTGATATTCGCCAACTCGCCATAGATTACCTTTTTTATGATTACGCAAATCTCAGACACGCGAATGATCGATTTTAAACGCACTATTACATATACTGAATCCATTACCATATAAATGTTTAAGAATATTGCGTGACAGAATATTTTAATTTTGTTAGGATGGGTGTACATTACATGTATAGTTGTTATTTATTCGAATGTCTTCTTTTACTCTATTTTCCAAGATTTTTTTTAATACTTTATTCCTTGAGGGCCAGGAACACATTTATCAGATTCATTAGGTGAAACGTCTGCTGGTTCGGACCCTATATCATAAGAAAGGCAGATGGAAAAATCCTAAGTGCCGAGTTGAAAGAACGCCCAATACAAAATCTGTCAGTTTTAAGAAGACGAATCTTGCAGTTTGCAAAATCTACACATACGAGTATATAATCACAGTAGAACTCATACAGCTTGAATGACGATCTCCTTGAACTTCGTGAACCTTCTTTAAACGCTTACTCAGTTCCACCCCCACCCAATCCAATTCCAATTCAATCTGAATCCGTGGATCAATTTAGCAACCTTAATGATGCGTCTGCATATCGCGTTTAGTAATAATCGTCAATTTTGTAATACCGAAATACGTTTCTTTATTTCGAATTCCATCACTGAACTCGTACCAAGCTCGCCATATACCTCCAAAGGGCTATGAGTAAAAAGGGTACACAATTTTTTTTATTCTTTACTATTCTCCTCGGACCAGTTGGTTAAAATAACTATAATTTTGGTGTTGATAATTACAAAATAAAATATCTATGGTAAAGAAAAAAAATTGATTAAAATCCATAAATATAAACAAAACAAGAGGATTTTAGTTTATTTAAGGGTTTAGGAGAGGTTTCTCTAGCAGTGGATCGTTAAACACTGTTGATAATGACGATGATGAAATTTGATCATCAAATGAGTGGTAGCACATTAAATCTTACTACTGTTTTACTACTATGATATGTTTGTTACTCGATCATGTCAAACCGGCTGAACTGATCTGGATGTAATTTAGCAATTAGATAAACTTTCATCTGGAATAGCGCTTATGCTGATTTGCAAAAAATTTGTTCATAAAATTTGTAGTAACGCGATGAAAGCCGCAAGCAAATGAACATACGAACGTAATAAACAATACGAATAATTACAAAATACATCAGTATTTACTACTAGATTACATTATATGAGCTCTTTTATTCGTCAGTATAGCCTCACCCATTGTATCAACACAGCCTAACACCTGCTGCGTTTTTTAAAACGATCTTAAACTGACGTCAATAGGCACAATACGAAAAAGCCTTTTACTCTTACACGGAATTGAAAAAAAAATGCGTGATTATATAAAAAAAACTGATATACGTCCGGCAGCTAAATGTGGCGTGAGGGTTGTCAAAATTCAAAAATAATGAAAACTCGAAAGTGCGAACAAAAGACGTAATTGAGTAATTTAAATATAAGATTTTGATTTGTTATAATCGAATACTTTACAAAATAAATCTACCTAATATCTGGCTTTTGCCCGGGTTTTTTAAACTGCACTCCGCACTCGCTCGATGGTTATTATTGGTATTTATAAACATACATAATGCTAGCAACCACACATATATTTTGACAACCCTATTACCATCCTTGTATAAGATGATGCAGGGGTGACAGTTATCGTGGTACTGTGTAAGTCTTACACTGTCACGATGACTGTCATGCCTTTTACGTCCCCAAGCGGAGCGTGAAAACGCATCTCACCAGGCCGCCATAGTGTAGGTCACCATACTGCACTGTCTGCATTTGCAATGAGTATGGTGACCACAACTCTTGGATTCTATTCATGTTTTGCATCAGGCAGAGTAGTCTCTTTAGCAGGCTCTTAATATAGAAAAAAACGAAGATATGACATAACCGTGTGGTGAGGGATTAAGAACTTAAAGTGTCACCACCCGTATTCATCCCGTGGGTGTCGTAGGCGACTAAGGGAAGGGAAATTTGAAAGAAATATACCAGTGGACTGTTAAAGGCTGCTGATACAATATGTGTAAGACGACAGTTAGGTAAGTCATAGATCATATGAATTAATAACTATAGTTGAATATTTAAAAACTACAAGCTGGGAAAACAATATTAAAAGAGAAAATCTAAGCTTTTCAGCACTAAAAAAGAAGTTTACATAGAAACAAGGCATTCATTCTTGATTAGACGCCTGCTAGTTCAATATTAATGCAACCTTCACTACACTATAACTAATGTAGTGACATAAAAATGTTTGACAAACTTAATTACAGTTTAGGTTTAACACAGTCCCGTGTGAGAAATTTACGTGCATATAATACGAGCGTCAACCCTAACAGCTAGGGTTGTCAAAACTACATTTCATTATACAGACTGACTGGTGAGATACCTTCAATATTTGAGGACGTGATAGTATGCGAACATATATCATGAAATAAAATAACATAAAAACGAAATATTAAATAACTTCTTAGTAAACTTCGTACACAGTACACCAAGAGTCCAGTATTTAACAGCGGAATACTTGGACACCGCGCGGCCGCACGTGTCGCGCAGCGCGCTATCAACACAGAATACATAGGTACCTACACTGTACAGCTGTTGCCTATGTAGCGGGATGGAGGGCGGGGGTGGGTGCCGCCGCGCCGCTCGTGACTAGATCAACGTAAACAGTGCGGCGAGCTTAGGGAGTATAATATCCAAATTTCACTTATTTTTTAGAGACATTTCGATAAAAAATAAGCGCCTATTTTTTTATATCAAGTTAACGAGAATCGAGTACTGAGTTCTCTCCATAAGTATTGAAGGTATCTCACCAGTCACGCTGTATACTGATTTTCAAAATGACTCTTTTAAAAAAACAACATTTACTGAACAGATTTTCGCAGTACATAAATAAAGCCTTACAGATTTTAGATAGAATAATTTGATTTAAAATGTGTCTATTTTTTTTTTCAATTTAAGAGCCTGCCAAAGTGACTCTATTCTGCCTGATGCAAAACATGAATAGAATCCAAGAGTTGTGGTCACCACAATCATTACAAATGCAGACAATGCAGTATGGTGACCCACACTAAGGGGGTTTTCTGAGATGCTTTTTCACACCCCGCTTGGGGACGTAAAAGGCATGACAGTCATCGTGACAGTGTAAGGCTTACACAGTTACCACGATAACTGTCACTCCTGCATCAATGGGCCTCCGGTCTTTTAATTAAGATCTAATTTTGTGATATTTCGAATTTAATAAAGTCATAACAAAAAAAATCGTTAATACTTCAAAAAGTGTGTTATTTTCGCCATTTTTTCAAATTCAGCCTGAATCTTTGGCAGTAAATTCGCGAATTGACTTGGGTATTTTATTAAAAACTATTCACATAATAATTATCGTGAAATAAAGAACTCCTACACACAGGCATTAACAGGCTTGTGGGATCTCTTTTATCTAAAACCGAATTATCTTTGGCATTGTTAAATTCATTTGGGTTTTTTTTACAAGTATGGAAATTTCCAAAATATATAACCTCACAAGTTTAAGCATATTGCTATTTTTAAACAATGGCCGTTATGTATCTAGTGATTCTACATTGCATATATATATATATCCGTTGAGTTACCTCATAACAACAACCAATAGCTTAGTACCGATAAATAAGCAATTTCAGTTTCAGCATGTTTATCAGTAATGTATAGTAGATTTCTGAGGGCAAATACAAATTTATTTATTTCAGAACTGACGTTTTGGACATGTCCTTTCCAATAACAGTGTTGATCTGTGCATAGACTAAAAAACTTAACATCAGCCACTATAGATAAGAGAACGGAATATACGGGACTTTTGTACCGCTTGCGTATTTCGTGGTACAGATTATTTTTGTATTTATTTGGCTGGTAATATCTAAAAAGTTTGTTTGTAATTTTTTATATAAGCTGTACTAAGGTCCTACTATTACCTATGACAGCTAGCTGTCAGAAATGAGCTGACATTGCTGTCAACAAGATGACGTAGTACCATATTTTTAAAACGCAATTCATTCGTTTACGATTTTCTTGATCCATCAATAGAATATTGTTCTGTCAAGTTGCTTGAGTTTTTTTTACGTAATGTTCACGGTAAATAGAATTGATTAAACAAAATTACTAATAAACTTTTCTAAAAATAATTACTTCAAACTAATGTATTATTTTATTCGTATAATCTGTACTGTCAAAATTAGGAATTTAAAAATGATTGTATTAATTGCTAAATACAATGGTGAGCTCATTCATAAAAACTCAATTTCAATATAGTATATTTTCTTAAGTTATTTCTGTTTTATATTAATTTAATAAAATGTCACACACACAATGCCCGCACTAGTAATAAATCCTGTGTCGCGGGGGACTTTACAAACATACAAGAAACGGACACAAAGAACACTCAAACTCAGAACAACAATTTGTAGATCACACAAAGTGTTGGCCCAGGTGGGGTTTGAACCCTCAACACTACCCACCCCAAGGCGCAGTAGAGAGCGTCGCGGCGACGGCTTAAACCACTAGGCCAACCGTGCAGTCGAAACTGTTTGTTTATTTACAGAAAATTAGCGCAATATCCGAATTAAATGTTAATGTCTATGTTAGCTTGGACAAAACTGCATGCGAAGTTAGTAAATTAATAAAGAAGAGTTGAGAATTTAATAATATTCTCGGATATCTGACACACGACCCAATCTACTTTCTAACCAAGCAGAATTTAAGCATGGCAAGTTAATAAAACGTAGAAATGTGTTTTGTTGTCAAAGCGAACGTTTAGTTATTGGTGTTGTAACAAATTTTTGAAAAGAATTTAAATTCTTTTAGCAAAGTTCTAGAAATATGATAATTATATAAAAAAAATCAGAGGTAATTTACTTTTTAAACGGTACAAATCTTATTACCACCCATTACACATTGCTAGTGGTACAAGATCTGCCATGCTCTTTTCCCCTCAGTATGCAATAATTATAAAAAAAAAAATTTTATTTTTCGATATATTAGCACATACATTATTGGATTCAAGTCATGTCATTGTTATTTGAACTACTTAAACTTCTATCAAAAACAAAAACATAATTGTAACAAAACATATCTTGTATATTTGTATCAACCACTTTTATACGGTTCCCATTCAACTAAATCTTTAAAAACATTATATTATATTCGTCACAAATATTTTCAAAAGACTGCCATAGCAGTTTATTTACCCAAACATTTTTTGCAAACTTTTGATTTCAACCCATTTTCTCACGAGTGACAACCCTAAGCGGTACAATTAGCGCGCACCTTCGCGTCGTCGTACTAAGTCAAGGGCAGTCACCGAGGCAGCTGGTTTCCTACTGAATTTTAATACACTGCCGATTCAGAAACTCCGACGTTACACTAGTTTTACGACCGCACCCGAGGTCATGCGAACATTGCCGAGCTATTTCTTGTAGCTATGCGCGATCTCGACACGTTAAAATTTGATATTATCTATACATCCATATATATACACTGTAGGTGAGCTTTTTTAGTTATGATATTATTATATTTCCTGTGCAAAAAGACGTTATACGATATGCAAGTCAATAACCTTACATAATGTTTGTATTTAGATAAGGAATCGGTTGTAATACGAAAATCGTCAGGTTTTGAAGCATCAATCATTCTTATTTGCAGTCTAACAAGTTACCGAGGATTTATCGATAGTTACTATACACACTTAGCTATAAGTACTAAAGTCAATTTGAAAATATTTCGCAAAATACACACCATTTTCACCATTATTATTATCAGTGAGTCAGCTTAAGTACTTATTCTAATGGCTACTGCAATCGTATTTGAGTAAACGACCATAATTTCTTTGTCAATCACAGACCCCTCTTCCTATATGACACTTACAGTATCCTATAGGGGCATACAAGGGTCCTTGTTCTATCCCTTTTCCTTCTTTTGTCCTGTCGTAATGTTTCCAAAGAGAGGTGACGTCAAGCAAACCGTCGGCCTATTTTTCTTATTTTAGAGCCTGCCAAACTGACTCTAAGCTGCCTAATGGAAATCATCAATGAGTCCAAGAGTACGAATCTACACTCATGGCGATTATAGACGGTGCACTATTGTAACCCCCACTATGGCAGCCTCTTGAGATGTTTTTTCAAGTCCCGCTTAATGAAACCTGGATTTTTCTTATCTTCCTTGTCTCGCGGGAGAATTTACGAACATGCATGACAAGAATTAAAAGAACACCCAGACTCAGTATAAAAATTTGTAAATCACACAAAGGATTGGCGCATGAAGAGTATGAACTCACTACATTCAGCGCAGTAGAAAATGGTGAGGTGAATGTTTACACAACTACACTATTCGTACAGTCATAGAATATTACAAATCAAATTGAGATGGAAAGTTAAATGATAACAATCCTTGTTTTTTTACTAAAAAGCAGTAAATTTCCTATAAATTAAAAGAAAACGTCTAGTATAACACGTTTTAAATTACTTTTTTCTTTGTCAAACAATAGTGTATATAATGTTAAAGGTATATAATTTATTTATTACCTTTTTAGTCAAAAATCGTCTTTCAATGTAACCTCTTTTAACAAAAAAGAAAATATATTTTTTAAATTGTTTACCATTCTTTTCGAAATTCAAATGTAAGCATTTTATCGATGGAATTATCCAGACGGTAATTTAAAATTAGAACAGTTCTGACAAATTCATTTAGCTGTCAAACGCGTGCAAGCCACATTTCTGTCAACATTGTACTCCTTCAATCCGTGTTCAAATTATTGCAACTTTTTATACATTTACAAACAAGATACACTTTCATTGCTTCCTGCAATATAAATATGTCTACAAACAACTTGATAAAACCTGTAAAACTTGTACAAATCTATGTAATTTATTTTCGGCTCGACACGTGACCATTAAAATAATTACATAGTTTTATTTTATGTATTTCCAAACATTCAAATATATGTAATAGAGCCGCGATTAAAAATTTGAATGTCGAGTGGAAATTTTCATTCATTCACAACGCATGAATCGGAATGGTTACGCATAAATTAACTAATTCTAGCATAGTAGCAGACACGTAATATATTTAACATGACGAAGTTAATTCTAATTAATCCAAAAAAATCTGGTCACCGTCCAAGGCCAGACGCTACGTAGCGATTGAACTTTAAAACCACCCATTGTGTATGAATTTATTTCAATATTTAACACAATTTATAAGGCGTGACCGAGAAAATTCATTTTTGTGGATGCAGATAAAAACACATTAAACAGTACTTATGTGTTCTCCACCAATGGTGTGTTTGAGAAAATGTGTTTTGGGGCGCTGCACACAGTGTTTTTTTTTAAATAAAGAACATCGCACACGTTAAGTTAGTACCAAAATATCTTAATTAGTATTTCGGTACCCTATTATTAAGTTGATCGTTTCTTTCTGGAAGTACGAAATTATTTCAGCGCTTAAAAATCCTAGACTTGTTGTTTGATGGTATCTTATAAACGCCTACAATTATTTACTAAACATACCATTATGTTCTATTTTTAATTTCTGTAAATATACGGGACAAGACGTACAATTATCTAAGCTAGTTCATGTATAGATTACGTTTTTGTATGTACATTTGTACATTGTATACGGTGGGCCAAGAATTCGTTAACATCTGAATCTAACATCGCGCGCAAATATGTTACGAGAGTTCTTGGGACTGATGCTACTGGAATTTGCTGGCTACAATCGTAATACAGTGTTTCAACAAGATAGAGCCATTTGTCCCACATCCAATGAGTCCCTGCCGGTGGTCAAAGACATGTTTCCGGAAAAGCTGATTTCCAGACTTGGTGGGCGACTTTCCATAGCCACACAGAAGCCCAGCTCTATCCCCAGCAGACTTCTTTTTATGGGATTACTTGAAGAATCTTATCTACATCCATAAACCAAACTACGTCAACTAATAGAAAAATCAGCGAAGAGATGCCAGCGATCTCGCGATTTCTTGCCAATGTGTATTCGAAAATTTCGATGCTCGTTTAGAAGAGTGCAAACGTTGAAACGGTAGTCATTTAGACGATGTAATTTTTAAAATCTAATGCCATTTTATTAACTTTCTTGTAAATAAACAATTTTTATAATATATCAAATGATTTTTTCATACAATTTTTTCAAATGTTAACTAATTCGTGGCCCACCCTATGGATAACCGATGTTAAGGCATTCTTTCGTCTCCATTCAATTCCGGTACACAAAAAAAGATAAAACAGTTGAACCTCTTTGGTTGCATATTTCTTACTTTACACTTATTCAGGGAGAAATTAAAAAGATATTCGTTTAAACAAAATATTTTATCGGAATTAAAGGTATTATTATCAGCAGCCAATATTCCACTGCTGGACATGAACTTTTCGTTAGAAAGAAGGTTTTGGTTTAGTATACCACTCTGGGCAGACGTCTTGCTATAAGGTTTGTATCAAGTATGCCATCTCTTTCCAGTGATATTGGCCTGCACAGTTTGCGGCCTTAGTCGGCGGTGGTCATAGCTTCGAATTTCAAATCCGTTACGACACGTTCTAATTCTATTATAATCATTAATACATAAATCATTAATTAATATCATTATACATTCTAATATCAAATAATTAATAAATAGTAATGATATGTAATGATACTTGATAATTAATTGGGCATAAATTTGTAATATTATATTTATTAACCAACAAATATTTATTTTAAAAGTCAATTTCGATTTCATTATTTTTGTTTTACAGTGACACTTATTTTGATATAAAGGTAAGCTGTTCACGTAGCGACTAGTCTGTTCTTACTTATTAACTTAGTCAACGATTTCCGTTCACCGCTTTTATAAGACATTTTAAGTAGTGTTTTTATATAGCATAGACTTTTATGTAGAATAGTTAGCTTTAAAAAATAATTAATAAAATGAGGTACAGTTTATTGCATAAGTTGCACTTTTCACTTCTCAACTTTCAACTTTGGCCAATGAACAAAACGAGCAGCATACCCTTTCATGTAAAAATAAACTTTTTTATAATTTATATTTTTTTTGCGACTCTTTTGAGGAATCTAGACTATTCTTCTTTAAATGTTAAAAATACAACTTATCAAACAAAATTAATGTATTTGTTACTATAAAAACCGAATTTAAGTTAAACCTAAGAGTTTCCAGTAAAACGTAAGATTTACCAGCTAAAAAAAAGTAAAAAAAAGGGTAAGAGTCCGAACGGTTCTGTGATAATCGTGTATTTCGAGATTTATCACCATTCGCTTGGTAAATCTTTGAATAGACTGTAATTTGAACTTTAACATTAACATAACGTTATTTCTTTTAGACAATCTTATTTATATCATAAATAAATTCAACTAACTACTTTTAGGACTTTTTAACAACACTGTGCAATGTAACATCATCAATTCAGATTGCAACTTTCTGTTCTCATTCTATCTAAATTGTCAACCCTACCAAGTTGTCCCTCATAATCTCAATTGAATTGTAAACCATTAGCAATTGTGACTAACATTAATTTACAATCAGTTATTTCTAGCCGTATTTATTCGATTTTATGACTTAGAAATCAGGTCAATAATTGGTAATAATTGATTTAACATAAATGTAGTACGCAATATCAGTAGTGAAGTAGTTACACTTGCAGTATATTATTTTGCATAAGTATCGGAATAAAAAAATTGGCACGTTTTCATTTCCACATGACTCGTTAAATTTAGGTGTCATGTCGGTTATAATAGTACATTGTAAAACGGAAATTGCAATTCCATTACAAACACAAACAACTAGAGAAATAATAGAATCTGTGTGAATAAAATGTATAGTTTCTTAAGAGAAAGAAATTAGCAAGTGACTAAGGTCACCGGAACCCAAACTCCACTCCAGATGATTCTGAAGGAGGATATAGTCGTGACTCTTGAGTTAGAAGTGTCTACGTGCGGCAGTAGCCTTTACCATCAAAGACGAAAATTTTCATAACCATTGTCACATTCAATCTCGATTCAGACATAGGATGACTGCGCTCAATAACTTCTAAAACAAGCAATTGAAAGTGGCCTACATCTTCTTTTTTTTTTTATTATCCTGTGGGAACCCCCTCGGGCCGTCACCCCACCGGGGTTTACGGCGGGGTGGAGTGTCGGATTCAGACCGACTAAAACCACACGGTGTGCCACTCTGCACCTGAGATAGAAGGGATCCTGGAACTGCTGCTATTACGACATCCAGATCAAGTGGCCTACATCTAACTTAACCTGCAATCCTAATAAGCAGATTAGTTTGTCTTGTTGACTGCACTGCGTGTTTTAATCAGGAGTCTCCACATTTTATCCACTTCTCAATTTACTTTTGAGTATTTATTAAAGCATATTCAGTAACACAAACAAAACATAAGACAAGTAAACCAGGTCATATCAGGTTAATATTTAACACACACGCTTCCACACAAGGCAAGTAGTAATTTACTAGGTAGTAGAGCCACGCTGATTTCAGCACGAGCGGGCCGGCTCGACCGGAGCAGTACTACCCTCTCACAGAAGACCAACCTAAAACGACAGCATCCGTGATGTCATGTTTCGTTGGTGAGTGCGAGACCAGAGGCCCATTGATGCAGGGGTGACAGTTATCGTGGTAACTGTGTGAGCCTTACATAACCACGATGACTGTCATGCCTTTTACGTCCCCAAGCGGGGTGTGAAAACGCATCTCACTAGGCCGCAATAGTGTGAGTCACCATACTGCATTGTCTGTATTTGCATTGAGTATGGTGACCACAACTCTTGGATTCTACTCATGCTTTCTGTCAGGCAGAGTAGAGTCACTTTGGCAGGTTCTTAATACAGAATAAAAAAAAAATGAATGGTGTCGTGGGACACCAGGTAGGAACGAAGTTCCTTCGGATAATGTGGAATCGACACAATTTGCAAAAAAAATCGTGCTCAATTTTATGTAGGTTTTCTTGATTTTTCTCTTAAATTTTGCTGATTAGTTTTTATTTAAGTACAAGAAAGTATTTAGGAAATTCAGTATTTTAGGATATAAAGTAATAAATTCCTTAAAATAATAAAATAGCACACATGACGCGCTTTCGCGCCTGCGCACGTCTCATTTAACGGTTTTATTCCACGCACTTTTTTCCACAGATTTATTCCACAGATTTATTCCACGCACTTTTTCCACTTACGGTTTTACTATCACATTTTTTTCATTTCGGTCCCGCAGCGAAATCCCTATCCCCTCCAAGCCTGCCGTAAGGAACTTCGTTCCAAAAGCTTGAATAGTGAGATATTACAAATAATAATCTATAACATATATTACGAACGATTTTTAAACGCAACCTGCATACCCAATTTAAAACCCGTCGGTCTAAAATTTGGAAACAGCTCCGCTAACCTTGAACGCAGGCATCGCCGCGATAGTGCACAGAGTTGAACGGTCGCGTTAAGGCGTTTTTTTTTCTTACTACTTAATTATTCTATTTGTATGCGATAAACACAACATCGGCAGGGCTGTCAACTTTACATGTCAGACCCGGGAAATGCGGCCACTTGTGTCAAATGGTAATTGTATATCCACATACTACTTGAGTGCAACTTTGCGTGGAATGCAGCTGATATTTTGTACCTTAATATTTAACTGCCTCGGTGGCGCAGTGGTAGTGAATGCGCCTGCTGTGCTTGAGGTCTCGGGTTCGATTCCCGGGTCGGACCAAATGTTTGTATGATCTGCAAATATTTGTTTCGAAGTTTGGGTGTTTTCTATGTATAATATGGGTGTATTTACAAAAAAAAGTATATAAGTATTCTAACGGTCAGGTCTAGTTATCATAGCACAAGCTCTGCTTAGTTTAGAACTCGATGACGTTGTGTGTCAAATGTCTTAAATATTTATTTATTGTTGATAAAAAGTGACGCAGTGTAGATAAAAATATCGTGTATGCTTAGACGGTCAATGGTATGCTTTGATCGATTCGGTCTGATGCTCGGTAGACTCTGACATTGATAGGCAACTCCAGATCTGGTGAGATCTCTTTAGATGACATTTCTATTAACTTTTTTTAAGAAGTTTGAAAGTTCAAAGTTCTAAGTGTAATGTCGGTTACCAGCCCTGAATGGATGCAGTTCAATGCGCCTCGATGTATTTCGGCACTACATTCCGGCTCAGTTAGTCAGCCGCCCACAGTCCACGGATTTCTCACTTGGATGCGCGAACACGATTCAATTTATAAATTGATATGACAGCTTTACTTGTTACGCAATTTTAGATTGAACGCTGGTTAAGATCAATAAACTTGAGACATATAAAGCTGGATTATTACGATGGGGGCGTGATAAGTGGGCAGAAGTTTAATTGAAAAGGGCGATCAAACATTATCATCAGCGGCCTTTCATAGCCCACTACTGGACATAAGAGCCTGCCAAAGTTTCTCTACTCTGCCTGATGGAAAGCATGAATAGAATCCAAGAGTTGTGGTCACCATACTTATTGCAAATGCAGACAATGCAGTATGGTGACCCACACTATGGCGATCTTGCGAGATACTTTTTCACACTCCGCTTGGGAACGTAAAAAGCATGACAGTCACCGTGACAGTGTAAGGCTTACACAGTTACCACGATAACAGTCACCCCTGCATCAATGGGCCTCCGGTCTCGCACTCACCAACGAAACACGACAGTACGGATTTTGGCGCTTTAGGTTGGTCTTCTGTGGGAGGATAGTACTGCCCCGGTCGAGCCGGCCCGCTCGTGCTGAAATCAGCGTGGCTCTACTACCTATAACCTCTCCTTAGAAAAGAGGTTTTAGTGTATTATACCACGCTGGCGAGACGTTTTGCTCCCTTAGTCGCCTCTTACGACACCCACTGAATAAATAGGGGTGGTAACACTACGTATTAATTAATTATTTAAAAAAAATCTAATACATACAATGTTATTTCTAATCAACATGGAATTGTATTGATCCAAATAAATCTTAGTTCCATACACACACTTCGGACCTTTTTGGTCTTTTTTTTTAATTTCAGTTCGCTACATTTCATAAGATTATTATCGTCTCTGAATACCAAGTAGAGAAGAGTAAGGTAGAGTAGAGTGGGGAAGAGTAACTAGTAAAGTTATATAAATGCTAACATCAACAGCCTTTACAGTCCAGACATAGGCCTCTCCTTAGCAAGGAGGTTTTGGCCTACTATACCACGCTGGCCAGACGGGTTGGAATAGGGTTTGTTCCAAGTTTTCCTTCTCTTTTTAATGATGTTGTCTTGCATACTTTGTTCTCTTAGTCGCCTTTTACGACACCCACGGGATGAATAGGGGTGATAACACTATGTATTCTTGATCCGTCACCACACAGACGTGAAATGCTAAGTGTACTTATAAAAATGTACCTAAATTTTTTATTAACTGTACATTATCATAGTAAAGCTTCACACTATATGCGATCAGGCTTGTGTAAAAATTATAAAATTTAAAAAAAGGAAAAACCGTAGGTTAACTTTAGGTTAAGGATAATTGTGATGTGAACGTTTAAGGCGCTGTTGGAAAGTCGTTAAACTTTGATGATAAGGATGCCGTATAAACCAGTAGGTACTCGTATACTATTTATTGGAACTTATGACTCATAAAGAATGTATATTTTTGCCTTAAAGTCGAATGTTTCATTGATGTGAGTCACATTCTTGATTAGAAATAACATTGTATGTTATATTTTTTACGATAATTACGAACCTTGTCCGTGTGATGACAGATTAAAAATACGGAGTCTCACGAATCCTATGGAACCCGTTGGTGTCGTAAGAACCGACTAAAGAATCAAACTACACAAGACAACACTGCAAAAAGAAGGTACAAATCCTTTTTTTTTAACCTATGGACACCCCCTTGGGCCATTACCCCTGCAGTTTGCGGCCAGATTATCTAAAGAACGGTGTGAGACCAGCAGTGGACTGTTAAAGACTATTAATATGATTTGGTGATGCAATAAAAACACTGGCAGTCATGCTTCAGTATGGCCAAATGGCGAGGTTCCATAGTCTTTCAAAAAACCACTGCTAAACAATTATCTTGTTACTTTTTAATGAATGGAGCTTCATGAGTCCGAAATATTACAAGCCCGAGACTACAGAACAACTGCTAGTCCTGAATCGCGGTATAGAAATTCTCGCGGCGATTAGCATACGAGTATGTATGACAGGCATGATCACCTCACCTGTTCAGCGGATCCTCCCTTTGTGTTAGAAGGACATGTTACCCGTGTCCTTCTTTTCACCTAAGGGAGGAATTACCGATGCTAACACACTTGTACGCTGACAATAGGAATGGTGACATTCCACATTTTAATGTTTAAATAGACGGAGAACTGTCTTTATTTAACAATTATTTAATTAACACCATGCATAAGAGCTCCCCTTGCATGTATATGTATATATTCAACATGTATTTACATCAAGTAAACCTTATACATATCTTTAACAGTGTCTGCGCTCATTATGTATATAAACATCTTAATTTACATAATCAAATTTAGGAATAGTTCATTTATTTGCCGCCTCTACTATTTCGATTTGTTCATCGATCTTAATACATTAGATACACCCTAATTTAGTCACGGCTCTAGCTATCTCACCATCGTGAGCCTTTTATATATGGCTATTATTTTGGTGTTATAATGCCTTGCTTCCTTAGTGTTTAAAATCTTTGTGATTAGACGCCATTGTTTTTTGGAAAAGGCTCTCCGTTAACAACATCTCAATTAATATTTGTGTAACAACAATTTGAAATACCTTTCACTTGATATTTAGGTCCTTAACTAATCAAATTATGTACTACGCGAACCACACTACTCTCATACCTACGTACACGTTACTCAACACATTGATATTATAAATAAATCACACCCAAACACCAAATAAGTGATCGTATTGATCTCACAACTAACTGTTCCGGGAAGAACCTTTTATTCTGACTTCTCCATTATCTGCAAGGACGACTAAACACTACACCAACAAGGTAGTCCAAATAAACATGAAAGAAGTAGCAGGTCCTAGCTAGGAACTAAGCTGTCTAATAGCTTGTACTGTATAAAATACTGAATTAAATAGTACACCACACCGTATTACAATAAAAGAAAAAACCAAAACCAATTCATAGTGGTGCATAGTGAATGAGGATGTCGAGTGACAAAAGTGAAAAGAAGATGAAAATTCATTGCACAGACCAGAGAAAAGAGCAAGAAAATTGAATACAGTAAAATACAGAGCATAGTTACAGACAAGCAAAGACAGACTCAAGGATAAACTCAGCACCATACTCAATTGCGTCATTAATCATCATAAAATTAACGACCGATACATTGTCATGAATGAATTTCGAACATTCGAAAAACCGGTTAACCGAATTACCATAGCCGTGAAAAGTAAACAAGTTTTCGATAATGGGCATGTTGGCGTACGGCAGACATGTTTAGCGATCGCCGATAAACACAATGAAAAACTACTATCGACGTCTGGTCGTATTGTGGCTTTTAATTGCGCACTTAAACTTTACTGTTTCGAGGTATCCTGTAAACTATTTTTTTGCTATTCTTTCAAAATAGTCTAATATGTTCATGTAAGTTAATGTTTCTGGGCCTGGTAGTCTCTCGAATCGGCGGCTATTTTGTCGCATAAGTTTCTATCAAGCTTGCGGGTTACCTGTTGATAATTGACTAGCACAACCTTTGGACTCATGCAACTTGAAAGATAAGTGCGTTGCCATCCTTACGTTGCTTCCAACAAAAGAGAAAAGTACCCACTCAGACAGCGATGAGGGAGTTTTAGGCTCAGGTAACCTCAACCTTCAGTAAAAGCAACAAACGGAATGCTTAACAGAAGTTTTCTTTGAGCCCGAATACTGCGATTCGGTACAGAAGAATTGCTCTTCCATTGGGACCTCTGGATTCTTAGTTCCGTTAAGCATTAACAACTTTGCGGTATTCCTGACTTTACCTCTTTAGCCCTACCTGTTTTCTTACCTTACTCCCGTTTGAAAAAGATTACATTTCGAACTAGCCTGGCAAACCTGCGTTGCGACTAAAACAAATTACATTGGAAAAGTTACGATGAATTTGAAACATACCGTCGCGTTAGCTCGTTTCTCGAACAGTTCTCAGTTATAATAGATAGGTTTGAGCTGCTAACGATTACCTCTCTATCTCTGCTTCACTGTTCATACCTAGTTTCTTGCTTACTTCTGTAGTCACTCGTAAATTTAAAACCGTATAGCTACGCAAAATGGTTGCCAACCTTGAAAGAAACCCACGGAATGTGGCCAGTCTATAATAGCAGGAAACTGTACAACATTTCGTTAAGAGCTATAAACACTTAGTACTATTTAGTCATTAGTCAATACGCCCACCAATAGTGACATAATCAAACTGACTCATTATACTAATAGTGTTGTACTGACCTTAATTTATAGCGATTATATCGAAGTCTATCTATCTAAGGGTATTAGTGTCTTTTCGATGTAGTAATGTAAATTATTTGGGACTTTAACGCATAAATTAGAACTTAATAACAAAGGTGGTGGCATAGGTGCATAGATTATGTAGAATTCCCACCTAGAATTTATGGACCCTTTTTTTTTAACGTGTAGAAACCCCCTCGTGCCGTCACCCCACCGGCTTTTACGGCGTGGTGGTGTGTCGGAATCGGACCGACTAAAACCACACGGTGTGCCACTCTGCGCCTGACATAGGAGGGATTCGGGAACAGTTGCTACTACGACATCCAGATCAAGAATTTATGGCCCCAAGCCAACCTCACCTGCGAGTCGTGCACTCGCTGATCGACGGACGAGGCTTTGGCAAACAAAACATCCCAATAAGCGGTAATAGACTCGCCACCTTTTACATACATGAGACCAAAAAACTGGCGAAAAGTAGGCGTTTTATAAACCTCTGGGAAGACAAGCATGATTAAATGTGTGTATATGTAATTTTTTTCGTTAAAATCTAATCGTCTACTACTTGCTCATTTGGTAAAAAAATATGGAGAAAAGTACTTGGAATTTGTGCTGCAATTGAAAATACCCACTCGTAATGTTAAGTATTCTTTTCTAACAGAAATAATAAATACAATTTAATAATTAACCGTACAGAGTTTTGCCATTTGGAAATTTGAAAGAAATTAATAAACTTTAAAAAGAAAATGTTTGTCCCTTGCACTGTGAAAACAACAACTTTTCCATCTTTTTACAGAAGATGTTGATACATCCTCTTCTCATCCTTTGTTTATACTTTCGTAAAGATACAAATCTCACATAGATCTCTATTCGACCCACTAATTACACTGACTGGCTGAGGATAAAAATAGTCACTCTCTTATATACTTATATATCGTAACTTGCTTACATTACATTAAAAGTTCGCCAACGGAAGGTTGGTAAACCAGGCAAAGGCAGCAGATTTTTTTTTTAAATAGTTGTAACTAATGTCAAAACGAGTTCGTATAAAAACTAAACAAAATTTCTCATATAGCAACACCATTTTGAACAAAACCTACGTGGCCTCAAACAAGATATAACGAATACCGCAATAACTAATAATGACAAACTTGATATGAATCATTTTCGCAATTGTGCATCCATTGTGATTTAACAATAGCATGGTACTGCAGTGTGTCTAGGTCATCAGCTATGTGCGCTTTGCGATGGTTCAAATTGTATTAGAATAACCCTCACCTATGGATATCTGAATTACCATATCAACGGGTAATCGGGAATATTCTATCAAAACAAGTTTCGAGGAAGGCTATATATCATCACGCTACGACCAATAGGAGCGGAGTATCAATGACAAATGTGACAGAAACGGGGTTAATTTTTTTTGAGAGTTTCCTTTGCGTGCGTTGCGTAAACGTTTATAAATAAATAATTATTTTTCTTTACGAGTTCTAAAAATGAAAGCCGCGACAGCATATGTCTGTACAAGTTGCCTCACCATACCTTTTTTACGGTGAACAAATTACTTTACACTGTATAACATTACGCTATGGGCAATGACGAAACAGACGAGATTGCGTTTGTCACCTAATTTTTAATAAAATGTCACACGCTTCATCATGATTTTGGTAACTTTAGCATCTTGACAGATAAACTATAAACTCTTTTAGGGAGTACCACCACTGACGTTGCATTAATTGTAATAAAAACATCTCTTTACTTCTGCTCTTCCTCCTGGATTAAAGATCTGTTGCCGAGACCTGTTAGACGTTTAAATGACACAAATGAGTATTATAAAAGCATGTATGATGATGATGGACTCTTAAAAGATTTCGGCCACGGCCAAAGGACATTATAATGCACAAGTGTATTCACAAATACAGGTGCACTTACGGTCCCCTTACTCTCACAATCCAATGGGACGGCTATCCGACACGACCGAGGAGAGAACAGATGCAAGACCGACGGAGGTTAAGATCCCAACTTTATAACTCCGGATTGTTATTAAGCATTCCTATCTATATATTAATACGTGAAGCAAAAACTTTGGACCCCTTTATACGAAAATTGCGCCGACAGAGGAGTATGAAATTGAGCACACTTATAGTTTATATGTAGGAGAAGTGCAGAACGCTAATATTTTTCAATAATAATGCTTATAAAGTACATTAAATCAATAAATAAAGCATTACATACACTACCATGCATTTGACACACACAAACAAGTATCTGTTACACGCATACATGCTCTGTGGTCAAATTGTTTCTTTTGTTTATCATTCTGTCTATACACATACTATAGACATTGAGTACTGACGTAGACATAGATTACTGTTTTATATGTTTACTGTGGTCTTACTGAATGACGAACAGATAGGTTTTATTTGCCCCACTTAATATAAAAAATACCACGTGAAATACCGCTCGCTTATACAAATTTATATAATGTAAGTTGTATTTTATTATGGTCGAATTTCGATCAGTAGGCGACCACTAGTAATCAGAAATACTCAATAACTCATTGGCACGACTCGGAATCCAACCTGAGACCTCATAATCGGCAGTCGCACATGCTAACCACTAGACTAACGAGGCAGTTCAATGCATAGAAACACAGTTCATCAACAGCCTTTCACTGCTGCCGTCTACTGCTAAACATTGGCGTGTCCTTAGAAATGAGGTTTTCGCCAAATGTGCCATGCTGACCAGACGGACTACTTCTTTTTACAGTAAAAAAAATCTAGGTAGTAGAGCCACGCTATTTTCAATACAAGCGGGCCGGCTCGACCGAGGCAGTACTACCCTCCCACAGAAGACTAACCTAAAGTGCCAGCATCCGTGATGTCGTGTTTCGTTGGTGAGTGTGAGACCGGAGGCCCATTGACGAAGGGGTGATACTTATCGTGGTAACTGTGTAAGCCTTACACTGTCATAATGATTGTCATGCCTTTTACGTCCCCAAGCGGGGTGTGAAAAAGCATCTCACAAGGCCGCTCTAGTGTGGGTCACCATACTGCATTGTCTGCATTTGCAATGAGTATGGGGGCCACAACTCTTGGATTCTATCATACTTTCTATCAGGCAGAGTAGAGGCACTTCGGCAGGCTTTTAATATAGAAAAAAAAAGTGCAATTGTTTTGCATAGTTTCCTCTCAGTCGGCTCTTAAAACGCCCACGGGATAAATAGGGGTGGTCATACACCGTATTCTAAATCCGTCACCACACGGATCACTGCAAGAGCGTGTCATGTAAGTAAATGCATATGAACAGTTACATCACCGCAAGGATTCCCACAAGCCGTTACGAACCGATAAAATGACATCGCTGTTAATTCCGCATACATAGTACGTAGTCATCGTTCTGCCATTATTTAGGAGTACAGGTCATGTGGTACCAGTCACGACTGATCTGACGCCAGGCGCATGTGATTACTGATTACATCCAGTTATTAATAATACATGTTCCACGATCCTGATTGTGGTGTAGGTAGGACACGGTGACAGTGACAGCGGGTAGAGCGGGTAAAAGTTAATAAATATTAGAAGATTTTATTTTAAAGAACAATGGTGTAGCTATTCAAAGAACAAAATTGGGCGCACACAAATTTCTATATACAGTTAACGCTCCTATAATTATAGCATTTTCATAGTAATATTAGCATAGTGTAGCTTTGTATAACCCTTCTCGTATAATTTGTTTAGCATGAGTAACAAACATTGATTGAAAATTTTAGCTGTCTCTACCTACATCTCCGCAGCTTCCATATGTAAACTTTACTTATTCTAACTATTATAAATAAAATACTCAAGAATTAATTTACGTATTCATCAAAATGAAATTCTCTTCACAGACAAATTTTATTAGTAACATTTTTAGCAATAATATAGCATAAAGCACCAACACTATAAAAAAAAGTAAATGTCCAATGTTTTTTTTAAATATTGGTTATTATTATTATAAAGAATAAAAATAAATAAATAAATATTTCGTACCGTAACACACAATACCATCTAGTTTCAAACTAAGCAGAGCTTGTTCTATGATAACTAGACTGACTGATAGAATATTTATATATTTCTATTTTTTGTAAATGCATACATATTATACATAGAAAACACCCAAATTCCGAAACAAATATTTGTAGATCATACAAACATTTGGTGCCGAAAACTCAAGCACAGCAGCCGCTTTCGTTACCGCTATGCCATCGAGGGATTATGGTCCATTGGATGTATATTTTAATTACTTTATTTATTCCTTTTACACAATACGTACAGCAGCAAATTTAACACTAAAAGTTGGTTGAAAGGGTTGTTTTCAAGTCTATTTTAAGACAAGTTAAAATTGAGAGAATGTAGGAGCTTAAAAAGTGTCGAAGAGTGTCATGTAAAGAAATTACATAGATATTTAAAAATACACAAATAATTTCACTAATCGCTAACACTATAACCAAAGCCCGAAGGTCATTACAATAGCAATAGTTTATTTGCGCGTTAAAACTCGTTGCGTTGAATATTTTCACGTTACGTTAGAGGCCCTGTGGCGTGGACATTCCCCATCCAAGGATAAACTAATCATATTCAGATAATACCTATCATCATCCGCCTAAACATACCTATTATAGATAGCTTGGCTACCTAATACCGATACCTGAGATATCTGATATTGATAACAGGTTAGTTGCTTGTAAATTGCCTGCATGGCGCCTAGGTCTACGACGTCATGGCGGTGTAATATTTTGCTCCACAATATTCTCCATTATCTTATAACTTATAACGAACATATAAACTCGAAACAACTGTCTATAAATCCAGTATCGAACTCATAACACCCAGCGCAGTTTACTGTTGAAGTGCTCAAGTGTTGAACATCACTCTTCTAACTTTCACTCACTCACTGCCCATTGAAATCTTTAAAATACTAATGACAAGGCTCTACCAGATATCTCGATCATTAAAAAAAATAGTTTATGTGTAAAATCTATGTAACAAGTACACATATCTCACCCCTTCGTCTATTTTTCTCATAGTTCGTAGGATCGAAGAAGTAATTCTGTGAAGTAGATTTGTTGTTTTGATTGCATAATGTGTTTATGTCTAGTCAAGAGACCTGGCAACCTTCCACTATGTAAAACAAAACATTGCACCACAAATGCAATCCCGAACAAATTGTTAGTGTGAATCTCCACACAATTCTCGACCTTATCTACTTTATATCATCATTGAGTACGCTTAAGTGTTCTAGTTCTAATTTTTGTACAACGATATGACATAATTTTGTTTGCAAGTGGGAAGAGTGTAATATAATCGTATTAAAAAAAATATCAGTGGCAGAGATATTGACTTATATTAAAAAACAGCTCATATTTGTCTTCGTCAATGCACCGCTAGCCATAAATACCTCTATCCTTGTGACCAAGACTTTTTTGAGTCTTATGCTAGTTTAGCAATTATTCAATATATAAAATTTTTAATCCCGTGTCCTCAATTGGGTAGATGACTGTATCGTAAATAAATACCAATGTCCACTGCATTAAAACTAATATCGCGAAACATCTCGGAAAATACAATTAACATAGCTTTTTATTATTATTACGAATTTCAATTAAATATACAATGAAATATATTGTTCAATTGAGTAGTCTAAAACAGTGACGTCACAATTTGGTATTTAGTACATTTTTAATACAAAATTGTCGTTTTGACAGATGATAAAAAGTAACTAATTTGACTAAGGTGTCATCTAGCCTATTGTCTCTGGGTGTTGTTAGAGGCAACTAAGGTAACAATATGTGCAAGACAACATCACTGCAAAGAGAATAAAAATTTGTAACAAACTCTATATCAACCCACCTGGAGAGCATAGTATGGTAGGCCAAAACCTCCTTGATAAGGAGAGGCCTATGTCCAGCTGTGGACTGTTAATGGCTGTTAATTATTGGTGATTAATGAAAATTATTGGATAGTTTTTAATATGGTGTAACACAGTAATAGACTAATAAACATATGGCCCACAGTATCTATGATAGGCGTCAGCCATATTGCCTATTGTAGTTTAAAAATATATTAATAGACTAATGTCTATAACATAGTAATACTGAGCCATAAATGGCTATCCCATTTCTGATTAACTGATTCTCGATTTTTTTTACTAATTTACTAACTTTGCCCGCAGTTTTGTCCGAGCTAATATAAACATTAACATTCAATTCAAATATTGCGATAACTTTCTGTAAATAAACAAACATGTTTGACGGCACGAATGCTGTAGTGATTTAAACCATCACCACGCCGTACCGCACCACCATCTATTGCGTCAAGTGTGCGTTGGTTCAAACTCCACATCGGACAATTTGCGTGATCCATAAATTGTTGTTCCGAGTCTGGGTGTTCTTGCCTGTTTGTAAAATCCCTCGCGACACAGGTTATATTTCGAATGCGGGAGTTATCTTACAAATAAAAAGATTAAAATATGATGATCGGTGCAGAAATTTAAGCGTGCATGCGTAAAAAACCGTGGTAGAGTTATGCTTGCCGTAGAAGACCCATGCTTGGCTACAGATCGGAAAACTCAACTGGAGTACCTTCATAGAAAACCGGTACAGAAAAAAGCAATTCTTTTAACCAAATGAACGAAGTTACCGGAGCCTAAACCTACTTCTACGAGAGTTATACTAAATACTGTAAATATTTAAATATGACTTGTTATTTAATAAAAACAATTCTAAACAAGTTAACATCACACTTTCGTATCCGGACCACAATCAATTCATTTATTAACCATCATCAAAAAAAAACTTTAAACAAAAAATCTCTAAAATTATGAAGATAACTATATAATATTCGTCTAAATTATTGACATTAAAAATCTATTAAAGACACTTTAATTAAAAAATAATAAAGTATAAAAACCGTCTGTGAATAGAGTCATAAAACGATTAATCACTCGCTTAAATGGGAACTTCTAATCGAATTGCAATCAACCTAACTATTTCGTTAAAAAATGTCTAATCGACGAAATAATCAACATAAATAACCGTTAAACCATTTTCCTCATATATAGGGATTGTTACAAAATTGTTTGATTTGCACAATATACAGACAAAGTTACAAACGCATAAGTATAACGACAGCAAAGGTAGCACAGTCAATTTTATCTAGTTGAAATGATCATAGTTATATTGGGGACGAGGACGCAAATGAGTTACGTGGTTCATAACACCGATGGTATATACTTGTGCACATGTATAGTTATGGCGTTAGGCCGAGCGCATAATGCATATGTCCGTGCACACGCCCGAGCACGTTTAAGTGCATATCCTTGTGAGGTTTAATCGTTATAGTAAGATGATTATTAAGATTTAATAATGCGTATCGTGATGAAGTACAATTAGCTTTATTAAAATGTATGTATGTAGAAATTGGAAATCCGTTTATTTAACTTCGCGTTACCTAACGATTGTAAATTGATTAAAGCCTTTTTGAGACATACAACATTTTCTAATTATGACACAGGTTCAATAACAATGCCAAGAATAAGCAAGACTATTGAAATGTAAATATTTTATGGAGATTACCTTAAAGTAATATGTATTAACATATGATATGTAACTTAAAACGAAACTGTTATTTTTTATAAGTGTATGTCAAAGTGACTTTACCCTGTCTGATGTAAAACTTGAATAAGATTATATGAGTTGTGGTCATCATGCCCATTGCGAATGCAGTCAATGCAGTATGGTGTCTCAAGAAGCGAAATTCATCGTGCTTTTAAATGATTAAAATATCTGATAAAAATTTACCGAAATCCATAAAATATTTATATATCCAGAAATAGTCATACACATTTTTCACACGAGAATTTCGATCAAACTATCACAAATTTGAGTGAAATTTCAGTGCTACGTTGACGTACACATACTCTCGTAATGCAACATGCCTAATGCATTAAAATATGCACTTATAATCGTGCATGAGAAAGGTCAACGCAGAATTGGCACACGCTCGACCCAAATGACATAACCGTGACCAAGATTGACGTACGATGACGTAGTGTTCGCGATTTTTACTCTTGAAGTACCAAATCATTTCGTTTAATCGGCACCAGTCAGTTCTTATTTTGAACTTGATTAAAGAGAGATATAACAACGTGCAACTTAAGACAACCAACACGACATGGGGAGGAGAGGCCTATATCCTGCAGTGGACGGATATCGGAGAAGAAACGGAGAATAAGAACCTGCAAAATAAGATGCGTCTAAACCACCATCAATTGCAGTTACTGATTTCAGTATTTGCTTATAAAATAATTTACGAGAAAACAAAAAATCTGCGGATTATCCTACCTAACTCATATCGACTGAAAAGGATTAATTCTTTCTAAGAAGAGTCATCGTTGATATCACATTGAAGAAACCAACAAAACCCTTTGCATATAAAATTGGAAGTAAACTAGACAAATGGTGTATTAGTTAGATTATTAATTTTGTTTATACAGAACCGTTTTTGTTCGAAAAAAAATCCAGTGATATTTAGTATGGTTATAGTCAACTTAACGCTTTTATCTCGTTGGAATACTGGCTATCATGTTACATGTTCATGTTACATACGCTCAAAAAACGCTATAGAACAAACACAAATGATTGTGATTCGAACACACCTCTCCCCCTGTATAACACACCTTCTGTACCAACTGTTTTAGGTGTACCCCACTGTACGAGACTCTACTGTGCAAAAAAACTCAACCTTGTGGTATTAAAAATGTTGAAAACCAATAAAAATACTAAGACCACTTTTTGAACTGTGGTTGTGTGCTAAAATATAAGTAATAATCTTGACCGACTAAGGGTGTGTGATATAGGTAGGTGAGTGGCCCAAAAACACAGGATCGTGATTTGTGAGTCTATATTGAAATATTGCTTACACTTCACAACCCATCCGTATAGTATAATCTCTAACATTTACTATTTGTTCCCACTCACACAAGTAAAAAGACACAGAGGTCTATTGCCACTAACAGAGCGTTTGGGGAGTCAATGTTGAGAAAATTGCGAGTACATTTTGAAACGGCGGATCTTTTTTTTGCATTTCATGAGTGTGTTTCTTTATTGTTACGCAGTATTGCACCTGGCGCATACGTTTATTTCCTTATCTTATCACATCTTCGCGAGACGTTATGATATTGTTACTTTGTAGTTCTCACGGGAACCCTCCGTTCGCGTGGAAAACATGGTATCAACACTACCTGACAAAAAGTGTCCTTCCCGCGCTTTGGTAAACAAAATATGATATCGTAACCTTAAACAAATATGTAGTTTATTACTTCTGAAAGTGATTAAGATTCGCAAGCTGTAATAGTGTTATTTTGGTTTGGTTTTTATATATCAGAATGACAAACGAGTATACAGGTGACGACCTGTGTAACCATTAAACTTCTATCGCCCATAGACCCATACAGAAATACGACTGTGTTGCCACTCTTTGTGTGCTCTTCTGTAGAATTACGAGTAAGGGCCAAGACTGCCCCTCTGGTGGTAACCTACCTCGCGTTTAATTTAGATGTAAATGTTTTTACAGACAGTACACGACGAACGATTGAATGCACGCGTCGATTCTATGCTCGAAGAAGGATTGATTCAGGAGTTACTGGACTTCCACGCCAGGCACAACATGCATAGGATACAAGATGGAAAGTAAGTTATTTATTTATCTGCTATTATTTTTGATTATATCTCTTACAGTTTACTAAATCTTTAGTTAAAAATAATAGAAGTAGCAACCTCTAAACTCCACAGTAAACTATTGTTTAATTAAAAAAACAATTGTTCAATGAAACAGATCAATGTTTAATATGCAAACAGTTCCGTAAAGACGATTTCGAAGTTGCTATTTTAGTCATAAACACAAAATAAAGACTAAAGACATATTCGCTACAACAAAAGAATTACCTGTGGCAAAGAAAACTAAACTTTGGGAATTAAAAATACACAACATTGCGGATCGTTATTGTGTTTAAACGTAAGCGCTAAAATGGACGCTTGATAGCTAATTTAAGGCCAACAAAGGGCAATCTACACAAATTATCCGTGAAATTAAATGGCGCTAAACGAAACATTTAGTGAGAATGATAAACTGATATATTTATAACAATAAAGTTAGCTTCTGGTTGCCGCCTTTTTATATGTACATTGGATATTCTAGGATTCTAGTCTATTGCAATAGATGTTATTTGAAAGAATAACATAATATATACCATTAATGAAAGATGAAATTTTACAATATATTACATATATATGATTTGTACTAAAATTTGTGTGATAAGAATACTGTTTTGTACTCTTTGTATTTTACAAGTGATTTAATTTTTGATTTAAATAATATTAAAGCCATACCTTTACTATAAATTTCACCTTTTTTTTACCTACAAATTATTTGTAAACTAGTAAACTATTTAGAAGAATTTAATAATCCTGACTCTGGTCAAATATATTTTCGATTCCACTAGTTACTTCTTATGGAATTGACAATGATCTGGGCATTTGCTACAATTATACTAAAACGAAAAATGACTATTTTAGTGACACAATCACGACAAAATCTAACCTTTTTGAGCAACTGCAGAGACTCGATTCCTTTCTACAAAGTGCGACAAAGAGACGTAAAATTGTAAAATCGATAGTTATCAAATGATTATATCTCATGTGTGTTCAGTCCAACTTACAGATAGAATCACTAAAAAATTAGTTAAATTTGAAAGGTAATCGCTTGTTTATTTGTATTCATAATTTTTTAAATTTAATTTATTGATCTAATTTGGACCTAAGTACAAACAGCAAAGAGTGTTATCTTCAAGGAGTGAGTCGACGATGGACACTCACGGCCGCATCCAATCAACCACAGTCGTTTGATCAAGGAACTTGCTTAGATTACCTAACAGCCGCAACACAACTTGTGAATCGATACCCGATCGTACGAAGTTTTGAAAAAAGTTCGCGATGCGGTTGTGGTTGGTTTTTGCATATAATAAAAGTAAACACCAACAAATCGCAATTTGTAACACTAAGAAAATTTCCCACCCGTAATAGAGGTGATTACATCAATTTTGAAATAACAAGCTGGTTTCGATTCCGGTTTATTTAAAAGTTACGGTAGGTAGCTTCTAGTGTTGTTTAATGACTACAATGAAACTCATAACAGAATAATAGTAATACGAACTTGACAGATCTCACACACGACTATCTCGGGCCCCAAACAAGGCAGATCCTGTGTTATGGTAACCAGACTGCTGATTAACATAAATATTGCCCAATACGTACATATTACAGATAAATTACACCCAGACACAATAAATTAACGTATTCGTTAACAACCTTTAACAGTCCACTGCTGGAGATAGGCTATATAGCCCTCTCTGTTGGTTCTTCGCTCTTCGGAGCATTGAGGAGGAAAACCTCGGTAAAAAATCACGATGGTGGGACCCTTTCTAGGGTCGGAGTTCCTCCGCTCAGCGGTGGAAAAGGTAGGACGGGCTCGGCGTGCGCTTACACTGCCACCGAGCAGGCATCAGGAGACGTAGTCTCCTTGCCACCGTTGACATATCGTAGTCCCGAGTTGGAGTCACGCAACTCCAATCGGGGGCGAGGGTCTTGGCTTAACCGCCCGGACTGCGAGGAAGAAAACCTCTCTAAAAAAATACCCCGAATCCCGTGTTCTGGTGCGTGACCAGGGGATGCATGGCTGATGGGTAGTTCAGTCGCAAGCCCACTCCCAGCCGAGGCACCTGCGGACCCCTCGGTTGGGCATAAATTTACGCTTGCCCGGGTATTGGGGGATCTCTGCCCAGGTCGACCTTCAGCTCTCCCCCTCTCGTGGGTCTCATATGGAATCTATAAACTTAAAAACTACACCAAATAATAAAAAAGAAGGACAGAAGGAGAAGAAAAACACGAAGGAGGGAAAAGCAAGGTTGGACGACCTCTCGTCCGAAGTGGAAAGCGTAACGATTGAAACGCCTACCTCGGTGGGGCTCCCAGAAGCCATTATGGCTACTGGGAGCCGAAGAACATCTGAACGGATTCGTTCAAGATCCACTACGCACTCCAGTGCGAGGACGGATGCACTGGACATCATGGAGACGGAGCTGTGCGACAGCCGGAAACGCGGACGCTCCAGGGATGAGGAGAGTGACACATCCCAGGAGATGTTACCTCCTAAGGTAGCAAGCAGCCGTAGAGGGAGGTCACGAACCCCGGCCTCGGCCCCGTCAAGCTCCGTCTTCTGTAAGGCGGAAGCCTATAGACGAGTAAGGGCAGACGGCGAAACCTTGGCGGAGGAGGAGATTGCTGATCTCCTGCTAAAAGTCAGGGAGCCGATAGTGGGGGACTCAGTTTCCCAAACATCATCCTCCAAGCAGGAGATAGCAAACGCGGCGGTGGCCATTATTCACAAAGTGGCCACCAAGTCGAGTAATCTCAAGGGCTCCTTTGTGAGAGCCCTTAAGGACTCCTCTTCCGCAATTGCGGGGGTCGTGGAGACCCTCATCGGGGACGTGGCTCGTCTCCAGGCAGCCAACGATCCCCTGACGGGGCAAGTGGCTGAGCTGAGCGCTCAGTTCGCTCAATTCCGGGCGCATCGTCCGGAAGATGATCTGGCCCCGTCGCCGTCTCAGCCTGCTCCGTCTCCGTCTCCGTCCCAGCCGGCTCCGTCTTCCAACCTCGGTACCATCTCAGATGTCCATCTGCGCCGAATTACAGACGCAGTGTGGCGCATGATGGACGGGCGTCTCGCCGGCCTGGAGGCGAGGTTGCCTCCAGCCCCCGTTGTCCGGCCGCCGCTCGCGGTGCATAAGCCGAAGGTCGCATTGGCACCGTCAGCGCTGCCCGTTGTGGGCGGTCGCGTGACCTATGCGGCGGCGGCGTCGTTGCCTGCTGCTCCCGCAACAGCTCCGAGGGCTCGACGAGCGACGAAGGCAGCAGCCAAGATGGCTAGACCGAGGTCAAGGTCCACGGCGGTAGCAAAGGCTGGAGCGGAGTTCCCTCCGCTCCCCACTCCAACCGCTGTACCTGGCACCTCCACCTGTGCTCCCTGCACCGATGGTTGGCAGGTAGTCGGGGGAGCTAAGAAGTCCCGAAAGCGGGGTAAGAAGGCTGCACAAACAGCAGCCTCTACCCCGCAGACACCGTCGATTGCGGTGGCTACCGCGAAAAAGCCGCGCAAACTGCAGGTGCCTAAAAGCGCGGCTGTAGTAGTCACCGTAACACCGGAGGCGGCTAGTGGCGGGCTGTCCTATGCGGCCTTATTTAAGAAGGCCCGGGATAGTCTCGCCACTGATTTCGGGACTGAAGGGGTCAGGTTGCGCCTTGCCCAGACGGGAGCTCGAGTCCTCGAGTTCCCCGGGGCTGAAGGTGCAAAGACGGCGGACAGGTTCGCCGAGAAACTGAGAGGAATCTTTGCAGCCACGGATGGTGTGAAGATCGCCAGGCCTGTCAAGTCCGCAGAGTTGCGTATTTCGGGCCTGGATGACTCCGTAACGACTGAGGACGTCCGCGTTGCAATTAGCGAGAAGACGGCTTGCAACGCGGACAACATCAGGGTCGGCACCATCCGCCCCGGTCCTGGAGGGCTTGGCGCAGTGTGGATCAGCTGTCCGGTAGCGTCGGCCAAAGTTTTGGGCGACGCAGGCAGGATCCTCGTCGGTTTTGTGAATGCCAGAGTCACTGTTCTGGCGGCAAGACCGATGAGGTGCTTCAAATGCCTAGCATCCGGACACACACGCGCCAAGTGCGTGAGTTGTTTTGACTGCAGTGGACTATGCTTCCGCTGCGGTCGACCGGGGCACAAGGCGGCAGAGTGCTCTGCCGCCCCTCACTGCCCGGCTTGTGCGGCTAGTAACAAGCCCGCCAATCATCAGATTGGGCAGGGGGGCTGCAAACCTCCTCGCGATTCTCGGCGCACGTTGGGGGCTAGCCAGTCGGCCCAGGCTGCCTCCGATGCCGTTCGCGCGTCGACATCGTCGCCCATGGAGGAGGCTGTAGAGACAGTCCAGTAATGGACCAAGTCTCCAGCCTCCTCCAGTCCAGACGAACTTGAACCACTGTGCTGCGGCGCAGGACCTTTTCCTGCAAACCATGGCACAGTGGTCGATTGGTGTTGCCGTAGCCGCGGAGCCCTATTATGTTCCTCCCCGTCCAAACTGGTTGGGTGACCGGGACGGTTCCGTGGCAGTCGTCGGCTCCACGGCGGCTCATTCCCCGCCCTTGTCGCTAAGAGACAAGGGCACTGGATATGTTGCACTGGTACGGCCTATAGGCCCATTGTGCTGCTGGACGAGGCGGGTAAACTGTTTGAGAGGATACTCTCTGCCCGCATCGTCCGGCACCTCCGCGAGGTGGGCCCCGATCTGTCGGACGCCCAATTTGGTTTTCGGGCGGGGCGTTCGACGGTCGATGCTGTGCTGCGCCTGAGGGCCGTTACCAAAGAGGCAGTGAGCTGTGGCGGCGTGCTGTTGGCGGTGTCGTTGGACATCGCCAACGCATTTAATAGTCTGCCATTTAGCTGCATCAGGGAAGCACTCCACTACCACGGGGTGCCAGAGTACCTGAGGCGGCTTGTGGCAGACTATCTTGAGGAGCGTACCGTCGTGTACGAGGACCGAGATGGTATTCTGAGGCGGCGGTCCATGTCGTGCGGTGTTCCACAGGGGTCCGTCCTCGGACCACTCCTGTGGAATATGGGATACGACTGGGCCCTTCGAGGTCGTCTTCCCCCCGGGCTGGGCGTAATTTGTTACGCCGATGACACATTGGTCACGGCCCGGGGGACGAACTTTCAAGAGGCGGCGCGCCTGGCCACCGTAGGAGTCTCTTTGGTGGTCGGGCGCATTGAGGCGCTGGGTTTACGGGTGGCCCTAGATAAGACGGAAGCCCTTTTGTTTCATGGGCCCCGTCGTGGTCCACCCCCCGGTGCCTCTATCGTAGTCAATTCGGTCCTCGTACCGATTAAGGCCCAGATGAAGTATCTGGGCCTGATCCTCGACGGCAGGTGGCTCTTCGACGAGCACTTCCGACAGCTTACTCCAAAGCTGGTCGGCGCTGCTTCTGCTCTTGGGCGACTTTTGCCCAATTTGGGTGGAGCCAGCGTCGCAACGAGACGGCTATACACGGGGGTTGTTCGGTCAATGGCACTGTATGGTGCACCGGTGTGGGCGGCGGCTCTGACCGCCCAGAATAGGGCTCGCCTCTGGCGCCCTCAGAGGATATTGGCGGTTAGAGCCATACGCGGTTACCGCACCGTATCGACGGAGGCGGCGTGCGCGTTGGCCGGAACTCCCCCGTGGGATTTGGAGGCGGAAGTGCTCGCTGAAGTTTATCAGCGAACGGCAGACTTTCGGGTGGGTAGCGGCATTCGGCCCCCGCCCGAAGAGATACGCGAGTGGCGAGAGGCCGCTCGTCGAGCCACGATGGCTCGTTGGTCGTCCCGGCTGGAGGCTCCACGTGCTGGCTTTGCCGCTGTGGAGGCTCTCCAGCCGGTCATCGCCGAGTGGGCAGGGCGGCAGCACGGGACCCTTTCCTTCCGACTGACGCAGATTCTTGCCGGGCACGGTTGCTTCGGGAAGTATCTGCACTCGGTCGCCAGGAGGGAATTGAGTCCCGCCTGTCACCACTGCGACTGCAGTGAGGACTCGGCTCAGCACACGCTGGCGGTTTGTTCCGCCTGGGCGGCGCAGCGTGGGGTCCTCACTGCAGTTATTGGAGGAGATCTCTCGCTACCGGCCGTAATACGCTCCATGGTCGGTAGCGACAGTTGTTTTACCGCGGTCGCAACCTTCTGCGAAGACGTAATTTCGCGGAAGGAGGCGGCGGAGAAGGCCCGGGAGGACAATATCCACTCGGACCCAATTCGCCGCCGGCGAGCCGGGCGGCGGAGGCGCGCATACCAGCGCCTCATGCCGCCTTGAGTGTGGCCGCGGGTGGACGGGACGGGTTTTCCCCTCCATCCGCTACAATGGCCAGCCGCGAGGAGGCGACGTCCGCGTGTGCCGTACGTCGCCTAAAATAGAGAGTTTACTCATAGATGGTGCCTGCATCAGCGGGCAGGCGCTGGGAGGGATCTGGATGTCGTAATAGCAGCGGTTCCCGGATCCCTCCTATCTCAGGCGCAGAGTGGCACACCGTGTGGTTTTAGTGGGTCCGATTCCGACACACCACCCCGCCGTAAACCCCGGTGGGGTGACGGCCCGAGGGGGTTTCCACACGTTAAAAAAAAAAAAAAAAAAAAAAAAGGCTATATAGCCCTAGTTGAGAATTGAACCTTTCAGCAGTCGATGTCACTAAAGAATAAATTTACAATAGGTAGTAATGAATCAAGACTCATATTTTGAAGATACGTCTTATGTTGGACACTGATTGTTCAAATAGTTATTTTTGCTTATACCAGTAATATTCACCAGTTGTCGTTAACTGCCTATAACAGTCCATTGCTGGACGTAGACAAACCTTAGAAATTTAGTTTTCCAAAGCTGTTCGGTGCTGCTTCTGTCCTTGGACGATTTTTGCCCAATTTGGGTGAAACCAAAGTCACGATGAGACAGTTGTACACGGGTGTGGTCCTTTTAATGACACAGTATGGCGCACCGGTGTAGGCAGCAACTCTGACCGCCCAAAATAAGGTCCACCTGGGCGGCGCAGTGTGGCGCCCTCACTGCGGTTATTGGAGGTGATCTCTCGCTATCAGTCGTCATACGCTTCATGGCCGGTAGCGACAGCTGTTCTACCGCGGTCGCAGCCTTCTGGCAGCCGAGAAGGCCCGGGAGGACGATCTCCACTTGGGTACAAGTCGCCGCTCTGAGTGTGGCCGCGGATAAACGAGACGGGTATTCCCCTTCATTCGCTTCAGTGGCCAGCCGCGAGAAGGTGACGTCCGCATGTCGCCTAAATAGATAGTTTATACGCAGATGGTGCCTGCACTGGTAGCTAGACACTAGAAAGGGTCCCGATGTCGTAATATCGGCAGTTGCTGAACCCCTCTTCTGAGGGGGATTTCACACGTTGAAAAAAAAAAGTTTGCGTTTAGTTTGCCTTCTCTTTGCAGTGTTGTTGTCTTGCGCAGCTTGCTCTCTTAGTCGGTTCTTACGACACCCACCGGATAAATAGGGGTAGTTACAGACTATATTCGTAATCATCCACGACATGAATATACATTACACATATGACTAAGTCGTGTATCACGTCTGTAATGACATTCCAAGCTCAGTGGTGCTACGGCTTCAAATGTGAAACAGGCTTAAGATTTCAATGATATCTTTATGCCATTATCAATCCACTGCCGGTTCTAGGACCGCTTAGACTTTCATTCTGTGCTATCTTTGTCTACCCACCATCACCCTGTTAAGGAAGATAATTTATCTTCTCCTAAAGTAACATGAACATCGATATTTTTAAGTTAGTTTGTAAATTTTTGAAAGTAGTCACCTTTAAATACTATACGTACTTTAGAAAATATTTGCTATAAATGCATTTCTGTAATAAACCTTGTTTTAAAGCTAAGTAAGGTCAGAATTTAGTTGTTCTGCTCTGAATAACTTGAATTGCCTTTTAACAGAGCGCTGTTTAAAACAAAACTCCTTATTTAAAAAAGTACTAGCATTTACAGTTATAACGTGCTTTTGAACGCATTACATTCTGGTGTTAGTATGTCTATGGTCAGAAAAAAGTGACACAAAAACAAAAATGGCGCTCACGGGCAACGTCCGCAGCAGTGTCATCTGCCGTGCGGTGATGCGGTCGCATACAGTTTCGTGTTACGCGTGCGACTCTATTTTACTACGACACCATAGTTTGGTACTTGATCACATTTCCAGATCATAGTTTAAAAAATATTTAGTTTTTTGTTAAACGCTAAATGATAATAATTAAATGTATCATTAAAAAAAAACATTTATTTATTTTAAAGAAGTGTTACTGTATCTATGATTCGTAACAGATTTCAAGAGAAATATTAAGTATTACTTATTGTCTGTAAGAGAACGCTATGACAGATAAGACCGCCAGTTGTTACGAGTATTTATTTGTAACTCATTGTTTCTTTTAATGTGTGTCAATAAAGATAAAACAAACAAGTAACAAGATTGTTACAATACTCGTCATCATATTAAATGGCTAGAATATCTGTTACCTTCATTAGAATACGTTTACTCAACTGTGTAGATTCCATTTTAATTGTTTTACATATGTTGCAGAACCGATTTGAGTCCTGAGTATATAAGGATAAATAAAGAATTTAATATCGTATACATAGACTGAACTGAACATGCCAGTAATTTGTCTAAACAAAACATCGACTATGTTGTGGTGAACCAATCTACTTATAGCTAAACACAGTACTTTTATAATTCGAACCCCACATTAAAACTAATGGACAGCAGAAAGAGGCTGTGTTACAGGAAAAATAACAGAGTAATAGTTACTACCTGATTGGTATTTTCTACAATTGAGCGGGTGGATGAACAACTGAATGGTTATTTAGAACCAGCGATTGTTCTTAACGTGGTATGTAATTGGAATTGGATCTGCCGTGACCAATGGACACTTTCGTTTGTGTCTGAAAAATGAAAGTTTGTATTTATTAGAATTATTTTTTAAAGATATATTAAATTTATAAATAATATTATTGAAAGTTATTGGAACTGAGGAGTACATAATATAAAGGCACGTAATCGGGTGGTTGCTCTCCACTAAGATAGACTGACAAAATAAAAGAATGATCTTGGAAATCCCACACTTCCCACACAAAACGGTGAAGACAGATTATCCACTCCAGTTACAACCCTGATGCTGACTAAGATCCTCAGACATGAGGAATTGAACTCAAAGAAATCATATAAATGGAAAGGAGTTAACTATTTCACGCTCAAGACCATCTTAATGTTTGTACTTTTTTATTTACACAATTACGAGTGTAACTACTTTGTTGTACCTTATGCATAATAATAGAGACGAAATGTAATTATACCCTGCTATAGATAGAGGCCAGACGTGAAAGTACGTCATTGCTGCCATTGAGATAACCTTGGCCATCATGTCTTTGAATAGTATATCTACATATTCACATTTGTCTAGAAACACAGCTAACCTTCATTACCTTCAGTCACAGTGTAGTTCAAAGAAAAACTACCAAATGGTCGGCAACTCACTTGTAACTGTCAATTTGTTGGTATCTACGGGTGACGGAAGTCACTTTCCATCAAACCGTCCGTCTTGCCTTAAAAAAACTTTATACATTTTATGGCAACACTAAAGTTGCATATTAATTATTATAAAGTATCAAGATTTTAGTAGCTTAAGTTGATAGTGCGTAAGTGTTGCCCGGTAGCGAGCGCGTACCGCAAGGTACGCATCTACTACAATGTCAAACAAAGACTTAATGTCCTAGAAGTGTTCTCTATTCAAATAATAAATAAAGAAGTTCATTATGACCAGAAGACAACAGGTTTTAA
The DNA here is from genome assembly GCA_949316085.1 of Hypercompe scribonia. NCBI lineage: Eukaryota > Metazoa > Arthropoda > Insecta > Lepidoptera > Erebidae > Hypercompe > Hypercompe scribonia. The sequence continues at coordinate 3,742,524 of OX438983.1, forward strand.
GATTTATTTTAGATTGGAATATTGTAATGTATCATTAAAAATAGACTGGGTCCATAAAAAAATTATCGATACTCGGAGAAGAATGTGGTAACGAGAAAACAAACTATTTTCTCTTTGCTTTTTAAAATAAGATATAGTATGAAATATTTTTCAAAATTTTATTTTACCACTTTGTCCATGTGGACAATATGTACTCATATATCAATGGCAAATAACAGATTTTTAACATTAAAATATTATTGTCTGTGAGATATAGTGTGGACCGAGAGCAAAAATAAAGTAAATGGCACCATGACAGTTGCATCATGCCGTTCGACCGCCTGTCAGCATTGATTTTGTATTTTAATTGATGGATTAAACAATACAATTGTCCTCCTTCTTCTTTTTGTTAGAGGTTTGTTTAAGCGAGATCGTGTAACTTCGGTGATAACTTTATCGTGGTAGCGTGCATTCATTGTTACGTGATTCGAAATTGATGAATTAGAGATTTTGTTATTCGAGATAGCATGACAACGGCGTCAAGTTTTTCGTGCTAGACTGTATTTTTTGACAAATGATTCAATATGGTGAAATTTGAGTTGCATGATTAAGGCATCGAGTTTTTCGTGGCAACGTGCATTCGTTCTTAAATGTTTCATGTTAATAAACATACGAGGGTGTGGTATTCGATGTTACATTTTTCTAGGTCATGTTACCTAAATAATGCCACTGTGTGCCATATCCAGTCACAGTCGATCCTCGTTCACTTGTAGGTCTTCACCGCGGAAAGGGAGCCCTCTCTGCTTCATTAAATCCACTTAATATGTGTTGGGACAGCCCTACAACCCTTTCAACTACTTTGACTTATTTTCCTCAAGAAACACAAATGATCGTGGGAGAGCCACGCTTACAAATGGGACGATTTGACCAAAGTAATATAGCGGCCTCACATTGTCAATCATTATCAACAACCTTTAACAATCCTCTGCTGGACATAGGCCTCTCCTTAGAAAGTAGGTTTTGGCCTACTATACCACGCTGGCCAGACGGGTTGCTATAGAGTTTTTTTTTAAGTTTTTCTTCTCTATATTAATGTTGTCCTGCCTTATTTGCTCTCTTAGTCGATTCTTACAACACACATAGGGTGAAGGTGATGACACTCTACTCGTATATTGTTAATTCATCACCACAGGGATAGTGTAAAGCAATGTTTACCAAGCTTCACACAAAACTGTTAAGCTTTCCTTCAGTTGCTTTTAACTGTGACAGAGGTTACCAGGGTCAAAACCCAGGAGAAATATTATGTAAATTCCGTACGTAGGGACTCCAATACCGATAATGTACGTGACTGTTAGTTGCAGCTTTGCAAGTATCCATGTGTGGCTGCACTCACCCCGTGCCATCTTGTTTGCTCCCTTCATCTTCTTGGCCTTCATTATTCCCAAGATTTGTTGAAAGTCGGTTACTAGTTCAACCAGCTTTAACTGAATATCAGTTTTTTCCATGGAGCGACTGATATCGAATCTTCACAACCCTAAGGGTGAACGGAATTCGAAAGTCGAACTATTTGTCAGTATATATAGAGGCACTGACTTCCCAATTATGATTGCCATAGATGTTCAAGGCAACTGAGACTGACAGCTCAACTTGCTCCGCAAAAGCGTGTAACACCATTGAAGTTGCTCCCACTCCGGGCTGTTCTGAAGAATTTCTAGCGAGAAAAGCCCTCTTGATCGGCAGTCACATACGAGTACGTCAACCGCTAAACCAACGAGATGGAATAAACTAAACGACTAAAATAAAAAAAAAATGTGTAAAGTTTATTTTATGATCACGCACTCAGAAGCATTTCTAATTTTTTTACTAAATTTCTTCGACAGTAAAGTTCTAAATAACAGCTAAGTGTATCTAATAATATATTATGATTTGACTAATTATTTTATCAATGGTCAGGTAGGTTTTATTTCGGTAGGATTTATTTGGCTTTAAGGATTAATTCAAAATGGTAACATTGTATGTTAAAAGCAAAGGAAGTACGTCATTTATGTACCTGACCAAGTATCTGACTATAAAAAAGCTATATAAAGTGTTGCTAAATGCGGCAAAGCTTTTTAAAAAAAACCCCATTTTTTTTAAATAACGCCCCATAAGTTTCCAAGTTTCCGACACGTTACAGCCGCATACACGAACAAAATAAGTCAGTATATAAATAAAAGCAATTTATGGACTAAGTCTTGAAGGTCAGCGTTATTGTGCAACGTTAAGCATCACGGCTAGAGGTTAATGTCCGATACCTACACATTACGTAGTCTATCGACCGCTTTTTTTACCGCCTAAAAGTGCCCCAAAACAAAATGGACGCCAATTCTTATTCGATTTTTAAATTTATTTTCCATCGCTTCATATTGGGTGCTTTTGTTATGACGCTTATACATTACTATATTTAAATGGCGGCTTAAACTAGTGTCATTCGTGACACAATATTTTTATTGTAAATCGTTATGTAGTAAATATTATGCAGTTATTTACTATATTAGTGCAGAGTTAATACACCTATATCAACAATTCGTAAACAAACAAAAGCCATTAATATAGATGTTTACATTTTATATAATAGCTCGATAAATTACGCGAAAGAACAAGTTATTATTATCATGCCACATTTATTTATGCATTATAGTAATCGAACTCAATATTTTTAACTTGGTGGTCTATAAAACCTCAAAAATTTTCATTTTAACCTTCGGCATGAATGACATTAGTCATTGGTCAAAACTATGTAAGAATCTGTTAATTATTTTCATAGTTTCTCTCATTCAGACACATAGTCAGTATAACAAACACTTTTTACGCAACACTGCACCCGTAGTTAAACGACGCGAGTCGTACGCTATCACTATCGGCTGAATTTCGGCAAACGACTTTTTCGATTCATAAAACCTTTTTTATTTGTAAAGCCTTATATTTTTCTTAAGAATACAGCAGTCTAGGCACGTTATTATTGCGGCGGTAAGACCCGTCATGGAGGATTGGCAGGAGAGGTACGGGAGCTCACGGGACCCACTCATATGAGCCAACGCCTGAGTGCCGCCAATGCAATGGCCGAACCGTGAACACGACGCTCCACTCGCTCGTAGAATCGTTCTGCCGTCTCCAGCGCCTGAGTTGCCTGCGGTACCTGGCCCACTTTCAGGCCTAGTGGACCGAGAGAGTTCTAAACCTCTCCCAGTCTCGCTCCACCATCTCTTTCGCAAACATAACTTGCTCAAAGAAAGAGATGGCGAAGTACACGCTCTCGCTTTGTACCATGGCCGCAATCATGTTTCTAAACAAGAAATCCCCTCACTCCGGTGGCCGCCATTAGGTCACACCTCTGTGTTATTCACATCGAACATTTCCGTCTCACCTATCAAACCAACCCCACCCAACAAATCTCCGTAAATTTAATTTATGTTTTGTAATATAATGGAAACTGTGCAAGAAAAATTAACCCATATTGTAGTTTCATTGCTGTTCCAATTGATATTCATCAATAAATATTCAACTAATTTTCATTATCAGGATGACATTTTATGGTAAAAATATTTTTTTCGAAAGGCTGCATAGGGTTCCCTCAAAGAACCTAGAACCCCAAGTCAACCACACCTGTAAGTGGTGCATCTACTGCTCGACAGACAAGATTCTGGCAAAAAACATCCCGCAGCAACAGGTTTACCACCTATTGCGTGGGATCAAAACACTGGCGAAAAATGGGAGTTTAATATGCCTCTGCCTACCCCTCCGAGGAAACAGGCATGACGTTAATAATGTATGTTTTATAAAGAATCAACTTTTTATGCTAATATTCAGTTTGAGTCGATTCAACTGTACGCTAGTGTACTTGATATTATGTAATAAAGTAGGAAAAACTTCAAGAAACTAATAATAATAGATATAAGACTAATTCTGGTTTGAAGCCTCGTATGGCTTTCAAGTATCTACTTGAACTATTTATAAAATTGATTTTGACTCAATTCCCATCCCATTTGTAACCACAAAATGTTAATCCACAACAATTAGTGTTAATAACATAGACGTGTCATTACTTCCAGGCCTCCAGATTATACCAAAGGCATCTTCCAAACTCTCGGCTTCAAAGAGTTCCATGAGTATTTGATGCTGTCTGAAGAAGCACGAAACAGTGAAGGTGGAAAGAAATTGCTTGAAATCAGTATAGAGAACATGAAAATGGCCACACGCAGGTACGCCCGTCGGCAAAACAAGATGATCAAGGGAAGATTCTTACAACATCCTAAAAGACAAGTAAGCTCACTAATCTGCCTAAGTACCTACAGAATGCAATTCGGCCCTGGAAATTTGTCAAAATAAATTTAATAATTATTGAAAAAAATGCAGGTCCGTCCAAGACAAGGAAAAAAATGTTGATAAATAGCGAATAAAAAAAGTACTAATTTACACATAAACACACCGTCAACGACTTACATTGGCTGGCAAAAAAAAAACAATAATCCTATCCAGCTTAGTCTATGGACGGGTGATAATTCTTAACACATTGAGACTACTCCATACCTCGTAGAGCACATACAACCGTCGATCCAGGTTGACATCTGTGGCAATCGTTACGGGGAGTTAGAGCCATGAAAAGTCCGTTAACAGTTTATCCACGGAATTTCGATATTGCCTAGTACTTAGGTTGAGGAAGTCTGCTGACCGTCGAAGTCGAAGTTCAGCCGTCTTGTAGTAGACTGATATTCGATCCTAACCTAGTTTGGCAAAAGTCTCAAAGGATAATAAAAATGACGTATATAAAAATATATGTATTGTGTATAAATACATAATTGTATAAATTTGTATATTTAATGTATCTCGGAAACAACTCTAACGATTTACGTCAAATTTTGTATTTAGATAAGATTCGAGTCTTGAAGATTAGCGATATCACAGATAAGATAATATTTACTGCGTAATAGACACCACACCCATTTAAAAGCGAAATACCTACGCTGTATTACTAGGCTCTAAAATTTAAAAAAAATCATAGTTAGTACTGCCTAAATTACGCCGATAGGTAGGTACTGTATGGTTATGAAGGATCTGGATAACGTAATATCAGCTGATCCCAGCTCCTATCTCAGGTGCAGAGTGGCACACCGTGTGGTTTTAGTCGGTCCGATTCCGATACACCACCCGACAAACCCCGGTGGGATGAAAAAAAAAAGGCCCTATATAGGTATAGTTACCCCTGGGGTGTACCCATATCGATAAAATTGTAGTTGACAAAATATTGGTGGTTACTAAAAATTACTTACCCCTTAGGTGATATAGAAGTTTGTCCATAAATTAGTAATACATTTCAAATTTTTACCCTCCAAAGCTTCCTTTGTGACGAAATTGTAATAATCATGCCTTATTCCCAAACATTTAAACCCCCCCCACACCTGTTTTATCCGAGACTACCCAGTGTCAAAAAATAAATAAAGTATTTTCAAAACCTGAATTGGTCACGTAGTACAGGTACGTTCTCCTAATATTTTTTACAATTAATTGTAATATTCGTAATGGATGTAGATCGAGTGGAAACTTAAAAAGAACGATAGTTTTCCGTCTTTTACACTTTATAGCCTATAAATCAAATAATACGATATCTAAATATTGCGTGTTATTTGTTTATTACGTATACATTTTACGTTTTGTGCGTAATAAAAACGAATGTTCGTATGGAGAGGTGAATTTATTCAGATATTTTCTAATCTACACAACAGACACAGATACTGATGTACATATATTACACCGTTTCTCCATAGTATATGGTAATATTCGATTTCATCTATTGCACGCAATAGTATATAATTCATTATTTAGTTTTTATTTATAATCTTTAAAATAATATCTATTTTTCTCTTACTTTACTTTCACGCAATAATGTCCGCTTAGAACGCAAATAAGGAGCGATCTGTGTGCTGATTATTCAAGCAGATAATATACAAACGTCACAGAATAAGTCCTGTGTTATAGTGTTAGCGCTAATCGAAGAAAAATAAACTTTTAAAAAGTAGTAAAACTGTTTCGGTTGTTTATTTTTTACTTTTAAAGCAGAGACCTCTAGTGTCGAGTAGTAGTACTTGAATTAATGACTGTAAAACTACAGCTAAAAGATAACCTGAAGATTAGTATATTGCCACAGTTGTTTTATAGATGTCGCTACTACTTTTTGGCTGCAAGTTATTTGTGCGGCAATACCAGATGGCGCGGCAATATTCCCAAATAGAAATGCTACATGGTAAATACATAAATCTTACATTTCTTTTGCAGGTCCCACCTATTTATGAACTGGATACAACAGACGTATCCAAATGGGATGAATTAGTTAAAAGTAAAGCTATAGAAATTATTGATAGTTTTCTGAACGAATCTCCTTGTCCATTCGAACCACTGAAGTCTGAAATTAGTGAAGAGAAGCGGAATATCGATGGCAATTCTTATAATTACTGTGATGTTTGCAACAGAGTTCTGTTAGGTGATGACATTTTCGCCATTCATCTCAAATCTTACAGGCATATGAGAGTGCTGAAGAAAAAGAAACGCCTTGAGAAGAAAGCCACAGATGCAGAAGTCCTTGAAGAGTGATTAATGATTTTTTGTAACTAAATAGTATTGAAATAAAAAGTAAAAAAAAACCATTTTTTAGTTTTTTTTATTAGATATAACTATTATATACAATCTAAATTGAATCAACTAAGTATAAATTAAATAACAACTTGTTCCTCTGCTGTTTGGTCTGCTTCAATATTTTGTTTATTTTTTGGTGCTCTATAATCATAATGTTCTAACTCAGGATACTCCTTTACGATTTCAGCATAAGCATCAACAATCCTTGCAAACTCTGCATTAGTTATTTGAAAAGGTCGAGTTACAGGATCAATATCAGCCATTTTATACATTCTCAATGCTATTTCTTCTCTAACTTCTGGAGGAAACAAAGTTTGAGCACCTCTTATGGAATATTTCTGTCTCATGGAGAATATTTGTCGAACAACTTTCTCAACCCTTTTGAAAGGCTGTTTTATTATTGGCTTTTTCAAAGGGGTTAGCGTCACTACCCCAACATCAACATCTGGCTTGGGTAAAAATGATGCACCGGAAATATCAAACTTATATTTGACATTACACCAATTCTGACACATCACAGACAAACGGCACCGTTGGCTTTCCAATATGTTGGCAGCCATCCTCTCTGCAACTTCTTTTTGAAATGTCAGTGTCATTCTTGTTCGGCCAAAGGTCCAAGGGCCCTCCTGTCTGGATATCATCTCTAACCAGCGAATTATTAGTATGGTAGACACACTAAATGGTAAATTACCAATCAGATGCAGAGCAGGCGGCGAGTCATTCCACTTTGTCTTAATATCACTAGGAACATACTGGGCAATGTCAGTCTTCAAAATATCACCACGGATGATGTCCAAATCAACTTTATCTCTACAAGCGTCTGCTATTAATTCAAGTGATGGTAGGAAGCGGCGATCTTTCTCTATCAGAATAATTTTCCTAGGAGCTCTCTGTATGATGGATCTTGTTATTCCTCCAGGTCCAGGACCAACTTCACAAACGACGTGGTGCTCAAGATTACCTGCTGCATTAACAATCTTATCTATTAGACGTGGTTCCATGAGGAAATTTTGCGACAACTCTCGTAGAGCACGGAGTTTATACAGTCGAATAATATCTTTTATACTAGGCAGAGGAGGCAATCTTAACTTTAAAGAGTGCTTAGTTGCAGCCATGTTTTAAGGTTGCTGCACTTTGACAGGTTCGTTGAAATCGTCCAAAAATGTCTCTTGCTTGACAGCGAAGATGGAGTACAAGTAAATACCGAGAACTCCGGTACCGATAGCCAAACCAGTTACTCTATTTCTTTTGGATATTGTTTTCAATTTTTCAACACGCCCACGGTTTTTTTCTTCAATTAGTTTCATATAAGCTATCTCTGCCTCCTTCAGCACTGGGTCTTGAGCGGTACGGCTGATTTTTGGTTTAAACGTGGAGTCGCCCATTACGGAAAACAAAATCTCCCAATCTAACCTTAAACTCCAATTCGATATACCAATTCGCAAGAGAATGAGATTGAATGGAATATCCACCATAGATTATGCTGACCACAGACTATAAGGATGCTTAAAATTTAAATGAATGATTGAAAGTCTTATGTCGTACTTGCATATATATATATTATCGCAAAAATACCACAATTTGCGAAATTTTTATATAACTGTTTTATCATTGTTCTTAATAAATAATTAATAACAATAATCTTTATTTAAAACAAGAAACCAGTGTATAAATTCAATCACTTACATTAGTTATAAACTATGTCGCGATCATTAAAATAAAAAATGCAGAAAAATATAGGCATCAGTGTTTTATATTAACAAAGTTAAATTGACAATTATTTGAAGAAGTTATAAAAAACAAAAAAGAAACAATAAGATAATAAATAATAAATATTATAGTTTTAAAAATGGAAAATTGAAACTTCTTCCTACATTATAATCTAAGCTTTTAATTAATAATTAAAACATTTAATATATGTTAATTTCCAATAAAATTTGCATATTGACTACTTGTATAAATATTTAATGGGTTATATACATTAATGAAACATTAATAATAAACAACAGCTGTTTATGACGTTTGATTTATCAACAAAACAAAAGCCATGCGCGCAGCTATCCTTTTCTAAACAATGCTTCTCTGTTGCACTCGTGTATTTGCACCAGTTGAAACGAAACTCGCAACTCCCCACTTCTTGTGTCATGTATAATCGTCAAATCGCGGTTCGCTTTGCAGGCGAATACTTGTGCGAGTAGTATTTGGCTTCACGCTAATCGCGTTAAACTTTGTTGTGTTGTGTTAAAAATGCCGTTTATTTCTAAAGACTGGCGTTCACCTGGTGAGGAATGGGTCAAAACTCAAGAAGGTTGGGAAAAGAAGAAATCTTTAGAATGTACAGCTCAGAGGTAAGTTTCGTTGCAAAATAAACACAATCCTTTGTTCGCATTTAGTACGCAATGAAATAACACGGCCAAGCTAGTTCATTAATTTTAAAGAAACGTAACAATTAGTTGCCTAATAATAATTTCAGTGCTTGATTTTCGTGTAATATAAGTGCACCTAGTATGATAGTTAAAAAGCTATTTTGTATTGCAGATATGCCGCTATAACTAACTATAATAACACTGACGATAGTCAACAGACATCTTGGTAAGTGTTTGCTTCAAAATATACGCAATTACATGTTTGAGATCAGCTGTTGTGTGTTTTTGTAGGCTGTTATTGATTTTCCTGCGGCTGTGTATAAGTCCTTAGCCTGGTTTTGTTAGCAGTAGTAGAACGAAGAAATGTTACGTTTATACCATATGCACTGTAAATGTGCTAAATGTATTATAGGTGTAGGCATCGGTAGGGAGCAAGGGTAGGGTAGGGTAGGTGCACTTGCACCCCCCTGTCCGAAAAGAAAATACATAGAAAAATATTAATTCCTATATTCCTACTATGATTTTATGGTTTAGATTAGTTAGTAGTTTGTGTGGATGTAGAAGAGGTGCATCTACAACCACGGAAAATAATTCTGGCGAAGCCCGTGGTTGTAGGTATTTAGACGTATATCTATCGATATATTTTTAATTTGAATGCTTGTTACTGAACCATAGAACATGTATGTATATTGGTACATTTACGAAAATGTCGTTGACCCTACAGAAGCTTACACGATGAAAGTATCGAGTTATAAATGTATTTATATTGTGCAATATTGTTCTTACGAGGAAAAAAACAATTAGATGACAACAAACAACGACTCACACATACCTTTTATGACTAATTCCTAAGATGCAATTAGGAATATATCTGAAACAAGTTCTTTAGTAGATACAGTTGCAAAAATATCACGGCTTTCGTCTTACAAGTAAATTACATTTCAAAAACCTGTAAGAAGTATTTTGCGATGTTTAACTGCATATCTTTTATCTGACTGTTCAGTTAGGAGTCGTATTTTTAAAACACCGAAGAACTAAGTTTTGTTTTTTCAGAAAGAAACAGTATATATTTATGGAATGTGCCTATAAATTTGGAAATAATAAATAAAAATATATAGTCTCCATGCAAGCCATGAAATTGTTAAGTATTTCTTTGTTTTACTTACGTTAAATAAAAGCAAACTTTCATTTATTTAATGATTTAAACATTAGACCTGCATAAACTGATCCGTCATTATCAACAAAAGTGACAGATTGTGGCGACTTCCACATACAGCACAAACAAAAATATATAACAGCGTCATCTAGCGAAGATACATCAAACTACGGAGTATAATGAATTACGTAACAACTACTAATCCTGTATCGCGAATAGAGATTCTCGTGGCAATTAACATATATGCAACATCCCAACATCAACTCGCCTGGTTGGAGGATCCTCCCTTTGTGTCGGAGGCACATGACACTCGTTCCTAGATAATCTTGTAAGATAACTTAAAGTTAAATAATTTTAAATAGCTAAGACCAATAAAATTACAAAATATAACAAAAACACAAAATCGGAGTTTCATTGGGTATGGTTTATTGGTAATACTGGCACATAGTAAAAATTGGGCCACAGGCTAAAAACATTCGTTCGTTCAAAGTGAAAAATAAACTATTCATTATATATATATTAAAAAAAATAAGCAGATGTTTATTTATTTCCTTCTTGACAGCCGGGTGCTTGAAAGTGCTGTGTTCGTTGTTTGAGCTAGAAATCGGTAATTTGATGCATTTTTATGGCGTATCTGTGTTATTATAATATATTAAATAATCTAATAAAAACAATAGCAATAATCTAATAGCGTACACTCGTAAGAAGTGAAACTTCTTTATGACGTTATTTTTCAAAAAAATAATTTAAACCCGTCCGAAGTCGATGCAATCACCACCTGGATTTCAAAAATGTAACTACTCAAAACGGGCCGCAAAATACATTGGAGACATTTACCAATCCCTACTCCGCTGGACAAAGTATATTTCGAATCACGCGTGGTAGGGATAAGAAAAAGATGGCGCGTAAGGGAAAAATGTGACGCGTAACGAAAAAATGTGACACGTAACGAAAAAATGTTACACTAAATTTTTTTCCAACCCCGATAAAGAAGTTTCACTTCAATAATTGTCAAACAAATTCACCGACACATTAGGGCGGTCTTATCGTCATTACAAAAAAATACTTATCCTTATACTTACTACTCTTAGTACAACACTACAAACCCTTTCAAACCCTTAAGATTTATACTAAATAAAGTAAAAAAAATGTACAAAAAATAATGTTCGAAAATATAACACTATTTCCAATTTTACACAGTCAAGACGGGTGTATTAACCAAAAGATAGACTTAATGTATTTGTCTTAGATTTTACTCATACATGAACACTTGTGTTTTAATAAAGATAAAATATTTTCGTACGTATGTATGTACGTACTATCTAAATTTTAGATGTGTTATTTCGTCTTAACAAAAGTTTCGAACTTTAGATATTTTTACAAAATCAGAGCCTGTTCTGTGATCTAGAGAGCGCAAAATATTTACATGTACAAAAGTAAAAATCTGTAAAACCTAATGTAATTAGAGTATGGCTTGCTACTTCTTTTACTGAATAAGAAAAACATAATAAAACCGATTTCAACCTATGTTGTAAATCGATAGTCCAATGTTACACCAAAGTCAATGGAGGTACTTTTGAATCATACCTTTTGGATTAAGTATCGGGTTTCGCAAACACTTTTTTTCAAAACATAATTAGCTGACCCGTCCGCTCTTTTGTGAAGCTCTACAGAATTATTGTGCACCAGCTACATTTGTGTATACATCAATCCAACGAGATCCAAAAAATAAAAATCAAATGATCGCCTCTGACCGCATTTTGATTACGAACGGAAAAAGTCGACTAAACAAAATATTTTTTCGTTATGTAGGGCAGTCTGAAACCACTCCAGGTCAAACCACTCGTCTGTAAAATTTCTACTCAATATGAACAGCCAATCTGTTCGGTGCACAAACATAGTAGTCTTTATTTAAATATTTACGAATTTTTTTTTTCAAATGTTTTACGCGAGCGCGTTCGGCCTTAGTGTCCTAACCTAGATTGTGACACGTTGATTAACGTCTTTTTCACTTGTGTAAAACTTATTTAAGTACCGATTTAAGATCATATCAAAGCATTGTAGAAAATCTGTTCAAATCAAAATTACATTTACCAGCATAAGTCATTGTAAAAAGTAAGGGTCCAAATTAATTATAAGCGATACAATTATATTTCATAAAAAAACACATTTATCTCTGAGAAGGCACCCATCTCCCACGTTTGATACGGCTGACTCAATACCTCTCAAAACATGTCCCAACAGGAAAGAGGATGTTTATTTTTAAAAGATTTAATTTAAAATCAAGATTCTGAAAAATCCTTTGATGATATAATCTGTGGCAGTCCATTTATAGCTTGTTTATATTTGTAAATTAAAATGACATAGGCGCTGTTAAAATTAATGGTGCTTTTAAATTGAAACTCTGTTTTCGGTTAACTTTTTTTTCATGTACGATTAGATTAAAAATAAGTTATCCTATAATTTTCAAATATGTAAAGCAAATTCATGTTTACGTTACAATAAACTGAAAAAGTATGTATGATTGTAACCGCCAATAACAAAAGTTGATGGTGGCAGCGAAAAAAAAATTAAAAAATAAAATCTACTAGCTTTTACCTGCGGCTTCGCTCGCGTGAAATTTGGTCTGCCACATTAAGTTTCATAGCAGATCATTTTAAATATATTTTTCTTTTTTTTAATAAAAAGTATCCTATGTTACTTCTAATACGTCCAAGAACATGTGAACAAAATTTCATGATGATCGGTTGAGTAGTTTTCGCCTGAAACAGTGACAAACAAACTTACACTCGCATTACTAGAGATACAATATTAGTAGGAATTTTACATTATTGTTGGAAACAATTAATTTTTAATCTTCTAATTAATGTACTTGCGTTCTACAAATTGAATTATTGTCTTTCTGTGAGTAAAACTACATTCCTAGTACCAACCGATTAATAGAAGAATACAGACTATTACCACCCCTATTCATCCCGTGGGTGTCTTAGGAGCCTATTACACAGGACAATGTTACTGCAAGGAAAATGAAAACTTGCGACAATTTCAACCTACTTAGCCAGCGTGGCTACGTAGCCAAGCCAAAACTTCCTTACTACGGAAACGCCTATGTCCAGCAGTGGACTGATAAAGATTGTTGTTTTGATGGTATTTTATCACTGGCCTGGTGATGAACCCTGTCCTATCACCGTCAAGTGCTCCTGACATTAATATATCTGTTAAAGTATATTAACGTTATGAACAGATATTCAACATTAGAAGTGCGATCAATATTAAATCTCAACAGATTCTTTGGCACCCAAACGATTAATAATATTGCACATACTAAATACAACCATATGTCTTTTTAATAAGGTAGTGTTTCAATTGCATATTCGTGTTCTTGGAACGGTATGGTACTTTACCAAATATTTCGAAATATGCCCGCAGCAAATACAATACATTGCGCGTTCTCGTGGTAACAATATAGTTAGTTCTCAAATTTAATACGTAATGTATGATTATTTTTATAAATTAGGTCATAACAGTTCAAGTACGATCGTTTTCAAATATGTACAGAAGTACAGGAATTATGAGCGATCGCGCTCAAAGCTCAACATTCGGTACAATAAATGGTTTTTTAATCATGTGTTTTTTATTTTACTTTGTTTTTCAATTAACAGAATAAAAAAAATGGAAAAAGGTATTCAATAAAATATTTATAACCTATACCATATATCCATTATTTGTGTAACCAAGCCAATATTTGTAACGCCTGAGAGCATATTAAGTATCACACCTATTACATGCAAATATATATTAGATATTCACTTGGCTAAACGCTTTGTGGCGTGCAATTGGAGAGGCCTATATCTAGCAATGGACTGCGATAGGCTAATGATGATGCAATGCTATACTTGTCGAATACCAATATTGCATGTCAAATGATCTGTGACACTCAGTCAATTAAACAAACTAGTAATTCATAATTATGTAGTAGAGTTAAGTAAAACGATGTTTCTCCGAGCCTTTTTCCCAAATTAGGTCGGGGTGGCTTGTAATTCTTCTACGATACAGCTGAACTCTGATGTTTTACGATAGAAGCTATATAGATAGAACCTCCACAACTCAAGTAAGATATCGAAACTATGTTGTTCAAGACCGACTTTAGAACGCACCCTCCGAGGCATGGAGGAGTCTCAAAATATTAAGAATGTTTACACACCATACCTTCATCAACTTTCCTTCAAGTGCGGTTAACTCTGCTTTGGAATGCTCTCCCTGCCAGGGTGTCCACAAACAGCCTTACATGCAAGTCCAAAGCAAGGAAGTAAGTTTCCCCGACGGTGTATTTTATATATTACTAGCTGACCCGGCGAACTCTGTTCCGCCTTAGAGGCAATAAATAACCAGATTTTGTATTTTATTTAATTCAATTTTTTATTAGGAAAAAAGAAATTAAAAAATGAATGGTGTCGTGGGACACCAGGTAGGAACGAAGTTCCTTCGGATAATGTGGAATCGACACAATTTGCAAAAAAAATCGTGCTCAATTTTATGTAGGTTTTCTTGATTTTTCTCTTAAATTTTGCTGATTAGTTTTTATTTAAGTACAAGAAAGTATTTAGGAAATTCAGTATTTTAGGAAATAAAATAATAAATTCCTTAAAATAATAAAATAGCACACATGACGCGCTTTCGCGCTTGCGCACATCTCATTTAACGGTTTTATTCCACGCACTTTTTTCCACAGATTTATTCCACAGATTTATTCCACGCACTTTTTCCACTTACGGTTTTACTATCACATTTTTTTCGGTTCGGTCCCGCAGCGAAATCCCTATCCCCTCCAAGTCTGCCGTAAGGAACTTCGTTCCAAAAAAGGTGAAAAGTATCCTATGTCCGTCTCCTGGTTCTAAGCTACCTTCCCACCAATTTTCAGCTAAATCCGTTCAGCCGTTCTTGAGTTAGAAGAGTTGTGACTTTTGAGTTATAGATGGCTGTGAACAGCTGTAGTCACCTAGCATAGGTATCCCTCATACTCTTGTATCAGAAAAATGAAATGCACGAAGTTACATATATATGTCTATCTGTATTATTATCATATTATGGCTGCAGGAGTGAGTACCAAGCAACAGTTCAACTCTATTTAAATACTAGGTTATAACAGGTCAACCATTAGAAAGTAGGATAATCGCAGTGCGTTCAAGTGCGTTTAGTTTGTTTATGCTTGTAGACCATGGAGGCATTAACTATTGTAATGATTTCTACTTTGTTATAATTTAGAATCTATTTAAGTGACACTTATTTCTGTTACAATGCATTAAGCTACGATTTTTGTAATCACAAACAATTTTGTTTCATTTAAATGTCTTAGGTAGTTAGCATTTCTTGTTGGCAATAATAAATACTTTGATTGTTGATAGTACCAAGTCAAAAGGTAGCAAAGCTTACGGTAACTTTTAACTCTTAAGGTAGGACTTCTTCAAAGACCTACCTTAAGAAGTAGTAGAGCCACGCTGATTACAGCACGAGCGGGCCGGCTCGACCGGGGCAGTACTACCCTCCCATAGAAGACCAACCTAAAACGCTAGCATCCATGTTATCGTGTTTCGTTGGTGAGTGTGAGACCGGAGGTCCATTGATGCAGGGATGAAAGTTATCGTGGTAACTGTATAAGCCTAACACTGTCACGATGACTGTCATGTCTTTTACGTTCCCAAGCGGGATGTGAAAAAACATCTCACAAGGCCACCATAGTGTGGGTCACCATACTGCATTGTCTGTATTTGCATTGAGTATGGTGACCACAACTCTTGGATTCTATTCATCCTTTCCGTCAGGCAGAGTAGAGTTACTTTGGCAGGCTCTTAATATATAAAAAAAAAACCTACACACAACTCTGATGTCTGATGGAAGAACCATGCTTCCCACGAGAGTGATTCCACACGGCCTCTGAGAAGCAGAAATCTTTCGATGCGTTTCGTTGAGTGAGTGAAGATACGGGAAGACCATTACTGTTTTTCTGTATCTTCATTCGCAAATATGAAGTATTCTTAGAAAGAAGAAATGGATGAAGTTTGTAAAGTATTATATTATTTATTTTTTTAAGTGTGTACCTCTGATACAGTTATGTTACCCATATAACGCACTAAATATCGTCACTAACAACGTTTTTATCGAACTAAAACTACTTGTAAACTGTTGAACTCAATATTAATGTCTCATAAAAACTATTATCATAAACTTACATGAGAATATTGAATGTAGAACACAAAAATGACGATTCACTAATACTCACTAGGGTGTTTGGCTAGCAGCCAGTTACAGATACATTAAACTTACAAATTTTTCTCGGAACAAGTTCAAATTTTAATTGAATAAGTGCTTGAGTACTAACAAATGTTCTAGTATATTCGAATACAGTTTCTTTTTTCAAAATTTTAAATTAGAACGTGTTGTCAAATGTCATCAGCAACCTTTAATAGTTTATTACTGAACATAGGGCCTTTTTTTGAATAGTGTTGGCATATTATACCAACGCTGGCTGGACGAGTTGATATATTTAGAATTTGTTTCAAGTTTTTCTTCTCTTTGCTGAGCGATTTTGCGTAGTTTGTTCCCTTAGTCAAATGCATATAAGTGTAAATGTAACCCAGAGTCGGTATGTTTAAATAAAACCTACTCCAGCGTAAGACCTTATTTCAATAAGTTTTTTTTTTTTTACATTTGTAATGGAATAGGTGTTTGTCCTCCATCTCATCTGATGGAAAGTGTAGATGAAGACGAAGGTGGTACACGCCCATACAAAAGAAACCTGTTCACTCTACTCTTAAAGGCTCCATAGGAATAGTTTAAAAGATGCACGCTTGAAAAGGTTACGAAATATAATTAGTTAACTAATTTAGTTTAAAGAAATAAGTGTGAACTCCTCATTTAATGATTTACTGACTCCGAAACTTGAAACGAATAAAAGCAGCAAACCAAACATTTCAGATACAATCGAGTTCGTTTACCCCGGCTGTTTTGCTGAATTAGTGCCATTCCTTTATACTAGTATTTACTTTTTAGCACTGTGCTGTACAATTCTGGAAGTAAACGCGTTAGAATTGTGAACTTGTGATTGTGCAATTTTGTCATAGACAAATGTAAGAACATTTATCGTAGTCGTATATCATACGAGTATGTCGTAGTGTAGTACCGCTAGTTATTATGATTCGAATTTCAAAAAATTACCTTTCCTTTTTTTGAGAATGTTTTGTTTTTCACCGGTAAGGTTTTTTATTTATAGGTTCTAATGATTTTCTGTGGATTTGATCAATACTTGATTGAGTTAACTTGTCCCTGATGTTAATATTGTAATTTTTTTTTTATTTGCTAGGTCTTTCATGTCTATAGGTACTTTCTTAACAACTAATCATGTCGCTCTTTTTGTGTATTTGAAGAAATATATTAAAACAAAAGTTACCTTACTTGTATGGTCGTTTGTGTATCAATTTTATTCATCTTGCTTTTTAATACGTTATTAATATGATTCATCAGATGAACGAGGTTTCGTCCAAGACGGGACGCCCACGAAACGGTTGCCAATAATTATTGCGACTGTTGAACTTTGTATTGAAACAAATCTCAAACGAAATCTCAATTTTATTTAGACTCTGTTTATTTGATTTAAAGTGTTTCTTTACGTAACTGTGTGTGTTTCATTAATTGTAAAAAAATATAAATAAAGTATCATTATACTTTATTTAGTAAATATGGTTTGTGTATTAAGTATAAAAAATAACTACTTAAGTTGATTTGACTTTACTCCATGGATGGTATAGCGGTCACCTTGTAGCTTCCTGCTGCGATGTTAACAGGTCGATTTCCACATTTTTTTTTATTTACAACCTACCAAAGTGACTCTATTCTGCCTGATGGAAAGCATAAATAGAATCCAAGAGCGGTGGCCGCCATACTCACTGCGAACAACAACGTTTGTGTGATCCATTGTTGTTCTAAGTCTGGGTGTTCTTTGAGTCCGTTTCAAGTTTAACAGCAAAGTCCACTGAGACAGCACTTCTTAGTGCGGAGCTGTCTGATAATTAATAAATTATAAATTAACTTATTTAAAATCAGTGACCTCCTTAGTTAAATTATTAATCATAAATATAAAGTGGGCTACTTAATTAAAGATTGCGTTTTAATTAAAGAACAATGAACGAGCCCCAATATCGCCCGAATAAATATTTCGATCAGTAATTATTCCTTCAGTTACCAATGTCGATTAATAGCAGGAAATATAGGGTGTAATTATGTTAATATTGGCGAATTTCCAAGAAAAATATGGCAAACCAGGATAATTTATTAACAAACATTATTATAAACCAATTAGTTAACATTTGAAAAAATCTTATAAAAAAACCGTTTGATATATTATAAAAATTGTTTATTTACGAGAAAGCTAATTGGTTGGATTTTTTTTTTTAAGTTACCCCTCTACATGACCACCGTTTCGACATTTTTACTCTTCTAAGCGAGTACCGAAATTTTTTGAATACTCGTCGGCAAAGAGACTGCGAGATTGCCGACATCTCTTCGCGAATTTTTCTGTTAGTTGGATTAGTGTATAGTGTCTTTGGTTTATTGATGTAGACACAATTCTTTAAATAACACCATAAATAGAAGTCTGCTGGGGATAGATCTGGACTTCTGGGTGGCCATGGAACGTCGTTTCATCTGGAAATGAGCTTTGCCGGAAACAGGTTTTTAACCACCGGTAGGGACTCATTGGATGTGTGACAAGTGGCTCTATCTTGTTAAAACCATGTATTACGATTGTAGCCAGCAATTTCCAGTAGCATCGGCCCCAAAAACTCCCGTAACATGTTTGCACGGAATGTTATATTCAAATGTTAACGAATTCTGGTCCACACTATACTAACAAGTCTTAACGGGTCCGAATTAAATGACTATTAGTTTATGTGAGTCATGAAGGAACCGGTCTTCTGTAAACAGAGACAGCTTTTAGACAATTATAGAATGTAATTTGTAAGTCTCTGTCATAGAGACTTGGACACATGAGCTGTTTAACTGCCTCGGTGGCGCAGCGATAGTGAATGCGACTGCTGTGCTTGAGGTCTCGGGTTCTATTCCCGGGTCGGACCAAATGTTTGTATGATCTGCAAATATTTATTTCAAAGTTTGAGTGTTTTCTATGTATAACATGTATGTATTTACAAAAAAAGGAAAGTATGTAAGTATTCTGTCAGTCAGTTTAGTTATATATCATAGCGCAATAACACGCATTGCATATTAAATCAACCCCATTCACCAAAATCGACTTATATATATATATATATATATATATATATATATATCTTCCACTTGGTGAAAACAAATCTTATTTTGATTACATAACAAATATTGTAGAGGGTATTTCTTGTCAATACTTTTCATTATATCAGTTATTAAGTAAATTAGCGTTAAAATTAGTCACAACCTTAGAAAACTATCCGAGAATAGTACCAACCTAAATAAAATAGAAATGGAAATGTACTTCGATGATTGATTTAAGTAAACGAAGATGGATTGACCGACCATGACTATATGATAAAACTATCCAAACAACCACACCTAGATCTTTCGCTCTGATTGACCACGCCTGTGACCTCTGAGGGTTAAATGTTGTTGAATTGCAAACATTGTATGTACATATACATAGTTTTACGAATGAAGACTTTATAGACTCCAGGATAAGAGTAAATTTTCCATAATCGAGTTTTCAGTACCTATTACTTTATTGCATGACGTCTATTTACGATTTATTCGTTTAACTAAGTTCATTGGTTGAGATTTTGTGTTGGTATGTTTAGGAGGGGATATAAAATACATGAAATGAAGCTCTGAAACTATTTTATAGGAAATAGGAAATTGTATTTCTAGGTTATAAGTATCGATTGATAAAGCAATGTTCACCTATTGCGCCACTCTAAATAATCGCTTGTTACGATAGCACAATGTCACTCGAAATCTCGAAGATATTTCGCAAAATCTTGATAACAATATAACAAAACAAAAATGACCTTCACAAGAAAGGAATTTTTGCACATACCTTGTGAACATTATTTCACATTGTTTTTTCATAAACTGAACGTACATAGTCTTTCCGTGTGGTGACGTATCAAGAATACAATGTCAACACCCTTATTTATCCCATAGGTGTCTTAAGAAACCATTTAAGGACACCAATTACGCAAGACAACAGCTCTGCAAAGAGAAGGAAAAGTTGACACAAAGAAGCAAACTGTCTGGCCAGCGTGGTATAGAGTGGTTAAAACCTCGTTTCTAAAAAGACTATTATAAGTTTATTATGAATTGAGATCATTTTAAAAATAAATTTGACTTTTAATATAGAATGCTATAGAAACTAAACTACCTACAGAGAGTACTATATAGGTTTCGAGTTTTTAATTAGCCCTCAAACACAGAATGCTCAAAACTCTTGTTGAATGAAAGCTGTTAATATTCTCTGACAAAACTCATAAAAACGCTTCTGAAATAATTGACCGTAAAACTTTCATAACTGACGCTTCATAAAATATGAAATAAAGTTTTATATTGTTCATTCTTTATTGTACTTATCCTGATTTTATTCAATTTTATCTTCTTAGCCTGGTGCAGGGTATATAGTCTCAGCGGTTCCCGGATCCCTCCTATCTCAGGCGCAGAGTGGCACACCGTGTGGTTTTAGTCGGTCCGATTCCGACACACCACCCCGCCGTAAACCCCGGTGGGGTGACGGCCCGAGGGGGTTTCCACACGTTAAAAAAAAAAAGGATATATATTCTGACTACAATAACGGGCCTGGTGGTCAAGTGGTTAGAAGTAATGACGATAACCCTAAGCCCGGTAAGTGGTAGCTGTTTTCGGTTCCTATCCACAACAAATATTGTGTGATATGTACGATCATTTGGGCGTTGGGTTCTGCATCTAGGTGCAATTTATCCATATTATATATGTATTTAGTAAATACATAAGTATGTTTATCAGCAGTTTGGTTAGTGGTTACGATACAGATTAAAATCAGGTGGAGCCTATTTTGTGGAGTACAGACACTGCCTATTTTGAAGTCGAACTACCATGTGTAAGTTGTGTGAACTTATTATTATTTTTTTGTCTTGTAATTAATACGCTTCTGCCTTTGGGGACAAAGACGTGAGTGTATGTGCATATGTATGTTTTTAAATTTATTGCAAACGTCGGTTAACAACGACATGTTTTCAAAACACTACAGAGGCTGAGTCTGATGGAATATTTTATAAATATAATAATATGCTTGCTACAAGATCTTCTAATGGGATTTTGCTTTATTCAAATCGTGCGACATTATGGAGACTCTTTGTTGATAGGCCACTTTCTGCAAACAGTCTCTACAATGCAACGAAACCAGTTTCAACCCTCTGTTGCTAAGCACATTCCTTGATACCTGATGGGTCTTTGAATCCTCTGATACATCTGTCCAGTACATGTACTACAGAAAAACAGACCCGTCAGTTTACGGGCCCGTTTTTCTGTAGTCGTTATTTATCCTGATTGCTGAGTTAGAAATCTTTGGTTTGATTCAGTTGAATAGTATCTACGTAAAACAGTTGAAATCAAAAATATAAAAAATTAAACCGGTAAGATGGATATTGACTATCATATCTTGAAATCCTGTCATCAGCGGGTGCAATCACCACCTTACCAAGCGCGGGTCACACCTTGCGCACTACGATGGCGACGCTAAGCTCACACTAGTTTACTCGTGACCGCAAGTGGTATAACCCTTTTGAAACGTCGGGAGATAGAAAATAATTTACCACTGGGCAACAAAAACTACTAAACTATCTACATAGATGTTGGCTGGCCAGTTTTTTTTTGTAGTCAATTATTTTAACAATACGAAAGAATAATTTATATCTACTTAATATAGTTAAACATTGTTTGTTTGTATTTCAAAATCTTTAACTTTTGTGTTGTATTGCTAATTCATTTTTTTATGTTGTGTTTTTATGTTATGGTTTGTAATTAATATATGCATGCTTCGTCACAAGATGATACTAAGTGTTATTTGTATAAATTGTATCTCATGTAACCGAACTGTTAATTGTTCTTATGAGAATAAAGATGCACTAAGATTAGATAAAGATTCACTAAAATTGATTCAGTGATTTCGACGCCCACGGTGAAACATACAATCATACATACACTGTCAAACCCTTCCTTTTCCAAACAGATCCACAAAACAGGTAGAAAAGTATTTAGGTATAGATACTTTTCTCGCTATTTTATATTTATATTTAAACGGACACAAAGAACACCCAGACTCAGAACAACAATTTGTGGATCACACAAAGCCACTAGGCCAATCGTGCAATCGAGTGTATTCTCAATTTAACATAACATGAGTCACACAAACCGCATTACTGCTAATGATAATACTTTTCTTCGGAGAGATATCTTCGTATATGATATCTACTCGTCGACTTCGCAAGTAGAAAGATAGACATGTTATGTTGAAAAGTCAACTGAACATGTTAGAAGCAGGTGATGCCACAGGTGTTCCGATGCCTTAATAATAACTTTTTACGCCATTAAGTCCATTAAAATATATGAGGGTAGATAATATTAAAGTTTCTAATTCGAATAAGCCAAAACCAGCTTAGATTTAAAAAAGTACCCACCTGTAGTCAGATTTTCACTTTACTTTTAACAGTTTACATATGAACTAGCATATCGACCAACTAGTTAACTGGTAGAAAAATGTGTTAGGTATGAACCGATGGTCGATGTAGCCGATTTGTGGAGTGGAGACCGCAATTGGGTAAACGCAGTGTAGTGAGCCGTGCGGCACGATGGACCGACGATTTAAAAGTGGCTGGCAACGTATAGATACGGATCGCCAAGACTGGCATAGTTGGTTCTCCATGAATGAGGTCTTCGTTTAACAGTGAAGTATGATAGAATGATGGTGAATAACTGATTGAATTAATGTCATATTTATACACATATCTATCGTCTATTGATGAACGCTATCTAAGTAGGTGAGAAGATAAAAAAACTGTGTCACTGAATGTAAGTGTATATTTAACAGTACAATTCATAAAAAAAAAACATAAATTGGAGCAATATTGTCTGTGATTTCACGTTTTTTTAAAATATTATTCTATTTTTAAACTTCTGCTTCTCCCCGCATCATTCTTTCAATGTCAAGTTCTATTGTTAAAGTTCATATACTTGCAAAACAAGCTTGTACTGGCAACGGTCTCATATCCTCGAATAGTCATATCTGTGTCACGGTTACTTACAGGAAACGGTTGTGTAAAACACGGATGTTATTAGATTATAATGTACGCTTTTAATATCCCTTTAAAAAAAGTTTACATTTTCAGATGAATTAAAACTTTTTGAAGTAATGTTTCATCAACAGCCTTTTACAGTCCCCTGCTGGACCTCCCTAGCAAAGAGGTCTTAGCCTACTAAACCACACTGGCCAGGCAGGTTTGAACAGGGTTTGTTTCAAATTTTCCTTCTCTTTGTAGTGATATTTTCCTGAATATTTTATTCCCTTAGTCACCTTTTACGCAACCCACGGGATGAATAGGGGTGGTAACACTATGTATTCTTAATTCGTCACCACACCGACATAAGTAATGTTTACATGTGAAAATACTTGTTCTAACTGATTCATCAACGCAGAACCTAAACCGCCTGGGACCTCAAAATTGACATTTTGGTAGCCAATGTTTTATATGTGGTAACACTTAGAATTTTTTTTGGAAATATCACCCCTAAAGAGGTAAAATAAGAAATGAATGATTGTATTTCATCAGTTTCAAAGTTAGAAGTACTAAATAAGAAATCGATGCCGCACAATAGGTAATTGTAAACATTCCTTATACTATACTCGTATAATGAGTATCAAACAATTTATCTCTGTCGCCTTTATCAAAAATTCAAATCGTTTGCCACCATATTTTATTTTGTATTTTGAAAGTATCTCATAATATCTCGTGATATTACGTCCTCGATTGTGGGTCACGTCTCGGAGCTTTGCCTTTCAGATAAGGTGACACGAAGTTTGACATCTCTTTATAATTTTTTAATAACAATGACGAAGGTTAAACCCATCTTGTCTAATCCTTGTCAATTCATATGAATTATACAATTCGTTTTCATATATATGAGCAAATATTATTTTTGATGTGTGCACTACACACTCCTCTCACTTTCGTGTGAGAGTAAAAGGGGACGAAAATGTGTAACAGGAAGCTGGAGAAGCACGAAATTAAAGTTGACTAATGAGCATGCCTGGTGTTAAATGTCAGATGTAATACTCACTGTTATTTTGTTTTTCTATTTCAGTTTTTCTGTTTTCTTAATTGTTTTAATAATATATATTTATATGATACAGCTATAGCGTGCAACGCTTCACTGTGGCGTATTGTGGTCGCATAAACGAGAAATAAGGAACAAAGCTGACGCTAAGAATAGAGATAAAAATATCTTTAACGCGATTTGTATAACATGCTAAAACAGCTCAGCCGTTACAGGTCTTTTTGAGTTTCTGAAATGCCCACAAACACACTCAACGTATTTATATATACCTATAGATGATATGGCAGAAGAAACTATTCATGAGAAAATGACGGCGAACGTGCCAATCTGTTCTTTCTTAGGGTTAAATTGGACCAGATTAAGTTGACCCCAATCTGGAACTTTCGCCGGGGGAGATCCGAATTCGATACAAGTTTGCTTTAATAATCCCCACAAAACTATACATAGAATGTCGAAACTTATTGAAACAAAGCAACATTGTCCTTGAAACTTTATCTAAATACTTAACGTAGACTATGTGGATATGACCTAAAATATCTTTGTTCCTTGTGGCGTACATTTAGTTTAAACCACTTTAAATAAACCACTCATTACAATTAAATTTTTTTTCTTTCTTAAAGCAGATCAATTTGTAGGTAAACGTTAAATTTCCGTGTACACACAAATATGCACTACAAGTCCAATTTTGCCCAAGTCTGATACAAGTAGCCTCTCTTCCTGTACGTTAATTGACTAGTCTTTCATATTCAGTCTTAGATATGGAAGTTTCCAATACCACCCAAAAGAGTAAACCCGCACAAATTGTCCGCCGTCGATTACATTGATGGTTTTTTCTAAATCTGGATTAATATTCACACTTCGTCCCCACTCAATAGTTATTGCCATCCCAGTGGCGCAGGATTGATAATAGTACTAGTAACACTATATGCAGCTTTAGATGGTAGATCTAAAAAGTATTTACAACCGAATATGGTTACTTTTTCTTTTTAGAAGTCGATTAAAAATAAGCGTTATAATCGAACCTGCTTACTACTGCACTAGTTCTTTTTTTTAGTTTTTAAAGACTGCCGAAGTGACTTTACTCTGCTTAATGCAAAGCATGAATAGAATCTGACAGTTGTGGTCAATGCAGTATGACTTATTCCCGCCCCGCTTGAGAATGTAAAAGTAATGACAGTTATCGTGGCAATGTAAAGTTTACACACTTACCGCGATAACTATCATCCCTGCATCAATGGGCCTAAAATGTAGTATAACATTTAAATTGATATTTATAAATTAGGTCACGAGTGTATTTAGAAATTAAAGAAACATTTTTTTGTTCCTAATATTGACTGTAAAGATCATACGATTTTGAAATGGTTAATTAGTAATCTTTGTTCAATCGATTCTATTAATCATGAACATTATTTGATAAAAGTAATTTATCAAATTTAACAGAGCAACATTTAATTGACGGATCCAGAAAATCTCAAATGTATGATTTTGATTTTAATAATATGGTAGGTACTACGCCGTCTTTTTGACAGCAATGACAACTCATTTGTGACAACCAGCTGTCAGGGGTAACTATTCACTTTAGTACAGCCAATAATTAAATCAACTACAAACTAGACTAACAATTATTATCGATGATATTACTAGCCAAATAAATATATACAACAATAATCCCAACTATGAGTACAAAAGTCCAATACACGCCTGCCATAGTCCTTTCAATTTTCTTAGTATTTCATTTTTTTTTTGTTTACATGCTTAGATAATAAACACTAGGTATCACAGTTACAACAATTTAAATAATTTTGAATTTTGCTTTCCACAGACCATTCCTTTACATAAACTATTGAACTTTTTAGCAGACGATAATAAATCTCATGATTATATACGACGGAGCATCGTATTCAAGGAAAATACCCCTGTCATTTGCCGATGAACATTGCAATGCGGCTAAATTAAGCAGACTATGAAATGCAGTAAAACGTATTAATATCAGTATTATTGCATACAGTTGCATTATATTGCAATCCTTATAATGAAAATAGAACTCAGTGGTAGTATACACAAGGATCAATCTCGTTAGTCATGAATCTTTAAGTATAATAGTTTGAAGTGGGAGAGAGTGAAAGTGCTTGAGATTCCCTTGTGTTTATTTTCAGACTACGGAAGCGTTCAAATACCTACCAATAATTATGAGCTACTGGTTATTTTATGCACGCCGTTAAAAATGTTATAAATAGTTGTTGAATACTTGAATAAGGACGAACTGACTTAAGATTTGTCTATGCCATTAATTCCATGTGAGGCAATCGTTTACTTTTTAATCGACTTCAAAAAAAAGGAGAAGCTTCTCAATGCGTCTAATTTATGTTTATTACCTCAAAACTTCGTCATTTATGAACTGATTTGGTTTTTTTTATTAATGTGCATAATTTTCTTTTTTTTACAACTATGATCTCATTTTAATTAGAGGATAAATTCTACTCCTGAGGATAGAGATTTAATGAATTAGGAATGCCGATTATTACAATCCGTCATTATACTCTGGGTTTTTAAAAGTAAAGAAAGACAAAATGCGTTTTCGTAAAGTTCAGCTAGGTCCCCTCGCCAACCCACGATAAGGAATTTCACTTCAAAAATATCACCCACTTCAATATGATAAATTATCATAAAATTCAAGCTCAAATTTTTATTATAACCTATAAGTTTTAAAGTTAAAAACAGTAGCAGTCGTGGGACTGCCGATAGAAGTGAAAACGGAACTATTAAGTTGAGAGTAATTAAAACTATATGCAAAAATTATATGAAATTTTTTATGTTTCATATATAGCTATATATAATATATAATATCATATTCTCCATAGCTATAGATATACTATTATCATTAGCATGTCGGTGACGCGAACCGAGGATTTTACCCTCTACCAAAACGCTCAACGCGCCTAAAGAAGTTTTCACTTCAAAAATATTAAACTAATTCTTTAATCCTTAACTTACCCATACTTAGAAATCGATGTATTTTCCAAACATAAGTAACTTTAGAACCAAACGAGAGTAGATTTCTTATCAAAAAAAAACAAATCTATTTATAAATGACAGAGTTCTAAGGTTACAAGCATAAAGAAACCGAATATTAAAAACAAAAACAAGTAATTAACCGAATTGAGATCATTTAGTTCGGTTAATTAACCCCAAAGAAACTAAAAGTGAGAGTCTTAAACGAATGCAAATACGGCGGTACTAACAAACAATGGACATTGAAAATACATAATAATACCATGGCATTACAAAAATGACAAGATTTGAAGGAGAAAGTCTTCATGGTCTGTATCCCATGGTAATACCATGGTGGAATTCAAACGATACTAGGTAGATTTTTTATGTTTCATTCATTATATATTTATTTATTGTATTTTTTTTTCTATATGAAGAGCCTGCCAAAGTGACTCTACTCTGTTTGATGGAAAGCGTGAATAGAATCCAAACGATTGGGGACGTAAAAGGTATGATAGTCATCGTGGCAGTGTAAACCTCACATAGTTATCACGATAACTGTCACCCCTGCATCAATGTGCTTCCGGTCTCGCACTCACCAACGAAACACGATAGCACGGATGCTGGCGCTTTAGGTTGGTCTTCTGTGTGTGGGTACTGCCCCGGTCGAGCCGGCCCGTTCGTGCTGAAATCAGCGTGGCTCTACTACCTTAAAAATTGTATACTCGATTCCGACATGGTAAGTGGCTATCATCGTCCATGGACAACTCCAAAAGTCGCACTTGTGATATGTAGCCCTTTGACTCATTATTTCAGAATCAGAGATTAAGGTTAATGTGGTGACATGGTTATCTCATGGTAAAAATTGTACTTAAATTGATGTACTCTAAGCCGATTTCGGCTACGACAGCCAGTCTCAACAGTGACCAACCAACTCCGCAGGAGATATTATAGCGCACAAGTATGTGCGCAATCACAGGTGCACTCTCTGTTCCCTCACTCTCACAATCCGATGAGACGGTTATCCAACCGACGACCGACGGCTTTACGTACTCTCCGTGGTATGGCAGTTAAGGCCTCAAGTTCCAAGCTCCAGGCTATTATTAAGAATTTCTGTAACCAGAAATAGTTAATAACGGTCTTTGACCCGGCCCGGGAAACGAACCCGAGACCTCTTAATCGGCAGTCGCATACGCTAACCGTTAGACCAACTCAGTATATTTATTAATATCTAAATTAATACTCTAATAATTCAAGTCAAGTTAAGTCCGAATACAAATTTTACTTGAGTCTTATTCTGCAGAAAACAGTATTCCACAAAACCTAACTTCACTTCGTAGTCATTATCAAATAGAATATGTTTTTTACTTGGGTTTTTTTTATTACATATAGGTTACACTTTATTGTTTCATTCGTTAAAACTTTGAAGTAAATTAAGAAACGAAATTTATGAACTTGTTTATAGGAAACTACCACTGTATAAGTGATGGATAAAAATTGGCAGGGAATTTGTTTACAATAGAAAACCACACTCTATTGTACGATAAAAAACGATACAACGTTGAGGTACAAAATAAATAGAGTATTAGATATATTTATTTTGTGATTAAAGGGAAGCTCCGACTATTATAAACGACCATCTTTTATACTTGGCCGTCACAGCGTGGGTCACCATACTGCGTTGTCTGCATTTAAACCGAGAACGGCGACCAACACTCCTGGATTCTATTCACGCTTTCCATCAAGCAGATTAGAGTCACTTTGGTAGGTATTTATAAATGTAAAAAAAATATTAGACGAATATTGTTTATTAGCACAAACGGAAATCTTCAGGTGTTTAAACTAATCTCAGTAGTTTATAAGCTTATATAAATATAACAGATATGTAGTAGATATACACATAATTTAATCAATCACCTTATGTGACTCATACACATTAGTAATATAAATAGTACCCACCATAAAATTAGTAATTGTATTTCAAAAGGATAGTGTATTTCCAAAGCTTATCGCAACCTCAACAGACGCAACTGCCATTATCTTACGATCACTACTTGATAATTCTGCTTCTATTGTTTTGAAACCAACAGCCGACTGTAACCATTACAAAGTGCAAATCCGTTGAGTAATATCGCCCACTTAAAAATAAACACGGAAGAGACCATTCCCAAAAAACACACTCCAATTTAGAATTCAAACGATTTTATAAGTGTGTCGTTTAAAATGCTGCCAAGACAATAAACGCATTTTAATTCTAAAATGGGAATCGGTTTAGAATGGTTTTAGTCTATGAGAGGGGTGATTAAAGGTTGTTCGTTGTCCGACTATCCTTGGCAAAAAGCCAGGATGTTGAATCAGGGAGAACTGTTTATATTGCTGTTTGTAACGGTTCAACTATCTACGGCAGTACGTTCCAAATTCTAAATTTTAAAATGTCACACTCAAAATAGTTGTCATATTCAAATTCTATTATATCTGTGGAGAAAGAGGTTATCACCGCTGAATGCGTTTGACAGTACAAATGTTTTATGTAAATAAGTCCTATCTTGTTATGCACGCAATTTTCTATTTAGTTTACTATCGTTCTGTATCTTTCCTTAAGGTAGTACAGCTGTAGAGTGTATAGCGCTAACTATTTTCGTCGTAGAAAATGCATTTATTATCTGTCAAGTGTGGCCAAGCGGCATTAATCTGTGCAACTGAGATATTGCTGTGTGTGCAGTAGTAAACTTAAATGTCTTCTACATAGGTGTTGTTGCGCTATTATGACTGTATCTTTATCATTAGGTAGTAGAGCCCCGTTGATTTCAGCACGAACGGGTCGGTTCGGCCGGGGTAGTACAACCCTTTCACAGAAGAGCAACCTAAAGCGCCAGCATCCGTGCTGTCGTGTTTTCTTGGTGAGTGCGAGACCGAAGGCCCATTGATGCAGGGGTGACAGTTATCGTGGTAACTATGTGAGCCTTACACTGCCACAATGACTGTCATGCCTTTTACGTCCCCAAGCGGTGCGTTAAAAAGCATCTCACTAGGCCGCCGTAGTGTGGGTCACCACACTGCATTGTCTGTATTTGCAATGAGTATGGGGACCACAACTCTTGGATTCTATTCATGGTTTACATCAGGCAGAGTAGAGTCACTTTGGCAGGCTTTTAATGTAGAAAAAAATAAAGGATCCATAGTAAAATCGTAGTCAATAAATTTAAATAAAACTTTTGAATGATGCTAAAACATTTTATTCGAACAGATTGCAAGTTCCAATCTGTTCGAATTTATAGGATGAGTACTTTCGTAGATAGAAGAAAATTAAAAAAGGTTTTACTCATGTGCGTCTTTCAAGAATAGTCGACTAATGTTGGATCCGGCGAGGCCCTCAAGTGCAGTTAGTCTGAAATACGTGTCTAATAAATCTATACGTGTTATTAGTATTGCTCTCAAAAATATCGTATATGTAAGACAATACAACTTTTAAGAACATACATGACTGAATTGTATTCTTATTTATTTGAAATTTTAAATGGTACAGACCACGTTTGAACAATGCAAAACATTCATTTGCCGAGAACAATGAGTTACAAAAGAATTTTGTAATTCATCTTCTTTAGAAGTTTAGGCATTCAACCGTCAACTCCGTACGTACCTACATGATATTTAGATATATTATATCTAAACTAATATTGTAAGGCTGAAGAGTTTGTTTATCTAGATTATGAACGCGATGTACTGAAATATACGACGAACGCGCTAATGTTGCGATGTACTGGTTCGAGTTAAATAATTATTGCACTATTGGCCCATTTATTGAATACTGTTTTTTATACCTTACTGTCCGTGTGGTGAGGATTAAGAATACATAGTGTAGAATACAGATGAAAACAATCATTCATTCCTTATTTTACCTCACTAGGGGTGATGTTTCCAAAAAAAATTCTAAGTGTTACCACATATAAAACATTGGCTACCAAAATGTCAATTTTGAGGTCCCAGGCGGTTTAGGTTGTGTTGATGAATCAGTTAGAACAAGTATTTTCACATGTAAACATTACTTATGTCGGTGTGGTGACGGATTAAGAATACATAGTGTTACCACCTTATTCATCCCGTGGGTGTCGTAAAAGACAACTAAGGGAATAAAATATTCAGGCAAATATCACTACGAAGAGAAGGATAAATTGAAACAAACCCTGTTCAAACCCGTCTGGACAGCGTGGTATAGTGGCCAAAAACTCCATGCTAAGGAGAGGCCTATGTCCAGCAGTGGACTGTAAAAGGCTGTTGATGATACCTTACTAAGAATAGTAGGTGCTCAGCATCAATAACAAATGTTGCAGGAACCTGGAAAATGTATCCGTTATCCGTGTTGGACAAACGCACACGAAGTTGTGCGGGTAAGTTAGTGTGTGACGGTATATATGTGTCACTTACACAATTGATACGCAAGGTTTTAGTATGCGCGTTAATTTGTGTATTAGTAAACCTATAGTCCATTTTTTCTCTTGATTAGTCAAGAAAAACGCTGAAATAACAATCACTAAACACATGGAAGACATTAATAAGTTAGTTATCATTTTAATTTTATTTCTTTTTAATTTAAAGTTGCTTTGAAAACATTTGACAAATAGATCTTGATAGAGAAAGCAATATTTCACAAACGCAGTTATCGTTTTGTATAATGTTATCTTAAAGCAAATAGGAGGCTTGTCAGGCCGGGGACAAACGCAAAGGCCTCGTGCCAGGCCTTGACCTATAAATGCATGGCAGCGTTTGAAGCCAGACTGCGGATATTCAGATAGCAAAGAATATTTATAATCGGATTCCGTGCAGTATATTCCGTTCAATATTTTCTTTTCACTTTTGTCAGTAATTGCATTCATTGTCATCATCCTACTACAGTTCATTACTGGACGTAGGCCTTTAGACATTAAAAAAAGGATATTAATTTATTTGAACTTTTAACTTTATTGACATAAAATACTGTTCATAAATTTTTTATTTAACTCTAAAGAGATTAACTTTAAGACTCCGGAAAGCACGCTAAGCCGTTGGTCTTGCGCCTGATCTCTACTCGGTCGTGTCGGATAACCGCTCAATCGGATTGTGAGAGTGAGAGAACAGAGTGTGCACCTGTGTTTGTGCACTGTAACATCTCATGCGTAGCTAGCTGGTCTCCCAACGGAGAGTCTTAACAGACTGGCCGCTGTGGCCGAGATCGGTTCCGAGTACATTGTCATTTAACTTTATTGAAAACTTGCGTAATATATTCGATAAATATCATTTGGCACAATAATAATAGATATATGTACAAATAATGCCGCTTATAAACTTAATAGATAGGTAATGTATGTTATCTTAAATTACTGAATATTTTTCAAAGTTAATTCTGACTTTATTTTGAAATGGCGCTCATATAGCGCATTATTTTATTACCGTACAAGTACTTACATGCAAAGTAATGCATAAATGCGAAGAGAACTGTTCTAAAAATCATCGACATCGAGAAGCCTGACTTCCATTTTTGAAGTTATACTTCTTTTGGCGCGATTAAGAAAAATGATGAGAGTGAATTTTTACGATGCGCGCGCAAACCAACAGAAAAAAGCAACAGTCTGAAGTTAGTTGCGTCAAAGAAGTATAACTTCTTACGTGCGTACATGAGTGCACACACTTTTTTTAAAGTTACCAATCTAAAAAATACGATTTATAATGATGGTATAGTGTTCTTCTTTCTTTTTGAAGTAGAATTAAAAGCAAATAGTATAATACCAGTAATAAATATCACAATATATAGGTATCGTCACAACCTTGTGCATGACACTCTGTTACGTCTAGACAGATACAAGTTCATCTTTTATTATTCCTGATAGGTATGGCCTTGTCCCAACAACGCTACATAGGTGTAATTGCAACTCATGCTATTTATCTTTCAAACATTCAGAATACAACAGAAGTGTTTAGTGATACTTTAATATAAAAGGCCTCGTGAAGCGGTAATTTTAGACAAAATCGGGCTTTTTATATGTAGATACCTAACTTTGAACCTGCCTCATTTTACATTTCCTGACTGGCTGACGTGAATAAACTATAGGAAAAGTATGTAACCATAAAAAATACTTTGAACAGACATGAACTTTGTAAATTACCTTTGCTTAAGAATATAATAATATTTATGTTATAGGAAATGTCTTATCTAAAGTTTAAGAAGAAAATAAAAAGATATGTCAAATAACTGCAGCAATTTTTACTAATATTTGACGTCAGTATTAAAAAAAAATCCAGTCGATTCGAAAGCAATATCAAATCCTATTATGTTTGCGATTTACTATGAGCATTGTACACACGCTAACCCGGAACGCAACTCTATAGGAAGAACTAGCTCACATAACATTACCATTATACATTGAGCTATCGTTTCACAAAGTCTTTCAATAGATACGAACATTATTATAGATCTTTGTAAATGGTGCTATACGACAACATTCAGCGCCGATGTTCTATTTTCAAAAATACGATCATGCATTTCGTGTCAGTGTTCCATTTATGAAAGGATTTATAGGAATTTAGAAAACTTGAATTTAAAAAATAAAGTTGGACAGTCTTACGTCATTCATGCCAGCTTTCCATAAACCGAACAATCATTTTATTGCTAACAGAGAAATTTTCACTTTCACATGTACAACTGAAGCAATTAAAATTGTATTACGCAGTTGACAAGTAACGTAATTACATCACGGCTATTATTCAGAATGCAAATCTAATGTTTATTACTTTTCTATGTATTAATCATTTATTTCACAACGTTAGTTAAATCAATATTTACGTGCTTAAATAAATTTCGTATTATATATACTAGTTTGGTTTTGAAGTAAAATTTACCGAGTAAACAAGATTAGTTGAAAAATTAATTAGATACAAACACTTATTACTTGTCTAATATACTATGTCCAGCAATGGACGTCTTACAGAGATGATGTTGATGAGTGCTTGTCTATGGTTTCGTTGCGACAGCTCTCGACTTTGTATTGCCACCTTTCGCAAATTATTAACAATATAAAACCACAAATTACTTGTCTCTATAATAAGTTTATAGTCTATGTAAATATTGTATGAATGAATAAACTGCGACATCTATCAGTCTTATAAATCTAAAATTAATTTTAAAATCTAATTTTCCTCTAATTGAACAATAAAAAAACAGATTTGGCAGTAATTATTATTATTTTTGTATTCGTGATAGATCTACCATTAGTGTGTAAATACCATTCACTATAACAGATACCATAGATAGATAGACACGATATACCATATACTACAATAGATGAAGAGTAATGGTTATCAACTTAAAACATTGCAACTACAAAAGTGAACCCTCTGATCCCACGTCAACGACCTACGCGACACTCCCATTCAAGACTATCATACCACGATCTCTACCTCCGCTCCCTCGCTCCCGTTTTCGATCCACTGAGACGTAAATGAAAGGTCTTGGATAGCTCTTGATAAACTGGTTTTAATGTTACTTACACGAACGTAGTAAGTCGTGAAATGCGAAGTCATGGAAAATGCAAGACATCTTAATGACTCAACTTGAAAACAGACGGTGTCTTGTTTTTACAGTAAGCTATTATGCAAGAACATCTGTTGGAAATGATATAACTCGCTTCGAATAAGGAAGAATTTGTTACCATAGCTCTCATATAATGCAATGCATGTCATTTAGACACTATGTAACGATATGAAACGTTTCCTCACGCTCTAAACCTCTCACACGTAATCAAAAGTGGACGATAAAATTCAGCTTAAAAGGAACAGTTGCGAATGCGATGATTATTTGAATACTGTTTTTTTTTTAATTGTTATGTACCGCAGGGACATAGATACTGAAAAATTAAGAGTCCTGTAAAAACTATTAAGAAAGTTCAGAGAAACTTCCTACCAAAGAAAAAGGTACAGCGGGTTAATAAGAAACAGTGACTAAAAAGAGTAAAATAGCCGACATCATTTATCTCAAAAGCCAGTAGTTTATATGTAAAGATTTTTTCTACCTAAACAGACTTGTTAAAAAGGAAATTCTAGAAATATAGAATTGCACGAGAAACGGCCATAAATTGAAACAATATAACTCGCCACGACAAGACACGTTATGTTTCCGTGTGTCCTGTTTATTCATTTAAACTAGTTATGTTTTATAATTTGCGGGTGCTTGGTCAAGAAAATTAAAATCAAATTGCATTAATAGGAGTCTATAATTATATTTACTATAAAATTGTTAGGACTAATCAAACATAAAAATTAACTGACTGCATATAGGACATCGTTATCGTTTTGGTTTTTTTCATTAATTTTTCTTCTATTTTAAGAGCCTGCCAAAGCGACTCTACCTGATGAAAAACATGAATATAAACCAAGAATTGTGTAGCCTCCTTTTTTTAGTTCCAATTAATTTTAGCCCCATCCATTTAGCAAGTTATCTCGCACACTTAGTGGAATCACAAGTTGCCGGTTTCTTCAATCAAGTATGTTGATAAGCTTAGTTGGGTAGGGCACTTCTAGTGTCTTATTTAATCCCGCAAAGAAATCAATGGAGCGCCGTACTGCGACACATGTGGGCCAACCGGCAGAGTGATTGTGCAATTCTTGCATTAAATTCTTCCCAATCCTCTGACGGCCATTTAAGACTAGAGACTAGCAGCAGAACGATCTTCTCGCTGCATCCCAATTAAATTGCATGTTTGCAATTTTAATTCGATCAAAATCAATATTATTAAGAATTAGTATGAGAAGTTCAGGATAAAATGGTTGAATGTTTATTGACATTCAGTCGAGTCCCTTGACATTTTACAGCACCTATATCATAGCTATCTACGAGTGAGTGAGTGGATCAGAAATGCACTTACACGCAAACAGTTATCGAAATAATAGTCACATATAAAATAATAGTATACATTCTGCTGACAGATCATGTCTATAAACTTAACTAGGAATCGGTTTTGCGAAGGAAGACTTTAAGAAAACATTATTAGAACTCCATTTAAGAGCGGATAGAAGGATAGTAATACACTAATAAACTTTTGACACATTAAGCTAGGTGCAACAAAATGGAAAACATATCCTGTACTGTCGTATTGATGCCCAATCTGTTATAAACTTTTTCAATTTCTATTACCCTTTTATATCGAACAATTATTTCTTTTCTTTTTAAAAACCTACCAAAATATCTCTACTCTGCCTGACGGAAACCATGAATAGAATTTAAGAGTTGTGGTCACCATACTTATCGCGAATGCAAACAATGCAGTGTGGTAACATTATGGCGACCTTTATATACTTAATACTGGACGTGTGTTATTATAGTGGCAATAATTAGTGTATATTCTATAGAGTCCATGTGGTGACGGATTAAGAATACATAGTGTTACCACCCCTATTCATGCCGTGGGTATCGTAAGGCGACTGGGGGAACAAAGTATACAAGACAACATCATTACAAAGAGAAGACAAACTTGGAACAAACCCTATTACAACCCGTTTGATCAGCGTCGTATAGTAGGTCAAACCCTCCTTGCTAAGGAGAGGCCTATGTCCAGCAGTGGATTGTGAAAGGCTGCTGATGACATAAGGTAGAACTAAATTTCAGTACTCAGTGAACTACTTTGAAATAGTATGATTATTATTTATGGTGACTTTTTCGCACCTTACTTGGAGACGTAAAAGGCATGACAGTCATCGTGGCTGTATAAGGCTCACAGACTTCGATAACTGTCACTCCTGCATCATTGAACATTGGTCTCGCACTCCCTAATGAAACACGTAAGCACAGATGCTGTCGCTTTAGGTTGGTCTTCTGTGAGAGGGTAGTACTGTCCCGGTCGAACCGACCCGTTCGTGCTGAAATCAACGTGGCTCTGCTACCTAATGAATTCTATTCTTATCACATCACATCAATAGCCTTTAAGTCCACTACCAGCCCTTCCTTAGAAAGAAGGTTTTGGCCAGCTGCTATAGCTGGTAATATTTTTATTTCTTATCATAATCAAAATATATATTATTTATTACTGTTCCGCTATCACCTATCGATATGTATATAATTTATAAGTAGAATTCGTCGAAATATATATAGAAAGGGTATTTTAACCGTGGAAGAACTATGTGAGAAACTAAACGAATGTTAAGCAATTCAAGGACTGGCAACGACCTTATAGTTTGCAAGTAGTTATACACTTACCGCCAAATGACTCACCTACTTGTTTGCCCCTATACTAAACACTCTGAAGGGCTCTAGTTCCCCTTACGTACTTATATGTGATCAAAAACACTAAATGCTGTTAAATTCTCGTGAAGATGATTCTGATGACTCTGCACTGTGCAAAAGCAACCACGATAAGTGCGTTGAATTTGCACTGAACACAACTTCCGAGTGCTAAATCAACCAACAATCTTCGGTGAAAGAAGATTAATAAAATTAGTACACTAGATAGATATATTTTCCGTGACCCAAGTAATCATTAAATCATTAAGGCAATCTTATCTTACATAAGTTATGAGCTAAGTAAAACGCGGAATAGTGGATAAAATGGCAGTCTGTCTTACATAAAAGAACTTTCTAATGACCAGCATAAAGTTGTGACGAACCATTATTTGCAATAAAGGCTTCATGGTAGTTATTTATATTAATAAAAACTGTTTTAATGCCACGGGAAATGGTAACTAGATTGTCGAATGGGTTGGCGAATCAAATTTTATGATCTGAACGATACGTTTTATATCTTAATATATTATGGTCACGCAAATAGTTTTATAACATGAAAGCGACTGGTAAACGCTTGTCAGCACCAGAGACAGCTTCTTACATAAAATTTGGCAAAACGACATAAGAATAGACGACATAAAGTGCCACTACTTTCGCAGCACGTGGTCGCACGTCACCTTTTACGACATACTAATTTTCCCATTGCTACTAACGTCCCTTAGTTATTTGGAGTTTGCCTTGTATATTGCAGTACGATGACCATAAATTGCTTAGTCACCATATGAAAGTAATCCAAAACCAATTCGTGAAATACTCAAAGTATTTCCAGCACAGTGTGTTCGCTGACCATCTTATGATCCACTGTTGTGCACGGCTCAGCTAGAAATTTTAATATATCCTTTTAATCTAAAATATAGATAAACTAAATTTGAGATGAATACCCGGGCTACATACCTAAAATATACATATAACGGGAACTCGGGAACGTCTTTTTTTAAATTGTTTAACATTTAAACATCCTAATCTATGGTTTTTTATCAGTGGCAAATAGAAATGAGAACCTATATGTTTATCGACACAAATTTCTCATATCTGATACTTTCAAAGGCGAACTATTCCAATAAACATAAACAAAAGCGGACACATATTGCCCATTTTAACAAGACCTCCACATTAAAACTATCTTGTCATGCAGCAATCCAAAAATACCTGGTTTGTGATGTAGGTCATGCTTAACGCACAACCAGTGATGTACAAATATTGGCCGGATAATATTTCGGATATTGCCCTGAGCTATTTCTGCCTGTCCTCTAACGTTAAATTTATCTTGTTTCTAAAGGGGTAGATAAAATAACACGTTTAGTTATAGTCGTTTATATTATTTATGTCAGGGCTATTAAAGGGTGCAATTTATTCATACATAAAATTGGTATTTTATTCTTTTAGTCACTGTTGTTGAGGAACTTGGGAGCTTAATTTGTCTACAGATTAAATAAAAAGGTTGCTTAAGAACTTTGTAAAAAAAAAAAATAACCTTTCATCTCAGCTGAAAGACGGCCACTGATATAGACCCCTTAACCCTATTTAAATGAAATAAATTCCTTCTCTATAACATAATACCCGTTAAAATGAATATTTCATATTCATATATTATTTAAAGCGGCTATGACATTGAAGGTATGAACTATTCATCGAGTCAGTTTCTATGCAGAGATTTTATACGATATTCACATATCAGTTTCTTAAAAAAAATGGCAAAGGACTTATACATTATTACATTGCGTTTTGTGCCAAGTTTCAAACCACTTCATACTGCTATAAAGTGACTTGGAACTAAGCACAAAACGTATCGAGTCTAACTCTTACAATTTCATTTAAATTTTAGAAATGTTTTTGTCACTTCCGTTCCTTTTTATCATCATGCCATCATATTTTTGGGTGTGTTCATCAAGGCTCATGTGAAATATATTTGTTACCAGGAGCTCAGAAGGCGAAGAGAGTGAGAAGACCACAAATGACTCGGCGAATAGGATACCTCCGCATTGTCATATCACGATCAAGTGTACGAGAGAGGTAAAAAATGTTTTCTTATTAAGTTTCAAGAAAAAGTCGTGCTTAAATAAATTAAAATTGAGATGGTGTACTAGTTTTTAAAGTTTCTATGTATAACGCATGGAAGCATATCATACTAAGATATTGTTAATTTTATGTGTAGAAAATTTGCTAAACTCGAAAATCTTCAAGCAAAATGTGCAATAAAGTTAACAATTATATGAAAACTGTTAAATACATAAAGTTATAGTTGTCCAGCATGTATTTTTATCTGACATATACAAAAGTCTTATACAATGACAGTTCAAGTTATACCGATCAAAGAAATAAAGCCAAAAATCAACCAGTACAAAATCTCTTGCGCCTATGCATAATAGAGGCGGCGATTTTCCATTCTAAACTCGGACAAAGTATCGTTAGTTATTGGACTCTTTCTTTCTCAATATAATACGACGACATCGAAAGGTCTAATTTCTTTATTTATTTAGATTGCAGGATTCAATGGTCTGTCAGAAGCAGTCCGTCGTTTAGACTTCTCTTCGGCAGTCCGAGATGTACGCAGGTTCAATTACATATGCGCCTTGTTAGAGCTGCTGGTAGGCGGTCAAAGACTGACGCACCTACCTGGCGCCGCACAGAAACTACTGTTGTCTATGTTAGAACAACTAGCTGATCAAGGTGAGGTGTAAACATTTGTCATGATTGTGTCAGTACATGATCAAACATTTACATAAAACGTCTGTGGTGACCGTTAAGAATACGGAGTGCCACCATTTCTATTCATCCAATGGGTGTCGTAAGAGATGACTGAGGTAGCACTATCCAGCACAGCAGTAAAGAGAA
Organism: Hypercompe scribonia; assembly: GCA_949316085.1. NCBI lineage: Eukaryota > Metazoa > Arthropoda > Insecta > Lepidoptera > Erebidae > Hypercompe > Hypercompe scribonia. Next base: position 3,783,166 of record OX438983.1, read on the forward strand.
GGAATAATTGTCACAAATACTATACCTACCTGTTTGTCCAGCCTGATATTACACGCCAAAACCTTCCTTCTAAGGAAGGTCTATGTCCAGCAGTGAACTATTAGAGACTATTAATGATGATTCATAGAACATTAGAATATTAAAAAATTGTTGTATTGGCCCTGTAGACTAACTAATGTATAAGAACTATGTATTTATTTTTTATTTTTTTTGCAGTGGCAACTTCCAAACAGAACTTAAATGCTCTCCGCGCTTTGGTAATGTCTGTATCGACTGCGCGTGAGTCCGAGCGTCGCTCTTGTTGGGGCCGCCCGCTCGGTTCTCGCGCTCTTTGGGGACATCATGACCATGCCATTGCCAGAATTAACAGGATCGCCAACAGTATTAGAATACAGGAGGTAGGTCCTAGATATTTACTATACCTAGTCTTGCCATAAATATTGTAATAAAGAAAAAAGAAAATTGTTAACTGCAAATAACATTTATTACTTTTACAGTGTGTCAGTTTAATACATAAATATAAAACAATTAAAAATATAAAAAGCTTATTCGAAGTGGTCTCCATTGGCTGCAATACAGTCCTTTAAACGATGAGGCCAGTTATCAATAGAAGCACGCACTCTTTCCATGGGAAAATTCTTCACTGCCAATCGTATAGATTGTTTTAGGGACTCCAAATTATCATGGCGTTTAGAGCAAGCTGTACTCTCTAAAACTGACCACAAATCATAATCCAGCGGATTAAGATCGGGACTAGACGACGGCCAGTCTTCAGCTCTGATGAAGTCCGAAACGTTCGATTCCAACCAAGACTGCGTGGACCGAGCTTTATGACCCGGCGCCGAGTCTTGCTGGAAGGACCATACTTGGTTATTGAACATGGTGATGTTAAGGGGCTTAACTACCTTCTCAAGAATGGTATCTTGATACACTTGTGCCGATGTTTTGATACCTTTTTCACAAAAATATGGCTCAGTCACTCCTTCATAGCTAACACCCCACCAAACCATCACTGAAGTCGGATAATGTCCACGTTGCACTCTGTCGACTAATTGGGAAGCTTCCTTAGAGCTTTGAGCATAAATACGGTCATTTTGTTTGTTAAAATGTTGCTCAATTGTAAAAATTTTCTCATCCGTAAACAAAATTTTTCTGTGACCTCCCTTTGCGTACCGCTTCAGTAGTTGTTTCGATTTTACCACCCTATTCTTCTTTAAATTATCAGTTAAGAAATGGCCAGTGCGTCTCTTATAGGCTGCAAGTCCTAAGTCATCTTTTAAAATACGCGACATGGTTCTAGGTGCTATCTTCATTTCCCGAGATAAAATCTTTTGCTTTCGGACAGGATTTCTTCGAATTCTTTCCCTTACTGCTTTGACCACCTTTTTCGTACGAACACTACGTGGACGGCCAGATCTTTTTCTGTCACAAACAGAGGAGGTCTCATTGTACCTATTAATAGCCCGGTACACAAACATTTTACTAATACCAAGTGTATGGAGAGTTTTAAAAATTGCATTTGGCTCCATACCTACTTTGTGTAATGCTATCACAGCGATTCGGTTCTCTTTATCACCCCACACCATTTTAATATCGCAAAATATTTTACAATGTATTGGCGCCAAAATGAGAAAACACAATGAACAATCGTATAAAAATGACAGATTCGAAATTCAAATGTAATATTTTTTTATAATTAAGTGTAACAGTATTTATGGCCAGACTAAGTATAGTGTGTCTGGTATAATTACTGGGTTCAGCGAACTGATCCGACGAAAGTCGGGCTCTTGAAAGTATTGACTTTCAGTTGGAATACAACCTTTTAAGAACGATAGGAATATATTGATATTCAAATTTTAAATGGAAAAGTCAAATTCAAGAAGGAACACTTAACCTTCATTTATCGGAAATGATACACTCCCCGTCGATATCGGCAGTGCTGGCCAGTCTCAATGAAAATGCAGCAGATATTTTTGTGCACCAGTGTGTGCGCAAACGCAGGTGCTTTCTGAGTCACCCCCTCTTACTATCTAAAGGGACGGTTATCCGACACGACCAGGAAAACATCGCGCACAGAACCGACGGCTTTACGTGGTCTCCGATGCGCGAGGCTTAAAACTTGAACTTTTAAAAACGCCAGACTGCTCTTGAGTATTTCCATAACCAGAAAAACTCAATAACACTTTTTAATTTAACCCGGGAATTTAACCCGAGACCTCTTGATTGGCAGTCATATACAGTAAAGAGATATAGAGATCTGAAATTCCACAGATAACATCAATACAAAATTAATCTGAAATCATCAACGTCCATGTGCTCATCTGTTTTTAATTGAATTTATTTCTATTTTTAGCCGGGACCAGAGGTAGTGCCTAAACTTCACGACTTGCCTGAAGAGTGTATCAGAGAAATATTGCTCAGAATATCGGATCACAGGGATTTGGACGTAAGTTATATTTTATAGGCTATCGGAAGTATCGACTGTTGCACAATATGGCAATTCTCGTTTGGATTAGAGTTACTTCTTCCATGTCATTTATTAGCTGTAGACAGGATGTCAGTACTATTTTAACGGACTTCAAAAATAAAGGCGGTAATTCGACAGATTTTTTGCGTGTACCTCATAAATTTTTACTGGGTATACTGATTTTTATGATTCTTTCTATATTTGAAAAATAGTGTTTGTCATATGATCCACTTTAAATTTGAGTGAGATCTGTCGAGTAGTTTTTAAGTCATCCGTAATAATGCACATAGACTACATTGATGATGTTTTCTATTTTTCACATGCCAATGTACAATGAACTATACGATGGTTTAGAAGAGCATCGTAGCACTTTGAGGTGGTACCTTTCTATTTTTATTATGTTCTGATGAAGTTTGGAGACATACAATGGAACTCTTCAATAAATGACAGCTAATCTCGTGGTTGCTGCAATTACATGTACGTTGACACAATCAGAATATCATCGACAACACGTCTGAACTGGCGTAGGAGATACGCTGATGTGTGCAGTATATCACAATTCTCTGTACAATGAGAGAGACTTAGGGATCATTAAATACGAGTACGTATTTGATATATTTCGTAAAAATTTTACTCCTAAAACTCTCTCATTTGTTACTGTTCTGACGAAGATCTTCACCGAGGTATATTGTCTTCTGCAATTGTAAAATTAAATATAGTACGCAACAACTTGACGCATCTAATAATGATTAGGCACCAAAATACCAGAATAAAACATATTTTCAAGTTCGTTTCGTTGAAAGCCTATTTTTTGCACTCTTCACAAGTCTCTTTTGAAGTGACACTAGAGGTAGTTCTTTTTTAAGGTAGGCGGTGGCACTTTCCTTCGTTTGTCTCATTTCAACTGAATGAAGATATAAATAAAATTTAAAAAAAAGAAGAACCGACTTCAAGCAGAAAATGTTCTCAAACAAAAAGTGGGCTAAAAAGTAAAAAAATAATTATATACATATTCTTGTGTCTACAATTATTGTTATTTTTGGAGTTGGTAACGTAGGTTAATATTATTATATAATAGGTACAAAACAACTATGATGTACCTATTATAATGTTTGCCTTTTTGGTTTACAATATTTTCTGTTTAAAGTCTGTTCTTTTTTTTGTTAAAAGTTTGTTTGTATAAGACTGATATTTATACCGAGGTCGCAAAATAAGATATCATCAATAAAAATTATCCAGTATCGTTGTCGTCTAGTATACAATAAGAAACAAAACAATATTTTTAAAATAATATTAATTAGAAAACATTCCTTGCAAATTTATACTGTCCCATCTAAGGAACGCTTTGCTGCTTTTTACGACTTCATACAACATTTATATACGTGTGCAGTGTGTCTGCCGTGCTCTAAATTTAAAACTATAACAACGCTGTCACTCATTACATCCGTCATCACAGTACGAACGCTTGACGAAATATTCGAACATAAACGACTTCCGGAAAGCTTAACAGTTTAAAAAATGTATGGTTATTAGGGTGTCCCTTATATGACAAAAAAAATTTTTTTTCGAATTTCGAAATGCATACCCTCTATAATTTTTACTAATGGTATAAGATACTTAAATATAAAATTTTATCAATCTAGCATAATTGCAACCAGTGCCGACCGAACTTCAAAGTTTAGTAAAAAACGTGTTTTGTCCTAAAATTACAGTCTGCTATAATTTCACTAAAAATGCAATGAATTAAGTGAATAAAATTAAATAATAAATTAGATGAACATTAATCTTTAATTAAAAACATAAAGAAATAAGAATCATTCAGGGTAATTTCTTTTTAGAGTAGTTTTTTTACAGTCTGGATACAATTTTAGATGTTCCTGGACACAGCGCAGCAAGAACTGTTTTTGTTCTTCTTCAGCCGTGATAAGTCCGTTAAAATCTTGCATTAATTTAACAGCCCTTTCAGCAGTACCATTTACAACTCTCAAATAACTTATTCTTCTTTTAGCCTCCATAAAAGCAGCATTGTTATTCCAAGAAGATACACCTTCCTTTAGAAAACTGTCGTCGATCTGCAGTCGTGATAAAAATTGTTTGCTCTTTTCCGATACGAAATCATCCAGTGCTTTGTCTAAAAAAAAAGAAAAATAAGTTAAATAACAAATAAAAATCAACAACAATTTTGAAAATAAATAAATAAGTATTGGACATTGAAATTGAAATCCAACAAAAAGCCAATTTATCTTACCAAACAACTTTTGAGTCAGTTCTTCCTTCGACGGGTCATAGCGTTTGCTAAAATCTGAGATTTTGTCCCTGTTGAAGTTGGCAATCATCTTCTTCTTAGTTTGGTTGTCAACTTCATCATCAAATAGTGATAGAATGACTGTCTCTTCACATAAATACCACAAGTGATGGCTGAACTTGCTTATAGAAGTTTTAGAAATTGTTGCGTCAACTTTTTCATACTCTTTTAACATCTTCAAGAAGCGCAAATCTTGATTAGGTGCTTTGGTCGCCACTGTACATTTGAGCCAAGGTTTAACATACAATATTACGAGAAATAAGCAAACATCTTGTAGAGCCTTTTTGTCCTTCGCAGTTACTCTGCATTGTGACTGAAGTAAACATATTTTTAAAGAATAGATCGCTCTCGCCATCCAGCGTGCCTGATGCATAGCTCCGGGGGGCCTGTTTTAATTTTTCCTCTGTGTCTCCTCCTAAAAATATTACGCACAGTTCGACCAATTCGCGGTAATCATCTCTTACAAAACCTTTATCTAATTCTGCCTTATAAAATAGTAACAACGCTTGAATGTCTGTCTCGGCAACCCGTGCTTTTACGAAATTAAGAGATGGTTCAATTTTAGAACAATCAATGTTTTTCCAATTTTCTTGGAACTTTTTGAACATCGGAATATCTGGGCTACTAGTAATTTGCTTAATCTTGGTTTCAAAGACAGCTTTTAGGACCAATTCATAAACATGATGACGACAGGCGAAAAGCAACAATTCTCTTCCTAAAGTTTGCTCCAAAATAGCACAAGCTCCATTGAAACGGCCCATATTGGAAGCTGTTGTGTCGCAGCACATTATTTGCACTTTATCATAAAGGTTCCAGTCAAAGAGAGCTGCTGATACAGCCTTCGCTTGATGTTTTCCAGAAGAACTTTCTAGTTTCGGCACTGCAAGAAGCTGCTCTCTATCGTCAAATGAAGCTATAACTGGCAAGCGTTCTTCTTTTGAACTCCGTACATCCAACCCCGGTAATAGTTTTCCATCCCAATGGACTGTGACTATGTCGGGTACTTTGTTTTGGAAGTTAGATTTTATTGCTTCTGCCCTTGATTTTCTAGTTTCAGTACGAATTCGCTGAATCGAGGATTTGTTAATACAGAAATCATCGCTGCTCAGACCAAGCGCTTCTACCACCGCATTAAGAATGTAAATGGTATCTCTAATGCTTAACTGGCATCGATCTAAAGCTGCAACTAGTTTAGGTGTTATAAGATTCTTTCTACCTCTTTTTGAACTTTGTTCATGGCAGGGAACGTCCGGCAAGCTGAGTTCAGAATTCAAGATCTGTTCTTCGTCTGAATCTTCTACACTGTCTAAGTTATTTGTGGTGGAAGTAGATGCAACAGCTAGTTATTCTCTTTGTCTTACAATCCTTTCCTCTTCTTCCAATCGTCGTTGTCTAGATCTTTGTTCTTTTTCCGCCAATTTTTTATCTACACCACCTAAGCATCCCGGTCGACCTGGCTCTCTCTGTTTCATTAAAAATAATTTATCTTCCTCTATTTTCATTCTCTCAAAAGCATCAGCATGTGCAATATCAAACAAATTATCAAGATTAATTATAAAATTGTTCTCACGACTCTTAAACGTAATCTGAGTTTTCTTACAATTTTTTTGCAACTCTCTCCAAACATGATATAAATCAATAAGTTTCTTCACGCAGTTAGGAAATGCCCTTGTTGGAATTCTTGCTTTTTCCCAATATATGATGCACTCCCTAATCACAAGATTTGCACTTTCACTAACAGTCAATTTAACCTCACGAATATTGTAAAATAGGACTGAGAGAACTTGTCGATTAGATGGTAATTTTGCACCATTTATTTGGTAGCTAGTCAGTCCGATAAGAAAAATATTTTGTTTATCACTCCGTAATTCCACCGACATGTTTACGCACTAAACAATGAAGTGAATAGTCTCAAAAATCACGTACGAAATGGCAAATAAAACATGTCGTAACAGGTCACTGGACAGTACATAAGCAACTTGTATCGACAAGTTTAAATAGCAAGTCGGCACGGGTTATCGTTTATATATCGAACTAATATTTTTTTCTAGACAATATATTACGAAACTTTTAAGAAGGTATGCGTAAAAAAATATCGAACTAGAAATTTAAGGGACACCCTAATGGTTATCTACTATTTTACGTTTTGAATTAAGAATGCATTCTAAAAAAAATATTTTAAACAATTCCAGGCTGCGTCTTCGGCATGGACGACGATGTCGGCACTGTGCTCAGAGCAGCGGATCTGGCGCGAGCTCGTCTCGTTCCACTTCACACAGCAGCAGGCGGACACCGCACTGGCCAAGCAGAAAGACGATGGCTCCGAAGACAAAGAAGTGGATTTCAAAAAACTATTCCATCAGCTTAGGAAGTAGGTCTTTGTTTCTTTGACACGATAGAGGAAGCAGATTCCTATAAGTTTATTTTTTACAACTTCTGCACTAGAAGTATTTCCTGTGTCGCGGGGGAAGGGGGGGGGGGGGGGGGATTTGCAGACGACGGATAAACAGAACGCCCAGACTCAGATGAACCACATAAAGTATTGTTCCATGTGGGGATCAAACCCGCAACACTCAACGCAGTAGGAGGTGGCGCGTTGACCACATAAACGATCACTGCATGCGTGCAGTCAACTTACTTAGATTACTGTGATAGTTGGAATTAATACCATAATTTAGGAAATATAGACTTTAAGATCATAAAATTAAGAATGTTATTACTGTATTTTCTATTCCAGGATGTACGGTTTACGTGAAGACACTCGGTACGCAGAGACATTGTCGCTATGTCGCCACTGCAAGTGCCTGTTCTGGCGCTCGCTCGGACACCCCTGCATAGCTGACCAGGTAAGATCTATACTTGATTAGCTAACATACGCTAAAAGGAATACATTTTCCCATTTTTTATTGATACTCTTCTATACCACTCTAGTCTCTTCTGAACCATAGGGCTAGGTTGACTTGTGTTCGTCTTAGCTTGGTTAAATGCTCTTATACTTTCAGAACTGATGTACTAACAATACCTGATGTATTATCTGAGAATCTTTATTGAGAAGTTATTTGTAACTTGCCTATCGTTCCAACTTAGAATATTAAAATTATTAATAACTACCTATGGCAATTCCACATTATAGCACAATCAAAATATATAACAACGCCATCTAACGAAGATACATCGAACTACGAAGTATGAAGGAAACGTATGAATGTAATGAACTACAATGCAACTACTAATACTGTATCGCGATATAGAGATTCGCATGGCATAAGCATATATACAACATCCCAACATCAACCGTTGGGCCGTGGCCCGCTAGGCATGATCACCTCACCTGGGCGGAGGATCCTCCCTTTGTGTCGGAGGGATATGGCACACGTCCCTCCACATATTATCAGCAGTAATCTTTCTATTACTTGTCTTGTGTTTATATTTTTTTAATATAAAATTCCTGTGATGTAAAGAACTTGCAAATGTCATTTGTGGAATCCCAAAGGTTAATGCTTTTTTATTTAATTTTATGTCCAGTGTCCCGAATATCGCGAACGACTGAAAGAAGCAGGAGGTCCCCTACCCCCGCACCCCGTGCCACCCGCGGCCTTCTTGAAGTTCTTCTCTCTGTAATAACGAGGACCAAGTGAACAAGTACCACCCTTCAACGAGACTACGATTGTGGGTATCATCGCGACTGTATCGCCTAATTTTTACTAATAGAAGTAAAGAGGTTATGAATTTTGAGGTTATCCGTCTTACTTTGGTAGTAAAAAAAACAATGATAAAACGTGTTCTTCTACCAATTAAAAACATTTTAGATAAAGCTGAACAAATTCGAAAAAAATCCAATCCGAAAAGGATTTATGCGTTTTGTAGAGACCTATGAATAGACCTTTCTCAAGTGCATGTGTACATGTCAGAAAGGTCTATGCAAGAAGGTAACGTGTACTCGCTGCTTTATTGTGTAATAAAATATTCCGTACTGTGCAAAATTTAATCCGTAACATCCTTTTTTTAAATTATTAGCACGATACAATTAAAATGAATTCGAGAGAGAAATGCATTACTTAAATCTTAAGTATATTTTAGAAGACGTCTGGAATCGGATAAAACTTGCTTTTAACCTTACCGAGTAACCAAAGAGAGAAAACTTTGATGACGTCAGCAGTCGTCTTGTTCGTCATTCTGTTATAAAAAGAATATGTGGCCTATGGAGTCTAAAGATGCGTGTATCTGAAACGTGATTAGTTATGACAACTGTCATTATAACCTTGTTGAAACGTCAGTCAAATATAACATCATAGTCCTTAAAATTAGCTTGATCTTTGTGACTTGTCATTCAACTCAAGAGTATGGAGGGTAGAGGTAAGGAGAACCATCTCAGAATATTAAAAAGTGTCCACTAAAAGCAAATTAAGGTGGCACCATAGTAGCAACAGAGAATTTTTTTTTCTTTGCATTAATAATAATATAATTATTTAAGAATAACAAAACTATATCTTCAAAAGTTTATAGCTATCAAATCACTTATCGACGTTCTCTCAGCAGTTTCAGAGGTTATATTTACTAAATTACATTTAACTACGTAAATAGTTCATATATAAATAGTGTATATTTCTTAACTACACAAGTCCCGAGATATATTAAATTTTTCAACCCAACACACTTCACTCTGTTTTTCTAACTGCTAAACTCTTATCATTGTCTGTTGCTGCACTAGCGCCATTTCGGCAAGTATTAAAACCATAATTTGCTGTTTACCGGTGGACACTTTTTCAACTTTTCTCTCATAAAAGACGATTCTCTTTACCTCTATCCTCCATACTCAAGAGGTACATTTAAAATGAGAATTTTTATGTTTATAATATATTTCATTTCATTTGTATATTATATACTCCATATTTATTATTTTTTGTTATAAAAGTTTCATGTAAAGAATGAAAATACAGGCGACACAAAATAAAATCGCTTGTTCAAAGCTACTCCATCAGTTTCGTAGTAGGGATGGCGATCTGAGATCGATTAATCGAAGAATCGATTTTGTAGACCAAAAAAATCGATTTTTTAAATCGATATTCTGTACTGAATCGATCCATTGAATCGATATTTCAGCATATAAAATCGAGATTCGATTTTTTTCTGTTTCGATACGATAAATGGGTTTGTATTTGTATTGAAAACATAGACTCAATAAGCCAATCGGAAAGAGATCGATTTTTGCAAAATCGATTCTTTTTATCTCGATCTTTTTTGTATCAATTTATTAAAATTCGATTCGAATCGATTTGAAAATTGATTTTTTTTGGAAAGAATCGCCATCCATATTTCGTAGTTATCTGTCAGAGATCAAGCTATATTTTAAGGACAGTAATTAATATGATGAGCATTAAACTGTCACTTGTCAAAGTAGACATGACACGCAGATTTCACTACTTAAAATTAACTAGGGAGATCCTTTTTTTTAATTTTTTGAAAGACATCTCCATTTCATTTCATATACATTTTTCATATTTTTGTCATTAATTTCATAACGACGACGACTTGAAAACTAGAAGACTTTAGAATTGAAGACTAAGTACTTGACATTGTCAGAAATAGCTGCTATTTTTAGGTTGGTTGTCATTTGATCAAAAAAAAGAAAAAAGAATTAGCTATTGAATTAAACTAAAATATAAGAACGATTTATAATGACACTGTCAATATTACATGTTATTATACGCTTAGGTCATTTATATGTCCAGCTAGATGTCTATCTCTACCAAACAAACAAATAAGTCAACTTTGTTATGCTAGTGTGCGGGCAAATCAAGTGTTTATAGTGACAGTGTCAGCAGAAAGGCACTAAGGGGCCAACCCTTTGACACTATTTTTTGGACGCTTGCACAGCTTTGACAGCCTATCTAGACATCAAATTACCCAAACGATACGATTGATGATGAATGATTGTGTTTTGACCAATAGTTGTTCCATTTACAATTGGCCTCCTCACTGCAGCGTGAACCAAGAATCTAATTTGACCTGAAATGAAATTTTACGTGGCTCAACACGTAAAATTTCATTGAAGACGTGAGATTAAAATTAATCCCTATTATAACTGACAGCTATATGAAGTTGAATACCTATTGTATTAAGAAAAAAAACATTCGAATCTTCGGATAAACAGAGTATTTTTTTTAATCATAAAAATACTTAAATCTAAGTGCAATTCATTTTGCTTTGGTGCTTTCTATCAAACATTTTAAAAACCGAACATAATCCAAGGGCGCAACATATTACTGACTGACGTAAGATCTCAGGCAAATCTATTAAATATAACCTACTTCTATGTATTAGTACATTAGTATTTTCCAGTGATAGAAAATGTATTAAAAATAAGGATAACCCAACTAAAGTAGGTAAAGTAGATTTAAAAAAGAAATTCATTAAAATATGGCTTAAGTAAAATATTTTCATAAACTTAAAATATAAAAATGGTTTGTATACCATGGCTAAAAAAATGTGTTCCATTGTAGCTATTTTCTACTAGTATTGATAATTTTAAAGTAGAAACAATTTACAAGTAGTGATGTAGGGCATCTTTGTTTTCAGTAGACTATATCTTTCGCCATTGTATAGTGTTGCCGATTAATTCGGGACACTATTTTTTTTTTTCACTTTTGTTATTTTCGATTTACCAAACTAATAATGCAATGTTACCAGTGAATAGAATTATCAACACTGCATATTCTCTAAAATAACGTTGATGTAGAAAATTAATGAAATCGTTCATTTTTATTTGCGTACGCACGCACTTAATGCTTATTAAATAAAGCTTTAAAAATTAAAAAAAAACATGTTATGTGATACTTCCAAAATGTTTATATATTTAAGTGTGTTGTAATCAATATTTATCCCTGTGTGTTGTTTTGTTATGTTTAAATGGTTTATACTTAAGTTAACAATGTAAATTAATAAAAAAAAAATTTAACAAATGTATGTAACCAAATCGCAAAAAAATAAAAACCGTAAAATTATTGTTAACTAGTTGATCTCCTAATTTATAAATAAAAAAAAATAAAAAAAACAAAAGATTAAATTCGTTAAGTAAACGCTTTTGGCTCTTTTGCCTGATCCTAGTATTTTTATTTACCTAAATTAAACGAGATACCGCTTTTGGGGCTAGTTTCTTCTAATTTTAACAGATGCGATGTCCTTCATTTAAAGAAGAGAGAATTAGTACCTACTTCCTTGAACTGACCATACTATAGTTTTTTCGCAATACAAATCGGTGTGTCCTTTGCCTAATTTTTCTTCTGGATTTTGAAAACATGATTTTATTTAATTTTTAGGAAAAAAAACTTGGTTTCTAAAAAAGCTATTGAGTGTAATTGTTTTAACATATTGTATTAGTTCCTTGTAATTTCAATAGTAATTATGTCTTAAGAGCATGTGAGTATACCATGACTTTTGCATTTACTTAGTACAGATTGAGATGACCATTCGAAATCTTTTATTCTGTTTAAATCAAATACTATTCACAATTATGACAATTTATCTAAAAAGGTTTTACGCATTCTTTTTAATTTAATCTTGCAAATTACGATTGTTAAACTTAATAATTAGGGATATAAACAACTTAGTATTAACTTTCCCACTTCTTTGATTTTACTTGATTTTTTTTAACAAAAAGGTAATATATGTGGCTATTAATATAATCAGATTCAGTATTGCAATCCTTTTAGTTAATATTAAGTAGTACACTATTAAAACCTTTGAATGCAGCTAAAATAAGAAACGTATTTTCTTACCATTCATAAACTATAATGACTATATTAAATAAGGTCTTTCAGGTATATTACGAAACTGTTGTATAACTATTTAGGCCTATTTCAAGAAAATCAAAATTCCGTCAATGTACTTTAAGCTGCCTGTGATTACTTTTGAATCTTAATGCAAAATTATTTACTAAGTCTGAGTTAGATGTTTCTGTTGTAAAACTGTATTTTATGGGATAAATACACACATATTTTTTAATAACAAATAAGAAAGATTACATATAAAACAATAATCACATAATTTTTCAACTCCTATTATTCAGTTCAGTAATTTAATTAAAAAATTTGTTAAACTCCCATAAATACAGTATGACAGTTTTATGTTTGTGTATTGTGGTAGTGTAGTTGTGGACATTGTGATATTTTAAGATAAATTTATTAATAATTATTATTATAACCATTCAATAGTCTCAAGAAAAACCCCTAAGATCAAGTAGACAACTATGAAAATCAACTTATCTATGCACTTGAGTCATTTTAGTTAATCTGTGATTAGTTTTATGCAATGGAATTGTTTTTCTGGTTTTTATTCTCATTTATTATAATTAATTGATACTTTGTATGGCGTTTTGAAATAAAGGTATTTTGAATAAGATCTTTTTGTTTGATTGCACTTCCTAGTAACAGTGTTTCCATCCTTTGAAGGAAGCTTTTGGTCAAATAATGAAATTTAAGAAATAAATGCTTTAATGCTCTAAAATTTTACAAGTGGCCTTAATTATTTGCAGTATAAGTTATATTGTATTATAAGATTTTTTTTTTCTGGGGATTCTCCACATCTTTGAAATTAGTAAGAATTTCGAAAATAGTTTCAGAGTTACATGTTACTCAAACGCATAGTCTTGAATAATACTGTTTTAAGTTGCTGACCTTTAAATTCATTTTCCTTATGAGGGCTAATTAGCAGGTAGAGAATCCATAGGTTTGTCCTGAAAATATAAGTTCATCTCTGTGACAGATGGTTTCGTAATCATCTGTCACGGAGATAGCAAGCACATGAAGTAACTTTGAACAAATTATTTTATTTTGTGTAACCTATATTTTTAATTTTTACATGTCAATTTTAAAACCACAGTGGTGACAACTGTCTCAGAAATCATACTACTGCTTCACAATCTCATATCAGACTGGTCAATAATCACATTATGTTTTAGTCATATGTATGTGTTAATCCATAGAGTAAGTAGGGTCCTCTAACTACCAACAAGTGTGTAGCATAGTGGAAACCTAATCTGTGTTAATGAGAAAGAGATATTAAAAATACGGAGTGTCACCACCATTATTCATTTCATGGGTGTGAGCTAACGCTAGTAGCTAAGCTAAAAGTGAAGGAAAACTTGACAAACATTATACCAACCCTTTTCATCAGTGTTTTATAGTGGGCCAAAACTTCCTTTCTAAATAGATACCTATGTTCAGCAGTGGACTATTAAAGACTGTTGATGATTATGATGACTTTTACTTGGCAATAATTTAAATAATGAATTTTTTATCCAGGTTTCGAAAGGCTGACTATTTTAATCAACAACTACAGTAACAATTGTACTGATTCAACTAAAAGCCGTATATTATGTATATCTACAATTTTATTATAAATATAATTGGCAATCACTTATTTCAAATGTTACATGGTACACTCTCGTTTTCATCACTCAAGCTATCTCCGTTTTAACTTTTTCACAATGTCGCACTAAGTCCTTTAACTTATACACCAAATCTTGTAATTGTTGGCTTCCACAAGTGAACTGGATATCTTTCTCATCAGTTTTTAAAATTACTGTGTACAATAAGTTGTCAGAACCAACCCCTGGAGTGTTAGTCAAAACTTCAAGTTTCCATTCTACGTCTATAATCTTAGGTAGAACGTTGATATCTACACTCGTGTTCAGCTCCATGGTTTACGTTGATGATAAAATTAAGCTTGAACAGGTAAAGTACATACACAGATGTTTAAAAAACAATCGAACACCAGCAATATTTGTTTACATTTCGATGTCTTAAATATGTGACATTTTTGCATATGTTGTTCTCTATGACCATTGAGCACTTTAATTATAGAGTATACAAACAATACGGGTCAACAATAAACTTGTACCTCTTAACTTGATTGTTTAGTTCCTTATAGTGTGTGTGTGTAGCTTATAGCCATTATAATATAAATGATAAACATTTTAAGATCAAAACAGATAGATTTTTTATATTGTAAAAGAAACTCTTTTGGATGGTGAGAAAAAGGCGATTTTGTGGTATGAAAATAAAAACTAATTAAGCTTTGTATTTTAAAGAAAATATTTATGTTAATAAATATTAATCTATTTAATTCATTTTAATAAACAAAAAATTATCATTTAAAAAAAATACTTGAATATTTTTAAATAAAGTTGCAACTTTTTAATTCCATAAAATATTGTTTCTAGCAATACCATAAATTAAGCGACTAATTCAAAGATGTTATAATTTTTGTCCAAGAGAAGAGGATATTACGAGTATTAGTTGTTGTAAAGAGATAGAGATAGCATGTAATTCAAATATTGTAAAAAAGTCGGATTAAATGTTATTTTCGGTGATTGCGAAACTGTCAAATGTATTGTGATGAATGATTTCATTTACTATATGGGACTATTATATTTCTTTTATTTTATTTAGTTTTTTTTTATTTGTGTGCACGTTAGATAAATTTATTATTTCTTAATACTTTTTAAAGTAACCGTTTTGTTATAAGTAATTTTGGTCTTGGCGTAGACATGGAAGATATATTCCAGTGGTGCAGAGAAGGAAATGCACTACAGGTGCGAGTTTGGCTGGATGATACGGAACATGACATGAATCAAGGGTGAGTTTGTTATATTTATTATATATTTTCGTCATTTATGAACCATATGGGAAACTTAGTTCCTCCCTACATGGCATTGAGAGAACACGCCCACAATGTAGTCATGGCCTAGTATTATGCGTCAGATCTGTACGAAAATAATAACTCGTCAGTTGTTGTAAACAACACATTTGACCTATTAAATTGTAATTACATGATGTCTAAGTAAAACTAAGGCCTTAAATGTAATTATAAGAGTAGAAGTTCATGAAATTGTAACTTAGTCTTCCAAGTAAATTTTAATGTAGATAGTAGGAGTGATTGCTACACTTATTAGATATTGTGAATAAAATAAGCAGATCTAATTGGGACTCTATGAAACCCTGAAATAATTAAAACCTAAAAAAAACCAAACATGTCACTACTTTTTCAACCTAATGAGAATGATTCAAGGTTGGAAATTGGAAATTGGAAAAATAATAATAATAATAACTTCATCCGTCTGATCAACGCCATCTGATCCCAAACTAGGACTGATGATAAACATACTAAATTAATAAATACAACACATTAATTAGAACCAGGCACAGAATCATCACACAATTTTGTCTGGGATTGAACCAATGGCCATGGCTTAGCCTTCAATATCACTAACCACTCGACCAACTCCTGTTAATTTTAGATGCTAATATATTCAAAAGCATCTTAACTGGTCTGTTAGCAGGCCTGGTTCTGCATTGGAATATGCCTAATATTGCTATAAATGTTATGTATTGTTAACTTTGGTAGTTCTTCCGCCTGGTTCTAAGGTTTTAATGCAGTTTTCCTCAACATTAGTCATAAATATCAGTAGAAGATGATATTTATTTCAATATAGGTGCTAGTTGAGGAAAAATCATTTTTAATGTTTGTCAGCATTCTAGGTAACCGAGGTGCAGAGGGATTTAGTATATTGTTGTATTGTATGTTAGATTTTAATAATGTACAAGCTCTCTAAATGTATATAAATAAGTATTAACAATGACGAGAACAAAAGCAATAGTGTGGCTCAGGTCATAAAATTAAGCCTCCATGCCTTGCTATGCCCTTTACCACGCGCTGCTGAATTCCCTACAGGTTAACCAGTATAAAATGCTTTTTGATATTAGATACACCTTATAAATTTTCAACTCATACATAGACAACAAAAAGTTCGTAATACTGAAACCCAACTACATAAAAACATTACACAAATAGTAATAAAATAATTATTCTTTATAGCCACAAAATATAAGTAGGTATCTACATACTAACTCATAGAAACTATGTCGTCGGTTCATCTAGTGGGGGGCCTACCTACGCTTCGTCTTCCGGTAAGCGGTCGCCACTCGAGAACCTTTCTTCCCCAACGGTTGTCGGTTCTACGAGCGATGTGGCCTGCCCATTGCCACTTCAACTTGCTTATTCGAAGAACTATGTCGGTAACCTTAGTTTTCTTCCGGATATCCTCGTTCCGGATCCTATCACGCAAGGAAATACCGAGTATAGCCCTTTCCATAGCTCGCTGGGCGACTTTGAGCTTCTCCATGAGGCCAGCAGTAAAAGACCACGTCTCAGTTCCGTATGTCATTACTGGCAGCACACACTGTTTGAAGACTTTCGTTTTTAGGCTCTGGGGGATCTTGGACGAAAAGACATCTCGAAGCTTTCCGAACGCTGCCCATCCGAGTCGGATTCTTCGTGCGACCTCTTTGTCGAAGTTTGACCTACCTAGCTGTACTACTTGTCCTAAGTCCATGTTCATTTTATGACCAACCTGCTGGGAAACTCTGCTAAGGTCGTTGAGCATGGTACTGAGATCCTCAAGCGACTCCGCCATTATGACTATATCATCGGCAAAACGAAGGTGAGTAATGTACTCGCCATTTATGTTGATGCCAAATCCTTCCCAGTCCAAGAGCTTGAAAACGTCCTCCAATGCGTTTGTGAACAGTTTCGGAGAAATAGTGTCTCCCTGTCTCACACCACGTTTAATTGGATTGGTCCCGTGCTCTGGTCCTGTAGTTGGACTGATATAGTGGCGTTATTGTACAGAGACTTCAACACTTCGATATAACTATAGTCAATTTGGCATCGCTGCAGGGATTCAAGTACTGCCCAAGTCTCGATTGAATCAAGGGCTTTTTCATAGTCCACAAACGCTAAGCACAACGGCCGATTATATTCCTCAGTCTTGTGAATAATCTAGCGTAGTGTAAGAATGTGGTCTATGGTACTAAAACCTTTTCGGAAACCGACTTGTTCGGGGGGCTGGAAGTCATCAAACCTGCGTAAAAGTAATATACTACTTAGTCTGGCCATAAATACTGTTACACTTAATTATAAAAAAATATTACATTTGAATTTCGAATCTGTCATTTTTATACGATTGTTCATTGTGTTTTCTCATTTTGGCGCCAATACATTGTAAAATATTTTGCGATATTAAAATGGTGTGGGGTGATAAAGAGAACCGAATCGCTGTGATAGCATTACACAAAGTAGGTATGGAGCCAAATGCAATTTTTAAAACTCTCCATACACTTGGTATTAGTAAAATGTTTGTGTACCGGGCTATTAATAGGTACAATGAGACCTCCTCTGTTTGTGAAAGAAAAAGATCTGGCCGTCCACGTAGTGTTCGTACGAAAAAGGTGGTCAAAGCAGTAAGGGAAAGAATTCGAAGAAATCCTGTCCGAAAGCAAAAGATTTTATCTCGGGAAATGAAGATAGCACCTAGAACCATGTCGCGTATTTTAAAAGATGACTTAGGACTTGCAGCCTATAAGAGACGCACTGGCCATTTCTTAACTGATAATTTAAAGAAGAATAGGGTGGTAAAATCGAAACAACTACTGAAGCGGTACGCAAAGGGAGGTCACAGAAAAATTTTGTTTACGGATGAGAAAATTTTTACAATTGAGCAACATTTTAACAAACAAAATGACCGTATTTATGCTCAAAGCTCTAAGGAAGCTTCCCAATTAGTCGACAGAGTGCAACGTGGACATTATCCGACTTCAGTGATGGTTTGGTGGGGTGTTAGCTATGAAGGAGTGACTGAGCCATATTTTTGTGAAAAAGGTATCAAAACATCGGCACAAGTGTATCAAGATACCATTCTTGAGAAGGTAGTTAAGCCCCTTAACATCACCATGTTCAATAACCAAGTATGGTCCTTCCAGCAAGACTCGGCGCCGGGTCATAAAGCTCGGTCCACGCAGTCTTGGTTGGAATCGAACGTTTCGGACTTCATCAGAGCTGAAGACTGGCCGTCGTCTAGTCCCGATCTTAATCCGCTGGATTATGATTTGTGGTCAGTTTTAGAGAGTACAGCTTGCTCTAAACGCCATGATAATTTGGAGTCCCTAAAACAATCTATACGATTGGCAGTGAAGAATTTTCCCATGGAAAGAGTGCGTGCTTCTATTGATAACTGGCCTCATCGTTTAAAGGACTGTATTGCAGCCAATGGAGACCACTTCGAATAAGCTTTTTATATTTTTAATTGTTTTATATTTATGTATTAAACTGACACACTGTAAAAGTAATAAATGTTATTTGCAGTTAACAATTTTCTTTTTTCTTTATTACAATATTTATGGCAAGACTAGGTATAGTATAATAATTTAACATATCTCACACATGGGCGTCTGATCTCTACTTCCCTTCTACTTACACATTAGTCCCGATTAGTAATCAAACCCACAATGTTTAGCTGTCAGAATTGCTACCCTCAAGAGGAGCCATCCAGTGAGTAAGTGTATATTATCTCTCAAAATATGATGCCTAATAATAAAAACACTTTATCTTCAGTGATGATCATGGCTTCAGTCCTCTTCACTGGGCATGTAAGGAAGGCCACCTCAAGATCGTGGAGATGCTGATTCGTCGCGGGGCCAGGATTAATGTAACAAATATGGGGGATGACACCCCTTTGCATTTGGCAGCTGCACATGGTCACAGACCTATTGTTCAGTTGGTAAGGAAATAAATTCATGCCTGTACTCTGTTGTTACCTGTTTTTTTAAGGTTTCAATAAACTTTTTGGCCTCATTTTCAATAATGTCTTAATTTTATTTTCAGCTGCTACAAAACCGCGTTGATGTGAATTTTACAAACGAACACGGCAACTCACCTCTCCACTATGCCTGTTTCTGGGGCTACAGTGCCATCGCTGAAGACCTGCTGTTGGCCGGGGCTCTAGTATCACTTGCCAACAAAGATGGCGATACTCCGCTGGATAAAACTAGAGGCCAGTTGGTGCAGAGGTACTGTTAAAATAGTTTTGTTCGCACAAAAAAAGAGATGCTTTTAAATAAAAATGTTTTCAAAAAATTTTTACATCATTGCGACTACCACCGCACACGGACACTTTCAAAAGTGTAGTCCCACCATTTTGAGACCCCTCCCTCCCCGATTCAGGATGTAAGGAAAAGGGGAACTAGTGTAGAAACAGACTAACTAAAACTTAATTAAATGTTACTATTCTGTTAGACTGCAAGGTGAATAAAATGAATGAGGCCACTTTTACTTATTTAACAGGGAGAGTCAAGGCTCACATTTCCCCAAAATATCAAGTTTTGGGAAGGCGAAAATAGATATGAAGGGGAGAGGCATTCCACTCGTATCTATATTTGTTGATAAATTATTTAATAACGTACGTTTTTCCTAGACTACATGAAATAGCAACACAGCAAGGTCAAGACCTGAAGAAGATCCAGTTCAAAGACCAGTCCTGGTTAGGTTTGAAGACGCGAAGCAGAGATGCTACACTTTCCAGACATAAAGGCATCAACATCAATGAGTTATCTCTGCACACCAGGATTGCTGTGACACCTTCAGGTCAGTGGAGTTATATAGTTCAAAATATAGCTAACAGAATCTAAGAGTTGTGTTCACCACACTCATTGCGAATGCAGACAATGCAGTATGGTGGCCCACACTATAGTGGCATTGAGAGATGCTTTTTCACGCCCCATTCGGGGACGCAAAAGGCATTGTAGTCATCGTGACAGTGTAAGGCTCACATAGTCACCACGAAGACTGTCACCCCTGCATCAATGGGCCTCTGGTCTCACACTCACCAACGAAACACGACATCACGGATGATGCCGCTTTGGGTCGGTCTCCTGTGAGAGGGTAGTACTGCCCCGGTCGAGCCGGCCCGCTCGTGCTGAAACCAACGTGGCTTTACTACTTACAAGAGATCAATGTACTAAATGAACTATCAAGAGACAGATTAATATGTTTTTATAAGTTAGAACGATAATTTTATGCCGATACACCATTACAGGTGAAACGTGGCGCGGTCGTTGGCAGAAAAACGATATCGTCGCGAAGATCCTCGCAGTTCGCGAATGCACCCCGCGTATACAGCGCGACTTCAACGAGGAGTTCCCCAAACTCAGGATATTTTCTCACCCCAACATTCTACCCGTCGTGAGTGTAATTTTTATCTCGGTCGAACAATTACTAGCGACTATGAAAAAACCACATCGTTAGTGTTGCCAGCGTACTTGATTTTAAATATCACGAGAATAAAATCTTTTTTTAGTGCTATTTTTTTAATTAAAAGCCAGATATACCGTATCGGTTTACATTTCTATAATATTTTTTTATTCATCAATTCTAACTTTGACCGTCGGCGGAATAAACGTTTGCATCCGTGACAAGTATACATTTGCTATACGGTGACTCCCCAGGTCGGTTGCTGCGTGTCTCCGCCTTCGCTGGTGGTGATATCGCAGTACATGTCGTGGGGCTCGCTGCACTCGCTGCTGCACGGCGGCGGGGCGGGCGGCGCGGGGGGCGCGGGGGGGTCGCTGGTGCTGGACGCTCACGCCGCCGTGCGCCTGGCCCACGACGTCGCGCTGGCTATGAGGTACCTCCATAGTCTGCAGAAGGACAAGATATTACCCACCTACAACTTGAACAGCAAGCATATTATGGTGAGTCATTAAACCGATTCCCGAGTTCCAAATGTGTGTATGGTCTGCGATAAATCTTTTTACAATAAAAAGTACATAAGTAAGTATTTCGATCTAGCTTTGATAGTACGAGCTCTCCTTAACTTCAAACTAGATGGCGTTGCATGTTAGATGTATGAAGTACCTGTTTCACCGATAGTCCCCGATGTCGACTTATCTACCAGATAAATTACAAATTTTGATTTCACAAGTTTTGGATAAACATATATTCGTCTCTTAAATGTGTAGGGCAAACGTAGTATAGGACGCCCTGTGGCACGATGGACCGACGACCTGAAGAAGGTGGCTGGCGGCGGATAGATGCGAATTGCCTTTTTTTTTGTTGTCGGAGTGGAAAATCCCTTCGGATCTCCGGCTCCTCGGGGAGCAGGAGCTAGGAGTATGTGGTGTTTCCACTATAAACTACCTCAGCGGCCGGTATCAGGCGTCCTTCCCTGAAGGGGACCCGGATCATATTATTTCAGATCCCCTCCAAAATCAACGCTGCACCTAGTCAAACCCTATCCTAGGGAGGCCACAAAGGCTTCGCCACCTATCGGTCGGGTTGTTATAATTTGTTGCGGCCGGATCGCATTTTTGCGACCAAGCCGCAACAAATTATCCTACCGCCGACCGCAGCAACTAATCCGCCACCAGAGGTCTCCACTCTCTGGCGGCTCGCGGTCCCGTCGACGGCTCATAACGCAGCCGACGTCTTCTTCGCTCGGGATCGGCCCTCTCCCGATCCCGTTCAGCGTTCTCTTTCTGGAGCATAACAGCTTCGCAGAAAGAGACCACTGCTGTCCAGCTTTTCTCACCCGCCAACATGGCAGCAACGATTGCTGGCGGTGACAGGTCTCGTCCTATTTCATCGCCTAGGACTCCGCGTTCAGATGCCCACGCGGGGCAGTCCCAGTCGGCTACGCAGTGGTGTCATAATGCCGCCTCCTCACGTCCGATCCTATGCAGATATTATACTCACCGAAGCAACCATGCCCGGTGAGTATCTGTGTCAGTCGGTAGGTGACGCGACCTAGCTCACTACCTGTCTAGGCTTCGAGGTTGGGCAGAACAACACCGACAGCGAGTGGGCGTGCATTTTGCGGCCGTTCCAACCGCGCACGCCACTGTGCCAATGCCTGTCGGTGAGCGTTCTGCCGCATTTCGAGCTCGCCCTGGTCTTCCCCGCTCTCGACCCGGCGTATAGCGTAAGTTTGGTCATAAACCCTTGCGTCCATATCCACCCGGATATTGAAAGGCGGGAGACGTGCCAGGACTGTTGCCGCCTCCGACGAGATGATGCAGTATCCTCGTACGATCCGAATGGCCGCTACCCGCTGCGCTTGATTGAGCTTGGCTCGGCAGCGGGAGGAGGTCGATAGGCGTTTGGCCCATATCGGTGCTCCGTAGAGGGCCATGGATCGCAGCACCGCACAGTAGAGGCGGCGCACTTCCTCTCGTGGACTCCCTAAATTAGGCAAAAGCCTCTGTAGGGAGCCCGCCAGCCCCCGTACTCGTGGGATCATCCGCTCGAAGTGCTCCTCGAAGCTCCAGCGGCTGTCCAGGGTGAGGCCGAGGTACTTGATGTGCCGACTGACTTCGACCTCCGTTCCACCCACTCTGATAAGCGAGCTGGTGGGAACGGCACCTCCGCGTTTCCTGTGAAACCACAGGGAGTTGCGAATTGCCTAAGAGAAGGAGCGCCAACTATCCCGAGTTGGCGCTCCTTGGGGAAAAACTTTGTTCAGCAGTGGACGACGATAGGTTGATTTGACTGGAATAGCGTTACCTGGTAGATACCTGTCTGCAGCTTTTATAACTCTCCTAAATGGATAATAATGTCATACACAGCTGTCTGATCCCATGTGTGTAGTAAACAGATTACTGATAAACATACTTATACATTTCTAAATACCTGCCTATTAAAGATAGCTTAGCTACCTATCTGTCCTGTCAGATCTCCATTTTTTCACTACTTTAAAATTTATATTTTATCTAAGCATAAAAGAACGAAAGGAGACCCTATTTCATAGTCTTTAAAATTTACACACAGACAGAACAAGCGATCGTGTTTATCACACAAAGATTTGTCCTCTGTAGTCTCTGGCTCAGCAATCAGGCTCACTAATTACTAAGCAACGGGCCTGTGACGAGAGAGGCGAGAGAGGCGAGAGAGTGACGCTAAGCATGTTGAACAGATCGACGAGGACCTGACGGCGCGCGTGAACATGGCGGACTGCCAGTTCTCGTTCCTGTCGCGCGGGCGCCAGTACTCGCCGGCGTGGCTGGCTCCCGAGGCCCTGCTCAAGGCTCCGGCACAACGCAACCTGGAAGCAGCCGACATGTGGAGCTTCGCCATCCTGCTGTGGGAGCTCGCCACCAGGGAGGTAAGACCCTTGTCGCTTCTTCGCTACTTTGTACACTACACTTCTACACTAGGAATAATAATAACGACAGCCGAGAGCCTCGATCGACACCTTAAGAAGCTCACCTAAGAAAGTTGGATCAAGAGTCTGATGTAGGAAGCGGCTCTCCTTCACACGGCCAATATAGTGAGGAAATTCCTGCCTCTGGAGTTCTAACCACTGGTTTCTTGGTGCTTGTACTCTACCCGAAGTTGGTGGTCTACTATTTTTTATATTTGGATGATGTATTTTGATTTCCTGTTTTTAATATTGGAAAATGAAACTGATATGTATATATAAATATAATAAAAAGAATAACAATAATAATATCCTCACACATCTCACACGCGACCATCTGATCCCAAACTAGGCGACCCAGTACTATGGTAGCCAGACTGCTGATAAACGTCTTATATACGCTCGTATATGTATCTTATTGAAACATGTGTTACGATTGTACCAGCAAACTCCAGTAGCATCGGTCCCAAGAACCCTCGTAACATGATGGCGCGATATATATGTGGAGGGAACGGGTGTTATGTCCCTCCAACACAAAGGGAGGATCCTCCGACCTGGCGAGGTGCTCATGCCTTGCAGGCCACAGCCCAACAGTTGATGAGTGAATCTCTATTTCGCGATACAGGATTAGTAGTTGCTCCGTAGTTCATTATACTCTGTAGTTCGATGTATCTTCGCTAGATGGCGCTGTAGTATGTTTTTTCAGTTTGCGCTGTATGTGAAAGTCGCCACATATATATACGCACTCACCACTTACCATACGTTACTAAATACAATCTTGTCTTTTAAATAACGTAGCGTTTCTCTTGTACATTTGTGAAGTGAAATATTTTTGAAGGAATGAAGTTCATTCGTGCTCTCGTGGTAAGAAAGTAGCCAGTAGTTCAATTTCATACACAATGCATGATTGCTTTTTATAGATTAGATCGAGTACGTTAGTTTTTAGAGATACACAGAAAAGCCCACCTCTATCAGCGATCGCGTTCAAAGTACGGGCGCGCTTGCAACGTCTTCATTGCATCTCTACCTTTATTCTCTGTTCGGTGACTCTCTCATCCAGCTTACAACACCCACGGGATATATGCGGATGGTCTTATTCTGTTTTCTTAATCTGCTGCCATAGAGCCAAAAATACTCAAATATTGTAATGAACTGCAATTACTACTCACAGTAGGAGCTGGAAACTAATGATGGAAAACAAATTTACAAAAAAAACATATTTTCTGTTATCGAAACTGGTTACCAATAGGGTATATTTTTATTAATTAATTATTTGATTTCCAGGTACCATTCGCAGACTTGTCTCCCATGGAGTGCGGCATGAAGATAGCCCTGGAAGGTCTGCGCGTGACGATCCCGCCGGGCATCTCACCCCATATCGCCAAACTGATCAAGATCTGCATGAACGAAGACCCCGGCAAACGACCCACCTTCGAGATGATAATACCGATACTCGAAAAAATGAAACGCTGAGTTAAAAAAAATCTTATATTTATTCATCTGTCAGACATGTTAACGATATGAATTTATAATTCATTCATATTAGAATGATGATTTGAGTACAACATATTACTAATTACCGTAAAAACCACCGCTGTACCCATTTTAATCACAACTGTTCACTAGAGTTTATAAAATATTTTGATGATACTCTCCCAAATCAGGCATTTTGAAGTTATGTTAGAATAACAAAACTCACAAATATATACACACATTAACTGACTTGATACATAGTTCTACCATATGAATTATCAAACAATTCAAACAAAAATACTATAATCGTGATTACAAAGTAGTGGTATGGCAGGCAAAAAATATCTTATAAACTAATCTCATACCTAACTAGGGAAAAAAATAGAATCATTCCAGCCGTTTTGGAGTAATGCTACCACCAAAGCCCCGTGACGCTAAATATTTATATACATTACAAGATAAACCTTGAAAACATTACTCCTCATACTTTGAACTGCCCGACATTTCGATTAGGGTCGATTTATACTAGCGCAGAGTCGAAGCGCATCGAAGCGTTTATCCAAAACTGAACATAACAAATTCAACCTTAACTGCACAGCGTAACGCACACAATACTTCGGAGATTTTAAAAAGACGCGCGCATTCGTCCGAATTCGCGCGTCTGCGCGCGGACAACGCTGATTGGTACCAGTCAGGCACCAGTCAGCATCCACGCGCCTACTAGCGAACCAACGCGTCGTCAGTCGGAAATTGGCCTGCTTTGGTGTTAATCGCAATGGACTCGGACGTAAAACTAATTTACCTGGTGCAAAAATATGAATGCCTATTTAATCTAAAAGCTAAAAATTATAGTGACAAACATTCCAAAAATAATACTTGGGATTTTCTCGGACTCGCATTTGTGCGAATACGCGCGCATTCGCGCGGCTTCGCTTTAGTTGTAAAAAATTTGACGCTTCGATGCACTTCGACTCTGTGCTAGTATAAATCGACCCTTACCGTGACTATGTCAAGCCCGTCGGCTTCGGCCACTATAGGTCTGCTTCCTTCAGATTTATTGTTCTACTGATTTGATCAGACTATGTTTTATGACCTTTTGCCTTTAACTTGTAGAATTATTGCAAGTAGAAGTTCACCTCTCGGTCAGGTAGCGTCTGTTTAATATTTTTCGGGCTAAAAAACTGTTATTGACTTTTTCTGATCAAAGAAATTATTAATAACAATCCGGAGTTTAGAAATTAGGATCTTAACCAGCGCGTCTTGGAGAGCTCTCTCTTTACAACCGTCGGTCTTACTGACCTGACCTCTCTCTGGTCGTGACGAATAGCTGTCCCATTGGATTGCAGTGACGGAACAGACAGTGCACCTGTGTTTGCGCACACACATATGCACTGTATCCGGCGTAAACTGGCCATCGTGACCGAAATCGTCAAGGAAGGCCGCTAGTTCTGAACTCTCGTTGAATCGGCCTTTAACCTGCTGGTCGGTATATCGCAGTAAACTGTTGTCGTGGCCATAACACCACACTTGCTGATAACAATTAAAAATTGCATTATTATTCTTTGGAATTACTTTTTTAAGTTCTAATGTTATCGTTAAATGTGCCATTGATTAGTACAGTTCTATTTTATATATCTATATTTATAAAGAGACGGATTAATATAATATATGTGTTATAGTCAAAATTCGGTGCACAGACTTCGCGGAAGGTCTGGTTTATCCTACGTTTGGCCAAATGTTTCAGACGATCCCCGAAATATATTTCAATTTTGAAGTATTTTTAGTCAAACCTAATATAACCAAATTTGTTGCCTAGGTTTATTGAAAATTCCTTAGTTAAAGTCCGAAAAACGCAAATTATTTGAACTGTGACTAAGTCATTAAGTCAGATCTGAGGAATGACCAGTACGGCCTAGGAGCGCGAGAGGTTCGTAGTTTGCCTATAACTTAGTTATGTCACCGAAAGACAAAGAGATTTCATTTTATAATTATTGTAACCGTTGACCCATTATAGGAGAAATTGTTCTCTTGTACCTTTGATTTGAGAGATTGTTACCTTATTTGTATAAAGGTACTAAAAAACCCACTGCAAAAAAGAAAATTATCCAGACCTGTTGAGATACTGAATTTTATTTTAAATAAATAATAAATATAATTTGCTAATCAACCTCATTAGTAATTGAAATTTAAATTTTGTACTCCTTTTGGGCTTTCTTGCAAATAAAAAGTAAAATTCAATAATTCTAACTGCCAGTATTTTAAGTGTTGTTTAATAATTAGGTTGTGTTCTAATCAATTTTGATTTCCAAAATGTACTAAAACATATGAGTCGTCTAGTTGCAAATTCCGCTAAAATGATTTAAACAAAACTTGCATAAACGAAAGACAACCTCTGAGACAAAAATAACTTCACTTTATTACACGATTTTTCGAAATGAAATGAATGAATGAAAAAAAATGTCATTTCTAGTAAGGAAAATAGCTAAAACAGGTTTTAAATTCAAAGATAGCGGATTTTGAAACTCACTAATATACTATAGGGGTATTTGTAACTGAGCTTAACGAAATAGCGGGATTTGAAACTAACTCAATTTACGGTGATGGTCAATGTTATGCAACAACAACTAGGGAGTTAGTAAATAAAAATACAGAAGAGCAATATAATCAACATTATAATTTGGGAAAAAAATACTTGTTTTTCATGGAAAATCGGTTAAACCAAAAGTTGGTTTATACTGTTAGGTTGACATCGTCAAAGCCGTCTTCACAGAGGTCGCTTGGTGTCTCTGCTGCATCCTCGTCACCATCTCCCTGCTCAGTAGGCCGTCGGTCTTGCACTCTTTTATAAAACGCTAAAGCATCAATATCCCTCCATTGCTCTCCATAATGTTTTTTTAGTAAATTTGAAACATCTGCGATCTTTGCTTTCTTCAGAATTACCTGGTTTGCTTGAATAACAGCTGGATTTAACATTGTGATGCTTTTAGTTTTCTTTGTTATGGTCTTCTTCACGTTAATGTCAATTTTATATGACTGCTCTCCTTGAAGTAATAAATTGTTTGTTTTGGAACGTGTCAAAAAAAACCTTTTACACTTTTGGAACTGTACATGCCAGCTAGTGGTTGGTTTGATGATTGGGGCGTAGGCTGATTTCCAATCTAGTACGGCAATTGCATCCAAAGCAGTCGTTGTACAATACTGATTAGTAATTTCTTGATATTCTGCAGGTGATGCAATGACTTCACGCCTTTTTAAATCTTTCTCTATTTGAGCAAACACGCGGTCGGGTGGAATAAAAGAATGCCCTACAACAGGAAATACTATTTCTACCTTTTTGATGTGTCTGGGTGCTTCTGTTGTCAACCACTTTCCAAGCATGGCTACCATACCGGAATTTTTGTTTTGACCAGAACAGCCATCTGCTACTATTCTTAAGTCTTTGATTTCTTCGTTGATATCTAAATTAGTTAAAAAGTGATGAACTGCTGAAATGATTTCATTACTACCTTTGTGGTGCATGGTTTCATTCCAGGTATATGCAAATATGTTATCCTTGTTCAATTTTGCCTTAGAGTTACCAACTACTATAGTAAAGTTGTAAAAATTGATTTGCCGGCTATAGTAAGCAGATTGATCTGGCACTTTAGGCAGTGCTAAATTTTTTTGACAGTCAAAGCTCATTGTTAGAAGATCACTTCTTTGCTCTTGCGAGATCTCGTAGAAGGCCTTGAACCTCAAACGGTGGACTCTTTTCTCAATCATCAATTTATTTTTGTTTTCAGTGTTTGTTACTTTTTTAATGCTCTCATCTAACAGCAGACAAGTCGAACAAACATCAGATCTAGGTGTACCGAAACCAATATTATAGCAAGTATTAAATATATTCCTAAAAAAATGCTGTTTTACCTCTAAGGATGGATGGTCTTTGTTATACATACGCCAAAGCTTTTTTATATTTAGTTCAGGGGCCAGATACAACCTTTTCATAGTTTTTGATCGGCAGTAATGGCTTTCATTTGCTTTAAATGACTCGATAAATGCTTGTACCACTTTTCTTTTCTCTTCAAACTTTTGACTTTTACGGTCTCCACCTCTACGCTCTTTTGCCAGTTCCTCCTTTTCATAAAATCTTCGCATCACTCCCTGTATACGGTCTTTCTTCACACACAATGCCTTAGTAAATGTTCCTTGACAAACAGGAATCATCTTACCGCCCTTTTTACGAATAAAATATTTTAAGGAATGATTTCGCTTGCTACCAACTTTTGCGGTTTTAGATGCTGTGATAGTACAGTGTTTTATTATAAAATTATCTTGCGAAATCTTAGTCACATGTTTGTAAAATGACTGATGGAATTTTCTTATTTCTGTGCAAGTTATAGTCGCACACTGAAATGCCTTACGACTGTGTCCACATGACGGAAATTCTGGAAGCGCATTTGGCTTGTATCTAAAATAAAAACAAATCTTCTTTTATTTACATTTTAGTTAAGATAAATTTTATCTAATTCTGCTGCATAATTAACAAATAAGCAAAAGAAAACAAAACCTGACTGCAAAAATAACCTACCTCCGTAGGGGAAAAAACAAGCTCTGTTACGAAACTATTTGAACGAACATAAAACAAATACATGCCTTTTTTATTTTATTTTATTTTTATTTGCATTAAACATAAAATTAAAACACTACACCATATACATAAATCACTCAACAGATTTTTTTTTGTACTATACCAATGCATGTTTAACCACTTTCATGGTTCTGTTTTGCATAGCAACTTTTAAAATGGCAGTTGAAAAAATGGTAGAAGAAAGAAACCAACCTTTTTTCACGTAATACTTCGCGTTTCCATTTTGATTTATCCACTAATCTCTTGCGTGCTTTACCGGGCTCCGACTTTTTTATTAATTCTTGTAAATCCTCCATTTTATCTGCACAAAAACAATAAAAAACCAGAACAACAACACTCTCAGTTAGCAGAATCGGCCATACTGATTTTTGTGTCACGTGATCTAATGCCGGGCTGCCATTGGTTGGATTTGTTATAGAGCAGGGGTTCCCAACGTTTTCTTGGTCAGGGACCACTTTGACATAGTTTTTTTCGGCAGGGACCACTATTTAGTTATTAATTAACTAAATTTTAGTGTAGTAAAATAAACTGTAATAATCAAACTGAAACTTTAATTCAAACTCTAATATGAATTACATAAAAAGAAATAATAACATTTTAGGATAAACTTTCGTAATTTTAAATTAATGCGATTTCTGAGCTTGCATCTTCTTCACGAGTTCGGCTATCCTAGGACTGATATTGTTACTCAGAGCCACACGTAAATCATCACTTACTTTCAAACGATTTCTCGCCTTGTTTTTTAATACCAGCAAAGCAGAAAATCCTTGTTCACATAAATAAGTGGTTGAGAAAACGATAAAATAGCGTAAGGCGATTTCTCAAAGTTTAGTATAAGAAAGTGCTTTTTTACACCAAAATGACTCAAGTGAATTCGATTCAAAAGCATCCTTGCAGTTTCTGTCATTTTGTAATTCAATGAGCTCTTCTTGGATTTCTTCTGTAACTTCACTAGCGTCCGTGCTAAAAGGGTTACGAATCATTTTTTGATCAAGATTAGCTTCTTCGTTATATTCTGGGAAGTAACGATTGAATTCATCAATCAACATATGTAAATGAGTCTTAATGTTTTCTTGAATATTTGCTGTAAAAGCGTCATACTTTTTGTCTTCCGCAAGTGATTGTAATGTCGCAAACGCAGAATAATTATTTTCTTCAATTTTACGTACCCACAATTGAAGTTTGCAGATAAAAGCACGAAGTTTATCTTCAAAAATGAATATATTTGCGACATTCTCTAAGTTTTTATTTCCAGAACCTTGCAGTTGTATATTTAATTTATTTAAATGTGTGAAAATATCCACAAGATACGCCAAGTCCATCTGACATGCCAGATTAGTAAATTGTTTCAACAAATCATTATTTTTTTTGTCACCCAGAAAAATCTCAACCTCTGCTCTCAGTTCATATAATCTTCCCAGCATATTACCTTTCGATAGCCATCGAACTTCGGTATGAAAGAGAAGTGTCTCGTGATCAGAGTCCATTTCAGTGCATAACTTTTTGAAAAGTCGTGTATTTAAGGCGCTGCTTTTAATAAGATTTACAATTTTTATGGCCATTTTTAGTGTATCATTGAGGCACCCAGGAAGAGTTTTTGAAGCCAACGCCTGGCGATGTATGATACAGTGCGTTGTAATTACATTAGGATTTTTCTGTTTTACTAATGTCGCCAGCCCGGAACGTGATCCCAACATTGCTGGAGCACCGTCGGTACAGAGGGCAGCGAGTTTATCCCACATAAGATTATGTTTCTCGAAAAATTCGGATATTGAGTTCATGACGTCGATACCTTTTGATGTTGTGTCCAGTTCCCGTGAAATCAATAACTCTTCTTTAATTATGTTGTCGTCGTCTAAAAAGCGAACAAATACAAGTAGTTGACAACAATTTGAAATGTCGGTCGACTCATCACACTGCAAAGCGAAAAATGGCGATTTTTTTATTCTTGACACAAGTTGCTCCTCTATATCACTTGACATAAGCTCAATTCGAGCTTTGACCGTGTTATTGGACAGAGGTATGTCTTGTATTTTTTTCTTGGCCTCTAATCCCAAAACTTCTTCGACGGCTTTGATCAAACAAGGTTTTATGAGTGTTTCTCCAACTGTGTGTGGCTTTTTAGATTGTGCTATTAATTTAGAAATCTCAAACGACGCTACTAATAACTTTTCCGATGTTGCAAATCTCGAGCCGCTAGGCCCGAGTTTCATTTTTTTTTAGGACCTCTAATTTTCCTTGAAAGAATTCAAGCGGGCGGTTAGATAAATCTGGATGTACCGTTTCTAAGTGGCGTTTCAATTTTGCTGGTTTCAACGCTTCATTTGCGAGAACGGTTGCGCATATAACACACTGTGGTTTTATTTCCCCGTTACTTTCTATCGAGGTAAATCCAAATTTTATATAATTATTGTCATATTTTCTCTTAGGCGCCATGTTCTGAAAATAAGATACAAAAAAATGAAACCGAATACAAACCGAAAAAACAAAAGCGTAAGATCAAGTTCTATAATATGATCGTGCTAAGCTAGCTTACATAAAAATATTTTTGAAATAATAGCAAAGGTAGTTTTAGTTTACATTACAAGGAAATTTAGTGACCAGCAAAAGGATTCGAATACCGCGAGCCCGCGATGAATCACCAAAAATTCAAAAATTTAATTTAGTTTACGCTTCTTTGCAAAAATGAATAAATAAAAATATACTACTTTGCCATACGTACGAATCATCAAAATGAAATAAACAAATATACATAATACATATACGTATTGATAACGTCGTTTACTTGATAACGACCCGAAAATCATCATTTTTAATACCCTGAGAAAGGTTTATCGAAATAAAATATTCACTCACCTGTATTTACGAACTATTTCAAGATATCAATTTAAGAACAACGATCAGTAATAGCTAACTAATAAATGAATGATTAACTTCCTCACACAGTTAAGTAATATTACGTGTTATTACTGACACTGAAATAGGTAAAACAAATGACGTTGTATCGTCTTCGCAGAGACGCGCGCGGGCGGCCGGCCCCGCGTACCGCGCCCCCTCCACCCGCACTCTAACGCGCTGGGCCACGTTCACAACCTAAGTGTAGTTGTTTGGTTGTTTTTTAACTCGCTCAAAGGCTCGGAACGAGGTCGGTTGTTTAACGTCAAATTGGAACATAAAAAACTTTGGAGTCAAGTCAACTGTCATCGACTGACACAAGATACTTCGAAAATATATGGAATATGACAACCGAGCCTTGAGGCTCTGAACGACCTAGAGTGCACTCGAGCGTAGGCTCTGAACGCTCTCCTGTAAGTAGCGTGCAGCGGGCTGTGCGTGTGCGTGCACGGCGGCGCGGCGACCGATGGCTCACCGAATTTAGCGGGCGCGCCCGCTAAAGAATTCATTCGCGGACCATATTTTGGCTTCTGCGGACCACTGGTGGTCCACGGACCACTGGTTGGGAACCATTGTTATAGAGTAATTTGAAACTCACATACTTCGTTTTAGAGTCATTTGCACCGAACTCTGTTATTATAACGCATTTTACTGGCGTTTATAGCGGAGTTTGATGCAAAACAAATTTACGGATTTGTACTATTCGAAGAGTACTTTGAAATGTAATACTGAGCTAAAATTAAAAAAAAAAACGTTTTAGCGGGATTTGAAACTAGACGACTAATATATGTATAAGTATAGTTGCTTGTATTTATCGGTGCTAAAGTGAATTTAAAGTATGTCAGAGCTATGGAATAGATTTTAGAGAAACTTTATCAAATTGTATGAGTTTTATATCATTTAATAGGTGTTATTTGAATAAAGAGTTTTTAACCTGGACTTTGTGATTCATATTTTCAGATAAGAACACACATTGGTGACGTACATATTTTGTCTATAGAATCTCTAATTTTGTGCAATGTTTGTTTGAAGGTTAAGTGTAAATGTAATACACAACATTACTGTGTATAATATTTGTCTTAATATTGTATTGTAATAGGTGTGCCTTATAACACGGCCAAAAAATAGGGCCAATGACAAATGTAACTGTTTAAGTATAATGTAATGTTACAACTTTCATAAAGTTGTGTAAAATACTAACGATTTGGTAATAAAAAGGCCTTGTTTTATTTATATACTGCCCCAATTTACTAAAAAGTTTTGTTTTACAGTGGGACTTATTTGCAATAAAGTTATTTCACCACTTTTTAAATAAGATTTTTATTTATGGCGGGCACAAGATGAAGGTTTCTTTTGATTTCCTTGATAAGTGGTGAAAGTTACGTTTGGTTTACTTGCCTATGACAAGTTCAACCCTCATTGATAAATTCATCTGTTTTCATCCTAAAGTATTGTTTTTATGTTTTAACATGCAGAATGGCATTTTAGAATGTATATCACCACATCAACGTGTGGTACAAAACACATCACCGCAGTGTCTGCTCAAAAATAAAAAACGTGTATCAAAATATATAATTTTTGAAGTGAAAACTTCTTCAGGCGCGTTGAGCGTTTTGGTAGAGGGTAAAATCCTCGGTTCGCGTCACCGACATGCTAATGATAATATAGTATAGGAGCTAGCAACGTTTTCGAGAAAGAATTTTAGGTCAGCTGATTTTGTGATATGTCGTCTTTCTAGCACTTTCGGTTAGAGTCTGGGCTATCTGGCTGGCGGTAGCGGTTGCGTTCATTAGTGCGCATCCTACCTGTCCAGGTAATAATCCTGGATTTTAAAAACATTTTAGTAGGCGTAATTTTTAATTTTTTGTTTTTAAATAAGTCTACCTGAGTTAGGTTGTGAGCGAGGGCGAGAGGGTTTTTAATAAGACAAGTGTTCGGCTTGAAGAGTGGATTGAGACTAACTTTATTTATGAAACCATTTCTTAAAGTTAAAACAGTATTTTTATTGATATGTGTTGAAGACAAAGAGCTATTTGTTCTAATGTTTAGTCTGCGGCTTATCATCTAAGTGGTGGTTCATGACGGTTGCCAAGATTAACTTTATTTATAAAACAATACACAGTATTCTGATTATGCGTTGGAGACAAGGGGCTAGTTGTTCTATTGTTTCCAGGGCGTCTGTGGCTTATCAGCTAAGTGGTCGTTCATGACTGATGCTATTGTAGGGCGTCACGTCTATGACGACATAACTCCTCCCCCCTTAAGACGGCGGCGGCACGAAGGTTGCGAAGGCTGAAGTTCAACGGCTTCCGGTTGTGCAGCCGAGATTTTCGCCGATCTAGTTTTCCACCAGAATTTGTAGACTGCAATTCCTATTCCTGTTGCTGTTATTATGAAGTAAAGTGCAATTGATGACCAGCTGGGGGTGCAATGGTTAAGTTTTTGCTTGTATTCTTTAATTCCTCTGTTTGTTGCAGAGCACTTTTCAGGTTATCTAGTTCTATGTTTTCTAGTTTTGTCTTTGATTTGTTGTATAATATTCTTGTTGTAGCTTGTAGTGGCGTAGGTGCAGTTAGGCGGATCTTCGTGTTATATTAGTTGAGCTATGCAGTCCGTAGAGTGCAGTAAGGGTTCCCATTCTAAGTGTTTGCAGATGACCTTGTCCCCGGTGATGTATGTGTATGGCTCGTGAGGGTAGGCAAACTCATTATTTCCCAAGATTAGGATGGGGTTGCTAGGTATAAGTACTGTGTTGTTATTATTAGGGATAGAATACAGGTGTAATAGGTTGTAAGGTTGTTCGGTAACAATTGGTATGTCCAGTATGAAGTTAAGGGTTTGATTAGTGTTATAAGCTTTAACAGTGATTGCTTTTTCCCATAGATGGATACTATCCATGTTAGGGTTAAAGGCTAGGTATATATTTACTGTGGCATTTACTTTTAATTTAATTGTATTATAATTGCTACATATATCTAGATATATCTGTCTTATTTTCGTAATGTTATAATTACGGCTATGTTGGGTGATTTCGTTAGCATGTGTCAGGTGTCTTTGGTAAGTCTAATAGGTCACGAATGTCTATGTTCTCTAGGTTTGGGTCTAATAATGGGATGTGGACTAATTGATCTGTATTTTATGTTCTAGGTTGTTGGTCTGTGTTTGTTTTTAATTAAACAAGTGACAGAGGGATCGTCCATATTGTGAATTAAGTTGAGTGCATCTTCTACACCTTCAATATAAAAAGATAAGGTCCTCCTGTTCCCATCATAACCGGGTAACTGGGTGGAGAACGTGGAGAAATCGGTGGTTACCGATTTTTCGTCTATGAAAGATTTTTCAGTTAGTACCTTCTTTTCACTTGTCATTTTTAACTACAGTGATACGAATGGTAACAACGAAAGAAAATCCTTTTCTAAGTACCGTATTGCATTAAAAAAAAATAATGCTATAGCGGTTTTTTACGATACTGGATACACCAAATGTTATGGGGATGTCCAGGAAATCGTTTAAGGAGTCTCGGGAGTAGTAGAGTTTTATACTTACCCCACGAGCATTGCCGATTTGTAGGCTGAGATGGAGGTGAGTCTTCGTTTCTTCAGCTGGTCAGCTTGTCTCCCTCTGCTTTGCACTACGCTCACTGTAGATTCTTTTATTCGCGAACGCGGACGCTTAGCAAAGGTATTCTCTGCAGCAGGAACCGACAGTATCGCGACGAACCGACTGCGCCAGTTAGGTTGTGAGCGAGGGCGAGAGGGTTTTTAATAAGACAAGTGTTCGGCTTGAAGAGTGGATTGAGACTAACTTTATTTATGAAACCATTTCTTAAAGTTAAAACAGTATTTTTATTGATATGTGTTGAAGACAAAGAGCTATTTGTTCTAATGTTTAGTCTGCGGCTTATCATCTAAGTGGTGGTTCATGACGGTTGCCAAGATTAACTTTATTTATAAAACAATACACAGTATTCTGATTATGCGTTGGAGACAAGGGGCTAGTTGTTCTATTGTTTCCAGGGCGTCTGTGGCTTATCAGCTAAGTGGTCGTTCATGACTGATGCTATTGTAGGGCGTCACGTCTATGACGACATAACTCCTGACATACTTTTTTTATTGCCAGACATTTTTGACATTGCTAACTATGTGCCATACGTGATTTTTTTTATTTTTTTTATAAAAATTTCAAAGTATTTTATAATGTCTGTAATTTTAATATTATGTTATTTAAATATAAGAAAACTTAAAATAAATTTGCCAGACATTAATTCGATTGTTAAGTGTTGAATTAAAATTAAAAAGTCATGAAAAGTATTGCAGTATGTTGCTAGTAGTCCGAGAGAGACAGTTGCAGAATAAGTCGAGAATGATACAGAGAACCATTACGAAAGTAAATTACTTTTTACGGTGCATATAATAAAAAATAATAATAATATGTATCTAAGTTTTTCACAGTCCTTGGGAATACCAGAATCTGGCGTGAAACAAATGTTACAGGAACGCTTCTTTGGCCGCGTAAAAAAAATACTTAAAAGTCTTTTATCGGGCCCTACACGGGCCTGATATAGACTTTAAAGCGTCGTCGTCTTGGCTACGGTATGGTGATCTCTTCGGAGAAATCGAAGGTTTTGTTTGTGCAATTATGGACGAAGTTATCATGACAAATAACTACCGGAAATATATCCTGAAAGATAGTACGGTTGACATCTGTCGAGCGTGCCACCGTCCTGGAGAATCTATTAGGCATATTATTTCTGGTTGTTCTCGTCTTGCTAACGGTGAGTATTTGCACAGGCACAACCAAGTAGCCAGGATCGTACACCAACAACTTGCCCTTAAATACTAACTTGTCAATTTTGAAGTACCTTACTACAGGTATGTGCCCGACCCAGTTCTCGAGAACGGTCGTGCTACGTTATATTGGGATGGATCTATTATCACAGATAGGACTATTGTTGCCAATAAGCCTGATATTGTGGTGATAGATCGATTAGAGCGTCGCGCAATGATTATCGATATCGCCGTTCCTCATGACGAGAATCTCGTGAAAGTTGAAAAAGAAAAACAATTGAAGTATTTGGATCTGTCTCACGAGATTGCCGACGTGTGGAATGTGGATTCGGTGATCATTGTTCCGATAATCATATCTGTTCAAGTGTTCATGGATTGATAGCGAAGACCCTTCTTTTTTTTTTTTTATTTTTAACGTGTGGAAACCCCCTCGAGCCGTCACCCCACCGGGGTTTACGGCGGGGTGGTGTGTCGGAATCGGACCGACTAAAACCACACGGTGTGCCACTCTGCGCTTGAGATAGGAGGGATCCGGGAACCGCTGCTATTACGACATCCAGATCCCTCCTAGCGCCTGCCCGGTACCTCGGGCACCATCTGCTGATAAACTCTCTATTTTAGGCGGCGTACGGCACACGCAGACGTCGCCTCCTCGCGGCTGGCCATTACAGCGGATGGAGGGGAAAACCCATCCCGTCCACCCGCGGCCACACTCCAGGCGGCATGAGGCGCTGGTATGCGCGCCTCCGCCGCCCGGCTCGCCGCCGGCGAATTGGGTCCGAGTGGATATCGTCCTCCCGGGCCTTCTCCGCCGCCTCCTTCCGCGAAATTACGTCTTCGCAGAAGGTTGCGACCGCGGTAAAACAACTGTCGCTACCGGCCATGGAGCGTATGACGGCCGGTAGCGACAGATCTCCTCCAATAACTGCAGTGAGGACCCCACGCTGCGCCGCCCAGGCGGAACAAACCGCTAGCGTGTGCTGAGCCGAGTCCTCACTGCAGTCGCAGTGGTGACAGGCGGGACTCAATTCCCTCCTGGCGACCGAGTGCAGGTACTTCCCGAAGCAACCGTGCCCGGAAAGGACCTGCGTTAGTCGGAAGGAAAGGGTCCCGTGCTGCCGCCCCGCCCACTCGGCGATGACCGGCTGGAGAGCCTCCACGGCGGCAAAACCAGCACGAGGAGCCTCCAGCCGGGACGACCAACGAGCCATCGTGGCTCGACGAGCGGCCTCTCGCCACTCGCGTATCTCTTCGGGCGGGGGCCGTATGCCGCTACCCGCCCGGAAGTCAGCCGTCCGCCGATAAACTTCGGCGAGCACTTCCGCCTCCAAATCCCACGGAGGAGTTCCGGCCAAGGCGCACGCCGCCTCCGTCGATACGGTGCGGTAACCGCGTATGGCTCTAACCGCCAATATCCTCTGAGGGCGCCAGAGGCGAGCCCTATTCTGGGCGGTCAGAGCCGCCGCCCACACCGGTGCACCATACAGCGCCATTGACCGGACAACCCCCGTGTATAGCCATCTTGTCGCGACGCTAGCTCCACCCAGATTGGGCAAAAGTCGCCCAAGGGCAGAAGCAGCGCCGACCAGCTTTGGAGAAAGCTGTCGGAAGTGCTCGTCGAAGAGCCACCTGCCGTCGAGGATCAGGCCCAGATACTTCATCTGGGCCTGAACCGGTACGAGGACCGAATTGACCACGATGGAGGCGCCGGAGGGTGGACCACGACGGGGCCCATGGAACAAAAGGGCCTCCGTCTTGTCCAGGGCCACCCGCAAACCCAGCGCCTCAATTCGCTCGACCACCAGAGAGACACCAGTGGTGGCCAGGCGCGCCGCCTCTTGAAAGTTCATCCCCCGGGCCGTGATCAATGTGTCATCTGCGTAACAAAGTACGCCCAGCCCAGGGGGAAGACGACCTCGAAGGGCCCAGTCGTATCCCATGTTCCACAGGAGTGGTCCGAGGACAGACCCCTGTGGAACACCGCACGACATGAGCCGCCGCCTTAGAACACCGTCTCGATCCTCGTACATGACGGTACGCTCCTCAAGATAGTCTGCCACAAGCCGCCTCAGGTACTTTGGCACCCCGTGGTAGTGGAGTGCTTCCCTGATGCAGCTAAATGGCAGACTATTAAATGCGTTGGCGATGTCCAACGACACCGCCAACAGCACGCCGCCACAGCTCACCGCCTCTTCGGTAACGGCCCTCAGGCGCAGCACGGCATCGACCGTCGAACGCCCCGCCCGAAAACCAAATTGGGCGTCCGACAGATCGCGGCCCACCTCGCGGAGGTGATAGCGAAGACCCTCGACCAACACCTTAAGAGGCTCACGTTAGAAGGTTGGATCAAGGGTCTGATGCAGAAGGCAGTCCTCCTTGATACGGCCCGTATTGTGAGGAGGTTCCTGTCTTTGGAGCCCTAACTACCGGTGTCTTGGTCCCTGTACCCGATGTCGGTGGTCTACTACTATTTGTTATATTTTTAAATGTGTATTTTTTACTTTTTATATATTTAAAAATGTAATAAATATGTGTATATAATAAAATAAAGAAAATAATAATAATAATCATTCTAGTCAGAGCAAGTTTCAAAAAAAATTAAGTATAAAAAGGAATATAAAATTAGATTAAAATTTAAAAAACAACACTTTTTATTTAAATTGTTCTGATTACTAAATGGAAATTATAAATAATAAATATTAAGTTGTTCAAGTTGTTTCAGCCTTTTATATGAAAAGTATTAAGTTATCGTTATGTCCTTTACAAAAAACACATTTTATTTTATCGCTGGCCATTGTAACCAAATTAAAAAATAAACATTAAAATCAAAACAAAAACAAACATGTGACATTAGACTGACGCCATCTTGCAAACTTGCCTGTCGCGCCACTGTCGTTGTCTATCTCTCTCGCGCCTTCAGCTGTCTCTCTCGGACTACTAGCATCATACTGCAATACTTCATGACTTTTTAATTTTAATTGAAGACTTAACAATCGAATTAATGTCTGGCAAATTTATTTTAAGTTTTCTTATATTTAAATAACATAATATTAAAATTACAGACATTATAAAATACTTTGAAATTTTTATAAAAAAAATAAAAAAAATCACGTATGGCACATAGTTAGCAATGTCAAAAATGTCTGGCAATAAAAAAAGTATGTCAGGTAGACTTATTTAAAAACAGAAAATTAAAAATTACGCCTACTAAAATGTTTTTAAAATCCAGGATTATTACCTGGACAGGTAGGATGCGCACTAATGAACGCAACCGCTACCGCCAGCCAGATAGCCCAGACTCTAACCGAAAGTGCTAGAAAGACGACATATCACAAAATCAGCTGACCTAAAATTGTTACTTTTCAAACGTTGTTAGCTCCCGTACCAATAGTATATCTATAGCTATGGAGAATATGATATTATATATTATATATGAAATTTATTATTATTATATATTATATATGATATTATATATTATATATAGCTATATATGAAACATAAAAAAATTCATATAATTTTTGCATATAGTTTTAATTACTCTCAACTTAATAGTTCCGTTTTCACTTCTATCGGCAGTCCCACGACTGTTTATAAAAAATCATTTAAGCACTACAAATTACAAAATGCATACCTTAATAAACTAAATTAATAAAAACATTTAATCAATATACTTAATAGTTAATTGTTGTATTGACAATTTCATTCTAGTTCTATTCAAACGAAACTGAACCATCGCTAGACTCGGGTTGCGAGTCTTCATCAGCAGTGTTTCTTGAAACGCTACTACTGTCCCCATGGGACTTATTTGTTGCTTCTCCCTTGTTTTTATTTAAAAAGCAGAAACCAGCTTTTATGTTGTGTTCCTTTAAATAAAGCAACCATTGCAGCTGGTGACTTTTCGATTGGTCATTTGTCTTCACTTCCCTAAACTCTATGGTGCAATTTTCAGTGTTACACAATGTCAAATCTGGAAAACCATTACGCATGTAATTATAGTTGTGCGCCAATCTGCGACAGATGGCGGCAAGTGCGCGCGGACCCAGGCAAGATACCACTATCTCAATATTTTGAATATTAACCACTTGGCGACTTATTTCTGGCAAATTATATGGAACTAATATATGATACCGATTTGTAATAATTTCCATAATATCATCTACAGTGCTATTCTGAATCGTTATGAGGAAATCATCAATTTTCGCTTTTCTATTTATATAAAAGTTTTCGCACCACATATCTAATGGATACTGTTGGTAGTGGCTCAGAAATATGCCTCCAATGGCCAAAGGTTTTGTACATATAATATCCCAAAACAATATGATGTATATCGCGTTTATAAGATTACCCTCCCAGTGTTCCGCTAGTGTTACATGGTGCTTGTCCTTGTACATATTACAGCATAAAATCTCTGACCTGGACTTCTCTCCGTCACTCGGGAAGGGACAGTGGTGTGAGTCAGATATATCTCTTTCAGAAATTGCGGTTTTAGCGTTAGCCTCCAATACTTTAAGAACTTTTTGGTCGATTTCACTTCTGGTTTCCCTGTCCAAAAAACGCTGTGCTCGACGCCGTAAAACCATAATAGTTTCCGTCGGCAAATCAGCCTTAAACGCGTCGTGCAATGTACGCGCTTCCTTTTCGGGCGATTTCAAATAATTTTTCTCAATGCTTGCCTTCTCATCATACCATTCAGCCTTGGTATAATGGTTGAGCGCGATCTGTGTGATTAGTAAGTTCAGTATTTTTATCGCTTCGTTGTACTTTTTTGATTTCTTAAAACGACTTACACCATCTGTTAATATTTCTACATAAATATTTATAGGTGTAAACCTACGTAGCCACACTGGCAATGCTATATAATGAGACATATTTTCTTTATTTACCTCTTCATATAAGCCGTATACATGTAAAACAAATTTAAGTTTATTTTGTTCCATGTTATATTCCTTGGATAACGCAAGAGCATTCAAATACGCACAAAATTGCTTTCTATCTTGAAAAATAATTGAAGCATTATCCAGAATCATCTCTTTATCTACAGGGTAAAGTTTTGTATTGCCAGAGGGCTTAAACTTTAGCATGGGCCTGTCATTATACTTTCGACTCTGCGTTAAGTCAATTGAACAGCCCATTTTAAAAACGTTATCTAAATGCATTAAAACAATTAGTTCATTTATCGTTTCACGGGTCAAGTCTGATAGCTTCCATTTTTTTATTTTTGTCCTCATCTTATTTAATATTTCTGATTTCTTGTTGCAAGCGAAACCATTCAAAGACTGTCTTATATCTCGTGTATGAAATATCTGAGTAAGCAGTCTCTTTGTCTTCTGCTTCTTCGACTTAAAATGATTTGGGTTTATATATTGTTCGAAGGCTTTTTTTGTTTCTGAACATGCTAATAATTCCATACACTGTTCTAAGGTCAATGAGTCTGTAGCTGTATTACTAAACACTATAAACCCTTTTACATATAATGATGTACAATCAGTTTTCATTTTTGAAAACTCAGTTGGAAAGGACTTCTCAGCTATCCCATCAGGTTTAACCTGGTCAATACAGAACAAATAGCTAACAAACTTTTTGTTATCCTCTGACTCCAGAGCTAACCTTGATAGTAAATCCAATGATTCATCTGTTAGTATACCTTTGAACGTGTTAGATGCCTTCAGGTGTTTATCATATTGGTCAATTGTATGAAGAATAAATGAAGTACTATAACTGATCCTTGATGTACCTCCTTTCTTTTCCTCTTTTGATTGTGGCAATTGCCATTGTATTTCGTTTATGATATCTGGATCTACATCGCATACTATTTGTTCTTCGTTCGTCTTCGTCTGTTCGAGGGTGTCCGTTTCTGTCAATTCTAAATTTTTGAATTTATCAATTGTCCAATCGAGACTTCCAGAAGCTATCGCGCCCGCACTATTTTCACTTATACACTGTTGGTCACTGAAACGTCTTTTGTGTTCACTTTTCTTACTAAAATGTTTTCTTTTTATGGTAAAGAAGTCTGGGATTTCTCTTTGTTTTATATTAGAGTTATGTTTATGATTTAAATTATTCTTTTTTTGTTTCATGTTACCTCGGTACTTATTCACAAAATGTATTAATGTATCAATACTTGCAGTGTTATCACTAACAGTGTTATAAGAAGATAAGGAAACAATTTAATCGCGCCAATATGACACATTAATGTCGAGTAACATTAGTAAGAAAGTTTTGCAACGTCAGGAATTTGTGAAAATCATCTCAAGTAATAATAATCTCTTTAATCTCTAAGAATATTGTTACTAACAAATTGGATAATATGGTTTGCAAAAAAGAATTTTTACAAGTCGAACATAAGATGTAAACACCTAGAAAGCGGAATTTTTTAGCTGTATCTAGGAGTTTCACTTGGGTCCTTCTTTCGTCAGTCTTTTGTATGATCTGCCTCACAGTTTGTATGTGGTCTATTGCGCCAAGTCCCCCGCGAAACTCGGCCAGCTCCGGTAGTTGGAAGTCGTACAATCACCTCGTCAGCCTATTTGTGATAACCCTGGGCAAAAACTTGTAGACGTGACTCAGGAGCGATATATATGACGGTGGTTCTTGAAAAGGGTTTTTTGCCACTCGTTGAAAAATACGACTACCATACTCCTACTCCACGCACTTGCGAGTTCTCCCTTCGTGGTGAACAGAATTGAATACAGTTATAATGGCTACAGTTGCTTAAAGACAGAAGTTCCCTCTACCCTCAAGAGTTCAGTTGTAACTCCGTACTCACCTTGGACTTTTCCATT
Source organism: Hypercompe scribonia (assembly GCA_949316085.1). NCBI lineage: Eukaryota > Metazoa > Arthropoda > Insecta > Lepidoptera > Erebidae > Hypercompe > Hypercompe scribonia. The sequence goes on from OX438983.1 coordinate 3,827,532, forward strand.
TTTTAATTATTTCAATGCAAACTCAATTTTAGTAGCAACTTTAACTTTTAAACACAACAAGAGACCACCTCATCCCACGATTATTTATCGCAGGTGGAAATTGATCCCACTACCTCCAGCTAAGCAATCAGGTTCACTACTAGCTACTGCAGAACACAACATCACTTATCAAGGGTATAGATAATTCTCAACAGTCTTTTAAGAAATCTAGTAGTCGCTATTTATGTAAATATGCCATATTCTCATTTTGTTTCATATTAATAAATGTTGTCTAGGTCAATTTCTAAAAAGACGCAAATTCATTTAATGATATTCTCTTAATTCAATTTCAGCAGCTTTCAATGTCTTTTATTTAGTTGTCCAGAGTAAGATGAATAATCATAGAAATAACTTCAATATCATGACACATCAAAATATATACTGGACACCTATAACTTCAAGTAGTCACTTTTACAAATGCTTTAACTTTCCAACACATATTGTTTGAAAAGGACAGCTTACTGGCAATGGTGGACCTGTTCATTGCGAGATCCTTGTCGTTTTGGAATTAGTTTGATAATGATATTTGGAACAAAAAATTCAACATTCATAAATAAATCGCATTTGACATTGCAGTCAAATTGACAGTGGAAATATGGAGAATCCCTGAACGTAAACCTCGTAATGTGAGGTGTAAGGTGCGAAATTCAAATAGATATTTTTCTAGTTGGCTGGCTGCGTGTGCGCGAAGCTCGCCAACTAGAAAAATATCTATGATGACCATAGGCCCTAAGCTGCCCCTGCTTATAGAAGACAGAAGTAAAAGACTATGGAGATTAACTTAATTAATATCACAGCTGGAGAGCTGTTAAGGCCCAGTGCAATGCTCAAAACAGTTCTCATATACTTTATCTTTATTGATACTCTTAGTACAATCTTACAAGTAATATTATTTCTTTGCAAAAGTAATCTTCATAGCATGAGTCGGTGTGATCTTGAATCCTTGCAGAGCTTCTTTGGCAGCAGCCGACTGCATTTCATTAGCAAACTCGACAAACGCGATATCATGCCTGTTAGGTACAAGACGCACTTCTTTAAAACCAGGGAACCTGTAAGGGAACACATACTTTTAGTATTGGAGTTGTTTTGAATGAGGCAATTTGTAATAAACTAATAAGATAATTAAACACACACACAGCTGTCTGATTCCAAATTAGTCACACCTGTGTTATGATAACCAGACTGCGGATAAACATACTTAAATATTTCTAAAAATATACATACAGATAAATAACACCCAAACAACTAATAATTGTGCTCATCACCTAGGTGGGAATCAAACCCATGAGTTATTATAATAACCTCGTGGCGCTCAAGGTACTTTAAAAATGACAAAACAAGATACTATACTAAAGCCCACTTAAATATGAAAAGTATCCCCTAAACGCCCACTGTCCATTGTACACTCACCGGCACGGAAACTTGGCCAAGTACAAAACGTATGACAACTTCCTTTTTTTTTTCACTTAGCTCTACAAATTTTGGCTAATTGTGATCGGAGTCTATCCAGTTAACGTTCTTCACTTCTTTTCACATTAAAAGGTTTTTCGGGTTCATAATGAAGTTTATACAAAAAATCACGTTTTCACAAAATTTTACACTAGAGTTAAAAGCACTACGAATTTAAAATTGTTTGATTTTTTGTCGCTTTCTGTCCTTTTTAATAGCGTGTGTTGCCTCCTCTAGCCCTAACGACCGCCTGCATTCGGTCTGGCATGACGTTCTTGATGTTGACTTGTGATAAGTCGCGCCAGGCAGTAAGTGCAGCATCTCGAAGCTGGTTAAGGGTTTGTGGTGGGTTCGATGATAACTTGATTGCTCGTTTCAGTTTGTCCCATACGTGTTCTATCGGATTTAAGTCCGGGCTACGAGCTGGCCACTGCAATTTTTGAACACCAACCTCTTGAAGGTTGGTGTTCAAAAAAGCTCATTCACGATGTGAGTGACATGTGGACGGGCATTATCATGCTTTAAAATGAATTGGTCATAACCAATAAACCCTCCGAAGGGCACAACATGATCTTGAAGAATTTCTTCGACGTATCGAGTTGCACTTAAGGCGTTATTGACGATGACTAATTCCGTACGAGCATCAGAACTCACGCCACCCCATACCATTGTGTCAAAACTGACCGTCGGTGAGGTTGTCATCGCCAAATAGCGTTCCCCTTTCCTTCTCCAGACACGTTGTCGACCATCAGGAGCATTTAAAGCGATCCTGCACTCGTCTGTAAACAAAACCCTTGCCCATTGCTCAAAAGTCCAGTTAGCGTGTTCGCGGGCGAAGTGAAGTCGAGCTACTCTGCTGTGGGAGGAGCTGTGGACCACGGGCTGGTCTTCTTGCTCTCAAATTAACTTCCTCCATACGTCTTCTCACCGTACGCTCGCTAACATTCACATCTCTGGAGATTTGAAGCCGCTGACGGATCTCAACAGCGGTCAGGAAGTGATTTCTTAAAATCTCTAACACAATAAAGCGGTCGTCACGAGCTGATGTGCATCTTACACCGCCACTACCTGGTCTTCGGGTGTAGCGGCCAGTCTCTTGATACCGTTTTAGTGCATATTGCATCGAAGAACGCGGCACGTTTAGGACAATAGCCACTTCACGATGGGTCAAACCTTGTTCGACTAATGCCACTGCCTGTGCTATCTGACTTGATGTCAAAGGCATTTTTATGGATGCTAATGCATTAGGTGCTTTAGGTGTTTATTAACCACAATAACAACAAAAATCTTTGTCAAATTAAAACTTAAAATTTTTAGAGCACAATTAAAAACTTCGACTTCGTCGGATTAATGACACGATTTAACTAAACTTTAAAACGCAGACCAAAATGCATTTCAAATTAGTGAATCATCCTCTTGAGATGAACACAAACATTTTTTCTACCCACTTATACGATAAGAACAAAGTTAGACACCCTTCAAAAAATGTTATTGCATGTTATGAGTTTGGCCAAGATTCCGTGCGGTGAGTGTAAATGACAATAAATTTAAAGTGTTTTAAATTTTACGCGTTTTCGATAATTTCATTCAATTTGACGTTTATTCCAATATAATAAAATATTAAATTCAAATATTCAAAAATATTCAATAAAATACAAAAACCCACAAATTTCTTCCTATAACTGAAAAAAAACAAAAATTTATTTCTGGACGTTTAAACTACAGTCAATCCTAAAGGACAGTGGGTGTTTATAAAGAACTTCATTTCAAATAGTTGGGCGCCACGAGGATAAAATTATCTAATTAGTTTTCTAACAAAAATTAAAGTTTTTCTATTTTTAAAAACTACTACTACAATTAGAACAAATTGTGTGACACAATGGTCTTTACAAACATACATGAAATATACACAAATAACGCCCAGATTCAGAACAATCTGTAGACCACACAAGTGTTGTACCATGTGGAGATCGGGCCCACAATATTCAGCACAGCAAGAAGCTAGATGACCCCTTTCTCCACTACCTTAGCCATGTGGTTATCAAAAGAGGTTAAAGTATTAACATAACTATGCAGATGTTAATCAGACAATTGAGAACCACATCCCCCACCCATTTACTTTGAATATGTAGGGAAGGTAATGGAGACGGAATCAACAAAATTGGCAGAGGACCTTGTATTATGATGTAGACCTGGAAACTCAATCAGGTTTTTCATCAACTATGTATGCTTTGTATATTAATAATCTAAATAAAATAAGTAGTAAAATCACAATACTTACTGATTAAACAACATAGACAACATCATCTCTGAAGTTTCATCAGGTAGATTGGTCAAGAATAGGATTTGGTTAGGAGGCTGTTCAGCGTTAACATTGTTCAATATGCCAACTTGGCCAGCATGTATGCCAGGTCTGTTAGCATCCTTGTTCTTCTTTTTCCTAGCATCATCCATACCCTTGGGCATTTTGGGTCGCTTAGGTCTTTCTTGAAATGTACCCTTCACTTTGGCTATGACATCACTGTCGGATTTAGAATATTGGATCCTCTGTAAAGAAGCAAAAAGCTTAATTTTACTGATAACCCAAACTGCTTCTAATATTCATGATCTCGTAATTTTTATGACAGTACTGATATGAGACAAACTGACTAGTCACCTGATTGTAAGTGACTGAAGCCGCCTACTAAATGGACAGTAGTAATTTACTCGAGTTGAAGTTGCTATATAGATCTTAAACTACATGAAGATTTGCCACCCTTTGAGTCTCATCTCTGAATGAGAGAGGTGTAAGTTGTGCTCTGAACTCACTCAGTAATACGCCAACAAAAGAATTGACTACTTTAATTTTTGGAAGAAGTATCACTCCACTCGAGCCAGAACAGATGTGCTGAGACTTGGCTCTCACTATTCATCATGGAATCAAAAAAAGTAGAACTTACCATAGGTTTGTCATAAAATGGGAATCCTTGCATACTTCTCAATGCAACAGTAGCACTTGATATCTCCTTGAATATAACAAATGCCTGTCCTCTCATCTTCAACGTTTTCAAAGCAACTATATCTAAGATCTGTCCAAATTGTGAAAATATGGCATAAAGAGATTTCTTTAGCTCTTCCTTTTTTATTTTTTCATTCAAGTTGTTTATGTATATAGTATGATTGGGACGAATATCCATCGCTAAAAAATTAATAATAAAGGTCAGGAATGGCGGTTGAGGTTATGAAGATTTTTGTTTATATTTAAGCCAAATAATAAAGCAAATATCATATTTTTATAATTAATGATAATAATGATAAATTACAAAAACAACTTACTCATTTTGAAAGCGTTTGTGGTAACTAAAACAAATCTAACCTATCTACGATACCCGTTTAGGTGTTTAAAATCTAAAGACTAAATAGACCAGTATATTAATTTTAGTACGTAGTGACTGTAAATAATTATTTTTTTACTTATCACTCCGATTTTAAAGGCCTCACAAATGATATTAAATCCACGCCACAATCAACCAAACTAATAACTAGCTATAATAGCGGTGAGCCGGCGAGTAGCGTCACCACTGTCTAGGCTTGAGCAAAGAAAAACGATATATCAAAATATCGATATTTTTTAAAAAAAAAAACGATTAAAATCAGCGATATTTTTTTCCGCGATATATCGATTTTCGATATTTATTTTCAGACATCAAACTCGTAGCAAAATCAATATATTTTTTGAAGTTCTGCTGTTTGCTTATGCGTCACATCATGTATTTGACTAATCTGTATGGGTTGAGTTTCTTTGCTTTAAACACAAACAAAAATTTCAGTCTATGATCTGCTTGTCGCAGGAAGTATCGATATATCAACATATCAATATTTTTGAGTCAATATTTATTGATTCATTTGAAAAACATCGATACGATATATATCGAAATTTTTCACCATTTGCCCATCCCTACCACTGTCCACTGTTCCTGTACCACTGTTTGCACAGAATACAAATACTTCGTTGCCAGACACTAGATAAAGACGGTGACAACTAAAATTAGAATTGGATTAGACATATTGTTTAAGGTCATAGACGTGGTATAATATTTTTATTAAAGATTCTTCTTGTGCTTTAATTATTTATTCTAGGTATTAATTATTGTTTTTTTTTGTAGTTCATCAGTACAGTCAGTATTACATAATCTATGGGCTGTAGTCGGCTATGGGTCGTGGTCTTCCATTCCTAGTGAAGAAACGAGAAAAATATAACAGGTACTACAGATAACAATTTTTTTTGTTAGGAAATTTTTTCAGATTTATGTTGAATATATTGCAATTAAAAAAACATTTCATAGTTTATCAATATGATAAATACTTTGCACACCTGACCAGATATTCCGTTTACCTGCTATATTGTTTTTTTTTTAAACATCAAAACATCTTTACGTTTAAGTGACTGTCACAAAGTTATTTTATTCTTATTCTTTTACCCCACTATCTCAGATTCATGTGTAGATATGAAATACTAGCGCAAGAAGTTTATGACCACACTTTGTTTTATAAACCCACACATTCACATTTAAACGTTAATATTCATTTCAAATAATTCACCACAGAGTTTTAGTTTATAAATCTATCTCAAAAAGTAGATGTTCATCAGTGCATTAGACGTGTAATTTGAATTAACGTCTGATCAGTGATATATATATATATACTGTTTGTTAACATACTCAGAGAATAGATATACAATTTTACTATGTGATTGTCACTAGATGGTATCACGTAATGCGTATTCAAATTACGTGGACTAATTAGTACTTAATGTAAAGAGTCAAGCAAGTAGCACCTGCGCAGTTAGGGAACGACTGAGCTAAAAGGTGGGTGCAACCGCCTCTATAACAAGTATATTATCTAGTATTAAGTATGTATGTAATCTAGTATTTGGTCCTTTTAGAAAATAATAACTATTAATATATTATTATTTGTTAACATCTAAACTGTAATCTTACATACTACTTATACTATGTGTATGTCTGTCTGCTTGTTTGTCTGGCCTCTGGAACCGTTGAACAGATTTTGATGAGACTTTCACTAGGAGATAGAGGAAGTTACTAGACAGCCATAGGGTACTTTTTATCTTAGATTTCCCACGGGATCTCAATTTCAAATTACACCTAAAGTAAAAATTATAAATTCAAATCCTACACGTACGAAATCACGGACACAGTTAATAGTGTGATAAAAACGAAGCATGTTCATAGCTCAAAGGTCAAAAAATCTACCACAGAAAACACACTAAGATATTTACTTCTTTTTATGTATATTACTAGCTTTTGCCCGCGGCTACGCTCGCGTGGAATTTGGTCTGCTACATTAAGTTTCCCGAACGTTCTAGTGCGCATGCTTCGAGAAGAATCGATTGATCGATTGTCTGAAATAGTGGCTCTTGAAGGATCGAGAAGGAGCCAAGACTTTAATAATTCTTCAACAAAAGTAGTACAAAAATTTTCCTGTTCACAATGGTAATAATATTGTAACATAATACACAGTTTAATTATGAAAATATCAGTCACAAACAATTAAAATAGCACGGTTATATCGTGAACATAATTAAATATCAGCTGAAATAAAGGAATAAAATTTGTATTCTAAGAAACAGGACACGGCACCATCTATTGTGTGTATTTGCATCCTAGATTTCGAACGATGTTAAAGAATTTTGTCGATGAATCATCTATGAGAAATTCATAAAACTAAACAGTAAATGAACACTGGCTTAATAAACATTTAATTTATACATTTAATTTGTTTATACGCAAATAATTGAAACAAAAACTGTCCTATCCCATAAGTTAGATCAAATTAAGGGTACATGTGAAATTTGATTGGAATCGGTTTAGTAGTTTCGGAATTTATTGTCGACATACATCGTGACACGAAATTTTTATATATATAAGATTTTGTTACTTTACTTATAAAATTATTATCAATTGTTAAAGTATGTAGATATTTTGACGTTTGGATCAGTTTGCTCTGTATATTACAGTTTTGTTTATGCTTATATAAGTTTCGCGCGCTGTCAAGTTATTGTCAATCTAGCTAGACCAATATCATTAATTAATTTTCTTAATAACAAGAAGCACAATTTGTTCTATTAACAAATTACTTTAGCAGCTTATAATTTTGCTAAACATAAGTATCCCAACCATTTATTCCAAAATAGATTCCATTGTTAGCAAAATGCATGACTTAATGACTGATTTTGAGACTGTAACCCCTGATATATGGTTAGCAAATGAAGAAGTATGGAAGGCCAAGCTTTTAAAACTACCAAACTGGTACCAGGTAAGTACATAGAGTCATAATAAGTATTTAATTTTTTAAAATAGTTTGACCTCTGCCTAACCTTTATATTTCAGATTCCGCTAATTAATTGCAATGCGTCTCACCACCTGCCTGATGGTACACTTGTCCGTTTTCGAGGTATGATTCAGGACATGCACAACCCTGAGTTTTATTTTGAACAGTTTGAAGTTTACAATTCTGTTACAAATGAAGTTAAAAATAAGACGGGCAAATACAGAGATACTGCCCATATTTTGGTGAGTACTTTTCACAATCGTTTTATTTTTTTTAGAGTGCTTTTCAAATATGTATTAAAATCCTTACCACTTTTGCCATTGGTTGAATTTTAGTTTAGAATTCTAGTATCAGCCAATAGTATACTGTTTCAAATTTAAAAATAATGTTTTGCATTGAATCATAGAGGACCGAGTTTTAAGGTAACAATTAAAAAAGAGAGAATATTGAAAAATGGTGCATTGGGAGTGGTTATCTATTTTTATTTAAAAATTCCTAATTAAAAATAATGGTTAGAATAGATGTCTAGTAACTGTAAGAATTTGTATTTTCATATTTGATCATGTTCATGTTCAGGATAATGAAAAAATAAACTATGCACAAAATCTAAAAAGCGCACAACGTCAAACCATGGTAGTAATATCACTCCCCGGTTATAACGATTGGGCACAGAACATAGAAGAAAAAATAAACCATTTAAAACACCTAGAACAGCAACCGAACACATCAAAACGTCTCAATCATGAGAGCATGAAGTTAAAACGGAGTTATGAAGAGGCGGAAGATGATTCCGATGCAATGGAAGTTGTTGATGAAACTACTACAAGTAAAGAACCTAAAAAAACTGAGACGCAAACTAATACAGCAACTGTTGTATCCCGAGAGCATTTATTAAATTTTCCACTGCCTGATATGCCTAGCAAGTCTTGTATTGTAAAGGTGAGTTTTGTTAACTTTGATTAGATCAGATCAGAAATACTAATTAAGTTACTTCTAGAAGACTGCATTCATCCTAATATCAAGAGAAAGTTAATATTAATATCCAATTAAATCAAAACATATAAATATATAGATGTAGTTCACATGTCAGAATTTAATTTAAAAATCAAGTTGAACAATCAAATCAAATCAACCTATTGTCATCCACTGCTGAACAAAGGTTTTCCCCACAGAGCACAAATTATCCTGGTCTTACGCAATCTGTATTGCATCTGCTGCCAGCCACCTTCTTCAAGTTGTCAGTCCATTGTGTCGTAAGGTGCCGTACACTAAGTTTGCCTAATCACAGACTCCACTTCAGCATGTTACGAGTCCAACAACTATCCGTTTGTCCATAGACCCAGTCAGCCAGCCAGGCAGGTTCAGAGATATAACCAACTTCCACTTCAGCATACTGATTCTCTGCGTGATGTCAGTTACTCCAGTTCTCTGTCAAATAACCTCGTTACGAATTTTATCGAACATAGAAGCACTTAGCTTCTCACGCTGAGCTGCTATGAACTTACCAGTATCTACGCTTCGGCTCCATATGTCATTACGTGTAGGACGCACTGGTTGAATAACTTGGTCTTTATTGATTGCGATTTCGGTTTCGGATCCTTTACCACCCACCAGATCGAAGTTGTGCCATCCGAGTTTAATAGTTTGGCTAACGTAGATGTATTCTTACACAACCCAGGGGGGTGTGTGACGAAACATTCAAACTGAAATTAAATGTGCAACAATAATGCGAACCTCGTAAAGTTTGACATACTTGCGGTCAAGACTACAGTGCAAAAGAAGTCCAAAAAAACCTTGGAAATTTGACTTTTCCTGTTTTATCGGCGTTCTTCTACATTTTATAATGATATCACAAATATTTTCCATTCCAGGTATATGATGAAAGCGATAACCTTAAGCTAAACGAAATTATAGAAGTAGTTGGTTTCTTGTCAGTTGATCCAGCTTTGTCTGGAGAATTCCAACCTGATAAGGACCCTTTATTGGAACCTGAGACGGAGAATGATGTTGAGACCATAACACATAATCCTCCACCAAGCTTAGTGCCGAGGTTGCATGCTGTTTATGTGAAGAAACTAGAACATTGTAACCCTTTAGTGACAAGTTTTAATCAAGGTATAATAACTTCATTTATAAATAACATATTTATATGAATATAGATGTGTGACCTCTACTCAGTTCAGGCCCAGTGCAGTTTCTATTTCCATACTCGCAAATAGTATCTTTGTCCCCACTGAAAGTTAATGTATTTCCTTCTCTTCCTTCCTGCCCCAATCAAGTAAATCCAGGAATCCTGTAATCCAGCACACATGTATTCCTCCCACTATGAGCTCGGGTTCTTTTAGCGGGGTGTGAAAAACCATATCGCTAGGCCACCATAGTATGGGATACTATGCTACATTGTCCGCATTGGCACTGAGCATGGTGACCACCACTCTTGGATTCTACTCATGCTTACCACCAGGCAGAGTAGTTATTTTGGTAGGATATATAAAAATAAAATTCGACCTCTGGACCCACAAGAGTAATTAGAAAAAAGTTTTTATTTTATATATGAAATTATGTTAAGTAAGTTTTTATTTTATAAAATAAGGGGTAAGCAGACAAGTAAATCACTTGGTCACCGAAGTTAAGTGATCAATTTGGGACACCTGCAATTCAGGGAACACATGTTTGTTGCCAGACTTTGAGACTTAAGGCGGGCATCCTTAGGAGGGTTTTCCACAGATCTAACAGAGGAACTAAGGTTATCACATTTGGTAAAAGGCAAAGAAAGATTGTACCACTTTTCTTTATCACATTGGTCAAGATAATCCATGTGTCGAAGCATGTCTAGTCTGTCTAGAATAGATTTTTTAATTGATATAAAGTATAGAAAAACCGTAAACTGAAACTCTTAAAATTTTTAGATAAAGTATTAAGCGAAGCTAACTCAGCCAGAGAACATTTGCTCAAAGCACTCACAGAACTTTTGCTGGGAGACAAGTTAGCAGCCGAATATCTAATATGTCATTTAATAGCTTGTGTGTAAGTAGAAATCCACTTCAAAAATTTGCTTTTTTAACTAGAAAAGTATATATTTGATAAATAGTAAATAATATAAATATACAATTTTCGTTGGAATTTTTTGAGCCTTACCATTTATGCAATATATATATATCTATATATAATATATCTATGCAAAAAAAAATTAAAATTATGCTTTTCAGTTACCTGCGCCAAGAGACGCTTATCCTTGGTCAGTTTTGCCTGAACCTCTCCAACCTTCCGATACAAAAGTATCCGGATTACGCCAAACAGTTGTACGACATCATTAAACAATTTGTCACCAAGAGTTATTACCTTCCTCTCACCATTGACAACATGAATACATACAGTTTATTACCTAAGTAAGTATTGACCGTACAGTACAAGGACTTATACGCGAAATAGACACCTTTAATATTAATGAAATGGCAGTACCACGCTGTAGTAAGCATGACAGTGCTTCATTATGGTATATTGTGGTCATATTAATTATAAATAAAATAGGTAAAATCGGACGATCCTTGAAACAGTTCTAATGTTGTTTTTAGATTTCAATTTAATCTCAAAAGAAATTGAAAAACAATTCCCATATGTAGGTTTCTAGTGTGAGTATTTTCTTTTTTTTATATTTGTAATGGAATAGACTTTTGTCTTCCATCTCACCTGATGGATAGTGAAGATGAAGACGGAGGTGGTACACGCCCATCCAAAAGAAAACTGTTCTCTCTACTCTTAAAGGCTCCAGAGTACAACTTATCAGAAAAAATAGACCAATTTCTTTCTTTTTTTTTATAAATTTTGACATTTGACACACAACGTCATCTAGTTTCAAACTAAGTAGAGCTTGAGCTACGAAAACTAGGCTGACTGATAGAATACTTATATACTTTTTTATATACTTCCTGTTATATACTTTCATATACCTATATACTTTTTTGTTAATACATACATATTATATAGAAAACATCCAAACTTCAAAATAAATACTTGCAGATCATACAAACATTTTGTCCGACCCTACTCCTACCTTCTATCGAACCCGAGACCTCAAGTACAGTAGTTGCATTCACTACCGCTGCGCCACCGAGGCAGTTTCAGATAACATACATTTAACATAACAGATACTAAGAACACTTTAAAACAATTATTTATGGATTCCACATGAAGTGCTGTTCCACATGCAGTTTTAATCCACATCACTCATTGCAGTAAGAAGCGGAGCGGAGCTCACCATTTAAACAACTACGCCATCTGTGCAGTCAAATAATGATTCTATCATTGCTTACAGAAAAGATTATGAATGCAACCGACTCACAAGTGGTATACTACAGCTCAGTAAAAACACCCATCTGGTTCTAGACGAGACCAAAATGGAACAGGGCCGTTTGGATGCCACCGGGGTCAATAACATAGCTGCCTTAGGCAATATGATTATGACACAAAAAGTGGAATATGATTTCAAGTATTACAAGATGGAATTTGATTCTGATGTTCCTGTTCTGATACTGTCTGAAGGGAAATCATTGTTACCGGTATGTAAAGAATGCCTTTTATGATAAACTAATCTAATCATCGGAGAGTGGAGTGGTACCACAATCTCGTGGAAATCTCTATTACTGAATTTTATACCACAATCTCGTGGAAATCTCTATTGCTGAATTTTACTGAATGTTAATAAATAAATATTTTGGACGTCTGACACACAATGCCATCTAGTTTAAAACTGTGTAGAACTTGTAGTATGACAGCCAGATTAACTGATAAAATAATTACATACTTTTGTTTTGTAAACACATACATATTATTATCGATGAGATCGAAATCGAATTCGAGATGCTAAGCACAGTCGTCGCATACGTTGCCACTGCGTCGCCACGGTAGTTATATAATGAGTAAGGTTACTAGAACTTCTGGGTGGAAGTTCGTTGGAGAGGGTCCTCCAACGTACTTCTGGAAGGGTAGTAGGGTTCAAAGGGCATTTACGCTGTGGCAACTTACAATGCAACGCATAATATAGCGCCATCTATTGAAGACGTATGGAACTACAGAGCGACTGCTAATTCTGTATCGCGGTATTAAGTATTCTCGCGCTGATTAACATATGTACAATTTTCTCGTTCCGCAAGGCATGATCACCTCCCCAGGTCAGAGGCTCCTCCCTTTGAATTGGAGCGGCACGACACCCGTTCCTCCACAACGCAATTGTGTTATATTTGTTCCTCCATAACGCACAACGTATATGAGTGACCACGGGCGGCGAGTTCGTTGCCCCACAAGAAGTCTTAAGTTGTTGTATTTGCTTTCAGAGTGATTACCATGTACCTCTAAGGCCAGAAGAATCTTCATTACAAATATTTGATGCCATCGTAGAGGCAGCCACGTATTACTTAAAGGAGGAAATTATGAATATCATCAGAACATACTTAACTTGCCTTAAGCTCGTCAAATACACTATAAGTGAAAATTTACAGGTAATATAGAAATATCGATTTTTATTCTCACGAATGCAACTAATTTTTAGTATGTCACATTATCAATAGTACAATATTGGGCTGAAAAAGAGAAAATGTACTCATTACCTTTCAATTGCAGGGTGACTGTGGGCGGTGGTTACTATTATATAGCTTTTGCTCCCTCATACTATATACATATATATATACATCGTTATTGTTATTTAATACGAAATCTGAAAATGTTATGTTTAGAACCACACACATCAGCTTACATAAAGCATAAATATTTAGATCATTCTTAATTTGCACATAGAGCATTCTGCGTGTATCCCACACCGCAGCACTCCCGCCTCACCCTACGCCCACAGTATTACATGTCATAATGGCCGGGGCTAGCGAGCTGTCATTGACGCATTGGGTAACAACATTTCCCTGGCCTGGTAGCTAAAAAAAACAGAAATCAAATCGGCCAGTAGCATAGTGAGGTTTTTAATTTGTTTCTGTTTTGTTTTATTTAGCAGAGGCCTATGTCCAGCGGTGGACTGTTAAAGGCAGTTGACGATGATGATTGTTCTTATAATAATAAAATGTCTAAGGTGTCACATGGGGTACACCCGATCGGAACGAAGTTCCTTTCGTTTTGAAATAAGTAACATTATAGGAGGTATAATTAAATAAATTAACAATATTTAGGAGTTAAATGATAGATGAAATAAGTGAAGTAATGCTTACAAAATTGTAATGAATGTTTTTTTAAATTTATGAATATAAACATTTTGTTTTATTTTCAATTATTATATAAATATTAAAAATAACTAAAATTACATACACACGAACACGACAAAACAATGTACACAGCAGACGCACGCGTCGCGTGGTTTGTCATGTCGAGAGAGAGAGAACGAATAAGTCGAGTCGTATACTCGGCCTGCCCCCTCTCCGAGCGCGACGCACTATAGCAAAAGTGTCGTGACGACTTTTCGTGACGCTCGCCTAGCCCCCTTAGCCAGCGTACCGCGCGATAAGGAACCTCGTTCCAATATTCATGATGTTTAGTTTATTAAGAGACGGAAAACTTGACATAAATCCTATATCAAACCGTCTGGCCAGCACCGTGTGGTAGGCCAGAGTCTCCTTTTAAAAGGCTGGTGATTGATTGATGTTACGGCTTCTGTATCAAGTAATAATAACCTTATGTATATTGAGTTGAATATAAATATGTTTACCCTTACCACAATTTATTTTAGAGTTAAGACTTCTTTTCATATTTATTGTTTTTTTTTTCAGTTTGTTGAAGATGATTTCATAGAAATGCGAAGTAAATCAAATACGGAGAATCCAGTTACCGCGGAAGATTTACACAAAATGTTGGTATTAGCACGATTAGTGAGCCTTTCCCGTGGTTTTGACACGCTCAACAAAGACTGTTGGGAGATTACCAAAAGTATGGAAGCAGAAAGGATGCACAGAATCAAGAATAAGGTCTCCGCTACGCTGTAAACGATTTTGGAAATAAAAATTCTCTTTATAATTTTGAATCATTTGTACTATTTTATTACTTGTTATTTTATCTTCCTTTATCTTCAAATTTACAACCTTGAAAAATGTTGCTGTGGAAGAACGGTGTCATGTCCCTTCAACACAAAGGGATTCTCTGACCAAACGAGGTATTTTTGCCTCGTGGGCCGCTTCCCTATGGTTAAAGTTGGGAAGTTGAATATATATTGTTCGGTGCAAGAAATTCTATGTATTCCACAAGAACCAGGGAGTATCTACTAATCCTGTATAGAATAGAATATTATATTTTATTCAGTGTTTCTTCTACAGATGGCGCTGTAGTATGTTTATGCTGCATTGCATTTAGTAGTGTGGAAGTCACCACAACTAAATAAGAAAATAAAACACCTTACTTTATTTTTAATCAGATGAAATAAGGATAAGATAAATATGTTGAAGTAACAACAAAATGTCGACTAATTAGTGACTAAAGGGACAAAACATCTTCGCTACGTGGCCTAGTTGTTGAGATATAAGCGTGGCCAAGGTGAAAACACCAACCACAGATCGGATATTTATGTTCATAGATGACCAATCTAGAATTTTTTATAACTTTTGGACAAGTGACTAACAAATTCTGATACACTGCCACTGAGCCACCAAGACAGGCGTAATTAATGTATAATGTTTAAAACAAAAGAGAAATTCACAAATTTTTTTTTTGTTTTGACAAGAACACCCGTACTAAGAATATATCCTGTGTCGCGGGGGACTTTACAATCATATAAGAAACGGACACAAAGAACACTCAGACTCAGAACAACAGTTTGTTGATCACAACACTCAGCGTAGTAGAGAGCGGCGTGGCGACCACTTAAACCACTAGAGTACTCTAGACCAACCGTGCAGTCAAAATGGTGGTCAAGCCAGTTAAGTGTTGGTTTTGTCGGGCGTATTGAGGCGCTGGGTTTGCGGGTGGACAAGACGGAGGCTCTTTTTTTCCATGGGCCCCGTCGTAGTCCACCCTCTGGCGCCTCCATCGTAGTCAATTCGGTCCTCGTATCGGTTCAGGCCCAGATGAAGTATCTGGGCCTGACCCTCGACGGCAGGTGGCTCTTCGACGAGCACTTTTGACAGTTTTCTTCAAAGCTGGTCGGCGCTACTTCTGCCCTTGAACGACTTTTGCCCAATTTGGGTGGAGTCAGCATCGCGACGAGACGGCTATACATGGGGGTTGTCCGGTCAATGGCGCTGTATGGTGCGCCGCTGTGGACGGCGGCTCTGACCGCCCAGAATAGGGCTCGCCTCTGGCGCCCTCAGAGGATATTGGCGATTAGGGTCATACGCGGTTACCGCACCGTGTCGACGAAGGAGGCGTGCGCCTTGGCCGGAACTCCTCCGTGGGATTTGGAGGCGGAAGTGGTCGCCGAAGTTTATCAGCGAACCGCTAACTTCCGGACGGGTAGCGGCATACGGCCCCCGCCCGAAAAGATACGCGAGTGGCGAGAGGCCACTCGTCGAGCCACGATGGCTTGCTGGTCGTCCCGGCTGGCGGCTCCACGTGCTGGCTTTGCCGCTGTGGAGGCTCTCCAGACGTTCATCGCCCAGTGGGCAGAGCGACAGCACGGGACCCTGTTCTTCCGACTGATGCAGATTCTTTCCGGGCACGGTTGCTTCAGGAAAATATGCGGTTGCTTCGCCGGCGAACCGGGCGGCGGAGGCGCGCGTACTAGCGCCTCATGCCGCCTTGAGTGTGGCCGCGGGTGGACGGGACGGGTTTTCCTCTCCATCCTAGCGTAGCATAGCATCCTACTATAGCATAGTCGACAACCGCGAGGAGGCGACGTGCGCGTGTGCCGTACGTCGCCTAAATAGAGAGTTTATCCACAGCGGGCAAGCGCTAAGAGGGATCTGGATGTCGTAATAACAGCTGTTCCCGGATCTCTCCTATGTCAGGCGCAGAGTGGTACACCGTGTGGTTTTAATCGATCCGATTCCGGCACACCAACCCGCCGTAAACCCCGGTGGTCTGACGGCCCGAGGAGGCTGCCACACGCTAAAAAATGAAAAAAAAAGTTAAGTGTTGGTTTTATTTCAAGGTAACACTTGAATTTAGGTACGAAAACTTAAATGCATTAAAATATATATTGTAGAACTGTAAATTATTACTCCACCCTGAATATACTTGCACTATACCTACTGTTTATTATAAAAAAACGGTTGTCTGTAAAGTCGGGTCGGACGATAATTGAATGTTACAACGTACGTTTTGGATTCATTACATGGAATTGCGAGAGAAATTATCACTAATAAAAAAGTTATTAACTGTAGGTATTTTCAGTTTTTGTCCAAGGTTTTTGATTTTATTAATCTTGAAATCGAGGTAGTTTTCAACTTTTGACTCTAATGTCGTATGTGCTGGTGCTAGGCAGATATCACACAAAATGGAGTGAGTACAGAATCAAAGTAACACACGTATACATCACTCACGGACTCAAAATCTAACACAACATTGGGGCAACAAATAGGAGTTAGTTTAATGTCTCACGAATGGACACCTTAATCAAAATATTTTCTTCGTAAACACTTCTTATTTTTAAAAGACCTTTTCAATGACACTTCACCCATGGGTTTGATGAATGTAATAAAAACATCTTCACTTTAAGGTTACCCATACCCTAAAAACTGATATTTCAAAGTTTTATGTTACTTTTTTATCGACATGATTAGTATGTATGTTTATGTGAAATTTTAGCTTTCTAATACTTGTAATCTGTGTGAAATACTCTTGACGGACGGACGGATACGGATTGGACATATCCAGCAGTAGACTTTTAAGGGCTATTGACGTGATGTAATAAGCATGTAAAAGTCAGTTTGTCCCACACATAGTAGAACAATGCATGATACATTATTTACATATCTTTATTAAAAAGCAATATTTATTTTTTTCTTAAATTACAAATAAATGTGTTATTAATAATTTCTTAACGTTTCGCCTAAAATACAATAAAAATAGCTCTTAAATTCCATTTATCTCCCATAACAATAAGCCACTTGATTATTAAGTGAGTTTCTTATTTTCATACTGTAAGATGAAAACTTAAGACAATTATGTTAAGTTGACGGTGATAATTATTTGAAAAAATAATAAACCTCATACGATTGTCAAAAAAACCTTGTTGTAGATCGATTAAAAGAATAAAATTGAATGCACAGACTATGGAACGAAGTAGTTCTGATAATGTCATCGTGACGTGTAACATTTGCCTAATTATTATGGTTTAGGTATCGATTCTAAATCTTAAGAAATATAATAACTAACATACATTAATTATCAGTAACATGTCAAGCAAAACGAAATCGGTAGACGGAAGCAAGAGTAAAGGCGAATCACCATGGAAGAGAGCTTTCATAGCTAATACAGAATGGCCGGACAAGGTTAGATTGTGTATCACGAGACTTTCTCGCTATTCGTCTATGAAAATATACTCGAATGCCTATTTAATTATATTCTAAATTTTCAGGAAGAGTTCCTAGATGTAATTTACTGGATGCGTCAGGCTATGGGTATCATTTTGGGACTTTTTTGGGGTTTGCTGCCATTGAAAGGTTTCCTTGGTTTATTACTGTACGTATTAATTTGTTTACTTAATTACTAACTAAATAAGATTTAATCAAAGATTTACACACCTTGTATAAAGATGTAAAATTTCGTAATCGAGATTTCGTTTGCATTTCATAGTAATTCCTATTTACATTATATTTTCTTTTTTTTTTAGATTTGTTGCAGTGAATGCAGCAGTAATATATATTTATGTAAATAATTTTCAAAATATTGATGAAGAGGAATACGGTGGTATGTGGGAAATAACGAAAGAAGGCTTTATGACCTCATTTGCTGGTTTTTTGGTAAGGCCATCATTACAAACTTATTGTTTATTTTGTTGTTTTTTTTTGTGGTTAAGCCTTGCCACTAATCTTTTTAAAGTATTTGAATGCTTAAACAGTATTAAATGTTTATATGTTAATTTTCAGACTAGACTTAATACATATACGTTTTTGACTTCCAGGTTACATGGATAATTGTTTATACAGGACTACACATCGAAGACAGCAGTTTATGAGATAGGCAATAGAACCTCAACCTTATATCAGTATAAGCCAAGTTACATGAGGAGGTCCTAGTACAAATTATGTGAACAAACTGTTCAATACAATTTCTACTGTAAAGTGAACTCATATAAGCTAGCTTTTAAACCAGATACAGGGGGCTCCAGCGTTTCATTTTTATTTCTTAATTAAAAAAAATTGACAGTTATCCTAAAAAATATCATTATGGTCTACAGATTATAGATTAATTTATAATCAAAATCATTGTGTGTGAATTTTTAGTTTTAATAATGAAAATAAATTGTCAGTGCCAATTAGGGCTATATTCAAATTTTTATACTCTTAACTGTTCCCGTTAATAATTTTGCAATACTAAGGGCCTGTTTCACTGGTTTTTGATAAAGTTATAGATAGTAATCTGCCATATAACACTATTTAACAGATCAATGTTTATCTGAGACAATATATATTATGTCTGTATCCAAGAATCATAAAACTGAAATCTATACTTATCTGGTAGATAAGAATAATCTATGAGGGACTTATTGGTAAGTGGTGAAACTAGCCTTAAATAAGAAAACTGTAAGACAAGACACTGTCATTAGTTGGATTACATGTTTAGAATAATGCAATTTTACCTACGTCATTGTTAATTTAATCTGAATACTTCTAGTATATTTTTTTTGTAATAACTCGATATATAGATTTTATTTATGCAACAAATTATCGTATATAAAAACTATTCTTTTCATCTTAGTATTTTGTCATACGCAAATCAAATGTTTAGTGAATCTAACTATAAAATAATATAATACACTTCCAATGTATAGGGATAAGTAGGTACTTGTTAATTATTTATTGTTCAACTATTTTAAAAAATTATGTTCATAAAGTTAAAACACAAAATTAGAACAGAAATGTCATACAAGTTGTGGACGTAGAAATAATTTTTATTTCAATGTATGTGGTGTAGTGATAGCATACAAAATGTGAAAGTCGGTAAAGACAAAATTTGTCTGCATTGTAGTATAAATATTATTTTAAGTGAAAAACCTTGTTAAGTTTTTATTACTACCCAGAGTATTGAACTCAAACACTAACAATATCTGTAATTTATAAAAAAAAAAAAGCAATATTTGAAAATAATAGTTTGTAGTTGTTTGTTGCATGTTTGCTCCCAATAAGCTGCAATTGTACTCTCGTTTTGAACAAATGTGTTTGGTTGATTTATTAAAGTTTTTTTAACTTTATGCAATGAAATTTATTATTAGATTCTCTAAATGAGCTGAAAAAAAAAGAAATATAGGTTATCATGAGCACACATGGATTTTTTTTTTTTTTATTGTTTGAGAGCCTGCCAAAGTGACTCTACTCTACTCTGCCTGATGGAAAGCATGAATAGAATCCAAAAGTTGTAGTCACCATAGTCATTGCGAATGCTGACAATGTAGTATGGTGACCCACACTATGGCGGCCTATTAAGATGCTTTTTTACGCCTCACTTGGAGACGTAAAGGGCATGACAGTCATCGCAGCATTGTATTGCACATACTTACTACGACAACTGTCACCCCTGCATCAATGGGCCTCCGGTCTCGCACTCACCAACGAAACACGACAGCACGGATGCTGTCGCTTTAGGTTGATCTTCTGTGGGAGGGTAGTAGTGGAGTAATTGGAGTGATATCACATAAAACTGGTATTAAAGCAGTCCTTATGTGACTTGTCACCGGGTAAGTAAGGTTCACATCAAAAGCCTTCAACAGTTCGTTGCTAAAAGTAGACCTCTCCTTAAAAAGGCGATTTTAGCTACTACTTACTATATCATGCTGTCAAAATAGATGGGTATGCATTTTATCTCAAGTTTGCCAACTCTTTGCAGTATGTTGTCCTCAATAGTTTGCATTGCATCTTATGAGATAAATAGGATTGGTACACTCCATATTAGGTACTGTGGGACTAAACTTGTGACTGGTTAAGGAAGTGCACTTGCACACCCCTATCGGAAAAGAAAATACATATTTTTTGAAGTTATTTCATATAAAAAGTCGATTTTATAAGTAAAAATCAAGTATAATTCTATATTGTATATTAGTTATGTGGCTGCAGATGTACCTTCTTGAAAATAATTCATGCGATGCCCATGGTGGTACTACGCCCCGCTTAAAGGACTCGCGATTGTGGAAGGTTAACGCGTGCGCTGGCAGTGAATTCCAGATATTAATTGATAAGAACAGAAAGGAGGAGCTGAACCGTTGTCGTAAAGAGGAATAGAGAAGATAGGATTCGTCTTCATAATAAAGGCAATAGAGGAGTGCCAGAAAGAGTAGGAATTGAAAGACCTATATAAATGAGATTTTGAAATAGCTAAACGCTACGACCTATAATGACGTACGGTAGCGTAGTCTTCGCACACGTTAGGCCACACAGGATCCATAGGCTTCATACATTACAAAATAATTTCATGCGCAAAGCTACGGGAACACCGTGGTATGTACGCAACGTCGATCTTCACATCGACCTCAGATTGCCGACCATCAAGCAATACATAAAACAGTGCTCTCTTAGCTACTTTGACTCTGCTTCGACTCACCCCAACCCTCTAGTGGTTGCGGCCGTAAACTACACACCCAGTAGGATCTCAAATATACATCGACCCAAACACGCGTTAGGGGAAGAAGACGACGACATTACGCTCGCTCAACGTAGAGCGAAAGCAGCTAGGGAATCAAATACGAACCGTCCGCGTTTTCGTCACCGTCGTCGGGGGCGGAATACGCGCCGCGTAAACCGTTTTAACATGGGAGTAGGTCGCCCCAACTTAGCAGTAACGCCCCAAGCCGAGGTCTGTACCCCACAGGGGGTGCCCTTGGGCAATGTTACTTAACAAATGACCGGTTGAGAGCCCTCAGCGCTCACCGTAAAATCCGGGTAAATTTGTAGAGGCCATCCGAGGCCAACAGCTAGGTGAAATCAAAAAAAAAAAAAAAAATAGCTAAACGTTTAAATATCTCAAAAATTTGCAAAATTATTTTTTCTGTGCTTCTGCGTAATGTGGTTTGAGCTCAATTTGTTTGAGTTTTTGAAACCAACTTTTATAAATACAGTGGACCCTCGGTAATCCGGCCCCTGTCTAATCCGGACCCCCCTGTAATCCGACATCAATCAAACAATTTTCGCTAATGTAGATCGTGCATGATTGAACAGGTTACAACTTGTGCTTGACGCGTAAGTATTGTTTCAATTCCGATTGCTTAGTTTGAATTTGACTACGTGTGATAGCGGTGCAGCTTAGCGTGCGTTCATTGTTTGCTGTTTATTCGTTGTGTATTACGTATACGTACCTAGTAAGGCGCCACAGGCCCAGAAGACAACATATACAATCTTATCATTTGTCTGTCATTTGTCGGATTAAAAGGTACTCTTAAGGGTCGATTTATACTAGCACAGAGTCGAAGCGCATCGAAGCGTCAAATTTTTTACAACTAAAGCGAAGCCGCACGAATGCGCGCGGATTCTCACGTGTAGTAATGGGATCAACAGCTTTTTCCCAAGCATTTTTTTTGGAATGTTTGTCACTATAATTTTTAGCTTTTGGATTAAATAGGCATTCATATTTTTGCACCAGGTAAATTAGTTTTTCGTCCGAGTCCATTGCGATTAACACCGAAGCAGGCCAATTTCCGACTGACGACGCGTTGGTTCGCTAGTAGGCGCGTGGATGCTGACTGGTGCCTGACTGGTACCAGTAGACTGGTACCAGTCAGCCGTAAAATATGAATGCCTATTTAGGCATTCATATTTTTGCAACAGGTAAATAAATTTTTCGTCCGAGTCCATTGTGATTAACACCGACGCAGGCCAATTTCCGACTGTTGGTTCGCTAGTGGACGCGTGGATACACGAGAATGCGCGCGCACCAATCAGCGTTGTTCGCGCGCAGACGTGCGAATTCCGACGAATGCGCGCGTCTTTTTAAAATCTCCGAAGTAATGTGTGCGTTACGCTGTGGAGTTAAGGTTGAATTTGTTATGTTCAGTTTTGGATAGACGCTTCTATGCGCTTCGACTCTGCGCTAGTATAAATCGACCCTTAGTAAAAAAATTCGGGCTATAGGGGGTCTTAGGCAGTACTCTATAATCCGACAAATTCGATAGTCCGACACTGCCCTGCAAAACGTTTGTCGAATTACCGGGGGTCCACTGTAGAAAATTTAAGAGCCACAACTATCGTCTTTGTTTTAGGTCTGCACCATCATTACGAAATAAATTAAACACCATTTAACAAATAAGGTTATTTAATCAGACCTCCAAGAAACGTATACATCGTCGGTTCTATATCTCTGTGTAATAGTCGATTCTAGAAAGTTCATTCTGTCGCCTGATTTGAAAGCTAAGGACCCAGCGTATGCGATCATGACACCATTGTCGATACAGAAACGTTCGTCTGTCGCGAAGATCTTGGCGCCGCGTTCTGAACACATCACACCCATCATTTCTTGGAGACGTTCGTTACAGCCAACACCTCCTACTATAAGTACCTGAAAAAAAGTTCAAATGGTTAAACGCAAATTAAAAACGAAGGGATAGCGCCAAATTTTATCGGCAATACAATAAGTTTAGCAGAGCTATAATAATGCACTCAATGTTAACGTCATTGCATATCAAAGAAAATCAGTCGTTCCTTTCAAAAGTGATCCTAAAACAATATAATCCTCATTCTTAATCTAAATTCCTTCTCATACTTCAAAAATTCTTTTAGCGTTGTCGCTGTTTGGCTATTGAACGCCTTCCCGCTTGCAGGTAACCAATCCGCTACTAAAAGGAACCTGCTTACAAGTCAAAAATTTAGTTCAAGAAAATGGTTTACAAACAATAGTAGATGTATGACCAATGTTTCAGAGGAGCTATTTCTTAAAACTACATTAAAACTGCCTTGTATAGACTCAGAATCGTAAATAACTACCTCATCAGAGCCACAATGTGCCATAGCCCGCTCCGTAATCTCCACCAACATGGCGAAGATAGTTTCTTGCAATGAATAACATAGATCCTCTGGTGTATATTCCTTTAACAGTTCATCAATTTTATCCTCCATGTATGAAAGTATTCCAGACAAACTAACATCCATTCCTAAAAACAAAAAAAATGAAATACAGTAATACGATACCCCGCTTTACGCGACCCCGTTATGCGCGGTTTCACTATAACGCGAAATTCAAATTTCGCGCTCAATTCCCTCGCATTACGCAAAAGAGTGCATATAAAAATAATGTAGTCAAAAGGCAATAGGTGTATTTTACCGTAAAAATTATTAATAGTATGTATTGTATTAAGTGTTTTTAGAATTAAAGTGATTGATTAAAATGATTCCTATTTTTGTGAATTGAATTTGACTATCTTTAATCTTAAACCTCGATATATGCGAATTTCAGTTAACATGATTTTTACCAGAACGTATCCCTCGCGTAAAGCAGGGCATTACTGTAATTAAGAATATTTTGTTTGAGGAGTTAATCATTTTTTTTTTAAATGTCTGGTTCTATGTGGAGCTATTTGTCAGTTTTTTTCAAATGGTTTGTGTATATTTTGGCTTTTCTATCTAAAGTTTGGGTGTTTCGAAATGAATAATAAGTTTAATTATTATATTGCTCTTCCACAACTACACAATTTTCATTAAATGTTAGAATTTTCTAGTAGACAATTTTTCGAGATACAAAAGGGATTTTTTTTTAATCCAGAAGGTACTGCTACCAAAATAGAAACGGGAAGAAAGTTCCATAGACTGAATAGTAACGTTCAGGAAAGCTCACCTTTAACACAATAAGGCAACTGCAAATATTTCTTCCCTTTCTTGGCGGCCTGTTCAATATTGTATCCAGGGCTTGGGTCATTAGATAACTTCAGTATTCGTGCAAATCTAAAATAAATCAAGAGAAAACTACAAATATGAGAGACAAGTGTCTAAAGTCAATTTATTTAATACACTTTAAAACTAATAAATTAATCCTATATGGTTCAATACCAACCTTGTCCAAGAGAGCCAACAATGATGCTAAGACATGTTTGAAGTAATATTAGCTAACCAAGCTTCAAGATTTCTCATGTATGCACAATGAAGCATTATTTTATCTCATTCTAAATACATGTACAAAAATGAAACAATTCATAAAATAAAATTGATTCCCTTACCTATCCAAGCAGTTACCAACAGCTATATCAATAGTCTCCCCAAATATCTTGTATCTTTTACGTGAGTAAGCAATGATCTGTGTATTACCACCGCTCACATACAAAACTGTTGGATTTTTAGCTTTGGTAATCATTCTGCCCATTTCTATATCTGAATTATGGATTAAGGAAATGTAATTGAATATTATAATGTTTAGTTCAAATTTTAGTGCCTTTTTCAATTTGGGCAAAAACTTGTTAAAATTAACACTTAAAAGTAGACATATTTTTAAAAGTGTATGTTATTGACTTGTCTATTTCTTTCAGACTAGGCTTTCCTGCCCAAGGAACAACCTGTGAACCCGTGTAACAGATGACTGTATAAATTTCAAACAAGGAACACTCGGATTTGGGACAAATATTTGTAGAGTACATACGTTTTTCTCTCATTTACTATTATGATGACTGTTAAACACTCAATCCATTTCTCCTATGACCCTTTAGAGTGTTAGCAATATGAAAAGGATACGCCCAATACAGTGATTGACTCCATAAATAGGTTTCTGCCACAGTTTGGCACAAGTTCTAGCTACAATAGCGCATACCATAAGAGGAGCACCCATGCCTGGACCTTTGGTATAACATACCACATCTATCTCGTTAGGAGTGATACCAGATTTATCTAGAGCTTCTTGTAACAGTTCATGTATATTTTCTGAATGATGTTTTGCTGTTTCCCGCGGCATGAAACCTAGAACAACGTATTATGATTCTTTAAATGGTTAAATAGTGCAGAATTTACTTTGTACGTTTAACTATTAACAATTAATGATAAGGAACTAAATTAAACTAAGGACCGGCCTATCTTTAGCAGTGTACTGTTACAGGTTGCTGATGATGATGATGATACTAATGATGAAATAACTTTTAGTGTAGATAAATATTATGTTTTTATTTTGGTAAAACCTAACCTTCACCGGGTGGTGTGATATATGTTCTTCTGCAATTAGCAAGTATTTCTTCATCTCTTATTATGCCGATTCCAAGCTTGTTGGCACTTCCTTCAAACCCGATGGCTATAACCATTTTTTTAGGCAATTACTAACGTACTTGGGTATTGATTGTTTAGACTTTATATTATCATGCAGTCCTTGCTGTGTAATAGACCTGTAGCAAACCGTATGTATTCGGTACTGAGTAACGGGTGCGCCCTCTGGTACCGAGTAACGAAACGTTACTCTCGAATATATTTCGTTATTCGCACCATTTCGTTCCTCGCATTTATGTACCAAGATATGATGTACCAAGTTATGAGTTTGCCAAAGATACACTGAAAACTGAGTTGCAAAAGGAATTCAACTGTAAACAGCAACCTATAGAACCTGCTCAATCAATGTTACCTATATCAACTAGCAACACTGACGCTGATAAGGAAGATTCAATTTGGAAAGATTTTGACACTCTGGTGACGTCAGCGTCAGCTTCAAACTGTGTAGTTAGCAGCAGTATTATTACTATGAGACAATAATTAGAGGAAAGAATTATTCCTCGAAATGAGTGTCCTTTGAGATGGTGGCAAGCGCGGGCAATACTATACCCGGAGCTCTCAAGCTTGGCTGAGAAATATTTATCAGTCATGGCTTCATCGGTACCATCCGAAAGGACTTTTTTGAAATCGCGTCAAATATTAAGTGAATTGCGCAGCTCTATTAAGCCAAAGAGAATAGAAAAGCTTTTATTTTTAAATATGAATCAAAGATTCTTGCAATAAACTTGCTTTTTGCCCGCGGCTTCGCCCCCACAATTACTAACCTTAAAATCATAGCTCCCCTTTATTTTATTTTTGTCGTAGTCAAATAAAAAAAATCCTTACTTACGGGCTAGTCTATCTCTAAACCAAATTTTACATATAAGGTACGATATTATAATTAGGGATTGAGTTAAAAAAATAGTTTTTGATTTGTTTAACATTATGTTTTTATTTAATATGTCTAATTTCATTTTAAGAACAAAAGATTTTTATTGTTTAAAATATGTTTTTATTTCATATGTCTAATTTCATTTTAAAACAAAAGGTTTATGTTGTTTCAAAATGTTTTTATTTAATAAGTGTAATTTCAGTTTAAGAATAAAAGATTTTTTTGTTAAAGGTTTGTGTCAATAAATAAGTTTGACACAGTGTTGCTTTTTCATTATTATTTAGAGATTCCGTCAATAGGTACTAATGACTCAATCGTACATTTACAGTTCTACACGCGTACCAAAACTACCAAACAATACAACATACGAATCGATTCGTTTCGTTGGTTATACTGAGGTACCAAAAGTAATGAGTAACGTAACGATACGAAAGTAACGAGTACATTTTTCGTAATAACGAATACATACGGGTTTGCTTTTTCTCGTTACTTTTACACCTCTACTGTGTAAACAGGTGACAGATCTCAAGCAGTGTTTGCCAACATATATCAAAACCAATTGACGTTTAATTACATTTTTATTTTACGGTTGTCTGAATAATGAGATTTTAAGATCCATTACTAAATTACACGTGACCATAGGGGAAATTGAATTAGTGACTGGTAAAGAAAATAAATATTAAAAAAATTTCTGCCGTACGACTGGTAAGATATGGGTGGCGTAGATAATGGAAACTATCTAACGATTGTATGAACATTCTTGATTTTTAATACAGAAATATTATTTTGAAACTAAACATTTTTACTGGAAAATTAATAAAGTTAATATTTTTAAGAGTTGTTTTTGGCATGAACTTTAAACTTAGCATGTGTAACTGAATAAGAAAACTGATGTTTTTAGTGTACATTAAAATTAATAATATAAAGTAATTTAGAAATAGATAACACAATTTATTATAATTCATAATCACAATTACTTGCGTTATTGTTCAATTGGATTTTTTTTAATTTATTTGATAAAGAAAAAGTAAACAATAAAACCATGAAACACCCATAAAACTCGTATTTGTTTAACTTGGGTACGACATACATACATACATATATAGGTAATTAATAGTTTTGAAAAAAACTATAACAATTCGCAGATAGCACAATAAGAAATAATAAGTGCAGTAGGTGTATAGATCTTTCTGGGGTTCGGCTGTGTTGTTGTTTACGTTTGGTGAACATTTTATCTGTCTTCCTATTGTTATGAGTTCGTTTAGTATTTACAGGATGATTGGTTACGAGGACATTTTTTTTTGTTTTTGTGCTTGCTTATTACTATTTTTTTTCTTAGCTATTCGTAAATCATGTAATAGTTAGGTTACATATAAATATTATGTATTTATTTATAAATTTATAATATTATGTATAAATATATATGGGTTTATGTTAGATTACTGTTTGCTTAAGTTTAGTTAGGTATGTATATGTTTTTGACTCTTCGTTTTAAGTTGAGTAGATTTATTTTATCTCTTGTTTTCAATGGTAGCTTATTTATTAGTCTTGGTTTGAGATAGTCAGTAGTTCGCTTGCTGTAGTAGTTATTAGCTATTTCAGTAATTAACTTTTATTTATAATTTAGCGTATGGGGGCGTGTATAATTTAGCGTATGAAGGGGTGCTACTTTATAAAATTGAAAAAATGTTTCATCGTCGTAATTAAATTGTATTCGAACCCTCTTAAGCACTATAGATTTTAACAAATGAAATTGTACGAATTATATTTTATGTAGATATGACTGAAATGTGGGTCCATAACTACTGAACCCATGTAGTATAATACTCACCGATAAGACTATACATATTTTAGTATACATATTCATATAGGCCGCCATAGCATGGGTCGCTGTGAGCATAGCGATCACCGCTCTTAAATTCTATTCATGCTTTCCATCAGGTAGAATATCGTCACTTTGGTAGGGTTCTAAAAAAAATACAGTTTCGCCAAAATAGTGCGTAGTTTGTCACACTGTTTCAATATGTGCTGCCCAATTGAACCTATTATCTATTGTTACTCTTAAATACGTGATTTGAGAAATATTTTGAATGCATTTGCTTTTACATTGAATTTTTCTACCGTGCAGACAGTTGTGATTATGCACAACTGATTGAATGTCAATACCACTATTTACTTGATTATATGCGGATGGTACGTTAAGTAGTTTAGTTTTTTGTGCACTTAGGACTAGTCCTACATACGAGTACATCGTGAGACCACTTCGTTAAAAGCGTGAAATCGGTTTGTATTAGATCCAACGCCACTCCAATGTCACGATCAACCGAGATGTGACAAGTATCATCATCACTGCCGTTTTGGCGCTAGAATTTGAACATTTGACTAAAACCGCATTTTTTCAAAAATGCCTTTATCCTCTGTCGAAATAATATATTTTTTTGGAGGTTTAAACACTTAAGAGTATTATTGACCAACTCGTCAAAATCCGGGATCATGCCTATTACAATCATCCTTTTATCCAACAGAGGTTTACACACGTTAAAAAAATAAAATCTGGTGCTTGCATGTCTGGGGACTTTATAGCATTTTACCATCTTGAGGCTGTTTTGAGTTCTTTCTAATACAATGTACGTATTTCCTATGCAACGATGGATCGAGGAAAATTAGCGCTCTATAGCCCGTCGTGTACCGATTACCGACATATGCGACTCTGACGACTAGAATCAACGTGAGTTATTAGCGACGCATATTAAATACTCAATTCAAAGTCAGTCAATTCCTACAGTGTGTTGTAAAGCACGTTTGTAACGCGTGGTTGATGTCAGCGATATGTCAATGGCGAGGTTATTCTAGCCTGAGACATACTGCTTCTCAGGAAATCATCATAATCGTCAACAGCCTTTCACAGTCCACTGCAAGATATAGTCCTCTCCTTAGCAAGGGGGGTTTCGGCCTACTACAATACGCTTTCCAGACGGGTTGGAATAGGGTTTGTTTCAAATTTTCCTTCTCTTTGTAATGATGTTAACTTGCATACTGTTCCCTAAGTCGCCTTTTACGACACTCACGGGATGAATAGGGGTGGTAACACTATGTATTCTTAATCCATCACAACAAGGACAGTCTCTCAGGAAATACACAAATAAAAGTACACACTTCTTTTAGTTAAGAAAGCAATTTATTCGATGTGATTATACCAATGTCTTATAGGCTTATCAAAAAGAATACAAGGATGAAAATTTACTTATAAATAACTTGGCACCCAAACTAAACTTCAGTAGCTTCAGTAGTAGTTTCTTCGTTTACTTCATCTACAAAGTCCGCTAACATGTCATCTACAGTAATTTCTTTTGTAGTAATTTTAACTTCAATATTTTCAACTACTTCATTTTCATTTTCATTACCAAGTACGATTTCAGTTTCATTTATTTCATTCACTTCAGAAATATTTTCAACTTCTTTATTGTTCTGCGGATCCTGATTCTTGTCTAATTCTTGAGAACTCTTTATACATTGACCACAAGTGATTTGTACATCATCAGTATCGTTAGAACTGGGCAAATTTTCATCATCCATTTTCTCTAACACCTTTACACTTTTGTCTGTATTCGTATCATAAACTATTTCCATGGATATTGGGCTTTTATCTCCTATAGTATCGACTGAAGTATTTAGAGGTATTTGTGTTTCTGCTTCATAAATATTAATTTCTGGTGTTATTTCACTTTGAGATAGATCATGTTTAGTCGAGATACTCGTACTGGCACAAGGTTCTTCAACATCAATTATTGTATTAGTTTCTTGTGTATTATCACGTACTGCCAAAATAGCCGAGGTGTCTTGCTTATTGGCATCTTCTTCTATTTTATTCTGTGATTCAGGACTTTCTAGTTCAATTTCTAGGACAGCATCATTACCTGGCTCATCATTATCATCTGGTTCGTCGTCGCTGATTTCAATAGAATTGGCGGATTCACTGCTGACGCTAATATTATCCATAACGACTTCGGACTCTAGTCGCGAGCGTTTAATAGATGGTTCATCTGCGATGGTTATCACCTCATCATTGGCTGATGGCATTCTGTGAAAAATATGTTAAATGTTTAAGGAAATGTGAATTAAAGATATAGCAATCAGGCACAGATATATATATATATATTAAACCCTACAATTTTTAATTTTAAAATTTACCTCTCCTTTCCTAGTAACGACTCTAATGCTACTCTATTCCTCTCCGATACTCTCTTTCTCTTGTCTTTCGATCTACTCTTGTCTACAGGAGCTTCGAGTGCAAAGTTGAGTGACGGCGGCGAGCAATGAAGGTGTAGTCTGATCTCCAACATAGCTTGGGAGGCGAATTTTTTAACCTGAGAAAAATAACAAATATATGAAAATAAAGAATCATTGTAAAATATAACATTAGCAAAAAATAATCTGTTTTCTTAACATATTAGCTATAGTCTACTAAAGTTGAGATACATGGTAAATTACCTTCTCTACCAGACCACAGCATAATCTTATATAGCTCATCAAGGTCACAGAATATTTACGACCTAATCTAATTATTTTCCAAATACCAGAAGAACCAAAGGTAACATACAAACTGAGCCATGCAAGATGGCAGCAATGCAGTACATTATTGTTTATATAGGGTATAAATCAGCAGAGGGATTGCCTGAAAGAAAACGTCCTCACCCTTCCTCCTCCCAAAATCAGATGGAAAGTATTTAAGCTCCGTTTATGTTAGGCAGACCAAAGAGGTTAGTGTATGCGACTGCCCATCAAGAGGTCTCAGGTTCGATTCTCGGGACGGGCCTAAAAGTGTTATTGAGCTTTTCTGATTTTAGAAATGCTTAATAACACCTCAGGGTTCGGCAGTTGGAGTCTTAAACTCCGTGTTTGGCAGAGCGTGTAAAGCTGCCATTCCTGCGCTGATCTCCCGGTCGTGTCGGATAACCATCCCTTAGCATTGTGAGTGTGAGGGAAAAGAGTGTGCACCTGTTTTTGCTCACACCTGTACACTATAATATCTCATGTGTAGTTGCTGGTTACCGAGACCAAAATTGGCTAGGAGCAAGCCGTGGATTGTATCAAAATGTGGCCCTTCCACAGTGTTGTACTATTATGGATCTTAGTAGACTGGAAATAAGATACAATTTAACTTACCTCATCAAATTGACTGTTAATCAAACTGCTGTACAATTGTAGCAAGTATTGTGTGGGTGGTGGTACGCTTGAGGGAGTGTTCTTTCTGCAGCCGTCTAGTGCTCGCAGCAAACGAACAGAACGCGCTTTTGAATAGCTGTCTAGATTGTAGCATTCTCGGACGAGGCGCTCTTGGAATAACTGCAAAAGTAAATATTTAATAATTTCTTGAAGTTATATGTTTTGGTGTGGTAGGGAAAAATTATGAGAGTAATTTTTACGATGCGCACGCGCACCGTCACGATAAACCGACACCGTGAAATTGGTTAATCGACAATTTATTATCAATTATGTGTAAATAGATATTTTATGATATTTAAATAAAACTTATTTAACTAGATAATACTTACGTTATGATAAAACTTTCTTTCAATTTATTAAATACCTTTTTTTTTTAAAAAAAAGACATTGGATAACACGAAAAATGATACTTTTAGAAAAGGTTTTATCTTGTCACGCCAAAGAAGTATAACTCCTTACGTGCGTACATAAGTAAACACGCAGGTTTTATTTCTTTTTTTTTTTAAGAAGTCTCTATGATGATGGAAAGCATCAATAGAATCCAAGAGCTGTGGTCACCATACTCATTGCTAATGTAGACAATGCAGTATAGTGACCCACATTATGACGGTCTATTGAGTAAAAGGGGATGATAGTCATCGTGATGGTGTAAGGCTCACTCACCACAATAACTGTCACCCTTGTATCAATGGGCCTCCTCTTTGTACTGATCTAGTATTGTCTTTTGATAAACTTGTCCCCTCTTTGTAACATTTATCCATATACGCTTTGGCATGTTCTATGTGCATCAATTTTATTATCCATCTCAAACAATTTTTCAATTCGAACCCATAGTTTCTAAGATTAGAGCGTTCAATTAAAGAAAATTATAGCTCTTAAGAATAGATTTATGCCTTTAGATTTTTGAGGACACTGATTCCCCAATAACGATTGCCATGGATGTTCAACACCGTCAAACTTCCACACTCCGTTGAAAATTCCTTTAAGAAAAAGCCAACAACACTTTTTGTCCCGACCCGAGAATCGAACCCGAGATCTCTTGATTGGCAGTCGCACGTTTAAGCCGCTAGACCAACGAGTCATGTCATGTCCAATATTAACCATAAACTGCAAAACTTGTGACACTATTTATGTCATATACAAACCTTATGTGTAGTTGGTTTCAAAAATATTCCGCAAACTGTTAGGAGTGTCTCCAAACATTCTAAAGCTGCATTAGCGACTTCGTCGTTCGTCTCTTCTATCCTACAATCAAGAAAGGACACACTAATCATCAACAGCCTTTTACAGTCCCCAACTGGACATAGGCCTCTCCTTAGCAAGGAGGTTTTGGCCTACTATACCACGCTGGCCAGACAGGTTGGTATAAGGTTTGTTTCAAGTTTTCCTTCTCTTTGTAATGATGTTGTCTTATATACTTTGTCCCTTAGTCGCCTCGTACAACACCCACGGGATGAATAGGGGTGGTAACACTATGGATTCTTAATCCGTTACCACACGGACAGTATAATTAATAGCTATAAGTAATATCCTTATTTAAGATATTTTTAATCACTACATACGCCATTGGTGCAGTTATTGGACGTGAATAACTGCGTAACAGGGTCTATATATATCTATATAATAATATATTATTTCAGACATCTGACACAACGCCATCTAGTCTCCAAACTAAGTACTAGACAACGGATATTAATACATATATCCTTTTCTTTGTAAATACATACATATTTTACATGAAGAACTTGCAAATATTTTCAGATCACTCAAAAATTTGTGCGACCCGAGAATCGAATCCACAAGTTCAGCAGTCGCATACGCTACCACTGCGCCACCGAGGCAGTCGTGTTTATTCTGTTGTGGTAGGGTAGTCTGTAGATTACATAATGGTTGGGACTGACCGTGTCCAGGTACGTTGCGCCAAACTCTATATCGCGCTGCTGGAGACTGTTGCCTTGCTAGGTGTCCAATAAGTTGAAGGGTAGTCGAGCATTTTTCTTAATTAAAATGTTATATATTAATACAAAAATCTATCTTAACCGTTACGAGTACTTGGAACCCTTCGAAGTCCGACAAGTCTTTCCAGAGAACTTCGCGTAGTACTTGAGGAAACATCGAAGTTTCCCCCAAACTAATCTGGGAAAAGGTCATGGTCAAGGTCAAGGTCATGGTTATGGTCAAGGTCATGGTCAAGGTCAATGTATAAGATGTAGTAAAATATTACTTACACAATGGGTTTATTTTTTTCACCCGGTGTATGACTTGCTATAGAGCTCTGTTGTAGCATTGTGTTTGCTAATTTTTTACGTGCTTTTTTACTTAAATTTTTAGTGAACTGGTTGCTCATCTGTAACAGAAGAAATAATAATGACCTATTAATAATTAAGATAAAATCATAGATAGATTATTTAAGACTTTTTTAAAATAGTGTAATTTACAGCAAAATTCCTTACTAGTTTATTTATGGTTAAGAAATATTTTTGATAGAAAATGGAGTCACGGTGTCGTGATTCAATAAATACACTGATTAACACCCAAAATAGAGTATTTAAATCACTTAAAATCAAGTCGATAACCAGCAAAGTGGTTATACAGTGTGGGACGAATTAGTTAAAATTTGAAAAAATCATATAAAAAAACCATTTGGTATATTATAAAAATTGTTTGTTTACAAGAAAACTAATTAGTTGGAATTTATTTTTTTAAAATTATATCGTCTAAATGATCACCATTTAGACCTTTGCACTCTCCTAAGCGAGCACCCAAATTTTCGGATACTCGTTGGCATAGAGACCGAGTGATCGCCGACATCTCTTTGTTGATTTTTTCTGTTAGTTGACGTAGTGTATTTGGTTTACTGATGTAGACACGATTTCTCAAACAACCCCGAAAAAGATGTCTGCTAGAGGTAGATCTGGACTTCCGGTGGCCATGGAATGTCGCCTCGTCTGGAAATTAGCTTTTCCGGAAACATGTCTTTGACCACCGGCAGGGACACATTGGAGGAGCGACAAGTGGCTCCATCTTGTTGAAACCATGTGTTACGATTGAAGCCAGCAAATTCCAGTAGCATCGATCCCAAGAGCTCCCGTAACATGTTTGCGCGGGATGTTAGATTTAAATGTTAACGAATTCTTGGCCCATCCTATATTAATAAATCTTTTTATTTGTTAACTTGCTGTATCGAAAACTAGTTTGATTCTATACCATATCCCAACAGGTTTACTTAAGGCGTCTTACAAAGAGAACCAGAAGACTTTTTGAAAAATATCATAGTCACCCAACTGACCTCTTGAAACCTCTAGAACATTATAGAACATTCAATCAAGTCCCGCAAGTCTTAAGGCAATGGTAACAATAGAATATCTCAAAATTACAATAAAAACGTGTGTGTGTAAGTGTAAGTGTAAGTACACACACACGTACACACACAAGTGCACACATGCCTAAGTAGATATGCACGTAAGAAGATATATTTCGTTGGAGTAACAAATTTAAAATCTTTCTAAAAATTTTATCCTTCGCGTTATCCTGTTTGTACAGAAAACGACACTATATAGAAAAAAGGTATTTCATATATTCAAAGAAAATTTTATTATAATGTATCTAGTGCAATAATTTTTTTTTTGAATATCAGAAAATAATTATTTGTACACAACAAAAATAAAATGTTGACAAGCAAATTTCATGGTGTCGATTTTTCGTGACGATGAGCGCGTGCAGCCTAAATATTTACTCTCATCATTTTTCCCCAACGTGCCAAAAGAAGTATAACTTTAAAAATAAAAACTAAACTCTTCATAGTAAGACTTCTTATCATGTACATGATGTTTAGAAATATGGCATGCTTACGGTAAGTTCAACAATTTTCTTCGGGGGAGTGATGTCAGTTATAATGTGGTTAGTGATCTCATCTTCCCAAGATCTGCCTTTGCCGTCGCCCGACACCCGGTGTACGTGTAAAATATTCAACCATCTGCTTAAACTGTTGTATGCCACACAACGGACTTTTCTATAAAAAAACATAATTATATTTTTATGGCAACACCAAATGAGTTCTTCGAAATGGTTCTATTTATTCACTATGTGGCAACGGTTGTATTATTCTGTAGCCGAGATGGTGTAGATATCATCCTATGATGATAAGGGAGGCGGGGAGGGGGGGGGCTTATTTATTGGGAAATAATCTATGGGCGGTGGTTCGTTACTTGCCGGTACATGTCCCGTCTTCTCGTTATCTCCTCATGTATAAAAAATAGAGACATATTTGAATCATAATAGAAAATTACCTTGATTCTTCGTTAGGGTTGTCAGAACTCCACCTTAATGTTTGCATCACACATCGGAACACTAATGCTGAGAACGGAATGAGGTTTGGGCCCAAGCTGAAATAAAACAATGGTAAATAATAACAATATTATTATTAAATACAAATACAGGCAGCGGACATAAGCGTCCGTGTGTGATGTTTCCATGCATACACACACGTTATAATACAGACAAGGTAATTCAGACGTAAGATTTTGGTTGATTAGATGCTTGTGTGCACAGTGCTAGATAAAATACATCTAATATATAAAATTCTCGTGTCACAGTTTTCGTTGCCATACTCCTCCGAAACGGCTTGACCGATTTTGATGAAATTTTTTGTGCTTATCCGGTATCTATGAGAATCGGCCAACATCTATTTTTCATCCCCCTAAATGTTAGGGCTACCCTAAATTTTTTTTTTATTTTTTACACAAAATTTTTAATTTCTATTTTTTTATGATACAACATACAAAAAAACATACAATCCTCAATTTTCACTCTTCTACGATCAACCTTTATTTTTTAATAGCCATTTTAGTAATTTAATCATTTTTCATCCCGCTCAAATTACTTAGAAATAATTTATATGGCAAAGCAACGTTTGCCGGGTCAGCTAGCCTACTTATATGAATTTGTTTTCTTTCGTATTTAATTCCTAATGTCAACGCTTAATTAAAAGCATGTTTAATAGTGTTATAGTAGCCATTAGAAGCAGTGGCGTGATCGTATGATAAGCTCGATTGCACTGTGTGAGCACAAGGGCTTATGGCTCGGGCCTAAGTGGCTACTGACTTTTTGACTTTTTTCTTGCATGACGGTATTTTTTTTAAATTACTGTTTCTTTAAAATAACTGTAGTTTATGAAAGCAAAAGATTTTATATTATATTAAAAAAAAATAGTTATTATTTTTTTATATTATTCTCAATTTAAAAAAAAAATAAAGATTGGCAATAAAAACATTTTAGTATATTTTATACGACTATAACAGTTAATTTTTATATATTATGTAAACGTATATTATATTTAATATTAACTATAAAACTATAATAACAAATTGTAAGGTTAAGTAAT
The DNA here is from genome assembly GCA_949316085.1 of Hypercompe scribonia. Taxonomy (NCBI): domain Eukaryota; kingdom Metazoa; phylum Arthropoda; class Insecta; order Lepidoptera; family Erebidae; genus Hypercompe; species Hypercompe scribonia. The sequence continues at coordinate 3,865,138 of OX438983.1, forward strand.
CCTAACCAGGTTAGCCTATGGATGGGTGAACATTTCTAAGCACATTGTCACGTCCTCCTAACGCTATAAAATTTTGGAATAGTCAGTATATTCATATTGTTTTCAAATCTACCTTCAGTTTCTAATTTTAAAATTTTGAATCCACAATTTGTATTCTTATAGATCAATTAGTTGCTACTCACACGCATGTGCTCGATATATGTGTTTAATATACGTTAATAGAAGAAAGTCGTAAGTTCAACTAGTATATAATGCTATTACTTTGTTTGAAGAACTTACATATATCTGCGACTATACTAGAATATTCACATTTTTTTACGTGCCATCTAATATATAAAATTCTTGTGTCACAGTTTTCGTTGCCATACTCCTCCGAAACGGCTTGACCGATTTTGATGAAATTTTTTGTGCTTATCCGGTATCTATGAGAATCGGCCAACATCTATTTTTCATCCCCCTAAATGTTAGGGGTAGTACAATCCTAACTTTTTTTTTAATTTTTTATACAAAATTTTTAATTTCTATTTTTTTATGATACAACATACAAAAATACATACAATCCTCAATTTTCACCCTTCTAAGATCAACCCTTATTTTTTAATAGCCATTTTAGTAATTCAATCATTTTTCATCCTGCTCAAATTACTTAGAAATAATTTATATGGCAAAGCAACGTTTGCCGGGTCAGCTAGTATATTATTAAAATTGAAATATTAAAAGCCTTACTGCAAAATCTCCAAAATGGACTGCCTGAGAAAGTTCACAGATGCAATTAAAGTATTTTTGTAAAAAGAGTTTTACTTAATAGATGAAAAAAAAAACTCACCACAATATCAAAGCATCCAAAGTCCTCAGTGCCTGTATTTTGACCGTAGCTGCTTCTGTAACGACAGTGTTGGCGCTGCTGGACACGCTCAACGTCTGCACTATCACTTCTAATATTAACTGTGGTTGTACCGGTTTTGCCACTGGATATACTTCTCTGTAAGTTTAAAGGTTACTGATACTTAAATACAAGCAGCAATACAGTTTAGGGTGTCTACACACCACGAGGCGACGTCAGCATATGTCGTACGTAGCCTAATTGAAAGTTTACCCTTTGATACCCGTGTCAGTGTGGGCGGGTGCTGGTTTAATAACAGCAGTTCCTGAATCCCTCCTATTCCAAGCGCAGTGGCAAACCGTGTAGTTTTAGTTGGTCTAATTCTGACACGCCACCCTGCCCCAAACTCGAGAGAGGTGAAGGCCCGAGAGGGTCTCCAAAAGTTAAAAAACGTTGTCAACACACCATAGCCGCAGGTTACAGCAAGTTGCGACTTGAACAACTTCGCCGGTCGCTGCTTTTTTTTTTTGTACACGTGTGTTTGTGACTTTATGTACCAGTAGTTGTACTGAACGATAGAGGTCTGATAATTTAATATTTCTCCATTGTTTTAGTGGATGACCTTGAAAACCAGACAGCAGTTAATGAGTGAAAGGACATGTCGCCAAGAAAGCAGCATGGGTTTAGTTGCCTGTCAAGCCTCCAGGATAAGGCCGACGACACCGGGTTGCTTTGGTGTGCTTATACCCTAAAGTTTCTCAGAGATACATAAATAACATTTCCCAGATTAGTTATTATTATGTTATTAGTAATGTTTGAGTAGAGTCGAATTCTCAATTGCCAGAATTTCGTGTTCGAAGTTGGTGAATACTTACACAAGCATAGCTTGAATGAAAACAAATATATTTCGCAGTTTATTACACAGTATTATGTCTTTATCCAAAGCACTGCTGCTTGCTGTTTTCCTCACATCCAGAATGCGAGACAGCGCTGTGGTCAGTGGTGTGTTGGACAGCAACTGAGTGGGTAGTTTCTGAAATGATATAGAACAATTTATTTTGAAAATTTAAATAAAGCATAGGTGGAGTAACGATTTGCGCACGATGATTTGCAGGAGCTGGAGACGAGAAGCCCAAAATCGATCAAAGTGGCATGCGATGGGTAAGGTTTTAGGTCTGGACTGACTTATATTTTACCAGCGACCTTTTTCTTACGTGTGGAAACCGCGTCGGCCCGAGGTTTGCGGTGGGCTGTTGTATCGGAATCGAACCAATAAATCCATACATATACAATCAATTATTACGACATTAAGACCCCTTCTAACGATTTTCACTGGTGCCATTTTCATGTAAATTCTCTTTTTAGGCGACGTCCGGCACACGCGAACGTGACCTCTACGCTAATAACCACTAAAGCAAATGGAGGGGAAAACCCTTCCCGCTCTCCCGTGGTCTCATTCAAGGAGGCATGACCGCCTTAGCATTAGACAGGTACATCAATTTAAATACTTTTGAAGTTAATTTGTTTTTTAATTTTTAACGACTTCATAGTAAATTATCGTTTTTTACTTAAATAGAAATTTAATTAGATTTTATTGGTTACACATAAAAATTCTCTGATCTCCTATCCCAACCCATCGATTTTTTTTTTGCTTCATCAAGAGTTTATAATAGTCCATTGTTGGACATAGGCTTGACCTTAATAGGGAGGTTTTGACCTACTACACAATTCGTGCCAGGCGGGTTTGCCATAGAGTTTGTTTCAAGTTTTCCTTCTCTTTGCAGCAGTGCTGTCCTTCGTAGTTTGTTCCCTTAGTCGGTCCCGTATGATGAGTAGGAGTGCAGACACTCCATATTCTTAATTCATCATCACATGGATTTTTCTTGATTACAATTTAGTAAATATTCTGTCTCCACTTAAGTTAAGTAACAAATTTAGTTTATTACATTCAATTACAAAAAGAAGGTAAACTTGAAACAAACCCTATCCTAGTCCGTCTGGCCAGTATGTTATAGTAGGCTGAACCTCCTTGCATGTCATTATGGTGATGACAATCAACTTACCTTGACATTTCTGCTGTCCTTATAAATGTTAACAGTTTTAGAGAAGACAGCTTCAATTAGTTTATGTGCAGCATTGCACAACAAGCTCATCTGTTCCCGCCAGCAGTTCTTTGCATTTGCCGTTTTCTCCTGGGATGGTCGAATCTGAAGAGATAATAATGTGACATATAATTCCAAGTTTAAAGTCTGAAATGATACTGGCAGCTTGTTTTTATTCTGCCAAATCTTGAGGCATTTTAAATCGTGTAAATCAAATTAATATGGTCCAAGAAGTTAAGTTGCTTTAGTGGTGACTATAATATGCTGACTGTATTTTTTTTTAAGATAACGATCACCTTATGTATGTATCATGTGTCACAGGAGACTTTACAAACATACATAAAACAGACACAAAAAATACCCAGGCTTAGAACAACAATTTGTTGATCACACAAAGCGTAGTCCCATGTGGGGTTTAAACCTACATCACTCAACTGTTGCTACAATTAAGATTTCATTGCACGGTTTCACTCTTTTAGTATTACACTTACATATACTTATGTTGCTTGACACCTGGATTGTTTATTCCTAAAAAAAATCTATTACCAATCATCATTCAGAGGATGTTTTTTTATTTTATTTTGGAATACACAAGAGTGGCTACATCATCTCAGCCCAACAACATCTACTGCTGGAGATAGGCCACCCCCAAGGTTCTCCACAACAACCAGGTCTGTGCTGCCCACATACAACATCTACACAATAGGCAATTATTCTCACAAGTGTTAGGTCTCTAAGGACTTGAGAATGAACTAGGAAGCCTCTGTGATTTTATAAGAAGCTGCCAGAGAGTTTTTAAATCTGATACCGTACTTAATTCAATATGGCGAATGTTACATACAAGCGGCCATTTAAAATATTTTCATCAGAACTAACCTGCTGTAATCCATGTGCACACTTTGCAGCTTCAATAACATTGTAGTATATTGCACAATCTAGAAAATGTGCAATATGACTTTCTATCGTGGACCTGTGCTGTGCGCAGTATCTTGGAAACCTAGGAAATAATGGCATATGGTAATTTAATTAACTCAAATAAGTAGAGCTCAATAACTAGATAATTTAATTTAGACAAAATTGTTACAACTATATAGTTTGTTGCATCTTGAGTGAAATCATTGTGTAATGATTAATTATTTCGTCCAGGGGTATTTTTATAGTATGAGCATGTATTTAGTACTATACATATAAGTATGTTCCTAAGCCGTCTGGTTACCATAGTGCAGGCTTGGTTTAATTTTTAATGAGGAGGGCATGTGAGGATATGTTAATTACGATTTTCGTAAATACGTATTTAAAAATATAAAAAAATACAGGGACCATGGATACAGAGGTTAGAGTTCCAAAGAAAGGAATTTCTTCACTATACGAGTCGTGTCAAGAATCACTGGGTTCTGTATCAGACCATTGATCAAGACGTCTAACATGAGTCTCCAAATTACTTTTATTATTAACATATCTTCGCTATATACACATAATTTATTAGGTTAGGTTACCGGGTTATAACATTTTCTAATACGCGCAACCATACGTTGCAGTTTTCTTCAGTATACTTTGGAAGGTTTTGAAAGAACGAAGTTATAATTTCCTTTACTGCGTCACTATTGTTAGGATCCACATTGCGGAGATTTTCAAGTATACGACCTAAAATAAAATAACTAATGTGTTAAAGAATATCGTTTCGTCAGTAAAGTAGGCAATATATGAAACTATATACTCACTCATTTTGGACTTATCATCAGTGTAAGACTAGTAATGAGACTAGTTTTATGTTAAATTCCCTTTATTTGTTCGGTAAATATACATATAGCCCACGTTTCTTGAGAATATTGACAGTTATACATTTACTTGTCTATCACATGTCACGTTTGACAGAAGATAAGTGGTATTTCTAAATGTCGTAAAATATCAACTTTTTTTTGTCTGTGCGGCAATCTTCGCGGATACCATCGAAAGGTTATGTTGGAGAGATAATTTTTGTAATAGATATTTCCTACATTTTATTATTTCACCTCTATTACATTAATTAATTATATTTTTAATTATTATTATTTAATTTTTTATTAATTAGAAACTAAAAAACATGTTTTCTTCTCATTAACTTTTCTACGCCGTGCCATCACTGCACTCACCAATTTAACAACCGCTGAGACCTTCCTCAGTTTTACAATCTCATTCAAAATCAAATCAAAATCTAGCATATTACGAAGAAATAGTTCATCAACTCTATAGGTCAATTACTAATTGGTTGGTTTTTGGTTGCCATCGTTGGGCAGAAAACATTAACTACGACTATATATTTTCTTATAAAGTAATAAACAATTTATTTATGAGATTTTATTATTCGATAGATAAGTAAGAATATTAAAAACCTCTCATTAGAGCAAAGGTTTTTTTTCTGGTTTTGACACTGAATGAAAACGACATTATTTCTATGCTACAAAAACAAATTTCTTAACCTTTTTACGATTTCTAAGTCAGTTATTGACGCAGGTGACATTTTCGCTAACGTCATAAACGGGAAAATAATCTAGTTTGGGTCCGCCTGTTTGACTCTATACTGTTGACTTGAGTTGCTGTTGGACTGTGAAGTAACCGCTTGTGTTCAAATTAGATTTTTTATTGTTCCATTTTTGTATACATTGCAATTTTATTACTAAATATAAACCAGTGCGAAGTAATATAAACTGTGCGTAAACAATGGCTACGTTAGAGGACAAGATTTTGGGTGAAAAATTACAGATTTACTGCAGTAGCAGTGAAGATGAAGGTGCGTCAGATGACGAGAAAAGTGGAGACGAAGAAGGAAATGTGCCTCAGTCTAAATCATTACCGAATGCAGAGCCACCTCCTATTAACAGTTGGACTGGTCAGGCAAGTAATACTGGTCCAAAAGGTGTTTTAGAAGATTGGCGTCGATTCAAGCAACTAGAAGCAGAAAATCGTGCTGAATTAGCCAAAGAACGTATTGCTCTAGCGAAAAAGCTTACACTCACTGTTAAACCAGAGCGTGAAGTGGCGCAGGAAAAGCAAATAGAGGAGTTAGAAGATGAATTGTCGGAACTAATGGATGAAGAGTTTTTATTGCAATATCAAAAGCAGCGTATGGAGGAACTGATGACTCAGTTACAAAAGGTGCCAAAATTTGGAAAGTTGATAACTTTGAGCAACCAGGAAGAGTTCCTGAATGCCATAGATAAGGAGGACACAAAGGTGACTGTCATTATTCATATTTATAACAGTAGTACCAGAGCCTGTGAGACTATGGATGGTTGCTTGAATGTCCTGGCTTCAGACTACCCTACAACTAAGTTCTGTCGTATGGCAGCAGACATGGCAGGGTTAAGCCGACATTTCCGTGTGGATGGAGTGCCTGCCTTATTAGTTTACAAAGGAGGTCAGATTATTGGTAACTTTGTGCAGTTGGCGACTGAACTTGGTAATGACTTCTTTGCTACTGATGTTGAACGTTTTCTTATAGAATATGGAATGTTACCTGAAAAATAGTTACAAATATGTTAGAATGTGGTGCTTTTAATGTACCTTTATGTAAAGTGCAGTCTTTATATATGTGAAGCTTAAAACCTTCAAAAGCTTCTATAAATGCTTAATACTTTTAAAGATTATATTATAACAAACCAGTAATACTAAAAAAAAATTATCTCTTACTAAATTGAGTATTCAATCACAATGAAATTCTGGAAAACTCATCTTTTAAGTTCATAGCCTTGATTAATTTTTCTTCCAGTAATTTGCTTAAACAACAGTGAAAATTATAACATCTTAACACACTTGTGTGATGTTGTGAAATTCTAAACATTTACAATTATTTCATAAGTTCTATATATTAACCCTTATCAGACGTAAGTCACGTAGGAGGTGACAAGACAAAACATGTCGAAACTCGCTCTATTTGAAATGCAGGCACTATTGTCTTATTAGTTAAATATCGGTAACAGAGCAATTGACATCTCCAGTAGTATATCAATTTCCTTTTCCTACAATTCTTACAATATTGAAATTCTTTTGCATATTTACCGGAGCTAGCTACAACTTAGCGATAATCACGTGTAAAAAGTTATCGACCGATAAGGGTTAATTTATGAATGATAATTTATGATTATATGTACACATAGGAATTACCAAAATTTATGTAATAATAATTAACTACATGGATAGACAACACTGTGTTCTTTGTCCGTTTCATGTACGTTTCTAAAGTCCTTCGGGACACAGGATATATTCTAAAAGAAAAATAAAAGTGATGCATGTGCAGTTCGCCCATGACAACAACCAGTGCAGTTCATGTTATCTAGCAATTCAAAAGTACTACTTATATTATGTACATAACTATTTATTTTACAAACATGTTAATCATAAGAAATTGATAGTACCTTAAACTGGATGTTGCTAGTATTTTTTATTAAGCTCTTATATTATTAAGGTATGATTCTGTCGCCTTTTCAATCATCAACAGCCCTTTACAGTCCACTACTGGACATAGGCCTCTCCTTAGCAAGGAGGTTTTGGCCTACTATACCACGCTGGCCAGACAGGTTGGAATTTAAGTTTTCCTTCTCTTTGTAATGATGTTGTCTTGCATACTTTGTTCCCTTAGTCACCTTTTACGTCACGGATGAATTGGGGTTGGTAACACTATGTATTCTTAATCTGTTACCACACTCATCTTTAAAATGAAAAATCAAAATGACAAAAATAATTCCAGTGAAGACATATAATTGTGTAGGAATAAAACTTCAAAGCTTTAATCCAATACAATATCTGTCCTTCAACCATACTGTTATATGTTTGCTAATTCCCCTTTGTTAGTGTTTACCTCATATACCTGGAATCCTTTTTAATTTTGGGAATATATTACCTTGTTATTGTTGGCTTGAATTGTCTATGAGTCTATGACTCAATACTTATAGCAAAAACAATTATGACACAATAGCACTCAGTAATGTTAATTGATAAACATTGTAATATGAATGTAACCTTGTTTGAACAATATACATTTAGTGATTATGGCAAAAAGAAATTTAATGTCTAATGATAATCTCATTTAATGGTTTAAGTGATAATTTTGTTGGTTCCCACTTATGACAACACTGTGTGATCCACAAATTGCTGTTTTTTGCGTCTGTTTGTGTCTGTAAAGTTCCCTGTGACATAGGGTTCTGACAATTGTGTGAGATGTCTTTAAAAAAAAATATATAAATGAAGATTACTTTACATAATATTTTGGAATTCAAAACGCTGGGCGTTCAATCTTAATAAGGACTACAAGACTCTTTGGACTGAAAAACTTTACTGAATTGCTGTGGCATTGCCTACTTAAAGGATTTATTACCCTTTGTTTAAGTACATCATAGCATAACAGTTACCTTTAATTTAAACCCACCTGTTTTGCCAAACAGTTACTTCAATAATGTATAATCTTAAAGTAGTACAGTATTTGCCAGGTATATATAATTATGTTGATAATATTCTTAGCAATAAAGTTAAGTAAATAATTTGTATAAAACCTATGACTGGTGTTCATATTATTTAGAGATATGCAGTTTTACTCACAAGGCTCTGCGTCAAGGAGTGATGCGACCTGCGGTGTGTAGGCTATATTTTTAAATAGATAGTTTTCTTTAATTTTTAAAGTTTTGTAAGCCTTACTAGCTATAATGTTCGGAGTTGTTCTATCTTTCAGTGTTATAATTTATTTTAAAGTTAAGAATAATATAAGTTATTTTTAAACTTCACATATGGTATTCATTAAACCTATTTTTTATCTGCGAGCGCCGTCTCTCTAATAAGTTAAAAGCAGAAGAGTTTTTTTGGTTAAAAGTGCTAAGCTCAGCAGCTATTCGTTCGAATTAAAAAAATATTAGTGCTGGATAGCCTATTTATCGAGTAAATCTATAGGCTACGGCAATAGCAACCGAGAATCAATAACAAATGTTCGTAAACGGGGAAACTTTATACTTTTGCGGGACGTAAAACAAAGTTACGCGGTTCAGCTAACACGTTGATATGTGGAAAGTGCTTGGTGTATAATGTTTATTTATTAGACCACCAATGGCTAGTACAGTATTACAATATAATTATAATCATACAGTTCTTAAAACTAAGCATCTAGCCACTAAAAAAAAACAAACCACATTAGAAAGCATAAGCATACAATTCTTGCAGCTAGCACAGTTCTTTTGATTCGAGGTACAGATGTGAAGTTAATATCGATTATATTGGCATGAGGCTACAAGTAATCGGGCTATCGAGTAATGCAATTTAAGGTTCGTATGGCATTTAGGTCTACAAAAAAATATTCTCGCCTAGAACAAGACCTAGCATTCCATCTAGGAACGAATGCTCACAAATGTAAATGGTTCACTACGTCTGAATAACTATATTCGTCAAGTATTTAAATAAAATATCGAGATGTATTTGGAGATGGTTTACTGATTATAAAAAAGTCTACACAACAAATTAATTCCGTGAAACCTGAGCTTTAAGATTGATCACCGCAAAAATCTCATCTCAAGAAATCGATCTTCTACGAAGTTATCATGTGTATGCATAATAGAAAGTTAATCAGGTTTCATATCTCACCCGATGCGAAAAGAGGATATAATCCAATAGTCTGTTATCAGTTACCGGTTATTCATCCAAAACTTTACATGTAATTAGCGGTAATCTTTCCTGTGATGTGGGTGACGTCAAGCACTTGTTGATAGCACAAGGATTTACAAATTTCCATTACCATACATCCAAGGTTAATTATGGATTAGTAATTTAGTTAAACATTTTACAATAAATTATATCACATTATGACTAAATTGAAAAAAGTGGGAACTACAAATATTAGTACGAGAGGCCACCATGCTAAATCGGGATTTACTCGAGCGTCATAGAGACCTATTCGGTTGTGAAGCTTAGATGATGAAAAGAAAAATGAGATATAAAACATACCATTTCATCAGTGGGGGGAGCGGCTATAGATTTTCAAAAATGTAAAAAAAAAGAGTTCCATGGACATACTCGAGCGTGTCAGATAATGATATTATATATGTCCTACGTATTTTTAAAAATGTACATAATATATGTTAATCTGACTGTTTCAGTGATGGGGTTGGTTGTACGTAGGGGGATGTTAAGTGAACCTAAAAAAATGCTCTTATATAATAATCTGACGATTTGGATGTGACGCAAAGTCATGGCCGTTATTAGAATGTGCAAAAAAATTGATTATTTTGAAATACTCAAGCGCGTCAGATTACGATATATATGGTTCATCTTGATGTACTAGTCATGCTGTCTCATAATATGACAATTATCTAGAGGGATTTCGCTAATCTGATAATTAAAATAATGTTTTTTTATTTTTTTAAACTATTGAACTTAATTAATTGAAAACCTCAGGAAATAGCATGCAAATGAAAAAATACATGTTTTTTAAAGTAGAATATTTGTGTTTATAAGAAAATAATTATAAAAAATTAAATTGTGAGAGAGGAATAGAAGTGCGGAGAGGGGAATATAGGCATCACGTGGCTGCACACATTAAACTTTATCGATGAATTTTTGTTGCTTTAGCTTGCGGGAATTGTCAGATTATATATTTTTCGTAATCCTTGAATTATTCCGTTCAAAATAAAAAAAGATTTAGCCACGCTCTAGAATGTCCAAGTGACGTGTTTTTTTTACAATTTTGTAGTCCTCCCCCTTCTTTACGTCTCACTCAAATTGTCAGATTAGTGAAATCTACACGTTTTAGCAAGTAACTACCTCATCTTATCTTAATCTGACGCACTCGAAAATGTTTGATGATAAATTTTTTTTGCTAATCTGATTCTTTATCCTTGACGGGCTATCATATTTAGAAGTCTCATATTTGGTGTAAGTACTTAATAGAGTACAAGGTATCCCCCTGTATATAAATCTGCCGCGCTCGAGTAAATCCCGAAATCCCTTCTACGGCTCCTCTACTATATGTAACGTACTGTAAATGAACGAGGAGGGATCAAATTCCGAACTTGGAACACTGACATTTATGAACTAATTAAAAAAAATGTTTAAAAGAGTTCATCTGAACTCTGAACTCCGTCATTGGTAATTCTTTAAAAAAATTGCATGTTTGTTGTATTTCATAACGGCCGCGGCTCCACTTTCAAGTCCGTGATTTTTTTTAAAGATATTGTATGTGTTATGATTCTATTAGTAGGTACTTAATAGATAGATTATTTTTTAATTAAAATAAGATTAAATTTACTGTTTTAAAATGATATAAAGATGTAAAATATGTATTTATGAAGCATTTTCATCAACTTTGGATCCGCCTACCAATACATCTAGCGGGTGCTATGCAACACTTTGTAAAACCTCTCATATAAGTAGCGTATAATAAACGTAAATAACTATAATTTGAATTTGTACTTCTTTTGACGCCTTTCCTTTACAATTTGCAGAGATTTTCCTAATGTTAGTTTTTAAATAAATTTCTAAAGAAAGTTTAGTGTTTTTGAAGTGAAACTTCTTTATCGGAGTTGGAAAAAAATTTAGTGTAACATTTTTTCGTTACGCGTCACATTTCGCCGTTACGCGCTATCTTTTTCTTATCCCTACCACGCGTGATTCGAAGTATACTTTCTCCAGCGGAGTAGGGATTGGTAAATGTCTCCAATGTATTTTGCGGCCTGTTTTGAGTAGTTACATTTTTGAAATCCAGGTGGCGATTGCATAGACTTCGGACGGGTTTAAATTATTTTTTTGAAAAATAACGTCATAAAGAAGTTTCACTTCTTACGAGTGTACGCTAGTACACGCACACATTTTTTTGTAGGTCCGTCTTCTACAACCTAAATATAGTGCGTGTCTAGCTATCTATTTTGTAAAGTATGTCTCAGAATACTTAGGTAAGCAATTTTTAGCGGATGAACCGAGATATGCTCGTCGCCGCAGCCATCGTCGCAGATTGGCCAGGGGAAGAAGAACGGGTCTCGTCTGATCCAGAAGCGCAGGCGGCCTGGTTCCGTGGCGTTATGACTGACGTCTGTAACGCGTCAATGCCACGGGTCAGACCGGGAGGCAGGAGGGGTTCTGTGTACTGGTGGACAGCGGAACTCGAGCAACTTCGCACAGCGTGCTCGAGAGCCCGTCGCCGGTTTCAAAGAACCCGAAGAAGACGGCGAGCCACAGCCGAGGAGATTGCCGAAGTGAGGCGGGAGTATGGCGCCGCAGCAAAGGCTGTAAGCCTTGCAATCGCGGAAGCCAAGGCTCGGTCTTGGAAGGAGCTCATACAGGGACTAGACAGGGACCCATGGGGGCGCCCTTATAAATTTGTATTAGGCAAGCTCAGACCGTGGGTCCCACCACTGACTCAGACCCTGGATCCTGTATTCGTGGGCAGAGTTGTAGATACTCTCTTCCCCAGGGACCAGGGTAGTCCCTCATGGCCTCCATTGCTGTCGGATTCCACTATGTGGTCCGACGACTTTGAGGTGACGGAGGATGAGCTGGACCGAGCCATGAAGCGACTCGCCGCCCGCAACACCGCTCCTGGCCCGGATGGGATTCCGGGTCGAGCATGGGTGTGCGCTTCGGTGATCCTAGGGAATAGGTTGAGGCAACTGTTTACCAGCTGCCTCCGTAACAGCGTATTCCCTTCCGGCTGGAAGGAAGCCAGGCTGGTACTCATCCAGAAACCTGGCAGGGCTGCAGATACTCCCTCGGCGTTCCGACCTATATGCCTGTTGGACGAGGCGGCGAAACTCTTTGAAAGAGTTATCGCCGCCCGTATCAGCCGACACCTGTCGCTAGTGGGCCCTGACTTATCAGACAACCAATTTGGCTTTCGAGAGGGACGTTCAACGCTCGACGCGATCGAACGCGTCCGCTCCTTATCGGAAGAGGTTGTCTGTCGGGGGGGAGTGACGTTGGCCGTCAGTCTTGATATAGTCAACGCCTTTAACTCCCTGCCTTGGTGGGTAATTGGAGAGGCACTGGTATATCACCAGTTGCCCCTCTACTTGCAGCACATCATCGGGGCCTATCTTCGCGATAGGTCCATATCCTATGTAGGTCGGGACGGTGAAGAACTTCAAAGGGAGGTCACATGTGGGGTTCCCCAGGGGTCGGTCTTAGGACCCCTTTTGTGGAACCTCGCGTATGATGCGGTCCTGAGGACCAGTCTACCCCTTGGAGTGAGTGTCGTCTGCTACGCGGACGACACTCTAGTACTGGCTAGGGGGTATGGCTTCCAAGAAGTCCTGGAGCTCGCCGAGTTAGGGGTGACCTGTGTCGTCCAAAAGATCAGCGATTTGGGTCTACGGGTTGCGCCTCATAAGACGGAAGCCCTGTGGTTACACAGGAAACGCGGAGGTGTCGTTCCTACCAGCTCGTTTATAAGAGTGGAAGGAGCGGAGGTCGAGGTCGGTCGACACATTAAGTACCTCGGCCTAACCTTGGACAGTCGCTGGAGCTTCGAAGAGCATTTCGAGCGGATGATCCCACGAGTTCGGGGGGTGGTGGGCTCCCTACAAAGGCTGTTGCCTAACATAGGGGGCCCGCGAGAAGAAGTGCGCCGCCTCTACTGTGCGGTGCTACGATCCATGGCCCTCTACGGAGCGCCGATATGGGCCAAGCGCATATCGGCCTCCTCCCGCTGCAGAGCTAAGCTCAATCGAGCGCAGCGGGTAGCGGCCATTCGGATCGTACGAGGATACCGCACCATCTCGTCTGAGGCGGCAACAGTCCTGGCACGTTTTCTGCCCTTTGATATCCTGGCCGATATGGACGCGAGGATCTATGACCGTATTCGCGCTATCCGCCGGGATGAGAGTGGGGAAGACCAGGACGAGCTCGAAATGCGGCAGAGCGCCCACCGACAGGCATTGACACAATGGCGCGCGCGGCTAGAACAGCCACAAAATGCGCGCCAACGCGCTGTCGGTGCCGTTCTGCCCAACCTCGAAGCTTGGGTAGGTAGGGAGGGAGGTCGCGTCACCTACCGACTGACGCAGATACTCACCGGGCATGGTTGCTTCGGTGAGTATCTGAATAAGATCAGACGCGAGGAGACGGCACACTGTCACCACTGCGCAGCCGACCGGGACTCCGCCCAGCATACGCTGGAAGACTGCCCCGCGTGGGCATCTGAACGCGGAGCCCTAGTCGATGAAATAGGACGAGACCTATCGCCGCCAGCAATCGTTGCCGCCATGCTGGCGGGTGAGGAAAGCTGGGCTGCAGTGGTCTCTTTCTGCGAAACTGTTATGCTCCAGAAAGAGACCGCTGAACGGGATCGGGAGAGGGCCGATCCCGAACGAAGAAGACGCCGGCGGCGTTATGAGCCGTCGACGGGACCACGTGTCGCCAGAGAGTGGGATCCTCTGGTGGCGGGTTAGTTGCTGCGGTCTGCGATGGAATGATTTGTTTCGGCCTGGTAGCAAAAATGCGATCGGGTCGCAACAAACTATAACAACCGGACTGATAGGTGGGGATGCCTTTATGGCGTCCCCAGGATAGGGTCTGACTAGGCGCGGCGTTGATTCTGGAGGGGACCTGAAATAACATGGTCCGGGTCCCCTTCAGAGAAGGACGCCTGAGACCGGCCGCCGGGGTGGTTTTTAGTGGAAACACCACATACTCCTGGCTCCTGCGTCCCCAAGGAGTCGGAGATCCGAAGGGATTTTCCACACCGACAACAAAAAAAAAAAGGTAAGCAATGTTTATTTTTGAATTTTTTGCACTGAAGCCAACACTATCGCAATCTTTAGGAAACAAAAGTAAAACGAGACGGAATTTATAAACTCTGACGTTCATATTCCGTAACCTATTTGATCTAATCTTGAACTACATTCAGTTTTATTTTTTACGATAATCGGGACGTTTGATATGACCTACTTTTCTGTAACACGAATAATATTTGCTTGTAGGCGACAATAGGTCGACTATATCGGTTATAGGTCAAATAATTTTATTTGCATTCATAATTGGATTCATCGGATTAAAATCGACTGTATCAGACGTCAACGACTGTAATAACACGATTGTGAGTAACTCCAAGTTCCGAAAGAGAACGTAAAAATATACATATTCTTTGGCAGTAATTGATATATTTTTTATATTTGGCGAGCCAGACTAAGGGAATTATTTGTGTGGCTTGGGGAATATTATAAAGTAGGTGGTTTCACTAGACACATTTATGATCGCTAAAAATATCTGTTTATTCTGTCGGAAAAATAACGACTACAAAGTTAAACGATGTGAAGATTTGAAATGGGATATTTATTGCGGGCAGTAAAAAAAAATGTTAATCATTGCTTGATATTTCTGGTTCAATTGTGTCTAACCTCTCAAGCTACTTCTGAGTAGACCATGTTTCAGTTCCGTTTCGTCATCCCAACATAAGAAATTTCCATTGATCTATATATTTTTCTTGTTCAATTTACTTTCTAAAGTTCTAAGTATTTTTTTCTGTCTGCAAACGATTCAATTCCTGCAGAAGGTTGGCGTCAGTCCTTAAAGCGAACCAGTAAAAGTATTTACAATGGTGAGCCTACCCGAAATAGAACTTAGACTTGAATTAATTTTAAACAAAGAAAGTTGCACCAGATTTCAATGAAGCTGAACTCTTGTTGAAAGTCTAAAAGGCAGCGGTTATTGTAACATGTTTCATTCTATATGACAATTTAAAAATAACTCGTTAATACCTATTTATAATGGTCCAATTTTCTTTGTCTTAAAATAGTTGTTCTTGATTTCAAATGTGTTCCCACAGGGTTACTGAACTGTGTATGAATGTATTCACAAAACCGTTTTGAATTAGTCTCAGCTAAGAAATACTTCCATATTAATATCATTACCAAGCACTTTTTAATACTCTATAAATTATTATGGTAGCCGATACGGTCTATAAACTACCTAAAGGGCTATAAAAAATCGTATAATTAAACAAGCAGGTTTGACTTTTTGTTTGGTCATCTTTCACACTCTTCATAAATAACTATAAAAGTCTAGTTGTACACTAAAAACTGACACGCAAAATAGATAAAAATATCTTAGAAGCGGGTTGTATAT
This sequence comes from Hypercompe scribonia, assembly GCA_949316085.1. Taxonomy (NCBI): domain Eukaryota; kingdom Metazoa; phylum Arthropoda; class Insecta; order Lepidoptera; family Erebidae; genus Hypercompe; species Hypercompe scribonia. The sequence goes on from OX438983.1 coordinate 3,881,134, forward strand.
TTTTTCAAAGTTCGAGTTTTTGAAGCGTACACAAACCAATGTAATTCTTTACAAATGTAGAAGAAGATAAAACATACATGTTGAAAATATTTTTAAAGACAACAATCTATACAAATCAACCCTTTACGGAAGGAGAGAGGATAGTTAGAAGCGATGTGAACATGTTTGCTTACCCTAAAATGTAAAAAAGATTATCTACTCTATATTTCTCCTATCGTTCGTGAAGTATATACTCGTATAGTTGATAAGTATGTTTTGAATTGAGTTCAGAAGGAAATCCTTATTAAGATCGTCTGTCTATCCTTACCACGTTTTTAACTTTTTGTCTCCAGTACAATCAACCTCCTTCAACAAACTTTTTTCTTAAACTTACTCTTATCTGTGGTTGTTAATTTTTTTTTAACTTTATGACTTTTTTTTAAGATCTCCGTAACAATCACATTGAAAACCTTAAAATTTTATATAAACAGTTCGGTATTTAATATGTAAACTTTTGAAGACAAGCATAACAAACATTACTTAAGGAAAATGAAGGAACGGGGCGTACCGTGATTAATTGCAATTTACCGTGTTTACCTGGTGTAATATATGATGTATAAGACAGGTTTATTTTGCGATGTATGTCGTATAAACATCAATCAATCTTCTTTTTATGAAAGAAGCTTTACATTTTCTTTTCCCTGTCGTCTTTTTTAGAAAAAAAAAACATTCACTGAACTGTCTTTTTCTATGTTGAGAACAAAAGAAAAGCGTAAGTACCTAAGGATGGAACGGTTTTTTGTAAGGCTTCAGTGCAATGACCTGTTCATATAGCAGTCACGTGCGTAGATATCAGTGTAGGCAAGTTTAAAGTACTGAGCAATCGGATTCTGAACAAGAAAATATGTTAGAATAGGCTTCGGTATATTGAAGAGTGGTAGCTGACTCCCGGACCGTGACGTATATGTTCATTGATTTATTTCTAATTTCATTATAAATTTTTGGATTTGGTTCTCGTAGGCCGTAATAAAAACAATATCCCAAAAAGTCACAAGTTGGGTAGACCAACGAGTATAGAGACTATAACGGTATATATGGGCTTGATTGGTTTGACTTGTCACGATCACACAGAAAATCCTTGTTAAGCAATTGCTCCGATGCTTCTCACTGACTAAATAACTTCACCTGAACGTAAACCCCACCTTACCTCACTAATTGCGTAAGACGGGCACCCGTATAGAGTGGCAGGGTACTCGTTTTTCTGAAGTTACAAGTGATCTTGGGCACCTGTAGTCGCTTACTTGCTTCCTATACCATAAAAAGTTATAGTATATTTATATTCGTTTTGTGAGATCGCAAGGTCCTGTAGTTTATTTTAAGTGGGCCTAATGGAAATTATTTTTTTCTGGTTCCAGTTCTCAGTAACTTGGAGAAAGGAAAAATGTTCGGTTGACTGCACTAGTCTTATACCGTGACCAAACTCTATAATTGGCTGGAATGTAGGTCCACACCTAATATCTACCGTTGCTGTAGTTATACGCAATGTACGCAACTGTACTAGGGAGAGATACCATCAATAGTTTATTTGATTTTGACGAACAAAACTTTCGATACTACTGCTATGTTTACCAACAGTAGATATATTTATATCTACTAAAACAAATCGATTGTACACATATATATACATGCAATCGAAACTGTCTTTTTCACTTATATTGATAGTAAACAATCGAAATTAGGGGAAATACTACTTAGCCGCGCAATGTTAACTTGAAGAATTTTAAAACTTCCTCGTTGGTTTAGCGGTTAGCATATGTGACTACCGAACAAGAGGTCTCGGGTTTGATTCCCAGCTCAGGTCAAAGTGTTATAGAGTTTTTCTGGTAAATAAAGAAATATATTAAGAAGAAATACTTAATAAGAACTTAGCGTTCGGAAGTTGGAGTCTAACTCCCGTGCCCCGAAGAGCAAATCAAGTTTTCGGTCCTGCGCCTGGTTTCTCCCCAGTCGTTTCGGATAACCGTCGCATCGGATTCTAAGAGTGAGGGAATAGAGTACACCACGTAACACTGGGGAAACGCCTTTACTTATTATTATTGGTAATTATTATTTATTATTAGTACTTATTATTATTAGTATTGGCGCGAGATGTATTTATAATATTGATATAATTTTTAGATACCCTTTCTGGGTGATGAACTTTACCCATCTTAATCCGTTTTTTTTTGTGAGCCTGCCAAAGTGAATACTCTTCCTGACGAGAAGCATGAGTACAATCCAAGAGTTGTGGTCACCATACTCATTGCGAATGCAGACAATGCAGTATGCTGACCCATACCATGGTGGCCTACTGAAATTATTTTTCACGCCCCATCACGTATCATTGGCCTCTGATCTCGCATTCACCAATGAAACACGACAGCACGGATGCTGTCGCTTTTGGTCTTCTGTGAAAGGGTAGTACTGCCCCTTAGTGCCGAGATTAGCGTGGCTCTATATCCTAGATGGACGAAGGACATAAAAAAACAATGATTTCATTTATTTTGTGTGGGTAAATCTAAATAAAATATAAAAAAAATAATTCTATATTAATTTATTAATGAGACAGAGTACTAGATAAGTTTATATAACTCTTATAATGAATTATTCTTACAATTATGACTCTTCTTGGAGAGCTTAAATACTTCAATATTTTACTCGCAGCCTACATGTCCAATATAAACGTTCTGGTCACATTTTAGTAATATGATCTTACAACAGCAATAAACCGTAAATTTCCATAAAAAACTTGTATTGAAAACATCGAAACGTCGGCGGTAGAAAATGGTCCTGAATATATTTATTGCGTTTAGTTACAAATATCGAATGACTAAGTTAACAGAGTTCTACGACCTCATCATTCATTGCTGTACGTCTGCGCTTTGGAGGTTTCATCGTAGGTTCTTCATCATCTTCCTCGACAATTTCCATGTCACTTTCACTATCTTCCTTCGGCCTCGAAGGTCCAGGTTTAGGATCATTGCCGTTAGAACCATTTGCCGATTTATCCTCTTCTTTAGGTCCAAGCATCGGAGCGTCTGCGTCGGTGATTAAACGCCAGGACTTTTCCTCGTCCTCTTGCTGTAATCTAACCCTGACTTCATAATTTTGTAAGAAGTCATCAACAAGTAAAGCACATCCGTCGTTTAAACCTATCTGTTCTAGTGTTTTATCGTTGTTATGGTCTGTTTCTCCAGGCTCTGATGACAAAACCACGAGGCCCTTGCCTTCGACTGTCGCGTCAGGCGCTTGCATGTTGAGACCTTCTTTGAATGCTGTTGTGAGATCTTTGAGAGTCAGGGCCTTCAAGTTGCAAGCGAGACCTACTTCTGGTTTTGGCGCACAAACATAACATTTCGGGTTGGATGCAGTAAGTGCTGTAAAGAAAAACAAATATTAAGATTTATTTTTGAAAGAGTTATGAAATTTATGTCTAACTAACTGTGCCCCGCGGTATTGCCCGCGATTTTTGTTGATGTCAATTCATATGACGCTGTCTATAAGGCAGCTTACATAAAGAAACATGTTTCCGGTACAGATAAACCTGTGCGTGTCGTCCTAAGATCAATTCCAATAACAGATTTCGGCAAACCAGAAATGTTATTTTGGTGTTAAGCCTATGAAGTCAAATGTCACGACAATAGATAGCTTCGTCTATAATTGCTGCGTAAACGCAAATTTCGAACCAAATCTCACATCACGGCAATTGCCACTAATCGTATTCAAATTCACGACTACTATAAAATAGAACTAAGATATAAAATAATGATTAACTAATGAAGAGTCAATTTATTTTATTTATACATTCAGTTTATTTTATCAAGAGTAAGTTATTTTTATTCACAGTTGCTCTGCGCAGGAGTATCGCAAATGATAAACAAGTTTCTAAGAATAATCTGTTTACGTTAAGAGGATTTTGATCAGTTATAAACATGTGTGTTTGTTTAATTCACTCACACTAGCAAAGAATTATTCCTATAGTAATGTAGGTCTAAATAAACACATACATAATTATATCTCCTGTTATCTCCATTGTAATCACAAAAAGATGAGTAATAAGTATAAAGTATAGTATATAATATAGACACATAATACTGATAGTTACTAATGCGTAGTAGGCATCATTATCATCATCATAATCATCATTATCATCATAATCATCATCAACAGCCTCAACGGTAAGTGAATCACTATTGAAAGTCTACTTTTAACCTAGTCCACTGCTGGACAAAACCTCTCCTTAGAAAGGAGATTTTGGCTTACTATACCACATTGACCAGACGGACTAGCATAAGTTTTGTTTCAAGTTTTCCTTCTCTTCGTAGTGATGTTGTCCTGCATAATTTGCTCCCTTAGTCACCTCCCACGACACCCATGGGATGAACAGGGGTATTTAGTCCCTTGTCCTGTTATGACATCCATGGGATGAGTAGGGATGATTCTTAATCCGTCACCACACAGATTAGCACTAGTAACACGGAGTTCTAGCAGTAGATGAAGCTTACTACTGAGCTCTGGCTTGCTAGACTATAAAAAATACATATATAAGGGAATGTAGTCATACGATGTGACCCATTTTTTAAATTTTTTAGAACCCTTCTCTTCTATGTGAATATTCCTGGCATACGCCAAGACACTCTTCTAATAGATTTCCACTGTAATTCATAAAATTTAATATATTTTTTGTTAGATATGATGTTAAGCGTATTTTGAAGATCCCTTGAATGTGTCATGTAGTATAGATATATTTCCAAAGAGTGTGTATACTAACATCTCTCAGGTACAAACAGCTGTCCGCGGTGGTTGACTTTGGGGCGTAAGTAGACGCTGGTACAGCTCTCGATTTGGCCCTTCAGCACGGATTGAGCACGAAGTACCGCGAGACCGGCTACAATAGCGTTGGCTGTTGCTATTGCTGGGATTATGTTACCCGCCATTGCTGTGGGAAAATAATGGTTGAATGTTAAAAGTTACACAACTAATGGGCAAAATGGATTGCTTTTTCCCCGCTCTAGGAATATTCCTGTACTTAAACACATTGCTGCACACTGCTTGCACAACAATTTGCTGATTACAGAAAATGTTGTCTCAGTTGGGGTTTGAACCCATCATATTCAGAACAGTAGAAAGCGACAGTTCGTCATCCATGCAGTAAATGTACCTTATATATTAAATTGAGAGTGGTATACATCTATATCAATGTTATTAATTTAATAGTAAAGGGAGTGGGAGGGGTTTGCAAATGGACAATCTACTCCGGTAACTGCATTCATTTGGAGAAAAGTACTGAAAAAAATTGCTAAACAGTAGGTTTTTGTGAGGCCTGTACCTGTGCCTGTGCCTGTTATGAGGTATGTATGTGATTAATGTTATTTATAAGATAATATAAGGCATTTAATGAAAATTGTATTTTTAAAGGTAATGAGACACACCAAAGCTTCCGTTTATAGCTGACCATAGCTAAAAAAAGGTCCTTCCTAAAGAGTGCCAATCTTCCCGTTCTTGGTCACACACTATACTTACATTTAATCTCAAAGCGAGATTTGAGAGGAATGTTGAATATGTGAGCCCGTATGTTAGCGCAGGCTGTGACGAAGTCCATAGCGTTGCGCTCGTCCTTGTCCCACACCAAGTGGTCGCCGTCCGGACGGCTCTTCAGGTCTCTTTGTAGGGCGCTGCAGCTTGAAGCAAACACCTGTATAATCAAATAAGTAAATGTAGGAAGAAATGTTGAGAGATAAATGTGTGTCACAATATTCCTGTATTGTGGGATGCTTTAAAAACATAAGTCCCATGTGGGGTTTGAATCAGCAACACTCAGCACAGTAGAATGTGGTGAGGTGACTTTAAGGCATTATACCGTTAGTGCAGTAAATAAGTTTTATGTATATATGGAATTCCTAAAATGTGTAGAAAAATACAAGTCAATAGATGGAAGTGATTAGAACCGTTTTATCATATACACAAGAACTTTTGCTCCAGTGCAGTGAAATGGCCAAATTAAGTGGATAAGTTTGCTGCTCTTCCATAACACCATATTTATAATAATGTATCATTCACATTCTCGGTTTTCTGTTACTGGGTTTGAATAATTAATCCATTTAACTTCCTTGCAACGTTTAGTTAGAAATATCTATCAAATTATTTCATAATCGCAGTACATTCATTTCATATATATTTGTGAAGTCCCTCACGATATAGGAGTACTCCCATGGAAAGAATTGTCCTTTAGAATAAAAAAAGAGTTACAATTATATGCAATCCTAGAAGGCTGTTGTCCGTGTAGTGACGGATTAAGAATACAGTGTTACCAGTGTTACTGTTCATCCCGTGGGTGTCGTAAAAGATGACCAAGGCAACAAAGTATGCAAGATAACATCATTACAAACAGAAGGAAAACTTGAAATAAACCTATTCCAACCCGTCTTGCCAGCGTGGTATAGTAAGCCAAAACTTCTTTGCTAAGGAGAGGCCTATGTCCAGTAATGGACTGTAAAAGGCTGTTGAGGATGATGATGATGATGATAGAAGGCCGTAATTGTTTATCTATTCTTCAAATATTTTTTATGCCTTGAAAAATTATGGTGGCACAAAACCAGTATTTAGGTAGCAAGTTATTTAGTTAGCAAGATTTGTGGTATTGTACTAACAAGTTAATGTCAAACTAACCTGAGCACATTCATGCACCGACCAAACTCGTTGATCAGGAAGTCCAGAATGCTGTACTGGTGCATCATCCTTCCCAGGTAGATTGTCCCAAACCAAGGGGGTAGGCGGACGACGTTTTTTCCAGAGATTCTCCATAGACAGTAGGTAGCGAATATCATCTCCAAATAACTTGGTGAATAGCTTTTCAGCATCATAATTAGTCTCTGCTGCCCAGGATCTAGTGCTTTTTCTTTCTACATTCCCTGCAGTGTTTCCTTCTGCCGATAAAGCTGTAGCACCTGCATCTCCAGCTGCTTCTGGATCTGCTGTATCTGGACTAACGTCTTGATCTGGGTCTTCTTCTCCGAATAATTGATTGAACAGATGTTTTGCCCATACAATGCAGTGAATCGGTTCAGATGGTGTGTTACGGATGGTACAGCCTGGGAAGCTCTTCTGTGGGGCTTTAGGTTGACATTCATAGCATTGTGTTAGTCCTTTCTTTATTAGTTCCACCTGTAGAGAGAAGAGTAACAAGCTTTTAATATTAAAATAATTATCTTACCTACCGTTACCACTACTGTTATCTTTTTTATAGATATATGAAACTAGTATATTTGTTGGAAAAAAATTACATTTATTTACCACAGTAATTGACATAAATCTACGTAATTGGAGAGATCCACATAGTTTATTATTAAATGACATTGCCCGTTCAACTAAATACATTAAAAAATTTTTAGCTATGCGCAATGCATGCAATTATGTGTTTATAATAAGTTACCCAAATATATGAAGTCAATACATTTATGGTTCTTTAAAGTTAAGTTACATGAATGGCTACTCAATAATAGTTTTTATAGTACTATGGGTTTTTTCAGTAGATTCAAATGTTCAAATTTCAATGTATGTACTCTAAAAATAATGTATTGTAACAACTTTATATAGCATGTTTAAAGGAAATAAATATATTATGATTATTTAATTTGTGGCATTCGAAATTTCAAAGATTAAAATCATGTAGGAATTTAAGATAGTCTGAAGTTTACTTGCAAATTTTCATATTAGGTTCCTTTATTTCTTTATCTCATTTAATCCTTTTTTTTTCCTTTTTTTCTTTATTGGGCCAAACAAGCCACCAGCAGCGCATGGGTTACGTGATGCAGAGTGAATACTTCTATCCAACGATACTTATAATTTACATGTGTTTCTACTCTTTAAGTGTCCTTAGCCTTAGTGTTACGGGTAAGGGTTTTGGAAATTGTTTAACACCAAATTTTTGTTAGCGAGTAGTATCACTCAGGTCGAGGGTCATGTGATGAAGCATAGTAAAAATGGCATCTCAAATGTTTGTAAAAGTAAATAAAATTACAGTAACAAACTAAAAAAGGGATTATTTATAGAAAAAAATTACCTGTCCTGCATATCCAGCAGTGCCGGTTTCAATAAGAGGCACATTTGCAGCGAGACACATACGGTTCACATGGTTGCGTGCCACACGGTTATCCAGAGCATTCATCACAATGTTGAATTGCTTGAAGTAACTCACACCATATTCATTGCTGAAAAGAGAAGGCAATTTTTAAATAATGTGTAATGAAGGCAGAGGAGGCGAAAACTTTCTAGGGAGAGGCACAGTGGACAAGTCTTAAATACTTGAGACGCCGTATCATGCCTGTATGGTGACTGTTCAGGAAAGATTAACAATATGGAGTTTTACCACTTCTATTTATTCCATGGAATTCTTCATACCCAGCAATGATCGAGTGAAAACTGTTGACGATGAGGATGTAGTACTTGAGAGACATATGTATGGTGTGTAAAAGTAATAGTTCTTCAAAGGTAGACAAGAAATAATTAGTCTTTTAAACATAAGATCACTTTGTTAACTGTCTGTCAAGATCAATTACAATTATATAGGAATTTTATGAGAAACAGGTTTTTATCAGATAACAATTTTTCAGGAATTCAAGGATAGTTTTATTTTTAATGTTGTATATTAAATTAATTTACAAAATTTCAATTAAAAAAAGTGACATTTACACAGGAAGGACTTTATTATTTTGAGTTAATGATTTATTGTCACGTCGAACACCTTACGTTTTCAGCTTTGTTTTTCTAAGCTTGTTAAATTAGTAATATGTACATAAAAATATCCTCGTACATCTCACACACAGTGATTTGATTTTAACTAGGCGGAGTCTGTTCTTTGATAACCAGATTTTAGACAAACATAGTTATATATTTTTAATACATACATATTACAGATTAACAGTTCCTCAATTGTTTTTATTTTATATTAGCAAAATAAGCTTGATTCTAAACATAATCTCATGAGTTTTGATATATACCTCTGGCATGTTAAAATAAATCTTAGAAGATACTTTGCATTGGCCATAACACGATGGGCAATAGATATGCATACACTTTTGCTTTAAAGCTTTGGTATAGAAGTAAGAATTATAATTAATTTTATTTCTTGAAGTTATTAGGGTACTAAGTGGGTGTTTACCAATTTTATAACACTTAACTACTAAATACATTATTTAGCACAAAATATATAGACCAGAGGTTGGGTTATGTGAAAGTTTGATCAGCAACACTAACCTAATGACACTGTCGTGATGTGCAATAATGTTGACGTTTGGATTAAAGCTGAGTGCACTATCCTTTGCCACTTGAGCTTTCGATTTTCCAACATGTTCTTTGTGAAATAAAAACTGACGATTTAAATTGCTTACGTCGATTGTATCAAGGTCGATCTGAAAAAAAAAACAAGATTAATAGGACTTTCGATCACTAGGAATAACAAACAAAACAAAATAAGGTAAAACTGACAATTTCAATATACGGGAAGCCGGTTAGCACGAGATTTTTTAATATCTCACAACCTATGCCGCCGGCCCCAACGACCAAAATTTTAGAATTAGCGATGGCTTCCGTCAATTGCTCATTAAAAACTCCAGCCACACGAGCCACCATTTTTATTTTATTAAATGACACAGCTATTGATGAATTACTATAATTATTTGCAGTTATATCTTAATTTACAACATAAACGATAGCGAGGCCTCATTAGCCAACTGTCATAATTGGCGTCCGTCAGCGTCAGTTCCTCAGTCGTTCTGAAACTAACCATGTTCTAATTGAAACTAAAACACAGTTATATTATTATATTCCAACTCAGAAATTTATGTACATTTAAATTTCTACTTGGTTTTAATTTGATTGAAAGATTTAATTTATTAAAAGTCAAGTAAAATTTTTAATAAAAAATGTTATTTATTTGAACTATTTTTATTACAAATATTATAGGATAAGCACGGGAGATCATTTGAAGTAGTTAATATTTTATAGCTGGCTTAGACTTCTATACTACCGCTTTTAATACTTGAAAAAAAGTTTTTTATGTGTATGCTGATTCAAAAAATATTTTTGTACTCGTAATCTAAAAACCAATCACATGAAATGTTTCTAGTATAATAATAAAAACACGGTAATTCTATTGATAAATAGTTGAGAAAACCATTGCCATTCAATTGAGAAATATTTTATTTTCCATTACAATAAAATCAACTCATATAGGTTATCTGCGTGTCTAATAAAAAAAATTTCGTCTTTTAATTTTTTTATTGGAAAAAATAAAATAGTCAAGTAGGGACATGGCTGTTTTCCACATAACTCTTTCAAATTTATATATCTACACTTACAGGCCTTTGCCTGAACCAGTTTACAACCTGGTTGCTAACTTACTAATATTATGATAATTTTTATGCAATGTTTCTCAATTTTGTTTGGGACCTTTGCAGAGTCTAATATTGCAAAAGAGTTTTAGCTGGTTTCTTTTATTGTCATGTTATTGTTAGTTAACGTACTTAATCATGTAAAACGGGATTGGTACTGCAGTTTATATGTATGCCCGTTATTTTATTGAAGTTGAAGTGCTTATCATTACGTACTATAACATGCCAAATTTAAATAAGTGTGTTTAAAATAATTATTATTAATAATAATTTGTTTAAAATATAAGTAGTAATCGAAACGAACAATATTTCATCTTTTGGCGCAAATCAGGAATCAACCCATTTTTCGGTTTTTTCGAAAGAATGGAAACGCTGCTCTCTCAAACTATGCGCCGCAGACCGAAGCGAGTGGTAATCGAAGGGTCCAATGTCTGTAGAATACGGCGGACGGGATTAGGAACTTCCCATGGAAGCGTTTCCAAATAAGTATTGACTAGTTTTGCCACATGTGGCCAAACATTGTCATGTAACAGAATCGCTTTGTCGTTTCTCTGCTCGTAAAGTGGCCGCTTTTCTTTCAGAGCTCAACTCAAACGCATTAACTGAAGTCGATAGTGAGCTTCCGTGACAGTTTTATTAGGTTTAAGCAGCTTATAATAAATTACACCCTGCTGTTCCCATCGAATGCAAAGTAGAAGCTTCAAACCATGAATATTTGTTCGTTCGTTTTGGGAACGATGTTGATGCGTGATCGGGCACATCCCACGATTTTTTATGCTTTGGATTGTCGTAGTAAATCCAATTTTCATCTCTAGTAATACAGAGCACAAAACCTTTTCGTTTGCCGTTGAAGCAACATTTCACACATGAGAAGACATCGCTCAACGTCTCTCGGCTTCAACTCATACGACACCTTATGTCCTTGCTTTTGGATCATTCCTAATGTTAAAAGTTTTGAAACTAACTACACATAATTTTAACACTTAATTTAGCTGTAAATGTGGCAAGTTTATTTATTTTCTGATTTAAAATTCACTTTCTTTTTGTATCTGGTATTTTATTGGATAGCACACTTTTTTCTATTATTAAATAATCAGTAAATAAAGTGATAAAAATCTAATTTAAGGAACTCAACTTGTGCATTCGCTAGATTTTATACAAGATGCGCTGCGCGGTGTTACGCGTGCTTTTTGTTGCTTTTGAATTGGATATTTTTCACTATTTCATTGGGTTTAATATTGCTTTCACGTAATCAAATAAAAAAAAAAGTAGACTGATTTACACGTTATAACATCAACTATCTGCCAGTGAAAAGTCTGTCAAAATCGGTCCAGCTATAAGATAGATTAACCGGAACAAACTACTATTAAAAAAATGTGTTTTTTTGTAGGTACCGCATATACTTTCGTACACATTGCGTGAAAATCTTCTAATTTGAAATTACAAGCAGATAGTTCAATTTTATTTATTTGTGTATATTTTACAAGCTTGCGTTCCCCTTCGTACATGATTTTGTAGTGTTCTTAATTTAGCTAAATGCCATTACGATTATTATAAATGGGAATCAATGTGAATATGACGGGAATCATTTATTTCCAAAACAATAATTGTTATGTGTAACGTATAATATAACAATCAATATTTTAGTACTACTTATCCTGCAAGTTTAGGTCAGTTCCGAAGACAAAATTATGATAATATATTACAAAAGAATTATCATTTTGACTTCCTATGAAATGCTGACATTACAATAAATTTGGTAGAAAAGATTTCTACCGATAAATAAACTAGTAAGCTAAATAAAAACTTTTTGTTTCCAAAACGCTTTTATCGATTCTGGCGTAATGAAAAAGATTACAGCTTGGGTGGTAATTTTATAAAGATAACGTTCTGAATAAAAACGGTTTGTTCTACGAAAAAGGTTCCGCTTTATTTAAATATTCTTAATTGTACTCTCTATAGTAGATGTGCCTTTGAAGGCGCAAATTCTGGTTACCGAAGAAAATTTTCAAAAGAAATGAAATTGAACGAAACCTTTCATTATACAGTAGAACATTTTCAACTTCAACATGTTGTGTATTCTACTCGTACAATAGACCATAAGAGTCAATACGACTACAAATGGTTAGTACTACTCAATATTACAATAAGTAATTATAGGCTAAAGTCTGAATTGTGCTCACAGCACTTACGACGTTTAAACTGCTAACGTGTGGTTCGATTTAGTGAGCGCGCTAACGTCTGTTAGCAGTATTAATAATTCGGACCACTTGTGAGTGTGCTTACGAATTCATAAAGTTGAACATAACCTAACAGAGCATTTTTTGACATAAACATGAGTGGAGTATGTGGTGTAGCCGATAAAGATGGTAAAATGCTTGTATTTCAAGCATTTTCCGCAATCTAGGAAAGTCAATTCAAATAAATAGCGCAAAATAACGTCAGTACTGTAAGGACTAGGTAGTGACGTTACAAGTGACGTCATAGAATCCACAACGCTAACTGTGAGCGTGAAAAGCACGAATCGGACCGCACGTTGGTACGCTATGAGCGCTGTGAGCGTGATTCGGATCACGGCCATAGTAAGCTGTCAAGAAATATCAGTACTTATCAATGTAGCAAGACTTACCAAAATACATAATTATAAGAAGCTAATTTAACTAAAAAATAAGAAAGCAACTGTAAAAGTATTCAAAACAAAATCTATATTATAATAACAATTTACTTCAAATCGACCGTCCAGTACTGAACGAAGGTTTCCCCCAAGGAGCGCCAACTATCCCGGCCTTGGACAATGCATCCGCTGCCAGCCTACGGATGGCGATTCTTTCTAAAAAGATCGATTTTTAAATCGATTCGAATCGAAGTCTAATAAATCGATACACAAAAAAATCGAGGTAAAATAATCGATTTTGCAAAAATCGATTTTTGTTGATTTGCTTATTGAGTCTATGAATTCAATAAAAATACAAACACATTTACTAATTAAAGAGTTTTTATTACAAAATCAAAGTAACAGGTAGTAAAAAAGATATTTATTTCAGTTAGGTACATTCAAAAGTTAAAAAAATATATAGTTTGTAGTTCCCAGTGCTTAAGATCGAATCTCTAAATATATGAAAAAAACGAATCTTGATTTTAGAGGGTGAAATATCGATTCGATGGATCGATTCAGTACACAATATCGATTTAAAAAATTGATTTTTTTTATCTACAAATCGATTCTTCGATTAATCGATCTCAGATCACCATCCCTATGCCAGCCATTTTTTTAACAACAATTTGTACTTAAATAATTATTATTAGGTAGTATGAGGTAGTTTTATTCCGGTTTATCATTTCCGTAAAAGTTGTTATTTCATCCCTTTTACCTTCCGCAATAGGGAATTTTGGAAATAATGTACGATGTGAAAATATACTTCGTTATATTGATAAAGTGAGAAACGCAAAACTCAATAACGATCAAACGATACGCATGAAGTCAGTACAAGTGCAATCTCTGTTACCTCACTCTTATAATCCGATGGGACGGTTACCTGATATGATCTGAGAGAGATCAGCCACGGGGCCGACGATCTTACATGTTCCCCAAGGCACGGGGGTTGAGACCGCAATTTCCATTCACCGGGCTGTTATTAACCGTTTCTATAGGGTGGGCCACGAATTAGTTAACATTCGAAAAATTGTATAAAAAACCATTCGATTATAAAAACTGTTTATTTACAAGTAAGCTAATTAGTTGGCATTTATTTTTCAACAATTACATCGTTTGAATGAATACTGTTTCGACGTTTGCACTCTTCTAAGCGAGCACCGAAATATTTGAATACTCGTCGGTAAGGAGGACGCGAGATTGCCGACATCTCTTCGCTGGTTTTTCTTTTAGCTGACGTAGTGTATTTTTTTCTTGATGTAGACACGATTCTTCAAATAATCCCATAAAAAAGTCTGCTGGGGATAGATCTATACTTCTGGGTGGCCATGGAATGACATGCCATGCCTCGTTTGGAAATCAGCTTTTCTGGAAACATGTCTTTGACCACCGGCAGGGACTCATTGGATGTGTGGCAAGTGGCTCCATCTTGTTGAAACTATTTGTTACGATTGTACCCAGCAAATTCCAGTAGCATCAGTCCCAAGATCTCACGTAACGTGGGATGTTAGATTCAAATCTCAACGAATTCTTGGCTCACCATATAGAAGCAGAAAAGCTCAATAATACTTTTTGGACCGACCCGGAATTGGAATTAGACGCGAGACCTCTTGATCGGTAGTCGCATACTCTAACAGCTATATGCAGTTATATTAAACTGTATGCATACATAGTAGGAGCAAGTGTCATAGTTTTTAAGAGCTAAAGAAGAAAATTTTGTCTTAATGGTTCTGTGAACATTACTTTGAACCTTTGTGGAACATCTCTAGTCTCTGGTCTCAAGGGAAAAATAGATATTTCTATTTAAACGTCTAATCACACTAATTAACTTCCTTTCACGGAGTTTTTCATTAATACTAATTGCAGGAAAACCATTATTAAAATCTATATCGAGTACTGTCAAGAGACGACGAAACTTGCCGATTTTTTGTCTTTCTTACCGTCTTCAAAAGGGGGAATTGAGTTTTGTTGTTATTCCTTTTTTAAATGTGTGTATGTGCATGAATTTGAGAATTGTTTTTGTTATTTCTCATTCGAAGATAAATGAACGACAATAATGAAATATAGAAAAGAAAAATGCTTCTCTTTTTTTGTTTTATTTCTATTTACATTGGCGGTTTGATCCCACGACCTTAATCACATTGTATCCTTGTGTACAGTCCGAAAATTGTTGTTAAGTTGAATGTCCGAAAAACGGTCAACTATCTACCTACATATTATTAAAACATTTATGACTTACTAGATTGATCGAATAAAAATAGTTTAACTTACAAACACATTATTTGTTTATTTGAAAAAATAGACAAGTTTTTCACTTAAAAACACACGTTTTTTTACGAATGCGAATCTATAATCAGCATGATTACGATTGTAAGCTACAGTCACTAAATTAATTTGGATGTATGAGTTATACATAACAAAAGCATATTGCATATCCCAAAATTCAAATACTGTAATTCGGCACCCATTTAATCATAGTAGACACACAGTACGACTCTACATTGACCATTTTAGTACCCATACCTTTCTGGATTTCTATGTAATTTTTTTTGGTACGTCCTTTTTAGACTAAGAAACTATTTGATATCCAGAAACGGTTCTCTTTAGCTCTGCCTTTTATATATATATTGTAGGTAAAAAAAAAGTTGATTAAAATGTCCATGATGTTTGACAATGCAATTCAATCAATTCATTTTCCTTAATTTACTTAAATTCGTTTTATTTTTCTATTACAACAATGATAATTCCTCACGAAGATAATAACAAAATTTATGATTGTAATAATAATTTGATAATCATAATTTCTTTAATCGCAGTCTCTTTCACTTTTTAAGCTCTTTTAGCTATTTAATAATACGTCACAATGCCACCAAAAAAAGGCGGTAGAAAAGCAACTAAGAAACCAGGAAAAGAAGCGGCGAAGATCGGACCTCCACCAAAGCCGAAGAAAATACCACCACCTCCAGCATGCTTTAAACCTGAAGATATAGCAAGGTTCAAGGAAGTATTTAAGTTGCACGATACGGAAAATATCGATAAGGTAAACGAAAATAAAGAAATATTATATCAGTACTTCCATAGTCAGTGTCATACAGCACTAACGTTTTAGTTAGATAAATTTTGTCTGATTTTATCAAGTGTTGTAAATTTTGAACTAATATTGATTGAATGAATTTAAATTTGATAATCCACACGGATAGAGAAGAATTACGAGTACGTGAGAAGTCAAGTCATCGCTTTAGATTATTTACGTGAAAAGAAATTATCTTAGATATCATTTTTACACGAAAAGTCGTAGAAACGACTCAACTCCCGTTTATTTTTATTTCTCTGAATACTAGTAAACATGATAAGAATTAATACTGAGATTGTGCGCACTCAAACTTGACTCACATTATGGCATTGAACTGTAAACTTTATATTGTGTACTTTAAGATTGAATTCAACAACACGTTTTTATTGCGTCAGTGTAAGTTTTTTTTACCTTTAATTTTCTTCTTCTACCTCACATATATCTATATGTGTATGTATATATATGGTATTTTAATTTATTCGCGTAGATTATGCACTAGTATCGTTGAACAGATCGTCCCTTAAAACACCTAGTTTTGTTATTCAGGTTCCGATTGGTGACATTGGAATTATGTTGAGGAGAGTTGGTTTTAATCCAAAAACTGCAGAACTACAAGAATTATTTGCAAAGATTCTTGAAGATGAGCTCGTAGATCAAGTGGAGTTCCACGAATTTTTGTTTATGATTGAAGCTAAAATGGCTATGGGAGATGATTTTGAGGTAGTTATAGTAAATGCTATACGAGATTTAGGTCATGATGATGAAGAAACAGGTTTCGTAGACTTTGAGAAGTTTCGGGAAGCATTGATGACGTGGGGCGAACCCCTTGATGAGATAGAGTTTATGGATTGGATCAAATTATGTATGAAAGACAAAACTTACAACATCGAAGACGGAACATTAAAATATGTAAAGTTTATAGAGAATATGAATTTGAAGGATAGTAAATTCTTCCCAGAACCAATTAACTACTTCAAATTAGATCAGAAGACTTTAGCTGCAATGGCTTTGCAAAAGGCGCAGGAGGAAAAAGAAGCAGAAGAGAAGAAGGCAGCAGAACAGCGTGCGAGGGAAGAAGCTAAACGGCAAAGGATGATCGCAGAGGGTTTGATACCACCAGACTAGATTACATACATCTGCAGCTACATAATCATACAGATATTCGAAATAAAAATTAATCACTAGTCTCAATATTTTTTTTCAAATATTAATGCTTTTGCAATAATATTATATTATGTGAATTGAGTACAAAAAATGTAAATAGTTTTATTTATTAACTTTATTATTAATTTTTTAATTAACTTAGTATGTCCTTACCTAATTCTTTTAATCGATCGTTTCTTCATTTGCATCTCGTACACGGTCGTCTATTCCTAAAATATACTATCATCTGGCAATCATATATGTACATATATATTGTATTTCAAACTAAAATTCATTAAAAATACACCCAGACTCAATAAATGATTGTGTTCACTATTATTTGTCCTGGGTGAGGATCGAAGCCTTCTCGGCAACTATAGATAAATCACCTAGGGATACGGAGGTAGGACAAAAATGGGATCCAGGAGAAGTGCGGGCAGCGGGTGCTTGTACCATTGATTTTTTTACTTCTGTGCCTGAGTCCGGAAGACGAGAACTCACCTGTGGTTTATTTTTAGCTAGAGCTTATCCGTGGACTTAGGGATTGCATCACTATAACGTGATGTAACTTCAAATATCGTTTAGAGTCAATTGGAAAAATTATGTTATAAGGCATAGAGCCTTATAACTGTATGTATACTGTATGTATAAGTACTGTATGTAGTTCAGTTTTTTTTTTTTAGCGTGTGGGAAGCCCCTCGGGCCGTCACCCCACCGGGGTTTACGGCGGGGTGGTGTGTCGGAATCGGACCGACTAAAACCACACGCTGTCCGCGCTGCGCCTGACATAGGAGGAATCTGGGAACAGCTGTTATTACGATATCCAGATCCCTCCTAGCGCCTGCCCGCCACCGCGGGCACCTTCTGCGGATAACCTCTCATTTAGGCGACGTACGGCACACGCGGACGTCGCCTCCTCGCGGTTGGCCACTATAGCGGATGGAGGGGAAAACCCGTCCCGTACACCCGCGGCCACACTCACGGCATGAGGCGCTGGTACGCGCGCCTTTGCCGCTCGGTTCACCGGCGGCGGATTGGGTCCGAGTGGAGGTCGTCCTCCCGGGCCTTCTCCGCCGCCTCTTTCCGCGAAATTACGTCTTCGCAGAAGGTTGCGACCGCGGTAAAACAACTATCTCTACCAACCATGGAGCGTATGACGGCCGGTAGCGAGAGATCCAATAACCGCAGTAAGTACCACGCTGCGCCGCCCAGGCGGAACAAACCGTCAGCGTGTGCTGAGCCGAGTCCTCACTGCAGTCACAGTGGTGACAGGCGGGACTCAATTCCCTCCTGGCGACCGAGTGCAGATACTTCCCGAAGCAACCGTGCCCGGAAGGATCTGCATCAGTCGGAAGGAAAGGGTCCCGTGCTTTCGTCCCGCCCACGCGGCGATGACTGGCTGGAGAGCCTCCACGGCTTCAAAGCCAGCACGTGGAGCCTCCAGCCGGGACGACCAACGAGCCATCGTGGCTCGACGAGCGGCCTCTCGCCACTCGCGGGTCTCTTCGGGCGGGAGCCGGATGCCGCTACTCACCCGGAAGTCTGCCGTTCGCCGAGCACTTCCGCCTCCAAATCCCACGGGGGAGTTCCGGGTAAGGCGCACGCCGCCTCCGTCGATACAGTGCGGTAACGCGTATGGCTCAACATACATTTTTAGCGATTTTCAGCTCAAAGAGTTTTTGAACGACACAATTAGTTCTAATGTCAAATTAGAGTTGTCAAGAACAAATGTTTGTCATTATACCCGTCTCATTTCTTATGCAAGCTAAAAATTATGCAAGCACACTACCTACAAGCTGTTGAACTAATGAATATGTATGAAGTTATAACTTTTAAGAGTTCTTTAATTTAATGAAGAAGGCTGATATACATTTTTATATTCTTCGAGAATTATTTTTTTATTCCGTACCCTTTTTTTTCCTTTGCGTAAGTTAATATGGACAACGGCTTGTGGTTATGTCAGACTTGAACTAACCATAAATTTTGATGCACTCCGTTTCGGGTGCTAGTAGCCCTGGAACCAGCACTCAGAACCTTGACGTACCTCTGGCCACCTGCAGCTTGTAGATGATTCCCTTCTGTGTGGGAAATCCGATGTTCCTTTTTCTATCCCCAAAAGCATTTCATAACGCTCGCACCGCAACCTCGTCCTGCTTCTACTGGGGTGACAGATGGTTTCACCTGTCACCCTTAGGCCTACGCTTATGGAGGACGGAGATTGTTTAGCATTCCCTGGCGCCTGAGTCATCTACCGTGCCTTACCCATTCCCAGCCTGGTGGACTGGGATAGTTCTTAACGTCTTCCGGTCCCACTCCACCATCTTCACAAGCATAACCTACTCCCAGAAAGTATCCGTCCGTCCTCTCACTCCGTATCATGGCCACATTCTTGTTACCGAACGAGAGAATCCCGGACATTCCGTACCCTGATAAATAACTTCAAAAACTGTATTTTCTTTCTAATTGCCCGACGAATTTAAATGAGAAATATTTACTTTTTGAATTTTGAACATATACACGAGCATCTTATTCACTTTTGCACCTAGTTTAAAAATAACATTACTATATAATTTCTGTGATTTCTATTGCTTTTTCTTAAATTAATCTTTTGTAATTATAAGTTACTCGTGTACTTTGAGCTATTCGTGCGCTAAAGTGGTATTTTATATTTATTCACTAGTAGAAGAACAATTTTGTTTATGATTATCTTTTCTTGCTACTACCATGTCTAACTTATGTAGTGGTACAAGCTTTCGTCCGTATAAACTACACTTGCATCGATTTGCCGTTTAATGAAAGATTTTACACATACATGTAATGTTCGAAAAATTAATCTGGTTCGATTTTTAAACAAAAAATTGAAATATGAAAAGTTTGGTTACGTAACTTTTTTTTTATTGTACCAAAGGCACTGAAAGAATTATGAGGAAACGCGAATATATTTTGTATGAAATTATTATATTTCTGCTTATTAAAAATTTTAAATTATAATTTTCTCTATTGCTGTACAATATTAAGAGTGAACAAGTGTATCCTCGAAAGGCAATTTAATTTAGTCCTTAATTTCTGAACGTTTCATATGAGAACAAAATTTAATGAGTTTGCCCCACACTTTTAAATCTCAAGATTATATTTCCTTAGAATATTAAATTTATATGTTGCTGCGAAGAGCACGTTTATAAAATTTATAATGTGACACGTAATTTATAGAGGTGTTAATATTAATAGGGGGAGAAGATCATAATTAGCAATTAGTAAGAATCATGCCTATTAATAGTATCCACCTGCCAAGATAGGTCGAGTGGCAATCCGACTCGGAAAGGTTAAAATATTTAGACGTGAGCGAAGTTAAACCAAAAATAGAAGTCCCGCTTTACGTGTCTCCGTTAATCTGTCTTGGCAGATGGTCAACAGTTGCTTAAAATATATTTTTCGACAAAACTTTCACTCGATCATAAGTAAAAATATCAATGGTTGGTTCGACTGAATCTCTTTTGGTAAATTTTTTAGACGTTCAACAAAGGAATAAACAATGTTTTTTTTGGTCTTGTAACCATTTAAGACAAGATCGAAAAAGCTATTTCTATGAATTTTGGTTCTCCGTCTGAAACTTGAAAATTTCGGTGCACATAGCATCTACTGTAATGTAAGAATAGCAAATTACTTAAAAATAATAAAAATGAACTAAATAAAAATATTCTAAATAATAACAAATTATATGAATTATTACAATTTTTATTAAATTTATATTATTATTTGTTTGGACTTTAAGTTAATAAGCACTCTGAAGCTCTGGTCTCAAACAGATTCGATAATCACCATAAAACATATTAAATTTTTTAACAAATAGCATGAAACAGGTAGTAGATTTACGATGATTTCAGCACGAACGGTAACCCTTACGACTACCACTGAAATATCCCGATGGATCACTCGCCCACCATTCGCACCACTCTTTTCGGCTAACTTCCGAATGCTGTTTCTCCTGCATGTAAATAGCATGTAAGCTGGTAGTAGCAAAGTAGACGTTAAGGAAAAAAGACAAGAGGTCGTCCCTGACCTTGACCTGGTTGAACCGCCTTTCTCAATGGGGTTATGAGGTTTCTCAATCTAGTTGAGTTCAGCACAAAGAAAATACAGGTTTGCAGTATTAGTGGCGAACATTCTCTTCCAACTGGTCCCACTTTTCCCTTTCTCGATACGAAAACATGTGCTAGCTTTGGATGGAAAGCACTGTTTTAGAGTAGTAGATATACGATCTCGAACTAAGCATTTCGGTTCTTCCTTCTTGTGCTAATCAATCAAAAACTGAAACTTCTTATCAGCTCACGTATTTTCAACCCACTACGCTCCCAGATCATTTAAGCGGAGCGTGAAAAAGCATCTCTGTAGGCTGTCATTGTGTGGGTCGCCATGCTGCAGTGTCCGCTTTCGCAATGAGGATGGTGACCACCGCTCTTTGGCAGGTTAATATTAAAAAAAGTTTCTTCAGTGTTTCACTGTAGACATAGGGTTGACCAAAGGCCAAAGGATTAAATTTCAAAATATATTAGGTCGAATGGAGATGTTCTTAACAAATTCGTGTCTCTATTTCTAAAAAAACCTCATATTTGTCACCTATTTCGAAATAGTCGTATATATTGGTTGTATATAAAACAGTTTCTACAGAACATTATAGTACCAGAGTGACATGTTTTGTGATTATTCTTTTACATATCGAGCTCATTGGAGTGTGGCCTGTCATTTTCATTACTCTCGTTCACCTTTCAATTATAGAGTGTCATTACCATTGATACACAGACGAATTGTATCTCATAATATGGTTATAAAATTGCGTCATAGTTACCACCTTTTTGATGTAATTTTACCCGTAAATTAATTACCATATTTGTGAATTACATTTTTTTCAGTTATATCTTAGTAGCGCTCGTCTCGGCTTTGCATGGATATAATTAAGTAAATGCCATAATAAATATTTTGTCTAGAATAGTGTTTTTTTCTATCTAAATAAAATTTTAATTAAGTTTTTACACAAAAACGTCTTAGCACATTTAAGTAATAGTGAAAAATAAATGAAAATCGTTGTTCAGATGGAGTTACCTGAATTGGAGAACCAGGGAGGGGTTATTTTCTAGTTCTGGTTGCCCTTCTATGAGATGGCGAGCGATTTTTAGTTGGCTCGAATCTGGCATAATCACCCATCAGTCTTCTGGTTGAGGGTATCCAAAGGAATTTACGTACATAAGAAAAAGAGGAGTTAACTGATGTACAAAAAGACTTAAAATATTTTATGTTTTGCTATTAAGAGCTTGATTAGCTTTAACAAGTACATGAAACATATCTGAGGGTGCTTGTTATGGAAATATTAAGTTATTCAAATCGATTCAATTTAAAGCTGATTCTAATGTACTTAAGCAATATTCTTATCCCCATTAGTTCCGAATTTTAACTCTATTATACTTAGCCTTCTGAACTATATGTAATTTTATACAGATCTTCTTTCATAAATATTTTCATAATCATATTTTTTATTAGGAAATATTTACGAAAAAAAAATTAAAAAAATATTTTCATTTTCTCTCATAACATTTTAATAATTGTCCATGTGGCGACTTTCAGATACAGCACAAACAAAAAATATACAACAGCGCCATCTGAATGAACTATGAAGCAATTACTAATCCTGTATCCCGAAATAGAGGTTCTCGCATCGATTAGCATATGTAAAACATCCGGGCTGCGGCCCAACGGTTGATGTTGAACCGTTGGGCCGCAGCCCGCCAGGCATGATCACCTCACCTGGTCGGAGAATCCTCCCGTTGTGTCGGGGGAACATCACACCCGTCCCTCTACAGTTCATAAAACGATAGTCGAATTAAAACATAGAAGCAGTCAAAACATTTTGATATTTCTGATATTTTCTTTGTCTAATTTTTTTACCAACCGTGTTGTAGTTGCTCATATATGAATCGGCACATGTTATGTACCGGTTCGTATGTAGATTTAAATTCTTGAACATCAAAACCTTCCCTGCCTACGCATTCTTTAGAATTCGTTTCTTTGTACTTGTAATATTATAAAAAAGAAATCTAATACCTCTCAGTACGCCCTTTTGTAAATCTATAATAGTTAACGTAAGATTTCGTTTAAAGTCTTCACCTTTGAATCTACTGTTACATTAAGTAGAGCGATTTCTAAGCCGAACCAAGAAACTAGTGACTTATGTTATACCATTAAATGTCAAGCTTTACGATATTTTTATTTCACTTCCTCTGCCAGAGGTTTGTGGGAAATTGATGGTTTCGATTATCATAAAAAATTCAAGCTTGCCATTTCTAAACAGTAAACTGAATCAAAGTAATATTATTAAGGATAAAATATTGATAGAAAATGACTTGTGTTTATAGCTTTGGAAGAATAATCCTATAGGTCAATATCGTACGACCCAAGTAACAAATCATCTTTTTATTAAAAAGTCAATGACTTGTTTTCGTTACATTATGTTTCAAGATCTGAGGACCGATGAACAGAACAATTTTATAAATAATTAGTTAGGTTCTTCATTATTTATTTAACGTTGTTTTTAACTCTGTGATAAAGTCCTGGTTAGATTACGGGAGATTGAGGCAGAGTTTAACTGAAGTTTTCTCTTGCTCATTTTGAAAGATCTGTGCAGCTATCTATTGTCTACAGGGCACTAGTTACCTGTAGAGCACTAAAGACACTATACTGTATTTTTTACATTGTAACGTAATTATCAGGATTCTACTGCAACGGAACCCAAATAATAATTAAGTATATAATGTGTGTATTAGTTAACTGGATCGTCTTTAAAAAATAGAGTTTCATGAAAGTAAAATGGCCCCAAACCCAATTTTACCATCACATCAGATTTATTTAAAGTGGTCTACGTAAATAAAAATACACAGGTATACCGCTGCCGAAATGAGTATTACTACAGGCCCTAAAATGTATTTACGTGAAATATTTATTCTGAAGCAATATTATGAAGGGAATCGGTAGAGGGTTTGGAGCAGCAATTTTGGATAAGTAGTTTGTGACTACCAGTTCGCCTCTTTTGGCTCAAAAGCTATACAGGATATGAATTCATGAGTAGATGACTTGGTTTACGCTACATGTATATATAAAATTAAAAATATGTAATGTAATAGGCTTTATATTTACCGTTCCGATATAAAACAAAAAAGTAGAATGAATTATTAATTGTGAAAACATTGTAAAAGAAAACATTCAAATAAAGCGTCCATGTTGCTTGTACGGTGTTCACAAACGTTCAGTTTCTCGATAATATTCAGTGTCAAACCAAATGTTATTGCCTAGCAACGGTGGAACATTTTGGACGTGCGCGTTTGCACCAAATGTCGTGGCTAAGTAAACACATTTAAACGTTTTCTTCGCAGTCATTGCAGTTCTGAATCTTGTTAAAACTTTAAATGGGAAATGGTTGGTAATCTGTGCTCGAGGTCTCGGCTTCTGTTTCCAGGCTTAAGCAAATGCTTATATAATCTACCATTAATAGTTTCGAAGTCAAAGTGAGAGTTATTTTGACAGGTATTTAAAAAAAAGAAAACAGATATTTGCTAGTATGATAGTGGAAGTTATATCACACTCAATTTTGATATTGACTACTCACTTTAAATATTTCAGTGACTTAACTAAGGAGTTATATCTGTAGATGTACGTGTCATAAATAAATATATTTAAAAGTACAATAAGTTTTGTGTCCATTGCTCGTTATAAGATTATGGTGCGTACATTACGCAAACTGCTAATTAAAACCATTATTTCGTAGCAAGTGTAGCTGCTACGCTGTAGTAATTACGTAGCACATATACTTTTTATTATTTTCTTATAGCATAGGAGGTAAACGAGCAGACCCATCATCTGATGGCAAGTACCTATCGCTGCCCACGGACTGCTACAATTCAGGATGTACTTGAGATTCCCCTCCCAATATTAGGAAGATTGGGAGTTCACTGTTTACTTGGGTTCCGGTGACGTCACTCAGTCGATTAAAAACTTCGAAGAAATTGCTTTGATTTTTTATGGTACTGTGATATCCCTCCCTCTCATAATCGTAACCAATTCAATTTCAAATTTGTCAATAACTATCTAAAAATTTATGATTGACTTTGTAACGAATCGGTAGAACCCAATGTCTGTCGAAATCTTATTTTTTTTATCAAGGCATCCTTTAAACAAGGAAAAACATCGTGTCCTAATCAGTTACATACTCACTCCAAGTACTCTCTCGTATTTATCCGTCGTAACTATTCTTTAGTTTAAATATTTGGTTTTCTTCTCGCTTTTGTCGTCACGTGTTTTTTATACTATGAGTATTTCATTACAGTTCCTAATATTAATTTGACAATAAAGACACAATAACTTGTCACTGTATTTAGTAAGATAAACACACACAAATAAACAATCACTCAAATACACATACTACACATAACACAGCCCTATACACACATACATTTGCTTATATAATATTAGATTATAGAATTGAGTTTTTGTTACAATAAGTATTTTTTTAAGTTTGTTTTTCCTTTATATTAATGTATTATCTTGTGATGTGTTGTGTTGTCCACCTGTGCCCCCAAGTTTAGGGTGCCCTCCCACCCCGACGAGTAAACTTGCATTAAACTCGCTAAATATTCTCTCATCTTGGAAATAAAAATAAAACAGGTTTTGGCACGACTTTAAGGTTGTTCTGTCGGTCAGTGAGTTACTATTTCAAATTTTTAAAGGTTTGGTTTATTAGTAGATTACAGTCAGATAACGATTTCGTTTAATTTAAATAAAATACAAAAAATATTTTCATTTTTTTTTAATTTCATTTCAGGTCCTTAAAAAAGTAAACTTTTAGATTTCAATCAAAATTGAGAAAATGATAAAAAATAATGATAGGTCTTTGTCTATGAAATTGCTCTTTTTATGAAATAATCAAGTTCGAGGTTATAGAGCACCCATTTGGCGAAAGCTGCTGCTAATTCAACCGTAGATTGAGTTTCGTCAGCTTCCTCAATTGTCTTTAATACGTCATTCTCAATCAAAGGTTACGGACGACCACTGAAAGTTGAAATTTCCAGTTACAGTTGATAAATAACTGTTCATCTTCTCTAACTTCCCGCCAAGGCAATCACACATATATTAATTTTTTGCATTTGATTCTTACCGTTTTTGGCAGTACTATTTCCATTTTGGCAATTTGCTTTAAACAGTCCAGGAAAATTCCCCACAAGTTTCGAACAGAAGTCGAAACTTAAAGGTCCCTTAAAGGGAAGTTTGCTTTTGTATATAATTTATCCACACACCAATAGTATTTAATTGTTTATGTAAAGCGATGTGTTGTACATACATGCGTATATAAACCTTTTAATATCCTCTGTTTTATTTCTTAATCCCAGTATTATTAATCTAAATATATATTGCTAAACTCTTCACATGTAGAACCTAAGCGATCACTAAAACTCACATACGATACAAGGTGGGTCAAAAATTCGTTAACGTTAGAATCTATCATCTCACGCAAACAGATACCACGCGGGGCGCGTCACTATTTCGTTTCTCGGAAATATTGTCACAACGGATCGTTTCGCGGGGCCGCAGCGCACTTAGTGTGTAAAACAACAACAACAAACAACAATTTTATTTAAACAACGACAACGTGAGACGCTTATTTTGCATTGAATACACGACTTAAAACAGTGTCCGAGTGCTCCTTTAATAAAGAAAGTTCAAAGAGACGGGATCTACACTAAATGTGAAGTAAACTGGAGGCCTGTGGACTTTTCGGACCGAAGAGAACGTGCAGCAAGTTTTCGCTTCTGTTCGACGTAATCCAAATTTATCGACGTGCAAACATTCGGCTGAATTAGGGTTATCCCTAACATCATTATGCTGTATTTTGAAATTACATCTATGTAAGATTCAGATAGTGTAGGAACTAAAACCCTAATGATTTAAATTTGCGCAAGTCGTATGCCAAAATAATGTTAGAATGATTCAGTAATTTTGACAACATCTTATTTTCTGAAGAAGCCTATTTTCACCCTAACGTACAAGTAAACAAACAGAATTGCAGATATTGGAGCAGTGAAATCCCAAAGCTAAACATGGGAGGCCACTTCATTCTCCCAAAGTATGGACTGCAATTTCAGTAAAAGGAAGCATTGGATCCTACTTTTTCGAAGACTCTCGTGGTTGTTCAGTTACTGTTAACTCTGCTAAATACATATGTGAAAATGTTACAGGAGTTCTTGGGACCGATGCTACTGGAATTTGCTGGCTACAATCATAACACATGGAGTTTACTTAGAATCCCAGTATTTTTTTTTGTTTTACATAGCTACACCTCTAGCTACGCACAGTGCGCACAGCTAATCTATAGCACAGTGGAATTGAAATGAATATTGTTATATTAAAATTCTAATTACCTAATTGAGGAGCTTACAGATTTACCTAAGGAAGATTTACTTGTAGATATTATTTATATATTATCAGGTTTTCTACTGTTAATGCTATATATAGGCACCGTAAATATTTATTTTTCTTTCGAAGGAAAGTCTTATGTCCAGGAGTGGGCTGTTAAAAACTGTTGATGATGTGGAACATTTAGATTTTCTTTTTATATAATTAATACATACTATTGATGGTCCATTGAGAAGGTTTACTTGTACCAAAATAAGACTTTCTCATAGTTGGTAATTAATTAACTACTTTGGGGTCTAATATTATTAAATATATTATATGATAAAAATGTAAGACTGTTGACAAGATACCTTAGTAGTAATAACGCAGTAAGCTTTGTAAACACACATTTCCAAACCTCTTCGGATATACAAAGTAATATTTCCGACAGTCTGTATATTTAAGTAAATTCCTGTCTGTTTTCGGTAACGTTTTCGTGTGGGGGAACAACAAAGCAAAAATGTAATATGAAGTGTGGTTGTACTGGCCGAGTTCCAAGGTACTACAAAATTTTTAACCAGAAATGTGTTTAGTACGAAAACACTGTTGATACTGAAGTATTCACTGCAGTATTCACGTCACGTTTACTGTTTAAAATATGAGTTCTAAGTTCAAATTTGATTTAGGAATAAGGTATGACGTATTTATGATAGTAGTTCTAATTATTTTTATAAAGGCGGGTATTTACACTACTGTTAATGTCTCTAGCAATTATAGTTTCAAGGTCACGCTTGTGGTTGTTTTCGTTCTTTAAATTTACTCTAAATGTGCGACTATGTTTAGATTTATCATACGACAAATATCTAAGTATTTATAAGAAGTATGTAATAATTGATTAACTACTGCTATATATATAGAAATACGTGATATAAATAAATTTTACTCAGTCACAGAAAGAATGATAGTGTTCATCAAACAGAGGTCCATTGATGTAGGAGTGACAGTTGTCGTGGTCAGTGTGTGCAATATAATACCACGATGACTGTCATGTCTTTTACGTACCAAAGCGCGGTGAGAAAAAGCATTTTACTAGGCCACCATAGTATGGGTCTCCATACTGCATTGTCTGCATTCGTAATAAGTATGGTGACTTCTTGGATTCTATTCATGCTTTCCGTTAGACTGAGTAGAGTCACTTTGGCAGGCTCTTAAAAAAACAATTATTTTTGCTGGGTGAGAATCGAACCCATGACCTCTGGTTAGGATGGCTAACCGAATGTTGGCCAGTCTCTATATGTGAAACAAAGTCGGGTTGTTAGTTATAATATATTTAAATTTTAAAAAGTATGTTTGTATGTATGTTTGTCAACAGTCTGGTAACCACGGCACGAGCTTTGCCTGGTTTGGAATCAGAACCGTGCGTGAGTTGTATGAAGATTTTATTAATAACACTATGTCAATATAATATGCCCATCTATGTTTCTGAAATAAGTTTTGCAACTTATACGTATTTTATTGCGTCTAACGAAACTTGGTTGCTGAAATTCAGAAGGTAATAAATCACAGTGGATGTTGAATATTGTAACAGATGGCAGCGATTTGTTCATGTGATTGATACGACAGAGGGCGCTAAAGTACGGTTGTATGTTACGCTCTAAATTAGCAGCTCGTGGGGACTTAAATGGACCGCAATCGGCACAGTTTCGTAACCTTTGGTAACTGCGGCGTACAATTTTGTGTAACAGTTTGAAAATATCTTTTTAAGAACTCAAATTTTCATAAGATGCTCTTGTTTTGCTTTTGAGTTATAATTAACTTCTAATTCACTTTAAAATGACAAACATATGCGGCCGGGGATCGAAATTTATGTTTGTACTCGTATATTAAACATGTCACAGATTTCGGATAGTTATGCGACTGCCTCGGAAGCACAGCGGAAGCGAGTGTGTCTGCTGTGTTTCTCTCGGGTCTTCTTTCTGGTCTCGGGTTCTATTTCCGGGTTGGACCTAATGTTTGTATGATCTGCAAATATTTGTTTCGGAGTTGGGGTTTTTTTCTGTGCATTTCATATCTATGTATTTATAAAAAAAGTCTGATTATTATAGTACAAACTCTACTCAATTTGAAACTAGATGTTGTCGTGTATTATGTGTCCGAAATATTTATTTATTGTTGTTTTATGATTGTTAATTGATAAATATTTATTTCTCTACAACAGGCTAGCCGTCTATAAGCTATAGCGAATATGTTATGTAATGTGTTATGATAAGAATAGCATAAAGTGAAAAGGTTCTATTGGACAGAAAATTACATTCAGATTTTCATTTTGTCAAAACATTTAAAATTTCATTTTAGGTAATTACCTGATTCTAAGAAAATAGGTAAATCAATTAATTCCCAAAGGTATAGTTCCTCCTTGATTGCCATCATGTCAGGATCTAATGATAGGATCCTGAAAAAATTAAAGAAACAGTTTGGGTATTATGCGTTAGACAACAAACACACATTAGTGCATTTGTTGTTTAACGCATAATTTTGTAAATTGTAACTGATGGTGAGAACATGGATGACCACTGGACCATTTATTTAAAGGAATAATTATTAGAGTTATAAATTTGATTGATAATTAATTTATGATATTCGCAATGTATGTGGTTATGCGAAATAGAATTGTCAAAGATAATGTTAAATTAAACATATGTACTTAGGAGTGACAAATAAAATTGTCAAAAAAAAATATTAAAACTTACCTGAATAATTTGGAATTCAAATTCAAATTATTCAAATTATTTATTGCTTACTTAGTTTACATTTTATAGTAGTATATTGAAATATTACTATGAAATGAAAATGTAGGCTGACCACTGTAGCGGATGGAGGGGAAAATCCGTTTCGTCCACCCTCGGCCACACTCAGGGAGGCATGAGGTGCTCTAGCGTCTAGTGGCTAGTGGTTTTGACTGCTAATGCGGAGGATGTGGGTTCGATGCCAGCACAAATATTTGTGTGATAATCACGGTTATTTGTTCTGTGTCTTGGTAAAATTAACCTATAATATGTATGTATTTAGAAATATTTAAGTACGTTTATCAGAAGTCTGATCACCATGGTACAGGCTATGCTTAATTTGGGATCAGACAGCCGTGTGTTAGATATGTGAAGTTGTTTGTTTATTTATTTCAGAGTTGAAGAAATGAAAATGGTTAAGTTAACGAAATTTGACTTTCTCGTTAGGCTCATCAAGCGTTTTTAAATAATTGTGTTTTTGGTAATTTAATTAAAGAGGTGTAGCAGCCTTTCGTCAATTTTATTTTAGTCGCTCATGAAAGTAGTGCGGCAGTTCTTGAATCAGGTATAACTTCTTTCTTTCGTTCGCTACCCCTGCCCTCGCCGCACGAGTAAGGAACTGGCGTGTCCTGGAAGAGGTTGAGACGCTCTCGGATCATCTCTATATCCAATTTGAGCTCTCCCGCTCCCAGGTACCCAGAAGGGGTCACATGGCGCGGCGTTCTTCTCGTTTTCCGCGGTGGGCTATAGCCAAACTGAATAGGGACCTACTAGAGGAGGCAGCCATTATTCACTCTTGGCTGTCTCCGCAGGCTCCGACCGAGGAGGTCGACATGGGGGCTGGTCGTTTCCGCGATGCGATTACGCAGATCTGCGATGCGGCCATGCCCCGCATCCGAGGTTGTCGGCCTCCACGGAAGGAAGTTTACTGGTGGTCCCAGGAGTTGGCGGACCTCCGCGCGGCCTGTACTCGTGCCCGGAGGTCCTACACCCGTGGTCGGCGGCGACACCGCGAAGAAGGCGGGGAAGACCAGCTTCATGAGGAGTACCGAGAGGCGCGGAAAACTCTGAAGCTGGCCATCAGCCGCGCCAAAGAAATTAAGCGTAAGGAAATGCTGGAGGGTCTCAATCGTGACCCCTGGGGTCGCCCTTATCGTGCGACGCGACAAAAGCTCCGCACGTCGGGCCCCCCCCTTACAGAGACACTCCAGCCCAGCTTCCTGCGGGATGTGATCGAGGGCCTTTTCCTGTAGCGGGTGGACCACACAGCCCCGTCGATGGTCTTCATGGCCGGAGACGACGGGTGGAACGAGGACAATGTTCCGCCCGTCAGGGAATCGGAGGTGGGGGCGGTTGTTCTACGGATCCGCTCTAAGAACACCGCCCCTGGGCCAGATGGGATACCTGCCCGAGTATTGGCACGAATCCTCGACCACATGTCGGACCGCCTCAGGGAGGTCTTGGACGCTAGCTTGTCGTCCGGACGCTTCCCTGAGTGCTGGAAAAGCGGGAAGCTGGTCCTATTAAGGAAGCCGGGACGGCCTACCGATTCGGTGGCGGCCTATAGGCCCATTGTATTGCTGGACGAGGCGGGTAAACTGTTTGAGAGGATACTCTCTGCCCGCATCGTCCGGCACCTCTGTGAGGTGGGCCCCGATCTGTCGGACGCCCAATTTGGTTTTCGGGCAGGGCGTTCGACGGTCGATGCTGTGCGCCTGAGGGCCGTTACCGAAGAGGCGGTGAGCTGTGGCGGCGTGCTGTTGGCGGTGTCGTTGGACATCGCCAACGCATTTAATAGTCTGCCATTTAGCTGCATCAGGGAAGCACTCCACTACCACGGGGTGCCAGAGTACCTGAGGCGGCTTGTGGCAGACTATCTTGAGGAGCGTACCGTCGTGTACGAGGACCGAGATGGTATTCTGAGGCGGCGGCCCATGTCGTGCGGTGTTCCACAGGGGTCCGTCCTCGGACCACTCCTGTGGAATATGGGATACTACTGGGCCCTTCGAGGTCGTCTTCCCCCCGGGCTGGGCGTAATTTGTTACGCCGATGATACATTGGTCACAGCCCAGGGGGCGAACTTTCAAGAGGCGGCGCGCCTGGCCACCGTAGGAGTCTCTTTGGTGGTCGGGCGCATTGAGGCGCTGGGTTTACGGGTGGCCCTAGATAAGACGGAAGCCCTTTTGTTTCATGGGCCCCGTCGTGGTCCACCTCCTGGTGCCTCTATCGTTGTCAATTCAGTCCTCGTACCGATTAAGGCCCAGATGAAGTATCTGGGCCTGATCCTCGACGGCAGGTGGCTCTTCGACGAGCACTTCCGACAGCTTACTCCAAAGCTGGTCGGCGCTGCTTCTGCTCTTGGGCGACTTTTGCCCAATTTGGGTGGAGCCAGCGTCGCGACGAGACGGCTATACACGGGGGTTGTTCGGACAATGGCGCTGTATGGTGCACCGGTGTGGGCGGCGGCTCTGACCGCCCAGAATAGGGCTCGCCTCTGGCGCCCTCAGAGGATATTGGCGGTTAGAGCCATACGTGGTTACCGCACCGTATCGACGGAGGCGGCGTGCGCCTTGGCCGGAACTCCCACGTGGGATTTGGAGGCGGAAGTGCTCGCCGAAGTTTATCGGCGGACGGCTGACTTCCGGGCGGGTAGCGGCATGCGGCCCCCGCCCGAGGAGATACGCGAGTGGCGTGAGGCCGCTCGTCGAGCCACGATGATTCGTTGGTCATTCCGGTTGGAGACTCCACGTGCTGGCTTTGCCCTCGTGGAGGCTCTCCAGCCGGTCATCACCGAGTGGGCAGGGCGGCAGCACGGGACCCTTTCCTTCCGACTGACGCAGGTCCTTTCCGGGCATGGTTGCTTCGGGAAGTATCTGCACTCGGTCGCCAGGAGGGAATTGAGTCCCGCCTGTTACCACTGCGACTGCAGTGAGGACTCGGCTCAGCACACGCTGGCGGTTTGTTCCGCCTGGGCGGCGCAGCGTGGGGTCCTCACTGCAGTTATTGGAGGAGATCTCTCGCTACCAGCCGTCATACGCTCCATGGCCGGTAGCGACAGTTGTTTTACCGCGGTCGCAACCTTCTGCGAAGACGTAATTTCGCGGAAGGAGGCGGCGGAGAAGGCCCGGGAGGACGATATCCACTCGGACCCAATTCGCCGCCGGCGAGCCGGGCGGCGGAGGCGCGCATACCAGCGCCTCATGCCGCCTTGAGTGTGGCCGCGGGTGGACGGGATGAGTTTTCCCCTCCATCCGCTACAATGGCCAACCGCGAGGAGGCGACGCCCGCGTGTGCCGTACGTCGCCTAAAATAGAGAGTTTATCCGCAGATGGTGCCCGAGGTAGCGGGCAGGCGCTAGGAGGGATCTGGATGTCGTAATAGCAGCAGTTCCCGGATCCCTCCTATCTCAAGCGCAGAGTGGCACACCGTGTGGTTTTAGTCGGTACGATTCCGACACACCACCCCGCCGTAAACCCCGGTGGGGTGACGGCCCGAGGGGGTTTCCACACGTTAAAAAAAAAAAAGAAAAAAAAAAAAAAGGTATAACTTCTTCAAGTAGTTATTTCTTTATAGCTTAGACGCTTGTTGGTCAAAAATAGATATTGTCTCCTTGGACAAATATCTACATATATGATGAGTACAGAATCAGACGGCCGTGTATGAGATTATTTATTATTGTTGGATCTGTATCTGGGTATAGTATATATACTCATATATATAAAGTGATTATAAGTAACACAATTATTAGACAAAAGCTCTACTGCTTTTTCGCTACTTATTCTATGAAGTTCATTCACAACATTATGAAATCAATTAATCAAACAATCTCTATTATAAGCTACAAGTAGCATAGAAACGGTATGTAGTGAGCTCAAAACACGGACCCAAAGTCATGAAAAAAAAAAAGCAGAATGAAAAATTAAAAGTTTCATCTGAATAAGTAACTGTTGGTATTGGAATGAAACTTTGGTAGTTAGTACTAATTTTTTCGTTCAGAAATGTGAGTAAAATATTGTATTTTTATATTATGGTCCCGAACGTGGTATGTGATTATACAGCTAAAAAAGATATGAATGATTTACCAACATATTTTATCATGGTATACATAAGAAAAAATATTAAGAACACAACACTTTTAACTAGCCTAAATATAATTTAAATTATTTTTTATAGTTTGTCTAACTTATTTCTCGAAATAGCTTAACGCAAAAAAAAATAAGAAATCACAATTATTTCATATAAATTTGCTTTATTTAATGGTTATTATAAATCAGAAAAGACAACAGTAAGTATGAGTATAGGACAATATTTAAGTAAATATTACCAAGAAGTTTGTTTTTCTTTTCTTTTTTATATTGTATACTGGAATGCACTATCAACACTTCAGTGTTACCAGCGTCATATTTCATCTGCCAACAGTATGAAGCTAAAGAGTGTTCAAAAATCACAAAAAATAAGCATAATAGTTTTAACAAACTTAAGGGAATCTTGCATTACACATTTAATATCTAAAAGAGAAATGTTAAACTAAAGCTAAACGTTAACTTAGACGATACAATATCAAATTAGCTTTCGTTATGTCAAAATCAAGTCACTTAGAGTTTTTTTTTGTTGATGAGGTGGGCAATCTCTTTGTATATCCGGTTTCTTACGAATGTAGGAGCCAGAAGTAAATGATAATTTTATTTAAAACTCGGACCACTCGGGAAACTCGGACTATGTTATCTCAAGAACCCAAATCGACACCACATCTAACCACGCCCAATCCTGGGCAAAAGGATATCCCCCTTTAAGTCGCTTAGTGCCTAACGATATATTTAGCTACCTTAACTAGCAGACAGAATAACATGTTGGAGCCTTTTCACTGATATAGATTTAGTCTTTGAAAGATTGTTGGCTTCGTAAGATTTACGAGTAAAACCAAATCGGTATCATCCATGTTTAGTATCACTGACCAATAGTTTTATTAAATGTTACTACTGAGAGTGTTACTAAGCAGATAACCATATTGACATATTAAATATATTGGTATCAGCTGACGAACCCAAAAGGCTAAACTAAACTAAACTAGCTGAGCTGAGCTGAGCTGAGCTATACGCACGCGTGCCTGCATATGTGCGTGCATGTACGTGTATGTGTGCGTATGCGTGTGCGTGTGCGTGTGCGTGATCGTGCATGTTCGTGTGCGTGTGCGTGTTCATGTGCGTGTTCGTGTGCGTGTGCGTGTGCGTGTGCGTTTGTGTGTGCGTTAACTTGTGCGTGTCTGTGTGCGTGTGCATGTGTGGGTGTGTGTGTGTGTGTGTGGTTTGGACATGGTATGTGTGTTTTGTAACTTTCTGTAATTTGCTATTACATATTCATCTATACACTCTTGTTGCACTCAGAACTGAGAGAAGTTTCTTTATCAAAACATAGATTGATATTACTAATATTGGATAGTTTGCTATATGATATTTTGACAGGCCTGCCTTAGTTTCAATGCTGTTACGTAGTCCATTTAAAAACATTGTCGCCATCCACATTGTTTTCGTGTATGAAACTTATTATTTTACAATTATTTGTATTTATTATGTTTATTAAATTCCACAGGATGAATCATGCCTTCTTGTGCGAATACAAATACATATTTATTATTAAAGTTAGTTTTTATGCTCCATGATTATGATCATCATTTTCGACAAATGATTGTTAATAAAAATGTAAGGACAAATATACATATATCAAGCTTGAAATGGGTAATACCACGAGTCCATTTTCACGAACATTTGAACTTGGCTGTGGTGTACTAGACACCTTCTTATTTATGTTTAACGTAAAAAAACGAACACCATATATTGCTTTTTATCTGAAAAAAAGGGTGTCTACAACCGATACCAATTCATTTGAACTCCAGACACATTCCGTGAGATATATTTCAATTTCACTTGACACAGGGTGACCACATTACGTGTCGTAAAACCTTTTTCTCGAAACCTTTTTAAATTGAGTTGTGGTGTCATTCAGTTGCTACTTAAAAAATCTCTTGAAAATATTATTAATTCAGGTATTTGGACGAGTTTTGGTGTAGAAGGTGAATTTATGTATATTACGAAGTAGGCATTTTAGGTGATTTCTCTAATGTAATAGTAAAATTCAAGAAACTTAAATTGTGTAGATTGATTTAGTTCTAAGTAGAGCAATATATATTTCTACTTTATCTTGTGACGTAGCTGCAATACGTCATTAAATACACTACCAAAAAATAAATGTCGAAACGTGATATTCTTCAAAACACACGTGCGAGAATGTTAACAGAACACAAAAACTGGTGTACTCACGCAGTAAATGCAAAGAAACTACACCTATTTCACTTCTTTCCATCTACCAAACAATAGTGAAAGCACTTGTATTGTTCTATATCGATGTTGTTATGTAGTTTAGCTATTTCATACCGTGATTAAGACGTAATGGATGTACTCAGAGTTTCTCAAGATACATTTTTTTACCTTCGAATTCTATTCTTCGCTGCTTCTTTCGTACTACATGGACGCCTAAATTTTGTACTGTTATAAACAGTGATAGCTTTGTTCTATTTATCAACAGGCTTGTACATAATGACTAAGCGAATGGAGAATTTAAAAAATCACATTAGACTCCATACTCATACAATGCTACTCGTGTCGTGTCTCTCCGACACAAAGGGAGGATCCTCCGACTAGGCGAGGTGATGCCTGGCGGGCCACGGCCCAAGGGTTATGTTGGGATGTTGTATATATGCTAATTGCGACGCGAATCTCTATTTTGCGATACAGGATTAGTAGTTGCTTCGTAATTCATTACATTCATACGTTTCGTTCATACTTCGTAGTTCGATGTATCTTCGCGAGATGGCGCTGTTGTATATTTTTGTTTGTGCTGTAATGTTTAAGTCGCCACACTAGCAATTCGGTTCTCTTTGTTACCCCACTCCAGTATCATTATACTTATTCATTAATACACACGATGTCTAACGATTAATCCTTCCTTTCTTATTTCACTTTTACGAAATGCTCTCATGTTATTTTATATTTTTCGCAATTATAATTTCATGTAAATGTGATTGAAAAATTTCGTGAAAATCAGTCTAAGATAACTTTGACCTTGAAATATTTGTGGAAAGTGCGGATGAAGTATGTATATGAAACTGCAATTTTATTATTTTTTGCACTTTATTTTCGTGATTCAGTCCCATTTCTAGTTTTTATTGCAAAAAAGAGATATTAGATACGTTAATAATCTACTGAATGTGGTGGATTGGGGAGCTAAGCGCGAGCGGCGGTAATCTTTCAGGCGAGTTCAGTGCAGATGATTCTACCTGCACGGGCGCGTGTAGTTGTTAACATTAGCCTTCGGTATAGTGGTCGGCTTTCTTTTGCGTGTTGTACAGTACCTAAGTTTTCTCCGCGAGCGCTAACTTGTTTTCTTCTCGCGTCGATGAGTGACCCGTGCCGGAATAACGGAAAACTTCTTCGTGTGTCGTCAGTCACTCCACCGATATTTGTGACTTATACATGAAGTGATTACAGCCGCTAGGACAGTGTCAGCTTGTGTACCAGGACGTTTTAGGCTGCTCGAGTGAAGTCAGTGTACGGAAGTTAAGTACGCTTTAATCGTCGTGTACTCAATTTTATAAACACTTACATACATTCAAATAGCCCTAAAACTTTACAACTATCGATGTACTTTAAGGATGATCAGGTGAGTACCTACCTACCCCACGATACCAAGCGGAATTACAAGTGTTTGAGCGGAGAAAATTCATCGGGTGCTTGATGAGAAATATATAACATAAAGATAGTTGTAATCGTGAATCCGTGTGGTGAAAGATTCAGAAAATAGTGTTATCATCTCTATGCTTCTCATGGGTTTTGTAAGAAGCGACTAAGGGAACAAAATGTGCACGACAACATAACTGCAAAGAAAAGGTGAACTTAAAACAAACCGTATAGTGTTGGTGTACCAACCGATCTGACCAGCCTTGCTAAGAAGAGGCCTATGTCCAGCACTGGACTATTAAAGGCTGTCGATGATGATTGATGATATAATCGTAAAATTATGATTATATATAAACTAATCGAATTTTAATCACAACCCTGTCTTTAACAACAAATATTAAAATAATGTTTGCGTGATTAAAAATTCTTTGGAGTTGATTGCAGAACAAATGCAGTATCTTTGCTTTCTTTGCTAATACTGAGTTCTTAGCAACTTAATTTTGTTTTAGTTTCTGTTATGCAAAGCTTTGACATCTAGTGGCAAAAAGATTTAATTAAGGTTCGAAAATCATGAAGAGTACCATTATTAAATTATGTTTTTTTTTGCAATGGAAATTAGGTGCTTCATAGCATCATCTAAGTAGTTTTTACACGATAAAATATATCAGGACATCCTTTTTTTCTTGATATCATGAAAAAATACTGAATTGAGATTTTCGACGCAACTGCACAGTACGCTGACAGTGTAAAAACTTTAAAGAAGGCCCACTCTGATGACGTCAGGACCCTGCTTAGTCACGATGTACGCGGTATAGGCCCTCGCTTTCTTGTATTTACTTCGTGGGTGTAACTATCACTCTCTCGCGTTGTCCAGTGAACTTCGCTAATTCGTACTTTTGGCATATTTCTATATTTACTCCTATGTTACCGTAAAGGCCCAAACATTGGTTAATCTTAGTTTTTAATAGTAAATCAAAAAAAATATGGCAAGAATTCGAAGTAGGTGTTTATAGAACAGTTCAGATTTTTAACATTAAGAGTTCGTAAATCTTAGGTTTTACTGGAAAATCTTAATATTTACCGTAGTTCAAGCTTTTGCAATAACATTTACAAGTAAAATACGGATAAACTTCATGTATTTCTTATCTTTAAATTTTTAGTTTAATTTTGAGTGCACGGATGGCGTAGTAGTTTTAGCGACCCCCTGCCGCTATCTGCGCAGAGTTTGGGGTTCACATCCCACATGGGACAACACTTTGTGTGATCAAGAAATTGTTCATCATCATATACAAACGAAAATGATAGGCAATTTTTTTCATTACTTAAGGACAGGGGTTCCCGCTTCCCTTAAGAGCTCAGTTGTAACTCCGTCCTCGCCTCTTCCATTTTTATTTCTTTCAAGACCACCTCAGCAGGTCGGAAATCGCAGGTGATAGGTCCAGGTAATGGAGATTGCGAGGTATGTGAATGGCTACAGAATTTTGTCACTTCCGAGAGGATCTCCGGTTTACAAATGCCGACTCAACTGTCGCCGGTTCCGAAACATTTCACGAATACTTTGAAATTTCGGTTTATTTCTATTGTCTCCTTGATCTAGCGTGTTTCTGAACTCCAGAGATCCCGCAGTATTAATTTTCGAATATATTTCGTAAGAGCTAGCTAGTTGTCCACCGCGGTCTGTGAGTTTTCGCGTCTATTTCATGAGTTCTAATTTTATTTCTTTAATATTGAATTTAAATTATTGAAACGTAAATTGGGTAGTTATATTTTTGACTCCTAATATCAGTTAACATCCTTAAAAAAATCAGAT
Organism: Hypercompe scribonia; assembly: GCA_949316085.1. Classification (NCBI taxonomy): domain Eukaryota; kingdom Metazoa; phylum Arthropoda; class Insecta; order Lepidoptera; family Erebidae; genus Hypercompe; species Hypercompe scribonia. The sequence continues at coordinate 3,921,175 of OX438983.1, forward strand.
AGTTATGATATTTAGGCGAAAATAGCATAAAGTAAGTTTAAAAACAAAAAGACTTTTGAATATTTGTAACCGTCGACTCGTATTTTTCAAAATGGCTTCTTTCTTCAACCGTATTGAAGTCATTTGTCAAAGTGTATCTTCGATTTCGATTAATCGGCTAAAGGGAAAGATCAAAAGTGGGATGCTTAGAGTTACTATAAATTATTGAACAGCTCAACATGGGTTGTGGCGTGTTAAGGTAAATAGTCTTTTACCGAGATACGATTCAACAACATCAGATATACATTAAGTGGGCTCGGCTTAAATGTGGCCGTTTGTTGACGACTTACGAAACCAAAACTTTCCGTTTGATATCTAAATTATTGATGAGATACCTACCGTCAAGTTGAAACGAGTTGTCACTACACGTGATAGTAATATATAGTTTACGTCTAAATAACTACTTTCTACAATTGTAATTAAGAAAGTGTCATTTAATCACTTTTTACACAATAAAATCAAAATTGGTATCTCTTTTTAGAATCTGTAGTGCTTTCATAAAATATAAATATAGACTCCATGAATTTAATTTTACTGTCGCTAAGCAGTTTCATGATCATACTACAATAATTAGGTTATATTTAATTTATTTTAATTTTCCTTGTGTTTTATTTGTCGTTTGTCCATACACCTATATGTGATATTGAATCAGATGCAATTTTTTATCAACAACCTTTATAGTAAGCTTGAAAGATAATAAGGCTTTGTTGTTTTAGCCAACGAAACTGTACACAATACAGTATACGTTCTATAGTCATTCAAAGTTAAAGTTGAAAGAAATAATTTTCAACCAATTTTCCGTTTCAAACGCGACAATTTTTCTCGACAATTAACCATTTCAACATCGGTTCCGTGAGCAACTACGATTTTCACGTATGAGCTATCGACCGTGAAAGGGTGGGAAATAAACCGCTCCTCGCATTGCAGCTTTCAATATGCACGACCGAGCGAACTGTCCAATTAAATGAAAGTAAAGTTTGCGAACGATTCCGTTTTTGAAAATTCATTCCTAAATTAAATTTGTGAACTGCCGTTGAAAGTTTTTGTGAAGCAAAAGAGAAATGTCGGATGCAAATAGTAAACGCAAAATAAACTGAATGTTTATTGTTTAAATATTTATTTGTGTTTTCATCTATGTATATATCTTTTTCTTTTTTTATTATTGCTTACAACTAGCACCTCATTGCTTCTCTTAAGGACAGACGTGCACCTGCCGTGTCAGTTACTGAACCACCTAAAGGTTGACTGGTAGAGAATGCCATATGGCATTAAGTCCGCCTCATGCAAATGTCAGGAAGTGTTTAATAAATATATAAACTCTTTTGTAGCATTTTATTTAAAAGAGGTTACACAAATGCAGGTTAGTCTAGTCATAGTTTGAAGAATTAACAGAGCTCTTAACTTTTCAAACCACGGCTCTATTATATCATGATTCTTTAGTGATGATCACCGATGTCACCGATAATTAAAACAATAATAGTTTTTTCAAAAAAAAAAAGTATTATTTACAAAAATATCAATAACTTTATATTGAATTATTATCAAATAAGAAATTAATTCATTAGAAAACATGATTTTCATACAGACACAATTAAAATCTTGTTAATACCAATCTTAAATTTTAAAATATTTGCTACAAATCAAAGTGAATAAGTTACTTGCGTAAAAAATAATAAAGTTTATGACAAAAAAAGATACAGCACATTTTCACACACAGTTTGTCACGTAAATCGTGTTTGGCATCGTAATTACGGCTCACGTATACATTTAATCTGTCTCGCTTCCATTAATTGTTGGAGTGTTGTTTTAATGAGATTTTTTTAAGGTTACAAAGTATGTTTTAAACGACTTGAGTAATATAGATAGATAGAGAGAAAACTCTTTAGTTGTGCACCGTATTACAGAGTTTCAAGAGAGCTCATACAATGTCAGACATATGGTGTACAAAGCCTCTTCGCCAAAAGCAATCTTTTCCAGGCAACTTGTGCATTAACCGCCAAGGCCATTTGATGCATGGGTGACAGTTATCGCTATAACTATGTAAGCCTTACTACACTGCCACGATGACTGTCATGCCTTTTACGTCTCCAAGTGTAGCATGTAAAAGCATCTCACTAGGCCGCCATAGTGTGAGTCACCACACTGTATTGTCTGCATTTGTAATGAGTATGGTGACCACAACTCTTTGGATTGTATTCGTGCTTTCCATCAGGCAGAGTAGAATTACTTTGGCATTCTCCTCATAGAGAAAAAAAAACTTGAATATTTGTTCTTGTGACGTCAAATATCGGAATATTTTTTATATAATTTTGTTTCTTAATTAGCTATTAAAAAAAAATAGTACAACAGCACAGTCTACAATCTGTGAAGTTGGTTTTTTCAACATTTAAAATGGTATCTAGCATTCATTAGATGTGCTTCTTGTAGTTAGATGGAGCGTGTGTGGCTTTTAGGATCACTATACAGAATAAATAATGATACTATTGGCGTTTACACCAATAGTAGATACTTGTGAATTATGTAAATGAGATGAAGAACCGTTTCTCTTAACTCTTGAAAGATAATCCCTAGGATGTGCGATGAAAAACAGGAGTTTGGCAGCGATATTCAATATTGATTTCATCCGCTAATAGCGTTCTCTAAATGTGACGGGCAAAATAAATATTGTGATATCCTCAATTATTTATACATTTGAGATGTGGGATAGAAGAACAAACAATCTATTTTTTGTCAAAAGATATGGTTTTAGTTTTATTAATTTAGTTTTGTGTTAAAAAAAATACGATATAGGTGTAATGAACTCGTAGGAATAGGTCTTTAGTATTTCACTTACCAAGTTACATTTACTTGCAATTTTCATTTAACCCATTTCATTTCATTCATGTAAAATATTGTCCTTGGAAGTCCTTCTGCATTAATAATTACGTACAAAATGTAAATAATGATTCGTAAGCGTTTGGCTATTCTTCCTATCCATTAAACATGACCTTCTTACGTCAACAGTCACTGTGACATGGCCAGAGAAAATTGAAGTTAATGAAACGTACCGATTAAAGAGAACAAGACGCATAATCAGACTACAGTTCAAGGCCACTTTTTTCGTGAAGTATTTTGTGATATGGTACACCAGCAGATGAGTTGTGTGATGGCAAGTAACTGTTGACATCTATGGATGTCTGTAACTCAAGAGAAAGAAATGTATTGTCAGCCTTAATAATTGGTATTTAGTTTTGTGAGTAAACATCATTTACAGTTATTAAGGACTTATTAACTAAAAGACACCGGCATGTCTTAAGACTTACTCTGGAAAGACGTGCCGTAACAAACATTAGGCATCTTTTTTTTTAATCTGTGGACATTGATTAAATAAAAACTATATGTACAACATTGATTAAAAAAAATGCTCGACAGAAAACAGCGAAAGAATTGCGTAACACCAATTTTTTGTGAGGGAGTTTTATCACTTGAGGCGAGACGGCCCAAATGTAACTAAGTATAGATTTAAGTATATATGTAAGTGAAGTTTTCATATCTTGTCGACATATTTAAAAATATAATGAGTCAGTTTTATCACTCGACTCGAGGCGGCCGAAATGTAACCAAGTATATAAATGAAATTTTCATATCTCCTCGACGTATTTAAATATATAATACTATATTAATATTTCTTTAAAAATTTAGTATGCGAGTTTTCAAAGCTAAAAAAACATTACAGCTTTAGAATAGTATGTAACCTTTTTTTGTCTCTAGGCAGTACCTGTTAAACTGATTTGTATGTTCAGGCTCTGGTAAAATTGCTTTTTTTGTGACAATATTTATTTTCTTTATAAAGTAATGGAATGGATCTTTCTTTTAACTAAGTTTTTTTTTCCTCAGATACAACCAACTGGTGTGTGTAGGACTTGAATCGAAGAAAAACCACACACCGTCTCAAGTATTAGTAGCTGATGTACATAAAGATGGTATTGTACCATCTTTATGTACATCAGCTACTAATATGCTCCTTGATGATAACTGACTTGATAAATAGACGCTGGTATCTCATTCCAGATCTTGACTACTTGATCTATCAAAGTATATAGTTTGACTTTTGTTTAATTTCCATCAACAACCTTTTACAGGCCACTACTGGACATAAGCTTATCCTTAGCAAGGAGGTTTTGGCCTACTACACCATGCTGGCCAGACAGGTAGGAATAGGGTTTGTTCTAAGTTTGCCTTCTCTTTGTAGGGATATTTTCCTTAATATTTTGTTCCCTTAGTCGCCTCTTTCGACACTTACGGGATGAATAGGGATGGTAACATTATGTATTCTTAATCCGTCATCACATGGGCGGTTTAATTTTAACCCACACATTTCATATGGCTGTCGGATCCCAAGCCAGGCCGTGCGTTACCATTGTAATCAGACTATTGATAAATATACTTATAATTTTTTAAATACATATATCATGATCATGATCTTGGCTGTAGAACATAAGCTTCTGCCCAGAAATAAGGTTATTATATACACAAGTATTATTAAAAAAAATATTGGAGACTTCCTTATTAGACAAAACAAAAACATCTCCTTGATCTTTCCCCAATGATTTAAGGTCCGCATACTATGTTTATTTGTACCCATATACATTTTCAGAAATGAAAATATTTAATATAAAGACTCGCCACTGTTGTTAAATACAAAAACTTCTTTTGTTTACATTTAAAAAAAATGTTTTTCTACAAAGCGTCTTACGCCAATGTATTTACATTTTGACTACAAGTAACTTTCAAGCAAAGAATCGATTCTAAACCCTAGTTTCAGTAAATTGGACAGTTTGCAGTCGTGCGTGTTGAAAAAAAAACAATATGAAGAAGAAACGATCTATTTTCAAAGCCTCGTTGCCGATAGAGCATACGCGAAACGACAGTCAATTGTTCACGATACCAATGTCGAAATGGTTAATTGACGGGAAAAATTGTCGCGTTTGAGAACAAAGATTGGTTTGGAATTGTTTGGTTTTCAGATTTTACTTTGAATCGAATCAGTGTTTTGCGGCTTTTTGAAATTGGAAACAATTTTCTTTTACTTTACTTCTAATAGAGATTCAATAGGAAAGCCTCCCGAAGGCATAATATAGGACGTATTTTTAGGAAGTCCTTGTAATATTATATATGAAAAAAATACTGCTTAGGGTCTAGGTAAAGTTTTTGATAACAGAAAAAGTGGCCAAGATGAAAAGTCCGATGTACGAGTTCGATTATACTCGATACATTACTTTATTTATAATAATCATTGGTTATTTCATCAGTAACCTATTCATTTTCATTCTGCATCAATAATAATCATTATAATTTTATGTTAAAGTCATTTATACTCATGATGCACTCAGTTATCGTGTTTGATAACATTTACTAACGAAGGAAACTGTACTTTAAAGAATTAATAGCGGTCAAATATTGCTCTGTAGAAATAATTGTATTTGATTAGCTATTTGTATTAACACAGTAACATATACTTATTAAATTAGAGTACAAATATGTACATATATTTGTCATTGATGTCCGTGTTGTCATTAGGTAAATCGTAAGCTCGTTTGCTCATAAAAAAATTGCAGCTTATTATGAATTGTATATTTGTCTTGAGGTAAAGCGTTTTAAAATGGTGCTCCTCTTTGTGTGGTGACAGCTTAAGAACACGAAGTGCCACCACTCCTCTTCATGCTGTGGGCGTCGCAAGAGGCGACTTAGTGGGCAAACTATGCAAGATAACAACTCTACAAAGAGAATGAAAATTTGAAACAAACTCTATACCTACCTGTCTGGCCAGCGTAGTATAGTTGGCCTAACCCTCTTTCTACAGAGAAAAAACCTCTTTTCTTTCTTTTGTTATTATTAGGGAGAGCCCTATATCCAGCAGTACACTCCTGAAGGTTCCACATGACGTGATGAGATATGTTGTTATATATTTATACTTAACTGGAGTCTATATTGTACGTTGTCCAGAATAACAGATATTCACTTGGGACTTGACCTTAACGTCATGCCAGGGATGTCGTATTACTCCTTAACGCTGATTATATTATTATTTATGCATTGCATATGTTCTACATGGAGAATGAAAAAACTTTAACCTAAACATGTCATTATAATAAGACCTTCAGTATTATATACCCAATCCAAGCAGAATAGTAATTTAGATATGTCGTGGGTCTGCGTATGGCAGTCAAAGAGATCTGTTTGTAGTCTCATAAACTTCAAATAAATAGACCAGCTTTAATGGTGTTTTTACTTTTGGATGTAATCGAGGTTCTTTGTTATGAGTTGTAAACTGCTTTTTTTTAGCAGCAATTTTTATTTTAAAAATAACGCCCGCGCTTTTTATAAGTGTTGTGTCGCGGGGGACTTTACAAACATACAAGAAACGGACACAAAGAACAATCAGACTCAGAAGAACAATTTGTAGATTACACAAAGTGTTATCCCATGTGGGATTTGACTCATCAACACTCAATACAGTAGAGAACGGCGTGGTGATCGCTCAAACCACTAGCCCAACCGTGCAGGCTTTTTATGTCATTTTCTATTTGACGTTATCTTCTTTTTTAATTTAATTTGTTTGATTGTTAGAAATTTGGTGTACTCTTACTTCAGTGAAATTCTAAAAACATTCATCATTAATGATTTTATGTAGCATTCTTTTAATCCAAAAATTGTACCTTGTTATGAAATGAAATAATGATGAAATAATATTATCATTCACATATATATATATAGACGATTTAAGGTAGTAGAGCCACGCTGATTTCAGCACGAAAGGGCCGACTCGACCGGGGCAGTACTATCCTCCCATAGAATATCAACCTAAAGCGCCAGCATCCGTGCTGTCGTGTTTCGTTGGTGAGTGCGAGACCGGAGGTCATTGATACAGGGGTGACAGTTATCGTGATAACTATGTAAGGCTTACACTGCCACGATGACTGTCATGCCTTTTACGTCCCCAAGCGTGTCGTGAAAAAGCATCTCTTTAGGCCGCCATAGTGTGGGTCACCACACTGCATTGTCTGTGTGACCACAACTCTTTGGATTCTATTCATGCTTTCCATCAGGCAGAGTAGAGTCACTTTGGAAGGCTCTTCATAAAAAAATAATATAGACGTCTATTACTACAATTATAGAATAACGCACACAGGTGAATCTGATCCGATATTTCATTTGCCGTGTATACATTCATTCAATTTTTTTTGATGGGTGTATAAGCTTGTGTTTTCTTTTTTTAACAAATTTAAAACATTCAGAGAGACAATTATAAGGTAACTTCTTTGAGTTTTTCATTTATAGGAAATTGATTACATCATATATAATTGGGTATTTGCATGATTTTCCAATCCATTAAATAATTATGTCTTATTATTATTAAAAATTTTTTAAGATTTTTGAAAAAAAAATTTTTATTTTTATTTATAAATATTTAAACTATTTAACAATAAAAAAATTGTTAAAATTTAAACGTATAGGTAGCTCCATCTTGCGTATGTGACGTCATTGTGCATATTCCATTTAAATTTGTTCGCGCCAATCCACTCAGAATGTTTTTATAAACACGCCTGATCAGCTGTTGTGATTGTTATTTAAAAAAACAACTGTTTAAATTATTTCAAAGCAAAAACATAAACTTTATAACTTTTTAATATGTCATTAAAAAACAGTGGTTGTTGGTATATTGTACCAACATGTAAAAATACCGGTAAATCTAATCCAAATAAAATTTTTAGAAATGTTCCATCAAATAAATTAAAACGAAAAATGTGGTTGGATGCATGTGGGAATAAAAGTGAATATTCTTTATCAAGTCGACTTTATTTGTTGTGAGGATCATTTTGATGTAAGTAATAATAAAAATCAAAATAATTTTATTATAATCAACTTATAACCTCAAATTTTTTTAAATATTTTGACTGTAAATGAGTAATTAATTATTTTCATTTTAGTTAAAATCAGATATGGAAAATTATTTAGAGTGGAAAATGATTGGTGGTAACCAACGGATGAAAAGTAATATTTTGTCACATAAATACATTGAAGAATCAAAATTTACAAGTGTAGAAGTTTCTCCAATGGAAGTAGATCATCAAAGTTCTGAGAAATCCAGCTTCAATTTTGATGATAAAATGATAGGTCGAAATTCAAGCAATAATATCGATAATATGGATCTGGAATATTTGGATACTCCCAATTCTACTGCATCTCAAGATTTTAAAACCAGTGTATCTAATATTTTTTATGATAATTTTCCTCCTCAAACTATAAAAGTTAATGCTGCAGTTCAAGTCAAGATAAGAAGTTTGTATAGGAGTACACAAATTCAGTGTAAATAAACAGTGTAAATTCAGTGTAAACTCACTTTAAATAAAAACCAACTTAAAATTTTTTTCAATAATTTATCATTCGTCGTTTATCATGCATTCAAATGACGCGCCAATAATATGCACAATGACGTCAGACCAATCACATCACGTTTCACATCACGTGATTTTTACATCATATTTGACCACTTTTATTTATTTATTTATTTAAAAATTATTTGTAAAAATTAAATTTTAATCTTACGTAGGTATTTTATGTGTATCAAAGAATTTATTAACTGAACTTTATTTGAAAAATCATTTTCATGCAAATACCCATTTGTTAGGAAATGTTATGATTTTAAAGCAACTTTGAAATGAATTTTATCGGTATATATACTCGCATTATGTGAAACAGGTAAAACTACATAGTTTATTTATACAATAATATACCTGACAACTTTTGGGTGGCACGATGTCAAACTTTAATTCCGGGATTATTCGCACCGGTGTTACCACTTTAAACAAGCGCTTAAAACTACTTTAGGCGAGAGTGTGGAGAATATGTTAGGTTTTCATGGAAGTCGTGTTATGTTTGCCCATAATACTGAAAGCAGAATTGTGTTCTCATAATTTAAACTTAGCAATTTTAAACGAGAGTGAAATTAAATTAAATCTGTTTCTGTCCAACTTCTTCATTTTCCGTGGTGTGTTTGTCATTCTGGTCATTAGAAGGCTTACAATATTAGGTTTTTAAAACCTTCAAAGTTACATAAACCTATCTTTCTTTTCTTGGCAAAATTTTCGATACAGAGACTTTTTTCGGGATTTTATAACATTTCAACCTCTTGTAGAATCGATGTGTACTTTACGTCTGAAATTGACAACCTTAGTGTTGTTCGTTGTTTCTTGGCAGCGATAAGATTTGATTCGATCCCGCTTCGTAATACATTATTTGACGATTGAACTAAGATTGTCTAGTCAATGCCGATGAAGGTTGTTGTGGATTGGAATCCTAATTGATAAGAGAAGGATATGCTTATTTCTTATATCATCTATAAGAAACATAACTACAACGAACAACGGCAACAACTAAAAAAATGCATATTTAGTCATTTTGAACACTATGTACTTTGCGTTAACGTGTTCTTTCCGTTGAATCTTCCTTCCTACTGTACTATAACAGTAAATTGCCCGTTTAGTGTTTTTTTTTCATTTAAACTGTATTTACGATTACACTTACAGATTCATACATAATTATACAAACCTGACATAATAATAGAAGATTTTAACGTTATTTACCGAACATGATGTTTCTCGAGACATGACGTATTTCCAGGATAGAGAAATAGACGTCATATTATTCAATCTACTCATATATCATCTGTACAATTCCGTGGATCAATGATTATTAAAGTAGTATTATATTTCTCTATACATATGGTATCTGAATGTTTTGTTGCTGACTGTACAATTTTTAAAATCTTCATCAACTTCATCAACAGCCGTTTACATTCCACTGCTGGACTTAGGCTTCTCCTTAGCAAGGAGGTTTTGGCCTACTATACCACGCCGGCAAGACGGGTTGGAATAGGGTTTGTTTCAAGTTTAGAGGGAGGCCACGAACCCCGGTCTCGGCCCCGTCAGGCTCCGTCTTCTGCAAGGCGGAAGCCTATAGACGAGTCAGGGCAGACGGCGAAACACTGGCAGAAGAGGAGATTGCAGATCTCCTGCTGAAAATTAAGGAGCCGATGGTGGGGGATTCAGTTCCCCAAACACCATCATCCATGCAGGAGAGAGCTAACGCGGCGGTGGCCATTATTCACAAAGTGGCCACCAAATCGAGTAACCTTAAGGGCTCTTTTGTGAAAGCCCTTAAGGACTCCTCTTCCGCTATTGTGGGGGTCGTGGATACCCTCATCGGCGACGTGGCTCGCCTCCAGGCGGCCAACGATCGCCTGACGGGGCAAGTGGCTGAGCTCAGCGCTCAGTTCGCCCAATTCCGGGCGCATCGTCCGGCTGTAGATCCGGTCCCGTCCCCGTCTCAGCCTACTTCCTCTTCCAACCTCGGTGTTATTCCTGACGCCCATCTGCGCCAAATTACGGATGTGGTATGGCGCATGATGGACGGACGTCTGGCTGGCCTGGAGGCGAGACTGCCACCGGCCCCCGTTGTCCGGCCGCCACTTGCGGCGCATAAGCCGAAGGCCGCATTGGCACCGTCAGCGCTGCCCGTTGTGGGCGGTCGCGTGACCTATGCCGCGGCGGCGTCGGTGTCTGCTGCTGCCACAACAACTCCGGGGGCACGACGGGCAGCGAAGATAGCGACCAAGACGCCTGCACCAAGGTTGGGGCCAAAAACAGCGGCAAAGGCTGGAGCGGCGTTCCCTCCGCTCCCCACTCCTATCGCTGTACCTGGCACCTCCACATGTGCCCCCTCAACATCTGTCCCTTCCACCGATGGTTGGCAGGTAGTCGGGGGTGCTAAGAAGTCCCGAAAGCGGGGTAAGAAGGCTGCACAAACAGCAGCCTCTACCCCGCAGGCACCATCGGTTGCGGTGGCTACCGCAAAAAAGCCGCGCAAACTGCGGGTGCCTAAAAGCGCGGCTGTGGTGGTCACCGTAACACCGGAGGCAGCTAGTGGCGGACTGTCCTATGCGGCCTTATTTAAAAAGGCCCGGGATAGTTTCGCCACTGATTTCGGGACTGAAGGGGTCAGGTTGCGCCTTGCCCAAACGGGAGCTCGAGTCCTGGAGTTCCCCGGGGCTGAAGGCGCAAAGACGGCGGACAGGTTCACCGAGAAACTGAGGGAAATCTTTGCAGCCACGGATGGTGTAAAGATCGCCAGGCCTACCAAGTGCGCAGAGTTGCGCATTTCGGGCCTGGATGACTCTGTGACGGCCGAAGATGTCTGCGTTGCAATTAGCGAGAAGACGGGCTGCGACGCGGACAGCATCAGGGTCGGCACCATCCGCCCCGGTCTGGGAGGACTTGGCGCTGTGTGGATCAGCTGTCCCGTGGCGTCGGCCAAAATTTTGGGCGATGCTGGCAAGATCCTCATTGGTTTCGTGAACGCTAGGATTACAGTCCTGGCGCCGAGACCAATGAGGTGTTTTAAGTGTCTATCATCGGGACACACACGCGCCAAGTGTGTTAGCTGTTTTGACTGCAGCGGACTATGCTTCCGCTGTGGTCGACCGGGGCACAAGGCGGCCGAATGCTCTGCCGCCCCTCACTGCCCGGTATGTGCGGCGGGTAACAAGCCCGCCAATCACCAGATTGGGCAGGGAGGCTGCAAACCCAGCATTGCCCGCAATTCTCGGCAAGTGTCAGGGGCTAGCCAGTCGACCCAGGCTGCTTCTGACATCGTTCGTGCGTCGATATCGTCGCCCATGGAGGAGGTTGTAGAGACGGTCAAGTAATGGACCAAGTCTCCAACCTCCTTGTCCAGACGAACCTGAACCACTGTGCCGCAGCGCAGGACCTTTTCCTGCAAACCATGGCACAGTGGTCGATCGGTGTTGCCGTAGCCGCGGAGCCCTATTACGTTCCTCCCCGCCCAAATTGGTTGGGTGATCGGGACGGCTCCGTGGCAGTCGTTGCCTCCACGGCGGCTCATTCCCCACCCTTGTCGCTAAAAGACAAGGGTACTGGATATGTTGCTGCCGAGTGGGGGGGGATCACCATATATGGTGTCTACTTCTCCCCCAACCGGAGTGTGAGCGACTTCGAGGTTTTCCTTAACAACTTGGAAACCTCGATGCGGCGACTAGCGTCTGGGCACGTCCTTGTGCTGGGGGACTTCAACGCAAAGTCCGTTGCGTGGGGTTCTCCCAGGACGGACGCAAGGGGCGAGGCCGTAGAGGAGTGGGCGGCCTCGGTGGGCCTCTGTTTGCTTAACAGAGGCTCCACCAACACGTGCGTGCGACAGCAGGGAGGGTCGATAGTGGACCTTTCGTTCGCTACCCCTGCCTTCGCCGCACGAGTAAGGAACTGGCGCGTCCTGGAAGAGGTTGAAACGCTCTCGGATCACCTCTACAACCGATTTGAGCTCTCGCGGACTCAGGACCCCAGTAGGGGTCACGCGGCGCAGCGTTCTTCTCGCTTTCCGCGGTGGGCTGTAGCCAAACTGAATAGGGACCTTCTAGAGGAGGTAGCCATTATTCACTCCTGGCTGTCTCCGCAGGCTCCGACCGAGGAGGTCGACATGGGGGCTGGTCGTTTCCGCGATGTGATTACGCAGATCTGCGATGCGGCCATGCCCCGCATCCGAGGTTGTCAGCCTCCACGGAAGGAGGTTTACTGGTGGTCCCAGGAGTTGGCGGACCTCCGCGCGGCTTGTACTCGTGCCCGGAATGTGCATGGAATCGGAGATAGGGGCGGTCGTTCTACGGATTCGCTCTAAGAACACCGCCCTTGGGCCAGATGGAATACCTGCCCGAGTGTTGGTGCGAACCCTCGAACACATGTCGGATTGCCTCGGGGAAGTCCTAAACGCCAGCTTGGCGTCCGGACGTTTTCCTGAGGGCTGGAAGAGCGGGAAGCTGGTCTTACTACGGAAGCCGGGACAGCCGGCCGATTCGGTCGCGGCTTATAGACCCATCGTGTTGCTGGACGAGGCGGGTAAATTGTTTAAGAGGATACTCTCTGCCCGCATCGTCCGGCACCTCTGCGAAGTGGGCCCCGATCTGTCGGACGCCCAATACGGGTTTCGAGCCGGGCGTTCGAGAGTCGATGCTGTGTTGCGCCTGAGGTCCGTGACCGAAGAGGCGGTGAGCTGTGGCGGCGTGCTGCTGGCGGTGTCGTTGGACATCGCCAACGCATTTAATAGTCTGCCATTTAGCTGCATCAGGGAAGCCCTCCACTACCACGGGGTGCCAGAGTACCTGAGGCGGCTTGTGGCAAACTATCTTGAGGAGCGTACCGTCATGTACGAGGACCGAGATGGTATTCTGAGGCGGCGGCCGATGTCGTGCGGTGTTCCACAGGGGTCTGTCGTCGGACCACTCCTGTGGAATATGGGATACGACTGGGCCCTCCGAGGTCGTCTTCCCCCCGGGCTGGGCGTAATTTGTTACACCGATGACACGTTGGTCACGGCCCGGGGGGCGAACTTTCAAGAGGCGGCGCGCCTGGCCACCGTGGGAGTCTCTTTGGTGGTCGGGCGCATTGAGGCGCTGGGTTTACGAGTGGCCCTAGATAAGACGGAGGCCCTTTTGTTTCATGGGCCCCGTCGTGGTCCACCCCCCCGACGCCTCTATCGTTGTCAATTCGGTCCTCGTACCGATTAAGGCCCAGATGAAGTATCTGGGCCTGATCCTAGACGGCAGGTGGCTCTTCGACGAGCACTTCCGACAGCTTACTCCAAAGCTGGTCGGCGCTGCTTCTGCCCTTGGGCGACTTTTGCCCAATTTGGGTGGAGCCAGCGTCGCGACGAGACGGCTATACACGGGGGTTGTCCGGTCAATGGCACTGTATGGTGCACCGGTGTGGGCGGCGGCTCTGACCGCCCAGAATAGGGCTCGCCTCTGGCGCCCTCAGAGGATATTGGCGGTTAGAGCCATACGTGGTTACCGCACCGTATCGACAGAGGCGGCGTGCGCCTTGGCCGGAACTCCCCCGTGGGATTTGGAGGCGGAAGTGCTCGTCGAAGTGTATCGGCGGACGGCTGACTTCCGGGCGGGTAGCGGCATACGGCCCCCGCCTGAAGAGATACGCGAGTGGCGAGAGGCCGCTCGTCGAGCCACGATGGCTCGTTGGTCGTCCCGGCTGGAGGCTCCACGTGCGGGCTTTGCTGCCGTGGAGGCTCTCCAGCCGGTCATCGCCGAGTGGGCTGGGCGGCAGCACGGGACCCTTTCCTTCCGACTGACGCAGGTCCTTTCCGGGCACGGTTGCTTCGGGAAGTATCTGCACTCGGTCGCCAGGAGGGAATTGAGTCCCGCCTGTCACCACTGCGACTGTAGTGAGGACTCGGCTCAGCACACGCTAGCGGTTTGTTCCGCTTGGGTGCCGCAGCGTGGGGTCCTCACTGCAGTTATTGGAGGTGATTTGTCGCTACCGGCCGTCATACGCTCCATGGCCGGTAGCAACAGTTGTTTTACCGCGGTCGCAACCTTCTGCGAAGACGTAATTTCGCGGAAGGAGGCGGCGGAGAAGGCCCGGGAGGACGATATCCACTCGGACCCAATTCGCCGCCGGCGAGCCGGGCGGCGGAGGCGCGCATACCAGCGCCTCATGCCGCCTTGAGTGTGGCCGCGGGTGGACGGGACGGGTTTTCCCCTCCATCCGCTATAGAGGCCAGCCACGAGGAGGTGATGTGCACGTGTGCCGTATGTCGCCTAAATAGAGAGTTTATCCGCAGATGGTGCCCGCTTTAGCGGGCAGGCGCTGGGAAGGATCTGGATGTCGTAACAGCAGCGGTTCCCGGATCCCTCCTATCTCAGGCGCAGAGTGGCACACCGTGTGGTTTTAGTCGGTTCGATTCCGACACACCACCCCGCCGTAAACCGCGGTGGGGTGACGGGGTTTCCACACGTAAAAAAAAAAAAAAAAAGAAGGGTTTGTTTCAAGTTTACCTTCTGTTTGTAATGATGTTGTCTTGCATACTTTGTATCCCATAGTCGCCTTTTACGACACCCACGAGATGAATAACACGGGTGGTAACACTATGTATTCTTAATCCGTCACCGCACGGACAGTTGTTAAAATCTACAGCCTGTCAAAGTGACTCTACTCTGGCTGATGGAAAACACGAGTCTGAGATGCAGTATGGTGACCCACACTGGCGGCCTAGACATTACCTTGTTAAAACATTATACGACAATACAAAACAATAACATATTTTTTTCATATAAGATAGACTTCAAATGAGTAGATCTGGCACCTGGCGGTAAGTGGGTACTGTCGCTCACTTCACTCATTCAGTGAACTTAAGTAAAGAACTGCTTAACGCCGATTTGTTTCTATATCATTAGTTTATGCATGTTAATGCCGATTTATATCACATGGACATAACAAAATAAAAAAAAACAGTTGATAAAACTTTGTCTTACAAACAGAATTTGCTACAATAACATATCATCTTATTATGAACGTCCCTCACACGTTATGTAAACATCACCCACGCTACATTCACTCACACACACAAACTACCTTCTTGTTGCCTGTATAGCTGTGGCGTAAGATTAACTACTTTGGGACGTTATATTTGTACAGAATGCTTACCTTTGTTTTTTAATTAATGTGTTATTCATAATTGGCGTAAAATTTGAGTATTAATATTGTAAAATTTATATTGTCAGCTATTAAGGACCTTAACATTAAATTAAATAAATAAAGATGCCTTTCCTTCGAATGGAAGTTTTGGCTTCCTATATCACGCTGGCAAGACGGCTTCGTATGGGGTTTATTTCAAGTTTTCCTTCTTTTTGCCGTGTTGTCCTTCGTAGTTTGTTTTTTTGGTCGCCTCTTATAATACCGATAATATCTTCTCTTACAATACGCGTATGTACAAACGGTGACTCTGAATTCTTGATCCGTCACCACATATACCTCTATTTATATTTTAATGCCGCTGCCAATATTTCGCAATAACTTTAAAGCTTTAGGTTATACGCTACCGTCAGACCACCCTGATTAATGGTTTCACTAATATGTTGAAGAAACTTCTTTTTATTACGTTTTGTTTATTTGAGACAAACAACAGTTACACAACAGTTTTTAAAAAAATACTAAGAATTTAAATATCTGAATCGTAAAACCCACACTATTGTTCACGAGGCAATAGAGTCTTGCATAATTGTGTGAATTTTTAAGCTCCCAGCTCCTTTTCTTCCTTGCTTAATTTTCTTGCTTGCTGTAAATAGAACTTAATAAAGTATACTTTACCAAACAAACAAAGAACTCACTAAATTAATTCTTAAATAACAGCTTTTCAAAAAATATTGTTAAAAAAGAATACAACCGAGTTGAGAACCTCTTTGTTTCTTCGAAGTCGCCCAAAGGAATCAACAAAGAATAAATTAAATCTTGCCTTTAAATATATATAGAGTAAATCTATTAAACCAAACGTCATGTTACAATATTGCAGTCATTTTAAGGGTTCTGTATACATTTACATAACAGATGAGATCATGTCCGTAATCCATTCATGAGGATTTTGGCCTGCTTTTATTGATCAGCTGACTTTATACTAGCTATGTTAAAAGAAAAAAAATCCTTTACTATTCTTAAATGAGGGAGCATTTTCAGTATGTATCATCATTCATCATTTCATCCAAAAGACGTCCACTTCTAGGCATAGGTCTCCCTCAAGGTTTTCCACAACAGCTGGTCCCATGCTACTCGCATCTAGCAGCTTCCCGCGACCTTCACCAGGTTGTCGGAACACCTCGTGAGAGGCCTACCAACGATGAGTTTCTCAGTATACGGTCGCTCCAGGACTGTATGGGATATGCATCATAGTCACAATGATTTTTCCAAGAGCGCATTTAGGTGATTGTGTTGATACCCGTATGTATGCATAACTATACCAGATTTATATCTTTGTTTTTCTACTTATGCTTTTAGACTGGACCTACATTTGATAATACTATTTACGAGTATATACCCATATAATATGACGTGTTATGTAAATACTCATTCGTATGGTGATAGATTAAGAACACACATTGGCACCACTTCTATTCATCCTACGGGTGTCATAAGTCGCCAGACTAGGGGAGTAAATTTCATAGAACAACATCAGTGCAAAGGTAAGGATAATTTGAAACAAACCCTTTTTTTCAACGTGTGGAAATTTTCTCAGGCTATTATTCCACTGGGATTTATGGTGGGGTGGTGTGCCGGAATTATACCGATTAAAGCCATGCGGAGTGATACTCTGCGCCTCAAACAGGATAGATCCGGCAATTGTTGCCTTCCCAACTCTTGTCAGTGCCTGCTTGCACAGACGCAAGCACCATCTACGGGTGAACTCTCTATTAAGGCGGTGTACGGCACGTGGACGTCGCCTCCTCAAAACCAGTCCCATTCACTGAATTGGTTACGAGGAGGTTTTCTCCTCCACCTCCTTTTGCGAAATGACACCTTAATAGAAGGTAGCGACAGCGATAAAACAGTCATCGCTACCAGACATGGAGCACATGATTACCGGTAGATCTTCTGAAATTACCTGAAAAATCTCCTAAAATAAAAGGTTCCGTGCTGGTGCGTATAGCTCTAATCGTCAATATCCTTTTTTTTTTTAACGTGTGGAAGCCCCCTCGGGCCGTCACCTACCGGGGTTTACGGCGAGGTGGTGTGTCGGAATCGGACCGACTAAAACCACACGGTGTGTCACTCTGCGCCTGACATAGGAGGGATCCGGGAACAGCTGCTATTACGGCATCTAGATCCCTCCTAGCGCCTGCCCGCTAATCCTCAATATCCTCAACCAGCCTGGCCAGCGTGATATAGTAGGCCAAACTCGCCTTTCTAAGATGTGGCCTGTGTCCAATCGTGGACTGTTAAAGGCGGTTGATAATTCGTATTAATATTAATTTCGTATTGGTATCAATTTCAAATTCATACTTTTCTAAGAAAGAGAGTAGTGACAGATAGTTTCTTTATTTCCTTTTAGGAACAGCATTCTAACTATAACTTCTACAATGATAACTTTAATGATACCGTAAATAATGTAGTGCTACCTAGCATCAATCTCCTTATGCGTGCCATATTATGCTAATTTTAGTCACGCGTCGTTCTGTCTGACATACGATATGTTAGAATTTGGTTTGAATAACACTCATTAGTCTGCGGGTAAATTTAGTCTCGAGTGTGGTCTAATCGCGTCTTGTGAGACAGGTCTGTCTAGTTAATTCGGGAGGAATCGTGGAATATTAAATGTCAATCTCTTTAATGTATTTTCTCGAAATTCGAGGTGGCCTATGATATTTTAAGTAGACGATATTAAAAATAAATATACCAACTTAGACTAATTAAAATAGCTTCTTTTAAAGATTTGGAGGAAATGAGCAAATCGGTTATCTGACAAGTATCTGGCAATTGTCTGTGGCAACTCAAGAATTTAATGCGTTATCGCCTTGCATTAGTGAGTGTCTATTCCCTTATTTAGAGGCTAGGGTGAGATCGAGCACAAGGCAGTATGGTGACCCACACTATGGCGCAGATGCTTTTTCACACTCCGCTTCAAAGACTCAGGATACGCTTGCACTGGTAGAGAGTTCCAGATTTTGACTGATGGGCACAGATAGGAAGAGCCGAACCGTTTAGTTCAAGAGTGTACGTCTACCACTCTAAAACAGTAACTGCCAAGGTCGGTATGTGTTGTTCTGTATAGGAAAAGAGAAGCTTTGACCAACTGACAGAGCACGTCAGAATACTCTCCATGATAAACGTGATATAAGCCTGCCTTAGAGGCGACATCTCTTTGGAACTACAGAGGCTCAAGGGACTCAGTGGCTTCAAGATTATCCATGATGTGCACTGCTCGGCGCTGTAAATGATCGAAAGCTCAAATAAATATTGGGCGATTTTATCGCAAAGATGAGAACTGTACTCCATGCTGGAGCGCACTTATAAAGACGACACAAATGCTCGGGCGAGAATAACTGTCTCACTTTGTTTAATACACCCAGCTCCTACAAGATCACCTTAGTGATGCTCTCAATGCAGTGACTGTAGTGGCAGTTGAGTGTCCTGAAAAGTGGGGAGGAGAAAGAAAAGAAACGTAGACTTTTTGGTTGAGAACTGAGAGAGAGTTGGGTTGGTAGTAGTCACTTACCGTTAGGTGACCCGTCTAATTTGGCCTCTATTGCATAAAACGAGAAACTATATCTTTTAGTACAATTAAGCATATTTACTTAAAACAATTCAGAAAGAAACAAATGTCATAATTCATTATTCATTATTTCTAAATAAAGACCAGGCGACTATAGTAATTTATCTTTAGATGATAAAATGGTTGTTGACTTACTTACTATAATTAAAAACTGCAATAATCATTACAAGAAGATTCCTGTTCGAGCTGAGAACAGTAGTGATATTAAAATTGCAGTTTCTAAGCTGTTATTGAATATGAACAATGCCTTTGATGATATATTATCAGATGACACATAAGTGGATACTGTTATTTGAATATCATTCAAATGTTTTTGATAGTCATTGCTAGGTGCTGTGTATAATGCAAACTTTTGTGGCAATTTCTATATGAGAATACTAGATTGAATTTATTCAATAACTATAAATACAATATAAGTAACAATGAGAAATGTTACATAATTAAAATGTACTGCACAGAAAACTATGAATCAGTAAGTGTAACGGGTTCAATTCCACTTGGGACGACATTTTGTATGATCCACAAATGATTCTCTTGAGTCTGGGTGTTCTTCGTGTCCGTTTTAGGTGTTTGTTTGTTGTTTAAAAAATAAAACGAGAAAAATTTTCTCGTTATTGCTGCACCAGTTTAAATATGTTTATATATCAAACACTTTAAAAACCAGCAGTTATTTTTAATATGTATATAAACACAATATTATAAATCGCACACTATATTATATCCATAATATGATATTATTAAATACCAATGCAATTTCTGACATATTTCCAGTGAAGATTCTTTGATTTATTGTTTTCTGACATATGATATTATTATTCTTACAATATATTGTAATTATTTCTAAAAACAATTCCTTATGCAGCGACCTTATCAATTGCCATGCATTGTTTATTTAACAAACGCCTTTGGGTCTGTATCTCAAAATACTGTCTATCTGGTGTGTGTTATCTTAGTGTGGACCTGCATTTTATTAATTATTTGTTAACATGGAAATGGAATTACCCATTAAGAATTGCCAGCTTATGGTATTGAAGACTTCAATGGAAACCAATTTTCCGGGAACATTAGAACAATCTGTGAGGCATCTCTGTGAAAAAGAAGGCTTTGTTCAATATAAAATAGATAAAAGGTGTGTGTCTACAGATGGTGGTAATTATTTGGGTGTTCTTTATGAAATCGATGTTAAAGGTAGGACAATAGGTGAAGATAAAGAATTGCACCTCTTTGTTAAACACATAATTAAAGGCGACTCTCTCAAAATTCTCTCTTTATCAAATGTTTATGCAACTGAAATATTTGCTTACAAAGAACTTTCCAAGGTATTTATTGAACTACAAGACAAAGCAAATGTGCCTCTAGAAGAAAGATTTAAAATGATTAAAGTTTACGAGGAAAGTAATCCCGAAGCGATTATAATGGAAAACATCGCTAAAAGAGGGTTCACTCAATATTACAGAATGGAAGTACCATCACTGAACTTCTTTGAAATATCAGTCAAACAACTTGCAAGATTCCATGGACTTTCATTTGTTTTAAGAGATAAATGGCCGATATTTTTCTCGGAAAAAATCAAAACTCTTAAAAATCCTTTTATCTTCGATTCCAATTGGAATGAGATGATAAAAAGTTTAAAAGAAGCAAGCCTCAATCATGTAGATGAAAAATTCAAAGGCAAACTTGAGGAAGCGTATGAAAACTTGTTGAACAAATATAGTCAATACTGCCATGATGATAATTTAAACGTTTGTTTGCGCCACGGAGATTATCGACCTTGCAACATTATGATCAAAGTACACGTAAGTATACCTGTCTTCCTTCATTTTTTTTTTTCGGGTACAGATAGGTACAGACGTCTATTTCCGTATTTATTGTTTTCTCATTCCATTACACCTTTAATGGCTTATACTTACGTTTAACAAAAAACATGTGTAAGGTAACGTAACATTGTTATGTTAGGACACGTTTTTTATGTCGTTTCAGCCGCATGTTCTGTTTCTAAATGTTTAAATACTTCAGTCTTTTCAGTCTGACCACTTCGGTTTTCAACGACTGTTTCTTGATCACTTTTGGTTTTTCAGGATGGTGATATACAAGAGTTAATGCCCGTGGATTATCAGCTATTACACTACGGTTGTCCCGTTTTCGACTTTCTGTATTTTATTTTTGGTGGGACAGATAGAGAATTCCGAAACAAATATTTGGTATATTTAAAGAACCTTTACTACGAGACTCTTGGTGTATTTTTAAGATATTTTGACTTGGATGTGGAAAAGGTATATTCGAGAGAAGAATTCGAAAGAGTGTACAGAGAAAAATTGGATTTTGGTTTGATGACTGCGTTGATACTTTTGCCTTTTGTATTTGCATCTGAAAACAATGTACCTGATTTCAGTCAATCAGAAATGCAGTTTAATATTGATGATAGAATTAAGGAACGGTTCCATGGTGTGATTGAAGAATACATGGAGTGGGGTTTTTTGTAAAGATGTCGAGATACAACTTTATGGTATTTTAACTTCTTATACCTTAAGGAGTTGGGTAGGTCTAAATAGTGTAAATTTTTGTGTGTTACCTATTTTATTGATTTCCTTTTCTTCATCTATGTCCTTAAGTCTTTATAAGTCTCTTATATAGCAAGAATAATTAGTGGAGTAGATATCTACTAACAATAGTTCCAGAAGACAAAAATACATATTATCAGGAAAATGTATAAAAAATGCCAGTGCCGTTGGTTTCCGAATTTTTTTTAGGTTTTTTTTTTTAATATGTAAATATTTATTATCGTTTTCTAAATGAATATATTTTTTTATTTTCACAGATTGACTTCATCAGTCAATCTTCTAATCATTTGATTTAAATACGTTTTGATATTGACTTATGTGATAAACAAATGTAGTGAACAAAAAATCATTTGATATATTACCCATCCTGTATATATACCATATACGACTATATACTCGTATATATTATATATAGGGGTAGTAATTACTTTTTTCATCCTGTAAAATTTAATTTTCATAAGATCACAAAACATTTTTATTTAAAAATGACAAATTAAAGATTAGCGCTTGCAAAATAAACAATTTCGTTTAAAAGTATTATATAGCTACAAAATAATTTATTTTCACAAGTATCGTAATCGATCGATATTCCATCAATCAAATGTAACTTAATAAATTTGAATTAAAAAGTAAAAGTTTTATTTTGTAAACTTTCCGTAGAATCTTAGATCAGTCACCGCGTAAGATAATAGATTACTCTATATACTTCTCGCCTGATCTAATGCTAATCTAATCTAACAATCCAATCAAATCTAAAAGAAAAATACTTCTAAAAGACACCGACTTTACTTAGCCTGAACGTGTACAGTTGATTTTTTAATATAACAAATGATGAAATGGTATCAGAAATATATATATTAAAATGATTTTAATAAGATTTTTACTTGATTTACTCTGTACAAATCGTTCGGGCTAATTATTCAAGAGCAAAAACAGAAACAATTTATGAAAATGTTACTAAAAACTATAAAGTACATTAACATAGTTTTCTTTAAAATCGTTCATTTATTTTTACCTGCAAAATGTAAAGAAGAACTGATTGTAAAATAAAATAAAATGACTACACGTGTAAGGATTTATTTTTTTATTCTAGCAACACATGACTAATGTCAACCGATGTTAACATCACCTGTCATTCGCTTTAAGTACGCTCGTTTGTACTACGGATGTGATTATATTTGCTTTTCTGCTTCAATCTGCTTTCTGAAATAGATTCCGATTATTCTCCTAATGATGACCCTGCTTCAGCCGTTGAAACCACCAAATATTGATTACTATAAACAATGTGTGTGGCCACTTCCACGTACAGCGCAATAGACAGCTGACTCATCAGTACATCGACTTACAGTCTTGGAGGAGAGTGATGTGGCGACTTCCACATACAGCGCAAATAGAAAAGTATACTACAGCTTCATCTAGCGAAGACACATCGAACTACAGAGTATAATGAGCTACGGAGAAACTACTAATCCTGTATCGCGAAATAGAGATTCTCATGACAATTAGCATAGATACAACATCCCAACATCAATCATTGGGCCAGGACCCGCCAGGCATGATCACTTCGTCTGGCCCTTTGTGTAGGAGGATGCTCCCTTTGTGTCAGAGGGACATGACATTCGTCCTTCCACATGTATTTTATTAGATTATATTCTTGACTTGATACTAAACTTCATAAAGTTACGTTTTCTTTTGGGTACAACCCACTAAAAAATAATATAAATAAAATTGTCCATGTCCAGGTCAAGGGCCCATACAAAGTGGTCGATGTCCTTTAACCCAATATTATTCCATAATTACTAACTAAAGTTGCCAGGCAGAATTTTAAACGGGGATAAACTAGGAGGTCATTACTCGACGGAATAAGATAGTGTAAGATGAAACAATAAAGATTTAATATTCAGTACCGACTTATCTATTCTGACACATTGACATTTATCTTGTAACTAGTCTTAAGGAAGATTTAAGAGAGTGTCTTCTGTTGATAGTCGTTCTGATTTATTCAAAGACACGTAAACTTTCTGAAGGGCAAAGTAACAAATGCCTTCCTTAGCGTAACTTTTTTCGAGTGACTTAAGTGATGGCATAATGGCCGTTCTGGGTCTGCTATTGACAGCGATTCTTTTTTGAAGTAAGGAAGTAATTTATTGTTTATATGTTTTGAGAAAATTGTGGGTGGATTGAAGGTAATGTTGCTACACGAAATAATGTTATACCAATTTCGTTGAACTCTTTTACGTTTGAAAGTTAGAGATAAAAAACAGTTATTATATTTATATTACAATTATTTACAGTTTTTTTTTAAATCATTATCATATATTAGCTATTATTGTATTCAGACACGATAGAGTATATGGTGATTGGAGTAATCATTACTCAGAGGTTTGAATTCACAAGTTTTTTGCTACAACCAGGTTGGCTGACAAACAAAAGAAGATTTTGACGAATTAAAAATTTGCTCAGTCTTATTCTCTTACTATTTCTTAAATAGAAGGAATATTTGAATACAATTCAATTTCAAATAACACATATCTAATATCACGCAAGGTGGAGCTGCACTGTTATCCGTCTAGGATTTGTTAAGCTCCAGCCGCACGTAAAATTTACGACACATTGTATCAAATTCAATCTTATGTTCGCACATATGACATGAATTTGGTTATTACGAGTATGTGTATAACTGCCTTGTTGGTTTAACGATTAGCGTATGCAACTGCCAATCGAGAGGTCTTGGGTTCAATTCTCGGGTGTTTCAAAAACGTTATTGAGTTTTTTTGATTATAGAAATACTTAACAACAGCCCGGAGTAAGGAGGTTGGGGTAACTGTCGTGGTCGTCGGGGAGAACACGTAAGTGTCGGATAACTGTCCCATCGGATTGTGAGAATGTGGGAACAGAGAGTGCACTTGCGTTTGCGCATACACTTGTGCACTATAATGTCTGCCCCGTAGTTGGCTGGTCTCCTCTCTTGTGGTTCTTCTCGCAGACCCCTTTGGGAGGAGTCTCGGAGTGACTTTACCAGGTCTACGGCCTGTCGAAGTGGTGCTCCGAGCCGCCTGCGACTACAGGCGAGTCACTTGGTTGGGCCCTTGGACCTGTTGGTATTACCGGTTGTCAGTCCGGTGGGGAACGGCGTCTCTAACGAGGTCAGCTTTTACGGACGGATTCCATAGAGCGACCAGCATGTTAGCTGCACCCGGATCTCGTTCTGTGTTCCCTCCTGTGCTTAGCGAGGTCGAGCTCCAGGGGGGGAGACCCCGAGAAGCGCCCGTCAGCCAGCACCAGGCAGGGTGTTGGATATAGTCCGGTAGGAACTGCTACGGAGACGAGGTCTCGCGGCAAGCCATGCCTGTCCGGCGGTCGCCGATGGTAGGGCGCGAGCTCGCGCAGATGGTGGGCTTGCGAGCCATCGGCACGCACGAATAGGTTTGAACTCAGGCGTCTCACGAAGTCATCCAGGTTCTCTATGCGCAGATCTCTGGAGATCGTCCTGTTCCACACAAAGCGAGGGGCGTTGACAAGGGTATGTAGTACGAGCGACTGCTGCGCATGCAGACGGTGGCAGTTTGTCTCGGAAACAAGCGCAAACCAGGCCGGGGCACCATAGATGAGTCGCGTGCGGATGTACGCCTTGTACACACTGAGGTTCGTACGGAGTGGCAGTTGGGACGATAGTACGGGCCACAAGAGGGAACGTGCGGCACGAACCTGGGAAATGATGTTGTTGACGCGAGGCTTCATGGAGAGGCTTCGGTCAATGGTCACGCCGTGGTATTTCACCGTTGCGGACCACTCGACGTTCTCCCCCTAAGCTTCAACTGTAGTAGGGTCACACTTTCTATGGAGATCGCTTCTATCTTCGCCACGTTGACCGTCAGTCTCCAGTCCTTCAGCCAGTTGGGAAGTGCATCTAGAGTACGCTGCATCTTGGTAGCAGCGCTGGCACCATTTTTCGACGTCGTGATATAAGCTGCGTCGTCGGCATACAGCGCAAGCTTCACGCCGTCAGTGACAGAAATGTCATCTGTGTACCAAGAGTAGCACACTGGAGACAAGCAACTTTCCTATGGCACACCGGCACAGATGACCCGCTCTGTGGAGAGCGCGTTTTCAACCGCCACTTGAAAACGTCTGTCTTGCAGGAAGGTGGCCACAATCTCAACTATTCGACGAGGAGTAGTAGATGTGGACAGCTTGTACAGCAGACCGGTGTGCCAGACGCGATCGAACGCCTTCTCCATATCGAGGAAGACTGCTACGACCCGCTCGCGCTTGTTGCGCGCAACTGCGATGTCGTGCAGTACCCTCGCGAGCTGGTGTGTTGTGGAGTGTTCGGCACGAAATCCGCACTGTTCGTCGCGTGGCTGAAGGTGTAGCGTCATGTGCAGCAGCAAAAACTTCGACGTCGTCAAGAGGAGTATGATGGGACGATAGTTTCCCGGGAAGAGAATATTCTTCCCCGGCTTGGGCAGCATGATGACTCTGAGAAGTCGCCATGTGGTTGGAAAGTGGCCGGTGCGGAGGATGCTATTGAAGAGACGCGTCAGCGTCGCGATCGTTCGCGATGCTAGATGACGCAAGGCTTCATTGGTAACGCAGTCGGAGCCGGGTGCTTCACGGACAGGTGTTCGGCGAATCATCCGTTGGATTTGACCAGGAGATTAGATAATGGGGTTGGCGTTATCGGCTGCTCAAAGTATAGTTGGAGTTTCCTCTCAACCTCTGCTACGTGCTGCATGTTGTGAGCAGGATACGGACGGAACTGCACTTCCAGGAAGTCAGCAAATATCTCCACTCGGTCCTCGGCACGGTAACGTTCCGTCATCAGCCAGCAGGGGCCTAATCAGAGAAGGTTTTCCGAATAGCTGGCGGCACAAACAGTGTATGCCCGACCAGTCTTCACTAGCTCGTTCGATAATGCGGTGCCAGGATTCTGCCGCGCTCGTTGCCACTGCGGCAGAGATCTCCGCAGTCAAAGTATTGAGCTGGGACTTCATGGTTGGGCATCGGGAGCGCTGCCATTTCCGGTGCAATTTCTTCTTCCTCTCGATCATCGTCAAGATGTAGGTGGGGAACTCGAAGTGCGGTTTGTAAGGTTATATTGAGGTCCGTTGCACGTATGTCGACTTCATTTGGTGTTTTCGCTGGGAAGGAGGGTGAGTGCTCTGCCATATAGTCGGCGAAAACCCGCCAGTCTTGGTGCGATCGAGAAAGCAATTGGAATATTGTCGGGATGTCATCCATAGTCAAACACACCGGCTGGTGGTCTGAGATGAGGTGGTCGTCCAGGACGTCAAGATATACAGCCGCGTTAATACCGCGGATGACTACTAAATCAAGTACGTCCGGTGTGTGGGCTACGCAGTACGGGTAATGCGTTGGAACCTCTGGTCCTAGCATCTGGTACTCGTGTCGGTCTGCGTCATCTAGAAGGAGGTGGCCTTTCGGGCATGTGACGTTGGAGTTCCATGTAGTGTGTTTCACATTGAAGTCACCGGCGATTATAGTGGGCAGCGGTGACTCTAGCAAGGTGTGCATGTCAGCCACTGAGAGGCATTGCCCCGGTGGCCTGTAGAACGCAAACACACGGGCGGGCTGGCTGCCGATGCAAACCTCTACACCCAGGGCGTACGCAAACTGCAACGTGGGTACTAGTAGCACGGCTGGTCTCTGTTCAAACTGACCGACTTAAATCAGCAGCGCACTGCCCAAAACAAAGAGTACAACAACTATCAGTATTAAATGTTTTGTGTTTTATTTTACATCTTTATTCCACCACATTTATCTTAATATTATTTTTATGTTTATAGATATATTAGCATGTACCAGCGGTTAATCTCGTATATTAATTTTTATAAGTGTAAAATATAATTGAAATCTGACTGCTAGAGAATAGTTCTTTCTAGAAGTAAACTCTTCAGGTCATAATACGTATGATTCGAGATGATATCTGATTCATGTAGTCTAAGAGACAACGGCACAAATATCAAAATAATATATATCATTTAACTACGAGTATATACCGGTGCTTCAGTTTTCATCATTTTTATTGTTAAGTCTTTGTAGTTACAAAGACTAAGCCTACTTTCCTCTACCTAACTTCTATTACATTCTCAAACATTTTTAAACGAAATACTGAACCGAAAAATAGTATACGGAATATTTGGAATACATATCCAACGATTTAACGCTGTGGTTTAAGCGAAAAAAAAAAAATCACAATTCTACTTGTAAGATATCGATAATCGACTGCACGATTGGCCTAGTGGTTTAAGCGGTCGCCACGCCGCTCTCCACTTCGCTGAGTGTTGTGGGTTCAAATCCTACATGGGACAACACTTTGTGTGATCCACAAATTGTTGTTCTGAGTTTGGGTGTTCTTTGTGTCCGTTTCTTGTATGTTTGTAAAGTCCCCTGCGACACAGGATTTATTCCTAATGCGGGCGTTGTCTTTTAAAAAAAAAAAAAAAAAATCTTTACCTGCAATGCCCAATTTAAAGTTTTTTGATAGCAACATTCTATAATTCAAGCCATAGACGGACAGACACACAAAGTGAAACTCTTAAAAGGTCTTGGTTCACATAATATATGTATATATAAATATGTATATTTATGTATATACATGAATGTATATTTATGACGTATGTATTGTATGTGTTCATGTATGTATATGTTACTCATGTAGGGTATATTTTCATTGTTAATGTAACCTCTGTGCACCTCCCTTACAATATTTCTATACCACCCTAAAGTTGACCGGAAAAGAATGCCTTGGGCATTAAGTCCGCCGATGTATAAAGTGCATAAAGTGTAAATAAATATAAAAAAAGTCCAATTACAAAACAGCACTGGACGTGTAACTTTTTAATACTGCCTTGGTGGCGCAGCGGTAATGAATGTGACTGTTGTGCTTGTGGTCTCGGGTTCGATTCCCGGGTCAGACCAAATATTTGTATGATCTGCAAATATTTGTTTCAAAGTTTGAGTGTTTTCTATGTATAATATGTATGTATTTACAAAAAAAAGTACATAAGAATTGTATCAGTCAGTCTAGTTATCATAGCACAAGCTCTGCTTAGTTTGAAACTAGATGACATTGTGTGTCAAATGTCCCAAAT
Source organism: Hypercompe scribonia (assembly GCA_949316085.1). Classification (NCBI taxonomy): domain Eukaryota; kingdom Metazoa; phylum Arthropoda; class Insecta; order Lepidoptera; family Erebidae; genus Hypercompe; species Hypercompe scribonia. The sequence goes on from OX438983.1 coordinate 3,950,057, forward strand.
ATTCATTTATTATTTATTATTTATTTATTAATAAGATTAAAAAAAAAAGATTAAAGCAAGTAATAAGTTTAATAATTGTCACTTAGAGTATATAATATACTGACTATATCATACGAAGTTTACCTTACTTTATTAAATTCCCGTTTCGTATATCAACGGAATACGAGTGTATTTAGTAAGTGCGTAAGCAAATAAGAGGGCATTCTTATCTTCTCAGAATCACGATTATTTTGAAATAATACGAGAAGAAAGGTAAATGTAAGTAATTGAGGTTTTTGCTACAAATATTGATCTTTTATTTTGACTAAAAAACTAGAGATAATTATTCAATTGGGTAGAGGACTGTATCGCAAATAAGTACCAATGTCCACTCCATTAAAACTAATATCGCGAAACATCTCGGCAAATACAATTAACACAGCTTTTTATTATTATTACGAATTTTAATCAAATATACAGTGAAATATATTGTTCAATTGAGTAGTCTAAAACAGTGACGTCACAATTTTGTATTTAGTACATTTTTCATACAAAATTGTCGCTTTGACAGATGATAAAAAGTAACTAATTTGACTAAGGTGTCATATAGCCTATTCTCGTGAACGGCCTTAAAATACACCTGCATGACACTTCGACCATAACAGTTCTAATAAATTCGTGTCAGCATCTATGCAACGACCATTAATCAACGGGGTCCATCTAAAGCTATTGGTGTTATGTTGTCTGCAATACACCCTGACAAGGGGTTGTACAGCGGCTTTTGTAATCAGGTTGAACACGAGAACGGAAATATTTCTGTTATCGGTAATTACTTTGTTTAATCAAAATGTAACGTTGAAGGGTTGTTTTGTTCGTTTGTTGATTTGATGTCTGGAAGTATCAAACAGATTCTAATGAATCCTTTGTATTCAAAAGCTTTTTCTTAGAAATAATTTGAGCTATAATCATCCGATCCTTTAGGTACACAGCAGTTTACATAAAGAAAAAAGTAAGTAAATTTTACAAAACAATATAAGATAATATTTTCGGGTACATGGCACTCTAGTTCTAGGCCATCTAGTTTCAAACGAAACAGAGCTATGACAGCTAGATTGATTAGTATAGTACTAAAATACTTTGTTTGTAAATACACACACAATATACATAGAAAACACCATACTCTGAAACAAAGAGTTGCAGATCATACAAACATTTGGTTCGACCCGGGAATCCGATTCGTGACCTCAGCAGCAGCACAGCAATCGCATACATAACTACTGCGGCTGCGTCTCAGTTACATTTTCAAATGAACTATACTAACGTATTCAGGTTCATTTGTCGTAATATGTGTTTTATTATATACCATAAGGTACAGGTAGGTAAGGTAAGTACCCATAGCACAAATTACAAGTTATCGCATATACCTACACAAATACATATATTATTGTAATTATTACGAGTCTCTGTTAAATTACAGTATATATATATGTGTGTGTTACCACGTGTACACGTGTAGACGTGGAAACGCACATATAAACGTAAATGTATTTGTGTAGATATGGGTGGGAGTGATATACAGAAATCCTTAAATGTTTGTGTATTTTTTTAATTTTATCACGATCTAGTCCGAATACATATACTTTAATCATTACATGTAGGTAATGCATAGGTACAATTATTAACAGTCTTGTAATCCGAGCTATGATTCATAATTTTCTTAAGAAAAACTGCTAACGCTATACCGGGTGTAATATGCTACAAGGGTTAAGTCTGAACCCCACTGGGTTCAAACCTACATCCTCTTGGATCTCGAGACTAACCATATTACTGCCGCATTATTTAAATGGCATTAACTGCTATACTCAAAAGAGTACAAGAAGTTTTTAATAAAAAAGGAAATTACGTTTAACGTATGACTAAAATGGAGAATACTCTTCCAGGGAAGACCACAATTTATTCGATAACGTCTCTAAGTTCGGAAGCAAACGGAATATGAATGTTAAATCTTAAGAGAAGATTTGTTTCCTTGCGTGTGCTCTATCGATTGCAAAATGCATTTCGTTTTGAACAATTGCTCGAGAAGGCAACCTTGGTTACATTTTTATTAAATGGCATTTGTCTAGAACCCAAACTTTCAACAGTTATAAGTAATGTTTGAGGTTTATTATACCTACAACTATTTCTGATATTATGAGTATTTTTAACTTTTGGACATCTTATACACAACGTCATTTAAGTACTTTCAAAATAGGTAACGTTTGTGTTTTGAAAGCTACATTGATTGACGGAACACTTATATAGTTTTTTCTTGTAAATATATACATATTATACGTAGAAAACACTCGCATTTCGTAACAAAATATTTGTAGATTATACAAGATCTCTTTGAAGATCTACCAAAAACGTGTCATCGCTGTAAAAAACTTGAGGTTCTTACACGGCTGCTGATAGAAAAAGGTTATGTTATGAGGTTTTTATATTGTTGTTTAATCTTTCAAATATAACTTTTTCCTAAGTTTTCTATGGTATAAGTTCTAAACGACTGAACACATTTAGATGTATAAGATATTGATAGGAACCATACATCATTCCGAGAAAAGTGAGTTTTCGTTCTTTCTTTTGAAATAAATCACTGTCTGATGTATTATACGTTTATTGTCACACTGTTTTGCATCGTAACACTATGTAACAATATGAATTGGCAAGCGTTAGGGATTGATATCACAGGGTGATAAATTTTGCCACATCCTCAATTTATAATCTGCCTTCGGGGAGTTCGGTTAAAATTGTCTAGGATAGTAATAAATGATCTTATGAATTAAAATATGGCTTCGAGTTTCTGGTTAAGTAGCAACAGACTAGGTTAACACATTGTAAAGATGAGCAATCCTAGCCAGACCATTTTTGGTCACAGAGATTACTCTTACTCGTAACGCAGCCGAACCATTTGTACCTCGGAGAGCACGTCAAGCCGCTGTACTCGGTTACCAAAGAAGCACCCACGGAAATCTGTACAGGTAGTTGAAAACCCTAAAAATTTGGACAATAGCATATCTATAGAACTTCGACATATTAAAAAAAAACAAGTTCAGTCGTGTCGTTTGTGAAAAAGGCTCAGAGGTAGAAATGAAATAATATAATGATAAATAAATTAAACATGCTTAAACACAAAGACTAAGCTTAAGAAGACCTCTTTTAAAATATCATTTCCGTGCTTACATACAATCTGCAATCTGATATTAAATCATCCACAGAACTATTAACCTAATAGGAGATCTATCAAACATATCTATGAGTCGTTTGTGTGCAATAAATCTCAGTTTGTTTGTACTGCTTTGCTCGTAATAAAGTGGATATTGGCTAGCACTATCTGTTTGCCAATCAATTAGAGCATTAAACGAAGGAACGGCTTATGAAAATACACAAGATGAGGTTACAGACTGTTACACCTTTAGGAGAACAGTCTTGGAGAGAATTCTTTAGCGTAAATATATCCAGTGTATTTAACGCGAGTTCAGATATGCAAGTACTGGTAGTTAAGGTCACGGGTGGGCTGTAAAAAAAATACTACAAGGAGAGATGCTGGCATATTCTTAATTAGATATCCTAAGCCTCGTGTGTTTAGTTTTCTCTCTTATTCTTATTTTGCTTTTCAATGAGCAAGTATGCCGCCACAGTCCAACCGTTCTGTTTGAGGGTGGAAGGGGGATTCAAAGGGCTGCAATATACATGTGGCACTAGAATGCCCACGGGCTACTGAAATCTCGATACTGTTTCTCGCTGAAACTTTCGGCTTATTCTGGAAAGCCTTTTCTTCACACGGGAATATTAAAGTCGAAATTATTTTGTCTTGTCGCCTAAAAATAATTATATGTCTAACAAAGGATGATCTGAAAAGCAGCTGTTTGAAAAAAATAAGCAAATTTATAAATTTACGCATAAAAAATGAGTCCAGGAGCAGAAAAAAGATGATTACATCGTGCTAATTTGTGTATGATAAATGGATTTGAATTTTTCATACATACTACGTGTTCGTCTGCTCAATATAATGTTGCTTTTTAATTAACCAAGCTTAAAATTGTTAAAGCAGTTGTTTATGTTTTATTTCACCGTATGTTTTCATAACATTGCAACCGTAACTCATTTTCTTCGTGTGTAATCAAAGACTTTTCAATGAAATAGCTCAAAAATTTGTTTAATGGTATTAAATTACGGTTTAACATCTTGTATATTATTTAAAGCAATTTTATTTGCATCTTAATCGTAAACGTCACGGGAGCTGAAGCAAGAGCGTTGCTCAGTCCATCGAACGTGCCGGTTCTGTATTTTTTTTACAGCAGAAAGAGCAGATGAGTAAGTCGACACTGATGGAAAGTGATTACTGCAGTAAGTAAAGAACCTCATTGCGTAACCGTCTGTTTGGGGATTAGAGGAAACGGGACTTAGGACTCTGTAACCTTAGTCACTCAACTTAATTTTATCTAATTTAAGTAAATTCCTTGTTTGTTAAGAGTATATATGTAGTATGTAGATACCTGTATGATAAGAGGGGGAAGGCTGAAATAATATAGTCCGGGCCCAACTCAGAGCAGGGCACCTGTAGTCAGCCGTCGGAGTAGTTTTGGTGGAAATACTATATACTCCTTGCTCCCGAGTCCCCGAGAAGTCGGGAACCTGAAGGGATTTACCACTCCTTCAACAAAAAAAGATGCCAATATCTTATGTTGACAGATTTGCAGAGCAGAGGCAGCAGAAACATGAAGAGTATAAATTGCCTGCATTATTAACTTCTGTAAGACCGATTTTGATAAATTAAATAGATAGCCTTTTTGAGCATGACAACATACAGGGAAAATCAATTTGCCTAGCTTACTATGGCGTGGACCTACAAATAATTTGTTCACTGGCCGTGGTCACAAGCTGACTCATCATATGCAATATTAGTTATTATAAGTCTTTTCGAAGTCAGCGTATACGATTCGTACGTAACGTACGTAAAATTTCAAGCATTAAGTATTAATAAATTTATAATAAAATGAAAACTTTGTGAAAAGGCTAACTATTGATGCAGGGATGATAGTTATCGTAGTAACTGTGTAAGACTTACACTGTCACGATGACTGTCCTGCCTTTTACGTCCCCAAGCGGGGTGTGAAGAAGCATCTGACAAGGCCGCCATAGTGTGGGTCACTATACTGCATTGTCTGCATTTGCATTGAGTATGGTGACCACAACTCTTGGATTCTATTCGTGTTCTCTATCAGGCAGAGTAGAGTCACTTTGGCAGGCTCTTAATATAGGAAAAAATTTACAGATTTAGATTATTGAAATGAAATATTTGCATAGGATTGACGATGACCACTCATTTGTGGAGTAACGTTTGTTGTTTGAAACGTGATGGACATTTAATTTACTGTTGTATTTCGTATTTCACCTTTGATTTTACTTATATGTTACTATTTACTTTTCAGTAAGTTAGGTCAATATAGTCTAGATTTATAATATTAGCTCATGTTTAGGATATTTCTGGTAGTTAATTGAGTGGGTGGTTGAGTATTTCCACGGCCTACGCCACAGAACAGCGAAATAAACATTAGAACGATAAATTTCAAGAGATTCTTTGTCGTCGAGATATACATAAACAAAAAACAATATTATATATATTTATAAAGTCTATGCTAACTTAGCCAACGCATTGAATGAACATGAATACTGACCACCACTTATTACTACGTCACGCCACTTACTACGTTACTAAATATAGCCTTAGATCTTTTAAATAAAAATAACATTTACACTAGTATATTTGTGTTCTAGAGGCTGCACGGTACCTGAAATAATATAATTCGGGTGCTTTTCAGAGAAGAACGCCTAAAACCAGCCGCCGTCCTAGCTCCTACGTCCTTGAGGAACTAGAGATTTACACTCTGACAAAACAGTACGGTACTTTACCAAATATTTTCTTGAAATTTGCCTAAATATTGCGAAATATTACCGTAGAAAATGTAGTTCATTGATTACTTATATAGATTAGGTCATAATGGTTCAAGTATGATCGCTGTCAACGATGTAAAGAAGTACCAATATTATGAGCGATTGCGCCCAAAGCTCTTCAAAAATGTAGCGTGCTTAAAATGCTTACATTGTATTTGTACTTCATTTCTTGTGTATTGTAGTGTCCCGTATTTCTCTCCTACTAGCGGTAGTGTCACACTTCGGGTCGTTAATCTTGACTAATTCTGATTAGGTATCACAATGGCTGGGGTTCGTGTGTCATCTGTATGGACGAGCCGACTCAAGGCTATGGTTCTCAGTGGTTTGTTTCGCTAGTGTGTCATATGAAACGCGGACACCTTCTAGTGGTAAAGACATGTAAAAATATTTATAAAAGATTTACTTGTATTGGTAAATATAATTTATCATTTAAATATGTATATCATGGGCTTTTTAATTGTAGTCATATATAGTTAATTATATTATATCCTACATGCGCGTAATACAAAACAATTGCCCTTGATCCTATTATCACATAAATATATGTAAGTATTTTTAAGATGTAGATACATAAAATTCCCGTAACGTGAATTTCATGCAAATGTTTGGATGCAGGGCTATCTATAGTTTCATAGAACTAAATGTAGCATGTATTTAGAGAATAATTACAAATAGGTGAAACTTGTAAAGTCAAATAGATTAAATAAAAAATTATTTCGTGTATGTGAAATTGAAAACATTATTCTGAGCCACGAAATATGTATTTTTGACTGAAAAGTCGACGTGAAAGTCGATCTCTAAAAGATGCCTAGAGATGGCTTCTTTTTAACGTATGGAAACCCCCTCGGACCGTCACCCCACCGGGGTTTACGGCGGGTGATGTGTCGGAATCGAACCGACTAAAACCACACGGTGTACCACTCTGTGCCTGACATAGGGAGATCCGGGTACAGCTGCTACTACGACATTCAGCGCCTCCTAGCGCCTGCCTGTTACCGCTGGTACTATCTGCGGGTAAATTCTCTATTTTACGCAACACGCGGACTCTAGACGCGGACAGCCATCTCTAGGCTAGCGGATGGAGGGGAAAACCCGTCCCGTTCATCCGCTAGCCTAGAAATTTCTAGGTTAACCCTCGGCAACAGTAAGTTTTATCTTCATCAATGACGGTATGTTTCCATTTCTTGAAAAAAAGATCAAACCAACAAACTATGAAGAAAGTTTGAAAAAAAAAATCAAGACTGCTGGACGACAAGAGTAGTAGTGTAGAGAGGCTTAAATTCAAAATAATATGAACATTGCAAACGTGACGGTCTGATCCCAAACGAGTAAGTCCTATACTATCTCAGTCAGACTACTGATATGGTAACATATCTCATTTTATGATAAAAATAAACCTAGACATATAACAAATGATCATGCTCCTCATTTAGTTAATAGTCCTGTGTTAGGATGGGAACCATGACCTCACCTGGCTCACCAGCCAGGACCTAACTTTTAGGCGAACGAGGCGACACAAAACACTTTATACTATTTTTATATTGACTGCAAATTTGTCTCGGGAAGATTGTATCTTATATATCTCTCGGTAAAGTAAATAAAATTGTAGATATACTCATATATGTTTCCCTACGAACAAAAATAAATGGCAGTTAATAAACATGAAAAGGTGGTAGGAGTTTAAGCCGAATGTAGAGTTGTTTTAATGGAATAAAGCCACAAACTGACTGAAATGCGAGAGTATTTTGATGGTAATTTAAAAGCTTTAATTAGTTGGGGTTTCCACTTGCCATACGTTTATTTTAGTGGTGTACACTATACAAGAAGAGATTAAATTGTTTATAAAGGGGTTTTTGGTTAAATATTTTTGGGTTCCTCATATTCGCGTAAATGAAAACACTTAATTATATTTTGTGTGTGTGATGTGTTGCTATTATTTAACTTAGTATATACCACTGCTGATTAAGAGGTCTCGGGGTCGATGCTCGAATCAGGTCGAATAATTCTTAATTACAGCCCGCAGTTTGGAAGTTGAGGTTTTAACCCCCGTGCCTTGGGGAACTCGTAAAGCCGTCGGGCTTGCGCCTGATCTCTACGTCGTGTCGGTTAGCCCATAGTGCGGGAGTAATATCTCTTGCGTAGGTGGCTGCCCTCGGTTAAGACAGGTTGCCGTGGTTGAAATCGCCTAGAAGTACGTCATTAGTTAACATATATGCTAAAGTTATGTACACTTTTATATGGTAAAGTGTGCTGTATTTATAACAAACATTTTAAAGATATTTTTTTTACCGATGCTTGCACCAGTAGACATAAAGAGACCACATCTTTTACTTTATTAGTAGACACAGTTCTGAGTGCAAATAATGGACCGGAACATACTTGTTATTTGTTATTGAATGAGTCAGTAAATTTATAATAAAAAAATAACATCAATACTACAATAATAAAGTAGCTACTCCTATAGCCTTAAAATGCCCACTATTGAACATAGATTTCTCTTTAAAAGAATTCTGGGGCTACCATAACATATTGGTCAGACGTTTTGGTATAGGATTTGTTTCTAATTTTCCTTCTTTTTGCAGAGAAAATGTCTTGCGTAATATGTCACCACTTTTATTTGTCTCATGGGAATCGATGGGACGGACCTCTTACGATACCGATGGGAAGTATAAAAATGGTGTTACTCCGTGTTCTTAAACTGTCACCATACGGACAATAAAGTAGGCGCTATAACCATAAAGTATGGCGTTTTAAATTAGTTAGAACTAGAAAATTTATTGCCAACCAACACTGATGGCGCAGTGCGCTTATTCTTTATCTTCTATTTCTACGAAAAAATATTTGTATTTCTATGTTGAATTGAAATTGCGAGTGCAGTGTAACTATTTCTACCAGCGCCTCATGCCGTCCTAAGTGTGGCCGCGGGTGGACGGGACGGGTTTTTCCCCTCTACCCGCTACAGTAGCTAGCCGCTAGGAGCCGCTTGCGCCGTACGTCGTCTAAATAGAAAATTTTAGATAACATGATACCCGTGCTAGCAGGCAGGTGCTAGGAGGGGTCTGGAGGTCATAATTACAGCTTTGCCCGGATTCCTCCTATCTCAGGCACAGAGTGGCACATCGTGTGCTTTTAGGCAGTCCGATTCCGACAGACCACCTCGTCGCTAACCCCGGTAGGGTGGCGGGCCGAGGGGGTTTCCATACGTTAAAAAAAGTGTAACTATATCTAGACGTATCTAGATGTACACTGTTCTATCAGTTGCTGCAAATGAAAGGGACCAAAACAATTTTTATAAACGTTTTATGTACTAATTTAATAAAGCTTACAATTGTTTTAAAAATTGTACTCGTAACATGTTTTATGATGATGATAGTGATATTACAAAAAAGGCGTGAGTGTATATAACGACATATACATATTTTAAAACTTTTTAATTTAGAAGTCTTCGATTTCGTCAATAGTTTGCGTTGTGCACCGGGTGATAGTGACGTGACCAGATAGCTGCTAATCTTAACAAAATATTGTAAACTAAAAGCCAGCTACGATTAGACATTGTCGTTTAATAACCATAATGAAATCATTTCGCTATGATAAATACAAATGTACAGTCTGTGAAACAAGAATGTGATCGGCATTATTCAGAAAAAATAAATCGGATTTTTTTTACGTAATATTTTATTGAAGGACAAAATATATACTATTGCATGTATATATGTATGTACAAGAAGTATTATTACATCTCTATAATGTATTTTAGTGATAGTCACTACTAAATCAGGGATTGTGGATTTAATTCCCACCTTGGGAAATTATTGTGTAATGACAACAATCATTTGTTATATACTTATCTGGTTGTAATCTATACATATAAATAAAATTGAAGTGTCTGTTCGTAATATTGAAATAACCGCTTTTTACGACATGCATATGAATATATTATACGATATATACACCAAACTAACATTTTCTACAATTTTTGTCTGTCTGTCTGTCTGTTTGTTTCGGCTAGTCTCTGGAACGGTTGGACCGATTTCAACGGGACTTTCACTAACAGATAGCTGATGTTGTAGGGAAAACTTAGGCTACTTACATTTTAGAATTTCGGAATTAAAATAAAATTCCACGCGGACGAAGTCGCGGGTGCAGCAAGTTTATTTATAAAAATGTAAATAATACAAGCTCTCCCAGTTTGATATCAGATAGTCGCATGTGAAATATGTCAAGTTATTATTTTATCGCTATTTCAATGCGTCATTTATTTATTTTCTTAAATTTCATCCATCCATCATTCGTATCTAACCATTAGTCAGCAATATTGAAAGTCTACTTACTTAATGCAAACGTTATAGAGAAGCCTACTCTTGCGAACATGAAATATTGAATTGCAAGAAATTCTTGTCACACGGTCTTCTGGAGTGTTAATCAATTTTCGTTTTCTTTAGCCGGTTTAACAAACATGGGTTCACGGCCAAAGTTGAGGATAAATATTCGCTTTTGGAGGTCGTGGGTTAGTTTGAAATTCTAACTTCATTTGTATTTAAGTACGAAATTAATTGTAGGTGAAAACCTATTTAGTTATATTTAAACTAATTGTAATATCACATTATATTTAGTTTAAATATAGAACGTGTTGAGTACTTTGTGATTTTGAAATATTTAAATATGATACAAAGAACTAGGTAGTAGAGCCACGCTGATTCCAGCACAAGCGGGCCGGCCTAACCGGGGCAGTACTACCCTTCCACAGAAGACCAACCTAAAGCGCCAGCATCCGTGTTGTCGTGTTTCTTTGATGAGTGTGAGACCGGAGACCATTGATGCAGGGGTGACAGTTATCGTGGTAACTGTGTAAGTCTTACACTGTCACTATGGCTGTCACCATACTGCATTGTCTGCATTTGCAATGAGTATGGTGACCAAAACTCTTGGATTATATTCATGCTTTCTATCAGGCAGAGTAGATTCACTTTAGCAGACTCTTAATACAAACAAAAAAAAAACTGTGGACTTTGTGTGACTATGATTAAGTAATTCACTATTGAAAGTCTACTTCTAATGTATTCTAATATCATACTATCGTATCAACAGCAATTAACAGTCCATTATTGGACATGGGAGTCTCCTTAGAAAGGAGGTTTCTATCACACCATAATTACTTTTTACCAATTGCAAAAAAACACATAATAATGAAACAAGTATATTTACGAAAACGTACATTTTACGAAAAAAAAATCGAGATCTATTTGTTACGTAACCAATAAATTATTTTAGTGACCATCTTAATTTTAGGCATATTTATTTATTTCCTATATTTTTGATAAGATCTTATGTATTAAAAGTTGCTTTTCCAGGATTTCATATGGCTCAGCTAGAACATTACCTTAATAGTTTATTCGAACTAAGTGAAACCTCAAATTGCAGACAGCGTATATTTATTTTAGCTCTTCTATGTTTAATTTACAAGTCCAAAAGTAAAAATAGCAAGAATGCTTGCATGTGTGTGATGGTCCCCCCTTGAACCCCAGTGCGAGTATAGCAATTTTTTGGTTATTTAATGAGGTATTATTCTACAAGCCAGCACCCTCCAATGTGGAGGGAGGTCTAACGCTCCTCCAGAATCCGCGTTAGACTGTAGAACTCGACACCAGACTGGACATTCTCCCACTGGCTTATAACGATTCAAATAAATAATAAGAAACCGCGATAAGAGGGAATCAAAATGAGAGATTATGAAACAATTAAATACATTTCTGTTGGTTGTGCTTATCACTCTTCCATCCGTTATGCACTTAAGATTTAGGTGAATTAACTGATTTTAACTCGAGGGGGTCAGGAACGCTAAGTCCAAACCTATAACTCGCTTTGACAGGTGTATTCAGCTGTATACGACCGAAGCTAAACGCTTTCGCGCCTCCGCCCCGACGTGGGACTCCAACCCATCGGTTTCCTGTGTACTCAACCCGCTATATGAGTTAACCCGCCTACTGACCCCCGTGCATCCGCCCCTTAAGACCCCTAGCTCTCAAGCACACGGCACACACCCATACACGCTGTAACTACAATATAAATACACCACAGGGACAGATCACCCAGATATAATCGTGTAACGGAACCGCTCCGGCGATCAATCCGGACGGCTCCGTTCGATCTATACCTTAGCTCTCCACACCGCAGCGACTTATAAAGAGTTCTACTCATTATCTCTATCAAAGGTACCGATCAACCAACAGTAATGCTCAGCGAGAAATAATAGAAAGATATCATCTAATTATTCAACGATTATTACTATACTCAGACCGGCATATAAATACATATAAATCATTATCCTACGAAATAATAGGCAACAAGGACTTACCTAGCTACTGTGGCGTTATATATGCTAACTTACTCAACGTCATGGTAACCCACACGACCGGCTATGCCCAGCTTTCACGAACGTCCTGCCTTCATCCTGCACCCTCACTGACCCCTCACCGACGACTCCCTCGACTACCTCAAACCCTGTCGTTTTATTTCACCCCGCGCCCCGCTTCCTACCGCTTTTTTGTTAACAGTTCTATCAAACTCTAAGGCATTCATCACTCACGTAAATGTATACCAGATGTCGCGGGCACCGAAGTCCAAAAAGGTCTGTTAAGAGCTCTTTCCAAGGAATTCGTGTAAAGAGTGCAATAGATCCTTTGTCCATACTTGCACAAGAGTCGCTTAAGAATCTGTTCGTTAAGTTTCGCCCTTTTTATGTTGTCTAAACACATGCACGTGTTGCCAACGGCTAAGAATATATTGTTGCATTGATGTAACAATAATTGTAAATTCTAAATAACGTAATATGATCATACTATCACAATGTGTCATATAACAAAAGAGGTACAAACTTGTATTTCGGGATATTGAGCGATCAATCTAAGAATACATACAAATCAAATCGTATTTACATTAAAAAAGCAATGGGAATTTACCTTTGTACCAAGATATGTAACGTAAAAGTGAAAAAGAGAGAGCGGAGTAAGCTAAATATTCGATATTATCGTAATAATAATGTAATAGTATATACACTGTTATAAAATACTATTTTGACTACACGGATGGTGCAGTGATTTAAGTGGTCGCCACAAAGTTTTACTGCGCTGAGTATTGTGGCAACAAAACCCACACAAGACAACACTTTGTACAGTCCACAAATTCTTGTTCTGAGTCTGAGTGCACTTTATGTCCATTTTATATATGTCGGTGACGGTGGCTGATCATAGCAACATTCTTCGCCATGTAAATATATTTAGTCTTACAAAATAGAATTTCAGAAATAATACTCGTAAATAACACTTTTGAGGGCGAGGGCGAGGCGTGAAAAAGCATCTTACAAGGCCACCATAATGTGTGTCACCGTATTGCATTGTCTACATTCGTAATAAGTATAGTGACCATAATTCTTGGATTTTATTCATGCTTTTCATCAGGTAGAGTAGAGTCACTTTGGCAGGCTCTCAAAATAATGAATTAAGTACAAGTAGGTACATGATTACACAGAAACGTAAGACAGTTTCGAAACACTAGTTTATAGTAATAGTTATTGGGAACTCTGTATCCTCAAATATATTGACAACTAATTCAACCTTTGAATTCAGTTCACCCTCAGAGTTGTGGAGGGTCGATGTTTGTCGTTTCGTGGAATATCTAATATATCGACAAAACCGGTAAACCAGTAGTCGATCTCAAATAATCTTACGAACCATAAAGGCTAGAAAGAATTTAATTCTGACTCACTATTTGTCTGAAGCGTTAGTAATGGCTGTCATAATATCTTCGTAAAAATGAAGATAGTTCAATAATATCCAAGGTAGTAGAACCACGCTGATTTCAGCACGAACGGGACAGTCCTACCGTTCCACAGAAGATCAACCTAAAGCGACAGTATTCGCGCTGTCGTGTTTCGTTGGTGCGTACGAGACTGAAGGACCATTAGTGCAGGGGTGACAGTTATCGTGGTAAGTGTGTGCAATGCAATGCCACGATGATTGTCATGCCTTTTTCGTTCCCAAGCGAGGCGTGAAAAATCATCTTACTAGGGCGACATAATGTGTGTTACCATTTTGCATTGTCTACATTCGTAATATATATAGTAACCACAACTCTTGGATTCTATTCATGCTTTCTAACAGGTAGAGTAAAGCCACTTTGACAGGCTCCCAAAATAAGAAAAAAAGAAGAGGCAAAAAGGTAGATTTACGACAATTTTTACAAAACACAGTAATAATTCAAATCACCTCCACATTAGATATTGATAGAAGTGCCCAGCAAAATAGAAGTAGATGGGATGTATACGTAATTGCATTTGTTCGAAATTCATCTCAGAACCAATTTGTAAACAAATATTAGTCAAACAGCTTATTTTTTGTAAATTAATTTGCATGTACTTGTATTTTATATATACGGGAGTATACGCGTGGCATATTTTCGGGTAAGTTGTCGTTTAAGGCATTTATGGTTTGGTTCAAACTCGAAAGGACCAAATAGGAAATTTATCTTTCTTCTTTGAAGTCGGTTAGAAACTATTTGGGTCACTCTATTGAATACCCGGTTTGCAGAATAGTGTAAGTGACAAGTAGGTACCAATTGTTTACTACCTGCAACAGTCAATACAACAGTCAATACACTCAAGAGAACAATGAATGTGTACCTTGTCATTTGCAATCAATGTTATTATATTACTAGCTGCTTCCGTGACTTTGTCCGCGTTGATTTTTTTTATAATTTCAAAATTCCAAAATGTAAGTAGCCTACGTTTTTCCCCATAACATCAGCTATCTGTCAGTGAAAGTCGCGTTGAAATCGGTCCAGCCGTTACAGAGATTAGCCGGAACAAACAGGCAGACAGACAGACAGACAAAAATTGTAAAAAATGTTATTTTGGTGTATGTTTCGTATATATATTCATATGCATGTAGTAAAAAGCGATTATTTCAATATTACGAAGAGACGTTCCAATTTTATCTATATGTATAGATTTATTGTCGAAAATATTCTTACAAGGAACATACTCCTAACAAAATAAATACTTTATTGACTTCAATATAAGAGAGTAAAAGATACAGAAATTATATTAGTGACAAAGATCTCTCTACGTTAGTTAGTAAGACTCTTACTACTCTTACAGTACAGATATATAGACTATAAATGTTTTGGTGTAAATATGTATAAATGAAGTGAGAAAAATAAAACTAATTCCATAAAATGCCTAATCTATAAAGATTTTTAAATGTTACTGTTAGTGATTGCGTGTTTTCAAAGTGTAGTCATAGACCATTTGTGGGTTAGTGAAATTAAGGTTGTGGTAAGAAACAAGTAAAATTAAATAGAAGAATTATTATTAACTAGCAAACCCGGCGAACTCCGTTTCACCACCAGATGGTTTCATTTTTTGTAACATTTCGTTTGGGGATTAAATGATGAAGAAAAATTTTGTTTTTGTTTTATGTTTGAAAAGGAAAAATTTTATTTCATTTCTCAACAATAATGAATTCATTTCGATTACAAAAATGAAGTGTGTGATTTTCCCTGTTTTCCTGCGTTTCTGTTGACATTTTTCCTGAATTTTGTTTGCTACAAACCTCACGGAGCCCGGGACCTTTCCAACGAATGCAAAATCGTGGAAATCTGGTCGTGCTGTTTGGAGTTATAGCGTCAGGAAGGAAAATCCGACTTATTTTTATTTTATATTATAGATTACATGTATATAGTTACAACGTGATTGGTAAATATAGGGTGGGCCACGAATTGGTTAACATTTGAAAAAATCATTTAAAAAAATCTTTTGATATATTACAAAAAATATTTATTTACAAGAAAACTAATTAATTGCAATTTATTTTTTAAAAGTTACATCGTCTAAATGACTACCAGTTCGACGTTTGCACTCTTCAAAGCGTATACTCGTCGGCAAAGAAATCGCGAGATCCCCGACATCTCTTCGCTGATTTTGTCTAATAGTTGTCGTAGTGTATTTAGTTTATTGATGTAGACACGATTCTTCGAATAACGTCATAAAAAGAAGTCTGCTGGAGATAGATCTGGACTTCTGAGTCGCCATGGAATGTCGCCTCATCGTGTAATCAGCTTTCCAGAAACATGTCTTTAAGCACCAGCAGGGACTCATTGGATGTGTGACAAGTGGTTCCATTTTATTGAAATCATGTGTTAAGATTGTAGCCAGCAAATTCCAGTAGCAATGGTCCCAAGAACTCCCGTAACATGTTTGTGCGAGATGTTGGATTCAAATGTTAACGAATTCTTGGCCCATTCTTATACTCCATAAAATAGTTCTTCTTCATTTTGTTCTGATTGGTAATCATCGAATTAGGTTTTTCGTTTAAAAGTATTCTTAAAACTGTAATTACTGAATTTTTTTAAAATATTCCTATTTTCTTCACAATATTTTCACAAAAGATTTGACCAGCAATCAATATAAAAAAAAAAAATTCTCACGTTTGATCAAAAAAATATAATTAATCTAAGAAATATATAATTAGATATATAAAAAGCTATCGAAGTTAATATTTATTTAATTTGTGAAAAGAAATATATTATAATATCATAGTAATGTACAGACAAAATGAATTTAAATATCTGCCAAAAAGATCCGAATAGAACTATGCTAAACCTCTGCCGTCTATATGTCAGAAGGCTGTATCTCATGTAGGTACCGTGATAGGTTGACAGTTGAAATGTTAAGATCTGTATTTCAACTATAATATATAATGATAATAGAAATAGAAGAAAACTAAAGTAGATTAAAATTCTACTTCAAACCCACGTATGTTACTTCAGCGGCTTTGAGTATAGAAAATTAGGCATTGTTTCTTAAATATAGGGTGGGCCACGAAATCAGTTTTTCCGGAAACATGTCTTTGAGCACCGGCAGGGACTTGTGTTACGATTGTAGCCACCAAATTCCAGTAACATAGGTCCCAAGAACTGTTAACGAATTTTAACTTCAAATATTAACGAATTCTTGGCCCACCCTATATATTCGTTTATTAATATTAAAATAAACAACTTTATATTTATGTAATTTTCAAAACCTTTTTAGAGAATCTCTGCAATAAAATGTGTAGGAATTCTCAGCACCGACATATCCATAAATCTATTGAAGATAGTATATAACTACCCAATGACATTGCCAAATTACCATTGGGTATCGGCAAGTCAAGTCTAAATTGTGCTACAAAAGATGTCATTAGGAGAATAATCATCATTCATTTGTGAAATTATACTGAAGCAGAAAAGCAAATACAGCTTACAAAAGAGCGAGCGCAAAACGAATGACAGATGACGAAGGCAGGCAACACAAGTTGACATTACATAATAAAGTTGCTAAGACAGAAAAAAACTTAATTTATTTTATTTTACAATTAATATTTTTTTACGTTTCTAAAATAAAAAAATAAAGAATAAAAAAAATATGCTAATGTACTTTTATAGTTTTTAGAAAGATTTTTATAACTTGTTTTAACAAAATATCAAAAATTTGATACTTTATTTACATGATAACACGAACGATTTAAGCTACCCTAAATTAAATAAAAAAATATTAAAATCGTTTTAGTAAATCTTATTTTGATATTGTAAGATTTGAATCACAATTTATTAAATATTTAAAAGAATTATTTACATATAATTTATAATTTCAGGTCAAGGTTGGTCGGTGTCTTTCACTAGCTATTTTTAATAATATAATAATAATGTTTGGAACACCTGACACACAACTTCATCAAGTTAACTGTAGTTATCGTCTAGAAAACCGATATAAGTACAAATAATTTTTTTTGTAAATACATATATATTATACATACAAACATGTAAAGGCACTTGTACATACAATCTCTTCTACTACCCATTACTGAATATGATGGTGTCAACTTTCTAAATTTCACCACTAACTGAATAAGTTTGAGCGACTCTAAAACCTCTGCATTAGAATTATATTCAGATATGGTTAAATGTCAGACTATCGCATCGTTCTAAACTCAAGTGGCTACCAATGCGCTTTAGCTGTAATCGGCATGCTCTTTCTCTTTTATACAGAGTTTTGTTTTATCTTCACACATCCACTTATCTCAGAAAACGTTTTAGCCCTTAAACAATACGTATTGCAGGTAGCTGAAGTCATCAGTTTAATTAAAAAAATGCAAAAATATTCCACTCAGTTTGCAGACAAATCTTTTACTGTGCAAGCAATAACACTTTAACAACTTGTTTGTGACAATACGATAAGCCTTGTCTGTTTTTAAAAATCTCATGATGGTCTAATACTCACCATAAAGAATACTTTTGTCGACTTATTTTTAGAGTATATATTCCTTTGTATATATATACATGTATATATGTACGTACGTATATACGTATATGTTAAAGTTTATGTATGTGTGGGTATTATAAAAGCAGTATATGTATAATTTGAATGGGTGTGTGTTTGTATGAATGTTTTACTGAATTTTTTTTTCATTATTTACGTAATAATATGTTACTTTTATGTAAACTGCCTTAAAATTTTTAAATAACTAATATACTTGTTAAGTTTGTTTATAAGAAATTGCAGTGAGCGATAAGACCATCGATTGTTATATTTAAATATTTGGTAAGCCGTTTATTGTTTTGTATGTATACAATACAAACAATAAAAAAAATACTTTTATAAATAAAAACTTACAATATAATCAAGCTTTTATAAGATTTTTCATCAGTAAATATTTCAGATGCCTATAAACGAAGCTTCGTAAATATTATATCTTATATAAGTGTTTTCCACAACACTGTCGTTAGTTAATTGATTACTAAGGAAATTAACAAAATGTTAGACGCCTCCGTGATATCTTTCAATAAATGATGGATTAGATTAATGAGAAAAACAATGAAATTAGGCCCAACTCATCAATCTATCCAGTAAAAGCCGCAAATAGAGTTATTTTGGACCTACAGGAAAGAGACTTCTATCAAATTGTAGTGAGATGGATGGGTTATTTTGTCACTAGTGCCATATTTAAAAAGTTGTTGTATTTTACGAAGTTACTGCTATTTTATCATACAATAGCAGTAACTTCGTAAAATACACAAACATAGGATAGTTTGGTAGCGATAAAAGGAAAACTCGTGTATAAATGATGACAAAGAAAACCTTAGAAGCATTTTCAAAGCTATGTAATTATCCTCTTGAGATATTTATATCTAACTAATTTTATAATTACATATTTTTATATCTGTGTTGACGAATTAGTTTGATCAAATTGTATTATTATATGATTTGGTAAGTAACATCTAAGTGTAGCTAATTTATTTTAAGATAGTCATGAAAACCTCAATTAAAACAAACTTTGGAAGGTTGTGCGTGTTCAGCTCCAAGAAAATTACTCAATTTAAAGAAAATAGACAAGTTTGAACTTATTTAAGGCTCTTGTTTAGTTTAAACACTTTCAAAATCTACTAGAAAGTTATTTAGCAGCTAATTATGAAAATACTATGTTACTAAATTTGTTTGAATGAAGTTTAGTATTGCTTTTTATGAGTAACTGATGTCTAAAGTTAATTAAGACTTTTGGGTAGAGGAGGGCATTCAAATGACTTTACAATTGTATCTCTTGTTTTGCAGATATACGTGGACGATGGTAGTCACTTGCCATCAGGTGCCTCGACCGCTCGTTTGTCGCTCGTTATAAGTTGATCCTATTTCATCTATGAGTTTAAGCTTTCAACGGCACTGATGCAATGATCAAGAGGGAGTTAAGCCAAGTACAATAAAACCAAGCTCATCTAAAGACAGATTGCACCTCAGGAAGCGAGACTATGTCTTGCGAGTCCTTAAAGCATAAATTATTTACATTGATATCTCTTTTAATGGAAATTGTCAACTGCTATCTAAAATTAGGCATTTTCCGTGATTCTCTATTAAGGTCAGAAGTGTGACCTATAATTACTCATCGATAGTTATATTATCGGTTATTTCAAAAATTTTGGCAAAGATTATAAATACTAAATTGAAAAATTACCTTGAAAAGCACTATCTCTACACAAAATCAATAACGATTTCAAAGCGGGGAATTATACCGAACACTTAAACACTATACAGTCACAAGCAGGTACATAGTGAACAAAATAAATCGTTTTGTAGGCTTAAATGTATCACAGAGAAACAAATGTGTAAGTGTATTATTAGACTAAGCTAAAACGCTTGGTACAATTTCTGTTTCCACCTTGTTGAACGAACTCGAGAAAATCAGAGTAAGAGGTCTAGAAATAGTACTTATAAAAAGTTACACACACACAAACACACTATTTTCTGCTGCAGGATCTTTACGCAGACTACGAAATTTTCAACCTACATCTACTAAGATTGCTCTTACACAATTCCTGCTTTTTCCTATACTTGATTATGCTGATGTCACTTAACTTGATCTGACAGAATACCAACTGAATAAGCTTGAGAGACTCCAAAGTCTTTGTATACGATTCATATTTAGATTACGTAAATATGATCATGTATCCGATTATCGTAAACAGCTTAAGTGGTTACCTATCCACCTTCGTCGGAACACACATATTCTTGCTCTTTTATATTATATTCCTATCAATCCTCTTACTCCACATTACCTTAAATCACGGTTTAACTTCATACATGACAGACATCCCAAAGTGTTGAGATCGTCAGAGAACTTAAAATTAAAAATGCCAGGGCACACTACTAAATGCCTCGACCACTCTTTTTCTGTCCAAGCGGTTCGGCTGTAGAACGCTCTACCAGTTGAGATTAGACGTGCGCAAATACTGACAGCCTTTAAGAGATTGGTAAAGGAACATTATCTGGGAGATATCAATGTTACATAGTGTTAACCTTGCTGCACTCGATCAAGTAAAGATGTTCCCCTTAGGTATGTATGGTAAAATTCACACTACGTGTTACTATTACTAAATATAATTTGTATGTACTAATTTCATTTCCCTTTCCTAGGTACTTTCTTATACTTTCCATCTCATGCTTTTCTTTCCATCTCATGGTTACCTGTAAGAGATTGCCAATAGGCGATAAGGCTACCACTTGTACTTCTTTAGCTTTAAGTTACTTTTGAATTTAATCTGGTGTACAATAAAGAGATATATTATTATTATTATTAAAAACAAATTTTTGTTAGTAGAAATATTCAAAACCGTTTAGTTAAATTAAAACTGTCCGACGGTACTTATCTTTTAGTTGATATTATAAACATAGAATTTATAATTAGGCGATTAACATAGCAATAACTACAACTAAAACGTTTTTCTATATTTTGTTTGACCTTAGAATAACCTTGACCTTAAATCTGTGTGTCCTCAGTATACGTGTAATTTCCTAGTGTACCAAACACGCGACATTACACCCCAGCTTCCTAGGTCAGTTTCCTTAGAGTAGTTAGAGTGCACCATTAAGCACAGAGATATCCTATCTAAATTTAGGTCAGTACACACACGGATATAATATCTTAAGATAAAACTAGTCCATTATTAAAAATTCTTTTAGAAGATATGTGTACGTACTTATCACTAAAGATTGTAATATATTCCTCATTTAAAATAAAAGTGAAAGAGCTTTCATTGGGTGAATTGGCGACTTAGTTCATCACCTGGTATTATTATATCTTATTATGGTATATAACACATACATATATGTTATATGTATGTATATTATATACCTGCCTCGGTGGGGCAGCGGTAGTGAATGCGATTGCTGTGTTTGAGGTTTCGGGTTCGATTCCCGAGTCGGACTAAATGTTTGTATGATCTACAAATATTTATTACGAAGTTTGGATGTTTTCTATATATAATATGTATGTATTTACAAAAAAAAAGTATACAAGTATTTAATCAGTCAGTCTAGTTATTATAGCACAAGCGATGCTCAGTGTGAAACTATGACGTTGTGTGTCAAATGTCCTGAATATTTATTTATTTATATAATTTATGTATGTGTATATGTAGGTATATTTGTTTATTTATAATTAAACTAGTCTATATATGTTGAACTCTCTATCAATTATCATCTATCCACCTATCTTATCTTTTCTCAGCATCGCCCAATCGATTGACTAGCAGAAAATGTCTGAGGCATTTAAACTGTCGATGCATGTTTTTGTGCATAAAGTTGTAAATAAGTAAATATATATAATGTAACTATAAACAAGGTAGTGTAGCAAGTATAGTTTATATAGAGGAAAGTCACCAAAAAGTTAACCGATCGGAACATAACCTCGTTTAAAATTTTAAAAGGAAAAGAAAGTCTTTTTTAGAAAAGAAACAAATAGTATTCGCTATTTCTTCACTCTGTCCTGTAACTATCTGATAAAATTTGTTACATGGATTTTCATGAAAGAGGTTAAAATTAGAATATAAAAATATATCAATATTTTCTTTTCATTTTCATTCGAAAGGTAGGACTGAAAAATAATGAAAGATAATAGAAGAAGAAAATACATGATGCTTTCTTAAATAAATTATGAAAAGGGAACGACAATAGTAACGATAATTTTATTTACATAATAATGATTGGAATAAATGGTTATTTTCACATTAGATTTAAATATTGGTTCTTCAATATCGTCGAACATTAAATCCAAGTCACGATTTGATTTCCTTCGAAGATAACTCTGCACAGTTGTTCCTCACAACATTCATTAATTAAGTTCCGCCTGTTGTTGAGTTAATATCCTTGTATTGTAGCTAATGAGCTCTTACGCCAAACGCAGCTGTGATATTCAGTACATTTCAGTGTTACTAAACTAGTAATGGAAGCACTGGATTGTACTGATAAAGAGTGTGAAGATTTTTTTGTGAAACTATGTATTTTGAAGTAGCTTAAGTACTGCCTCTTAACATTAGCTATCTGTTAGTAAATGTCTCTTAGAAACAGAAGCAGTTGAACGTAAATTTTATAAGAATAACCAAACAAAGCAGACAGTATTTTTAAAGTAATTTTTGTGTGTATGGAGGGAACGGGTTTCATATCCCTTCGACACAAAGGGAGGATCCTCCGGCCAGGCGAGGTTATCATGCCTGGCGGGCCCCGGCCCAACGATTGATGTTAGGATGCTGTATATATGCCAATTGCCGCGCGAATCTCTATATCGCGATACAGGATTAGTAGTTGCATTGTATTTCATTACATTCATACGTTTCGTTCATACTTTGTAGTTCGATGTATCTTCGCTAGATGGCATTGTTGTATATTTTTCTTTGTGCTGTAATGTGGAAGTCGCCACATGTGTATAAAATTCACGGAAAAGGCATTATTTTGATGTTACGAATAAATATTACGAGTAACCTATTCGAATACACATTTAATTTGCCACTTAACTGAGCTCCACACGGACACTATTAACATAATAATTTTAAAGTGAAACAATGTTCCATTGATACCGTTGTAAAATAATTATATTGTTTACCGATTTAAGCTGAAACATATCGGTTTCAAGGTGTCAATTTATTTATCCAAGGTTATAAGTAGTAAAAATTGTTTTTTTTTCTATTTTAAGAGTCTGCCGTAGTGGTAATGTAATACAACGATAACTGTCACCCCTGCATCAATGGGCCTCCGATCCCGCACTTATCAACGAAACACGACAACTCGGATACTGCCGCTTTAGGTTGATCTTGTGTAGAAGGGTAGTACTACGCTGGTCAATCCGGCCTGTTCGTACTGAAATCAGCGTGGCTCTACTACCTTGTACGAGATACTGGTTTCTAAATAACTATGTTTTTGTCGACCAATTTTTGATACGTTGAGAATTAATAACGTAATAATAATAAGAAATGTTGCAATTTTCATCAGAAATATTTTTTTTTATGTTAAAGTATAGTCGGCTAGCAGCATTGTTAATCAGTGAACTAAATTATAAAGATAAAAAAAAATAAAAATGTTTAAGCTGTATTTAAGCTCATCTAAAATATTCATTCTAAACTTCGTTCCTCATTACATTTTAAATATTTTTGAGTAACTATTCCCCGTCATTTCGCTCACATTTATTGTCACTGCTTGCCTTCGGAGGCTTGTAGCAGTGTGATGAATAGCTTATTACTATTTCAAAAATTGTACTCTAAAAAAGAGATTAGCGCTTCCATCCAAAAAATAGCTTTTCTGTTTTATTATTGGTTGCTATGGCAGGTTTGGTTTTAAAACAAAAGTAAAATTACATAATTTAAAATAATTTGAATTTTTAGATAAAGATGACTTGATGCAAGACCCCACTCGGCCTTTTGTCTTTCGGCTATGCTTAAAAAACACAATATTAAAGCCGAACATCTAGATTCTAGAGGAGTTCCTTGTACGTATGATTAAGTTAATTTGCTAAGGAATTTGGAGTGAAAAGTGAAATACTTAAAGTACAGTATGGAATTCAATACGCACACATTTATGAAAGCACGTAAAAAGGCTACATTAACATGCATCTAAAATATATTCATACAGATACTTTTCAATTTAAGTGAAGAAAAATTTGATATTGGCAAACGTTATAGGTCAAATGGATAGTAGAGTTAGACCCTGGTTGTCAAAGGGGGGGTTCGATTTTTCGATTTCTATCCAGGACATGTACGATGTCTGATGTTCTGCGTCTGGCTATCTAGTCTATCATATATACATATTATGTATTTAGAAATATACAAGTGTGTTTATAAATAAGCAGTCTGGTTACCAGTATTTTTTTTAACGTGTGGACACCCCTTCGGGCCGTCACCCCACTGGGGTTTACGGTGGGGTGGTGTGTCGGAATCAGACCGAATAAAACCACACGGTGTGCCACTCTGCGCGTGAGATAGGAGGGATCCGGGAACATTCGCAGTAGAGACAGGCGCGACCCAATTCCCTCCCAGCGACCGAGTGCAGATACTTTTCGAAGAAACCGTGCCCGGAAAGAACCTACGTTAGTCGGAAGGAAAGACCCTGTGCTGCCACCCTGCCCACTCGGCGATGACCGGCTGGAGATCCTCCATGGCGGCAAAGCCAGCGCGTGGAGCCTCCAGCCGGGACGAGCCATCGTGGCCCGACGAGCGGCCTCTTTCACTCACGTTTCTCTTCGGGCGAAGGCCGTATGCCGCTACCCACCCGGAAGTCAGCCGTCCGCCGATAAACTTCGGCGAGCACTTCCGCCTCTAAATCCCACGGGGCAGTTTCGGCCACAGCGCACGCCGTCTCCGTAGACAGGGTGCAGTTCTAACCGCCAATATCCTCTGAGGGCGTCAAAGGCAACCCCTATTCTGGGTAGTCAGAGCCATCGAGCAGTCTAGTTACAAACACACAGCACAGGCTTCGTTAGTCTAGCGGCTAACGTATGTCACTGCCGATCAAGAGGTCTCGGGTTCGATGCCCAAATTGGGTCAAAAAGTGTTATTTAGTGTTTTGATTACAGAAATATTTTATAATAGCCCGGAGTTTGAAAATTGGCATCTTAACCCTCATACTTCGGGAACCACGTAAAGCCGTCAGTCATGCGTTTGATCTCTTTCCGGTCGTGTTGGACAACCATCCCATTCGATTGTTAGAGTGAGGGAACAGAGAGTGCACCTGTGTTTGCATTCGTACTTTTACACTATAATATCTTCTGCAAAGTTAAATGGTGACAGTTGAGACTCGTCGCCAAAGCCGAAATCGTCTAGGAGTACATCAAGGCACAGGCTCTGCCTAGTTTGGGATCAGACGGCCGCGTGTAAGATGTGTAAAAGTATTAAAAAAAGTAAGCTATCTCGATTAAAGGAGGAATAAATCAAGTAATATTTTAACAAGAGATTTATATTTCGTTTACACGAGTATAATCATGTTTGCGATCACATCGCACGCAATTCGAATTTCGTAATAAACTGAAGTGATTTTCAATTTGTGTTCACAGGAATATTCGTCGGTATTATTAATATGTTCTTACAACGTGTGAAAGAAATCAATTATTTGTGAAGTTGAAGAAATTGCAAATAAATTATATCCAAATAATAATATGGTGGTAAATAGATTGGTATGTTTTTAATTTAACAATAACCTCGTTGTTCTCTCTATTATACGAGTACATGTGATGATTGTTTAAGAATATGGAGTGACGCTAGCCATATTTCTTTTTTTTTTTAAACAGACAACGCTCGCTCGATGAATAAATCCTTTACAAACACAAAGAACAACCCAGACTCAGAACAACAATTTACGGATCACACAAAGTATTGTCCCATGTGGGACTTGAACCCACAACACTCAGCGCAGTGAAGAGCGGAGTTGCGATTACTTAAACCACTAAGCTAACCGTGCAGCCAAAGTCAAGTTTTTCCGTGGTTGTCGCGGAAACCGAGTAAGAGAGTAAACTACACAAGCATTGCAAAGAGTAAGAGAACGAAACAAATCCCAAAAGCAAGCCGTCTGACCAGCATGTATCCTAAAATTTTCTTTCTAAGGAAAAGTCTATATCTTGCAGTAGACTACTAAATGCATTATCTAATTTCTTTGTGATGACATTTAGTGACACTTATTCTTCAAGTAACTATGTACTCGTATGTCCAACGTGGTTTTAATTCTTGTCCGTGTACCAATATTGTATTGTCATTTTGTTTTGTTGTGTTTCTACAACACTCTTCATGTAACATTTAACACTAATATTTTATATTTGTAGTGTTAAAAGTTTATACGAAACCAGAAAACGACATTCACTTACATTATCTCACAATCTTTGCATAAGAAGATATCCTGAAAAAAAAAAAATTGCTATTTGGTATAACCAGGCGAGGTTGAAACACTCGCCGTGCTCGAACTCTGTCAGTTTGGTTATAAGAAACAATTTGTATCCTAATGTACATAAATAAATCTGTAATGTGATATCTTGATATTACTAACACTACACAGAAGTCAATATGGGTTGACAGTTCATAAATATATGTCAAACGAAGACAGTTCACTCATTTCATTCGTTCACTAACTCGAAATATGTATCTTAATGCTTGAAGAATATTTCTTAGGACGTTTTGAAACAAATATGGGTCAAAGAAATTTTTCTCGTCTTCTTTTCTTTGAAGAATTTTGGATACTTAATTTTTTATGTGAAAAGGTGAAAAGTTAATTTTTAAACAATATGTGTCATTCATTTGAAAGTTACCAACAGATGTTATATATAAAACTATAAAGTCCAGCATATACTTTCACCTGTTTCGGCACAAAAACATATATAGAGGCAGCCCAAAGTATGCTATGAATTAAAACAATAGTGAAGGTTGCGGAAAGCCGTTGAATGGGGGCAACACATTATCAATTGTTGTGGAAAACCTTGGAGAAGGTGTATCCATTAGTGGACGTCTTCCGGCAGTGATGATAATGATGATTCAAAATGGTAGACATTAAACAATTCAAAATTCTAATTGAAACAAGTACGTTGCAGTCCACTGCTGGACTTAGACCTCATCTATAGTTTTATGTATAACATCTGTTTGTAACTTTTAAATGTACGACACTTTTGCAGTCAGTCGCCGCACTCTTTTGTAAATCTTTCCGCCATCTGGTCAAAGGGCGGCCCACATTATGTTTACCAAGACGCGGTCTCCACTCCAAA
Source organism: Hypercompe scribonia (assembly GCA_949316085.1). Taxonomy (NCBI): domain Eukaryota; kingdom Metazoa; phylum Arthropoda; class Insecta; order Lepidoptera; family Erebidae; genus Hypercompe; species Hypercompe scribonia. The sequence continues at coordinate 3,977,623 of OX438983.1, forward strand.
ACATGTTTACTTCAACGGTTATGGGGTCTATTACATTAATTTGTATCATTTAATGTTTCGGGAAAAATCAACGAATATTGCTATAACATAAAATTATTTTATAACATGTAAAATATTGCTTTAAAGGACTGTCGATTTAATAAATGATAAAATACTTGCCCAATTTTTCTGCATAACGTAGCACCGGCGGCGCTTCCAATTGGAAAAACATCTTATTACCACGACAGTGGTCACGTCCAATTTTCTATTCCAATGCCATTTGAACCGATGCCAAGCAAATCTTTTGTACTGTACTTCAAACTAATGGACTTTACTGTACTTTAAATTACCTGAGATCTAACTTGAGATTTAAGTACCAGCAATGCATTAGTCTCTATAATCCCTTGAGTGTTTTAAAATATAATGGAGAGGTTAGATCTCAAGAGACAAGTGCGCTGCTGGCGTTTGTCTCTATAGTTGCAAAAGTGCATAGACTTCAGAAGGCAATTATCATTATGCGACATATCTATTCATTTGCTCTCTATACTATAAAAATAATTTTAAAACTTGCAGTAGTTGGCATCGCATGAAGGCAATTAAAAGTTATTTAAAGTAGTTGCCAGAAAAGCACTTATCTTGCAACATCTGTTACAGATTTATGTTCTGGAAGTGCAATTACATACATTTATTATGACTTTAGTAAACTATAAGCTAATTTATTGGACAGAAATTGTACTAGTTCATTAATTATTTGCACATGGGGACCTCACAATAATTAGACAACGACAAAGCTTAAGAATATTACCAACGTTAACTTGTAGGTGCATTATGTCGTGAAGAATTTAAGTAAACTCGTTTTTTGTTCAGTATGTTTTTTTTTTATTTGAAATTGAATGGGACTATCTATCAGTGTTATACTATGTATAGCTTATCTATTAATATTTCTTGCATGTAAAATATTCTCAATACACAATTTAAAAATATGCTTTTTAACCTAAATAAAATGTATAGAAACATTATTCTTTCTTTCTTTTTGAATTTATAGGTAACAAATATTTCAATAGCAACATTTTAGTAACAGCTCCCCTCAACCATGATCCAGACATCAAAAACGGAAGGTGCCAAAATATCACTTTTTCCTCTTCACGTAAAATTCTTCATGCTAAGATTATAATCATTCAAGATCTGTTCTGTACGCAGCAGAAATATGTCACGATAGACATTTAGTTGGATAGGCGCATATCTTACTGGACAACCGTGATTAATGGACGTAGTGATAGATAATGTTTGTGTAAAGACCGCTGTGAGTCGGTTTTTGCTTTATATTTTAAGAAATTCAGCCTTTACTTTGGCGTCAGACATTTTATTTTGTTAGGACCGTTCTAATAATAATAATTGTCTTTATTCAGGTATCGTAGACCCATACATATTATTATATATTTACAAATTAATAAAATCTAAGATAAAAAAAACTTAACAATGTAGTTTTATTACAAAATTAATTAAAATAAAAAATACACATTAAGCATGTAGTTATAAATTATGATATTATTATTTTTCTAGTCTCAACGAACCTTGCCATAGTGGTTCATATCCGGGAGTCAAGCCCAGTAGTTATTATAACCATAATTCGATTTGGCCTGGCTCGCACTCTGCAGAGCAGGGTTGCCACCAACTGACGTGTGCCACTGACTGAGGCACTCAACAGCATCATATCGTCCACATAACTCAGTTTGTTTACACAGATGTTGTCTTCATGACAACCAACCTGGGTGCTGCTTAGTGCCTCTATCAGCTCATTCATATGTACATTAAATAACAAAAGATATGATAGTCCACCCTGTCTGACCCATATTTAAATGCATAAGGATCTGAAACAACACTGCCACCTATTTGAGGTAACTGACTTGGTTTATATGTCAAAGGTTGGTTTATATGTTAAAGTTTTTGTAGAGAATATTATAACCAACCAAAGTCCTTAAAGTCAAAGTAAAATACCTTTTAAAAATCCAAGAGGTAATCGTTCATTGATGAATTGCGATCGGTATCGTATTTGAAATTCTGCTTAAGGCTCAAAATTGCACTTTCTGTCGAAAAGCCCGGCCGGAAGCCAAACTTACTTGCCGTGTAAATCTATGTACTTGTTAAGTCATAAATTAAGTAGGCTATCAAAACCTTTAGCGATGATCGTGGCCAAGGTCACGTCGATGGTTATTTTTATCGGTCACATTATTAGTCTCATTTTTAATTATGAAAACAATTATCGTTCTTTTTGCATCTGATAAATATAAGTGACCTACAACAAGTTCTACTTGGTTTTTGCAAATATGGTAAGTAACTAATAATTAGCTGTAGTTTCACTCGCAAAGAAGTTTCTTGGCTATCGTGTCAAATAAAAAGTAGAAAAATGACTTTTTCTGTGTGCCAAGTAATGTGTAAAAATTTGCAAAACTAATTAAAACTGAAATGTAAAATTAAAATCTTATATATACTATTAAACTTACAAAATGTGGTATTTTTCTTGCAATGATATTGATATTGCAATGATAATGGTTTTACGTAAAATATGATGAAAATTTACTTTCATATGTTTTCTATTAAATTCCTCTAACATGAAAAAAACTCATACATGCGGTAAAAGTATAGATTGTGAGATATTTGGTTAATACAATGAGATAGAATGAATGGTGAATTTCGCACTAGTAGAGTTATAAAACCATTTTTGGGGACTTCACGCGTCAGTGGATAGACTTACCTAGATGTACAATGTGTACAAGATATACAGTACAGGAAGTGTCATAGATAAAAATAGTAATCGCTTTTAAAGTCATGGTTGGATGATTAATTTTCTAAAGAAAATAGAAAGTCAGTTTTGATAAGCTAAGTCAGCAAGATAAGTCTAAGTCCATTTGTCCAGCTGCAGCTTAGTCAGTATACAATAAGTACTTGAAAGCTGTAGTTTTGCCTTGTTGGAGCAAAAACTAAAAGTAATGTCTTAGAGTACTGTTTTCTTGTTTATGTGTAATAGTCGAATGACTTACATTAAAAAAATATACAGTATAAATTAAATAAATGACACGAAATTCATTTAAAATTAAGTTAAAATTAAATTGGAATTTGTTTTTGGAAGAATATCTAGTATTATTTGCGCATAGGGGTGCTTATATACATTGCAGTTTAACAATATAATTATTAGCACACATATGCATCTTAACACAACACTTTGTTTTAGTGTCTTTTTAAAACTAAAAGCAAGAATAAGGATGAACCCATTTAAATTACATATATTTCTTTTTCTATATTAAGAGCCTGCCAAAGTGACTCTACTCTGCCTGATGGAAAGCATGAATAGAATCCAAGAGTTGTGGTCACCATACTCATTGCAAATGCCGACAATGCAGTATGGTGACCTACACTATGGCAGCCTTGTGAGATGTTTTTTCAAACCCCGCTTGGGGACGTAGGACATGACAGCCATCGTGACAGTGTAAGGATTACACAGTTATCACGGTAACTGTTACCCTGTATCAATGCACCTCCGGTCTCACTCACCAACGAAACACGACAACACGGATGCTGGCGCTTTAGGTTGGTCTTCTGTGGGAGGGTAGTACTGCCCCGGTCGAGCCGACCCGCTCGTGCTGAAATCAGCGTGGCTCACTACCTAACAAATACTACCTAACAAACCTTGTGGTTTTAGTCTGTTATATTCCGACCCACCACCCCACCGCGAATTCCAGTAGAGTGACGGCCCGAGAGGGTTACTACACGTACAAAAAAAGAATCAAATAGTAACGAATACAATATAACGAACGCTTCATCAAATACCTTATCTTCACATAAAAATGAAACAAAATTTTAGATCTATGGTGTTCTTTGATGTTATTTGATAAGATTTTTTTGGCAAACAGGCGAACAGTTTGCATGGAAACGAAACTCCAAAATCTATTCATGAAATATATCTTCGATATTCGAGTTAGAAGTTAGTTGTGTTAAACATTCCGGGAACTTGTTATTATGTGCCATTTTTGGAATTCTTATACAACAATATTCTAATACCTTATGTGGATATCACTGCCAACTTACACAATATTCTTTAAGAGTGCGAGTAATAAATATCTCGCCTTGTATTTAAATAACTAGCCAAAAGGAGGTACAATTTCAAATTTACTAATGAGAGATTTTTAGCATTAAATAACGCAAAATAATTTAATAAAAGTGCTATTATAATTTTGAGACCCATAAAGCAAGAAAGCATTTTCGATATCAGCTTATAAACAACGGCAATATAGGTGTAAATACGTAAAAACATACACGAAGTCGAAAATGCTACCTCCTTTTTTTAGGAGTTATTTTAAAAATGTTTTCGGTTCTTTTTACCGTTGACTCAAATCCTGAACGGTAAATAGAGGCCTATTTATTGCTTTTCGAGGTCTTTGATAAGTTTCACCTTTTTAGTTTTAATTAATAAATATTAAATATTAAAGAAAATGTTTAAAAGATATAAGTCAAGGTTTAATTACTTTCATTTTGGTTCACGTTAATTGAGAATTCAACCCTTGAAGTAAATAATTTGTTAGGGACGACCAGACGGTAATTTTTAATTGAGGTTATGCCAAGAATACAAACTTTTTAGCCGTCGCCATTTGCATTTTTATTAGACTTTTTGGCGGGATGAACTTGGATTTGGGGGCTTGTAAACTTGTGTTAAGAATATTTTAATAAAAGGTAAAATTTGACACAGATTTTCAAAAGCTTTACGACGTGGGAGTTGATTCTTACGTGTTCCTTTTTAAGAGTATTAAAACTACATGGATAGAGAGAGAGAGAGAGATAACGAGAAAATCGAAAGTGTAGTATATTGACATCGAAATGAGGAAACAAATAACATCAGAACCAAAGAAGTAGGATGATGACACTGCCTCATAAAGCATGATCTGTGAATGCAGATAATGCATGACTCACAATACAACGGCCTAGTAAAATGCTTTTTCACGCCTCGCTCGGGGGCGTAAAAGGCATAACAGTCATCGTGGCATTGTATTGCAAACACTTACCACGACGACTGTCGTCTCTGCATCAATGGGCATCCGGTCTCGCACTCACCAACGAAACACGACAGCACGTATGCTGTCGCTTTACATAGATCTTCTGTTTGAGGATAGTTCTGACCCGGTCGAGATGGCCCATTCATGCTGAAATCAGCGTGGCTCTGTGACATTAATAGTTAATTTGGTTTTAAAAGCTGGAGGCGCAGCTGGCACATAGCAGCACCATTAGGATGATAAATAACCCAAGAGAATTGTTGTTGTTATAATTAATACTATGAGATGATCTTCCATCAGTTCAATTGGGTAAACATCGAAAATAATAAGGTTTACTTATTATAGAAAATTTGATTGACCTGTTAGTTTAGTAACACTGTGCATAAACTCCTGGGTTCGGTTTAATTGTATGTTGAGTAAAATCATTTATTTAAATACAATTTATTTATAATGTTCTATATATCTACGTACAATCAGTTTTATCAGCAGTCTGTTTTCCTTATTTGCGACAACGGGGCCATATGTGAGAAATGACAATTGGTTATTACTGTTTAAGGTAATTTACAGGGTTTATAATATTAATCAATATCACGTGAATATGAGTTTGTTTGTTAGTTCCTTTTTAATGCCTAAACTTCTAAAAATTTTAAAAATTATTCCATCAATGGAAAGTTATATTATCAGCGACGTACATAGGCCATTTTTCACTCCGATAACCGATATACACGTGGGCCGAGTTGCGGGAGAAAGCTAGTAACGTAACATAAAGATAAAATATTTTTTTTAAATGAAAACCATTTAAAACCGGTATCTTATTGGTAATTAAAACAAAAGCGAGCAGCTTTTGTTTTAATCGCAAAGTTTAACGCAAGGGTCCTAAATTTCACTAAACATTTCCATTAATTTCATAAACACTTATCGCTATTTCCCTTCAGCATTTATATTCAACAGAACACCGATGTTTGAATTTAAAGACATCGAAGCTGTTGATTCGTTTCCAACGGCTATATAAAACACCCTCCGCTATAAAACAGTTAACTTGGTTACATTATTCACGATAATTTACCAACAGAAGTTCAATTTCGTGTTTATAGTTGTGTAACATTAAGTATATTCACATCTGATCTACATTTTTAAATATGGTGATTCAATTATTTGTTTGGATAAATTCACGAGTCATTCGGATCTGTTGGTCAAGTGGTTAGTGATTTTGACAGCTAAGTCAACGGTGATAGGTTCAATTTTCACCCAGGAGAAATATTTGCGTGATGACCACAATGATTTCTTCTGTGTTTTATCATAATTAATCTTAATCTAATTAACTATAATTAAAAATGTGATTATCGGCAGCCTGGTCACAAACAGCCGTGTGTGAGATGTGTGTTTTTATTATTATTATTCGCGTCCAGGGTAGGTAGTGAAGATAGAATATTATTCCCGTAATTTTGACATATCACTTGTGCCTTATCCACGTTAATTTAGGCTTTTACTGACGCTTGATGGTTACGGGTGCTTTGAAGGAGGCATGCCTGGGTTCACTAAGAGTCCTTACTTTCGTTAATTTTCAGAGACCTTTTAATTTCAAAGTTTCAGTTTATTTGTTTATTCTGCTTTAATAGCCATAATGTTCACCACGACGTTACCTATACATTACCAGGGGGTACTGCATGAAGATTAAATAACATCTAAATAACGTACCTTTTTTGAACGCAAAAGAAGATGTTTGAAAAGGAAGTTATGTATAATTCAATATTTATTAAGGTACAAAAAGTCTTGAGTAATTGAATCTTAAATACAACTCATAATGGTGTCATTATTATGTTATTCATAAGTGTGTACGAGTACATCGGGGAAATGGTGACTTCTGTAAGCAAAAACTTTTTATCAACTCTATTACAACACTATATCAAACAGTACGAGTACTTAAACGCCATAATTTTCAAAAAACAAAACAGTATTAATATAACCATCGTGATCTTTTTCTTCTTTTCATAATTTTATTTACGGTAGTCACAACGGGTAAGCGCCTGTCTGACGCCTTGTCACCTTGAGAAAGTTATAGGTATCAGACAGGACAAGTGGGTCATCGGGTGACATCAATGATGTATATTTATTCACCAGCCGTTCTTCTGCTCGTATCTATTTTGTGGTTAATAGCTATTTCGTCCACTGAATAAACCCGCCGAAAACACTTACCTATTTAAAATACGGATAAGCATGGGACACATTTTATTAAAATCTATTGTGTTCGGTCACCTTTAATTAAAATGTTAGGATTTGATATGCAAAACGAAGTAATGTAAACAATATGTAAATGAATTTACAGAGCTTGAGTGTTGGATTGCTGGATATTTAAATTTATATATACTAGCCATTACAGACCGCGTATATATCGGTTACCGCAATAAAAAGTAGCCTACGGCGATAATGTTTCTTTTATAAGCAGAAGCTTCAAATTCGGTGAATGGTTTAAGCATGAAACGAACATGCAAACTTATATTGGCATTTATAATATTAGTCAGTATTAGGTACTATCTTGATTTGAACAATGATATACTGAGTGTTACTCATAGTATAAAAGAAAATTTGCCAATACAAATAACAAAAGAAATCGACTCCATACAGAAAATATTCAAAAATAAAAAAATAACTGAATAGAGAAAAAAATACATATTTTTTTCTATTAAGTTAAATGCACTCTTGTGTCTACAGTTATTGTTATTTTTGGAATTGGTGTCATTCAAGGAACACGTATTTAAGGATGTGATCCCTAAAACACTGCCTCATTATACAGTGGACTGCGACATACCGAACACATTTGCGTACCTTTTTAGAGGGTACAGGTGTGATGTTATATCGTATGATAATGTAAACAAGTATATACCTATGATTGTAGCAACCACGGCGGATTAGCTGTCATTTATTGAAGAGTTCACTTGAATATCTTCGAAGAACTTCATCAAAACATCACTAAAATGAAAAGGAACCACCTGGAAATATACAATGCTTTTCTAAGCCTTCACATAAAGTTTTTTTGTTCATTTTACATCGACTAATAGAAGGCATCAGACATTGATATCGTTTTTCATTAAATACGTATTATTATGGATAACTTAAATAAGGTTGCACGTCAAACATCAACTTTCAAGTATAAAAAGAGTTATTAAAATCGGTACAACCTATTAATAAGTTGTGAGGTAACCAACACCAAAAAATACAGACGAATTGAGAATCTCCTCCTTTCTTGAAATCCGTTTAAAAAAGTTATTTTCGAATAGCTATCTAGTAAATAGAAGAAGACGTTAAATGGCTAAAAAGAGTAGGGCACAAAGTGTTGTTGTATAGTCTATGTTTTATTGTATAATTATTACTACCTACTTAATTGCCTCGATGGCGTAGCGGTAACGAATGCGACTGCTGTGCTTGTGGTCTCGGGTTCGACTCCCGGGTCGGACCAAATGTTAGTATGATCTGCAAATATTTGTTTCGGAGTTTGGGTGTTTTGTATGTATTCTATCAGTCAGTCTAGTTATCATAGTACATGCTCTGTTTAATTTGAAACTAGATGGCGTTGTGTGTTAAATGTCTTAAATATTTATTTAAGTTACTAATATTATTCACGTACTATAACTATTTCAATTCTTTCATAACGTTATGAATGTTAAATACGTGTGAATGTATATAGCTCATTATAATCTAAAATTAATAACCGATTTCAAACTCAAACCTAATTGATTGAAGCCTAAATATGACCAGAGAGAGGCTCTTTACCGTTCAAACAGTTAAGCCGACTTAGCAAAGTAATTTCATGAACACGTCTTTGTTCCCCAATATCCCGACATTAACACGTCCTTCGTCCAAAACTTTGATCAGATTATAAGAAAGATCGTATCTAAACGTTAATGGGTCATACCACAAAAATATATCGTAATTGTTCCACACCTCATTATTAAAGAAACTGCAGTAATTTGGTTCATATACATTCTGACTCGTTTAGCCGGGTCCGGTTAATTGTACACAGTTTAAGGTGGGATTAGTCTTCAATTTTATAATGAATACAAAATTAACTGTGCAGTTAAGCACAAAACAAAGTTGTTAATATTTATATATCTGTTGAATGTGATGAGATGAAAGTGTATATCGTGCTTATCTGTCAGTAATTATAACAATAGACTAACATACCGTTAAAACTGTAATTTAATACATACTGAGTGAGTCCAATTATTGGTGAGTCAATAAAGGAAATAAAAAAATTAAGCTGTTATTAACATGTGGGTGGGTAAGCCAGGATCCACTTTCTTTCCTTTAGTTGACTGTATGAGGGTACTGTGGCCAAAGTCTCCCGCGATAAAAAAAGAAGCCATTGTTTAATGTGGGCTTCAAATCTCCCAAAAATAATATAAGATGTTAAGACTTGCGATATTTGTGGCGATGAATTAAACCATGTTATTATGCTGTACGGATAGCGTAGTAGTTTAAGCAACTACCACACCGCCACGCCTCTTTCTACTGTACTGAGTGTTGTGAATAACCCACAACACTTTGTATGACGCACAACTTGTTGTTCTGAGTCTGGATGTCCTTTGTATCCGTTCTATATATGTCTGTTAAGTTACTAAGACACGGAATATAGATCTGATGCGCGAGAAGTCTTTAAAAAACCCACTCTTCCACAAATTCCAGATGTCTATACGGCGGTAGCATTTGCCATCAAGTAATCTGACAGCTCTGTAAGTCTTGTCGTTGTTCAATTCTTAAAAGTCTTATAAATCTAATGAGGAAGAATACAGAATATGATTATCTCAGTATTACGATGACTTTATGTCCTGTTGTCCAAGAAAATAGTTGTCTTTCTTTAGTCCTATTTTATTTTAAAACTAAAACCCCATAAAATGTCAGCTTTATTAATGGTTCGATAAGTGCGTAAATACTAATCTACTTTTGTATGAAGGACTTTCATTCGATAACGTTCATTCATTTTATCAATTATTTTAAAAAGAGGTTAATTTGTATGATTTATGAGAATAGATGCAAAACGCCGCCATTTTGAATCGTACATATTTAATCCGGTAAACTGTCTAAAAAGTTGATTATGCTCGAGGTTTCCGTTAACTTTGAATCGAATTTTAATTTGGCACCTTTTGAACTTTAGGGATTTGTTTCCTCTTAATTTTCACTACATTAAGGAAGTTGATTAAGTAAATATATGGTCACAGACTGACTGACTTAAGAGCGTACGCTCTCATCGTGAAATTTTATATTTTATTACGAAAAATGTCACAATTTGTGTTAAAATTTAATGCACTCGAGATACTATATTTCTCTTCTAAACTATCATCTAAAGTCTCTTGTTTTTTACATCAACAACTGAAGAATAGAAAGTATTATCAAAGTTGACTACATTGATAATATTTTCTATTACATAAATAAAATCATCTATTTCCTCAGTGGCAGAGGCATATTAATCGCCCTCTTTTCGCTAGTGTTTTATCTCACGCAATAAGCGGCTAGCCTATTGCCGCTTATCGGGATGTTTTGTATGCCAGAGCCTCGTCTGTTGATCAACGTGTACATCACTTGCAGATGAGGTTGACTTAGAGCCCTAAATTCTTGGTAAGAACTCTATGCAACTAATGTTTTCTATTAAATATGTATTATACAAGTACTTGTTAAACTATATGTCAGTTTAATTAGTACTCGACAGATCTCATTCAAATTTGATTTACACAAACACCAAGTTTCAAATATTATTTATTTATAATACCTGTAAATATATTACAATAGACGTATATTGGGTATTGGTGGTGATGCAGAGCATTATGGCGGATTTTTTTTTTCTATATTAAGAGCCTGCCAAAGTGACTACTCTGCCTGATGGAAAGCATGAATAGAATCCAAGAGTTGTGGTCACCATACTCATTGCAAATTCAGACAATGCAGTATAGTGACCCACATTATGGCGGCCTTGTGAGATGCTTTTTCGCACCCCTCTTGAAGACGTAAAAGGCATGACAGTCATCGTGACAATGTAAGGCTTACACAGTTACCACGATAACTGTGTTTTAGGTTGGTCTTCTGTGGGAGAGTAGTACTGCCCCGGTCGAATCGGCCCGCTCGTGCTGAAATCAGCGTGGCTCTACTACCTACTGAAGATGATATGATAGATGTGTATGTTAAAACACATACATACGTACCCATGAACTTATTCTGAAAGAAAATCAACTTAAAAAACTATGAGACAATTTATTTCAAGACCAATTAGTGTGTCCTTACCTTACTTATCTTAAGAAATTTACTTGAGATTTTGTTGTGAGCGCAAATAAGGGTGTATTTTTACAAGTTTAATACAAAAATAAAGCACAAGTAATTTTCCACGCCATTCACACGTCGCGCACATCTCCCACCCTTTCCGTAGATTGAAACAAACGCGCTGGAGGTGCTTCGATTATCGCTAATAGTCGATTTCGATTCTGTGGTTGTTTCGTTTACTACAAAGTGTATTTACATTCAATTTTACGTTAAACGTATGTGGTGAGTGTGTGCACAATCGCAGCACACAGCTTAAGCAAAATCTGAACCTAGCCTTGATAATGTAATTTTACACCAATTAAAACAATTCTGTTAATTTTTATGAAAACTATTCTAGATTATAGTATATATTTTGCAATAGATTAGAAATATATGTACATATTTCTATTTAAAGCAGAAATTATTCACATTTTTTTTATCTATACTAATATTATAAAGAGGAAAGGTTTGATTTTTTGTTTGTTTGCTTGAAATGAATAGGCTCCGAAATTACTGGACCGATTTAAAAAATTCTTTCACCGTTGGCAAGCTACACTATTCCCAAGTGGCATAAGTTATGTCTCATTTTCAAAAAAAATAGAGGTACTTACTAAAACTTGAATAATCTAACCCAAGGTATAAAAAAATTAACAAAAAACTTCCTTCAATCGCGTGTGCTGCGAAAACTATTAATTATAGAACAAAATGATGTATTACAATTTTTCAGGACATATCACTATCTATAAAAAATGTCCCGACAGCATGTCTCTATCTTTTATAGTGACGTCACAATAAGCGTCCTTTTCTTAAAAAAAAAAATGCCACCGCTAGAAAAGGCTCTTTATTCGTACCTAGGTATTGATACTTATCAAAATAAATAAATAATTATTTAAGACTACTTCAATACCTTCATATCACATTCTAAATGATTTGATTCGGATATTCCATTCAAAAGATATCACCAGTTAAAATAATAGAAAAAACTCCGCTCGGCTAGCTATGCGTTGAAGAGGTTCTGGAGGGGAATCAACATCACGAAATTAGCTTGCCGCGCAGCTCATCCGAATATATTCACAAAAAAAAAATAATATCTTAGTTTTTGGTTTTCAATGAATGTTATTTTTTTAGAAACTCACTGTAAAACATTGTATATTTTCTTTTATTATAATATTATGCCCATGCGAAGCTGGGGTGGGCTGCTAGTTTTATTATAAGTGCCAAAGTGACTTTATTCTGCCTGATAGAAAGCGTGAATAGAATCTAAAAGTTGTGATTACAATAGTTCTTGCGAATGCAGACAATTTAGTATGGTAACCCACACTATGGCGGCCCAGTGAAATGCTTTTTCACGCCCTGCTTGTGGTAAAAGGTAAAAGGAATAAGAGTCGACGTAGCAGTGTAAGATTTACACATTTACCGCAATAACTATCACACCTGCGTCAATGGGCCTCCGGTCTCGTTGTCACCTACAAAAAACAACTGCACGGATACTATCGCTTTAGGTTGGTCTTCTGTTTGAGGATAGTACAGCCTCGGCGAGGCCGGTCTGTTTGTGTTAAAATCAGCGTGACTCTAGGACCTTGTGGCTTATTTTTCAGTGGTGCCACAAAAATAAGGAAACCAATCCTATTGCTTGTTATTTAAATTGACTTGCTTGTTTTAACGGCTCGTGATCGTCAGTTCGATTATGATCCAGTTGAAATATTCTTAATTAAGTGATTGGCATGAAAAGATTTTTCCACATTGGAATAAAATATAATACATCATTAAAAATTCGTGTAGTTATTTGTTTAATACGTGTTCAAATCACGTCGGGGTTACCACTGTGGAGGGAACGGGTGTTATGTCCCTCCACACAAACACAAAAGAGGAGGCTCCTCCGACTAAGCGAAGTGATCATGCCTGGCGGGCCACGACCCAACAGTTGATGTTTGGATGTTGTGCATATGCTAACTGAGACCAGAATCTCTATTCTGCGATACAGGATTAGTATTTGCTTCGTAGTTCATTATCCTCTGTAGTTCAATGTATCTTCGCTAGATGGCGCTGTTGTATATTTTTATTTGTGCTGTATGTGGAAGCCGCCACATTATCAGAATCATATTATTTACCACCAGTCAGATTAATTATCGAAGCTTTTCTGACTTGAAATCAAGCAGCTATGTAAATTGTGTCAAGTTTTAACAGTGCCACATATACACGGCGTTATCTAACATCTCTGGTAGATGTTATCTAAAACCCAACATCGGATGGTCCCATATTACATTTAGTTTCAATCTACGTAACTCAAGGTTAGCCTATTATCGTATTTAGTTTTGTAGACTACAATACTTGGATTCTATTCATGCTTTCCATCAGGTATAGTAGAGCTACTTAGGCATGCTCGTAAAAAAAAGAAAATTTGTCAACAGACCGACACTGTTCCTAGTAAATTCGTGCATCAAAACAAGATTTCTGGTTGAAAGGTAAATTATAAAAATAAGATTCACGTTGCTCTTTGTAAACAGTTCTTGTCTAGGAGAATCTTCTACTCTAAAGTAATATAACTTTTGTAATAACTTGATGCATCTCACACACAGGTGCCTGAACTTAGACTAGATATGAATCTGTACTTTATTATATAACCAGATTGCTGATAAATACTTCTTTACTTTTCAACAGCACTATCGTTACACTATCTTCATCCTATTGTGATAGTGTTACAACATATTTTTTTCTATATTAAGAGCCTGCCAAAGTGACTCTAATCTGCCTGATGGAAAGCATGAATCGAATCTAAAAGTTGTAGTCACCATACTCATTGCAAATGCAGACAATGCAGTATGGTGATCCACACTATGGCGGCCACGTGAGATGCTTTTTCACACCACGCTTGCGGACGTAAAAGGTATGACAGTCATCGTGACAGTGTAAGGCTTACACAGTTACCACGATAACTGTCACCCCTGCATCAATGGGCCTTCGGTCTCACACTCACCAACGAAACGCGGCAACACGGATAAGACGCAAAATAAGATATTTAATGTCAATTTTTAGGGATGATGTCCAAACGATTTATTTTATTACGAAATATACAGTTACAAAATATAGATCAAAACGCTTAAAACTATTTTTACATGGCAACATTTTTATTCATTTAATTACTACATTCTTCCAGAATTTATATAGATGTTTAGTTTTGCAATTTACTAATCATCACAGATTTAGTGTTTGAATATCATATCACACATACCAAAAAAAAATTATAAGCTTAACCTATTACTTCCCAACCATCGAAAAATTTAGACTTTTCTGTTCAAATCACAAAATATATTTGTTAATACAGTAAGAAAAAATAATGTTAAGCAAGAAACAAAAATTTATTCATTCTAGGGTCTGAATCAGCCTGTTCTATACGTATGACATTGGGATCATATGTTAAGAAAAAAAATAGATTATTACGACTTTATTGGCTATTTCACGTTTAGTAAAGTTTTGCTAACAATTTTAGATAATTCGAAATATATACTTACTTTTATTTATATAGCTATATATGAGCTATATAAAACAAACAACAATGCACTCTTAACGGCTACGAAATATATAAACTTTGAAATTATATATCTAAATAATGTCACTGTATTTTTTTATCAAAATATTTTTCTTTAACGGAAAAACACTTAAAAATGTTTGTTATTTACAAAAAAGGCTAAAAAAATTAAAGCCAAATTTAGAAAAAAAAAGATAATCTGGTGTCCTAAAAATATGACAGTGGGAAGTAATGGGTTCAGAATACAAAGTGTCACTACCTCTACTCATCCCATGAATGTTGTAAGAGACGACTAACACGCAGGAAAACTCAACTGGAAACGAACGTGATGTCGTAGGTCAAAATCTTCTTTCTACAACGAGACCTATGTCCAGCAGTGGAGTGTTAAAGACTGTTGACGATGCCAACTTCGAGAATGTACTTACTTGAAACAAAATTATTTCATTGTGTTTGTAATGTATTATATAAAATGTACTTCTTTGTATACAAAGACTGAAATTTTTTCATTTAAATTCTTCACATATACTGTCAAGTATTCGTACCAGAAAAACCGTTATACAAATTCATCCTTTGTGGAGATAATAAGGATGCTTAGAAATGTGAGCTATGTTTAAGATTTTGTAACAAGGGACTTAACCCTCCCCGTACCCACCACAGTAACTCTTGTACACCAGGATTAAGAGCAGTGTCCCACGAGTACACCGATTTATGATATTCGGGAAGTCCCGGGAAAAATTAAAATTAGATTATGTAATACTTTCCAAGCGACTACAAAGGAGAAAGTTCTTTGTTTCACTGTATTTTCTAAGGCTATTCTGAGATTTTGTGTCTATTAGCCATCATTTCATGGTGACAAGCCGATGGTGGTGGTATCTTTACAAGTTATTTACATGGGCTCATATTGGAAGGTTAAAATTTTTAACAATTAAAAACGCTAGAGAATAATTCCTTAAATATCATATGCACGTATAGGCATTAAAAGTGATACAAGTGAAGGTTGGAAGATGATGGTCCTTATCTCCTAATAATAGCTGTTCACGGATCCCTCTATCTCTGGTACAAAATAGCAAACTATGTGTTAGTCCGTCCGATTTCAATATCTTTAAGAGTAGAGTGAACAGGTTTCTTCTGGATGGGCGTGTACCACTTTCTTCCTCATCTACATTTTCCATCACGTGAAATAGAGGATAAACGCCTATTCCAGTACAAATATATATAAAAAAAAAATAACCCACCGCAAACTCTAGTTGGGTGACGATTGGAGAGGTATCCACACGTAAAGAATAGCAGTTAGATGATACTGTAAGTTGCCGATGTAGTAATCAGTACTCTGTAGGAAAGAAAATACATGCAAAGGTGAAGTTTGGCTTGCCGAAACTACATTATAATACAATTTTCGCTATTCGCTTAACGCTTAGTCACTGAGTCTGACTCTCTCTCTTACGACTCGGCTAAGCCACTATTGTACTTTCGTATCGTTATATCGTAGTATCGTTTATGAAGTCTCACATGATACAGGACATATTCCTAGTGTTAGAGTTGTGTGTTTGAAGAATAAAAGAACTTTTTAAATGATCTTCTAACGATTTATTTACATTTATTATGAACTAGTGGAGTCGAAATTCGAAAACAATTCATTTACTTATGAATAGTGTTAATGATGATAAAAATAAATGATTAATTACAAAGAAGTTCTTAATACCTTGTTAATAAAACGAAAAGAAAAAAGAGAAGAAAGCTATTCAGATAGGTTTTATACTAATTTAAAGCTTCATACTTTATACTCGTAAGTCCACTTCAAAGACGATAGTTTATGGCGAGGTCTCTCTTATTAGGGTTCTTTCTCACGTTCCAATCTAAGAGCATAACTGGCCACAAATGCATATTAGATTCTACATGCGTTTTGTTGGTAAATCTACTTTTGATTACAACGCTACTAATACCATTCTAAGTTTATCTAGAATAATTATGGCTTTTTATAAAAGCAATAAAATTTCTGTCCTTTATTCAAAGTCCTATAATATTATTACTATAATATTAATTCATAAATATATCATACAACATATGTGCACTAGTTAAATTTGTATCTGACAACCATTCTATTCATTTTTCTCGAAATAACTACCTTTTTCAATTTTATCTCTCGGTAACATTTACTGTACTTCATGCCTACTATGTGACAGTAAACACAACTGTAATTTACATAAAAATTAGCCTTAATATAATGTTAAAAAATACTTTCACACTATGAAAACTCTTTGTATTCATTTTAAAACTAGGATCACCTACATTTTCGTATCTGAAATATAGTAATTTTCCGTGTAGTGACAGATTAAAATACCAAGTGTCACTACCTATTCTTCGTGTGGCTGTCGGAAGAGGTGACAAAAAGAGTTAACTATGTAGGATAACATTACTATGGACATAGAGAAGGAAAACTTGAAACAAACACCAAACCAACCTACCAGCATGGTACAATAGGCCAAAAATATTCTTTCTAAAAAGAGGTCTATGTCCAGCAGTGGACGGTTAAAAGTTGGTGGTCTTCATGATGATCTTAAATATACATCAATTTTCTAAAGAAAACTTCAAAGCCAAAATTTCAAACCAAGATATTGTCTGGTTTGAGATTGCCCATCGATGTAGGAGTGACGGTTATGGTAGTGACTGAGTGAGCCTTACTACCATGATGACTGTCATGCTTTTTACGTCAATAAGAGGGCATAAAAATCATCTCACTAGGTCGCCATAGTCTGGGTCACCATACTGCATTGTCTGTATTTGCATTGAGTATGGTGGCCATAACTCTTGGATTTTATTCATGCTGTCTATCAGGTAGAGTAGAGTCACTTCGGCAGGCTCTTAATTTAGAAAACAAAGGTTATGCATTTTTTTTTAAAAAATACGTCTCTATCACTTTCTTATTCCTATGACTGTTTATTCCAACTGAAGTAGTCTGCATATAGGTAGTGGTTCACATCCCGGGCACTCTGGCGGCACATACACGACACAATCTTCATCACCGATGCACACATGGCCATCACACACGTCTGATGTTAAGTAACATGATCTGTATGCTGAAAAAAAAAATGTTAAATTTGTGAACGGAATTTACAGGTTCCAACCGGGCCCCTAAAATAATCTTTTTCTCTGTTTTCAAAGACTTTCTAATGTTTTTACCGATTTAAAATCTGATAAATTATTAGATATTTATTGACATACATTTAACAGAGTTATTAAGAAAATTATAACTGCAAATAGTAGAAAGAAAAGCCAACAAAATTTAATAAAACAAAATTTCAGGATTTCAAAACATTACCCTCAGTTTACAGATATGTAAATCTTTTACAGTATGCCTGTAAGGCTTTGGAACAATTGGCTGAGACAATCCAACACGTAGAACCTTGTCTGTTTTAAAAAAACTGTTGAAGGATTACTATTTTTCGTTCTGAATAATTTTGATTTCAGTATGTACATGTAGTATATATGTATATTAGTCTGTGTACGTATAAATCTATATATGTACACGTATTTGTGTAGGTGTATGCATAATATGTCTCTCTATCAATATTTTCAAATATTCTCTGTGTTAAGGTTGTCTGGAAGAAATCGCTGCGAGCGATAAGACCTAAGATTGTTAAGATAGATAGATTATATAAAGATAAATAAATTAAATTCTTTTCAAATACTTCTCAAGTTCTTTGAAATAAATTACTTAAGTGGCTTTAAACATAAAAATAAATGACATATGGACTTTGTGTATTTTTTATATTACATGATTTTGAGTCTCTTAAGTGGGACGGGAAAAAGCATCTCCCTAGGCTGCCATGCTATAAGTGACTACAACTTGTTTCATGCTATCCGTTAGGCAAAGTCACTTTGGCAGGCATATTAAAAAAATACAAATTTACTTACTATCAATACACTCTCCGTAGAAACAGCATCCACCGCAACATTGTTCGTGGTCAGCGCACTGAAAGAATTCAACAGATTTATTAGAATGAGCATACTAAAGAGGGACTAAATTTGTCTTCGATTATGAAGTTCGAGGGTAAGACTATCCGGTAACAGATGCATTCTTCAATCCAATTATTTATCAAAAGTTAAAAACAATATCTCTGTACTTTGAATTCCATTCCCTTCTTACCGTCTTTATAAAGGGGCAGGTTGTTTTAATTCCCAAAGTTAAAGTTTCATTCTCGCTACATGGGCGGTATTAATATAGTGTGGGCCGAGAATTCGTTAACATTTAAATCTAATATCCCGCGCAAACATGCTACGGGAGTTCTTGGGACCAATGCTACTGGAATTTGCTGGTAAAATCGTAACAGATGGTTTGAACAAGATATGTATGTCCACTTGTCACACATGATTTCCAAACGAGGCGACTTTCCATAGCCACCCAGAAGTCCAGATCTATCCCCAGGAGACTTCTTTCTATGAGGTTATTTGAAAAATCGTGTCTATATCAATAAACCAAATACACTAAGTCAACTAAAAGAAAAAATCAGTGAAGAGGTGTCTGCGATCTCGCGGTCACTTTGCCGATAAGTATTCATAAAATTCGCTGTTCGCTTAAAAGAGTGCAAACGTCGGAACGGTGGTTATTTAGACCATGTAATTTTTAGAAAATAAATTTCAACTAGTTAGCTTGCTTGTAAATAAATATTTTTTGTAATATATCAAATGGTTTTTTTCATTCGATTTTTCAAATGTTAATTAATTCGGGACTTACTCTACTCGTATATATACAACGAAAAATATAATGAGCTGTTAATACTCCTGTGGCTGCAATTTATGGTGTGTAAATATATAAATTTAAAATCTTGTATTTAATTTCTCAGAGTTCAATTGATATAACTATGAAAAGGGTTTCTTTTATTATTAAATGTCAGAAGCTTTTCCATCGTGGCTATAACAACTTTTACTAAAATTATTACAAATATTCGAATCAACTTGTGGAAAATATGCCAGAATTTTACAAAGTAATGACATAAACAAATTGTAAACAAGTATGTCAGTGCAAGATGTAACGCAATAATCGTTTGAAACAATGTAAGAGGCAGAACGCAGTTTCATCACGTTTCTAACATAAACAAATGAATTTAAGAAACTGCACTTATGTATGTATTTGCATATGATTTGTTACCGTACCGAGCGAGGCCATTATTTATGATTGAAGTGAAGAGTAAAACTATTACCTTATTTATAAGACTTAAAGACGCAAATAATAGAAACAAAGAAAGGATATACGAGTATATTATTGACGATGGATATTATACTTGTTATGGGAGATCCAAGTGGCACATACGGTTCTGTGGATATGAAGTAATATATTCATTGCTGGGTGAATGGGTGAAGTTGATAATAATGGTGTACTCCTACTCGATTTTCATAATGGTGGTGAATCTCAACGGAGACCATCCAACTGTGCAGGAGATATTAAAGTGCACAAGGGTGGTTGCAAATACTGGTGCGTTTTTTTCTCACAGGTGAAGTTACCAAAGGTTGAACTTCCCTCTGAAATTTGCTGTGTTGCTTACCCTAGTTCTGTGACTCTGTCGGTTTACCACTATACAAATTACCAGCTTATTCTGTCTCATCGTTTGTAACCATTTGCAATGTATTGGTTTGCGTTGTCAAATACTAATTTGAGAACAACTAAACCGCTGTGGCACTATTTATCCAAATCGCTACGATTTTGTTTATTATTTTTTTATTTGTTTTTATGATGTTAAGACTTTTTTAGTTAATTAATCAAGTGATAGAGGATTAAAGATATATATATAACGTGGACAAGCGGTTGGCATCATAGGAATTTTTGAGCAAGCAATTAAAAATATTTCGTGCAGCGAAACATGCGAGAAGCGACTGAGATAAGCCATGTACTCGTATCGTCCCAACTTTAACAGAAACAATAGACTGTCATCGTTTACAGTTAGTAAATATTTATAACAGGCAACAGATGACAGTAATCTAGTAATACCAGGCTAAGTATGAAACGATACCATCTGCAACATAGAAAGAAATTCTCAAACTGACTGTCGGATACGCTCTTGAATAGCCTAAAGCAAGATATACATATTTATAATGCTTTCGCAGACATCTTTCTTATCTTCAAGAGAGATATTGCAGAAAAAATTCATTGACACCCCAAAGCTCTCGTCAATAAACTGAAATTTGTTCTTTACATA
The DNA here is from genome assembly GCA_949316085.1 of Hypercompe scribonia. Classification (NCBI taxonomy): domain Eukaryota; kingdom Metazoa; phylum Arthropoda; class Insecta; order Lepidoptera; family Erebidae; genus Hypercompe; species Hypercompe scribonia. The sequence goes on from OX438983.1 coordinate 3,998,658, forward strand.
CATAGAATTACCAAGAAAATATTCCACCTCAACCATTGAAGTACCTATTGATGCATACAAATATTGCCATTAATAAAAAACAGAATAATTGTATGTCACAGAATTCACTGACAGAAGTTTCTCAGACAGTTCAATACACTTGCTTTTGAGAAAGAAAACAATATGATACTTGTGTGTACTTTCCTCTTTAGAACACGTTTCGTTCAATATTATTTCGTTCAGTATCGGCTCTTTAAATTGCTTGTCAGAACCACAAATAAAAGAAATAGCCGTACGTGCCATCTATATAACGGACACGCTCAGTTTAGAAATCAAGGTGTGTTTGTCTCCTTGTTGAATGAGATTCTGTTCGTTGCTTCAGGTTATTAACTATTCAGCGGCAATATTCTATTAAGATTGTTAAATTTGGATTACTTTGTACTATTAGATAATATAAAAGTTAACAGCTACGGGAAAACATTTAATGGCTCAACATTTTATACTGTTTCTGTTTAACATTCATTGATTATATTTTGAATTTAAATTCATCGTTTTGATTGAAGAGGGTGGAGTCTACGATGGTGAGCTATCAATTTGTCATTGGATTGGATCCCTAAAGAAACGATCTCACTAATTGTCTGAATTTTTAAACATGTACTTTGAATTTTTATTGTTATCAATTATCTTCATTTTTTAATACCGACGACCATTTATCATACTTTTGCGACAGATGTATAATTAAAAATATATTTTTTATCACAAACATTATTACAATACAATAATTAGTAATGTTTGATTCAGTAATGATAGGAATTCAAATGTTTGATTTTCGGTAGAAAACAAAAAAAAACGTGAGCTCACAAAAAGTAAACGTGTTTTTTGTGTTACACAAGTTGTGAATAACCTTTATTTTGAAATTTGTTATTCCATAGACTGAGACAACAAAAAATATTATCTATAAAAATAAAGTTTACTGTTATAGTTTAAGGTGCTAATATTGCACAAATACTGCTATTACTACTAATATTACTAATATATTGTAAAACAGTCGCTGTAGCTAAAGAAAATGAATTAATAAAAACCACCTGACATTTTGATGTGTTTATGGGAAACAGAACATATATCATCATTAGTCTTTAACAGTCCACTGCTGGACATATGCTTCTCCTCAGAAAGGAGGTTTTGGTCGACTACTCCACGCTGGCCAGATGGGTTGGTATAGGGTTTGTTTCAATGCCTGAGGGCCGTTATCGAATAGGCGGTGAGCTGTGGCGGCGTGCTTTTGGTGGTGTCGTTAGACATCGCCAGCGCATTTAATAGTCTGTGATTTAGCTGCATCAGCTTGTGGCAGACTATCTTGAGGAGCGTACCGTCTTGTACGAGGACCAAGATGGTATTGTGAGGCGGCGGCCCATGTCGTGCGGTATTTCACAGGGGTCTGTCCTCGGACCACTCCTGTAGTATATGGGATACGACTGGGCCCTTCGAGGTCGTCTTGCCCCCGGGCTGGGCGTAATTTGTTACGCAGATGACACATTGGTCACAGCCCGGGGGATGAACTTACAAGAGGCGGTGCGCCTGGCCACCACCAGTGTCTCTCTGGGGGTGGCCAGGCGTGCATTGACTATGATGGAGGCGCCAGAGGTGGCCCACCCTCTGGCGCCTCCATCATAGTCAATTCGGTTCTCGTACCGGTTCAGGCCCAGACAAAGTATCTGGGCCTGATCCTCGACGGAAGGTGGCTCTTTGACGAGCACTTCCGACACCTTTCTCCAAAGCTGATCGGCGCTGCTTCTGCCCTTGGGCGTCTCTTGCCGAATTTGGGTAGAGCCAGCGTCGCGACGAGACGGCTATACACGGGGGTTGTTTGGTAAATGGCCCTGTATGGTGCACCGGTGTGGGTGGTGGCTCTGACCGCCCAGAATATGGCTCGCCTCTGGCGCCCTCAGAGGATATTGGAGGATCTGGATGTCGTAATAACAGCTGTTCCAGGATCCCTCCTATGTCACGCGCAGAGTGGCACACCGTGTGGTTTTAGTCGGTCCGATTCCGACACACCACCCTGCCGTAAACCCCGGTGGGGTGACAGTTCGAGGGGGTTTCCACACGTAAAAAAAAGGGTTGTTTCAATATTTCCTTCTCTTTGCAGTATTGTTGTTGCGTAGTTTGCTCTCCTAGTCGCCTCTTAAAACATCCATGGGATGTATAGGAATGGTGACATTTAGTATTCTTAATACATTATCACACCAAAATATATGTTTATTATATTCTAAAACATTTTCTCGTAAAATTTTTCAATACATATTTTAACATTGTAAAATAATCCATGGCTTTATTAATTTTTGGTAAAATTATGCGGTGGATTGTGTATGGTTTTCAACAAACGTGTAACCCTATTTAAAAAAGTACAAATATCAGTTGTAAAACATAAGTTTATTTTAATAATAGAAATATTATTAATAATTGCCTTAACAACCGTTATTATAAAGTGGAATCTATACATTAATACGTGATGCGAAAACTTATGACACCTTTTTACGAAAATTGCGCGGACGCAGGAGCATAAAATTTGGCACATTTATAGTTTATGTGTAGGAGAAGTGCAGAACGCTAATATTTTTCAATAATAATGCTTATAAAGTACATTAAATCAATAAATAAAACATTACACACACTACCATGCATTTCACACAAACATGCATACACAAGTATTTGTACACGCCATTTTGTCCATAGACATAGAGTACTGACATAGACATATGAAAGAAAAAAGTTTTATTTGCCTCATTTAATATAAAAAAAGATTTTAATAATAATGCATAAAAAGTACATTAAATCAATAAATAAAACATTACACAAACCAGCATGCATTTGACACACGCATACACAAGTATTTGTACACGTATACATACTCTGTGGTCAAATTGTCTCTTTTGTTTATTATAGACATTGTTGAATGTCAAACAGAAAAGTTTTATTTGACGAATCCTACGTGAAATACTGAGCGCTTATACAAATTTATGTAATATATACATATATATAAGTTGTGTAGCAGTAAGATACATTTAAATGTACACGGACTTTCATTACATGCATAAAGTTCTGTAGCAGCAATCTGCAATGACAACATTCAGGTACAATTCAGTAATTGTATATACTTCAGGATAAATAAGTGATTTTGAGAGATACGTACATTTAAATGTGCTCTAACTGTCATTCCAAATGTGTTTTTAAGTTATGATTGTGGATTAATGGATTTAGAGTGTAGGTTTTGCAATGTGAAACATTTTGAATCTGAAGTGACTTTAGGCGACCGAACTGCATTCACTTCATGTTGTCACAAGGGTAAAGCAATATTACCACCCTTAAGTCAAAATGAATATTTTAAATCATTGTACTCATTGCCTTACTTTAAATGAACCTTCAATAAAAAGTAAATCAAAAAATTATTTAGAATATATTAGGAAATATAATTCATGTTTTGCTATGGTTAGCTCAGAAGCCAAAGTTGCTGAGGTAGGCTCAAGTGGAGTGTATTATTTCAAAATATATGATGTTTTTTATCACAGATCAGGCCCAATGACTGCTGCATATGGTCGCTCACCATGTTATGCACAATTATATTTTTATGATGTTGACACTGCTATTAATTATAGATTACAAGAACGTATTAGTTAAACATGTAACAACAACATAATGCGTGAAATTTCACTGGAATTGGACATAAAGTCCAAAAAATTGGTGTTTTATTAAATCGGCCAGTTTTTACACATGGGCAATTGTATGTCGCAGCAAGTAGAGTTCGTTCATTCGCTGGTTTAAGGTTTTATATATCCGAATATAATGGCCAAGGACATTTAGCAAACGATGAAAGAGTTTTTACAAAAAACATTGTTTTCAGAGAAGTTTTAAATCATTAATTATATTATTACAATATGCGATAAAAAATGTTTTTTTGTTTTGCATCCTCTTATAGCATGTTTTGTTTTAATAAACATTTTTTAAATAGGAATTCTTTATTTTACTTCTTTTTAATTTCATATAATTTGTTCAAGAAAGAAATTGGCAAATAACAGTCTTGGTCAAATCTGTGGTTATAGTGGTTTAGTTTTGGACAGTAGAACCTTAATAATGTTTGAATATTATATTTTAATAATGTATATTAAGTCACTTACAATTTAAATTTATTATGGTCGAATTTCGACCAATGGGCGACCACTAGTAAATATAAATAGAGCAAAAAAACATTTGTAATTAAAAGTAATTTGATCATTGAGAAGAGCAAGCAAGCCTTATAACAAAAAAAAGCATTCAGTCGCAAGGTGGACCATACTAAATATACTAAATTAAAAGAAAACGTTATCAGACTAGTATAGCTACATAAAATAATTATTTCACAAAAAATACACTATTTTATAAAAAAAAATAAATAATGAAAACAAAGTACCATCAACTCATTTTGAAGCTACAGGTTCTAAATATTGTAAAAATGTGTTTTTATGTGAAGTTCATTTGTTTTTGATCCATCATCAAAGATATCATAAGTACCTACTATCGTCTGTATACGTTTTTGGTAACTATTCCCAACATTTTGCATATAATTGCTTTTATAATACCCAGTGTTTATCTTAGTCACATTTATTTGGTATGATTTTGTCTTTAATTGAAGCTTCGAGAGGATTTCAACACTAGACACCTCGTGATTACTGTAGTCACAAAGTAAAACTTTTAACACTTAATAGGTTTAGCTATTAATGACTAGATCAATAATATAAAACTTTTAAAATGATTAAATGCCTTAATAAAAATATTAGACATGCTCTGAAACCACTCATGAGCAGAAAATATTAACAATTAAATATTGCTAACTCGCAATAAATAAACAAGTTTAAAAAACAAATAACACTCAACTTTTTTCCCGCCAACTTTACAATCTTGTCCGAACACACACATAAACACATAACCACACACAAAAATGAGAATAGTTTTCATTATAACTTTATTTTTATTTTTTTTATTTCTTTCTAAAAGGACACTCGATGTAAATGAAAATGTGTAAAATCAATGTAACGCGTTGTATAAATGCGCTCGCGCAGCCGACCTTGTCGACTATGACCGACTTAGCACAGCCGGTGCACTGTGCTGTTACTTGTCGATGGCAATAGAAATTACGAATGTCTACTGCATCAGTAACTGTTGACAATACCATTTTTGCAATGTTTAATGTGAACTACAATCTCAACAATATTTATGTGGTTTATATATAATAGAATGATACGAAAAAACCTTTTACTTGCAACCATTATTGTTGTGGGATATTTAATGATTGTATCAATATATCTATCGAGTATAAAAATACAATGTGAAATAAAAAAACCTTAAATTAATATGTAATGTTTATCGTTTGCAGTTGCTACTTCTGAGTTTGTGTAACTGTTTTTTATTGATCGTCTAACATTACAATAACTTATATAGACAGCGGCACATATATTTATTTACCTCATAATTACAAACTCAATAAAAAATTGATACTGTTTATATCTTCATTAAACAAGATTAAAAATAATTGTCATTTTTTAAATTTTGAACTTTTGAATATTTTTATAGCAAACTTATTTTCATACCATTTCTATGACACGTAATGAACCGGTAAATTTCGAAACATGTACCACGCTAATAAGGTCCCTAGATGAGTATAGAGTTAGTCTCGTTATTTCGTGTTTTAATTTGCGTTGGTTGACAGCGAGGATCATCATTTACTGGTTTTATTGTATGTGTGCTTGAACAGTTTTGTAAAGTGTGGGTACTAAATATTCGTTTCTTTTTTGAGTTGCCATAACAATTGTGAAAGTTGTATTGTGTTTTAGAATAATGAAGTCATACGGGTTATGTTTAGATTATTAATTTGTTGGAGAAATGACCCGTATAATGACATTAAAATAATCGTTTTCTCTATTATTTTGTTAGCGGAAGAATTAGTTGTTGAAAAATGATTGTTTTTCAATAAAGGTAATTTTATACTTGACAATGTAGTAAATTTGAATGTCAAAAGTTCAGACAATAATGTAACAGAATATAATTCAACTAATTAAAGCTATGTAAATTAAATGGCCTAACTGAATAATCATCAACAGCATTTTACAGTCCACTGCTGGACATAGGCCTCTCCTTAGCAAGGAGGTTTTAGCCTACTATACCACGCTGGCCAGACGGGTTGGAACAGGGTTTGTTACAAAGGGGTGCTGGGCTAGAAAACCTCCACGTGGTGCACCCTGGTAACGTTGGCGATGGTGTTCATCACTGCCAACGGCTAATATTCTAGCACGAAGAGGAAACCATTTTCTTCGGAAATTCGACCGAGACTTGGTCCAACAGAGCGGGCGTGTTCGTCGGATCCTCTGTTGGTTCTTCGCTCTTCGGAGCATTGAGGAGGAAAACCTCAGTAAAAAATCACGATGGTGGGACCCTTTCAAGGGTCGAAGTTCCTCCGTTCAGCGGTGGAAAAGTAAGACGGGCTCGGTGTGCACTTACACTGCCACCGAGCAGGCATCAAGAGACGTAGTCTCCCTGCCGCCGTCGACATATCGTAGTCCCGAGTTGGAGTCTCGCGACTCCAATCGGGAGCGAGGGTCTTGGCTTAGCTGCCCGGACTGCGAGGAAGAAAACCTCTATAAAAAATTACCCCGAATCCCGTGTTTTGGTGCGTGACCAGGGGATGCATGGCTGATGGGTAGTTCAGTCGTAAGCGCACTCCCAGCCGAGGCACCTGCGGACCCCTCGGTTGGGTATAAATTTACGCTTGCCCGGGTATTGGGGATCTCTGCCCGGGTCGACATTTATTCTCCCCATCTCGTGGGTTCAATAATGGAATTTCAAACAAACAAAAACAAAAACCTAAAAACTGTGGAAAGAAAGAAGGAGATAGATGGTGGGAAGCAAAAAAGGTCTGACGACTTCTCTTCCAACGACGAGGAAGCATTGGTTGGGATGCCTACCTCGGTGGGGCTCCCAGAAGTTATTATGACTGCTGGGAGCCGAAGAACATCGGAGCGATTACGTTCCAAGTCAACCGCGGGTGGAAGCTCTAGTGTGAGGACGGACGTGCTGGACTTCATGGAGACGGAGCTGTGTGACAGCCGAAAACGCGGACGCTCCAGGGATGAGGAGAGCGATACATCCCAGGAGATGCTACCTCCTAAGGTAGCAAGCAGCCGCAGAGGGAGGTCACGAACCCCGATCTCGGCCCCGTCAGGCTCCGTCTTCTGCAAGGCGGAAGCCTATAGACGGCTCAGGGCAGACGGCGAAATCTTGGCGGAGGAGGAGATTGCGGATCTCCTGCTAAAAATAAAGGAGCCGATGGTGGGGGATTCAGTTCCTCAAACACCATCGTCCATGCAGGAGAGAGCGAATGCGGCGGTGGCCATCATTCACAAAGTGGCCACCAAGTCGAGTAACCTTAAGGGCTCCTTTGTGAAAGCCCTTAAGGACTCCTCTTCCGCTATTGCGGGGGTCGTGGATACCCTCATCGGGGACGTGGCTCGGCTCCAGGCGGCCAACGATCGCCTGACGGGGCAAGTGGCTGAGCTCAGCGCTCAGTTCGCCCAATTCCGGGCGCATCGCCCGACAGAGGACCCGGTCACGTCCCCGTCTCAGTCTGCCACCTCTTCCAGCCTCGGTGGCATTCCTGATGCCCATCTGCGCCAAATAACCGATGCAGTATGGCGCATGATGGACGGGCGTCTGGCTGGCCTGGAGGCAAGGCTGCCACCAGCTGCTGTTGTCCGGCCGCCGCTTGCGGGCCATAAAGCGAGGGTTGCATCGGGGTCAGCATCGCTTCCCGTTGCGACCGGTCGCGTGTCCTACGCGGCGGCGGCAGCAGTTTCTGCTGCTCCTGCAACTGCTCCGAGGGCACGGCAGGCGGCCAAGGCAGCAGCCCGGACGCCCGCACCGAGGTCAGGGCCCAAAACAGCGGCAAAGACTGGGGCGGAGTTCCCTCCGCTCCCCACTCCAACCGCTGTATCTGGCACCTCAACAAGTGCTCCCTCCACATCTGCCCCTTCCACGGATGGTTGGCAGGTAGTCGGGGGGGCTAAGAAGTCCCGAAAGCGGGGTAAGAAGGCTACACAAATAGCAGCCTCTACCCCGCAGGCGCCATCGGCTGCGGTGGCTGCCACAAAGACGCCGCGCAAACTACAGGCGCCTAAAAGCGCGGCCGTGGTAGTCACCGTGTCACCGGAGGCAGCTAGCAGCGGGCTGTCCTATGCGGCAATTTTCAAAAGGGCCCGGGACAGTCTCGCTCACGATTTCGGGACAGTAGGTGTCAGAATGCGCCTCGCCCAAACGGGAGCTCGAGTCCTCGAGTTCCCTGGGGCTGAAGGTGCTAAGACGGCGGACACAATTGCCGAGAAGCTGCGAGGTATGTTTACGGCTACGGATGGTGTCAAGATCGCTAGGCCCACCAAGTGCGCAGAATTGCGCATTTCGGGCCTGGACGACTCCATAACGACCGAGGATGTCGGCGTTGCAGTAAGAGAGAAGACGGGTTGCAACGCGGACAACATTAGGGTCGGCACCATCCGCCCCGGTCCAGGAGGACTTGGCGCAGTGTGGGTCAGCTGTCCCGTAGCGTCGGCCAAAATGTTGGGCGACGCTGGCAGGCTGCTCATCGGTTTCGTGAGCGCTAGGATCACAGTCCTGGCGGCGAGACCGATGAGGTGTTACAAGTGCCTGGCATCGGGACACACACGCGCCAAGTGCGTTAGTTGTTTCGACTGCAGCGGGTTATGTTTCCGCTGCGGTCGACCGGGGCACAAGGCAGCTGAATGCTCTGCCGCCCCTCACTGCCCGGCGTGTGCGGCGGGTGACAAGCCCGCCAATCACCAAATTGGGCAGGAAGGATGTAAACCTCCCTACAATTCTCGGCAAGCGTCGGGGGCTAGCCAATCGACCCAGGCTGCCTCTGATGTCGTCCGCATGTCGGCATCGTTGCCCATGGAGGAGGTTGTAGAGACAGTCGAGTAATGGCCCAAGTCTCCAGCCTCCTGGTCCAGACGAACCTGAACCACTGTGCCGCGGCGCAGGACCTTTTCCTGCAAACCATGGCACAGTGGTCTATCGGTGTTGCCGTAGCCGCGGAACCCTATTATGTTCCTCCCCGTCCAAACTGGTTGGGTGACCGGGACGGTTCCGTGGCAGTCGTCGGCTCCACGGCGGCTCATTCTCCGCCCTTGTCGCTAAGAGACAAGGGCACTGGATATGTTGCTGCCGAGTGGGGGGGGATCACTGTATATGGTGTATACTTCTCCCTCAACCGGAGTTTGAACGACTTCGAGGTTTTCCTTAACAACTTGGAAACCTCGATGCGGCGTCTAACGTCTGGGCACGTCTTAGTGCTGGGGGACTTCAACGCAAAGTCCATTGCGTGGGGTTCCCCCAGGACGGACGCTAGGGGCGAGGCCGTAGAGGAGTGGGCGGCCTCGGTGGGCCTCTGTTTACTAAACAGGGGCTCTACCAACACGTGTGTGCGACAGCAGGGAGGGTCGATAGTGGACCTTTCGTTCGCTACCCCTGCCCTCGCCGCACGAGTAAGGAACTGGCGTGTCCTGGAAGAGGTTGAGACGCTCTCGGACCATCTTTATATCCGATTTGAGCTCTCCCGGTCCCAGGACGCCAGTAGGGGTCACGCGGCGCGGCGTTCTTCTCGCTTTCCGCGGTGGGCTGTAGCCAAATTAAATAGGGACCTACTAGAGGAGGCGGCCATTATTCACTCTTGGCTGTCTCCGCAGGCCCCGACCGAGGAGGTCGACATGGGGGCTGGTCGCTTCTGCGATGCCATTGCGCAGATATGTGATGCGGCCATGCCCCGCATCCGAGGTTGCCGGCCTCCACGGAAGGAGGTTTACTGGTGGTCCCAGGAGTTGGCGGATCTCCGTGCGGCCTGTACTCGTGCCCGGAGGTCCTACATCCGTAGTCGGCGGCGACACCGCGAAGAAGGCGGGGAGGACCAGCTTCATGAGGAGTACCGAGAGGCGCGGAAAACTCTGAAGCTGGCCATAAGCCGCGCCAAAGAAGTGAAGAGGAAGGAGATGCTGGAGGGTCTCGATCGTGACCCCTGGGGTCGCCCATATCGTGCGGCGCGACAAAAGCTCCGCACGTCGGGCCCCCTCTTACAGAGACACTCCAGCCCAGCTTCCTGCAGGAAGTGGTCGAGGGCCTTTTCCCGCAGCGGGTGGAACACACATCCCCGTCGATGTCCTTCATGGTCGGAGACGACGGGGGGAACGAGGATGATGTTCCACCCGTCAGGGAATCGGAGGTAGGGGCGGTTGTTCTACGGATCCGCTCTAAGAACACCGCCCACGGGCCGGACGGTATACCTGCCCGAGTGCTGGCCCGAGCCCTCGAACACATTTCGGACCGCCTCAGGGAGGTCCTGAACGCTAGTTTGGCGTCCGGACGCTTCCCTGAGTGCTGGAAAAGCGGGAAGCTGGTCCTATTGAGGAAGCCGGGACGGCCAGCCGAATCGGTAGCGGCCTATAGGCCCATCGTGTTGCTGGACGAGGCGGGTAAACTGTTTGAGAGGATACTCTCTGCCCGCATCGTCCGGCACCTCCGCGAGGTGGGCCCCGATCTGTCGGACGCCCAATTTGGTTTTCGGGCGGGGCGTTCGACGGTCGATGCCGTGCTGCGCCTGAGGGCCGTTACCGAAGAGGCGGTGAGCTGTGGCGGCGTGCTGTTGGCGGTGTCGTTGGACATCGCCAACGCATTCAATAGTCTGCCATTTAGCTGCATCAGGGAAGCACTCCACTACCACGGGGTGCCAAAGTACCTGAGGCGGCTTGTGGCAGACTATCTTGAGGAGCGTACCGTCATGTACGAGGACCGAGACGGTGTTCTAAGGCGGCGGCTCATGTCGTGCGGTGTTCCGCAGGGGTCAGTCCTCGGACCACTCCTGTGGAACATGGGATACGACTGGGCCCTTCGAGGTCGTCTTCCTCCCGGGCTGCGCGTACTTTGTTACGCAGATGACACATTGGTCACGGCCCGGGGGATGAACTTTCAAGAGGCGGCGCGCCTGGCCACCACGGGTGTCTCACTGGTGGTCGGGCGAATTGAGGCGCTGGGTTTGCGGGTGGCCCTGGACAAGACGGAGGCCCTTTTGTTCCATGGGCCCCGTCGTGGTCCACCCTCCGGCGCCTCCATCGTAGTCAATTCGGTCCTCGTACCGATTAAGGCCCAGATGAAGTATCTGGGCCTGATCCTCGACGGCAGGTGGCTCTTCGACGAGCTCTTCCGACAGCTTACTCCAAAGCTGGTCGGCGCTGCTTCTGCTCTTGGGCGACTTTTGCCCAATTTGGGTGGAGCCAGCGTCGCGACGAGACGGCTTTACACGGGGGTTGTTCGGTCAATCACTTCTTTTGAACCGCTTTTGCTAGATGCTAATTGTTTGTGTTTAACGATTGACAAAAACACCATCGTGATAGCGATCTATCGCCCGCCAACTAATCAAAATATTTCAATGTTTGTTAACTCCCTTAGCGAACTTCTTTCATCTTACTCATCTTTCAATAATATCATACTAACCGGTGATATCAATATTGATATTTCAGTAACTAATAGGGATCAACGTTCGTTAGAGTACCTTAATATGATTGCCTCACATGGAATGTTACCAGCTCATACACTATACACGAGAAAGAATCATTCTTGTCTGGATCACCTTATATTAAAAACTAAACTACCTGCCTTCTGTTATGTAGCGAATACATCCATAACTGACCATGACACAGTTTTATTTTTTCTTCATTCTAAACATTACTCGCACCGCGCTACAAATAAATTTAGAATTACTAAATTTATTAATTACGAAAAAATTGAGTCAGAAATTATTAATACCGATTTCTCCCCTATATATAGTTTTCTTAATGTTAACGACGCTACTTCTTATTTTACTAATACTCTGAATAAAATTATTACCACAAATTCATTTCTAAAGACTGTACCCAACCGAAAAAGATTTAAAAAAGAATGGATGACCTCTGGTTTACTAAAATGCTTGCGAAACAGAGATCACCTTCACCGGAAACTTAAAAATAGCCCAAATGACGAAATTTTAAAAATTACTTATAAAAGGTACAGAAACTACTGTGCTAACCTACTTAAGTCTACTAAAATCAAGTATAATAAACATCAAATAGAAAATGCGAAAGGTAATACTAAAAAAGTCTGGCAAGCCATAAAATCTATCACGCACACAGAGAGAAAAACAGGGCAACCGCTTGAACTTCTTTCCTCATCTGACCCGGGACGTTCGGTGAACGAAATTAATTTGTACTTCGCTAATATAGGACGATCGCCGACTGATGACCAGGCCACTGTCAATCTTCGCTCGCCACCGTCCAACATTCCTTTTCACCAACACACATTCGCCTTGTTAGAAACAGATGAGACTGAACTTGAGATTCTCATTATGCACTTGAGAAGTGATTGTGCTGTTGGTAGTGATAACATATCTGGCTTTTTCCTCAAAAAATTTAAAAAATATTTAATACCACCAATAACGTTTTTGTGTAACCTTTCTTTTAGAACGGGCAAATTTCCTGAGGCTTTTAAACTGGCAATGGTTCACCCAATACACAAGGGAGGTGATAGAGACCGACCAAGTAACTACAGACCCATTTCGATTTTACCCACACTTTCCAAACTATTGGAAAGACTAATGAATAACAGACTTGTCAAATTCCTAGAGCAGACCCAAATATTATCCTCAAAACAATACGGATTTCGCACTGGACTTTCCACGAGTAAAGCAGTCCTTGACTTAACCAATATAATAGTAGCTAAACTTGACCAAAAACAGAAAGCTATAGGAGTCTTTTTAGACATAGCAAAGGCATTCGACACGATTTCGATCTTTATTCTATGCGAAAAACTTGAAAAAATTGGAATCAGAGGTACTCAACTATCCCTATTCAAAAGTTATCTTGATAATCGAAGGCAGTATGTTAGAATCGATGATTACTGTAGCGATGAGCTTCCAGTTGAGAATGGAGTCCCACAGGGCAGTATCCTTGGACCTACGTTATTTTTAGTATATATTAATGACCTCTGTCAACTAAAGCTACACAATACCAATATATTTACGTATGCTGATGATACTGCCCTTATATCCTACGGGGACACTTGGGAGTCAACGTTCGAGAGTGCTCAGATCAGTCTTAACTCAGTAACTCATTGGTTGGCTGGGAATCGGCTCACTCTCAATACTGTTAAAACCAATTATCTTACATTCTCATTAACCGCTTTAGGCAGGCCTTCCTTATCTTTTCACTCTCTCATTGCTCACTCCTGTAATGCCTTGGCCCACCCGCTGTGTGAATGCCCTGCTCTGTCTCGAATCAATTGTGTTAAATACCTTGGAGTGCAAATAGACGATCTTCTGTCCTTTCACTCGCACATTGACATGCTAACTTCCAGGTTGCGTAAACTTATATACGTATTCAAAGCTCTCAGCAATGTGGTCGACACTCAGGTTCTCAAACTCACCTATTTAGCCCTTTGCCAATCAGTCACACAGTATTGCATCGTTGTGTGGGGGGGAACTCACAAAACACATCTCCTGAAACTGGAGCGCGCTCAAAGAGCGGTACTAAAAGTAGGCTGGAGACTCCCGTACCGATTTCCTACTACTGAACTTTACAAGACGTGTAATGTGCTATCGGTGCGAAGATTGTTTATTTTAAACCTCATTCTTACAACCCACGCAAATATATCCTATGATTATTCGAAATTTGACAGCGTTCGTCGGAAATACAATGTTTGCCCCTCGATCTCAGTCAGAACTAGTCTCTCTCATAGATGTTTTTACTTCCTGGGGAGTTATGTATATAATAAACTAAACAAAATTTTAAACTTCTACTCAATGTCTAAATATGAGTGTAGGGGGAAAGTCACTGATTGGTTGTGTGAATTAGACTACGATGGTGTTGAAAGTATAATTGTTGCAATAGATGGACGGTAGGTATGGATTGCTTGTGATTATTTTGCGTCACTCATAACGTATAACACACACACACATACACACATGCACTCATATACACATACACACACACGTACACACACATACACACACACGCACGCACGAACACATGCACACGTACTCACACATACCACTAAAGCTTATAAACTATCTCTCTTTTGATTCTTATAGCACTGTATGATAATTGTAGCTACGTGGATACCTCTACTTTGTTCAGAGACGAGGACTGGAGATCTGTCACACAGGTTTCGAACCTAGCTCAGACTCCAGCTCTCAACAAGGTTCTGTTAACGTTGTATTTAAGCATATAAGAATATCATTGTACCTTTTTGAGAGAAATAAATCATATTTATTATTATTATTATTATTATTAATGGCGCTATATGGTGCACCGGTGTGGGCGGCGGCTCTGACCGCCCAGAATAGGGCTCGCCTCTGGCGCCCTCAGAGGATATTGGCGGTTAGAGCCATACGCGGTTACCGCACCGTATCGACGGAGGCGGCGTGCGCCTTGGCCGGAACTCCCCCGTGGGATTTGGAGGCGGAAGTGCTCGCCGAAGTTTATCGGCGGACGGCTGACTTCCGGGCGGGTAGCGGCATACGGCCCCCGCCCGAGGAGATACGCGAGTGGCGTGAGGCCGCTCGTCGAGCCACGATGGCTCGTTGGTCGTTCCGGTTGGAGACTCCACGTGCTGGCTTTGCCCTCGTGGAGGCTCTCCAGCCGGTCATCGCCGAGTGGGCAGGGCGGCAGCACGGGACCCTTTCCTTCCGACTGACGCAGGTCCTTTCCGGGCATGGTTGCTTCGGGAAGTACCTGCACTCGGTCGCCAGGAGGGAATTGAGTCCCGCCTGTCACCACTGCGACTGCAGTGAGGACTCGGCTCAGCACACGCTAGCGGTTTGTTCCGCCTGGGCGGCGCAGCGTGGGGTCCTCACTGCAGTTATTGGAGGAGATCTCTCGCTACCGGCCGTCATGCGCTCCATGGCCGGTAGCGACAGTTGTTTTACCGCGGTCGCAACCTTCTGCGAAGACGTAATTTCGCAGAAGGAGGCGGCGGAGAAGGCCCGGGAGGACGATATCCACTCGGAGCCAATTCGCCACCGGCGAACCGGGCGGCGGAGGCGCGCGTACCAGCGCCTCATGCCGCCTTGAGTGTGGCCGCGGGTGGACGGGACGGGTTTTCCCCTCCACCCGCTATAATGGCCAGCCGCGAGGAGGCGACGTCCGCGTGTGCCGTACGTCGCCTAAAATAGAGAGTTTACCCATAGATGGTGCCCGCAGTTTCGGGCAGGCGCTAGGAGGGATCTGGATGTCGTAATAGCAGCGGTTCCCGGATCCCTCCTATCTCAGGCGCAGAGTGGCACACCGTGTGGTTTTAGTCGGTCCGATTCCGACACACCACCCCGCCGTAAACCCCGGTGGGGTGACGGCCCGAGGGGGTTTCCACACGTTAAAAAAAAAAAAAAAAAGGGTTTGTTACAAATTTTCCTTCTCTTCGTAATGATGTTGTCTTGCATACTTTGTTGCCTCAATCACCTTTTACGACACCTACGGTATGAATAGGGGTGGTAACACTATGTATTCTTAATCCGTCACCACACGGAAGAACACGTATAAAAATAAACTATAAATATTTTGTTTGTATTTCGCCTTAGGATTAAAGTCCCAATTATAAAGTTTAAGCTGTACCCTGCCACGCTTAGCTGTGACATATTGTGATTGTAAATTACAAGAAAACCAATGTTGGAGCGTGTGGTATGTCGTGTCGTAACTTGATGTAAATGAGTTCAAAACTTTTGAGTTTTTGAAGAGTAGCTAAACCAATACAATTTTATTTATATACAAAGAAAATACACTTTCTTAACTGAAGGTAAATAACTTTAAAAGTACAGATTAAAATCAAAAGATATGAAATTAAATGATAAATCTCTAGTTATCCTTTCTGCGATAAGCTCGAGATCGATAAATTGCATTTCTTAACACTTATTTATTTTTAATTTGAGTTTATTACTATGTTAGACTTTCTGAAACACATTGTGATCAATATTTTGTTTTTTTTTTATATATTTAACCTACCAAAGTGACTTTATTCTGCCTGATGGAAAGCATGCCACGGTACCCCCACAGTGACCCCACGAGCACTCCACTGCTCACACACATACTACGACAACTGTCACTCCTCCATCATTGGGCCTCCGGTCTCGCACTCATTAACGAAAGACGACTGCACGAATGCAGTCGCTTTAGGTTGGTCTTCTATGGGAGGGTAGTACCACCCCGATCGAGCCGGCCCGTTTCTGCTGAGATCAGCGTGGCTCTACTACCTACTAAATGTTGTTAAATACGTTGTTTGTCAGCTGATATGGTGGGTATGGTTACTACATTTATTTTTTTAATATATTCCGTCGGTTATTCGTATAAACAACTTTCTATTGTAACTAGACTTTCTAAAATGTGGACAAATATTTTGGTGACATTATTTTCACTTGTAGACATAACAAGTTAACACCCAGAGATACATTGAATCTGACATACAAATACGAATATGATATTTTTGCTAGGAAATTTGAATGTAATCATCATCACATCACATCAACAGCCTTTAACAGTCCACTGCTGGACATAAACCTATCATTAGAAAAGAGGTTTTGGCCTACTATACCAAGCTGACCAGACAGATTAGTATAGAGTTTATTTTCCAGTTTTCCTTTTCTCTAGTTTGTCTTTGTTGTCCTGCGCAGATTGCGCCCTTAGTTGCCTCTTACTACACCCATGGGGTGAACACCCATGGCCCATGGAGTGGTGACACTCCAGATATTTAATCCGTCACCACATGGACAAAATAATATTAAAATACATGTAAAGGTATAACAAGAAATTGACGAAACATATTTCATTGTTTTATCAAGTCTATTTACATTAAAAAAAATATATTACACTAGCTTTTCATTGCTGAAAATAATATATAATTTTGTGCAAAAAATATAAATATTTTTTTAATTAAATTGCCATTACTTAACCTAACTGTAAAAAGAAAATGCACGCATTAATTACTAAGACATTACTTTAAGAGACTGAATTCGTTAAATTTAAACTATCCTTTTAAAATTCATGTTCTTTTTTTATGACAGAACGGGTAAACGGGTCACCTGATGGAAAGTAATTACCATCGCACATGAACACTTTCAACTCAGAAGACACAAGCGCCGGCCTTTGAGAAAGGGACACGCTCTATACGGAGTGTATAGCTATTTTTTTTTAAAGTGTAAAAAGTTTTGAACCCCTGAAACCCACAATGTGTATTTCTAAACATTTACTCACAACATCGCCGATATCATCACAGTCTTCAACATTTTCAGCTGACACAGCAAACAAATAAAAAGTAAACAAAATAAACAGCTTCATGTTGCCGAACACGTCGTTGAGATTTATTATCTGACGTTATACAATGCAATTGATCGCACAACTCCATTTATTATAGAAAAGTGTCAACCCTAACAAACATCCATCAACCTGATGATACACTCTAAATTTAAACTCACAAGGTTCAGAATCGATTGATACTTACATTCACAGCGGTATTTTAAAAATTGAATATATCAGTAAAGCAAGGATGTCACACTGAATTAGAGAACAATCCATAATAAATGTTTAACGAATGAGGTCTTCGTTTGTTATATGAGATGACAATGGACATTATTTATCTAACTCTATCTCGGTCAGGGTTGCTGTATTCATAAACGCCTTAAGTATCTCTAAAGTAATATAATTCTCAATGTAACAAGCACACATAATGTTTTTGACCTGTGCTGTGGTGGAGGAGACATCTAACTATAAATGTATAGTAAATAAAGAACTGAATCCTATACGACACTGATTTTTTTTTTCACTTTTCTATTTTAAAGCAGAAGAGTTTGAACGTATAACCTGAGGCCCGAGAATAGCCCGTTTATCGAGTAACAAAGTAAATGGTATCGACCATTAAAGAAAAATATTACGAACGTGAGAAAATATAAATATGATGATAATACAAAACTATCTATCATATCGCTATTGTTTAAATAATTTCAGTGAATGCCTAGGGAGAAATTTGTAATCCTATTTTTATTCCAGTACTGTCTAAGATTGATACAATGTGTCTTCTTCGTCTATTCTACTTTATTATTATTTAACTGTTTATCCATCTTTTCATTCGTCGTCTTCTATTGGGTAGCTGTTATTTCATCATGTTTGCCATCCATACCTTATATTATGTTTATACTACGTGAGTTTACTGTACTTCAACTATTCACCCACGGGTTCTAATTTCTGATTCTCGATACTATATAATTTTTATTTAGTCCATCCTAGTCACACCATAGATTTCTGTCAATATTCTCATTTTAATTACGTGAACAATATTTTACATTCTTTTGTAGACTTTTGTACTATTCTGTACTATGCAGAAGTGCCAGAAGTTTCATAAGTACCGTAGTACAAAGTACAGAGTAGTACAGAGTACAAGCACAGTATAACAATATATAATATGTATATTCTAATTATTGTTGTACGAATACATGAAAACTTATTGAGATTCTGTTTTGTTTATCTTTTAGGTTAATCACGTAGGATTTATACAAGCGACTGTCTCGTTGGTCTAGTTATTAGTGTATGCGACGGCTGATCAAGAGATCTCGGGTGCGAATCCCGAATTCAGCCAAAAAAGTGCTACTGACTTTTTCTGATTATAGGAATTTTTAATAACAGCCCTATGTCTTGGAGAGAATATAAAGCCGTCGGCCCTACACTTGAGGTCACATACACGTCACATAGTCGTCCCATTGGTTGTGTAAGTGCGGGAACAGAGAGTGCACCTGTGTTTGCGCACACGCTTGTGCACTTCAATATCTCCTGCGTAGTTTGTTGGTCTCCGTTGAGACTGGGCGCAATAATTGAACTCGACTAAACGATAACGGTAAATGGTGATTACAGAATAGGTTTTTAGAGTAATTTGGCCTTAGTTTAAAGCACAATGCACTGCAAAACTATTTAGATTTTTATACATAGATAAGTATTAAATATTTTTATGGAGAATTTCAAAGTAAATATAACTTCTTGAATAAAAGTGTGTCACCATCATTATCAGCCTATCGCTGTCCACTCCTGAACGAAGGCTCCTTCGGATTTCCGGTTCGTCAGGGACGCAGGCGCCAGGAGCATGTATTGTTTCCACTAAAAATCACCCACGCACCAGGTCTCAGGCGTCGGGCATAATAAATTTTTAAATTTAAACAATCGTCAAAAAGTTATTCGATTTTCTAAAAATTAAGTTCAATAAAATACTATAAAATGGGATCGTTTAAACGTAACGATCCCAAATAGCCCGCAAATCTCTTGGGTAAAGTTATACTAACGTTTTCCACGCCAGGTGAGAGACGGTAACGAGGTGGACCTCATAAAGGACGATAAAATGAATTGACCAATTTCGATGTGCAGCCGGTGTCATAGAAAGGAACGAAGTAATAAGGAACAGCGGCGATTTCAAATTTAGAATAATGGAACGTTTAGCGAATAATAGCCCTTTTTAAAATATCCACGTTTTACTTCGAACACTTTTATTGAATAGACAAGGAATTATCTTAGTTTCTTTTTTTTTCTTTAAAATATAAATTCTTAGAAATCCTCCAGCGTTAAGAATATATTCTGTATCACGGGCATTTTACAAGTATACATAAAATCAGCACAAGGGCACTGATTCCGAACAATAATAACAACAGTTGTCGCTATATCTACCGCTCAAACCACTACACCATCCACGAAGTCACACTGTTTGTAGTGTTAAACAGTTTTCAAGTGTTAAAATATGCAGAATAACATCACAAATATTCACAGGTTCTTTTCTATCCTGCCGCTTCCCTTGAGGTTATCACCTCATCGCAGAAGGAAACTGGTACGGTATATTGAACGCCTGCGTGGAAAGCTACCCTAGACACTTCGTAGCCACAAATTAAACACAAATACAGACTCTACTTTTATACACATTAAAACCATAATTAATATTATTATCCAGCAATTATAGTATGCTATCCATAGAATAATATAATATGTTAATAATATATGGAAGAAGTAAATTATGGCAATAATAATGAAATGTTATGAGTGTCGTTAACTGTAACACATGCTATAAAGTACAATAAAGGTATGACGTACTTTAGTAATGGATTCATAGATACATTAGCGGTTCAATAAAACCTAAGGTCAAAGTATGGTCATAGAATAACTAATAAAATGTAATTATTTAGATAGCACTATTCTCTGACGCGTCGGGTGTTTAAAAATAAGTTTATGACTGTTGTAATATAGTGTACTAACATTGTCGTGATCACCGGCTTCAATAGTTCTGTTTTTGTCATCATTTTCTTTCTTTATTTATAATATTTCAAGTACTTGACATAAAAAAACATTGAATTATTGTCTAATTAATAACTCTACGTTTAGAAAAGTAAGTTTTTACTAATAGCTTTAATAGCACCTACAGCACTATTGTCTTACGCAATATTCATGTACTATTTTCCATACTTCCTCGGACGAGAATAAAGCATGATGGTATGTATGTGCTCAGTACAAATTATGACAACCAGAATGATAGATGGGGAAGCCTTTGTGGCCTCCCTAAGATAGGGTGTGACTAGGCGCGGCGTTGATTCTGGAGGGGACCTGAAATAATATGGTCCGGGTTCCCTTCAGAGAAGGACACTTGACACCGGCCGGTGGTTTTTAGAGGAAACATGACATACTCCTGATTCCTGCGTCCCCGAGGAGCTGGAAAACCGAAGGGATTTTAGACCCCGACAACAAAAAAAAGATATGTACGAGTGCATCATAAGAGGAAATTTATGATTTAGGACACATTGTTTAAAACATAAACAGGATGCAATTACTGTGTTCCTGTTCAAAACATTGTTTGCTGTTGTATTTTTAAATCGATACTAGTCTGTACTAACTTCAAAGCTGAATTATTAGTAAATTGATCACATTATATTTGACAATCACTCTTCCAAATTATATTTCATTAAATTAGTTTATTTAGCGCCGATATTTGATCAGTCATCATCGGAACGTAAACTTAATTCAAATTAAGATCGTATGTGTTAAACTCAACCCTTTTTATAACTTAGTCTTTGTCCATTTACACTGTACTTCTAGCACACTCATTATTTCATCACACTAATTATATTCATAGCCAGACAGTACGCCGTCTACTGAAACTAATTATTGTCCAGCTCTCATGGTCAACATAGCTTATTTATTAGCTAGAAGTTTTACTAAACAATGTATTTTCGAGCTGTACGATAAGCACACGTACTCCTCATTATTATGATGCATAAAACTAAGTCAATTTTAGGCTACACAGTAATCATGCATATTTTAATAGTATGTATTCAACTGTGAATGTAAATGTATGTGAATAGAATGTGTTAGTATGTTTGTTTTTAATGATGATTGAATTGACGTGACGTAGTGTGAGTAGGCTTCCGTATAAGGTGACCGAATGCCCTAGAGAAGATCGTAGGAAGCCATCGGCTGTGGATAGAATAGGATTGGTTTTTGTAGTGAACCAGTTGGAGGCAGCTCCAGGAGTAGATGTGCTTCATCTGAGAAGATGATGAAGACGCTTTTTGTCATTATTTTACACGAAAATGTTTGACTACTGCAGTTGTACTTTAGTTTACTGATAGATTTTCTGGATAAATGTAACAGTACACGAGAAAATAGACTAACGCATGCAAAGGAGAAGGGCAATTTTGGGTTCACAAGTTACATATATGAAATATGTATTAGAAAAATTGTAATATGTGTATAAAACGAAATCACCGATCATAGTATCATGTTTCTATCAAAGAAACGAGAAAAGTCTAAGTAAATTGTGATAGATGAATTCAATTATGTAGTAATATATAAATGGAGATTTTATCAGTTATTCGGTGGTGTGTATCTCAGTTTGTAAGTACCTATTCAAATTAGGTTTGTAGCTTACTAAACGAACAAAATCAGATCTATTCATTCCATTCAATTCATCTTCTGTTTTTGTTAGAAAGTATGTATGTTAAAATGATACTTTATTAACAGCTAATTAACTGATTAATTCGTCGAAAAATCCATGTAATGTGTCGTTTAATTGATTTAATTTTTATTATTGAAAATATATAAAAATTATTGTATACATACATACATATATTGCAGTTTTATTTGATTTTTTTTTTGTCTTTCTTTAAATGTTGAACCTACTTCTACGTGACGGATAATGGATATGTGGTGATCTGTTGGCACCTCTTTTTTTATTTTTTGTTGACAGAGTGGATAATCCCTTCAGATCTTCGGCTCCCTATGGACGCAAGAGTCAGGAGTATGTGGTATTTCCACTAAAAACCACCCCGGGAGCCGGTCTCAGGTGTCCTACTCTGAAGGGGACCCGGGCCATGTCATTTCAGGTTCCCTCCAGGATCAATGCCGTGCCTGGTCAGACCCTCTCTGGGGGGACGCTACAAGGTACCCCCGCTGATTTATAGTTGCGGCCCGAACGCTTTTTTGTGACCAGGCCGCATTGCTGTCGCCGACCGCAGTGATTTATTCACCACCAGAGGTCCCTATTCTCTAGCAGCTTGCGGTCCTGTCGGCGGCCGCTTACGCTGCCGACTACCTCTACGCTGAGGATCAGCCCTCTCTCAATCCCGTTCAGTGGTTTCTTTCTGGAGCATTACAGCTTCACAGAAAGAGACCACTGCGCCCCACCTCTCCTCACCCGCCAGCATGGCAGCAATGATTGCTGGTGGGGATCTGTTGGCACCTAGGCTAACGCCTCTGTACATAGCATCGTGCAACTGCGCACCATTTCATGCGGTAATCATGTTTTTTTTTAAATTCAGGAATAAATTATGTACCTGTGACCTTTGTACATAATACCTGTTAGTTTAGTTATAAGAATTAAGTATATATTTAGTAAATCATCATTTCAAATAGCTATTTTCATTTACGAAAGCTATCGTGGAGGATTGTCAGGCGTCCCTGATGCACTAACACTGTACAAGGTGCACCAAACCTGTTAGATCTGTCGTACACAGAGGTTTTATTTGCACTCCATGGATAAAAATATTACGCAACCGCAACTATTCAAAATAATTTTGTAAAGAACATTGAAAAACTACAACGGTGTAACATAATCTCACTTTTACTATACAAGTTTATATAACTTCATTCCTGGATAGCCAAGTGGCACTAAATTTACATAGAAGCCTTGGTTTCATACATACTGGAGGTAACACCTGTGTCCAGAATTTATGGAGACGTCTCTTTTATTGGTGTTGATTGGTAAATAATGGTTTCAAACCAAAGGATAGTTACGCATACAACAATAAATGTGTTTCAGTGTCACCCAGCAAAAGGAAGCTAAACCATCTGGTAACTTTCTTCGGTATTCTGAATCGCACAATAAAAGTTTTCATGGCGTTTTCGTTAAGGTACAAATTATTAGATTTCTTTTTTCTGTACTAAGAGCCTGCCAAAGTGACTCTACTCTGCCTGATTAAAAGTATGAAGAGAATCCAAGAGTTGTGGTCACCATACTCATTGCAAATGCAGACAATGCAGTATGGTGAGCCTTGTAAGCTGCTTTCTCATACCCCGCTTGGGGACGTTAAAGGCATGACAGTCATTGTGACAGTGTAAGGCTTACACAGATACAACGATAATTGTCACCCCTGCATCAATGGGCCTCCGGTCTTACACTCACCAACGAAACATGACAACACGGATGCTGGCATGATTCTGTGGGAGGGTAGTACTGCCCCGGTCGAGCCGGCCCGCTCGTGCTGAAATATATAACAAGATATATATTTCCTTTGTGTCCATTTCTTGTATGTTTGTAAAGTCTCCCGCGACACAGGATTTAATCCTAGTGTGGGCGTTGGCTTTTTAAGAAAAAGAAAAAAATTGACAAGTATTTTTAGTAATGTTCAGTCCACCTGAATAATGACCAAAGAAAACTACTTAAATCATCAAATTAGTCAAGCTGTATGATTTATTTCCCAGGAATATATATTTGGAAGAATAATAAGAATATGTTGTATTTAATTGGTTTTGAACAACATACGTATTCCTTTATTATGAAATGAAACTGGTATGTAAAGGGTCAGACACAAGTAACTTTATCGCTTTAAATTATATCACTTATCAACAGTCTTTTACAGTCCACTGCTATACATAGGCCTCTCCTTAGCAAGGAGGTTTTGGCCTACTATACCACCCCACCCAGACGGGTTGGTATAAGATTTGTTTCAAGTTTTCCGTCTCTTTGTAGTGATATTTTCCTTAATAGTTTTTTCCCTTAGTCGCCTTTTTCGATATCCACGGCATGAATAGGAATGGTAACACTATGTATTCTTAATCCGTCACCACATGGACAAATTGCATCCATAAAATTTTAAATTACACTGTAGTGCTTCGTTGCTACATAGTAAAGGAGTAGTTTAGTGACGTGGCTCGCCATTTATGATTGTATTAAGTGAAAGGGTAAAGTACTCAAACATTTAATGCACGTGTAGTAAAATATTACAAAGAGAAAGAAGTAGAAAACTAGGAGTGGCCTCCTCATTAATTGTAGGATGCGATACGACTACTTGACTCTTCAAGCTACTGTAGCCGTAGTCAGGTTTCCCCTACGAGACTTGAGGTGTTCTTAACTTTTGGGTCCGCTTTTTACATGTTTTCTTAACCCCGGTTAAACGTCTTCTTTTCGTCATCTAAGGAAAAATCTTTATATAGTCCTTGTTTTAAATACAATTAAGAAGAAGATGATTGTAATGAAATAAGAGAAACAGAAGGTACTAAAAAGAAACGCTAATTCATATTCAGCGTAAATACATTTGTAAGAGCTTTCATAAATATATATTTAATGTAAACAGAACTAGACACTTTATAACTTTAAAAGTACAGCTATATAGTGGTAATGAAATTAGTGAAAGTAAGTAGCAACGGGATCGTAACTTGACTAAAAGCTTTAGCAAAAGTTACTTTAATAATGTCTTTGATAAATGTATCTTTTTATATAATAAAGCGCTAATTAAATGTACTTTCAAGATTTAATGTAGCACTCTAACACATGTACCATTTTCTAAATGTCATACACATTGCATTTTGCTACATAATATTGTGCGCATATATAGGGTGGGCCAAGAATTTATTAACATTTGAATCTAACATCTCGCACAAAAACGGAAGTTCTTGGGACTGATGCTACTGGAATTTGCTGGCTACAATTGTAATATACAGTTTCAGTAAGATTGAGCCACTTGTCACACTTACTCACTCACTCACTTGCCACAGATCCAATGAGTCTCTGCTGGTGGTCAAAGACATGGTTCCGGAAAAGCTGATTGCCAGACAAGGCGACTTTCCATGGCCACCCAGAAGTCCAGATCTATCCTAAGCAGAGTTATTTTTATGGGATTATTTGAAGAATCGTGTTTACATCAATAAAACAAAAACACTACGTCAATTAAATGAATAAATCAGCAAAGAGATGTCGGCGATCTCGTGGTCTCTTTGTCGACGAGTATTCAAAAATTTCGGTGCTCGCTTAGAAGAGTGTAAAAGTCGAAACAGTTGACCACTGTTTCGACTTTTAACGGATATAATTTTGAAAAAATAAATTCAGTTAGTTAGCTTTCTTGTTAATAAACAATTTTTATAATATATCAAAACGTTTTTAAACAATTTTTTCAAATGTTAACTAATTCGTGGCGCTATAATTTATGCATAACTGTATGCTTTCACACTTTGCTGTGGTACATTGTAACAAAACTCTGAAATGGTTTGTAGTTATGTCGTGTAAAATACAAGCTTAAGACCTTTTGAATTTTAAACCAACTTTACGTATTGTGTGACCTTTAATACAATACCTCGAGAAGCCAACAAATTTCAACAGATCGACCGTTCTCGACTCAAAGTTTTAAATCAAACTATCTATTGATAAAGGGATGTAGGATACTGTGGTAAAATGCTACCACATTTAACTAACAAAGCAGAAGAAAGGTTAGAATACATTGTATGGACTAAAGGTTTTTACAGTTCGTTGCTCTTACATAGACATTGTCCCTTTAAAAAATATAGGTACCACGATAAAGTCTAGAACTGTACTTACATCTTCTATAAAGAATATACTTTCTTTTTAGAAAGGAAAGGATTTAATTATTAATGAAATAGTTAATTTATAACATTTTATAGTAGTTGTATTATTATTTTTATAGTTCATTTAATAATTTAGACATGGTATGGCAACATTATCTATGGCACTTTTATTTTAAATAATCTGCAAAATCGTGATGAAAACGAAAATAAGCCTTAAAATGCAATTTTTCTCTTTACTTCTTAGTATACTACACATATGCCATTTATGTTGTAAATATTTTATACAAATTGAATAGAAAATGAATGAAAATGATTTTTAACCTCTGAGCCAAAACTTACTTAACTATATTTTCTCTTTCTGTTAACCAACAAATTTCCTACTTTCTGTTATCTATAAAAAACGTGATTTTTTTTTCAGTGTCTTTGACGGATTTTATTCTTATCAATAATGTTATATACAATTAAATTCCAAGCTGTGTCGACCCACGATAAATTAAAAGCCGTAAGTGTAGGTTCATTTAAACCTTTCAATGAACTATGAAAGAATTGTGGTGTTCGGATGAAGCGTCATCAAGAATGAAATGCTTCACCGACACCTAATGGGTGATGAACTAAAAGGCGTAAAGATAGCTGTGTAAAGTATATTATAGTGAAGTGTTTAGGTAGATTAGTTTGAGCTTGAATCTAGTAGTTAGTAGTTAGTGTGAAAAGCAATAACAGTACGCTCAACACTATTCGACACCAACATATCGTAAGGAACCCACTCACACCTAAAAATAAGATTGTATACTCAGCTGCACTTACAATTTTTTTTATTGTTTATTCAAGCCCTACCTTTTAATAAAAGAGTGGTGACCGACACTATGGCGGCTTATTGAGTTGCTTTCTCACACCCACTTTATATTGCTATCATAACAGCAAAATAACAAAAATATCAACAGAAATTTGTATTAGTCTATACTTTAAACTGAATATTGTATGCTGAAAGTAGATCATTAAGAGTCAGCCAAAGTGGCTTCACTTTGGCTGATGGAAAACATAAATGAATTCTAAGAGTGGTGGTCACCATGCTCTCTGTGAATGCAGAAAATGCAGTATGGTGACCGACACTATGGCGGTCTAGTGAGATGATTTTTCAAGCCCCACTTCGGGACATAAAATGAATGAAATTCCTTGGCATGGCAACGGCAGCGTAAGGCTCACATACCACGATAACTATCACCTCTACACAATTGGGTCCGGTCTCGGATTCACAGATGAAACACAACAGCACTGATGCCGTCTTCTAGCTCTACTTTGATAAATATGATCTTGGGTACCTTATGTTGTATAGAAGACTATTTAGATTTTACCAAGTAGCTAAGCGGACGTCTGAATATACTAAAACAGCATCCTATTGTCATAGATATTTACTCTGACAACATCATTCCGATTATCGTGAAATTGTAGACCTCTCAATTAGTGTTATCCACGCGAATTCACTACTCATACAGAACACATATCTTTAAATAAAAACAAAATCAAAGTAACAACGACAGTAAGGCTCAAAGTTTACAATTCAATAAATTCAGTAAATCCTATTTTCTTTCGAATAAACTTTAATTTACTTCTCTGAATATTGTAAAGTTTAAAACTGAGCCACGCTTCAAAGTTAGTCCATCTGGTAAGCTAATGTGATTTGGCGCCATGAGTGGCAATCAGCCTATAGAATTACGCTATAATTACAATGTCTAAGACTATTACGCAGGCAACAGTATCACAATAGATTATACAAATTGGTTAAATAAAAACAAAGAAACTAAACAAACTTCAGGCGCGGTCTATCGCGATATTATTAAAACTGGTATATATTTCAACTTTAGAATTTTGTGAATTTAAATAAATTGAAGGAATTGATCCATGCAGGACCTTGGTTTGCCATATTGCTATTAGAATAGATAATGTATACTTAAGCTATAATATAATGTATACATAAGCAAATATTTGTTTCTTTCCTTGACGTATTCCTAGCCGATTTCGCCTACGGCGGCCAGTCTCAAAGGAAACCAAACAACTATGCAGGAAATGTTCTAACGCACAAGTATGTGTGCAAACACAGATATATTCTCTGTTCCCGTATTTTCGCAATCCGATGGGACGGCTATGCGATACCACCAGAAAGGGATCACGTGCAAGATCAATAACTTTAAGTACTCTCAGAGGTACGGGGGTTAGTACTCCAACTTCCAAACTTCCAGCTGTTTAACATTATTTGGTCGAACCTGTGAATCGAACCCAAGATCAAGATCAACAAGATCGACAATCGCATACACTAACCGCTAGACAAACGAAATAGTTTTCTTTCTTTATAGTAGAGGGTAAATGAGATTCCTATCCAAGGAAATCTGGCTGAAGAAAAAGTTTCATAATAAACAATCCGTTCCTCAAAACATTTTTCCCTTCCATATTTTTTTTTTTGTATTAAGATCCTGCCAAAGTGACTCTACTCTACCTGATGGAAAACATGAATAGAATCCAAGAATTGTGGTCACCATACTCGTTGCAAATGCAGACAATGCAGTATGGTGACCCACACTGTAGCGGCCTAGTGAGATGCTTTTTCACACCCCGCTTGGGGACGTAAAAGGCATGACAGTCATCGTGACAGCGTAAGGTTTACACAGTTACCACGATAACTGTCACCCCTGCATCAATGGGCCTCCGGTCTCACACTCACCAAAGAAACACGACAACACGGATGCTGGCGCTTTAAATTGGTTTTCCGTGGGAGGGTAGTACTGCCCCGGTCGAGCCGGCCCGCTCATGCTGAAATCTGCGTGGCTCTACTACCTGTTAATGCCATATGCTTATAAAGTTCGTTAACCTTCGGCAATGTTACTTGCTGCATTGCAGAACTAGAACTTTATTAATAAATATGCAATGTGGTGCAAAACAAATCCATGTAATCAAACGATTGGAACAAACATGTAGCCATATTTAATTAACTAATAGCTAAAGGATAGACTAGTAAAGTGGTACTGTAATATTAATATTGATCATCGACCTATGTCCAGTAGTGGACGTCATTCGATTGAAATGATGATATAAGAATAATAATTTATTACAAAATTAGATTAGTGTTATGAGAATGTTAACACTGTAGTCTAATTTTGAAATAGTTTATTTATAGGTGAAGAAAATTTATTGAACTTTTTTTGAAACTAACATGATGAACAAACACATCGTATTCAGAATAACTAATGTTTATATGTAGCTAAAGCGCAAAACTAAAATTTTAATATATAATGTGCTATCTCGTTGGTCTGGCCTTAAGCGTATGCAACTGCCAATCAACAGACCTCGGATTCGATTCTCAGGCCGACCTAAAAGAGTTGTTGGTTTTTTCTTACAAGAAATTCGTGTAAGTTTGGTAGTGTACCGTACCTGAGACAGCACGCTAAGCCGTCAATCTTGGTAGTCATGAACAATTATGGTAATCGCTATTGGGTAGTCAGTGACTTTAAAAATACTGACAACTAGTTTAACCACAGAATTAGGTTCGCCCTCAGGGCTGAGGCTCGATACCAGTCGTTCCGTGAAAAAACTAATATTCAAGCAAAACCGATTGAACTAGAGTCAACCTCAAATAATCTTGAGAATAATACTAAAAGGCTAAAAAGGTGAATGTGCTACCTGGTAACCTCACTAATTTGGTGAAAAGCAACGAAATAAATTGCTTAACACTATTTTCCTATTAGATTGTGGTATTATTCTGCTGCGGCTGAGCTAGTTCATATATATTATACAAGAATATCAACAACACAAGATAGCCAACACAACTTACATTGTCAGTGTATACATTACTAATATCACGAAATTTAAACATACTTAAAAGCATTCACTTATAACCTTTTGTGTTAAATATTATAGGTTTTAAACGCAAGAGTTTTGTCTTTGCTCTGTCCGGGAATTGGCAACAGAAAATGGTTACGTATTTTCTTAACCAAAACACCATTTTCACAAATACCTATTTACATATATAACCGACATGTCACTGTCTCCATCAATCGTTTATACACCAGAACGGAGATAGTGTCCAGCCGTGGTACGTTGCATTTGAAGTATATTGGGCACAGAGGATCGAATCTGTCTTTATTACGGGGACTAAGTGGACCTTTGGGATGTGGTCTGGTTGTTCTTATTTTTTGTTTATTGCTATTGTGTTTGTCTACTAGAGTAAAGTTTATTCTGGGAGACGGATTTTTACAAATATTAATGCATTGGAAACGAAACGAAAACGAGTATTTTTATATATTTTCGTTTGTGATGTTTTAAATTAATAATCTTACTTCTTAATGGTTAAGCAAAATTATTATGCAGAATTATATCTGAATATATAAATATCGATACTTGTAAAATATTGAATATTAGATTAATTACGGTACAAAAAAAAACAAACGAAAATGCTACTTTTCTTACAGTAAAGAAATCAAATATTGTTTTTAATTATTTAAAGATACTATGTAACTTTCTAGTAATAATATTGATACAACTTATATTAACATAAATGTGAGTCTATCGATTTAAAATGCCAATACAATTCTTTGCATATCGACTGTTCTAGATGACGTAGATAAATAAAATTTCCTTACGTTACGATAACCTAAAACATTTGACACACAGAAAAATTACTTCTGCTACTTATAATTTAACCTCTAGCCAAATAAAGCAACAAGCCGTCCATCGTTTTAAATAATAAGATTTACGAAACAAATATATTTACGATCAGTTTCGAGTATTTAAGTTCGCTATATGCTAATACACCTCGTCTCAAATATCTTTTGTTCATTATTAACTATTTTGACAGGAGAACATGCACAATGAGCCAAGTTCTAAACAAAAGTTACTCTCAACTCCTCACAAAACTTTCCGAAGTACTTTACTAACTCTTAAACATTGTAAACATTGTTAATACGGCTGTTGAAGGTAAAAGGGTATAGAGGATTGTAATTTAACCCCCGACCATTATTTAGGGGCTACACCGCTATCATATGGGTTCTTAAATGAAAAGTAGTCGTGATATAATACTACAAACATTAGATTTCCACACACACGCATGTATGGAAATATGTATAGGTATGTATCTTAGTCGCCGGGTATGAAAAGTTAGGTTGAGCACTCACTGAACTATCACATATCGTAGAAGCAAGACAATTCCTCAAATTGTGGTGAAGAGTACTCGCTGTCGTATTCGTCCAGATAATTAGTTTCGGGAACTAAATGTTCGATTCCTTTGAATTGGATAAACTTACCGATAATTAACCGAGTTCAGTGAGCACTAATAATTATTGCTCTTCGAATAACGAGCACCCTTCCCTACCACTTGCTATTCGGCGAAAATTCAGCTTAGTATTCGGTGAGTCTCACATGTATCGTCTCGGCTGGAGCCAACTGTTATGGACAATTTTTGGTATCATTTTTCCAATATTTAAATCTATGAATTAAAAATGGTATGTATTACTTTTTAAATCGAATAATAAAGAAGTAAAAAAAATGATTAAGTTGTTGGATCAAATTTCATGGTCAAAGAATTAATTTTGAAACATCTTAAAAATTTCCATAGAGATTGCTTATCATTTTTAATATGAAAATTGTAATTTCCGTCAGCAGTCCTTGGAGTATCTTTTGTTAAAATAAATTTATAAACCGGACTTCTAAACATTCTATACAAATTATTGCTTTCGGAACGTGTTTTGAGTCGGACGCAATTTGACTACATTTACCGATTACCATTCACTGCAATTAAGAACTAGAGTGGCTCAGAATTTGAAAGCAATTCTGTCGTTCAACTTGACCCCCTCCCCTGGCTTCGGTATCCTTATTTACTTACCTAGCTGTACGAGTAATTGTTAAAAATATTTGTACAATTTTTCGTACAAATAGGTACTTAAATTTTAAAAAATAAGAATGTAAGTAGTTTATCATTAAAAACGTATTCCTCGTGGTTCAAACAGGTCAAACATATAAGTTTGATGACTTTTGTTACCAACTTGTAAGTTAAAGTTAGATCAGTTTCTGGGATTGTTCGAAGACGATCTCTATGCTTCGACTTGCCCAAGTCTCAACCTATCTAACTTTCACTAACAGTTTAGAATTCATTTATTAATTACTATTACAGAGTATCTAGACCGTAATTATACTAATAATCGGTTATCTACGGTCGTCTTATCCCACTAGGCCGATCCTGTAGTATGCTCACTGCAGAAAAAAGTACCTACAATTTGTATAACTGTAATAATAATAAAGTAATTTGTACCAGCATTAATCAAACCCTAAATCTCTGGAAAAGCTATCATTGTTACTAACTCATTAACTATTAACTCTTTGTTGTTAACTACAAAAGTTTACCCGTAATTACTATTGTTTTAATTATTATCAATATGTATAATTACTTATTATAATTTAGAAAGAAACTAAACCTTATATGAATATCAATAACATGAGTAGTATATAAATATAAAAGTAATCGCGATATATATTTAGACTTTATGCACTTTGTACGTTAGCAGACTTAATGTTCGAGACATTCACTTCCAGGAAATCTTAGGGTGGTGTAAAATTTGTTATATTTGTCTTCTTTAATTTTTTAAGTTTATTTTATAAATGTAAATGATTGATTAAAAGACAATTAGGCTCAACGCGTTAGCAACATAATGTATAGGACTAGGACACTAGGGTTGTTATAGCATGACGCAACCAGGATGTGTCAAGTTTGTTGCCATGTTTAATACCATTGGATCTGGACCGCATTCTTATGAGCAGCGAGTTGGTTTTAATGCGTATGATTGCGTAGAGATCCTTTTTTTGTGCTGTAGTGAATATGTCTGATGCACTACAAAAACACGATAGCCCGAAGAGCATCCTTTTTTTTTTTGTTTTTTTAACGCGGGGAATGCTTTTCGCACCATAACCCTCCGGAGGGACGAAGGGCGTGTGTGGGACTCCCGGAAAACCGGTCTACCCACTAAACCCCGCGGCGGCCTACCTCGGCAGGTGGGAGGAGCTCTAGGAACGCATTAGCGGCTTCTAGAGTCCTCCCTGACGTACCTCACAAGTGAGGTACATCCCGGGCACCTCATGCCCCAGGGGCAAGACGCCATCGCACCTCCCACCGCCCTGCGCAGTAAGAGGCAGAACAGCGCCCCGCCCCAGACGACACTCCCCGGCCGCACCGGAGAGTCACCTGACTCGGGTCGTTTGCAGCAGTCACAACGCCCCAAGATGTGACCGCAGCGACCCTTAGGCGGCGATTAGGGAGCTAGCGACCTCTGCCGCGTCCCCTTCGCCGTCTCCTTTGAGCGGGATCGGCCCTTTCCCGATCTCGCTCTGCAGTCTCCTTCCGGAGCATAACCTGCTCACAGAACGAGATTGCGGCTTCCCATCCTTCACGACTCGCCAGCATTGCCGCGATCAATGCTGACGGCGAAAGGTTACGTCCGATCCGTCCGACCAGGACTCGACGCTCAGACTCCCAAGCAGGGCAGTCCTCCAGCGTGTGCTGGGCGGAGTCCCGTTCGGACTCGCAGTGGTGGCATTGTGCCGTAGCTTCCCGTCCTATTCGATTCAGATACTCACCGAAGCAGCCGTGCCCGGTGAGTATCTGGGTCAATCGATAGGTGACACAGTCGGTCCTCTCTATCCACGCTTCGAAGTTCGGCAGAACGGCTCCGACGGCGCGTTGGCTAGCACAACCCTGAGTTTCGAGCCGTGCCTGCCAAACCACCAAAGCTTGCTTATGCGCGTTCTGCCATAGCATTCCGGGCTCATGATCTGGCGCGGCCTCTTCAGCATTCCGACCGACAAAACGAATTTGGTCGTACACCATTGCGTCCATGTCCGCCAGAATATCGAAGGGCGGAGATCGCGCCAGGATCGTCGCCGCCTCATAGGAGATTGTGCGGTAGCCCCGCACGATCCGTATGGCCATCAACCGCTGCAGGCTCCTGAGTAGGGCCCGGCAGCGGGAGGCACCCGCTAGATCATCAAACCAGACGGGTGCCCCATAGAGGACCATGGATCTAACAACCCCCATGTAGAGGCGGCGAACTTCTTTCCGTGGTCCCCCAAGATTGGGCAGCAAACGATGCAGCGCACCTGCTACCCCTCGCACTCGGGGTACCAATCGCCTGAAATGCTCCGAAGAGCATCCTAAAGCAATTGTTGTATTGTACCTTGAGTGTCTCTAGTGATCGCTAGGTATATTTAGTCCACAGATTGCTCATATACAGAATCTGACAATATACATTAAAGAGGGTGATTTTCACCTCTTGACTACACTGGACAAATCTGTGTATCAATATGTTGCCCCTGACAACCCTGAGATCTTCGCTCATGTTCAAAATCTGCATTGTCCTTCAGATCTTCGGTAACAATGTGCCCTAGGTATTGAAATTGAGAAACTCGTTCGAATTTCTCGTCATTCTTTTGTTTTAAAATATATTTGCAGACCATATGTTAATATTTGTATACATTAGTTATATGTGTGCTTACATATGACTGTCAGTCTCTCTTAGAACAATGGAATAAATAAATTAATAATTACGTACTTATATTATTTGTAACAGGCCTACAAGTCGTTTATGGTTTAAAAAACGCGTCTAATGGCTGTTGTTTCTTAAATCAACAGCTTATATTACTGCATCAGGATCTCTAAGGATTTGATAATGGAAGTAAATATACAGTAAAAAACCGTTATCGCTGGTCGTAATATGTAATTTATGACTTTTAAATTATAGGGAGGGCGGTCAGTGTGATTTTTACGATTTTTCCGTACAAAGATATTTTGATTTAGAGTTTAGGGGTAAAAAAATAGGGATTAATAAATTTTACTTAACTGAACCCTGTTTGAGACTTTTTTTATTATATCGTACTAATTAGTATATACTGGAAAACATGAAAACATGCATCAACTTTTCTACAGGTCTGAAAACGTGCATGCAAAAGTTTCTGATGATCGGTTAAGTACTTAAAGCTTCTAAGCTAACGAATAAATAAGCAAATCCACATTCGCTTTAATAAGAATAAGATAAGATATGTACAGAACTGTCTCCATCTTCCAATAATATATAGATTCCAGTATCCTCCATAACCATGTGTGCGTAACCGTCCAATCAGGGCAGCTGTGTACTTTGGTTAAATGTGTATCTACTCGTGTGTATACGAGTACATACTTAACACAGTTAGTAAATAGTGTTGGATTAGGATCGTTCCTATTAGCTTTACGCACTTGAGTACCTGTAAAATACTAGTCCCTACTTGGAAGACAATTTACTCGTACATATAACGTAGTCGGTTTTATTAGTGACTTCCCTTGCGTTAATAAATTAAGTCTTGTACCCTAAGTCGACTAATTAGTTTAACACTATCCAATTTCATAAATATGAATATTTTTTTTATGTTACCCTTTCACGTCTAAACCGTCTGATTGATTTAAAAATTCTTTTACTAGTGGAAAGTTACATTATGAGTAAGCTTATAAGCTACATCTTACCACGTCAATTGACATAACGCGGGTGGAGCCACGGGCATCAGTTAGTTAAATCATAAATAAAAGCCTTCACCACGCTTATCACGCTAAAAAAGTAGAGACAGAAATATCCACATATGCTAAATTTTTGTACAAATTTGCGACGTGAATTATATAATTCCAATTGAACGCAGAGAAAACTGCGGCAAACTGCTAGTTTCTCAAATTTCTAATGTCTGGTAGTCCAGACATAATTAACTTTGAGCGCAAAAAGAAATATTCACATATTAGCCACTCGGTGTAAGAAATATTGTGGCAAAGTTCCAATCCACCCGAGTATCATTTGATGAATTACGAAGGGTCAGGGGCCGAAAAACGTATTACTCTTTTTTTGGAATATCTCAAGAATGGTGTACATTTCTTTAGTGAAGTTCAGTGATGGATTATAGCTAGTTCAATATTTTACTAATAAATTAAATATATATACGATATATATTTAGATATTATATAGTGCAAGAAAATTGGTGCACGAGATGACGATTAATTTTTTAGACTGTCACTATATCTACCGCTTTGTCTCCACTGCTCAACTGGACTGTTCAACTTTATAATAGTTGAGCAGTCGAATTAATAATAAGTCCCAATGGTTCTAATCTAGTCCTACTTGAGCAGTAGGGGTAGAGGTCAATATCGTAAGGCTATAAGATAAGACCATAGTCTACCATCTAGACCATCTAGTTTGCAATGACTATTCTGTTTTGACTCCTGATTCCCATAAATATTTCAACTTTAGACGTCATTATACCAACACTTAAGCATTTAAGTTTAAAACTTTAATTTATTTTGTGTGGGATTAAATAAACTTTAGGTGCTATTAAATGTTATTTTAAATCAGGTTATAATAACTGACTCTCTTACACGTGATCATAATCAATAAACTGCACGTGAATCCTATGTATAAGCATTAGTGGTTGTGTTGGAAAAAGGCAATTTACATTTCGGTTTTGGACTTCTGTCGTATAAGATAACTACCTCAGTCTATCATGTGACGTTTTGGCAAAATGACACCTGTCAGTTTAATACAATGATCTACATAATTACTACGAATATTTCATTTGGCACTTTGAATATTTGTTAGAATTTAGAATTTTGAAATTGTGGTCATGTGTTTCATTAGTTAAAGTTGAAACTATATAGCTACAGTTTAATTAAAACGTCACCTACAGTAATCAGTATTATTCATACCTTGTAATTATTAGAAATGAAAACACGGTTTATTCGTAGAATTTGTAGTTTATATTAATCATCATCATTATCAAACCCTTTAACAGTCCACTGCTGGACATAAACCTCTCCTTAAATAGGAGGTTTTGGCCTTCTATAGCGCGCTGGCTTCTATAGACGGGTTAGTATAAAGTTTATTTCAACTTTTTTTTCTTTTTGCAGTGATGTTGTCCTGCATAATTTGCTCCTTTAGTCACTTTAGTCACCTCTCACGATACCCATGAGATGTAGAAGGGTGGTGACACTTTGTATTCCTAATCTGTCACTTTATGGATGGTTGAATATTAATAGTATATATTTACTTGTAAAATCAAGTAATCTTCGCTAATGCAGACAATGTAGTATGGTAATCCGCACTATGGCGGCCTGGTGAGATGCTGTTTCTCGTCTCGCTTGGGGACGTAAAAGGCATGACACTCATCGTGGCAGTGTACTCGTAAAGTTCACACTTACAACGATAACTTTCACCTCTACATCAACGAGCCCTCGGTCTCAAATTCACCTACATCGTCACACGATAGTACGAATATGTCGCTTTAGGTTGGTCTTCTGTGAGAGTGTAATACTGCCCTGGTCGAGCCGACCCGTTCGCTCAACGTTCCCTAATATCTTGTTGTAGTCAGGTTAGGCTAGCATTTAGCATTAGTTAGTAGTTTAGTATTAGTTAGTAGAGGTTAACTACAGTTGATTAACTGAAGTATCTCGGGGAATACTGGTTCTTATTCAAAATGAGAAGGTTGTATAACATCATCAGACGGAGACGACGTAGCGCAGATAAGCTAGTCTGGAAATAAAACAAATGCTGTCACACGACTCTACTAGCAGTTTAAGGCATATAAACCATCTTTTCTTGTAATATATCGAGTTAATTACGTTAATCTTTACGTGTAAAGTGTAACCATTAACCGTGAAGATCATAAGTTGGTCTAATCTTATCATAGACAAATAAAAAGGCACATAACTAAAGACACGCAGTCCCACGGGACTTAATCATATCCAACATGTCTTATAGGGACTCCGATAATTTAATATGAAACTATCCTCGAGATATTCCCCTATCAGCAAAATGGTATTACATATAAACTACATAAAAAGTTCGTTGTTCTAAGTCATAGCGCCTCTAGCGAACCGTGTGGGGTTTTACTACTCTATGAGTATTCTTAGCTAGTGTTTGGCAGTATTCTAAAATAACTGACACTATTTAGAGTAAAAATAAGTAAAGTTTGTACTGTCGATTTTGAACATGAATAAACATACATAGATACATTTCGTACGTAAATACAAACGTAGGTACTTTATTTAGAAATAAAGACAAATGCAAGTAGAAGTATTTTTTGCACGAACACAAGTATATAACGAATAGAAATCGAAATTGTGACCGCCAGTGTGTCAATCTTGTACACTACCCTAGTGTAGTAGTATAAATATAAATACTAATATGATATAGAGATACAAATCTGTCAAGAAATAGTATCTTTTTAAGGTGGTTATATTATTAAAGATGACCTATTAAAATTATATACCTAGCAAATTATATAATATAATAAAAAAAAGAAAAATAAATTATAACCCGACTACGTGAAAAGAAAAGATACAAAAAGGACGAAACAAAGAAAAAAATTAAGAGAGAAATTCAGAAATGCGTAGATGAAAAATGGTCAAGGTAGAGCCGTAGTCGTGGTAGTTTTTTAAACTTCATTTTTTATTTAATATTTTACTGTTTCTCGATCGGGCATATACTCGTACACTAGCCGTACAATATCTTCATCGTCACATTCTAAGAAAGGGCACCTATTTAAATAGAAAAACAAACATATTAAACAATATGATGTAAATACATGATTATCTAAGTTCTTTGAGTTTAGAATCTCAGGTTTAAATTCTGTCTTACAAAATTTTCATAATTTTTATATAGCATATATCACTCGGGCGATTAGTACCAATCTATTGACATCTTATTCATTAAAATCGGTTTTGTAGTTTAGGTGCTGCGGTGGAACATACAAATGCACATACATTTATTGCAAAAATTATTACATTTTCTTTTCATTTTGCCATAGTCGTGTAAAAAGAAACGATTTTCATGCTTCCAAATTATAACTTATCTTAACATTTTATTACAAATTCTCCGCTAATGTCATAAAACCTGGGAGCGTTTCGGAAAACACATGGGATGTAAGCATGGCTGGCAAACATAGCCGTAAAAAAAATGTACAGCGCTCTAGAAAAGACTGTTAAAAATGTGAAAATATCAACACTCTTTAAACACAATTGATATTATTAGCAAGTTACAAATTTATTCTTTTGTTTTCATCTGTAGCAATAAAAGAAAAAGCTCATTTAATCTCTTTTACAAAAGTTTGAAATGTTACGTTATTAAAATGTCACAATAAATCAGATAACTTTGTGAAAGATTAAGGTAGGTAGAAGAGCCACGCGGTAGGTAGTAGAGCCACGCTGATTTCAGCACGAGGGGGCCGGCTCAACCGGGGCAGTACTACCCTCCCACAGAAAACCAACCTAAGCCCCCAGCATCCGTGTTGTCGTGTTTCGTTGGTGAGTGTGAGACCGGAGGCCCATTGATGCAGAGGTGACAGTTATCGTGGTAGCTGTGTAAGCCTTATGCTGTCACGATGACTGTCATGCCTTTTACGTCCCCAAGCGAGGTGTGAAGAAGCATCGCACAATGCCGCCATAGTGTGGGTCACCATACTGCATTGTCTGCATTTGCGATGAGTATGGTGATCACAACTGTTGGATTCTATTCATGCTTTTCATCAGGCAGAGTAGAGTCATTTTGGTGGGCTCTTAATATAAAAAAAAAACCAAAAAAAAGGTAAACGAGAAAAAACCTGTGTAATTACAGGTCACCAGGTTCTCTCTGTAGTTTCACAATACGAAGTTTTTAAGTGAATTTGCAACGTAATCTACCTTTAGCATTATGTAAACTTCGTTGCTTGTAAGATAGTTAACGAAAACAGATTATGAAAAGTTTTGAGCTTGCACTTAATAGGATTAATAAAAACTCTTACCCAGAGTCGCACTACTTTATTATATTACTTAAGTAGAATTATCTTAAGATTTTGCTCAGATATTGTCATATAATATCGTGGAGATAATTACAAGTACTTATACTTTTTATTGTCTTTCTGTCTTCTTCTGTATCTGTAATTAATAAAGAAGTTAGGGCGTGAAAATGTATTAACATCTTTTGTTTTATTTTATGTATACAATAAATAAATAAAAAATGAATTAAACTTAAACAAACTGGTATAAAGTGTGGCGGGAGATGAATGTGAGGATGTCGTAGTCTCTTTTTTTTTTATTGAAACCTACCAGTGACTCTATTATGCCTGATGGAAAGCATGAATGAATCAAAGAGCGATGTTTCCCGTACTCACTGCGAATGAAGACAGTGCAGTATGGCGACCCACGCTATGGCGGCCTAGTGAGATGCTTTTTTACGCCCTGCTTAAAAGACCCCGGATTGTAGAGGGAGGGAAACATGTTCTGAAACGGTGACTTCCAAGGCAAGCACGAGTTGTCCTGCAGAAGTTCGTCAGCACACTCTCCATGATAAAGGCGATAGAGGACTGCTGTAGAGGCGACAGTGCGTTAAGGTTTCTATTGCGCTAAGTATTGTTAGTTCAATTCTCACACAGGACAACATTTTTTACGAAGCACAAATTGTTGTACTGTATTTGGGTATTCTTTGTATCCGTTTCTGCTTGTAACGTAACACAACTTGTGACAGGATATATTCTTTAAAACAAATCAAACGTAGTCTTTAAAAAAAAGTTAAAAAAGAAGTGACTTTAAGAGATTTAGAGTTAAAGATATTACCTATCAGAACTCTTATACGAGTTAGAATTCTGACATAAATAATTTTATATATAACCGCTTTATTTTAATAATATTGCATCGTACATATTCTTCAGCAAACAGCGAAGCGTTTAAGTGTCAACCGGAAGCTAGATTACCGCCATGTTGTCTCGCAACGGAAGCGACGTGCCAACTTAATGCTACCGCGTATATTGTAGATATTATATACGAGTAGGTATTAAGTGTTTTTATGACCGACACACTGAATTTCAGACTGAGACTTGAATTGAGAAATTAAATGTCACACGACGTTGGATATCATTTATTAACAAGATTTTGTTTTCTTCTCTTGTGTATAATTAACTGATTGATTAACAACCATGTAAAGAAATCTTGGCAGGTTTTTTTTGGCGTAAGGTAGTAAAGAGTAGCCAGGTCACCTTATAGCATGTGATAACCGTGTATGTTTGAGTGTGTGAGTGGGAATCAAAGGGTGGCAATCCTCTTCCTAGATTTAACCCTTTTGTGTTGAAGTATAATTCTCCTACTTATAGTTCCAATTTCGTTATTGTTATCAACATCTGAGCCGAAGGAGATCTACTGAGAAGGATATAGGCCTTTTTTTCAACGTGTGGAAACCCGGGATTTGTGGCGGGGTGGTGTGTCGGAATTAAAACCATACGGTGTGCCACCCTGCGCCTGAGATAGGAGAGATTCGGAAACAGCTATTATTACGACACCCAGACCCCTCCTAGTGCCTGCTCGCTAGCGCGGGCACCATCTTCGGGTAAACTCTATTTAGGCGATGTACGGCATACACGGCCGTCACCTCTTCGTGGCTGGTTACAATAGTGGATGGAGGAGAAAACCCGTTCCGTCAAACAGCGGCCACATTCAGGATGGCGAGAAGGATATAGGACTTTCCCAAGGCTCTCCATAACACCCAGACCTACACTACCCACATACAATGGCAATTCACAACATTCACTAGTTCGTGGAACCACCAATTCAATTTTGTTTGTTGAAAATTCTTGCATTCATACAACATTTCGACGACGGTCTCGACGAATATCTCAGATGGCTTGGTCA
The DNA here is from genome assembly GCA_949316085.1 of Hypercompe scribonia. Classification (NCBI taxonomy): domain Eukaryota; kingdom Metazoa; phylum Arthropoda; class Insecta; order Lepidoptera; family Erebidae; genus Hypercompe; species Hypercompe scribonia. Next base: position 4,040,541 of record OX438983.1, read on the forward strand.
AGCGTGAGTTAAATTGCTAAATAAAATGGGTTTTGGTATGTCAAAAAAATGAGGTTTCTTATTAAAGTGAGGTTACCAAAATCATCAACAGCCTTTTACAATCCACCGCTGAACATAGGCCTCTCCTTAGCAAGGAGGTTTTGACCTACTTGCAGTGTGGTATACGCTGACAAAACGAGTTGGCAAAGGGTTTGTTCCAATTTTTCCTTCTCCTTGTAATGATGTTGTCTTGCATAATTTGTTCCCTTAGTCGCCTTTTACGACATCTACGGGATGAATAGGGGTGGTAACACTATGTATTTTTAATTCGTTACCACACGGACAACCATAATGCATCTTCCAAATATACAAATACAGAATCTATATAAATGGAATACTAATCCATTGCACAATAGTAAATTATTTACTAAACGAAGTAAAAATAACTTTTTCGATTTACCGTGAAACCTAGGTAAACGTAAGAGCGCCGAGCGCTGTACGTAAGAGGACCAATTTTAAACTTTACCAGAAAGACCAAGTACAGTTGAAACTTGCGTCAGCGGACTAGAAAAACATTAAGAGAAACAAATTGGTCGTTAAAAGCACTCTTAACAACGTGAGTGATCGTGGCAAACAACATTGTTGTACACGAATATTTCTTATACATTTTCGTACTAAATGAGACTAGTGAGAGATATAGCAATGCAGTAAGCATTGCTATATTTCGTTTGCAGGTAAGGAAATTCGAATTCTTTTTACTATAAAAAAAGTTATTTTAAATACTGAAAGATAAGTCTCATAAGTCTTTTGAATCTAGTATTTTTTTGAATAAAATTTTATTTTTGAATAAAAATTATAATTATTATATTATAGTATTCCATTTTTAAAGATACTCTGTTATATTCTTTTATTATTTTATTTAAATAAAAATGTATAGAATTATGTATATCACAATATTTAATTAGAAAGGGTGTTTGTTGTTGCTCTGAGGCAACTACAGAGAAGATTGAAAAAGAATTAACCTTTTACAGTTTGTTATTTTATTATTCTGAATCCTTATTAGCTAAACAATTTTCTAATTGATTTTCACCAAGTGAATATGGTTATCAGAATCCAACTCCCTTTTCTGGTTAAAGAGCTCAAAAGTACTTTAGCACCTTAGAACTGATCTGATTTGAGGAGATAGCATTGGGTCCCTTTAGTAGCTGCTCTTAAATCCCTTGTTTCTTCATCAACATCAACAGCTTTTGAAGTCCACTGCTGGACATAGGCCTCTCTTTAGCAAGGAGGTTTTGGCCTACTATACCACGCTGGCCAGACGGGTTGGAATAGGGTTTGTTTCAAGTTTTCTTTCTTGTCTTGCATATTTGGTTTCCTTAGTCGCCTTTTACGACACCCACAGGGTGAATAGGGGTGGTAACACTACACGGACTCTTGTTTCTTATTCAAATTAATTACTTATTTATGGGGATTTTATGATGAAACTAGGCGATTAATAATGAAATGTAAACGATGAGTATTTGAGCGTTTTTTTACTCAAATTCATTATAAAGTGAGCATAAATATGTCATATGCCTAATTTGCAATGTGTATTTGGACTGGACGTGACATTTGTTCACAACTCAGTGAATAATGTAGCAACTGAGATTGCTTTAGTGATTATTGAACCATTAGCTAATTATGTATGTAATACAATTTCTCTGTATTACATGCGGCGGTATACTTTAATTACGATTAAATAATGTATATTTTTATGGCTCACTCACTATCTTATAAGACTAGCTGTTAGCGTATGCGACTGCAGATCAAAAGGTCTCGGGTTCGATTCTAGGGTTGAGTAAAAAAAGTGCAACAGCCCCGAGTTTTGCAGTTGGGATCTTAACTCTAGTGCCTCAGAAAGTACGTAAAGACATTGGATCTGCGTCTAATCTCTTCCCGGTTGTGTCAGATAACCATCCCATTGGATTATGAGAGTGAGGGAACATAAAGCACCCTCCCCCCTGACTATAATGTCTCTTACATAGTTGGTTGGTCACCTTTGAGACTGGCTGGAATCTGCAATTCGAGGGTCACAAATTCGTCGCTACCTTTGAGTACTTCCCACTACTAAAATAAAGAAAAGACAGGGAGAGGTAAAGCATAGTACAAGAATACCTTAATGGTAAAAATCGAGCAAAACTGCCTCAGTGACGCAGTGGCAGTAAATGTGACTGCTGTACGGTTCGATTGCCGGGTCGGACCAAATGTTTGCATGATCTGCAAATATTTGTTTCAAAGTTTGGGTGTTTTCTGTGTATAATATGTATGGATTTACAAAAAAAAGTATACAAGTATTCTATCAGTCAGTCTAGTTATCATAGCACAAGCTCTGCTTAGCTTGAAACTAGACGACGTTGTGTATCAAATGTCCGAAATATTTATTATTATTTATAACAATAACAATATATTAAAACTTAAAAAAAACCTAAAGTAAATTAAATAATCTTTATGTAACATGCAAATATGTATATCCATGTATGTGTATGAGTATACATAAGTGTAAGTGTATATGTGTAGTTTATGATAAATTGGTTTACACTTTATCCTCTTTCCTACTCTGCCCTACTGTTCTCTACTGTACCCGACGTGATCCATATGTCACCGGTAAAACGTAATGAAACATCATTGTAACGATATGGTGAGTAAAAAAGTATTGGGTCTTGAGTAGATATTACGAATAAATTGTTATACTACCTTCCGTTATTAAAAAATCGTTAATCGATCATTGACATGATTATTCAAATATTTTCTATAAAATGTGCACGTACACTAGGCAAAGCATGTTCTAAAGAAAACATTTTTAAATGGTAAATAACTATTTATTAATTCATGAATATAACAATCTGCAACCCTCTATAACTGAATTAAAGATTACTAAAAATATTTACATTTGCATAAACGCCTCAAGGAATTCCTTCAATTTGCAGCCTATTGGTATAAAGAAGTCGTCCTCAGAAGATTGCAAGCTCTATAAACCATTATTCTCAAGAAATTCTAATTTACTTATTTATTTATAGGTTTACCTACAATCGTTACACATTACTAAGAAAATAAGATTTAGATGTACAACATCAATCACCAAAGACAATATTTAGAGAGAGCATTTGGATTATAGTGTTAACACAGTTGAGATATCAGGTATTAATGTTATATTTTTTTTTGTGAAAATTAATAGTTTGTAGAGGAATTTACAAAAAAAACAGAGAGTAATAAAATGGTGACTTAATCAAATTTGCCTGCAATTTATAAAACTTCTCATATAATTAACACAGTTTAATTTAATGAGGTTACTAATAGTTATTAGTTTTGATGTGAACTTGAGTCTTCAATCCTTCCATAAGCATGTCAATTTGTTTATCGATCTTAATATAATCAAGAATCACATAAATTGTCATATACCTATGTAACTAACACTAAGGTCACTCGAGGTGTATCTATTTTTAGGTTTCCCTCTGGCCACGTAAACTGTTTATCTTTCGTTTACCTGAAGCCATTAAATCCCTGTTATTCGGTTATTCTGGGAACGAACGAATTTTACATATTAGGCGAAGGGTCAACCTGTTGAATGTTAAAAAAACAGATATTTTATCTGCCGAGGTGTTTTATTTTTAATTTTAAATATTTTGATGTAAAGTGTCCTGTTGATTTACATATATTTACGTGAAAATGGTATATTTGTCACTTTTGTTAAATATTTGTGAACTTGCAACTTTTGCACTTTGTGAACACTGGTATATTTTTGGAGTTTACTCCTTAAGAATCGGTTTTTTGATATTAGGCATCCGGTATGAGAAAAATGTGAGGAGTAAAATCTACTGAACGAATGACCTCGTTACGTTTTTGGTGCGGCTGCACTGGTTTTGGTACGGCTGCACTGGTTGTGAGTGTATTAAGACTGTATAGAGTATGCTGCAAAGTGACTATATCTATATGTTATTTTCATTAATTTGGTAGTTTACCCTTTGATACGGTATCAATCTTTTTTTCAGTTAATTTCAGTTAAATAAGCTTTCCTTGCGTCTGTTTTGACAATTGTACTTAAGGAGTAAACTCCAGTCGTGCGTCGGAGCTGACACACACTTTTTAATTGAAGAAAACTGGTATGATGATTAACTTAGATCTCAAACAACAAACTCAATTGTTTTAATGAATCTTAAAAATATAGACCTGTTAGAAAATAGTCAATTAAAAAGTTATAAGAAAATACAAAATGTTAACAAAGAGTCAAGTTTCAAATGTACTGTAAATTATATTTCTTTTTTATGAAATTAGGGGCCAACGAACAGATATGTTACCTGATTGGAAGTGATTATATCAGACCGTGGGGACCCACAAATCAAAAGACACAAGTGAATAAAAAACCTTCATCTCGTTGATCTTGACTAATAATTGTTTAGATTCACGATGACAGGGGCTCGTATGCCATCTGTATGGGCAGGAATGATGGCCCTTTCTGAAAAAGGGTGATCCAGAACCTAAACTGTACTCACATAGTCTTATTTAACAATGTTTACAGCTTAAAGTCGGACTTCTAAAAGCGTTTGTGAAGATTTACTTTTAACAATACTTTGATTTATCCATCATCTTAAAGCAGTCGTTATTAATAAAGTCGAGTCGGCACATTTCTGACAAAACGTGGCTGTCCCATGACCACAACAGTTAACCAAAGTTGTAACCAATTTGTGTTTTTTGGTAAAACACTAAAATTATTTAATTCACCATAACATTAGTTCTATTCAAGGTAAGCTTAGCACTGAAACTAATGTATAAGAATAACATAGTAACACAATCCTCATTAAGCTCAAGAGTGAGCATATTATCCAACCGCACGCAAAATTAAAATGATTAATTCCATTTGTGTTTATCTCACGTATCATAGCCTTATGCCTACCTTAAAACGCAACAAACTCTCATACAAAACAAACAAAGTACAAACTTTTAATTATAATATGGTGTTAAATTTGAATTATTAATAATTAAGAAAGCTCTGATGTGGTTGACTCATACGTTACACAAAAGTTGAACTACGGCGTAGCAGTGTTACTAAGTAGCGTAGCTCTGCTACGAAGTTACGTGTAATTGACGTCGTGAATTAATATGAGTAATGAACAGCGGTAGCTGTGTGTAGGTTCAGCGATAATTGATACCTCATACAGTTCAGAAAGCAAAATTTTATTTTCCTAATGAAGATATTCTATTTTTAGAAATATTGTATACTATTAAAGTTACACAAAATTGTATTATGAGTAGAGCTGTGTAACTAATATATTTAAAAGTAATAATTTTGTCACAAACAGTAATCTGTTGATAACAATTTTTTCAATATGCTATTAAAACTACTATATAATACAATCATACTTATTTTTCATATTTGCTTAAAAAGAAAACTTCTGCGCTTGGAATAAATTCTGTCACTTTAGAAATACATATACAGAAATCGACATAAAGAACACTCAATACTAAACTATTAGTAGATCACACGAAGTGTTGTCCCATGTGGAGATCGAATCCACTGAATTTTATCACGCACTATATATATATATCGTTACTATATTATGGAAGTACGTATGAACCCTGTCGGGCACAACAAAGTAGGAGAGAGGAAGAAGTGATTGTGATAATCTAGCTTATCATTAACTTGACATATACATTATCATCATCATCAACAGCCTTAAGCAGTCCACTGCTAGACATAGGCCTCTCCTTAGCAAGGAGGTTACATGTAGACTATACATATATAAACATACAAGGTCTATTGTGCAATCGTAACCTTCAGTAAAAGTTTATCAACAAAATTTAAATACAGGAATATAAAACGGCTAATTCGATGACGACGACTGACAAGAATGCGTCCTACTTCTTTTGAACGCGATCAGAATCTAGTATCTCCACTGTGAGCTTAAATTGAGAAAGTTGAAAACAGTCACTGTTTGTCTTTTATTTGTATCTAGTTAGTTCTCTGAAAGTTTATCTTTACGTAAACTAACTTTTTCTTTTAGTGTTTTAGAAAATAAATAGTTTATAAATAACTACTAATAAATATACATACATAAAATTACGCCTGTTTTCCTGGAGGCACAGACATATTAAACGTCCATTTTTTGACAGTGTTATGATCCCACGTAATAGATGATGAATCTATTGCCACTAATCGGAATGTTTTGTTTGCTAGAGCCTCGTATGTCGATCAGCAGGTCAGGTTGGCTTGGGGCCCTAAGTTTTGTGGGAACCCTACGCACTCTACTACTAAATAACATCATCATTATTACTTAACTGCGCATGTCTGATCCGTGTGATTTTTCTTTTGCACGCTCTGTAGTCTAACAAGTTTAATTGATTGAGTTTTTTGTATCGGTAGCTTCTTTAATGTAAGAGTAACACTCAGTATACAAAAATTGTAAAAGTTAAAAAAGCCTGTTTGTAAATAAGGACGTAAGTCCTTTTAATTTTCACACAATTAAGTTTTTATGGCATTTGTAAATTTATCATTAAATATATTATAACATATCACAGCGAATCTAAATAATAATGGATCTTTCGATAGCAAGGTACAATAAAACATTAATAATTAATAATACATAATTATAAGGACTCCCTAGGGAGGTGCCTTGATTGATCCTCTGATAAAACTTTACTAGTAATACAGAATTATTTCACGGTTCAAATTCTTTGTGAAGGTGTAATAATTACAGCGAATAATGATTAATTATCATCAATCCATTATGAAATCATAAACTAAATAATTATTCTTTTAAAAGCAACTCCTAACTCCTACTCCAAGTTTGATTTCTAAAATCTTGCAGTATCGTTGAAACGTAAATTGGACATTGTAATGCAAGAATGATTCACTGACGCATACAATTTATTTCTTAGAATATTTATACACATGTAAACGATTGATGGAGTGGAAACAACCTCTCGTTTCATTCAATTCATTCATTCGTTCGTTATAGAATTTCAGAAAATATTATATTCTTACCTTTACCTTCCTGCCTTACCATCTGTGTGAGGATATAATCCAAGTTCTGGGAAGAAACTTCGCATAGGCATAACAGGGACGCTCAACTTTTAGTGAAGTTTCTGCGAGGACAAATCTCTCTAAAATGCCATTGATTGCCTAATTATTCTTCTCAATGTTTCGGCATTTTTTGGATCACAACGCTAAATTTTATAACATTTTTCCTTGTTACAGTCAGTTTTTGCTATTTTTTTTATTTCCCGGCTAAAGTCTCTGTAATAATTACGAAAAGCTGTGTATTTACATAAATAAAATCTAATGTGTGTTACAAAGTCTATCTTCATATCGAAAAGCCTTTTTTTCAAATAATACGCATCGAAAATGCTGTATCTGTCGGTATGGTACAAAAATTTGTAGGTAATTCTACCCACATAGTGCAATTTATGTTTGTGTCAGAAATGTCAAAATTTTATTTGATATTTAAACGAGTTGTCTGCCAATAGAAATGCAAGTACACTCATTACCGCCCTCTTAATTGTATTGAACAGAGCGTTAGTTCGGCTGCACAATGGCACAGATAATTTACTTTCGATTATACTCATTACAGAATCGTTTAGTTTACTTTAAGAAGTGAATATAGTTTGCGTTTTGTTGTCTTTGTATAGTAATTTTTTATTTGATATATTTTGTTTTTAATTTTTAATTTCAATGCGTCTAGTAAACTTATTGTAGCTCTTTAGTATTTGGTGTGTATCTCACGTTACGTACTTCATTGAAATATTAAAAAAATATATAAAAAGGGTAACTATTACAATTATCAGAGTAAAATATCTTGTAACAAATACACATAATGCAACAAGATGATATTATTGTATCGAATGTATGAGGCTTCCCTAATCATTTTTACCTGATAAATCCGCAGCCGTACAGAGTTTAATTCTACCTAATAACACGGATTTACTTAATGAGTTTTCACAGAATGTGTACAGAATTGCAGAATTGCTTCAAAGAGAAGCTTAATTTTTAAATACACTTTATACTGTAAGCACTACGAGTATTGTAATCTGTATTAAAGTGAGGAGCACGAATTTAATTACGATAGCTTTTATTGCTTGAAAAATTTCTCTACAACACTAGTTTAATAGTTTTGTCAGGTTTTAAAGACCAAATGCGATTAAGTGTGCGTCTTCCATAGTTTGCAGAGAGAGAGAGAGAGAGAGGGAGAAAGAGAGAGAGAAGAAGAGAGAGAGAGAGAGAGAAGAAGAGAGAGAGAGAGAGAGAGAGAGAGAGAGAGAGAGACAGAGAGAATCCCGTTTTACAATTTACTATAATATAGTAAAACATGTTCTTCACGCATTTGAGTACCCTTAATATACTCGTATATTAAGTCTCCTTTCCAGTTCTTTAGTAAACAATGTTAATACTCAGTGCCTTTACACAAACAAAGTAATGTTTATGCAATTTTATTATTAAACTTTTATGAAACAAATATATTTAAAGATACGCCATACGTCAAAGTTGACTAAACAGACCTATGTCTACGACCTAGAACTAATTACGAAATAAGTTATCTGAGATATCTCAGACATATGATTAAAAGAACTAAGAAAGTTTTACGAAACCACAACTCTTACACGTATTTATCACTGTTACGGTATATTATCACTGTTACGATATATTATCACTGTTATGGTATATTATCACTGTTACGGTATTAATTATGTTCAAGTATACCTATAACAGTACAGATAAACTTCTTGTTCACTTCTGAATTCTCTCTAACCACGGCTTGTTGGTAGACATAAATTATGTTGTCACTTGCTACCTAATACTGAGTAGTTTGACTTGGAAGTATTTATTCGATGAAGTTTGACTATAACAGGTTGCGTTAAAAGGCAACGGCAGGTACAAGACATTCGATAAAAAACAGTTTATCATGTCATCAATCAATCATCAATCAACACATCGCCGTCCACTGCTGAACGCCAACCATCCTGGTCCTGGGCAATTTGCATCCATCCGCTGCCTGGCACCTTCTTTTTCTTTTTTTTTCTATATTAAGTGCCTGCTAGAGTGACTCTACTCTGCCTAATGGAAAGCATGAATAGAATCCAGAAGTTGTGGTCACAATACTCATCGCAAATGCAGACAATGCAGTACGGTGACCCACACCGTGGTGGCCTTGTGAGATACTTTTTCACACCCCGCTTGGGGACGTAAAAGGCATGACAGTCATCGCGACAGTGTAAGGTTTACACAGCTACCACGATAACTGTCACCCCTGCATCAATGGGCTTCCGGTCTCACACTCACCAACGAAACACGACAACACGGATGCTGTCGCTATAGGTTGGTCTTCTGTGGGAGGGTAGTACTGCCCCAGTCGAGCCGGCCCGCTCTTGCTGATATCAGCGTGGCTCTACGTCCTTCTTCAAGTCGTCGGTCCATCGCACCGCAGGGCGCCCTACACTACGTTTGTTTTTTTACGTTGTTTTGTTTATCATGTAAATGCAAGATATTGCTATTGATATGTATAACATACCGTGGTAGTGGCCAGATCTTGTAATACACACACAAAATATCGAATTAGTGTAATACACAGAACTATTATCTGTATTGGCACTTACACTATACATTTTAGTATTGATAGATATTAACAAAATAACACTCCACTTCTTTTTAGTTCCAAATCACTCTTGTGAAATGGTTATTTATAAAATGTATCGAGTCTAGGGGCTGAGGATGGGAATGTTAGGATGACCATTGCGAATTGATATTTTGTTGTTTTAAAAATACTTCGATAGTGAAAAAGGTTCTTATTCAAATCTTATGATCACATTTATTACCATTTATTTTAGGTTTCCAATAGAGTTTCTTTTTCTTTATTCATGATATATGATGATGATATTAGAACTTTCAAATTTTAAGTATAATAAAGATTTATTTTTGTATGTTAATTTTATTTATATTGTAAGATTGCTCTAGCAAATAAATCCTAAACATGTTAGATACCCATTTGTTAAAACTTTAACATCGATACGCACAACACTTAAATTGCTTTATGACATCATGAACCATCGTACATCCTGATAGCCGCTGTTACAAGTACGTGACAGAATACTAATAAACTTTATTATAGAAGACACACATAAATTGGCCTTCCAATGCTTTAAATTTCGACATAAAGACCTTGTCTATGATAAAGCCAAAAACTTTTTATAACATACACAAATATAGACATTCTGAAAATAGAATCAAAAGAGCATACAGTTAATTGAGGAGTAATTACTAAAATTTTATTAATTAAACTTTCTTTGAATCAACCTCATCGTCCACAGCCTTTAGAGTGGATTTACCGAGGTATTTATCCCTTAATGGACTGTCCATTGCGAGATATAAGCCTCTCCTTAGGAAATGGAAATTCTGTCTTTTATGTTTCTTTTTTTAATTTTAAAAGAACCTGCCAAAGTGATTCCACTGTGCCTGATAGAAAGCACGAATAAAATCCAAATGTTGTGGTCACCATACTCATTGCGAATGCAGGCAGAGTAAAGTACACACACCCACCACGACAACTGTCATCCATGCATCAATGGGCCACCGGTCTCGCACTCAGCAACGAAACACGACAACATGAATGATGGTCTTCTGTGAGAGGATAGTACTGCTGGCCGAGCCGGCTCGTTCATGCTTAAATCAGCGTGGCTCTACTACCTGAAAATTGTTATGTACATATGTTATGTACAATGTTATATAATGTACATGTCTTTTATATAAACTTAAAAGTCATAATCAAAACTCTCAATAGTAACGACATGTTTTGTTAAATATTTGTTAAAACAAATTTAATTCATACTTGTAATATTCCTGTGCCGATTTACAACTAACTGTTTCCTATAACAGTTCATTTCTATCTAATAGCAGTGTATAATGTTGGTTACCTGTGTACGATTTAAAATATGGATCATCACCATTGTTAACTGTCTCGGTGGTGCAGCGGTAGTGAATGCGACTGCTGTGCGTGAGGTCTCGGGTTCGATTCCCGGATCGCACTAAATGTATGTATGATCTGCAAATATTTATTTCGGAGTTTAGGTGTTTTCTATGTATAATATGTATGAATTTCCAAAAAAAAAGTATATAACTATTCTATCAGTCAGTCTAGTTATCATAGCACAAACTCTGCTTAGTTTGAAACTAGATGACGTTGTGTGTCAAATGTCCAGATAATAATCTCGTTGGTATGGACTGGCTTATGTCCAGCAGCGGCCTATAAAGGATTGTTGACGATCTAATAGCGTTCGAAAAGTAGGTACTAATTACTTCCATTAATATTAAACTAAGAAACCATTCATTAGCACAAAGATAACACTGTAAACAATATTGATAACAAAAGTTCTCAATATTCAACGTGGAACGTCAAGTCATGGTTTCTAAAAACGAGTGACGTCAGCATTGTGAGGGAGAATGTAATTAAAATGTAACGTTATACCTGAACGCCACTACAGCTTGCAAATACTGAAGTTTGAGGGTAGAAGGTACTTGTTGGTAGGCAGCGACAGCGGGTTGTAATGGAAACTGATATTTATTCTTTTAAAAATAGTTCATAATATCAAACTCAACGTCAAAATCTTTTACAGTATAATTAAAAAAGTGTGCTTTTGGATTCGTCTTTTAAGCAGGTTCTAAAGTCATAGCTCTATTGCGCACACTGAATATGAACTATTTATATGAACTATTTATTATTTATTGGTAAAATAAATTCAATTACTTGTATGACATCATTGCACACATAAACAGGTCGTAATAGCCTGAATGATCCTTGACGGGAAGTGGCTCTTCCGACAGCTTGCTTCGAAACTGGTTGGCGCTGTTTCTGTCCTTGGGAGACTTTTGTCCAATTTAGGTGGAGAAAGTGTCCCGACAATTCATCTAGGGGCTGGGGCATAGGGGCTGTCATTGCATTCACAGATATTATAATGAATAGTTCACGGACGGCGGTCCTTACCGGCCAGAATAGGGTTCGTTCCCGCCCCCAAAGGATGTTAGCGGTTAGAGTCGATAGAGTCGGTTCTTGGCCAGTACTCTCCAGGAGGCGGTATGATTAACTTTCGCGCCAGTAGCGGCATTTAGCTTCCACCCGAAGAGATATGCGAGTGGTGTGTCGATCTAGCTGGGGATTCCACGTGCTGGTTTTACCACTATGGAGCTCTTTCAGTCAATCATCGTCGAGTGGACAGGGCGGCAGCGCAGAACCTTTTTCTTCCGGCTAACGCAAGTCCTTTCTTTGCACGGTTGCACTAGAAGTACCTGCATTCGCTCCCTAAGAGAGAACTATAATCCCGTCTCTCAAAACTCCGACTGTGGTTAGCTTGCGGGTTCCTCCGCCTAGGCGACGTAACTTCAGATCCTCACTGCAGTCATTGGAGGAGATCTTTAGGTAGTCGGTAGAACAGCTGTTTTATTGTGATCACAAACTTCTGTGAAGACGTTATTTCGCAGAAACAGGCGCCGCAGAAGAACATTTGAGCTACATATTTCCACCTGTGCCGTTTATCGCCTAAATAAAGATATCACCTGAAGGCGGTGCCCTAGCTAGCGAGCAGGCGCTAGGAGGGGTTTGGATGTCGTAATAAAAACCAACTGTTCCAGAATTCCTTCTATCCGGCCGCAGAGACGCACCGTGTGCTTTTAGTAGGTCCGATCTCGACACACCACTCTGCCGTTAACTCCGGTGGGGTGATGGCCCGAGGGGTACAGTGGGGTTCGCAGTGCTATCATCCTGCATAGTTAGTTTAATTAGGCGGCTCTTACGTCAGCTTGAACAGGGAAAGTTACTCTTCACATTCCTCATTCGTTACCAGACCGATACATTTCATTTTTTACCTATGCTGATCGACAACCACCGGTTTCTTAGGGTTTGAGCCTTACGAGATTTCGAATTAATTTTTATTTTAAAACTTTGCCGTAAGAGATACAATATGGAACGCGAAAGTTTAAAAGTGGATATTAAAAGATTTTTCCACAAATACTAAGCAATTACGGTAGCAATCGTTATTTAACTTGTTTCATAGTTTTAAGTTCGCTTTATCTTATACAAGTCGTATTAACTTCTTTTCTTTAAATATAGTTGTTCTTTCGCTGCTGCTGGCATACTAGCTAGATTTTATTTTAAGAAACTTTTTCTTTGCTGTGCTACAAGGGTAGTTTAATAAAATGTTAAGAACTTTTGTATTTTTAAAATAATCAAATAATGAAATGAAATCATCAGCATAAAGCAAGCTTCAATTACGAGTAGTAATACAACTAGCTTATATTTACCCATGAGGTACTTTCTGCAGAGGAGATATCAAGATTTCGTCTAAAAATTAAACCCCTTGGGCATAGATACATAAGTAAAGCTCTGTTAGACTATATAGAATTTTAAATATCAAGATATTATCATATCTGTACATTCAAAAAGATTTTCTTTTAGAATAAATCGCTAACTAAAAACGCTAACGCCCCGTGGCACAGAACCGACCCTTTTATGCAAGGAGCCGCGGCCGAATTTGAATTACGTCAATTGAGAGTTACAACCGCTATGCAAACAAAGCTGTGACCACAAACCATTTTATTGAAAGCCTGTTAAGGTCACGAGGCTATTGTAATATTAAGCAAGACAATAGCATTGGAAATTACAACAAACATGCGCTTAATGTGTGTGATCTGAATGTAATTTATTTTTTATTTTTTTGCGATTTTCATTATACTGAGTATTATAAAAGATTATCGTTGTATTTAATAGCGATATAGTCGACTCCTTACACAACACAAATCGCTAAAAGATCTCGGAAAAGCTCCTGTGTTTAGTTAGTAAATTTTACTTTAAACAAACTGGAAATTTACCGATAAAGGCAACACAAATTACTTTTTTTACGATGTGTATAAATCACTATCGAATAAACTTGTCGATCTTAAAGAATAGCATTTATTAACCTTTCATTTGATACTGTGAAGTTTTTGGATTTACAGTACACGGGTTCGTAAAACGATAATGCAATCAATCACTTTGGTGGTTGAAATTGAGAGAGGAGGATGTTTATGCAAATCATTCGATTAAATTATTCGCTGGTTTAGGCACAGATTGTAAGGGACAACTTGCTGAATAAAGAGATAGAATAAAGAAAATAAAGTATGTATAATAATCAATAATATAGACTTATATTATACACATTAACTTTGTGGTGACATTCACATACATCACAAAAAAAAGATATATGACAGCGCCATCTATCCAAGACACATTAAACTACGAAAAAATGTATTACGAAGCAAATACTAATCCTGTACCGCGATATAGAAATTCTCGCGATGATTCACCGCGATGACATCCCATCACAACATATCATATCCCAACATCAACCGTTGGGCCGCGGCCCGCCAGGAATGATCACCTCACCTGGTATAAGAGGCTACATAGGGAGGATATCCATTCCTCTACAACTTATTTAACGCACGTATCTTCATGTGCTACGAGATGGGATATCATGAGTAGAAGATCATTACATACTGCGAAGGAAATTAACTACTTTAAATGCTGAATTCAACATTTTATGATGCATCTTTTAAATTCTGATTTGAAATCCCACATATTAATTTGTTTACATAAACTATTTCACCACTGACTTAATGATTACGAAAATTTTAAGATTCTTCAGTGAATTTAATCATAGTTGCCGAAAGAGATTGAACATAAACTTGTCAAGGATTTAACTTTCCGTCGTAAACTTATATTAGATAAGAAGATGCACAAAGCTTAAAGTTTCCTGGTAAAGGTGAGCACGAGACTATAGATGAGCCAGCCAGTACTGTCTCCTCATTTTAAATAGTTGATCTATTAAAGTTGAACTTTGTTTTAAACAAGCGCACATTTTTAAACTTTTGCGTTCCATTTTACTCACGAACGGGAACTAAAGTGATTGTGATCGAACGGATATTACATTCACTGATATGCACGGGCCGTGGTCACATGCAGACTGTTATCACGATCTGACGTTTTGATGGGGATACCGTTGAAACGTCTATTGGTTGTTATTGGTTTACGTTCAATGATTTTCATTTTTATTTTTCTCAGGCTTGTAACTAAAATGATTTATTTGACTGTAAAAGTATACGTGAATCATGAAACTTCTTCATGGACCGTTGTATAGACCCATTTCTATGTATTACTAGCACATGAAAGTAGAAATGGGATGTATACTGAAATATTTTCGAAAAGAGGAGAGTGATTATTTGTGATTGGTATACATTGATCATACTTAATTGTATCACGTATTCATTATTCGATGTCATGGATCTCTATCCGATCGTGTAATTATCGTATCGAGTCTAACAGATGGTTTAGTTAATTTTGACTATCGAATAAAATGTGACAGATTATATGTCAAAATGTAAATTTTGTGAACACTTGTCATGTTTCATGAAGTTGATCACGTGGTATCTAAATTTAAACAACATTAAACGTGGTTTGAATTAATTTACATAAAGTCAATATGCCTTGAATACTTGTTAATCGTTTTAGTGACAAGATTGAAAGGCGACTGCCTTGAGCCGATAAATAAAACATGGATAGAAATTATACTATGCTAATCGAGTCGCTTGAAATAGCAATATGAATATAAATAAGACGGTGAAATATGCAGTTCGAACTTGGCCGCTTAACAACCTTTACATAGCTAGATAGTCTTAGTAAAATACCTCTTTACATAAATCTACTTGCAAATGAAAAATGATACTTATTTCTGCAAGTAATTCTTTTATATAACTTTTCGCGTTGGTCTTTACAGTTAGAAGGTATCGACATTATCTAAGACCCATTTTGACAAGAAATACCGAAACAAACCAAAAAGATGTAAGAGGTGTGTATAAAGATATGCATTTAAGCCTTTCTGGTATCGCACGATCTGTATTGCAAGACCTTTATAAACCAAAACCGCAAGAACTAAGAATTTCTGAATATCTATTTTCAAGGATCAAATACCGACAAGAACATTTTTTATACGTTCTAACAAAGTTTGAAATAAACCAACAAAACGACCTAAAATCGGCGTATTTCGAATTCATTCGATTATGTAGAAACATACGTATATTAGAAACAGTCATTCTCTAACATTTTATTTTCTTTTGTTAGGATTACGAGGATTCGTGTTGAAGAAGGTATTTCTTTCCATTTTCATACAAAGTGAACACGACAATATTTAAAATTCCTACGTGGGTTGAAACCTAAACAGAGGCGGATCGTGAAATTGTGGGGCCTTGGGCTAACCCTATTTGAAGGCCTTTTTTTATTGGCGATTTTTTTTATCGCATAACTTGAGAAACAAACAGATGATTTTATTATTGTAACAAAATCATTTTCATAAATTAGCTACTAGCGCCATCTGTATTAACATATGTAAACTCTTACAATAAATTTAGTCTACTAAAACGCACAGATGTGTAATTAAAAATTTGTTTAAATAGATAATAACTTATAATGTCGTGCGGTTTCGTGATAAACAATGACGAGCTGTATCGTTAACATTCCAAAGCTGAAAAGGAGCACGGACTCTGAAGATTGGTGTTTGCCAGTGAAAAATGACTTTATATTCATTAATGATAGCTAACAGGCTAAGTCTACGATACATCAAAAAAATGATGATACCAAAGTGAATGTGAAGCTAGTTTTAACAATTGATACATCTCTTTATGTAAATTTAAAGCTACACGCTGTGTTTACAAACAACATTAGTAACCGGCGTATGTGCAACAGCAATAGCGTCGTACAGTTGGTAATCGCTATCCTCATCTGACTGATGATGTTACAAGCTCTTTCACTTTATCTTCAATATTTACCATGTTTAACAGCCAGCAACCCTTATTTGTTGATAAGGGCAAGTGTAGATCATAATAAAGTGGAAAAATTACTTTAATTTGATATATAAATAATAAATGTACGTTGTTATCGTATAAATCTATCAAAATCATACCTGTTTGCACCTGGCTGTGAAGAGGTGGGGCCAAGTGCGCGTATTGAACCGTTATTTTTCAGAGTTTTTATTTATTACTGTAAAGTGGATGATGTTTTATTTAAAAAACAGGTGAATGAACCATTTCCAATAAATAATAATTTAATTTTAAAAGGCAACCTGGTAAATATATATACATATATCTATAAAAAATTATAACCATGGAAAATTTGATAGGAGAAACTTTAAAAATTATTACAATCATAAAACACTACAAATTTAAAAAGTAGGACGCTACAAAAATCAGTGCCCTAGTTTAAAAACGAGTAAAAGAAAATAACATTCCTACGCCTTCAGTGTTATTATCTTAAGTGGGAAATTCAATTGTGATAATTGGTATAAAGATATAGGGACTAGCAAACACATGGCAGCAAAACAAGAATATGTTGTGAATCCATTATATGAACATGAAATAAATAGACCAAGAGCCCACGACGACAAGACATACGAATGATGAAACTTATTGTAATTGCTTAAAAATATTTTTAAAATGTTGAAAATTAACCAAAAATTATGGCATTGTTTTTATTAAAGACTAGCTGTACATTGCGAACGTTGCTACGCCACTAACTAAAAAAATTTGAAGGAAAGACATAAAAAAATAATCATACCAACACCGAAACCTTAGTGGGCTTATGCACAACAACTTTGCTAAAGATAATTACATGGTCAATTGCATAGTTTACGATTATATAAAGAACACACAGACAGACAGACAAACATTCATTTTTATGTATATATAGATAGATAAATCTTGCATAGAGAAAATTTTAACGCAGGTTGCCGTTCAGATTTAAATGATGGAAAATATTTTTTTGGGTTCTGATTTAAATTGTCTGGTATAGTTATTTCAGTTGAATATAGAAAAAAAAATGTTGCGTTGTCCTCTATAGAAACTGTATATATTTCTATGTCAGAAGCCAGTAAAGAGGAAATGTATTTAGAAAACTCATTATTTGAAATTTTATGTAATTCAGAAACAATTTATTTCTATAATAATTGTCAAAGTACACAAAAACTAATTTTGAATCTATTATACCAAGGAAGGTCTAAATACGTAGACATAAGGTATCGTTTTGTAAAACAGACAGTAGCAAATAACTTTGTAAAAATTGATTACTTACAAACAACTGAAGTTAATGATTTTAAAAGCTTTACTATATAAATACAAATACTTCACAAAAAAGCTTGGTATATCGTCTATTCCAAAGTGAAAATCATCATTATAAATATTGCTACAAGTGCCATCGATATTAACTCGTATAAGCTCTTACAATAAACTCCGTTTACTAAAACGTCACACTGCCTATTATGAAATTCATTATCAGCACACGTCTGGAACTCACTAGCAGCGCACGTGTTTCTTTCCCACTATGATCCCAGGTCCTTTAAGTGAGGCATGAAAAAGCATCTCACTAGGCTGCCATAGCGTGGGTCGCTACACTGCATTGTCTGCACTTGCAATGAGTATGACGACCTCCACTCTCGGATTCTATTCATGCTTTTCAGCAAGAGTAGAGTTACGTTGGTAGACCTAGAATAAAAAAGAAATACCTGAGATTAAGTAAAAGCCGCCACCCATAGACACTTGCTACTCAAGAGTTACAAAGTACTCTGCTGCCCTTTCATCCCAAATAAACAGGACTTAAAAGACTGAGTTAAGAGATCTAGAAATTCAATTTGACTGCATGTAAAGCATCTAAAATGTTAGGATTTATTATTCGTAACAGCAGACTGTTTCACTATCCAGACACGAAAATTTTCATTTTCAACACATACGTGCGAAGTTCTATTCGGTAGTCTGGCCACTACAATACAACATACACCAACCTAGATTGTACGTATAGAGAAAAGACTCCTGAGGTACTTGACTTATTCCTCTTAACTGCACAATAACGCACGGTGATAAACTTAATTATGTTAGTGTGGTCGTCCTGTCGGTTCATAGACAACTTCACGACACGACGTTTCTTTACCAACTGTAACGGAAGGAGTTCAATTATCCATCAATATTAAATTCAGTTAATTTACTAATCTTACGTCAAGTACCCCGCTAGAACTAATTTGAAGCAATTTTCAGCCACATGCCGCTTGCCCAAAACCTATAACACCATTTGTTGAGAAGTGTACATGTTTACCAACTTTTCACCAACAAGAAAACTATTTTGATATTGTAGAAACATTTGTTTTTGGTAATATAAATTGTTTTACTTAAATTTGTTTTCATTTTTATTTGTTACATTCTATTGATTGTTTTATTTCATTTTAATTCTTTTTTTAGCTTTTTATTATTATTATTACATTACTAATAGTCCATATTGTGATACCTTAAAACTATGTGCATTGGAATTAGTTTTTAATGCACGACTTAAACTTTAAGTGGTCGCCAAGTCGCTCTCTACTACGCTAAGTGTTGTGGGTTCAAACTCCACATGGGACAACACTTTGAGTGATCCACAAATTGTTGTTCTGAGTCTGGGTGTTTTTTGTGTCCGTTTCTTGTTTGTTTGTAAAGTCGCCCTCGATACCGGAGTTATTCCTAGTGTGGGCGTTGTCTTTTTTAAACAAAAAAAGTAACAACAACTGGTTGTCCATATAAATAAAGAAGTGTAACAAAACTTGTCCGAATAGCCGAATCAAATATTAATGGCATCTCGTTTGTTTACACTACTTACTGCTTTACTTTTTCATTTATTGTCGTAAATCAAAACACTACATTGCGCGTTTAAGTAAATGAATTTTTAAACTTAACAATAATGTGAATGTCGGAAATCCCTTGCAAGGTAGGTCATATATTTTATTTTTTCATATAATATTCTTCATACAATATCTTTATGTGATTGTGTCCAAAGAACATTGGAAGCCTTAATTTTCGGGGGGCTCCGGGCCGCCGGTCATTCAGCCCATAGGTAGATCCGCTCCAGATTACAAAACAAGACCCGACCATAACATGTAAAAATAGTATTATATAAATTATATGGTTTAAATGGTTGAATTGTACTTAGATTAAAATTATACAAGAAAGCTGTGTGTATATTTTTGCCACCAGTTTTTCGTTCAAGGTAAAAGTGGAGCAATATCTTTTAAAACAACTGGCAGAATTAATTTCTACATAATTGTCATCTACCATTATTAATAATTTGTATATGTGTATTTATGTATGTATATAAGTAAATTTGTAAATAGTGTTTGATAGGTTTATATATTATGTTTGTTTGATATATAGTTAGTTTATTTATAGCCATGCACATATCAACCAAAGTGCACTTACTTCCTGTTTTCTCTGGTTACCTAATGGTTGACTGTTAGAGAATGCCGTAGCCATGTATAAAATAAATTAATGAAAGTATTTTATTTTTCCGTGTGTTTCGTTTTCTGTTTTTCCTGTGTGGTGACGGATTAACAATACATACTTATCATAATGTCCTATTCATCGCGTGGGTGTCGTAAGAGGCGACTAAGAGTACAAACTATTCAGGAAAATTTCGTTACAAAGAGAAGGAAAACTTGAAACAAACCCTTTTTTTTTTTTTTTTTTTAACGTATGGAAACCCCCACGGGCCGTCACCCCACCGGGGTTTACGGCGGGGTGGTGTGTCGGAATCGGACCGACTAAAACCACACGGTGTGCCACTCTGCGCCTGAGATAGGAGGAATCCGGGAACCGCTGCTATTACGACATCCAGATCCCTCCTAGCGCCTGCCCGCTACCTCGGGCACCATCTGCGGATAAACTCTCTATTTTAGTTGACGTACGGCACACGCGGACGTCGCCTCCTCGCGGCTAGCCATTGTAGCGGATGGAGGGGAAAAACCCGTCCCGTCCACCCGCGGCCACACTCAAGGCGGCATGAGGCGCTGGTATGCGCGCCTCCGCCGCCCGGCTCGCCGGCGGCGAATTGGGTCCGAGTGGATATCGTCCTCCCGGGCCTTCTCCGCCGCCTCCTTCCGCGAAATTACGTCTTCGCAGAAGGTTGCGACCGCGGTAAAACAACTGTCGCTACCGGCCATGGAGCGTATGACGGCCGGTAGCGAGAGATCTCCTCCAATAACTGCAGTAAGGACCCCACGCTGCGCCGCCCAGGCGGAACAAACCGCTAGCGTGTGCTGAGCCGAGTCCTCACTGCAGTCGCAGTGGTGACAGGCGGGACTCAATTCCCTCCTGGCGACCGAGTGCAGATACATCCCGAAGCAACCGTGCCCGGAAAGGACCTGCGTCAGTCGGAAGGAAAGGGTCCCGTGCTGCCGCCCTGCCCACTCGGTGATGACCGGCTGGAGAGCCTCCACGGCGGCAAAGCCAGCACGTGGAGCCTCCAGCCGGGACGACCAACGAGCCATCGTGGCTCGACGAGCGGCCTCTCGCCACTCGCGTATCTCTTCGGGCGGGAGCCGTATGCCGCTACCCGCCCGGAAGTTAACCGTCCGCCGATAAACTTCGGCGAGCACTTCCGCCTCCAAATCCCACGGGGGAGTCCCGGCCAAGGCGCACGCCGCCTCCGTCGATACGGTGCGGTAACCGCGTATGGCTCTAACCGCCAATATCCTCTGAGGGCGCCAGAGGCGAGCCCTATTCTGGGCGGTCAGAGCCGCCGCCCACACCGGTGCACCATACAGTGCCATTGACCGGACAACCCCCGTGTATAGCCGTCTCGTCGCGACGCTAGCTCCACCCAGATTGGGCAAAAGTCGCCCAAGGGCAGAAGCAGCGCCGACCAGCTTTGGAGAAAGCTGTCGGAAGTGCTCGTCGAAGAGCCACCTGCCGTCGAGGATCAGGCCCAGATACTTCATCTGGGCCTGAACCGTTACGAGGACCGAATTGACCACGATGGAGGCGCCGGAGGGTGGACCACGACGGGGCCCATGGAACAAAAGGGCCTCCGTCTTGTCCAGGGCCACCCGCAAACCCAGCGCCTCAATTCGCCCGACCACCAGAGAGACACCCGTGGTGGCCAGGCGCGCCGCCTCTTGAAAGTTTCCTCCCCGGGCCGTGACCAATGTGTCATCTGCGTAGCAAATTACGCCCAGCCCGGGGGGAAGACGACCTCGAAGGGCCCAGTCGTATCCCATATTCCACAGGAGTGGTCCGAGGACAGACCCCTGTGGAACACCGCACGACATGAGCCGCCGCCTCAGAACACCGTCTCGGTCCTCGTACATGACGGTACGCTCCTCAAGATAGTCTGCCACAAGCCGCCTCAGGTACTTTGGCACCCCATGATAGTGGAGTGCTTCCCTGATGCAGCTAAATGGCAGACTATTAAATGCGTTGGCGATGTCCAACGACACCGCCAACAACACACCGCCACAGCTCACCGCCTCTTCGGTAACGGCCCTCAGGCGCAACACGGCATCGACCGTCAAACGCCCCGCCCGAAAACCAAATTGGGCGTCCGACAGATCGGGGCCCACCTCGCAGAGGTGCCGGACGATGCGGGCAGAGAGTATCCTCTCAAACAGTTTACCCGCCTCGTCCAGCAACACGATGGGCCTATAGGCCGCCACCGATTCGGCTGGCCGTCCCGGCTTCCTCAATAGGACCAGCTTCCTGCTTTTCCAGCACTCAGGGAAGCGTCCGGACGCCAAGCTGGCGTCTAGGACCTCCCTGAGGCGGTTCGACATGTGCTCGAGGGCTCGGGCCAGCACTCGGGCAGGTATCCCGTCCGGCCCGGGGGCGGTGTTCTTAGAGCGGATCCGTAGAACAACCGCCCCTACCTCCGATTCCCTAACGGGCGGAACATCGTCCTCGTTCCCCCCGTCGTCTCCGACCATGAAGGCCATCGACGGGGGTGTGTGCTCCACCCGCTGCGGGAAAAGGCCCTCGACCACTTCCCGCAGGAAGCTGGGCTGGAGTGTCTCTGTAAGGGGGGGGCCCGACGTGCGGAGCTTTTGCCGCGCCGCACGATAAGGGCGACCCCAGGGGTCACGATCGAGACCCTCCAGCATCTCCTTTCTCTTAATTTCTTTGGCGCGGCTTATGGCCAGCTTCAGAGTTTTCCGCGCCTCTCGGTACTCTTCATGAAGCTGGTCCTCCCCGCCTTCTTCGCGGTGTCGCCGCCGACTACGGGTGTAGGACCTCCGGGCACGAGTACAAGCCGCGCGGAGGTCCGCCAACTCCTGGGACCACCAGTAAACCTCCTTCCGTGGAGGCCGGCAACCTCGGATGCGGGGCATGGCCGCATCACAGATCTGCGCAATGGCATCGCGGAAGCGACTAGCCCCCATGTCGACCTCCTCGGTCGGGGCCTGCGGAGACAGCCAAGAGTGAACGATGGCTGCCTCCTCTAGTAGGTCCCTATTTAATTTGGCTAAAGCCCACCGCGGAAAGCGAGAAGAACGCCGCGCCACGTGACCCCTACTGGGGTCCTGGGTCCGGGAGAGCTCAAATCGGATGTAGAGGTGATCCGAGAGCGTCTCAACCTCTTCCAGGACACGCCAGTTCCTTACTCGTGCGGCGAGGGCAGGGGTAGCGAACGAAAGGTCCACTATCGACCCTCCCTGCTGTCGCACGCACGTGTTGGTGGAGCCCCTGTTTAGTAAACAGAGGCCCACCGAGGCCGCCCACTCCTCTACGGCCTCGCCCCTAGCGTCCGTCCTGGGGGAACCCCACGCAATGGACTTTGCGTTGAAGTCCCCCAGCACTAAGACGTGCCCAGACGTTAGACGCTGCATCGAGGTTTCCAAGTTGTTAAGGAAAACCTCGAAGTCGTTCAAACTCCGGTTGGGGGAGAAGTATACACCATATATAGTGATTCCCCCCCACTCGGCAGCAACATATCCAGTGCCCTTGTCTCTTAGCGACAAGGGCGGAGAATTAGCCGCCGTGGAGCCGACGACTGCCACGGAACCGTCCCGGTCACCCAACCAGTTTGGACGGGGAGGAACATAATAGGGTTCCGCGGCTACGGCAACACCGATCGACCACTGCGCCATGGTTTGCAGGAAAAGGTCCTGCGCCGTGGCACAGTGGTTCAGGTTCGTCTGGACCAGGAGGTTGGAGACTTGGGCCATTACTCGACCGTCTCTACAACCTCCTCCATGGGCGATGATTTCGACGCACGAACGACGTCAGAAGCAGTCTGGGCCGACTGGCTAACCCCTGACGCCTGCCGAGAGTTGCGGGAAGGTTTACAGCCTCCCTGCCCAATCTGGTGACTGGCAGGCTTGTTGTCCGCTGCACACACCGGGCAGTGAGGGGCGGCAGAACACTCTGCCGCCTTGTGCCCCGGTCGACCGCAGCGGAAACATAATCCGCTGCAGTCGAAACAACTGACGCACTTGGCGCGTGTGTGCCCCGATGCCAGGCATTTGTAACACCTCATCGGTCTCGCCGCCAGGACTGTGATCCTAGCGCTCACGAAACCGATGAGCAGCCTGCCCGCGTCGCCCAACATTTTAGCCGACGCTACGGGACAGCTGACCCACACTGCGCCAAGCCCTCCCGGACCGGGGCGGATGGTGCCGACCCTAATATTGTCCGCGTTGCAGCCTGTCTTCTCGCTAATTGCAACGCGGACATCCTCTGTCGATACAGAGTCATCCAGGCCCGAAATGCGCAACTCTGCGCACTTGGTAGGCCTGGTGATCTTGACACCATCCGTAGCCGTAAACATTTGCCGCAACTTCTCGGCAAATGTGTCCGCCGTCTTAGCACCTTCGGCTCCAGGGAACTCGAGCACTCGAGCTCCTGTTTGAGCGAGGCGCAACCTGACTCCTACTGTCCCGAAGTCATTGGCGAGACTAGCGCGGGCCCTCTGGAAGATGGTTGCGTAGGAGAGTCCGCCGCTAGCCGCCTCCGGCGACACGGTGACTACCACAGCCGCGCTTTTAGGCACCTGCAGTTTGCGCGGCTTTTTCGCGATAGCCACCGCAATCGACGGTGTCTGCGGGGTAGAGGCTGCTGTTTGTGCAGCCTTCTTACCCTGCTTTCGGGACTTCCTAGCCCTCCCGACCACCTGCCAACCATCGGTGGAAGAGGCAGATGTTGAGGGAACACAGGTGGAGGTGCCAGGTACAGCGGTTGGAGTGGGAAGCGGAGGGAACTCCGCTCCAGTCCTTGCCGCTGTTTTGGAGCCTAACCTCGGTGCAGGCGTCTTGGTCGCTACCTTCGCTGCCCGTCGTGAACCTGGAGTTGTTGCGGGAGCTGCAGACACCGACGCCGCCGCTGCATAGGTCACGCGACCGCCCACAACGGGAAGCGCAGACGGTGCCAATGCGGCCTTCGGCTTATGCGCCGCGAGCGGCGGCCGGACAACAGGGGCCGGTGGCAGCCTTGCCTCCAGGTCAGCCAGACGCCCGTCCATCATGCGCCATACTGCATCCGTTATTTGACGCAGATGGGCATCAGAAATACCCCCGTGGTTGGAAGAGGGGGTAGGTAGTGACGGACGTGAGCCTTCTCGTTCGGGGCGATCTGCCCGAAATTGAGCAAACTGAGCACTAAGCTCAGTCACCTGCCCCGTCAGACGCTCGTTGGCTGCCTGGAGACGAGCCATGTCTCCGATAAGGCTCTCTACGACCCCCGCAATAGCGGAAGAGGAATCCTTAAGGGCCCTCACAAAAGAGCCCTTAAGATTGCTAGACTTGGTGGCCACTTTGTTAATGATGGCCACCGCCGCGTTTGCTCTCTCCTGCATGGCCGATGGTGTTTGGAGAACTGAATCCCCCACCATCGGCTCCTTGATTTTAAGCAGGAGATCCGCGACCTCCTCCTCCGCTAATGCTTCGCCGTCCGCCCTGACTCTTCTGTAGGCTCCTGCCTTGCAGAAAACGGAGCCTGATGGGGTCGAGGCCGGTGTTCGTGACCTCCCTCTACGGCTGCTTGCAACCTTGGGAGGCAACATCTCCTGAGACGTATCACTCCCCTCGTCCCTGGAGCGGCCTCGTTTCCGGCTGTCCGGTTCCAGGTCCATTAGGTCTAGTGAACCTGTCCTCGCACCGAGGCTACCGTCTGCGCCATCCGATGATAAGGTGGATCTGGAACGTAGTCGTTCCGATACTCTTCGGCTCCCAGAAGCTGAAATTGCTTCTGGGAGCCCCATCAAGATAGGCGTTCCAATTGCTGCGTCCACTGTATTGGAGAGCTCGTCCGCCTTTGCGCTTTCCTCCTTCCTACTCGTCTTCTCCTTCTTCCCTTCTACATCTTTGTTTATGTTGTATAATTTTATTTCATGTTCCATAGTTAAACCCACGATTGGGGGAGAAATAATGGTCGACCCGGGCAGAGATCCCCCAATACCCGGGCAAGCGTAAATTTGTGCCCAACCGAGGGGTCCGCAGGTACCTCGGCTGGGAGTGCGCTTGCAACTGAACAACCCATCAGCCATGCATCCCCTGGTCACGCACCAGAACACGGGATTCGGGGTAATTTTTTATAGAGGTTTTCTTCCTCGCAGCCCGGGCGGTTAAGCCAAGACCCTCGCTCCCGATTGGTGTCGCGAGACATAACCACGACACTCCGTTCGGGATTACGATGTGACAACGGTGGCAGGAAGATTAAATCTTCCAATGCCTGCTCGGCGGCAGTGTGAGTACACACCGAGCCCGTTCTCCTTTCTCCACCATTGATAGTGGAGAAACGCCGACCCATGAAAGGGTCCCACCCTAATGATTTTTTATCGAGGTTTTCCTCCTCATTGCTCCAAAGAGCGAAGAGCCAACAGAGGAATCGACAATAATGCCCGCTCTGTTGGACCAAGCCTTAGCCGAATGGCCGAAGAAAATGGCCTCCTCTTCTTCGTGCTAGAATATTAGCCGTTGGCGTGATGTCCTCTTCCAAATGGCACAGGAAGAAACAGTGCCGTCGCCAACGTTACCAGGGTGCACCACGTGGAGGTTTTCTAGCCCAGCACCCCTTGAAACAAACCCTATTCCAACCTATTTGGACAGAGTGGTATAGTAGGCCAAAACCTGGTCAAGGAGAAGCCTATGTCCAGTGTACTGTAAAAGGCTGTTGATATATATGATATATTTGATATTTTATTTTTGCATCACTGTTGTTTATCGAGGCGAAATCTGTTAATTATCAATTATATTATTTATTAAATTAGCAAAAATAAATAATCTTAATACTTCCTATAGTTTCTAAAATGTGTAAGTGTTTTATAAGCCTTTTACGTTCTAGGTCTAGTGCAGTAATTATAAAGTTAAGTAATATACACATCCTAGAGCTAAAAGGCTGTCAAAAAGTGATATTTCTATTTTCAAATCTATAAATTGTAAATATCCAACATTAAACATTTGTTATTAATTCAACTTTTTATTATATTATGTAGTATAGGAACAAAAAAGCATAACTGGAATAAATAATTTATTTCAGGCAATATACACTGGTAAATATGTATATAAAAACTTTAGATAAATTCATTTTCCATTCCCATAGTATCCCGGAAGGTGTATATATATTTTAAAAGTAGGTCAGTAACGTTCCGTGATATTTTTGGTAAATATTTGCGGAAACGACGGGATACCACGGCGTTGCAGCTTGCAGTCATTATCTATTCGTTACACCAGGTGCAGGTAACACTTTGATATTAGTACCACAAGCGCCGAAATTTGCAGTTAAAATACATTTCGAGTACTTTCTCCCCAGGGAGAGGCTAATTTCAGCTTTTGGGTCACGTACTTGATGTTGTGGTCTACCTCAGTGATGTAGTGTAGGCCGAAAATCGTCATTAGAGCACTATTTTTCAATTTAGCTTGGAATTGGCTTTAGGTCTGCTACTATACACGTTTCTCTGTAATAATTCCTCGGAATCAGGATATCAACAAATCGTTTGTCGTGTAATAAGAAGGTACATTACCTTCTTGACAAGATGGCAGAATTATCTTAATTATAGTTACACCTTCTTATAATCTAGGCGCGTGAAAAAGCGTCTCTCTAAGTCGCCATAGCGTGGGTCACCATACTGCACTGTCTTAGATCACCGCTCTTGGGTTCTATTCATGCTTTCTATCAGGCAGAATAGAGTCACTTTTTATAGGTTGTCATAAAAAAAATCTGGTATTCACAGTGTAACAATGTAAAGTTTACGTGTTAGTGTGTATGTGTGTGCTTATTTAGTTATATATATGTGTTTGTTGATGAAAAATTACAACCACTGACCAAATTCGTAGGTACAACGTCGGTGCTCTTTTCTTTCAAAATTTCTTCACCATCCAAAGGTTGCGTGATAAAGAATGCCTAGGGCATTAAGTCCACCGATGTTTATTGTGCATAAAGTTTTTAAAAAGTTAATAAAGGAAATATTAGACTGCATTTCCATTTTTTTTGCGGGTAGCGACTGCCATCAGATCTCTTTAAGCCTAGGTTTCTTCTTCTGCCTGTTCTATTCTGCCGATTGACTGTTTTTAGACTCTTAGGACTCCAATTACCTGTAACGACTGGGCCATATGTTTGTGTGATAACAAGAACTGACGTCTTAGCGTGCTTTCTGAGGCACAGTGCGGTCCCAGTGTCTTAAGAATAGTGACCCATCGATAGAAATGAATATAATTAATGGACTTTGTGAAATATTAACCTATTCGGCTACCGTTTAGCCACGAGTCTTCCAGTGTAGGAATTTATAGTAATACGTCCTTCTGTCATAATACTCAAGGGTCGACTAAGAAATGCATAATAAGAAGCATTTAATAGAGTACTGTGAGCGGTACTAAAAGAATGAATGTCTCATAAACGAGGTATTATAGCCGGACACTCTTTAGTGTTATGGCTGGAACACGACTCGATTACAACTGATGTACATTTAAGTGGAACTTTTCAGACTACGTACTTACTCGTGGAATGATGTGCAAGGTTAAGACTTTCATTTTATTACGAAACATTCTTTTACATTAAATTAAGGCTTTTGTTTGAGAAGTTTACACTTTACTAATACATTGACAACTTAAATCACATTAGATTGTGCCTGTCTCTTTAAATGTACGAACACATTTAGTACATTTATCTGCCTAAAGTCATAATTCGTATTTACTATATTAATAACTATGATCGTAAGTTAACACAATATAATGTTACGTGAACAGTGGCAACCTTTGGGAGAGGCCTTTACCTGAGAGGGTTTCCTAATATCTAATCCATTTATAATCTAGTTTTTTAAGAATTATTGCATTAGGTATAATTTTTCACATCTATTAAAAACAAAAAAAATACTATAAAATTAATAAAAATTTTTTAGTAATATTATGCTAAATATTTAGTTAACATGTATTTAATTTTAAAATTAGGAAATAAAAGGCTTTTTTATTTTTATTTATTAATGATGCGGTTCTTATTTTTAGTAAAATGATTTCATAAGAAATGAGTTTCCCGAGCCGATTGACCTTTTTTCATTTTTGTTGGCTCAACACCGCACCTATTTAATATTTCGTTTATTTCGTAAGATACGCTTTCTGTTTCATCGTATTCAAATTTGAAAATATGTATCGCTCATAATATTGAAATATTGAAGACCTTGATAGTTTTTAGAATATGCTGAACCTGAAAATATAATTACGTTCTATGAGTGTGACGTCAAATGGGCGGTCAACTATAAATCAAAGTAGTTAAACTCTTCGTAATATTTCGTACCATGCACGCGCTGACGTTAGATAAAATTAGGGATAGTAGAGAAAGATGTCAAGCGGTCATTTTGTACAGAGATGCTGGTTACGGGCTCCGATAACCCATTGGTCGGCACTCATACATCTTTATGTAAGTAAATATATATAACAGTAATGACACATTTATAATGTGTGTAATATTTATATATGTATGTATGTGTTAATATTTTACCAGTCAATCTAGCTTTTATAATACAAGCTCTGCTTAGTTTGAAACTAGATGGTTGGTAGGTTGTTTTTGTAGTTATTATTATTTACTTTTGGTGGTGAAATTACCCGATATTCAGGTAATTATATTTATCTGGCAACTGATTCTGACTTTCTTCTTTTTAAGCTCGTAAATAATGGTAATTTTGAATTCTATTATCTGGTTTTTATTGCATTGCCAGTAAAAAATGTTTTTGCTAACAGAGTTCACTCCATGTTTGAATTTTGTGTGGTTCGTATGATGAATGGTTCGTTGAACAAATGGTGCGTGAATATGAATTTACTTTGAGTGCCATTTTTAGTAAAACTGTTCTGAAAAAATATTTGATCAACTCGAATGAATGTGTTCACCCTATTTTTTTCTATAATGACATTTCATTGTACCATTGTACACAGTGGGCAGGTGCACAGTTTTTATGTTCAAAAAGCGTATTTTTTTTTAAAAAGTTGTAAATAATATAAATTTATCAAAGTCGTGAGATTTTCCCCTCCTGAAGAATTTCCATTTTCGCTCAAAGATAAATAAAAATAAAACAAATTAAACTGTAACGGATCATATAGTGAAGGAACACTAGATGGATATAATTGGATGACCATGAGGTAGCCGCGAATCCTGTATCACACTATTAAAGTTAGAAGTCGGTTAGAAAATATATAATTTTTCAACAACAATAATCGGGCTGCAGTCTGCCAATCGTGATCACCTCACTTGGTTAGTACCTGTTCCTTTATGAAATATATATATACACATACACACAAAAGACACACTCTCAGCCACAGACTAACTTTTATACTACTTTTTTCTGTTTTGTTTTTGTTTGTTTTGAACTTTGTTTTAATATTATTTTATATTCTATTTCAACTAAACCTTATAAAATATTTAAATATTGTAAAAACTTCATATTAGTTGCCGCAAAACAAGTTACGAGCTTAATGCAGAAACTGTCATTAAATTTAACTCGTAATTTGTTTTTAAACTTTGTAATACAGAAATAAATAAAAATAAATATGACATATGTATGTATGTATATGCTAAATGTATAGCAAGCAAATAATTATCTTCTTTATAGCACTAACACATAAAAATCACCTGGCATTAACGATTATTGAAAAAGTCGATGGTGTGATTTACTCAGTATATGAAAATTACAAACAAACTTCAAAATTTAAGTAATATCAAACCAGAAAAATCTAGAGATCATTTTACTTAGAAAATAATGTTCCAGCTTAGCGTTAAACTAGATGAATGTTTGGTACAAGGAGATTGGGTTAAACAGACAGTGGTAACGTCCGTGTTTAAACAGGGTACATTTATATCCTTCCTGTCCTTTTGTGTGGGAAAAAGGATTTGACCACAATTTAATAAAGTTACTCGTTACTTCTCGAAATCAAGTTGATCAAATATTGTCAGGGGTCCCGAGGCTGGTCGATGCGTCATGTTCTTGTATGAGCTGAGTAAATTTGTGGTGACTGGAAAAGACTGTCAATGTCAAGACATGTACACTTGTCTTAATGTTTTAATGTGGATACTTAGTAGATTTGAAGCTTTTATTTAGTTTTTTCATTTTTAAAAAAGAAAACTAGCATTAGGTATATATGTTAAGTCGTGGGAAATATACAAACACTCATAAAATGGACACAAAATATCCAAACTCAGATCAACCACATGTCGATCTCACTCAATATGTGCTATTCAGTGTGAGGTTCGAACGATCTAACCCAAAATACTCACCGCAGTAGTACTCGTAAGTGGCGAGGTAACTGCTTCAAGTGCTGCGCCATTCGTGCAGTTAATTATGGATTACAGCATTAGATAATGTAAGTACTAATAATTCAGTTATAAGCTGCAAGTGAAATAACTCGTCAGTAGTACAAAATATCTGTGATTTTTAAGAACTATTACTAGAGAAATTGAAATTTTTATTTCAGTACCAATTTGCCCTATTTACAATTTGCACACACACATTAAAACTGAATAAATTTCATAACGGGGCGTTTGTATATTAAACCTTTCGAAAACACAAAAACTATACTGCAATAGAAATAATATAACGCAACTACATTGATCAACTGCATTTAGAGTTGAAACTAAATGATTTGACGATAGCAAAGTATCACGTCAAATGTTTCTATTTTAAGTTTTAGGAACAGACCAGTTTCATATTTAATCTGCAACTGAAAATTCCGAAGTCAACTTCGATAGTCGACTGTTAAGTGAATCAATTAAAACCTTGACTGTTTCTTTATCCAATTAGAGTACGATATAAAAGATAAAAAATATGATTAGAAAAAAGACTTTAAGTTAGTGCTTATTAAGATCAAGTTTGTTTAAGAGACGATTTTTTTTACTTTAAACATTTTAAGAATTTGAATAATTAATATCATATCGCCTGGCAAGTTTAAACCTAGAATTTAAAGTTTAATTTCAAATTTAATTTAAGTGAATTAAGTATTTACTGTGATAATATATTGAAGAGGATAGAAAAAGGATGTATTTAAATTGGATTCTTGTTTTAATTTTGGGTTGAGGTCCCAATTCATTACACTCGGAACCATGGCGACGGTTTTACAGTGACAAAGGTTTTAAAAAGGTTAAGATTCCACCTAATGGAATTTCAAAATTTATTTTCACTTGGATTCATTACGTTTAAATATTATCAGGTCTTTAATTAAAGGATGGATAAAAGATGGACACGTGGCTCCTGATATGTTAATAAATTGTAAAGTTAAGCAACGCTAGTCGCATTAGTCTAAAGACGGGTGATCATTTTTTACCACATTAATACCCCTGTGTGCTTTGGAGAGAATGCTAAACTGTCAGTCCTGGTTGTCACACATACATTTTTTGGAGTCTTAGAAAGTCCAACAACAGGCTTTCTACAGAACTTAGATATTGCTTAGTACTTGGATTGTGAGGGTCAGATGGCAGTTCCGCGTAAAAAATTGGAGTTGAACAAGTTTTTAGCTGAAAGTTTCGTAGCAGACTCGCTACGAAATTGTAACTTCGTAGCAGAATTTGGGAAAAAGCTCGGCGAAAGAATTAAACCGGGGTGAACAATCATATCATCAGTTGATGATGATTGTCATTACCAACTTTTAGGTAGTTATTTCAAATTAATATTATAAATTACATAGCTTACAATGTACATTAAATGATATTAAATTAATAAGAAAACGTGTAATAGCAAAGTTTCTGAAGTAAATAGCAAAAAATAAGCGACTGTCGGCTTTTTCATATTCAGAAACCTTTACGAGAAACCTTTATAATTTCAGCATATATCATACGCTTGAAAGTCCACCGCAGGAGGCTGCAACTTACTCGTACATGTAATAATAATAATATACTAATATTTCGGACATTTGACACATAACACTATCTAGTCCCAAACTAAGCAAAACTTGTGCAATGGGATATATTTATAGCAATTGACTTGACAGTTGACATATCTATAATATTTTTTTTGTAAATGCGTACTCGTATGTACATATTATAATATGTATATAGAAAAAACTCAAACTCCGAAAAATTTGTTTGCAGAGCTCCGAAACAATTTTTTGCCGATCGTACAAAGATTTGGTCCGACCCAGGAATGGAACCCGAGACTTTAAGCATAGTCGTCACATATGCTACCTCTGTAGCACGGAGGCGATAATATATTGAACATCTGGAACACAACGCTCTCTAGTCCCAAGCTAAGCAGAGCTTGTACTGTGAATTCTAGACAACTGATATAAATACACATATAAATTTTTTTTTTTTAAATACACACAATACTCGTATGTAGGAAACACCCAAATATAATGTTAAAAATACGAAGCGAATCCATAGAGTAATTCCACAACGGCACATGCGACATTCACTTAGGTTTTACGTACATAGCTACTAAAATGATATAAATTGACAAAATTTGAGACACGATATTAGTGCTAGAAGTTCACTGGATTCAATATCAAAAAACAAAATTATTTCGTTTGAAAGAAACACTTCTTTTTAAAAGTGATTTATCTCTCAAGGTTAGGGATTTTAGGGCAAAAACAGTTCTATATAGGTTTGAAAGTAAACAGTGAGTGCGCGTTTATAATATATAATATCGAAGAAAAATGTAATGTTAGTAATATCTTCAATTCAGAGATTCTATCTATAGGTGTATCTAGTGTTGGTGTTTCTATTGTCTCTCTGGTACATATTTTTTCCTTGTAAACATATAACCTACTATCGTTTAAATAAATAATCAAATAAATAAATAAATATTTCAGACACTTAACACACAACACCATCTAGTTTCAAAGTAAGCAGAGCTATGATCACTAGACTGACTGATAGAATACTTATATACATTTTTTTGTAAATACATACATATTATACATAGAAAACACCCAAACTCCGAAATAAATATTTGCAGATCATACAAACATTTGGTCCGATCCGGGAATCGGACCCGAGACCTCAAGCTTAGCGTTTTCGCTACCACTACGCTATAGAGGCAGTCAAATCCTCGTCAAGTCGTTTTTTAATATTTCATTACATATAATTTATTGCTGTAAGTATTATTTACTTTGAAAAAGATTATACATAATCAAGGTCACAGTCATTATCATAAACCTTGTATTGAATATCAAATTGAATATTTGAAAAGCTATTGTAACTGTTATTTGTCATCATGTGTGTATAATTGTATATCATACCTAAAAATCAGAATATCGTGAGGGAAATTGTATTTAGTAATAATATTCTCAGACATCTCACACACGACTGTCTGACTCCAAAGGCAAAGCCTGTAATAACCAGACTGCAGCTAAACATACTTATATATTTCAGAATACATTCATACTGTAGATAAATTACATCCAGACTAATGATCGTTTTCATCACGCAAATACTTGTCCTGGATGGGAATCAAATCCACGATCTCTGCCTTAGCAGCCAGGATCACTGACTACTAGACCAACGGGTCCATCATGTACTTTATAGTAATGATATTAGGTCCTTAAATAAGTTCTCGCTGTTTCTGAAAAGATGACGTAGTGACACTCTGTGCATGGAACTTCATACAGTAACGTATCAGCTAAGTAGTACTATATGTTCAAATATAATATACTGTATCGTAACTCTTTTATGATTTAAAAAGTAGTTTATTTTAAAAATAGCTTTAAAGCATACATTTTTAGAAGTTTTCTTTCCACGTTACCAGTTAGAAGTGAGTCAACAATATAGTGTTTTAAACAAAATTCAAAATTGAATTATCATTTTTTTATTTTAAGAGCCTGTTACAGTGACTCTAGTCTGTCTGATGGCAAGCATAAATAGAATCCAAGAGTTGTGGTTACTACACTTATTGCGAATGTAGACAATGGTGACCCACATTATAGCGGCCTAGTGAAATACTGTTTCACGCTCCACTTGGGGACATTAAAGACATGACAGTCATCGTAGCAGTGTAAGGTTCGCACACATAGCACGATAACTGACACCTTTACATCAATGGATCTCCGGTATTACACTCACCAACGTTACACGGCAGCCCAGATACTATCACTTTAGTTTAGTCTACTGTGAGAGGGTAGTACTGCCTCGGTCGAGCCAGCCTGTTCGTGTTTCAATCGGAGTGGCTCTACTACCTTGTGTAAAAGATAATTATTACACCACCAGTAATTAATAAGATTTTGCCAAAGACCTGTTCTGATTGCACTAAATATTTATTCTAATGCCATTTTATTATTCTGACATTATGAATACGAATGTGAGTATATTTGTTAGTTTGTTTGGCTCTTTAAAAATTCGTACACCAGCGGCAAACTACATTATCAGCGAGCAACATAGGCTAGTTTATACCTACTACAAGCTTACATGCGGGTGGAACCGCGTATAAAACTTATAAATTGTGAAAAAATAGTAAGTTTAAAAAGAAATAGTAATACAAGTACATTAGAAAGTAAAATAAATTCGTACGATATTCCATTGAAAAGAACGCCTTCGTCAACTGTGGTTACGACCCAATACAAAAACGACAAGTTGGTAGAATAACAATACGAAACCTTTATCAATGTCTGTATTCTTATCCAAGAAGACCCTATAAGGGAACATATTCTAATTTGCAATGGATAAAATATTTTTGACTTTATCTTCGGGTGGTTTTTTTATTCGAATAAATTACTGAATTAACATAAATTTTGATAGTCACTATTCTTTTGTAGGTCAACTAGGGTCGTGATTTGAAACCCGTGTGATATTTAGCCCAGACGTCTGTATAATAATTCAAAGTTACACACGAGATTCCTCGAATCGCACAGATCTTTGTAATGTTAGTTACTAATTGTTACGTAATGCGTGTTAAACATGGGAACTAGAATTTATGTCAACATCAAAAAGTTTTTTGGTACTAAATAAAAGCAATACCTTATTTTAAATTAATTTTTTATATAATAATTTAAAAAATAATAATAAATATTTATTTCCAAAAGTTACAACAAACATATATATGAAAGTAGGTAGCAAAATTATGAAACAGAAAGTATTTTGAAACAATAAAACTTATGGTAAAATATCACTTGTTTTAAAACTATCAGGCCACAGCAAGTATCTATAATATTTGACAACTGTTAGTTCACTCAACCTCATACTGTTTATACGTGTGTGTATGTGTTTGTGTGAGTGTGTAGGACCAATTTACTAATCGATTATAACTACTTGTACCACATAATGTAAAATAAATGAATGGATAATTCGTAAAAGTGTATTTGCCATCAAACTCTGACACATCTAAAAAGGTGTCACAAAATGATGTTTTTTTCGTCTTAGAAATAGTACATTTTAACATTAAAAGAGTACTATCAGTTTACTATAATACATCCACATAAACAACTAACTAAAAAAAAACAAATGTTAAAAGAAATTCTTAATTCAAAAATATTTATGGTTTACTTCTATTTTAGTTTCTGACAGTGATAGTGGATGTTTAATTAATAGTACCTGTTACTAACCTTTAAAAAAATATATTTTACAAACTTCGACCGCTTACAGATAGGAAGAGGTATTTTCTTGGCATAAGTAATTAGGGATACATCTAAATGTCACTTCTGTAATGTCTACTTATGGTTATCTATTTATCCACCTTTCCATTACATGGCGAAGGTATTGTTGCAATATAAGAGTCACAAATGCGCTGCCTTTGCCTACCTATATTTTTTTTTGTATAGAAACCTCCTTACGGACACCCTAGCAGCGTTCGTATATTAAACTGTGGCTTAATTAGGCAGAATTTGGGGAAAATTGTTATTAAAATATCTATCAGACATGGACGTTCGGTAACCGAATTCACTAAGTAAACTACAAGGAAATAAATACTTAACACCAGTTGTTCTTAGTGGTATTCTTCCTAGCTGGCCTATATATACCGAAGTATATACATATACATCTCATGCTTATAAACTTCTTGTAGGTTTCTTTTACAAATAGACTACAAAACTATATAAGTTGCAAATTCTACAACGCTGACCATCATTAACTATCTTTTTTCTTTTAAAACACAAAGCCTGCATGAGGAATATATACTGCGTCACGGGGAACTTTACAAATATACATGAAACGGACACAAAGAACACCCAGATCAGAACAATAATTGTGAATCACACCAAGTGTTGTCCCATGTTGAGTTTCAGTCACATCACTCAGAAAACGCGTGACGACTGCCTTAACTGTGCAGTCTGATATTCTGACGGTTATCCGGATACAATATTGATTACCTAATTAAAATTCGTCTAGGAGGTCGCTATACCCTCGCATAATAAACGCTCTAGTTTAAGGGTGTGTGTTGGATAATTTGGCTTAACATGAAACTAGGTCAAGTGTGCATAATTAAATTAACTAACATAATGGATTAGTTATTTCCCTGTCTCAGTAAAATAGTTCTAGTCTTTTTAACCTCACTGTTTACCAACAGTTTTTCATCCAACTTGTGGCATCCCTTGCTCCTCATTTATTTTTCATACTCCAATTTACAATTTTATTTTAATTTGTCTAGGAACCATTAAATTCATAAAGAAAATAAAAAGAAAATCACACAAAGTCCTTTCTAATGTAAAAATTTCATTATCAAATCAAATATTGCGCGTTTCCTCGATTTTCAGTAGCACACTTCCGGTCTTTTTTACTGAATCTCTGCCACAGATTTTAAAAAAGCGAGAAGATAAATATAGTCCCTTTATACGCTATAATTTTTTTTACCAAATATAACCTCAGTCTAAGTTGCTAACGTATACAACGTTTGGTTCGTAAAGAATTATCATTTTTTTTTATTGTAATATTCCTACGAGTCGAATAATATTTTATTATTTAAACAATCTCAGTTCTCACACAATTTACGCAAAGTTTCCGAATCCCAGACCAGACACAGCCTGTGCTATGGTAACCAGACTCGCTGCTATACAAAGTTGATAAACGTGCTTATATATTTGACATAATATGTCTAAACAAATGATACCCAGACACAGAACAAATATTACTACATATGTACAATATCCCGCTTGTTTCCCCGGAGGGATCAGATATTAAACGCCCACTTTTCGCCAGTGCCGTGGTCCCACGCAATAGGTGGCAAGCCTATTGTCACTAATCGGAATGCTTTGGTTGTCGGAGCCTCGTCCGGTGATGAGCAGGTGCACCACCACCACTTAGTTCTTGGTGGGAACACACAAGAAACTGACACACAGAACACCCAGACTGAGAACACCAATTTGTGGATCACACAAAGTGTAGTTCAGTGTGGGGTTTGAATCCACAACACTCAGCGTATCAGAGAACGGCGTGACGACCGCTTAAACCACTCGGCCAACCGTGCAATCAATACATATATTGTATATAAATATTATTATTGGGTTATTATATATACTCACCTGTAACTATGGCAGACAAACCAGTTAACTACATCATTTGTACCGTATACTTAGAATATATCGAAGACAATTTATAATACTACATTTGGAATCGATTCGCCCATAACAGGTATACGTGAAGTTACAAGGTCAAGTTACTATTGAAGTTTAAACTCATTATTTGGTGAAATCTACATAAAGAAACGATTGTAAGCGATTAATTCCAATGTTATTTCATAATTTTAGCGTCACCAGCAAGTAACGCGGGATTACTATTCTAATTTATTTCTGTAATTAATTTTTAAGGAAACAATAACAAAAACCTGTACCATAACGTGTAATTACGTGTTTTCTAAGTTTATTTTCGGTCAAAACACAAAGTTTAACACTAACCGCTATTGGGTCAATTAACAGTAATTGCTTTACCCGTGTCATAGTTGACAAGATTGTCATATACGCTGTAATATTATAATGTAAACGCAAATTAGTGCTCAAAATCAAGTTTCTTATTTGATCTATTTTTCAGTCGTTTTTTTACAATTCGGACATCTGTCACAGAATGCCATCTTTTCTATCTTTTTATTTTAAGAGCCTGCTAAAGTGACTCTAGTCTGCCTGATGGAAAGCCTGTAAAAACAACTCTTGGTGTGGTCGCCATTCTCATTGTGAGTGCAGACAATGCAGTATGGTGACCCATACCATGGCACCCTACTGAGATGCTTTTTCAAGTCTCATTTGAGGACGTAAAATGCACGGCAGTCATCGTGGCAGCATAAAGCTCGCACGCTAACCGCGATAAGTGTCACCCCTGCATCAATGGCTCTTCGGTCTCGTATTTAAGAACGGAATACGACCGCATCGATGTGAAACCTGCCCGTATGTGCTGAAATCAACATGGCTCTACTATCTTGTAAATAATCTAGTCTGAAATTAAGCAGAGCTTGTAATATGCTATGAAAGTTTCTTTGACCGATAGAATACTTACATGCTATTTTTGGAAATATAACCAAAAAAAACCAACAATAATAAAACCACCTAAACTTTGATAGAAATATTTGTAGATTATATAAACATTTGGTTCGACCCGGGAATCGAACCTTCACAAAGGCTCACAACATAACTGACTTGACTCCATTCGCTGTTTCTTTACACAAACAAAAACGACGTGATGTGATATGAATTCTCTTTTATATGATATGCGTTAAGATGGGAATTTTCAAAGGGTTGGATAATAATATAAAAAGGAGGAAATGCTCATTGGGGAAGTCGTTCTACTCTATAAAAAGTTATATTTATGGCACCACAGATGCAGTATTGTACTATTTAGAAATTGGAGCTTCAAAAGTCGATGGGTAAATTGAAAGAGCAGCATATGAGCGATACTTACTGACTCTAGAAGAGAACTGGCTAGAGGGAGACAGAGAGAGAGAGAGAGAGACTGAGAGAGAGAGAGAGAAAGTATAGTACGTAAAACTTTCGGTAGGTCCAAGAAACAGTTATAAATTTGCTAGTTGTTGCTGTACTGTGTACTGATGAAACATCGAAACAAACGCACTGGCTCGAGTTGACATAAACTCAAACTGTCTAAGTATCATTTAATTTTGAACTAATACACTGGTGATACTGTCCTTTATACTTAAACTATAAAAAGTTTAGAAGTACGTTAGTTTACTGTCACATTAATATTTAATACACCACATCAAGCTTCAAACGTGAGGCATTAGGTAAACATTTTTCCGTAACTATTCCCATAACATTAAATTTTCATAGCCGAGGGATAAACGGTAAAAGGTAATACAAATCCTTTGCACTTTTACACATTTTACTCACATACGGTGTTAGTGGAACGTGATTTCATCCATTACTTTTATTATTCATGAGACTATATAGATATATTGTCCGTGTGGTGACGGATTAAGAATACATAGTGTTACCACCCCTATTCATCCCGTAGCTATCGTAAGAGGTGACTGAGGTAAAAAATTATTCAAGAAAATATCACTACAAAGAGAAGGCAAACTTGAAAACAATCCTGTACTAACCCGTCTGGCCAGCGTGGTATAGTAGGCCAAAACCTCCTTGCTAAGGAGAGACCTATGTCCAGCAGTAGACTGTAAAAGTCTGTTGATTGATTGATTGGTTGATATAGATCTTAGTAAGGTAGTAGAGCCACGCTGATTTCAGCATGAGTGGGCCGACTCGACCGGAGCAATACTACCCTCCCACAGAAGAACAACCTAAAGCACCAGCATCCGTGTTGTCGTGTTTCGTTGGTGAGTGTGAGACCAGAGGCCCATTAATGCAAGGGTGACAGTTAACTTGGTAACTGTGTAAGCCTTACACTGCCACGATGACTGTGATGCCTTTTACGTCCCCAAGCGGGGTGTGAAAAAGCATCTTACTAGGCCACCACAGTGTGAGGCACCATACTGCGTTGTCAGCATTTTCAATGAATATGGTGACCACAACTCTTGGATTCTATTCATGCTTTCCATCAGGCAGAGTAGAGTCACTTTGGCAGGCTCTTAATACATATATAAAAAAAAAGATATATATATAGCTTTTTTTAGAAATACAGGATAAACACATAATTTGAGAATAGGTGAAACATCCGTGCGTGGAAATTTATTTTGAAGGACACGTTCAGTATGATTTATATTTATTTTAGTTACTTCTATGCCGTGCCTCAGAAAGTTTGTTAACCCATCGATCCCAGTTGTCATGAACACGAATGGCAATTTGTTATAGGGAAGTTAGCTCCCTCAAATATACTGACAATTAGTTCAACCATCGAATTCAGTTGGCACTCAGGTTAAAACTGAAACCAACAAAACCGATATTCAGGTAAAAAAGGTTGAACTTGTAGCCGACCCCAAATAGTCACTACTTATGTGAGAAATTCTAAATATATCCCGTACCGTGGGAGACTTTATATACATATACTTAGTCTGGCCATAAATACTGTTACACTTAATTATAAAAAAATATTACATTTGAATTTCGAATCTGTCATTTTTATACGATTGTTCATTGTGTTTTCTCATTTTGGCGCCAATACATTGTAAAATATTTTGCGATATTAAAATGGTGTGGGGTGATAAAGAGAACCGAATCGCTGTGATAGCATTACACAAAGTAGGTATGGAGCCAAATGCAATTTTTAAAACTCTCCATACACTTGGTATTAGTAAAATGTTTGTGTACCGGGCTATTAATAGGTACAATGAGACCTCCTCTGTTTGTGACAGAAAAAGATCTGGCCGTCCACGTAGTGTTCGTACGAAAAAGGTGGTCAAAGCAGTAAGGGAAAGAATTCGAAGAAATCCTGTCCGAAAGCAAAAGATTTTATCTCGGGAAATGAAGATAGCACCTAGAACCATGTCGCGTATTTTAAAAGATGACTTAGGACTTGCAGCCTATAAGAGACGCACTGGCCATTTCTTAACTGATAATTTAAAGAAGAATAGGGTGGTAAAATCGAAACAACTACTGAAGCGGTACGCAAAGGGAGGTCACAGAAAAATTTTGTTTACGGATGAGAAAATTTTTACAATTGAGCAACATTTTAACAAACAAAATGACCGTATTTATGCTCAAAGCTCTAAGGAAGCTTCCCAATTAGTCGACAGAGTGCAACGTGGACATTATCCGACTTCAGTGATGGTTTGGTGGGGTGTTAGCTATGAAGGAGTGACTGAGCCATATTTTTGTGAAAAAGGTATCAAAACATCGGCACAAGTGTATCAAGATACCATTCTTGAGAAGGTAGTTAAGCCCCTTAACATCACCATGTTCAATAACCAAGTATGGTCCTTCCAGCAAGACTCGGCGCCGGGTCATAAAGCTCGGTCCACGCAGTCTTGGTTGGAATCGAACGTTTCGGACTTCATCAGAGCTGAAGACTGGCCGTCGTCTAGTCCCGATCTTAATCCGCTGGATTATGATTTGTGGTCAGTTTTAGAGAGTACAGCTTGCTCTAAACGCCATGATAATTTGGAGTCCCTAAAACAATCTATACGATTGGCAGTGAAGAATTTTCCCATGGAAAGAGTGCGTGCTTCTATTGATAACTGGCCTCATCGTTTAAAGGACTGTATTGCAGCCAATGGAGACCACTTCGAATAAGCTTTTTATATTTTTAATTGTTTTATATTTATGTATTAAACTGACACACTGTAAAAGTAATAAATGTTATTTGCAGTTAACAATTTTCTTTTTTCTTTATTACAATATTTATGGCAAGACTAGGTATACATGACGCAGAACACATAGATATAGGACAACATATATGGATCACACAGTGATGTCCCATACGTAGATCGAATTTACAACACTCGGCGTAAATATAGTATACTTTATACGCATTTAAGTCAATAGAAGCGATATTGAATTGAAAAAGTGACAAATTTGGCCCGTAGACTCATTGCAAGAAATAAAATGTTGGTGTGACAAATTAAATAGAAATGGTGTGAAGTGGTTCATTAAAACATATTGAGAATTTTAGAGTTTTAATTCTTTATTCCATTATTTGATTTTACATTGTGTGGTAAATTTCCGTTTTAATACTTATCATTCTAACGCCTATAAAGCCTTTACGCGTTGTACACAGTAACCTAAATAAAAAATACAACAAAGTATCATCCAGTAATGCCTGAGGTGTTCAAATTGTGACATCGAACAGTATTGGGTTTTGGGTTTCCCCGGCTTTACACTTTCAACCTTACGTTATTGCTGACACAAGCGATTCGTTAGTTGGGGGATACTAAAAATATCAGTAATATAATAACCGTGCTACGAATACTCGTAACTTATAAATAGCAAATAAAATACAAATTTTTGTTTCTTTATGTGTTAAAGTGAGTATTTAAATATCGAAGTGACATTTATTTTCATATTTTTGATCGTAAATGAAAGAATTACGTAAACCCATTGATGCAGGGGTGACAGTTATCGTGATAACTGTGTAAG
The DNA here is from genome assembly GCA_949316085.1 of Hypercompe scribonia. Lineage (NCBI taxonomy): Eukaryota > Metazoa > Arthropoda > Insecta > Lepidoptera > Erebidae > Hypercompe > Hypercompe scribonia. The sequence goes on from OX438983.1 coordinate 4,084,209, forward strand.
CCTTACACTGTCACGATGACTGTCATGCCTTTTACGTCACCAAGAGGGGTGTGAAAAACATCTCAATAGGCCGCCATATTGTGGGTCACCATACTGCGTTGTCTGCATTTGCAATGAGTATGGTGACCACAACTCTTGGATTCTATTCATACTTTCCATCAGGCAGAGTAGAGTCACTTTGGCAGGCTCTTAATATAGAAAAAAAAGCTTTCGTTAAACTTTAAATGAATAAATATTACGGACATTTGACATACACGCCATCTAGTTTCAAACCAAGCTTGTACTATAATAACTAGACTGACTAATAGAATATTTATATACTTTTTTTGTAAATACATACTCATAGAAAATATCCAAACTCTGAAACAAATGTTTACAGATCATACAAAGATTTGATCCGACCCGGGAATCGAAACCGAGACCTCAAGCACAACAGTCTCAATTGTTATCATTGCGCCACCGATTCACTTAAATCTCAATGATTACTTTTGTACTGTTTTTATTTTCGAATTACATATCAAACGTTCTAATGTTTAGGAATGCGATATACTTTTATGACTTCTAATATACTGACTATGCGTATGTGAACTAGGTGAAGGTGGTATGTAAACTAGATTGTACTTTATTTTATAGCGCATTAAGTCGATATTTAGATAATTACTCCCACCAAGATTTCATATTACAATTATAATAGTTATTCTACGGATGTAGTTAACTTCGTCAAAGGAGTTCTGTCCTTATCCGTTGTTCTCGGTTGAGATATTGAATAGGACTTCCTCAAACTTATATAAAGTGTTTTGCAAAATTAGTACCTAATTGAAATAGAGTTAAGGTATATATTTAAATAAATAAATTATAGATTATGGTAATCTATTGTTAAACATTAATTAAGGAGATTGTCACGAGCAATTATTTTTGTTCAACTCAACTACAATTCATAAAAATTGAAGAAATCGTATTAGGGGTTAAGCATTTTCGACCCGTGTTTTTTTTTGCTTTTGAATTAAATATTGTTCACTAATTTATTGATTTCAATTTTGGTTTCACGTAACCCTATTTTTTATTTAAAAAAAAATGTATCCACTTTTCTCCTTATAGGATCAGCTATTTTCTAACCAAAGTCTCGTCAAAATCAATTCAGTTATTTTAGAGAGTAGCTGAACAAACAGACACACAGACAAAAAATTTAAACACGGTAAATACTTGTATATGCATTTTGTAAAAAGCTGTTAATTAGAATTTACAAACAAATATAAATACGTACCTACTCGTATATCTGTCACCAAGCAAGGTGTGAAAAAGCATTTTACTAGACTGCGATAGAGTGGGTTACCATACTGCATTGACTACATCCGCAATGAGTATGGTGATGGTGACCACAACTCTTGGATTATATTCATACTTTCCATCAGGCAAAGAAGACTCACTTTGGCAGGCTCTTAAAAAAATACTTAATTTTTTTTTATGTAGATATATGACAATCATTCTTCAGTAAAAGTGAGCTGGTTTGACGGCCTTTTAGACAACCAGTGATAAGTACTTCTTTAATTGATGGTCATTGATTGTATCAGGAGAGCTTAGTTTAAAGAATCCTGTACTTGTATCTCTTGACTAACATGTGTCTATGGACGCTGCTTTACACTACCATTTACCATTTACTCTCCTTTTTATAACAGGGAATCCTTCTCACAATATACCAGTACACAGAGGACATGTGTGGAACTTCCGATGAACTGATCTACATCGATATTCTGGCAGAGCTCTAGGAACGCATCGGCGACTCTATGCTACAAAAAAAGACGAACCATAACCAAATTTTTGTATATATCATTGCATATAATTTACACCAAAACATAATTAATTGTTGTGAACAGAAACTCGATATCAGTTTCAGCAGTCACGGCGCTTTATCTCTATGTAAAAAGGCCTTCCAACTGCACCTATGTTAGAATAAACTACTTACAGGTTAGGATAATAATCCAACACAACATTATATGGCACTTTCATCTTTATTAGCATAAGCATAAAAGAAATTTGTAAAACTATTCCCTGAATAAACATTTGCTAGACTTGTGTGGCTTTTAAATCAATTTAACATTTATTCGTTCTCGTAGTCATTTAAGACCCTTAATCAGTGTAGGAGAACTCAAAAGACCATTATTATATTCTCTTTTGCGTTTAGTTTAGATGCGTGTGGTTTCCATTCTAGAATTACTCATACCGTTGTTGATCCTTTAAGGACACTAGGGTAGTCTCTTGGTAACGGACCTTCGAAGTTTTGTTTGTTTACGTGCCCATATTTGGTAAACTATAACATATGTATATACATGCAGGAATAGATACTAGATCCAAATTTCAGTAACGTGTTTCATAACTCCATCGATGCAGGGGTGACAATTATCGTGGTAACTGTGTAAGCCTTACACTGTCACAATGACTGTCATGACTTTTATGTCCCCAAGCGGGATGTGAAAAAGCACCTCACAAGGCCGCCATAGTGAGGGTCACCATACTGCGTTGTCAGCATTTGACCATAGCTCTTGGATTCTATTCATGCTTTCCATCAGGTAGAGTAGAGTCACTTTGGCAGGCTCTTAAGATAGGTAGATAGAACGTGTAAATTAAATATGAGAGACAAAAGTATACAAACAAGTTAATACAGTTGTTCAGAAGTGTATATAACAATAAGTAAATAATATAGTATTATAACTAGTCTGGGGTCAGTCCCTCATGTCTGAGGATGATGGTCTGTATCAGGGTACCATTTGCAGTCGATTAACTATTTCCATTGATTCCTATCCACCACGTCACTTATGACCGTGTAGGAATTGCAATAGTATGTACCTTTTACTTGGTCAGTCCATCCGTTTACTTGGATTCGATTGCCGGATCGAATCAAATGTTTGCATGATCTGCAAATATTTGTTTCGGAGTTTTCTATGTATGATAAGTATGTATTTACAAAATGAAAGTATATACCTATTTATATCAGTTGTCAAACACCCATTTTTTTTTTTTTTTTTTTTTTTGTTTTTAACGTGTGGAAACCCCCTCGGGCCGTCACCCCACCGGGGTTTACGGCGGGGTGGTGTGTCGGAATCGGACCGACTAAAACCACACGGTGTGCCACTCTGCGCCTGAGACAGGAGGGATCCGGGAACCGCTGCTATTACGACATCCAGATCCCTCCTAGCGCCTGCCCGCCAAAGCGGGCACCATCTGCGGATAAACTCTCTATATAGGCGACGTACGGCACACGCGGACGTCGCCTCCTCGCGGCTGGCCATTATAGCGGGTGGAGGGGAAAACCCGTCCCGTCCACCCGCGGCCACACTCAAGGCGGCATGAGGCGCTGGTATGCGCGCCCCCGCCGCCCGGCTCGCCGGCGGCGAATTGGGTCCGAGTAGATATCGTCCTCCCGGGCCTTCTCCGCCGCCTCCTTCCGCGAAATTACGTCTTCGCAGAAGGTTGCGACCGCGGTAAAACAACTGTCGCTACCGGCCATGGAGCGTATGACGGCCGGTAGCGAGAGATCTCCTCCAATAACTGCAGTGAGGACCCCACGCTGCGCCGCCCACGCGGAACAAACCGCTAGCGTGTGCTGAGCCGAGTCCTCACTGCAGTCGCAGTGGTAACAGGCGGGACTCAATTCCCTCCTGGCGACCGAGTGCAGATACTTCCCGAAGCAACCATGCCCGGAAAGGACCTGCGTCAGTCGGAAGGAAAGGGTCCCGTGCTGCCGCCCTGCCCACTCGGTGATGACCGGCTGGAGAGCCTCCACGAGGTCAAAGCCAGCACGTGGAGTCTCCAACCGGAACGACCAACGAGCCATCGTGGCTCGACGAGCGGCCTCACGCCACTCGCGCATCTCCTCGGGCGGGGGCCGTATGCCGCTACCCGCCCGGAAGTCAGCCGTCCGCCGATAAACTTCGGCGAGCACTTCCGCCTCCAAATCCCACGGGGGAGTTCCGGCCAGGGCGCACGCCGCCTCCGTCGATACGGTGCGGTAACCGCGTATGGCTCTAACCGCCAATATCCTCTGAGCCCTCAGGCGCAACACAGCATCGACGGTCGAACGCCCGGCTCGAAATCCGTATTGGGCGTCCGACAGATCGGGGCCCACCTCGCAGAGGTGCCGGACGATGCGGGCAGAGATTATCCTCTCAAACAATTTACCCGCCTCGTCCAGCAACACAATGGGCCTATAAGCCGCGACTGAATCGGCCGGCCGTCCCGGCTTCCGTAGTAGGACCAGCTTCCCGGTCTTCCAGCCCTCAGGGAAGCGCCCGGACGCCAAGCTGGCATTTAGGACTACCCTGAGGTGATCCGACATGTGGTCGAGGGTTCGCGCCAACACTCGGGCAGGTATCCCATCTGGCCCAGGGGCGGTGTTCTTAGAGCGAATCCGTAGAACGACCGCCCCTATCTCCGATTCCCTGACGGGCGGAACATTATCTTCGTTCCGTCCCCCGTCGTCTTCGACCATGAAGGCCATCGACGGGGGTGTGTGCTCCACCCGCTGCGGGAAAAGACCCTTCCCGCAGGAAGCTGGGCTGGAGTGTCTCTGTAAGGGGAGGGCCCGACGTGCGTAGCTTTTGTCGCACCGCACGATAGGGGCGACCCCAGGGGTCACGATCGAGACCCTCCAGTATCTCCTTCCTCTTCACTTCTTTGGCGCGGCTAATGGCCAGCTTCAGAGTTTTCCGCGCCTCTCGGTACTCCTCATGAAGCTGGTCCCCCTCGCCGTCTACGCGATGTCGCCGCCGACTACGGGTGTAGGACCTCCGGGCACGAGTACAGGCCGCACGGAGGTCCGCCAACTCTTGGGACCACCAGTAAACCTCCTTCCGTGGAGGCCGGCAACCTCGGATGCGGGGCATGGCCGCATCACATATCTGCGCAATGGCATCGCAGAAGCGACCAGCCACCATGTCGACCTCCTCGGTCGGGGCCTGTGGAGACAGCCAAGAGTGAATAATGGCCGCCTCCTCTAGTAGGTCCCTATTTAATTTGGCTACAGCCCACCGCGGAAAGCGAGAAGAACGCCGCGCCGCGTGACCCCTACTGGCGTCCTGGGACCGGGAGAGCTCAAATCGGATATAGAGATGGTCCGAGAGCGTCTCAACCTCTTCCAGGACACGCCAGTTCCTTACTCGTGCGGCGAGGGCAGGAGTAGCGAACGAAAGGTCCACTATCGACCCTCCCTGCTGTCGCACACACGTGTTGGTGGAGCCCCTGTTTAGTAAACAGAGGCCCACCGAGGCCGCCCACTCCTCTACGGCCTCGCCCCTAGCGTCCGTCCTGGGGGAACCCCACGCAATGGACTTTGCGTTGAAGTCCCCCAGCACTAAGACGTGCCCAGACGCTAGACGCCGCATCGAGGTTTCCAAGTTGTTAAGGAAAACCTCGAAGTCGTTCAAACTCCGGTTGGGGGAGAAGTATACACCATATACAGTGATCCCCCCCCCACTCGGCAGCAACATATCCAGTGCCCTTGTCTCTTAGCGACAAGGGCGGGGAATGAGCCGCCGTGGAGCCGACGACTGCCACGGAACAGTCCCGGTCACCCAACCAGTTTGGACGGGGAGGAACATAATAGGGTTCCGCGGCTACGGCAACACCGATCGACTACTGTGCCATGGTTTGCAGGAAAAGGTCCTGCGCCGCGGCACAGTGGTTCAGGTTCGTCTGGACCAGGAGGTTGGAGACTTGGGCCATTACTCGACCGTCTCTACAACCTCCTCCATGGGCAACGATGCCGACATGCGAACGACGTCAGAAGCAGCCTGGGCCAACTGGCTAGCCCCCGACGCCTGCCGAGAGTTGCGGGAAGGTTTACAGCCTCCCTGCCCAATCTGGTGATTTCCAGGCTTGTTGCCCACCGCACACACCGGGCAGTGAGGGGCGGCAGAGCACTCTGCCGCCTTGTGCCCCGGTCGACCGCAGCGGAAACATAATCCGCTGCAGTCGAAACAACTGACGCACTTGGCACGTGTGTGCCCCGATGCCAGGCATTTGTAGCACCTCATCGGTCTCGCCGCCTGCAGCCCGTCTTCTCGCTAATTGCAACGCGGACATCCTCTATCGTTACGGAGTCATCCAGGCCCGAAATGCGCAACTCTGCGGCCTTGGTAGGCCTGGCGATCTTGACACCATCCGTAGCCGTAAACATTTCTCTTAACTTCTCGGCAAATGTGTCCGCCGTCTTAGCACCTTCGGCTCCAGGGAACTCGAGGACTCGAGCTCCCGTTTGAGCGAGGCGCAACCTGACTCCTACTGTCTAGAAGTCATTTGCGAGACTAGCGCGGGCCATCTGGAAGATGGTTGCGTAGGAGAGTCCGCCGCTAGCCGCCTCCGGCGACACGGTGACTACCACAGCCGCGCTTTTACGCACCTGCAGTTTGTGCGGCTTTTTCGCGATAGCCACCGCAATCGACGGTGTCTGCGGGGTAGAGGCTGCTGTTTGTGCAGCCTTCTTACCCCGCTTTCGGGACTTCCTAGCCCTCCCGACTATCTGCCAACCATCGGTGGAAGGGGCAGATGTTGAAGGAACACAGGTGGAGGTGCCAGGTACAGCGGTTGGAGTGGGGAGCGGAGGGAACTCCGCTCCAGCCTTGACCGCTGTTTTGGGGCCTAACCTCGGTGTAAGCGTCTTGGTCGCTACCTTCGCTGCCCGTCGTGCCCCTGGAGTTGTTGCGGGAGCTGCAGACACCGACGCCGCCGCTGCATAGGTCACGCGACTGCCCCCAACGGGAAGCGCAGACGGTGCCAATGCGGCCTTCGGCTTATGGGCCGCGAGCGGCGGCCGGACAACAGGGGCCGGTGGCAGCCTTGCCTCCAGGCCAGCCAGTCGCCCGTCCATCATGCGCCATACTGCATCCGTTATTTGACGCAGATGGGCATCAGAAATACCCCCGTGGTTGGAAGAGGGGGTAGGTAGTGACGGACGTGAGCCTTCTCTTTCGGGGCGATCTGCCCGGAATTGAGCAAACTGAGCACTAAGCTCAGTCACCTGCCCCGTCAGACGCTCGTTGGCTGCGTGGAGACTAGCCATGTCTCCGATAAGGCTCTCTACGACCCCGCAATAGCGGAAGAGGAATCTTTAAGGGTCCTCACAAAAGAGCCCTTAAGATTACTAGACTTGGTGGCCACTTTGTTAATGATGGCCACCGCCGCGTTTGCCCTCTCCTGCATGGCCGATGGTGTTTGGAGAACTGAATCCCCCACCACCGGTTCCTTTATTTTCAGCAGGAGACCAGCAATCTCCTCCTCCGCTAGTGCTTCACCGTCCGCCCTAACTCGCCTAAAGGCTTCCGCCTTACAAAAGACGGAGCCTGACGGGATCGAGACCGGGGTTCGTGATCTCCCTCTACGGCTGCTGGTGATTTTGGGAGGCAACATCTCCTGGGACGTGTCACTCTCCTCGTCCCTGGAGCGTCCGCGTTTCCTGCTGTCACACGGCTCCGTCTCCATTATGTCCAGTGCATCTGTCCTCGTAATGGAGTTACTGCCCGCGGTGGATTTGGAACGCAACCGTTCCGATGTTCTTCGGCTCCCAGCAGCCATAATGGCTTCTGGGAGCCCCACCGAGATAGGCGCTCTAACCAATACTTTCTCTTCGTTGGAAGAGAAGTCGTCCGCTCTTGTACTTTTTCCCTTTCTGTTTTTCTTCTCCTTCTGTTCCATAATGTTATTGTTTGTGTTTGTAAAGTTTTCCATTTTTAAACCCACGAGATGGGGAGAACTAAATGTCGACCCGGGCAGAGATCCCCAATACCCGGGCAAGCGTAAATTTGTGCCCAACCGAGGGGTCCGCAGGTGCCCCGGCTGGGAGTGCGCTTGCGACTGAACTACCCATCAGCCATGCATCCCCTGGTCACGCACCAGAACACGGGATTCGGGGTAATTTTTTAGAGAGGTTTTCTTCCTCGCAGTCCGGGCGGCTAAGCCAAGACCCTCGCCCCCGATTGAAGTCGCGAGACTCCAACTCGGGACTACGATATGCCGACGGCGGCAGGGAGACTACGTCTCCTGATGCCTGCTCGGTGGCAGTGTAAGTGCACACCGAGCCCGTCCTGCCTTTTCAACCGCTGAGCGGAGGATTTCCGACCCTAGAAAGGGTCCCACCATCGTGATTTTTTACCGAGGTTTTCCTCCTCAATGCTCCGAAGAGCGAAGAGCCAACAGAGGATCCGACAGACACGCCCGCTCTGTTGGACCAAGTCTCGGCCGAATTGCCGAAGAAATGGCTTCCTCTTCGTGCTAGAATATTAGCCGTTGGCAGTGATGAACAACACCATCGCCAACGTTTCCAGGGTGCACCACGTGGAGGTTTTCTAGCCCAGCACCCCAACAGTGTGAATGCTACCTTAACCTTTTGTTCTGTATAGCTAAGATTAAACTTTGAATTTTGACTGAAAGGTAATATTGTATATAATAGTTTCGACTTCACTTGAAAGGTTTCTTAATATCAGTAATCTCTGCAAAGTTTGAAGTTTATGTTGCCAATATTAAATAGATATATTGTTATTACCGAGCATCGTTTATTACTAAAACAGTTTCAGTCACGGTGTGTTGCTAAACATGTATAACTTATGTAACTAAATACGAGTCAAAAGTTAAGGCGTCTTTTTAGATTTTACGTGCTTTGTAAATTCTAAATTAATTTCTTTTTGCATTAGTACACTCGTCACTATTATAAAACCCCCAAAGTGTAGACAGTGGTGAACAGTGAGTTAACTTTGAATTAAAAAAGTGTTTAAAGATATTATAAATTATTCTAAGAAATATGAGAAAATAATAACGATGAACCTCGCTGCGGACGACCCAGTACGAAAAAACCAATTAAAATATACAGAACATCTAAGAAATTGTTAGGAGAAATGGGAGGAGATATCGCTTATGCCAATATGGTTGATGCCAATCAGTTTTAACGGATGTTTGGATATGGCAAAGTTACTTAATTTTGACAAGAAGCGGCATCGTATGAACATCGTCCAAAATATGTGGAACGACGTCAATGATGATCCTGAATCGCTTATAAAAAATTTCTTGTCTGCTGGTAATGAATCATGGTTATGACGTCGAAACCAAAGCCCAGCCATTGCAGTAGAAGAAATTAGAAGAATTAAGACCAAAAAAGTCACGTCAATTTCGCTCAATACGATTGTAGTTGTGTCGTTTGCGAGAATCAAAAAGAAAAAGGTCGTAAATGTGAAAAGAAAATGCCGAGATTTTGCGTCATCATAATACACATGTCGTAACTAGTAATTAGTTTTATGGTCAAAAACAGTACTTTTATTGTGCCTTCAGATTTGGTCCCCTGTGACTTTTTGCTTTTCCCATAAGTTTCGTGAGAGGACGAAGATTTGTATCGATAGACGAGATTAAAGCTGCACCGGCAGAGGAGCTCCAGGCAATATCAAAAAATGCGTTTCAGAAGTGTTTTAATGGCAGGCAAAAGCACTGGCTCAGGTGTATTGTATCAGAGGGTGATTATTTCGTAGCAGACTGTATAATTTTGGATGAGTATACGAATTTTTTTTATTAAAACTAGTGAAGATATTTTGACCACAGTATGTACATACTTTTATCTATATGGTGTCTGATTGAGAATGAGGGGTATCACCACGTGGATAGCTCATTATTGGACGTCGATTCCGCTCTGTTATTATTACTTAACCTTATATCATGTGTACCAGTGTTTAAACAATAACTGATAAATTCAAACATTCAGTTAAGACGTTATTACATATGAAAGCAATTATTCTTAAAACTTTTCTTGAAATCCTATTATAATAAATTAATAAACTATTATATAAATGTTTTTTTATACTATTCAAATTTTTAATACCAAATAGTACGGATATCAAGTACCATAGATCCACGCGTAGATCATACTACGATAAGAGTTCAATTACAATTTCTTTTAAAAAATAGATAAATTTTCTCTATGCTACGACAAAGTAGTATAAACAATATTTTATATCTACAAGTATTTTTTTTAGTCTGTATCTCTGTTATACCTTAGCTATCTTTGTATATAATACCTTTAAGATAAACTGATGTGAAGACATTTTTATTGTTTATGGTAAATCAGTAGCTTTCGAAATACCGTTGCCGTACAAAATTAATTATCATTACAAAAATATTGGTCTCTAATATGAAATCTAAATCACAAAAAATCTATACGAAAAAAGATTAGAAATGAATTAAGAAATTATATTAAAAACACTTCAAACAAGTAATCAGCCTTTGTTCATTTCTTTGAGATTGATAAAGATGGTAGGTAACTAAATAAAATACTCCAAAGTAATAATAAAGATAGAGAGAAAGATTATTAATTATATATAGTACTTCAACTCACCGTGTTAGATATTAGTAAAAATCAAAATAAAGTCGCCCATTATAGTTAATCCGTAAAGCAATTGGTCTTGCGCCTGATCTCTTCTTGATCGTGTCAGTCGATTGTGAGTGTGAAGGGACAGATGGTGCACCTGTGTTTGCATGAACACTTATGCACTATGATATCTCCTGCGTAATTAGTTGTTCTCATATCTCTGAGATTGAGCGCCGTGGCCGAATATGGCTAGGTGTACATTATCGTAGTCATAATTATCACCATTGTGTATGTATTTCAAAATAATACTGTGTTTTTTAAATGTTGTTATCTTAAAGTCATTTATTTTTTCATTGTATCTCTCGATGCAAGAGGTCACTAGAAGAAAAAACCTGTGTTCCTATCTTAAGTGACAAAATGCCCGAAATTAATAATAAATGAGAGCAATACATATGCTAACATGCATAGGAACTTTCAAATTAAAACTGCAGCGCACAAATATTAGCACGAATACGGACAATCACTAGATTGCAATATAAAAGCAGGTAGGCGCTCTCTATATTAGTTTTGTAGTCATTCATCCACTTTAGAAATGTAGCTCAGGGTGTTATATCCACCTTTTTAGGTATTATATCTACTTTGAGCTTCATACTTTCTAATATAGCAGAGATAATTATCATGTGAGTTATGAGTAGTTTAAACGGGTCAAGGGTATGAAAATTGTTGAATATTTTATATGTTATTAAAAATCACTCGTGTTGAATGGTTAAAAGTAAAAAAAACAAATGAATAATTGATAAACCCTTTATTTTGCGTCTGGACCTCGGGCCGTCACCCCACTGGGGTTTGTGGCGGGGTGATATCGGAACCAGACTAACTAAAAACACATGGTGTGTCACTCTGCACCTGAGATAGGAGGGTTACGGGAACAGCTATTATTAGGACATTCAGACTACTAGCGCTTGCCTGCTAGCGGGAGGACCACCTTCGGGTGAACTCTCTATTAAGGCGACGTCGCCTCCTCGCAGTTGGTTACTGTAGTGGATCGAGGGGAAAACCCGTCCTGTCCACTCGCGGCCACATTCAGAACAGCATGATATCTTCGCAGAAGATGGCACCCGTGATAGAACAGGTGTCGCTACCGACCAAGGAGCATATAATGACTGGCAGTAAAAGGTTTCTTCAGAAGACTGCAGTGAGGGCCCACCGCTTCGTCATCCACGTGGAGCAGACAGCAAGTGTGAGCCGTGTCCTTACTGCAGTCGTAGTGGCACCAGGCGGGACTCAATTCCCTTCTAGCAATCGAGTGCAGGTATTTCTCGAAACAGCCGTGCCCGAAAAGAACCTGATTCAGGCGGAAAAAACCATTCCGTACTGCCGTACTGCCGTCCTGCTTACTCGTCAAGAATCTGTTGTTGAAGAGCCTCCATAGCGGCAACACCAGCACGTGAGACTTAGCCGAATCGACTAACAAACCATTGTGGCTCAACGAGCGGCCTCATGTCATACAAGTACCTCTTCGGACAGGAGCCGAATACTACTATCCAGCCGGAAGTCGGCCGTCCGCCGATAAACTTCGGCGAGCACTTGTGCCTCCAAATCCTACGGGGTGTTTCAGCCAAGGCATACGTCACCTCTATAGACAAGTTGTGGTAAACGTCCTTTGAGGGTGCGAGAGACGTGCCCTATTTGGGAGGTCAGAACCACCGCCCACACCGATTCATAACAAGGGTAAAGACGTCAGTCCATGTTTGTTCCATAACCATGCTTGGTATACAAATTTACTCTTGAGATCTGTCCGTGTGCAGACGGATTAAAAATACATAGTGTTACCACCCCTATTCATCCTGTGGGTGTCGTAAAAGGCAACTAAGAGAACAAAGTATGCAAGACAACATCATTACAAAGAGAAGGACAACTTGAAACAAACTCTATTCCAACCCGTCTGGCCAGCGTGGTATAGTAAGCCAAAACTTCTTTCCTAAGGTGAGGCCTATGTCCAGCAGTGGACTGTAAAAGGCTGTAGATGATGATCTTTCGAACTACCGAACACAAAGATACACATATGTTTTTCCTTTGTTTTATGAGTACTCCAGGTTCTTCCAGCTGCTTACTGCAATCGCAATCCCAATACCCATTCTCATTCTAGTTTTTTTTCTAATTATATTTTTCCATGGTTCATCTGTATGAAAATGATATCATTTTCAAGAAGCTTTGGCATTGTGCATGTCATAATTTTCATACAAGTAAATCTAACAAATCACGTTGCACCGAATAAAATTGAGAAAACCTTTGATACACGTTTGAAGAATTTTTGATTAACATGTCATTGTAAAAATTTTCAGTTTTGTTTCTTTGAAGAAAGTTCAGGGTCGACAAATCACAAGTATCTCTTACTTTGATGTGAACTTTAATTACCATCATTAATCGCTTTAATCGCAGCATGGCACTTGTTTTTACCACGCTTATGCTTAATTTCATCTTTTCATGACTTTGAAGAAAGAAACTCCTTTCATGCAGCTTTTCAAAAGAATAATAAAAATACATTAAGCACTCCGAAGGTTGTGTACAGGTATTTAGATCAAGGGTCGCCGGTATATGTTTGCTTAAAAATATGTCGACGACCTTTAGTCTTTAATGTGTTTACCTTGGTGTGTTTACATATTAATTTCAAATTTATTTTACGAGATGTAAGAGCTCGTAAGAGCTTTTCTTACTTTATTCTAAAATTCTTTCAGATCTTAGGGTCCCCAGACGATATCATGGTGACGTAGGACTAATGTGTGGTCATTCCATTTAAAACTACTTAAATGCACTATTCTGGAGAGAATCTAGACTATGTGACGTCAAGATCCTCCGAATTGATACTGTATCCGTCAAGGATCACAAGCATCGTGTTAAAAAAGGGGGGTTTTCCCTTCCTTCTGGATCAGTCTTCTAAGTCGTGATTAATTTGTGTCTTATTTAAACGGTCAAACAAAAATATTCAAGGAATAACTTCAGGAATATTCAAGTGAAATTTCAGTGCAAATTAAACCTCCATTTAATAAATTCTTTTAATCAAATATTTATTTATCTAATTGGAAGTGTTGAAGTACGTCTCATGAAGCTCGCAGAAAGAGTCTGCATTGAAAAATTAAGCGCGTCTGAATTAACACAATTAAGATTTATGGGTTTTTAAACGAAAAATTCCTGGAAAATTACATTGAATTTAACGTAAATTACAATTTACCTTTAAAGTACTCTCTAATTTCTAAGCCTTTTGAAAGTTAATACAAAACTGTAAATTCAAAGCCTAATTCTGTTGAAGGGAGTAGGTAGAACAGTAACCGAATTCAAAACAGAATTTCTTCTCCGAAGAACATGAATTGGATTCTATACTATTATAACCTAAAAGAAAATTAGCCTTTTAACAATATGAAAGAAATATGTGTAGTACAAGACCCTATAAGTTTCTTGCACTTTCTCTTGATCAGATATTAAAAATTAATGAATAACAAATACCGCACCCCTATATCAACGCCACACCCATGACTTTTGACACAGAAATGCTATCTTCAAGACTGTAATTAACAAATTAGGGTGTGGCAAACTTTAAAAAAGGAATAAATAGGTCCTTTGTTAAGAAAGAGGTCCTGTGTAAATAATTGAGTAACGAGCACAATTATTTGTTCTATGTCTAGGTATAATTCATTTATTATTTATGAAATTTTTGCTGTTTGCATTTGTTGAGAAATATATTTATCTTCAGTCTGATTAACAAATCACAGATTCCGTTTAGTTTCGAATCAGACGGCCATTTATAAGGTGTGTCAAGATTATATTATAAAAGGAAATTATAAAATAGTAGTAAAATACCAAATTTTTTTTTCTCAATTATCAAAGATAAAGAGACTGCAGTAAAATGAAAATATTCATACATGAGTTTGTCAATGAATAATTAAGTTATTTTTTATTTATTTTTATAAAATCGTACGAAAGTGACTCTACTCTACCTGATGGAATGCGTGAATAGAATCTAATAGTGGTGGTCGCTATACTCACTGCGAATGCAGACAATGCAGTACAACGACCAACGTTAAGGTGACCTAAAGTATATATAATTAGTACTTAACATAGTCTAATAATAGTTATAGCTATTTAAAGATACGCTAGTTTCGTTTTGTTCAATTCAGGATTGAGTTATATTCGAAGCAAGTTTTGCTATATCGGTACGATGAATATGACATCGTCTGAATATACTTGAAGTCAATTAAATACCTAATATCCAAGTTGCTGTCAAAGTTACTTTACGAGGTACGTTCCTCTGTAACAGACATGAATGGGATTATTGTATCGAGACGATAAGTTCGCAACAATGTGTCGGCAATTTCACAAATAGAATCATAGAGTTCTAGTACTGCTTTGATATGAATGGAATATAATGAGTGAACTTCAAATAGTTCGAAAGTGCACATACATAAATGTATTGAATAGTAAGTACTCGTAGTATGTTTTTAAACAGCTGTATAATACTTCTAAAGAACATTTGTATAGTACTCTAGTAGCAGTAGGTGTTTTATTTTTATATTTTTCAAGGTAGAATGGAACGTAAAATTTTTAGAAGGTTTAGAAATTTTGGTTAATTTATACAAAGGACGCAAGCGGATAAAGAAACTAAAAAAAAAAGAAATTAAATCTTAGATAATTTTGTTTGAACTGTTCATACAAATGAAATATAAAAACTATTTGCAGTTTGAGTATATTACCACAATGTTGATATTCGAATTTAAACAGTATTTATCAAGGTTCATATATCATTCCCTTTAAAATTACTTTGAAAAATTGAAATGAAATTTAATTTCTCACATTTTACAGCGTCCATTAATGACATGTTTTCATTTTTTTTCTGTTTACGTTTGTAAAATGTCAACTTAGCTAGTTGGGCTCACTTTTTTCGATAAAATACCCCAGTGCTCGTAAGCAAGTTGTTATTCTACAAACGTGAACGTTGTTAGAAAACTAACAAATGTATGGAAATATCGTCTCTCAACGAGAGTCAAGAGAATCGACGCGAAATACTTACTTCTTGGTAAAGGAACAGCCTCCTTTTTGATGGTAAAATAAGATCACGAGTTGTAAACGATTTTGCTGTAATATTATACACTTTTTTTGGTAATTCAAGCGCAGCAGCACCTCGATTTTAAGAAGAAATATTTACCGAATGACGCGAGAATAATACATCAGGAGTTATTCCGTAGGTACCATTACCTATAATATTATATATATAATATTTTATATTAGATTTTGTAGTATTATCTCAAAATGATAATTATATTTATTTTTATTGACTGTTAACAATATCCATATATTTTTTACGTGTTCTAAGTGGCATCAAAATTTAAACAAATTCCAAAATAGGTGCACTTAATTTGGCATTTGTTTAAATTTTGATGCCAGCTAACTTAACTAAGTTTTAATTTTGTAACTAGTCTCGAGTCGAATAAAACTAATAACGAAGAACCAATGGGAGTCGTTTAGTTACCTTACGCATTAACAAATAAGAGTCAACTGCATGATTGACCTAGTGGTTAAAGCGGTCGCCACGCTGAACTCCACTTCGCTGAGTGTTGTGGGTTCAAATCCTACATGGGCCAACACTGGGTCTGGGTCTGAGTCTGGGTGTTCTTTGTGTCCGTTTCTTGTATGTTTGTAAAGTCCCCCGCGACACAGGACAATTGTTCATCTACAATTAATTGGTTAATTGTTCATCTACAAATTGTTGTTCTGAGTCTGGGTGTTCTTTGTGTCCGTTTCTTGTATGTTTGTAAAGTCCCCCGCGACACAGGATTTATTCCTAATGCGGGCGTTGTCTTTTTATAATATAAATAATATAATATAATGTATATAATATATAAAGTTGGTATGTACGTTATATTCAAAATTTAAAAATTGGTCGGATAGTTCGTCAGCCACGGAAGCAGATGACATTGGATGGCTTTAAATGTAGCATCAATATGCATCAATTAAGACACAACACGCTGTTCGGCGACAGTGATAGTAGCGTTACTAGCACTATCAACGAACATTTGCCATACGGACATGGTAATCAAAAAACTTGAATGTAACAATTGTTTGCTAAGAAATTATTGCTAGCAATTAAAAAACTTAGAAAAGAGAGAAGAGAGAACTTAAAAAAGAAGACAGAAAACAAAAATATGTTCTTCTTATTTTATTTTTTGTTGTTATTCTTTTAAATAGAGTATGTATTCTTAGTTTTAGTTTTTTATTGCATTATGGTGTCGTATTTACTCACACTTAAACGTAAATGACACATATCAATCTTTTATTTCGATAGTAACTGTTTTTCTTTTTTTTTCCAATAATAAAAATTTCAGACATTCGACACATGTCATCTAATTTCAAACTAAGCACAGCTTGTGCTATGATAACTAGATTAACTGATAGAGTACTTATATACATTTTTTCTGTAAATACGTACATATTATACATAGAAAACACCCAAACTTTGAAATAAATATTTGCAAAACATAGAAACATTTGGTCCAATCCAAGTATCGAACCCGAGACCTCAAGCACAGCAGTCGCATTCTCAACCGCTGCGCCACCGAGGCAGTGTTTATTAGGCAATGTCACAAATATAATTATAAGTTAATTTTATGGAAAATATCTCATTCTATAATAATAAATAAAAATCTATGGAACAAGAGGAAGTGTGTTTTTTTTTAAATAATATTTTGAAAATGCTTTTTTTTAATACAAGTTTTCTAAGAGGTTCAAATACAAATTTCGCTTAAACTAACGTTACTTCGTTTTTTGAATGTGTTTTTAATCCAAATTGTCAATTGACTATTCAATAACACCCCATTAGTGGACCCTTTTGGCTTGGACATATGGTCACCTTACACGACTTTATCACGTTGCTATTCATACGTTTTTTGAAGATGAATCAATATTTATAAAGTAAGGACATAACTTCATAAATGTTTATTCAAAACCTTTGGTTTTTATTTTTATTATTTTTAACTTGGTACACTGTATTTATGGACATCAACTGGCAAAATATAAATTATCTATTGGAATATTTCTATTGTACCTTTTTTTTACGCGGGGAATGCTCTCCATACCCTCCAGAGGGACGAAGGGCGTGTGTGGGACTCCCGGTGAACCGGTCTACCCACTTAATCCCGCGGCGACCTACCTTGGCAGTCAGGAGGAGCTCCAGGAACGCATTGGCGGTTTTTGGAATCCTCCCTGCCGTACCACACAACGGAGGTACATCCCGGGCACATTAACCCGGGCAAGACGCTATCTAATACTATGCGAATCAATTTTATTATTACTATATTTACTTTTTATCATTGTTTAGTAAAAACAGTGAGTATTTGAAATTTTTTTGGTATAATGGACACAGAAATAAGATAGATGAAGTTATAACTTTTAAAAACTGAGACCATCCTTAAGAAATTCTCTAAATATAAACATGCTTATAATAAATAAAAATATTATAACCTCAATTAGAACTAGAGTACTAGAGTATTAGACAACTAGAGTAACTGACATCGCACGGAGAATCAGCATGCTGAAGTGGAACTGGGCCGGCCATGTCTCCAGACGAACCGATGGTCGCTGGAGCCGAAGTGTTCTAGAGTGGATACCACGATTGGGCAAACGTAGTGTAGGGCGCCCTGCGGCGCGATGGACCGATGACTTGAAGAAGGTGGCTGGCAGCGGATGGATGCAAATTGTCCAAGACCGGGATCGTTGGCGTTCCTTGGGGGAGACCTTCGTTCAGCAGTGGACGCCGATAGGTTGATTGAAAAACTCAATTAAATCATAAAATAATTTTTCGTCGGTTCAGTTATGATGGTGTTCAAAAGTTCAAGTAACAAAAGCAAAGTAAGAATCCGTTTTTTTTGAAGTCACTAATTAAAGTAATAATTCAGGTATCTATTATTTTTTTTCGGTTTTAAATGGATTGTAAATAGCCAAAGAAATGTCTAGAAAACAGCAGTACTTTTTTTTTTTAACGTGTGGAAACCCCCCACCACCCCACCGGGGTTTACGGCGGGGTGGTGTGTCGGAATCGGACCGACTAAAACCACACGGTGTGCCACTCTGCGCCTGAGATAGAAGGGATCCGGGAACCGCTGCTATTACGACATCCAGATCCCTCCTAGCGCCTGCCCGCTACCGCGGGCACCATCTGCGGATAAACTCTCCATTTAAGCGACGTACGGCACACGCGGACGTCGCCTCCTCGCGGCTGGCCACTATAGCGGATGGAGGGGAAAACCCGTCCCGTCCACCCGCGGCCACACTCAAGGCGGCATGAGGCGCTGGTACGCGCGCCTCCGCCGCCCAGTTCGCCGGCGGCGAATTCGGTCCGAGTGAAGGTCGTCCTCCCGGACCTTCTCCGCCGCCTCCTTCCGCGAAATTACGTCTTTGCAGAAGGTTGCGACCGCGGTAAAACAACTGTCGCTACCGACCATGGAGCGTATAACGGCCGATAGCGAGAGATCTCCTCCAATAACTGCAGTGAGGACCCCACGCTGCGCCGCCCAGGCGGAACAAACTGCTAGCGTGTGCTGAGCCGAGTCCTCACTGCAGTCGCAGTGGTGGCAGGCGGGACTCAATTCCCTCCTGGTGACCGAGTGCAGATACTTCCCGAAGCAACCGTGCCCGGAAAGGATCTGCGTCAGTCGGAAGGAAAGGGTCCCGTGCTGTCGCCCTGCCCACTCAGCGATGACCGGCTGGAGAGCCTCCACGGCGGCAAAGCCAGCACGTGGAGCCTCCAGCCGGGATGACCAATGAGCCATCGTGGCTCGACGAGCGGCCTCTCGCCACTCGCGCATCTCTTCGGGCGGGGGCCGTACGCCGCAACCCGCCCGGAAGTCAGCCGTTCGCCAAAAAACTTCGGCGAGCACTTCCGCCTCCAAATCCCATGGAGGAGTTCCGGCCAAGGCGCACGACGCCTCTGTCGATACGGTGCGGTAACCGCGTATGGCTCTAACCGCCAATATCCTCTGAGGGCGCCAAAGGCGAGCCCTATTCTGAGCAGTCAGAACCGCCGCCCACACCGGTGCACCATACAGCGCCATTGACTGGACAACCCCCCGTGTAAAGTCATCTCGTCACGACGCTGGCTACACCCAGATTGGGCAAAAGTCGCCCAAGGGCAGAAGCAGCGCCGAGCAGCTTTGGAGAAAGCTGTCGGAAGTGCTCGTCGAAGAGGCACCTCCCGTCGAGGATCAGGCCCAGATACTTCATCTGGGCCTGAACCGGTACGAGGACCGAATTGACCACGATGGAAGCGCCAGAGGGTGGACCACGACGGGGCCCATGGAACAAAAGGGCCTCTGTCTTGTCTAGGGTCACCCGCAAACCCAGCGCCTCAATTCGCCCGATCACCATAGAGACACCCGTGGTGGCCAGGCACGCCGCCTCTTGAAAGTTCCTCCCCCGGGCCGTGAGAGCTTAAATCGGATATATAGATGATCCGAGAGCGTTTCAACCTCTTCCAGGACACGCCAGTTCCTTACTCGTGCGGCGAGGGCAGGGGTAGCGAACGAAAGGTCTACTATCGACCCCCCTGCTGTCGTACGCACGTGTTGGTGGAACCTCTGTTTAGTAAACAGAGGCCCACCGAGGCCGCCCACTCCTCTATGGCCTCGCCCCTGACGTCCGTCCTGGGGGAACCCCACGCTATAGACTTTGCGTTGAAGTCCCCCAGCACAAGGACGTGCCCAGACGTTAATCGCCGTATCGAGGTCTCCAAGCTGTTCAAGAAAACCTCGAAGTTGCCGAAACTCCGATTGGGGGAGAAGTATACACCGTATACGGTTATTCCCCCCCACTCAGCAGCAACATATCCAGTGCCCTTGTCTTTTAGCGACAAGGCCGGGGAATGAGCCGCCGTAGAACCGACGACTGCTACGGAACCATCCCAGTTACCCAACCAGTTTGGTCGGGCAAAGGTGTAATAGGGCTCCGCGGCTACGGCCACACCAATCGACCACTGTGCCATGGTTTGCAGGAAGAGGTCCTGCGCCGCGGCACAGTGGTTCAAGTTCGTCTGGACAAGGAGGTTGGAGACTTGGTCCATTACCGGACCGTCTCTACAACCTCCTCTATGGGCGATGATGTCGACGGACAAACAACTTCGGAGACAGCCTGGGCCGACTGGCTAGCCCCCGATGCTTGCCGAGAATCGTGGGGTGGCTTTGAACCCATCTGCTCGATCTGGTGATTAGCGGGCTTATTTGTACACACGCTGGGCAGTGAAGGGCGGCAGAACACTCTGCCGCCTTGTGCCCCGGTCGACCGCAGCGGAAACATAGTCCGCTGCAGTCAAAACAACTAACACACTTGGCGCGTGTGTGTACCGACGCCAGACATTTATAACACCTCATCGGTCTCGGCGCCAGGACTGTGATCCTAGCGTTCACGAAACCGATGAGCAGCTTTCCGGCGTCGCCCAGGACTTTGCCCGACACTACTGGACATTTGACCCACACAGCGCCAAGCCCACCTGGACCGGGGCGGATAGTGCCAACCCGGATGCTATCCGCGCTGCATCCCGTCTTCTCCCCAATTGCAGCATGGACATCCTCGGACGTCACCGAGTCGTCCAGGCCCGAAATACGCAGTTCTACGCACTTGGTAGGCCTGGCGATCTTCACACCATCCGTGGCCTCGAATATGCCCCGCAGCTTCTCGGCAAACGTGTCTGCCGCCCTTGCGCCTTCAGCCCCAGGGAACTCGAGGACTCGAGCTCCCGTCTGGGCGAGGCGCATTCTGACTCCTACTGTCCCAAAGTTATTTGTGGCGAGACTGTCCCGGGCCCTCTTGAAAACGGCCGCATAAGACAGCCCTTTATTTGCCGCCTCCGGCGATACTGTAATTACTACAGCCGCAGTTTTAGGCGGCTGTAGTTTCCGTGGCTTCGTCTTTTCGATCACTCCTGCCGGTGGCGACTGCGGAGTCGAGGCTGCCTTCTTGGCAGCCCTCCTACCGCGCTTTTGGAATTTTTTACTTCCTCCGACTACCTGCCACTCACAATTCGAGGGAGCAGTCGCAGAGGGAGTTATTGCGGAAACGCCAGGGTTTGGAGTGCGGAGGCGAGGATATACCCTTGGCGTGGTTTTCTTCACTGTAGGCCCAGCCTTCGATGTTGCTGTATGGACTGCTCGTCCAGACTTGCGAGTGATCACAGGTGCAGATACCGATACCGCCGCTGCATACGATCTGCGACCAGCCGCAATGGGAGGCAGAGTCGGCGCTGATGCGGTCCGTGATCTATCCGCAGCGAGCGGCGGCCTAACAACGGGGGCTGGAGGCAGTCTCGCCTCAAGGCCCGCAAGACGCCCATCCAGCATACGTCCCACCGCCTCCAGAATTTGGCGAAGGTGGGCATCACTTGAGTCGACAGAGGGTGAAGGCTGCCGCGGAGCCGGGCCAGGTTCAGATCCATCCGCCTGCGCCCGAAACTGGGCGAACTGGGTACTCAGTTCAGCTACCTGTCCTGTTAGGTGTTCATTGGCAGCTTGGAGGCGAGCTACATCTCCAATCAGGGTCAACTACTCCAGCAATAGTGGAGGAGGAGTCCTTAAGGGCTTTTACGAATTGGCTTTTAAGGTTCGTGGATTTTGTAGCCACCTTGTTTATGATGGCTGCGGCTACGTTCGCCCTGCATAGACACTGGTGTTTGGAAGGCAGAACTTCCCAGGTTCGGCTCCTGAATTTTTAGCAGGAGATCGGCGATCTCCTCCTCCACTACATTTTCACCCTCAACCCTGATCCGTCTATAGGCTTCCGCCTTAGAAAAGACGGAGCCTGACGGAGTAGAGACTAGAGTACACGACCTCCCTCTGCGGCTACTGGTCACTTTGGTAGGAATCCACTCCTGGGATACGTCGCTATCTTCGTCCATGAAGCGTCCGTGTTTACGATTATCGCGGAGCTCCATGTACATTTGCTCTAATGTGTCAGTCGTTGGACCGGTATTACCATCTGACGGTATGACAGACCTGGAACGCAAGCGTTCCGATCACATCCGATCACCTTACGCTCCCAGGAGTCATATTGACTTCTGGGGTATTTGTTTTTGTACTATCCTCCTTCTTTTGTTCTTTCCTATTATTAGTTTTGTTGATTTGAGTATTTCTTTCCATAATAAAACCCACGAGTGGGGGTGAATTAAAAGTCGACCCGGGCAGAGATCCCCCAATACCCGGGCAAGCGTAAATTTATGCCCAACCGAGGGGTCCGCAGGTGCCTCGGCTGGGAGTGCGCTTGCGACTGAACAACCCATCAGCCATGCATCCCCTGGCCACGCACCAGAACACGGGATTCGGGGTAATTTTTTATAGAGGTTTTCTTCCTCGCAGTCCGGGCGGCTAAGCCAAGATCCTCGCCCCCGATTGGAGTCGCGAGACTCCAACTCGGGACTACGATATGTCGACGGCGGCAGGGAGACTACGTCTCCTGATGCCTGCTCGGTGACAGTGTAAGTGCACACCGAGCCCGTCCTACCTTTTCCACCGCTGAGCGGAGGAACTCCGACCCTACAAAGGGTCCCGTCATCGTGATTTTTGGCTGAGGTTTTTCTCCTCATTGCCCCGAAGGGCGAAGAACCAACAGAGGATCCGACAGATACTCCCGCTCTGTTTGACCAAGTCTCGGCCGAATTGCCGAAGAAAATGGCTTCCTCTTTGTGCTAGAACATTAGCCGTTGGCACTGATGAACACCATCGCCAACGTTACCAGGGTGCACCACGTGTAGATTTTCTAGCCAAGCACCCCAGTACTTACAACAGCCTTCTTGGGTGCCTCTTCTTATTTTGTTATTAGTTAATAGAACAGTATATAGACTAGAAAACACCCAACTCCGAAATAGATATTTGGAGATCATACAAACCTTTGATCTGACTCGGGAATCGAACCCGAGATCTCAAGAACAGCAGTCACATTCTCTACTGCTGCGCCACCGAGGCAGTTGGATAAAAAATACGAGTATATATGTATCTCAGAATATATAGTGTTTAGTTAGTGTATTAAAAAAAGCAACGAAATCAAGTTTATAGGCCGCATTGTAGATTATTATTTTCATAAAAATAAAGAAAATAAAATCATTTCATCTTAAAACAGAAATAGAAAATGGACACATTTTTCTATATTTTTTTTTTAATTTTATTCAATTATAGTATGTTTCACTACGACGTGTCACCATTACTGTGATTATGCGATTGACATACTGTAATTATGCGATTGACATACTGTAATTATGCGTTTGACATACTGGTGACGTAATGGTGGGGACTTTTCTCTCAGTCCTTTATGAGAATTTTCAAACTCTTGAATAGGGATTGAAATTTAAATTCAAGCTGCGACTTCATTCAGTTAATTCTTGGATTTAAGCAGACTGGTTATAATCTAAGTACGATTATTATTTTAATCCGGATTTAATGCTCTTAAGTATATTTAAAGTTCGTAACTTGAAAAGGTTGTTATTATCATACTTAGTTTGAAATTTATATTTAATTCTGAGGTAGGGGATCAATCATTAATAAAATCAATGTTATTAAAAGTTAACTTACGAAGTAAAGTGTAACAGATGTTGTTCAAACTAATTTCATTTCGTTGCTGTAACTTTGTGTGTTCTTTACTCATTATTATTTTTGCATACTTTTACCAATTTATTTGAGGTAACACAGACAAGCCACGAGA
This sequence comes from Hypercompe scribonia, assembly GCA_949316085.1. NCBI lineage: Eukaryota > Metazoa > Arthropoda > Insecta > Lepidoptera > Erebidae > Hypercompe > Hypercompe scribonia. The sequence goes on from OX438983.1 coordinate 4,108,276, forward strand.
ATGTTTAATAATATTACGGCCTCACAGAAAACAGATAATAAAAAATTCCTTAGTTCCTTTTTCCCTTGATTTTGAGGGGAAGAGGGCTCATCAGGTTTATGAGTCTTCAATATAAATTGTTTCTGGGCACTGAAGTTCTCAATGTTTTTTTTTAAACATAAATATTTTAAGTAGACTATATAATCACTATATATTTGCCTTTTTGATAAAAAAAAAATAATACTTTATTACCTTACACCGTTTGCTGCGACAGCGACGTTTTCGTAACATTATATTGTCTATTATAAACATGCCGAACCGTCTGTCCATCACAAAATGTTTTCTAAGCAATCAAATTATTATTATGAGGGAAATGACCAAACACGTCAGCGGCGGTGGCCGTGGCCAGCTTTGTTTACTAGCCAATTAACGAGAGATGTTTGCTAGCAAATTACGACACTGGCTACGTCACTTGTCTGTATTTTCTTTATATTTTCTAGTAAGGCCATTTCTATATTAAAAATAGTCGTGTGGCCCGAAGGGATTAGCAACGAGATCCCTGTTAAAAGATTAGGTTTTAATACTGAAAGTAGTATTTTATTTAATTGTTTTCGCGTTACGTTAAACACTCACCGTTTTGTCATTAATTTTAATGAATAATGATGTCAGATGTCACTGTTCTCTAGCTTTAATATCTTGGGTAGGTAGTGTTGACAATTCTGTTTTCTTTTCGTTCTTAATTGATGGAATTTATAACATTAGATCTTGTTTTTATATAACAGAAAAATATTTATTTTATTTTTACCAGGCTAACCTCCTAACATGTACTACTATGAATATAATTGTTATACATAGACTCATCCAAATGCTTTCGACCGCACCCAAGTTTGCTCAGTAAGTCAGTGTTTCTGTTTTTGACAAATAAGATAGTATAAATGAATAAATTTATAGCACATAATCTTATTATAGAATGCATACAGTACTCAATAACTAGGTCTTTTCAAATACCAATAATAATTTTTTTTACAAATCAAATGCTACGCAAATAAATTGCTTTTCCGACAAAAAAGTTTAATAAATTCCGTGTCGGTTTCTTGTATGTTTGATAAAAAAGTTAAAATGAGTTCATGCAAAATAAATAAAAAAATACTGGTTCTTCAAGAGCGGATTAGCTGGTAAAGTACTCAACTGTATTTATTTCTTGCATCTTGACTCTTGCTTTTTCCCAAGCACTCCTTTCTCAATCTTACCTTTACTATGTTTTCTAAAAATATATTTGTTTTTGTTAGTGATATTATTTTACAAAGTAATAATTATGAATTTTATTTTACAGAGTTCAATTTATGTAAAAACACGACTAAACAAGGTTTGCAAAATACAAAAAAATCCTCGGCCAATTGACTATTCTGTCCTCAAAATGTTTGGCAATATTTGGACAATACTATTTTAGAATCAAATCAGTCAATGTTTGCACTTTTCATGATGTCACCATGTCCTAAATGGAAGGATCTGAATTATCAGATTTGAGTATTTTATCAGTCAATAGTTTGATGGAATTGTGGTTCGCCCTCAGGCAGTAACTTTACTAAATGACATATTGTGTTAAAAGCAATAATTTATAGTATGTTATGAATATTAACTCTTTAAAATGTTAACATATATGTTTCGAAGTTGGGATCTTAACTCCCGTGCCTCGAAAAGCACGTAAAGCAATCGGTCCTGCAGTTGTAAAGGAACAGAAGGTGCACCTGTGCTTGTGCACACACTTGTGTACTAAAAATATCAGCTGCGTAATTGGCTGGTTTCTACTGAGACTTGCCGCCTTAGCAAATCAGATAGACGTACGAACACAACTAGAGATGAAACGGATATTCGGTAACTATCCGGTATTCGGCCTATCCGGCGGCCTTAATACTATCCGGCCGAATACCGGATAACTACTATTCGGCCAGATAGACATCCGGCCGAAATAAAAAAAGATCTGGATAAAAAAAATTGTTTAGTAATTATTTACTTTATTTAGTAAGACTTAAGAAACATAATTAGGTATTGTTTAAAGTAGAAAATTAATTAATTAGTACTCATACTGTACTAAGGGCAAATTATGGTGAATAAAAACCATTTTTCTGCATTGAGAGGTAGCAGGCGGTTTCGCTTCTCTTCATAAATAAGGCCAGCTTCAGAAAAAAGTCTTTCGCTATACACACTACTGCAAGGTGCTGAAAGATAGATTTTGGCAAACTTTGATAAATTTGGGTATTGTTTGGCATTAGCTGCCCACCAAGAATAAGGGTCACGATTGCGATCAATTCGCACTGACTTGAGATAAAAATCGAGCTCACAGGTTATCGCGTTTCTTTCTTCGCGTTGAACCTGGCCAGTATTGTTTTCATTTGCTACCTCATCAAAACAATCCCAAAACGTGTCATGAGCTTTGCGAGATACAGCTGACTCTGTCTCCTCTCCTCTACTCTTTTTAGCCGGTGTTGAACATGAACTGCTACTTGAGGACTCTTCACAAGACATTTTTAAATATTCCAAGAAGATCTCCTGGCGTGCTCTTTCAGCGTCAATCACCCCCAAGTAGTTTGTTTTAAATCTCGGATCTAGGTAAGTTGCAATCAAGTAGTTTGAGTCTTGACTTATGGAGTTAAAACGAACTTCTAATTCAGCTTTTAACGAGGCGCGCATATGTGATAAATCAGGAGTTCTTTGCTCAGTTTCAGCTTTATTTAAGTATTTTTTTAAAGCAGTTACGTGTGGAATAACTTCCGACACGCAGGATAGTCCAGAACTTGTTATTTTTGTTATTTCTTCGAAGGGCTTTAATAAATTGATACACTGCTCCATTAAACTCCACTGTTGAGCTGTCAAATTTACGAGTGTATCGTGATCAGCAAAATACAATGATATGGCACGCTTTTGTTCTAACAAACGTTCAATCAAGTAAAAAGTGGAATTCCACCTAGTGCTAATATCTTGCACTAATTGATGCTCGGGTAAACTTAGCTCTTTTTGAATCGTCAGCAGTTTTTCTTGAGCTAAACCTGAGTGATTGAAGTGCGTTACAAGTCACCTGCCAGCAGCAATCATTGCTGTCACTTCAGTCTGCACTTTGAGTGACTCGTTTATTGCTCTTTGAAGTGTATGTATAAAACATCTAGCAGAATCGTACTTAGCCAAACGGACACCCTTCACCATATTAGCACCACTATCATGAATTAACAAATGTATTTTAGTGTGCTCAATATCCCAGCGGTTTGCGACAGTGTTAAGTTCCATGGATATATTTTCTCCTGTGTGTGACCCTGAGAAAGGCTTCATTGCCAGAACTCCGTGTTCTAGTTTAAATTCAGATGATATCCAATGAGCTGTGAAGCTCAGAAAGCTAGCATTATTGTGTAAGCAAGTCCATATGTCAGAAGTCACTGAAATAGCGAAGGCACTCGAAATGTTACGTTTGATTTTCTCGTAAATTCTGTCATATATATTAGGAACAATTTTTTGGCTAATATAAGTCCGGCTTGGCAATTTATAGCGGGGTAAAGCTTGTTCTAAGAGTCTGGTAAATCCGGTTCTTTCCAGTATGGACAATGGCTCGTTGTCGAGTGCAATCATTTTGGCTACTAAATAATGGTACTTTTTGGCTTTAGCATCATTTATATCCCAGAGCAATTTCCTTTCGAAAGATTCTGTCATAGTCAATTGCTTTTTTGCAAATGACGACGAACTTGTCCCCGCAATGGCTAAAGAAATTGTAGTAGGCTCGACAGCGGCCTTGTCTTTATTCACTGCACGAAATTCATCTGGATGTTTTAATTTTAAATGATTTTTCATAGCAGAAGTACCTAGAAAAAAAATAATTAAATACTTAATGTAAATAAATACTTTAAACTTGCACTTAAACGTGCAAGATACTGTACTCGATAAATAAAGAAATGCAATTAGATTATTACTAGCTTTCCGCTCGCGGCTTCGCCCGCGTGGACTACACGACGTCATCCCGCGGGAATGTGATATTGTTCCGGGATAAAAAGTAGCCTATGTCTTTTTCACTTTCCAGCCCCCAAACTATCCCCATGCCCCATACCAAAAATCACGTCGATCCGTTGCTTCGTTTCGACGTGAAAGACGGACAAACAAACAAATAAACAAACTGACTTTCGCATTTATAATATTATTTATTTATGTATTTATTTATTTATTTATACATCATGCACTTTATGTACATAGGCGGACTTAATGCCTAAGGCATTCTCTACCAGTCAACCTTTGGGTGATGCAGAGAAAATAGGAAGTAGGTGCGTTTCAGGTGTTCAATAGAAGAAATAGACACAAACTTTCATATACTAAAATTAATACAAATACATAAATACATACATATACATACTTAAGTTGATGTAAGTCTATATACATACATACACGAATAAATATCATAACAAGTATAAAATGATAATCATGTATTGGTTGATTCTGCCAGCTGTTTCAGTAAATACTGCTTCACTTATTTTTTAAAAGAAAAAGCGTTGGTAGCCATCCTGACTTCGAGGGGAAGCTCATTCCAGAGAAGAACGGACTGCACAAAGAAAGATGAGCCAACAAACGCAGATGTATGGGAGGGGCAACGAAGGAGAAGATTCTTAGAGGACCGAAGCTTTCTGTCGTGATTGCTACATAAGAGTTGGAAATAAGAGTTTAAATATGTTGGCGAAGATGGGTTATTAAGTATAGAGAATAGAACAGTGAGCGCGCGCAATTTTCGGCGTAGACGAATTGGTAGCCAATTGAGTTGCGAACGGAAAGAGGATACATGGTCATATTTACGGAGATTATAAACAAATCGAATGCAGTTATTAAGAAGGCGGTCTAATTTATCGAGAAGATCTGCATTCAGGTCGTAGCAGCACACATCACCATAGTCGATTAAGGGAAAGATAAGAGTTTGCACAAGCATAGTCTTGGTTTTTACGGGCAGGAAATTTCTCAGACGATTTAGAGCCCGAAGTGTTCCAGTAACCCTCCTGCACTGTTTTGCAACTTGTTCACGCCAGGTTAGTGTGCAATCGAGGTGTAAACCTAAATCCTTCACCGATCCACTCACAGGTATGATGGTCCCATTAAAAGTAATAGCCGGGAGAGTCTTAGTGTCTACTCTGCTCATCGACCGGTGACTTCCCACTACGATAGCTTGACATTTTGTGGGGTTCACAGATAAACCAAACCTTTGAGACCACGTGTTGATTGTTTCCAGATCGTGGTTGAACATTTGTATTGCTATCGAAATATCTTCCACTTTACTCTGTGAATAGAGCTGTAGGTCGTCGGCATACAGATGATATGCACAAAGAAGTTCTAGGGACAGGAGGTTAATATACACAGAAAATAATATAGGAGAAAGAATACCGCCTTGAGGAACACCAGAATCAAGATCACACCAGCTCGAGGAAGATTCATCGACATGAACAGATTGCTGGCGTCCCCGAAGATATGATGAGAACCAATCCAGTGCTTCAGGTGAGACCGCAAGATAGGAAAGGATAGACAGGAGTATATTGTGATTGACTATGTTGAAGGCATTAGAGATGTCAATAAGTACCAAAACAGTAACTTCAGTGTCTTGCATACCTGCCTTGATATCGCCAACCACTTTAAGAAGAGCAGAAGTAGTGCTATGACCAGGCCTGAAACCCGATTGAAACGGGCTCAATAGGTTGTTTTTGTAGACAAAATCAGAAAACTGTTTGTGCACACAGGATTCTAGGACTTTTGAGAGGAAAGGGAGAACGGATATTGGTCTGAAATGGTCGGGGTGTGTGGGATTTGGCATTTTAGGTAAAGGGATGACACAAGCTTTGCGCCACAGTGATGGGAAAATTCCAGAATATAGTGAATAGTTTATGATATGGGTGATTATAGGTAAAATGTGGTCAATAATTGTTACGATCATACGTCGGCTGATTTTATCACAACCAACAGCGTTGGATTTGATAGAGAATATGATCTTTTTGATCTCACCCGACGCAACCGGAGATTAGTATGGATGGATAGTATGGAAGTATGGACTATTAGATTTATTAGATACATACCTGCTTTTTTGCCTTCGCCGCCACGTGAAATGTTAACATTGCATAATAAACAAACAGCTAACTTATTATTTTCACTGTTTATGTCAAAGTATTCCCATAAGGGCGACTTTTTCTTCGCCGATGCCATTTCTCGTTGTTAAATCTTTTAAAATTCAACTTGAAATTTTCAAATAACAATAGCACAATGAAATAATAACCTAAAATCACGCACGTGTCTGCACTGCAATCGACACAATAAGTCAATGAATGAAAGAATTGCTAACTTCGCTCATCAACGAAAAGACCCGAATCAAACCGAGGCCACCCGATCGTTCGCGCGTCGCCTACGCCAAGTGTGTGTGCGCTGCACCAAACGGCTAAGTTCCGCCGGATATTCGGCGGCCGGATATTTGGCTATCCGGCCAGGTGGTAGGCCGAATATCCGGTATCCGGTATCCGGCCAAACTGCTATCCGTTTCATCTCTAAACACAACAGAGGAGTACAACTTATAAATGAGTGTCATGTTATTCCTATTATTTTTTGAGACATTTTTATGGTTTACAGCTTTTTACCGGAAATGGTCAATTTGCTTTGTATTAATGAATAATATTAAATTCGATATTCAGGCTCACAGAAAATAGGTAATTAACAATTCTCTCGTTACTTATCAGGAGATTACTGGTTTACAAAACCACCTCTCTCCCTATTTCTGCAAGAGGGAACTCAATAGCAGTGATACACTTGTCGTGTGTTTGTTGAGTCGTAAGTGTCATAAGGCGGTCTCCCATCATCAGGTAACCAGTCTAAAAGAAAGAAAGAGAAAGAAAACCAATTATTTTATTATTCTCAGGACAATACACGGTTAAATCCATTTTAATATTTTAAATTTGAAAGTAACTCTATCTGTTTTGCAGTTCCACTGTCACGGTTTCACCACTGCACAAATTTTCTTGAAATTTGGCATGGAGATACTTAAATTCTTGAAGAAGGACACAAGTTACTCTTTGTCGCGATAACAGATATACATGCTGGTGGAGTTGCAGCTCAAAGATAGAACAATATAAAAGAGTGAGTCATAAACCATTATAATGTCTTATGCAGTGTACGACGGGCGTGTGGTGGTGTATGGTGTAAGGCTCACAAACTTACCACAGTAACTGTCACCTTTGCACGAATGGGTTGTATAGTAACGTTTTATCGTGAAACACGAAATTTCCTTATACGCTATAGAGGTATTATATATATTTCCTAGTTGCTACAGTGACAACACGAAGTGTTTTATGGATGTCACTGTCAATCACGGTTGTAATGAACATTGGCATGTGATGTGACAATGGGTACGGATATAATTCCTGATCGAAATCAATCCTGTCTATCCGATCGAGTCGTATTTCTCCTATATGTTGACAGGAAATAATTATTAGATTGAGTTCTCGGCATTATCTTTTTTTTAACGCGGGGAATGCATTTCGCACCATATCCTGCGTAGGGAGAAGGAGGGCGTATGTGGGACTCCTGGAAAGCTGGTCTACCCACTAAACCCCACGGTGGCCTGTCTTGGCAGTCGGGAGGAACTCCAGAAACGCATCGACGTCTTCTATAGTTGTCCCTGCCGTACCCCCCGAACGAAGTATATCCCAGGATGACCAGAGTCATCCCTAGGGCAGGACGCTATCAAACCTCTCACTATTATACACTGCCTTGGATGGACGAGCCGATTAGACTGGCTGCATGGGCATGTCACCTGTTTCGGATTGTTTGCAGCGGTCACATTGACCCAAAGTATGGCCGCAACGACCCTTATGTAACTATTTAGGAGCTAGCCATCTCTACTGTATTTCCTTCGCCACCTTCTTCTAGCGCAGCTATGAACTCCTTCCAGAGCATAATGTCCTCATAGAAGGAGACTGCGGCTTCCTATTCCTCACCACTCGCTAGTATTACCATGATCAATACTGACAGTAACAGGTTTGGTCCGATTTGAAATATTTTAAGTTTGTGTATTGTAATAAAATAATTTCAAAGGTTTTAAATTTAATTGATTTAATTAAGAAGAAGACTGCCCATGAAGATATTTGGTTGTACTAATTCACAGGATTTACGTATTGGGTCTATATATTCTACGTGTAGTGATTCATCCCGTGAGTTTTGTAAGATGTGACTAAGTGAGCAAACTGTGTAGAACTACATCTCTGCAAAGAGAAAAGAAAACAAGAATAAACCCTATACCGATTCGCCTGTCTAGTGTGCTATAGTAGGCCAAAATTTCCTTTCTAAGCAAAGTTCTCCAGCAGTGGATTCTCCTTAAGTTTACCCTACGCGTTCACCGTAAACACATCTTGTTTAAATTATGCTTTGAACTTAAAGGAAACACCTCCTTCAACAAGCCCTATTCGACTAGAATTCCTAAACATTGTACACCTCTAAACTTGGGTAATTTGTATAATGACCTCCGCCAGACGGCTAGTGAGAAACTTAAACATTTACTGATGTGAGTTTGTGCTGTTTTCATGTATAGTTGGTTCCTTTATGGTTTCATGTAAAAATTTCTTAATTTTAGTATGAACTCAAGGTACTATTCAACAGATTTTAAAAGATTATAATTGATAATTAATATAATCATATTTATTTATTTATTTATTTATTATACATCATGCACTTTATGTACATAGGCGGACTTAATGCCTAAGGCATTCTCTACCAGTCGACCTTTGGGTGATGCAGAGAAAATAGGAAGTAGGTGCGTTTCAGGTGATGTTGAATAACAGAAGTAAACATATATGTACAAACTTATCATATACTATAATTTATATAAATACATAAATACATACATATACATACTTAAGTTGATATAAATCTATATACATACATACATACACAAATAAATATCTTAACAAGTATAAGATGATAATCATGTATTGGTGGATTCTGACAGTTGCTTCAGTAAACACTGCTTCACTTTTTTTTTGAAAGAAAAAGCGTTGGTAGCCATCCTGACCTCGAGGGGAAGCTCATTCCAGAGAAGAACAGACTGCACAAAGAAAGATGAGCCAACAAACTCAGATGTATGGGAGGGGCAACGAAGGAGAAGATTGTTAGAGGACCGAAGCTTTCTGTCGTGATTGCTACATATGAGTTGGAAATAGCATTTTAAATATATTGGCGAAGATGGGTTATTGAGTATAAAGTATAGGACAGAGAGCGCGCGTAATTTTCGGCGTAGATGAATTGGTAGCCAGTTGAGCTGCGAACAGAAAGAGGATACATGGTCATATTTACGGAGATTATAAACAAATCGAATGCAGTTATTAAGAAGACGGTCTAATTTATCGAGAAGATCTGCATTCAGGTCATAGCAGCACACATCATCATAGTCAATTAAGGGGAAGATAAGAGTTTGCACAAGCATAGTCTTGGTTTTTACGGGCAGGAAGTTTCTCAGACGATTTAGAGCTCGAAGTGTCCCAGTAACCCTCCGGCACTGTTTAGCAACTTGGTCACGCCAGGTCAGTGTGCAATCGAGGTGTAAACCTAGATCTTTCACCGATCCACTCACAGGTATGGTAGTCCCATCAAAAGTAATAGCCTGAAGAGTCTTAATGTCTACTCTGCTTATCGAACGGTGACTTCCCACAATGATAGCTTGACATTTTGTGGGGTTTACTGATAAACCAAACCTTTGAGACCATGTGTTAATTGTTTTTAGGTCGTGGTTGATCTTTTGTATTGCTATCGAAATATCTTCCACTTTACTCTGTGAGTAGAGCTGTAGGTCATCGGCATATAGATGATACGTACAAAGAAGTTCCAGGGATAGGAGGTTAATATACACAGAAAATAATATAGGAGAAAGAATACCGCCTTGAGGAATACCAGAATCAAGATCACACCAGCTCGAGGAAGATTCATCGACATGAACAGACTGCTGGCGTCCCCGAAGATATGATGAGAACCAATCCAGTGCTTCAGGTGAGACAGCAAGGTAGGAAAGGATAGACAGGAGTATATTGTGATTGACTGTGTTGAAGGCATTAGAGAAGTCGATTAGTACCAAAACAGTAACTTCAGTGTCTTGCATACCTGCCTTGATATCGCCAATCACTTTAAGAAGAGCGGAAGTAGTGCTATGACCAGGTCTGAAACCTGACTGAAAGGGGCTCAATAGGTTGTTTTTGTAGACAAAGTCAGAAAACTGTTTATGCACACAGGATTCTAGGACCTTGGAGAGGAAAGGGAGAACGGATATTGGTCTGAAATGGTTGGGGTGTGTGGGATTTGTAATTTTAGGTATAGGAATAACACAAGCTTTGCGCCACAGTGATGGGAAAATTCCAGAATATAAGGAGTAGTTTATAATATGGGTGATTATAGGTAAAATGTGGTCAATGATTGTTACGATCATACGTCGGCTGATTTTATCACAACCAACAGCGTTGGATTTGATAGAGAATATAATCTTTTTGATCTCACCCGACGCAACCGGAGAAAATCGGAAGGAATTTATGTTAGGGCTTTTTAGACTTGTCAGGTAGTCAACAGTGCGATACTCTGTTTGAGAATCCAAATGAGAAGATAGAGAAAAATGGTGGTTCAAATCCTCCAAACCAATCGTCCCCTGTAGACCACCTGATCGCTGCTTACCGATACCTAGAGTTCCAAGGAACTTCCAAATATTGGCGGGAGAAGAATGAGTGATGTTGTCAAAAATGTGTCGGCGTTTGGCGTTGCGTATCATCTGATTGCAACGATTTCTCGCGATTTTGTATATAGTGCGCTTTGCCTCGGTACGGTCCCTTCTGAATTTGAAAAAAGCTCTATCTCTCTGTCGCATAGCCAAAAGTACCTCTTTCGTCATCCAGGGAGCAGGTTGTCTCTTCATTTTAATGCTTTTGATGGGTGCATGGATATCATAAAGAGCGTTAAGTATGTGATAAAAGTTGTGAAGTTTCTCATCTATGTTTGTAACCGACGTTACTGCATCCCAATTCAGACAGGCAATATCCCTAAGTAGCTCATCCACCTTCATACGAGCAAAACAACGCATGCGCAAGACTCTTGGTTGGGGTTTGGGTGGTTTAAGGGCATAGGAGAGGAAGATTAGATCGTGATTGGAGAATGCCGGTGCTTCAAGTTGACCATGGTTACGGACAAGCGTAGGGGCCGACACCAGCATTAAATCTAACCAAGTGTCCACCCCCAGGCTGTTATGATGAGTTGGCTGTAGAGGTAAAACATGCATACCGGTAGACTCAACAATCTGAAGGAGTTTACGGGAACGTGAGGTAGGGCGGGTTAGATCTGTGTTTAAAATCACCCATGATGATATGATAAGCGTATATAGACCCCAAGGATTCCAGCACTGTTTCCAGACTGGAGAAGTAATCTATCGAGGGAGGACAATACACTGCCCCCAGGACTATTTTAATTCCTTTCACAAGGACCTCGAGAAATAAGAATTCTATGGCAGCCGAAGAAGAAGGGGGAGAAGAAGCCAAAATTTTAAATGGAAGAGAACTGTGTATGTAAATGGCAACTCCGCCTCCCCTCCTGACGACTCGATCATTTCGAACAAGGACATAGCCAGTGAGAGGATAGAAAGTAGAAAGAAGATTAGGTTTAAGCCAACTCTCCGATATCAGGATGGCATGAACGTTGGTGTTACTAAAAGCCTCAGTCAAATCACTATAATGACTGGGTATGCTCTGTGCATTAAGGTGACATACAGTAAGCAGGTGCTCTGACTGAAAGTTGAATGTAGATTGTAAGCGTTCATCTAATGTCTCAGTTATAGAGGCATAACTATCATCTACAGAGGATAAAGCAGACTCGTAAGCAGTGTTTTCAGAATCATAATCATCAGATATCATATGTATCAAATATAAGAAATAAAAATATACTACAAAATAGTGAATTAATAAATTAAATAAAAACAGTAGCAGTCGTGGGACTGCCGATAGAAGTGAAAACGGAACTATTAAGTTGAGAGTAATTAAAACTATATGCAAAAATTATATGAAATTTTTTATGTTTCATATATAGCTATATATAATATATAATATCATATATAATATATAATAATAATAAATTTCATATATAATATATAATATCATATTCTCCATAGCTATAGATATACTATTATCATTAGCATGTCGGTGACGCGAACTGAGGATTTTACCCTCTACCAAAACGCTCAACGCGCCTAAAGAAGTTTTCACTTCAAAAATAAAAGAAATAGAATTGTTTATACGATATTTTAAAATATGCAGTAACTTACTCTGTTGGCACGAAATTACTCCTCTGCACCACCCACCAGCCAACACCACTTATAATTTAATTATAACAACTAAAAACAAAAAGGAAAAAACAATACAAGTGCATTAAAACGTATCAAATAGTGATAGTGTAAACATAGTAACATTAACACGTTATGTTGTCCACTAATGTATTTCCGAACGCAAGCCGTCATGCATATGTCACTTTACGAATGTCAAATCTGATAAGTTAAATGTCTTGTTGATGTAAATAAACAATTATAGATAATTGAGACATATTCCTACTTTCAATTCCATTTAGGATTGGTGCAATTCATAATATAAAGAGTATTTGGCTAGAAACCTCCAAGTGGTGCATCCTGGTAACGTTAGCGATGGCGCTGTTCATCACTGCCAACCGCTAATATTCTAGCACGAACAGGAACCCATTTTCTTCGGCCATTCTTCGGCCGTGGCTTGATCCAACAGAGTAGGCGTGTCTGTCGGTTCCCCTATTGGCTTTTAACTCTTCGGAGCAATGAGGAGGTAAATCTCGCTAAAAATCGCAAAGGCGGGACCCTTTCACGAGTCGGAGTATCACCGCTATTAGCAATGGAAAAAGGAGAACGAGCTCGGTATGTACACACAATGCCACCGAACAGGCATTGGAAGACTTATCTTCCTGCTACCGTTGGCATATCGTAATCTCAAGAGGAGTGTCGTGGTTATTTCTCGCGGCTTAGCTCTGGTGCGTGACCAGGGGATGCATGGCTGATGGGTAGTTTAGTCGTAAGTGCAATCCCAGCCGGGGCACCTGCGGACCCCTCGGTTGGGCATAAATTTATGCTTGTCTGCGTACTAGGGGATCTCTGCCCGGGTCGATCATTAATTCTCCCCCAAGAGTGGGATTAAATATGGAACAAAATAAACAAAGAGGACGTATTGGTGGGAACGTCTTTCTCCGTAGGGCTCCCAGAAGTCGTTTTGGCTGCTGGAAACCGAAGAACGTCGTAACGATTACGTTCCAAATCCGCTATTCCGTCGGACGGAGGTAGCTCTAGTGCTATTATGGACGCACTGGAGTAGAAAAAGATGAAGCTCTGCGAAAGCAGAAAACGTGGACACTCCAGGAATAAAGAGAGTGTCACGTCCCAGGACATTCTATCCCCTAAAGTGGGCAATAGCCGCAGAAGTCGGTCACGCATTCCGATCTCTTCATCAGGCTCTGTCTTTTCTAAGGCAGAAGTCTACAGGAGGGTCAGAGCAGAGAGTGAAAGCGCAACGTAGGAGGACATTGCTGATCTCCTTGGCTACACTGGTGGCGACCGTTGTGCTTGAGGTTTCAGGTCTGATTCCCGAACCCCAAACCAAATGTTTGTATGATCTGCAAATATTCACGAAACAAAGTATATAAGTATCTATCAGTCAATCTATCTATCATAGTACAAGCTCTGCGTAGTTTGAAGCTAGATGGCGTTGTGTGTCAGATGCATCTAATATTTATTAAAAATTAAATATATATTCTAAAGATTATTTGCGTTCTTGCAAGTTATTTGTTTGAAAAGGAATAAAAGGAAATCATACAACAAAACATTTTAATGTTAATACACTTTATTTTGTAATGACAGCAAATTGCACATATTTTCCATCCATTGACTAATTACAAGGCATTTTGCATGTATATACATATACACTTTATTTACTCATTATTTACAATTACAAAAATAATTTTAGAATAACATAGTTCTATAAAGCTATATCTATTGACTATACGTTTATTGAAAAAAAGTACATTCGTCAATGGGCTCAAAGTTCATAATTGAACTTCATAAATGACGTAAGTACTTTTATTCCTATTATTTCACAATATTTACATTAAAAGTTAGGTCACTAGTATTTGGCTATTTCTTTACATTAAAGATTTTCGTATACTTAATTTGCTATTTACAAATAAATTTAATAAATGAATATAATTTGTATTTTTAAACTTTACAGTCTACATTCCGTTCACGTTTTAAACGATTAACTTAACACCTTAATTATTTTAAAGTTTAAGTTTACATTTACTTTTTAATCTACAACCTACTTAATGATATATATTTCATTTTATAAGGAACGTGTTAACAATTCCGTACACAGAAAACACAAATGTTTTTAATATTGTATTGATTTACAAACAACATGATTTTTCTAAAATAATATTAAAACTTATGCTGTGTTGTAAACAATCTTCTTACTCTAAAAGGGTTAACTTTTCTTTAACCTGAAACAAAAAAAAAAGTACTTTAATAAGTTTCGAAAAAAAATCAATTATCAACAAGTCGTCCACTCATACACGCCTGCATCTCCTTAGGGGTAGACGAAGGCGCTAATCATATCCAAAGAGGATACTTAAAATAAATTGTTGTGGAATATTTGTCGTAAATAAAAAGTATAGTTGTGACCGAAATTAAATCAGAAGTAAGCTTAATAGCACACAATTAAATTACAGCTAAATTAATCAATTCCTGATCATTTCTGTCTATCCATTACACTTGCAGCATTGCCACCTTATGTGGTAACCTTTGCAGCAAAAACGAACCGGAATCCAGGTTAGTATATGTTAGTTAGAGAATTAATAATAGACATCATTATTTAAATTTAGCGTTACGTTTCGACGTTTTATTAAGAGAAGTTAATACCACAATTAGGTTATTGCTTTTTCTTGCATTTTAAATAGGTTTTAGGTTTCAATCATAGATTTAGAACGACAAAAAAACTTGGGCTTAGTTTAATGTTATAATTATACTCTATCGCGCAAGGAGGTTTCTTTACATTTGTGTACTTTCCTTCAAATAAAAAAGAAAGAATGCAACTTTTTCGAACCGAACCTTATTTGTAACTGTTTGTAGAAATAAACAGACTGTTTAACAAACGTAAAGTAACTTTGTGCAAGAAATCATTTCTCTAAAATATTAAGTTTCTTGTTCACAATGGACCTATAAGTTTTAATTAATTATAACGTAAATAATACTGAAACTTTGAACTTGTTTCTTGTCAAAACGTTCGTTTGTTTTGTGGTGAAAACTTTTGATTTAGTTATAACAAAGATAAATTTTCTCTTTTTATATCTACGGTAGCGTCACTTATTGTAACGTTTGTATTTTAACCTTTTCGTCATTTTCGTAAACATATCAAATTATTTTACTAAGTATGTATGCGTGTATACATCATTAGCTATCACTTATATTAAATTATAATCAAATCTATAGTTTTGAGTTTAAAATTAAAAAAATTAAGCATGAGAAAATTAAAAAAATTACTGAGCTAAATACGATGACGCAGTTAAAATAACACTATGTTTATGAGTTGCGAAAGCTGATCGAATTGAGTGGTGACTCCCGCTCAAGATCGTTCCTGTTGGAAAAGTTTGCCATTCCCATTGTCATTCAACATGAAAAATGAAGTAGGTCATAAGGTTTTTACAACGGAAGCAACCAGAAGTGGACCATTTGTAAAAATGTTTTATAACAAGATGTGAATTAGGAATGTATTAAAAGTAATTATGATTACTTATTTAGTTTAAAATAATTTTAAGTAACAATAGAGACTGTTGTTGCTTGGAGAGTAGCTAATAAACTATTTACTCTGGCTGTGACTTACCTCGTGTTGTAAGGTAAATTTAATAGACTTAATACTTTAGGCATTTTGTTTTACAATTCTCCACTCACGTCTTTTAGTTTCCAAGAGTCGCGAAAGAGAGACCATTGAAACTTATCTGACATAATTAAATAAATTGATAGGAGCGTCAATGTAACTTGCTTACCCTCAAGGCACTCATTGATAAGGGGAGCATATTCCTAGTAATACCTACATTACTGTTATTGAGAAAGTCGGATAAGTTAATCATGAATCCAGATTACCCAACGGTCTATTTACGCAAATGTGTCTAAGGCCGGTTGGTTAAACTTACGTCTGTATTACTGAAGTAATTCCATTTTAACATTTCTTACACGTAATACCTCAGACAAAACTCATGGGGATTATTTAGTGTATCGTATAACGCAGGGTAATCCCTCTAGGTAAGATAAAATAAGGAGAATCTAAGGTTATTTGAGCTAAGGTTTCGCTCATAGCAGTAGGCAGTGGCACATTTAAAAGTGATACAATTTATTGCTTAATAAGTTTTGAGCAATAAAAGTACAATTAACATAAAGATTGTTCACGTAGTTTTAAGGTTTATAGTACTGTAAGGAAATGACGTCATGGCCAAAATTTAAAGTCGGTGAGAAAACTCTTCAATATTCAATAGTAATGTTGCGATTTCTTTAAAGACAAATGTAAATCAAAAGCTTATTAAGATAGAAATAATTAAAGTTATTTGGACTTTATTGTATAGCTTTTGTTAGATAAAAATTTGGTCTTGTAATGTTAATGTAAATGATAGTATTGACTTAGAAAAATTCAGCAAGAAACATTGAGATGGGGAATCCATCCCCGATTTTGTCAAGAAATTTAACTATGTTAAAATACTTGTAAAATTTCGGCAAATTTTTGAAACTTAGAACAATTTTAGATTAATATTATTGGACTTAGGATTCTCGTTAAGAAAACACTTTGATAATTTTATATAGTTGAGAAACTTTGAAATTGTTCACAACTTACATTATTAAATTGGAATCATTATAAAAGTTGCAGTATGATAAGAAATATCTTCTAAATCTTAACTTTAAAAAACCATATCAGTCACTCAAAGTTGCTGGGCAAAAGTTTGTCCTATTCATTACAACGAGGAACAAGAATTGGATGAATATTTCACCTAATATATATGACTATGTTGATGAATATTTATCTTATTGAGTATAAAATTCAGCTAAAGGAAATTTTTGATCGGTACGATAATCATAAGTCTGAGTATGACATCAAACCACACTTAAATCAAAATACACTTCCAAACGTCGACTGTTTTCAACTACTAAATATAAATATTTCAAAATTTTTGGACAGTCACGATAAACTGACTACATTCCAAGATTTTTCACTTTTAATTTATGACAATTATAATTTGACAATTGTAAACTGTTAGACATGTTCATGTCACTGCGATTGCATTTAACACGCAAGTTTAGATGGGGCTGTCAAACATCCTATCACTTTGCCCTACCACTATCACTTTACAAATTTAGTAATTGATATTGCTCACGAGGAAACGTTACACGGAGGTCTAACATAAAGTTGTATTATTTGCGTATAGAATATGAGATCATTTCAGCCAAGATAGAGGGCACATGTGTGCAAACATGTCACATGCTTGCGACGTTCAGCATCTAAACAAACTCAATTCATGGCCTAGTTACTCTAGTTGACGGTTTACCGTCAAAAGGCACAGCTGTTATTACGAGGGAAGAAACGAAAGTCCTTTAGGAACTTTCGTTTCTTCCCTTCCTTCAGAAAGGGCCGTCCCCATCTGCATTGTGAAGTGGATTTTACTAGTCTTCATCAACACTCGCATGTCCAAGGGCCGAGGTTGCCATTCGTACAAAGGTTACATTTGTCTCTTTTATAGCTTTAAAATATTAATTGCTCGATGAGGAACAGTCAGTGATATGTAGAGTGACAATTGAAGTATCTAAGGAACTTTAACATTTAGTGGCAGCAGAGAAGGTTGCTGAAACTTAAGAAATTAGCGAATGGTGAGATAATAACAATACTGCGTCGCGTTTCATACTACTTCACGCTGTTAACTTCAGTGGCTTACGAGAGGCCAGTATAAAATCTAACAAATTTCACTTGAAACGAATATGTGGCAATTCTTGCAACACGTTCAAAGAAACGGCTACAGTCTTAGTTGAAGTAGAGGCTTGTTCTATTTCGGGGGCATTATTATTGGTGCTTTGATTCCCATTGACTCCATGTCATTTTTTCATAGGAGTACCGATGTTGATGGTGCCTGAGCTCACAGTTTGCAACACACGTTGTAGGATTTCTGGCAACGATAGTCAAAAGAATATGTGGTCAATTTGTCGCAACTCTATAAATGAGTTACATAAATACGTTGCAGAACAAGTTATTGGGCATATTGTATCAGTAAAAGAGGATAACATGCCTCCAGTCCGTTGACTTCTGAACAGAGTAATTGTTAAGCAATCAGATGTGAAAGAAGTGTCGCGGATTGTAACTCTCAAATACAAATAGACATTGACAAAACGTCTTACGCCAAAACTATGTGTGTTGTCAATCACTAAGTTAAGTAATTTATTGTTAAATTGGGTACGTATATATTATTTCAAATGTATTTTTAAGTGATTCAGTTCATAAATTATTGAGATGACGCAATGGCCAAAATTAAAGTAATTGAGATGAATACAGTTCTAAATACTATCATCAAGTGTGTCATTTCAACGAGTGGCCCTCTAAGATACCGTTTGAGCTCGTACAAGGCTGAAGTAACGAAAGATAAGAGAGGCTAGTAAAATGTGGTTCTTTATTTATTGATTACTAGCTGACCCAGCGAACTCTGTTCCGCCTTAGAGAGAATAAATAAGCAGACTTTGTATTTTATTCAATTCAATTTTTATTAGGAAAAAATGTAATAAAGAAAAAAGATAAAAGTATCCTATGTCCGTCTCCTGGTTCTAAGCTACCTCTCCACCAATTTTCAACTAAATCCGTTCAGCCGTTCTTGAGTTATAAGTGGTGTAACTAACACCACTTTCTTTTATATATATAGATTATAAGCTTGCCAAAGCCACTCACTTATATCATTTAGCATTTCATGTAAATTACTTTGGTCATAAGCATAGAAAATGCCATGGGACTACTGTCATTACAACAAACATGATATATCAATTATTACAATCACCATTAGTGTGTCTGTATTTACTAGCAATGACCTTACCATATTAACTATTAGTATTGAAATTTCATTACTACTACTTTATATTTTGGCCATAATCTGAGTCATTTTGACTCGCACCGCAAACATTTCTTACTATATTTCTCTAAAAAACACGCAGAACTCAGTCGCTGGTTAGACATTTACGAAGCATCAGCATAGTATATAATTAAATTTGATGTTCAATTTATATATTTATTTTTGTGTAGTCAAAATGACTCGTAATTTGTGTTAAATTTGTAAAACATGATTTGTAAACTAGGGTTGAGATTACAGCATAAAGTAAGTCACAAGAAAAGTAATAAAAGTAAACGATGAGCAGATGTATAGACAAAGTACACGACGCAATGTTTTGTTAAAAACTCACACGTTAAACTCACACATAGCCAATGTTTTATGAGTTATAAAAGAGCCCAATCTAAATATGTCTAAACAGTATAATAAATAAAAAGATGCTAGTAAAGTTAAAAATATAATAAAAAGATATATATTTTGTATATTACACATATGTTTACAGGTTGTTTGTGCCCTTAAAAAATATAATATTGTTTTTTTATTTTTTTTTTAAAACAAAACTGTAATATTCCATTATACTTTTTAGTTCTCTTTTTATGTATATTGTTTTGTATTTTTTTGGATTTTTAAAAGTTCCATAAAATGTAAATGTAATGGTTAATCAAGCGTTTTGTTCGACGTTTCGTAAACGCTCATTACAAATTAGAAAACTTTCCCTTTCAACTGGAAACTGTGTGTTATGGAAATTCTAAATAAACGTTTGGCCACCCAAGTGTTTAATGTTTTGGTTTAATTTTCGTAACACTGAATAATAATGATTTTCTATTTCAGGATTGTGGCAACTTCAAACTACGAAATATGGGGTAAATACTAATCCTGTATTATGATATACGTTTGTGTCGATTAGTATATATATAACAGCCCGTCATCAACCGTTGGTCCGCGACCAGCCAGGCATGATCACTTGGCCTGGTCAGAAGATCCTCTCTTTATATTGAAAGGACACGATACCCATTACCTCACAAGGATGTTCGTACATATTGAAGGCCGACTCGACTTTTCTCGGCACGTCTTATTCTTACAATAAAACTCAATAACAAACATACGTTAGTCGTGTAATATAACGTATTGTTATGTTTAGTTTTGTGTCAATTTCTGAACTGTTTAAATATCATGCTTGAAATAGGCATGTTTACACTGTAATGATAAATTATATTACATCAGTCAAGTATTAGCATAATTTTATCGTAAATTTTAATGAACAATGAAAAATGAACTGTGACTCAGTTCGTTACACACATAATTTTTTTTATAAGTTTGAACAAATAAGCAAATTGTTTTGTTCCTAAGCTACGTGTTATATGTTTATAAAATATTCTAAGCCGAGACTTAAGATGATAAAGATGAAGGAATAAAATAGTCGACAGACTAACTTCTTTGGTATTTGATGATAAAGCTCACTTTGAACAGGCAAAATAAAACTTTAATGTCTTCTCTATCTAGATTTCAATAGACAATTTAATTTAAAAAATTAAAAAGAAATCTTGTAAATTTTATGGTTTTAATCCATACCACTTTTTTCCAATTTCATAAAAACTATTTAAAAAAATAAATGAGAAAACATTTAATAACATAAAATGAAATTTAATTTGATAAAAATAATTCAATGAAATATTTTTCTCATTGTGTCAATTTAATATTTAAAGGTATTTGTTGTTGATCCATTAAAATTTTTTTACTTGATTTTTAAAAAGTGCGAACTAGCATGGGTCTCAAAGTAGTACACAAATCATTAAAAATATTTTATCGACAGTACAGTTCTTTGCGTGTGATGTTGGCTGATTGCTGCATTTCTCTGGCTGATAAAATTCGTAACAAAGGTTATTCGACAGAGAACTAGAGTAACTGACATCGCACTGAGAATCAGTATGCTGAAAGGGAAGTGGGCCGGCCATGTCTCCAGACGAACCGATGGTTGCTGGAGCCGAAGTGTACTAGAGTGGATACCATCATTGGGTAAACGTAGTGTAGGGCGCTCTGCGGCGCGATGGACGAAGAAGGAATGGAAGAAGGAAGGATGGATGAAGAAGGTGGCTGGCAGCGAATGGATGCGAATTGCCCAAGACCGAGATGGTTGACGTTCCTTGGGGAAGACGTTCGTTCAGCAGTGGACGGCGATAGGTAGATTGAGATTGAGACAGTTATTTGTACATACTTTGTAGCCTAACTGGTTTGATGGATTTTGGTGTACGAAGTGTTCTTAGGTTTGTCTTGATTATGAGAATGACACTGGGTCTGGCGACTGCCACATACAGTGCAAGCACAAGATATATTACACCGTCATCTACCGAAGATATAGCGGATTACGGAGTAACAAACTACCTAGTAACTACAAATCCTAACAGTCAAACAACAGTTAGGCCCGCCAGGCATATTCGCCTAGCTGGTTGGAGGATTCTCTCTTTACGTTGGATGTTCACGACACCCGGACCTCCACATTGGATATTTGGCAATTATAAAAATCACAATGACTTATTTTATTAATGACACACACAATGACACACAATGACTAATAAATTATAATTTTTTTGTGCAGTCGGTTTTTTGTTTACAATTAAATAATTAGTTCGGTGACTACCTTACATTTATAGTGATTTACTAAAAATATGTGGTTAGGTTTGTATTTATGATATGAAGTTTCTTCAATATATTTAAAACTTATTGGAGCTCATCAGTTTTATTCTTCTACACAATACATCTTACTTAAATTACTTTAAAGATCCCTCTGAAAGAGCTCAAAAATGGAGTTGGTAATTATGACTCGATAAACAGTTTTTTTTGACAAATAAAAAAAGAGTTATATTTATGGTTATAAATGAGTGATTATCGTATAAACTGAATGTATTTACAAATTCCAACAGAGGACAAGGTAAAAAAATTACTTACTATAATCTGACTATTACCTTTTTAAGTTATTTTTCTTTATGATATAAAATCCCTAAAGTTTCAGAAAGAAACGAGCGAAGCTACTGTTATTTATTTTTAATTATTGTTGTTACTAAATTGTTTTATTTTATTTATACTTTTATTCTAAATGATCAGTTGTGACTTGTCTTATAAACTTAATCTAATTATTTTATTTTTGTTTAACTTATCTTGAATTAAATTGGATTGCTTAAATTTGATTGTTTGTCTTTTTATAAATTTTGACATGTAGGAACCGTACTAAAATGAATAGGGCATTTATATTATATTAGTATTGTAAGAACTTTTAATAATAAAGTCGTTTGAATGCCATGACTAAAATCAATATTTATATAATTCATTTATTCACATTACCTATCTACGAAACTTATTTTAACTTAAAGTTCATAAAACTTAACGTGCTCATTGCTCATGATAATGTTAACGATCTCTGTCTACAAAATTAAAACGCTAAAATATTTTTAAATTTTTAGCTACCACGTCAAGTACATTAGTTTATCTAAATGACCCTTTTACTTACCTCCTAGATTACAGTGCGGACACAATGGGCTCCTTATCCGAACTATTAACAGTTTTATCTACAAACATATACATATTAACGCAGTCTTCATTAGGACTTGGATTACCTTCGGGTTTCTCATCTGGACTAATGTTTTCTGCATTATCTTCAAATTCTTTTAACTTGTCGTTGAACTCGATCTTATATCTAACTGAAGGTATTTTACTAACAGTTGATGTCAAAAGTGATTCTTGGACAGTGTCGTTACCGTTACAAGTTTTTTCGGAACGAAACATTCCTGTTCTCTCTGACTGGTTCATTGCTCTCTTCGATCTCTTCGTGACCAATGCACCTAAGCATGGAAGAATCTGCATGAACTCTTTTCTAAAGTTTTCATTCAACCATGCATACAAAAATGGATTGTAACAAGTGGAAGACATAGCTATGAAATGTGCAATAAAAAAAAATACCATATAATACTTCCAGTCTTCTGTAAAAGAGTAGAAGTCACTACAAATGTTAATGAGATTCAACGGTAGCCATGACAGACCAAATATTGCTACCATTGCTATTAACATTCTGTTTGTTCTTCTCTTTCTTTCTCTTTCTGCATCTTCTTTTTTGCTGTTCTTACTTCCAGGTCTAGACTTTAACCTATCATTTAATTTTATACTAACACAAGTGTAACAAAATGCCATAACTATGAAAGGAACAACAAATTGCATTATAGTAGTGACTGCACCAAATGCTTTACGTATCTGATCTGATGGCCATTTTTCTGCACAAAATAGATCCTGAAGGGCCATGTAGTATCCGTAGGGAAACGTAACAGAAAGAGAAAATACCCATATAAAAACGATCAAACATATGCATGTCTTAATTTTCATGCGCGGTTTGAATGGATATATTATGACAAAAAATCTATCTATAGCTATGGAGGTGAGAGTGAGCGTTGAAATATAGACGCTACATCCTTGTGCATAAGGCATTATATGGCACAAGGGGCCTCCGAATACCCATCGGCCGAGGAAGGTGTAGAGTGGTGTAAATGGTACTGCAAATACACAGAGAAGTATATCGGATAATGCCAGATTCGTGATGAAGAGATTAGTGACTGTTTGCATAGCTCTATTCCTAATCACAGCGTAGCATACTAGCGCATTGCCAAATATACCAACTATGAATATAATCGTATACGCTGTTCCAAAGGCGGCTTGAACTGTTTTATCGTCGATGATGTTGGTTATGTTTTCAAGGTATTCATCTCCATAACTGCTTAGGTTGTCACTGTCTGTTGGATTATCGGTGGTCCATTGGTCGATCGGCATAATTTTATCTTGTTTTTAACTTGGCATCATAAACCTTTTTGGTTTGCTGTTGCTATCATATTTAGCATATATTGTTTTATTTACTTCAATGTAGAGCAGAGTGTATCTCATGTTATTTATATTGACAATCAACTGTGTTTAATTTCAATTTCTTGAGATATGTACATAATTTGAATTTAAAACATTAATGTTCATGTCCAATTGATCATTCTGGATTGTAGAATTAAATCTGAAACAATAAAAAATATTTTATTAGAAGATAATATATATTGGGAAGAACAAATGCTCACATCGTAAAAACAGTTTTAGATAAATATGCTATATCGTAAATACATGTAGTATGGCATAATCAGTAAATAAAAAAATATACAGATGTATATTTACAAGTTAAATCAGTAGATAAGTGTTTTCAAATCGTAAAATTGAATCTGTTGAAATATTTTTATGTTGATGGAACGTATAAATAATATCTATGACTATAAAATCTGAACACATAAATGAGTAAAAATGTAACAGAGTTTACTTGTGGATACAAGTACATAAATTAAACAATAACAATACATAAATCTAGTGTAAGTTCTTTGAACTTATACAAATGCCTCTCTAAGCAGATGGGTTTGCCAAGTATTATGGATTTGCCGATAAAATAGTGTAAATCATATTATATTCCTATGGATGTAAGCAAGTGGCTATAAAGTGACCTGTTAGTTTAGGCCTTTGACTGCATGTTAAATCATCGTTTTATTATTTTTTCTAGATCACCATTGCAGTAACAATTTTTAAATGGTCATTATTTATCTCAAAAGTTTTGCGCGATCAGATTGGCTGATAAATAAAATTGCTCATCTTTATTCTTAGCTTAGCTACATAAGCATCGCTAATACAAATTAACATCATTCTAGGCACTTACAGGTAGCTCAAAATTATGCCGAACTAATGGATGCTAATAGCCTCTAAGTTGGCCAGTTGCCAGAATGTTGATTTATTACAATTAATATCGTGTTGTCTGAAGTTATATCTGAGTTTGAATCTAACGGACGAAATATAATTACTCGTTTGAGTGAAGATTTAAATAGCTTTATATTTTAAATTTGCAAAACTACGTAACACTTTGTCCGTTTGTTACGTTTCCCGAACCGATTTTAATCAATTTTGGCTTGGAGATACTTTGAGTGCTGAGGCAGGTCATGAAATACTTTTTAGATCGATTATTGACATACTCGTATATACATGTGAAGACGCGCGCTAGCTATTAATTGATAATATAATAGTTTTTTTAGATTTACGTTCATTATATGGTTGTTAATTAATTTTAGTTAAAATACATGTTCACCATAAGACACCATGAAAATTAGAATTTTTTAATTTCATCGGTTTACGCCAAAGGAAATATGACTGAAAGATTTTTAAGTAAAGTAATAAAATTTTATTACTATTTTATGACTCAACTGCGTGTACTTTCTTATGATCTTCCCTATGAATAAATTTTACTGTCTTGTCATCCGGCCAACTCTGAACTCCGAAAAGCAATATGCGTACCAAAGATTTCCTATCAATGTCTTTTATGAACGTAAGTATTTAGCCCAAAAGAATATGATGAAGAGCAGTACGAAGAGCGTCACAAAGTAACACAACATACGAAGTAGGTAAAAGTGTATCAATAGAATATTCCATTTCAATTCAGTGAAATTAAAAACATTTCAGTACGATAATCATATTTTGAACTTTATTGCTAACAGTATATAGTATATATTACAATGTTATAAAATAACTACTTATTATTATAATTGAATTTAACTCCCGATTGGTCAGCTACTTGCCTTAGCAATTGCTATAGCGTATCCAATTACTTTTATTCTCTTACAAATTTTATAGTTACTGTTATTGCAAAAATTTGCCGTTGTTATGCTCAATTGAATTTCTAGTTCCCTAATTTAAGTATTCGATATATTTTCATTATATTTTTAATGGAATTGTTTTTTATTTAAAACAGAAAGTGTAAGCGCAAAGGGATAATTTTAAAGCACGCTTTCAATATATTTGTTTTATCGTTTTATTTTACTAACTGCCACGGTGGCGTAGCGGTAGTGAATGCGTCTGCTGTGCGTAAGGTCTCGGGTTCAATTCCCGGGTCAGACCACATGTTTTTATGATCTGCAGATATTTGTTTCGAAGTTTGGGTGTTTTCTTTGTATAATATGTATGTATTTACAAAAAAAAAGTATATAAGTATTCTATCAGTCAGTCTAGTTTTTATAGCACAAGTTCAGCTTAGTTTGCAACTAGATGATGTTGTGTGTCAAATGTCGGCAATGTCGACAATATTTAAAAGACTTGCTGTACTAGGTAGTGAGCCTTTAAATAAAAGTCAGATTCATATTTTGTTTCAAACTGTAGGAAAATCGAAGTAAAAGGAGTTAATTTTTTCCTAAATGTAGATTGATGTAGGCTGTCACGTCAAATATTGACAACATTTGACGTCACAGGCCTAATCCAGTCTGCAATAACAAAACAGATATACGAGTACGTGACCAAGGACTTTCCTAGATAGTGCAGTCTAGTTCTGATTGAATATATTATGCTCAGCCATTTTCCTCACTGTAATTTACCCTTTTCCGTTGTCTAAGCGAAAGATAGGTATCATTGAAATGTTCTCCTTACGTTTTTCGTATAGTTTCAGGTTGGAATTATGATGATTGGTTTCGAAGCAAAGTTATTCGGCTTTTAAGATAAATTCTACGACACATATGGCTTCATAACTACATGAATAAAAATGACTAAACACTCCCATATGAAGAAAAATATAGTTAGAGTTATAAAAGTTTTAAACACGTTTACATAGGATGGGCCACGAATTAGTTAACATTTGAAAAATCGTCTGAAAAAAACCATCTAATATATTATAAATATTGTTTATTTACAAAAAAGCTGATTAGTTAGTTTTTTTTTTAAAAATTACATCGTTTAAATGACTACCGTTTCGATGTTTGTACTCTTCTACGCGAGCACCGAAATTTTCGAATACTCGTCATCAAAGAGACCGTGAGATCGCCGACATCTCTTCGCTGATTTTTTCTTTTAGTTACCGTAGTGTATTTGGTTTACCGATGTAAACACGATTCTTCAAATAAATGCATAAAAAGAAGTCTGCTGGGGATAGATCTAGACCTCTGGGTGGCCATGGAATGTCGCCTCGTCTGGAAATCAGCTTTTCCGGAAACATGCCTTTGACCACTGGCAGGGACTCATTGGATGTGTGACAAGTGGCTCCATCTTGTTGAAATCATGGTCGCAAGGACTCCCGTAACATGTTTGCACTGCATGTTAGATTCAAATGTTAACGAATTCTTGGCCCACCATACAAGGGTGAATTTATTGTCCAGTGTTTTCTCTATTAGTCAAAGTTACATTAATGTAAAAATGTTAGACGATATAGGTTCGAAGATATGTTAAACGTTATGTTATCACTCATTAGTATTTAAACATAGAGTAACGTTCACTGGAAAGACAATTAACAAGAATGTTTATACATTATGAAATAAAAATAATAGCACTATAAAGAAAAACATAATCATTATTTGATATTCTGGCGTAACGTCAACCGTTGGGATGTTGTATATATGCTAATTGCCACGCGAATCTCTATATCACGATACAGGATTAGTAGTTGCATTGTAGTTCATTACATTCATACGCTTCGTTCAAACTTCGTAGTTCGAAGTATCTTCACTAGATGGCACTGTTGTATATTTTTCTTTGTACTATAATGTGGAAGTCGCCATAATATAAAATATTTAAATCTAATTATGATTCAGTGTAAAACATGAAATCGCCACGAGATTAAAAGCTCTTGTTCCGGTCTGGCAACTTAATTTAATTATTTGAATATAAAAGTACTTCCACGGTGGAGTATCACAATATTACCACAGCATAAAAGGCTCTGATCATTTATTCATTTACAAGTTAAATCCAGACTTCTTTGAATAAAACGTCTTTGGAAAGAAGGAAACAGAATAAGAGTAATTGTCCGTTTAATATCAATATATACATAAGAAGAACTGTAAACCTGTTTTGTGAGGATACCTCTTGGTAATGGCTGAATCAGTTTGGTTAGTCATTAATTTTTAACATGCATTTATTGATTCTACCTGCACTTTATATGTTTGAAATCAACTTTTGTAAGCATGTTTTTAGTTTTTCATATAATATTATTAAATACTGATATGTTGTTAACGGGAATTTTATTTTCGTTGTGTAATATTTCAATACTAATAACAATTAAGGGGTATCTGAAAGTAGCTAGACTGCACGGATTGTTTGTGGTTTCAGTGGCCACTTCATTTCTTTGTGCACATGGGACAACACGTGATCCAGAAATTGTAGTTCTCAGACCATGTGTTCTTTGTGTCCATTTTATGTACGTTTGCCAAGTCTTTAGTGGAATATTGTTAGTGTGAGAGTTGTCTTAAAAACAAACCGAGGCGTTGTTGCGTACGTTGCGTAAGAGCAGCAGCAAGAAAGGTACATTGCCAATGCTACTAGTGCTAATAAGTAGTAACAAGTTATTAAATAAAGTGTAATATATATGTAAGTTCTTTTAAATTACGTTCATTAGCTTTGTATTTAAGTATCTTAGATTGCAAGGCCCTCTTACTTACCTAAGATTTCTTGGTTAATGGCTAAGTTGCCGTAACTATATATCTCTAGCAAAAACTTAGAAACAGATAGAGTTTACGTTTTTCCGTGTTGTTATCCTTCTATACATACTCGTATATTGTTGGAATTTGAGAATAAATTTCAGTGGCTCAATGAGTCAAGTACTCTTGATTAAATATTACCATTAGCAGAACATTTTGTAGAAAATGATAATAATCGTTTTGATTTATTCTGTAATCTATATATGAGACATTTAGATTAGATATATTAAACTGTAGATAGATCTCATAGCGTGAAAGAATTGACGAAAAAATTTTGAATGACTGGTATGTGCTCAAGCAGAGAGCACAAGAAGTTAAAGTCACTGTTAACATGAACGGAACGTTATGGTCGCAAATCGAGTTCTAGATGGTTATAACTAGACTAGAAAAAATGAAAACCTTTACACTACTTTACAGTACGTTACGTTAACCAACAAAACATTGCAATACTAAATACTTAGAAACTAAAAATAACATGAATAACTAACTGCATAAAAATTTTGGATTTATTTTTTTATAATTCTAAAATTCTTAAATGTAGTAGCTAGAATTTTTTCCTATAACACCAGCTATCTGACAGTGAAAGTTCCGTCGACATCGGTCCAGCCGTTCCAGAGATTAGCCGAACAGATAGACAGACAAAAATTAAAAAAAATGTTATTTTGGTCTACGTATTGTATGTATATTCACATGTATCTAGTAAAAAGTGGTTATTTAAATATTACAAGCAGACACTCCAATTTTATTTATAGGTATGCATAGATTATTTATATCAGACAATAATCGATACATATTCGAATAAAATTATTTATTCGAAATCGAATTTTAAGTAACTCATTTGTGAACTTTGTTGAATGGATAGCTTGGTAATGTCTAATTATAATACATTATTTAATAACGTATAATTTGACTGTTTTTGTATTATATTACACAATCAAATAATTAATAATGTTGCTTATAGTAATTTATACGTATTTATTTTAATACACAATATTATTAATTTATTATTCAGTTTGAGTGTAAGAAAAAATCAGTAGTATGGCATTTGTAAATAAGACTACAAGACGTAAGCAGAACGAATTGGTTTTGTAATACGTTTCTGCCTATCCCTTGGGAGGCGAGGGTATATAGGAACAAAAATAACAAAAAATGTAGTAACTCCCAGCATTGACCTTGAATCCGTTGGTTTGACTCTGAGATGTAATCACTTTACTGCCCTAGCTAGAAAGGATGACACCCACAGGAATTACACTAGAAAATAAGAATGTGTAAGACCTAACATTTTCTTTTTTTGCAGAATTAACAGTACATAAACTTTATTTACGCAAATAATTACATTTTTTATTCTCTAAGGGATTGGTCATATATTTCTAATCATATACATATTATAAATAAATTATACACAAACATACAACAAATCATGTTTATTACACAATATTTGCGAGAGGTTGGTGAGAATTGTGGACCACTAGACTGCCCTTCAATACCTGCATGTTTGCCGTAATACCCAAAATGTTTATAATACATCAATCAACCTATCGCCGTCCACTGCTGAACGAAGGTCTCCCTCAAGGAGCGTCAATCATTCCAGGCAATTCGCATCCATGCGCTGCCAGCCACCTTCTTCAAGTCGTCGCTCCACCGTTACAGGAAAGTACAAGCGGGATACCTTCCATCCCAAGCCCTGTGAAGCCAACCTCACCTGCAAGCGGTGCACTCGTGGTGGTATAACCAGACCACTGCAAGAATCACTAAAATTCAATCCTGGTGACGGACAGCAGCGCCATCAGATAAATAATTCTCACCACTACGGTCACCAACTCGCCTCCCAAGCATAGTAACTATGGTAAATTCCCCCCATGAACCACAACTAAATTCCTATAATACATGTAACAATATTATTATATTTTTCCCTAATTAAAACCAAATATAACGCTCATAAAAAAGTGTGTAAATATAAGTAACGTAAGTGTCACTCATCTTTCATATAACTCTTCAGCAGCTAGTTTCCAAGTTAAATGTGTAGATTTTACCCATCGAACCCTTTTATATCCGGAATTTGTAGCAAAATACCGAGTAACATATGTTAAAAACGATGAAAAATCAATCAGAATACTTTAGGAAAAGGGTAAAAGAGTTATATTTTTCATCATTGTCCGGAATGTTTCGATAGTTTGAGAATGCCGTGTGTATATATAAAATATTCTACGTAATACATTTTGACTATCAACAAATTTAGTAACCCTTTTTTAATTAATGAATTTAAACTGACAATTTTTAAATATTTGGTATATTTTTCTTCTTCCCTTTAAGGGTTGTACTAAAAACTGATCAATCGCATCATCATATTTATATTGCCTATGTATAAGCTGTGTTTAAAGGTGTAACTGCAAAAATACTTATTTGATTCATACACACACAATTTCGCATAATTATTTAACAAACACGGCAATGCAGAACTGTTTATATAAGTAAGATTTATATTCAAAATAGTGTTAAGGTATAAAGAAGAAGTTTTTCACCACAGACATATAATTCCACACAACTATTCCGAAAGAATAAGCTCCTTAGTACGTTCCCCTTACAAGAACTTTGCAAAAACTTACAAAATTCACGATCAACCTCGACTCAACCTACAGAACAAATTTGTTTTGTACAGTTTTTACAACCACTAGATATGTTCTAGGAAGGGTAACTTAAAGTCTACGAAAATAGAATAAGGTACGCACTAGATTCTAAAATTCTTTGAAACAACCTTGAACTGAAACTTTTAACAGTCCTTAGTAATTCATATATTAAATAAATGTGAGAGAATGCATTATAATGTGTTTGTACCTAAATCTTAATTCAGCAAAAAACATTGTAATATGTCTGTATCTGTCAAATTGCCAAAACAAAAATTAGGTTAAGTATTACAGTTAGAACTCTTGAGGATGGCCCAATCATGATCATCAGTAACAAGCTTTAGCTTTTTTTAGATAGTAGAGCCACACTGATTTCAGCACGAGCAGATCGGATCGACCGGGGCAGTACTACCCTCCCACAGAAGACCAATCTAAAGCGCCAGCATCCGTGTTGTCGGGTTTCGTTCGTGAGTGTGAGACCGGAGGCCCATTGATGCAGGGTTAACAGTTATTGTGGTAACTCTGTAAGCCTTACGCTACCACGATGACTGTCATGCCTTTTACGTCCCCAAGCGGGGTATGAAAAAGCATCTCACAAGGCCGCCATAGTGTGGATCACCATACTGCGTTGTCAGCATTTGCAATGAGTATGGTGAACTCTTGGATTCTATTCATGCTTTCCATCAGGCAGAGTAGAGTCACTTTTTCACAGATTAAAAAAAAAACATTGTATTACGTCTGTATCTGTCAAATTGCCAAAACGAAAGTTAGGTTAAGTATTACAGTTAGAACTCATAAGGATGGTCCAATCACGATCATCGTTAACTACCTGTAACAGTCCACTGCTGGACATAAATCTCTTCTTAAAAAGAAGGCTTTGCTCAATGCCGGTCAAAAATACTTGTCCGATGATAGTTTCTCACTGTAACATATACATAACTCCTGAATCTGAAAGGTGAGGCTGTGGTCTGTAAAGTCAGATCGAAGAATTCTTGTGTAGTGAAGGTACATAGCACACGGGATATTCTCCTTTCAGGCAAAACTGTCCCAATATCTCAGTCTTATTGCTCATTATTTCGAAAAGTCTACGGAAGTGAGTGATTTTGCTATAGATTTGACAGTTTGACGTAGATCATTATTAAATTTAAATCGGATTAATTAATAAAGGAAAATTTCAGCGAAACCTACACACTTCCTATATTCAACGAGCAAAGTGTATTAAAGTTTCAAAACAATGTTTCATTTATAATTAAGTACTCTTCATTAGTTCTAAGTTTAAGAAATAAGCTACTAGAAGATCATTTATTTATATTTTTAAATTTTATATATATCTTTGAGTTTTATAACCTATATTTGGGAAAAAGTAATTTTTAAAAGGTCAGAACATTTTAATGTCTTTAGGATCATAAATAGCCTTGTCAACCTATACAGTCCGACTAAATGACAGACAATTTAATTTAAAGATCTTAGCATTGCCTTACGGAGAATATTAATCTAAATTTCTGTTTATGTATTATAATATGATATTGACTAACTTTATTGTTTTTTTCATAGATTTTTAGAATTTTAGAATCCAATTTTCGGTTAATTTTTTTTTTAAAAATGATTAACGAGTTGCAAACGCGACGAACGCAACCGTTACAATGGCATACGCTACTTGTATCCTATGTGACAGTCTGCGGCGAAACGCAACGTAACGCGTACTTGTTTTGTGGGCGACCAGACGCGACATCATGGCTTTTGGAAATTTGTTGTTTTAAATTGAAATCCAGACTTAATAACAGCAATAATGTAATCGAAAGTAGACGGTGATACTTAACAATATTATTTGAATATTTAAGAATCGCTCTTAAATTTTGAATATACATAAATAATGAAACTCTTTAAATGAGTTTTTTTAAAAAATGTTGTGTTTGTCTTCTTTCTGTGTCCTTTACTATATTTTTTTTAAATCTGTACTTTTAGTATGGATTTTCAAGTAAATTATACTGTACTTATTCATGATTCTAGAATTAATAACCAAAATCACGTAAGTATGACACTTGTCGCTTGTAGCATCGCGTCGTATTGCATCGTGTCGTGACACGTCGCGTCATATTTGTCGCTCACGTAGTAGTAGTGTACCACGTGAGTGACTATTAGCATTGCCTCCTTTTGAGTGCCTAAATTAAAGCATAGGTTATCTGTCATGGGTTAGGTGTTATGTGGTTAATTAACGAATAAATGCTTAATACCGGTTTTCTATGAGTTCGTGGTGTTGTGCAGGTCAAGCTGTCTCAAGCGTCCCAAGGCACGGCTCTCCTAGGACCACATATACGAGTAAATTTTCAAATTAAGGGTGTAGGATTTTTCTACGTAATAACTGTAACACAATATTATTCATATATAAAAGGCCTAGATCACTGAGTTGCTCTTCAGAGAATTTCGCTTCACCGGTTCTTAAAAGAAAAAAACACTTGATAATTGTATTGAGTCAACTTTTAACTGGTTTTGTTTATACGTCATATAAATTTACTCATGAAAGATTAAAGGTATTGGCTACAAAAGTTAGCTAGCTAGTATATTCCCAGTTAATCAAACACAAACGGGTCGAGTCATTAGGGTAATATATCATATTGACGCTGTCGTTTGCTCTGCCCCCAAATATCACTGATTTGTAATTAATTATACTCTATGGAGACAAATTATAATTGGCTTAAATTATTACTATATCAGATATTTACGCGGATAAAGCAGAGTAAAGTGGGGGCATTCATCAAATAAGTTAAAGTTAAATTAGTATCCAAACATTATATTCAAAAAGTATAAATGAGTACACCTAAAGTGACAGCAACAACAGGTAAAGTAAAATCAAATAAAGGTACATATTTAGGTTTTAGGTACATTTATCAGAGTAAAATTTAATACAATCAAAAACATAGATAACAGATAATATTATATCCACTTGTATTCATCTAAAATCACTCGTTTACTTTTCGGTGGAGGCATGTGAGAAGTTGGGCTTAAATACTCACGTACATTCTTTTAACTGACCGCACAGATTTAGTTTTTCACAATAATCGATCAATTATATGACAGATAGCTTTGTCTGCTATTTTGGCTCCTTACTCGTACCTAGTTGCTTTATAACTATTATTCAGTGTAATTTACTACTTACTAAATTATGCCATAACTACAATATTTTTTGACGTATTCTATACTTTTACCTTCTTATCGCTGTTTACTTGGATTTTTATTTCAATTTGTTAGCTGTCAGCTTGGTTTGAAATATTTTATGCTAGCTATCCAACCTTACATTATTTATTACTCAGGTCGTCCCGTAATGTATTTTTTTTTCGACTTTCCCAACTGTTTCCTCCGACCCTGTTGTGCCATTACGAAAACGGCTTTAAACAGGTAAATTGGTATTTCATGATAGGCCAAGTCCTGTTAGATTGTCCCTTTATGAAAGATTTATCGCAAAGACATAAAAAAAGGTACGAATTACTTTATTTAGTTGGCTCTCCTTGGGGAGGTTTTCGTTGAGCAGTAGACAGTGATAAGTTGATGATGAATAACTCAATAATATAATAACATAAATTATATTTTATGACAGTTTTATAAAGAATTTCGTGGATGAGCCTTCTAAAGCTTTTTCCTAGTTAAAATTTCATTTAAAACTTTTTCGAGTTATCATAGTTAGTCCTGACTTGGGTGTAGCTAATATTTTAGTTTTGTTTTAGCACCGCAAATGGTAAGTATAATAACAGTTTCAAGTACTTCATTGGCCTTCTTTGGTTTGTCTTCGGTTGTGGACTGATGGGAGTGATGAAGCTCAAAAATGTAATTTATTGCCGCCATCAACGCTTTAGTCGACCTACTACGTAGTCGGGTATCGTACTTGAGTAGGTCAAATCTAATGTGCCTTTTTCCTTAAATTGTTTTTGGATTCTTAAGTAACTAATTTTTTTTTGTGGAAACGAAAATTATTTCAGATGGGTTTGTCGGACTCGAACCGATCAAAAACCACAAGCCGTCTGAGGTACCAGTAGCTGTGGAACCAGGTGCACCCTAGTAAGTAAATCCTTAGAACCCCGACGTACCTCGGGCCACCTACGGCATGTACGTTGGTACCCCGGTGTTTCGTTTTTTCTTTACCTTGAAAATGTGAGAGCGGTTTACTAACCAAAAAATTCTTGCATCATGTGGCTACCAAGTAAAATGAAACTAATAAAGCAAATTGAAAAGATTTATAAAAAGATTATAAAAAGTATTTAAAAAACAAAATAATTAGTATTGATACTAAAAACTCAATAAAACTTTCAGTTTGTGTGATTCTCTAAGTAAGTAAAACAAAAAGTTTCAGTTGGATGCACTACACTCGAACTTTTTCGATAAATCCATAGCCAAAAACCTTTTCAATGATAAGATATCACAAAAAGTGTCATATAAAGAGTATCACGTTTTGAAAGGCCGATATCTGATAAATGTTGGATAGGTTTGTACATTGTCAGTACAGACAGTACATATAAAATTTAATCCAGACACCAATTGAGTCAATTGGGGTTGGAAATAAAAAGAACTAGAAACGTTATTTTTCTCTAACTTTTTTATTTAATTTTTGTAGTTGTTGGTCAAGTAAAGTCTAATTAGTCTAATTATTATTTTTAATAAAGTTTATTTCAATTTCCAGAGCATTAAGTATTTCTCGGAAGCATTCCAGAGTAGAAATAATGTTTTAGATAGTTTTATTTACTTCAGATTTGTGACTAGCACTATAAATATTAAAATTCATGGAAGCGTCTTTAAAAAGACTCTTTGGATAGATCACTACGATTTCGTAATTAGACATGTCTAAATTATTTAATTACTTACAGAATATACCTAAAAGGTTAACGAGTGCAACAATTTTGTACACTTCACAGGCTTCAATAGCTCGTAAGGAAAACGTGCTCGA
The DNA here is from genome assembly GCA_949316085.1 of Hypercompe scribonia. Lineage (NCBI taxonomy): Eukaryota > Metazoa > Arthropoda > Insecta > Lepidoptera > Erebidae > Hypercompe > Hypercompe scribonia. The sequence goes on from OX438983.1 coordinate 4,144,530, forward strand.
CATTAGGCAAGTAAACTCTCAATCACTGAGCATTTGCTTAACACCTGTGGAGATAGCCTTAGATTTAGGTCTAGCAGAAGTCAATCTCATGGCAAATAAGATCCGTTTAAAATTTGAATGATACAAAAAACCGTAAACAAAAGTCTTCAGTTTGGATTTTTATTATTTTATCACACATACAAATTTATGTGGTCTTTTATTTAAGTCATAATGTCCTGCTATATACGATAACCACTGGTCTTGTTATTTTCCGCTCCCATAACTGCGTTTTCCATTAAGCAAAACACATAAAGTTCCCACTTGTATCTGTGATGTCCTCTACTGTAAAAATTTAATGTTCCTTTCTTTATGTGCTTAGTACAAGTTATTTACAACTCACTGGCGTTCAATGGCAAATAATTTTGTGAAAAAAGTGTAGTCTAAATGACTGTGTCGATAATGACAGTACCTAAGTGTTCGGAACCACGAACTATCGTTAGTATTTTCAAGAAATGAATAAGAAATATGTGTAACAGAAATAAGAGGAGGATGTGGAATGGGAAAATATTGAATAAGACAAATTAAATTACAGGCAAAATTTTAGTACGCTAAAGATTTGTGTTGCAATAATTTGTTGGAACCTAAAATCTACTTTTGTTTACTGCGTGACAATGAGTACGATTTATTTACCTTCTTGTTCTTCATTAGCCTAGAATAAAATAAATAAAAAAATACAGGCAATTATATTGTTTTTTATTTTTTACCCATAGTAATATTACTATATTATTACTACAGAAATTGTATATTAATGTTATACAGCTGAAGAGATTATTTGTTTGGTTGAACACAGAAACAACTAGTCCATTAATCAAGTATTTTATCACCAATAGGAATTGGACTAAAAAAGAAAAATATTGTGAAAACAGAACACAAAAATGAGAGATACAAATGAAGCGAGATACAATTAAGGTATATTCACTACTGTAGTTGTATATTCAATAGGAGATCATTTTCCATGAATGAATTTAAATTTAGATTTTGCAAACACGAATACAAATTTACGAAAGCTTTTATTGTCAATTTAGATCTTTTCTTTGGTATAAATAATTCAAAAGGCTTTCAGCGACCTTTTTATTTCAAGTAAAAAGCTTGGTAGAAGCCGCACTAATTGTTGAACCTATCGTTGTATTCAGAAAAAGGGATTTACTTGTATGAAATTTGTACAAAATTTACACGTTTGTTATTTCAGACAAATTAAAATGAATGCTGCAAAGTTTAGAATATCAATTAAATAATATTTACTCAAATGATATACGTGACTATGAGTATTCAAGGCTGAAATATAGTTTTAGGTGTCGTTAAAGTATTTCTTAGCTATGTGTATTATAGGCATACTCTGAAGGCTGGTGACGTGACATATACTTAGTCTGGCCATAAATACTGTTACACTTAATTATAAAAAAATATTACATTTGAATTTCGAATCTGTCATTTTTATACGATTGTTCATTGTGTTTTCTCATTTTGGCGCCAATACATTGTAAAATATTTTGCGATATTAAAATGGTGTGGGGTGATAAAGAGAACCGAATCGCTGTGATAGCATTACACAAAGTAGGTATGGAGCCAAATGCAATTTTTAAAACTCTCCATACACTTGGTATTAGTAAAATGTTTGTGTACCGGGCTATTAATAGGTACAATGAGACCTCCTCTGTTTGTGACAGAAAAAGATCTGGCCGTCCACGTAGTGTTCGTACGAAAAAGGTGGTCAAAGCAGTAAGGGAAAGAATTCGAAGAAATCCTGTCCGAAAGCAAAAGATTTTATCTCGGGAAATGAAGATAGCACCTAGAACCATGTCGCGTATTTTAAAAGATGACTTAGGACTTGCAGCCTATAAGAGACGCACTGGCCATTTCTTAACTGATAATTTAAAGAAGAATAGGGTGGTAAAATCGAAACAACTACTGAAGCGGTACGCAAAGGGAGGTCACAGAAAAATTTTGTTTACGGATGAGAAAATTTTTACAATTGAGCAACATTTTAACAAACAAAATGACCGTATTTATGCTCAAAGCTCTAAGGAAGCTTCCCAATTAGTCGACAGAGTGCAACGTGGACATTATCCGACTTCAGTGATGGTTTGGTGGGGTGTTAGCTATGAAGGAGTGACTGAGCCATATTTTTGTGAAAAAGGTATCAAAACATCGGCACAAGTGTATCAAGATACCATTCTTGAGAAGGTAGTTAAGCCCCTTAACATCACCATGTTCAATAACCAAGTATGGTCCTTCCAGCAAGACTCGGCGCCGGGTCATAAAGCTCGGTCCACGCAGTCTTGGTTGGAATCGAACGTTTCGGACTTCATCAGAGCTGAAGACTGGCCGTCGTCTAGTCCCGATCTTAATCCGCTGGATTATGATTTGTGGTCAGTTTTAGAGAGTACAGCTTGCTCTAAACGCCATGATAATTTGGAGTCCCTAAAACAATCTATACGATTGGCAGTGAAGAATTTTCCCATGGAAAGAGTGCGTGCTTCTATTGATAACTGGCCTCATCGTTTAAAGGACTGTATTGCAGCCAATGGAGACCACTTCGAATAAGCTTTTTATATTTTTAATTGTTTTATATTTATGTATTAAACTGACACACTGTAAAAGTAATAAATGTTATTTGCAGTTAACAATTTTCTTTTTTCTTTATTACAATATTTATGGCAAGACTAGGTATATATGTGACTGTTATCAACTCAAAATGGTCGTGTTTTAGTTTTTCCAAGGTTATGCATAGCTTTACTATGTAATATTTATGTGTTAATACAAAAGATAGGTTGCTGGATATATAAGAATCAAAGCAACTTATTACGAACGAAGATCTCTCCTAAGAAGCACCAATTATCCCGGTCTTGAGCAGTCCGCATCCATTCACAGCCAGCCACTTTCTTGAAATCGTTAGGTCGTAGTGCCTCAAGGTAAGGGCACCTTGAGGCACTACGACCACACTACATGTTGCTAGTTCAGCGACCATTGTTTCTTATGTAAATATGTTTATTTCAACACGTATTCTTGCACAAACTCGATAGCAGCGCCATTAACACTTATAGAACGCGGGGATACATGCCTGTTATGCATGACTTTCATATTGTCAGTGTTCATCCTCAGTCCCACTCGTTTTGAAGAATCGTGCAGACTATTGAGCATTTCTTCCAGGTCATGCAGAAATTCTGGTAGCATGACTATATTGTCTGTAAATTGTAAATATGAGAGGTATTAGCCATTGATATTGATTCCATGTCCATTTCCATCGAGCGTCTTGAAAGGGTCTTCTAATGCATTGGTAAATACTTTTGGAGATATAATGTCTTCCTGTAAGACAGGGAGACGTTATATGTCTCTCGATACAATTAGATTGGTCTTTTGTCCTTTTTTTGTTCTTAAACGGTCACCTTGTAGCTTCAAGAGGCATCTTAAGACTTGGATATATCGATATTCGACCAAGCATTTCTGGATGAATTCCAAAAGAATTCTCAACAGTTTCAAAACCTTCTCGTAGTCCACATACGTTAAGCAGAGAGGCTATATTCTTCTGTATTCTTAATTATTTGCCTTAGAGTGTGTATGTGGCACATGGTGTTGAAGCCTTTTTAAAACCCAGCCTGCTCCAAGGGTTGCATTTCTTTGAACTTTTGGCCAAGACGGTTGGCACTAACCCTCGAAGACAATTTGTACATATGGCTCAGGGGTTAGTTCTTCAGCAGCCTTTGGTCTTCTTGAAAGAAAAATAAAAACATGATTGAAATCCAAGCCTTATTTTTCGAGCTCGTCAAATTAAATATTCATAATCATGTTAAATAATCAACTGAATAAAAATTTGTACGTGAGCCAAATAAATATGATTAACTTTAATTTATTCCTAAAACAAAACTATCAAAGAGAAAAGATTGTAAACGTTAACTGTGTTAGATAAGTTTCGTCTGATCGTGTATTCTTCTTGGAAATTCACAGTTCTGGCTTATTAGTCTGCTAACTGTTATACCTGCACAAGTGTGTACACATATTTTGTATTGAGCACTTAAAAGCTCTCTCATATGCGTCTATCTGATAACGCTTTATATTTTATTGATCTAGGTATATGACACTAGTTTACCATTGGTTTACTCGTGTTTGTTTTTACTACTTTACATACTAAGAGTTATAGCGAGTGAGTTCAAATTAATTATTATCTTTTTAAATTTAAATTCGACGAGTTCCACCAGAGATGTGGCCTGAAGATGTTTGAAAAACGTACTTAAATTGTTCTAAAATACTTTTAATAAAAAAAAATAATGCAAGTTGATAACTATTTGTTACTAATCGTACTTGCGTTACTGCCTATTGCTAATTTTAGCATATAAATAAAAATAAATAAATATTTCGGACATTTGACACAACGTCATCTAGTTTCAAACTAAGCAGAGCTTGTGCTATGATAACTAGACTGACTGATAGAATACTTATATATCTTTTCTTTTTTTATAAATACATACATATTATACATAGAAAACACCCAAACTTCGAAACAAATACTTGCAGATCATACAAATATTTGGTCCGACCCGGGAATCGAACCCGAGTCCTCAAGCACAGCAGTCGCATCCACTACCATTGCGCCACCGAGGCAGTTGCATAATAAACTCTTAGTATTATAATCTCAAGTATATACATGATAATTTCATGTTTCTGGTCTAATGGAAAACACGCAAAAGGTTTTTATATTTATATCAGTTTTATAATTGAACCATATTGTAAATCAAAATCACTTGCAGCGCTATATTTGTACGCAATATACTGAAAAGCGAACGAATAAATTTTCCCATGATTTTCACGGCAAATCGGTGTGTTTCCTATAAATAGCCTGAAATATGACACTAAATGTTTAAAATAATATAAAAAATTTAATATGTAATAGGTCGAAAGATGTGGTTTGAAGCCTGGTAGGATCGCTAATTTAACTTAAAAAACTGCTATAAATATAATTCAAAATAAGAAAGCTATGACAGAGGAATTTTTAATACAGATAGGACTTGTTCATAGACTAGTTCTTTGTAACCCGTATTACAGCCTTTAAATATTCCAGCCATTTGGTTCTAGTGTACAAGAACCCTTATAAGTATCATTAGTTTTTGTTTATCACTATTCTATAAGCTCAGAATAAATATTGACTATTCGTGTAGGCTTGCCTCTAAACAATTATGTAAATTATAACGAGTTTATTTACGGGCAGTCTTACTTACAAATAGTGAAAATATGGTTCAATTATTTTTTGATTCCCACACAGGTGGTAAAAGTTCATGAAGGAATTGCTTTAAAGCGGTTATCTGTAAGGTTTTTATGGCCTGAGCTGAAAAGAGCTGATATAGGCCAGTCTATATTTTGAGCCAAAGTATGGTTCTCCCATGGGTAAAGTATAAGTTTTTAAACAGTAGCTTATGCTTGTTAGCGGCGACTACATTCTGAAAAATATAAATAAATTTGCATAAAGTAAAGCTTATGTGTGTAAGCTTATTTACCGTATAGAGTTACCTTTTTTTTTTTAGAGTTACCTATCAATTGTTTTGATTCTACGAATAAAGCTGTAAGGCATTCACAAAACAAACTCTAATATTAATTTAATAAAAAATGAAAACTAATTTGAGAAGCCCACAAACATTATTATTTATTACGTTAAAGATAATCTTTTCAAAACTAAATTTAGAAAAATGATTTTATTATGAGATGATCTATCATCGGTATTATGAATATTTATGAGGGTAAACGATATTGTGAGATCACGATGACGTCATGGCGCGCTTTGCATTTCACGAGAAATTAACAACACCTACATAATCTGTGTTAATAATTTCTTTATGTAGTATGATCTAAACTTAAGAAACAATTAATCAATTCAGACTTATTTTGAGAGCATACATGCTTTCAAAGTATATTTAACTATGTATATATGGCAACGTCTACAGACAGTGTCATCTATCGGAGCCGAACTGAACTACAGAGCAACACTTATCCTGTATCGCAATATAGAAATTCTTGCACCGATTAACATCTATATATCAACCGTTGTGTTGTAGTCTGTCTGCTTGGCATGACCTCCTCGCCTGGTCGGTCTTCCTTTTGTGTTTGAGGGACTTAACACCCATTTCTCACTTACTACTCTTAACTAACTTAACACACTTTTCCAAGTATATTTAGGGCATTTTTCGAAGTATATTTAGTGATAAAGACTCGTATATGACGTTATACTATTCGTAACCATCATTTAGTTCAAGTTAATGATCAGAAATAGGCGACGCAGTGCTGTACAGAAGAGTACAGGATCATTTTTTAAGAGGGCACAATTTTTAATAAATAGATAACAGGCACATTACACGTGAATAAAGTATAACATGAAAATCATATAATATTTTACTAAAAGGTAAGGTATTCCTTAGTTGGATGAATTCTGAACTGCCAGCATCAGGGGAAGGTAATTGTACACATACATCTGACTCGAATCCAGCATATTTTTTATCAAATTCTTCTAATTCTTGTTTACGAACGCAAGTATACTCGGAAACGTACGAATAATAATGCAGAATACTACTAAAACTTCTCGTATTTGAATCCTTGTTATTTGTTAGACAAAATTCTGCAATTTTTGTTTTGACATAACATCAAATATTTGATAAAATTTGATATGAACTTAATGGAGGTTTTTCTCATTTCATATTTATCATGGTGTTTTGAATATTTGCATCTATTTTCAGTTTTATGCCAATTATATGTTTATAACCTTCAAAATCTATTTGACCGAATCCTACCATGCAGATGAAACATCGTACAAATATCAATAAATAATATATTTTATTACCCTATACCGCGCTTGAATCTAGCGAGTGTAATTGTGAGTCAATACATATTTTGAACGTTATTGTACAATTGAAAATACGTGTTGATGGATGGTTTGAAATTTAGGAAAAATATAATAGTATACCTGAATGTACGAATGCCCGAAATCCTTCGATTTAGACACCATCAAGTAAGAACAGCCAAGGCCCAAAAATCGTTCACTGATTAAAACTAATTGTATTTACAGAAATTTCTATTTTAATGTGATTCATCGTTACTTTGACAATTCCTTTAATCAGCAGTTTGTGTTAAGAACGAAAACATATTGCACTTCAAAGAAACTAGAAGAAGGATTTGGTTCCCTCAAAGTTATTTAACAGAGATGGCTGCTTAACAGAGATGTTTGCATGATCTGCAAATATTTATTTCGGAGTTTGGGTATTTTCTATGAATATGTATGTATTTACAAAAAAAAAGTATTTTTGTATTAATACCAGTTGTCTAGTACCCACAGTACAAGCTCTGCTTAGTTTGGGACTAGATGGTGTTGTGTCTCAGATGCCCGAAATATGTATTTATTAACTATGTTAATTAATATTACAAGATATTATGGTCACATAAAGCTGTACGGAACCTCTACAATAGAATATTCTTATGTATCATTAATTTCACATATCAAGTTAATGTAGAAGCAAATATACCCGGTAAATAAAAAAATACGAGTAGGTATGTCGCACGTGTAGCGCAGATCTCTACAAATGTTTCATAAATATGTGTGTATATATATTATACTGAGTATTTTAAATAGTAAGGGAATCCGAAGGTATTTTCAGCTTCCGTAGATCAATAAGAAGGAACGCTATGAATATTTTAGAGGAAAAGGAAAACGAACGTTAAAAATGAATCTTTTGATCTCTCTTTCAGTGTAGCAGGTAAAATATTTTTTATATCGAATATTTTTCATAACCTGGTATCGATGTAATAATTTTATTGATATTATGACTGGTGGTTTACGTTAAGAAAAAGTGTGGATTTCATACAGGATTTTTAGTTAATATCGAGAATTTCACGAAGTTAAATTGTGTCAAAACGAGTATTCACCGTTATTAAAAACACAATTCAACGATTAATTATCTTGAAGTATTTTTATACATAGAAACTTTGTGTAGGACGCTCGCAGGCCACGTGGAGTAACAAATTGTGCAAGATGGCTTACAGGAGTTAGATGCGAGAAACGCAAATTCGATGATAGTGGCGTGTAATTGGCGAGGCCTAAGTCTAACACTGGACTGCAATATTCTAATTATGATGATGATTTTGTTAATTGATATGATTCTTGCCACTATATTCAGAGTTATATATTCTTTTTTTCTTTTCTTTTACGTTTATTGAGGTATACTAAGATTCGTATTATATCAGTTTCTACTCAACTTCTCTCCACGTCAATTTTCTCATTAGGTATATATTTTGCTATTATTTATTGCTCTTGAAATCTTCATTCATTGGTTATAAGGTTCCCTATTTATTTTTCACCTTATTCCACTCTGCATATTTCCATCTGAATATTCTAATCCTCATGCAAACGTCTCTCACCCATTTTTTCCATTGATCAATATTGTGATCTATGCACAACGGCGGATTTTATGATTGACTTATGAGTTTCTACTTAAAGTCTGAGGGAACCTCGCTCTTCTAACTTTTTTTTTAATTATTTGATGTATTTGAAAAATTAATAGATTTAACTACAAAAAGGTTACGCGAAATAATGGACGTTAACCTCTAAGTTTGTTGTCACAACCAGAACATACGATATCCTTGGATTGTCTATTGTGCGTTTGACGTTTAATTTTGTAACTTCAGTTGATGTAGTGGAACTGTAATTACTTAAATACTTCATCGTTTTAATCGTTGAAGCATACGCTTTTGAATATGAATGTCAGATACTATATACAGGGGTGACAGTTATCGTGATAACTATGTAAGGCTTACACTGCCACGATGACTGTCATGCCTTTTACGTCACTAAGCGGGGTGTGAAACAGCATCTCACTAGGCCGCTATAGTGTGGGTCACCATACTGCATTATCTGCATTTGCAACGAGTATGGTGACCACAACTCTTGGATTCTATTCGTGCTTTCCATCAGGCAGAGTACAGTCACTTTGGCAGGCTCTTCATAAAAAAAAATCGTATTTTCGTGTATTCTTTGTCACATTATAAACGAATGTCTACTTTTATTGTATAGAGAGCAAGCAAACAAACGAATCACCTGAAGGTAGGTAACTACTGCCGCTCATTGTCACATGCATCTGTAGAGATATGAGTGGATTATCGCTTTTTGACTAAAATTTTTGAAGACACTTTATGAGTCATACTCACTATTTTTTTAAAGTAAATGTTACAACATTTTTTGTATACGAATCCCACACACATTCCACTGTTCTTTTCTCTTCACCAAGATCAATAACAATGCTTCAAATATCTGAGATTTACGTTTAAGTGCCATGATGAATTTAGACATAATAAATCTAGCCCTCTAAATCAGACAAGGCGACAAGAAAAAACTTACCCTGACAAGTAATCAATATGTACTGATTGACAACTTACATATAACTTAATCTTAAAAAAAATCATTATGCGTCATAATGTGTAGTATTTTATTAATAACTTAACGATTTATAAATTTAATGAATTCCAAATACAGTATTACAATAAGTTCTGTGTTATGACACCATGTTTTTCATTTATTTTTTGTTTTCTTAATAGTACTTCGGACATCTGACACACAACGCCATCTAGTTCCAAACTAAGCTGAGCTTGTATTGGTACTAGACAACTGATATGAATATGAGGTATACAGGTATATTTTTATTAATATGTATTAAATACAGCCAATATATAATATATATATATATATATATATATATATTGGCTATATTTACAAATACTCATATTAGTATATTCCCGAAGGGATAAAAGGTTTGTTTTAGCACCCACATTTAGTCGACTTTATTTTGATTCTAATTTTTTTTTATTTATAATCTACCAAAGTGACTCTATTCTGTCTGATGGCAAGCCTGAATAGAATTCAAGAGTGGTAGTCACCACAATCACTGCGAATGACGACAATGTAATATAGCGACCCACGCTATGGCGGCCTAATGAGATGCTTTTTTTAACTTACACAAAAGCGGGTGAGCGTATTACTGTGAACCGGGGCACTTATTTCTAAATAAAACACAATTAATCAGTACGATGTATAAACGACGACATTACACTCGCTCAACGTAGAGCGAACACACTTAGTACGAACCGTCCGCGTTTTCGTCCCCGTCGGCGGAGGCGGAACACGCGCCGCGTAAACCGTCCACAAAACATGGGAGTAGGCCGCCCCAGCGTATCAGCAACACCCCAAGCCGAGGTTCGTACCCCGCAGGGGGTGCCCTTGGGCAATGAGAGCCCTCAGCGCTCACCGTAAATTAATCCGGGTAAAGTTGTAGAGGCCATCTGAGGCCAACAGCTAAAAGTCAAATCAAAAAAAAAAAAAAAAAACTATGTATAACAAATATAAAATACTTAAGGTATATGCTATTTCCTGTACATATTAAAACTTAACAACTATGGACAAATTGTAGATTGATATTCTTTTAGCATTTATCAACAGATATTAAAACATTGTATTGAAAGAACATTTCAAAAAGTTTTATGTTGTTATGAATCAGAATTGTTTTGCAACACGTTTGGAATAATGTCTGGAACATAAATTTTACAATAGCCATAAATAAAACTATAAATACTTGGTAATAAATAGGAGAATTTAAACAAACAGTATGGCAATACAAAGGTTTTATTGCTATCAATAATGTTTCAAAAATATTCGTAGATTGTCTTGATCTGTTTAGTTTGAAAAGGGAGAACGAGAATAATATTATAGTTATGAGAAATTAAAAATAGCCATAGTAATTACTGTACTTTCCACTACTGTACTTTAATGTACAAATATTGCAATATTGCACTAATTTAGTGTATGTAACAAAAACTTTTATGTTTTTTTATCGCCTGGTAACCCCCTCGGGCCGTCACCCCACCAGAGTTTGCGGCAGACTGGTGTGTCGGAATCAGACTGACTAAAACTACACGGTGTGCTACTCTGTGCCTAAGATAGGAGGGATCCGGGAACAGCTGCTATTACGACATCCTCCTATAGGCCTCAGCGCCTATAGGCGCTATCGCGGACACCATCTGCGGGTAAACTCCCTATTTATGACGTCGCCTGCTCGTGGCTAGCCACTGTAGTGGATGGAGGCAAAAACCCGCACCTTCCACCCGTGGCCATAATGAGTGTGGCAAAAGGCGCTCGTAAATGCGCGTCTGCCGCCTGCTTCGTCTGTCCGAATTGGGTACGAGTGGAGATCATTCTCCCGTGCCTTCTCGACTGTCTTCTTCTGCGAAATGATGTCTTCGTGGAAGGTTACGACCACGGTAAAACAACTGTCGCTACCGGCCATGAAGCGTACGACGGCCAGTAGCAAGAGATCTCGTCCAATAACTGCAGTGAGGGCCCCACGCTGCGCCGCCTAGGCGGAACAAACCGGTAGCGTGTGCTGAGTCTAGTTCTCACTGCAATCACAGTGGTGACAGGCGGGAGTCAATTCCCTCTTAGCGACCGAGTGCAGATACTTCCAGAAGTAACCGTGCTAGACCCCTGTGGAACACCGCACGACATGAGCCACCACCTCAGAACGCCATCTCGGCCCTCGTACATGATGGTATGCTCCTCTAAATAGTCTGCCACAAGCCGCCTCAGGCACTCTGGCACCTCGTGGTAGTGGAGTGCTTTCCTGATGCATCTAAATGGCAGCCTCTTCGGTCACGGCCCTCAGGCGCAACACGGCATCGACCGTCGATCGAAAACCGAATTGGGCGTCCATTAGATCCGGGTCCACCTCACAGAGGTGCCGAACGATGCGGACAGAGAGTATCCTCTCAAATAATTTACTCGCCTCGTCCAGCAGCGTTTAATATACCTCTGCCCAACCCATATCTATTTTCAGAAAACATTAGAAATTATCAATTAAAAGAACCTTTCTGAACACAAGTGCCAGTGAAAGCACTTAATCAGTAAATTCATTAAACCTTCAGGCTTTTGTATGAAAATCGTTTATATAAAACACAAAGGGTTTGTCAATATAGAATGAACACAATTCATTTAATAATAAGAAACCAATTACATTTCACGAACACTTATTGTAATGTTGTTGAATATTTCAATCAATGAACAATGGTTTAAATTTGTTTTTACAGAATTCTAGTCTCGACAAATGAAATAATTATGAATTTTTATTATACAATATAAAAGTTCATTATATGATTTGTATTTAAGACATTGTGAAAGTTAAATAAAATTTATTGTAACTTATAAGTATGTAAATGGAAAGTTAGGTTACCCACTGTTCTGGAATGAGAAAAGCGCCTATTAGACCTGATATAAAAAGAGCTTAAACTCCGAATGCTATAAAATACGAGACGCAATTTTCACCCACTGCTTTCAAATTTATTACACGTGTAAATGTTTCAAATTTAGACGTTATTGTTAGGTACTGACGACACGGGACCGATTTGACTACAAAATGAAATATTGCTAAGATAACCATCAAGCGTACGGCTCATTTGTTTGTTATTATAAGTTACCAATAAGAAGTCAGTCACCATTAATTTATTAAACTGCCTCGGTGGTGCAGCTGTAATGAATGCGACTGCTATACTTGAGGTCTCGGGTTCGATTCCCGGGTCGGACCAAATATTTGTATGATCTGCAAATATTTGTTTCGAAGTTTGGGTGTTTTCTATGTATAATATGTATGTATTTATAATATATATATATATATATATATATGTATGTATTCTATCAGTCAGTTTAGTTATCATAGCACAAGCTCTCCTTAGTTTGAAACTAGACGATGTTGGTTTTAAATGTCCGAAATATTTATTTATTTAATTATTAGTGTTGTAATGATGGACATTCTTATCTTCTTGGACATACTTTTCAGACATCATTCATTGCGTTAGTTTTTAGTCAACAAAATATTTTCAAAGTCCAGTGTACATAGATCTAAACTGGAGTACAAGCTGAAATTCTCATGTAATATAAGTGAATCAAAGTCGTATCGTAGCCGTCCCTTTTGAAAAGACACGTTTATTTAATAAACAACTGTCTCTAAAGTCCATCGATACTACCGAAAATAAACCCGCACTTAGACTCCACGCACAATGTTGTCTAATAAATCTCAAAACAGTTTATAGCAGGAATAAAATGGCGACCAAAACAACGTAGAGAATTTGTTTAACAATGGAAATAAGATTGTAGAATTTAACGACCTGGTTTAAATGCAATTTATATTCTAAACATCAGACAAATGTAGCGACAAATACGTGAACAAAGGGTTGTGTTTATGAAACAGATTAACCATTGACTTTTCACATCATGTGAGTTCTGTTACGTGATATGATTTTCCGATTTTAAAAATAGAATGAGTTCTAAATTTAACTGTTTGAAGTTCCTTATTGTATATTTACTGATTTTGTCATTTGATTTATTTTCTTATTATCCAGAGGTGTGTCCACAGATAATAGAAATACAGGGATGGGAGCGCACACTCTGGTGAAGTTGCGTTGCGATGGATTATAACTTTAGCCATACATTATAACAATATTAACATATAACTTTGACATTAAGGGTTTTCTTACAATTCAAGGTTATATAGCGTTTTCAATAATGTTGAAGTTAAGATGTTCAAACACGTATGATATACGATACTTGTATATTCTTTAATAGCTATCAAACGTTTGAGTTTTAATTTTTCGAGTAGCACGCAGATGTAAAATTCACATATTCTCTAGAGTTTGAGGCCTTTATAGCTAGGCAATTTACTTTTACTTCTTGAATACATTACGCGGAAGAGAAATATCTGGTAAAAAAGACCACGGCTAACTTTGAAATCATAAAAGTTATCTACTTACAAAAATAAGCTTTAAAAAATAAAAAATACGTAACATTTATTCGTAAAAAAGACGCAAGACGAAGAGGTTGTAGAATCAAGGGCATAATAAATTTAAGAAAAAGAAACTTGTAACGTCATCATACTTACGTACGACTGCCTCGGTGGCGCAGCGGTAGCCAATGTGACTACTGTGCTTGAGGTCTCGGGTTCGATTCCCGGGTCGAACCAAATATTTGTATGATCTACAAATATTTGTTTCGGAGTTTGGGCCTCTTGTATGTATGATATGTATGTATTTACAAAAAAAAAGTGTAAATGTATTCTATCAGTCAGTCTAGTTATTATAGCACAAGCTCTGCTTAGTTTAAAACTGGATGGCGTTGTATGTCAAATGTCCGAAATATTTATTTATTTATTTATTTATTTACTTTACACTAGTAGTTCCCCGCAAGTTCATCTGCATTTATACTAAATATAGTCACTATGAAGAGGTCATAGCGCTATATTTTATAATATAATATTTCTCAATAAACACTCTCAACTCATACAACAAAAAGAAGTAATTTTGGTTTTCGAGATGATCGCTTTTAAATGAAACAACAAACAAAAAGCGGTCAAGTGCATGTCGAGCCATGCCCAAAAAAATATTATAAACATTTCACCTTAACGATTTTGACGACCTATGACATCGAATTACTTTTTTTTCCTATATTAAGAGCCTGCCAAAGCGAGTCTACTCTGTCTGATAGAAAGCATGAATAGAATCCATGAGTTGTGGTCAACATACTCATTGTGAATGTAGACAATGTAGTATGGTGACCCTTTTTTTTAACGTGTGGAAATCCCCTCGGGCCGTCACCCCTCCGGGGTGGTGTGTCGGAATCGGACCGACTAAAACCACACAGTGTGCCACTCTGTGCCTGAGACAGGAGGGATCCAACTGTTATTACGACATCCGGATCCCTCCTAGCGCCTGCCCAATACCGCGGGTACCATCTTCGGGTAAAACTCTCTATTTAGCCGACGTACGGCACACACGGACGTCGCCTCCTCGCGGCTGGCCACTATAGCGGATGGAGGAGAAAACTCGTCCCGTCCACCCGCGGCCACACTCAAGGCGGCATGAGGCGCTGGTACGCGCGCCTCCGCCGTAGTGTATGTACATGTATAGCCGCTGTAGTATGGTGACCCACACTATGGCTGCCACTATACTATACTCGACTATTAATAGTAAACTAATAAAATCTATTGACCTACTTTGGTAATAATTTTCAGATTTCTAAATATTACCGTTTAGCTTGGAATAAACGAATAGTTTAATCAAAATATTATTTTAACATTTTTTTATTACTTTAAAATACCTTTCCAACAATACCTCGCATCAAGGACAAATATAAAAACAATATCCTCACTTTAAAGGTACTAGGGGTTTCATAAAAGAAACAATTTATTCACGATTTTATTCAATCCCTTTGTCGACTTGATAATTATGCATATTATTCTTAATAATGTGATACAGGATAGGCAAACGGACGAACGAACGTATGGATATGACAAAGCTATAACCCTAACAGTTCGTCAGTTTTATTGTTTTATTATTTAAGTTGGTATAAATATTAATTAACGATTAGACGGCCCGTGTGTGTTTTAAATTTAAGACGAATTATAAGAAAAATCAAAGTTTAGAAATACATAAGTAGCATATGTGTATAATAAATGTAATGTTTTGCAATGTTTAATGTTTTCACACCTATCAAACACGGCACTCTGATCCCAAACTAGGCGGAGCCTGTGCTATGGTAACCAGATTGCTGATAAACATACTTATATATTTCTAAATATATCCTTTTTATATAAAATGACATCACCCGCACTAGGAATAAGCTCTTATGTCGTCGGGGACTTTACAAACATACAAGAAACAAACACAAAGAACACCCAAACTCAGAACAACAATTTGTGGATCTCACTAAGTGTAGTCCCATGTGGGGTTTGAACCCACAACATTCAGCGCAGTAGAGCGGCGTGGCGACCGCTTAAATCACTAGGCCAACCGTGTAGTCAAATTATAAATAAATTATACCCAGACACATAATAAGTGATCCTGCTCATCACACAAGTATTTGTCCTGGGCAGGAATCGAACCCATGATCTCTGGCTTGGCGGTCAGAGTCACTAACCACAACACCAACAGGCACGTCAAAGTATAAATAACACTGACTGAATAATATATTACAGTAGAAAATGTACGGCATACCTGATTGACACAATGGTGGAATAAATGTACCCAATAAATCTGTTTGCAATATAAACTCATACATTATTAAATCTAGTCTAAAACGAAAACCAAGGTCAGGTCCGACCTTTACCGTATAACATTATGTATATGCTTTTCACATAGATAATATGAAAAGAGAAAATAAAACCTTTGTTTTAAATTGTCTTAAAAAACGATTAGTTTTTTTTTAGAGACAACGTCAGCACTAGGAATATATCCTGTGTCGCGGGGGACTTTACAAACATACAAGAAACGGACACAAAGAACACCGAGACTCAGAACAACAATAGTCGTACGATATGGGTTTTGAACCCACAACACTCAGTGTAGTAGAGAGCAGCGTAGTGACCGCTTAAACCACTATGTCAACTGTGCAGTCAAATGATTGAAAACATTCCTAAAATGAGTCAAGAGAATAGAGAATAGGCTGTTTGACCGTAACATATATTTACATATTCGAACTGTACGGTCACTAGAAAGTACTATTTTTTTTATTGACGGAGTGGAAAATCCCTTCGGATCGCCGGCTCCTCAGGGACGCAGGAGCCAGGAGTATGATATGTTGCTACTAAAACCACCCTTGCGGGCGGTCTCAGGCATCTTACTCTGAAGGGGACCCGGGCCATGTTATTTCAGGTCCCCTCCAGGATCAACGCCGTGCCTACATATCATTCCATGGATCGAATAAATCAATAATGTCCATCATCTCATCATTGATGATTGCACTGAATAAGGTTCTCACAATTTTTAGCATAAAGCAGTGAGAACATAATTATTACGTTATTAAGATATTTCAATGTATTATATATACTTTCGTTTCTCTACACTTAATAATATAAAAAATACTAAAATTTGCGAGGATAGATGTTTCAATGTTCTCAATTAAACCAGAACTGCTAAACAGATCTAGATGGAATTTGATATGAGTTATAGTCTAGGATGGCACGTAAATTTGTTGAGGCAACGTTTTATAAACTTGATACAGTTACCAACTAAACTACGAGTAAAAGTTAGTACTTTATTAATATTAGAATTTTCAGATTTACAGTAAATAGTACATTCATTCATTTCTAAACTGATGTGTTACTAACAGCTACTGAAAATAATTTATGACCCTTATAAATTATTCTGATGAATTTTGATATCAAACGGACCGTTGGGAAACTCATAATTCATGTCAGTACCCATAAAAATGGGGCTTAAAGTTAGTGAAAACAATGCGCACAGTCTTGACTTGTTCAAAGGTGAAGTCTCAAAAATTTACAACACAATAACGGCATAATTTCTAAAAAAAAGTTCAAGGTATTTATGATAGAATTATGAAACAACAAAGCCGGACATTAAATAACTGAGACCAACTTGCTCAATCAAAAATAACTCTTATATTTCAGATACATGGTTTTATCTTGAAAGTAACAAATATTTTTATTCAAGAAAAGGAACGCTTGTAACAATTTATTCTTCATTTTGAAAGGATTCAGTGAGGCCGGAGGTGTTGAGCGTTTAATATAAGGGTTGTCTCGATTGAACGATTAAAAAACCGCTTATTCTATGTCGAGGGAATATTTAAAGAGAAAACCTTAAAAAAAGTAATTGGTCTAACCAGATTTTCGATGCTTTATACCAGCTAAAAAGATTAATGGGAGGCGTAGTGGAACCGCAGCTATTTCGACCAGCGGCAGTGTCCGTGTCCGAAATACTCGTAAATCTTTTTACGACAAAATGATGAGGCTCGTGTGGATTTATAAACCACACTATTCGAATAGCTGAAACAATCGATTTATTCTAATACTATGGGTTTTTCATTTTAGGTGGACTCATTATATATGTCAGACTTTTTTAATGTGTTGAAACCAAAACTCATCGCTACGAAATAAGTTGTACTGTGTTTCCCTGTAAATTTTACGTTAAGTATTTACTTTTGAAATTATCTGAAGTTCTACTATTCTTAGAATATTTGACTAGAGCACATGAATATTTGATATTTCCATCAAATAAAGTAAGCAAACATGTCTAAATATTAAATTCCAAACCCATGTAGAACCAATGTGATCCAATGATTATGAATCAGGCATAATTTTAATCTTTGCAAGCCATTAGCTGTAAATCATTCTTTGATATCCAACAGTTTCATAGTATTTGCAAGAATATTGAACTCAAACCAGAGGCATGCTTGGGTTCATATTTTTAATTTTGTTTTTAATTTTATAAGCCTGTTAGAGTGACTCTACTCTGCCTGATGAAAAACGTAAATCCAATCCAGTCGTGGTCGCTATACTCATTGTGAATGTAGACAATGTAGTATGGTGACCCACACTATTGCAGCCCAGTGAGATGCTTTATCACGCCTCGCTTGGGGACGTAAAAGGCATGACAGTCATCGTGATATTGTGTTGGACACACTTACAATGACAAGTGTCACCACTGCATCATATTTTTCAGCTCAATCGAACAACCATCTGGGTTCAAGCATGACATTTCTATAAGCGCTTGTGTCTCTTGAGGAAACATCTACAGGGAGCAGCAGTTATTTTTTTCCTTTGACATCTATACAACAAAAAAATCACTACAAGGTTACAGAATAAATTTCCAAAGTACATCACGCACTTGCAGTATGAAACCCTCATCCATAATTTCAGACGTAAAATTGTTGAACCAATTAAATATTGAGTTAAAAGAGCTGACCTAACTAACAAATGAAAATGAATAAAGGTTCTCAAATAAGCCTGAAGTTAATTTATCTTTCATCCAGGTGTGTTTCAACCGAGCCTCGAGCTGACGTATTTCCGGTTCAACTTTAAATGTTAACAAATAAACATTTCGTAGATTACGAGGGTGTATACCACGTGAAGGATGAAATATAAATAACATACCTTTAGTGTGTTTCAGGAACCGTTTATTGTTCCTTATGCATAATTGGGAAATCAGAGGAATATATTTTTTTTTACAAAGTCCCCGAACTAGGATGTATCCATGTTCGTATATACTCGTATATATCCCATATCCTGTTTCGCGGGGGAGTTTAAAAACATACAAGAAACAGACACAAAGAACACCCAGATTCAGAACAAAAAATTGTGGATCTCATAAAGTGCTGTCACATGTGAGATTTGAACCCACAACACTTAGCGTCACTATGCCATTCGTGGAGTGTTAGAGAGGGATGAGGATTTACTCTGTATCGTGGAGGTTTACAGCTACGCGATTCGAATCCAACTTAGTACAAAGAGCAATGTAATAGCGAGATTATTTATTCTTTCTCTACGTGGTTACTGTAATTTATTTATAATATTTGTAGGTTCGCATCCTTGTAGAAGATTCATAACATTGGATTAGATCAAGTTTAAAAACTTCTTACCACCACCCTGTAACATAATCTAAGTAATTAAAAAAATGCATCTTAGTGTCCGTTACGATTCCAAACACAGCGTGCGACCCTTCAAATGATTTTTCTCTCCGCCACGGCATACCACGCCTCTGTACAATGAAATCTTACTATATATTGTCTTATTTTTGCTATGCTGTGGTTCTTATATACATTATTCCGAAAGACTGTAAGAGCTCATGTCATCGCTTAGGTGGCAATAAAATTAGGCTGTCAATGATAGGATAAGCGATCTTCGGTTCGTGTCAATGTAGAAATAACAAAACGAACAAATACCGCCAAAGAATATTAAGGTTTGGTGTCGAAAACAAAAGAGTTAGAGTAACATTACTTGTCAACGTCTGTACGAAAAATTTACGTTCAATGTCCAGTATTTTTATTCATTTCAATTTTAGAAAATTAGAATTCTAAAATCATTTGTAATGCAATGTTTATCTACTTCTTCTTTTGGATTTTATAGAACGTACCATAGATCACGATTTCTAAGTGTTTATCATATTATATCATAAAAGTGAAAATATAAAATAATAGCATTTTTTTAAAGTTTGACCAAAATCTCTTTTTAAAGATAAGCCTGTGTCCAGAAGTGGACTATTAACGTTTGTTGATAAAAGAGTTAAGACGATAAATATATACAGTAAACATAGAAACTAAATCAAAAGGCATACTATTGTAATTATATACGTTGTAGCTATGACCATATAATGTCTTTAGGTATAGGTCCAGCTGGGATATTTTATCAAGTGAAGCGAGGTGGCAGTGTCAAGTGTCATACAATAAGATACCGAAAGTCCGAGACACACAATACAAATACATACAGAAGTGCAATTACATTTCTATTTTAAGTGTAAGCTTTATAAATTTTTGGTCATTTTTTTTAATTACTTTAATAGCCTGCCAAAGTGACTCTACTCTGCTCGATAGAAAGCATGAATAGAATCCAAAAGTTGTATTCACCATACTCATTACGAATGCTGACAATGCAGTATGGTGAACCACACTACGAGTATTGCGGGCTATTACTATTTTTTACGCCTCCCTGTATTGTAAACATTTACTACGACAACTATCACCCCTGCATCAATGGGCCTCTGGTCTCGCACTCATCAAAGAAACACGACAGCAGGGATAATGTCGCTTTAGGTTGAAAACACATCATGATCACATCTGACACTCAACCACCTCTAGTCCCAAACTAAGCAGAGCTTGTACTATGGGTACTAGACAATTGATATAAATACATTTATACTTTTTTTTGTAAATACATACATACTACACATAGAACACACCCAAACTCCGAAACAAATATTTGCAGATCATACAAACATATGGTCCAGCCCGGGAATCGAACCCGAGACCTCAAACACAGCAGTCGCATATGCTACCATTGCGCCACCGAGGCAGTCAATGTCTTCACTTTAAATATTATATGGGTTTATATTTTATGATTTATTTAAATGGCAGTGTTGATAGCGTTACATTTCTCGATTACATATTTTTAATCCCTCAAGTATCTTATAGTGCAGGAATTGTTTTTCTTTTGTAATTGTAAAAAAAAATTTGAAGATAAAACAAATCTGTTTTACTACAACATTAAAAAATATTATAATAGTTTATAATAAAGAATAGATCTTCTTTGTTAAAACACAT
The DNA here is from genome assembly GCA_949316085.1 of Hypercompe scribonia. Taxonomy (NCBI): domain Eukaryota; kingdom Metazoa; phylum Arthropoda; class Insecta; order Lepidoptera; family Erebidae; genus Hypercompe; species Hypercompe scribonia. The sequence continues at coordinate 4,165,684 of OX438983.1, forward strand.
AAAAACTTTAGCTGTTTCCTGGATATATTCTGTAATCATTATATCACATCACGCATGGTCACATGTAAAATATAAAAATTGTTTTGTTTTACACACGTCTTTTAACCCCGAAGCAGTGGACAGATTATAAAGTTCACATTTGCCGACTATGATATTGGTACGCATTGACGTAATACGTGGCAAGTTCATTGCCATCAGCCGCATGATATATTTCTATATAAACATATTTCTAAATGTTTTTTGTCATCCTACGATCAGTCGTTTGGACCGTAAGCAGATGTGGTGTAGTCGAGATGTGTTTTAGAGTGCAAGAGAACTCCCAGTGGAGCCTACCCATTATTATATGTAGTCAAATCAGTTATTGACATTACTCGTCAAGTATGTCTCGTCGTTTTTTCAGTCGATGAGTCATGATTTGTAGAATTACGTGGACTTCTTTTCTCATGGTGGAACATAATTATATATTGCTAAATAAATACATAGTACAAATTACACTCAGCGTTTTAACTCATTAACAACAACCACAAATTATCGTGTTCATTTGCCCATTGATGCATGGGTGACAGTTGTCGTGGTAAATGTGTGCAATACAATGCTACGATGACTGTCATGTCTTGTACGTCCCGAAGTGAGGCGTAAAAAATCGTAATAGGCCGCCATAGTGTGGGTCACCATACTGCATTGACAGCATTAGCAATGAGTATGGTGTCTACAACTTTTAGATTCTATTCATGCTTGCCATCAAGCAGAGTAGAGTCACTTTGGTAGGCTATTAAAAAAAAAATGTTCGCTTTCTTGGGAACCAAACCCACGTTCTTTGGTTGACAGCAGCGAGGATGACTAACTGCTACACCAATACGTCAGATAACATCGGGTAAGAATTATTAGAAAAAAATGTGCGTCTGTGCTATTTATAAATATGTATATATACTCGTATAATTTACAGTTTTACCCGCGTGTGTATTTTAGAGATGTCAAACTGGTTTCACACCCGAAGGACGATCTTGATAGAGGACCTCCATAAAGGCAAAAAGGTCATTTCTCCGCTCGAGGCGAAGTGACCTTCCGTGTCGGTGTCAGGCGTTGCACCCCTCATATTAGATAGTTAAATATACAATGTATATGAAAGTTTTTTAGAAGGTTTTTATTCCTTTGCGAAAATACATTGTTTCGTGATATTCACTTTGAATTCGACTGCATGGAGGGCGGTTTGTTTAAGCGGTCACCTCACCGCTTTGAGGGTTCAAATCCCACATGGGACAACACTTTGTGTAATCACAAATCGTTGTTCTGAGTCTGCGTGTTCTTTGTGTCCGTTTCATGTATGTTTATAAAGTACTCAACGAACAGGATTTATTGCCAGTTCGGGAGTTGTCTTATTGAAAAAATAAATGTCTCGTTTGCAAATGTCTTATACTATTGTAACTGGTAAATTAATAAACAGCATAATTTCGATATAACATCCCTCAAAATGTGCATCATTATTTACTTCTCCCAATACTGGTAATAAGGGTATTGCGTTACCAATATACCAATATTTATTCCAACAATACACTGAAGAGTGAGTATTTGTTTTTTGTGTAAATCTATTTTTACATTTACAATCAATGTGTCTGTTATTTTTACGATTCGAAAGAGTAAGTGCTCAGTCACAAAGAACTTGGGTACTTGTTTTCAAAAAAGTATTCTTGTATCATCATTTATCCTTTTTCTTCTAATTCATTTTGGGTAGGCACGGTGAGTTTTCTTCCGCCATTTTCCTTAATAACTTTTTTCGAGCTAGGATCATTACTAATTGATTTTTAATTTTTTTCTTTGAAGTGAAATACAGTTAATCACATTCTAAGGTCAAGTTTGAGGTAAAAAGTCATAAAAGAATGTCAGTGCGTATTTATGACACATGTCACTATGTCGAAAGATTTAAAAAAATTTCTTCCAAATACTACAAAATATAAGTATAATAAATTTACATAAATATGTACATAAAATCTCACCTGTTTCCCCGGAGGGTAGGCAAAGGCATATTAAGGTTACTTTTCACCAGTGTTTTGGCCACACGTAATAGGGGGCGAGCCTATTCCAGCTATTTGGGATTTTTCGTTTGCCAGAGCCTTGTCCGTCGATCAGTAGGTCAGGTTGAATTGGGGTCCTATATTTTTGGTGGTAATCTTATGGAAATTTAACTTTAAGTTATTCAAGTCACTACCTTAAACAGTAAAGAGATTTTAAAATAAAAATGCAATTTCCTTAATGCAATGCTTTTTCATTTCATTTTTTATTCAAAACACGTCACCGTATTCGTGCAAAGTGAAATAGTTATTAAAGTGTTAAGTGTATATTTACTTCCTATTATGACAAAGTGCCACTAAAGTGTTAATGAAATACTAATACTCTGCAATTTATGTTTATTTAGTACTTTGCAATGTTTATTTATTCACTTCAAGCCATGTTTGACAGCTAGTGTATAACGTATTCTATTTCACACCCGACCAGCTGACATCACATGAATAATATCACCTTTCGATATTGTTTTGGAATAAAAATATTTTTGCCGCTCGGAAAATACGGTATAATACAAAGTGTATAGTGTGTAAGTGTACATAAAATTAAATTTATACCAGTACAAAGATGTTTTAAATTCTATTTAAGAATAAGATGTGCATGTGTGTGTGTGTGACTTATGCACTTATGCAAATAAAATAAATGTCTCGTAATATTTTTCTCTAATATTAATTATTTCGTCATTTTTACAAAGCAGATCATAATGGATCATGATCGCCGTAATCCCATGACTTCATCGTGAGCTATTCTGGGTATTCAAGGCCTCAATGTTCTTCTGACACGTATAGTAACGTTGGGCACCGGATGTCCACAAGAGTCAGCTTAGGCTATTAATCCTATTTGAATTTTAATGGTTTAGGATTTAACTGTCGGAATTATTCACCCAAATATTATCTTCCGTTAAGGATCAGGTCCAAATGTTTAATCTAGGGTTGTAAAAGAACGGAGTTTACTTTTATAGCACCGAGAAACACATCCGGACAGTTCATAAAATAAAAAGACTTTTGCTTTACTTGAGCCAAGCGAGTCTTGGGTAGAAACTGCTACTTTTAAATATAAAACTACATTTGTTTGGAAAAGGTTCTACCAAAGGTTCTAAGGTGTATATTTTATTATTTACCTACAATTGGAGGTGGGTAGAATAGTTGTGTATTAGATTGCTAACTATACGTATTTGTGATTGCTACGGATTAAGAATAGAGATTGTCACCACCTCTATTCATCCCATGGGTGTGATGAAATGGGTGCAGGAGTAAACTACGCGAAATATCACTGTAATAAGGAAAACTTGAAACAAACCCAACCTATCTGAGCAGACTGGTACAGTAGAGCAAATCCTTCTTCCTAAGGAGAGGGCTATGTCCAGCAGTGGACTGTTAAAGGCTGTTGATGACGATTAAGATGACGTGAGATTTTATATTCTTCGATTGAGAATCTTAACACAGAAGAAAGAAGACATATTTTATTTTACACAAATAAAAACTTTTACAATTGGTTTCAAGGCTCCGGAATACTATTGTTAGTTTTCCAACCGAATGATATTTTCTTCGACTTGAAGAATGGAGTCGACGAAGTAAAAATCATTTGATTGACTTTGTTGACATTACCATAAATTTTAAAGCAACTAGAATGAGAACTTTAAGTTTGAGTTTATTCGTATTGTTGACATCCTTTAATGAACTCGAATCTCTCGAAAGATTTTCGTATGTAAGTCAATTTTTGCTATATTAAAACAATCTATAATTTATCGTTTATTAAAAAGACATGGTTTGTTTATTTTTTTACGAAGGTATCCGCGGTGATCTTATTATAAGGTCTTTAACTACATACGTGATCTTTAAAATATGGGACAGTAAACGGCTCTGTATAAGGGATACAAACCATTGTCAGAGTTCAGAGCTCAGCTATTGAGGGGTGCCATCAGTCTGTCTGTATTCAATGTATTCATTTTGAATTTCAAAGGAATTCGTGTATTAGATGACCTCGAAGGTTTCTTAGAATGGAGTGTAATTTGTTATTTTCTTTTGATCAATTTCAAGTTTATATATCATAATAACATGCTCTTTGAATCTTTTTGGCCTATCCCTTATAACCGTTGACAATGGTTAACGTCTTGGTTATCTAGTTTTAAATGGATCGTTATCTTAATAAAAGGGTTAAGTTGATTTGTGTACGCTTCAAAATCTCGAATGCTTTTGCACCTTTTGAGCTTTGATTTTGACACGATTATGCAACACGCTACAAAAATTGTATTTATCCATTTTTACCAAATGAAACTGATTTAATCACAGCCGACAAAATGCCAAGCATTTGGTACTAAAAGTAACAATAATAATTTGAAACAGAACAGAACATAATATGCAATATAATACATTAAACACAGAAGGATCTGTATAAGAATGTGGGCAAGAACAGGTCACCATCTCGGCTAAATGTTACACGTGTCTGTGGAGCTTATTTTCAGATGCATACATAGCAATGGCAACACATTACTGTGCGCTGTGTGTTCTTAAAGAAAGTGAAAAATAAAATAATGATAACTAATGGAACAATTCAAACAATACCATAAACAACACAGCACCCCCGCAAACCTGTATACCATATTGATTATCTGTATTCCCGCGTCGATTACGGCTCTTGGCTTGACGTAACACAAAAGTGATAGACTGTCAAAGTGTTTATTTATCACAAAGGATTACGCAACATTGTACGATTATATTATGTAACTAGAATGAGTTAAGATGTAACACTTGTCATGGTTTGCGTGGTGATGGTATTTGTGATTGAATTACAGTAGTGTTGGCAGTATGGTTTTACAGTGTGTTTATGAAGGGATAACTGTATCTACCTCGAAGTCAAGGTTGACAGAATACATTATGATATGATATGCAGTCGCATCAACTCAATAAGGTGCCTCTCCAATCTCACGTCGCTGTACCCAATGTGCTCCCGCTATTTACATTATTACAGCTGAGATAGGTTATGGTTGGTAATTTCAAAACATCCAAGTGATACTTCATCAATCATTCACTTTCTCTCTGATACATGAAAATGCAATTTGGCAGTGAGGTCGAGAAGACTTAGAATCACAACTCAACAATGGCTTCATTTCACCTTTGTAAATGTGTTTTTCCTTTCTGGATATGAAATATTTGATTTATTTCGTGTGTAATAAAATTTCTCGAACATTAAAATGTCAAACCCTTATCTTGACACGTGTTTTGTCGGTTTAAGGCATTCATTCTTCCACTACAGCCTTGGAGGCTCCTTAATTTGTTAAGCTTACTCTTTATTGTATGAGTTTGGTTGGCCTTCATGTCAATCGCAGTATATTTTATCCTTGGATCGCATTTTAATATAGTTAGAATTGATGAAATGTGGAGAGTAGTGGAATTATAATACCACAAGATATTATTTTTGTTTGTATTTACTTTCATTTCATATTTATATATCTGTATATAGATTTGCGGTTTTTATCCGTAAAACGTCAGATGGAAGTTATTAAAAGATAAATATTTTGCTGACTAGTTCCACTCTCATAGGAGGCAAAGCTGTTAATCGAGCATTTATATTTCTATATATATACTTGTGTATTTCAAACTAGATTCATATTAAATATAAATTATAAACCAGACACACAATAAATTAGAAGGAAAAGGAAAAAGAAAGGGTGTTTTTTGTGTTCGTTTCTTGTTTGTTTGTAAAGTCTCCAGTGACACAGAACTTACTCTTAGCGCAGGTGTTGTCTTTTTAAAAGAAAAAAAAAGAAACTCCATTAAAAACAAGCTTTTATTTAAATGCATTAAAACTTAAATTTAACTATTTTGAGAAATTTAAATCTCGTATTTGTTAACGGGCCTGCTGGTCTAGTGGTTAGTGATCCTAACTGCTAAACCAGAAATAGTGGGTTCGATTCCCACCCCGGAGAAATATTTGTGTAAAGAACATGATCGTTTGTTCTGTGTTTGTGGGTAATTTATCTATAATGTGAATGTATTTTGGAATATATAAGCCTATTTATCAGCGGTTGGTTACCTATACTATAGGCTTTGCTGCTGAGTAGATAGTTTAAAACGTTTAAAAACAGTTTTGGGACGTTTCAGTAAGAGCTTGTTTCTAAAGAAGTTGATGTTACTGTTAATTTGTTTTTCTTTTTCGGTAATTGCGAAATAATTTTCTGGGTCTATTCATCATGAAATTGACATTCATAACAAATCTGATGAGCTTACGTAAAGATATTATCTAGGTCTAAAGTACTTAGGGAGACGAATCAAATAAGCCCAAATTCGAGGCGGTTACGTTGATTCGTTACTGAGATTCTCTGACCACTTTTACTATCAAAGCCTGGTTACCGTTTAGGACAAAATTACACGTTCAGAAATCAAACGAGCCTAAATTCATTGTAATTGTGTCGTTAAAATTAAGAAGCACCTTCAAGCTACGTCATTAGATCCTGGATACCACCTAAAGTAGTACTAAATTTCAAGTCAAACGAATTCAAACTCGACGGGGTTGTATCATTTCAGTATAGAGTGCCTGGCTACCTTCCAGCTCAATCATCAGATCAGGTTCATGCTATCATAACAACACTGTCAGGCAATATACACATGCGTAGGAAATTTCAGCTCAACCGGCTGAAGATATCTGCTTTAAAATTGAATTACAAGATTCCACCCGAACAAACATAGTTACACACATTACAAGTTCAAAAAAAAATATTAAAATCATTTTACTTATTACACAATGTTAGTCTTGAGTGGGCGCTGAACCCAAAAACCTTGTCTTAGCAGCCAGAATCGCTAACCACTAAACCAACAGGTCTATTTACTTCGTGTTTTATAAAATAATTATACATAAAGATTTTTTTTTATCTATTTTTTAATTTTATATTTCTTAGTATTCAATTTAGTATTTAATTTTATATTACTTATTAGTATATTTATTGTGATAGCTTAATATAATTCATTTAATAAAATGTTTTAAGAAAAAATGTTGTAAAATATTTCCACAAAATGTCTATAAAGATAACTTTATTTGTGGGATTAGATTTATTACAACGCAAAGTCTATACTATAGCCAATAAATTATTATTAATAATCGCACCAATATAACTACCGTCTTTTGTAAATTCCACGCACTTAGTATTATTATAATATTACGAATAATGTAATAATTGCTTGTCCGGTAAGCTACAAAACTTAATTAAAACAAATTTGCATGGTCTAGGTAAAATATTTAATAATATTTTAACGTTGACCTTAAGTTTATCTATTCAAGATTGGGCCTCATTAACAAGCTAAAATGATTAAACTTTAAAGATAACATTTTGTATCTATATAAGTACTTGTATTATTAGAAACGTTTCTAATTGTTTACTTTTCTCGAAAAGGTCCGTAGATGTATTAGATTGTTACTGTAACAAGTTCAACACACATTACACCTTAGTGAGAGCTTTTTTTGTTTGTGCGGCAATCCCTCCGGATATCACCGGTTAGTGGTTATGTTGGACTTGAAACTATCAAAAACTATACTCCACCTCTGGTTTTAGTAACCAAGAAACAGCTACACTACAGAATGGAATTCTCTGGAACCTCGACGCACCTCAATCACCTACGGCTTGTAGATGACCCTTTCCTGTGTGGGCACCCTGATACTCCCTTTTCTGCCCGCAAAGGACGTGCAAGTTCGGTAGCGCTTGTGCCGCTACCCAACCTACTTTTGCTTGCGCTTATGGAGAATGGAGATCGTTTTCAAAGAGTTCTAAAGTTCTTCCGGACGTGCTGCGCCATCTCCTTGGTAAGCATTATCTGCCTGCTAAAAGAGACTTCCATATCATAGCCGCAATCATGATATCGAACAAGAGAATCCCTATTCTGATGGCTGTCACGAGGTCACGCCTCTGTTCCAACCACGCCGGTCCGGGCATCATAGTAGTGACACTCTGGCGTTGGCTCCTTGCAGATCAGACATAGGTAATCTTCGAAATATTTATTTGCAGTGATCATCTGTATTAGCCGGTATGACAGGGTATGCCTCTCGAATTCTCCATATCGGGTCTAACCGCAGCAACCTCGAAACGAACATACAGTATATTTTTTGAGCAACAATAATTGATTTGAAATTGCAAATTGTCTATTTTTAGGGTTCCGTACCTCGAAAGGAAAAAATAGGACCCTTATAGGATCACTATGTTGTCCGTCCGTCTGTCAAAAACCTTTTTCTCAGGAACTCGTTGAGATATCAAGCTGAAATTCATATCAAATACTCAGGTCTACTGTCCCTTGGAGTTGTGTAAAAATTAAACTTCTAAGCTAAAGCAATCAAAAGGTACAGCTGTTTATGTCACAAATTTACGCAAATTTTCGAAACTCGCAAGGGAATCAAAACCTACAGGGTATATTCCATGAACTCAGAATCTTGAAATTTGGTTAGAAGCATTACTTATAGCACAGATGACTGAAAAATTGCAAAATCTGTAAATTTTTAGTTTGATCATATAATAATAATATTTTTAAAATTTGTAAAGTTACTAACCCTTTTCTTAAGCACATGTAGAGGACACGCGCTTGAGAAAGTATTAAATTGAAATTCATATCTTTAATAATATTTGAGTCTATCTTTAAGTTGTAACAAAATTAAACTTATATACCTACAGGTTTATAAGGCACTCTCGGTGCGGAAGACAGACTCGCACTTGACCGGTTTTTATTTATTTTTGTCTTAAAGGGAAAAGCAGGTACTTATAGTCTTCTTAATCTTAAGAAAACCAAAACGGATAAGAATTACGAAGGAATTTAATAAAAGTAACGAAAGATGTTGTATATTTTTGAACGAAATAATAAAAGATGACATACCAGAATGAACGTCTTATTACATGAATAGAAAATCAGAAATAAAAGAAAAAAGTATATAATTTTCACAAAACGAAGAATACGTAATATACGTATAATATACATTATATAAAGACGCTACGTACAAAATTACACTCTTAGGCAGAGGCAGGCAAAAATTATCTTCTTTGACGTTCAGATCCTCTTCACATTCTTGTCTGAAAACTTCCATATCTTTCACGTTTCCTCAGACATTTAATACACACAGAAATCTGTTTACTTGCTTTCTCGTCAGACGGGAACAGATGGCTTCGTAAAAGTCTCAGTTTTCTTGTAACTTGTACCAAACAAACGCAATAGATATTCCGGTTTATTGAGTGACAATAGCGGGATAACAGACACGAACGCTACAAGAATAGTATACAGGATGTGTGTCGAATGTCATCAGTTTACGACTGTCCACAAATTTGTTACGCGAAATAAAATAGTAGTTTTATATGTTGTGTCACCGTAACAGAAGGATATTACGATAGTTGACAGCGTGGGACTGTCGTAATAAAGAGTATTTTAAAAATAACTTACACGATTTTTCAATTTAAAAACATGATTTGTGTTGGTGTTAAAAAAGTGTGTTAATATTTTGTGATTTATATTGAACATTATTTTAGAGAAATTGAGAAACTATACATTTTAAATCTAGAAATGACATTATTATTTTATGTATCAAAGCGTTACTTATATTAAAATCATGACCAGTGATTGCTACAAACTAGCGTACTCATATATGGTAATGTTTGTAGGGTTTACTTTGTAACTAAAGCCTAAAGATAGTTAATCCGCTAAAATCTTATGACTTGTCCCAAATTACACACTGACAATGGTCACTCTAGTGTGTTTGTTCCACAATTTATGTTCCTTTGTTGAGGCATGTTCACTTTAAGGTCAATTTCATAAACTAATATTGAATAGCATTAGTGAAATTTAGTAACCGGTAAAGAGTAAAAAGAATATAAAAGACTATAATATGCACAATAGTGTTTTAAAAACTAAAATGGCGATTGTAAGATCGTATCACTGTTCGTATGTCTGGACTCTTTTGTTGATATCGACTGACAGATCGGTAATATCTTGATTTCTGTCCATGCTAAGACGATGATTCGTCTTGATATCGGTCGAAAACGAGCTATAGAAGGGATATCACATTCCCTATATTTCTGCAAAACCAGAAAATACTTTTGAGGACAAAAGGAAATAGTAAATTGATGGCTTGAAGATGCACAAAGGTCTATAAATTAGTGAACTTGGACGCTAAAGTTGGACAATATATTGAAGAAAATAATACAACACTTCACATTGATAGACAAGGAATTACGATTGTTATAGATCATTTGATCATAGTTACTTCTTTATTTATTTCTATATTTATAATTATTAATCGTTCAAAACACTTAAAGTACCAAAAAGTATCTATTTAGTTTCCAAGAAAGCATAAAACAAAAATAAACCAGTACTTCTGGTAGTAGTAAAATATACAACAATTTTTAGAATCAACCATTTCACAAAACGCTGTTTAAATTAAATTTTATGCCCACGAAACTATTTGCACAAACCATTATCCGAGTGGCTGAACACAACAATCAAAGCTATTGATGTTGTAGCTTGGTTTTCAACAAAAATATAGATACAAAGGCAATACAAAAAGTTTTAAAAGGTTTATTAAAAACGAAAGATGTGTTCTGTATTAAATTGTTGATATTTATTATGTTAAATATATAAATATACTAATTTAAATGACTTTTAGACTACGCATTCTAGATAAAAAGAGTCGGAAGTCGTGCGTGTAAGATAAGGAAGAGAGACATTTTCTCTTCTCATACAACTAATTTTACGTTAGAAGGTTGGTTTGGCGTTTGATATAATAGATAACAAAATTCGTATGTTGCGTAATATTAATCTTTGGTATTCCTTTTGTTTTTATCTTCTTAGAGATATAAAATATACATAAACATGGTTGACGGTTAATCGTACACAACTGTTTTGTTCTGCTGTTGGTACAATAAACATTCTCAATACGTTATTGCATATCATATCGTTACAGAAATGTTATGGTATGTTTTGCCAGTAAGTATGGACCCCTTCGGGCACGGTTGAGTAGGAAAGAGGATGAAGTGATTGTGCAAACTAGCTTATCATTAACTATCTATATATTCTTATACACACACACATGTATATTTATTTGTAAATGTGTGTTACATGTATGTAATGTAATTTATTTAGAATTATTTCATTTTAATAGATTTTTTACTTTTTTGTATTTTATTGATATCAATTACTAGGTTTTATTCATTAGGGTATTCTTGTAGAGTGTAGTATCCTTTTTTGATTGACAGTAAATTTAGTATTTTAAGAAATTGAATGTTGATTTTTCCACTTCGGACGGTATCTAGCAGTTTTATATATATATTGAGGGACAAACAGATCGACAAAACGCATAGTTAATTTAGATGTTGACAGGTTTAATCTGTTTCTATGTTTCAGTGTATATTTTTTGTGATGCCTTCTCTTGTACTGCAGTGTTTCGAGAATTGAGAAACGAATTTGTATATTTTCAATGTATGTATATAAGTTAATGTTAGAATTTTACGTTTCTAAAAATAAGATCTATAGCTCTGTATATTGTTAATGTTAACTAATGACACATCTCCTTGGTATTAATGTATTTATTGTTTTAGGATTTGATCAAATGTTTTCGAAAGTGTGAGTGCTATAGTTGAAATATTCAATTTCCACAATTGTTCCTTATCGTTTAAATAAGACGAAAGCTAGTCACGATCCTTTACACATACACCTATTTCATACGACATATTTAATAACACTTTGTGTTGGTCCTAGCCTTTGACGTGTCCAGGAAAATATTATCTGCATACGATTTGTTATTTTTTTTTTTTAGCATCTCGAATATGTTTGTAAGTTGCCACACTAGTGGATCGGTTCTTCTGGAATTCGTTTTGGCAATCAATAAATATTTTAAATTTTTCACTGACGTTATAAATAAGACTGCACACGGCTTTTTTTTTAAATTTTGATACAGTGTATAAAAGGCTACGGGGTGGTATTTGTTAACCTCGTCTTTTTTGTTGTTTTATGAATGAGTTTTATTAATGACAATTTTATATAGACCGGAAATATCCCTTCTTAGAAATATAAAAATAAGTGGCGATATGTTGTCTATTGCAAAATGTTTTTGGTTTTTAACGTTTTAATTATCTAATTGACTTTATACACAAGGTGGTCCGACGACCTGGTGAAGGTCGCGGAAAGCCATTGGATGCGGATGGCACGGGACCGGCTGTTGTAGGGAAGCCTATGTCCAGCAGTGGACGTCTTTTGGCTGAGATGATCATGATGATGCAGTTCGACTATGTTAAGAAATATTATCAAGTTTTGAAATAGTTTATCGCCTTAATTACGTTACGTATACACATTTTAAATAATAAATAATAAAAAATAATGCTATCTCAGCACAAGGTTCAGCAACAGAATGTACAGATTAATATATACTCGTATATCCAGACTCCAGAATATTTTTTGCGTCAATTACAGAAATTTATATTAAGAACACCTAAACTCGTTACAAAGAAATCCTTTAACTCTCACAGAAATGTATTGTTACAAAAGAACATTTTCATTTGTCGCAGAAAAACTCTTTGGTGAATCGTTAGCTTTCCTTACCCGATTTCTTCTAAGAGACTGACCGTTCAAAATTACCTCCGGTCTCTTTAACGCCTAGCCTGAGGATATATCGTTTTAGACGGCTCATTACTTCGGACAATATGCATGAACATACTCTGTGTTGTGTAAAGAGAATGTGCAAATACTCTTTGTTGACGCGCAGACTCATTTAGTTCGAGTGCTAGTTTCATCTGACCTATATGTCTGTTTATAAATCGGAAAACATATACGAAGTGCCTTAGCTTACTCTAAGTCATTTCATTTTATTAGTAGCAATTCACTAGCTTTTTGTCATCAATATCTTACTGAATTATGACAAAAGTTTCTATGTCTTTGTTACGAGTATTACTACATTGCTGAAGTACTCTGGATTTTTTGCGTTATAATTACCCATTATAACACTATAAACGATGATTTTAATCAATCGTTTTCTTCAGTTAGTAAGTTTTATTCACAGGAATAGTTTCTTCAAATTTGAACGAGCACAAATATATATTTTTTTGAAATCGTATTATAGATGACGTAGATCAACTGAATTACGAACTTCTTATTTTTAAATATATTAAAACACCATAAGTTATTTGCTTTATAAATAATATACAAAAAAAATATAAAGTCTACAAATGATATGTATATTTCTGGTCTGCAATATACTGATGACGATGATGGTGATGCGCATTTCTTTGTTTAAATAACATCCTCAGTAACAAAGTAAATAAAGAAACAATATTAAACATTAAAAGAATAAAAAAGCTTTCATCAAAACAGAAATGGCGTTTTTAATGGTTCTATAAGAAATGCAATCAAGTCATTACGATTTTTCCTCGTCTGATTCGCAGCTCGACATCTGTACGTATTTTAAAATTCTACTCAATAAAAAAACAAATTTCATTGACTGTGAGTATATAAAGTGTTTTTGTCTATGCCTTACCAATTTCTTTTTTCTTATTTTATACGGTTGTGAAGTACAGAGGCGTAAATTGTTTTATACTTTATGGGAGTTAAAAAGGTAAAAATATTTGTTATTCTGTTCAACAGTCTTGAATGATATTAGGTTTAGTATCATTTTAAGAATAAATTTAATTACAAATCAAAGTACTATATTTACTAGTATCTATTAATATCTCTTTTTGTAGAATCATAAAAAAAGAATTGACAAATGATATTGCATGAATAGATAATGTTTTCGGTCTAAGAGTAACATAAACACTTTTAATGTGCTCGTATACTGTACATTATATATTCATAGAGTGCATGTTAATGCATGGGTGACAGTTATTGTAGTAAGTGTGTGCGCGTTACACTGGCACCATGATTGTCAAGACTTTTACATCTCCAACCGGAGCGTGAAAACGCATCTCACTCGATAGAATAATTTGTTGCGGCCTGGTAGCAAAAATGCGATCGTGTCGCAACAAATTATAACAACCGGACTGATAGGACGCCTGAGACCGGCCGCCTGGGTGGTTTTTAGTGGCAACACCACATACTCCTGGCTACTGCGTCCCCGAGGAGTCGGAGATCCGAAGGGATTTTCCACCCCGACAACAAAAAAAAAAAGGCTGCCGTAGTGTGAGTGCATACGTTCATATGATACTACATCATTTGCATTTGCAATAAGTATGATGACCATAACTCTTGGATTCTATTCATGCTTTCCATCAGGCAGAGTATAGTCACTTTGACAGCTCCTTAATATAGAGTGTATAGGAGATATATGAATTCAATAAAATATAGATATTATTTATTATGTTATTGGACTTAAGTTTCTACTTAGTGTGAGACCTGATAGCCACGTGTAAAACACATTAAGTACATAACAAAAAATAGCAATATCTCTGGTATATTCTAGTTGACTGTACTTATAAAAATGGTATTTAAATCTAAGCCTACCCCTTTGGCATAACACTTTAACATATGTATATCTGAATCACGGGAAAAAAGAAACAGATGGTAATACGTGTCTTGACGACTATGACAGTTGTCATGGTAAACAATTGAAACAATTACTTTTATGCAACGATTAAAGAGTAAATCAGGTACTAGAGCCATTGTCACTGATTTCAACACGAACGGTCCGGGTCAACCGGACAGTACTACCCTCTCGCAGAAGACTCAGAAGAATGAGAGACACTTATCGTGGTAAGTATATGAAACTTACATTGTCGCAATGTCTACCATGGCTTTTGCGTACTCAAGTGGCGCGTAAAAAAGCATCGCGCTAGGCCGCCATAGGCCACCATACTGCATTGTCTGTATTCACAATTAGTATAATAATCACAACTTTTGGATTCCACTCATGCTTTCAAGATAAAAAAATAAGAAAACAAGATGATTAAGGATGCGTATCAACTAGGATTAATTTTTATTTTGACTTCAAGATTAGTATAATTTTACTGCTAATCTAAATTCTAAGTTATCTCTTATTAAACATAAGTGTGAAAAGCTAAATTCAAACGAACATCCCTCCTATTTATCTAAAGCGTAAAATGCTTCATAGATTTAATCCAGTTTAGCTCGAAATGAGAGTTTGTATTTTTTTTACAGAGCTTCAAAGCTGCTGGGCTAAACCTCAACTCGTTGAACTATTTTCATTTCTATTGAAACTAATGCTTGCACTAAACTAATAACTTCTGTGGTAGCTTATACCTGTATTGCGAAACATCTAAAAGACCGTATTAACTGAAAGTCTTTTGCTTAAATCCTTTACAAAATAAAATATGCAAAAATGTGATTTTGTTGTAGCCGTAACAGAGTTTGTTCGTAATATAAAATCGCCTAATTGACAATCACGTTTAAAATAGCAAAAACCAGAAACGAAATGCAAATATATATCGTATAATACCAGAAAATATGATTTAGTATCGCAAACACGTGAAATAAATAAATCAGTAGTACTAAAAACTACACAAAGAGGCGATTTCGGCCATGGTGATCAGTCTCAACGGAGACCGTTCAACTGCGCAGAAAATATTAAAGTGCACAAGGGCACACACTGTTCTCTCACTCTTACAATCTAATAGAACGGTTATCTGACAAGACCGGGAGACATTAGACGCAGGACCAACGGTTTTACGTGTTCTCGAAAGCATGGGGTTAAAATCATAACTTCTAAACTCCGGAAAGTTACTAAATATTTCTGTAACCAGATAAACTCAATAATATTCTTAATATATCATTTTTAACTTTAGTACAAAGTACTATTTTTATTCTATGCTTGTATCTATTTAATTAATGTTCAAATACGTTTTTGTTTCAAGTGTTCGTATCTGGTTTATCTTAACCGTGAGTACTAATACTACGAGCAATATGCTATAATTGTGTACTACAAATGTAACATATGCTTTACGTTACATAACTAAAGCTTTGTGTATAAAAATATTTCTGATTGATTAATGGCCTCGTATAAATTACACGTTTGGGACAGAAATTGACAATGCCGTGTACTTGTTGGTGATGATGAGTCATAATTTTCGTGTCCTTTTCCAATATTTTATGTGGATTATAATTATCATGATTAGAAACATAAATCACAGAACGTCTAGTTTGAATTTCGAACTGTTTTGTTCTTTTTTATTTTGTGAGATTACTAACTGTGTTTCCCGCCTTATTTTTCGTGGCCTACCAAATTTATTAGATTATATGTTTATCCGAGGTGTCGGCCATCGACAATACTAAAATTTAGAATCGTAGATAGCAGAAGGTTTTATCAAAACACCTTCACCTTTGTGGTATTTGAGTGCTTGAAACTTTGAACTAGTTACTGAACTGAAGTTATTATTGGTGTTTTTAATGCAATTTTTATCATATTATTAATTTAAAAGTAACTGTGTCTGTTACTGCCGTAACCGACACACACGTAAGTGGAGCAATAGATGAAAGCTAGTAAACAATAAATTTGTTGTCCATTCGGATTCGTGCTCGTGAATGTATTATAATATTTGTTAGAGTTATTGGATTATGTAGAATTTATTTGAAATTAATGAAAAGTTTTATAGTACAACAACAGTCTTTTAATGATGCCCACAGAGTATAAAAAGGAATAGACAAACATTGAAAAAGGTGCGAATTTACACCACAGACTATATAACTATTACTAGTGTGTTACTTAGTATATTAGGCACAATATAGAAACTAATATTTTAACACTCCTACCAAATTCAAGCCTTTCATCGGTTTTATACAGTAACAAAAGTTCAACAGAAGTTTACTAGACTTCTAAATAATGTAATCTATCTAATACTCTACAACACACATACAAATTAATTTAGTTTTGACATTCCAATACTATTTCTCATGAATATAAATTTGTCTTTAGACAAGGCTTTAGTAAACATATCAGCATACTGATTATTAGTGTGTACATAGTTCAGACTGATTATATTATTATAATATTTTTCTTTTATAAAGTTATACTTAATATCTATGTGTTTACATCGCTTATGAAATTCACTGTTTTTAATCACGTTTATTGCACTCTGATTGTCAATGTTTATGCACACGGATTTTTGTCTGAATACACCTAAATCACTGAGTAACTGTCTAAGCCACATAGCCTCTTTAGTTGCAGCACAAGCAGCCATGAATTCGGCTTCTGTCGTGGATAAGGCCACAGTAGGCTGGCGTTGTGATGACCAAGTGACAGCTGCTCCACTTTTTAAAAAAACATAGCCAGTCGTTGAGCGTCTGTTTTCCAAGTCATTAGCAAAATCTGAATCGCTGTATCCAGTTAAATCCGTGCTGTCACAGTTAGATGTATAGCATAATCCATAACTTTTTGTCTCTTTCAGGTATTTTAGTATTTTCTTTACAGCGTTCCAGTGGGGTTCATCATGGGAATGTAAGTATCGACTCACCTGGTTTACAGCAAGCATTATATCAGGTCTGCTCACCGTTGCTGCATGTACAAGTGATCCTACAGCTTCTCGGTAAGGATAATCTTTCTTCAGTACATTCTCAGGCTTCATATTAGGATTGCAGTCTAGTCCCTCAGGTGCTGTCGTCAGGATGTTTTCCTTTAGCTCCCCATACAGAAAAGCAGTAGTAACATCAAATTGACTTATTTCTAACTTTTCTTGAGCTGCAATGGACAATAAAACTCTAATGGAGTCATACCTGACTGTTGGCGAAAAAGTATCATCATAATCAATGCCCTCTTTTTGTGCATACCCTTTTGCACACAGACGAGCTTTATAACGAGGGCCTGTTGGTTCATCTTTGACTCGAAAAACCCATTTGCATCCAATTGGCTTCGCATCTTTAGGCTTTTCTACCAATACCCAAGTTCCATTTTGCTTATGTGATTCTAGTTCCTTTTCTATTGAACATTTCCATTTTTCGGAATCAGGTGATGAGATCGCCTCACTATAGTTCAGCGGTACAGGAATATCTTCACTACAGCACAGGTAACCTTTTCCTTCATCATCTTTTTGTTTTGAAAATAATTCTTTATTTCTTGGTCTCAGTGTTATATTGGAGTGAGACGGTATTTCAACCTTTTGGTTTGGTGAGTAGTCACTGTCAGTACCTTGATCTTGATCAGAGTCAGCAGTGGCAGATTGTAATGTGTCATTAGAGCTCTCAAATGTGTCATCATCAGTTGATTCGGATGATGAGTGACACATTGTGCTGTCCTGTATCAAAACCTCTGAAACATAATTTCTCTCTACAGTTGTTTCAAGAAAAACTGCATCTCTACTTTTGATTACTGTTTTGGTGCCAGGAATAATAAATCTGAATCCTTTAGTATTATCACAATAGCCAATAAATATTGCTTTTTGTGCTTTTGGGTCCCACTTTCTTCTTTTTTCTTTTGGAAGATGAATCATTGCTTCACACCCAAATATTCTTAAGTGACTGATATTTGGTTTGCTTCCGGACCACATTTCTTCTGGTGTCTTGAAGTTCAGTGACTTAATTGGAGATCTATTGATGAGATAAGCAGCAGTGTGTATAGATTCAGCCCAGTATCCTTTAGATAATTTGGCGTCAATTAACAAGCACTTAGCTTTTTCAACCAATGTCCTGTTCATGCGTTCTGCAACTCCATTTTGCTCTGGAGTATATGGAGTGGTGGTTTGATGAACAATTCCGGCAGCTTTTAAGAACTCACAGAAATTTGCATTCATATATTCAAGACCGTTGTCAGAGCGAAGACACTTTATACTACATTCTAGTTGTTTCTCCACTTGGCTCTTGAATTCTTTAAATTTCTCAAATGCATCAGATTTCTTGTGTAGAAAATAAACAAAAACTTTCTTTGAGTAGTCATCAATTAGGGTCATAAAGTATCTTGCACCACTCAGCGAGCTAGTCTCCATCGGACCGCAGATGTCGGAGTGTACCAACTGAAGTACTTTAGTAGTGCTGGTTTCACTTTGTTTTAGAGGTAAGCGAGTTTGTTTTCCTTGCAGGCAGGTGACACATGTAATATTCTTATTTTTCTTAGACAACTGTACACCTTCAGTGTTATCTATTAATTTTTCCAGACTTTCAAAATTCAGATGGCCCATGCGTTGATGCCAGAGGTACATGTCTTGCTTGTCAACTTCAGATATGTATGCATGTTCACTTTTCATATCTAGCCTGTACATATTATTGATTAAGCTTGCCCTTGCAACAACAACATTGTTTTTATTAAATATTAAACAGCCTTTACTGTTGAATTTTACCTGACCTCCATTCTTTATAATCTGACTGACTGATAGTAGATTTGTTGCCAGTTCAGGTACATACAAAACATTTTGGAACAGAATTTTGTTGTACAGATTTTTATCATTACACACATCTAATGTCAACTGACCAGTACTGTGAACTGATAATAACTTGTCATTTGCTACCTTTATAGTCTTGATAAGTGGCTCCTTTTCCTGTTGTAATAGATTTCTATGTTTGGTCATATGTACAGAAGCGCCAGAGTCTATATACCAAGGATCTTGTTCCAGGCTATGTGTTGAAGCTATGAAAGCAGCGGCATAACTTGAACTCTCTTGATTCTTTTTAGAAGATTTCGACTTACACTCCGCAGAAAAATGGCCATATCTATTACAGTTGTAGCAGCGCGGGCCTCTTCTAGGTTGTTTCTTGTTACCCTTATTCTTGTAGTTATGGTTGGCGGCAAATGCAGATGAGTCATTTTCACATATTTTGACATCTTGTAGAATTTTGACTTAACTGAGTCAGCAGTTATTTTCATACCAGAGCTTTCTATACCCATAATCATCGGCTTGTATGTTTCGGGTAGACCGGATAGTAGCAGTGTCCCGAGCCACTCGTCATCTACTTTAAAGCCGATGTTCCGGAGCTTGTGAGCCGTGGTCATAATTTTGCTCACGTATTCTTCGACATTTAGACATCCAGTAAGATTTGTTGTACACAGATCTCTAAGTAATCCCACACGGCGTGTTAGCCCCGAGTCGTCGAATGCACTTGCCAAGCAGTCCCACACTTCTTTTGCAGACTTTGCATCTTGAATGTGAACGTAGTTTACAGAGTCCACCAGTAAGATGATCTTAGATTTTGCTTTTATGTCGCGTTTTGAGTCGACAGAGTCACCGGGCGCGGGTTCAACACAGTCCCACAAGTCTTCGTGTTGGAGATATGTTTTGACTGCAAATCTCCATGTGGAATAGTTTTCCCGACCAGTAAGCTTTTCGATCATTACGAGAGGATTGCTTGACGACATTTTTGACACAATATTTGTAATGTTCAGTGTTTTCGATCCGTAAAACCAACAGTCACTTTGAGGTTATGTTTTACCGGCGTGCGATATTTTCACAATTTTCACTGTAATTTTATGTTCACTGACTTTCACTTCGATTATCAGGGCTGTACTGGGCCCATAACCTGTTAGAGTTATTGGATTATGTAGAATTTATTTGAAATTAATGAAAAGTTTTATAGTACAACAACAGTCTTTTAATGATGCCCACAGAGTATAAAAAGGAATAGACAAACATTGAAAAAGGTGCGAATTTACACCACAGACTATATAACTATTACTAGTGTGTTACTTAGTATATTAGGCACAATATAGAAACTAATATTTTAACAATATTAAATAATAATATCACAAATATACATTCTAATTAAAGTTAACTCAACAAGTATAAGCAGAATAAAATAAGAATATTCCTCTAAATACCTATTAAGTTTTATAGCATAAGGAAACAAACCGAAAAGTGAAGAACAGTTACTGTGAGTTGGACTCAATATGTGCTTAGGTACTTGTTTTGTTTTGCAGTGTTTAAGGAAATATAAACAAACTTCCTGTGAACTTTCTGCTTTTCAATTTGTTTATTATGTACGTACTCCAAAGCTGTGTGAATACCTCATGCTAATTTTATACTTCGTAATACAGTATCCTTAATTATGTTCGAGAAATTGGTATAAACGTCTGAAGTTCTTGAGTGGCGACCGCGTACTCGAAAACATAGTGTTGGTATGCCCCCACAGATAGTCTAGCGACTTGATGAGGGTCTGCGGCCAGCCTTAGGAGCGGTATATGTCCATTTGTGGACATCTTTTGGCTCAGATGATAAATGAATAAATAAATATATAATTATACAACTTATAGTTTATTATATAACAAATAATGTATTTTTAGTTATATTTTAATCCTATTCAGTATCAAAGGCATGTCTGTACTACGCTATGCTAGTTTTCAATACCATCAGTTACAAAGTCACTTAATATTTTCCTTTCAATGTTGGATCTATGGATAAATTATATCTAACTGCAATGACCTTTCAAAAGTTAAAGTTGCAAAGCCTTAAATAGAAATCCAATCACCTGTCTGAGACACCATTTCCATTAAACTTTAAATTAGCAATTTTCTTGCAGCTGATTATGGTTAATATGAATAATTCTGATGCCAATTTTTATGTTTCAACTTAACTGACATATTCGTAGATTCTTTTACTAAATTTAGAGTGTATTTATCCGATCAGCACGAGCGGTCCGGCTCAACTGGGACAGTACTACCCTCCCACAGAAGATCAACCTAAAGCGCCAACATCCGTGTTGTCGTGTTTCGTTGGTGAGTCTGAGACCGGTGGCCCATTGATGCAGGGGTAACAATTATCGTGGTAACTATGTAAGCCTTACACTGTCATGATGACTGTCATGCCTTTTACGTCCTCAAGTGGGGTGTGAAAAATATCTCACTAGGCCCCCATAGTGTGGGTCACCATGCTGCATTGTCTGCGTTTGCAATGAGTATGGTAACCACAACTTTTGGATTCTGTTCATGCTTTCCATCAGGCCGAGTAGAGTCATTTTAGCAGGTTTTTAATATATGAAAAAAAATTCAACATCCTAAGCCCCTTGAGTCTTATTAAAACAAGTATCGTACAAGGCGGCCCCAGTGGCCACAGCTTAATAAAGTGTAAATCTAATTTTGAACAACAATTTCAATTAACTCAAAAGTACAATATTTAGTTGACTACTTACAGGTTTCATGTTAGAGGTATGAAACAATATTTAGAGGCGGAAGAAGGGATGTAAAGTTGGGAAGTTATGTATAATAATATTTAGTAAGACAGTTGGTTAATCTGATAGTAGATTAGTAATGATGAGTATTATAATAACATAATGTTTAATCTAAAATCCGTATTAGTATAAAGCTAAATAATAAGAAATTTCGGACATATTCGGACATTTCGGACATTTGACGCCATCTAGACCCAAACTAAGCAGAGTTTGTACTATGTGTACTGGACAACTGATAATAAATTTTGTAACTACATATACATCTAAACTTTCAAACAAATAATTACAGATCATGCAAACATTTAGTTCGACACGGGAATCAACCCCGAGACCTCAAGCACAGCAGTCGTATACGCTATCACTGCGCCACTGAGGCAGTCAAACGGCTTTTTTTGAGTTTTTATATTAAAAATAAATTACAATTTTATAATGCAGGTATTTTATTGCATCTCATTTTTATTTTCAAAAAGATAACGTCCGCACTAGGAATAAATGTTGTAACACGGGGGACTTTACAAACACACAAGAAACGGACACAAAGAATAGCGAGACTCAGAACAACAATTTATGGATCACACAATTTTCATTACCAATAGTATATTAGAAATTCTTAAAAAAATAAGACCACCAGGTCTTAAGGTTTTAAGGTGATAAAATAATTATTTTAGCCTTAACTTAACTTACTTAACTGAAAGAAAAACTCTTATGTTTTCTTTAGGGAGTCATAGACAAAATTATTATTGATTATGAAATATGATGCTTAACTTAGTTTTTGGTAATACTGTTGGCCTAATTATACACCTGATAGTTTATTATATAACAAGCGATAATCTTATAAATATACACCCACACTGCGTCTTCTAATACGGTTCCCGGGTTTTCTATTTTAAGTAGTAAGAAATACTACATAAGACTTACTCTTTAATAAAGAGGCAGCATAAGTTATGAATATTTGTTTATATTGAATATATCGGGAAGACGAAGCGTAAGTAGGCCCCCCACTAGATAGACCGACGACATTGGCCGAGTTGCGGGATGCAGTTGGCGTCCAACCGTACGGCGTGGCGTTCTAGGGGGAGGCCTATGTTCAGCAGTGGACGTCTTCCGGCTGATGATGATGATGATTGAATATTTTAATGTCATTATGAGATTTAAATATCAGTTTTGATATCACATTTTTTTTATAGAAGCCTACCAAAGTGACTCTATTCTGCCGGATGGAAAACATGAATAGCATCCAAGAGCGGTGGTCGCCATACTCACTGCGAATGAAGACAATGCAGTATGGCGAACCACGCTGTTGCCGCCTAGATGGTTTGTTGACGAGCACCATCATGAATTTGACTTTGATAAACAACAATTTTATTCGCAAAATTTCCACTGCTTACCGCATGTTATCGTTACCAACAAAATGTAAAGCGCTGTAATCTTCACAGGAGATAAAAATTAATAGTTCTGATATCATAGAGATAGGCTCTTCGAACTGAAATTACTAAATAATATGCATATTGGTTATGAAATGACGTCATAAACTTTGGTCAATAAACATATCATTATTATACGAGTACATTATCTTTTATTATTGCAATATAATGTCATAATCTCCAAAACGAAAATGCATTTCAACATGGCGATAATAGTGTAGTTGGTGTCACTAAGACCCGTCATAAAGGGAGTGGTTCTGAACACGCCTGTGGAGGTTATTGAGAGGACACTGCACTCTATATCTAAATGTTGCTTATAGCTGTTGGTTATGAAAAAAAGGAGAAAATGATATCCTCCACGCGCCTGTACCTAACGAAGAGAGGTACATATAGTATCGATGGTGTGGACGCCCGCGCCGCCGCGGCCTACGGCTACAAATGGTCCGTCTTATACACGGGTCTTACTTGGTTCAATTTCGACACGATTTGAACGTTAGCTCTGGTACGGTGATGACGTGGGGGATTTTTCACTTAAACAAACATGTATTTGTAGTCAACTCTTTTATTACAATTTAATGTTACTACTATTTTCAGTACTTTTGTAGTAAATATTTTATTGCTCAATTCCTAGTAACAATTATACAATACGTGGAACTTTCCTCATACAGAACGAAGATTACATGTATATAAAATTAACACACAGAGTAAAAAATTACACAGTAGGATAATTCTATTGCAATTTTACGAAAGATGATGACTTAGAGTTGTCACAATGTTATTATACGAAGGAGCTATTCTTATGAAAACTTTTTTAGAGTTTTAATAGTCTGCTTGTAACGCATATTAACAAATAATTGTCATATCCTGATACAGTAATTTAAATTTTACATTGCTTATTGCTGTCTATGTTACCTTTACTAAATTTAGTCCATAGTTACACCCGCTAGATCACAGGCAACTAATACGTCTAATGTACGTAATTGCTTCGCCTTAACTTCATTGCCAAATAGCTGCATATATGAACAAATTCTGAGCTGGCAGCGCCGTAGTAATTTATGCTTTACCAGTTAAATATTGGATACACTACGTCGTTATGTATCAGTTTATAATACAGATTGCTATAGATGTAATGAGTTGTAACACTATTCATCTTTGTAGAGGTTTACAATACGCTGTATTAAAGTGGCCAAATTATCTGTATTCCAGTATTCATACAAGATTTGTTTTGGTCGTTAATAGGAAATTGAAGAATCGATTATTTTTGCATAAATGCATACTGATTCTATAGCTCATAAAAACTGTATATAAGAATAGGTTTAACCCAAATAGTATATAGTTTTGTAGCCGAAGCAAGAAGATTGACAGAATATCTACCATTTTAGTTACTAGTCAAATCAAAACTGTCAACCAATACGAGACTTCTAGCATCTTTTACTCAAGCTTCCATTTTATAACCCACTTGCTCCTTCATTTTTCCTCTCATATCTAACTATATTCTTTGTTTTATAACAAGTTTTGTCATCTGATCAACGGCTTCAAATAAGGTTGAAGATTTTTAGTGATTAATATATGACAGTACATAACTGGTTCATAAAATGTAAAATATAACGTAGTTCCACAACCAAAAACTGGCAAATTTAAAGTATTATTAGATCAGTAAAATATATAAGATATGACCAGCAAAGTTTTTAGTACCTATCGTTAGATCGAACTACAGAGCTGCTATTTAAACACTACGTCTCAATAGTTCGAGATTTATTTTCTAAAAGTAAGTCAAACATTATCGACCAGCTAGCAGCATTAGATCAGAGATGTTATAAAAAAGATTGTATATTTTTAGCAACGGCTAGTAATTTTATACTTGCAAACTGTATATAACCTTTATACAATGAGGTGTGGTTATATTTTATGGTTGAGTTAGCATAGCTTACAAAGAAAAATTCACCGGTTTTTCTTTGAAGTAGTGCCAAAATGCTTATTTTCCAAAAACGAGTTTAGAAGATAAGTATTTTGCGAGGATTCTAAATGTATACACAAAGTGTATTATTCTAATAGATTTAATAGATTTAAACATTCTAATAGTCCATATATTTCTAGATTGCGCCATAATTTTCTCGTGTGTAATAAATAATTATCGAATATCTCTGAAAGTGGCATGAAATCAATCATCAAATATATTTTGTAGCTTTGAGTTTTTTACGAAAATGGCGACGATCCAAGGTACTTTATATTTATTTCTGTTTTTATTGATACCATTGAAACATTCGTATTTTATAGGCGATAGAAACGAAACCGCAGTTGTTATTAGGAAAACACTTACCGACTGACATGTGATGGGTGTAAATAGATCAGCAAATAATAATAGTTGAATGTTCAGGAAACGTTCTTCTAGTGGATGTAGTCACTATCTGAAAACAAACAAAACAGTTGTGAAATTTCCATACGATTAACCTATATTTGTGAACTTAATACTATAATAACTTTACATATTTCATACAAGGCCAAAACAAGATTTTTTTTTTTAAAAAGAAAGCAGCTCCATTAAAAGCATAGCCTGTGTCACCGGAGTCTGTACAAACATAAGAAACAGACGCAAAGAACACTCAGAGTCAGACCAACAATTTGGATCACACAAAATGTTGTCCCATGCGGAGTTTGAACTCACAACACTCGGCACAGTAGAGACCACTTAACCACTACGTCATCCGTGCAGTCATACCCAGGCACAGAACAAATCAACGTGCATATTTGTGTTATTTCGAGATAATTCAACATAGAAAACGTATAACACTGAACGGTGGTATGGTAAGCGCAGTATTAGCGGCGTAAATAAGCAACCAAAGTCTATAGAGATGCTTAGTGACCTCCTTTTTTGGTATCCCAATTACAAAGTCTATTAAGATTATCTCATGGTAGAAAATTGTGTTTTTTTAGTTCGTTTGGTACCACTTCATCCTCAGGTCTGTCCGGTATGGTGATGATCCGTTGAGTTGAAAGAAATAGCAGAGAAGTTCTACAGAGCAAATTCATTTTAAATCGTTTGATCGAACTGTAGAACAAGAAGAGAATGATTTCTAAAGAACGTGTTTAATTAAAAGATTGTGAATTCGTTTTTATTGAATAAGTGAATGTTGAGCAATTTAGTATTAATTCAAAATATAATCCAATCTACAGACTGAATGAAGTAGGTTAAGAAAGATTTAGTTTATGTTTTTAGTTTGCAAGATTTAGATACGTTAACTTAGTCCCAGCTGAACACAATTAATTTAACATTTACACTATTTTCCAAATTTAATTCTGGAGTAGTATGTAGATCTCAGACAGAAAAACTATTTTAAACTCTATGTCACTGATTAAAATGTTTAATTTTGTTTATTAATCTTTGACATCGGAGATTAATTGATAAATTTTTCGAAAAGGAGTGAAATACACCAATTATAACTTTTTGTTTGTCACCATTCTATATTTAAGTGTCAAAAATTAGGGTAGGTCAGAAAGCTACGGCACACAACGAGTGAAACGGGGATTGTAAACATTTAGAATATTGTTAAATACAAAAGTTGACCTTCCACATACAAACTAAATATAATAATAAATATTTCGGACATTTGACACAACGTCATCCAGTTTCAAACTAAACAGAGCTTGTGCTATGATAACTAGACTGACTGATAGAATACATATATATATACATATATTTTTTAAATAAATACATGTTATACATAGAAAACACCCAAACTTCGAAACAAATATTTGTAAATCATACACACATTTGGTCCGACCCGGGCATCGAACCCGAGCCTTCAAACACAGCAGTCGCATTAACTACCGCTGCGCCACCGAGGCAGTAAAATTAATAATTTAATTAATTTTTAGTTCCCAAACACATCTTAACTTGGATATATACGTTATTTAGTTATAAACTAAGTTGATTTATTTCTGTTCCAACGTTACACAATACTTGACTTTGACTGAAGACTCGGAACACAAGTTACAACGATATCTTCGGAATCCATTATAATTCTTACTTATATGCATAATATTACAATATCTCTAACTGAATGATGGATGTTATAAAACCTTTTATCTTAAGCATATTGATCGCATTTATGAATAATGAAATAGTTTATATAAGATTCTGAAATTCTACTCTGAGTGAGGTTCAAAAGTGGAGAATAATGAAAAATCGTAAAGATGCCAACGTAAAGGAATTGTATCTTTTGAACATTCTTGTATAAAATTACAATATTTTATGGTTATCCTTAGATAAAAAATCTAAAGGAGTGAATGTTTGTGTATGTAGGTCGAGGAGTGTTCAGATTAAGATGAGTGTCTGACGATCAGTTGGCTGGGATTCAGATAAAGTGACTTATTTATTGACTACATATTATACACTTTGAGAATTGTACTAAAGTGTACGTGTAGATAATTAATTGTATATCTAAGATTTAAAAAAGACAATCTGTTAGGTATTGCATTCTTTCTTCATGTTCATTGTAAATACACAGTTACTTTTTATGATATTACATCAAACGAGCAATTGTCTAAAGATTACGGTCATCTTTGACGCTTCGAATGTCCCCCAGAATCAAAGGAGGGGGAGCATTTTTAAGCTTTTGTCATTCACTTGGTGAAAAAGGAAACGAATGTATTGTTTAATGTTTGTTTTCTGTCAGGCTTGCATGCGAAGTATGACTCTTAAAACACATCTTTTCATTTCAATTAGTTTCACAGAACAATGAAATTTTAAGATTAAAAAATTCATTTACTACTCCAAACACTTATTTGCCGAATAGCTGAGACCCGTTAGTGCGGTAAACCATGGGACTTAGCCCAAATAGTTTAACCACTAGATAAGTTCGTTTAATTAAGGTAAGAGGAGAGAGAACACTGAGATTTATTGAAATCCTTAATGTTTTATAGGAAGTAAAACCATTATTTTAACAATATTAAGCTGAACTTGATCACAGTAATCTTTGGTGTGATTTAGTTTTATAAACATAATTATTTTTGAGTATTAACTGGATGACGTAATTAGACACTTAAATCAATCAATGTTTAAAGGAGGTTATACTTCTCGTGATCTGTGACCGCAGTCAGTCTGATACGTGATGTCCAAATATATCTTTTTTTATTAGGATCAATTAATTTTAATTACTTTATTTTCACATAATGATTGCAGATCTGTAATAATTTATTTTATGAAGAGTTTGTTTGTCTGGTTGAACGCACTAATCTCAAGAACCAATGATCCAATTTTCAAAATTCATTCAGTGTTAGATAGCAATGTTATCAAGGATGGCTCTAGGCTATATATCATCAAGCTATAACCACGAGAGATGAATTGCGTGCACTGCGTAATCTGTTAAAGTTTTGCAATAGTAATTGTCGAAAGAATGATTGCACTTTAAATTTTTTCAAAAAGTCCCCGAAAGATCTTTGAAATTTTGCTCATTATCCTTTTTAAAGCTAAAGAGGTTTATTCACGCTACGAGCAAAAGGAGATGCAGATGAGATTGCGCAGGTCATCTAGTACAATATACAGCTTGCTTTTAAGATTCTTTTGTTTTTTTTCTCAAGTTTGTTTTGTTTCTCACTTAACTTCATTTGTCATTAAGAGGACCATAATGACTATTTGTAGGTACCGCTGGTAAAGTAGTATATAATAATTTAAAATTCTAATCCGTGAAAGTATTTATAATTTATCTTGTGAAGTATGAAAATCTCGGCGAGTAGGACACATTTTGACTAACATTTTAGCGTACCGTTCCAGTGATGACTGCGTGTGTTTATTATTTTATTATACCGAGGTCAAAAAAATAAACTGCAAGGAAACCTAACAAATGAAGTTCCTCTCATTACCACCAGGTTCACTAGAAAATTTTAACGTGTCGCATATGTGGTAAAAAAAGCGCTTTTTGTAATTTTATTGGAGAGCCATTCCAAGAGCACTGTTGGATTTCCTTACATGAAGTTAGATGTGTGTATTTTTATGTATCAGGGAATATTGTTGGTTTTTAATAATTAAATTTTTATTTCTATCATTAAAGCATTTGTCTTCCTACAGGTGTGATATAAAGATCTAAACGATAACGAAGTTTTGAATGAAATTCTAGATTACTTTGAGGATTACTCCGTGAATATGAAATATAAAAACTTCAAATCATATGTCAGACATTGATTATAAACATACTTCATATGTGGAAACTTATATAACTATACATAGAAGGGGGTCTTGAATTACGTATTTACAGAGTGGTCAGTTTATAAAACAAGTGTTTCAATTATGTATCACTATGTCGTTGACCCTGACAAGGTTCGTCCTGAAACATAAATTGACGCACTGAATAATATACAACATCATCAAAAGAATACACGGAAAGAATAATATACAAGTACATTAAAATGTTGACTGTTTTTAAAGGTAACTCAAAGAAAATTTAAATTTATATTAGCGTTGTACGTATTAAGTAGGGTAACACGAATGTAAGTACTATAATGAAGAAAAATTTTTATTTGCTTAAATTTCATCACAACTTAGATTGTAAATCTTTCCGACAATATTGAGATTAATGTCTTGTGATTATTTCCTGGAAACATTTGTTTTGTTGGACATCACAGAAAGCAATCAGCTAAATGACTATAACGTGGAGTAAGAAATATATTAGATTAATTTCATTATATTAACTAATAGTGGAATTACAAGCAATATCAAGTTGCTAATTGAGCAACTCAAGTTAAACTCGACTTTAAAAAATAAGGCGAATCTCAATGCATTGTTTTACTTACTAACCTATTTGTAATACTTTGATATATGTACTATTTTCATAGGTAAGAAAAATATAAGCATCCATTTTTCTGTGAAACCAATATAACTGCTCGAATATCGTAGTGGTTTAAGCGGTCGCCACGCCGTTGTCTACTGTGATGACTGTTGTGACTTCAAACCCCACATGGCTAACATCTTATGTGATCTACAAATTGTTGTTCTGCGTCTGGATGTTCTTTGTCTCTGCTTTACGTATTTTTGAAAAGTCTTCCACGACACAATATTTATTCCTAATACGCCATTTGTTTTTTAAAGAAAAAAATAAATAAAACTTTAATTTTATTTTAATCACGTCACGGACCTTAACAGTCCACTACTTCTCCTTAAAAAAGGAATTTCGGACTAGTTTAGGTATTTGGCCAGAAAATTTTGTTATGATAAAGTCTTATGTAGCCTGCTCCCTTAGTCGTCTACAACACCTATGAGCTAAATAAGGTCTGCGACACTCCATACTCTTAATCCGGCACCATACGGAGAAACATCTATCGTATCCACCATTTAAATAATTCATCTTTATGTTCCTTCCTGCAGTGACACTATTCAGTGTCATTCTAGTCTTAGATTGCAAAGGGTCGCACAAATAAGACATAATTTTCACATTAGCACACATTTGCATGGCGGATGACGGACGATAAACTTTTACGAAATCGCTTCTTCGGTCGTTACACCGCAAGATTGTCGACTTAATGACTGTATTTTAGTACGAAAAGGCCTCATGTCAACAAATTAATAAACTTTTTTTACAGTATAAGTGCAAAGAAGCCGACGAGTCTTTTGGTGGTGATTGACACTCGACTCACTTCATCGGCCTTGTAATTGCAGAATTAGGAAATTTCTTCGCTTTTTACACGCACTTGATAAAATTGAATGCAACGAAAGAATTGCTAGAAATCAGTTTCATATGAGGTTGTGATATCACTTCCATTGAACTGACCTATCATGTATGAGACGAAAAATAGCTTTCTCACGGTTAAACTTCAAAATTAAGTTGCAATTTATGCATGTGGAGTGCCTCAGGCCGTACTCTACCGGCGTTTATGATGGGTCGGTGTGTCGGTGTATGTACAATGTATATATCTCATTTATTATTTGTAAAGACTGTTGTTTATAATTTTTATTTGTATTATTTATAAATAAAATGAAAATTTAGCTTTTTCTTACTACATTTACAAACGTAAAAGTGATGATAAGTAAAAACAATTAAATAAATTATTGTGGCAATCTGTGTGAGTCACGACATGAGTAAATATACTCGTAGTTTAGCATTTAGTTTTGTAGCTTTAGGAAGATGGTAGTAAATTTCAAGGATAACGCTCAATTTAACAAGTTTTTAATTTATAACCGTTTCGTGGTCATTGTTTGTTTAGCTAAATAACATTGGTTGCTGCAGCTACTTGCATTTGTAAGATACAATAATTTACGAATACTATTAAAAATATCAAAACAAATATATTATTTGTAATTTTACATACAAGCATACATAAGATCACGAGAGTGGCACACCGTGTGGTTTTAGTCGGTCCGATGCCGACACATCACCACGCCGTAAACCCCGATGGAGTGATGGCCCGAGGGGGTTTCCACACGTTAAAAAAAAAACAAAAGGGGCTCCAAGTTCTTGGTGGGAACCCTATGAAACTTTTTTTGAAATTCCATCATTTGAAAAACTGTTTATTGTAGCCAAGACATGACACAGCCTTTTTCAAAATAGGAAATCTTTTAAATCACAATAATCTTGTTAGAAACAGATTATCCGATTCTGATGAATATTGAAATTTCCTCAAGTCGAACCAAGGAAATGGCTATCTATCTTCAAAAGCAACAAGGTAAAACAAAAACTAGTTAAGTAAAATATTTCTGTTCAGAAAAGTTAGGCGATGGAATTCCTCTTTGGTTTACTTTGGTGACTTTGCTCTTTGGTTTAGTAAGAAGCTAGTGACACCTTTATGAAACTTTCATACAGAAACAAGAATATATCCTTTGTGATATCTAGACTCTTGAAATAAAAACAGTGTTTACAGTATCTCATTTCCAAGCTACCTTATTTCTCTAAAAAAAGATGAAACAACATCGAGTCACCATTAGCAATAACGAGTGGACAAAGGCCTAATATGGGTTCTCGAATAGATGTAATGATGTATAGAAACAAACATAATTGTTATTACATTCGATAACTTTTTTTTTTCTTCAAATACAACGCCCGCATTAGGAATGAATCCTGTGTCACGGGGGACTTTACAAACATACGAGAAACGGTCACAAAGAACAACCAGACTCAGAACAACAATTTATGGATCACACAAAGTGTTGTCTCTTGTAGGATTTGAACCCGCAACAGCGAAGCGGAGAGCGGCGTGACGACCGCTTAAACCACTAGGCCAATCGTGCAGTCATAGTGCAGTCAATAAGGTTCATTGCAGATATAAAGTTTTGTTAGCTTAAAAATCTACTACTACAGCATCTGTGCTGTGGCTTTTCGTTGGTTAGTGCGAGACTGGAGGCTCATTGATGCAGACGTCGCAGTTATCGCGGTAAGTGTGTGAGACTTACACTATGAAGAAGACTGTCACGCCTGTTACGTCTTCAAATGGGGAAATGCCTCAAAAGGCCCATTGATGCAGGGATGACAGTTATTCTGGTAACTGTGTGAGCCTTACACTGCCACGATGACTATCATGCCTTTCAAGTTCCTAAGCGGGGCGTGAAAAAGCATCACACTAGGCCGCGGGTCTCTGGGGACAGAGTAGTTGTTGCGGTAGGGGATAGGATGGCGGCCTGAACGGTAGTACCCTACAGTCGGGTCGCCACGTCAGAACTGTGGGGGAGAAATATTTTTCCCCCGGGATAGGGTCTAACAGGGCATGGTGTCAATTTGGGGGGGACCTGAAATCATATGGTCCGGGTCCCCCCCAGAGTAGGGTGCCAGAGGCTGGCTGTCGGGGCGGTTTTTAGTGGGCACACCACATACTCCTGACAGGCCGCCATAGTATAGGTGACTGTACTGCGCTGTCTACATTCGCAATGAGTAAAGTTACCACGACTCTTGGATTCTATTTATGCTTTTCATCAGGCAGAGCAGAGTCACTCTGGCAGGCACTTAAAAGAAACATAACAGAAGTAGCTAGATCAATATAAATTGATAAATACATCAACACAAACATTTGCACCTTGCGTTATATAGACAACATGTTGACTTCTATATTCCCATATTACGTGTCACTAATAAACGTGTTAAAACTCCGTACAATATCGTTTCGTATATTACATAACTTTCATGCAGACGAGAAAAATATAAGTTAAAAATGCGGGATTTTCTGCGAAGTGTTTGGAACACGCTTACGTTTAGTAGAAAGTAGGACGAGTGAGATAAGGTTCTATTTGTTACGTGTGTGTGTGTAATGTAAAAGTTTTCTGTATAATGTGTGAAGTCATAGTGGCCGAATTAACATTTTGTTGAAACTATTTTCTATTAAATTAGAATTCAAAATTATACTTTCACGGAAAAGACGGCGACGAAAACGACTCAGAAAAGTGTGTATGTAAACTATCTTCACTACTTCTAATATTTAATTATATTTAGTAAAGACAATATGTCACTGTTGTTTATTCCCAATAGAAAAAAAACACAAAAATAGAATAAACTCACCTTATTTAATGACTTTCAAACACTTGTGTATGAAGGCATGACAAGGCTCTACAAAATCAACTATAGGATTTATTGAAAATTATATAGTAAAGATGAATCCACCTACTTTCCGTTGGTACTATGGCGGAATTTACTTGTATATTCAGAAATAAAGCAAGCATGCGTGGTCACGGAAATTGATAGGAATCTGAATTTTTAGTGTAAATCTTTGCGATAGCTTTTCATAAATGATTAGTAATTACATAGAGAACTAAGAATTCATTTTAATCACATGTTTAGAGATAAGCATATTATTTTATTTCACGTTCAGAAAATGATTTCCAAGCCCTTCAACATGCAAAAGGGTAATATAAAAATATATTTTCAGTCCATTTTGATTATAACAGCAGACACAACGAGGCATAGTTTTTAAATTACGTTTATATTAAAAAAAATATGAGAAAATGTTTTTGTAATTCTTCAAAACGGTTCCTTCAATTTTAATAATTAATTTTTACTTACTGAATGACCTTGGTAGTTTCAACCAAAGTTAAGAACGATAGAGTTTGTCAAGGCGATGAATTTCTAATTAGTATGAAGAATGTAAATAATTATACACAACATAATATCACATACATATTTTCACTAATTTTAAATATTAATGATCTCTACTTAATTAAAAAGCTGAAGATTTGTATGGTTTAAGGTCCTTAACTACAGAACCTGGCACTAAACCTCAAGAACTACCAGTTAGAAAAAAATCAGGTTTTTATACTGAATAGATTAGTTTAGTATGAAGGAAGGCTGTAGATCATCAAGCAACCATCAATGAAAAATACTGTGAAGGTGGTCAAAATCAATTTTTTTTTGAGACAAAAAGTAGGGGGTCATTTTTTCGCCTTACTTCTTGTCTTTATAATTACATGTGTCATATCTCGTTCAAAACCTAATGTCAATAAACTGTACAGTAAACAACAATCTGTACGTAAGGGCTCTCGATCAATAATGGCGTACAAATTACTGTTAGCGCCAAATTGTCGTCTGTCTCCATATCTATACATTGTACAGTGGTTAGCAACGAGATTTTACTCATTTTGTGTCATTTTAACAGTTTGATTTGAATATAAACTTTGGATACCAGTATTGCGTAAGTATACTTTAAACTAATGGGGCACCATGCTCTTTTATATTTAAAATAAGTTTACTTACTATTAACATATGTTTACTATTTTCTTTTGCAATCATTGGATATTTTTTCAAAAATAAAAGCCTTTGATTTATGTTGAGAAATAAAAATGGGAAACTTAAACGTAAATTAACCGGACATTTGACACACAATCTCATCTAGTTTTAAATTAAACAGAGCTTGTGTTATGAGAATTATACTGACTGATAGAATACTTACATGCTTTTTTGTTAATGCATACATATTATACATAGAAAACACCCAAACTTCGTAATAAATATTTGCAGAACACACAAACATTTGGTTCGACCCCGTAATCGAACCCGAGATCTCAAGCACAACAATCGCATTCATTAACACTGCGTCATCTATGAATATTGTTTGACAATTGACCATGTGAGCCAATTTGGAAAGTAAATTTTAGGCAACTCCTATTCACAATATGCAAATATTAGTATATATATATATATACTGTACTTTGGGTAATCATTTTAAAATTTAACTTCTTGAAGATGATTAATTGTTGTGACGAGAAAGTGAGATTGGAAACTGATCAATGGACCGGTAAATCTCTAAGTTCAGGGTCGAGTTTAAGTCCGAAGTCGATGGACAGTGCAAATTCTTTGCTATCTTTTATTCTAATCTCCATTACAATATTTATTGTTTTCATATCTTATATAGTCTGCCTTTATACCTGTTCAAGGAAAAGGCTTCGTTTGATTTACTAACAACATCATTCCTTGGAAAAATGCATTACGATTTGATATGTTCCTAAAACCATAGGTATTTAGATTTATAAGGCATTAATAATATAACTGTCTCGGCGGCGCAGCGGTAGTGAATGCGACTGGTATGCTTGAGGTCTCCGGTTCGATTAACGGGTCGGACCAAATGTTTCTGTGTTCTGCAAATATTTGTTTCGAAGTTTGGGTATTTTCTATGTATTTACAAAAAAAAAGGATATAAGTATTCTATCAGTCAGTCTAGTTATCATAGCACAAGCTCTGCTTAGTTTGAAACTAGATATTATTGTGTGTCAAACGTCCGAAATATTTATTCCTTTATTTTATTTTATTGAAGAAGTCATATTATCTATGTGTTATACCATATGTACATTTCATATATTGCTTCTATATATTTATAAGAAGACGACTAAGGTTATTTTAACCAAACTGATGTTTTAATTTAACTAAATATGAAGTATTTCATTCTATGTAGCTAAGTTCTGGGTAAAAGTCTCCTTAAAAAATATTGTTCAAGCAATTTTTTTCAGTTGTAAAAACATATCTACACGAAATCACACACTTGAATTGCAGTGCGATTCAAACATGCTTTCTGATATGAATTTTAAAAGTAAATAAAACACATCACTAGAATAATCGCTTTCAAAGTACAACACAGGATTACACTGGGATTACTGGGTTTTCGACACACGGGTACCCGTGTGAAATTAAAATTTTAAACGTGACTAAGCCACGTTGCATCGATAAAAATTAATCACATTAAAGTACATTGATAAACGTTGACGAGGATTAATTACCCTTTTTATTTTTAATCCCTAAATCCTAATTATTATTTCTCTTTTTATTTTAAGAGCCTGCCAAAGTGACTCTGATGGAAAACATGAGTAGAATCTAAGAGTAGCCACCATACTCATAACGAATGTAGACAATGCAGTATGGTGACCCACAGTATGGTGGCCCAGTGAGATACTTTTTACGCCCCCCTTTTTGAAGGCTTGACAGTCATCGTGGCAGTATAAGGCTCATACACTTCCCATGACAACTGTAACCTCTGAATC
Organism: Hypercompe scribonia; assembly: GCA_949316085.1. NCBI lineage: Eukaryota > Metazoa > Arthropoda > Insecta > Lepidoptera > Erebidae > Hypercompe > Hypercompe scribonia. Next base: position 4,202,661 of record OX438983.1, read on the forward strand.
AATGGGCCCACGGCCTCGTACTTACTAACAAAACACCACAGCAGTCTTCTGTGAGAGGGTAGTACTGCCCCGGTTGACCTGACCCGTGCTGAAATCGGAATGGTTCTCCTACCTTCTGATTAAAATGAATTAAATCTGAATTAAATGAAAACTGAAATGTTCTTTTATATATTACCATTTTATGTCTTGAAAAAATTAAAGAAGTTCACGCAATTTAGTGTTTTCATTCATGCAGGAAACGAAGTATCTTTTTGTTAGAAAAAAAAATTGTTCACGTTGAAAACATGTAATTGATAAAATATTCTAAGCAGATAGCAAATAATAATTAATATATCTCTTCAACAATATTGACTTATCGTTACAGTTGCTACAAGTATTATAAGCCACGTACGGACATTAGTAGGAATTAGCCGTAATATCTAATATCGTTTACCAACAAACTTTGAATCTTCCTAAGCTGTTAGCAAGCGCGGTTTAATTGTCTTCTAATAATCGTCCTAATGCGGGTTAATTCAATTATTAAAGAGAATAGAATATTAACTACTGAGTCTCGTATTTGAAGAATGGAAATTTTTTGGGTATCATGATGAAATCATTAACTAAAACAGCAATTTAAGCAGCAAGGTCCTTTTCACGATTAAGGAAACTTTTTCCTGAGGAGGAAAGAAATCCGGAAATTGAAAAAAAAAATTCTTAGAATATTCTCGATGTTATGAGAAGTTATTAAATAAGTACTTATACCTACTTCTAGTCGATGTAGGCTCAACTGAGATCATCTAACAATTCTGCAGATATTATAGTGTATAAGCGTGTCCGCAAACTCAGGTGCACTTTCTGTTCTCTCACTCTCATAATACGCTCGGACAGCAATCCGACACGAGCGGGGAGAAGTCAAGCGCAGGGCTGACGGCTTTACGCGCTCTCCGAGGCACAGACCACAAGTGTTATAGTAATGTGGTAACATAACTTCTTACGTATTAACCAAACCATACGCAACAGTGTAAGTGTAATATACCTCAATATCAGTATTCGAAACAGTTACTAGTTATAATGTTTTAGTTAGTTACTTGTATTTCTGTGATTATTTGATGTAAATTAATCTTTGGAGCTTATAATTTATTCGACAGATAAAGAAGTATCTAAGAAGTTATGATTAGATTACTATAATTATGTAATACGTATATTAAAAAACCTAAAATAGCAATTTCCAAGACGGTCGAAGTTTTAATATCTTGTCTAAATTTGAAAACTTTAAAAAATATCTACTTATGAAGTTGATGTGGTAACTTTGTGGTTATAATATTTTAATTAGAAATGGGAATACATTTGATACTTTGGTATTTTTGTCAAAAACGTATTAAGAACTAACTTGTATGATGTGGAGAAACTTATCACAAATTCTGCTGTGAATACATCATTATTTTTTAAAAAAAAAGACAACGCCCGCACTGTGAATAAATCCTGTATCGCGGGGGACTTTACAGCAGACAAGAAACGGACACAAAGAACATCCAGACATAGAACAACAGTTTGTGGATCACACAAAGTGATGTCCCATGTGAGGTTAGAACCCACAACACTCAACGCAGTAGAGAGCGGCGTGGCGACCGTTTAAACAACTAAGTCAATCGTGTAGTCGATATGAGAAATGTACACCTGCTGATAACGAATGTTTTAAATAAAGGTAAAATAAGAGAACTGTTACATGCAGAAATAAAAAGGGGAAACGAAAGAAAGAAAATTAATGTTGGCCATCTGTTGCTTGCTATTACACTCGTTACTTCCAAATAGGTTTGGTAAGTAAGCCATTGTGATATTTCGTTTTTATTAAAATTTTGTTTTTTGTTAGTTTGTCGTTTTATCTTAAAAGTGAAACACTTCTGATATAAATATGCCGATTTGGAACAGGAACGGGGCATTTGTTCCACGTTTTTCTGCTGGATAAACATTTTTGTTGTATCTATAGTAGGGCAGACCCATTTCTATATGTTAAAAAATCACAACGGAACTATTTTTGGTATAATGTTATATTTAAAGAATTAAATTTAAATAGTTTAAAAGCACGTAAAGACAGAAGAAAGTTACTTAATTGTATTTGAAACCAATAAATAGGAAAAAAGACAAATACTCAAATAACAGGATGAGAAAAAAAAGTTTAAAACGATAACCTGACTGAGAATGTCTCAAAAGGTAAAGAAAGGGTCAAGGTACAACCATGGTCGTACCTACTGTATGCTTTCTTGGATTATGTGTGTCAGAAACACCTTCATTTAACAGACTTGGTAGATATACAGTGAGCACGATCAAGAGTCTACCTTGACTATTTTTGTACCAATACATTTCTGGATTTCCATCTAAAATTTTATCTTGTTTCGTCCTTTTTAGACTCGTTTTTCCACATAGTCAGGTTATAATTTCTTAACTTTATTTTTTTAATTAACACTTTTCCGTAATTAATATTTTATTTTTATAATCTTATATTTGTCCGTGTGGTAACGGATTCAGAATACATAGTGTTACCACCCCTATTCATCCTATGGGTATCGTAAAAGGCGACTAAGGGAATAAAGTATGCAAGACAATAACATCACAAAGAGAAGGAAAACTTGAAACAAACAGTATTTCAACCCGTCTGGCCAGCGTGGTGTGGTAGGCCAAAACCTCCTTGCTAAGGAGAGCCCTATGTCCAGTAGTGGACTGTAAAAGGTTGTTGATGATAATCTTATATTCCGACGTAACGTTGGTTTGTTATTTACTTAAACGAGTAAATAACTGAGACGACTGTACGATAGCATTTTAAACATTTGTCTTGACTTAAACAATGATGTAATTCTAGCTGATTTCAGTAGCCAGCCTCATCGGAGACTAGCTAACTACGCAGGCAATATTACTTGCAACTGTGTGTGCAAGTATAAGTGCACTCTCTGTTCCTTCACTCTTTTTTTATTGTTTTTTTTTTATTTTATTGGATTTAAATCAGCTTAGTAATTTAGATGCTGTAGTGAAACATACAAACACATATATAGACAGACTCTTGCCTTCTGGTTCCGCCGAATAAAAATACTGTAATAGCCTACTAAAGGCACCTTTGTCTGAATAAATTATTATACAATTCTATCTCCAAAGGCTTATTGGCTAATTTGTCTGAGTGCCTGCGATTCCAGTGATACATTGTTGTTAGATAGCAAAGCCCACCTATACATCTTCAATTTGTATTTCTGATTGGATTCATTTATAAAAGATCCAACCAACAATCAGACCAAAATTAATTAAAACTTAACACAATAACAGTTTTGTAAATATTATATATTCAAACTATATGACTTTATAATGTAATTTTAATATAATGAAATAGGATTGTGTACTTTCTACTCCTACGTATGGTGACGGATTAAGAATACAGAAAGTCACCACATCTTTTCTTCCCATGAGTGTCATAAAAGGCTACTTGGGGAACAAAAACAAGACAACATATTATATAGCGATTAAGGGAATAAACTATGCAAGACAGTATTATTACAAAGAGAAGGAAAATTTTAAACAAACCTCATACAAACCCATCCGGACCATGCCAGATGGTCAGCATAGAATAGTAGGTCAAAATCTCCTTGCTAAGGAGAGACTCATGTCCAGTTCCATTTAGCTGACAATCTCTCTTATCAGCGTCACTTCGGCCAAAAAACATCCACTACCAACTCCAACCTATTTAAAAGAATGCTTTGTCTTCACGTTACATTCAAGATTCTTGAGGTCGTAGAAATCTTTGGACTCACTGTACCAAGTTATTACATAAATCATTTATATTGCAGGCTATCCGACTATGAAATGCTTTGCTAATTGCTGTAATACTAAAACTTTGACTGTATTTAAGAAAATAGTTAAATAATATTACAGAATAATTTTTAATTCGCCTTACATATATTCCACGTATAGTGTTACGCTGTAGTTAATCTGATATGTAGATATTGTATATTTATTTACGTTACTTATTTACTTACATTGTCTGCGAAAATTTTATATGTACTTATATACATAACAATTTTTTTTTTTTGTTTTTTTTTTAAAGACAACGCCCGTACTGGGAATAAATCCTGTGTCGCGGGGGACTTTACAAACATACAAGAAACGGACACAAAGAACAACCAGACTCAGAACAACAATTTGTGGATCACACAAAGTTTTGTCCCATGTAGGATTTGAACCCACAACACTCAGCGTAGTGGAAAGTGGCGTGGCGACAGCTTAAACCACTAGGCCAAACGTACAGTCCAATTTATGTTGTATACTGGTTAAGAATGTGTGTGTGTGTGTCATGTAATTCCTTTATACTTTTCCGACGATACGAACGACGATACTGTCGATGTGTGTATTTGAAGATTGTTTATAAATACTAACAACGAAAATGCACTATTGCTGTTATGCTAGTCTTCTTTTCTCGGGTTCCTGAACCAAAGTAGTAAAAACAGGACGGACCATCCTTCCATCTGTCCGCTATTTAAATATTTAGTTCTAGAACAAATTTAAAGCGATTTCTTGTGATATTCATCTTGTAGTTGCATGATTTTGATAACATATGTTGATAAACGTATCAGCGCGTGTAATCCGGAGCGTTTAACACCGTATTAATAGTTAAGTCCACTGAAGATTGTGATCATCGTATCACAAGTAAACCTTTTACAATTATATTGTAACGTTTCTTCCTCGAATACATTAAATTTGAACGTAAAAAAAGTAATGCATTTTAATTTTGTTAATGTGTCAGTTACCTACGATCTCTACGATCTAAAATTTCTACAGTTTTTACATGCAGACACCAAACAAAAAAATAGAAGCCTTAAAGTCTACAAAATAAACGGTATTTATTACATTTGAATGATAATTAATCATTATTAAAAATTAATTCTGTTTAAATTTCTAAGACTTTGATTAAAGTTTTACAAAAAACAACTGTTCTGTCGCATAGCTTTCTGTATTAGATGTTTGTCTGTATTACCTTAAACTAATTACATCAATATACAGTAGCTTAGAAGAATTGATTAACAGTGTGACTTGTTCAAATCTAAGAAAAGTAAACTTGTGTAGAGCGAGCGGTTCTTATAAAAATGATATTTTAGTTATGACAACATTGAACTTGCCAGAAGTATTATTTTACCATATATATTTGTGAAATATAAACGCATGTGTTTCGCATTCGAATACCTATCTGTAATGTATGATAATAAAATTTGAATAGCATTTACTATACTGATACTGTCTTTTAAAAGAATCTACTTACGAAAGCATTCATTGCGCTCACTTAAGCAAACAAAGATTTCATTTATCAATGTATGAGTAAGCCCTGAATATATAGTTTTAATTATGCATCTATATCCAAAGATACCAATGGAGGAGCTACTACGTCAGTTGTTGCTAACATATAACCGATATCAATTATATTTAATCCTCTGGGATATAAATTACATTAAAATTGTCAGTCAAATACTACGGGACGATACTTAAATTAAAAAAAAAACTATCACCAACTCGAAAACTTTTTTTTTTCTTTTTTTTTTAAACAATAAAGATTTAAAAAAAAAAAAACTCGAAAACTTCTACATCACGATGTGATTGTGTTCAAGTTTCTGGGTTAAGATATTTTTTCTTCAGATTAAAATCAAAACTAAACGGAAAGTGTCTTTACTCTCCTAAAAAAAATTTGTACAGTTCATATATGAAATTGTTGAATAAATAAATAAAAAATGTTAAAAACAATTGAATTAAAAACGTTCTCTTTTTTTTCGAAGTCGTCTAAAAGCATATATTTATATACGCTTTTAGACGAGCTTTCCACCATTAAATTGTTGAAGAATGATTTCTGTGACCAACGACACGGAAAATATATTTTTGGACATTGCGAACGTTGGCAAAATGGCATTTAGTCGGAGCAAAATAATCCTGTGTATTTTGGCGACGTCGGGTAAATTCGCAATTAACCCGTATGACCCTTACATTATCCGTTGAAACGCTTCGCGATACTTTATTTTTACGATGAAATATTTATTTAAGTGAATCGGGCAATGAGTTTGTAATTAGAATTAGGCAATTATTATATTTTTACATGAAACGTTTTGGTTTAATTAAGGATAATCCCATGTTTTTTAGTCAGATAATCCGTGAGAATGTTTATATTTTAGATACAATACCGTAAAGCATTGCATTATGAATGTATCTTTACTTTTTTGAGTTATTACGAAGTGGTAATTTTAATACAATATCAGAGACATATTGACATAGCATATTGACGACCTGAGCTTGACGAGCAGGTAAGGTTAATTACTGTTATCGAATTGATAATAGAGTATTTGAAACGCAGAAAATCATGGTTGCAATTTTTTGAAAATTGTTATTTTTGTGAAATGTTCTTAAATAGAGCGCCTGAAAGTATAAAATTAAAATGTCAAATGCCAGTGCCTCACAGAAATCGATTGTAATGTAATTCTCTCGTCGTTGTTTGATACTGAGTGAGTAAGGTTGCCGGAGTCCAATTGCCCCGGAAACACACTTGTACCATCATGTGACCTCGTTTACTCCCTTCAATATCAAAATTTCAACGTTAAAAACAATAATACTAACAGACAAAGAGACTTTATGATAACAAAATGTTATTTTAATCTCATTCTATTTTTTTCAATAGCAAGTTAAGGTAACAAACTTCAGAATAAGTTCTAATCAAAGTCAGCAGAGATGGGTAATAAAGAGAAAACAGAAAAACTCGGCAGGTTTTAAGCAATTTTTAAAATTGTTTGCCTACAGAGTTTTTAATAAAGAGATTCTTATCCTTATTAACAAAGCTGTCAAAATGGCATGTAATTTAAAAAGGGAAGAAAATAAACGCGTATTTTTATTTTATGGAATCATATTCTTGTTTATTATTATTTTATCGAGCCACTGGAAAAATACAAATTACGAAAGACTGTTATTCTTACAATGATTGCAACATTAAACCTGGCATGATATCAAACACAGTAGCGTGCTCTATGAGTGTGTATGTATCACACACGCTGAAAAAAGTTTCTAGCTGGCATTTTATTATTAACCTATATAAATACATCTGGCTTTCATTTCTAAGAACTCCTGCAGTACATGAGTACTGTTAAAGGCTGTCGATGATGACGTTGGTTTTATAATTCTAATGGAAAGATCTAGATTAAGGGTTTAAGATTCTGAAATAAGTTTAACTTATTTAAATTTCGAAATGTTGAAAAATTTGTAAGCTCTTTGACTCAATACAAATGAAAAGGTATTAGAAACAAATAATTAATGACGCAGTACAGTGATCAATATTTGAAAAGTTGATTTTGTATGGTAAGCACGTACTGAAGTTAAGAAGATAAAAGAAAATAACGATACTTTCATTAAGATCTTTTGAAAAGATAAAATTTGTTAAAAACCTTTTTTCAGGATGTGAAATGGGTAAAATGAAACAAAACCAACGCTTGAGGTTAAAGCAAAGGAAAATATTATGCTACACATTTTGTGCGTGTATTTACACAAAGTTGCTTACACAAATAAAATCCTTATAAGTTCAGATTACCTCTGTTATCAAGGCCTCCTAGCTTGTATTTATACAATAAAATTACGATTATTCTATTAATAGTAATGGACACTCAGATACACCCATGTACGGAGTAAATAGTTGTCTCAGTAAAGAGTCGGGTCATAAATAAACTTTTTGCGTTTAATGAGAATCGTGACAAATGGACTGGCATCGAAAAACTTTTAATTGTATTGTTCGGTGTAAGACAAGAATATTATAAAAAACTTTACCGGGCCTTGACACGAATAGAAACCGTGGCAGCGATTTCTACTCAGAAATAATAATAACTTGACATCACCTTAAACACCATCATCAGATTCCATACTGGGCAGACTCAAGAGCGTACTATGGTGATCACATGGTTGATAAGTACAGTTAGGTATTACCAAATATTTACCTAAATATTATACATAAATTGCAATCAAACATGAAATAAAGCAGACTAAGTCAGATCATTACGACTTCTAGCACTACTAGAGACCAACAAGTCTACCTCAATTGAAAAATCGCATGCAGACATTTGTCTGTATATTTCTATACATAATTATGTCGGTTTTGAATGAAAAAATATAGATATGTTTCATCATTTTCATAATCATTGTTAGCCTATCGCAGTCTATTGCTGGGCCTAGACTTCTCCAATTGCCTATAATATTTTTCGTATAATTTAAAGGGAGAAAGTGAATGTTTTTAAATATATTGCTATTTACATATATATATATATATATATATATATATATATATATATATATATATATAATCTTCAGTCTTCGTACTTATTTACAAAAAACATTTTATATTTCATTCTTAGTAAAAAACATTGTTCTGTCTTATTTCACCGAATCCAACAGATTACAGGATTGATGTTAGGTATAACCTCTTATTCATGGAGGAGTGGAATTCCAACGGTAAACCCGCTATAGAGGGTTGGCTTGAGAGGCATCACGAGACCCTCTCATATCGACTGATGCAGATGATCTCTGGAAAAAGGATGTTTCGGAGACCACCTGTATCTGATCCGCAAGGAACCAAAACCAGAGACATCAATCAAGGTTTTTATAGATATCAATCAAGCTGACGGTGCACCATAAATCGTTTGGCTGAACTAAAACGAGCTCGATGTAAATTGCTTAATATGGTAGCTGCGGCTTTGAACAGACATTGCCATAAAACTAAATTGTTTATTGCTTTACGAACTTAATAAACATGTGTATAGCAATAGAGAATACACAGAATCTATTCTGTCTAACATAACAATAGAAATACATAAATAGTATGTTGTCTGTTATGCCGTTGTTGTTGTCAGAGATATATTTACATCGAAAAAAAACTGTTCCCGAAATACTATAAATTGTTTTTCATCTGAGTACAACCATTGCGAAAATTTTTTATTTGTTATTGTTTTAATAGCAATAACAATGAAACAAGTAACATAGATATATAATGGCCAAGTATTGGTTTAATGTATTTTGATCATTTTACACCGATTCATCTTGAACTGATAAATTATTTTTAAAATTAAATTTATACATAATACATATTTGGTGCATTGGTGGACTTATTACCTACGGCACTCTCTACCAGTCAACTATTTAGTGAGGTAGAGAAAACGGGCAGTAGGTGCATTTTGATGAAACAAAGAACTGTTCCAACTGATAGGGTGCACGGTTGGCCTAGTGGCTGAAGCGGTCGCCACGCTGCTCTCTACTGCGACGAGTGTTGTGGGTTCAAATCCTACATGGGACAACACTTTGTGTGATCCAGAAATTGTTGTTCTGAGTCTGGGTGTTTGTTGTGTCCGTTTCTTATATTTTTGTAAAGTCCCCCGTGACACAGGATTTATTCCTGGTGCGAGCGTTGTCTTTTCAAAAAAAAACAGAGAAAAGAGAAAAGAGTTATCATCTAGAATGTTCTGTTTCATGCAATTTACAGTTAATCGGTTAATCTTAAGTCGTGTTCTATAATGACCTTTGTAGAAATGCATAGAGTAATGGTGTCGTAAAGCATTTACGACTGGAAAGTAATCACTGTGCACTAGGATACTTAAGGCTAAATTCATTTAAAATGAATGTATTCATAATTAAATTAAATGAGCTCTATGTAAAAACAATTTGAAGAATTCAGTGTGTGTGTACATGTGTGAGTGTAGATTAAATTCAGTACCAATCGTGAATTAGTCAAGAGAAAATTAATCTTTTGAATTAACAAAAAAAATGTGATTGTAATTTTTAATTCTATACTTTTTTAAACATTTATATTTACTAACAAAGTTAGTCTTACAAAACGTTTTGGTGTATCCGAAGTATGAAATACTAACGCTAGTAGAAGCAGTGGCAATAAAATGATAGGCTCCTGGGCTTTTGTGTGTTACTAATCTATGGCGTTTGTAGACAGTGATTTAAGTATTTACGCTTACTAAATATATGTTTAACGGAAGTTAAAGTGTTATATAGTAAGTATAAAAAAAAAATTGAAAATTAACTCCAAATCTAAATAATCAAAGTTATAAAAGTGTTGAATTTGAACACTTCAACATAAAAGATCTATGATTGACGAACCAAAACATTGGCGAAAAGTGGGAACATAAAATCAAATATTTGCCTATATTTTTCTATATGATATTAATGCCAAAATAGCTATACAAAAGACCCCCGGTAATTCGACAAACGTTTTGTAGGGTAGTGTCGGACTATCGAATTTTTCGGATTATAGAGTACTGCCTAAGACCCCCTATAGTCCGGATTATTTTACAAAAGAGTACCTTGTAATCCGACAAACTACAGACAAATGATAAAATTCTATATGTTGTCTTTTGGGCTTGTGCGACATTACTAGGTATATGTACGTAATACACAATGAATAAACGCTGAGCTGCACCGCTATCACACGTAGCCAAATTCAAACTAAGCAATCGGAATTGAAATAATACCTACGCGTCGAGCACAAGTTGTAACCTGTTCAATCATGCACGATCTACATTAGCGAAAATTTTTTGATTGATGTCGGATTACAGGGGAGTCCGAATTAGACAGGGGCCGGATTACCGAGGGTCCACTGTATATAAAATAAGATTCCCCTTCGTGGGAAACAGGCGTAATTTTATTTATATATGGATATGATTGACTGTTGAAATTTAATTTTTATTTTTCAACATCTTTACGGCATAGACATATGTCGTTTTCTTATCTTGACTTGGTGATAAAAGGATCATCATTATTATCAGCCTATCGCAGTCCACTGCTGGACATGACCTCTCCCATTGTACGCCTCTTGGATCGTTTTTGGGTTTCGATCGATAAAAGGATACAATACCTTAATATAAAAAAACGTTATACAGTAGCCAGGGTATTACGATGTTAATAAAAATACCTCAATGTTTTATAACCATTTTAGTCGTAAAATAAATTCGTACACCTGGGTTTTCAGTGTTCAATGAAATTGTATTAAATAACTTATAGAGAATGCGTTCCGATTCACTTGATATGTGCGTGTTATAAATAATTATTCAGCTGTTGTTACGGTCGTAGTTAACTGTTGTTATAAAACTGGAAATACAATTTATTTTAACTTTTTATTCATCATATGTAAAAATTTGATTTATTCTATTCCAATTTTTAAATAGTTTACGATCTAAAAAATATAATCAATCTTAAAGAAACAAATGGTTGTGTTTTTTAAGATTACGATTACGCTAAAGTGCGTTATTTTTCTCTAAATCCAAATGAACCAGTTAATTTTCCTATTTATTTACATAAAAGTATAGGAACAAAAGTGGACATTGTAACTGATTTCGTGTTTTCATATTCACTAAAAAACAGATCAAGTGGTCATCGAACGCAATTCATGTTTCAGTAGACAGTAGATTAGATACCAGATAGTGGAGATATTGTAAATATGATGTATCTCAAAATAATTTTGACACTCAAGTGACAGGTACGTCGCACTTCCTGTTACTTACTATTTAAACTTCAACTAGGGGCAAACAATTATAGGAATTTTGACATAATCAATGAGTGGCAAATAAAAAAAGAAGCAAACACCGCACGTAGTTTAAGCGGTCGCTTCGTCGTTTTCTACTGCACTGAGTATTGTAGGTTCAAACCCCACTTCGGACAGTGCTGACTGTGTGATCCACAAATTTTCATTTTGAGTCTGGGTGTCCTTTGTGCTCTTTTCGTGTATTATAAAATCCCTCTTGACAGAGGATTATTACTAATATGGGAGTCGTCTTATTATGAAAGATACGTTTATTCATAATTTTTGTTTTATTTTTAATTTTTGTTTGACACGCTATTATGTATGAATAACGGATGAGCAAACTTAAGGCGAACCTGTGCATTTAATAATATTTTTGTTATGAAGATGTTATCATTTCTCTGCCATCATCCAGAATTTTCATCAAATTTAACAGTCACTCATATTAATACATTTATTAGGTACCCAGCAAATATTTACATTTGTAAGAGAAATAAACAAAATTGTGATTTACTCCAGATAACGCTTACAAATAACTGTAAAATGTACGCAGCTATTTCTAACCACACATGAGATAGAAAGGCTTTGTCACAACCGAAGCATAAAGCCGTGTCTTTAACTGAATGTCTCTACTTCTGTTTTAAGGATTTACTATCACGATATCTTGCATTAAATTTACACCAGAATAACTTTGTTTGCAATAATTCATTACATTAACAATATATGGTTTTCCTCGGATATGCTTCCAGTTTTAAACCTGATGGGGCACTTTTCAAGGAGTGAATATATTATCGCCTTAGGCGCCACAAAAGAAAGAAATTAAAGAAACACATTACATTAAATTTTCTAAAATAAGTTCAGTGTTTATAAAAGTTTCAACAATCACTAACAAAATTTGTTATAAGTAATTGAAATATTTTATACATAAATGGAATTTTCAAATTCGCAATTAAAATCTAGACTGACTGACTGACTGAATCAATTATTGGCATTAATTATTTATGAACCTTCAAATTTTGCGAGAAATCACAATATTTAATAACATAATTTTTTACATATGTCATCTGATTACCACCGACACACGATAGTGAACAGCCTGTCAAATAATCTCTATCTATTGGTTAAGATAACAACCAATTTGTTATCAGACGGTCAGAGTAAACAACAATTCAGATTGCTTTGAAAACATTGTTTTTGTATACTTCATGTTGTTTTTCTAGTTACACTACAATTGAGGATAACAGTAATAACATTTGATATTTTTTAAATGGTTAAGTAGTATATTTAATGTAGTTATGTTTCATAGTTAAGAGGATTTGTTCATTTGTTACTAATGATAATATTATTGAGCATGTGTTGAGTATGTAAGAGTTCTTTTGTAGTATTCAGGGGTGAGGTTGCAATTTCTTTATTGTCACAAAATACAAATAGGTACATAGAAGTAGAAAAAATAATATAGGCACGGAAAATTAAATACTTAGAATAGAATGACTGCACGGTTGGCTTAGTGGTTTAAGCAGTCACCACGCCGCTCTCAGGCCGGTCACACTCAGCGCAGTAGCTGAGTAATCCACAAATAGTTGTTCTGAGTCTGCGTGTTCTTTATGTCCGTTTCTTGTATGTTTGTAAAGTTCCCCGCGACACAGAAATTATTCCTAGTGCAGGCGTTGTAAAAAAAATAATATTCTGTGCTGTAAGTAGGTACCAGTAATCTTTCAGTTTCACAACTAGATTAAGAAATAATCTACAGGTTACAATAAGTAAGAATAGATTATTTATATTTATTTGCGGAATTTAATACTTTGTGAATCCAGCAGGGATCTATTTACTGTATGCGAGGAATGTGTGGCGTATCTGCATATGTGTGTTACGTTCATCGTGTACCTGCGTGTGTGCGTACATACGTGCGTGGATGTGTGTTTGTATGTGTGTTAGCCGTTTAAGAAAATCTACGATTAACCACTTTAATTTAAACTATAATTAAGATACGTTTCATTATTTGTTTAGAACAGCTATCTAGGTTCTTCCAATAACTAAAAACTGGTAATACATTCTATATCGATTGCGGGCAAAACGAGTAAATCTTGGTACAAACGGTTAACGGTGCAAGCTACTGCAATTTAAGTGAAAAATGCTCATGTATAAAGAAATATCGCCTAGATAGATTGAACGAAGATTTAAGGAAAAACTTCTTCCTTGGTTTTGTTTTGTCGAAGTAGAACTTGTTTGTTTAGAGTAAGAAAATGTGAGTTTCTTCTAAGAACCGAGTTATCAATGATCGATAATTAAGTGATGTATATAGGTTTAACTATATCCTATGTTTGTCCCTGATACCTTAACATCTCGTTATGTTTTTGTTTCTAGTTACCCGGTAATAATTGTTTTGTATTCATTTAATATTTTTGCCCATTCATAGGTTGTCTTGAAATAAAAATACGACATAAAGGGTGAAAAATTGAAAATTAATGAAATAAAATGAAACTAAAGACTTTAAGGGTCTTAAAACTCGATGCATTTGCCGAAAAGACTTTCGATAGATACTTTTAGTAAAATATGGAACGTCCTTGATGATAAAATTTAAATGTTGCACAATATTTCATCAATCAACCTATCGCCGTCCACTGCTGAATGAAGGTCTCCCCAAGGAGCGCCAACTATCTCGATCTTGGACAATTCACAACCATCCGCTGCCAGCCACCTTTCTCAAGTCGTCGGTCCATCGCACCGCAGGGCGCTCTACACTACGTTTGCTTAATCATGGTCTCCACTCTAGTACACTTCGGCTCCAGCGACCATCGGTTCGTTTGGAGACATGGCCGACCCACTGCCATTTCAACATACTGATTCTCCCTGCGATGTCAGTTACTCCAGTTCTCTGTCGAATAACCTCGTTACGAATTCTATCAGACAGAGAAAATATATTTCGGCAATATCAAATTTAAGCTCCAGTGAAGAAAATTAAATTAAATCAAGCACCTACACCTTAGCTGACAGATGTTACTCGAACGAAATTGTTACGCATGGAATCATGAGTGAGCCTTGTCATAAAGGTACTATAAACAGGTTTAGGATTTCAGGTTTTTGTTTCTATATTTTGTAAGAGCACAGTAGGTGCTCAGTTCTTGAGTTTGATTTTCGGATTGGACTAAGTGTTTATTTGATCTGTAAATACTGGTTTTGGAGTTCGAGTATTTTTTGGGAATGCATTTACAAAAAAATATATATTCAATCAGTTAATCTAGCTTTTATAGTACAAGTTCTGTTTAGTTTGAGGCTAGATGGCGTTGTGACAGATGTCTGAAATATAAAAAAAAATAATAACAAAATTGTGTTGACGTAGTATGATTATCGATAAATCGATAGAATAGCATAAAAGAAAAAAAACAAAACTAGTGGACGAAGAAGTTGTGCAATATTGCATATTAAAGGAAACAGTCAGTCTTGAAGTCTTCATGTCAAGAGCTGAACATATCTGCAAAAAATCATAATAATAACACAACATAACACCACAATAGCACATGACTGCGTAAATGTTCAAATCATTGCCTTTATTGTACGGCCTATCATTCCTCAACATATATTTATGTAAGACAAATAGTCTTAAAGACGGTTCAATTTATTTGCTACAGTAATTTAAGTAAGCTTACGCTGTGACACGTTACTACATTCACCTGATAAAATTATCACATAACTATGACACACCAAAATACTAACGAAAATTAAACAGTACCACAGTTGCCACACATACATTGTACGTATAATTTTACATTACAAAAAGTGGGTAATAGAGCCACGCTGATTTCAGTACAAATGGGCCTGCGTGATCGGGAACTAGTGGCCGAGCCGGCCCATTCGTGCTGTGAAACGGGATTACTACTAAGTACTCTTTCACAGAGGACCAACCTAAAGCGACAGTATCTGTACTGTCGTGTTACGTTGGTGAGTGCGAGACCGGAGTGCGAGTTACACTGCCACGATGTCTGACGTGTCTTTTACATACCCATGCGGATCATGAAAAAGCATCTTACTAGGTCATCATAATATGGATCAATATACCGTATTGTCTGTATTGGTGACCCCAACTCTTGGATTCATACTTTCCACCAGGCAGAGTAGAGTCACTTTGGCAGACTATCAAAAATAAAGAGAACTCGTTAAAATTGTAGTCATTTACATAATATTAGTTATTTATTTTAACGGTATATGAAATACCATGTTTATCAAAACAATTACAAAAAGAGTCGCCTTAGTCGCTTGTATTTTATTCAATTAATGTTTCAGCACACATATCAGTTGTTTTTTAATTAAAATACAATGTCAAGAGTAAAAAATTAGTGAAGAATCAAATACTACATAAACGTATGTAATTTATGAAGTAAAATAAAAAAGTTTAACAACAATCACATTTTAAGTGTAATTTTCGAAAACTGTTATAAATAGCGAGGATGGTGTTATATTAACTAATAAAGAGATATATTCAGTGAGTACATAAACCCTCTCTAGGGGTCGTTAAAATACCAATTCCAGTTAACTCTTTTACGACTTCGTTTAGTATATGTGATTAGCTTCTAAAGGGTGAAATGGAGGTTATTGATTTTTGTTTACACGCTTCGAAAGACAATCGCTATGTTATTTACGAGTCCTTTCTTGTTGATTACTGACTGACATCTGAAATTTGTAGATAACATTTTTTTATTGATTAGGACCTTTACGTAGCTGTAAATATGTTAGCCCATTTCCAATTTTCTTTCTCTGAAGACTCCAGTCTCTCAGATTTTCACAGACTACTCTTATTGAAAATGTGTCGAATAGAAATAAAATTGTTTGTGACCTGAAGTTGATGTGTTATTGTGTGTTATTATTACTATTATTTTATACTTGTTTTCTAAGTTTGAAAGAGAAAGAAACGAGCTAAAAACTTTTAAAACATAAAGAAAAAAAGAAACCTTGAGACTGTCCCGTATACGTTGTCACCAAGGGACGTACGAGTATATTTGTAAGTTTTGGTTACGGCAAAATCGCAGTTTGCCAGTTGCAAATGAAAGATTGAAGTCACTCAATCTTTTATTTATAATTTTCACTTTTTGATCTTAGATTTAAATTCTCTACAGTCTAACACTTGTTTTATTAATAGAAACTTTCTTTTTTAATGGCTTAACACTTGATACTCACATATGAATGTAAGTTTGCGGATATACGATTTTTATGAAAATTCTTACCTCGTAACAAAGTTATTTCAAACTGTGATTTTTTTTTTCTTTTTGAAAAAGACAACACCCGCATTAGAAATAAATCCTGTGTCGCGGGGGACTTTACAAACATACAGAAAACGGACACAAAGAATACCCAGACTCAGAACAACAATTTGTGAATCACACAAAGTGTTGTCCCATGTAGGATTTGAACCCACAACACTCAGCGAATTGGAGTGCGGCGTGGCGACCGCTTAAACCAATAGGCCAATCGTGCAGTCGAATTAAACGATGCCATGATTATAATTATTTATATTAAATTATAGTTTAAAAATACATACTGTTATGGAAACTATTTATGTAAACAGCTAAGAATGTCAGTTTAGAAAGTGCAAGAGTTTCAGAGTTGTAAGCGATACTAAGAAAAGAAGGCAATTCTATTGACAACATGCTGTATAATGTAAATAAATAGCATTCGTAGGTAAGTAAGGGACTATGGAAATCGATTGAACGAACGTCTTTCTCCTTCGATATCAAGCGTCACACTGACAATGTCAAGGACCTGTGTTACCTTCGAAACACACACATAACTAAGACCATATATTATCTTCCTTATATACTCTTTGTTGCACATAATTGAAATATTAATACATACTAAAACTTATAATATACGAGTCCATAAAATGCACAATTGCCGGCCTTATCGCAAGAAGCAATATCTACTAGTTAACCTTTGAATGTAATACAGTATTATAAAATACGTTAAGACTTATTGTTCTATAAAAATCTTTATCTAATCGGGCGCCGCCGTTTTACTTATTAAGATAAATATGTTTAGGTGTCCATACATATAAATATCTAACTAAAAGTTGTGACGAGATTTTATGCGGAAAATGTCTACTGTACTGAAATAATAGATTACCTGAGGATGAAATTTTAAAGTATACATACATAGTAGTATGTACAGGACACATATATATCCTTAATTTAATACTCTTCTTATAATTTCGCATTTTATTGACTTAGAAATGTAATATAAAAGTTCCATTCTATTTCAATTTTATTATCAGAATAAACTACCACAAAAGAGTCCATAAATATGACTAGGAAAAGATTTTATTTTTTTAATTGACGTACTTACGTATATTGTACAATGAAAAAAAAAGTAATTTTTAATCTGTTAAACGTATTTATTTTAAGATAACAATGATACATGATTAAACGCCTGACAAATTATATACGTATTGCGTACAATACATAAGAATAATAATAATTTATATCAATATTTTATGATACATGAGTTTAACAGTGGTTCTCTATTCGCTCCGTTACACCTAGCCCACATGTGCCATGGCATGACTCTTAGACTGTTGAACGCTATTACTCTTCACTTGTATACAATATACATACACTTCATGTATACACTAAGATGCAAACATCAGTCACCTAGGCATAAAGTAATGAGACTGATTCAGCAAAGATGACACATTCTCTCATTGAACCCAGAAATACTTTCTTGTTCATAACATTATATGAAGTCTCCTAATCCTTTAGCTATCAGTCTTTATTCCGGCACAAAGGAACTCATAGGGATCTCGAATTAGATTACGTTACACCCAAAGGAGGCTTATCCTGAGAAACAAATGGATTAAGCACGTAATGCAGTGAGTAAGCACTTTCTCGTTTACAGAGAAACGAAATACTTGAAGAAAAATGTAGATCGAATTGCTTTGGAAGCACGTGGATGTTACTTGGATAAGAATTTACTTGACAAATGGCACATTGAATATAGATAACATTTACTGAACAGAATGCCTAGAGAATAATCTTCCATAGAGTGTTTTATAATAACGGTTACTGTACTTTTTATATATCTATCAAATATTTATTTGAAAGGCCTATTGCATTTGTAGGTGGTGATTTTAACTGTTAACTCGAAGGTCGTAGATTTGATTGCTGCATGGGCCACATATATTAATTTCTTCAATACCTGGGTAAAATTGATCTAAAATAAATATATCGATTCACTTTGCCTTTTCAACATCTAGGAAACGCAGCGTTGGTAGGCCCCCCACAAGGTGGTCCGACAACCCGGTGAAGATCGCTGGAAACAGTTGAATGCGGGTGGCACGGGTTTGGCTGTTGTGGAGAAGCTTGAGGAAGGCCTATGTCCAGTAGTGGACGTCTTTTGGCTGAGATAATGATAATGATGATATATCTATTACTTCTGTGTCTCTATCTCTTACAGTCAGATTACCATAGCAGAGATATGCTTAGTTTGAGAACAAACGGTTGCGTGCGGAGGAGCACGGAGTGTGCGTTGTGAGAGACCACTATTATTAATATGTGGTAATTTTTTTATTTAATTCTTTAAATAAAACTGTTTTATTCGCTCTACGATAACATATTTATAATAATTTTTCGCTTATTCATTATATAATTATCAATTCAAAATGCGTAATGAGTAAACATAGAAACAAAATAACTTAGGTGTTGAATATTTACATTTTCGTTACCAAGAAACATTATTGTAGACCTTGAACATCGTAATTAATAAATTTCAATGTTTGTCGTCAATGTAAAACTTATTACATTATTGAAATACTCTTGTCAATACATTTATTATTCAGTAAGTATCTTACGTTCAAGTTAGTTCTATACCTACTCTACTAAGTTTAGCTTTTCTTGCCCAGTCTTGCAAAGCTTCAAGACAGCTCTAAATTATATTATATATAAATCTAAAAATATATTTTAACAAATTCAATTATATTTTAACAATTTACTAGTTAGTAGAGCCACGCTGATTTCAGCACGAGCGGGCCGGCTCCACCGCGGCAGTACTACCCTCCCACAGAAGACCAACCTAAAACGCCAGCATTCGTGTTGTCGTGTTTCGTTGGTGAGTGTGAGACCGGAGGCCCATTGATGCAGGGGTGACAGTTATCGTGGTAACTGTGTAAGCCTAACACTGTCATGATGACTGTCCTGCCTTTTACGTCCCCAAGTGGGGTGTGAAAAAGCATCTCACAAGGCCGCCATAGTGTGGATCACCATACTGCATTTGTAATGAATATGGTGACCACAACTCTTGGATTCTATTCATGCTTTCCATCAGGCAGAGTAGAGTCACTTTGGTAGGCTCTTAATTTAAAAAAAAAATCATAAAACATGAACAAAGTCTAACATTAACCATCCCATTGGTGTCGTAAGAGGAGCAAACAACAGCAGGACAAGAACACTGCAAAGGTAAGGGAGACTGCTAAGCCGTCTGGCCACTGTAGTATACTGGACAATAAGCAAAAACCTCCTTTCTGAGAAGTGGCATATGTCCAGCAATGGAGTGTTAAAGATTGCTGATGGCGACTCACCTTCTGGCTTTCACAATTAAATGCTTCGATACAAATTTTAAAACACATTTTTTATTTCAAATATATGTATACATAGATATTTAATTTATTAGTACTATAGTGCCTTACAAAAGAAACTAATAATTATAAGTCAAAAAAGGGACCCACAATGGCAATCTATCACATAATCATTTTCTTACACAGCAACAAGTGTGATATTAACATAATAGCATATTAATGAACTATTTATGCCATAGGTAGCCAACAAAGATTAAGAGTTCAAAATATTTGATTAATATTTAGTCCAAACACGAAGACTGTTACTGGTCTGGTTCAGTAATACTGTTAAAGTTAAAGTTGTTAAACAAATTTCAAAAAAGTGTTAACGGGGCCTGTTTTCTTTTTATATTTATACTTTTTGTAAAGTAACTTTACAAATGCATAGTCATATTTATAAGATAATTCAAATATATATATCTAATCTAATCTTAAATCATGTCATAAATGGAATGCTTAAAGTGGTAGCAGCTTATATTGGTTGTAACATCGGATATCCTTATACAGACTACTAACTGCACCCGTAACTTCGTCTTGTTGAATTTTCCTATAATTCCAAAGTTCTGAAATGCAAGTAGTCTAAGTTTTTCCCTATAACATCAGCTATGCCCCGTAAAAGTACCATCGAGATCGCTCCAGCCGTTGCAGAGATTAGCCGAATTAAACAGACAGACAAAAATTGTAAAAAATGCCATTTTGGTGTATGTATCGTATGTATATTCATATGCATGTAGTAAAAAACGATTATTTCAATATTACAAACAGACACTCCAATTTTATTTATACATATGTATAAATTAAAATTGTACAGTGTGGATGGGACTGTCATTAATAACGAAGGAGGTTTTGATCTATTATAGCAAGATATTGGCCAGATAGGTTGTTACACAGGTTGATTAGGGACATTCTTACTCCATAGTCTTAACTCATCATCACACATGCTATATGTATACGTGCTATATAATGTGTACATCTACGTTCTTTTATTCCACATACATACTGTAAATTTTAAAAGAAATGGGTCAAGTTTTTTTTCTCTTCTTAAAGTACCTATGAAGAAATTGATAATCTGTCAGGCCTACGTAATAGGATGTTAAAGCTAGTCATTTCTAATAAAAGTTTCTAATAATCTATATAATTTAATTAACGAAGTTTTATTATATAATAATATAGAATAAAACTTTAAATAAAGTCAATTCACGCTTTTTTTCTTTTACGAACTTTCAGACGCAAATATAATTAATTACATCTGAGAAATTCTATCTTCAGATATTTTTCCAATTTTGGATTTATTCTTGTAATAAAGCCTAATAGCAAATTGGTAAACAAGATTAAGTTACGCAACCGCTCTAACGATCGTCTTGTATAAGCCAAGTTGTCCATACAAATGTCTAGACTTCTTGAGAATCATTTTTAACTGTAAGAGGTGGTTTTTATAACTACGTACTTCAAAAACTATTTATATACAACTAATGCTTTTTTTTTTATACCACGACGGTGACAAACAAGCATACGGCTCGCCTGATGGTAAGCGGTTACGGCAGCCTATGGACACCTGCGGCACCAGGGGCATCACGTGCGCGTTGCCGATCCTTGAAAAACCTATTGTGTATTCTATAAGAGATATCAATTTAATATAAGATCTCATTATTTATGTAACAGACGGTAAACAAGCAGATAGGTTAGCTGATGGCAAGCAACTACCGCTGCCCATGGCCAGTTGTAATTCAATAACTGTATTTCTTTTATCCGTCATAAGTCCGCGTGGTGACGGATTAAGAATACTGTTACCACCCCTATTCATCCCATGGGTGTCGTAGAAGGCGACTAAGGGAACTAAGTACCCAAGACAACATCATTACAAAGAGAAGGAAAACTTGGAAACCCTATTCCAACCCGTCTTGCCAGCGTGGTATAGTAGGCCAAAACCTCCTTGCTATGGAGAGACCTATGTCCAGTAGTGGATTGTAAAAGGCTGTTGATGATGATGATTTCTTTTATTCGACTTTCCACCTACACGCCTACCGTTGTAACTCTTGTACACCAGGATCAATACAAGTGACCCACAAACATACCAAGTTATGATACTCGGAAACATCCGTGAAAAATTAACTCTATTGGAGACTGCGACTAGATTAATCAGAAGAAAAACTGGAGGGGTTGGAAATGTAATAAGTCCACTTCATTTCTTAGGAAAGTAGAAGTAAATTTTTAGTAAAAAAAGGTTACTTTTTTAAAACAAGGAAGCAACACAGGTTTAAATTTTATGAATTCGAAGTAAACTATATTTGAAAATAAATACTAATGGGTAATGTTGTATCTGCTTTAGTGATTGGGATACTCATGAAGAATAACAAATCGTTGAACATCACTCCACAGATACCATTAGATTCGAGATTATTCATGGTAACCGTTTGCCTCGAAGACCGTTTTATTGTTTGTAAACATTATAACATCAAAACTCTTAACTTTTATTGTCTTCGGTAACGTTGTTTTCTTTTAATATGATAGTGACTGTGAAAAAATATGTATCTATTAAGATCAACCTGCTTAAGCTAGCATAATTGTAATTAATGTCTCGAAAATTAGGATGTTACTAGCAGGCAATAAAAAGAAATGTCTACATTATAGAATTTTTAAAATAATTATCTAGAACTGTCCATGTGGTGATGGATTAAGAATACATAATGTTACCACCCCTATTCATACCGTGGGTGTCGTAAAAGGTGACTAAGGGAACAAAGTATGCAAGACAACATTATTACAGAGAGAAGGAAAACATGAAACAAACCCTATTCCAACCCGTCTTGCCGGCGTAGTATAGTAGGGCAAAACCTCCTTGCTGAGGACAGGCCTATATCTAGTAGTGGACTGTAAAAGGCTGTTCATTATGTAGAACGTTATAGAATGGAATAATTGTTAAGGGCAACAATCTTCACACAATCATCACGACTGTAACACAATGCATGTTAGTACGGTCGTCATCGAAAATCTCTTATTTCTAAAAATTATCTCGTTACATAAATTTTTTAGTTTTAATAGGAAATAAGGGAAAATTGTATAATAAAGTGATAAATAATTTATTTTGATTTAAACCTTTCTATCTCACCCTTCATACATAACATTTCATTTGCCATTCTACAACACTGGTTCGTTTGTTTATAGTCACTGCTCCGCTTCTAATGGTGGTAGTGTAATGTTCAACAGTCCCTATTATTTCTATTAAATACTCTTTCTGATAGAAAAGAAATAAAATCGTGGATTAAACAAACAAATATACCTACATAAAACTCTTGACAAAAAAAAAACAAAAAAAAAAGTCACGCATCCTGAAAATTGGACAATATATCTCTGGCTTTAGGATCTGAAATTTTGTGTGGAAAGAATAATATATTTTTGTCTCACAAATGATTAAATGTCAGTCAGAATATCTGAAGCGTGACACCTTATATCAAACGTGACATTGAAATAGCAATTTGAATTAGCTTTTAATATGAAGTCGACTTCTAAGTGAATTTCATTGACCCATTTTAAGTTTGTACCAGCTATGTTTATTTATTTATTTATTTACAACTTTATGCACAAATACATGCATCGGCGGACTTAATGTCTAAGATATTTTAGGCCAGTCAATCGATTGGGCGATGCAGAGAAAATATGAGGTAGGTGCAGTTAAGGATAAGAAGTAATTGACAGAGGATTTAGTATATATAGACTAGTTTGACCATAAATAAGCAAATATACTTACATAAACACATAAATATATAACACGTATATATATAATATACATACATATATAATACATGCTTCTTGCATTTAAAAAGGAATAATGTTGGTCTAATGAAGATCAAATAAAGATACTGATCAAATATGACACTCAGCATCAGCAATCTTTATTAGTCTACTGCTGGACATAGGCCTCTCTTTAGAAAATAGGTTTAGGTCTACTCTACCATACTGGCCAGAAGAATTAGTATAGTGTTCATATAAAGTTTTAATTACCTAGGCAGTGCTTTTGTGCTGTGTAGTTTGCTCATTTAGGCGGCACTTACGACACCCACGCGATAAAAAGAGGTAATGATAGTTCGTAGTCTTAATCTGTCAAATAAAGCTCACGCATCGGTGACCAGTCACTCACCAGTCTGTGTGTGACCATGGTCGGTGGTCGATTTAAATGTCTCATATTACCAAAGAAAAGAATTATCTTTATAAATAATAATAAATATATTATCAAGATTAAGTCAATTATTACTTATCTAATATATATAAAAGACGCCAAATGTAAGCTACTCGTTACAGACTATTAGCCAGTTATTTTTAGTTTTATCAACTTATTTGCGTCGGGACGGTGAAGAACGTCGAAAGGAGGTCACATACGGGTCATATAATGCGGTTCTGAAGACCCGCTTTTCTCCTGGACTGAGTATTGTGACTATAAGATATGGCTCCCGAGAATTCCTAGAGCACGCAGTGCTAGGAGTGACTAAGGGCCTAAAACGGGGCGTTGATTCAGGGAGGACCTGAAGTAATATAGCCCTGCTTCTCTTAGAGTAGAGCACTTGAGGATAGAGGTGGTTTTTATTGGAAATTCTAGCTCCCATGTTCCCAAGGAGCTGAAACCGAAGGGATTGCCTAACTTCCACCCGGTCAACAAAAAAAGACCAATGACAATTTGGTAGAATTAGTCACAATGAAATAGGATATATGTCACAAAATATATCCAGTTGTGTGTATAAACGAAGTAAACTTTGTGGTGTCTACATTTTACCTTGGCAAAATTTCACCTAAGTGATATCACTCAGGTGAATAATTCGATAGAGATCTTTGTTCAATTTGTAAATAATTTACCCGGGTGAACAACTTTTATACAAGGGTGTGAGACTTTTTAATTTGACAGCTGGTTCTGCAGTGATGATTAACTCTAAACAATGTTTACGAATGCCCAATTCTTTTAACAGCAGTTTTAAATATAAAAAAGTTCCTTATTTGTAGGTGCATAGGGGCAATTTTTAGGTGTTTTGACGTCTAAAAATATGATTGTTCAATAATGTCACTATTGTAGAGAAAACTCAAGGTTAAATTTTCTAGAAATATTCGATGGGAAGTACATAACACAATGTAGTGTATGACGTAATAGATGATAACGAATACGGGTTTAAATCAAACAGATTCGAAATAATCGCCCAGCAAACATTGAGGCTATAACCGGGACGATAATGGTGTCTCTTGGATATATTTCATATCTTATAAAGTACAAGGTGCATTAATTATTTTTGTTTTATTTCATATTACTCTATTTGACATTCTGAAATATTACAAAGTAGAAAAGTTTGTTTATTTATTTGGTAGAAAGTATAATCTCACGATATACTTGTTTAAATCCGCCGAGTTTATCGAGAAAGGCTACAGGCAATTTATCACTATGCTACGACCAATAGGAGTTAAGCGTAAGTAAAAAATGTTGCAATAATGGGTCAAATGTCCTTTTGAGACACTGACAAAGTTGCGCGGAGCAGCCGGTAAGATATAAAGTCGCATTTAATAAAATATTTATGCCATAAATGACGTGAAATTAAACGTTTCATTGTGCAACATCTAGTGCAGTGACTATTCTTTTTAAATCAACAATAGATAAATTATTATCTTTAATATATAAAAATGTTAAATTGGTTTATTGACGGCCGCGCACCTTTTTTGAATTAATAACCATGAAAATATTTGTTTGATAGTATTAATACACATTTTTATCTTATCTCTGACCCACTCAAACCAGAGATCTATCAGCGCAAGCGGGAAGACAACAGCAACCTGTGCCCTCTACCGAAATCAACTTCAAATGTTTAAAAAAATGATGACATGCCCTGGCAATGCTCCGCAAAATAATTAGCTTTTTTATACATTATATGTTGTTCAGTTTAAAAATCGACTAAGTTATTCATCAGCGAGATTGAGTGAATTTTAGAAAAAAAATATTACTTGAATGTTTTTCATTTCAGAATTTCTAGAACTACGCCACCAAGGTAATTTCCGGTGTTCACTGCCATTCAACATCAAGGTTTGTGTTGTCTTTATCTTATTTTCTAATTACATTATTTCTTTTTATAAGTGTTTTCTAGTAAATTGAAGAAAAGTCAAATTAAATACAGTTCAAATATTCCTCGTACCATCACGTACTGTTCTGACCCCGGTTACCTTAAACTTTGACATGATTTAGAACACATTTAAGATATTTTTCTTTAACAATCACGCTGAGCCACAGCGAAGTGTGGCAGGATACAGCTAATTAAAAATTTGACTGTAAAACATAGTGTTACTAATCTTTTTATCATTGAGTCGAGGGTTTACCGGTTGTAAAGTTACTTGCGATTGTCACCTGCAACACACACCTCATATACACTTGCAACTCAAAAGTCAATAGTCAGCCTTTGAGGTGTGAGGTATTCTTAAAAGTTTAGAGTTCATATCGTTTTAATAAATAATAAATGAAATATTAGGTATAAAACCTTCCTGTTAGCAAAAATTGTACACACGTTAGACAAATAGACACACATTATGGCAGTCAATATTTTTCGATGTGAAATGGTTTTTTCCATTTGTGCGTTCCTTTTATTTGAACAAGTCAATTATTTGTTGGTTAATGTCAAATGAGACAACTGTCAATTTACTATTGATATTTGACGTAGCACCCGGTCTATTATTTACGGGCGTTGTCGACAGTGACGTTTAGGTGGAAGACTATTTAAAAGTGACATTAATGTTAGAAATATAATCTTCAGTATAATATGTTAATGTATGTCTAGATTAGAATATTAGTCTATTGGTTTGTGAGCTTACTTCCTCATGGGAAGAGCACGATTGTTTTCTTGTTATCCATGTAGATATTATTAATCTATAACTGTCTGTTCTAACGGATAATGTAGGTAACTGCAAAAACTCGGGTTCAATTCCGGGTCGGGTCAAAAAATGTTGTTGAGTTTTTTTAGTTATATAAATACTTAATAACAGCCCAGAACTTTGAAGATGGGGGTTTTAACCCTCACTGCCCAGGAGAACACTTAAAGCTGTCGGTCCAGACGATCGGATTGTGAGATGGTGGGAACAGAAACTGAATCTGTGTTTGCGCACATACTTGTTCACTATAATGTCTACTATGAGACTGACTACCTTGACCGAAATCGGCTAGAAGTACATCATCATCAAGTTTTTAGGAATATATACCTATGCTTAGGTAGTAGAGCCACGCTGACTTCAGCACGAACAGGTCGGTTCGTCCAGGGCAGCACTACCCTCCTACAGAAGACCTACCTAAAGCGCCAGTATCCATGTTGTCATGTTTCGTTGATGAGTGCGAGACTGGAGACCCAGTGATGCAGGGGTGACAGTTATCGTGGTAACTGGTTTTCATGCCTTTTACGTCCTCAAACGGAGTGTGAAAAAGCGTCTTTCTAGGCCGCCATAGTGTAAGTCATCATACCGCGTTTTCTGCATTTGCAATGAGTATGGCGACCACAACTCTTGGATTCTATTCATGCTTTCCATCAGCCAGAGTAGAGTCACTTTGGCAGGCTTTTAATATAGAAAAAAAAATGCTTACAAGCAGTGTCAAGTACTTATTTTTTTATTATAATTATAGTTTAGCAAGAGATCAGAAAAGATTTAAAAAATTAAAAAAATGTTAATAATAATGTGATTCTATAAACCCTCTTAACACTAAAATAAAAATGTATAATTAATTTAAATTACAAATCAACTGGTCTTCTTTGCAAAAAAATTCCAATATTCAAGAGTTAATAATTATGAGATTAATAATTTTACGACTTACTAAGCTCAATTAAGTAGGTAATATTTTTTAAAAGATAATTAGTACAAAGATATAATATAATATTATTTTTAACGTTTCCGATTAAATGAAATATGTGATGTCTTTATAAAAAGTGTTCCGAGTGACAGTAAAACGACCATAAAAATGATAAGATAAACAAATATTACATTTAACACCTTCGCTCAAGCGTGCAGAGATATCGATGCTCGACTGATGATCAGTTAATCCGTCAAAACATTTATCACCGAATACAACCACACAGTACATGATAAGTTACTTCGGGTTTTATGTGACTCATAGTTCGTGCTGCACTGTTTAATAATAATGATCACAGAAGTTAGAAAGCCAATTCTCAACAACAGCTTTAAAATATTGGAAGTAGGCTTCTCTTTAGCAAGGAGGTTTTGGTCTACTATACCACGCAGGCCAGTGTGGATACGGCCAAGAGCCTCGATCATTATTTTAAGAGGCTCACGTTAGAAGGTTGGATCGCGGGACTGACGCATAATGCAATCCTCCTTGACAAAGCCCGTATAGTGAGGAGGTACCTGTCTTTGAAATTCTAACCATCGATTTCTTGGGCCCTGTACTTGAAGTCTACTATTTTTATATTTTTAATACTTTTAATATGTATGTAAATGTATATAAACTGTAATTCTTATGTAAAAACAATAATAATAATAATATACTATATCCACTTAAAGTCATTAGTCCCAAACTAAGCAGAGGTATCATACCAGATACTATGGGAACAAGACAACTGATTTAAATACATAAATACTTTTTCTTTTGTTAATATATACATACGAATATTATACATAGAAAAGAAGTAATGTTTAAGTAACCTGCCAAGTTTCATTGTGGTAGATTGTTGTTAGACTAATGAGAAATAGGGAATAAAATTGACACGAAAAATACATAAAAATAATGCTTAAAGCAAGTTTCGAAAATATCAAATTAAGTAGTCATAAGTTGAGCTCAATCACTGCTGAACTTGAACGTTTTTGAAGCTTAAACAAATCAATGTTATATATTTAGTTATTATGCATTAGATATAGAATATAGTGGACACTAGTAATAGTTTCCTATAATATCTGATTGTGATGGCGCACCGGATAAGGTAATCATAAAATAATAGTAACTGGACACATCCCACACACGGCCGTCTGGTCACAAACAAGGTAAAACCTGTACTATGATAACCAGACTGCTGATAAACACACTTATGTATTTATATTATAGATAAATTACACCCAGACACAATAAATACATCACACAACATTTGTCCTGGATGGAGATCGAACCCAAGCTGTTGGCACAGTCACTAACTACTAGACCAACAGAC
Source organism: Hypercompe scribonia (assembly GCA_949316085.1). NCBI lineage: Eukaryota > Metazoa > Arthropoda > Insecta > Lepidoptera > Erebidae > Hypercompe > Hypercompe scribonia. The sequence goes on from OX438983.1 coordinate 4,231,975, forward strand.
CAGTCGTGGAACTCCCAAAGATTTGCTTGAGTTATTTATGAGTTGTCAACTCAAAACTAAAATGGTTGTTTCATATAATCTAATTTAAGATTTTGTATACGAATTTTGAGTTAGTTTCTTATCAAAACTAAAATGACATACCCGATACTAAACATAAGGCAAGATTGACTTATATTTGAAAGACACACATACAATTTGCATATAGTTTGTGCTATGCTTAGTTGGGGCTGAGTGAACGCTGACTCAGTATATTTTTATTATTCATTATTGGATGAAGAACACGAACGGATTACGGATATATATCTCACAGTGGACTGCTATTGCAGTATTGCAAATTATTAATTACTCGGTGAGGTAATCAATCGAATAATTGATAATTTAATTACGAAATAAATAACGAATTGATTCATAATTAATAAAATTAACCGGTTTAATATGTTTTTCAAGCGATCATTAAACTGTCTGGTTCCGCTTTAATGTGATATATCATGTGCCATTTAATTTAAAGAAATATTTACGATCAAACGTTTACAAAACTGTAAATATAATTGCGTCAAAATAATATTTGATGTCATAAAAATAACTGGGTCTTATTATAATTATATTATTGTAAATATCTCAATCGTTACATTTTTCTTTTATCTCCCTCCAAAAAAACAGGTACTTTTTATCTAGATTACTGTATCTCTTACTGTAAAAGAGCCAGGTTTCAGCAGACATGGCCCGACTCGAATAGAGTGTTACCGGTGTAATAGGAAAATAAAGAACGTAGGTGGAAATAAAAGTGACTACCTACTCTTCGTGGCGTGAATATTTATATTACTTTGAATCTTAAACGCGTCAGTCTTATGAGTAGTAGAGCCACGCTGATTTCAGCACGAGCGGGCCGGCTCGACCGGGGCAGTACTACCCTCCCACAGAAGACTAACCTAAAGCGCCAGCATCCGTGTTGTCTCTTTTCGTTGGTGAGTGTGAGACCGGAAGCCCATTGATGCAGATGTGACAGTTATCGTGGTAACTGTGTAAGCCTTACACTGTCACGATGACTGTCATGCCGTTTACGTCCCCAAGCGGGGTGTGAAAAAGCATCTCATGAGGCCGCCATAGTGTGGGTCAATATACTGCATTGTCTGCATTTGCAATCACTATGGTGACCACAATTCTTGGATTCTATTCATGCTTTCCATCAGGCAGAGTAGAGATGCAGATGATCTGCAGATTCTTAAAAACATAGTACCTACCCAGTATAATGTATAGAGTAGCAACACTTATATTTTGAGCAAGAAGAGTCTATACATGACAATACTTTAACCTGGAATTAAATTAGCTATTAAGATTTGAATAAATAAGTTAACTTCAATATGCTATCTTTAATGCAATGTGCAATGTTTTAGATTTCATACACAATGATTGTAATTTTATATGTATTTTTAAAGAATTTATAACATCACGTTATATTTAGTTTAAACAAAGAGTTAACTTAATCCTATACATCAACCTCTTTGATATGAAAAGCATACTGGTATGTGAGGTTTCTATTTTTTTTATGTTAAGAATAGAACGAAGATTTGAAGTTTAGAGAAGACAATAAATATAAAAAATGATTGTAAAAGTTTTCTGCGCTTCATAAGTTAATTATATTACAGTCATTGAATTATTATTGTAGACACCCTGATATATACACACAATTTTTCTAGAGAATATTTCTTTTACCAAGCTAAGTGAGTTCGGGACCGTCAAAGACTCCTACATTATTTTATATTACGTTAAATACACTGTATAATGATCAAATATATATTAGCATATTTCAGACAATTGAATAAATACATTTTATATAAATATGTAACATTCTGGAAAACAGATTTATTGCGTGGCACCGGTGGAAAGAAAGAGGGTTTCAACGACTGTTATTAAGTTGAGATAAGATATGCCTCGGATTTAATCTCGCGCATTACAATAAATAGAAACACACTATTATTAGAACGTTTCTTAAATTATTACTGTTTAGTACAAGAAAAACGTATTGTACACAGGGCGCTCCTTGTCACCACTGTCGCGTCACTTGGGGTGATTCGAATACAATATACTGTATATTTCACACAAATATAGTAACTAGCACATGTGCCTTGAAAGGTTTTTACAATCATTAAATATCTGGTGTATTTAACCCGCCATGCGAAACAAAATACATTGCGATTCAGAAAATATGACACACGCCATCTATCGATCGATCGACAAACTATGTTTATGTCGCTTCTAAACACGTATTGATAGTACTTTAATAGCTAAAGTGACAGAACAGAACCAAATAATTGCGCGTGAAAGCCTAATACAATACCTAATAGTCAAAACGTAATAAATCAAAACAAACATCGTCATAGCTAGGTATGTAGTATATATCTCACTACCTAATCCCACGCGATCGGAGTGACGTTTCAAAGTAATTGTTTTGTTGCATTTCCCCGAGTGCAGCTTTCCATAGGTGGAGCCTAGTAATTTACCGCTAATATGTTTATTTCTTTGGCAACACTTCTTCGCTATTAAAAAATATAGTAACTCTTCTGTAACAAACTCGTTGTCTTAGCTCCACTTTTATAGGGAAATCGGTAATGGAACTTACTACTCGTAAATTAATGAAGCCACACAAAAAGATTGACGAATAACTTATGTGTATGAGAAGAGTACACATGTCCTTGTAAGCCATTGCTACTTACAACCTTTCGTGAAATTCTGCTCATATATCGAGATGTCAATGTAACATTATGAATACTAACACATTTATTTGTTATTGTCTATGGTTAAATAAATTAATAGTTTAGAAATATTAAATGAGGTTATACTGGTGAGTGATGAAGCAGCTCTGCAAACAGATTGGATGGACAATTCAATATAGTAGTCCATATTATTATTTTCTCGTTCCATAAAATTTGTTAATTTAATATTACTGCAATAACAGTTACATCAGTTTTTTATAATTTTTAAATCCAATTTAAGATTGACAGTTATTGTTTGGTACTATTGTTTCTAGTGATAATTAAAAATGTGAAAGTTTATGGTACAAGAATTATAGCTATGATAATTCTCTAATGTTGTTTCGTAGGGTAAGTTATTTTAAACACCGGTTAGAGCTTCTTATTGGCAGCTCGTGTGGTAGTTGTTAATTTACTTTTTTTATTGTTAATTTATATTCTCTTTTGCTGGTAATAGATATTTCTACAATTTTTTTTTGTTTAATTTATTCCCCAGCGTCAAATTTCCTTTTTTTGTCTATGTATAAGAGTCTATTGTAAAAAATGGCAGACCAAACAATATTCTTTATGAATATTACTAAACTTTAGTTTTATAATTATTTATACTTAAATTTATGGTTATATTATGTCGAACCTTCAAGACTAAGTGCTAATTTTTATTAATTAACACTAAGATAAAATCGAAATCTAAAAGACATTTTCAGAACAAATTTGTTTTCTTAAATTAAAAATAAATTAAAATTAAATTTATTGCTAGTTTGACTCCATCGATATGTGAATCAGACTTAAAAATAAAATAAAAAAATTGAGAACGTCACATAAATGTAAATGAAATTCTAAATTTAAATTGCTTTTAAAATTTTATATTGAAAAATAAAAATTAAACTTACCAAGAAGACGACTAGTCGCAGCAAATCAATTAGTTTTAATCTTTAAAACTAAAACAAACTTAAAGTTCCCACTTTGAATCAAACATCGAACTGACAGCGGTGAAAAAAGTTAACAAAAATATTTTACTTGAGTTTTAATCTTTAAACTTCACAAAGTTCGCGAGCGTTTGTTCCGGGGACTGAGCGCCTAACCGTGTTCACGCATCAATGTTCAAACTAAGACTGGTTTGGTTGGTCATACTGTTAGCAGTATCGCGTCAACCGACACGCTGATACTTATACGTCACATCACTAGAATAAATATCCAGTGTTCTATTTTCGAAATATGAATTTTAAAATATTTTATTTTTAAACATTTTATGGTTTTTTAATTTTGGTTATTTAATTACTCTATGGTATAACAGAACGAACGAATTCGAAATTCAGATCTATTCAAATGATGTTTCTAAGCTTTATTGCTAAGACAATTTTCGTTAGCTGTAGATCAAAAAAAGTCTAAACAGAGAAGATATTTTTATTTGTAGTATGCTCAGTATTTTTTTTTCGTAGTGGCGAATCTTATCGGTACTTACATAAGAACCGAACTTAAGAAATAAGACTCGTTACTAGTACAGTAATACTTAGATATTGTGTGCAAATAGAGGCTAGTCATTTAATTATATGTGCAAACACAGGTTGGTTTTATTTACTTGTATAGGTAGATAAAAGATATTTTAATGCAATTTGGATCTATTTGTAGTAGATACTGTGATGATAAGTAAACTTAGAAAATTTTAACAGTATATTTGTGTTTGTATGTGCATTATGTATTTTTGCAGTTACAAGGTTACGTTCACTTTAATTTTTGCATGAAATTTCGTTGAAAAAATAGCACATGATGCACCCGATGATAAGCATATAAGCAGCATCTTCTTGTTGTCATTGAGTTCTAACTTGACATGTCAATTAGTTACGAATTTCTTGATAGACAAGCAAGAAAAAAACCTTCCGAGTGAGTTTTTTCTTCTCTCTGTTAGTATTTCAAGTGAAAATAAGTAGTTAGTACTTTTTTATGTTTGTAACCTCGGAACGGTCTTACATGGAACGATTTGAAAAAAAATTGCCTAGATGTACTTTTAGTTTGGTCACATTTAATTTAAGAAAGAATACCGACGATACTTGACGTAAAGATAAATTACCCTAAATTGTTTGAAATCGATAGTAGTTTAAAAAAAAAAATTCTCACCACTAAACCTAGCATTTCACTGCCTACGTTTTATTTTTTTTTTGTTCAAAAATATATTGTCGTCATTGTAATTTAGTATTCGGTCCTTTATAATACTTTTATAGTGCTCATAATTATACAGTTCAAAGTCGTATATTTCAATTCAAATTGGGCACTATTAATATAATTTATTCTTCGTCAGTTTTTTTTTTTAAAGACAGAGTGTGTTCTTTTTTCAAATACCAGTGTCTCAAAAAAAGTTTTTGACCAATGTAACACGTACTTTTTTGTCACTATAATAGTAGCTGTTATTTTCATTTACATCATCGCGGCTATAAAAAATGAAAAAGAAACTGGCCGCTTTTCTTGAATTTAAAAGTATTTTCTGATCTTTTATTTCACGATGGCATCTGAAAGAATCGACTTCGGTTTGCGCGATTGTTTTAAGAATATAATCAGTTGGTATTATATAAATTTTTTTTTAATATTTGGCGTTTCTTGCTATTACTTTTAATTTTTTATCCTTTTTTCATAGATATTTTAAAGCAGTACATGCAAATTGAATTGTCTTTTTTGGTGTTTAATTCTTTTTTTAATTTTCTTATCATGTAGAAGCTTTATTTCATGTTTTAGTAACGAAGAGGTCCCTTTCAGTATTTTCGTTGTTTGCCTCTTTCTCTCCGGCTTTCTGTCTTTCTTTCTCAAGATCGCGCAACGATATCGAGTTAAAATTGAAAGTAATTTTGTAGTGCCGTAAGATTTTATGTATTTGAAATCAAAAGGAAACCCGCTTAAACGATAGATTTAAACAAATTTAAACATTCATATACTGGACGTATTTCGTGTTTTGAACGTGGGACAGCGGTTGCCTGTAAGAGATTGCCTCTGAGCGATGAGAACACCACTCGTACCTAGATTCCTAGTTTTAGGCCTTTTCGTAAGAACATGGTGTACAAAAAGGCTATTTTTGTTATTATAATAAATATTAAAAGTAGGAGGGTAATTTCAAAGCATTGTCTAAATGCCATACTTTCATAGTGCCTACAAAAATTTATTCATAAATAAACGCAAAAATAATACCGGAACAATAGAATAAAATTGTAAGTACTATTCATTGAGAATATATATTTCAATCTTGAAACCCACGTTGCTTACAGTCGAACAATGGACTTGAAATAATAGCGAAATCCTAAGATGTAACTGTTTTTTACACTTAGTTTATATATACTGTTAAATAATTATAATCTATATAGTACCTTAAGTATTTTATCACGATTTATTTAAACTCCACTCAGGCAACACTAAGGCACTCTGTGCATGGAATTTCGTACAGTAACACATCAGCTAAGTAGTATTATATGTAACTTCAAATTTTAGTAGATATTTACCATAGTGTAAACGTCGTAGTTATTTGTTTTCCGGGGAATTTCATTACAGTGCTTTATTAAAAAGAAATATACAGCTGAAGCACACAGAAATCTTGTTGAATCATATGGTGATAACGCTTTATCGAATACGACTTGCAGAGACTGATTGCGGCGATTTAAAAATTATAACTTTGACCTTGAAGATAAAGAGCGTTCTGGAGCACCGACAAAGTTTGAAGACGAAGAATTGGAGACATTGTTTGATCAAGATCTATATCAAAGGCTAGTAGAGCTTGGGAAAACAATACAATAGGTGCTTCAACAGTTTCAAAACGTTTAAAAGCGTTAGAAATCCAATTGGGCAGATTGAAGATATCCTATTATAAATTATAAACATTTTGCCAAGTGTATTACAGACAAATTAATTGAGATTTAAATTGTAGAGAACGGAAAAAAGGATTTTTCATAATAAGATATGACAAATTTCAAGGAATTTATTTTTAATATACTCCAAGTGAGAATAGAGTGAAAAGAACGACAAGCAAAAAGGAGTAAATGAAGAGAGACCGCTCTTGAGTGCTATTGAAGAAAGAAGAGGCAAAATGATTGACCACTTGACAACTTCTTCAGGAAAAATAGAAGGCAAGAGAAAACGAGCACGGCAGAGATTAACATGTATACAGCAAGTGAAGGAGAAAGTGGGAGTTGTGGCCTGTCAGGAGGTTAAACAGATCGCAGAGGATAGAAGAGTGGCGATAGCTCCATCGACAAGGGCTTGGTTCTTAAATTAAGAAAGAGATACTCTAAATGTAGTATAATTAATTACTCCATACTGACATCACATTCGTATCTATATTGCACCCGTGAGAAGCCTGAGCGGGTCGCTAGTGTATAATAACGGTGTACATAAAATATTTTACTATGTTGCTGCGTATTACGAAACAAATATGCAGTTGATGAAGTTTTTTAGTAGTTTTTTATTACGAAAACCTAAATTTTGAAGTTATATTACAAAAAAGCAAAACACAAAGTGATCACGAGAATAAAAATTTTGAATCGCCTTTAGAACGGTGGCAAAAAAAAGCATTGTGCTTTTTAATACAGAATAAAAGACGATTAAATACATACTAAAAGACACTTCATCTACATATCAAAGCTCCACTAGAAGTACCAATAACATAACAATATTACCGTTCGGGACTGCACAGGAGTTTGATCTTAATTACTTCACGCTTAAAGTTCTCTGTACTTTGCTAGTTTTACACATAAGAGATTTGAATTGGTTTTTGAAATGTGAGTGAACATAGTTTATTCTGAACTGAAAAACGTGCCTTATGAGTGATTTTGTAGGGCGTTCTATAATTTGTCGTTTGATATTCCATGAAAAAAAAACATTTACATGTGGAATACAACAAAAACTGAATACATATAACATTAAGTCACTGAATCCCTTGAGTCTCTGCAGTTGCGAAGAGATGTCGCCTCTATGGTATTCCTCTATCGTCTTTATCATGGAGAGTGTTCCGAGAGTTGGAAGATCCAACTGATCCCATCCTCTCCGTTCCTCTATAGGACAACCCGTGCTGGCCTTGGAATTCACCGTCTCAGAATGGTAGACATACGCTCCCGAACTAAACGGTTCGGCTCTTCCTTCCTGTGTAGATCGGTTAAAGCCTGGAATTCATTACCAGCGCACATTTTTCCTTCCCACTACGATCCCGGGTCCTTTAAGCGGGGCGTGAAAAAGCATCTCATTAGGCCACCATAACGTGGGTTATTGCACTGTCGTCATTCGCAGTGAGTATGGCGACCACCGCTCTTGGATTCTATTCATGCTTTTCATCAGGCAGAATGGAGTCACTTTGGTAGGTTGTAAAAAAAAATAAAAAAAAATTAAGAACACATATTTTACACAAGATAAAAAAAATATGTTAAAATAAATAAGTAATTGTTTTTCTTTGCAGTTGATCCTTTCATTGTTGGCTAACGATCTTAACCTGATCGAGTATGGCGATAGACGAGTGTTTCGTCTGTTGTGTGTTATAGTAATCATTCTTTATTTAATTCAGAAGAAATTCACATTATAAACTTATCAACAAATTCACTTCCATAAAATACATTATACAATAGAAATTCATCATATCATTACACCATTACATCATTAGCCTCTATCAATAGTTCACTGCTGGACATACTCGTAGTTCTCTACTTAGAAAGAAGGTTTTACTATACCACTCGGACCAGACTTACTGGTAAAGGGTTTATATCAAGTTTTCTTCTCTTTGTACTGATGTTGTCTTGTGTTTGCTCCTGTAGTCGTCTCATGCGTCACCCATGGGATGAACTGGGGTGATGACACTATATATTCTTAATCAGTCACCGAACAGCAAATTTTGAACATAACATTAAAAATAGGAGATATTACTTATCCATAATCTGCTAGTAGTATCAACATAGTTAAGAACTCATTTTATACCACTCAGGAACTATTTTTGAACCAATATACACCTGTAGCGACGTTCACATACAGCATAAACAAAAAAAAATACTACAGCGCCATCTAGCGAAGACACATCGAACTGTAGAGTAATAAACTACGGAGCAACTACTAATCCTGAATAACGATATAGAAATTCTCGCAGCGATTGGTAAATATACAACATCCCATACATAAACCGTTAGGTCGCGGCCCACCGGCATGATCACCTAACCTGGTCGGAGGATCCTCCCTTTAGTGCCGGAGGTACATGACACCCGTTCCCTTCACACACCAAAAGAATATCTCTACAACTTTATATATAATATATGTACAATTTCTATTCAGAAATGACTCCTATGATCTAACCTTATTTCCATATTGGAGCTGGAATACAGATGTAAAAAGCACTAGCATTTTTCTTACACGTTTCTGTAAAAAATAAACCGTGAAATAATAGATGTAAGTGATGAAGATTGAATATCTTACATTAATATTACTTATATACGGTTTATGACTGTTACAAAGAGGAGTTAGTGAGTAGATGTAACAAGATAATCTATATTATTTATGGTAGGATTCTTGACTTACCTTGACATGAAAAACGATGAAAAATAACAAGAAGAGCGACAGAATACGTCCTTTCGATGTTCGCTTTTGAATACTGTCAATCTGTGCAACTAATTGTTCTCTATATCTTCAAGTAGAGACCGAACTCCCACCTCAAAGGGCGTGAACACACTTGCCATTCTTATGCTGCAGCAGCAATAGTCACCATAAAGTAGGCCGTCTTGTTGTCTACGCACTGTGTCATGAAAAACTACAATTCTCATATTTCATGAAAATCTCAAAGCACAGTATAGGCGAGGAAATACAATATCCCCTTTTTAAGATTTCACTTTATCTCATGTATCTGCGTGATTAGTATGCAGATAAAAGGTTAGGCCACGGATAGATAGATTCCTAGATATCGCAATAGTAGCGGTTCCCGGATCCCTCCTATCTCAGGCGCAGAGTGGCACACCGTGTGGTTTTAGTCGGTCCGATTCCGACACACCACCCCGCCGTAAACCCCAGTGGAGTGACGGCCCGAGGGGGTTTCCACAGGCTAAAAAAAAAAAGACACATAGATTGACGAATATAACATTACTAAATTAAAAATTAAATACTAAACCCTATAAAAGTACGCACATACATAAAATCAAGCCTCTTTCACCGGAGGAATTGGCAGAGGTACAAGTATATTATACGCAAGTGTTTTGGTCCCACGTAAAAGGAGCCTCGTCTGTCGTTCAATAGGTGCACCACTTGCAGTTCTTGGTGGAAACCCTATGCACCTTATAAAAGCACTGAGCAGTAAGTTAGAAGATTTGTAAAAACATCAATTACGGGTGTCGAATTCAATATCTTCACTTCAGATAGAATCTAAATAACAACTAATTGTGTTCGATAAACACGGTTTCAGTCGTACCGTTCTGAATTGCTAAAAATGTTTATTCAAATAACTTTTTCGAGTTTGTCAATAAACGAAGTCGCACAGAATTCAGTTACTGAGCAAACTCTTTTCTATTTCGGAGATTTTATGCTACTTGAGCAGATATTTTGGCGTTCCTGTTTATGAAATGGGCTGTCACACATCATTATAATAGAAACTTTCGTAAGTGACATATATGTCACTTATACGACAATAATTTTGCTTGTGTATATATTTGTGATAAGTAGATTTTGATGTAAGATCTTTATAATGTTAAGATGCTTCGAGTTCTCAATAGTGAAAAATTTTCCTTACTCAGGTTTCTTTTTTAAAACACAACGCCCGTCCTAGGAATTAATCCTGTGTCACGGAGGACTTTCCAAACATACAAGAAATAGACACCAAGGACACCCAGACATAGAACAACAATTTATGGATCACACAAAGTATTGTACCATGTGGGTTCGAGTCCACAAAACTCGGCGCAGTAGAGAGCGTGGTGATCTCTTAAACCACTAGGCCAACCGTGCAGTCGGTTCGTAAGATGAAATAACACTATAAAATATTTTTTTTATCCTACTTTGTTTTATTTTCATGACAGTGTAATATATATTTTCATATTTGATTAGTCAAATTTAACCCAGTGTAAAATATATGTATTTTCACATGATAATAAGTAATCAATTTATATATTTAGTAATTATGGTACTTTTGAAAACTACCAAAAGTAAATTATAGTTGATAAACTGATAATTATCTTTAAATAAATATTTAATATAATAACCGCTTTTAATATATCTGTGAGTGCATCATATTGAATTGCAATAAACTTTGTTCTAAAGGAATTTCCCAAATCGGTTCAAAAGTGACGGAGTTTCAATAAAAAATCCGCTACCAGAAAATAAATTTTTTTTCGACTTATCAAAACAAATTATATAAGACCAAAGTTAAAAGGAAGATACTACCTTCCTCAAAACTTCCACTATTCACACCTGATCGCCTCCAAAATACGAACTATTAATCTTTCAAAGGATAAAAATCTCTTCCGAGTTAATAAATGCATGTTAATTATAAATAATTTCTTTATTAATTAGTTAATTCTATGTCGATTACATGACATAATTATTATTGCATGTAATCGCAAAGCTAAACGTTGGATACGAGTTCTTTTGTTTAGTTTTATGAAAATATTTTTCGAAGTCAGATTCGTTATGTACAGACTAGTACTATTGTTGATGCTAGAATGCACTGCAATAGAATATCTGTGCTGTTATTGAATTAAAATCAACGAAACAGTCTAACATCTTTGTATTTAAGTTAGAAATTTAATATATAAGTATACCCTTCAACACTTCTTCAACTTCACTTCTTCAAGGATTATATCGCAACGTATTGCTGATTGACGAAAACATAGACAACAGAATTATTAGTTATTATATAAGCAAGGTATTGTTTGGCTGTATTCTTGCAAATCCAACAGACTGGAATTTCTCATTATGATTTTATTTTTTTGTATATTTTCCTCAAGTTCAAGTTACAAAAAATATTCTAACTCTCAATTTCCCTATTACAAAAATCAAATTTTTACTCGAAAGATATACTTTGTAAATGTTTACCTATTTTTTATTTTACAACTGTTGTTTTGATTACAAATAGCAACAGAATAAATGGGTTATACGATAATATCTTTTTTTTAAATATTTCGGACATTGGACACACAACGCCATCAAACTAAGCAGAGCTTGTGCTATGATAACTAGACCGACTGTTAGAATACTTAGACACTTTATTTTTGTAAATACGTACATATCTTACATAGATAACACCCAAACTCTGAAACAAATGTTTGCAGATCATACAAACATTTGCTCCGACCCAAAAATCAGACCTGAGACCGTAAGCACAACAAATGCATTCATTATCGTTGCGCCACTGAGGCAGTCAAATTTAATTGAATATTGAATTTAACTAAATGTAATTACATTAGAATAGATAAATTATGATGTATAAACACACATGAAGTTTATTTTAAAAAAGGTGAACAGTAGTTTCCTACAAAATACCGTCACAATAGAAACCCATGAAAACATACCTTCATAATAGATAAAGTGATTAGTTCTAATGGCTATCTCGACTATTAATCATTTGTAGTTAAATATAACAGGCTGTCCATGCACCATAGTCCATTACAAAATTGAAGTTATGGAATCTTCCAGGTATTGTACCTATTAAAAGTGCACTATTTTAAAGGGTGTGCTCTTCAACCGATTTAATTCATCCATTTAATTGTCGCAGCCTTTAAAAATATTACTTTAAAGTTTCAATATTAGTCTAACTTAACCCAGAATCCATGTTCGTACATGTACACAGTACTACGACTTGAAGAAGGTAGCTGTCAGCGGATGGATGTGAATTGCCCAAGACCGGAATGGCTGGTGCTCCTTGGGGGAGTCCTTCGTTCTAAAATAGAGAGTTTACCCGCAGATGGTGACCGCGTTAGCAAGCAGGCGCTAGGAGGGATTTGGATGTCGTAATAGCAGCTGTTCCCGGATCCCTTCTATGTCAAGCGCAGAGTGGCACACCGTGTGGTTTTAGTCGGTCCGATTCCGACACACCACCTCACTGTAAACCCCGGTGGGATGATGGTCCGAGGGGGTTTCCACACGTTAAAAAAAAGTCCTTCGTTCAGAAGTGGACGGCGATAAGTTTATTGATTTACAGAATGCGATTCTGGTAGCGTATACATGAACGAGACTAGAGACTCTTCGAGATACTGTAGTCTCAGTCCCGTAGTATATCTTTTTATTTATCCTATTTACGTCGAAAGGAAAATTTTATTTTATTCTTCTTATCAAAACCAAATGTAATACTACACTTTACATCTATTTCAAATAGAATCATCAAAGACTAGGATGATAATGATGATTTTAAGACGCTTTCTTCAAGTAAAGTACAAACAATGCTTCCACAGTAAACCCTAGACTATCTATAACTCTTTTAGTAAGCAGTTTAGGCTTTTTTAATCACAGCAACTAAATATAGGTTTTGTGCTTTTTAATTCAGTAGGAACATCTATCCTGAAGGGTAAGTTGATGTACCATAATTTTTCAAACACCAAATCGTCTACATCCGACCACATAGAAAAAAGAACGCAAAAGTTTAGGCTTTAACGCAGGGTCTGCATGTATCGGCTACACTTCATTTCGCTCTCTTTATTCTGAAACCACTGATTTATAGCACTTAATCCTCAGACAGTATAAGCGTCGTGAAGTGATTTATTTACCGTAAATAAAAGGAAGTATTTGGCCTTTGTTTGATGTGGAAGATGTATTATGTATCGAGGGAAAGCTTAGCCAACTGTTGAGGTGACCTCTTTAAAGTTACTGGTTTAAAAAAAATGCATAATTTTTATTTCCTGGCAGATATTATATTTACTTAGCATATTAATCTTCTTGTACTACTGACTTGTAATCATGAAAAAGGTATATGCGGCATCTTCGAAGAATAGTTGTCTGTGTTCTGAATGAATTGTAGTATCCTATAGTTACAGTCTATCATTAATTTGACTTCACGGATAGCACAACTGTGTTGAGTGTTGTAGGTTTGATCCTCATATGGGGCAACACTTTCTGTCATTCATAAATTGTTGTTCTGAGTCTCTGTGTTCTTTATATCTGTTTCGTATGTATTCGTAAAGAACTTCACAAGATATATTCTTAACGTGTTGATTGCTTAAAGTATATACTTGATACACAGACAAATATTTGTATATTACTAAAGAAGGTTGAGTGGACCCATCATTTTGGTTAATCATCATCATCATCAGCCTATCATACTCCATTGCTGTACGTAGGCCACATCTATTGGATCTATTGTCTCATTACAGTTGGTTTTAAAATGTACACGTAATTAAATAAATAAATAACCTCACACATCCGACACACGGCTATCTGATTTCAAATTAAGCAGAGCCTATGCTATAATAATGAGACTGTTGATAAACATACTTAAATATTTCTAAATACACAAATATTATGTATCAATTACACCCATACACAACAAATAATCGGGCTCATCACATAAATGTTTGGCCTGGATGGGATGTAAATCCACGACATCTAGCTTAGTAATCAGGGCCACTAACTGCTTGACCAACAGACCTGTTCCATTAACCACAGCTACGTTATAAAAAATATTATTATTGAACTATTTTGGAAACAGTGGGGTTGAGTTCATAGCTTTTTAAAACAATATAAAACTTAATTAAAAGTTTATAAAAATCTAATTCTTTTATTTTGTAAAATAGTTTTTGTTTTTATTTTAAATAAATGGGTTATTTACTAATAATCCAGAAAAAAAAATTCCGACGAATATATATTTTTTATTTTATTACATTTAATAACTAGTAGTACGAGTAACTTAGTACCTCAGTGTGCGATGGAGCTTGCGCTGCTGGGTGTTTCTCTGGCTGTTAAATTCGTAACGAGGTTATTCGACAGAGAATGAGAGTAACTGACATCACACGAAGAATCGGTACGCTAAAGTGGAAGTGGGTCAGTTATGTCTCTAGACGAATCAATGGTCGCTGGAGCCGAAGTGTGCTAGAGTGGAGACCACGATTGGGTAAAAGTAATGTAAGGCGCCCTGCGACGCGATAGACTGACGACTTGAAAACGCGGCTGGCAGCGAATGGGTGCGGATTGCCCAGAGAGCTTCGTTCAGCAGTGGACGGCGATAGGTTAAATTGATTTAATAACTACTCAGCACAAGCACTGTGTAGCTCTAAGCATAGGGTTTTTCATTAAATACGACGATTGATGCGGCGTTAAACTTCGAGGAAATTCCTAATCCTTGAACTTAATAACGACTAAATTTACTAACATAAATTTATAGAGTTCGATTTCGTACAACTCTTTTCTGTTTCAACATAAGGCTATCTGAAATGTCATCATCATCATCATCTCAGCCAAAATACATCCACTGCTGAATATAGGCCTTTTTTTTTAACGTGTGAAAACCCCCTCGGGCCGTCACCCCACCGAGGTTTACGGCAGGGTGGTGTGTCGGAATCGGACCGACTAAAACCACACGGTGTGCCACTCTACGCCTGAGATAGGAGGGATCCGGGAACCGCTGCTATTACGACATCCAGTGCTGAACATAGGCCTCCCTCGAGGTTCTCCATAACAGCCGGTCCCGTGCCGCCCGCATCCAGTAGCTTCTCGCGACCCACAACAGGTTGTTGGACCACCTTGTGGAGGGCCTACCTAAAATGAGTGTATGTCAAAAGCAATAATAAAATGTAAGACGATCCCTATTGGTATGAGGGTGCTGTTCAAAATCAAGTGTAACATACGGATAGGAGCACAACGACTTTTTTGTTTTTTGTAGCATAAATAGGTAGATAAATAGTTTTCTTTAGCGACTTAATAAATATTAGATGTGGTAGAGTATCGACTATTTGTGAAATCATGGTTAATTAAGCCGCATTAGGTCTAATAATGTTTTATTTGGTTAAAAATAATAATGTGTAGCATATGGGTGTCATAAGAGGTGACTAAGACAGCAAACACACAGAAAACATAATTACAAAGAGAAGGCAAACTTAGTAGAGTAGGCCAAAACCTCCTTTCCAAGGAGAGGCCAATGTCCAGCTGTGGACTGTTAATAGCTGATGATCATGATGATGAATAAAGGCTTAATTATGATTAAAATATAGACAGTTTTTTTTTTTAATTTACTATTCACAATAATTGAACCTCATTTTATAATTGAAATCCAAAAAACTATTTTATGTATGTATGTTTGTTTATGGTACTTTAAATATCATACTTCTGAATATTAATGTATGTGTAGTAGCCTAATATCTATGTAACATTATATTTATATGTAGGTATATATTTAATGAATATACAAATTTATGTTAAAATATACTTTCTAAAATAATATTTATGTACTAAGAAATATGTATATACATTATTATTCTTATCATACCATGGCCACCATATACAGTGTCTAGTGAATTACGGACCAGAGGCCCACGTTTTAGACTTGTCAAGGTATTATTTAATTTACGAGAGAAGTTAGTTTTCTTGTAAAATTGGTTAGTGTTCGATAAGTTTCTGCAAAGTTCTGAAGGTAAGAAATCCATACTGCCGTCCTGCCCATTCGACTCGAAGATGATCAATTCGGTGAGGAACCTGGTACAAGCATTGACTAAAAGTCGTTCATGACCCACAATAGAAACGGACATTTGATTGGTAAGAGTCCTTAATTAGTATAAAGGCATCGTTAATATACAAAAGTGGTAATTAACTTGAAGTCAGAAAAGAAAAGAATGTGTAACTATCCAAAAATACATCAGGTATTTTCACACTTACCCAAACAACAACAAGAAAGTGCGAAACTTGTGTGAACTAGTTCAAACAAGGATACATAATTCACGTCTCAAATTCTAAGAAGTGTTATGTTTACATGTTTTCAGTTTGTTCCCAAATCTTAATACTAAAACGTGGGCTAAAAACAAGGTAATCACAGCTAATACAGTCATTAATCGCGCCTAATCGTGGCTTAGTATTATTTACGATGCGCTAAATGGCCCCGTACTTGTAAAACGTTTATATACTGTATTGTAAGGCATTGGTTCCAATATTAGCGAGTTTGCAACTTTGATGTAGCGTACTAATAACTTGAATCACAATTAATGTTACGATGTCAGTTATAACAGTGTCATGATGTGGTTAACGATAGCAATAAACCAACGTGGCCGTACTATCACCAATACTTGAAGTTGAGTTTAAAACGCAATTTATGAATAGTAATAGTATTTTATTGTATTATCGTATTTGGTTAAAAAAATATTAGTATATTATGGAAGTATTTATATAATGAAAATAAGAGATGAAACTGAGATGCTATTTGAAATTTGTTATTTTATCATTTCAGCCGAAGGACGCTGACTGCTGGACGGAGACCTTCCACAAGACTTTCCATTAACCCCGGTTCTGTGCTACCTGCATCCAACGCCTTCCTACGACTTTCACCATCTTACTTACGTACGTTCCGGCCTCCAGTGCGTGAAATTTTTGAATCCATTGATCCTTTGTGTATGTACAACGTGCCCTGCCCACAGGCGCTAAAATTTTGTAAATATTCATCAACAGCCTTTTACAGTCCACTGCTGGACATAGATTTCTCCTTAGCAAGAAGGTTTTGGCCTACTATACCACGCTGGTCAGACGGATTGGAATAGGGTTAGTTTCAAGTTTTCCTTCTCTTTGTAATGATATTATTTTGTATACTTTGTTCCCTTAGTCACCTTTTACGACACCCACGGGATTGATCGGGGTGGTAACACTATTATTCTTAATCCATCACCACACGGACGAAATATTAGAACTATTTTATTCTGAATTGAGAATAATAAATGGTCTATAAGAGTTAATGTTTAACTTAAAAATGTTAGAATCATTATTTATTTCAAATTCGAATAGATTTATATTAAAAGGATAGAAATCCTTGAATTGTTTTATCCAATATATCAATCCAGCCTTAGTGTTTCTAACATAAAATTAAATTCAGTAGATCGATCATTCTGTTAGTATAATAATAATAAATATATTAATAATGCAACTGATTTATGTAACTAGAAACGTAAGTGAAAAAAAAAAACAAACAATAATTTATTTATTTAAAACTATCGTATTCGATACGCATGCTCGCTGTAAGTATAACCACACCCAAACGGTTATAACGCTTCGAGGCTTAGCCCCTCTCATAAAAGTCTCAAGTCTTGTCTGTTATCTTTGTGCAAGCGCGCAAAGCTGAGAGCTGGCACGTATTTCACAAAACGTCTCAATTTCGTTACTCAATCTGAGTTTTATAACAAATAACGTCGTAATTTGTGATATTTTGTCTGAAATATTATATTTTTTCACACTTAATTATCAAAGTTTGTAGGTAACCTAAAAAAGAAAAAAGCCTCAAACTTAATGAAATAAATGAAGGTGTTTTGCCTGGATAAGGTAAGGTATTTTTCTCGTTTTATTTGACGAGAATAAAAAATTAAATTCGCAGCTATTAAGGGAAAATGTTTTATACATTTTATTACATAAAAATCGTTGAAAGGAAAAGATTATATAGTTATTAAAGCCTGCAAGGCGTATATTTATAAGATATTATCATTATCAGATCAACAGCCTTTATTAATCTACTTTTGGACATGAGGCTCTCCTTAGGAAAGAGGTTCTGGCCTATTATGCCACGCTGACCGGACGGGTTGGTATAGAATTTATATCAAGTTTTTTTACTCTTCTGTTTGTGGTGATGTTCTTCTGCATAGGACACATTATATTTTTTATCCTTTAGCATTCAGATTGTGTAAGCATAATTA
Source organism: Hypercompe scribonia (assembly GCA_949316085.1). Taxonomy (NCBI): domain Eukaryota; kingdom Metazoa; phylum Arthropoda; class Insecta; order Lepidoptera; family Erebidae; genus Hypercompe; species Hypercompe scribonia. The sequence continues at coordinate 4,250,528 of OX438983.1, forward strand.
GACATGTTCAATGCACAGATATCGCTATATATAACCTTAGTTAATCAGATAAAAAGATGTTCACAATACCTGTCATTGGATACCTGTCAGTGTTTACGGAGTGTAACCAAAGGAAATATGTAATTTCAAAAGTCAATAAAGGAAATCATAATACACGTTCCTTTATCGGACTACTAGGTGCAGGCAAAAGTTTCATCCATACGTTGTTGATAGACCCAAAAGTTGAACTAAACGGTTTGACAGCTCGTTTTTGGTGATTCAACAAGATTTGGGACGACTTACCTGGGTCTATTTTTCTTGATAAGTTGAACTCTGGAGCCTTTAAGAGTAGAGTGAACAGGTTTCTTTTGGATGGGCGTGTACCACCTTCGTCTTCATCTACACTCTCCATCAGGTGAGATGGAAGACAAATGCCTATTCCATTACAACCATATAAAAAAAAAATTAAAAACGTGAGATAGTTTCTAAGAATAAAAGGAATTTCTGAAAACATTATACAGTTTTAAATCTGTCTTAAGGTAGAAGGTAAGGTACGCAAGTAATTTATTTAGCAACATTCAAATCAAGATTTGGTTTTCTTACAACTTTATTGACCAAATAACCCAGTAAAATCGATACTGCAGCTGTGCCAAGCCACCACCCAGTCAGTCCTGATTTATAACCACAAACATTTCTTGAAACACATGAATCACACAAGCCCACGAAGGTTATTACACTGCCATCTCTTTAGCCATATGTTGGAGTGATTTAATACCCATAAAGTAAACGAAAATATTTGGCATGCAGTTAAAGTTTAGATCGTGGGTCGTAAACGAACAAGAGAGACCACTTACGATATGTTTGAAATCATTGTAAACGTGTATGGCAAATACACAACAGAAGGCTTAGAATTAAATAAATAAGTATATTTTGGACATTTGACACACAACACCATTTAGTTTCAAACTTAGCAGAGCTTGTACTATGATAACTAGGCTGACTGATACAATATTTATACACTTTTTTGTATTTATTATTTATATAAATTATACATGGAAAACAAAGAGCTTAAAAGCAAATAATTACAGATTATACAAACATTTGGCCCGGGTACCGAACCCGAAACTTCCAGCACAGCAGTCGCATTCTCTACAGCTGCACCATCGAGGCAGTTAATTATTTAATATACCTAGAATATCAAATGTAATAGAGGTTTACATATAAATCAAATACAACAAAACAAAATGAACCATCCAAGCATGTACTGTCTTCGTCGTTACTCTACATCAGATCTGATAAAATTTTATCCATTACTCTACACAAAGAAATATCTTAGACGGAAATTGTGCCACACCAAATTTTGGCAAATAAAACACGAAAATTCAAGAAAAATAATAGCCATTGATTTTATTATTTTTCTTTAATTATAAACGAAACTTTTTAGAAAACTTATCCAAATTCATCTTATAGATGAAGTTTAAAATGACTGTCGACTCTCAATCCAATTTTGGCATTTTGAAATAGACAAATACGCCAACGTCTTAATTAAATAAAAGTTCTAAAACCATCTGCAAAAGAAAAAGTGATTAATTGAAAATCTTGATTTCTCAATTTAATTAATTTTACTGTTTCAAATGTTCTGTTAGATTTTTATCATTAGCTTCAAGATAAGGATATTGCCAGTTCGAAGAACTATTTATTTGATTGCACAACCAACCAGTAGAACAAATCGTCGCCTGCGGTATCTATGGACTGATTCAAGAGACAAGCGTATGTAGAAGAGTCTATTCTATAGACACATCGTATATATACATACATATTATACATAAAATCATGCCTATTACCCGGCGGAGTAAGCAGAGGTATATTAAACGTCCACTTTTCACCATTATTTTGGTTCCACATAATAGGCAGCGAGTCTATTGCCGCTAATTGGATGTTTTGTTTGCCAAAGCCTCGTCCGTCGATCAATAGGTGTACTACTTGCAGGTGGGCACTCTATGCACTATTGCGTGTGCTATTTAGGAAATTAATAACTACTGACTGCACGGTAGGCTTAGTGGTTTAAGTGGTCGCCACGCCACTCTCTAAAGCGCTGAGTGTTGTGGGTTCAAATCCCAAATAGGACAACACTGTGTAATCCGTAAATTGTCGTTCTGAGTCTGGATGTTTTTGTGTCCGTTTCTTGTGTTTGTAAATGTCCCCCGCGACACAGGATTTATTCCTAGTGCGGACGTTGTCTTTTGAATCTTGATTGGCAGGTGAACGATGGTAGTCGTTTACCATCAATATAAAGATATATATTATAAAAGTATATTTAGATAATTCTACAGCACGTTTTTTCGTATAACTAACATGTTTTAATTAGTCTAAACTAATATGTTGAATTTCTATGGTTCTAATAGCTACTAAAGAAATGATAGCTATTTCGTGTTATTGTCTATGCCAGAAATTGATCCTACCTTCTTTGATCCTTCTTATCTATCTTTTTTGGTCCATGTCAACTCGTAATGGGTATTTCACTAAATAAAATCTGCACTTAAACATTCTATATTAAGTAATATTAATACTCTTAGACTTACACTACTGGAATTTTGCTGCATCGTAAATAATTTAATACTACAGCATTAGTTCTAATTTTTTCGATTGGTTAATAATATAAGTCCGTGTGGTAACGGATTAAGAATACATAGTGTTACCACCCTTATTCATCCCGTGGGTGTCGTAAAAGGCGGCTAAGGGAACAAAGCATGCAAGACATCATTATAAATTCTCATTACAAAGAGAAGGAAAACTTGAAACAAACCCTTTTTTTTTTTTTTTTTTTTTTTTTTTTTTAACGTGTGGAAACCCCCTCGGGCCGTCACCCCACCGGGGTTTACGCCGGGGTGGTGTGTCGGAATCGGACCGACTAAAACCACACGGTGTGCCACTCTGCGCCTGACATAGGAGGGATCCGGGAACAGCTGTTATTACGACATCCAGATCCCTCCTAGCGCCTGCCCGCTACCGTGGGCACCATCTGCGGATAAACTCTCCTTTTAGGCGACGTACGGCACACGCGGACGTCGCCTCCTCGCGGCTGGCCATTATAGCGGATGGAGGGGAAAACCCGTCCCGTCCACCCGCGGCCACACTCAAGGCGGCATGAGGCGCTGGTACGCGCGCCTCCGCCGCCCGGTTCGCCGGCGGCGAATTGGGTACGAGTGGAGGTTGTCCTCCCGGGCCTTCTCCGCCGCCTCCTTCCGCGAAATTACGTCTTCGCAGAAGGTTGCGACCGCGGTAAAACAACTGTCGCTACCGACCATGGAGCGTATGACGGCCGGTAGCGAGAGATCTCCTCCAATAACTGCAGTGAGGACCCCACGCTGCGCCGCCCAGGCGGAACAAACCGCCAGCGTGTGCTGAGCCGAGTCCTCACTGCAGTCGCAGTGGTGACAGGCGGGACTCAATTCCCTCCTGGCGACCGAGTGCAGATACTTCCCGAAGCAACCGTGCCCGGAAAGAATCTGCGTCAGTCGGAAGGAAAGGGTCCCGTGCTGCCGCCCTGCCCACTCGGCGATGACCGGCTGGAGAGCCTCTACGGCGGCAAAGCCAGCACGTGGAGCCTCCAGTCGGGACGACCAATGAACCATCGTGGCTCGACGAGCGGCCTCTCGCCACTCGCGTATCTCTTCGGGTGGGGGCCGAATGCCGGTACCCACCCGGAAGTCTGCCGTTCGCCGATAAACTTCGGCGAGCACTTCCGCCTCCAAATCCCACGGGGGAGTTCCGGCTAAGGCGCACGCCGCGTCCGTCGATACAGTGCGGTAACCGCGTATGGCTCTAACCGCCAATATCCTCTGAGGACGCCAGAGGCGAGCCCTATTGTGGACGGTCAGAGCCGCCGCCCACACCGGTGCACCATACAGCGCCATTGACCGAACAACCCCCGTATATAGACGTCTCGTCGCGACGCTGGCTCCACCCAAATTGGGCAAAAGTCGCCCAAGGGCAGAAGCAGCGCCGACCAGCTTTGGAGAAAGCTGTCGGAAGTGCTCGTCGAAGAGCCACCTGCCGTCGAGGATCAGGCCCAGATACTTCATCTGGGCCTGAACCGGTACGAGGACCGAATTGACTACAATGGAGGCGCCAGAGGGTGGACCACGACGGGGCCCATGGAATAAAAGGGCCTCCGTCTTGTCCAGGGCCACCCGTAAACTCAGCGCCTCAATACGCCTGACCACCAGAGAAACTCCCACGGTGGCTAGGCGCGCCACCTCTTGAAAGTTCGCTCCCCGGGCCGTGACCAATGTGTCATCGGCGTAACAAATTACGCCCAGCCCGGAGGGGAGGCGACATCGAAGGGCCCAGTCGTATCCCATGTTCCACAGGAGTGGTCCGAGGACAGACCCCTGCGGAACACCGCACGACATGAGCCGCCGCCTCAGAACACCGTCTCGGTCCTCGTACATGACGGTACGCTCCTCAAGATAGTCTGCCACAAGCCGCCTCAGGTACTCTGGCACCCCGTGGTAGTGGAGTGCTTCCCTGATGCAGCTAAATGGCAGACTATTAAATGCGTTGGCGATGTCCAACGACACCGCCAACAGCACGCCGCCACAGCTCACCGCCTCTTCGGTAACGGCCCTCAGGCGCAGCACGGCATCGACCGTCGAACGCCCCGCCCGAAAACCAAATTGGGCGTCTGATAGATCGGGGCCCACCTCGCAGAGGTGCCGGACGATGCGGGCAGAGAGTATCCTCTCAAACAGTTTACCCGCCTCGTCCAGCAACACGATGGGCCTATAGGCCGCTACCGAATCGGCAGGCCGTCCCGGCTTCCGTAATAGGACCAGCTTCCCACTTTTCCACCACTTAGGGAAGCGTCCTGACGCCAAGCTAGCATCCAGGACCCCCCTGAGTCGGTCCGACATGTGCTCGAGGGCTCGGGCCAGCACTCGGACAGGTCCCGTCTGGCCCGGGGGCGGTGTTCTTAGAGCGGATCCGTAGAACAACCGCCCCTACCTCCGATTCCCTGACGGGTGGCACATTTTCCTCGTTGTTTCCCCCGTCGTCTCCGACCATGAAGGCCATCGACGGGGGTGTGTGTTCCACCCGCTGCGGGAAAAGGCCCTCGACCACTTCCCGCAGGAAGCTGGGCTGGAGAGTCTGTGTAAGGGGGGGGCCCGACGTGCGGAGCTTTTGTCGCGCCGCACGATAAGGGCGACCCCAGGGGTCACGATCGAGACCCTCCAGCATCTCCTTACGCTTAATTTCTTTGGCGCGGCTGATGGCCAGCTTCAGAGTTTTCCGCGCCTCTCGGTACTCCTCATGAAGCTGGTCCTCTTCGCCTTCTTCGCGGTGTCGCCGCCGACTACGGGTGTAGGACCTCCGGGCACGAGTACAGGCCGCACGGAGGTCCGCCAACTCCTGGGACCACCAGTAAACCTCCTTCCGTGGAGGCCGACAACCTCGTATGCGGGGCATGGCCGCATCGCAGATCTGCGTAACCGCATCGCGGAAGCGACCAGCCCTCATGTCAACCTCCTCGGCCGGGGCCTGCGGAGACAGCCAAGAGTGAATAATGGCCGCCTCCTCTAGTAGGTCCCCATTTAGTTTGGCAACAGCCCACCGCGGAAAGCGAGAAGAACGCCGCGCCGCGTGACCCCTACTGGGGTCCTGGGTCCGGGAGAGCTCAAATCGGATGTAGAGGTGATCCGAGAGCGTCTCAACCTCTTCCAGGACGCGCCAGTTCCTTACTCGTGCGGCGAGGGCAGGGGTAGCGAATGAAAGGTCCACTATCGACCCTCCCTGCTGTCGCACGCACGTGTTGGTGGAGCCTCTGTTTAATAAGCAGAGGCCCACCGAGGCTGCCCACTCCTCTACGGCCTCGCCCCTGGCATCCGTCCTGGGGGAACCCCACGCAATGGATTTCGCGTTGAAGTCCCCCAGCACTAAGACGTGCCCAGACGTTAGTCGCCGCATCGAGGTTTCCAAGTTGTTAAGGAAAACCTCGAAGTCGCTCAAACTCCGGTTGGGGGAGAAGTATACACCGTATACGGTGATCCCCCCCCACTCAGCAGCAACATATCCAGTGCCCTTGTCTCTTAGCGACAAGGGCGGGGAATGAGCCGCCGTGGAGCCGACGACTGCCACAGAACCGTCCCGGTCACCCAACCAATTTGGACGGGGAGGAACATAATAAGGCTCCGCGGCTACGGCAACGTCGATCGACCACTGTGCCATGGTTTGCAGGAAGAGGTCCTGTGCCGCGGCACAGTGGTTCAGGTTCGTCTGGACAAGGAGGTTGGAGACTTGGTCCATTACTGAACCGTCTCTACAACCTCCTCCATGGGCGACGATGCTGACGCGCGAACAGCATCGGAGGCAGCCTGGGTCGACTGGCTAGCCCCCGATACCTGTCGAGAATCGCGGGGAGGTTTGCACCCCACCTGCCCCATCTGGTGATTGGCGGGCTTGTTACCCGCCGCACACACTGGGCAGTGAGGGGCGGCAGAACACACTGCCGCCTTATGCCCCGGTCGACCGCAGCGGAAGCATAGTCCGCTGCAGTCAAAACGACTTACGCACTTGGCGCGTGTGTGCCCCGATGTCAGACATTTATAGCATCTCATCGGTCTCGCCGCCAGGACTGTGATCCTAGCGCTCACGAAACCGATGAGCAGTCTACCGGCGTCGCCCAAAATTTTGGCTGACGCTACGGGACAGCTGACCCACACTGCGCCAAGCCCTCCTGGACCGGGGCGGATGGTGCCGACCCTAATGTTGTCCGCGTTGCACCCTGTCTTCTCTCTTACTGCAACGCGGACATCCTCGGCCGTTATGGAGTCGTCCAGGCCCGAGATGCGCAACTCTGCACATTTGGTAGGCCTGGCGATCTTCACACCATCCGTGGCTGCAAACATGCCCCGCAACTTCTCGGCAAAGGCATCTGCCGTTTTTGCGCCTTCGGCTCCAGGGAACTCGAGCACTCGAGCTCCTGTCTGAGCAAGACGCAACCTGACTCCTACCGTCCCCGTGTCACCGGCGAGGCCAGCCCGGGCCCTCTGAAATATGGCCGCGTAGGACAGTCCACCGCTAGCCGTCTCCGGTGACACCGTGACCACCACCGCCGCGGTTTTGGGTACCTGCAGCTTGCGCGGCTTCTTTGTAGGGGCCACTACCACCGATGACGACTGCGGGGTAGAGGCTGCTTTATGAGCTGCCTTTTTACCCCGCTTTCGGGACTTAGCCCCGCCGACTATCTGCCAACCATCTTTGGATGGGGCAGATGCGGAGGGGGCAGGTGTAGTGGTGCCAGGTATACCTGTTGGAGTGGGGAGCGGAGGATATTCTGCTCCAGCCTTTACCACTTTTTTAGGCCCAGATTTCGATGCAGCCGTCTTGGTTATTACCCCGACTGCCTGTCGTGCCCTCGGAATGGCTACAGGAGCAGCCGACAGCGACGCCGCCGCCGCATAGGACACACGACCGCCCACAACTGGCAGCAATGTTGGCACTGATGTGACCTTTGGCCTATGGGCTCCGAGCGGCGGCCGGACAACAGGGGCCGGAGGCAGTCTTGCCTCTAGGCCAGCAAGACGGCCGTCCATCATGCGCCACACAGCGTCGGTAATTTGGCGCAATTGGGCGTCAGCGATGGCACCAATATTGGGAGACGGAGCAGGCTGAGATGGGGACGAGGCCGGATCCTCTGCCGGACGATGCGCCCGGAATTGGGCGAACTGAGCGCTAAGCTCAGCCACTTGCCCGGTCAGGCGGTCGTTGGCTGCCTGGAGACGAGCTACGTCCCCCATGAGGTCTTCCACGACTCCAGCTATGGCAGAGGAGGAGTCCTTAAGAGCTCTTACGAAAGAACTCTTAAGGTTCCTGGATTTGGTGGCCACTTTTTGGATTATGGCCACCCCCATATTTACTCTCTCCTGCAAAGACACCGGTGCTTGGGAGACAGAATCCCTTTCCACCGGTCCTCGTATTTTTTGCAGGAGATCAGCTATCTCCTCCTCCGCCGCGCTTTCACCCTCCGCTCGGACCCTTCTATAAGCTTCTGCCTTGGAGAAGACAGAGCCTGATGGGGTCGAGATTGGAGTGCGTGACCGACCTCTGCGGCTGCTACCCACTTTAGGGGGCAGCATCTCCTGGGACGTATCACTCTCCTCGTCCTTGGAGTGTCCCCGCTTTCGACTTTCGCAGAGCTCCATCCTTGTCGACTCCAGTGCGTCTATAGTTACACTGGAGTTACCTCCGTCCGACGGAATTGCGGATTTGGAACGTAGCCGTTCCGAAGTTCTTCGGCTCCCAGCAGCCAAGATGACTTCTGGGAGCCGCTCCGAGATAGGCGTTCCCTCCAATACGTCCTCTTCGTTCGAAGAGCAGTTACCCGCTCTTATACTCTCCTTCGTTTGAATCTTAGTCGCCTTCTTTCTTTCTTGTGTTTGGTTTTGGTTTTTTTGAATAATTTTTTCCATATCTAATCCCACGATTGGGGGAGAAGTAGTGGTCGACCCGGGCAGAGATCCCCCAATACCCGGGCAAGCGTAAATTTATGCCCAACCGAGGGGTCCGCAGGTGCCTCGGCTGGGAGTGCGCTTGCGACTGAACTACCCATCAGCCATGCATCCCCTGGTCACGCACCAGAACACGGGATTCGGGGTAATTTTTTATAGAGGTTTTCTTCCTCGCAGTCCGGGCGGTTAAGCCAAGACCCTCGCCCCCGATTGGAGTCGCGAGACTCCAACTCGAGACTACGATATGTCGACGGCGGCAGGGAGACTACGTCTCCTGATGCCTGCTCAGTGGCAGTGTAAGTGCACACCGAGCCCGTCCTACCTTTTCCACCGCTGAGCGGAGGAACTCCGACCCTGGAAAGGGTCCCACCATCGTGATTTTTTACCGAGGTTTTCATCCTCATTGCTCCGAAGAGCGAAGAACCAACAGAGGATCCGACAGACACGCCCGCTCTGTTGAACCAAGTCTCGGCCGAATTGCCGAAGAAAATGGCTTCCTCTTCGTGCTAGAATATTAGCCGTTGGCAGTGATGAACAACACCATCGCCAACGTTTCCAGGGTGCACCACGTGGAGGTTTTCTAGCCAAGCACCCCAACTTGAAACAAACCCTATTCCAACCCGTCTGGCCAGCGTGGTATAGCAGGCCAAAACCTCCTTGCTAAGGAGAGGCTTATTTCCAGTAGTGGACTGTAAAAGGACTGTTAATGAAGTTAATGAATAATATTTAAACACGATTCCAATTTTAAAAATTCATTGGTTTGATGAAACTAAATATAGTTACATCTTTTTTGTTTTATCAGTAAGGTTTCGAAGTTCATTAATACAAATCAAACAAAAGGAATAAATATTCCTTAAGATTTCGAGTAGCAGTCTCCGCCGTTAACTCGTTAAAGAATTAAGAGCTGGGCTGGAATTTTCAAGTGAAATTGATCAGACGGACCGAGGAACTTTCTGCAATTTAATTTGTCCAACAACATGACTAACTTTTGGTCTTGGTTGATTTGGGTTATAAATAAAAGTGAGTTTACAGAACAAATATTTCTGTCATGGTTGAAGAGTTATTGTGAGTTTGTATTACGTAAGTGAGTGGCGAAGGGACAACAAAGTCAACGTTGTTTGATGTATTGGTCAAGTGGTAAGTGATACTAGCCGCTAAGTCAGAGAGCAGCTAGGATATGTTGTGTGATAAGCCTAATTATTTGTTCTGTGTCTAGCTTACCCATAATATGTACGTATTTTGAAACATATAAGTATGTATCAACCTATTGCCATCCATTGAATGAAAGCCTCCCCAATAGTCTTGGGTAATCCGCATCTATCGGTTGCCAGCCACTTTTCTGAAGTCATCAGCCCTTTGTACCACGGGCGCTCTATACTACGTTTGCCTAGTCGCGGTCTCCACTCTGACACATATGGGCTCCAGCGACCGTAAGTCCGTCTGGAGATATAACCGGCCTACTCCCACTTCAGCACATTCTCCGTGCGTTATCGTTTACTGCAGTTCTCTGTCAAATAGTTTTGTTTCGAATTCCATTGACTAGAGAAACACTCAGCATCGCATACTCCATTGTGCGCTGAGCGACTTTAAACTTACGAACCAGTCAAACTGTTAGAGCCCACGTCTCGGCTCCGTATGTCATTACGGTTTGAACACACTAGTCAAAAATTTAAAGTATTTTTATCAGTTATCTGTTCACCATGGTATAGGTTCTCCTAAATTGGGATCAGATGACCACGTTTGTTTTTTTTTTCTATGTGAATAGCCTGCCAAAGTGACTCTACTCTGCCTGATGGAAAGCATGAATAGAATCCAAACAGTTGTGGTCACCATACTCACTGCCAATGCAGATAATGCAATGTGGAGACCCACACTATGACGGCCTAGTGAAATGCCTTTTCACACCACGCTTGGGGACGTAAAAGGCATGACAGTCATCGTGGCAGTGTAAGGCTCAAACAGTTATCACGATAACTGTCACCTCTGCACCAATGGATTTCCGGTCTCGCACTCACCAACGAAACACGACAGCACGGATGCTGGCGCTTTAGGTTGGTCTTCTGTGGGAGGGTAGTACTGCCCCGGTCGAGCCGGCCCGCGCATGCTGAAATCAGCGTGGCTCTATTACCTAACGTCTGAGACGAGTGAGATTAACCATACTCGTCTCATGGGACTTATAATAATAATAATATTGTTATTATAAGTCCCATGTTTTTCCCATGTCCCATGTTGTCCCATGTGTTAGTGTAAGTTATTATAAGTAAAGTAAGATACTTTCTTCTTATGTCTTGTTCGGTAAGTTGACTTGTTTACTAATTTTTTCCTTTTTATATGTTTGGATTACATGTTATTTTTTTATATATGTAAATGTGAGTATAGTCTAGGCTTGTAATGTTGATTTCTATTTGTTATCGTTCTAGTACTTTTAAGTGTTTCCACGGCTTATCCAAATTTCCGGTTGGCGATAGTGTCACGTTTCGGGTCTTTGAACTTGACGAATATCGATTGGGTAGAACGATGGTAGGCGCTCATATGCTGTCACTGTGTTTGTTCAAAACTATGGTTCTTTCTTCAAAAGACCGACCCTGATCTTATTTATACTGTACTCACATAGCTTTAATTTAACTAATGTCAACGGATTTAAACACAGAAAAGACACCTCAGTGTCTTCTTTCTTTATTTCTTCACAGTGAATGCCGGTGTCTTTTGGCTGTAAAGTCCGGCGTGAAAAAATACAAGTAAAATATTTACTCGCAAAAAGAAATGTCATTTATTATAATTTATCATTTATTAAAATTATGATAATTGAGTACAATAAGTGAAAATATGATCGTACTTTCACAAGTTCTATAAAAACATATTGTGTGAAAACAAGGGTGAGATGAATAAGAACCAAGCAAGATGGGGACACCATGTTATTATTTTAGGGAAGAAAACAATTTATTTTATTATTTAGATTGATGGAGATTGATTTTGGAGGAGATGGTTACATTTTTATTCATGTCAAAATTACATTGGTGCTAAAATCTAGATATTTTAAGGTGTATTAAGTTATTATTGTCATTTTCCTTTGTATAATAAATTTCGTTTACACAAAACTTCTTTGAAAAATAATACAAAATTGTACATTCATTCTGTTATCCATTATCACCAATATCGCCATCATTTTCTTTTTTTCTTTAAAGAAACAACGCACACACTAGGAATAAATCCTGTGTCGCGGGTGACTTTACAAACATAGGAAACGTACTCGTTCACAAAGAACACCCAGACTCAGAATAACAATTTATGAATGACAATGTGCTGTTGCATGTGGGATTTACACCCACAACACACAGCGTAGTAGAAAACGGCATGGCGAGTGCTTAAACCACTAGACTAGCCGTGCAGTCAACTTAGTCTACGTCTCTCCCTCCCCTCCTAATAATTCCCCGTGTTTGTTACATTTTTCAGTGATGCTCGGTTCTTGCTGAACATAATGTAATGTTATACACACTTTTTCATCAAATGGGCTATCCGATATTAAAATTGTTTTTAATTAACAACTGTAGTTTTTGAGAGCAGCGTGTTCATTTGAAAAAATCATAGAAAAAAAAACAACTAACCACAAATTGTTTTGGCCGCACCAATCGATATATGACATAAGAACTGCGTTGCAACGCATTCCTTTCAAATAGATTCAGATCTTCAAATATTTTTATTGTTTACTTTGTTTAATATCGTTTTGTTCAAAGAGATATCATGAACTCATGTTATTGCTTCAAACAAATATGTTGTCAGTAAATAAAACTTGTTTTGAGTATAATACGAGCAATGTGTGTTGTGTATGTATGTATATATGAGGATAGAGTGCTGCAACATTATTTAAACTGTTGTGTGCATTTTGATATTTATTTTATAAATATGTATGCAGTGTAAAAAAATGTTGGTAACGTAAAGACAGATTTGCGTGATCTTTTTTAAACGAAAGTTACATTTGTGACAAACACATATGTTGACCTTTCGTTCTAGAGCAAGTGTAAACAATAACAGTTAATGGTTTTCTGGTTATCAATATGAAATGAAATACATTTACATTTTATTAATATGTATAATTGTGGATCAATTTCGATTTTAACCTGGTCACATTTATTTGTGATCATAGCAACACTGCACTAAATATTATTACTTTATGGCTAACAGTCTATAATAAAAATACTTATGTCATAACTGTCAGTGGTGAAGACTTCACTTGTTGCCGAAACGTTGGGTATCATGGGTGTGTGCACTGATTATAAATCAAGATGGTGGACAACAATATTTAATGTGATGATTTAAATCCTGTCGCATCAGTGGCATATATAAAGTAATATCTTCAGACTCTGATCTTCTACGTCTTCGTCTTCTATGAGAAGAAAGAGATACTCGTTAACTCTCGCTCCCTTTTAGCTACTTATTTGGTAAACATTACTACTTTATTATTTATAAGTTACTGCTTACTGGCCCTACTGAGTCACGCTGATTTCAGCATGAACAGTCCGACTCGATCGGGGTAGTACTACCCTCCCACAGAAGATCAACCTTAAACGGTAGTAAACGTGCTATCGTATTTTGTTGGCGAGTGCGACACCAGAGGATCATTAATATAGGGCTATCATGGTAAGTTTGGGAGCCTTACACTAGCACGATGACTGTCATGCCTTTTACGTCCCCAAGCGGGGCGTGTAACAGCATCTCACTAGGCCGCCATAGTATATGTCACCATAACGTATTATCTGCATTCGCAATAACTATGGTGACAACTCTTAGGTTCATACTTTCCATCAAGCAGAGTAGAGTCGCTTTGGCAGACTCCTAAAAAAAAAGACTACAAAAGAAGACAAACTCCCACGCAACTCATAAGCTCGCTCACTTTTGACTGTTCAGTACAGTAGTTCTTACCTCTAAGCTAAAAGCACCTTGTGGAGTTGGAACCAATGCATTTCTGTTTCATGAGGGACTCGCGGCTGTTGTCGCGTATGTCGTGTGTCGGTTAGCATCCGAGTAAACGAAGGAAAATTATTTGATTTACAACCTCAGCATATTTATATATCGAAAAATTTCTACTTTTAGCATGGGAGTCTTCCCTCTATCCACATCGTTTATTACAAATGAAGTTAAAAAAACTAACATGAAAAAATTACGCATCGCTTAGCAGAACAATGTTCTAAAAAGCCTATTGTCCATGAAGTGGAGCGTGTAAAGAATATATTATACTAAAAAATATTTCAGCGATGAAATGTATTTTGACCCCGTTATAGAAAGTCTATTTCACTTTATTTAATTATTTATTCAGTCGGGTATAAAGTGTACAATTGTGTGCTAGTACTCATTTATGTTGATTCTGTATTGGTTTTTAGATGTTTATCTAATATCAGCACTTATAGCGTACAATTAAACTATCTGAGAAAGTACTTCTAGCCGATTTCGACCACGGCAGCCAGTTTCAACGGAGACTAGTCAACTAACAGGAGGTATTACAATACACAAGTGTGTGTGCAAATATAGCTACACTCTCCGTTCTCTCACTCTCACAAACTGATGGGATGGTTATTGGACACAACCGGCGCAAGAGCAACGGCTTTATATGCTCTCCGAGGCATGGTGGTTAAGACCCCAACTTCCAAGCTCCGAGGTGTTCTGTAACCAGAATAACTTAATAAAGTGTGGATCACCATACTGCATTCGCAATGAATATAGTGCCCACAACTCTTAGACACTATTCATGCTTTCCATCAGGCAGAGTAGTCAGTTTGGCAAGCTCTTAAAATAAAAAAAAGAAATAATAAATCATTTATCGACCGACCTGGGAATCGAACCCGAGACCTTTTGATCGACAGTCGCCATCTGCTTGACCAACGAGGCGATCAATTAAACAATAAACGCACTTGTGTAACAATATTTCGAAGTAAATGCCATTTATAATTAATTAAATTTATTACAAAGAAACTAGTTGCACACTGTCACCCTTCGTTCTGGCATATTGTGGTTGCAAAAGATAAATAAAAATTGTCTTTGAGAAGTGTTTGTATCTCGTGTCATATGTATTCTATCGATGCAAAACTGTATGGATATTTGAAATGTACATAAACCAAATTACCCTATATATAGGTACATAGGTTATTATAGTCAGAGAGCAACACATACCATCGTCATAATAATAGGATAGGTATTCATTTTCTGGAGCCTCGTGAGATAAAATCTCACTCTTTTTAATTTCACAGTTGGATTAACATTACTAAGTGAAATATTTTACAAAAGGATTTTGTTATGCGATATTGATGTGTGGTGACAGATTAAGAATATAGAGTGTCAACACATATATTCTTCCTATGTGTGACCAATTGAACAGAATACGCAAGACAACATCACTGCAGAGGGAAGGAAATCTTGAAACCTTTAACAACCCGTCTGGTCAGCGTGGTATAGTAGACCAAAACCTCCTTGCTAAGATGAAACCTATGTCCAGCATTGGACTGCTAAAGGCAGTTGATGATCGTTGTCGAGATTCAAAGTTGGCAAGTTATAATTAAGCTTCGAAAAATTGGATTAAAGTCTAAACTGATTAAATTATTAGTTGTGGAAAATGTGTTATTTTAAAATATTAGCTATTATATATAATAGTTATATTTTTTTACCTTGTATTTCTTTCGTAATAATTTTAAAGAAATAAAATGATATATGTTACCATTTATATGACCGGAGGCCCATTGATGCTGAGATGACAGTTATCGTGATAACTATGTGAGGCTTACACTGTCACGATGACTGTCATGCCTTTTACGTCCCCATACATTTTACGCCAGCATAGTATGGGTCACCGCACTGCATTGTCTGCATTTGCAATGAGTATGGTGACCACAATTCTTTGGATTCTATTCATGCTTTCCATCAGTCAGAGTAGAGTCACTTTGGCAGGCTCTTAAAATAGAAAAGAAAATAATATTATATATCTAGGTTCCAATGCATTCATTGCACCATAATCCATTGTTTTTCATACCACTAGTTGCAACTAGTTATCTTCAAACTACTTTTCTGCGTTGTTCCTGTCAGATTTAAAATAACTTAGTAAACAAGTATGACCTTGCCAATTTTGCCATAAGTATTTCCTTCATGAGAAAGAGATTCTACTCGACGTTATAAATTTAATTTAAATAAAAATTAAAATTTAAGTAACTATTTTTAAAACGGACTTAAATTTATATTTTATAAAAACTGCTTTCTGAGTTTTGTTTAAGGATTATTTTAAAGTATTTAGTTTTTACCCGAGGAGACTTATTAATTCCGTATTGTCGTTATTTTTTCTTAGTTATATAAACTGTGTGCTGTAAGTTTCCAATAAAATAGAATAATATCACCTAGAACTTATGACCCCTTTTTTTTCATCGTGTAGAAACCCCCTCGGGTCGTCACCTCACCGGGGTTTACGGCGGGGTGGTGTGTCGGAATCGGACCGACTAAAACCACACGGTGTGCCACTCTGCGCCTGACATAGGAGGGATCCGGGAACAGCCGTTATTACGACATCCAGAGAATTCAGGACCCAAAGCCAATCTCAATAATCTGTTTATAATAAGATTATTGTATATTAAAAGTCTTCATATATATTTTGAAAAATGACCACACCAAAGCCAAATATGTGGCTACAATAAACAGTTTTTCAACTCTATACACACGATATATAATTCTATATTACATATCGTGTGTATAGAGTTGCCACCAAGAACTTAGGCCCTCAAGCCAACCTAACCTGTAAGAGTGCACTTCCTGATCGCAGTACGTGGCTCTGGTAAACAAAATCCCAATTAGTGCCAATTAACTCACTATCTTTCACTAAAACTCTGGCAAAAAAATGGGCGTTTAATGTGCCTCTGCCTACTTCTCCTGGTTCTTTAGTTTCTATTTATG
This sequence comes from Hypercompe scribonia, assembly GCA_949316085.1. NCBI lineage: Eukaryota > Metazoa > Arthropoda > Insecta > Lepidoptera > Erebidae > Hypercompe > Hypercompe scribonia. Next base: position 4,266,943 of record OX438983.1, read on the forward strand.
ACCTTGTTAATTTCTTTCTTTTTTTATGTAAAGTATAGTGCTGTAAGTTTCCCTAAGATTAATAAAGTAGCGTATCATACACAACATAAAATAATCTTTCTCAAGTTCAGTTATTGAGGTTCGGAAGTAACACACATTTATTTTAATTTAGTAAAAAAATCCGAGTATAATGTGTCTATGGTGTGCTAATTGGTTCATAAAAGCTTTAATGGCCATAACACACTATTGTGACTTCTATCGACATTATCACGACCTTAACCTATTGCGGTGAAATGTGTGGAGAATAATTGATAAGTCATATTATCTTTATTGTTGGAGTTTTCCTCTTTTAGAAAAGTACTATTTTATTTTTTTTTAAATTAGAAACTCATATTTTCCTTTTTAGATTACTCCAAAATGAATTGCCTCAAAAATGAGGCAGGTGAATATAATTATATCATGTTTATAATTAAAGAAGAAAGTACACAGCAGAACTAATAGATTTTTTCTTAGTCATAAATTTAACTACTACGGAATTGATACTTAATAAATTCTCTTTACATTTCTATTTATTTATTTTTTATTTATTTACATTTGCACTTTGTACATCGGCTTCTCTTCCAGTCAACCTTAGGATGGTATAGAAATATTGTAAGGAAGGTGCACAGAGGTTACATTGACTATTAAAATATACCATACATGAGTACATGTACATGCATGAACATACATACATCATAAATACATATATATACATAAATATACACATACACACACATTTAGATTATATACATTCACTATGACAACTTGACTATAAGCTGAACCAACTATTGATAAGACGATTCTTCAATCTCGTTTCTCTTCGTAAAAACATATTCACAAATATGATGATAGTTTTTTGTCCATATAGCCATTAATTTTATAAAAAAAATATTCAAACCCTAAAAATAATAATATAACAAACAAACAAGGCCACGCTCTATCAAATAACAGAACTCAGTACCTCGTTCCAATGGTTAAAAGCTCAAACAGTACGCCGCGGGAACGCCAATAGCAAATGTCAACAGTGATATTGTGAGCATCAGTAAGGTACAGACAGCAAAAATAAATACTAAATACTAAAGGATCATAGCAGTAATGGTAATAACATAAACCTTTTTACGTCTGTGAGTATAATTTAAATTCATCATCATCATTATCATCATCAGCCGGAAGACGTCCAATGCTGAACATAGGCCTCCCCCCTAGAACGCCACGCCATGCGACTAGACGCCAACTGCATCCATCGGCTCCCCGCGACTCGGACTATGTCGTCGGTCCATCTAGTGGGGGGCCTACCTTCGCTTCGTCTTCCGGTACGCGGTTTAAAACTTTCGTCTGTAAATTAATATTAATTAATTAATATTTAAAAAAATGCTAAGAAAAGGCCTATGTCCAGCAGTGGACCGTTAAAGGTTCTTGATGATGAGGAATCAATATTTTTATTTGAAAATAGATAAGTGTAATGGTATTAAAATTATAAGCTCCACCATCTTTCGCCTTTTGTGATATAAAATATTTAATAAGGTAAAAATAAAAGACTGCCTCGGTGGCGCTGTGGTACCGTATGCAGCTGTTGTTCTTGAGATCTCGAGTTCGATTACCAGGTTGGCCTAAATTTTTGTATGATCTGCAAATATTTGTTTTCTTTATATGATATATATGTATATTTCTATATGTGTTATAAGAAGTGACTAAGGGAACAAAATATGTAAGGCAACATCACTGCTAAGAGAAGGAAAATTTGAAACAATCCTTATAACAACTCATTAGGCTGTCGTGGTATAGTAGGCCAAAACTTCATTGCTAAAAAGAGGCCTATGTCCAGCAGTGGTCTGTTAAAGGCTGTTGTTGATGATGATGATGATGATGATGTATGATATGTATGTATTAATGAAAAAAAGAGTATACGTGATTTATATGAGTTGTCTTATATACACGACAAGCTCTGCTTTGTCTGGGACTAGATGGTGTTTTGAGAAAAAAAATAATAATAATACATTCAAATAAATCATTTCATCAACATTTTTAATTCGAATAACTGTGTATAAATAAAAAATAATTACAAATAAATAAGAATAAGAGTTAACAAAACATTGGAGAACTAAAATCAAAACAGTTAAATTAAAATATAAGTCATTTTCTCTAGTTTATTCTTTCTTCTCTTAACTTTGTTATATTTCTATGACTATCATAAACTGTTTTATATTTTTTAATAAAGCCATTTAATATACCAGGAAGTCACTTACTTATACTCACCACTATAACACTATCGAATCAAAAAATGACTTTAACAGAGCCATCTCGACCTCGAGACTATATTTCTGTTATGATTTTAATTATTAATTTTACTACACTCATTAGGAATTACATGCTGTATTTTGTTTCTTTGTTTATTTCTAAGCTGAGCTTAGCATCAATGTACGTTCACAACAAAAAGGACTTTGGAGGTGACGTTACTTCAATCAAATGCTCGACTGATTCACAGCCAACGGCCTTTGACAGAAAATGGCCACTAGTTCGAGAATGTCTTCTGAGACATCTTATGCCTTTTTATGTTCCTACATTTACGTTACAAAAAATGTCAGAATGTAATGTAATCACCATTTCTTTAAGTGTCTGTACAACTTCTGCGCGTCATTGCCACTTTAACTTATCTACACCACGCAAATAATTTATAACTTGGAAAGCGTTCAGCACATTTTGTTGCTATCAGTACCTTTATGAGTGATGCCTGGAAAAAGCACCAGTACATTGATGTTTCGCTGAATACATCATTAACAACTCGTTACGTGTGCTATTTCTGTATCTGCATGTAGGGCGAGTATTGCTTGAATTTGTTCAAATATTATGTTTTCAAATAGTTTAAAACAAACTTAATTTACATTCTTTTTTCTATATTAAGAGCATACCAAAGTGACTCTGCTCTACCTGATGGAAAGCATGAACAGAATCCAAGAGGTGTGGTCATCATACTCATTGCAAATGCAGACAATGCAGTGTCGTGACTCACACTATGGCAGCCTTGTGAGATGCTTTTTCACACCCCCTTGGGAACGTAAAAGGCATGACAGTCATTGTGTCAGTGTAACACTTACACAGTTAGCACAAAAACTGTCACCCGTGCATCAATGGACCTTCGGTCTCACACTCACCAACGAAACACGACAACACGGATGCTCGCGCTTTAGGTTGGTCTTCTGTGGGAGGGTAGTACTGCCCCGGTCGAAACGGTCCGCTCGTGCTGAAATCAACGTGGCTCTATTACCTAGAGAATACAATACATATATTACATATATAGATATACATGAAATACGCCTGTTTCCGTGGAGGGATGAGCAAAGGCATATTAAACATCCATTTTTCGCCATTGTTTTCGTCTCACGTGTTAGGTCGTGAGCTAATTGTCGCTAATCAGGATGTTATGTTTTTAGAGCGTTATCCATTAATCACTAGGTGCACTATTTGCAGTAGAGATTACCTTGTGGTCGTAAGTTCTTGGTAGGAACTTACTAACTAACTAACTAACACTATGCACACTAACTAATTAACTTAATTCTACATATTTTCTGAAACACTTGGACTATATTGGTGGCGCAGCGGTAGTGAATGCGTCTGTTGTGCTTGAGATCTCGGATTTGATTCCCGGGTCGGACCAAATGTTTGTATGTTCTACAAATATTTGTTTCGATTGTGTGTTTTCTATGTATAATATGTATATATTTACAAAAAAAAGTACATATGTAAGTATTCTATCAGTCAGTCTAGTTACCATAGCACAAGCTCTGCTTAGTTTAAAACTAGATGACGTTGTGTCTCAAATATTCAAAATATTTCTTTTTTATTTATTATATTATAGTTTATTGTTGATCACAAGAAGTTTTCGCTTAGCATACGTAATGTGTGTAGGGATTAGCAGTATAAGTACTACATAATAAGTATATCTTGAGCATATTTTTTCAGTATTTTTGAGAAATAATGTATGAGGCATATGAAAAGTTGAGAGGCACTTACACCTAACCATACCAATAATCCCTACAGGTAGGGTTAAATATGATTTTATTTATGTTCACCCCTGCTGATAGGGAAAACAATAAAATACTTACTAAATTAAAAATAAATGTGATCAGTAGGTATTACATATTTGTAAATCACAGGATTTTAAAAAATCAGTACGCATCTACATCTAGATAGAAAACATTTTTTTTACGCGGAGAATGCTTTTCGCACCATACCCTCCGGAGGGACGAAGGGCGTGTGTGGGACTCCCGGAAAACCGGTCTACCCACTAGACCCAGCGGCGGCCTACCTCGGCAGTCGGGAGGAGCTACAGGAACGCATTAGCGGCTAGATAGAGAACCTGGGTTTACTTAAAGGCAACCAGGCGAGAATAGCGACTCTTTTAGCATAAATAAATAACATTTACATCCATCTCATACTCAGTAGCCTGATGTCTCAAACTAGACGGGGCCGGAGCTTTGGTAACCATACTGCTGATAAACATACTTATACATTTCTAAACACATACATATTATAAATAAATTATACCCAAACACAGAACAAATGATCATGCTCAACACACAAACAATTACCTTGGACAGGCATCGAACTCACGACCTTTGGTTTAGCAGTCCGGATCACTAACCACGAGACCAACATACCCGTCAATATATAATCGATATATAAGTCGATATATAAGCATATAACATGTGATATAACGAAATGAACATATTTATTTTTCCTTTTTGCCGGTAATTTCCTTCTTCTTCACGGACTCTACGATGGAAGGAACTGAATACACACATACACACACACATACACAAACTGAATTCAGCTTGTGAACAAGGACAGTGCCCCCTTTTCAATACCTCAGGTAATCCAAATATATGCAATAAGTTTTTAATGGTTGCGTTAATTTCTTACTGAATGTTTCTTCCTCTTGTTATTTTTTATTTAAAAAATAACTTCCACACTAGAAATACTAAAGAAATATGATATTCGAACTCAGAAAAATTAACACATGGGGATTAAACCGATAAACCCCGATATGGTATAAAAAGACTAGGTGATTGTTTACATCACTACACTATCGCCATTCGTGTTAGCAATTCTAACATAATTTACATTCCTGACTTTTTAATGAGCTAGCTTACACAAGTAAATATTTTTCAGCATTGGGCATAAGCTATTGACACTAACAGTTCAACCTTGAAGATATATGTAAGTAAAGCACTCTGCCGAGATGTAACGACGGGAACTGGGTTTATTAAAGCACTTACGTAGCCCTTAGCTTGCCTTAAGTTGGGTTTATTCGCTCGAGTAAACCTAAATCCGTTCTTCGAGGCAATTAGCACAAGTGGATGTTTTATTCGGACAAAACTGTGGATTTTTTTTGTATTCTTGACAGTTTAACCATAATCTATTTGTAAATAATCGATAGATATTTAAGTAAGCTAATTTTATATAGTAACTAGCTGACCCGGCAAACGTTGCTTTGCCATATAAATTATTTCTAAGTAATTTGAGCGGGATGAAAAATAATTAAATTACTAAAATGGCTATTAAAAAATAAGGGTTGATCGTAGAAGGGTGAAAATTGAGGATTGTATGTATTTTTGTATGTTGTATCATACAAAAATAGAAATTAAAAATTTTATCTAAAAAATAAAAAAAAAATTTAGGGTTGTACTACCCCTAACATTTAGGGGGATGAAAAATAGATGTTGGCCGATTCTCATAGATACCGGATAAGCACAAACAATTTCATCAAAATCGGTCAAGCCGTTTGGGAGGAGTATGGCAACGAAAACTGTGACACGAGAATTTTATATATTAGATTATTACATACCTCAAAACGTGAATGTATTTTGATTTCTAATTTAAAATATCTACCCAACTGATTCATAGTCTAACTTAGTTTGTTGAAGTAATTACAAAATTTATAATTGGCCCAATAGATTGACTGACCGAAAATGCCTTAAGCGTAAACTCCACCCATGTATGAATATTTGTAAAGTAAAGTAAAAAATAAATAATTAATGTGAATGAGTTAGTTTGCATAAAAAAAATCCATTTCATTGTGTATTACGAAATGGACCATGCACCATTATGGTTCAGCTTCGACTAGAGTAACATCATGATCAATCATCATCATCATCAATCATTTAAATAAGTTTTCTAATCCACTATCCGTAGTTATTGTTGATTATTAAAATTAGTTACTTAGACCTTTGTTAGGTAAGTCGGACTGAAATTATAATCGGCAAAATGTATGCATTTTCTTTGCTGGCTCTGTCCACCTTTTCGGGATAACAACTTGATGTACGCTTTTTATTATTGATTTTCTGAGACATTAATAATATGGATCCTAAGTAACATAGTTCACCATATTTTCAAGAATTACAAAACAGTTTAATTACATAATATTGTAAAACTAATAACAGATAGCAATTTGTAAGTGTTCACAGATATTGAACGTATTATATTCTATAAATGTGTTCTAACAAATAATATTCGGTAATGATTTAGTAAATATTTGAATCGTAATACATATCACTCACACATTGCAAAAGTCAACAATGCAGTATGGCGACCCACGCTATGGCGCCCTAGGCAGACCCGAGATCGTAGTGGGAGGAAAACACGTGCGCTGAGAATGAGTTCCAGGCTTTAACGGATTTGCACAGAAAGGAAAAGTCGAACCCTTTAGTTCGAGAGCGTATGTCTACCATTCTCAAACGGTGACTTCCTAGGCCAGCACAAGTTGTCCTGTGGAGGAAGGGAGAAAGTGGGACAAGTTGGAAGAGTTCATCGCAACGCTCTCCATGATAAAGACGATCGAGGTCTACCATGCAGGCGACATCTCTTCGAATATCTACTTATTGATCTGCTGTAAAAAAATCGCCTTTCTATGTTATTTCAATTAAATTACAAAACCATGTCACCAGTGATCTTATAAGTAGAAGCTGTTTTAAGTGTTTTTATGCTCCTATTAATTGCTGGTATTCCACAAAGGTGTTGGAAACGCTGGTTTTTCTGCATATAAATGAAAATTCAAATCACAATTAATAAAATAGCGTAACCGCACTTCAAATACCGACTACATAATTGTTACTCTTGAGTTGCAAATTTCAGTAGGCAACGCTAATATCTTACCGCTGCATATAAAAGGGGAACCGTTCCATTTGCTTGTCAACCACCTTATCATAATATAGTAATAAATCCATTCCTATTCAATAGATTCTTGAGATTAAGCTGTACCACCGAGTAGCGGTGGTTTTCTTTAAATAAACATGAGTACATCAGAACCCAAAATATTAACGTCATATGTTATTTTGTTTTGAAATTGGCTTCCTATTGTACTTTACTAGACTAGCATATACAAATACGACATAATATCACAACGATTTAACTCATATATCAACATTTAACATGCCTTATCCATAAAATAATGTACTACTTTACACAAAATACTTTTTTACTGACAAATTTACAAGTATTATATGATGCGCCTGGATTACAATGAAAATAATAAAACCGATTTCGATCGATACGATTAACTACAAATTTAAACATTGTACTAGGACCTTTCATTGCTCAAAATATAAGAGACCACTTTCTCCTATCTTTCTGGTAGTAATCGAATCACCTATCGAAAAAACGATCCATCTTTTGACACAATCCATAAATCGACCCGTTTTTCGGTTTCATCGAAAGAACGAAAGCACTACTCACTCAAACCATGCGCCATCGATCGAAAATGTAATCGAAGTGATAATCGGAAGGGGCTAACCGCTTTTCTTTTTAAAGGTCATGAATCAGCCTTTGCATATCGTTTTTGACAGAATATTGTCACTATATGTGTCAACAGGAATTTTGTGTGCTTCACTTACAGATTTCTTGAGTACAGCAGTGCAAAAAAATTCCCCACAAAATGATTTTATTTGGCATAAGAGTAGACAGTTTCACAATAAGTAAATAAATACGTGGTGGTGACACTGTGGTAAACAATTTCTACTACTAGAATTTGATGTTACATATTATACTATTTAGCTGATACGTTACCGTACGAAATTCCATGTGCAGAGTGTCGTCGTCTTTTAAGAAACAGTGAAAGCTTATCCAAGGTTCTAATAGTATAAATGTTTATGTTAATAATATAAGATGAACTTAGCAACGATATAGGTATTATATATCGAGAACTTGTTATGCAAGAAAAACGCTGCTAGCCAATGCAAAATATCAATACTGCATTGCACATTTGCAACTTTAAAACCGCTTTAAAAGTTTACTGTACGTGTACAGAGGTACTAAAAAGGCGACAGAAGACCTATTCATCCTCACTGAAGTTGAATATAAAGCACTTCATTAAAGTGCATTGCCAACATTGCAAAATGTAGCTTAGCACTAACATTGTACAATATGCAAAATTGTATATTTTTTACCATTTTGAGATAATAAGATACTTGAATATTCTGTTTATATTTTTTTATTTTACATACTTGTACAAGGGACATGTTTACTCAGACTTGTATAAGGGAGATTAGCATATTATATTTTGTTTTTTTTTTTCTGTCTAACAAGGAGTCTCAAACAGTGTAAGAGTTGCATAATGACTAAAATTCCATTTTGTAATCGAATGATGACGAGCTAAAAACCTAGCCAGAATCAATATTGATATTATGCTGATTTTAAGTGTGGATTCCGGGCAACACTGAATATTAAAACTCATCTGAAGTAGTGAAAAAATATGCTTGTAGTGACAAAATGTGACTTTTGTTGCCAGCACTAAAAACAATAACAAAAAATCGTCGATATTTTCGTCGAATTTTAATTCATAAATTAGTGTAACTAAAGATTATGCTTAAAATAAAATGCCACTGCTATTTCAAGTCGACAAAATGTTAATTCTCGCATCGTATGTTTATAGGTACAAACATTAACCAACGTCCAATAACATACGTAGTAAATGTGTTGTGTGGTGATTGCAGCCTCTGCAAACCTCATATATTCACGTATATTTATGTGTTAAAACGTTCCTAAGCAACGTGCAAGGTATGTTTGTTAGCAGTATTTCCTCAAAAAGCATTTGTTAAACTTGCAATGTTTTATTTTAAATCCAATCTTGGAAGGATAAGTAATCCAGTAAGCCAGAATCATTAATCACTAGACACGACAGACAATATGATAACGTTAAATTGTATTTTGAGTATATAAGACCAGTTCCTGTACCACCAAACAGTTCAATAATCCGTGTGGTGACGGATTAAGAACATGAAATGTCACTACCCGTGTTCCTCCCGTGGGTGTCGTAAGAGGCGACTAAGGGATCAAACAACGCAAGAACATCACTGCAAAGAGAAGGTAACCTTGACGCAAATTCTATTCTAACCCGTCTGGCCAGCGTGATATATAAGAAAAAAATCGCCAAGGAGAGGCTTCCGTCCAGCAGTAGACTGTTGGAGGCTGTTGTTGATGATGATAAAAACCAGCTCCCGACCCGACCGGACCTCTAACTTATTATTGAGTTCAATAGATCAATGGGTTTGTATTTTGGTTGATATTTAGTTTACCAAGCGAGAAGTTTTTCAATCTAAATACTGCCGAGCCTGTTTAAGAACGCTTCAATTAATTCTACTCACAGAAAGGTTATCCAAAAGTCAAACCGTTTTTTCAGATCATTAAGTTAAAGGTTGTCTATTATTTATTCAGTTTTAATTAATTTTAAAATAGACAAAACTAACCCGAACTTGAATATAATATAATTCAATCAAACAATGTTATTTCAAAGTAGGCCAAGATAAAAGTTAATGTAAACTTTAAGCGGAGTGCCAATAATAATCAACTCTGAGTTAATTTTAACTATTTGCCCTTTCTTTGATTTCTGTGACTTTTGTGCCGTAATCAGTTATCCTAAAAAAATACTGAAGAAGTGAAGATGATATTTAATTGTTTCGCACGAGGTGTTGACAGGACGAAATATCTTGGTTTTGTCAAGGCAAAATTCTGCTTTAAAATGGCTGACACAAAAACATGGACTCAAGGACTTGTATCAAGTTTGACATAATTAACAACTAAAAGGGCTCTCGTAATTATACTCGTTAAAAGAAATTTAAGATTATTGATAACCTACAATTGTTAAAAAACAAAAACTTTCGGCATATAGACATCCCATATTCATAGGATACCAAGAAAGCATAAGAAAAGTTCCTCATCAATGCACTATTATAGATAATATTTGTCGTTTGTACATCTTAAAAATAGCCTAACGGTACTTAAGTAGGTATCGAATAAGATGGAAAGTATAATCTTCATATTCCTCGTACAAACCTTCCTCAAACGTTATCTATATCATGATAAAACAACGACCTCCTCCCATAATCAGTGCAATATTTGTTCAAAGCTTGAACCACTTGTTGAACGTTCATCTAATTTTATGACTTAACGCGTCCATCGTTCGTGCTATGAAGTACAAAATTTGGCGGATAGATGGCAGTTTGTTTAAATTTTGTTTTGTGTCTATTTATTTTAACAGAACGTTAGACAGACGTGCTTAAGAAGAATAAGTTAAAAATATTATTATCTGACAATATAGTGTAAAAAAAGCGTTCATGGAATCTAAAATAAATTTTAAATTCCTATCGTTTTGCAGGGACATTGTTAAATAGGGTCATAGATTACAGAGGCGAGTGTCTACAGATAATTAAAATATAGGGACGGCAATGTACACTAGTGAGGTGGCGCGGCGATGGATTATGATAATAACTACCATACATTATAATAGTCATAATTATAAGAAACAATTAAAGGAAATTAGAAAAATTGTGAATAAAATTAAACGAAATTACAAAACTTTTGACTTCTTTGTTACTTTTCTTACAATTATGTTGAGGAACAATACTTCTTTTTAATTTAAGCTGTATGGACAAGATTAAACCACTTGCTAAATCGCGTTATTAGGATTTATCGCATGTCGCTATGAGAGTTCAGTTAGATAACTTTTGTATGTATTTAATTTGAGACAAAAATTATGAATAAACATAAAATATACCGCATAAAAGTGCACTCCTTAGCCAAGATGCCAGTGTTTCACGGCGATTCTATTGCTACAATCACTTACACCTCTATTCTCTTGCATTATTGCCTAATATTTTGTTTAGACCACGTGACTTAGTGTTGAGGGCCGTTATTCCCATACATATGTTAATTTTCTGACATTGTTTACGTTTGTAGAATATAGCTAGTAGCTTTGACAGGAAGACAGTTTTGCTTACAAAAAAATATTTTGATAGTTTACAAACTAACAGATAATTAAGAGATATTTGAGGTAATCAACGATTGATCTCAGTGAATGATTCAGACTTTATCCAGAAAGAAAAACATCTTTACGTAAATGTTTAAAGTTTGAAACTCGATAAGATTGCATTGCACTCATGTCAGTCTACTACTTTACTTGTTAGCATCTCGTATAAGTTCTAAAGTAGTTGTGATTGTAAAAACTTTAGCGTAGTGACAGCTTATTTGCAGTTAACCTTTTTCCTTGGTTGTTTATTCTATTATATACTTAGATTAAATATATGTACGTGTATAATATGGGCAAAATAAATTTGTTAATTGATTTGTGATAGGGATTATATTTTATTAAATACCTTTTTTTTACGTGTGATAACTCCCTCGGGCCGTCACCCCACCAGGATTTACGGCGGGGTAGTGTGTCAGAATCTGATCGACTAAAACCACACGGTGTGCCACTCTGTGCCTGACATAGGAGAGATCCGTGTACAGCAGCTATTACGACATCCAGATCCCTCCTAGCGCCTGCCTGATTCTGCGGGCACCATCTGCGGATAAATTCTCTATTTAGGCGACGTACGGCACACGCGAACGTCGCCTCCTCGTGGCTGACTAGTATAGCGGATGGAGGAGCAAACTCGTCCCGTCCACCCGCGGCCACACTCAAGGCAGCATGAGGCGCTGGTATGCACACCTACACCGCCCGGCTCGCCGGCGGCGAATTGGGCTCGAGTGGATATTATCCTCCCGGACCTTCTCTGTCGCCTCCTCCCGCGAAATTTTAAAAATGTCATTTTTTGTTTTATAGTCGTATTTCATATTTAATGATACGAAATTAAATTGTATTATATCTGGAACATTTGGTTGGTTTAAGCAGTTCGGTTTGTTGTATTCCCTGCGTATTAAATACTAGTTTTTGCCAACGGTCGCAACCGCGTGTATATTGATTATCACGGCAAAAATAGCGTATGTTTCTCCTCAGTAATCAAATTTCATTACAATTAGTTCAGTGATATACCGGTAAAAGTGTAAGAGATAGATAGTTACTTTCACATTTGTAATATTTCCCCCCAGTCTTTAATTCTATTTTTATTACTTAATTCTAAAACCGTTATTATCAACTCGAGAAAGAGTTTCTTATCTGGGAACGCTTTATAACACCCAATGAAGTACGGCGCCTTCCTTCCTTCGTTTCATTGCATCCGTCTCTTCGGTACTTTCTAAGTACGTTAAATATTTAGTCTCACGCTACTATGTTTGCACTTATACTTCATTGTATATCGTATAACAGTATTATTCTAAGTTACAACAAGGAATAACATGAAATGTTGGAAACAGTACACGTATCATGCTTGGAGTACAATAGCTAATAGCTAGTTAATGATTTTGTTATCTTTATACGTTAATTGTAAGAAATTATTAAAGCCTTGATGTAGTTTGGATATTATTTTGCGCCGAAATTAGTTTTATTTTTATTTCTATACTTCCTGCAAATAATTTACATTGCACAAGGCGGACTTAATACCGCAGCATGCTCACCAAGATAAAAGAAATGATAATTTTACCATCAGAGAAGCTTTTTAATATTTTATAATTGTGTGACAACTTCCACATACATCGCAAAGCAGAAAACATACTACAGTGCCATCTAGCGCAGATACATCGAACTAAAGAGTATAATAAACTACGGAGCAACTACTAATCCTGTAACGCGAAATAGAGATTCTCGTAGCGATTAACATATACACCACATCCCAACATAAACCGTTGGGCCGCGGCCCACCAATCATGATCATCACGCCTGGTTGGAAGATCTTCCCTTTGCGTCGGAAGGACGTAACAGCTGTTCCCTCCACAATTGTATTGTCATCATACATGTTTACACAAAATTTGAGCAAAATTTAAAGTCGGGCAATCGACGTCCGAAATTCGAATTTGCCAAGAATCGTGCGGAACACATAGTTACATGCAAACGTTGCAAGTTAAAATAAATTTTACTTTAAAATTGTACCAGAATATCAGATATTTTAATTAAAAATAACTCTTATAATATGTGGATTAAAGTCTTTTGATTAATATAAATAGATATTGACTATCTGGTTTCCTTTTTTATCTTTATTTATTATAAATACCGTGATATAGTCTTGGTATTTTATAGGATGAAATTAACTACAATGATAGTGACAATCTCAAAAACCAATGAATCCTAATATATTGAATGTAACAAAAGGATTGATTTCACGCCTTAAGCTATTTAAAATAACGTTTAAATTAAGATTGAGACACTCTCAAAAGCCAATCCACAGACCCTTTTAACGATCTTCTTGATCTTAATAAAGTATTCTTTCGTTTCAATCAACGCTTCCCTTTCAATTTCTATTAACTCGCTTAGGCTAATTTATTTTTTGCAGACAGTTTTCACTTTTTAAGATTATTGACTCAATTTCTCTAATCATTGTGGCGATTCCATATTATAACATAAACGAAAAATATATATAACAGCGCCATCTAGCGAAGATACATCTAACTATGAAGTATGAACAAAACGTATAAATGTAATGAACTACAATGCAACTACCAATCCTGTATCGTGATATAGAGATTCGCGTGGTAATTAGTATATATATAACATCCCAACATCAACCGTTGGGCCGTGGCCCGCCAGGCATGATCACCTCGCCTGGTCGGAGGATCCTCCCTTTGTGTCTGAGGGACATATGCCACACCTCCCTCCACATCATAAATTGAGAAAACCGGAAACTTTTAAGACATATTATACTTTGGAATAAGAAAGAAACCTTAACTGTCAAAACATAGATTTAGATTTGTATTAATTTATTTTTTTATGTTTTTATGTGAGTTATTATATTATATTTATTACATATTATATTTAAAAACATATAAGTATGTTTCTCACTCTCATGACCATGGCACAAGCTCTACCTTATGTGTGATATAGATCACAAATCATCACATATTTCTATTAACAAAATTTCTATTTTAACTGTTACACTTATATCGACCTATGTATTTTATTCAATATTTTGCCGAGATATTACTAACGTATGTTAATACTTTCTTATAGTCCAACACTTATTAAACCAAATCCATCACCCTGGGGGTTCAGCTTTGTTAGCATTAAATGTGACCCATGTTGTGTTAATATTCGGCTAGAGCCTCTATACGTTAAATCTACATAAAAGGTTCTCTCTAAATCCACTAGAGGATCAGAGAATATGTTATAAGGTAAATCTTAGAAGAAAAACAGGATAATTTCGATAAGGTCGATATTGTAGTTCTTCGTTAAGACTCGTAATGACGAGGTTAAATGATTGGTAGTGGTAATGCTGATCTGATGATTAAGACTGGGGGAAGTAATAGTGCGCGCTATTGAAATGTTTTTTTTTTGTATTACTAAACTTTATTTATTATAACGGTAAAGCGATACCCATTTTTCTCACTAACAGTAACAAAATTACGGCGCAACGTTAGTAGTTACTGCATCCTATACCCCTTATGTTTTCAGTAGGAAATTTAATTATGTTCTGAAAGGTTGATTAGGAATATAAATTGTATAGTAGATGAGTTGTAATAGTAATTTCCTACATATTACTACTAAGCTAGTAAATTTTGGTAGATTATAGAAGTAGAATGTTTATAAATTCGTTTATATTCATGTATTTGAAAAGTAGGCCAAATGCTAATTTAGGTCGTTTGGAACATCAATTGCCAGCGTTTGTATTTAAACGATCAGTCTCCAATTTGCATATATTGTTGTCTCAATGTTAGAAGGTAATATTCTATAAATTCTCATGGACTAAATTGAAATAGGCCAGTGGGACATCCCTTTCTTAACCATAGAGGACGATAATGGGGTCAAAGTTCTGAAATAAATCGTTAACGGCCTTTTTAAGATTGGAAAGTTATACTACCAAAACAAGATCACATCATTTCTTCATGAGTTTCCAAGGAGATCTAGAGACGAAATTTAACTGACCCAGAAAGTGAATTCTATTTATATTGTTTTGTTATCTTTATGATACAGAGTGCAATGACTTCCGTATCCCATAGACATCTGCAACTGAAGAGTCAAAAGTATATACCTGCCTTAAAATTCTGTTCTTCTGAATCAGCAGAAGAAGAAGTTTAGGCGCCGGTAATGGCTCACGATAAGAAGCAAGTAAAAAATGGCTTAATTTGCATTTTTGAGCATGCCATCTTACCAGGAAAAAGAAATCTTTCTATGAGAATTTTCTTCATAACGATTTTCTATATCTTTAAGTTCAATAACTACCAGCTCACTTGTTTTCCTCCTAATATGAAAGATCCTTAAGCAGAGCGTGATAAGACATCTCACTAGGCCACCATTGTGAGGGTCACCATACTACATTGTCTGCATTCGCAATGAGTATGATGACCACCCTTTTTCAATTCTATTTATGCTTTCTGTCAGATAGACTACAGTCACCTTGGTAAATACAAAGTAGGAAATGTGTTTTGCCTTGCGTTCTCTTTGTCTATTATCGAAAGATGATGTTCATTTCCATTGATCAACTATTGTACCAATGTGAAAAGGTTGATGCCTTTTCTTCACAATCTTATCTTGTTGTGAACTTTTGATTTTATATGCAAATGTATATTCTCACAGCTTATATATAAATAAGAAAAGTCATGCATACTAAATTACGTAAACAAAGCCTCCTCAAGCTTGGGACAATATTTTACTTCGTATGCAAATAAGCGGTGTCGCCTAGTGCTTTCACAGAAAATATTTAGGTATAAACACGACAACCTTGTAATAGGTAATCAATTTAATTATATATTTATTACTCTCAGTTCATCTTATTATTTCTTAATAATTTGTTCTGCAAACATAAAGACATACAAATGTGGCGATTCCACATTATAGCACAAACAAAAATATGTAACAGTGCCGTCTAGCGAAGATACATTGAACTACGTAGTATGATGAACCACTAAGCAACTACTAATCCTGTAGCGCGATATAGAGATTCGCGTGACAATTAGCATATATACAACATCCCAACATCAGCCATTGGGCCGTGGCCCGCCAGGCATGATCGCCTCGCCTGGTCGGAGGATCCTCTCTTTGTGTCGGAGGGACATGATACCCGTTCCCTCCACACAAACATACAGAATATGTGCTTTAACTCGACTTATCCTGACTGATAATAAAATCTTTTATGTGAATATGTTTGTTGGTTTTAGTACCGTGTTTAAATATTGTATCTATTATTATGATAATGATCTTATATTCCACTGTATTTTTTGTTATTTGTCTATATCTCTGACAAAAAGATAAGAATATGAAATGGAAAGCATGAATAGAATCCAAGAGTTGTGGTCACCGTACTCATTGTGAATGCTGACAATGCCGTATGGTGAAGCACACTATGGTGGCCTAGTGTGATGCTTTTTTACGCCCACCTAAGACCCCTTACGACCACTAAGGCATGATAGTCATCGTGGTTGTGTAAAGCTCATACACTTAACATTATACCTGTCACCCCTGCATCAATGGGCCGTTGGTCCCACACTCATCAACGAAACACACCAGCACAGATGCTGTAGCTTTGGGTTGGTCTTCTGTGAGAGGGTAGTACTGCCCTTATCAAGCCGGTCCATTCTTACTGAAATCAGTATGGCCCTACTATCTTGAATATCTAAATTTTTGTCTTTTAGCAAGTGTTGATCCTGAAACAAGAAACAAAAAGTTCTTGCCGTATGCCTTAACTATATTAATCAGAATTATTTCATAAATACCAGCGGTTGATCCATTAGTTCGTTTTTGGAATTTATTTTATTTGAGACTTGTTTCAAAGAGGGAAAAGCACACATCCTGTCATAAAAGCTCCCACCCACGTATTTCTCAGAATTCTACCCATCTGATTTATTCCATCAAACCCAAATAAAGTACAATACCAACTGAAATATTTTCGTGATAAAATGTCCAAGTATATCATTGTATTTGTGACGTCAAACGTATTAATGACGCACCTAACATATTTGTCATGAAATATTATTGTATTTTACTTTTTGTTCTGTGGAGGATCGAGTTCTGTACAGTTCCCTATATGAAAGGTCGCCATGGATTTCGAAGTTCGTGGAATTTCTCTAAATGCCCTGTCATAAATATTTCTTATTCTTTGGATTATTTTTATATTTAGAGTTCCAGAAAATGTCTTAAGATATCATTGAATGCTAAGATTACCAAAACTGTTCCTATTTATACGAAATAAAGTTGACCAAGTTTAATTTCAGGGGCGTAAGTGTACGTCTCTGTAGGTCTCTCTGTGTGTAATGTACAATGAATAGATTTTTTTTTTAATTTTGATTTTGAAGTACTTTATGAAGACATGTAAGGAAAAAATTGATATTATGTACAATTTGTTGAAACTATTTTAATGAAAGTAGTAAAAAGATCCGCTCCTCTTATTTCAATAGAAAAAATATTAGTTACAAAATATGTTACCCTTTTTTATAATTATTTATTCAGAAAAGCATACTACATTAGCTGTTATTGGTTTCAGTGAACAAACTAAAATATTGATATAAATTTCCAGTTTAAAAAACAACTTACTTCTTCAAAAACACATTTGATTTGATCATAAAATAGGTTATTTTTAAATCACTTATTGCATATGAGCAACCATAATAAATAAAATTAACGGTACGGTTGGCTTTGTAGTTTAAGTGGTCGCCACGCCGCTCTCTTCCATGGGAGGATTCTGAGTGTTGAGGGTTCAAACCCCCACATGGGACAACATTAGATGTGATCCACAAATTGTTGTTCTGAGTCTGGGTGTTCTTTGTGTCTGTTTCTTGTATGTTTATAAAATCCTTCACGACACAGGATTTATTGCTAGTGCGGGCGTTGTCTTTTTAAAAAGAACAAGAAAAAAATATCCTGTCTGTTAGTAAAAAGTTGCACACCTCTTTGGTTCGTATTAACACGTTGTCAATTACTGCTTTCATTATGCACGGGTGCGTGAATTGAACAGACGTATCCGTTGAGTCTGCGTCAGTATTCACAATTATTTTTTTGCCGATCTCAAAAAAGGACGACGTAATTTGCTCGTGTGTTTTTTATTGACGTTTATCAATTTCTTCACTGGTTGAGCCATTAATTTATCATTGTCTATGTGCACACAAATTTTAAAAGTTGGTTTAGATTTATCTTAAAAATTCAATAAGTTCAGCACTGGTTCAACTCGAAAATGACTCGAACCCGTCGGTGTCGTAAAAGCTGACCAAGGAAGTTAGCTACGCAGGACAACAACACGGCAAAGATAAAGAAAACTTGACACAAATCCTATACATACCAACCCGTCGGGATTGTTTTTTTTATTTTAATAGCCTACCAAAGTGACTCTACTCTACAACAATGCAGTATGGTGACCCAGACTATGGCGGCGTATAAGATTTTTTACGCCTCACTTGAGGACATAAAAGACATGACAGTCATCGTAACATTGTGTTGCACACATTTACCACGTCAACTGACCTCCGATCTCGCACTCACCAACGAAACACGACAGCACGAATGCTGTCGCTTTAGGTTGGTCTTCTGTGGGAGGTTAGTACTGTCCCGGACGAGTCGGCCCTTTCATGCTAAAATCAGCGTGGCTCTACTACCTGGTATAGTAGGCCAAAATCTCTATTCTACGGAGAGATCTAAGACAAACCTGGACTATCAAAGACTGTAGGTGACGGGTGATCAATAGGTTCGTTTTTAATGTCAAATCGTTACTGGGAATAGTTTTATACATGGAATATTCACTAGGTCTTGGTATATGATTCGTTGTATTGCATATTAAGGATTAAATTCGTGTGTATGTGTAAATACGGAGATTTAATGATGAGCAGGTTAATTGTTAAGAATATAACAAAGTAGTTGTAGAAATACTTACTTTATCATATGTAATTCCTTTAATTATTAAGTTTTAGTTAACTAAAACTATATATCAGCTTATTGTAGCCTATCTTTTTAGAATGATCCCTTCTGGTAACTGCTTTTATCTATTTTTGTCCTTACTACACGACATAATAATATAGAATAGTAAGATACATAAAACATATTTTGGACAATTTAAATAAACATTAGAAAGTCAGTTAATTAGATTTACATCCAATAGTCTCATTGAAATCTGAATTATAGGAACAACTGCCTCGATGGCGTAGCGGTAACGAAAGCCTGTAGAACCCGAGACGGATTCGATTTCCAGGTTGGATCAAATATTTGTATGATCTGCAAATATGTTTCGAAGATTCTATGTATAATATGTATGTATTTACAAAAAAAAAATATGGTATATAGTATCCTGTCAGTCAGTCTAGTTATCATAGCACGAGCTTTGCTTAGTTTGAAACTAGATAGCGTGTGTTAACGTCTCAAAATTTATTTATTTATTTAATAATGAAATTGACACTTAAGTATAAACAATGTGAATGCTAAAGTTTAAATAATTTGGTGTTATACATATATTAAGATTGTTTATAGATTAAAGCTGATCAATTTTGAAACTAGTTTGAATATATATCGTGGCTTAATAATTTACTTTGTTTATTCTACCCAAACTTAACATACACAGATATCCTTCGGGGATTTGCATAGAGAATTCTAACCTATCCGTTTCTTTGACGTTATCTAAATGAAGATATTATTTGTGTATCTAGTCTAACAAATATATTGTCTTGAATTCTAATATAATATCATTTGAATTTTGTTTTAAACTAAAACTAATCACAACGAGTATTTATTGGATCATTTAATATGAAATAAACTCTACATATTACGTATTGTTTTAATAAAACTGTTGCGTGAAATCAAAACAATTTATTAGCTACCTTTTTTCTTATGCATAAATTTATCAAGTTTAACAAGCTTTAATAGTTGGTATGGAGATTTTTCCGTTGAAAAGTAAAGACGCACTATATAGATACTTTATCTTAATAATTTATATTGTAAATCCATCGAAATCTTAGTCAGCCAAGTTGACAAGATAACAATTATACTACCCTTTTGAGGACAAAGTTAAACTGTGTACAAGATCCGGTCGAAGCACAAAAGGATTATTGTGTATTCAAAATTCATCTTAATGATTAAGTATCTGCTCATCCTTTTAAAGTATACGTTAAGATACTTCATCAATGTCTTTAGAGAATGCTAGAATAGTATTTCATATTTCATGTTTATCATTTGCACCTATTTCACTTATCGTTTAGTATAATACAAAAGCTGTAACAAAATAAAAACTATGTATAAGATTTTGTAGTTGCAGCACATCTTTTAAAATATTCACATACAATTTGTTTTAAGTTATATTTTTTTATATAAAAGCGAACCAAAGTGATTCTATTTTGCCTGATGTAAACATGAATATAATCCGAGAGCGGTGGTTGCCATACTCACTGCGAATGAATTGAATAAATGAATTATGTTGTTATTGTACATGTATTTTGTATATATTATGTAAATTCAATATCATCATCATCATCTTCGTCATCAATAAGCTTTAACAGTCCACTGCTGGACGTAGTCCTCTCCTTAGCAAGGAGATTTTGGCCTACCATTCCATGCTGGCGAGATGGATTGGTATAGGGTTTGTGCCAAATTTTCCTTCTCGTTGCAGTGATGTTGTCTTGCATATTTTGTACCCTTAGTCACCCCTTACAACACCCATGGAGAGAATAGGGGTAGTGAAAACTCTGTGGTCTTAATACACGTACAAGACATCATGTGTTACAAGAAAATATACATACATATGTTAGTAATATCTAGGCAAAATATTGAATAAAATACATTGGTCGATATAAGTGTAACAGTTAAATTAGAAATTTTGTTAATAAAAATAATAGATACAGAAGAATAAACTTCGTACATCACACATAAGGTAGAGTACCATACCTGTGCCATGGCCATCAGAGTGACAGACATACTTATATATTTCTAAATTATAATAGATACCTCACACAAAAACACAAAAAAAACATAAATTAATACAAATCTAAATCTATGTTTTGACAGTTAAGGTTTCTTTCTTATTCTGAAGTATAATCTGTCTTAAAAGTTTCCAGTTTTCTCAATTTATGATTAGAGAAATTTAGTTAATAATCTTAAAAAGTGAAAAATGTCTGCAAAAACGAAATTGGCTTCAGCGAGTTAATAGAAATTGAAAGGGAAACGTTGATTGAAACGAAAGAATACTTTATTAAGATCAAGAAGATCGTTAAAAGGGTCTGTGGATTGGCTTTTGAGAGTGTCTCAATCTTAATTTAAACGTTATTTTAAATAGCTTAAGGCGTGAAATCAATCCTTTTGTTTCATTCAATATATTAGGATTCATTGTTTTTTGAGATTGTCACTATCATTGTAGTTAATTTCATCCTATAAAATACCAAGACTATATCACGGTATTTATAATAAATAAAGACAAGAAAGGAAACCAGATACTCAATATCTATTTATGTTTATCAGAAGACTTTTATGCTCATATTATAATAGTTATTTTTAATTAAAATATCTGATATTCTGGTACAACTTTAAAGTAAAATTTATTTTAATTTGCAAGGTTTGCATGTAACATTGTGTTCGGCACGATTCTTGGCAAATTCGAATTTTGGAAGTTAATTTTCCGATTTTCCATTTAGCTCAAATTTTGTGTAAACATGTATGATGACAATACAATTGTAGAGGGGACGGGTGTACGTCCCTCTGACGCAAAGGGAAGATCCTCAAACCAGGCGAGATCATCATGATTGGTGGGCCGCGACCCAACGGTTGATGTTGGGATATGGTGTACATGCTAATCGCTACGAGAATCTCTATTTCACGTTACAGGATTAATAGTTGTTCCGTAGTTTATGTTCTTTAGTTCTATCCACACTTTAGTAGCTATCTACGAGAACAACGAGGCAGTTGGTATATACTGGGAATATAAAGTCATGAAAATCACATGGAGAGTATGTTATGTTAATTGTAAAGAAACGAGTTATAGGAAGGTGCAGTTAGAGTGCGACATTAAAGTGTTCAATAAATAAAACCTTCTGTTCTTAATTACACAATGTAGAAAAATTATCAGTAAAAAAAAAATCCTCTCAGAGAATTATAAACTTGAAACAAAAATAAAAATATTCCCATCTTGCCTTGTCTATGGGGTAAGACGGGTCTTGGATGAAATGAGGGTTGAAATTTTTAATCGTCGTTGTCTTTATAACCCGGATAGAATATTATATTAGATTTATTTTCATCTTTCATGATGACTTTGATTTCAGTTTCTTACCGGTTTGTTTCTTCTTTTTTGAACTTGACATATTTTTTTTTGTAAGAGCCGAGGCTCTTACCCACAAGTACGAGTAGATACCTATCTTGCCCAAACTAGATTCTCAAGTTATATTACATTTTTGAGCTTGTTAATCTTAGCAAACCATTATATTTTAACTAATTAAGAAAAGTAAATTAGCAGATATCAAAAAAAAAATATGCCACGTATCTTGTATACTATTCATTATTAACAGTCACTTAATTTACTTCAAAAATTAGATGAAATCACAAATTAAAAAAATAATCCTTACGTGCACACCGTTGACTAAAATTTTTGTGATACTAATAAATTCTACTAAACACCGACAGATGGCGTTAAAAAAACTTTTCAAGTGATAGTATATCATCACTTTTGATAGTGTCCCCATCTTACCTCGCTATTCCGTCTTACCCCTAATTATTGAAAAAATGGAAATAGAAAAAGTCATAGTGTAAAAATTTATATATCTATAGTTGAAGTTTACAAAGAGTTGATTAAAATTTTTATGACTCATATTCTCAGTATATGCTAACTGCCTCGTTGGTCTAGTGGATAGCGTATGTGACTACCAATCAAAACATCTCGAGTTCGATTCCTGTGTCTTGTGTTATTGGCTTTTTCTCACAAAGAATTCTTAATAACAACCTGGCACATAGAAATTTTACCTTGTTTGACACGCTTGGCTTGGAGAGCACTTTAAGCCGTCGATGCCAATTGTTATGAATATCTATGGCAATAGTTATTACGAAATCAGTGCCCTCAAATATTCTGACAAATAATGCAACCTTTGAATACAGTTCATTCTTTAGGTTGCGAAAGTCCGATACCAGTCGTTAAATATAAATCAGGTAAAACCAGTTGATCTAGTTACCAACTGCAAATAGTCTTGGGAATAATTAAGGCTAGGAAGAAGTAGATGATAATATATCCAGTGACACTCACAGTTAAGAGGAATCTAATACAAGTTCCCAAGCCACAATAAATCAAACCTGTTATATATTCAAACTTCTTGTCAAACTTATCAAAGTAATAAATTAATATTTGCATTTGAAAACCAGTGAACTTTGTACGTAGTTGACCTTGAGTGAAGTTATAAGATTTTACGACATGTTACTAATGAGCTAGATAGGTCAGATCAAAATTGTATTCATGGGTTAATTCTAGGAATGCACTATTAGTTGTTATACATTCTCATACAGACGGAATGTACATCTCCATTTGCTTGTAAGGCCTGCAACATAACTTAATGTATGAATACGACAAATCTGTTAATAGTGTGATTATTAAGCATTTGATTTTTAAAGAGCTAATCTCATTAGAAGGAGACTGTATTTTAATGTATATAGTGAAAGAGACATTATCTTAACTTTAAGTGAATGAAGAACGAAATAGATTTGCTTTAGACAATATTTACGGTCACTTTATGCAAATCAGACAGAAACTGATCGGCTGAAGTAGAATTATACTGGACAATTATGTTAGCGGAGAGTCTTTTCATTATAAAACAAGAGTGAATAGAAAGCGAGTTTTAGTTTCGGACAATTTCAAGTAATTCTTATCATTTCAGATTTTCAAATGATCAATTTCAATAAAATAAGTCTCTTAAGACTAAGCGTACTTAAATGACCCTCGTGTTTGGGTTATATTTCAAAGAGAAATTTGAAGTTTGAATTAGACAGAATTGTTTTTTACTTAGTAATTAAGTTTTGTTATAGTCACTTCTCTCTTTCTCTAGAGTGACGTTATCTTCCTTAATGCCAAGTAATTTCGATTTCCAACGATGTAAGTTAAATGTAACATTTAACTCAAGTTACAAATATGAATTAGTTGATATGTTAATAAAGTCAAATAAACGACTAATTTATTCTTCAAACATATTGCCTTGGAACACGTATGTTTTTTCATGTATTTATGAATGTGATAAAGTCGGCGTCAAAAATATATGGTAGGCTTTTATATCTAGAATCTTGAACGTTGTATTAGCAGTAGATATGTCTGCAGTGGTATATAATAAGTGTTTCTCTTACATATTCTTTGCATTGTCACTAAGCGTGTATTTTTAATTGTACACCAAGTAATCCGATTTCACCTAAAAGTAGACATGTAAAAAGTGTTCATGATATTAAGGCTGCTTTATGCAATTTATTTGCAAGAAGTACAATATATATTAATAATCAGCAAAACATACAAGTTTTTATTTATATCAAAATGAATTTTCACAGGCGGACTATAAAGTCTATAATTTCTTTATTAATTTATCTGTCCTTGAAGTTGAAGTTGAAATTAATAAATAATTGGTCAGTTCATTGTAGGAAAGAAGAAGAATCTATGTTAATACAAAGGTCCCAGAACACGTATAAAAATATATAGAAAGACATTTGACATTGACTGCACGAATAGCGTAGTGGTTTAGGCGATCGGCACTCCGCTGCCTACTGCGCTCAGTGTTAAGGTTTCAAATCCCACATGAGATAATTCTTTTTGTCCGCTTCTTGTATGTTTGTAAAGTCCCTCGTATCATAGGATATAAAATATAAAAAAACAAGATATTTTATTCTTAATAAATGAAAATTATGTATAGAAACATCCAGAACAATATAAATGGATATTCATGTTTAGAAAATATCAACTTAGAAAAACTGTGCTCACGAACCTTAGCATATTATATAGAAGAAGAATATATATTTTTTTATACCATGACGGTGGCAAACAAGCATACGGCCCGCCTGATGTTAAGCGGTTACTGCAGCTTATAGACACCTGCGGCACCAGGGTCATCACGTGCGCTTTGCCGACCCTTCAAAAACCTATTTGCCCCGTTCTTGAAGAACCCCATACTGTAGTTCCCAGGGAAAAATATATGAGTATATATATATAAATATATATATATATTAGGGTGTCCCTTATATGACAAAAAAAATTTTTTTTTCGAATTTCGAAATGCATACCCTCTATAATTTTTACTAATGCTATAAGATACTTAAATATAAAATTTTATCAATCTAGCATAATTGCAACCAGTGCCGACCGAGCTTCAAAGTTTAGTAAAAAACGTGTTTTGTCCTAAAATTTCAGTCTGCTATAATTTCACTATAAATGCAATGAATTAAGTGAATAAAATTAAATAATAAATTAGATGAACATTAATCTTTAATTAAAAACATAAAGAAATAAGAATCATTCAGGGTAACTTCTTTTTAGAGTAGTTTTTTTACAGTCTGGATACAATTTTAGATGTTCCTGGACACAGCGCAGCAAGAACTGTTTTTGTTCTTCTTCAGCCGTGATAAGTCCGTTAAAATCTTGCATTAATTTAACAGCCCTTTCAGCAGTATCATTTACAACTCTCAAATAACTTATTCTTCTTTTAGCCTCCAGAAAAGCAGCATTGTTATTCCAAGAAGATACATCTTCCTTTAGAAAACTGTCGTCGATCTGCAGTCGTGATAAAAATTGTTTGCTCTTTTCCGATACCAAATCATCCAGTGCTTTGTCTAAAAAAAAAGAAAAATGAGTTAAATAACAAATAAAAATCAACAACAATTTTGAAAATAAATAAATAAGTATTGGACATTGAAATTGAAATCCAACAAAAAGTCAATTTAACTTACCAAACAACTTTTGAGTCAGTTCTTCCTTCGACGGGTCATAGCGTTTGCTAAAATCCGAGATTTTGTCCCTGTTGAAGTTGGCAATCATCTTCTTCTTAGTTTGGTTGTCAACTTCATCATCAAATAGTGATAGAATGACTGTCTCTTCACATAAATACCACAAGTGATGGCTGAACTTGCTTATAGAAGCTTTAGAAATTGTTGCGTCAACTTTTTCATACTCTTTTAACATCTTCAAGAAGCGCAAATCTTGATTAGGTGCTTTGATCGCCACTGTACATTCGAGCCAAGGTTTAACATACAATATTACGAGAAATAAGCAAACATCTTGTAGAGCCTTTTTGTCCTTCGCAGTTACTCTGCATTGTGACTGAAGTGAACATATTTTTAAAGAATAGATCGCTCTCGCCATCCAGCGTGCCTTATGTATAGCTCCGGGGGGCCTTAGTTTTAATTTTTCCTCTGTGTCTCCTCCTAAAAATATTACGCACAGTTCGACCAATTCGCGGTAATCATCTCTTACAAAACCTTTATCTAATTCTGCTAATTATAAAATAGTATCAACGCTTGAATGTCTTCCTCTATTTTCATTCTCTCAAAAGCATCAGCATGTGCAATATCAAGCAAATTATCAAGATTAATTATAAAATTGTTCTCACGACTCTTAAACGTAATCTGAGTTTTCTTACAATTTTTTTGCAACTCTCTCCAAACATGATATAAATCAATAAGTTTCTTCACGCAGTTAGGAAATGCCCTTGTTGGAATTCTTGCTTTTTCCCAATATATGATGCACTCCCTAATCACAAGATTTGCACTTTCACTAACAGTCAATTTAACCTCACGAATATTGTAAAATAGGACTGAGAGAACTTGTCAATTAGATGGTAATTTTGCACCATTTATTTGGTAGCTAGTCAATCCGATAAGAAAAATATTTTGTTTATCACTCCGTAATTCCACCGACATGTTTACACACTAAACAATGAAGCACTAATAGTCTCAAAAATCACGTACGAAATGGCAAATAAAATATGTCGTAACAGGTCACTGGGCAGTACTTAAGCAACTTGTATCGACAAGTTTAAATAGCAAGTCGGCACGGGTTATCGTTTATATATCGAACTAATATTTTTTTCTAGACAATATAGGGTTATTATGAAACTCTTAAGAAGGTATGCGTAAAAAAATATCGAACTTGAAATTTAAGGGACACCCTAATATACATATATCCCATCTTAGTTAATCAACCCTTGCCGTTATTAATAAATAACCTTCTCTTTACTCGTTGAAGGCTTCACGTGTTCACGTGAAACCTCATTATGCAAGAAAAACACATTTAATTAATAAATAACTATTTAAAAATTACCTTGTCCTATACCTTTGATGATTTTTATTAAAAGTAGGTTGAAAGGCTACCTAACCTTAGAGTCTGGAGGCTTTTACTTTTAAGAAAAAATAATGACATCATACCTTTACTGTACAGGCGGTGCTGCACTTAGGAGATCACTGTTTGCTGTAAGTTGACTAATTTATATTGGGTGCTCACTGCTATATAAGAAAATCATTAATATTTATATAAGTTCACGTTTTAAATAAATGTACAATTATAATTTATTTTTTTGCCAATAATTGTACTCTAGTGTAAATTGTATGTAGGACAATTGATGTGGCAAGGTGAAAATATCGCGCTATAAACGGTTCATGTACTCGTATGTAGAAGATACAGAACATCTTTTGATGGAATGTGTCCAACAACTTCTTTTCACTCGTGTGATAAGTTGATGAACATTAGAAAATGTAACAGCATCCTAGCTAGACTCTTGGTAGATACTGCACGATATATAAGATTTATATGAAATAAAAAATGAATATAATGGAGCGACATAGTTATAATTGTAGCTTAGCTCCGCAAATAAAGATTTTTTTAAAAAGGGTCATCTGCGAAACAACATTTTTTATATTTTTTTATTTAAAATTTAATTATAGTAATATTAAAACACTTTTTAAATAATTACAAAATAGGTAGGTCAAACGATATTCGACTAATTTCGTCTATAAAAGTAGAGACTAGAATGGCCAATTCAATTAGATCATATTAATATTTTACAAAAAGATATTCATGAATCTACTCAAGTCAAAGTAGTTGGCTTATACCTTATCGTCACATTTTACTAGAATTACTAAAAGAAATTATAGAAACGTGCCGAGCTCGGTGCATTAGTGGTTGAGATTGCAGCCATTGGTAATAGTATGGCCTCTTCAGATTGTAGAGCGCGTCATTTTAGATCAAAGAGCTCCGATAAATATTAAACTCTAGATATACTTCTTGGATTTATATACTTCAGTTTAATTGCAGTAATAATAAAAATAGTTATTACATTATTTGACGTTAATTTTATGTTATAATAATAATAATAAATAAATATTTCGGACACTTGACACACAATGTCATCTACTTTCAAACTAAGCAGAGCTTGTGCTATGATAACTAGACTGACTAATAGAATACTTATATACTTTTTTGTGTAAATACATACATATTACACATAGCTCAGGCATGAAACACCGTTAAAATGACAATAAAATCAATGTGAAGCAATTCTTTCTTAACTTTTCTCTGAGTGAGTAAGGTTACCAAAGCTCATTTCACACTAATATTGCGGATATTAAGGGCTAGCGACACAGCTGTGACTCTCAAGTTGCAAATGTCCATGGACTACTGTAATAACCATACGGTGACTCATCTACTCGTTTGAATTAAACTTATTTATTTTGTGTGCATATGTTAGCATATGCAAATGACAATCAAAAGGTCACGGGTTCGATTCTGGACTAGTTGCGGCAGTTCTCTAACACCGATAACAGTAGAGTTACTACAACTATTAGAAATGCTTAATAGTATCATTTTTAATTGGAGTTTAACTAGTAATATAGTAATAATTAATAGAGATTTTTGGAGAGTAAATAATCTTCCAGAACCTCTAAAGCTAAAGCTAAAGCTGTGTGCTATTTTTGTATTTAATAAAACCATGCGTCCTTAGACTTTTTTTTTCAATATACAAATTTGAGTTGCGTATTCAACAAGGTGATTAAGCCAAGCTTTAATTTGCATAAACTGAGCCGCATGTAATTATTACAGCCTTCTTTTTAATCCTATGAAAAACTGGCTAATTTTAATGCAACATATGTTCGTTTATAACAAGCTTTTTAGCTTTTCAACATGAAAGAGTTTTTTTATATTCCATCTATAATTTTAAAGTTTAATTTTTATATTAATTTATAGCGATAATTTTTATTATGAAATCTAATTTATTGCAAAGAATTTATTATTATTTTTAATTATCCTCAAAAAAAGAAGGAAGAAGTTTTTTCTTCCTTAAATTGTATTTATGTATTATCTTTCGTACTTATAATATTAACTGAAATTAATATTAATGGATAGCCAGTGTAGTATAGTAGCCCAAAATGTCCTTGGTAAGGAGACGACTATATGCAGTAGTGGACTGTTAAAGGCTGTAGATGATGATGAATAAAAGCTGAATAATGGTTAAAGCGTCGACTGCTTTTCTAATAAAAAAATTGCTGTTCACGATAGTTAAGAAGAATGGAATTCACTATATTTTTCATGTTTTTTTACATTTGAGGTTAATGATACTAGGTTGATGTATTAGTAAATCATATTCTATAATATATTTACTAATTATACCTAACTGTATTGTGGCTAAAAGAGTGGAAAATTGTGTTTATATTTCTTACTAAACAGATAAACACTTGGACCAGTACAAATTCATAAAAGATCTCATTCATAAACATGCATACACTGGTCAACCATTAATATCGTGATCTATTGACGTTGTATTAAAACGCTATATTGCGTCATATAGGTAGACAAAACAAAGACAGGTTTTGAGCAATGTGCTAAGCCATAATATCGTAGCTATCTCTACACAAGGTTCTACGCTGTAGCTTCCGTAGCACTTAGTAAAATAAACATCGTAGAGCGATTACATAGCATTCTGAGGCTTAGGTGCATTTACATGAAGTTGCTGAATTGAAAATAATAATATGTCCTAATTAATTTTACTGTATTTAGGGCTTAATAGCTTATACAGTTTTTTATTTACTCTTACGTTGAAAAACAAAATAATATATTTACAAATATTATATCATTGTCATATCTAAAGTTTAAAGAAATTTGAACACTTACATTACCAGCTAGTCAGTAAAGTTTCTAACTTGTTTTGATTCGTTCACTGTGTGTTTTACTTTTGTTCCGTAACGGCAATCATATATCGAAAGCTTTTATCGGTATTGTTTTTCAAAGCTTCTTTTTTTTAAAAGACAAAAAACAACGCCTGGATTATAATAGGAATAAATTCTATGTCACGGGAGATTTCAAACATACTAGCAATGGACACAAAGAACACTCAGACTCAGAACAACAATTTGTGGATCACATAAATTGTTGTCCCATGTAGAATTTGAACCCACAACACTCAGCAAAGTGGAGAGCGGCGTAGCGACCGCTTAAACCACTAAGCTAATCGTGCAGTCAAAATTCCTCATAATACTGTAGTGAACAATGCTTACACACCATTTGTTAGAATATTCGAGTCATGTAATATTTTTTAAGCTTACGTTAAGTCTACATAGCTATTTTCCTTTTTTATTACAGTTACTGGAGATAAAAAGCCTAAAAAGTGTAAGCCTGCGTGTTAGTATCGCGTTTTTAATTCATATTTATTGTTTTCCTGTTTTGCTATTTTTACTTTCATTTGTTAAGCTAATTTACTTCAAATCATGGAACGTCAGCCCTTAGGGAATTAATAAATAGAGGAAAATCACAAATATATTTGTGAAAATTGCTTTAAAAATGTTATAGAAGATTTTTTGAACTTATATAATTTTTATTTTTACAATATATATTGCTTAAAAGTCTTAGCTGTATGTATTTCTTTTATGGCATATATTTAAAAATTATTATGAGATGCGTATCAAACGATTAAATGGGTGACCAGATAAACAATTGAAAAAAAATATGTAAATAGTTTAATGTACTGGTAGATAATTTCAATCACGGAGCTCAGTCTCAATGGAGTGTCACTGATACAAACGGGTGTACTCTCTGTTCCCTTGTTCTCGTAATCTGATGGTACGGCTATCCGACACTATCGGGTAGAGGTTAGGTGCAGGCCCAACAGTTTTACGCACTTTCTTAGGCATAGGGGTTAAGACCCCAACTTTCAAATTCTGAACTGCTATTAAGCATTTCCATAATCAAAAACTCAGTTACAAATTTTGGCCCGTCTCAGGTATCGTTTAGACTTTTTGATTGGCAGTTACATACGTTAACTGCTAGACTACAGGAGAGTTTAGATTTTCATTATTAATTTACTACTGTTTCAAATTCCTTAACATTGAGTTGAAGAAACATGACATACCTCTGTACGCCCATTTTTTTCAAGGGAATTTACAGAAATTTCACGCGTATAAAGAATTTAATCTGTCATAGTGAAGATACATTGTAAAGCATGCATTGTTCACTTAAAGCCTATCTGTTATCACAAGTAGCGAACAGAAAATGTTAATCAACATTAGCGCTAGGTGCTAACTAAATTTTCCATCCACTAATAATGAATGTCTGAGAAAAAAATACCAAGTAAGTAACCCTTATCAACGTAGTACAACAGCTAAATTGTGGTAAAAGAAATGAGGTTTTTATCACCGTAATTGCGATGCTCATGGCTCAGATCCTCGGCTTAATAAGGCCCACTTTACTGCTAGGATTTCTTGTGTGATACCCAAGGTTAGACCACCCGTGGACAGATTATGACCATCGTGATTGCATATAAACTTCATCCTCTATTTAGAACGTAATTATGAGTTTATGATACTCATTTATAATATAAATTATTATGTCATTAGTTGCGATAATAAAAGAGGTTTTATATCTAAGTAGTTTATTTAATGGTACTTTTTGCATTTCAAACTTATTTGATATGAAGCAAAACTTTATTATAAAATGTTAATTAGGAAATAAATGTTAACGTATCGCTTCAAAGTAGTTGGATCGCTTTGACAAATTAATGTTAATGGTGTGTATTATTGTCCCTGTGGTGACGGATTAAAAATACACCCTATTCATTCCGTGGGTGTCGTAAAAGGCGACTAAGGGACCAAGTATACAAGACAACATTATTACAAAGAGAAGCAAAACTTGAAACAAACCCTATTCCATCCCGTCTGGCCAGCGTGGTATTGTAGGCCAAAAACTCCTTGCTAAGGAGAGGCCTATTTCCAGCTGTGGACTGTGAAAGGCTGTTGATGGTGTTAATTAAGTAATACCTGAACGAAGTTTATATGAAAGAAAATATTCAAAATATTATATGAGTATATATTTCCTTATAGTAGCAATGAAAACATTTTATTAAATAGAAAACAGCTTGGCTTCAATAGAGGTTGTGATCCAAAAGTGATGCTGGTGTTGAACTTTTGGAAAGTATATTTATTACCTGGAGAGATAAACTGGATATGTTAGATTTTTTTTGTGAGTTGCCTAAGGCATTCGATTGCGTTTTTCATAAAATATTGGTCAGGCAATTTTATCGCTATGGAATTAGGAATACGTCTTTAGATTTTTTTATGTCTCATTTGAGTAATAGGATTCACAGTGTGGAAGTTAATGTTGAGAGATCTTGGTATATTTAGTCACCATGAGGGTTCCATATGGCTCAATTTTCGGCCTATTTTTGTTTCTTGTTTATATCAATGAGCGGATAATGCTATTTGCGTATGATAATTCGCTTTTGTTTAAACCTATATGACAACGATCAGTTACTGATGACGTGAATAGTCCAACTAGACTAATTACAACAATTGTTGTGTTGTATGAAAATGCTGCTAACATTTAAAGTATCTCTGTGTCTTACAGAAAAGAGCTATTTATAATCTCAGTTATAGGCAGTCACTGAAGGAGAAGTTTAAAGAAATTATTGTTAGGACAATCACATCTTGATACTTTTTAAATTCGATATCAGGGTGTCGGTTCTACAATGAAATTAGAGTCAAACTTTTGGAATTAATGATTAACAAATTTAAGTCCTTAATGAAACAAAAACTATGTAAATAGGTTACTACACATTTAAATAACAACAGATTATTTAAATAACAAATTTGCTTGGGATTGACGCTACTCACTCCCGCATTCACGTTTGTTGTGTTTGAAAGTGATGGACATTTAATATATTGTTGTATTTTGTATTTCATTTTTCTTTTTGTTACATTTTTTTTTCTTTTTACTTACGTGTAAGTTGAATTGTGTAGTTATTTTTTTGTAAATATGAACTTGTATATTGTCTAGGATTGTAATGTTAATTCATATTTAATATTTTTGTGATGGTTTTGAGTGTTGCCACAGTCTACTCAAATATCCTTCTGGTATTAGTGTCGCGCTTTGGGTTATTAATCTTGACTACTGCCGATTAGATAACACGAGCCCATATGCCGTCTATATGAACAATCCCAGGCAAAACTACAGTCTTTTCTTCAAGAAGCTCATCCAGATCCTATAATGTATTTGTGTAGTTTTTATAATTTTTGTATCTGTGATTTGTTTTGTTATTCTTTCCCAAAATGAATCTTAAGATATGCTAGCACCTTTTAGCTGTAAAATTCGACTTGAAAATAAATATCATTTGTTATCATTTGTCATTATCAAACAGTATTTGAACAGAAAATACTCACCAAGTACTTTAAAAACCATATGTGGTTTTTATGCTACTGACTAACTGACTATATAAGGTAGGTACAATAAATTAAAGGCATCAACATTATTAGGCACCTATTGAAATATCCGTCCTCTTACCTCCGAACACAAAGGTGTTTTTTAGATGAACCCCTAAAAGCTATCGTGCTCTAATTACTACAATATATGAACACACAAATAAAAGTTATTTTATTTTTATTTTTATTCAGACGTAAACAACATGTTGTTATCCAGCATATGGTATGTGACAACTCTATTATGTTCTTAATAACCCAAAAAATATTATGTAATACTAGAAAAAACACGATGTTCGTGACACAAACTTGTTTTGAAACCCACATTCGTACGTACAAATAGGATCATGGAAGTGGAAAAATTAATTTAATGTCTAAACAACGAAGTTATTATTACGTGCTTTAGAATTATAAAGTCAATGAAATCATATGAAATTTATTATGAATTTTATGAAATACATAATATGATGTAGTTATCTTTTTCAAAGGCAACCAATTGAAGCGGGTACAAAGAAATGAAAGAGTTTTCAGTGAAAGCACTCATTTCAGCAAGTTTTCCTAAACCAAAACGTAACTCGTGTACCTCAATTGGAACTAAAGATTAGAAAAAGAGTAAATATATAGAAAAATTGCTTGAATGAGTACGGGTATAATAATAATATTTATTGTTGCAAGTCAATCGACAGCTATTTTTATGTTTTTAATCATATTTTTATATATATGTAAGTATATTAAAAACTATAATTTATATGTGTCTCTAATGAAATAAAGTATTATTTTCATTTTCACTACTTTATACTCATATCCTTACACATCTCACACACGGCCGTCTGATTCCAAACTGGGCAGAGCTATGGTAACCGGACTATTGATCAAGATACTTACATATATATTTCTAAATATATACATATTTTAATCATTAGAAAACAGTGGAACCGTTGGATGCGGGCAGCACAGGATTGGTTGTTATATAGAGTCTTCTGGAGGTCTATGTCCAGCAGTCGACGTATTTCGGCTGAAATGATAATCCATATAGATATCTAGATATAAAGAAAGTAAACTATGACGATTTGAGTTTTTTTTTATTTATAGAATAACTCAGAACTGTGTAAAATATGATCAGACCTTGTTATTTATGGAATCCGAGAGTAGATACCGTAAATGCTTACTAGCAATTTTTTAAACTCCTAGTTGAGTTTAAAAAAATCGTAGAAATATTTTGAAATTCCAACTCGAAAACGATTAATACCGGCAAGAATATTCTTTCATCATCATCATCGTCATCAACAACCTATTGCAGTTCACTTTTAGACATAGGTCACTCCTATTTGCATATTAATACATATAATAACTAGCTGACCCGGCCACGCGTTGCTGTGGCTAAAGT
Source organism: Hypercompe scribonia (assembly GCA_949316085.1). NCBI lineage: Eukaryota > Metazoa > Arthropoda > Insecta > Lepidoptera > Erebidae > Hypercompe > Hypercompe scribonia. The sequence continues at coordinate 4,302,354 of OX438983.1, forward strand.
TTTTGTTATATTACATTATAGTAAACAATCTAAAAAAAAAATTAAAATGTAGCTTATATGACACGTTCGTAGATTTACCATAGCAGCGCCATCTATTGATTACTTACTCAACCCAGTCGAAAGGTATCGACATCTGTTAGAATCATTTGGAGTTAACAGATAATTGGGACTGTCAAATAATAACAGACAAATAATTAGCAATAAATTAAAATTGCGACTATAATTTGAGATTTAAACTATCCTATCTCTCAAGTTGGATCGAACTGCACATGGTGTGCGAATTTTATTATAATCGGTTAAGTGGTTTAGGAGTCCATTGAGGACAAACATTGTGACACGAGATTTATATATATTAAGATTTAATATCGAATTATTGATGGATGAGCAAATATCTAGTAGAACGAGAAATTTAAAATTTGAACATTATATAATATTCTTAAAGTCCACTGTCTAACTCTAGAACAGAACGTAGCGCCATTTTTTAACATATCTTGTATACATTCATTTGTAAGTAAAGAAATAACTAATACTAATTAATTTTAAAAACCCCCCCTTCTTACTTTACGGGGTTGTTGTGAACGTTAACTTCACGTCACTTCGTGTACATTTGCCTACAAATGCCTTATTATCCTGCTCTGGAATACAAGTGTTGATAATTACTCACACGATTTAGTGTTTATTTGCTTTCTTATGCCGCACTCTTATTTGATGTTATAGACTAATTTCAATAAGGTTTACTCACATTTTAATTATTATGATATGGGTATGTATGTAAGTGGTATATGGTGGTGTCTACAGATTACTTGTTGAGTGTAGAATACATAATTTTTTTTATTTTAAGAGGTTTCAAAAAGTTTTTGTTTATTTTTTGTTTGTTAATTTACCTTGGAAAAATCCATTAAATAAAATAATTAAATAAATATTTCGGACGTTTGACACACAACGCCATCTAGTTTCAAAATAAGTCGCTTGTATTATAATAATTAGGTTGACTGATAGAATACTTATATACTTTTTTTTTTGTATCTACTGTTTATATCTACTAATACATACATATCATACATCGAAAACACCCAAATTCCGAGACAAATATTTACAGATCATACAAACATTTGATCCGACCCCAGAATTGAACCCGAGACTTCAAGCACAGCAGTCGCATTCACTACCACTGCGCCACCGAGATAGTATAAATAATTTATAAACTGATAAAAAAAGATCTATAAACCACTATTTTTCATAAACTGCAAACTGACCCGCACAACTTCATCTATGACTTAAAAAGAATATATTTTCCCGATTTTACACCAAAATATGCCAGTGTTTGACTTTTATTAGTCATAGCATTAGGGTTTCTCAATAAATGTGCTATTTAATACTGAAATAATAATTTAGTTCAAACTAGTCGTTTCTGAGATACGCGTGTTCAACCAATCGAACTATTTCTACTGCTTTATAATATTAGTATATACATATTGCATTCATTTAACTGCCACGGTGGTGCAGCAGTAGTGAATGTAACGGCTGTGCTTAAGGTTTCAGATTCAATTGCCGGGTCGTATCAAATGTTTGTATGATCTGTAAATATTTTTTTAGAAATTTGGATGTTTTCTACGTATAATATGTATTTCCAAAAAAAAAGTGTAAAAGTGTTCTATCAGTCAGTCTAGTCAGCACAAGCTCTGCTTAATTTAAAATTAAATGACATTGTGTGTGAAATGTCCGAAACATTTATTTATTTTATATTATTTGAAAGAATATTCCTCTAGTTTCATCCCATTCAAATTCAAAATGGAGGATATAGTGTACTACGATAGATTGAGACGCATGCTTATTGTAGTCAGTAATCCTTTTTGAAAGTTAATTACATAACAAGTCGTTTACCTTTAGAGGTACATGACCTGCTTATCATTGCTACTCTTCTTTTAATGAAAGTCTAATGACGTTTTTTATTATCATAAAGCATAACAGTACGCAGTGTTTTATTATTTTTTAAGTTTGCAGTAAATTTGTTTGAATACTTTACGTTGCTTATTTTACTTACCATTACTTTTTAATAAATTAGTATCTATTACAATTTTAAAAATGGAATAGTGTAGCATGTTTTATTATAAATTGTCAATGGGTGATTTACTACTATTCGTTTCTTGAATTTGGTTCCAATTTTAAACTTTAGAATTTTTTTGACCGTCATGAAAAGTATAACAAGAGTAACGCGCTTAAATCGTGGATATATCGTAGACATGTCTAGTATAGTATCTTGGAATTCACTACATTCTTAACATGTAGGTAAATTTAAAAAAGTAATATCACGGGAGTAGAAGTCTTCTCTTTCCCACTCTGTTCTGGGTTGCTAGTATAAGGAATGTTGCATATATACATTGTGTATGTCAGAAGATACCGTTAAGCTCACCGGAGAATCACTCTATCTATTGAGCAGATAACCGCTCTGCTCTATTGAGTGGAGAGCCCCTCCACTCCACTGGAACTATATGGTAGTGACTAGATATGTAAAACATTAAATTCTATTCGTTGCTTATAACATATCTATTGTCCTCTTGTTTCGACTCTGCATTTGTGAAAAACGGGCTTTTATCAATTTTTAACACGCTTTTGTTAACTTTAACTGTATATTTCTTTTAAGTATATATATTTCTTTAATATATTTTAAACTTTTTAAATTATATTTTCTTCTTTTCTTAAATTAAATGACATTTCTGGAGTCTTCACCTTAAAGGGCAAGGAACCCTACATCTGGCAAGAAAGTAATAGGCTAAAGTAATAGGCGTAACCAAATACGCTAAGTCAACTAAAAGAAAACATTGAGATATCGGCGATCTCGCGGTCTCTTTGCCGACGAGTATTCAAAAATTTCGGTGCTCGTTTAGAAGAGTGCATGCTAAAAAGTGTTCCTTCTCGTTTTCTCGCGTCAGCTTTATATTGTTTTTACGCGCGAGATATAATTATGTTATTTGACGACTGGGTGTACGTTTAATTACCGTAATAATGTAACACAATATAGCCTCTTCCAAAATTCTTGAGATAGCTGTGGTTAGAACGAGAATAAGACAAGATTATATGATGACAATTAATAAAATATACAATGTGCCTTTTGTCTCCGATGTATCACGTTTTGTTTAGAATATAAATAGATTAATTACACGCACAAAGAATTAGTTTATACATTTAAATACACTGTGATATGATTAAACACCGTACGTACTGGAAGACGACTATTGAAGAGTTTAGCTGAAGGGAGTCGGAAATCGTTGGATGTGGGCAGTACAGTACTAACTGTTGTGTGAGCCTTGGGGGAGGCCTATGTCCTGCATCGAACGTCTTTCGGCTGAATTCATAAGGATGATATGATTAAAAGAATTAAATGGATTTATGGATGTGAATTAACAAGATCAAAATGACTGAAAGAGGTAGGTTGAACTTTGATTTTAGTACATAGATAACATAGATTTTAGTATAAATTAGTACTATTTAATATATTATTCAGTAAAATTTAAAGATTTTGCAACCTATTGTTATACAAATTTTTAAATACTATTTAAAAAAAATAGTTAAAATATTTCTATAAATTTTAAATTTAAATGAAACAAAAGGCTATCTAATTAATAATTTAACAATACGATACTGACTTGCAAAGTATTTACTAACCATGAGAAGTCGAAAATTTAAGACTGTGGAACAATTGAGTGATGGACATGAAAAGGCACTGCTCAAAGAACTAAGCGTAATGATAATTGATAACGGTTGGATCGCTCATGATTCGGCCTTTAGATTATATTGCAAAAAACGTCTTAGAATATTCAAAGTTCTATGCTATGTGTGCATTAAAAAAGAAAAACCTTTTTACAAGGAACTATATTTTAGATCCACTTAATAGGAGCAGCTGCCTATTCACACAGTACAACTATGAGTGTTTCGTACAAAATTTCTACGTATAGAATTCGTCCGTCTCACTAATGGATTCTCCATGATTTTTGTCACATTTTTTTTTCCGAGTGACTACCTTCCATTTGCGATTCTAAAAATATCCTCCTGTACAGACGTACTCCACAGCCAAAATGTTTTTTTATGAGTATGAAATATAAAATTATTATTTCATCGCGATCGCCAATCCGCGTGCCAAGGATGACGATTATAGCTAGTAGTAGTATTATCGAGTCAAAATTGGCTACAAAGTAATTAAAATAAAATCTTTCAAATACGATTTTTCTCAAACAGGTGCTCTTAATATCCAGAATATTCTTCGTTAATCAACATTCGGTCTATGTAGAATTCTTATAAATTTGACTGTACCGAAGTACACATTCTGTGTACATCTGTGGTACGTTGTAAAAAAATAAAAAAAACATCTCTTATCTCATCTCTTGCTACGTCGTATACTGCATTAAAAAGAAACAATTGGTACAGAACTGTTAGTTTTTGAAATGTACTCAAATCAACATCACATTCTTATATAGTTAGATATTTGTTTTCTTATTGTGTTTGTAAACTTGACATGGCATAAAGTATACACATCAAGTTTGTTAAATAGTACCTAATCAGGGATAGATATAGATAGAGTTACGTATACACATAAATATGAAAAATATTTTAGACAATACATAAATAAGGGAAGGTCTATACCCAACAATAGATTTTTAAAGGTTGTTAAAAATGAATTATGAAATATCATACCAAGTCAGGTCATTATTACTGTAACGTAATTTGCATCTTACAACTACAGCCTCTTATTATACAAGGGGTAAGCACAAATTACTGTTTAAGAGACCTAGAACTGTGCTTGTATTAAATTCGTGTAAGTTTCTGACTCTCATTAAACAATAGAATCTTCAAGGTTGAATACAAAACTTGTATTAGGCAACAGGTAGAATCTATTAGTAAGTTTATTTTATGTAAAAGAGCTACCTACAACTAAACTAACATTTGACTTTACGTTAGTTTTATAATGATGTTCTTCTTTATATATCTGTCTGACATTAGTACTTTATGTCTAATGGATCGTGGTCAATGCATACAACATCTATTTATTTATTAACTTTATATACCACAAGCTGCAGCTGCGACTTCGACCGCGTGGGTTATAGTTCCAAAGTTCTAAAATGTAAGTAGCCTAAGTTTTTCCCTATAACATCAGCTATCTGTTAATGAAAGTCCCGTCGAAATTGGTCCAACCGTTCCAGAGATTAGCCGGAACAAACAGTCAGACAGACAAAAATTGTATAAAATGTGATTTTGGTGTATGTATCGTATGTACATTCATATGCATGTAGTAAAAAGTAGTTATTTCAGTATTACAAACAGGCACTCCAATTTTATTTAGGCAAATGTATAGATGGTAGATTTAATACTTTAGGCATTATCTACGAGTCTATCATATCTACATCTATTTATCTTTTAAATGTTTTCTTATATTGTACTGAGAAAGATATGTAGTTCTTTAATTCCTTCAAATAACCTTAATTACATTGAACACTAAATAATCATATTTCTTCATTTCTAACTCTCTTGCTAACATATCAAGCATACGAATAGCAATTATATGCACTGTACCTTATGTTATACTTGTAGGTTCACCTAAAAGTTTTCCATGAAAAAGTCCGAAACAGTCCAATAAAATATAAATACATTATACATCTATGTTATATTATATTTTATAAAACCTTTTCTGTCTTTTGTCCAAAATTTACTAAGTCTTTTATGAGGTACTAGTGTTGTGCGAAGAGAACAATAAGAAAGAAAAGTATCTACAATAAAGTAAGTTAATAATACCCCAAGGGGAAATTGTTTTAACTCCGTATCTCGCCCTCTCTTGGTGATAATAAAGAAAATCTTAAAAATTAAATACATTGTTAGATAGATGGAAGCGAGGATCATAGACCAGAGAGCGTATCGTAAGACGTCCACTAACAATAAGGACAGTTGACCTTTTAAAGATTGGTGGCTGCTGGGGATGATGGTGGCTTCAATTGGGGCTTTTGGAAGTCACTGATGGAGGTCTATGACCAAAAGTGAACAACCTATGATAGATGACAATGATGATGATCTAGTAGGTAAATTATAATTCTGTATTTAAGACAAGTCTTCGTCCTAAATTGAAATTGATGAAACTTTTAAACCTTAATTTTAGAGAAAGTCGAGAGAAGTTACATCTCTACGTAATGCCCAGGGGTCGAACCGGTCGAAGATCTTTTGGCTATCGACTATGCGATTCACTCTCCGTTGAAAACGGTTTCTGTCTAGAGATGAGAGAAGAAACTTCATCGAAGCTAATTTGACCTTACTCTTTAAATGACCGAAAAACTGGACTTTGCTCTATATTTCTAGACTCATGATGCCGATATTCCCAAACCAAAGTGATACGGCGAGTGGTATCTTTTTTTGTGGTGAATGTGCAAACCTGTTTCGTTTTAGGTTTGAAGTGGACTAGGTTTAGTTAACCCAATTCGAAATCTCCACCGAGAGAGTTTCAGACATATAGCCATGAATAAATCAATATTATTCACACTTTTAAAATATGTCAAATGACATATTTAACCAAAAAATAATGTAACAACTGTCATAAAGTGAATGATAATAATTTTGTTGAATTATAGTTTTTGACCGATTCTGTTACATTTGATTTAAGATTAAATAATTTATTAATATTTATGTGTTAATGTAATTTAAGCTTTTTTTGAAAAAGAAATCTTACCTCTTTGAATGAAATAAATATGTTTGCTTGAAGCTTTGAAGATTTCTGTGGCAAATCATAGTATAGTATAGACTATTATTTTTCATTCACACCATAATGAACGAACAGATTCGAATGACATTTACCACAGAGAGATACATTATAGTTTGACAGCATATTTGTCATTTTTTAGAGAAAAAATTGATAAAAATCGTTAAAGTTGTTTAATATACGATTATTTGAGTCATAGAAAAGAATAATTTGGACCTACTTAATACAGTTAAATGTTGTTTGTTTGTATGGCAATTTTTTTATATTTTTACTTTGCATTGTTTATGATTAGAATATTATTTTGCATGTAGTTATTGTTTTTAATTAGTATTCACCACAAGATGACACTACGCGATATTCATAATAAAATTGTTTCTTATGTAAGGAAACTGTTTTTTTAGTTTTATCAGAATTAACATTTTTTACTCTAAAATCAACGAGAGCGTAACCCTAGACGAAAGTAAGTATCTTATATTAATTTTCATGAAACACAATATCTTTATAATGTTTGTGGTGTGTCCAAATTGGCAGACTTCTGACTTAACAAGACGTTACATGAATGAGTTTTCACTTGTTTGTCTAACTTTGTCGAAGTTCAGAGCACCACACGAATTTCTAAAAACTTCTGGAGTTTGTTAAAATCGAGAAATTCTCTTTTCAGGTATTTAAGTATTAAGAAATATAATATAAATAAATTTGAAATGTTTCTATTGTGTATAATATAAATATGTTTCTATAATATATTTCTGTTACATATTGTTAAATCAACATATCAAACTAACAACCTCAGTTCAATTCACTTCAGTTCGGTTCAGTTCAGGTTAGTTCAGTTCAGTTCAGTTCAATTCAATACTATTCAGTTTTGTTTAGCTCAGTTTAAATTCGTTCAGTTTAGGTCAGTTTAGTTCAATGCAATTCTGTTCAGTTCAATACAGACTAGTTCCATGTAGTTCAGTGCAGTTCAGTTCAATTCAATTCAGTTTATTTGCACGAATTATGAAAGCATTGGTATTTAAGAAATTGAAGAATGCCGAACCGGCAGAATGAGTGTCGACTCGAGATAATGCCGGGGGTTGGTTATGTCAAACTGTTTGTACTTTACGTGGTATTGAAAATTTAAATTTGCCAAGTAAGACCAAGCTATCGACGTCCATTATCCTGAAGCAATTTCAGCTGCTTCTAAAATTTAATTAAACGATTCATAACATATAAATGTTATCGAAATTTTTGTACAATTAGAATGCAATTATTCCTACGAAAATTTAAGTTTTCTTTCAAAAGTCCAAAATTCAATATAACACTAATGATCCAAACGCTCTGTAGAAAACAAAAAAACAACGCGAAGGAACTTTTAACGTCTACTGACCATGTTTGCACCTACTTTAAAGATATTGGTAAAAATTTATCGGACGAAATCCAGAAAACAGCCAGAACAACTCGATTCAAACAACCAATCTGCTTCAGTGGTGATTCAAGAAGTAACAAACTGCGATATAGCAACTTTAATCTTAGAACTTCGTTCTGACTACGCTATGGGGTGGAATAATGCTAACATCTCTATTTGTAATCGGGTAATAGTAGATTTTACGTTGCAACGGAATCATTTGTTTCATAAATATATGTATATGGATATGTATGTGAAACATTAAAATCTGTAAGTAATTAAAAGTAAACCCTGTTATATATATATACGTATATATATATATATATATATATACCTAGTCTTGCCATAAATATTGTAATAAAGAAAAAAGAAAATTGTTAACTGCAAATAACATTTATTACTTTTACAGTGTGTCAGTTTAATACATAAATATAAAACAATTAAAAATATAAAAAGCTTATTCGAAGTGGTCTCCATTGGCTGCAATACAGTCCTTTAAACGATGAGGCCAGTTATCAATAGAAGCACGCACTCTTTCCATGGGAAAATTCTTCACTGCCAATCGTATAGATTGTTTTAGGGACTCCAAATTATCATGGCGTTTAGAGCAAGCTGTACTCTCTAAAACTGACCACAAATCATAATCCAGCGGATTAAGATCGGGACTAGACGACGGCCAGTCTTCAGCTCTGATGAAGTCCGAAACGTTCGATTCCAACCAAGACTGCGTGGACCGAGCTTTATGACCCGGCGCCGAGTCTTGCTGGAAGGACCATACTTGGTTATTGAACATGGTGATGTTAAGGGGCTTAACTACCTTCTCAAGAATGGTATCTTGATACACTTGTGCCGATGTTTTGATACCTTTTTCACAAAAATATGGCTCAGTCACTCCTTCATAGCTAACACCCCACCAAACCATCACTGAAGTCGGATAATGTCCACGTTGCACTCTGTCGACTAATTGGGAAGCTTCCTTAGAGCTTTGAGCATAAATACGGTCATTTTGTTTGTTAAAATGTTGCTCAATTGTAAAAATTTTCTCATCCGTAAACAAAATTTTTCTGTGACCTCCCTTTGCGTACCGCTTCAGTAGTTGTTTCGATTTTACCACCCTATTCTTCTTTAAATTATCAGTTAAGAAATGGCCAGTGCGTCTCTTATAGGCTGCAAGTCCTAAGTCATCTTTTAAAATACGCGACATGGTTCTAGGTGCTATCTTCATTTCCCGAGATAAAATCTTTTGCTTTCGGACAGGATTTCTTCGAATTCTTTCCCTTACTGCTTTGACCACCTTTTTCGTACGAACACTACGTGGACGGCCAGATCTTTTTCTGTCACAAACAGAGGAGGTCTCATTGTACCTATTAATAGCCCGGTACACAAACATTTTACTAATACCAAGTGTATGGAGAGTTTTAAAAATTGCATTTGGCTCCATACCTACTTTGTGTAATGCTATCACAGCGATTCGGTTCTCTTTATCACCCCACACCATTTTAATATCGCAAAATATTTTACAATGTATTGGCGCCAAAATGAGAAAACACAATGAACAATCGTATAAAAATGACAGATTCGAAATTCAAATGTAATATTTTTTTATAATTAAGTGTAACAGTATTTATGGCCAGACTAAGTATAGGTACCACCTTCATCCTACGCTGAGAAAACGCTCTTTTGTAAACACTTTTTGTAAACAAGTAAACAAGTTACTCAATATTTTACAATAACGGTACAGATTATTTATATTTTAGATAAATTGGACATATAAATACATTATAAAACAATTTAAATTACAATTGCAAAATCGAAATAAAATTCATTAAAATCAAAAACAAACGTTTTGCAGGGCAGTGTCGGACTATCGAATTTGTCAGATTATAGAGTACTGCCTAAGACCCCCTATAGTCCGGATTTTTTACGAAAGAGTACCTTGTAATCCAACAAATTATAAACAAATGATAAAATTCTATATGTTGTCTTCTGGGCATGTGACGACATTACGTAATGCACAATGAATAAACGCTGAGCTGCACCCACACTGCACACGTAGTCAAATTGAAACCAAGCAATCGGAATTGAAGCAATACCTACGCATCAAGCACAAGTTGTAACCTGTTCAATCATGCACGATCTACGTTAGCGAAAAATGTTTGAGTGATGTCGGATTACAAGGGGGTCCGGATTGGCCAGGAGCCGGATTACCGAGGGCCCACTGTATATGCATGAACATATATTATTTCTATCTAATATATATGACCTCTTTTTAACTAAAGTAATTATATGATATTTATGATGTCATACAAATACTAAACTATCTGTATATCTTAAAATTTATTTTGAGTTGCTATACAATATCACTTATAGAGAAATTGTGATCTCAATATCTATTCTTCTTTTAAAAGCAAAACCCTGTCAAAATTTTTATGTTCGTATTTTGAAAATATGACAATAATACGTAAACTTAAAAATAATTTACAAATAAAACACTATTAGTCTATGGATCTTAAGAATGTGTTGTGCATGGCCATTTATTGTTGTCGGGACGCAAGTTACCAATAATATGTATACATCTTAAAATAATATAAGAGGAACTAATGTTATATTCGGCAAAATGTGGGTGTTAAACACGCCTCTGTCTCTTCAAAGGCAATTTCCTTGGCAACAGAAAAAGCTTAAAGGAGATTATTTGTAAGACCCTTAAACCACTCACAAAATGAGAGGCCCGTCTATCTTTTACTCAAATTAATTTAAAAAAGTAGGAACAGTGTTATACCAAACTAGACGAATAATCACTAAAACACAAAAACCTGCAGTTCATAGTTGCTTATCAAAACAGTTGACTACTACTACATATGTATATCACATCATTAATAATATAAAAGTAAAAACAGATATGAAGTAATCAAGCACTCCACAAGCCAGCGATCTTGCGGCGTGTGCTTGCCGAATATCAGCGTAGGCTGTGTTGGGAGACGTAGAAGAACACTCGCCTTGCTCAGTCTGTACACAGCCGGCGTCCGATACTAACCTCTGTGCCGCTACTACTCGTTAACAACACGATAAACATCAAAACTTGACTGTACACAGCTCACCACAGTGACACTTTACAAAGAAAAAAAAAACCATAAACAAGATTTTATTTTCAGAAAGTATTAATTTTATAAGTGCGTTCTTCGAAGTCCATTTTCGCTGTCATATTTTTTTATGTGAATGTTAGCGAAATAGAAACTGTGAAATAAAGTTGACAAAGAACTAAACTTTTATTGTTGTGGTGGTTTACGAGTGTAGAGTTGCGACTGCAAACGAAGTTGCCTCGTGAAAAGGTTTGTAAACGTCTTTATTTTTCTTTTTTTATTATCTATGTACAGTGAACGAGAGTTGTTGGTAGGTCGCGGAATCTTCAGTTGTAAAGAGATGCCGATTGTGTGATAAGTTTGTACTGTAATATAGTTATTACGTCAGATAATATTAAATGTGCCTTAATCCGCGTGTGTACTGAGAGTCGTGTTTTAACTGTAAATATTTTCTATATAAATATATGCAGATATGTAGATAGTGTAAAGTACATAGTTTGTACAGCTGCTTACGGAGTTATTTTATTCTGAATCATAACTGTTTTAATTCACATGTTACAAGATTGTAAAATATAAATGAAGATATTGTTCGTTTAGAAATACCCAAAAGCGAAAAAAAAAATTTAGAATATTATAATATATAATAAATTGACGATCATACAATTTTCGATTTTCAAAATTATGGAAATAATTATTTGTTACGAAATTAAAGCCAACTTTGAGAATTCATGAAACTAAACCGTAGGTTTAAAGTACAAATAGGAATAAGACGTAGCAAAGTTTTAACGACTAAAAGCACCTTGCCACCAGCAACTTAATGACGTCACAGTTTCCAGTCAAAGCTTTGATGGCCCATTTCGTAGACCGTCTCATCAACGCCAATCTGACAAATTTCCGCGAGCGAAGTGAAAAGGAATTGATGAAAAAAGACCGGAAAATTTTAAATTTGTTCCTAATACAATGATTACTTTTGCGAGTCCCGTTCGAAATTCGAATTTCGAATTTATTATTTAAATTTGAAATATAGTAATCATTTACTTTAATAAAGTTTGAAATTGGTTAGAAATCTTTATTTAAAAAATAAGTTATTTATTTCTGGAATAATGTTGACCTAAATTATAATTACATGAGATGTAATCGATATATTACTATTGCACTCGGAAACATTTTATCTTTGAAATATTTAATGTATATTTTATAAAATAATGTAATAACGGCTATATGTGATATGATGCACAATTCTATACAACTGTCATTGTATAGAATTCTGACCGAGTTATGATATAAAATAAAATATTCAAAACGATCGAGTTTCAATCGAATCGTTTTCAATCTCTAATTTACAAAAACTGACTGATGACTGCTATAAAAAATGAACTCAGAAAATAAATTTTAACTAATAAAATTACTTTTAAACATTTTACTACTATCTTTATTAAACATTTCTTTAATCCTTATTCTTTATTTAGAAATTGAAATTCGCCATAACACTAAAATATAATTTATAATATATCACAGTCCTTGAAAGGAAGTCGGGACGTATGCTCGGGTAAAGATTTTTAAGTTACCCTTATGTATTCACTATATCTGGACTAGTTTTCTTTATGACAAAGAGTGCAAATTTACAGATGGTTCACCTAATACTGAGTAACCTATAGTTACCTGAGTGACCTGCGCCACGGACCCATGCAATGCAAGAATCACAAAGGGCGTTGCCGCCTCTTGAAACCCCTCACCCAATTGGAGGAGAAGTCCAAATGATTTTAAAGAAAGGGCTATACCCACCAGTAGACTATTAAATGATGGTGATGATGAGTTACAGCCTGAAGCTTAACTTTCTCGGACGTTATTAAGTTTAAAAAATTAAATTTCAGTCTCAAGTGAATCATTTAATTACGTCGGCCATCAAGAGGATGAAATTTATGCTTCACAGCATCTAAGTTGTAACAAGTTTTATCACAAACCTTGTTAGTAATTGAGTATACCTTACTTCGGTTGCATAATACGGGATGCAAGACTTTTTCATTGATATATCGTATATAGACAGACTTTTCTGTTAACCTTTGCTGTTAACGTTGTACAGATAACTTCAAGTATTAATGTACACTTTAAACCCAAAGCTGCTTCTGAGAATTTTAACGAAATATTTTTAAAAAAACACAGTCTATTAAATTCTTATTTAATTTAAAACCAAAGTTTGAAGTTTTGGTAATCTCAACTACCTAATTTTAAACTTTAAGCTCATATAATTTGATTATGACAGTGATTTCAGTAAACAAGACTATAAAACGATTTATGACTAAAGTAGAATAACTTTAATTATGCCATATCTTTTATTACACTCACTTTAAAATAATATGAATTTATTAAATAGAAAAATACGTATACTTTGAATAGATTGAATTTCATATTTAATAAGAAAGAAAAATATACAAATAACTAAATTAGCATCATTGTCAGTTTGAAATTGATTGCTCGGGAGTAACAGGCTAACGTTTCTCATTGAAATTTTACCTGTACTAGAGTACACATAGTCTGCTGAATTAAAAATTGTATTTTCGTTTAAGAAAATATAAAAGGGTACTTTGGCACATGGGCTAGCTCGACCTGAGCGAAACAATGGCTGTGTAGAAAACCCGAGCGTTCTTTAATTGGTTTTCACTGAAAGAGTAAGGTTATCGAATCCTAAAACTTCTTCCTCTCCATTTTTAGAATGTTGAACAAAAATGTACCTCCTCTCAGTAAGGCAACGCCCTTCTCTATAGAGTTATGTGTGTCTATGCGTAAGATTGGGTGTTTAACATCAGACAAAAATTTGCAAGCTAAAAAGACTTGTTTCTACTTAATCAAAACCTATCTTTTGATTTAGTAGAATTATGATACTATAGTTCAAAGTAAGATCGTATCTTTATTTCTGTCTAGCGAAAGAAAAACATTTGAAGTAAATGTATTTCAACAAGAACACACGATCCTAGTTGATTGTATGACTAGACATTTCAGATGTGTACACATGCTAATAACTAGATAGTATTGTTTATGCTATCGTCAATTGAGAGAGGGCAATTTGTGTTATTGATTTCTCCTTCAATCAGTTTATTAGTTTAACTTAATGGTAGCCTTTGAGATTTTCAGGCTATGATTCAAAATGTATGTGATTATGGTGAACATTTAGAAGTAGGTAAGGAGTTGTAATATTAGCATGAAACAAAAGAGAAAAAGGGTACATAGTAGAGTTACATTTGTAAGTGGAAAGAAAGAAAGTAAAAAAACTGTTTTTAAACTTATTAACTGCTTGCAAATACACAGTTTGGAAGTTAAATAATAACAAATGCAGTAACAGTTTTATGTTATATAACAGTTTTTTGTATCTTTTTTTTTTCATAAAAGATGACACCCGCACTAGGAATAAATCCTGTGTCATGGGGACTTTACAAACACAAAGAAACGGGGAAAAAGAACACCTAGACTCAGAACAACAGTTTATGAATCACACAAAGTATTGTGCCGGGTGGGATTTGAACGCATAACACTCAACGTTGTAGAGAGCGGCGTGGCAATCGCTTAAGCCTCTGAGCTAACCGTGCAGTCGAAATATATAAAAAGTAGTTTATCGTCTTTATCTTTAGAAGTTAAATTTAGTAGCATATCTTTTACCAACCATAAACCGATTGAAGTCTTTGGTGTAGAAGAAAAAATATATAATACTCCCTTGTTCAAGTTTCTTTTCCTTCTTATGAAAGTAACGAGTTTATTTAAAAACATAACTAAGATATTAGATAGTCCTTGTGTTGTTGATGCATTTTTTTAATTACTGCATGTCTTGAATCAAAGTGCAGTATGAATCTATTGTTGCATTATTCAATTGATGATATTACTTCAATTGATGATATTATTCAATTCATTGATGATATTACTTATCTAGCATGACGTAAGATGTCACTGAGATTAAGCATCTGACGATAGCATGCTATCTGACGTTATTAGTAATTACCACTCTTCTTTTTTTTGTGCGGAAATCCCCACCAAAGAGTGGTTATGTCGGACTCGAATCGATCAAAAATTGCACATCCTCTCAGGTAGCCGGGGAACCAGGTGCCCAGTAATTACCACTGACGGCGAATCCATGCATCTCAAGTGCTCTCTTTTTGTCAAGTCAATAACTTGCGATTAACTGACTTCTTTTTAAACATTTCAGTTCTTTTTCCGGACATAATATTCACAGATTTAAAGACTTCTATTTTTGAAAGTTACCACTTTCGATAATAAAACGTAGTTCCAAAATGTTTCCTGTCTAAAGACTCGAACATATCTTAAGCGCATTGTATACGAACTGACGTGTTATCGTATGTATTCTACTGTGTTACAAGATAAGTAATATCACAAGTAATTAAGTCTTGTCATTTCTTACAATTACCGTGTGCTCTACAAAGAATTTTTAATCTGTGCACGTGCGCTGCAAGGATACTTAAGACTTTTTATTTTTAGTTCATAACATCAGGTGGAGTAATTTTCTTAGTTTACTTTCTCAGCTAAATGTTAAATTTTCTTTGAGACTTTATGTAACTTAGTTACACATTCGCAACAATTTTCATAAAGTTATTAAAAGTTTTGACCTTATACCCTCACATCGAATACTTTTCCTTATTTGATTACGAAAATTGGAAGTATTTTTGGAAAACATACACATTATACAAAAATTTGATTTTGAGATGTCTCTCTAACTTTTTTGATTGACTAGCTTTGTTGAATGTTTTTGATACAACGGTTTTCGACATCAAAGAGACCAGTAAATACATTGGCGTTTGTAAAGATTTGATTTCTAGTAGTTTATATTGGAAAAATATCATTATATAGTGACTTGTTTGTTTGAAAAAACATACATAAACTAGCTGTAATTTTTTTTAAGTACTGTACGTGGTTGTAAGCCAATGCATGAATAGAATTCACGAATTGTAATCACCATACTCATGGCGTATGCAGACAATACCGTATGGCGACCCATACCAAGGTAGCCTAGTGAAATACTTTTCACGCTCCCCTTGGGGACGTAAAATACACGACAGTTGTCGTGGCAGTGTAAGGCTCACATACTTACCACGATAGCTACCACCCCTGTGCCAGTAGGCCTCCGGTCTCACACTCACCCATCAAAGACGATAGCGCGGATGCTGTCGCTTTAAGTTGGTCTTTTGTGAGAGGGTAGTACTGCCACGGTCGAGCCGGTCCGTTAGAGTTGAAATCAGCGTCGGTCACTTCCCTGTTCTGGACAACCTTAAATGCAAATTAAATATATTTTAAATAGTTTTCACAATTTTTAGTACTATTCATGTTTATCTTTAATAATATATTTCGCTGTTTACTTGTTGCATTTCTAGACTGAATTTCTGTAACTGAAATATTTAACAATTTAACAATCGAATGAATTGAATTGTTGTCCAATACACATAAAGAAGAAGGGGACGATTCCATAGTTTCCTGGGCCCAGGTGTTTATTCTATCGTACCTGTTTTATTTACAATAAAGTATAATGCTAAGGCTTCACGGCAAATTTAATGATATTTGCTGTGTTTTATAGGAAAATTGAGATTATATTATAACGTTGTAGTTTTTTAATATTCATTATAACACGTTTTTGAGTAGCTCCGGTTATATCATATTTTATGCGTGAAGTGCAAGTAAACAACCTCCATGTATCATCTATCTAAGGTCTAGCCCGTTATACACACCCTGGACAGTCGTTACAGTTGAAGATTAATCTACAGGTATATCTGTAGGGGTGCCTGATGAGTATTTTCTCTTCGATTTACAAAAAAAGTTGAGAGGTGTCAAGGGACACCCGGATGGAACGAAGTTCCTTTCGATTCATTAGTGAAGGAATTGTTTTTTTTTATTTCTTTTAAGTTATAAAGAAACAAAAATAATCGTCGCGACACTACACTGTTCAAAGCAAAATAGAAAGACGAAACGTAAATAATTGGCTTGCTTTCTATGAGAGAGAGAGAGAGAGACAAACAGAGAAACATGCGCACGCCGCACGACTTACTATACTATAGCAAAAAGTGTCGTGACAACTTTTCGTCTGAATTTTTTCCGTCTAGCCTTCGTCGCAACGCGCGATAAGGAACTTCGTTCCAAAAAAAGTTATTTACACGAGGCTGCTCACACCTGCGTGATGTTATGCGCAGAGGCGCTTGTCTACGTGCTGATTGGTCATCGTACATAACATCCGTTACATAGAACCTTTTAGGTATATCTATTAAAGAACGGAAAAAAGGAAGAAAAATAAAATTTCAATATATGAATGAAATATGTATTATTCATCTTCAAAAATCAAGATTAAAAGAAATAAATGACACATTGTATTGATTACTCACGGAATTATTCAGTTAATAAGTTATTGAAAAAGTATTGTTTTAACATAACATGGATGTTAATACAACACTTATTCAAACAAAAAGACATATAATAAACATGATGTTGGAGATGTTAACAGTAGGTACATAAGTCTGGCTTTGCTCGCTTCGTAGGTTAAAAGCCTAATTTGAAGAGGTACTTTAATCATCCAAAACTCTTCTGGTAACAGAGTTACTGTGACCATTCGCAATACTAAAGCTCACACAGCAATCCATTTTTTTAATAATCGATCAATAGTCGTAATTATTTTTGCAAAATATAGATGTCAACCGGAAACCAAAGTTGCCAACTGTAGACGGAATAAAGAAACTTGATCCTCTATGAATCGATTTCAGTACCCAATATTAAACACTTATCACTTGCTTTTTAAACATATTAGATGTTACCGATTAATTCACAATCAATTACTGAAAATTGAGACATGTCGTATTCATTTGATTTTTTAGTTACGTAATTTATTTACCTTTTCTGACTTTTTAATACACAATTAAATAACTGTTGAGTCTAAACTTGCCCTTCTCTGTTCAACAATTGAATAATATTATCAATTAATTGATTGTGCAGTTTGATGCAAGCACCAGTACCTTAAAAAACAATTAGTGCAGTCGTGTTATAGTAGACTGAAAGCGAACGTCAACTAGTATAGAAAAGGTTCGGAGTTTGATGGACTAATCTGGAATAGAAATAGACTTTAAATAAAGACCGATTATGTTATTATTGCCAATTTCACAATATTTTATAAAATGTTCTCACTAAAGGTATGTGTTAATAACAAACATATATTATGAACAATGATTCTAATTAATTGAAATAAGAAATGATTCAATGATTATGATTCTCAGTGGCGGCATTACTCAAATAATATAATTAGTGTTCTACTGCATTACTACAATAATCTTTACAGGATAAGGTATAATTAATACAGTAATTAAAATTAAGCTCACTTTTAATACTTTTTGATCGCAAGAGTATTTAAAAATAATTTGACAAAGGCAATATACAGTCATTTGCCATGTTTCTGATAGACAATTTTGTGTCTTCACGCACGCTTGCTGGTAATATTTTTAGCGAAACCCCTTTTCAGTATACTGCCGATCTGATATATCTTTTGTAGCCTACCCGTACCGTTTCGCCGACTCTAAGCCTCATATCTCGCGCACTCACAGCGTCACATACTCTTAAAAAACGTATATTATATTTTCTGTTATCTAATCTCAGAGAAAACTCACTTCGAGGCACCCACAGATTTCTATGCTCCATGCGTTTCATCATGCATGACATAACCAGGTACGTTGCGATCTAATCTTGTCTCTGAATACGACTTCCTCAATATAACTCAGTATAACGAATAGTGCATTTTGTGATTTTTACTTATCTTTTAGCATATTGTGTTAATGTAAAATATATATGTGCGCCATATATATATTCAGTTACACATGTTACACTGTAACAATTCTGACTGACTGACTGACTGCCTCGGTGGCGCAGTGATAGTGTAAGCGACTGCTGTGTTTGAGGACTCAGGCTAGATTCAAGGATCGAACCAAATGTTAACATGATCTGCGAATATTTGTTTCGGAGTTTAAGTATTTTGTGTGTACAATATGTACGTATTTACAAAAAAAAAAGTAAAAAAAGTATATATGTATTTATATCTGTTGTTAGTTTAGGACTAGATGACGTTATTTGTCAAATGTCCGAAATATTTATTTATTTATTTTATTTATTCTCGTGTAATATAATATATAAAAATAAAACAATGCGATAGACATAGTTTTATATTATTCTACTTTTACTACTTACTCCATAACAACTAGATATCTTTATTTTATTTATGTATTAATTAAATTAGGTCTGTAGAGTGTTTGTGCTATTTTAATGTGTGCAAGTATGTGGAAGGGTCAGTACACAACGATTGAGCCTGAGTGAACTTTCCGAAATTCCCTGGTAATCACTTTACACAGAGTCACCAATACTGATGCAGTAGCCTTACCACGACACACGAAGAATTTCGTTACCTCGATGCGGATTACGAACGACGCGAGAAGAGAAACAAAGTTTAAGATGTCACGCGCGGCGACTCATACGACTCGTTTCACGACGTATATGTCATAAAATTACCGAACATACATGGTATCATACCAGTGTACTTCTTCACCTATAGGAGTCCAAAACAAAATAAAAAGAAAAAAACATGAACTAACACGAAAAAACACTTTAAATACTATTTAAAAAATAACAAGAAATAAATTAAAATATAAATCAAAAAATAAATTTGGCCAAATTAACGGAATCTAAAAACAAAAACAAAGATAATTTAGACGTCAAAACTCACATTATATTAAAGATTTTTTAAAACTTGAATTTGAAGTTTTTTAGTTTATAAAATGTATTTTAAAAAATTTCAAAGCTTTTAGGAACACGAAATTGCTGGCTAATCCTGTTAACTTTCGCAGAATAAATTCTCAGAAAAAAATCATCTACTTCAAACAAAATTTCTGAGAACTGTCATTTGAAATATAGATTACAATTTAACTGAACTATTTTATAGTACGCGTCACAATCTACGCAATCACTGTTATCTGTGTTAAAGTTTTCTCATCACAGCTTAAATTGTTCATTACAAAAAAAAAAAACACTAAAAGAATACCATTTACATAAACAAATAACACTCAGTCTCATACTTTACTAAGTACGTTGGATTACTGTTAGTTACTCTCTAAAGTTACGAAATGTACACAAAATTTGCCACTCCATTGGCTCTTGTGGATCATTTTATAGTGTACGACGGTATGTTCTATAAGCACGTAAGTAGTAAGTAAAGTAGAAGCAAAACTTTGTATAATAATTATGCGACGTTACTATAGTAACCGAGTGTGATGTCTAGGTGAAAGGTTACTTAGACTGCGAATCCATTAGAGATATGCGAGAATGCGCAGCGAAAGATTGACACCAATCACTTCATTTATCAAACTTCACTCCAATACTTTTGTGGTGGACGTCGTTCAACTTAGTTAAGATACACATTCTTACATCGCTTATCCTGCTCACACACTTCTGGTGTAAAAACATTATTGCACTGTTTAACTACCTCGCGTATTTCTGGGGGAAACGCAACGTAAACAATTTTTTTAGAATTTAGAAATCCCACTAAGTTAAACTTTAACCACTTTAATAAATACAAATGCTTTGAATTGACCAAAATATTACAATTACGAATAAACTAATACAAATATTTTGAATTTTTGAATCTATTGGCATAAATCAGGTAACTCATAGGATTTCTCTTTGAAGTTGTTCCAAAGAATAAAATTTCAAATCAAAACAACGTATTCGGAAGCTGATTTATGAGTTTTTGATAATTTAAAGAAAAATATGATGTGATCATCGGGCTCAGACTGACAATTCCCAATTGGTGTTATAAAATATATTCAACCGTAAACTTCTTGAACTGTTACGCATACTTACGATCGTGTGTGAGATGCGTGATGACAAGCACGAAGGACTACACGGATGGTGTAGTTGTTTAATCGATCAATAAACCACTCACTACTGGCCCGAATGTTATAGGTTCAAATCCCACATGGGACAACACTTTGTGTGACCCAGAAATTATAAATGTTTGTAATGATAACTATTATCTGCCTCGTCACATTTATATACATATTATTTATATTCTTAAATACATAAAAAAGGAAAATAAAAACACGTGTTCAAAAAAATAAACCACGACAAATAGATTTCAGGTACAGGGGCCAAGGCTACCGTTGTTTGAGCTTTAAAGACAAAAGCCTCCTCACTATATAGACCATTTTGTTATTATATTATAATTTCTCAGACTATCCGTATTAGAAAAGTTTCTTTTTTACTGTAATCTATTTTTGCTATCTATCCTATTCAATGTTCGTTCAACTCCTAATTTTTTTGTAACGATTTCTTACACTTTCTTGTTTTGCCCTGTGTGTGTAAGTGTAATCCACTTATAGTTAACCAAATTTGGATGTTTAATATGTATAATAACAACATATCTCTTTATCGTACACCAAAGACTATTACTAGGGTAGTATTGCAGCTGCGGCTGTGTCTGGCCACATGCGACTAATGCAATTGGCGGTTATTCACTCTTTCCTAACCAGACACTATACTAATCATATTAGTTTGTAAGCATATATTCATATATCCAAGTACATGTATGTAGCTCAGAAATCCCCATTTATTTTCTTATTCTCTTACACATGTGTCTGATCTCTATCTATTTATGTCTTTGAGCAGTACTAGGTAACTAGCTATTCTAGAAGTATCCGTAACTCTTGTATGTTGTAAAAGTCACGACCATAAATGACTGTGTTTACAAAGTGGAAAAACAACTCAAATGAGACATAGTTCAGAAACTGTTACGAAAGTCGTAAACATTTTAGAAAAAAATAAAGGAACAGAACCTGAACATGTCAAGCGCTACCTTATTTTATGACTTCTTGAAGAAGCAGATAATATTTCCTTTTTTTAAATGACAGCTCCCGTAATAGCAATAAATTCTGTATGTGGTGGACTTTACATGGAACGGACACAAAGAACACCCACACTTAGAACAACTATCTGTGGATCACACAAAGTGTTGTTCCATGTGGAGATCGGACCCACAATGTTTCGTTTGCAATTGGAAACAGCCAGGCGACTGCGTAAACGACTACACCGTCCGAGTATCCGTGCATCAGTGCTATTTGACGGCAGTGTACATAATTATCGCTCATCTATCATTATCAATAATTTTACTTCATCACAGAGGGAAAAACGGACAATTTTTGAAAATAAAAATCTGATGTAATGAACTGTAGCAATTATCACTGCACTTAATAATAATTTTCCATGTTGTTAAATGACGTTTTAAATTATTTCTACATTATATTAAATATCTATCAGCAATAAGGAAA
Organism: Hypercompe scribonia; assembly: GCA_949316085.1. Lineage (NCBI taxonomy): Eukaryota > Metazoa > Arthropoda > Insecta > Lepidoptera > Erebidae > Hypercompe > Hypercompe scribonia. The sequence goes on from OX438983.1 coordinate 4,324,902, forward strand.
ATAAATACACTTCAATGAATTATAAAATACGTGAAATTCGTTGGAGTTACAAGGTAACCAGCCTTACACTGCAACCAAAATATTTGCACAAATATGTCATGTGAAATGACAGTACAGCGTATTTGTAATAAAACTTCTTACAAGCTACTCCAGATTTTACGATTACATTGAAAATAAACAATTTGGCTCTGAATTCAGTATATACTATTTAGTACGTACATTATATTTGTAGATGTACTCGCCTCGGTGGCGCAACGATAGTGAATGCGACTGCTGTGCTTGAGGTCTCGGGTTCGATTCCCGGGTCGGACCAAATGTTTGTATGATCTGCCAGTATTTGTTTCGAAGTTTGGGTATTTTCTGTGTATAATATGTATGTATTTACAAAAAAAAAGTATGTAAGTGTTCTATCAGTCAGTCTAGTTATCATAGTACAAGCTCTGCTTAGTTTGAAACTAGATGACGTTGTGTCAAATGTCCGAAATATTTATTTATTTATTTATATGTCCGGGATAACATATTACTTTATAGTTAGTATGACGGTGATTACACGGTTGGCCTAGTGGTTTAAGCGGTCGCCACGCCGGTCTCTACTGCGCTGAGTGTTGTGGGTTCAAACCCTACATGGGACAACATTTTATGTGATCCACAAATTGTTGTTTTAAGTTTGGCTGTTCATTGTGTCCGTTTCAAGTGAATTTGTAAAGCCCCCACGACACAGGATTTGTTCCTAGCGGACGTCTTTCGGCTGAGGTAATCGTCATCAGATAAAAGAAGAGAAAAAAACAAAACGAGAGTGCCTACGATCCTTCTGAAACTGTGGACAAAGAAGTAATAACAACGAATCTCATTTTCAAGAAAATATTTGGCAAAACTTGCCTTCGTTTTAATAACGATGAGTAAGGCATGACGAGTTATAGGTATAATAGTCAGCTCTAAATAACCTAAACAAAAATCAATTCAATTATCAATAATGCAATTATACTATTTCTGATAACGTAATGACTTTTACAATGTTTTACTAGTAAAGGATCAATAAAGCTTTGAATGCAATAGTTTAAATTATCAATTCTCATAATGAAATTGTACAAAATTCACAATCTGAAGCTAAAAAACATAAAAAGGAATTTTTTTTTTAAGTTGTATTCTGTTTTAAAATAGGTACAAAGATTTTATTTCTCTACTATACAGCTATACACCTCCGCTTCTTTTAGCAAATAAGCCTTAGTAGAGACAGGCTTAAATATAATACTTGTCAATCACAAGAATGACAACAAAGACACTAATCCTACCCTGATGGCTGACAAGACCGTTCTTACTTTTGGGCATCTATTCCGCTTATACTAGGTATGTCTTAAAGTAAAGTGAAAATATTAAAAAGCATGGCTCAGCTCAGTTTGGAAAGCAGTCCTAAATTAATTGGCAAACTAGGCAGACTCTATTCTTCAGAGTACAGTAGATAAACGTTCTTATCATTGTTCCTGTGTTACAGTCTTATTGTTCCTGTGTAATAGACTCATTGTTTCTGTGTAATAGATTCATTGTTTCTGTGTAATAGACTCATTGTTTCTGTGTAATAGTCCTCAGTGCTATTTTGAATTCAGTACTATATATATTTTCTAATGGGTAACTCCTTTTCTTTCTTTGTATTAATTACCTATTCAATGAAGTTACTTTTACAATATATTTTTGAATTTTACCGTTATTTTTTTATATACATATTATATTCACGAATATTGTAAACATTCTTTTGCTGTTACACATTGTATTAAAGCTCAATAACCTAATACTAGTGTATTTACTATAATAGGTATATGTCTATATCCATCAAAGAATATGATGCTCTAAATATCAGTTATATTTAGAATCCGAAACCTACAACATCTAATTCTGTACTAACAACCCATAACAGCTGCACCATCTCATTAAAGCAATGATGTTTGTATATTTACCTAACTCAGTTATAACAGGGCAGATATTCTGAAGATCTCTGACGGTAACTCCGCATCTACACATTTGAAAATTATCTTAGCCGGGTTTTTATCCATATCCTCTATGGATTCTAAAATATTGATACATAATCTTAAATGTATTAGTATATATTGTTCAAAAACATAGAAACGTAAATAAATATATTGATAACATTAAATACTAACAGTAAGCGAGACTAGATCTGTAAGCTTCAACGTGGTATTTAAGTACATTACCATCACAGAGGTCGTCTGAATCCACATCTGTAGGTAGTAAGCACTTCTTATTTGCACTTCTAATCGCTTGGCTTATTGAGAAGATTCTTCATCAGGAAAATATTGTGTATATCAGGAGAAGTTTTACCGTTAAACACGCATCTGCAAAGGATAAATAGAAGTTTACGGTATGACGACGTTATTTCTGCCAGGAAATTTCATCAACAGCCTTTGGTCTGAATGAAGATTATTTTGTAATTCAAACTCAAAAAGAATTGTAGTATATCTTCTCATATTGCAGTCCCTCGTAGAAATCACATAGGTTGAAGAGCTAAACATTGATATTGATATGTACATCGTACATATGAGCTTAGATCAACGAATTTTTTTTGAGTATACCGTAAGAACCCTTAACTACTTACCTTACTCACAAATAGATTGTGAAATCTTTAGATATATCACAGTGTGTTTACACCGTTAAAGTCGGTTTTCGAAGCATAACGTCTGAAGCTAACAATTTTGTTGTAAACAATTTGTACGTGTCTGTTAAACAATTTATATTAATTTTTATAAACATTTTAAAATATACTTCGATTTTATAGCTTAGACTTGAATAATAATTGGCCTAGTGGTTAGGGATTCTGATTGTTAAGTTGGGAACTGTGGGAAGATTCCCACATAGGAATATTGTTTGATAAGCATGATCATTGGCTCTGCGTCTGGGTATAATTTATTTATATATAATATGTATGTACGAGTACTTTGTTCATTTACATTCATTCATCTCAGCTAAAAGACGTCCACTGCTAGACGTAGGCCTCCCCCAAGGTTCTCCACAACAGCTGGTCCTGTGCCGCCCGCATCCAGCAGTTTCCCGCGACCTGCACCAAGTCGTCTGACTACATCGTGGGGGCCTACCAACGCTGCGTTTCCCAGTACACGGTCGCTACTCCAGAACTGTATGGTCACATCGCCCATCGTTTCCCGATTGTAACGTGCCCCACCCACTGTGACTTAAGTTTAGCAATTTTACTGGCAATATCGGTGACCGTGGTTCGTCTGTGGATCTCCTCATTCCTGGTTCGATCACGCAAAGAAACTCCGAGTATTGGCTATTATATATTATAATATACTTAGAAACAAAATAATGTTTATGGGCAGTCTAGTTGCCATCGCACAGGTTTTTCTATTTTGGGTTTAAAAGGCCGTGTGCCAAAATTAATAATGAAATTATTAATATTCTTAATTCAAATTGATTGAGTGGATAAAATCGAATACTTCTGAGTGTTTTGAAACTCCGAGAAATATTGATCTAAATAATCGCTGCGGTCTACCTATCCTCTAGGATGAGATGGCGGTCTGATTGCATTAAGATGAAATTAGGCCGCCTCTTTCCCCAGGATAGGGCCTTATTTGGTGTGAAACTGAAATAATATGGTCCGGGTCCTTTCAGAGTAGGACAGCTGAGGCCGACCGTCGAGGTGACTTAGTGTAATCTCCACATTCTCTTGACTTTTTCAGGACTTTCTACTCAGTCAACAAGAAAAATCATAGACTATCATAATGTTATGTACATATAAAGTTACACAATTTGAATAGGAATTCATTCATCCATTTTCACACAACTTTTTTTATATCTTTAACCAAATACAGGTTCGTTTGACTAATCAGTCTTTTATCAATTGAATTTTTTCGACGTCGATGTTTTCGTTAGTGACTAAAGTACTTTTAGACGTCTTTTTATCTTTTTTTACTAAATAATTTACGTTTGAAGTTCTTGTATAGCTTTTATCTTTTTTTACTAAATAATTTACGTTTGAAGTTCTTGTATAGCTTTTATCTTTTTTTACTAAATAATGTACGTTTGAAGTTCTTGTATAGCTTTTCGTATATGAAAAAAAAAACAAATTTATATGAAGCTTTCTTGTATGTGTTATTGTTCAGTGTAATATATAATCAAAATAAAACCCTAAATGTTAATTAAGCAGGAAAAATTCACCATTCGAACATGACTTAAATCTGAATGTAGACATTTTTTACTAATGACCTTTGCCATTGAACGTTGTAAATCTAAATTTTAAATGTCCCTTGCTTGCTTTGACAATACATTTAGATAATAAATTGTCTGGTTAGTAACTTTATAATGTCTTGGATCTTTTAGTAAAAGTCGCTTACACAGAATATAAATATAAAATAGCCATAATTAAGAGCCACACTGTACAAAGACTGAAACAAACAACATCACTCAGCGAAACGCAATAAATTACGAACTAGTTTGAACAACAATGGTTGTGTAAACAAACATTTGTCTGTCTATGAGCAGGCAATATAAGTTATAAATCAGCTTGCAAAGAAAATTTCTTGCACACGTTTTTAAGAAAAAAATGTACAAATAAAAATGAGAATATTTAAATTTTATAAAAGGACCTTGAAAAATTTGTGAGTTTTATTTGCTTTATATAAACAGTGGTTTATAAAACAAAGCTTACATTCACTTTACTAAAAGTTTTGTACATCATTGTCCTTCACTTTCTGCCATCTTTCGAATCCCCGTCTAATATACGATTCATCTTTTGACACATCCCATGAATCGAAATAATGAATTGCAAATCCCAGAAAATTTCATGTCCCATAAAATCTGAAAAAGCAATGGGCATATCTCCGTCACCCTCACGTGTCTTTTGTACAGTTTATACATATGTTGACCTGACACAATATGTTATTCGATGTAGTGGCAATACTAATAAAGGCATAATTATTATATCAACAGCCTTTTACAGTCCACTGCTGGACGTAGGCCTCTTCTTAGCAAGGAGGTTTTGGCCCGCAATACCGCCATTTGTTTCACGTTTTCCCTTTGTTATGATATTTGCCTGAATAATGTTCCCTTAGTCGCCTCTTACGACACCCATGAGATGAATAGGGGTGATAATACTGTGTATTTTTAATTTGTCACTACATGGATGATTATTTAATTTGATTATTATAATATTCACTAAAAATTTAACTTCCTGACTTATAAATAGGTGTGAGTAAAATTGATATTTTTTCTATATTAAGAGCCTGCCAAAGTGACTCTACTCTGCCTGATGGCAAGCATGAATAGTATCCAAGAGTTGTGTTCAACATACTCATTGCAAATGTAGACAATGCAGCATGGTGACCCACACTATGGCGGCCTAGTGAGATGCTTTTTCACACCCCGCTTGGGGACGTAAATTAGGTATAGTACATTCTACACCGACGAGTTAGCTTTCAGAAATTGAAATAGGGACTTACGATGTAACCGACACTAGTCAGGTACTTTCAAAGTATACAGTTACACAATGAATTGAATAGTTTATCAGTCTCGCAGTTTCTACGGTATTCGGTGCTACCACTTCGCTCTTTATAATCTTCTCAGTTTACCTTTTTCGGTGTATATCCTATTCACTGGCGCAGCGGTAGTGATTGCGACTGCTGTCCTTGAGATCTCAGGTTCGATGCCCGGGTCGCACCATATGTTTGTATGATCGGCAAATATTTGTTTCGAAGTATATTGTTGTTCGAAGTAGTCTATCAGTCAGTCTAGTTATCATAGCACAAGCGCTAGTCTAAAACTAGATGACGTTGTGTGTTAAATGTCTGAAATATTTACTTATTTATTATTTATTTATTTAAAGAATATCTTTTGAAGTACAATTGGTAGTATCAGAAATTTGATATTGAATGAGTTGAATATTTGCTTGTAGCAATGTGCCGATGATAAAATATGGCATTTGGTTTTGATGGCAAAATGAATTTAGATTATCCACATTGGTTGAATGTTATTTAGCTCGCAAGTAAATTAGGTATTCGGTAGAACACCGTTGCCACAACACGAGCGGTGAGAGTGAAGTAGTGATGTACTTTATAAATTTAATTTAATATTTTTATTTTATTTAATTTCATATTTAACTGCCTCGGTGGCGTAGCGGTAGTAAATGCGACTGCTGTGCTTGAGGTCTCGGGTTCGATGCCCGGGTCGGACCAAATGTTTGTATGATCTGCAAATATTTGTTTCGAAGTTTGAGTGTTTTCTATGTATAATATGTATGTATTTACAAAAAAAAAGTATATAAGTATTATATCAGTCAGTCTAGTTATCATAGCACAAGCTCTGCTTAGTTTGAAACTAGATGACGTTGTGTGTCAAATGTCCAAAATATTCATTTAAATGGTTACCACGAAGCGAAGGCTTCAAAATAAATTTATAATCATGAAATACATAGTCTTGTATAAACAATACTATGGTATGGTAACTACTGTTTTAAATACAATAGAAATTTATAGGTCTAGTGGTTAGCGATTTTGATTGTTAAGCTGCTCGGAAATTTGGTTTCCGCGTAGATTAAATACTTTTAATTGTATTCAATAAAATGTAAATATTTACAGAAATGATTTATATAAAATGTATTTATTGCATATAGACTATAAGCCAATAAATTATAACTTAAACCTTTTACACCCTAAGCGAGGCGTGAAAAGCATTTTACTAGGCCGCCATAATGTGGGTCACCATACTGTATTGTCTGCAATCGCAATGAATATGGTGACCACAACTCTTGGATTCTATTCACGCTTTCCATCAGGCAGAGTAGTCACTTCGACAGGCTCTTGATATAAATAAATAAACATATTTCTTTATTACATTTATGCATACTAACATTATTTTTCCAATCTATAAGTGTATACTACAGTATTCAGGAGTACTAAAAACGGCCATAAGCTATTTTGTAATAAATATCTTAATTAATTAAATAAATATAATTAAAAAAAATCTATATCGATAAAGCTACAGGTAAATGTTAACCAAAAGGTATTTAGCCTCTTAAGTCATTTTATTTAATGTCACACACATCATTACTTGTTTATTAAAAATGCACGGTAAATAAAAAACATTTTGAATGTAATCCAGTTACTTCAGGCATTTAATCTAGTTAATTTAGTGTACCTGAACTAACACAAGATTTAATTTTAAGGTCAGTAGAGCGCATCTTTGCGTGTGTACCGTAAATATCATATAACTTGCCAAGCATATTTAAGAGAATCATTAAGTGTCAAACGAGTAAACGCTCTTGGTGGTGGTTTAAAAATATGCAAAGTGTTACACAAAGGGTTAGGGACATTTTAGTACGTATATTTTAAAATTTAAATGTCACGAAATCTTATCGAATGACCTCACCTTTATAGGTCAAGCTGTAAAGTGGTCTATAATTGTTATTTTTATTTATTGAGTACCGGAATAAGAAAAAGTTCTAACGGTCTAACTGGTAATTATGGTGTTAAATGCTTATTTAAAAGCCTATGCTTACTACAATTGAATGTATCTGGAAAAAACTAGATTTAGATTTGTCTGTTGGAGATTTATATGTCTGTAATTTTTATTTGTTGCTGACATATTGTAGTTTTGTCGTAAAATTATGACCAAGTTATCAAAATGTTTTGTTTAGCAAATAAAACGCTAAGCGGTATAGTGTTTAGTACCTAACGTAATGAAACTGAATAATTTTTAAGATAATGTCCATAATTTCATAAGGAAGAAAATTGCCCAAGCCTTAAATAGATGTTTGATGATGAAACCGTATCACGCAGTCACGCGCTCGCGTCACGTTGGCGATTTACGTAGAATTCAGTCACCAACTGTTAGGGGATTGATTCACAGAACCAAACAATTGCCTCATATAATAAAAATAATTTATGAAATTTCATCCAAAAACGTTGATTATTGTTCTCTTATATAAATATGTCGGAAATACAAATTAAAAGAATATAAATAACCTGTACTAGTAAAGCGAAAAAGTTTGGGTTCTTTGTTTTCAGTCATATTTGAATACTCATGTTTATATTGAATAGATTATTTATAAAAATACAATATAGTCTGTAAAATATGAATATATTTCAGCCCATGAATATAGGTATAACTGTGAAGAAGGGATAGTCGTATAACATGACGATAAAAAGTCCAACGGGAGCTGTGGCAAGGAGTTTTACTTCCTGCATTAGACTCTTAATCTAGTTGCGTAGCCTCTGGAGATTTTGGTTAAAGAGTACAGTAATTGACTATCAGCATATTGGTTGCTGAATCGACACCCAACGTATTGTCAATCTCGTGATCAAATTCGGACAAAAGGAAACAGTTTCTGAAAGACGCACAAAGAAACAAAAATGGAGGTTTTACAAATCGTTCATTGTACTTTCTTACTCTACTTGATATATATATGTATTATACCAACGTCTTCACTTACGGGCAACAAAGTATTACTTAGTATACAAAGTTCCAACAGTCGTAAAATTCTGAAAACAAGAGCGATCGCTCAGTACGCTTCACAATACGGGATTAAAGTATTAGGTTGGTATAATCCTGTAGTACGTGTGACTTGTGACTCACAACATACAACACTCGATCGACTCGGTGTTTTGGGATTTACCAGGATTAATTACGGTTGTCTGATTACAGATTGAGTTAATGAAATGTTGCAGCTTATGTTAATTATGATAAAAAGATTAAATATCTTTTAAGAAATATATAAAATTACGTAAAATAGTTATTAACTATCCAAGACTGGGATAGTTGGCGCTTCTTGAAGGATAGTTCAGCTGTGGACGGCGGTATGAGTTTAAACGATACATTGTAAGAGATGTAGACCTGTTCGAATTTTCATGTATTAAATAAAATTATAAGCGATCTTTTCCCACTTTTTTTTACTCTAAAAAGAATATTACATTAAAAAAAATGGTACTTTAATAAAAAAATCATGTTTTACGACTTTTTCTAGGACAAAGTAGGCTTAAGATTCGTTTTTTCTTTTTACTAAGCTCATCCTATTAGGTTAACGAAACTAAATTTAGCTACAGCCATTCTAAATAGATACCTGGTTACTCCATTTATGTAGATAATAAAACTGAAAGAATTTGATTTTCAACATAATTTAAGTTAGTATGTGACTACTGATAGTGACTGCCTCAATGGCGTAGTGGTAGCAAAAGCGGCTGTTGAACTTGAGGTCTCGGGTTCGATTCCCGGGTCGGACCAAATTTTTGTATGATCTGCAAATATTTGTTTCGGAGTTTGGTTGTTTTCTATATATAATATGTATGTATTTACAAAAATAGTATGTAAGTATTCTATCAGTCAGTCTAGTTATCATAGCACAAGCTCTGCTTAGTTTCAAACTAGATGACGTTGTGTGTTAAATATCTAAAATATTCATTTATTTATTTATTAGTATTAATCTATTTTATTTTTAAACTACATTTAAAAGAAAATAAAACAACGAAAATAAATTTATGGTTTTGAAAGATCTGATTCAATATCAAGTCACTCACACTGCGTTATAAAGTTGTAACTCATATGAAAGTAAACATTTATTTGGTTAATCAATACACTATTAATTCAGAAATGAGTATACTCGTACCATACGTCCGCATGCTACCACATCCGTACAACTAAATAAGTTGCCACCGTAGAAAATGGAACTCGTGAGCTATATTTTTAAAAGTGTTAGAGATACGGTTGATCCCATAATACGATACATTTCTGATAAGATATCTGCGTCTTAACCATATTTGGAGGGTACGATGCCCTTTAAAAGGTTAAATTTTTCACGCATACTTGATAAAGTAAGTCAAGTAAGAAATATAATATATTTTAGGTTAAACAAAGTGGTTTTGTTTCTGTGTACTTTTGGGGAAGCGGATGTCAGAGTTCAAATATAGAATGTACAATTTGTGACGAAATACGAGTAGTTCCAAAGATTTCATGAAACAGTTTGTTAGTTGACATAACAATTTAACATTATATGTGGTCCTTGCTGATCTGCGCAACTTTGTTTGCGTCTCTAAATTGATGCTCACTACCTATTGGGTGAGGTATTATGTTATGTCTTAGAGTTCCTCGATAAATAGGTTATTTAACACTAAAATATTGTTTAATTTAGAATCAGTAGTTTGCGATGGTAGCGCGTTTAAACAAACAAATTCTGAAGGTTTTACAATATTACTTATCCTTTTTTTTATTTTAGTAGCCTGCCAAAGTGACTCTACTCTGCTTGATGGAAAGCATTAATAGAATCCAAAGGTTGTAGTCACCATACTCATTGCGAATGCTGGCAATGCAATATGGTGACCTATACCATGGTGGCCTATTACGATTTTCTACGCCTCACTTGGGGACGTAAAAGACATAGTAGTTATCGTGGCATTGTATTGCATATTTACAACGATAACTGTCATCCCTGTATCAATGGGCTTCCGGTCTCGCACTCATCGATGAAACACGACAGATATAATTTACTATTATCGCTAATATTATTATCGCTATACTATAGTATTATACTAGTCAATACAACTATATGAAGAACAAAAATAACAATATTATTAAACACTTCATTTTCACGAGGTCTAATGTTTAAGGTTATTAGTAAACATCTCATCTCTTTACTAGTAAACTTAACCTTGAACTTTAGGCTTAGTAATATACAAGTTCATGTATTTTCATCTCTGATCACTTCAATACAGTTCATTTCAATACAATTCAGGTTATTTGATTTCATTTGAAATTTAAATTGAATACAATATTATTCTCTTCAATTATTATAAGTGTTCTGAAAAGGAATGTTTATTGTGTCGAAATAAATCTCACCATCACGTTTTTATGCTGTAAAACTGTTTTACGTACATTAGAGTTATTTGAATTTCGTTTACGCAATCAAATACCTGAGCTTATCATTCGATGCTGTATGCTCCAAAACCCTTTTTTACGTTTAACATAAAAAGTAAATATCACAGGTAACGTGAAAATAATGTCACAAGAGAAGAATAAATAGCATTCGGTAAACGATGATGGGTGTATCACTAAGGTGTCCCTTTTTCTTATGAATATGTAGAAAACAATACAAAGACTGTGAAAAATAATGTCCTCATTCTTTTAAGCGACTCTTTCCATATGTATAAGTGTTTCAGATAAATCGTAGCACTAAATAACATGTCAAGTTTTAGGATACATATGTATATTTTGAACCCGATTACATATATCGTTGTTGGGTGTTGGCCAAATGTACCTCGAATGTGACGAGTTTTGATCAAATATATGATGTTGAATGAGCGTATTGACTATTGGCATACTAAAATATGCTAAACTTAGTTGGATAGTTTAGCTACAAGTCGCCAGCGATGAAATACGTTGTACACATAGTTATGAATAAGAAGAATATATTAAAGCGGTACGGAAAACAATAATATCGATATTATTTGACTGCCTCGGTGGCTCAGTAGCAGTGAATGCGATTGCTGTGCTTGAGGGCTTCAAGTTGGACCAAATGTTTGTATGATCTGAAAATATTTGACTCAGTTTTTTCATTTTTATGTTTAATATGGATGTATTTACAAAAAAATAATATTTAGGTATTCTATCAGTCGGTCTAGTTATCATAGTACAAGCTCTGTTTAATTTGAAACTAGATGGCACTGTATCAAATGTCTGAAATGTTTATTTGTTTATTCATTTGTTTATTTATTTAATTAACTAGGTGATGGAGTAGTAGTTAACACAATCGATGTGCTTGAGAATTTAGGTTTTGTTTCAGGGTTGGATCAAATGTTTGTACGATCTGTAAATATTTACTTTGTACTTTGGCTGTTTTTTATCTATAATGTTTATGTATTTAAAAATATTTAGAAAAATAAAATTATATGAATATTCTGTCAGTCAATCGAGATGTCATAGTACAAGTTCTGCTTAGTTTGAAGCTAGACGTCGTTGTGTGTCAATTTTTAGAGTATTTATTTATTATGTTGTAATTATTTGATTTGTACGAATAATGAAAGTCCTCTATACGCTACTTAAAATTGTAGTGTGTAAAGCTATCTAGCAAAAAGTTTTATTCTAATTCGTTACAACCCCACAAGTTTAAAGAGTAAAAAGGTTGTAGCCAAGGATTATAATTTAAACTGTGTACAAATAACAACCTAACGTCGATGGCCCTGTACTATTGACTTCAATAATCACCGCATCAACATTTATAAAGTTATTTAAAAAGTAATGCTTGTTTTATACTTAAGAACAGAATATTTTCTAGAGAAAATATCTAAAATCAATAGCTATCGACATCTTGTTGAAACACATTTCCGTGACAAGAACGAAATATCTCTTTGTCAAAAATTGACGATTTTTCGAGATAGTTTGGTTCTGACGGTGGAATATTATGTTTGAATGTATCTCAGACTTTCTAAGGATACGTCGAGTTCTCGCAACTTTTGTACTTTATTAAAATTACTTTATGAAAATGAAATTAGTGTCATCTTTCTTTTGAAAAAAAATGTGTGCGTGTACTAGCGTACACTCGTAGGAAGTGAAACTTCTTTATGACGTTATTTTTCAAAAAAATAATTTAAACCAGTCCGAAGTCGATGCCATCGCCACCTGGATTTCAAAAATGTAACTACTCAAAACGGGCCGCAAAATACATTGGAGACATTTACCAATCCCTACTCCGCTGGAGAAATTATACTTCGAATCACGCGTAGTAGGGATAAGAAAAAAATGGCGCGTAACGAAAAAATGTGACGCGTAACGAAAAAATGTTACACTAAATTTTTTTCCAACCCCGATAAAGAAGTTTCACTTCAAAATCATTGGGCGTTCCGTGATGATTTAGTTCAAGAATGTGACCTTTCATCGTTTCTAAAACTAAGTGGTGTGGGGACCTGGTGACCTGTAACACAGGTATTCTATACCTATCATAGGCACCAGTCTCTCACAAAATGTGATTCCTGACTCAACTGTATTATTTTAGTAAGAACTATTTTGTGAAGAGAAAATAAACTATTATTATTATTATTATTATTATTATTTCTATTTTCATTCAGGTTTGGATTATTTTTTGAATCGTCCAGATACCTACAAGTCTTGATTTATGTAATAGATCTACATATACCTTGAAGTATAACCCGGGTTGATAAAAAACTGATAATTGTTATATACAATTACTCGTATAGTTGTTCGAAATTTAAAATCAATTTTTTTTTTATAATAACACACACACATGGCTATCTGATTCGGCTGATAAACATACACAGTTGATAAACATACTGAAGATAAGTTACATTCAGGCAGAACAAACAATCACTTCCATCACACAAATATTTGAATATTTAGGTAAGAAGAGGTATATTTACCAACAATCTATTTTATAGTAAGTGAAAAAAAATAGAAGTGCTTGTTTTAGTAAAAAATGCTTGACACCTAACGCAAGGTGCAGCGGTAATGAATGCGACTGCTATGCTTGAGGTCTCGCGTTCGATTCCTGAGTCGGACCAAATGTTTGTATGATCTGCTAATATTTGTTTCGAAGTTTGGATGTTTTCTATGTATAATATGTATGTATTTACAATATATATATATATATGTGTATTCTATCAGTCAGTCTAGTTATCATAGCACAAGCTCCGCTTGGTTTGAAACTTGACGATACTGGTTTTAAATGTCCGAAATATTTATTTATTTATTTATTATAAAGTTGTTCAATTTTATATATTTTATAAAATAGTAGTGTGACAGACAGTCAACTGAATTACTCATGTATCTGTTTCTAATAATCTCATCATAAATTATTTGATAGATGCTCGAACCTAGAACATTTCATAGCAACAACAAAGCTGCATTATATCGGCAATGTTGCAAGGTTTTCTATTAAAGAGATTCTCTACGAACATTGAAAAATCAGATGTGACGCCATACACTTAGGTCCCATTTTCCTAGTTCTAAATTAAACTAACTCTATGACGTCATGTTACTATTATAATGAGTTTTTGCAGAACCATTATTAAATTTTGTGTAAATATTAAACTCAACCTAACATTTTTCACATACCAATAAATTAAAAGTTGAATCAAAAATTATCAATGAAAAACGTATTGCTCAACTTTAAATCGAACGTTTCTCAATTATAGATATTGGCAAAATTCTTTCATAAATTATTGCTATTCTAATAAAACTCTCATTAAACGGATGTAATATATCAAACCAAATTGCTTCTTTATCTAAGAATAGAAAGAAAATAAATAATGATTTAAGTGCTTCTTCAGCGACCGTGCACTTATAAAAGTGTGTTTCACTGATAGATTGATTAATGTTTTAACCATTACCGCAATGTAATCAACATGATATAATAATAAATACATTTAGAATTTACGATTACTGTACACAATAGCTAAAGTTGATTTTTTTTTATTCTTATTTTTGTCCTACGAAAGTGACTGAATAGAAGAAAGCATGAATTCAAGATATTGCGAATGCAGATAATTCAGTATGGCGACTCAAACTATGGGTGGCCTAGTGAGATGCTTTTTCACGCCCTACTTGAAGGACCCGGCGTCATAGTGAGATTGAAACACATGCGCCAGTAGATAGCTCCAGTTTTTAGTTTAGATTCGTGAATGTAACAACTGAACATAAAAATAACGATAAAAACATTTATTTCACTATTTTCTATATATAGACTTCAAAGAATGTGAGTATAAATCGACATCAAAGCAAACTAAACTATTGAGTTCTAAACTTAGTTTTGTTAACTGAGTTTTATACGTGCTAACGACATGATTTCTATTTCAAATTTTACGAAGTAGTTTTAACTTAATTGTTTAGAAGCTAGAGCCCCAAATCACTATCAATAACAAGTGAACTTTCTACACATGCGACAGAAGTTTGTTTCTTACGACAGAAGTTTGCAACTTTCAGGCAGCGCCGTAAAAAAAAGTGTCCTTATTTACAGGTAATTTATCCCAAAATTCATCAATTACGTCATTCATAACCAATTTGTCAAATTTCTATATTAAACGGTAAATTAATCGGCAGAGTGGAATAAAAGTATAAGCTATAAATGATTGACGACTCTAGTGTTGTAAAAGTGTCAAACAAGACAGATTGTACACGAGTACGTTAACCACAAACCACCTGGATATCTACTCACTTTGGACTAAAGAATTAATAATTTGCAAAATCTGTGCCTATCCCTCGTGTACAGAAAATGCAAGAAACTGTTTTGCATCACAAAATGAAGATACTTGGTGAGGTCACATAATCTCCCTTTTTTTGTTCGTGTATTTTAGTATAAGCTGATCTGCAAACTTTGACTCTGAAAATATTTAAAAAGTTAAAAATGTTAATTAATGAAGAGAGTAGAAAGTTTTGTCTAATAATTACGCTGCCTGGCTTCGAAACCTCCTTTACCAAATAGAAGACCATAGCAAAAACCTCTACGAACATTAAATAGCAAGCGATGTGGTTGTGTATTTCAAACGAATATTGGAAGATTCTGGAGTAAAAAAATTAAACAGTTCCTAGTAAAATATTCAGGCCGCTTTTTTATCAGCTTCAACGGAACATCTGCGCGTGCTAAAATTTATCACCTCATAGATTAATTTTCCCTTCCTTCCGACACTACGTGTCAAATATTTTACGAGTGTCTTCCCTGACTAAGTACGCTATGGCACCCTAATATGTCAGTTCACTATCTCACCATGAATGCTACAGAAACAGTTCTCCTCGATTATCTTCGGCTCGAATACGGTATTTTACTTATGAACCGAATAATAACATAAATATGTTAAGCTATGAAGTAGATAAAATTGAGTTTTGTTATATTTATTTTTGACGTACACGTTACATGAAACATGGAAAAACAAAGCGTCACCATACATTTTCACACTGTAGATGTCGTAAGACCAGGTTCCAGACTAAGGAAACAAACTACACAGGTGATAGTTATAAAGAAAAGAAAACATGTGACACAAATTTTAGACAACCTATTAGGCCAGTGTGGTATAGCAGGCGCAAACCTCTTTAGTCAAAAAACACCTATATTCAGCAGTAGGCTATTAAAGGGTGCGAGTTGACTGGCTCGTTGGCCTAGTATATAGCGTATGCAACTGCTAATCACGACGTCTCAGCTTTGATTCCTAGTCGAGTCAGAAAAGTATTACGGAGTTTTTCTGATTATAGAAATACATAGTAACAGCCCGGAGTTTGGACGTTGGGGTCTTAATCACCGTGCGTCAGAGAGCACGTAAAGCCGTAATATCTCCTATGTAAATGACTGATCTCCGTGGAGACTATCCGCCGTGGCCAAAATCAGCCAGATTACATGAGAAAATGATTTTTCTACACATATAAGTCAGCTTACTTGGAGTCTGCAAAACATTGTTAAGTAATTCCTTCGCACGAAGAAAGACATTCAAATGGTGATTGCAAGTATATGTGGACGGCACCAGTTACTTACCATCATATAACCCATCTGTTAGTATACCCATTTTATCATAAAAAAAATCTGTCTGCTCGTTTGTACGCTCCCTTTAAGCATGAGAGAAAATATGCATTATATGCCATGTAATTCTTGGAATTCTTTGATTAACATTATCTAAATTATAATGTCGTGAAACATAAGGAATCAATAGAATAAAAAATAAGGTGGGCCATGAATTAGTTAACACTTGAAAAAAATCGTACAAAAAAAAACATTTGATATATTATAAAAATTGTTTATTTACAAGAAAGCTAATTAGTTGAAATTTATGTTTTAAAAATAACATTGTCTAAATGATCACAGTTTCGACGTTTGCCCTCTTCTAAACGAGCATCGAAATTTCCATCAATCAAATTATCAAAATTATCAAAATTCGAAAAGAGATCGCGAGATCGCCAACATCTCTTCGCTGAGTTTTCTTTTAATGGGCGTAGTGTATTTGGTTTCTTGATGTAGACACGATTCTTCAAATAACCCCATAAAAAGAAGCCTGTGGGGCATATATCTGGATTTCTGAGTGGCCATGGAATGTCGCCTCGTCTGGAAATCAGTTTTTCCGGAAACATGTCTTTGACCACCGTCAGGGACTCGTTGGATGTGTGAAAAGCGTTTCCATCTTGTTGAAACCATGTATTACAATTGTAGACAGCAAATTCCAGTAGTATCGGACCCAAGGACTCCCGTAACATGTTTGTGAGGCATGTTAGATTCAAACGTTAAGCAATTCTTGGCCCACCCTATACGTTACTTTTTTTTTCTAGAGGGAAACTAGAACCTTATCTAAATTAATGAAGTTGTTAGTTAAGTCTTTACACCAGGAGTAGATAGCAATTATTCAATGAAAATTTTATTCATGAAAAACAGACTAATCAAATAGAAATATAATTAGATTATAGAGCCTTCGTCTATTACCCTACGATAAATAATTTTCTAGTTGGCAACTAAATTAATTTTGGTTAAACGCCAAAGCAGACCTTATGTTTGTATTCACTCCTTATAGCGTCTATTAATCATGTTATGACTAGTGTAAAATTATATACATTCAAAATTGATCTTTATCACAGTTGTAATAGAAAGTAGAATTTATGTTGCTAATTATATATGTAGCTAAGATGGAGACTAAACAAATCGATTTCTCTTGAATATTAATTAATTATCTTTGGAATGTGTTCTTAACGAGACTTTTAGGGCGTAACAATTACAAGGAGTCCCTAGAATTCTGGTTAGTTGACAGAGATTGCAACAAAGTCATCATAGTATATAGTAGTTAGTTATCATAGTAAAAAATAAAAATAATAAAGAGATCTATGATTGATCTCTTAGTTTAGTAATTTGTGATTTAGATTGTTAAGTGAGAAGTATTGAGTTCAGGTCCCACTCATTATAAATAATTGAGTGACGATAATTTTTCCATGTGTAATTTATCTATAAGCATATAAGTATATTTATCTATTTATACTTGATAGAGCTGTGATCGAAAAAAAGTTAAACTGTCTAATTAAATGAAGACTATTTCACTTTGATTAATTTAACCTTGAATATACTATTGTTTTATTATGGACTTAATACAATAATTGAAACGGACAGTTATAAGTGATATACGCACGCACTGGACTTTGTAAACATAGAAATTATAGCATAATTACAATAATAACCACTATTTTCTTAAATAAATATTTTAAAAACTATTTAATGAAATGAATAAATTAGTCAAGGTACTTTTACCACCTTTTTTTTTTTTTTTTTCCTGTGCGGAAATCCCCTCGGATACCTCGCATACTGGTGGTTATGTCGGACTCGAACCGACCAAAAACCGCACGCCGTCTCAGGTACCAGTAGCCGGGGAATCAGGTGTACCCTAGAAAGGAAATCCCTGAAACCCCAACGTACCTCGGGTCATCTACCTGCGGCTTGCAGATGACCCTCCCCTCTGCTCCAAAAGAGCGTGTGCTCCGTAGCACGTCCCGCTACCATCCCGGCGTACTCCTGCTCGGGTGACGGATGGCCTTACCTATCACCCTCAGTTTCGCGCTTATGGAGGACGGAGATCGTTCTGCAATCTCCGGCGCCCGAGCCGTCTGTGATACCGGACACGTTCCCGGGCCTGGCGGACCGGGAGAGTTCTCAACCTCTCCCGGTCCCGCTCCGACATCTCCTTTGCAAGCATAACTTGCTCGCAAAAGGAGACGGCGGAGTTCCACGCGCTCTCGCTCCGCAACATGGCGGCGATCATGCTACCGAGCGAGAGAGTTTCCACTCCGATGGCCGTCACAAGGTCACGCCTCAGCTCCGCCTACGCTGGGCATTCTGCCAGCGTGTGGAGCGCCGTATCCACGGTCCGGCCATCGCAGTGGTGGCACTCAGGCGTTGGCTCCTTTCGGATCAGACACAGGTGATCTCCGAAGCATCCTTTTCCAGTGATCACCTGCGTCAGCCGATATGAGAGGGTCCCGTGATTCCTCTCGAGCCAATCCTCCATAACGGGTCTTACCGCCCCAATGACGGCGTGCCCGGCGCTTGGTTGCCCAAGTCGTTCCTTCCACTCCTCCACAAGGACCTGGCGGAGTTGGGTTTTCTGATTCTCGATTTCTCGAGTTTCAGGACTCCGGCCCAACTCCCGTGCCTCCTTGCGCCACTGATAAAGAGCCGCAAGGGCTCTCGCCTCCAGGTCCCATGATGGAGTTCCAGCCAGGAGACTCGCCACTTCAAAGGAGATTGTGCGGTATCCTCTTATGACCCTGATGGCCAGCACTCGCTGTGGTCGTCGCAGTATTGCGACGTTGCTCGCCTTGAGGGTCTCCGCCCACACTGGGGCCCCGTAAAGGGCCATTGACCGCACAACTCCTGCGTAGAGTCTCCTGCAGGAGTCATCGGGTCCCCTCATGTTAGGCAGCAGCCGCGCCAACGCCCGTGCTGCTCCCACCAACTTTGGGACCTGACTTCGGAACTCATTTCCGAAGTCCCATCGGCTATCGAGTACGAGCCCCAGATACCTCATGGAGGACTCAATGCCGATGCGAGTATCTCCTACTATGAGGCTGGATCGATTTGGTGGCTTGTTCCGAGGCCCATGAAAGAACAAGGCCTCGGACTTGTGTAGAGCTACCTCAAGACCCAACCGCCGGATTCGGTCCAGGACTTGGGCAACACCGGCCGTGGCCCTCAGGGTTGCCTCACGATGTGTCTTGCCGCACGCCGTCACAAGTGTGTCGTCCGCATAACACGTGACGACGACGCCATCTAAGAAAGCACCGCGAAGCACCCAGTCGTAGCCAATGTTCCATAGGAGCGGTCCTAGGACCGATCCCTGCGGAACTCCGCACGACATTTCACGTCTACCGAGACCGGTCTTACTTGGGTAGATGACGGCTCTTTTCGACAAATATGACCCGACTATTTGACGGAGGTAGAGAGGCACTCGGTGATATACCAGTGCCTCCTTGATGCAACTCCAGGGCAAAGTATTGAACGCATTGGCAATGTCCAAAGACACCGCCAATACTACTTCGCCCCGGGAAACTGCTTCCTCCGTCAGAGTCTTCACGCGCATGATCGCATGTACGGTGGAACGCCCCTGACGGAAACCATACTGGTTCTCCGCCAGATCCGGCCCCACCCTGAAGAGGTGCTTGACGAGGCGTCGTGCAATTACTCTTTCAAAGAGTTTACATACCTCGTCAAGCAACACTATAGGCCGGTAGGCAGATGGTGAGTCTGCCGGGCGCCCCTCCTTTCGGATGAGAACCAGTTTCCCCGTCTTCCACAATTTTGGAAACCGGCCCTGCTCGAGGCATGCGCTGAAGAACTCTCTCAGTCGGGGCTCGAGAGCATCGTCGCTTAGAGCCAGGACCCAAGCTCGGCCTGGTATGCCATCGGGTCCTGGGGCGGTGCTTTTTGCTTTAAGCCGTCGCACCGCCAGCGCTAGTTCTTCCCAAGCGACCTCTGGCACGTCGTCGTCATCCACGCTAGGCGCTTCGGGCGCCGAAGACGGAGCCATCAGTGGCGGAGTGTGCTCCACCACTCGCACCGGGAACAAGGAGCCGAAAACCCGCTCAAGCAACTCTGGCTGAAGACACCGGGTTAGCGGTGGAGCCCATGGGCGCATTTTACCCCTGACCATACGATAGGGGCGCCCCCACGGATCTCGCTCCAGGGTCTCCAGCAACTCGCGGCGGGCCTCACTCTTGGCCCGCTTTATCGCTGCTTGAAGGGTCCTTTTGGCATCCCTGTATCCCGTTAACAGCTCCGCCTCCCAAGCTGCCGCATCCGCGGGGCGGCGACGCCTTCTACGGAACCTGGACCACCGACGGCGCGCGGTCACGCAAGCTTGTCGCAGCCTTGCGATATCCGGCGACCACCAGTAGACCTGACGCCTAATAGCATTTGGCTGGACCCTAGGCATCGCCGCATCGCAGACGCGGGTCATGGCCTCCCGGAACCATTCTGCCTCCGCTTCCATGTTGACAGGCCTGTCCGGTGCAGGGACCCAGGCCTGGACGATGGCGGCTTCCAGGAGGAGCTCAGGTACTTTTACCACCTATTGTAATCCGTGAATTCACAAAACTGAAAAAAAAAGTAACAAAAAAAATCCTGATCGATGGTTGGAAAACTGCACTATAAGTACTTAGAATATATTGTCTTCAGAGCTCCATAAACGTCACATGATTGTACTAGGTGGGCCAAGAGTTCGTTAATATTTGAATCCAACATCCCACGCAAACAAATGCCGTGCGGGGCGCGGGTAGGAGTCGACCACTTGCTCGTTTCTCGGCAATTTTGATGTAATAGATCACTTCATAGGGCCGTAGTGCGCTTACTGTATGATAAAAATTTATTTAAACAGTTCTGTGACACATTTATTTCGTGTTGAATACGATTTACATGACTTAAATCCATAAAAACAGTGTCCACGTGCTCCTTTGATAAAAAAACGGGTGAAGAAGGTCAAAGAGACGGGTTAAAGGTGGAGTAAACTATAGGATCACGGATTGCACAGATCGAAGAGAACGTGCAGCAAGTTTGCACTTCTGCTCGACGTAATCCAGATTTATCGACGTGCAAACGTTCGGCTGAATTGGGGTTATTGCGGACATCGTTACGCCGTATTTTGAAATTATATTTGAAATTATGAGTACATCTATATAAGATCCAGATAGTGCAGTGACTAAAACCTAATGACTTAAATTTGTGCAAGTCGTATATCGAAACAATGTTAGAATGATTCAGTAATTTTGACAACATCTTATTTTGTGACGAAGGCCATTTTCACCTCAACGGACATGTAAACAAACAGAATTGCTGCTATTGGAGCAGTGAAAATTCCAAAGTTAAACACGAGAGGCTACTTTATTCTCGCAAGGTAACTGTATGGGCTGCAATTTCAGCAAAAGGAATCATTGGACCCTACTTTTTCGAAGATTCTAGAGGTCGTTTAGTTACTGTTAATTCTATCGATATGTGAAAATGTTACGGGGGTTCTTGGGACCGATGCTACTAGCATTTACTGGCTACAATCGTAAGACAACAAAATGGGGCTACTAGTAACACATTCGGTTAGTCTCTGCCAGTGGAGTGAGCCATGTTTCCGGAAAAGATGATTTCCAGACGAGACAATATTCTATGGCCACCCAAAAATCCTGATCTATCCCTAGCACACTTTTTTATGACGTTAATTGAAGAATTGTATCAACATCAATAAACCAAATACATACATCATGTTAACTAAAAGAAAAAAATCAGCGAAGAGATGTCGGCGATCTCGCGGTTTCTGTGCCGACGAGTATTCAAAAATTTCGGTGCTCGCTTAGAAGAGTCGAAACGGTGGCCATTTAGACGATGTAATTTTTAAAAAATAAATTTCAACTAATTAACTTTCTTGTAAAGAAACAATTTTTATAATATGTCAAATGATTTTTTATACGTTTTTCAAATGTTTGCTAATTTGTGGCCCATCCTGTATCAACACACTTTTTCTGCATTAGCATATTATATAGCATAATTTGAAATACTTGACTTTTATAGATGTAGTAGACAACTTTTTAAGAAAAAGGCTATAGGAGTCTACATGTATTGATCCGTCAATGTAACAAAATATATACCATGATAGTTCTAGTTGGACTGGTCACTTTCAAGTAGTTGAATTACACGTGTTTAAATATCTTTCCAGGTAATCTTTGAAGTGGCTATAAACGGTACTCAGAAAATTTAATTTGCATGAAGAATTAAATTCGAAACATAAATACCTTTTACTCAGCTACTTCTATTACTAAAACTGTCGAATTTTCTGTTAAATCACAGAATGACTTGAGCTATTCCAAATATACTAAAGCATGCACTATTACTTATTACGTGACAAAAGTTAATAATATATATTTATTAGATATCAGACCTTCAATAGACTTTAATAGTATATTGCTGAATATAAACCTCTTCTCAGAAGGGAGGCTTCAGCCTACTACGCCACGTTGTCCAGACGGATTGTTATAGAGTTTGTTTCAAGTTTTGCATCGCTTTGCCGTGATGTCGTCCACATTTTATTACCATAGCTGCCTCTTAAAACACTCATGCGCAGAATAGATGACATGGCTTTTTAAACACACGGTGACATATTTATATTGATTTGTTTAGTGTTGACTAAACAAGTTTAGTAATCTTAGTAGTTTTATATTAATAAATGCAAAATGAAAATTGTTATTAAACTATTTCGATTGTTAAGTTTTTATAAACCAAAGACTCATTAAGGTGAAGGTAGACGGCATTTCCTTTAAATAGAACCTTCTATTCTTGTGTTCTTTTTGTTAAAAAAATATATTTGTTTCATTTATCGATCAAAGCCTGCCTTTCTCACCTTCATTTATAAATAAATATTTTTTTTCTTTCAACATTATCATCATTTCAGCCAAAGTATGTACCCTGCTGGACAGAGGCCTCCCACAAAGTTCTCCACAACAGCCGGTCTCATGCCACCTTGGCCCCGCAACGCTGCGTTTTCCAGTATGCAATCACCACTTTACAACTTTATAGACCCATTAGAAATCGTTTCTGCGTGCAATGTACCTCGCCCACTGCCACTTAAGCTTAAAAATTTTACAGGCAATATCGGTGAACTTGGTTCGTTTGTGGATCTCCTCATTTCTCTTCATTTAAATAAATTGAAAAACTTTGAAGTTATCATTCAGTAATTAATGCCTCAAGCAGTGATTGTACTCAATAAAGTAATATTATTCTGGCCTTCAAGATTATCAAAGAAATATTACTTTGTAAATATTTGTTCATTTCTATTCAATTGTATTGTAGTCAACAATATAAAGCTTTTATGTAAATATCGAAAGATTTTTTTGTCGTCTTGATAAGGTTTCGCTTTAAGTCCCAATGGACTTATTCACTTTATTCAAAAGTAACTTAGCGGTTTCATTGGGGGACTTTGGTAAAGATTTCATAACCCACAATTTTATAAGCTTATTATATTAAGTCCGACTTATGGACTTGAAGTTAAAATGTGTCTTACAAATCTAGATTACATTATTATTGAAAACTCTTAGTAATTACATTATCAAGTAAGAAATAAATAATATATGCATGGTTTAAAATATATAGTTAGTAATAATTTACTTGGTCTTTTTAAAAAATCACTAATAGGTTCGTTTCATTTCCTTTTAGTCGTGGATTTGAGTCTCACCTAGAGCAAACAATTGTCATATTTTTTTTTCTTTATACAGTATTTTATATAGTGTCTATTTAGGAATATATACCTAGGCAGGTCTGGTTATTATAACATTAGACCTTTATAATTGGCAATCAGTTATATGTTTAAGTTTTTATTTTTTTTCCCTATCATTTTTATTTGTTATTAAAAATAATTAAGCGTGCAAATTCAAAAATCGTTTAGTAAACGGTGGTTTTACTGCCGTATCAAAAAGTGGGTGATTTTTACTTCGTGACAACTCTTGGCCGATAAGAAAACGTTAATATTACAATTATAAAGTTATATTAATCTAATAGAAAAATTAATAATAAAAATTAGCACATGAATTAAATTAAGTCAGTTTTAGTTCGAATAACACTAAATTTTCGCAATAAAGGTGAAATTGCGGTCACTCAATTCAATATTTAATTACCTTCTATCCTTTAATAACATAGAAAATCTGCAATGAAATTGATTGAAGCCCAAACAAAAGTGAACAATAATAGAACTTAGAAGATAAACTAGCTCAAGGGTTTACAAAAATATTTGTTTGGGGACCGACAAGCATTGTCCACTCGAACTAAGTAAGGGTTCATTCCAAGACTCTTTGTTATGCTTACCCATTAATATGATTTATGGCAAATTTTAAGGCTTTTATGGAGTAGGAGTACTCTACTCTCAATATTTTAGTGTAGTTTAGACAATATTCAGACATAATCTCGTAATCAATGCGTCATTTTAACCCTTAACTCGTTTTTGTTGAGTTTTTGTGTTTCTACGTTTTCTTTAAAAACGTAAATACAAAGATACACGAAAACTCAACTTTACGAGTATATCGGCTCTGATTCCATGATCACAGTTAATGAACAGATATTCATTGATGCAGGAGTGACAGTTGTCATGGTAAGTGTGTGTAACACAATGCCACGCTGACTGTCATGTCTGTAACAACTTTTTTTTTAACAACAACTTGTTTTTTAACAACTAAGAGAAATTATAAAACTGCCATTTTTTAATTAAAAAGGTGCTTTTGTATAAAAAGATCATTGCACTGCATTTAAAAGTATCGGTTCTGGTTACATTTATTTGCATCATAAAACAATTCTTAACAAATCAACAAAGTGTACACAGCGAAACAAGTCAATTCCCCATAAACATTACAAGTATTTCCGTGCGAAAAACGATAAAATTCATCCGAAAGATTACAGCAGATAGATCTCAGTAAAATCCCTTAATCGCTGCGATAACATCATGTCATATTAACCGTTCCTAATCGCTAATCGTCCATCGTCAAATAGCACCGCCATCAAGCGCTTACGATCAATAATAGATAAACGTGGGTATAATGTTCAAGCACATAAACTGCGATTTTATCTATAGCACCTATAATAGTTTTATGTTTTTATGTAAACCGGATAGACGGATAGCTTGGTAAGGTCTCAGACATACTTGCGATACCACAATATTCTGTGAGGTCGTCATTTTTCTCTTAGTTTGTTTTTAGTTTCCCAAAACTATTTAGGATATGCTTCTTTTAAAGAAAAGGCCTACAATCAGTAGTGAACTTTTAAGGGTTATTTTGATAATGGTGAATTAATGCAGTGTTCGTCATAAGTACATCTATTGCGAACAATTTTAATCTCCTCGTTGAACAACGAAAGAATTGCCTTACACCTGTAATCTCTGAGACTGTATCATCACTCAAGTCGAACCAGCTCACACACGACACTTCACGATGACTTTCTAGAGAATAAGTAACATTAATCACATACTTTATTTATAAAAACACAATAAGTAGTACTCCGGGAGTGCTGGCAGAAGTAAAAACTTCAGTATTAACGTTGTGCACTGTTGATATTTTGGAATGGTTAGGGAATAATTTTGCACGAATTGTTTTAATTATCAGTATAAAAGTACTGTTATTTATGTGGTAAAATACAATATACATTTATTGCGCTATCGTACACAAACAGGACAATTTATATATACATGCACACTTGCGCAAGTGTTTTGCGCCACCTAAACGAAACAGTAGGTGCAGGCATACATTTTCGCCGCGCGGTAGAAAGAGAGGGGGATACTTCCTCTCCTGCACCACGCCGGTGGTCTACTCTCTCGTCGTCTTAGAAATTTTCGATCAGGTCACGTGTCCTGACGCGAGTTTAAGATTTTTTACCCATCACAAAAGTGCACAGCACCGTTAAAGAAATTTTCACTTCAAAAATATTTAATTTTTCAAATTTAAGTAGAAATGGAAATGAATCTCTCTTCAAAGTAAATTATTTTCTGTTGAAAATCTATTGTTTATTTAGAGGAGCTTGGGATATTTAGAAAAGTACAACCTGTATATTGAACTATACTTTACTAAAATTTCAAGAAATTACGTATTTTTATTTTCGTTGTCTCGAATGTATCATGAGAAAAAAATCTAACCTACTTCTATAATTTGGAAAATGCATGTACGAGTATATCAGGATAATAAAAATAAAATCATCACTTTCTTTATTAAACTTTTTTATTGTTTAAATTTCGCTCAGTAATATTTGATCCTTCGCGTTCAAATATATGCAAGTTAATTTGTTTTCTCTCTTCCGCACAATAAAATGCCTATTTGCTTTCCTCGTGAAGCATAGGGATGTAGTCAATATAAATACCATATTGTATACACTTTTGATTTGATTTTCTCTTTATTAGACCGCTACGGAAAACAATCACTTTCGTATATCGCGCCGGATATCCGGTTCGTTGTAATATATGATTTCATTCATTTAATTACGTTTAAGTGTGGTTTCATCATAAGCTAGGTTTATCTAAACCTTAATTAAATAAAAACCTTAAAACTGGTAGCTATATTATCAAGTTATTTTTTTTTACACTAAATTATATTACATTTTTTTTTTAAACTATGCCCGCACTAGCGATGAATCTTGTGTCGTGGGGGACTTTACAAACACAAAGAACACCCAGACTCAGAACAACAATTTGTGGATCACACGTCTTATTCAAACAACTGTCTGTGTAGTGACGGATTAAGAATACATAGTGTTACCACCCCTATTCATCCCGTGGGTGTCGTAAAAGGCGATTAAGGGACCAAGTATACTAGACAACATCATTACAAAGAGAAGGAAAACTTGGAACAAACCCTAACCCAACCCGTCTAGCCAGCGTGGAATAGTAGGCCAAAACCTCCTTGCTAAGGAGAGGCCTATGTCTAGCAGTGGATTGTAAGAGGCTGTTGATGATTGATGACAAAGTGTTGACCCATGTGGGATTTGACGCCACAACGCTCAGCGCAATAGAGAGTGGTGTGACGACCGCTTAAACCACTAGGCCAATCGTGCAGTCAAAATTACTCGTATATGTTTGGCAGCTCTTTTTTGGTGAGAGTCGCCAAGACTTGGAACGACCTGCCTGGGTCTATTTTTCCTGATGACATGAACTCTGGAGCCTTTAAGAGTAGAGTGAACAGGTATCTTTTGGATGGGCGTGTACCACCTTCGTCTTCATCTGCACTTTCCATCAGGTGAGATAGAGGTCAAACGCCTATTCCACTAAAGACGTAAAAAAAAAAAAAAAAAAATATTATAACTGAACTTGTTTCAAAGCCTCCTTAAGAAAACTTAGTAAATAACTGTCTATGAGTTAGTAAGCATTATAGTACTTAAATGGAAATTACTTGTACTTGTCTGTGTCGTAAAGACCGGAAGCCATCAACTTCCGAAGAAAAATCTAAACGAAATGAAAGTGAAACGCAAACAAAGGTAGGTTTATGTTTCTCACAGGTCTGTCTATAATAGTTAGTGAAGCCTCCAACTATTGTTCAGGCAATTCAACCCCGTGGGTATAACAAGAAACTATTTTGGATTAGCTTTTGCTCGCGGCTTCGCTCACGAGTAATTTGATCTGTCATATTAAGTTTAATAATTTTGGTTGGCTTCCACATAAAAGGTAGAAATATACTGTCACAGACTTCTATTTAGAACTGCGCAGTTGGCCTAGTGGTTTAAGCGATCGCCACGCCGCTCTCTACTGCGCTGAGTGCTGTGGGTTCAAATCCCACACGGAACACCACTTTGTGTGATCCACAAATTGTTGTTCTCAGTCTGGGTGTTCTTTGTGTTCGTTTCTTGTATATTTGTAAAATTCCCCGCGACACAGGATTAATTCCTAGCGCGGGAGTCGTTTTCTAAAAAGAAAGAAAGAAGAAAAGAAAGAAGAACTATTCAAGACAAACAATTCTATCTTTATGTAACTCCAATGGTTAAGGCAGCGTACACCAAGATAGCTCTGAGAGACCAGTTTTTTTTTCCGATTTAATTGACATGTATCGTTATATTGCGACCAAAATTACATAAAATCATTACAAATTGTAGCCTATAGGTAAGTTATTCCTATCTGTTCAGTAGTTTTTTCGTAAAATACAAACATCCATACTCACAAACTTTCACATTTATAATATTTGTAGGATTTAGATACATATAGTTAAAAAGTTTTATAGAAAAGAGAATTTATATAAATCAAAAAGAATGTCTTGAACAAACTTTTAAATTGAAATTATTTCAAAGTTAGGTACAATATTTACCAAAAACAAACAAATAACGCAACAATAACAAATAAAACTTTAAAAACATATTCAAATTCAATTTCTTTATTCCATAAACTTAATTATCAATTATTTAGTTTCGTTTACTTTAGTTTTGATTAATATTATTAACCCGAACTTATACAATATCAAAACAATGAATTGCCTCGGTGACGCAGACGTAGTGAATGCGACTGCTGTGCTTGAGGTCTCGGGTTCAATTCCAGGGTCAATGTTTGTATGATCTGTAAATATTTGTTTCAAAGTTTGAGTGTTTCCTATGTATACTACGTATGTATTTACAAAAAAAAAGTATATAAGTATTTTATCAGTCAGTCTAGTTATCATAGCACAAGCTCTGCTTAGTTTGAAACTAGATAACGTTGTGTGTCAAATGTCCGAAATATTTAATTACATTTTAAAAATAAATCGAAAATTTGAAAACAGAAAATACTGTGTCTATTCGTGTTAATTTATAACTGGCAGTTTTCAAATAGTTTAATGTTATTCGAACAAAATGAAAAAAGAAAACAATATCACGGCCGTTTTTTTAATTATTCACATACTCGTAGTTTCAACAAATTGCTTACAAAATATTTGAAGTGAAACTTCTTTATCGGGGTTGGAAAAAAATTTAGTGTAACATTTTTTCGTTACGCGTCACATTTCTCCGTTACGCGCCATCTTTTTCTTATCCCTACCACACGTGATTCGAAGTATACTTTCTCCAGCGGAGTAGGGATTGGTACATGTCTCCAATGTATTTTGCGGCCCGTTTTGAGTAGTTACATTTTTGAAATCCAGGTGGCGATTGCATCGACTTCGGACGGGCTTAAATTATTTTTTTGAAAAATAACGTCATAAAGAAGTTTCACTTCTTCCGAGTGTACGCTAGTACACGCTACGCACACATTTTGTTTTTTATGTAGTCCACAATAGTAATTCAGGCGTACTGGTCAATAATAAATCATTTTTGCGCAATTACGTACCAAATCAACCCGTCGAATGCGAACCGGAGTATATTTTATCCGCCAATACATTTTTATTGTAGAAATAAAGCTAGTTTTGGTAACTGTCGTACAATTTGTAACGTACTTTCATATTGAATTTATGATCTGAAAATGTGTGTTGGAGTGGTAGAAAATAATTTGGTGTCGGTAAATTAGCATCGTGGATAAAAATACTATATATTGTTGCTTATTCGTACGCAATTGAAAATGATTAAAGTAGTAAAAAGATAATTGTATCTATACATGTAAATGAATATTTGTCTATTTACCTGTATGTCCTTTATAGAATCGTATACTATGCATTTGATCATGTGATTATCTTAAGCAAAGTTGTGCATGAGGTCTCGAAGGTATTTGAGTTGATATGATTTTTTTTTTGTCTTTCCTTCAAATTTATTTTAGCTGATGGCGTAGCAACCGTTAGTATATAATATTTTTTTTAAGGTGACTTTTATTACAAATAACTGATTTTATTAGTGTAGTGTATATATTACCAATTTAATATAATATCATTATAATTAGGGCACTTGCTAATAGTTTCAACCAGCAAGCAGGTAAATATTCGATTGAGTCCTAAATCATTACCTGAACGCCTCAATTGTCTGCACAGATGGCGTACTGGTTTAAGTAGTCACCTCACCGCTCTCTACTGCACTGAGTGTTAAGGGTTCAAACCCCGTATGAGACAACACTGACAACACTTCCACAAATTGTTGTTCTGAGTCTGAGTGTTCTTTATGTCCGTTTCATGTATGTTTGTAAAAGTTACCCGCGACACAGGATTTATTTCTAATGTGGGGGTTATCTTTTTAAAAGAGAAAAAAAACCTACAAGTTTATGATTATTACAAGAGGTAAATTAAAATTACCCAGAAAAGACAATCAATCAATTCCAAACGCAATCGGTACGGGACTATATTAGCAATCAATTCCCCAAAAATTTAACGAGTACAAATTCATTCCATCATCAAGCTTCAATATCCTCAGTTCTTCTATATATTCGCATGTACCACGAACTCTGTAGATGACAGATGGGAAAATTGTTCCACTAAGGTAATTTAGAAATTGTGCGGTAACAAAAGGCGACTTATTGCCGCTGTCATTTTAATATGCTTACCGAAGCGTGAGGGTTAACTCCAATAACCGTTTAACTTGTGTACCGATTAATATCTATTATATGTATTTGATATGAATTTGAAGTGCTAAGGTAATTAGGTTAGCCACTTTTGCTTAAGAATCGTATTGTAGAAGGTCTTCAATTTGAGTCTTCAGTTGAGCTTGAACACGAATAGAAAGTACTTTCTTTTCTCTATCAGTTATGCAAATTGATCATATGAAGAATATAGCTATAATGAATATGACATGAATCATACATTAATAGAAGTAATGAGTAATCAACTGATTAATTTCTATTAATCTTTTAACATCGAGTTTCGATTTTACATAGTATGTATAACATTAATCCATATTAATATTATAAATCTTAAAGTACCTCTGTCTGTCTGTTACATTTTCACAGCTAAATCACTGCACCGATCTCAACGAAATTTAGTATGGAGATATTTTTATTTTAAAGGAAGAATATATGCTACTCTTTACTACGAAAACCGACAAACACGTGGACGCAACCGTGGACAAAAGTTATATAAAGTTACTTTCCCTGACTGAGTCACTGGTTGGTCAACGCAGAGCCTAAGACGCTGGGGGGCAAACTTGAAATATTGACAGCTATTCTATTTTATGATATTAGGCACATTAAGAAAAAAATTACACAACTCTCACCCCTTTTTATTTTTCCATTTTTTTTTCTGTGCAGAAATCTCCCCGGATACCACCTACTGATGGTTATGTCGGACTCGAACCGACCAAAAACTGCACGCCGTCTCAGGTACCAGTAGACGGGGAATCAGGTGTACCCTAGAATGGCAATCCCCGAAACCCCGACGTACTTCGGGCCATCTACCTACCGCTTTCAGATGACCCCTTTTCTACTCCAAAAGAGCGTGTGCTCCGTAGCACGTCCCGCTGCCATCCTGGCCTGCTTCTGCTCGGATGACGGATGGCCTCACCTATCACCCCCAGACTTGCGCTTATGGTGGACGGAGATCGTTCTACGGTCTCCGGCGCCCCAGCCGTCTCTGATACCGGACACGTTCCCAGGCCTAGTGGATCGGGAGAGTTCTAAACCTCTCCCGGTCCCGCTCCGACATCTCCTTTGCGATCACAACTTGCTCGCAAAAGGAGACAGCGGAGTACCACGCGCTCTCGCTTTTTCCGTGCGAGAGAGTTTCCACTGTGATGGCCGCCATAAGGTCACGCCTCAGCTTTGCTCACGCTGGGCATTCTACCAGTGTGTGCAGCACCATGTCCACGGTCCAGCCACAGCAGTGGTGGCACTCAGGCGTCGGTTTCTTTCGGATCAGACACAGGTGATCTCCGAAGCATCCTTACACAGTGACCACCTACTTCAGCCGATATGAGAGGGTCCCGTGATTCCTCTCGAGCCAATTCTCCATAACAGGTTTTACCGCCACAATGACGACGTGCCCAGCGCTTGGTTGCCAAGTGGTTCCTTCCACTCCTTCACAAGGACCTGGCGGAGTTGGGTTTTCTGATTTTCGATTTTCCGAGTTTCGGGACTCTGGCCCAACTCCCGTGCCTTCTTGCGCCACTGATAAAGCCCCGTAAAGGGCCATTGACCGTACAACTCCGGCTAACAACATCGGCTATCGAGTACGAGCCCCAGATGCCTCATGGAGGACTCAATGCCGATGCGAGTATCTCCTACTATGAGGCTGCATCGATTTGGTGGCTTGTTCCGAGGCCCATGAAAGAACGTGGCCTCGGACTTGTGCAGACGACGACGCCATCTAAGAAAGCACCACGAAGCACCCAGTCGTAGCCAATGTTCCACAGGAGTGGTCCCAAGACCGATCGCTACGGAAATCCGCACATCATTTCACGTCTACCGAGACCGGTTTTACTTGGGTAGATGACAGCTCTTTCCGACAAATATGCCCTGGCTATTTTAAGGAGGTAGAGGGGATAACTTTCACCCCTAAGGGCATAAAATAAGGGATGAATGATTGTATGGAAGTTCATTATTTTAAAGTTCGAACGATGAAATAAGAATGTCACACACGTCATAAGAGGTCACACGAATGAAGACACGAGTGATAACTAGTAAACTATAAAATAAAATTAATACAGTCAGTATTTACAAAACAACACTAAAATATTGTCTTTCAGCTCATAAATTTATGTATCATGCAATATCCATTATTCATTGCTTTATTTACACTAACAAGCTGTTCGTTTTATTACAAATAAATATAGTTAGTTATCCAAAACATGACCAATTTGTTAAACATATCGTGTACAAATTGCTATAACAGAGTTTCAAATTTACAGTTTAGTCGCTTTATGAGAGTGTGAGGTTGAAGAGAATTTTTTATAAGCTTAATCTTCTTGCAAACCGATGGGTTCATTTATATAAACGTACAAAAAGGTTAAATGTTTTTTGAACCACTCCGTCTACCGTTTCAAAAATTCCGATCCGGTTCCATACCAGGCAGGTATTACAACAAAAAAAGCTCTCAAACCCTGTGTGTTCTTTTTAGAATTGTCATATTGAGTCGAGTATTTTCTGACTTCAACTATCTACAGACATCGTTAAAGTTATTCTAAGTTTCTGCGTTGGTGAAACTCTCTTTAATATTCAAATGGTGTCTGCAAATTTATTGGATTTTAGAACTCGGTTAATGTAATTGGCGCTTTTTATTCAATCTCTGATCTTAGATACTTTTTGTAGTAGTTCAGTTATGGTTCAATACTAAATCATTATTTATAAAACCATGGAGCACATTGCACTGAGCAAGAGCGCTGAAATAGAGGGCAAACTTTACGTAAACCTTATACCGACCCGTCAGTCAGTGTGGTGTAGTAGGCCAAAATCTCCTTTGTAAATAGTCACCTATGTTCAGCAGTATACTTTTTTTTCTTTAAAAAGACAACGATCGCACTAAGAATAAATCCTGTGTCGCGGGAGACTTTACAAACATACAAGAAAAGAACAAAGAACATCGAGACTTAGAACAACAATTTATGTATCACACAAATTGTTGTCATATGTTGGGTTTGAACCCACAACACGCGGCGTAGTAGAGAGTGGCGTGGCGATCGCTTAAACCACTAGTCAACGGTGTAGCTAGTATACTATACTATACTATAATATAAGTTGTTGATGAAAACAATGGAATCTTGCTCCTGTCTTGATATTATGGTAATTCTACCATTAATCCATATAATGGGTCAATTTTTTTTTAAACTTTTCTCCTTTCTTTACATTCGAATACACATATATGTACATAATTATTTTTTTAAGCACATATTTTTATAATTTTGTAATAACTAATTTGTTTTATTAAGTTCAAAAATAATTGACCATGAAAAATATGCGAAGTATGCGTTCCAATTAAAGAGATTTAGGATTTCGTATATAAATCAAGGGAAGGGTCAATGAATTCTAAGAATTTGGATTATTCTAATAAGTATTTTATTAATTTTGTACTATGTAAATTATAATCAGTCACATATATATCAAAAAAGGTGAATTTTTCGTGTAGAAGTTTGAATTTTGATAACCTGTTTTTCTTTATTGTATAATTAAAATAATCGTTCATTCATTTAGGGTTATAATTATAAAATTTAGGTATAAATTTATAAAGCCTAACTAAGCATAACTTGTACATACTCATCCTTTCGTGCAGAAGAATTCAATATTCTCAATGAATAACTGAATTTATTGAGAAAAATACGGCGCAAGAAGCGCGGAGTGTTTTTTAGAAAGAGTGACGTCAACCTTGCTGACGTTATTTCTTATCTCGTTAGTATCACTCATAATTTGAAAGTAAGAAAACCATCACACACACATATTTATTTATACAATAAAACAAAAGAACTTAATACAATAATTAAAATATCCAGATACTTATATACCTCATTTGCAGCTTATGCTTCCTCGTGCAATGCTCTAGCGAAATTGTTCACATTTATTTAACCAATGCAAAACCTACGTTTATGAAATGTCAATAAAGGTAGGGATGGTTAATATACTATATCCCAGAAGTTGTTGGTTTTGCATAAACTCTACAAAACAATTAGATAATTTTAGCATTATTTAATGATATGATAAATCATTAATTCATCAACAGCCTTTTACAGTCCATTGCTGGACATAGGCCTCTCCTTAGCAAGGAGCTTTTGGCCTACTATACCACGCTGACCAGACGGGTTGAAATAGGGTTTGTTTCGAGTTTACCTTCTCTTTGTAATGATGTTGTCTTGCATACTTTGTTCCCTTAGTCGCCTTTTACGACACCCACGGGATGAATAGGGGTGGTAACACTATGTATTCTTAATCCGTCACCACACGAATCATTAATTAAATAATTAGAATTATTGTAATTATAAATTATATATAAATCACAATTATTTGAGATCAGTTATTAAAACGTTTTGCTTACAGGTAATTTTTATTCAACCTCATATTTTATTGTAATAATTGTGCGACAGAAAGAAGTTTTGAATTGTTACTTGTAACATATGTTAAATCGAAACGCGAACTTCTTCGGAGTAAGTTGACAGTACAGTCACAATCCTATTACCAGACTGTGTATATCATACAACTTTAAATTTAAGTATCTGTATGTGTTTATGTACTGTATATTTATAACTTATGTAGTAGTAAGTTTATATTTATTAGTTATATTTAATATACATTTAGAAACACAATATCTTTGCACCTACCGCATCTTATTTCTCACTTAAAAGTCGACTGAGCGAGAAGGCCTTATAGCATTAATCAATATTTGGACAACAAATGCAATAAATTTAAAAAAATAAATTAATATGCCGCTTAGAAACGTATTAATGAAATAACTTAATCAAGTAATTTTTTTACAGTATTAACATAGTTTAAAAATATATTAAGACATTAATTGTTAGCTAATAACTTTTTACGATTGACTTCATCATTAAAAAAAAAAATTATGAAAATGTTTAAAATCACATCTAAGTGTTTTAGAACCGGTATATACCTCAAAAAATCTTAAAAATAAATATAAAAGCACACACATACTCGTAAAATAGCATCCTTAATCATTTTGTCAGTTTTTTCAATTTTGCATCAAAATTAGGAAAACACATTGAATATACATAGCACACAGAGTAAGCCGTCAATTAGATTGATGTCTAATTTACCTCGGGACTAAAGAAAAAACTACATTAGGCCAAGAAAATGAAATGTCCGGCTGAAATAAAGTAAGAAATACAACAAGTCCCTAATTAGGCAACGGAACTGAGATCGTAGTAGCTATAATATTCCGTAGTTCCATCCACGAATATCAGTCTCGTGACAGTAGTCATTTGAATCCTTGCTCAAGCGGGTTTTTCATTGACTTCAAAAAGTTAGAAATAGCTCATAAAATCAACAAAATTCAGTATATTACAATACAGAACTAGATGGTCATTAAAGAAAATATGACTATGGTATATTGATACCTTTTTTGAGGTTCTCATAGACAAATTTAAATGCAAGCATAGGTAAGCGCACTTAACCCAGAACATGTAAAAGCCAGAAGTTACCGGGCAAAGTTTTATTATCCTTATTTACATAAGTGCTTTAAACCTCAGGCCTAATTTTATTACGCAAAACGTTCTCTGAATAAATGGAATCGCAAACGTAAGGAAAATCAAATAAATATTTATGTATATTGTAAATGGGAAAGTGAGATTGTTTATTGATTCACTTGATATGTTTTTATGCATTAACCGACCAGGGATACAAATTACAAAGACATTGAGTGTCACAATAAAGAAGCCATGTGTTAAAACCATATTGCGAGTATCGTTATATTGCAACTTAGTTTTCATAATCATTGTCTCATACTTCTAGGCTTCGGTAATATTGTTGATCTTTCATTTGGTTTAGTTGTTAATTCAGTTGGAGCGCATGTACTCTTTCTGTGAAGCTCTTATGTTGCAGAAGAGACCGCTAAACGGCATCAGGAGAGAGCCAATACTGAGAGTAGCAGATATCGTCGGCGTTATGAACAGAAAAGAGGTGGCAGATTAGTTGCTGCGGTAAGAGACGCCATGGTGACCTGATTTCATAAAAATACCGTCGGGCCACCACACCTGAATTGATAGTGAGAATTATTTTTCCCCTGGGATAAGGTTTCCTAAGGCATGGCGTCGATTCGAAGATGACCTGAAATTATATGGTCATGACTCACTCCTGGTTCCTGTTTCTCAAGGAGCAGGCAATCCAAAGCGATTTTGCAATCTGTCACTGTTTTTAAAATTTTACTTTTTAACATATTATTCAAAGTGGATGATTATGTAACACCCAGTTTTTATAAAATATGTTAACTCAGACTGACAAAGATCGAGTGTTATATCTATGTAGATTCGATCTCTCTCTGTATAAAGATTTATGAAGATTATTTTCCAAACAAATAAACAAATGAATGTTGTTTACTTTACATGTAGTTTATGTGGCAGAATTTAGATTGTATCGTGACAATTGCTATTGTTCAAAACAAATGTTGCTGATTTCTACTTGTTGTAACATTTTAACTATTTTATTTTAATATTGTTATTGGGATGGAAAATCCCTTCGGATCTCCGGCTACTGAGGGACGCAGGAGCCAGAAATATGTGGTGTTTCCACTAAAAACTACCCTAGGAGCAGGTCTCAGGCGTCCTACACTGAAGGAAATCCGGTTCATATTATTTCAGGTTCCCTCCAGAATCAACGCTGCGCCTAGTCAGGCCCTATCCTGAGAAGGCCACAGAGGTTACAACGCCTATCAATCTGGTACTTATAACATGTTGCAACCTGATCGCATTTTTGCGACGGCAGCAACTAATCTGATCAATCAGTTCGTGGTGCTGCCAACGTCTTCTTCGTTCGAAATAGACTCTCTCCCGATCCCGTTCAGCGGTCTCTTTCTAGAGCATAACAGCTTCGCAGAAAGATATCAATGCAACCCAACTTTGCTCACCCGCCAGTATGGCAGCAACGACCTTCGGGCTGGCGGGGACAGGTCTCAAATTACACTATGGCGGCCTAGTATGATACTTAGCTATGTAAAAAGTATAACAGTCATCATGGCAGTGTTAGACTTACACATTTACTACGATAACTTTCACCCCTTCATCAATGAGCGTCCGGTCTGACACTCACCATCGAAATATGACAACACGGATGCTGAGACTTCAGGTTGGTCTTCTGTGAGGTTGGTTAGATTGGTTCTGTAACACCTACATAAAACTTGTTTCACACAGTTTTCTTAAGAATAAAAGCGAAATCAGCTTTAATATTCACATGTTTTTTTGTCTATTTCGACTATTTCTAAAGGTTTTAATCAAATAATCCTAACACTGTACTGGTATAAAATATGTTCAAATGAAAATGTGGGTCGAGAGGATGACGATAATTACAAAGGGAGTAGAGGCTGTCCGGACCACGACACGAGATGTATTGAATGCGCAGCCGCTGACCCGAATGACCTCAGCCAATTATTCACTATAGCCTGATTTACTACTTTAGGAATTGAATTAAAGGGAAAAAAAAGCAAGAAGTCAATACACTTTTTTTTTAATCTCTCTTTTTAAGAGAGAATAGGGTAAGATTCTACTAATTTAAAGATTTTTAAAAGTCTCAAATACTTTACTTTCCTATAATTGTAATAAATACACATGATTATAAAATCACCTCTGTTTACCCGGAGGGATAGGCAGAAGTGTATTAAACACTCCCTTTTTGACAGTATTTTGGTCCCACGTTTCAACAGTGTTTCGTAAGTCTTTGGGGATGTTTTATTTGCCAGAGCCTTGTCTGTCGATCAGTAGACGCACTACTTGCAGTTGAGGTATCCTTGGGGCCCAAGTTCTTAGTGTGAACCCTACTTACTACGTTCTTTAGTAAATAAAAATAATAAAATATATACATATAGTAAAATAAACACGAACTTAAAAAAAATCTTTTGGTTTTAACTATGTTTCTTTGTGAGACAGTACTTGTAAACTGCCAATTTGGTCTTGTATTAATTGATTACAAATTCTAAATTTAATCGGTTAACGTTTTTCTTTTGTTTAGACGTAATATCGTTGAATGATACTTTCTAAAATATATACATATATTTATAATGGTTTAACAAACCAAACCAAATAATAACATGTCGCAATTTTTTATAACTATTCAAATTTCTCATGCATTTACTTTGTCACAAACAGATACTCATCTGACGTCAATGAGTTTTGCATTCAATGACATTTAATACCTTCTATTCAGTAGGCCTGATAGATACCTTTTATGTGGTTGATATAATTACATTTCATTTCATGA
This sequence comes from Hypercompe scribonia, assembly GCA_949316085.1. Lineage (NCBI taxonomy): Eukaryota > Metazoa > Arthropoda > Insecta > Lepidoptera > Erebidae > Hypercompe > Hypercompe scribonia. The sequence goes on from OX438983.1 coordinate 4,364,099, forward strand.
GGTATTAATAGCAATGCATACCACAACGATGTAAACCTTGATCGATAGATTAATATACGTGGTTTAGAAGCACATGCATCATACTGGTTATCGAAGGGATTCAGGAACATAAATTATTCTGAGAATATTAAACTACCACGCTATCGTTGGAATAAATAATGCAGAAAATTGGTGTTACATCGGCAGCAAAGAGTGCTTCGAGCGATTTTATATATAATATTAAAGAGTATGGTCTGGTGTTGATTAAAATACATTTCGTAGTAATAAAGCATCAATTATACATGATCTTTCTTTTCTTTTCTTTTTTTAAAAGACAACGACAAGATAGGAATAAATCCTGTGTCGCGTAATACTTTACAAACATACAAGAAACTGACACAAAGAACATCTAGACTCAGAACAACAACTTGTGGATCACGCAAAGTGTTGTCCTATGTTAGATTTGAACCCACAACGCTCAGCGAAGTGGAGAGCGGTGTGGCGACCGCTGAAACCACTAGGCCAATCGTGCAGTCGTACATTTACGTTTATTATGTAACAGAACAATGGAAAACTTTATAATTGGATTAATTGGGTCTTAAAACGTACTTCATGTATTGTTACTTTCAATTAAATAGAGAACCATGAGAAAGGCATTAGAACCACGCTGCTTTTAGCACAAACGGACCTTCTCGACCAGGGCAGTACTACTCTCTCACAGTAGACCACAGTGTTGGTGAGCACGAGACTGAAAGCCTTTTGGTGCAGGGGTGATGTAGTAGGTGTGTAAGCCTTACAATACAACGATGATGGTCATGCTTTTTACATCCTTAAGAGGAACGTGAAAATATATAATATGGATCACCATGCTGCATTGTCTGCATTTACAATGGGTATAGTGACTGCAACTCTTAGATTCTATTCATGCTATCCATCAAGCAGTGTAGAATCACTCTAGCATGCAATAAAAATAAAATAAAAGAGTAAATTTCTCTTAAGTGCCAAAAATCAATCTTAGATCAACAGAACTAGGCCAGCAAGAGTTTCACATGAATCAATTCAAAGCTAATGGATGTTCAGACGTGCCAAGTCAAATGTTGCCCGTAATTCAATAGGGGAAATTGGTAAATTCTTTAAACTATATCCAGACCGCACATATTTAAAGAAGCTATAAATATTTTTCCTTTAAAAACCTTTAAGGGTTGATTTTATTATGGAAACTGTATATCTGTCTTGCTCACAATTTATGAATGGTGTGGAGTTTGACGTGGTTCGTTAACCGTGTACTAGAAAACTAAGTCCAGCCAACTCCAACTACATTGCATTTGGCACTTGACCTAGCTGCTTCACGCTTCACCTGTAATATTAGCTGAGGCTCTAAGAAATCAATCCACACACCTACTAAAATGCCGACACGATTACAAAAAAGTTTACAAACCTCATATGATTGTTTAATTACAACGTAAGGTGTTAACTATGTTCGGAAAATTCATGATTGTAGATTTATATTTGCCGAAAAGATAGAAGTTCTATCGCTCAACTTATTTTTAAGTACATTTCATTGTAAAAATGTCGTACATCAATAAAATTATGAAATATCACCCGATATGTTTATACGACATAATATGTATTATGTGACGTGAGCAAGCGTTGTATTTGTTTATTTGTATTATTATATAAAGATTGCATTTATACCAGAGATCACTTTCTTTGCGTAATATTTTATTTTATGAACATGTGATGTATCGAAATGTTTAAAATATAATGAAGAAATCCATTCATAGTTCGAATATAATGGTAAAAGATGACCAAGAAAATTTAAATACACTGTGTGAAAGATGATATATGTAGAAAGGGAGTAAGCAATAAACTGATCAGTGACAGAGACTGACGGAAGAAACCTCATTACACTGAACACAAACAAATTTGGGAAAAGGTTTACAAGAGTGTGATTCAGTGTCAGTGTGGTGACTATTCATCCCGTGGGTGTCTAAAAGGCGACTAAGGGAACCAAATATGCAAGACAACATCATTACAAAGAGAAGGAAAACTTAAAACAAACCCTATTCCAACCCGTCTGGCCCGCGTGGTATAGTAGGCCAAAACCTCCTTGCTAAGGAGAGGTCTATGTACACCAGTGGACTGTAAAAGGCTGTTGATGATGATGATGATTCATTGTAAATAAAAACATACAATACATTCTTTTAATAGTTAAACAAGACGATAATTATATTTTTATTGTTTCAGGTAAGCTGACCTTCGTGTACAATTTAAAGTATGATTTCTTTTTAATTTTATTGAGACACTAATTTAAAACCATTTAGTTTCAAAGACCTCCTTATCGCTCAAAAATGATTTTCATTTTAAAAAAATGTACAGTGTATAACTTATTAAATTAAATAATAAATTAAATACACTTCACTAAATTGTCTCTGTATTTATACTTAATATTTAATTTTATCTTTTGGAGTCTTCGCTTCACATTAAAAAAGCGGTAAAGTGTAACGTTTATGTGTTAACTATCTAATGAAACATCATAAAATACATTTTATTGAGTACAGAAAAGAACATTACCGTTACGATTAAACAAAATACTGGTTCCGTGAAATGAAAAATAATTTAACGCCAAGAAAAACCATGATTAACTAAGCAATTACTAAAAATATGTCTTCTGAACACAGATGATTACTCTCTTTATTACGCATAATCCCATTATATAGCTGAATAGCGAGAAGTAATGAGATTTTTTTCTACTGGCAGCTAAGCCAGCCACTGCTCTCAGCATCAAGACTGAAAATACTTTTTAAGAAAGTTTAATAGACTAGACGGCAGCTAGATATTGTACAAAGCATTCATATTGAACCTCGACTTCCTTTAATGCTAAAACTTCGTCTTCTAGTTGCTTGAAATCGTCAAAAAAACATTCGACGTTATCATGAAAGTACAAAAGATTATTAATTTTAGTTTTTTTTTTGTAACGCTATCCTATTTGGCACTGCTTTAAATGTGTAAATCGGAACGTAATTGCAGTATTTTTTATAACCTGTACGTCTATGTATATAGTTATAACATAGCATAGATTTAGCATTTTGTTTACTCAATTTCCATAGATTGTCTAGTTGATCTATAGATTATCCACTCTCAAATGTCTCTGTGACGTAATTACTAATTTCTTCCACATACGAGTATACGTCATCCGTATTTCAACGTGTTATTTTTAGATATACATAAAACTTTAAATCGAATACATGTTACCTTTTACAATGTTCTAGAACCATACATACATTTAGTTATAACTTTACGCTCTAACCACAAACGAAATCCTTTGATTTAATTTTAAAACTTGTCTTCTTTTTCCTACAAAAGTGTGGGCCTTATTCTATTACGTTTGAATAGCATGGCTCATGGGCAGCTTGAATAACATGTTTTGAATTCAGATTAGCCAACCCTGACTATAAAACAGGGCAGGACGCTATTGGAACACGAGTTTGTTTTTTTCTTTTGCCTTTTCCTGGACCGATCTAAGTCGCATTTAAAATACTATTTACAGCTTAACAGTCCTATTTTCGATAAAGATTAGCTATGGTATATATTAGAACATCAAAATATCCTTGAGCAAAGACCTTTCCGAAGAGCAACGGTGCGAAACGATTAGTTTATAAATATGGACGGAATTACGCCCTACTTAAAATGAATGTGAAAAACATCCGTAAAGGGTGTTAAACTTTAATAACCTGTTTTCGGTAATGCTAAATTTACAACGTTATACTGCCGGTGATCCGTAAACGGGGTCAAGTGTTGTGACGTGTGTGTTATTAGTCTTGTTAGATTTATGAACAGAGGAGTGGGGTGATGAAGTCACTGTCTGAGTAACTCAAAACTAGCGAGAATATTCAGACCTATATGTAGTACGTTCGTACCTACTATACGTAGATAAATGTCATAGTAAACTGAAAGTAGATAAAGACTTGGGTTAGGAAAAATCTCGAAGGGTGATGAACCTCTTTTCTTAAGAGAGGCTTATGTCCAACAGTGGAGTAATTAAGGCTGTTATTGATATTGGTGGTACTTGTAACTTAACATGTTTACATATAATAATAATCTAAGCATAACTGTGAGTTTGTAACATGATTTCTCACTGCTAGACTTTTTTTACAGAATAAAGAGCAAATGAATAAACAGGTTATCCAAGTTAAGTCACTACCCTATGATCCCTTGCAACACAAAAATCACATGATAGATACTTGTAACTACCACTTACTTCATAAAAAGATAAGTTCATAGGACTTAGTGTTCCAGTATAACAGTCTTTAATCTTTTACGTGACATTCAGCTCGCAACAAGTTTTCCATGAAAGTGTACGTACTAAAAGCTGAATTATCAAGGCATGTGTAGTCGATGTTACTACAATAAGGCTTTACGAGCTCGAGAGAAAATAAAAAACCCATTTTCTTAGCTCATATGGTCTCTATAGCCATTTTTCTGCTCGTATAGTCTCTATGTCTGAAGTACGAGCAACGTGTATCAATGATAATACTTTTAAAATATTTATTTTGATAGTAATAGCTCATATTTTGTTTGTTAATTTGATGTATAAGTATCTCAAATAAAAAGAAATGATCTAGTGCCCTAATCAATACTTATATATAAATTAGAATTTAAAATTCAAACTAATATGAAATATTTCTCTAATGGTTAGCATTAAAATAGTAAAAATTATCTGTGACGTAAGCAAAGTTACTGTAGAAATACTTGACTAATTTAGACTTTTCATATTTTTTAGAAAGTGTCATTGTTAGCTACAGGACCCACGTTATTACGTAAACCACGATATCTAAAAGTGACAGAATGTAACGTTAACAGTTATAATGTACCAGGGGCACAAGAATAGGTAGAGCTGGCGGAAATCACGCGCCATCCGACCCGCAAACATCCGGCGTTTCTTCTGCGTTACGAGGTCGTCGGGTAACAGTTGTACCGAGTTGGCAAAGCTGAACATGAATTTAATTCACCTACACATGTTTATATGAAATAAGTTTAACTTCAATTGCGGGTAACATAAGTTACTTGTGACATATTAAACGCCAGGAAAACAGATTAAACACACGAAGTTTGACGATTATATTTGTAATTCTAGTACCAGTGCCAGTTAACTTAAACTTAGAACAGCCCTTTAAAGATTTTGAAAGACTTTAGAGATAACTGCCTCGATAGCGTAGCGGTAGCGAAAGCGACTGCTGTGCTTGAGGTCTCGGGCTCAATTCCTGGACCAAATGTTTGTATGATCTGCAAATATTTGTTTCGGAATTTAGGTGTTATCCATGTATAATATGTATGTATTTACAAAAAAAAAACTATATACGTATTCTATCAGCCAGTCTAGTTATCGTATCACAAGCTCTGCTTAGTTTGCAACTAAGTGGCGTTGTGTTAATGTCTGAAATATTTATTTATTTTTATTTTTATTTCACTTACCTATACATACATATTAATTACATTTTTAAATACATACAAAAGGAATAATTATTTATTTATTTAAAGGAGAAATTGGGGATGTACTCATATTCATAATGTTAGAAATGGTAGATAAGAAGGAAACGCAGTGGTAGAAATCAGATTTTGCTTATACAAACGGATTGAGATAATGCTTATATAACCGAAAGCCTGTAAAAAATTGCTCAAGCAGATTTGGATCACATGCCTGAGCTAAATTAGCTGTTGCTAGATAATCTGATCTTGACTTTACTTCACTTTACTTTTTGACTACTATTTTATGCATACCGCTATTTTTTATTAATTTTAACTCATTAATAAAAATCACAGAGATGATTTTTTAAGTTGGCACAGGATGATTTAGTTCCAAGTTATGCTATAATAATCTGACCAATGACAACACACTACTCCAATTCATTAGTCAATAATTTATTATAATTGTAAAAACTTAAGACTTATGGCGTCACTTTCAGGATCAATAGCCATTTTTTTTCTTTTTATTGACACACCAAAGTGACTCTACTCTGCCTAATGGAAAGCATAAATAGAATCCAAGAGTGGTGGTCGCCATACTCATTGTGAATGCATATAATTCAGTATAGCGACCCTCACAGTGGCGGCCTAGTGAGATGCTTTCGAATACAAAAAGAAAACATATTATTCGTTAAACACATACTTTAATCTCATAACTTCAAAATTATACGCTTTATTTTTTATGTTAATTATTGAGTAACAAAATTTTTATATCTAAAATTTACTTTAATCTCGTTTAAGTTATTTAATTTCAAATTAACCGTGCTCCGGCTACAATTTTCATAATTACTAGAGTAATTAAATTCTTTTAACATTGTGCACAAAAATCCGTGTAACGTACAGTAAATGACGCTTTAATTGGGTATAATTATAAAATACCAACCGCGGATACGACCGCTTAGGCTCACTACAGGCTTGCTTATACTTTTTTATAAATCTTTTTTTTAAAAGCTCTATTTAATCTAGAGAGGTGAAATAGAGTATTCAGTAAGGAGAACTAGCGTCGATCACTTATTATATAACGATCGTAGTAAGTATCAGGTTTACATCCTAAGCGAATAATATATCTCTTTTGTTAACTATTTAGTGCATCTTTTTTTACCTGACTATGGCGAAACCAGCAGGCAGTTTAGGCAGTCTATTTATGTATGTTTATATGTTCTACCGTAGCGCCTAAATAACTGTATCGATTTAAATGAATGAGGTGTCAGTAGATTAGATGTAGACTATATAAAGAAGAAAGGCAATTTTGGACCCAAGAGTCATCTAATTTAAATGTGTATTAAAATAATCTTTACAGTTTTCTAACCAAAATCACAAAATATAGTAACATATTTTTATCTAAGAAACGAGAATAGTTAAAATAAAATAAGCAACAAATAAATCTATTTAATACGTGTGTCTCAATTCTTACACGTAGTAATAAATTCTGAATAATTTGGTAACATCTATGGATATGTATGAAAATCAACTTATACGTGCTTTTTCAATAATGATTGCTTAATGAAATAATAATTAAACAATGAATTGATTTTGTAAGTATATAGACATTTTTACACATCAGACTTTACAGCTAGAAGGCGCTGGCATTTCTTATAACTCATCCTGGGAAGAAATGCCGAAACAAACCACAGAGGTGTATTTTTTTAGGTCCATGAACAATGTTAAGTAATACATAAAACTATACGAGTAGAGTGCAGGGTCCGGGTTGACTTTTTTGAAGAAAAGACCATAAATTTAAATTGACCTGGATATAAAGACGGTCTTGGAGCCCCAGTCGTCGTGAACCCAAACCGTCATTAGTCTACACGCGTGATATTACCGCCAGCATGAAAATGTGTAAAATCGAATCATTGAGAATCAAGTTTTTTTTTAATCTTCTCTATTTAAAAAATTTGCAATTATTCGTTTTCATCGATTTCAGTGCACATTTTCCATTATAAATTACCTAACTTTCTGTTCTAGATAAATGATTACGCACATTGATCGAAAATTAAATGAGTTGGATCACTGTGAACTCGGTGACAGTAGAATCTTGGACGATAAGATGATTTTATTAGTTTCATGGTGATATCCAACTCAATCCATAAAAGCCTGTTCAAATTAGGTTTATAGCCTGCTTAAAGAACAAAACTAAACTTAAGTACCCACTTTTAAGGTCCAAGCGTCATATCTTTTTACTCAAAAGCATATAAGTTAATACAATACTTACCTGAAATCTTATTATTGGAGAAGGATAACAAATATTTAGTAAATAACATCAGAAACTACACGTTACAACTTGATTTCTGAATAGTCAAATATAACCAAATTTTCAGTAAAAGTTTGGTATTGCACACTGTTACAAATAAACAAGTATGACGAAGTGAACACCTGTGTCCATGACACTGTGGAGTCACACCCTTCTACTTTATCAAAAAAAATTACGTAGTCCTGTTATAGTTTTTAAATTTTTTTACTATATTGATAAAACGAGTAAGTGTCACCCGATGGAAATAATTTTCCAGTAATCCACCACAGTCGCCTATAAACACCTTCAACTCATGTGTCACAAGTTATCTCTATAGTACACTCAAATATAAAAAGGAAAAAGGCTGACAGTAATCGCATATAATGTATAACAAACTCCTGTAATATCGTATGAAATGTAACACGTTCCTGACTATTCCTGACTACTAAACTTATTTCTTTTTTTAATACAGTTTCATCTCTTTTCACAAAATCGCTGCTACAGCTTGCACATACATTGCAGAAGCATTGAAGAGATTACGGCATTCACACATACAATCAAATAAAAAGATCTTCAGCTTTAGTTTACTGTTGTATATAATATAAATAACGGTAACGTAAATGAAAATACATTATATACACGAATTAATTGACTACTGAAGGGATTATGTTGTTCAATTTTACGATTCATTTAGAATGTTTTGATGCTGTAATAATATATTACGTCAGCGTAAAATGTACGTATTTTCAGCACACAATTCATCAACTAATCCAAGGTTAGAGTGCCCACGCGAATGTTATTCAAAGAATGTAAATTCTCTAGATCTTTCTTTTTTCTCTTGTAAAACACTGTTTATTACAATCCTTTTATATTGTCGACTACGAGTATGTTAAAAAACCACCTAATAAGTTTAACTGCAAACACATAATTGACTTCAATGCTATGCAATTATTTAATGTATTTTGGGTTGTTTTTTTTTAACATGCAACCGACTTTCCTGTACTGTAACTTGCCTGAAAGCTACATCAGAGCAGAGCTATATGTCGTTAAAAATTGGCTAAGTGCGTGTCGTACTAATGTGGTCTATAATGAGGACGTTTTGTAATTTCATACACTATAAACATATTTGTTATAGTTTTGACGGCCTGTAACGTCGAAATGAAACGTCGTCTAAGTAGTCGGTTGACAATTAGTCATAAATTCATTAAACCTATGAAGCTATGATAGTTCTCTTTCATAAATTTGGCTAAGAGAGAGATTTGGCAAAATTATAAGAGTTCCCCTATTTAAACACATCCTTTTTTTGATGTTGCCGAAACATTAGAAATTAAGCCAATTCCTGAACTCGTAAAAACCTTAACATCAAGTGCATTGCACTTAACAAGCTACCACGCATAACAGATTCGGTAACATTTAAGACATTTAATTATTTAATATATTTTTATTAATTGAACAAAATGCGTTAATTTTTGTGTAAAGAAAATATCCTATTTGTTTTCCTGACAGACCCTTTAGAGGTATTGTGAATTTTATCGATTAAGCAATGAAAATGTAACGGGCACACAAATTCTCTTTTTTATTTATAATATTAATTGGGAGATTTACATAACGTCTTCAATATACTACTAACTAACGTCTTCAATACTATTTAAATTATTTTTTTTCCAATTTAGTATGGGTATTCTACGTATCATTGTGTGTTTACAAAATCACTCGCGACACGGGATGTGTTTCTGGGCATGTAGTCATTGCCTTTTTAAAAAAAATAATAATAATATATGTGTATAAGGAATAGATAAATCTACGTTTACTTTATTTCACATATTTCTATTTAACTCAAGTAGTCATTAAAGTTAAAATTTTAAAACATTTAATTAACATTCAAATTGCTTCCCAAATACTGAATTAACGAGCCAGATAGCCAGAACGGAGTGAACTGAGGCTACGAATATAATCAAATATAAACCACAGTGCACGCCTTACATTGAAAATTACAGTAAGAAATATAAAATTGCGGTTCTCGAAAAATTATCTAAGATGGAATCGGAAAATTCGATTTTATTCCAGATCTAGATTAGCTCCTCCCGGTCGAGCTGGCCATAAATAAGATCACGTAAAAAAGGTATGCTTATAAATTGCATCTACATAAGAAAGCTGTAGCTTTTTCATTTATAATTTTCTACAGAAAAATTTGAGGAGTAATACTAATAAAGGATAGGCTAAAGTCTATATATCATTTAATAGAGGTCAAAACTGTTCTTGTATTTTCATATTATTACCTTTGATAGATGCAAATAAAAGTCATTATGAAATGAAAATTCTCGATCTGATTTTATTGCTAATAATATTTTTTTAAATACAAAACTCCTATTGAATATAGTTTCTGTACTACAACTCTGTTTTTCCTTGATCTCAAAATCATGCAAAATTATAGCGTTAGCTTCAAAGTTTCTTTGCAATTTTTCATTTCTAATTAATTCTTAATTTCAGCCGTTTATTCTGAAAAATCTTTCAATGTTTTTCAGGATCTAACAGCTCTCTCAGAATATAGATTTGGCAACGGATCACTTTCAATTAATATGAAACTCATAATGTTTATTACTATCATGTGAACGTTTTCTAAGTTCTTTATCTTTTTTTTAAACTCGCTTTGCTTTGATACCATCGAGACCATTTATATACTACAAGTAATTTTGTATGAGTTATTATATTTTCAGCTTTATCTTGTTTAAGATAAAACGAAACGATTATGTTTATTTTAATTTTTTATTGAAGTACAACTTCTAGTTATTAACTAGAAATGCCATTAATAATGATTTGGCCAAATAACGAATAATCAGCGAGTTGCTTAGCCGAAGCACCGAATATTCTATTTTTCTTTTTTCTATATTAAAAGCCCGCCAAAATGACTCTACTCTGCCTGATGGAAAGCATGAATAGAATCCAAAAGTTGTGGTCACCATACTCATTACAAATGCAGACAATGCAGAATGGTGACCTACACTGTGGCGGCCTAGTGAAACGCTTTTTCACGTCCGCTTGGGGACGTAAAAGACATAACAGTCATCGTGGCAGTGAGGTGCACACAGTTACCACGATAACTGTCACCCGTGTATCAATGGGCCTCCGGTCTCGCACTTACCAACGAAACACGACATCACGAATGCTGTCGCTTTAGATTGGTCTTCTGTGGGAGGGTAGTACTGCCCCGGTCGAGCCGGCCCGTTTATGCTGAAATCAGCGTGGCTTTACTACCTAAATTCAGCAGTCGAACATTATCTTTTTGTGCATTCCCTTTTGTATTTTGCAGTATTCGGTGTTCGGCATTAAAAACATGTCCCAAGAACCAAATATTGAGTAGTTGCCGAATTTTCGTAGGATCTATAACATTAACACTAAGTAAGTCTTACTCTCATTAGGGCGAGACACTTATTAAGTTGACGTCAAAACTGGTAATATAGTACAAACGGTAACTAGTGATAAACTTACATTGTATGACAAATGAGAAAGAAGTGAGTCGTTGAGTTGTATCTCTGTCTCAGTACCATAAACAAATGTTCATGGGTGTTCATTTTTTTCTGTAATAATGAGTAAATGAGATGACGAGTCATCTGATAGCAAGTAACTAAGGTCAGCCATGAATATCTGCAATTCTTGTGATACCTACTTAGGCCCGTATTTTAAACGACGTCTCAAGTATTCGCTGAACCAAGTGCAAGTGCTGCACTTTACATGTGATAAATATTAAAATAAAAATTACTAGAAATTAACTACACTTTAACTTTTAAATTTTTATCGCTTCTTGTCATGTTGTATTATCAGACTATGTTATTGTTTTCATATTATATCAAAAACTTGTAGTGATTATAATTTAAGCTATAGTTGACTGTGTACTTAAGTAAATTGAACATCAATTAAGGTTAATTAAAGTGAATTAAAATATGTATGATAAGTAACCCTTCCGTAAATAAAGTATCGTGAATTAAATCTTTCATATTTATTTAGAAATCAAATATCGTTTCCTCTAAAAGGCCTTAGTAATCACCGCTTGAGATTAGCTTCAGCTTTCCTCTTATAAACAAAGATCACACCTGTCAAACTGTATTCCTGATTTTGATATAAACATCATTCTAAAATAAGTGAATCTCGTTTTAGGTGACTTTCAATAATAAAATCTCTACTTAAAATCAGTTTTAAGATTAGATTCACGACTGAGACACGTTTTAAATTATAGGCGTTTGGACCACTGGCAGAAAATCAACGAGAACGACGCAGGGAACAGTGTTAAGCCTACATTACTGCGTCGCTGGCACTGCTGCGTCGTTCCTGCTGATTTTGAGACGGTGGCCTAAGGCCAGCATTTTAAATGGTGGTAATTAGAGTAAAGCCCTGAAACAGAGAAAGACAAAGAAGGAATTGCTATTGCCTGTGTGGCTGTGATATCACTCCGTTCGAGTGGTCTTTAGTAATACAATATACATATTTTAATTTATTTACATATGAAAAGATTTAAATTTAAATGATATTGATTGATGAAATTAATGTTTGATTTATTTTAATTATTTGATATTAGGTACGAACGTTTTTTCCATTATTAAAAAAAAATAATGAGTATTTTAGTACGGAAAATTTTAGTTCAGAACTATAAACGAAAGCAAAACTAAACATATTGAAGCGCTAAGCCTAAGGGAAATCATAACTCCCTGTGTATATTATTTCGGTTATATAGTTCCCATAAATTTATAGGAGTTATGTTCACTGTTCCTTTCAACAATTAAATGCTTTCTCCTTTTGTTTATGCGTTACTTATGTGTATATTTTATGATATTATGATAAATATACTTTTTTATATTCGTTAACGCATTCGAGGCCCTTTATCTGAAAATGTAGCGTCATACTGGCACATTGTTAGGCTTCGTACTGGTCACAAAGTAATACACACAAAATTAAATTATTACAGCTATAATACATAACGTTTTAAGTAATTTGTTTGTTATTTGATAGGTGAGGTTGCCGGCGCCACAAAAGATCTTCCTCGCAGATCTGATTCTTGATATATATTGTTCAAAAGTTTTAGCTACATATCTGCATACTTCTACATACACATATACATACTAACTGCCTCGTTAGTGAAGCGGTTATCGTGTGTGATTGCTTGAGGTTTCGATAGTTTGAAAGTAAAGGTTTTAACACTCATGGCTCAGAGAGCACGTAAAGCCATCGACTCTGCGTCCGATCTATCCCCAGACCTGTCAAGTAGCCGTCCGATTGGATTGTGAGAGTTAAAGAACACAGAGTGTTCATACATACTTGTCACTATAACATCTCCTACATAGTTTACTGGCCTCCGTTGAGACCAGCTGCCGTGGCCGAAAGCCGCTAGGAGTAAGACCACACATAAACACTTACATCATCACGTATAAACAGTAATTTACTAATTATGGCATGCTTCTCCGTTGGTATAAGAGATAGATATTGAATTAAAAATGATCTCACACTCACAAAAAAATGTGCTTATCACGTGCAGGCATTATCACAATGCCTTCTGATTACTTTCACTTTCACTATTCTTCCAATAATATTACCGTGGCCACGTCGCCATCTCGTGTTGATTTCCATTATGTAACAGATGTGCCGAATAGAAGTTCTTACGGCTTATTGTAGGCTATATGTGAATAGAAGATTTATATTAATTTACTTTTTGATACGTTATCAACGTTAATAATATTTGTGAATGCTATTTTTCGTTGTTATGTCGAAGAAAACACATGGTTTCTATCATAGTTTGTCTGGAATTGTGTCTATTCTTTGCACACATTATTTAGGGCTAATTCAAAACGCTTAGCATAATTATTCATGAACAAAATTTACTATTATTTTTAATGATGGAATAATTTGCAGTCAACTGTGAGTAATCACATTTTGTTTTACTTACGTAGGTTAGGGTTGATATTTAATCACGCGTAGTTACCAATAAGCTGTTTCCAGACGATTTCGTAGGTAGTAAAGCCACAGTATTTCAGCACGAATGGGCCGGCTCTATCAGGGCAGTACTATCCTCCCACAGAAGATCAATCTAAAGCGACAGCATCTGTGCTGTCGTATTTCATTGGTGAGTGCGAGACCGGAGGCCCATTGATGCAGGGGTGACAGTTGTCATGGTAAGTACATATGTGCAATATAATGCCACGATGACTGTCATGCCTTTTACGTTCCCAAGTGAGACGTGAGAAAGCTTCTTACTAGACTGCACTGCTTGCATTCACAATGAGTATGGTGGTCTCAACTTTTGGATTCTATTCATGCTTTCCATCCTTCCACCTTCCACTCTTTTTTTAACAGAAAATCTTATTACTTCTGTCAATTTCTTTCACAGGTTGGAACACGTTACGTGCACAAATATATGCTTAATATTTACATTTGTGTATGTATTTATGCTATCTATAATTGTGTAGTGTAATTTCTAAATATCCATTATTATTTTCACCATAAACTACATTTTACTATATAATAAAAATATTTAAAAGATATCTACAAGAGCTAACTGACACGATTAGGCCGCCCATCGCACCAACCTTTTTGGTTTTTGTATTCTACATAGTATGCTTCCTAAGCCTGGTGAACAACAAAAAGTGTTATATATCTATGGAAATAGAGGTTAAACAAGATTCCTGAATTTAATTTAATACGCTAGGTTCATCTAGGTTAATAATAAATATCAATACTAGGTTTCGGTCACAGTAGGTATTTCACCCTAACACAATAAGATTACAAGAGTATTGGGATCCTGATTTCCACCTACCAAAAGGTTATCAACCATTATTTTCGTGGAATTCAATAATCTACGCGAACATTTTAGATTTATGCGATAAACGGCTAACCCTATTCTTGTCATTTAAATTAAATTATAAAGTCAACACTCGAGATTTAACACCAATCTGTATTTGAATCTTACGTAACATTTAGGTATTTTTATATCTTAATAATACAAGAAGTATCTAAGGTGACTCTTCTTGTTACAGTTAGCTTTATTTTTTAAGCAATTTAACAAAGTGTTATTGAGACCCCTGTCATTTTAAATAATTACATTGACTTTAAGAAAGAGGTTACGTACGATTTAAAAACTTCGATTCCATAGTATTAAGATCTTTTTTGTTATTCTTTTCTTTCCAACGTTTAAAGTAAGTACCGATTACTACAGAGCTTTGATCGAGTTGTTAACGATTCGAAATGCTAAACAAAAGGTCGAGGACTTCCTCTCACGATAAATATTGTATAATAAACAAGATCATTTTGTCTGACTCTGAGTGTAATTCATCTTTAATAAGTATTTGTTACCACCTATTAGCTAACGGGGGCTAAAATTATAACAAACAAAACGTAGGCGTTTCTTAGACCTCTGTTTACTCCTTTAGAAATAAAAGGCTTAAGAAATATTTGTTATTTAACACAAAACTGTAAATTAGCCAAACTATTTTAAACTTAAACTGTTTAAACGAATATAATTTATTAAGCTGTTGGCATCTCTTATCCTCCGTCAGATGACGTAAATTTATACATAACACTCACTTTGCTCGGTAAGATTGCTACGAAAGTACAAAGAGTATTGTTCTAATTTCTGAATCCATTGTCAGGTAATGCTAGATACTATTAAGACCATTTTTGCTCTCACAGGAAAATCTACAAAAGAGTGATAGCAATCTATCTTAGTTTCGTTTAAGTGTTCGCTGTCGTAT
Organism: Hypercompe scribonia; assembly: GCA_949316085.1. Taxonomy (NCBI): domain Eukaryota; kingdom Metazoa; phylum Arthropoda; class Insecta; order Lepidoptera; family Erebidae; genus Hypercompe; species Hypercompe scribonia. Next base: position 4,379,570 of record OX438983.1, read on the forward strand.
AAAGAAAAATATATTCAGTGTCATTTAAAATAAAAATTGAAGTGTTTTTTTAGATTATAGTTTAGTAGATTATAGCAGCAGATTCATAATATATATATATATGTATATTGGTTTTTACAGCCTTTCAGACTAAAACTGTTATTAAATCAAAAATAAACAGTCATCCAAATCCAGCCAATAGAAGTTATTTTGTAAGATAATAAATCATTTAAGTTTAACACAAGAACGTGCTTCAGCCAAACGCAACTGTCTGCTTAAAATTAAAGTGAAAATGTTCTGGGAATATCGACGACAACTCGTAAAAGCAACTTTGCAATATTAGCGATCCTAACACAGCGATGAAATTTCAAATGCTATCTGAATTTCGTAATAATATTCCATTGATGTTATTTGTTCTTTGAACCTTAAATATGTGGTACTTACTTACGTATTTGAAATGAAACTTCTTTATCGGGGTTGGAAAAAAATTTAATGTAACATTTTTTCGTTACGCGACACATTTTTTCGTTACGCGCCATCTTTTTCTTATCCCTACCACGCGTGATTCGAAGTATACTTTCTCCAGCGGAGTAGGGATTGGTAAATGTCTCCAATGTATTTTGCGGCCCGTTTTGAGTAGTTACATTTTTGAAATCCAGGTGGCGATTGCATCGACTTCGGACGGGTTTAAATTATTTTTTTGAAAAATAACGTCATAAAGAAGTTTCACTTCTTACGAGTGTACGCTAGTACACGCACACATTTTTTATTAAGTGTAAGGTGTGTCGAAAATCAGATCTTATTAAAAAAAAAAAACAAGATACAAGCATTACGAAGATAAGCTCCATGACAAAAAATTACATATACTCGTATACAGGACATCCATCATTGGCATCATTTTCACATTGTATCGTACGGTGCCCACTTCTTAACAAATAGTTTTAAGTCAGCTTGCTACTTGGTATAGACAAAACTCCTAATCCCATAAATTACAACAGACATAATAACTACATAAGCGGGGCGTGAAAAAACATCTCACTAGGTCGTCATACTGCACTATCTTCATTAGCAGTGAGTACGGCGACCTCCACTCTTGGATTCTATTCATGCTTTCCATCAGGTGGAATTGAGTCACTTTGGTAGGTTGCCATATTTGTCATATGAGTGGCAAGGCATAATATATATATGAATATATAATATATATATGAATAGAAGCCGCTACACTATACAAAAAAAAATAGATAATTGAGAATCCACTAATGTAAGTTACACTTTATGTGGAAAAAAATTATAAAGTCAAAGTCTGGCCACACTTGTAACTTTTGAATTATTTGGCAGTGGTAATCACTTGTTACCAATGAATCATTCCTTTGAAAAAACATTCTAATTTGTGATTACTTTTTTAAATTTGCCAATAAAACTAGAATATGTTTGGCTATTTTAGTTTCTCGACGAGTATAGATCGTGTCTTTTGTTTATCGTGTCATATTTGTTAAATATATTGTACACGGAGAGATACACACAAGAAGTCTGTGAACTCAAACCGGAACTAAACCTTAAAGCAGTGTTTACACTGTACACTTAAAGTTGATGGAGAATGGTTTGTTTGCTTACGAACTTATGGGGATTTATAAACAAAGTACTGGAATTTATACAAGAATAACAGTCGATACACATAAATATATCTAATGTTTATATTATGCTTACAAATTTTGACTTTTATATGATTTAATTATGTTGAATATAATATAATGTATATAAATTATGTTGAATTATGAAGGAATTGTGATGCCTAAAGCTTAGAATATTCTGATCGCAGTTCGTTTCGTGTTTTAATTTTGAAGTAGCGGCGATTCTACAGCTTATCACACTCTGTTTGCTTTGCGATAACTATACTTTGACTCGTCCACATATAAAAAGTTGACCGAAATGATACGTCAGCCTCACAGAAAAAGGAAATTGAACAATTCGTTCGATAGTTTTTACCGGGTGAGTGTGTCTTTTGCATGTCTCAAAGTGAACTAAGAATTAGAATAGCTTTAAATCTTAGCCTCTTCTTAACAGAATGTTATACATCTACAACGGTACTTTCTATAAAAATCGTTACATTCATTTTACGTGCTGTACATTAAAACCATTGTGTATTCTATTTTACGTGAAACAAATGAATGTGAATGTGAATCAATCTGATAACAAAAAGAATCTGTTTTGTATCAATGCAAATGTTTATTTAAAAAGAGATTAAATAGTTCCTTTAATTTATATTGTTATCTTCTATTTATAAATCCGTTAGCAAGAACAATCTGTACGCTTTTCATTCATGTACCGCAATTTAAAAATCTAGAAGTTTATATTTTCTTAACAATTTCTTGCTATAACTATGAAACTGATAACCCTGAAACCTTTTTAAACATCTCGTCTTGGTCCACCTTTAATAAAATATTACCACCGCAGAGTCCAAGTTTAGCATCTAATAATTTTTATGTTAGCATATTCATACGGAGCATTATTATGTTGCACACGGCCATGTGGTTTGGCACAGATTTGGTAGAAGCACTAAAATGGAAATTCCATTAGAGGTTTACCTAATAAGCTTACGCGAGTAAGTGTTTTTATTACGACACAGTTTTCGCTCCATGAGTAATGGATAAAATAGAACTATTTTACTACACCACAGTTTACGCACCAGTTGCGAGTGGTCATATATATGGTGTTTTAGATCAGATTTGTATACATTTTTATCCACAACTATTTTGTGTACGTTCATGAACTATTTTTTTATGTATTATATTAAGTGTAAACATATTTTGTATATTATATATTTTACATACATATTAGGACCTCAATATTATCTACATGTATTAACGGATTTAGAATATAGATTATCATCACCCCTATTCTTCCCATGAGTGTTGCACGAGGCAACTAAGAGAACAACATATGCAAAATAAGATCACCACAAAGAGAAGTAAAACTTGAAACAATGCCAAACCTTCTGGTCAGCGAGATATAATAGATCAAAACCTCCTTGGTAAGGCTCGATGGCGTGTTTTTTTAAGCGGACCCCTTGCCGCTTCCCACTGCACTGAAGTAAAATAGGATTGATCCCCACATAGGACAACACTTTGTGTGATCCACAAATATTTGTTCTAAACTTGGGTGTTCTTTGTCTCCGTTTTATGTACGTTTGTAAAATCAGTTACGACATAAGCCTTTTACTAGTGTGGGAGTTGTTCGAAATTATCATCTTCTGGTCATCGATTTATCTAACTGATGAAAACTCAATCAATTGAGTAATTGTAAAACCTGTGGCGAGTTTCACATACAGCGCCATCTAGCGAAAATACATCGAACTATGGAGTATTATGAATTATGAAGCAACTACAAATTCTGTATCGCGAAATAGAGATTCTCATGGCGATTAGCATAAATACAACGTACCAACCTCCCTTTGTGTCAGAGGGACATGACACCTCGCCCCTCCACAAACAATTTGTTTTAACTATTAAAATAACCAAGAAATTTCCATGAAATAAAAAAAGTTATAAGCCAGGATAAAATAAGCCTTAAAGTGAACTGCACCTTTAACGAATTATAGAAACAAACACACAATAATGTGTGCACATACGATCTTTGCCAACAAACTATAAATCCAAACTAGGAAAGGTGCAACCATAAATCTCGTGTCAGTAACATTAGTTGTACAGCAAATAACACTAAGGAACAGCAAACGATGCGGTACATTCTCACAGAGCAAAACTCCTAAGAATTTGTACATTAAGAACTGTAAGTAGAAAATATTTTACCAGGAATGTTTGAAACTTAAAAATTGACAAACTAATTTTCTACAGTATGTGGAGTTTATGTTTACTGTATAATATAGTGAGGACATAGTGAAGATAATGAGATTATGTGGCTTATATTTTAAATATCAAACCTGTTGTATCCTGTGCCCGTTGCTACGTCACCAACTAAAACAAATTTGAAGGAAGAAGATAAAGAAAAAAAAAATTATACCAACTCAGAAACCTTCGTGGGCTCATGCACAACAACTTTACTGATGATAGTCACATGATCAAATGTATAGTTTACGATTCTATAAGCTAATTACAGACAGACAAACATTCATTTTCATATATATATAGATTTTGTGTCAAGTCTTAAAAAACAGAAATTTCACTCGCAATAAAAGCATGAAATGTAAAATGATTATGAAATAGGCATATTTTTGTACGTGAACATTGATTTCTGCCTAAAAAGCGAAGATTAAGAATACAAATAACTTATTGTCAAACATTAAAAAGGAAAATACAAAATGAAGAAAAAGAAATTAGATCAAAACGCTGGAAACTTGCACGCTGTTTCATGGACCTAATACCATATTGTACGTGAACCCAATAAGCTGACCCATTACAATAATATAATTGACGTGAATTCATTAATTATCGATGATCGATATAAGGCAATCACGTCAGACAGATGACAGTGCACCTATAGTGAAATATTAACTCTAGTTTAAAGTGAAATTAAAATCACTACGTAAATAAAAGTAAATTGATCGTCTAAACAAAACGTAACATTGGATAATGAAATATGTGTATGTCTATATTTATTATATAACTTACGAATTCATTGCACTTCATAGTAAATAATTACAAAGTATAAAACTCATACAAATAAAATATAGTTTCAAAGTAAGCAGAGCTTATACTATGAGTACTAGACACCTGATACAAATACAGGTACTTTTTGGTAAATACGTACATATTATAATACATAGAAAGCACAAAAACTTCAAAACAATTTTTTTGCAAATCGTGTGAAGATTTGATCCGACTCGAATCTCAAACCAAAGACCTCAAGCAGTCAATTACTACTATTACGTCTATTCCTGTCGCTTGAAGAAGGTTATATTTACGCAGATGCTTTTAAATCTTACCACTAAGCATTTCAAATATGTCGAAGAAGTCTTTCATGTTAACAATATATTACTAAACAAAGCAACAGTAAGTATTAAAACCACAGTTTCACGCAACACAAAAATACAATAAAATTTCATCAGCAATAACGAATACATATAGTTGAAATAGATCATTTTAAAAGGAAATTACGTCATTTGGTAATTAAGAGGTGCAATTACTCAATTCAGGACTTTTTAAAAAATAAGTCTAATTTTGTTGTATAATAAAAGACAACGACGATTGTTGTATAATGACTTTAATGATACTGACGCTGTACTGTAATGTATAAGATATTGTAATGTATAGGGACTGATTTGCTGTTTCATTGCCCGATTTTTGTTTTTTGCTTTTGTTTCTTTTGAATTTGTTTTGACATGCCTTGTTTTATATTCACTCGAATTATGTTAATTTTTAATCTTTCCTTCATTACTGTCTTAAATATTGTATGCCCAAATGGCAGAACATAGCTGACCTTAATACTTTGTGACCACCTTATATACCTATGATCGAAAATAAAATAATTTGTGAATTTGAACAACAGGATAAATACTGGAATTGTTCCATTCTCCGCTCTTCGACGATCGAGGCGTCATTAAGTATTATAAAAATAGGTAACCAAGTTAATAGGACCAAGGTAACATTCCAAGTTTATCGAAACTACTTTATTCTCTGTTTCACTACGCCTCGTTTTCACAAACAAATCACTGTAGCTAACTTATACACTTAACCTCACGTTTGTGAGAGCCAATATCTCACTTTCATTTAGTTTTCCTTATATTTCTACAAAAAAAAGTACTTGTTTTATTAAAACTAGGCATGTTTGATAAGTTTCTAGCGCAACAGTGCTAAATAAACTGATCAAAATTTTTTATCCTGAAAATGAATTTATTTCTCGTTGGCCCAAAACGTGAACATAGAACTGGGCTAAAACTATCAATTTACAATGTTTCCTAAAAATAAAAAACGTACTCGTTTACATTAAGCAATGTTATAGAATAAGGTGGATTAGGATATCAGAACTACTCACTAACAAAGAAAGGTTTGACTTATGGTACTGTATTGTACAATGTAAGTTGAATATGAGATGTCAAATTAAAGTTACTTCAAACTATTTTATATAGCACAATGTATTTTATTTTTATTGAGTATTAATTGTTAGGATTTTTTAACATTCTCGTAGAACAAATAAACATAAAACAAATAAAACATATTGTTGAAGTTCATGCAAAAGTATAACTAATTACGCATCGCTTTAATATTATGAATGTGAAAGTTTTTATAGATGTATGGGTGTATATTAGATATTGTATTTAGTCACATCAGTGTGACGAGAAGATCTGAATGAAAACTAGTCAAATGTTTCCTGATTTTTAGATTGCGTGATAGATGTCAAAAACTTTTTATATTGCTCAACATACAATTTTGAATATCGTAATTTGATTACTAAATTTTAAAGTTCCTATTTGATTTACTAAATTATAATTATCATCATCGAGAGCCTCTAGCAGCCTATTGGTTGAACATACATAAAATCCTTAGAAATGAGATTCAGATAGACTATTCATCACTAGCCTGACGGATTGACATAAGCTTCATGTCAAGTTCCTTCTCTTTATAGTGCAGTTGTCCTGCGTAATTTGCTCCTTATTTGATTCTTACGACTGCCACTTTTACCCACCCACACAATTATTATTATACGTTTTAGCCACCCATACAATTATTATTATACTTTTTAGCCACCCATACAATTATTATTATACTCCTTACCCACCCATATAATTATTATTATACTATTAGTAAATGTAAAGGTTTTTTACCATAGACAGACACAGTGGTGTCCAATGAAGCACATCTACGATTTTCAAGAGCCACAATGAAGCCACAGTGTACATTAAACAAATAAAAGTAAATTCCAGACTACGATTTGCGCATCGTGATTAAGTAGGCTAAATGGGAGACCTTTATTAGAGTAAAAACACTCCTCTATGCTTCCACAATAAATTATAGTAATTTACGTCGTTTGTTATTTTGTTCTGTTTTATGGTTAATGTCAAATTGAACGTGAAATAGAACAGACGTTAAGGCTTCATTAGGTTTTCTTTGTCAATAAACGTCGAATACAACAAAACTTATGATCGTTTATTTCTTTTCATAGCAATGAGTCTATTAATTCTAATGTTTGCTATTAGTGCTTAGGCAAAACATAAGTACTACTACTCTAAATAATGCTCAGCTATTTCACGAACATACAATCAGTTTATTAAATATAAGATAAATAAATAACTGCCTCGTTGATCTTACGATTAGCGTATGCGAATACCAATCAAGAGATCTCGAATTCAATTCCCAGGTCGGATCAAAAGTGTTCTTGCGTTTTCCTTAGAAGAAATTCTTAGTAACAGCTCGGAGTATAGAAGCTTGGCGTTGTTCCACGTCCGTGCCTCAGAGAGCACGTCAAGCTGTCGATCTCGATTGTCATGAAGATCTATGGCAATCGTTATTGGGAATGCAGTACTCTTAAATAAACTGACAACGAGCTCAATTTTCGAATTCAGTTCCGATGTCGGTTACTCCATAAAAAACTGATATTCGGATAAAATCGGTTGAACTAGCGAATAATAAAGGCTAGGAAGAAGAAAGATAGCTAAGCTTACACAATACTCTCACCTGCTCAATGGGCTACCTAATGATAACTAGCTATTACTGCAAATGGAAAAGTGCAACTCCTGAGCCTTAAGCATGCTATTGGTGTTTAAACGACCCCGTAAAATCGAAAGGACCAAACCAGCGCTTGGTTTGACACACCTGTACCATGGTACTCACTCGATAAAGTACAAGGCAAGAATCGCTTAACATTAGGCTGACCTGTAAGTATCCAATCACCCATAGTAGAACACATAAACACACAGATAGACTCCTTTGATTTAAAACTCACAAAAATAAATAAAAAAATCGTTCAACTAGCGGAGATGAGATTTCCTAGGCCACCTGAATATTAACAATTATCTATCAAAAAGCGAAAACAAATTCATTGTTCTATTGCCAATAGGCAATTTATGTTCTTGCTTGATAACGGCACGTGACTACTTTCAATTTCAGGCAAATAAAATTGAAGGCATTTTATTGGGACATTTTTAATACTAAGCAAGTCTGTGCACGTCCTAGTTGTAAGAACTCACATATAGAGACGTGCCCGTGAGGTGATTGAGTTGTACTTTCGGGTGCCGTGACAAATGACATAATGAAATCATCCGTATTTATGTCAGTACATTCCTTTATAAAGATCCTAATTTTACAGCGACTTTTATTTCAGTTCAGTCTACCAGGCACTTTCTAAAGTATCAGTAGCTCGAGCAGGTCAAGGTCCAATACCTGGGATCCGAACGGTGTCTTGGCAAAGAATTTAACTAGAGAGACTAGCGTTCTTGATATAAAAAGCCATCATCAACAGACTGTAATGGTCGACTGTTGGACATAGTCTCTACTTAGAAAGAATGTCTCGGTTTACTGTATCACGCCATTCAGATGGATTTGTACAGGTATTACGTCGAGTTTATCCTATCTTGTCGGAGCTATTTTCCTGTGTAATTTATTTCCTTAGTCGGTTCTTACGACAGCTTCGGCATAAAAAGCGGTGATGACACTCTGTATTGTAAATCCATCGCCACACATTAAAATATGAAAAATACATCATGAGTTCATCAATCCACGTCAATATTACAAAACTATAAATTAATTGTTACAGTCAGAAGAAAAAATACATTATAACTCGGTTTACAACTATCAATCGAAATAAGACAAAAATGGGGGTTACGTAAATGCACCAGGTATTGTGACAATCAATGCGACAGACTGACAGTAACGGCAAAATAAAATCTGAATAATTGGGACTCATTTATAGCAATGTCAGATTTGAATGTCAACAATGAGATGAATCCAAATAAAGCATTACCTTCGATATGTTAAATTAATTGCTAGGCTACTATATTGACAATAAAGTTTAAATTTGACTATTTAGTAACTATAAGATTATCATTGTCTTTTTTCGAAAATAAAATCTTTTTACTGTAACAAAGTAAACCAACTTCTGCTTGAAGCGATTAAATTATTTTTTAAAAATCAACAAATCTTGAGTCCAATTTCATTCTTGATCCAATCTGCTTTCATTAAGAACAGTTACCCTCAAAAAAAATAAAAATATAATATTCAATTACAATATAAAAGTCTATCATACTAAAACGAACTTAAACACCTAAAAATACTTATAAATTGAAATTTGATGATGGTTGTTGACAGTTTTGTCAACATAATAGTTGTAATTTACTCCAACATACATGAATAATAAATTACTTGTATAAAGATAAATAAATACCTAAAATAATCGATACTGAACCTTATTAGTCAAACTTGAGATACGTATTTTAATTTTTAAACTTGTTATGACGTGTAGAGGTAAATAAGCAGATGTGTCAATTAATAATAAGCCTAACTACCACTACCTAAGGCTCAAGTGCCTTATGTTCATTGCCGACCTTTCATTTCCTTACTCTGAAGGTTAAGTGGAGGGGTTAATGTTCCAGTTACCTCTCACATTAAGTAAGCAGGCCCATTTGTGCCGACATATAGCTCTCTTATGGATATGAGTTTGTCAGAGCCACGTTAGTAGCCTTTAATAGGCCACTCCAGCAGTGGATACATGGCCATCTTCTTCGAAAGAAGTTTTTGGCCTACTACACCGCCTTGGCCAGACGGGTTCGTACAAGAGTTTATAAAGTTTTTCCTCTCTTTGCAGCATTTTTGCCCTGCCTAGTTTGCTCTGTATTCTCAATGACGGTGACACTTCATATTATTAACGAACCATCACCACATAACCAAGAGTTTATCATTGTGTTATATAGTAAAGAAAAATTAAATTTGTCTAATACTAACAGAACATATGGACGTACATGTAAAATGATAAGGATAATTGATTACAACTACGGAACCCTAAAATTTCAATTTGTCACACTACTTTATTACACACATAACATATCTTTTCTGATACTCAAATGAGACCATACATAATTCATAAAGATGACGTCACACAATATTGTGAACCATATACTCGTACATATATATACATTGAAAGGATGCCAAAATGACATCTCTATTTGTACTCGACTAATTACGGATAAATGGGTTTGTTTACGTTATTCTCGAATAACAGGGTTCATGTAATCAGGCACGCCAATACAATGGCAGTACCTCTAATTATCACTACTGTAATGACCAAATACGGTACATCATACGGAATCAGCACGGGAGAAGCAGAGATGTGACTTTGTGACGGCATTTGGAATCAAAATTCTCTCACTGGGTACCATGATTGCAGCCATGGTACAGAGCGGGGTCACTTGGAACTCCGGCAACTCTTTCTGCGAGTTCACGAAATAAAGGGTGACATGGAATTAGAGGAGATTTAGGGATTTCTAAGTTCACCAAATCCAAGAACGAGCCATATAACGCAGATGACTCATATGAAATCTCCTAACTAAGCATGGTTCTTTCAGTAAGTCTCCGCAACGGTCCATAAAAAGTCAATTTACCTTAGCGTGATTGGAAACGAACACTTCTGCCTTTATCTGAACTGATGATTAAACTATTGATGTGTGTGAGTGTATATTTTATGGACAAGTGACCTCAGTGTTAAATGAGATCATTTTAAATATACTTTATATACTTTAATACGGCCACGTCCATGTGGTGACAGATTAAAAATACAGAGTGTCATCATCCTTATACATCCTATGGGTGTCGTAAGAGCCGATTAAGGGAGCAAATTAAGCTGTATAACATGACTGGAAAGATAAGGAAAACTTGAAACAAACCATATACCAACCCGTCTGGCCAGCGTGGTATGTTAGACCTAGGCCTCACTTCTAAGGAGAGGTCTCCGTCCAGCAGTGGACTAGTACCGACTGTTGATGTGATGATGTGATAAAATTATTGTAAAATCCAGCAAACATTTTTTTTTCTTACTGTAAATATTTATGACAAGAATATATATGTAGATGTTTTAGGTACGTACATCATTTTTCTTTATATAAATTCTATCTGTCGTAGGCAGAAGTGTAGTACTAAGAAAAAATGAAAGTAAATATGAAGGTGATACATTCAAATTTCAATTATATTTAGGTGTAATTTAAGTTCGTAATCTTCGATATGTGCATAATAACCCAATTTGTCATTTTTATCTTTTCAGTCGAACAGTTTTTCATAAGCACATGTAGTTATAATTTCAGTTGTATATTTATATTATCTTGTTTACTCATATTTTATCAGAAAGTATCACGCAGAATTAAAAATATTATCATTTTTAATAAACAGATAACAAATGAAAATTCATTGGAATATTATATGACCCAAAAATTGTTAAAACGAAATAGAAAAAAATTTTGAGTTATCAAGTAGATAGCAATACGCTAGGGGGCTACATTTTACGTATTTAGCCTCAAAATAATAAATGAAAAAATCTGGCAATTTAATAGACTTTTGTCTTAACCTTCAAATTGTACTATAAATAAAAGAAAACAATATTAAGTTGCTTTAATGTCCGCATGCATGCATATACATGCGTGGCCTGCACACCTCACGCTATGAATGCCTAGAATGTAGTACTGGATTGTGATATTCCATGCCTAATGGCCTTTGTTACTGCAATTGTTTAGTACTAGCTACATATTTTGATTCCTGTACTATCGCTTTATCATTTGTAGTTACGAATTTGGTAGAGCAATACTAATAAACAGTCTGTACAGTGACAAACATTAGAAAAGTGACAGAGAGACAATGTTCTATGTATTAAGAAATACATTTATATTTGAGCCCGGTTGACAGCAATACGCTAGGGGACTACACTTTAGGTATTTGGCCTCAAAATAATGAATACCAAAATCTGGACGTTTAATACACTTCTGTCTGTATCCTTCGGGACCAAAGATGAGAATGAAAGAAAATTTATGTGTTATATGCTATATGGAGGAATGGTGTCATGTTTCTCCTACACAGATATAGGATCCTCCGAGCAGACGAGACGATTACGTGGGCAACGACCCGTCGGTTGATGTTGGGAAGTTGCATATAAGCTAATCAGTGCGAGAATATGCACCATGTCCGTATTAAGTAGTAGTAGTCAGCTTAAAGCTACTAATGAAAAAAACTCATACCGTCGTAATACCAGCTAAAACCTACAATTCAAACGCAAACCTTACAAAATAACCTTTGTCTGCAGCACAGATAGAAGTATATATCATAGTTAAGTCCTCATCTTTAACACAATGTACCCGAAATAAAGAATAATGGAGGATTTGTTGTCACGAACACTGAATATATGACGATGGTTCAACAACAGAATAATTCGCTGTACGAATGTGTTTACAAAGAACCATGTCAAATTGTGTTTTGTGTCAATGGAAGCACGATTTTGCTAGTGTTGTTACATTTTCGGTTTTCTTTTTTTTGTTACAATGCTCTCATAAAATATCTTATTTTATTTCAGACACATAAACTGTTTCGCAGAATTACGGTATTTTAAATGCATGGATGATTCAAGGGATCACCATCGCTTTCTCCTGCGCTGAGTGCTGAGAATTCAATCCTCACGTGGTAAAACACTCGGTATTCTTCGTGTCCATTACATGTATGTTTTAAAGTCCCCCGCGGCACAAGAATATTCGTAACGCGGGAGGGTTTTCTTTTTTTGAAAATGGAAAAATATTGTTCATTTCTTTTTTGTTTATGTTCATGATTTAATGAGACACTGTTTTGATATAAAAATAACTGAATCTTAGATATACCTATATGCAGTAATAGAAATTATTTTGACTTTAGAAAAAGATAATCTGTAATGCGTATAGCTTAGAACTTTCTAGCGAAATTGTTAAGAAAGGTTATTTACATTCCTCAAAACAATTAACATATTAATTGAAATAGAAAATACTATGTTCATTTAGGATTAGACAATTTATTCATCTTAATATATATCTAATTTGTCAAATATTGTGACATTGTGTAAAATATTGAATAACTACGAAACACAAAAGCAAACTGGCATAGGCAAATGCAAAAACATTACAAATTTTATCAAAGAAATGAATATGGGTGATGACACTCCATGTTTTAAATCCGTCACCATAAGTACGATAACTATAAGACATATTTATTTTGTGGCGACTTCCACATTAAAGCACAAACAAAAAATATGCAACAGCACCATCTAGCGAAGATAGACCGAACAACGAAGTATGAACGAAACATTTGAATGTAATGAACTACGAAGCAACTACTAATTCTGTATCGCGAAATAGAGATTCGCGTGCCAATTGACACACATACAACATCCCAACATCAACTGTTGGGCCGTGAACCGCCAGGCATGATCACCTCGCCTGGTCGGAGGATCCTCCCTTTGAGTCGGAGGGACATGAGACCCTCGTCCCTCCACATTATTAATTTATACCTGGATTTTGCTTTCAATAACTTTCTTACCTTCAACGGAAATAAAATACAGCCATAGTACCATCACAGGTGTTATTTAGCAAAATGTTTTACAATTCTGTCAGTATATATAAAAGTGATACACTGTAAATGAGGTTACCAAAAGCTTAATTTCATCTTTTAATATTATGGGAGAAACATTCCGAAAACTTTCTGCTCTTTAAGTGTGTTTTTTTCCCTTCAGTTGCAAGTGCCGATGGACAGAAGCAGACACTTACTATGGCCAATTTGCCTCTTTGAGCCTTATTAATCTTGTTATCATTCAAAATAAAATTTTCTACGATATCCTAAACAGTGTTATGCCCTATTTATGTATATTTTTAACGGAATGCATAAAAATTTTGAGTGCATGCATTGAAAATTTTATTTAGAAGAAATGGTAGTAAGTTGCCCGCTGCAATTGTGCAGCTGAAAAACAATATTTTTATAATTCCAGGAAAAATGTCTTTTGTAAAAGTATTTACGGCTTAAAATATATTATTATTCAATTATTTCTAGCTGAAATTATATTATATAATAAATGTGAAATGTAGAACGAGAATTTAATTTCATATATACATACGAATATATGATTGCTTACTTTTAGAATTTAATTTTATGATACCTTTAAGCAAATTAAACACAAGGATTATAATTGAATAATTATTTACTTAACGTTTAAAATGAAAATGATAAATTGCGGTAACAGGCAATTAGCGCCTCTCTTTTACAAAACTTGATAAAGGGCTTGTTGACCTACGAGTATTTTTTTTTTACCTTTGAAAAAGTTCTGGAACTGATTGTCAAACTAACCTATCATTATCATGTAATGTTAGCTACATTATTTTTAAAAGAAAACCTATTATTGGCTTCCAAACCACAATAAATTTTGTAAATTTTATATATTTTATTCCGAAAGCGTCTTTCTTAATCTAAAAAACATCCGATAAAATAATTATTATAATATCAATTCAGAATGTCATTTGTAACTGAGTAACGACATATTTATGTAAAAATATAGACTAAATATTTTTCAATCACGACCGTTGCAGACATACGGAGATGGCTGCCAATCAATAAGAACTTGCGAGTGACATTAAACGATATCAAAAAAGCTTTGGCTTTCATGATGTAATGTCACATTTATTTCGGATGATATTTTCATACATTCGCTTTATATGACGTGTTAAAAAAAATATTTTATAGAAAAGATCTTCAATATTTCTTTATTTAAGTATTTTCCTTGAAATTATTTGATTATTGGGTGAATTTTATACTCAGTGATAAAAATTGGATTCGTTTCTTTCATGATTTGAAGAATATCGTCTGATTACAATACGATGGTACAACGTTTTTTTATAATTATATACTTTATTTATTTCAATGATTATTATAATAAATTTAATAAATAAATAATTATTTACTACAAATGATGAATGTATGGGTGTTTGGTACTCAGAATTGTATTTCGATAAAATTTGACGCAGATAGATCATATTTTAGTATAGCACCTGTGCTACTAAGAAAAAATAACTTGATAGAATTATCAGTACTATCATATACAGTGTTAATATTTTTACTAAACCTGATTCATTTGGATATAATTAGTTTTTTTACTTACTGTCACTTGCCGTAAAGGATTCCTTCAAGCGTGGGTGAACCATGTTTTACCACATATCTGCCTTCTCGACTGTCACTCCCAGAGATAATATAGCGTCATAGAAAAACGATTTAAGGTAACACTTTCAGTGTATTTCACCGTGATAGTAAAGTTACTGAAGGCTCAACTCCATCTTCTTATTATATATTAAGGGGGGAAGCATTCAAAGAGCTTTCTATTCCTTGAGTATGCCTTTTGTTTCTCTTGTTTTAAAGGTGTAACATATAATATATATATATATATATATATATATATATATATATATATATATATATATATATGTATATATATACTTTATATGAAATTACTATACTCTATTTATACATATTTATCACAGAATTCGTTAAAAATTGTGCGTGCGCACGTGAAAAACTTTATTTTAAAGAAGTTGATAAGTTATAAGCTGCTTGCCACAATTGTTCACTGAACAGCGATATTTTTTGGATTCTTCGTAAATTTCTTTTGGAAAAGTACTTATCGTTTAAAAATTATGTTATTACATACTTAAGTACTTAATAAAAACGTGAAATGAAAATTTAACAATGTATACGAATAGAAGACGACTCAATCATAAGCAATGAAGCCGTCAAAGTTTCGTAGGTCTATAACTTGCAGAAGTTTGTGCTTATTAGCAGATATTTAGTAGATATTATATAGGCTTTGCATACCTTGAAAATACTTCTATCAATCTATCACGTGGAAATAATGTTTTGTGGAAAATAATTTAAGTGAAATTGAGGGCATAGATATGTGAAACAAACGACGCTCTCCATGTTCAAGCAACTGTATGGCTTTAGACCGAACCGATCCACGGCTGATCTTCTAGTGTACGTTACACATTTTTGTCCTTGATCAACAGCATCGATATGGCGAAGGCCTTCGATCGAATTTGGCACCGTTCGCTTCTCTCAAAACTTCCGGCATTAGGCCGGCTTTTTAACCTCTGTAACTAGGTTGCGCCTTCCTGCACCAGCAGTCCATCACAGTCCTTCGTGACGGCGTAGCTTCTGATGTTCAGCAGGTAAACCCAAGTGAACCCGTGTCTTCTGCATATCAATGACACGTTAGCCCTTGTTAATGTTGTTGTTCCTAAGTGATATTTTGGACACCCTACAGCCATGCTAGAAGACATTAAGGAAAAACTACAGGAGCTCGTTGCTGATCTCAATCTGTTTCTGAACAGTATTTCTCAAGGGTATTACAAGATTCTAGTCCAGTGCAACGCCAAGAAAACACAACCGTGCGCACTCTATATCAAAAAGCCATCCGTTTATCGAAAATAAATCAGTACGATGTCCCATATATTTGAAAAAAAATGGTATAAGTGATATCTAGGTCGCCATAGAGTCATTGTTAGACTTAACTGATGTGATGTGAATTATTATTATCAATACTGACTGCCAATGCTGATTCCCAGTCGAAGTGCACAGTCGAAGAACACATGTTTCTATTTCAAAAGTGTGGATTCAAAGTCAAAGTCAAAGTCAAAGTCAAATTCATTTATTCATTTAGGTCACAAAAGACACTTATGAACGTCATAAAAAAAAAACAATAAAAGATGAAAGATGAACAATCTGTCGATTAAAATTACAGCTAGCTGGGTTCGCAGATTGTTCATGGTAGAGTGGTGAGAAAAGAACCCAGGAAAGAAACTCACCACCACTCTTTTAACTCAAAATCTTTTAAATATTAAAATAGCAGTTATATTCACAATCATAGGTCTTAAAAAAAGAGCAATTCATTTCCAAACATCTAAATCTGTGACATAGTCTGAAACTGAGTAATAAGCCTTTTTGGACAACCTCAGCTTAACAAATTTCTTAAATTTACTAATAGATAATAATACTATGTTGTTTGGTAATTTGTTATAAAATTGTATACATTGACCCACAAACGAATTCGATATTTTATGGAGCCTAGTAGTGTGCAAGGCAAGTTTATTTTTATTTCTTAAATTAAATTGATGGAGATCACTATTTTTCTTAAATTTACACAGATTTTTATGAACATACAAAAGATTCTCGTAAATGTATTGTGAGTGTAGTGTGAGAATGTTAATTTCTTTGAATCTGTTTCTTAGTGACTCACGAGGGCCCATCTTATAGATAGCCCTAATAGCTCGTTTCTGGAGCACAAAGATTGAATCAATATCAGAGGCACTGCCCCAAAGCAATAAACCATAGGACATAATGCTGTGAAAGTAACTGAAATAAACTAATCGCGCAGTATCAACATCCGTCAATTGACGAATTTTTCTCACAGCATAAGCTGCAGAACTAAGTCTACCAGATAACGTTTCTATATGTGGGCCCCATTGTAACCTTGAATCTAAAGTTATACCTAGGAAGACAGCCTTGTCTGTCAATTCCAGTTCCTCCCCGTTCATCAAAACACTAGTTTTTACTTGTTTAACATTCCTAGTATAAAATTTAACACATTTGGTTTTACTCCTGTTTAATAACAAGTTATTAGCGCAAAACCAAAGTACCATTTTAGAGAGAGCATTGTTTACATCGTCAATTACCGATTGCTGTCTGTTAAATTCGTATCTCACTACCACTTTCTAAAGTAAAATATGAACTGATTTAGATATTTCACTCACACTTTTGATTACCACGTAAACAAATAGCAACTAACTAAATAATTTGACATTTGACAAAACATGACAGTTTTGTCATATGTCAAATCATTTAGTACACTCATAAAGTCATTAACGCTCTTGACTTTGCTTGTCAATGTAAGATTTTTTTGTTATAAAGTCAAATCTTATGTATTTAAATGTAAACAAAAATTGTTAAAAAAATGCCCTTTAGATTAAATTTCATAATTATTTTTAATATTTTTATAGTAATTACAGTGATTATACATTACATATTTAATTAACATCAGCTTATAAAAATTGTATCTATCATGAATTTATTATGTAGTTCGTTAGTGTATTAATGGAAATATATATTATAAATTCAGTTATTTGCTAATACAATGAAAATGAAACAATATAAAATGAATTTTGTCAGCGGTATTACAACATACAGTTTATAAATAATCTATATAGACATAGTGCTGAGTAATGAGTTATATTCATCATACAATTGACTGCACATGGTCACCACACCGCTCTCTACTGCGCTAAGAGTTGTAGGTTCAAACACCGCATGGGACAACACTGCGTTATCCAAAAAGTGTTGTTCTCAGTCTGGTTGTTCTTTATGTTCCTTTTTTAAATGATTGTAAAGTCCCCTGCGACACAGGATATGTTTAAATATTATATAATTAATTCATAATAACATTTAAATAAAAATTATCTTGAAGTTTCCTAATAGCGAAAATTAAAATGCATGAATTGCACCCTTGCAAAGTTAGTAATATGTTTACCACATTACAAATAGTGTAATATGTATGTATTTACAAAAAAAATATACAAGTATTCTATCAATCAGTCTAGTTATCATAGCACAAGCTCTGCTTGGTTTGAAATTAGATGACATTGTGTGTCAAATGTCCAGAATATTTATTTATTAGTTATATTTTCAGTACTCTCGTATGGAACGCATATACGTGTCATCATCACTGTCGTGAGAAACACAAGGGGCGTGAGAACAACACGCACATCTGAAACACGACGTGTGTTATTTGCACTGGTGTACGAAATACAACAGTTGTGTTAGCAACACTTGCGAATCGAAAAAATTACACTGTGTTTTTTCAGCACTGGCGGCAGTTTATGAAAACGCAAATTGTATTATGTCAGCAAATGCAGTAAACTCTTAACTTAAATATATATTAATTAGCAGATAGGTCACGTGACATGAAGGGGGTTGGACCCCTAGTTGCTTTTTTTGGAGGAAAATTGTGACGTTTTCCTGAGAGGTTGTGTTATTATTATGATTCGTGGTATACTAATGCCTGGTCATTCATGGATTAACAAGTCCAAATATTATGTAATTTTATTAAGAATTTAAACACAACGAGAACACCTATAACAATTTATTCATTTATTAACTTTATTTCTGTATAAACTACTTATATCTATAAACAAAAGGAACAATTACGAAAGAACGCGATATTCTTGACCCTAATTGACATTTTAACAGGTATAAATTTCCAAGGGTACGGCAGCTAAATTATGAATTCACGGAATTGCTAAAATCTGTTGGTAACTTGTAACTCGTATTATAAAATGAATCCCAGCTATATAAAGTTCGTATTGATGATTAACACAGATTTTAAAAAATATACGATTTGTGAATGTGCACACTATAGTCTTGTATAAGTGATGAATTAATAAAACAATTTTATAAATTTTTGTGGTCCAGCGATGAGTTAAAACTGAAATTGATAATTAGATTCAACTTTGTATTTGGTTTAGTTTTATATAACGCGATCTGTATGCTATTTTTGAACATGTTTCAATAACATTACTTTGATAGAAGAATTGTGTTAATAACGAAAATTAAAATTCATTCATTGCACCCATACGAAGCCGGAACGGGTTTCTAGTTGGCAATATAATTAAATAAACTAATATTTCAGACATTTGACACACAACGTCATCTAGTTTCAAACTAAGCAGAGCTTGTGCTATGATAACTAGATTGACTAATAGAATACTTATATATTTTTTTTGTAAATACATACATATGAAACATAGAAAACACGCAAACTTCGAAACAAATATTTGTCGATCACACAAGCATTTAGTACGTCCTGGGAATCGAACCTCAAGAACAGCAGTCACATTCACTACTGTTGCCCTACCGAGGAAGTTAAATATTACATGTTTGTTAATAATAATTTGTTTTCTTTTGAATTGTACCCTTAAATTTTGATAAGAATACGAGTGTTACATTATTGCTGGTGAAAAATTTTGTTTTGAGGATTACAGCTTTGCATTTAAGCTTATTGGGTCAATGAGACTTATACAAGCTAATTACTGCCAATGACGCAGTTATCGAAGCTTTCAAAAATCATTTGCTTGGTGTCTAAAGTTGTGACCAAACAGAGGGAACTGATTACATTTGTTTTGTAACCACGTCCAGAAATTACGTACGAACAAAAGGGATCGCCGCAAAATGCGGTCGTTTATATTTCGGCAACTTGATGGCGCCGATTACAATTCTGGCAGAGTCGTGCAATCAAGAAACTTACGCAAATCAGAAATCGAATATTTAGTAGGCTATTGATCTTGAATATAAAAATTCATGAGAT
Organism: Hypercompe scribonia; assembly: GCA_949316085.1. NCBI lineage: Eukaryota > Metazoa > Arthropoda > Insecta > Lepidoptera > Erebidae > Hypercompe > Hypercompe scribonia. The sequence goes on from OX438983.1 coordinate 4,399,892, forward strand.
ATAAACTATATTAGATAAAGAAGGTTTGAAAACACGGAAAGGGTTTGGGTCTCGAGACATCTTGTGTCGTGAAAACCCAGAACTTTTTCTAAATTTAGTTGTGAAAGACTTTGAGACATACGAATCGACACACGACACAATTGTGGAAATTGATTTATATACTTTAACAGACTTATTTTAAAAGATATTTGAACTTATCTATTCGTAAAACTCCATTCAAATTCAGGAGAAATTTATGTCCAGCAGTGAGTTATTCAAAACTGTTAACATAATGTGATGTGTCATGTACATGTACTCACCGAAATAAAGTTAAATTGTCTATATAATAACATTGTAAAAAACAGCTTTCTAATAAATTTGTTGGTATAATAGCTATACCAGACGAATATTAACATGAATGAAGATGAAGCAATTCCAGAAACATATATCAACCTCGATATCTCACTATCGATGAAAAAAAAACACAATAATATTTTTCCATCTCCCATTATCTCTATTTCTTCTTTTTTCTACTATTTTTGATAAAACTATAAAGAACTTTATTATGTTCCTTGTTGCTTATACAACAAATACTAGATAATCAACAAAATCTAATTAAAATGCGGCCAAATTTTGCCCAAAAAAAAATTTTTTTTAACCACCTACAAAAAAATCTGCTGTTTAAATTAAACAAAAGCTGCTTCGGATTTGCTTCGGATTAAAAACTATATTTAATGTAACTAGTGTAATTTGACAATTTTTTATCAAAAAAATATAAATAATGAACAAATTTTAATGATAGTAATGATTTCCAGAAATACTCGTATTTGAATTTTGTTATTATCAAAAGAGTGACAAGTAAAAAGGGATGTTTCCTTTCTCTCATATGAATTTAATTTCTGCACCAATTTTTCATCATAAGCTACCAAACTCTGAGCACATACAGACCCGTAATCTAATAACCTTCTCTTCGAAGGAGATCAAAGCCCTTCATCGTGCTGATTCGCTAATTGGATGACAAGGTGAATTTCCGTGTGGTAATTTATAAGGTTACATCCGTATGATTTTCAAAGCCGTTTATTTTAGTTTTCATTTTTATTACCCTGTCACTCTTCTTAAAGTTCCAATGCCTTCCAGATAACATTTAATTTCAGTTACAAATACTAATAGTATAAATACTTAATGCCACATTTATTTTTACAGAGGGATAATCAGAGATAATTAATCTCCATTTACTACGTTACCTTTTTTTACTTTGTCCACGTTCATCAATCGCTGCATACATGCTTATCGGTTTTTAATGTTTTTTACACTGTTCTTTTTTATAACATCACAAATTTGGTCAATGAATGTTCACCGTGGATGACGTCTTTTGATGCTTCCACACACACACTTATTATATAAATTCTTTTCGTGAATCTTTTATCATCGAAACATGCTCATTTGGATCCTTGTCACTAGGTCTTGTTTTCCGCAATGTTTGTTTTATCATTACTTTCTTGGCCCTGTCGTTAACGTTCACACCAGACATACTCTATAGGGATCGTACCTCTACAGCTTTTCTTACGTTACGTTACGTTTACTTACGTGTGTCGTCTGCCATATCCAAGATTCGATACTATATATAAGGGTTTGGACCAGCACACCGTTGTTATCAGTTAAGTGCGCTTTTTGAGATGTATTTTTTTTTTCGGTAAATGTATTCGTGTATGAGTTGTGTGAAATTTTTTTATAATATTATTCAGCTTATTTTCCACTTTTACTCTCCTTTCTATATCATCTTCATGTGCTCCATTCTCTCTAAACATAGAATCTAAATGATATTTTAAGTTATTTTATTCTCCCGCCATTGCCCTTCCTTATAACTAAAGCTCTCTTTTCAATATACTTCTAAAATGATCGCTAAAATGTGAATGTTTATCACACTTTGATTAATAGTTACCCAAGTTTCTTAATTTTTTTATATTATGTATACAATTGCAATTTACCTTATTTGAAGTTTCAACTAGATTCCAAAAAAAAATCGAGTCTGTAGAACGAAAATATTAACAGCCGAACAATGCCAGTGTATCAATAATAAGATTTGATTACGTCCATCATGATTGATTGCCTACTGCGCTATATTCTTGTGTATTCTCGAGAGTAAAATCACTATAGTGTATGTTGCTATAGAAGCAACCCCTGGTAAGGTCAGATTCTTTTATTTATTTGTTGATATTTGGATGTATAAAGAATGCAAACGCAATTATCCAACTATATCTTAGACTTTTAGATTTGTGTTTTGTTTTTTTCTTTAACATTATAAATGGCAAACGAACAAACGGATTTAGTGGTAAGTCACTACCATCACCACTTATACCTGCAACTTAATAACCTCAACTACTTTTTCGCCCTTAGAAATTTCAGAAATCTTCTCAATTTTAGCTCCTTTAACCTTCTTCTCTCGATAAAAGCAATAAAAGAATTACTCACACTAATTTTCGACGAGACTATACTCCTTCTCCCACATTTTCTTAATGATATTTCAAAGAACTATTATTTAAACATTCTTCTGTGACCCACACCAAATGAACAAGAACGAAGGCAATATATACCTTTGATTTGTATGACGTAAACTTTGTAAATGAACATTATGTAAGCTCTGATCTATTATTATCATAATTTTATCATATCTAATGATAGATTTGAAATCAAGATCCAACTAATCACCAAAATATATTGTGCCTTCTGAGAATTACGTATCAAATTTCGACACAAGTCATTTAATACATATATTGTTTGAACATAGTTAGATTAATAGTAATTTCAATAACGCTTTGTACTTCGGTTATGTATTAGGGTATTCACTGACGACAGTTACTAATATCTTACTGATATATGAACCTCAATATGTCTATAACTAAAATTATGTTTACATTTGTCTCGGCTAAAATGTTTTCCATAGACTTCAGAATACGTTTTTGCAGACCTACTTAAATATTTATGATCTCATATTTAGGTACTTAGAAAATATACTTAGTAGATATAAATAGGTTGAGAAGTGCTTTGTATCATTCGGTTGAAATTTTCACATATAAAAAGTTTATGTTAAAAATGTACGTAGGTTTTGGTAATCTTCTATTTACTAAAATAACACAAGTAGTTTGAATTTCTATTTCAACCTTTTTCTCAAGTAGGTTCGAGATGGTTTAAGTCTATTACAGTACGCTTGAACGTCGATTTTTCACTTGAAGCAATTACCAAGAAACCTCCGCAACCCTGGCACTAGATGATTTCAAAATTGTATAGAAAGACTAATATACTTTTTAGGATTCAAACTACTCATAACAATTGTCTCAGATATATTAATTGTAATAACGTAACACGTATTATCACATTCTCCGAAGGAGTAGGCAGAGGCAAACGCACAATTTTTGACACTGTTTTGGTCATACGTAAAAGATGGCGAGCCTTTAATCGGAATGTTTTGTTTGCCAAAGTCTCGTCCGTCGATCACCAGGTGTACCACTTGCAGATGAGTTTGATTTGGGCCTTAAGTTCTTGGAACCCTATGCAATAAAAAAAATACAGAAAAAGTTTTGCTTGTTTCTTAAACGCACCTTTTTTATCGACGAGGTGGAAAAGTCACCCAGATTAAGAAGTAAAATATTTTACACCAGAGTTTGAACTCAAAAGTGTGCTCATAAAGTTTCATAATAAGAAGGTCGTCTATTAAGACACAGCATATCATTAACCTATTAAACTAATCAATAAATTTGAACGTAAGTAATTGTAACGAAGGCATTTAGCCCCTGGTCCCTTATTGAGAAGTTCAATTAACTAGAGATCTTTCTCGAGGCTTTGATGAAGGATGACGTCATGAGGCAATTTATTCGGGACTCATATTAGGGCGTAATGTAATTCATACTGTAGGTTGTTTCATTTTGTTGCGTATTTCCATAACATTATATGATCCTCATAAGGAAAAAAAAAATATAACTGTTCCAATGTGATTTGATTTTCAATCAAGTTAAGGTATCGCCTTCCACTGCTGAACGAAGGTCTTCCCCAAGGAGCGCCAACCATCCCGGTCTTAGGCAATCCGCATCTATCCGCTGCCAGCCACCTTCTTCAAGTCGTTGGTTCATCGCACCGCAAGCCGCCCTACACTACGTTGCCCAATCGTGGTCTCCACTCCAGCACACTTCGGCTCCAGCGACCATCAGTTCGTCTGGAGACATGACCGGTCCGCTTCCATTTCAGCGTACTGACTCTCAGTGCGATATTGGTTACTCCAGTTCTCTGTCGAATAACCTCGTTACAAACTTTACCAGATAGAGAAACATCCAGCGTCGCACACTCGATCGCACGCTGAGCTACTTTAAACTTGTGGACCAGTTCAATGGTGAGTGTTCACGTCTCCATGTCGGTAGGATGGATTTGATTTTACTAGCTTATTATGCCATAAACTTGCTACCTGTTTCTCCTAAATCAATAGTAGATGTTGTGAAAACTTTCAGTTGAGTAGAATTTTTGGTGATAACTATGTTTCAAGTTTTAAAGTGCAGACTAAAGTCAAGTATAGTTAAAGATTCTTCACTTCCTATGTATATTCTTAGAAAATATCAAGTTTTAAGAAGCTATCCACTTTTTTTGTTTTCAAAAAACAACTCCTGTACTAGGGAATATATCCCGTGCGAAATAAAATGATCACAAAGAACACTTAGATGCAGAACTACAATTTGTGGATCATACGAAGTATTGTTAAGATATGGGGATCTAACCCACAACATTTAGCGCAGCATAGGTGTAGTAGAATCAACAAGGTTATTGCTTAAGCCATTACGCTATTCGTGCAAACAATTCACCGTATTTACGTTCCTAATTTAAAACATGTTCAGAACGACAATGATGATGTACTTCCTAGCTGATTTCAGCCACGGCAACCAGTCTCAATGATGACCAACTAACTATGCAGGAAATGTTATATACAAGTGTGTGTGCAAGCACAAATGCCCTCTCTGTTCCCTCACTTCCGACACTTAAGTTTATTTATTTATTTATTTTATACTTAAAAACAAGTTAAAAGTTAAATTTAACGACGGTTTGTGCACTAAGCTCGTGGCTTGTGTCGCGGCAACCAATATGAGATTTCACAATATTTAAAGATTTCATAAGGTTTAGTTGAAATAGAATATAAAATAAAATTAAAACAAGGTTCAAAACATACAAAAACAAAACAGAAAAGTAAAATAATTAGATAAAGTATTTTTTAAACTATTATACTACTTTTTTGCATGACTGCATAAAAATATCTTCAGAAAATCCATAGAGAAATTCATGCAATAAAAATTGATGTAATATTTTATCACTAATAGCAACAGTACAAACAAAAGATTGTAATAAAAAAAAAACAGAAAGAAACAAAAGTGGCCATTCATCGAATTTGACTATTATTTTTAAAATCGGTTCTTTTTTCCTTTGATTTATCTGCCCCTGGCTCCCTGCCAAGGTCCGTTAGCTGAATGTTTACATACTAGGACTGAATGAACAAAATAATAGAGCCGAATGTTAGCGATTATTATAATATGGTATTATAATAATCTATATCTGTATCATATATGCGGTTGTTCTCATGTATTCTTGACAAGCATACTTTTATGCCCATATAAGCGCATGTTTATGCATCTACGTGAGCATAGATGGGTATTCGTAGAACTCTAAACCTGTTAGAGACTTTGAATTTTACCTCATCTTTCATTTATTTTATCAACAACCTTTTACAGTTCACTGCTGGACATAGGCTTCTCTTTAACAAGGAGGTTTTGGCCTACTATACCACGCTGGCCAGACGGGTTGGAATAGATGTTGTCTTGCATACTTTGTTCCCTTAGTCGCCTTTTCGGTAACACAATGTATTATTAATTCATCACCACGCGGACATTTATTTATTTATTTATCTTTAAAACAAAGCTCGAGATGAATTACAAAGTTTGTAAATGAAATAATCGGAGGTCTTATCGCTCACGGTGATTTCCTCCAGACAACCAAGGTGTTAAACATTGCTTTCGGTAGTTCGTATTCAAGTAACACATTATTACGTGAATATCTAAAATAAAGGAATTAAATGTTCATACACAAACACATTAAACGTAAACAAATACACATACATACTAACATATATAATATTTGTATATCCAGATAAATATTTACACTAAAAAGTAAGAGGAAAAAGTATTCATAGTGCCTAAAAATAGTCTTTCACTAGTTTTTTAAGAACAGACAAGGTTTTTGCTTATCGGATTGTCACAGGCACCTTGTTCCAAAGTCTTACTGCTTGCGCAGTAAAAGATTTATCTGCAAACCGAGTGGAATGTTGAAATCTTTTATTTTATTTCTTATTATTTTTGACAAAGCTTGGTCCTAAACGTTTATTTTTCATAATAATAGGAACAGACGAGCAAATGGAAGCCGATGGGTTTCACTGATGGTAACCGCCACCCATGATCACCTGCATCTCAATAGTCACAAGTGCGTTACCGCCATTTGATTCTTTTCTTCAAAAAAAAGGCTGTGCACATCCTATGTGTTTGTATGTATTACAATTATAATAGTAGATTATAAAGACAAGTTACATCCTTCAGTTTAAAACAATTGTCACTTCCACTACACATCGGAAATATATAACAGAAGTGAAGTTTGCATTGCATCCTTACCAAAATCCCATAAACAACGTGGCAAAAACAACTGATTTATCAGTAAGCAGACCCTAAAATAATGGTGATATTGTCAAAGACTCTTTAGTAATAACAATCGTTGGTATCGAGGGCTAACGCATTAAAATAATATCTCAATTGAAATAAATTCACTTTAAATCACTGTAGAGTTTTGGTGGTGACATTTACTGCGACTCGCCCATTCTTGATCTTGAATTAGGTGAATAACTTACTTTAGCATTATTATACATGTATCAAATTGGAATACGTTTATTTCAACTAAATATTACTACATGTAGAAGTAGATAGAACACATTAGACAATGGTTTATAGAAATTGGTACAAAGGCAAAAGTTGTAGTTGGCGATGGACTTGACCTTAAACTAGATCAAGACCTGTATTGCAAGATTCATCGTCGAATTGTTTAACATGTCGATGTATTGCAGTGTGTGTGTGCATGTGTGTGTGTCTGTGTGTGTGTGTGTGTGTATGTGTGTGTGTGTGTTTCAGTGTGGTGTAAATGTTTTTGGTGAGTTTGAGTAACTTTACAATAGTAATAAGTGATTCTGTATGACAGATTGATGAAATAATTTTGAATATCAGATTTGCACTTATATAGTATATCCTGTAATATCTTAAGGTTGCGTACGTGGTATGTGTGTCATGAGTTACTTTATGCATATGAATGATACCATTTAATATAAATATTGGTAAACTACCATGCCATTAATATCTTTACGTATGAGTAAATTAATTGTTAGATAACAAAGTGGCTGCCTAAGCACAACGTTTAGATCATTGGACTCGCTCAACTTTTATTATTTTAGTTTTATAAATATCACCCCATACGGGTTTACTAGAAGAGGATTGATTGAGCTAGAGCATAGTAAATGGTCTTCAATATTTTACCGTGAATTACATTACGAAGTTATTAAAAAATCTAATAATTTTACGCATTCTGACACAAAGAAGATCATTATACAGAACCTATAAAAACAATTCATCTAATTAAACGCCGAGGTTTCTTACCTTATTCAGTTTAGAACAGATCAACCAATTTAGAATACAGCAGGTATGTAATTTAAATAATTTCATTGTAAAAATTATTTAAATTTGGCTGGTTGTGTTTACTGATGGAGAAAGTAATATATTCGAATTTGTATTCAATGTCATTAGATGAATTGTACTAGCAGAGCTCATCAATGTAAATGAGGAAGAGAGTTCGGTCAAGGACACTCCTCTGCGGGACGTCGCATGTGATTGGTGGGGCTGTACTAATCAAATTCCTATTGTTTATTGACTGTAATATATTCATCATAAAGTCTTGGAGAAAATTTAGAAGTGTCCCACATTTACCAACTGCTTCTAATTTTTTCAAGAGAATAGTTATAGATACGACCTTATCATCAACAGCCGTTAACAGGTATCTGCATACACATAGGCCTCTCCTTAACAAAGAAGTTTTGGCGTCACGTTGGCCAGACGAGTTTGTGTAGGGTTTGTTTCAAGTTTTCCTTCTCTTTGTAGTTTGCCTTACACAATTTCTAACACTGCGTATTCCTAATCCATCCCCACACGGACATATTCCACCCTATACAATAACCTTTAAGAACCTGCGATGAATTCACTACTATAGACGCTTATCACCAAAGCAGCAGTAAGCTTGCTTGATAACTGATTTTAGTATTCAATCAGATTCTGAATCAGAATTTTGTGATAGTTTATGTCTGCACGTACACCTCTTCTTAAAAAGGAGATTTTTCTTCTTCTTTATCAAGTAGTAGAGCCACGCTGATTTCAGCATAAACGGGCCGGCTCGACTGGGGCAGTACTACCCTCTCACAGAAGACTAACCTAAAGCGACAGCATCCATGCTGTCGTGTTTCGTTGGAGAGTACGAGACTGAAGGTCTATTAATTCAGAGGTGACAGTCATCGCGGTAACTGTGTGAGCCTTACACTGCCACAATGACTGTCATGCCTTTGGAGCATGTCGGTCTTGTGGAGCATGAAAAATCATCTCACTAGGCTGCGATAGTGTGGATCACCATACAGCATTGTCTACATTTGTAATGAGTATGGTGACTACAACTCTTGGACTTTTTCATGCTTTCCATCAGTCAGAGTAGAGTCACTTTGGCAAGTTCGTAATATAGAAAAAAGAAGGTGTGAACTTACTTTACTAATCTTGCCTGCCGTGTTGGTATAGCATTTATTTCAAGTTTTCCATCTACACTTTGCAATATTATTGTCCTGCATAATTTGCTTCCTTAGTCGACTCTTATAGCACTTATGATACAAATGGAAGTGATAACATTCCGTATTCCGAATTGTCACAACACAGGTAGAATACATTTTCCAATTTCTCTCTGTTGATAAGAAAGAAGTATCACTAGGTTTTAGCGAATTCTTCACTTAATTTTTCTCACTGCCTCACATTACGCATTCTGATATCACATCTCACTCAGATAGAAATTGTTTGGTATTTGAATAGGTGATTATTTTTACCGATTACCTATCAGCCTTATCATTCAACCAATGGTTTCGACCATTAAATATAAACAAATAAGATAGTACTAATGGTGTGACATCAATTTACATACATATAAAGGGATATAACTGTTATATTGAGTAAATGTTTCTTTTGGATGATAGCTAGAAGTAATATAAACGTGTAAATTAACTAAGTTAGTTTTAAGTTGAGGCTTTTCTTCCTCTTCTTCTAAGCCCTTTTTCCAAAGTAGCTTGAAGTCCGCTTTACCCCAGTGCTTCCCACTGTCATATTTTTAGGACACCAGATTACCAATTTATTTCTAAAAGTGACATTATTTAGATATATAGTTTCAAAGTTTATATATTTCGTAGCCGTTAAGAGTGCATTGTTGTTTGTTTGACATTATTTAGATATATAGTTTCAAAGTTAATATATTTCGTAGCCGTTAAGAGTGCATTGTTGTTTGTTTTATAAAGCTATATAAATAAAAGTAATTATATATTTCAAATTACTTAAAATTGTTGGGCAACCTTTACCAATAAAGTCATAATAATATATATCTTTCTTAACATATGATCCCAATGTCATACAAATAGGACAAGCTGATTCAGACCCTAGAATAAATAAATTTTTGAGTTTTGCTTTGCATTATTTTTTCTTACTGTAATAACAAATATATTTTGTGATTTGAATAGAAAATTCTAATTTTTTCGATGATTGGGAAATAATGGGTTAAGTCTGCTACGTTCTACTAATCAAAATTGAACCGTATGATTGAATTTCGATTTTGTACGCAAAATGACGAAGCAATGGGTCATCAAAGTTCTGTAAAAAGATCGTTAACGGACTTTTTAGGGTTCCAACTAGCAGTAACGATTGCCAAAGTTGTTCATGTTGCAACCGGAACCGATCACTTAGTGTGCTTAAGAATTAGTTAAATTGGTAATATACCTTTCCCGCTAGCTAAACTTTTATTTAAAGTTTATGATTCCAACTGCTGAGCAAGAGACAATGAGTTTAATTTTCACTCAGGTCAAATAATTTTGGGATAAGAACGATCTTTTATTCCATATCTGACTATAATATATTCATAATATGTTAGGTAATGCATACGTAAGTTAATCAACAACCTCGTAACTATAGCATCTGATATAATACCTCTTTGTTTAGGATCAATATAGGAGACTGTGTTTAAGAAATTTCTAGTTATTATCATTATATTAACTATTTCAGCGACACTTCTTCCAAATTGGAGGTTCTTGAACTGCTGAATTATTTGCTTAACTCTGATAATCACGCTAAGTCGAGGCTATCAATATAATTGTGACCATACAATAGCGATAATAATATACTGAATAATACAAATTTGCTATAAAATATTTGAGGATATCATTATAATATCTATGCATGAATAGAATCTAAAAGTTGTAGTCACCATACATACTCATTGCGAATGCTGACAATGCAGTCGACATGAGTATGACGACGACAACTGTCTCCCTTGCATCACTAACGAAACACGACAGCACGGATGCTGTCGCTTTAGGTTGGTCTTCTGTGGGAGGGTAGTACGGTCCCGGATGAGCCGGGCCGTTCATGCTGAAATCAGCGTGGCTCTACTCCCTGGTGACTAATTCGATTTGGAATTGTATATGTATGTGTGTGTGTGTGTGTGTGTATATACATGCCTACATACGTGTGTGCATACCTGAGTATTTGTATTGTCGGTCTTTCAGCTTTCTTAAATTATTATACATATAGATATTTAATTAATGGTGCGGTTTCCTGATAGTAAAGAACGCTTATAAAGTTTCTGACTTTCACTTCCACGTCCTGCATTGTGTCGTTTTCGTAATAGTATTTATTGACAACTTTATTGAATATATAACATATGAAAACATGTTTCTTTGTCAGTGGTTCGCGAAAAATGAAGCGAAAACTGAAAATTCCTTGCGAAACCATTTTTTTGTAAACTTGTAATTTAGCATATCATAGATAATTTATACCCAAACACAGAACAAGTAATCGTGCTCATCACACAAATATTTGTACTGGGTGTAAATCGAACCCACGACCTTCGGCTTAGCAGGCAGGGCCGCTAAAAACTTGACCAACATGCCCGTCAAGACAAGACAGTTTATCATCTAAAATTATTGATTAATAATAAACAACTTGATTGAAATTACATGTATGTAAATTGAGCTTAGAGCTGGAGTTTTGTGGTAGCACGAATATTTCGCTATACTGGTAATTATTTTTATTTTGAATACTTTCTACATAACATTTGCACGAGGTGGACGTGAGGCGGTGGTTCAATAACTGACATGGCAGGTGCACATGTGTCTTTAACAGAAGCAACATAAACTACAATGAATTTTTTAAGAAAAAAAGATATATACACAGATGAACACACAAATAAATATTTATACAATATACATACACAACAAAATATAGTATATAAAATGATTAGACTATGGGGGAATATCTATGCTGCTGTATAAAATGGTCACATAGAACACCCAGACTCAGAACAACAATTTATGAATCACACAAAATGTCCTATGTGAAGTTGAAACCACAGCACACAGCGCAATAAAAAGCGACGTGGCGACTGCTTCAACAACAACTCAATCTGTGTAGTTATTTTTCGCCATTATTTTTACAAAGAGCTTTGACTTTCCTTATGTACGCGTGTACATGCTACACTCCTATCCTAAAATAGGTAAACCACAACGAGATTGTCTCCGAGAATACATACATGAATAATTCTACTAACCTGGTTAACATTTATGACATTCAACGTAAAAATAGGTCAAGTGTGAGTTGGAAACGTCTTGAATAGCAACTACCTGAGACATCAACCGAAAAAATATGTTAGTTACATTTTCTTTCTCACAATTTGCCAAAGATCGATTTCTTTTCAAATTCACTTAGTGTCAATAATTTCGGAGTATAATACGTTTAGTGCTTTTTCGTGTATTCCTTAAATATCACCTTAACAGATTTTATTATGGATTCGGAACTCAAAACGGATCAGAATATTAAAGTACATAGGCATCAGAACAAATAGCTTGCATAACTAAGGCTGAGGTGAAAAGATTCTTGTGTGTTTACTACGGATTACAAAATTCAGCATGTAGGTTTTACATCAAAAATTGAAGCTTATAGAAAACGCTGGTCACCTTTTTCTATGACAGGGCGGGCAAACTATTAAACAGGTTGCCGCGGCCAATAAACAACCACAACTCAGGAGTCACGAGCGCGTTGATCACAACAGTAAACGTGGATTGTTTCTAACCAATCTTCTTGGCAGTCCTTGAATTGTTTCCTTTGATTTTCAGCTGTGACTGAAACGATGAGGACGCGACAATATGTCTGGGTAGGATCAGTATTAGATTCAAGTAATAAACTAGGTATAATCCTTTTATCATATCTTAGATTTATCTTACCTACAGTAGTGTCATTGTAATAATAATAATACGCTCATAACTTATCTAAACACAATAGATGTACTAATTATAAGGGTTAATATACGTCATTTTCTGTTGTCAACGTAGAGTTCAACACGAATTAATTCACGGGATATTATCTTGTTAACCTACGTCACAAATTTAACAAAGATGTTAACTAAAGCGTGTTTTATTCTAGTGAAAATATTTTGATATAACTTAGTATATTATCACTATAAAATTACGTAGCTTTGAACCTCATTACCTAGGAAATTGACACTTCAATACTCCAAAATATATTTTACCTCTTACAACTAAACTGTGGAACCAATTATTGCCTGTAGTATTTCTGAGTCAATACGACGTTCAAGAATAAAACGTACCCTTTTCTTAAAGGTTGGTAACGTGCGTGTGACTCCTTAGTATCAGGCGTTAATGTGTGGTGATAGTCAACATCAGAGGAATCATCTTCTCTTGTATCATAAAAAAACATATATTATACATAATATTAAATACTATTAAATCTTTATTTAAGTAAAATTTTTCTGTAGAAGACAAATACAACCTCAGGCAAATATCTTATGTTTTGTTCCATTGCTAAGGAGTAACATTAAAATAACGTTAGAGAGTCGTGTTTTCTTTTTACTTAGATCACAATTACATCGTATGTAAATTTAAAAAAAACAAGTATATTTCTGAACATAATTAAATATTTAAAAAATATAACTGTTTTGTTGAATGCCTCAATGTCGTAGCGGTAGCTAAAGCGACTGCTGTGCTTGAGGTCTCAGGTTCGATTTTCGGAGTTTGGGTGTTTTCTATGTATAATTTATATGTATTTACAAAAAAAGGTATATAAGTATTCTATCAGTCAGTCCTAGTTATCATAGTACAAGCTCTGCTTAGTTTGAAACTAGATGACGTGTGTTAAATGTCTGAAATATTTATTTATTATTATTATTTACTGTTTGTACTGTAGAGAAAATTAACAAAAAAATATAAATTAAAATTCATTGTGTTCCGTTCCTAAAGTTTTATTGTTAATATTCTTTTAAATGTTTGTGCTTATCAGGTGGCGTCTAATGGGAGAAGTGATTATTAGTAACTGATAAATACAGTAATTACGTAGGAATTCTTTCGATTCTAATGTATGGTGTATATAAACACTGTCATTTAAAAAAAAATCCATAATCTGTTAGTAGAAGAAACAAGGTCAGACCTCGAGCTAAACTTTTACAGTTCAAGTATTAGTAAGGTTTCAATAAACATGTTCAAAAACATTTAATAGACATCATTCCATCTAGTTTATTATTTTTGTGCTATGGAAGCCAAGTGTCACTTACAGGACGACGTTATCATCTCTTAACAGGCTTTAACAGTCCACTGCTGGACTCTGCCTCTCCTTAGGAAGCCGACAATTTGGTCTAAGTTCTAAAGCTTGTTTCAAGTTTTCCTTTTCTGGAATATTGTTCTGCGTAGATTCCTCCTTTAATCGCCTCTTACGATACCCATGGGATGAAAAGGGGTGGCAAAACTACCACATGGACTTGTAACGAAAGATTTTTTTTAAAAAGACAACTCCCTCCCTAGGAATAAATTTTGTGTGGTGGGGGGGCTTACAAACATATCTAAAACGGACAAAAAAAACACCCAGACTCAGAACAACAATTTGTGGATCACACAAAGTATTGCCTCATGTGGGGTTTGAACACACAACACTCAGTGCAGTAGTGTGTTGTGTAGTGAGCGGCGCGACGACCGTTTAAACTATTAGACAAACCGTGCAGTCAATTACTTAACATTGGTTTATTTTAAGGCCGTATACCGATCGAGAACAGCTTTTATATGCCAAATCATGACTCTCACATAACATGAAACAAAAGAGTATGTAGTCGACCGGAGTGACCAAGGCTTGATAGAAAACTGGTAAACGCAGTGAGGCCACTGGAGACAAGACCTCCCTCCTCCTTTCACGTACTTTTGACTCTTAAGTTGCACAAGCCATAAATCTGCCAGATCTTTTACTCACTTCTACTATAGAAATAGATTTCTATTATAAAACTATAGAGGTAAAACACTAACACACATTCAGAAACTCATATTGTTTATGAGTTTTTCAAAGACAGGGAAGTTCGTCTACAAGCTTAAAGTTCTATCGAAACTCGAAGTATCAATATTAATCCGAACAGTTTACCTAAATACCCCAGATATAGACGGTAGTATTACAAGGAGTTCTTAGTACTTACGGGATTACGAGATGTTACTTAGACTTGCTTAGCGACTAGTTTAACGACTTGTTGCTGTTACAATGTATTTAGCTTTTGAAGATTTGTTATATATGTATCTAGTTAACTCCTTTAAAAGTGTTATATTGATTCCAAAGTTTCTTTTTGTAATATAAAATGTAATAAATACTGGGAATGGATTTCAAAGCGATAGTAAAGATAAAATTAAATCATCATCATCATAATCATCTCAGACAAAAGACGTCCGCTAGTGGACTTAAGCCTCCCCCAAGGTTCTCCGCTACAGCTGGTTTCGTGTCTCCCGCATCCAGCGACTTCACGTAAACTTCACCAGGTTGTCGGACCACCTTGAAAATAAATAACAACATTATATTTGTCTTGATAAAAAAAATATTATACACTCTTGACTTAGCAAACTGATTATTTTATAATTAAGATTATTACTTCAGCATTGTTTGATTAAATTATTTGCTTTGCTCTTATCGACTTCATAAAAAAGAAAGGTTACTAGTTTTTTTCTAAATTTAAATTTAATTTATGATAAATTTTTATTTATTTAAATTTATTTATTACTTGAAGATAAGTAAATAGGAAGTGAATAATATTTATTAAATAATGAAATACTTGCAAACTTACACCAAGTAAGTTTAGTGATAAAATGGTGAACCAGTTAACGTAAACGGAAATTACCAAATATAGATAAAACAATGCTAAGTAACCACTATCGCAGGTGCTATGAAAGCATGTAAGGTCATTGCGATAAGTTATCGCAATGTTTAAAGTGGCATGTTGTGATGTACTTCCTTTTTATTGTTTTGTAGTATTTGGCTTTTTTAGTATCGAATTCTACTTTCTTTCGAATGCCTTGTCCATTCAAATTAAAATCATAGCCTACTTTTATCAATAAAACTACTTACCCAATCATTTTGATCGTTATTGACCTTGACAGAGTTTAAAAGAAGTTATTTTAAATCTTAAAAGAAATCTAATGTAATAATAAGAGAGGTGCTTAGGATTCCCACTAAAAATTTAGGGTTCCAAGTGAATCTCACCCGCAAGTGGTGCTGATCGACGGGCGAGGCTCTGGCAAACAAAACATCCCGATTAGGGGCATTAGAGTCGACGACTATTACGTGGGACCAAAACACTGATGAAAAATGAGTCTTTTATATGCCTCTGCCTACCCATTTTAGGGCTCCAGGCGTGATTTAATAATAACTAATGACACTAATGAAATAATAATTAATAAGACTATTTTGACTAAGAAAACATGCTTTACCATTACTAAAGCTCTTCTGCCAATTGTTACTTCGATCACACGTGGCGCGAAAACTCGATGTTATTTAATAAAGACAATTGGAATTACGCAATAATAACGATTTATCACACAGCAAATAGTTCTTATTCTAAACATCATACTCTGAATCAGAGTCTTTCTTGTAATGCGAAGCAAAAAGCTTTATAGAATTGTAATTAAAACCCGGACAAATAAAACAGTATATTCAAAAATCTTGTCTTTTGCAGTACCTAAAGCGACAGCATCCGTGATGTCGTGATTCTTTGGTGAGTGCGAGACCGGAGGCCCATTCATGTAGGGGTGAAAGTTATCTTGGTACCTATGTGAGCCTTACACTGCCACAATGACTGTCATATCTTTTACGTCCTCAAGTGGGGCGTAAAAAAGCATCTCCCAAGACCGCCATAGTGTGGATCACCATACTGCATTGTCGGCATTTGCAATGAGTATGTTGACAACAAATCTTGGATTCTATTCATACCATCCATACTGTCGGGTGCAATATTTTTATATAAATACCTGTCGTAAATAAAATCTACACACATTTTCCTTACTTGCATAGCATCAGTCGTTTAATTTACCTCGCTGCCTCCATAGTTCCTGAGTACTAACATTGCACGTACACTACGTAATAGTACCGGTTTAGGGTTTCCTAACTCTAACCGTACATCTACACTGGTGACCAATCGACGTGAGGATACAGCAGTAATTATCCCGAGAACATGGCTAAACAAGACAAGACATCAGTGGAACAGAACATCCACCAGGACGATCAAGTCGTCCTAGGAACAACCTGCCGTGTTGGTGTAAAAACACCACCTTTCAACCCGGACGACCCAGAACTTTGGTTTGCCCAGCTAGAAGGTCAATTTGCTTTGTCTAGCATAAGCACTGATACCACTAAATTTTACTACGTGCTGGCGCAGCTGGAACCTCAACATGCAGCGGAGGTGAGGGATTTGATTGTTTCCCCACCAACCACAGATAGGTACGCAACTATAAAAGTTGAGCTGATACGTCGTCTGTCAGCGTCCCAGGAGCGTAAAATTAAACAGCTACTGATGCACGAGGAGATAGGTGACAGGAAACCGACACAGTTTCTTCGGCATTTACAACATCTGGCGGGAGCAAACGTCCCTTCAGACTTTATCCGGACCATCTGGGCAAGTAGGCTACCAACTCATCTACAGACCTGCATCGCTGCCCAGCAGTCGAAGATGCCACTAGAAGATTTGGCTGAGCTCGCCGACCGAGTCAATGATGTCGTTCCAGTAACTACGTAAGTAACCGGGCAAGTAGCTGGAATGTCAACACCTACTGCGAATACCAGTCCTGCCATCGAGATGCTTACGCGGACTGTAGCGGAACTCAGTTGCAAAATAGAGGCGATGAATTTGGAACCGCATAGGCGTTCGAGGTCACGTTCCCAGAACCCACACAGGAGTCGCTCTCGTTCACGTTCGCGACCATCAGAACATCCACATTGCTGGTACCATTATCGATTTGGCGATAAGGCACGAAAATGTACAAAACCTTGTACGTACGGGATGACAACGAATGCGGTAAACTACCAAGGCAGCCATTAATGGCGGCAAACGACTGCCTAGCAATTACAAGTCGCCTGTTCATCACAGATCGCAAAACAAAGATACAATATCTAATAGATACGGGTTCAGACCTGTGCGTCTTTCCGCGTTCTGCTGTTCGGGAACCACGCAACAAAACTCACTATGAGTTGTTCGCAGCCAATGGGTCAGTTATACCCACGTATGGTTACCTGCCTTTGACCTTAGACCTAGGACTTCGCCGTGCTTTCACCTGGCGCTTTATCGTTGCTGACGTATCAAAACCTATCATCGGCATCGACTTTCTAGGTTATTACAACCTGCTAGTTGACTGTCGCAACCAACGTCTAATTGATGGCCTCACAACATTGTCAGTCTCAACTCTGTGTCAAGTTTCCACAGAGGTGATCTCATCAGTACGTACCACTGTTGGTACTTCTACTTACCATCAGCTTCTAAGGGAGTACCCTGACGTCACTCGACCCGCTGGAAGGCCTCAAACAGTAAAACATTCGACTGTACACCACATACGTACAACCCCAGGTCCATCAGTAGTCAGTCGCCCTCGTCGTCTGGATCCAGAACGTCTAAAGATTGCAAAGACAGAATTTGAAGAGATGCTGCAGAATGGTACAGCACGAAGATCAGACAGCCCTTGGTCCTCACCGCTGCATCTAGCCCGCAAGAAAAACGATGGATGGCGTCCCTGCGGTGATTATAGGTCTTTGAACGCCCGTACTATTCCAGATAGATACCCTGTTAAGCACCTGCAGGACTTCACACATCAGCTGGCAGGTAGTACTGTCTTCTCCACCGTCGATTTGGTGCGCGCCTACAATCAAATACCAGTTTTTGAAGAAGACATACCCAAAACAGCAATTACCACACCCTTCGGCCTTTATGAATTCCCGTTCATGACATTCGGACTTCGAAATGCTGCTCAAACCTTCCAGCGCTTCATGGACGAGGTCCTTCGTGGGTTGGATTTCTGTTTTGGCTATTTAGACGACATTCTAATCCACAGTCAGGACCCCTATCTCCATCAGCAACATCTGAGGCAGCTGTTCGAAAGACTATCAATGTACGGTGTACTTATAAACACAAACAAATGTGTATTCGGTCAACCGGACGTAAACTTTCTTGGCTTCAGAGTTACAAAAGCAGAAATACAGCCTCTAGACGTAAAAATTCAAGCTGTATGGGACTTCCCTACGCCCAGAAATATCAAGGAACTCAGACGCTTTCTGGGGATGCTGAATTTTTACCGCCGCTTTATTCCTAATGCTGCTGCCACACAAACTCCTCTCAACGCATTACTCACTGGTCCTAAGAAAAAGGGTACACAAACAATTGAACTGACACCTGTTCTTCTGGAAGCTTTCAACCGCTGCAAGGCTAGTCTTTCAGAAGCAGCACTCTTGGCACACCCGGACTCACAAGCAGAACTATCTATACAAACAGATGCTTCAGACTCTGCGATTGGAGCGGTATTACAACAGCGAAAGGGTGAGATATGGCAACCGCTAGCGTTCTTTTCCAGAAAGTTAAGTTTAAGTCAGAAGAAGTACAGTCCATACGATCGCGAACTACTAGCCGTCTATGAAGCCATAAGATATTTCCGTTTTATGGTTGAAGCTCGGACTGTCGCGATCCTAACAGACCACAAACCACTCACTTTCGCTTTTAAAACGAATCGAGAGAACTGCTCACCACGACAATTCCGATATCTCGATTTCATAAGTCAGTTCACCACGGACATCAGATTTGTAGCCGGCAAGGACAACATTGTAGCTGATGCTCTTTCACGTGTACATCAAATTTCTATGCCGCTAGATTATCAGTTCTTGGCTCAAGAGCAAAACACCGATACCGAGTTGCAAGACCTATTGAAGATTGGTTCAACTCTGAAACTTGAAAAGGTTAGAACATCAGAGTCAGGACTACAAGTATACTGCGACGTCTCCTCTCCAACACCTCGCCCGTATGTTACGCCATCGTTCCGCAGACAAGTATTTGACGCACTTCACAATTTAAGTCATCCAGGAGTGAAGGCTACTGTCAAGCTGGTAACACAACGCTTCGTCTGGCCAGGCATCAGGAAAAACTGCCGACAGTGGGTTAAAGAGTGTCAGCGCTGCCAGCGTTCCAAAATATCACGACATACAGCAGCACCTCTTGGAACATTCGAAGCACCATCAGCACGTTTCCGTCATATTCATATGGACTTGATAGGTCCACTTCCATTATGTTCTGGCTACAGGTACTGTCTCACGATCGTCGACCGATTTACACGTTGGCCTGAGGCGTACCCACTTCAGGACATAACCGCCGAGACCTGCGTTGCTGCCTTTGTAGAAGGCTGGATCTCACGCTTCGGATGTCCAGAGCACATCACCACTGACCGCGGTCGACAGTTCCTGTCGCATACTTTCAAGGAACTCACCGCTTTAGTTAGTGCCACACATCATACAACCACCTCCTATCACCCGGCAGCCAACGGTCTCGTAGAAAGACTTCATCGGCAGCTCAAATCTGCCATCACATGCCACGCGTCACCAAACTGGGTCGAGGCCCTGCCTTGGGTCCTACTCGGCATTCGTAGCGCGTGGAAAGAGGATCTTCAGACATCCGCTGCAGAACTAGTCTACGGTGAACCACTCCGTTTGCCTGGACAGTTCTTTTCACCTGCACATAATGACGAAATGGACATGACCAGTATCATTAACAGGCTACGTACTCATGTCAGCAAGCTAACTCCGCAACCAACATCTTGGCATGGCGCTTCCAGCCGTACCTTTTATATGCCAAAAGACCTTAAAACGGCCACTCATGTCTTCGTACGCCGAGGTCCTGTACGCAGACCACTCCAACCAGCTTATCTGGGTCCATACAAGGTGTTGCAACGTGACCAGAAGACATTTGACGTTGATATACAAGGCAACACTCAACGTATATCAGTTGACCGTCTGAAACCAGCTTACGTCGCCAGGGATACATCAAATGAAACTCCTCACCTCACAAAAACTGAATACCAGACTACCACCAAGAAGACCAGTAGCGGACGAACAGTCAGATTTCCGGACTACTATCAACCGTAGCAGCTGGCTCCGGTTTCAGCGGGGGAGTGGTGTGGCAAGTCACAGGTTCGATTCCCGTCCGGCCCCAAATAATTATGTAACGAACTACGAGGCACAGAACCAGGATGATTCAGAACATCGGAATGTGCGTCATATCGCGTGATGTAAGTGGCGCCAATAGACCACGCCTAATCTATCAGTGCATCTATTGTTCCGGCGCCCGAGCAACAGGGATGGAAATCGCGCGGCTATATTCACTCCAAGCTTCCTGCGTTCCCCCTCCGCAAGAGTAGTGTCGGGTGCAATATTTTTATATAAATACCTGTCGTAAATAAAATCTACACACATTTTCCTTACTTGCATAGCATCAGTCGTTTAATTTACCTCGCTGCCTCCATAGTTCCTGAGTACTAACATTGCACGTACACTACGTAATAGTACCGGTTTAGGGTTTCCTAACTCTAACCGTACATCTACAATACCATTTCATACAATCAGGCAGAGTAGAGTCACTTTGGCAGGCTCTTAATATAGATAAAAAAACCTTACTCGTTACTGTATTTGCTACCTAAATTTTTTTTATTCTCTTTTTTATGAAAACAGTGTTCGATCGAAGTTATAACATACAATTATTGTATAATATTATTGTTTTAATGAAAATGTTAAAAGTCTGCCTTCCAAAAATCGTATAACCAAATCCTTTATGGCTTATATTATAATAACATTTTAATATTAAGTACCTAATGTATTCCATTTAATAGAATAATTCAATCTCCATGATCCAACTGTTCTAGAGAATGCCCAAGACATTAATTTACTTTACGTATTATAACTACAATACTTATAAGTTACATATTGAAATATTTAAACTCATAAATATATAAAGTACTACTCAATATTATTACATGCCAGACCTCTTAACATAATTGCAGTCTTAGATTAGTTCGTGTTTAGCTACCATCAAATACTTATTACGTAAAACCCTATAAATGTGGATTCAACTATTAATTTATTAGAATAGTTAATGGCAAACAACAAGGTTAATGGATCATAAAACGTTTGAACTTATTCAACAGTTACTTTGGTCTTAACTACTTAATACTCCTGAAATATGAATTCCTGAAGTAATAACATGGATAGGACACTAAAATTTTCACTTATGGGAATTAATATAATATACCATTCTTCTTCACCAACTAGTGGACATAGATCACATACAGATGAGCTCTGACCGTTGAGTCAAACTTTGACAACCGGTATTACAAGATGATCAGAGTTTGACTACCACAGTGTCTCGAAGTTAATCGATTGCCAGGTCGGAAAAAAAATTCTATATGATTTGCAATTATTTTTTTCGGAGTATGGGTGATTTCTATGTTTAATATGTGTGTACTTACAAAAAAAAGGTTTGAAAGATTTCTATCACTCAATTTAGCTGTCACATTACAAGCTCTGTTTTAGTCTGAAGTTAAATGATGTTGTGTGTCAAATGTCAAAAATATTTATTATTATTTAAAACTGTTTAAATATGATTAAGTTAAATTCTAATGCAATAATTATCATATTTGCTGTCTTTATACTCTTGAGAAAAGGCGTGTCCTGATGAATATGGTAGTAATTTACGAGGATGGATCGACTGCCTATGCTCTTAAATAATATAAAGTTTAATGTTTTCAACGAGACACTATATTATTTTACACTCCATTTCACTCGACTATATACACCAGAAATAGCGTAATATCACACTTGCTTGGCTCTTACGATGAATAATTTAATAGTGTGCACACATTCATTGTTCCCAGAGATAAGTTCCACAAACGACTTGAATGAATTACTGTTGCCACAGGCTATTTAAACTCAAAATTGTTACGCTAAGTGGCCGGTTTGATAGGTTTGCCTGATAGTAAAAACTTTCTGTTGTATCTAAGTGTTAATGTAATATTGTGTTTATTTTTCTTCATATTTATATCTGTATATATATCATTTAGTTATTTATAATCATAGTTATTTATGACATCATATTTAATATTTAACATTAATATACCCCCTCAAAGATTGTCGACGATCAGATTTTGTTATTAGCACATTCATTCGCCGTATGAGTCTTCCATGGATAATTATTATTGGCTACACACTCATAGTTATATGCCTAATGAAACGATCTCCATCCTCCATAAGCGTAGGCCTGAGGGTGGCAGGTGAGGTCATCTGTCACCCTAGCAAAAGCAGGCCGGAGTGGCGATGTGGGCGCTACAGACTGCGCTCACTCTTTAGGGGAGAAAAGGGAACATCGGGATTTTCACACTCATCTACCAACGTAGGTGCCCCGAGGTACGTCGAGATTACAGGGATTTAAAAAAGATCTGACACAAAACAAAATATAAAATGTTCTTCACACTTCACGAATACAGTAAACCACCTCAAAGATTTATACGTAATTTTATTCGTAAGATAACACTCATGAGTCCGTTTTGCATCATTGTAACAATAAATAAAAATACATCTCCTGATGGTAAGTGAGTACCTCCGCCCGTGAACGCCTATAACTTACACGATAAAAACACCTTTGTAGTGTTTGTGGTACGCTCTTTTCTGAAAGTTTTGAAGATTACATCGGTCCGGAAATACCGCAGGCGACAATTATTATTATCTTCACATTCGTGTACAATATTTAGCTTCAAAGTGTTTGCCCTTGATAGAATTCAATTGAATAAACGAAGGATTGAAACCCTGTGTTCATTTGCGACGCCATTAATTCTATTTTAACGACACTAAATGTTTTCGTGTCGCCATTAACATTTTCGATGCTACAAGTTGTTTTGGTCTGGTACAAGAGTAATGTTTATAATTATAAATATTGAAAACATGGCTTTAATTAACGAATAGATGTTTATAATGAAAACCAGTGGAATTATAAGATATCTAACGAATAAAGTCTATGTAAAAATATGATTTATGCCTTTTGACAATAATGGAACAATCAATTTTTAGTCTACACCAAGGTATTATTTTATTATAAATTAAGAAAGAAAAGCTTTTAGGTTATTGAATGAATTAGTTAACATTTGAAAAAATCACATAAGAAAACCGTTCAATATATTTTAAAAATTGTTTACTCACAAAAAAGCAAATTAGTTGAAATTTATTTTTAAAAATTGCATCGCCTAAATGGTCACCATTTCGACGTTTACACTCTAAGCAAAGTCTTGTCGTCGATAAAGAGAACACGAGATTGCTGACATCTCTTTTCTGACTTTTTCTTTTAGTTCTTCAAATAACCCCATAAAAAGAAATCTGCTGGGGATAGAATTGGACTTCTGTGTGGCTATGGAATGTCGCTTCATTTGGAAGTCAACTTTGCCGGAACATGTCTTTGACCACCGGCAGAGACTCATTGGATGTGTGACAAGTGGCTCCATATTGTTGAAATCATGTGTTACAATTGTAGCCAGCAAATTCCAGTAGCATCGTTCCCAAGAACTCCCGTAACATGTTTGCGCGGGATGTTAGATTTAAATGTTAATGAATTCTTGGCCCACCCTATAGAAAGATGTAGATCTTAGTTCCTATTATATAATATTCGGAAACGAAAATTTATATCGATATTTGGATAGACGGATGTTTTTAACTCATTCATGGAAAAACCACAGAAGGGATTTAGATGAAATTTTACAATAATATAACTTATACATCATAATAACACATAGGCAATTTTTACCACGTTAACTGACATAGGTACGGGCGGAGCTGAAAGCAAAAAGTTTATATATACACAAAATTTGTGTACAAATTCTGATCTGTCAATTTTTCCCAAAATTTTAAATTTTATAATAAAGATAGTAATAGACTAAAAATTAAAAGTTACTTTGCCTGACGAGAATATAAATGTAAATCTGTACAAAACTTTTTTAATTTTAATTTCACTCAATATCATTTTCCTCTATAATCTAGTTAATAATAGTTTGGATTCCCATGTTTAGGTATTTTATCAAAATAACGTAAATTAATCAAATCAAGGAATATCTAACCAAATTACTAATAATTACGATATTAACATTAATGAAGGGTAGGTTTCAACCCAAAACTTCTATATTGAATTAATTCCAACTGTACTTTTGTAGCCCATCCACATGGTGCCAGAATATGACGTAATGTACTCTCGCACGATAACATTTCCGGCTTAATAGCGATCGTATCCGTTTCTATGGTAACCGTTAAAGTGTTACATTTCAGAAAGGTATCCGCAAGGCAAATATTACCTTTACTAACAAAGGTACAAAGCTCAAATTTATAAAAACTTACATTCGAGACAAATAAGGAAAGGTATAAGCATTAAAATACTCTTAATAAACCTTTTAAGTAATAGCGTTTCGTATTTTAAAAAGTTTTTATTATAACAACATTTTTTTTTATTTACAGATGGACTGGCAATCAGCATATTTGAAGAAGAATATAATCTTGAGCTAACATGCAGTCTATTTACAACATCAGCCACAATGACGTGGTATCAACGATAGTAACTCACAATGCCCCAGCTGCAATGTCTCTAAACGGAACAACCTTAATTGGCGGAGGAGTTCTAATCCTCACCAAAACATTAACAGGAGAATCAGTTGAAGTTATAGATGAACCAAAATCAAACAAGACGACGGATATTATTGATGTGAAGGTTGTTCAAGTCGCGTTCTGCATTTTATACACAGTTATCTTCGTTTTAGGCGTATTTGGAAATGTTCTCGTTTGTTATGTGGTCTTTCGGAATAGAGCAATGCAAACAGTTACCAATCTTTTCATAACAAACTTGGCACTATCAGATATATTGCTATGCATATTCGCAGTCCCATTAACGCCCATGTACACGTTTTTAGGCCGATGGGTGTTCGGTAGAATCTTATGTCATCTGATGCCATACGCTCAAGGTACTAGCGTCTACATATCTACATTAACGTTAACCTCAATAGCAATCGATAGATTTTTTGTCATAATCTATCCATTTCATCCACGAATGAAATTGAACACATGCATACTTATTATAATATTTATATGGGTATTTTCTCTCGTCGTCACCTGCCCTTACGGTCTTTTCATGGGAATACAAACGACAAATAATAGAACTTACTATTGCGAAGAAAGTTGGCCGTCAGATAAATCAAGGAAAATATTCGGAGTATTTACAACAGTATTACAATTTCTCATACCATTTTTAATAATAGCAGTATGTTACACATGTGTTAGTATAAGATTAAACGACCGAGCACGGTCAAAACCAGGTGCTAAAAATACAAGAAGAGAAGAAGCAGACAGAGATAGGAAAAAGCGCACAAATAGAATGCTCATATCCATGGTGGCTATATTCGGCACATCATGGCTGCCTTTAAACTTAATCAATATTTTCAATGACTTTTACGCTCAGATGACAGAATGGAATTATTACTTTGTGTCATTCTTCTTAGCTCATTCAATGGCGATGGCATCAACTTGCTACAATCCATTTTTATATGCATGGCTAAACGAAAACTTTAGAAAAGAATTCAAACAAGTATTACCATTTTTCGAGTCAACTGGTGGAGTTCGAAATAGCTACCATTCTGGCCGTATGCCAACACATAAATCCGATAAAGTATGCAATGGCAACGATACTATCCAGGAAACTTTATTACCTTCTTCTTTTAATAGAGGCCCCTCAATAAAGCAGAGGATATTTGAAGGAAGTGGTAAAAAAGATAATGGAGTCGAAATAGAAAATATAGTATTGGAAGATAAGACAATATCAGCAACGCTTCATACGAAAACTGAGAATATAAATTTACAACTTATAGATGAAGAATCACAGCTTAGTGAATCAAAGGAGCCGAAATCTTCAATGTGATTGTAAGTAGAACATATAACATTTCTGTATAACGCTATTCGTTCTTTTTGTTTATTTCTGCCCAATTCAACTCATTTTTTTGTTAGATATTTTGTGTGATCAGTGAAATTCAAATTTGTTACGTTACAGTACACAGCACAGTAGCAGCCTTCAATAGTTCACTAGATTTGATCCTACTGTACATCAATACAACACAATTATTATAGATGCTTAAAATAAAAAAACTTTGTTAATAAGATATTAAATGTCTTATTCCAAAAACCATAAAACTTTTCTGAGTTGAAATACTCGCACACATACACATTATATTTAAATATCGTATTATATTTAAATCACAAATAAAACAAAATATAATTTATTACTTTACTCAAACACAACAAACACAATATCCATTCGCATAGAAGACGCGTCACGAGCAGAAAAGGCTCACTGCGTTTATATAACAAAGCGCTCCTTCGACAATCTTATATTAAACAAGTTAATACGAATCCTTATGACTCTTCAAAACTTAAGATTCACCTTTCCCTCTCTTATATTCGTAATTAATAAAGTTTCTTGCCTGCAAACTTTCAATAATACCAATTACAGTGCTGTTTATTCCGTCTAGTGCCAATTCAGGTCAAACTCTTGATGCTTATCAAAATCGGTTTGTTGAAAAGTCAAATTATGGAGGACAATTAGCAAAGTTGTTCATAACTTCACTAGTTCGAGTTAATAAAAGTTTGTCTTTGTTTGTCGGAAACTTTCTAAGTTTATAAAACAATGTTGTTACTTCGCTTTGTTTTGAAATATTATGCTGAAATGCGTAGGAGAAACGTACCAGATCATAGTAGATGTTTTAAATCTTGATAATAGAGAAATGATACAAAAAGATACTTAAATTGGTATACATGTCGAAGGTAAGACCTTTTCCAAAAGTTGACATTTCAAGTGTGTTGAGCTAACTTAAACGAACTTCTCAATTTATCCAAGAAAATCATATCTCTTTTCTCACATCGCTTTCTCTTCTTAACTAAATTTATCTTTTTATTTTCATCAATTTCCTTTTTTCATATTTGATTCTCAAAGTGGCACGTCTATGGCTGCAAATTATACAACTATGATGTAACTTGAACTAAATTACTGCTGATAAATTGTGGGTATTTAAAACAACTCTACTCATGTCCATTCTGGATTATATATGTATATAATAAGCATGTTTTAAACTTCTGTCATACTCAAAATAATTGCCGTACAACAACACACTACAGTTTGGTTTTTTAAAAACTTTTTTTACTTTATTTAAAAACAAGTCTTTAAAAACAAAAACATTTTTACAAACAAACATTTTTTAAAAAAAAAGTAACATACATTTTATTTTCAACTTTATTTTAATGGTCAAATTTAATTTCATAACTATATTGGTATAATGAAATGAAAACATTTTACGTTGAAAACACATTTTAAGCAATTAATAAAATGAAAGTGAATTTAACGAATGTAACTTATTTTTATTCCAGAATACAGCAAATGTAAGCAACTAAAGTTCAAAGAGTTTAAGCGTGTCAATAATTTATAACTCGTAGTGCTAAAGATCGTGTCGCAAACAAGTTTAGAAATTATGATTTAACACCGTTAATCAGTTTGACTAACAAACACCTATTCACCCTTTGAACATTAAAGCCTTAGGTAGCTGTTTTTTCATAGTCTACGTTTACTTATTATTTATCCCAAGTATGACATAATTTCATGCCCTATATTTAGTTTAACAAGGACTACGAAGAAATCTCTTCATGTTTCAACATTTACATAAATAACAAAGTCAATATACATAGTAATTTTGGTAATGGTTGGGTAAACACTGATTTTTAACTGTCAATATATAATAATATATAATATATAAATAAACAATTATGCTTATATATAAATCATGTTATAAATTATACACATAACTTTTTTTGAACTGGTTAATATGATATTATATTCAAACTAATGAGTGCTTCGAATTTCATTTGATTGAAAACAAGTAAAAATGCTCAAACGAAGTACTAATTAAATTATATTTATACTCATAATATGTTTTGATGACTTACACTTTGTGTCAACATTAATCACGAGACGGACATTGGACACAGACTTTTACCGCTACTACCGTTTTGACCATATTTCCCTACCTCTAGCTTCCTTGGTTCTTTCATATCTAACTTACCTTCTTCGACTGCTTCATCAAATTACGATTACATTCGGCATAAGTGCAGTGCCTGACCATTAAACAGAGCACCTAAACTCCTTTCTGACTTACATTTTGCAACCTATGAGCAAGGTATCAAAATGTATAATTAATGTATTATATAATTGGCAGGGTAGGCAAATTAGTTTCATTGTAAATTTTATAATATTTAACTTTCGGCCAAAAGACTATTTTTCTATTAAAGACTAAATTTAAATTTATAATTTTTGAACCAAATTTAATCCACAACTTTAGTACACAAACAATAATATTCTAATCTAAACTACTTCAAAATAATATGAAATACCTCAATTTAGGTATGAATATAATTTATGCCCATACGAATTGCTGAAACGTTTAGATAAGCCCCTACCTTGCCAACAGCTTATAAAATATACAGTCAGTAGTCACATTATATAATTATTTTAAATTTAGCATGCTGATTCGATATTTTACAATTAGTAAACAATTGAATAACATTGTGTTTGTTGAATTGAGACTGTATTTTACCACGACAGTAGGACATAAATAGAATAAACCTATTTCTAAGACAAATTGAATTGATATTGTGGTAGTTATTTTTTTTTAAAGGTCGACAATGTATTTCTTATTGCATCTTTTTTCACTGAGGCCATTTATGTTACATATAAATTGTAAAAAAAAATAACAATTGAATTATTTGAGAAATAGTGGCATTTAAAAAGAAAACAAAAAATACCAATAATGATCAATCTGCCTCTGGATTTGCTATATAGAGCAGAGCTAAAGGCAGAAGATTGAAATACAAAGATGGTATACTTTTCTGAAAGACGTTTATTTAGATTAACTATTGGTGTATTCTAAAACAATACATAATTAAATTCATGACTAAAAAATTGTTTCAAAAGTCTTTTTATGTACAATATAAAATTAAATTATTTTAAGAATTTGAAAACGTTATAACCTACAAACGTTTATTTTAAATAACACATAAAAGTAAATAAATAACTAATATTTTAAAGTTATTAAATTACCTGTAAAACATGTATCCCCTAATCCCTTATTGTGGTCACGGTAGACCATCACGAACAATGAAGCTTACTGAAATTCCATTTTGTATTCTAAACAATACAACAGTTAATGTAAAACCGATTTGGGCAAATTTTAACAAAAAAAATTACTTATCAAGCGACATCTATGGATATATGTATGACTTCCTCGATGGTGCAGTTGTAGCATTTATGACTAATTGCCGGGTCAGACTATCAGACTATCAGACTGTTTGTATGATTTGGATGTTTCATATATATATTATGTATTTATTTACAAAAGTATTATACATGTATTATATCATTCAAAACAGCTTTCGTAATACAAGCTCTGCTTAATTTGAAACTACATGGCGCTGGTCTGAAAAAAATCTGTTCTGACGGTTTCTTTTATAAAAACCTTATCGAGTTTTGCCTGCTTTGTTTTAATAATAATGAAAAATATTCCTTTTAATGAAATCTGATTACCATGTCGATCTATTAATTATTTGTAAAGATTTCTAATTAATAATGTTCCATATTTCAAACTAAAAGCTGTAGTCCAAATTAAGCATAAACTTAGTCCTACAATTTAACTATTTCGATGTTTTTTAGGATCAACTATTCAGTTCAAGCATCAAAAAGGTTTAATGTCGGCAAATCAATCGTTTCCAAAACTAAACACACAACAAATTGTTTTATTAATCATCGAATACAGAAGCAATATTGCGACCTAGATTTATACTCACAATTATATACACGTCGCTCGGAAATGAGGCTACAAGAGAGCTTTAATTAAAGTAACGATCTTTGATAAATTACGCAGGCACGTACACATTTGAGAATAAACACAATTTCAACTAAATTAAACCACTATTTGTTGGATTTATAAAAAGGTTCTCTTTTGGCAAGTTGAACCTTTTTGAAAAATTAAAAATGGCTTTAATTTCTATTAAATACGGATGTTGAGCATTTGTTTATTACTAGCTGACCCGGCGAACTCTGTTTCGCCTTAGAAGCAATAAATGAGCTGATTTTCTATTTCATTCAATTCAAGTTTTTATTGGAAAAAAGTAAAGAAAAAGACAAAAAGTATCTTATATCCGTCTCCTGGTTCTAAGCTACCTTCGCACCAATTTTCAGCTAAATCTGTTCAGCCGTTCTTGAGTTATAAGTGGTGTAACTAACACCATTTTCTTTTATATATATAGATAAATATTTTTAACTATAAATAATGATAGCATAAAAACACTTTATACCTACATCTTATAAATATAAAAAAACGCAAAAAAATAACAGAATTGTTGCTCTAAGTAGCCTCATGAAGATTGACAGTCATCTTTACTACAGTGTAAAAGTAATGGTTTTACATTGTATGCAACGTTTCTTTACAACGTCCTTATGTTGTTATGTACTTTAAATCAAGTAAATGAAAATGCTCTCATTCTATATTAATATAGGCTTTAAAAGGTTTTCCAAAGTTTTCGTAGACGACGATGAGCGCACCTTGTTATTCTTTTGTTTTATTAGAAATAGTAAATACTGAACATGTCACAGACTGCGTATTCTTTACAAAAATGTTTGAATTTTAAGTTTTAAACACATATGTTAGTCGGTAGGTTTTATTTTTGTTCTTATTTTAAGTTGGTAAATGTTATATATGGCATTTTTAAGTCGGAAATGTGGCATAACCAAGAACTTCGTTTTTTGGAAACTCACAAAGGCACAAAGTGAATTTTGTTTCTACTTTTTATTTAAACGAAGATTATAATCCAACAGTTATCTCTCTATTTTAAATACAATGAAATGTTAGATATAATATAACAAGCATGCCATAAAAATCGCAAGCACAATCTGAATAACGTCTAAATTGCTATACCAATTAAAATAATATTTTGCCCTGAGTAATATGTTCAGTAAAATGTAATAATCTACTCTTACTAGTATAACTAAATATTTTTTATTTGATTTTATTTGAAAAGCCTACCAAAGTGTCTACTTGTCTGATGAAAAACACGATAGAATCCAAGAGTCGTAACCACCATACTTGTAGTGAATGCAGAATGACAAGTAAAACACATAACAGTCATCGTGGCAATATAAAGCTTACATACTGGTCTGTATGTATAGACCGGAGGCCAATTGATACAGGGGTGACAGTGGCAGCGTAAGGCTCACTTACCATTATAATTGTCACCCCTGCATCAACGGGCCTCCGGTCTCACACTTACCAACAAGTAACGACAGCACGGTTGCTGTCGCTTTATGTTGGTGTTCTGTGAGAGTGTAGTACTGCTCCGGTCGTGCTGGCCTGTTTGTGCTGAAATCTGGCTCTCTTATCTTGCAAACTCTTCACTCTACTTTTTATTGAATAACTAACTTATTAAAGTAATTTCTATTGTTACAGACAAGGTCTTCTCAACAACGACTTTTAATCGACATTCGGATGTAATTTAATTAAAAGTAGTATTTAAGTTCGTGTTTTACAATTTTGCAAATTTGTATAAAACTTCTTGCTTCGCTTATTGTGTCCAGTGTGTTATTTAATATTTTGTAAATTAATGCATTGTAAATATTAAAATTGTTGTTTAAGAAAAATAAGCTTCAACCTAGTCAATAAAAGTCTTAAGCGAGTATCCAAAAGGCCTATTTTAATTTCGATTGATAGTTAAACTGTCACGATGTACATATAAATTTAGGTTAACGAGTTTGGATTGTTGTTTTTTGATTAGACTCTTGAGCCCGGTTTCAAACATCACAATATTAGTACGTTGAAAACACAATATTAGATCTTAATCGTATATGTATATAATAATAACACACATAATTGCTATCACGCTGTAAATTCATGTTACGCTTTTAAGGTATGCAATTGTTGTGTTAGCGTTGTAATAGAAAATCTATGCTTAAGCATTGATCTTATTGATTGATTAATAAGTAAAAGTTGTCTCATTTTTTTGTGTGATGTTTGAAATTTAGAGTAAATTAGAAAACACAATTCAAACTGTTTATTAACTAAATTCCTTAAAGTAGTTAAAATTAGATTTTATTGTAAATATATAAATTGATTATTCGTTTATCGCTTGTAGTATTACAAAATTAAGTAATGCAATGTTTTAGTACTTAGCATTTAGGAATAAGTATGTATGAATTGTTAAATTTGTGGAGAAATAAATGATGGTTGATTGTTTGCGATTTATGCTTTTATTTAACTTTTGTACGGATGGTGTGGTCACTTCACCGCTTCCAACAACACTGAATGTTTTGATTTGGATCTCAAAATAAAAAAACCTTTTATATTATTCATAAATTGTTGTTCTGATTTTGATTACTCTGTGTCCGTTTAAATGAATTTTTACAAAGTCCCCCATGATAAGAATTTTATTCTCAGTATTTAGGAGTTGTTTTTAAACGAAAAAACGAACAACCACTTGTGTCGAACTAGACCGAGTCTTTGCAATATTAAAAAGAGCTCTAATAAATAAAATATATAAACAGTTCAGATATACTAAGCTTAAAAATGTAACAAGTGATCCATCAGGTCTCGTTCAACACTCAGAATCACTAAAAACTGAACCAATAAGCCTGATATATCCATTTTATTAGATAAATAAGTTACCTTTCATAAATAAAAATATCGAGTATTTTACTTTTTTTTTTTCTATCTTAAGGCCCTGCCAAAGTGACTCTACTCTGACTGATGGAAAGCATGAACAGAATCCAAGAGTTGTGGTCACCATACTCATTACAAATGCTGACAACGCAGTATGGTGACTCACACTATGGCGGCCTTGTGAGATGCTTTTTCACACCAGTGTGACAGTGTAAGGCTTACACAATTACCACGATAACTGTCACCCCTGCATCAATGGGCCTACGGTTTCTTATATTTTTTATTTACGTTTATATTTTTTATGGTTGAATCATCATCAGCCGGAAGACGTCCACTGCTGAACATAGGCCTCCCGCCTAGAACGCCACGCCATACGACTGGACGCCAACTGCATTCATCGGCTTCCTGCGACTCAGACTATGTCGTCAGTCCGTCTAGAGGGGGACCTACCCACGCTTCATCTTCCGGTACGCGGTCGCCATTCAAGAACCTTTCTTCCCCAACGGTTGTCGATTCTACGAGCGATGTGGCATGCCCATTGCCACTTCAACTTGCTTATTCGAAGAGCTATGTCGGTAACCTTAGTTTTCTTGCGGATATCCTCGTTCCGGATCCTATCACGCAAGGAAATGCCGAGCATAGCCCTTTCTATAGCTCGCTGAGCGACTTTGAGCTTATCCATGAGGCCAGCAGTAAAAGACCACGTCTCAGTTCCATATGTCATCACTGGCAACACACACTGGTTGAAGACCCTCGTCTTTAGGCTCTGCGGGATCTAGGACGAAAAGACATCTCGAAGTTTCCCGAACGCTGCCCATCCGAGCTGGATTCTTCGTGCGACCTCTTTGTCGAAGTTGGACCTACCTAGCTGGACTACTTGTCCCAGGTAGACATACTCGTCAACAACTTCGACTGCATCCTTCCCAACAATTACCGGTATAGGTGCGGCATGGACATTAGACATAATCTTCATCTTGTCCATCTTCATTTTAAGACCAACCTGCTGGGAAACTCTGCTAAAGTCGTTGAGCATGGTACTGAGATCCTCAAGCGACTCTGCCAGTATGACTATGGTTGAATACAAAAAACTAAATGTGTGCTAAGCTGCAACGTTCCTCAACGTCAGCCATTAATATTTCAAAATTACGTGGCACTGCCCTGCGTTCGTAAGTAAAGTTTTTGATGATGAGTTGAATGTCTAATGAATATTAACAACACATAAAACAAATCTGAAGAAAGTTAACTATATACTCCTGCGAACTAAATTTGTACGACAGTCCTTAAAATATATAGCTTGCTTTCTTTAACCAATGGGAGTGAACGCAACGAAGTAACTTTACACAAGAGATTTTATTTTGTATCACTTTTATTTAAATTCTTTACTTGTCAGCTTTATCACAAATGAAGTATGTATTATACATCTAAACTGTTCTTCATCAATTCTAAAATGACACTAATGACAGCTGTCATAGAGATCAAGTTATATTTTAAGGATCATATCTTTAAACATTTTGTATTTGTCAATAAGATGAATTATGTTAACTGGAATTAAAACGGTCACGTTTTTCATATAAATTAAATGTATATTACATTAGACCTTCTTTTTCGCGAGGTTTACTGAAAATTTGGGCAGGTTAAAATGCTAGTGACTACAGACCAATTGGTTCAGTCGCACATTGTCCATCGTTGAATCTGTCAGGTATAAATTTATTTTTCGATGATATAAAGACTACCCCTGCCTTTAGACGCCTGTATGGTTTATAGATCACGTCACAGTCTGGAAACACCGCAGGCGACAATTTTTCCAGGAACAAGTTAATTAGGTAAGGCAAAAAGTTTCTTCAAAAGCACACTGTAGCGTTAAGTTTCGTTATCAGCTTATGTAATTCAAGTTTCAAATGTGCGGTATTAGAGTACGCATGTAAATTTATTTCATAGTCTTCATTAATAAAGAATTCACTAACTACACTGCTTACAGAAAATACTTTTGTATCCTGCACTACATGAAAGGTTACTTTGGTAGTAATGAGCTGATTGGACCGGAGAGATATTATGAGCACTGCCTGACAGAAAATCGGTGTCAAGCAATTCTTTCACTACTTTTCAGTAAATAGGTGAGGTTACCGAAGCCCAAACTCCCTTCTAATGACACTTAGGAGTGGAATCCCAGGACAGCAACTTACTTATGACTCTTAAGTTAAAGGTGATACTCCTGTACCCTCAAATGACCCATTTAATCGTTTGCCTCAAATAAAATACTACAAAAGAAGTACTGAGAGTTACTCAGAGGCAAATAAAATACTATAACTGAATCACATTTAACGGAAACAATTGAACATTCAGTGTAATCATGAGCATCCAAGTTATTTGTTTATATCAACTGAGCATAAACCTATCATTTGCAGCTATTCAGAGATTGAAATACATCCACTGTATGACGTGAAATAAGTGGGCGTTATAGAAATTTATGATAATATACTACTTACTTACGAAAGAAACGTGTAGGCAGTACTTAAACAACACAACACAAAATGGTATTACGAAGCGAACACAAAAATTCTGCTGAAAAGATGTTTCGTAAGTAAGTTAAATTTATCTGAATACATACGATTAACTTCATTGTTGGATCGAAATACTTCGAGTGTCCAAAAACTCTCTTGATAAATTATTGAGTTAGTATAACCAATGAAATGTATGGTGGTAATAATTTCAAATATAATAGTTAAAACAAAAGATGATGATGATTCTGCGATACGTTACGATACGATACGATACGATACGATACGATACGGTAAATAAGTCAAAGACTTCTTCAACTCTTTCTTTACCAATTTATACAGATATATGTTCTATATTAAAAACAGTTAACGTTACGACAGGATTTAGTGTTGACTTTGAAAGTAAAGTATTTTTTTCCAAACATGTATATACATGTCATTAACTGCCTTGGTAACACAGCGGTAGTGAATTCGACTGCTGTACTTGAGGTCTTGGGTTCGATGCCCGGGTAGGACCAAATGTTTGTATGATCTGCAGATATTTGTTTCGAAGTTTGGGTGTTTTCTATGTATGTATTTACAAAAAAAGTATTTAAGTATTCTATCAGTCAGACTAGTTACCATAGCACAAGTTCTACTTAGTTTGAAACTAGATGACGCTGTGTGTCTAATGTCCGAAATATTTATTTATTTATTTATGTATTTTAAGACTTTTCGACATACCTAAAGATCACTCACAGTGTCGTTAGAGACTAAAACGTCAGCATAGTCAAAATTATTTACACGAATGCCCTCTGGATATTCACATATATGCATTGTATACATTCATATGTAAATACACATATACATTTATACATTTGTATATACATATATATACTCGTACGTATATACACATTTGGAACTATATGGCACTACTATATGTACATATAAAAAAAACACCAAAAGGTTCTTTTGTAAATGTTGTTCTGAATTTTGGAATATAGTGAAATAGCGTCATGAATGGCAAGTGTATTTATAAATTTTCTATGAAACTACTCTGAAGGTTTCTGAGTAAAAGTAATGACAGTAAATACCAGGATATTGACATCTGTTATTGAAGGGTACATCAAAACCACCCTTTTTGACAACAAGCGTGGTCAAAGTTTATTGAAAGCACAAGATTAGGACACTTCCTAGGTAAATCAATTTAATTTGACAAGGGTCGACATCTATATCTGAAAGCTGCTGTCAAAATTGAGTGATGACTACGATTGATTATTTTGACAACTTCTAAATTATCATTTAGATTATACTAGCTTAAACCCGTGACTCTGCCCGTGTGTATGTCAGTTTTTCAATTAGTGAAAAAATTTCAAACCTAGCTTAGTGCCGTAGGTGCAAAAGTGTAACAAAAACACATTCACATTCAAAATATTAGTTAAGAGGTAGTTTGAAATTAATTTTAAAAATTACCACTAACAAGTACTAAAACAGTAGTACCGCAGAGCTTAAAATAGTACGTTAACTATTCAGAATAGAAATGAGTAGACAAGAATTTAATTTAATATTAATTCATTTGATACAAAACCAAGGGTAACTGATAGAAGATCCATGAGATAATAAATTGGATTTAATCTACAGGGTTGTTTAAATTGAAAGTGTTTAAGGTTTCTTTTGTTCTGTTGGAAATTAGTTGGCCCCCTCTGACTTAATATTCATAGAAAGATGTTTTTCATAGTATGAAAACCGGTTTTTCGAGGTTCGTTTTGAAGTTTTCCTTTTGCTTTTCAAACGTCTCAGTGACGTTTGACAGTACTTGAGATTCAAAGAATTTTAATATTTCAATAAAAAATGTTTAAATTTTTATCATAACAAAGTATATTTACATAATTTAATTATATACAAGAAATGATTATAGCAAAAGGTATAATTAAAACGATGTAAATATTAAACGAGCCGATGTTATAGGGAACAAAAGAAATGTTTCACAAAACAGGCAAACAGGAAATAAATAAAATAAAAATAAGGAAAAGTCATCGTAAAATTTTGCGACAAACTCAAATTTTTACAAATCTTTTGGTGACAAATCTTAAAATCCCTCTAATCTTAAAGATATAGAATTAATACGTTAATTTGTTTCGAATTGTGATTAAATGTTGCTAGGGCATAAAGAAACACTATGGTTTTAATTACTATAATATTATTATTATAAATAACGTTTTATTGAAATAATTAAAACTTAATGTTTAACACTGCAAACGACGTTGGTGATAAATTGACAACTAGAACTATACATACAATCCATTCGCACACATAGCACTAGTTTACGGCCTCTTCGTACATCTCAACAAAGGTAAACAAAGCATGAGTTTATATAAAAGATATTTTAAAGTAACAGTTATAAAATATGTATGAACAGATTTAGTAGATGTTAGATATAATTTTAAAGTATTATTACGCCTTAGAGGAAAATGAAGAGTGGCTTAATAAATAAAAATGGATTTCCGTCACAGGAACGAGATGAAACTCGAGAGTCACTTTGTGATAAAGGATTTTACAGATCTCTGGGGAAATCAGTACCAGCTGCTGCAACTGCCTATAGAAATCTGAAGAATATTTTGCCATCGTCTAGGTAATTTAGGACTTAGAATATTATAGATAAATAGAATTAATACTGAGTGATAACTTCTGTAAAACTATTTGGTGGACAGATTCAATATTCACTATTTTATAGGTTAGTTTCTTTTATCGACGTAAATCTTAAGTCAGAGTTGAAAGCAAAATTAAAATAACATTCTTTCATATTTATTAATAAAAAAAATCTTACAGTTTAAGAAGTTTTAACGAAGATTAGCATGCCACGCTTAAAATAATTTCACACAGATACGTCAGTATAGATACTAAGATGATAAAAAGGCTTACGGAAAGTTATGTTTCACTCATAATTATTTAACAATAAAATTAAAAGGTATAATGCTCAATCCAATTTAATCAAGCTGGGTTAACTTAAGAGTAAATTAAGCGTCAAATTTGCCACGAGTGGCAAACTCAAAACTCACTTAAGTAGATTTTGAAAAATGGAAAATGTAGGACAGTTACTGTGTATAGTGACTAGCACTAAAAAGAGACAGTTCAACGTTGACTTCAGTTCCCTTTAAAAGGGATAGAAGTATACAATATTTCATTACGACCTTTTACAACTAGTTAAGGATCAGGGTCGCTCATATTCGAAGTGGATAGTACTCCATTTCTAGCCTGGATGCCACTGGCTTTGCATAAAAGCATTTTCGGTGCAATTTATGCCCAAAGTAATGCGTAGAGTAGGAACATTTTTCATTATATAAGCTAAATAAAAGTTAAATTGACTTGTAGTATAGGGAGTTTTCTAAGAATTTCTTTGGCCTTTTTTTCGCACCGATAGAAATTTCTAAATGTGTCAAAACTTTCCAACCATTACTTGGATCTTTTTTATTCACTTACTATTTGTTGATCCGTCTCCTCATTTACTTCCATATTATAAAAATATTAGTATTGAAAAAAAAAATCTGTCAGCAGTATCACTTTTTGAAATTTTAAAATGAACGAAATTCGTACCCTTTTCTTGTGGAACGTCATTCATCCTGTCCAGTTTGATATTTATATTCTTTCTGTTAACTTCTGTTAACTTTATTCTTATATTGAAGAAGCTTTATACCTGAACTGACTCGAAACTCGCTTAAATAATACAATAAACTTTTTTTTTTAGAAAATTACCAAAGTGACTCTATTCTGCCTGATGGAAAGCATAAATAGAATCCAAGAGTGGTGGCCGTCATACTCATTGTGAGTGAAGACAATGCAATATGGTGACCCACGTTAGGGCGGCCTAGTGAGGTACTTCTTCCTACTTTTTTAAGACTAAACCTTTTTTTTTTGAGAAGTTAAAATTTGTGTAGTAAAATAATTTTTTATAAGAAAATGGTTCAGTAAAGTGACAGTAATTATAAAAAGTGTTAAATATGTTTAACAGCCATACATCATATGACTCAAAGCGTCAAAAATAAGTTTACATTATACTGAAAAATAAATATGATTGTGAGTTTATTTACTGTAATTGTTTGAAACTTACGTGGCCATATTATGATGTGTTTCTTTTTATCAACCTTTCTATCTTTCAATCCAATAACACTGAATATGGTTAGAAATGAATTTACATCACTTATTGTGTTACTATAGTAATATTTTCATTTAGAGAACTTTCTTTGAGAACTTTCTTTCTTTGAACTTTCTTCTTTCTGTGAGAGACTGGAATGGTTGCCGATCCTTGTCGGAGACTTTCGTTCCCGAGTGGGCAGGGCGACAGCATGGGATCTTTTCCTTCCAACTGACGTAAGTCATTTCCGGGCATGGTTGTTTCGGGGTGTAACTGCAGTCGGTCGACAGGACGGAATTGAGTCCCGTCTGTCACCACTGCGACTGTAGTGAGGACTCAGCTCAGCACACGCTAGCGATTCGTTCCGCCCTGGCGGCGCAGCATGGGGTCCTCACTATAGTTATTGGAGGAGATCTCTCGCTACCGGCCGTCATACCCTCCATGGCTGGGAGCGACAGTTATTTTACCACGGTCGCAACCTTCTGCGAAGACGTAATTTTGTGGAAGGAGGTGGTGGAGAAGGCCCGGGAGGACGATATCCACTCGGACCCAATTCACCGCCGGCGAGCCGGGCGGCGGAGGCGCGCATACCAGCGCCTTGAGTGTGGTCGTAGGTGGACGGGACGGGTTTTCCCTCCCAGCCCTCTGGCCAGCCGCGAAGAGGCGACATCCGCATGTGCCGCCTAAAATAGACAGTTTTCCCGCAGATTTTATTTATTTATTTATTTAAAACTTTATGCACAAATACATGCATCGGCGGACTTAATGCCTAAGGTATTTTCTGCCAGTCAACCGATTGGGTGATGCAGAGAAGATATGAGATAGGTGCACTTGCCAGAGAAGTATATATAGACCAGATAGACCATAAATAAGTAAATATACTTACATAAACACATAAATATATAACACATACATACATACATATATAATACACATACACACAACTCATAAACATACGTGCATACATATTACCACTATAAGATATACTAACACCCGGTGGTGAACTAAGACTTCGCCATTTCAGCCAGCAAAAGCTTTTTCACCCGAACCCTAAACGAGTCGCGGACTTTTAGCCATCCTGACTTCGAGGGGAAGCGCGTTCCAAGAAAGGATAGCCTGCACGAAGAACGAAGAACCGACAAACTCAGTGGAGTGAGAAGGACAGAGTAGAAGGAGGTTATTAGCCGAACGTAGATGGTGCTCGAGGCAGCGGGCAGGCGCTAGCAGGAATCCGGAATGCGTTATAGCAGCTGTTCCCGGATCCCTACTGTATCAGGCGCAAAGTGGCACACCGTGTGGGTTTAGTCAGTCCTATTCTGATTATTACACCACCCCGCCTTAAACCACGGCGGGGTGATGGACCGAGAGGATTTCAATACGTTGAAAAAAAAAGGAAAACAAGACCTCCGTTCAGCAGTGGACGGCGATAAGTTTATTTCAGAGAACTTTCTGATACAACAAAACTAGAATCAGTTTTTCAACGAACTACCGCACAAGAAAAACATCCAACAACCTATCATCAAAGCTAAATTACAAAGTAAAATCCTATGGAAAATGTATACCTCGTATACACATAATCGTAATGTTCTCGTATGCAAGTCTAGCTAACGCGGGGTATAAAATTTTATGATCTATTTCGCTTGAAACAATGTATAGTACGAGTATATATGCGTTTATAAATATTACTGTTGCTACTGTGAAACGATACTTCTTCACTTGTGAAATTGAAACTTAACTGAAACCTTTTTTTTATAATTGGTAATATAATCAGTTCATCTGATGATTAATATCATCATTAATTACACACTCTTGATTAATTAACTCGTTTATTAGTGCAAATCACAAAGCGCTAATTAGCGCAATCTTTTAAGTGGTGTTACTTTCCTATTTTATCCCGTGTGATAGTGATATTTTA
Source organism: Hypercompe scribonia (assembly GCA_949316085.1). Classification (NCBI taxonomy): domain Eukaryota; kingdom Metazoa; phylum Arthropoda; class Insecta; order Lepidoptera; family Erebidae; genus Hypercompe; species Hypercompe scribonia. The sequence goes on from OX438983.1 coordinate 4,441,915, forward strand.
TTTATTTCAGAATATAAGTGTTCTCCCTATGATTTTCACGTTCATATGAAGATTAAAAAATACAACCTAATTCTAACAACTGTTGTCGAGTAGAGATTTTCGGACTGAATTTTTAAAGGTGATATTGAAAGACTGAACTAATTAAAGCCGTAAATTTACGCTAGATGAAAGTAGGATGAGGATGCTCTTTGTAAAAGTCTTAACAAAGGAAATTTTTGCAACAATGGACTTTCCAGAGGCTAGGAGGTGATAATGATAAATCGTATATAATCTATTTAAGTACGTAATATCTAATCTAAACCTAAATCAATTATGAAAAAGGGTTGAATAATTGAAAATCACAAACCTTTAACATTAAATCTCGAGCAAAAATTTTAATATTTTCTGCGGTACTTGACCGAAACGCTCACATACAATGTCCCTAATATTACCTAAGGTTTCAACGTATCTTTTACTTAACTACACTGAACCAAAATGATTTTCATACATACAATACCAATAAAATAAAATTTTGTGTAGGGTATATTAAATTTTAATGTTTAAGTGTCACCTCACTTAGTGAAAAGCAGTAATCGTAGTATATTATGATTTGCACAACCCTTCAAACATTTTCTTCTTCTCTTCCAAAAGATATCTACTGATGGACATAGGCCTCCCCAAGGTTCTCCACAACAGCCGGCCCCGTGCCGCCTGCATTCCGCAGTTTCCTGCAACTTTCATCAGCTCGTCGGACCACCTTGTGGGGGGCCTGCCAACGCTGCGCTTCCCAGTACGCAGTTGCCACTCCAGAACTTTACGGTCAGCACTTTATGTCAAACAAACTAAGAGCAAAGTTGATATTTGTGTTCTTGCAGACCAATTTCTGAAGTAGTTGTTATTGGAATTGATGGTTGAAATTAGCGGTTACTCAATGTGTCAAATATATTTACATATACTGTTATATATTTGCATCGATTCCATGATTGTAGATATTGTGGTATATTACAATATTCTCTAGCAGTAATTTTAGAATAAAGATACGACGGTATTGAAATCGAGAGCTTCGAGGGCAGACCTAAGTATAACGAGACGTATCTTACAGAAAACTGACGTTAGACAATTAGTGTTTACTTTTCACTGAGTAAGTGCGACTATTGCAACCCCTAAGCCTTTTTTCTCTCATTCTGAAGGTCAAGGACTCAAATGAGGACGTCAAGTCGCTTGTAACTCTTGAGTTGCAGGCGGTAGTCTTACTTAGGTCTCCTGATACTAAGATCACCGTCGATTTAATCCTATAACACTTATGTTTTTGTTTCTTTGTCATGACACATTTTCATCCACTTATGTATTTGCATTAATTCTATAGCACTTATGTATGTGTTTGTTTCTTTGTCGTGACGCCTTTACGTTTCATTGAGTTTTAAATCGCAATGATACTAAAGAGGTTTCACTTCAATATTGATGATAATTTTTGAGAAATTACCTTTGTGTACTTCATTGTTACCTTCGAGCCTTTCATTTAGAAATTGAAGTTCAGTTTCAACATAAAATACCGTATTTTATGCGTGATATTGTTTCTATACTATATTGCCATGGTCTATCTGAAATTCACTCAAAAATAAAACCAAGTGAAAAGGTCAAGAGAACCAAATCTAATTTCTAATACATCACTTTTTATTAAAGAGAAAATGATTGCTCATCAGTCCAAATATAAGCTTAGCGACAGACTTTCCAGAAATAATTTCGAGATAAATTTGTAACACAACAAAAAAGTTAGCAATAACTGTTTTCATTGCGAAAGAGGTAAGAATTTTGTTGGATTCCGACATTTAGTTCAGTTAAATAAATGTTACTTGAGGGTACTCTTGTAGAAACTTTTAGCCTCGTGCTCTATTGACTTAATGTTGACAATAAATACAAATTATTTTTGGGCATAACGTCCATGTGTTTCAATTTTTTTTTCTAGAAAAATAAAAGATGTTTTTAAATATGTACGTAAACGCGATGCTATCATTTTCATATTTTATTCTTGTATTTTAAGAATGAAAAAAAATCTCTTCGAAAAGAAATATTCAAAATCGGAGATTCGGGATTTCTATTTGTACATATTTAAATCGAAATTTAAATCGAAAATTATCTTTTTTTAATTTTGAAGAGACTTATCAACGACATCCATTACATAATTTATTCTTTAAATATTAACCAATTAGGTTAAAAGACATACATGTTGGTCCAGCGGTCCAGATTGTGACTGAGAAGCCAAACTTGGTTTCGAGGCCCATTCAGGGTAAAAAATACTGAGAAATCAGTATGTGAATAACATTTATTTCAGCAAGTAAATCTTACACGTCAGATTTTACGGCTAAAAGACAAAGATATTTTCTAAGATTTACTATGGGAGGGAATACCTAAACATCCTACAGAGCTGTATTTCTTTGGACCTCTGTTAATATTGATTAACAAAGGTAAAACTGGGCAATTACAGTATAAAATCTGAGTTAACTTTTTGAAGAAAAGACATAATTTTGAGTCGACCTCTCCATTTACACAGCATACTAGCCTCGGCAATTGTATTACTCAACCGATATTAGTCGTGATCAACGAACCAAAACACGGCCCTACCGCCAGCAAGACATTTGAATAGGCCGTGGAAATACTCAAAACCACTAGGAAGATACTAAATACGAACGGCGTATACGAAGTATCCATCACTTTTAGAACACAAACGGTGACTTTAAAATTTTACGTCCCCAAACAGGGCGTGAAAAAGCATCTCACTAGGCCGCTATAGTGTAGGTCAGTATACGACAAACGTCAATGACAATATTTGTCAATGAAAAAGCTGTAATTATTAGATTTAGTCTTTGCTTTTCCAGGTCATCCTAATTTTATTCGAACTACTTACTATTACTTTTAAATAATTAACCTTTTTAGTTTAACATATTTCATTAAATAAATTGGGATATCGTTGAACATATTCTTGAAATTCTATGCTAGTGTTAAAATTTCTTTACTCATAAAGCTGGTAAAGTTTTGTTCTACTTTTATATAAACCTTCCGGTCACTCAAGTTTGTAGCACCTTTAACAGACAATTTCTTAGTAAGTAAGTGAAAGTGAAAGTGAAAGTAAGTGAAAGCAACTGCTTCGGTGGCGCAGCGGTAGTGAATGCGACTGCTGTGTTTGAGGACTTGGGTTCGATTCCCGGGTCGGACTAAATGTTTGTATGATCTGCAAATATTTGTTTAGAAGTTTGGGTGTTTTCTATCTATAATATGTATGCATTTACGAAAAAAAAGTATATAAATATTCTATAAGTCGATCTAGTTATCATACCACAAGCTCTGCTTAGTTTGAAACTAGATGACGTTGTGTGTCAAATGGCCAAAATATTTGATTCAAATTCTATACAATTCGAGTACATGTTAAAAAAACATAATATATTTAATAAGAATCATCAGCATAATCTAAGTAAGATGGTTAACAAAGCAGTTTTTTTTTTTAAATTGTCATACGAATCACAGTTTCAGACTCTACAGTGATATCTCGTATTAAAACTATTTTGTTTTCCATAGCAAAGTTTTACGTCTATTTCCAACGGTCAGAGTCTAGATTACTTATTATTTCTTTGGTGTGTGGCACTATGTCAAAAAATATATTATCTAAAGATCTGGCAGTGGCGGCTGTGATCCTAGTAAGCTCCAAGAAGATATCATTGAAATTGCATGATCCGAATAGGTTTTTAAATCTTAAAATTCAGGATGTGTCTCTCAATATTTCTTATTTATATATTAATATATATGTTAAAATTGGCAGTTATCTGAGTGATCCTGCTAGTCCCAGTTTTGGAGTCCCTCAGGGTAGTGTGCTTGGTCCCACACTTTTCCTCATATACGTCAACGACCTGTGCACTGCATCACTGCCAAAGTGTAAAATAATATCATATGCAGATGACACAGTGTTGGTTGTGAGTGGGGAGGGCTGGGATACGGCTCGTTCTAATGCGGAAGCAGCGCTGCGAGAAGTTATTGTTTATTTAAACTCCAACTTACTTACTATTAATGTAGAAAAAACTAGGTATTTACTATTCTGTCTGCGACAGAATACTCTTCCGTCCCCCAACTCCTTTAATATAACGCCACATACCTGTGATTCACAATCTCTCACATGTAAAAGAATTGCACAAGCAAACGAAGTCAAATACGTGGGTGTAGTGCTTGATAGTACATTAAATCAAACACATATCAACAATACTATTGCCCGAATTAGAAAACTCATGCCGATATTTAAAAAGCTAAAGCATAGTGCTGATCGTGACACTCTAACAACCGTGTACTACGCAGTTATATCCTATTGTATTGTAGCCTGGGGAGGAATTGGACCAACTTACATGCTGGGACTGGAGCGTGCTCAGAGAGCAATTATAAAGGTCATGCTGAATAAACCTCGATGGTATAGCACTGATGAACTGTACAAAGAATGCTCAATACTGACAGTGAGGCAATTGTTTATTCTACGAGTCTTACTCCGAAGACACACATCTGTGTCACGCAATCCACCTTCTACTCGTCGTAGAAATGCACGTATCTGCTCCACTGAGCCTCATAGGACGGCACTGGCAGCTCGTCAATATTTTATTATTAGCACCCGTATTTATAATAGGGTAAACGATAATTTCGATATTTTAAATTTAAACGGTGAACAAACTAAGAATAGATTAAAACAGTGGCTTCGGTATCGATCATACTCGTCAATTGAAAACTTAGTGAGATAATGGCATAAAACTGTCTGCAATAAACGCTCGCAAACACAGACACGTGCTCGCATACACTCACACACACGCATACACATACACGCACGCATATACACAGACGCGCACGCACGCAAGTATATACACAAACACACACACACATGCATGATAGTTAAATTTTAATTTTCTTTAGTTTATTTTACTTATTTAATTTTGTTTTGGTTTCTTTGGATTTATTATCGGTGGATGTTACAATCACTGCGTTTTTATAGCTTTATTTCAAACATAAATAGTGTAAATAACTTGCAATGTAAGGAAGGCGCTGCAAGCCGTCACACAGTGCGTACTAGTACGGTTGACAACGTATACCATATCAACTCAAACACAAAATGTTTATATTTGTATCCAAACCTTGGTGATATGTAAGTAATGAAATGTTTCTTGCTAATAAACGATTATTATTATTATAATAATAACGATATAGTTACCATACCACAATCGCTCATATGTCACGACGCACAATTACACCTTTATTTGTTTAGCATACTTTCTACAAGATTTCATTCAAGATTTTTGCAAATTAAATATACTCTTTTGGATACTTGGAATCAAACGGATCAATGATCGAACATAATAAGAAATGTCTTTGAAAGAATTACAAAGGTGAACTCTTACATGTGGGCAGAAATAAAAAAGTTCTTCGCCCACTTGATAAATAATCTAAACACAAAAATAAGACAGCAATAAGCTACGTTAAAAGATCAAATACTAAATTTATCTTTGACCCCACTTGGCTAAAATCTACTGATCTGTCTTCTGAGAATTGTATGTTTGAGTTATGTACTGGGTCTCACGGAAAGTATCATTTTTTTTTATAATCCTGAATACTGTAAAAAACTAATGAATATAGATTAAGTAGTATGGATGTAAAAGAGGAAGCTTTCCCCAAAGTATGCGGTTTGAAATTAAGCGGTAACATAACTTACTCGGTGAAATGGAACGAAATAATTTCATTACCAGTTTTCTTTGAGTGTTACCAGGGCCTCAAAAAAAACCGGTCACGCAGTTCTATCGACTGGTTAAATCAGAGTTATCTAACTCTGACAGACACAACACAACCTTTTGTGCCTAAACATGGCTGGCCCATTCTCATGAGCTATAAAATGTTAAGAGGTAAAGACGGACGGACAGTCAAGACTTATCAAAAGGGTTCCTTTTCAGTACGAGACCATTAAAATTATTTTATAGTCAAGTGTAACAAGTGTGTGTCAAGTGTTGTTAAAAACCAAATGTTGTCACCAAAACTTTTATAAACGAATCAATTTATAGTTATCAATTCGATTAACAATGTGTTTAGAAACCCGGAATGTATTGACGTTTGAAAACTGTATTTTTAATGTTTTAGACAAAATTAAATAAGGATCTGAATCCTTCTCAGTTTAGACAGACTTGTAAATCAATTAATCTAAGGCTATACATAGATAAATCAATAAATCAATATTAATTAAAGTCTAATAGAATCACAAATTTGTATTCATTTAGAAAACTTCTGCCAGATTTACTCGTATTTGTTGATAGAGTCAGTGTGCATTTATGTTTCTTAGTTTTTCAGCATTATTATAGACGTACCAAAATATGATTTGTGCTTGATAATCTAAAATGTTATCTTGTTTTTATTATTTTATGACAGAGCAGGCAAACGTCTATTCGACAAGTCTCAATTGCATTATGTAGCGGCTTCTACATTACAACACAAAGAAAAATGTACAACAGCGCACATATACTCACGTATTAAGGAAGCTGCATACTTTCACATTATCACGTACCATATTAGTATATAAGCATTAGCACAACTACAAACAGACAGACTAAAACAACAACTCGTGTCTCACTTATTCCTTGCCACCCATATGGCAAATTGGTGACCCCGAAGAACAGCACCGACGACGTATCCCGGAATTTTGGAGAGATCTTCCAAGACTATGGTTTTCCAACTGGAGGCAATAGTAGCACCACAAAAACAAGGCGACGACTACAAATATTACACAGTGCTAGCCAAACTATCGAAAGAAGAAATATTACAAGTCAGCGACATCATTACCTGCCCGCGTTCAACAGAAAAATACAAAACCATTAAAGAACGCTTAACCAACTGCTATGAGGAATCAGACCAACATCAACTCCAAAAATTACTATCGGAAATGGATCTCGGCGATCAAAAACCGTCGCATCTACTACGCAAAATGCAAGTTTTGAGTAAAGGAAAAATCGGTGACGAAACCATCAAACTTTTATGGTTGAGGCTTCTACCACCGTCAGTAACAACTGTTCTAGCAGTCACGGAGGACATGGACATCAACAAAATGAGCCAGATCGCCGACAAAATATTAACGAATGCAAGACTCACAGAAGTGGCAGCTGTGGATGAAACAAAACAGTCGACAACACAACGTCATTCATATTAGCAGAATTAGCAAAAATGCAGTTAGAAATATGTGCAATTCAACGAGGCCGCAGAAACTATTAACGCAGCACTCAAGGTTATTTCGATCGCCAACGTTCTCCATCAAGGTCAAGAACACGAACAAACTATCCGGAAAGAAAGCATCTTTGTTTCTACCACAATAAATTTAGAAAATATACGCAGAAGTGCGTTGAACCATGTGACTGGAAACAGACAACTAGCTCAAGTCTTCAGGGAAACTAAATGAAGCACAGAATACAGCGGAACTCTGCGCTGTACTCCCGTCCAACCGCCTCACTATTACCGACCGAAAAAGTGGTATGAGATTTTTAATTGACACGGGAGCGAACATTTCCGTTATTAGTAAGCCGCAGAAATATCCTTCATCACAAAGTGAACAATACACACTGTACGCCGCCAATGGTACCAAAATTAAGACGTATGGCGAAAAAACACTTACTTTAAATTGGAAGCAACCTTCAAATCAATAGCAGCAGAGCAACTCTCTTTCGTTTACGCAGCAGCCAACCACTACGCAGCAACCGCCCCGACTCACTGGGGACTTCACCGCAGCACCGCGCACCGCATACAATCCTGACTCATTGGGATCTACGGACTTCAGCCCCGACTCACTGGGACTAGCGACACTCAGTTCTGACTCACTGGAACTTGCGGCACTCAGTTCCGACTCACTGGAACTACTCACTCCTGGCACTGGCACGCTCCACAATAGAACATAGACCGCTGACTCATCAGTAAATCGACCTCTGGTCTTGGAGGGGTGTGATGTAGCGGCTTCTACATTACAACACAAAGAAAAATGTACAACAGCGCACATAAACCCACGTATTAAGGAAGCTGCATACTTTCACATTATCACGTACCATATTAGTATATAAGCATTAGCACAACTACAAACAGACAGACTAAAACAACAACTCGTGTCTCACTTATTCCTTGCCACCCATATGGCAAACATTACATAAATGCAACTAAGAATACACAAGCACGTTTCCGACCGCAGCTAACATGCTGGTCGCTCTATGGAACCCATCCGCAAAGGTTAATCTCGTTAGAGACGCACCCCCCACCGGAATGATACCCGGATATACCAACACGCCTAAAGGCCCAACCAAGTGACCCGCCTGTAGTCGCAGGTGGCGCGGAGGACCACTTCGACAGGCCGTAGACCTGTTAAAGTCACCCCGAGACTTCTCCCAAAGGGGTCTACGAGAAGAACCACAAGAGACAAGCTCGTTGCCATCCTTTGAGAAAGGTACGCTCTTTTCTTGAAAGTTTCAATATTATTTAAATGTATTATCACACCTTTAAATAACATGTTATTTTAGGAATACCCACGATAATTTTATTTTATATAAAACAAAGATTCAAATGTGTTCAGTTTATTGGTTTAAGAGTTTAAATATTTTTTTAGGAGTAGTAAACAATGTGATAAAAGTAAAAATAAAGGCAGACAATTAATTTAATAATTACTGTTTTATTTTTTAATGAACTTGGGGGGACCCACAGCTTCACACAAAACCAGTATTAAATATTTTTTATGTTGCTTTTTACCTAGTGAGTGATTGCGAAAAAGCACTCTTGTTGATCCCTCGAATTGAAATATTTGTATAAAAGTAGGTTAAACTCGGAATTGAACTTGGTACGGATCGAACTAGCATCTATTTGGCAGTCTGCAGCCGTTACACTAACTACAACAGCAATTTTCATTGTTAAATTGGTTATAAGATAGAACTATCTAGTTCATATCGAACTTACTACGGATAGAGTCTATTGGTCGCAATTACATTTTTCTTTGGGCATTGTGCCAAACCTTTCTACAATGGCGTCATGCCATTGCTATGTCATCTTAATGCTATTAATGCTGAAACGATTCTGGTTGGAATTCTAAAGATATCTGTCATTGTAAAAATGAACTGGTAGTTTATTATCTTTGATCTAATAGCAAGTTCTTTCTTTTAATGCTGTAATAAAGTTTGAAGTAGCGATATCGTGTGATCAATTTTGTACGTATATTATGCTATAACGACACTTAGTTTATGAGCTTATATAGGACTGAAATTCAATAGTATATTAGTCTTGGTTGACTATTTACTAATTCGCTTCGTTTGCCTTTAAAATGTTCTGTACTTGTGATACGAGTTTATTTTTTCAACTTTATTCGAGGTGAGTACAAAGATTCTTCTATTCTCCTCTAAATCTCAACATATTCTGACACACAATGATTTTTTAATTTCACTACAAACTAGTTTTAGTTTTTGAAAGATAAACATTAATTATTAAACATCAAAAAGGTACAATAACACGAGTACATCAAGAAAATAAATAAAATAACATTCATTATAATTATTTCGGTTGTTTGTAATTAAGGTAACATAAGATTACGTTTCTAATTGTCCCACATTAAACTCAAAATTTAATGTTGATACAATATCTTAATAATATACATAATTATATACACTGATTAAGGTTTCTTTAGTTTCTTTATGCTTAAATATAATTAATTATATTAAAATACAAACAATGTGTAATTATATCTATCCAACAATGAAAACCAGTTGTAACCCTGTGAAGGTTGGCTTGTTTCAATATCGTGAACAATACCTTTTACACAACGTAAGTTTGGTCAGTTATTCGTAGCTGCGTAGCAATTGTGTACTTATTCACATTTCGGTACCGGCACCGAAAAGGCGGCGGGTTTATTCTGATACTTACCAAAGTGATGAGATTTTTTTACATTTACTGTAAAACAGAAAAATAATGTTCATTAATTGAGTTTTTTAACCATAATTGTCATGCAAGATCGTTAATAATATACAATAGATACAAGTAAATTGATATAAGACGATGTCTTGTTTCTCCAGTTTGTCTTTTTAGTTAGCACTGTGGTTATGTATGATGGTCATCTAAATTTTGAACTTAATTATAAAGCTTAAAAACAGACAGTAAGAAGTGATGCTGATAGTCAGAATTCAAAAATGACTTCTGATCTGATCCAACGAAGATTTGCGATAATTATGAGAACCTTCTAAAGCATAGAGATCTAGTTAGATTAATAACAAGCATTCATCAGCAATTAAACTTTCAAAACTCATTGTACTACCAACTACTACTGTCTCTCTCAAACGTATCATGTCATGGTGGTTTGGAAGAGATTACTTTAGCAATAAGGTCACCTTTTGTACATTATAATATATCTGACATTTGATATATTCTGTAGTAACTCTATAATAAATACTGTTGCACCTTCCACGTTACAGCACAAAGAAAAATATACAACAGTGCCATCTAGCGAAGATACAAAGAACTATGAAGTATGAACGAAACGTATGAATGTAATGAACTACGAAGCAACTACAAATCCTGTATCGCGAAATAGAGATTCGTTGGAATTTAGCATATTTACAACATCCCAACATCAACCGTTGGGTTGTGGCACACCAGGCATGATCACCTCGCCTGTTCGGAGGTTCATGACACTCGTTCCCTCCACACAAATAATTATAAATATATATTTATCTAAATCATTATTACAATCGCATTTATGTCGAAATGCCATCAGGTTTTAGTAATCTCAATTTCAATATATCACTTCACCGTTAGTGTTGGTAAGACAGTGTTGAATGTACCTATAGTAAAGTACTTAGAGCACAAGGAAATTAAGTGGTTTCATTACAATATTATTATGTAACGGAGACAGAATAAGGTTTCATTACTAAACGACACAGTAACGTGATACCTTGGACACGATAATTGAAAAGTGGGGACGCAGTTTCTCTCTGATCTCTCTTCCTATTAATCATCTCTGATAAGCATGATCATTACGCTTGATTATTTTATGTTTATACTCGTATAGTAAGTGAGTTGAGTGTTCAGTACTGAAAGTGCGGAAATAAGTTAACATAAAAAGAAGGCCTCTTATGCTAAAAGAGGTAGCAATTTCTCAAATAAAATTGTTTAATAACTTTGTATACATTATAATAACATTTAAATTCAAAAACGCTTATAAAAAAAAAGATCCTAAATTCATTGTTATATTTTTTAACAAAAAAACCATAAGATTTAAGCTTACTTTCATAACAGTGAAGGAAGTAAATGGTACAGACATTTTCGACGATGTAGTACAAATCTTATCGTCAGGATAATTAATCCTTACTAATTACATAAGATCCTCCCAGACACGGTTCCTCCCAGTCTAGACGAAAACATCATTAGCGTGACATATGAAAACACGGTTGAACATGAAAAGAACTACAAAAAACGAGTGGATTTTTTTTTTTGAAGTCTATTGTGAAGGTTGATCTATGGATGAAAAGGTGGCCATTTGTTGTGCAAGTAAATGATAAAGAAGAAATTTTATATTACATATTTCATCAGTATAAATAAAGTATTTACGATACATAATGCATATTTGCAACGATAGAATAGCTAATATCCATTTTTTTTCTATTATTTGTCATGAAGTTTCTAAAAGTATCTATGTTAAATACTTTTATTATAGCTTGTATTTATCTTCTCATCTCATTATCTGTTGACCTTTGAAAAGTGTTTAAAAAGCTAGATTAATCATTGGTGTATAGGGTTCCCACCAAGAACTTAGGGTCAATTTGTTTTTTTTTTCTAACCTGGGTAAACCACCTGGGGCCGTCACCCCACCGGGGCGTAGGGGCCGGGGTGGTGTCGTAATCGGACCGACTAAAACCACACGGTGTGCCACTATGCGCCTGAAATAGGAGGGATCTGGGAACGGCTGTTATTACGACATCCAGATCCCTCCAAGCGCCTGCCCTCTAAAGCGGGCAGCATCTGCGGATAAACTCTGTATGTAGGCGACGTACGGCACACGCGCAAGTCACCTCCTCGCCGCTGGCCACTATAGCGGATAGAGGGGAAAACCCGTCCCGTCCACCCGCGGCCACACTCAAGGCGGCATGAGACGCTGGTAGGCGCGCCTCCGCCGCCCGGTTCGCCGGCGGCGAATTGGGTCCGAGTGGAGATCGTCCTCCCGGGCCTTCTCTGCTGCGTCCTTCCGCGAAATTACGTCTCTGCAGAAGGTTGCGACCGCGGTAAAACAACTGTCGCTACTGACTATGGAGCGTATAACGGCCGGTAGCGAGAGATCTCCTCCAATAACTGCAGTGAGGACCCCACGCTGCGCCGCCCAGGCAAAACAAACCGCCAGCGTGCCGAGCCAACCAGACGAGGCTCAGGCAAGGAAACTATCCCGATTAGCGAAAATAGGTTCGCTACCGACACTGACGAATACTGTTATATAAAATATTAACAAAAAGTGGACGTTTAATATGCCTCTACTAGGGTGTCCCTTAAATTTCAAGTTCGATATTTTTTACGCATACCTTCTTAAAAGTTTCATAATAACCCTATATTATCTAGAAAAAAATATTAGTTCGATATATAAACGATAACCCGTGCCGACTTGCTATTTAAACTTGTCGATACAAGTTGCTTAAGTACTGCCCAGTGACCTGTTACGACATGTTTTATTTGCCATTTCGTACGTGATTTTTGAGACTATTAGTGCTTCGTTGTTTAGTGCGTAAACATGTCGGTGGAATTACGGAGTGATAAACAAAATATTTTTCTTATCGGATTGACTAGCTACCAAATAAATGGTGCAAAATTACCATCTAATCGACAAGTTCTCTCAGTCCTATTTTACAATATTCGTGAGGTTAATTTGACTGTTAGTGAAAGTGCAAATCTTGTGATTAGGGAGTGCATCATATATTGGGAAAAAGCAAGAATTCCAACAAGGGCATTTCCTAACTGCGTGAAGAAACTTATTGATTTATATCATGTTTGGAGAGAGTTGCAAAAAAATTGTAAGAAAACTCAGATTACGTTTAAGAGTCGTGAGAACAATTTTATAATTAATCTTGATAATTTGTTTGATATTGCACATGCTGATGCTTTTGAGAGAATGAAAATAGAGGAAGATAAATTATTTTCAATGAAACAGAGAGAGCCAGGTCGACCGGGATGCTTAGGTGGTGTAGATAAAAAATTGGCGGAAAAAGAACAAAGATCTAGACAACGACGATTGGAAGAAGAGGAAAGGATTGTAAGACAAAGAGAATCACTAGCTGTTGCATCTACTTCCACCACAAATAACTTAGACAGTGTAGAAGATTCAGACGAAGAACAGATCTTGAATTCTGAACTCAGCTTGCCGGACGTTCCCTGCCATGAACAAAGTTCAAAAAGAGGTAGAAAGAATCTTATAACACCTAAACTAGTTGCAGCTTTAGATCGATGCCAGTTAAGCATTAGAGATACCGTTTACATTCTTAATGCGGTGGTAGAAGCGCTTGGTCTGAGCAGCGATGATTTCTGTATTAACAAATCCTCGATTCAGCGAATTCGTACTGAAACTAGAAAATCAAGGGCAGAAGCAATAAAATCTAACTTCCAAAACAATGTACCCGACATAGTCACAGTCCATTGGGATGGAAAACTATTACCGGGGTTGGATGTACGGAGTTCAAAAGAAGAACGCTTGCCAGTTATAGCTTCATTTGACGATAGAGAGCAGCTTCTTGCAGTGCCGAAACTAGAAAGTTCTTCTGGAAAACATCACGCGAAGGCTGTATCAGCAGCTCTCTTTGACTGGAACCTTTATGATAAAGTGCAAATAATGTGCTGCGACACAACAGCTTCCAATATGGGCCGTTTCAATGGAGCTTGTGCTATTTTGGAGCAAACTTTAGGAAGAGAATTGTTGCTTTTCGCCTGTCGTCATCATGTTTATGAATTGGTCCTAAAAGCTGTCTTTGAAACCAAGATTAAGCAAATTACTAGTAGCCCAGATACTCCGATGTTCAAAAAGTTCCAGGAAAATTGGAAAAACATTGATTGTACTAAAATTGAACCATCTCTTAATTTCGTAAAAGCACGGGTTGCCGAGACAGACATTCAAGCGTTGTTACTATTTTATAAGGCAGAATTAGATAAAGGTTTTGTAAGAGATGATTACCGCGAATTGATCGAACTGTGCGTAATATTTTTAGGAGGAGACACAGAGAAAAAATTAAAACTAAGGCCCCCCGGAGCTATACATCAGGCACGCTGGATGGCGAGAGCGATCTATTCTTTAAAAATATGTTTACTTCAGTCACAATGCAGAGTAACTGCGAAGGACAAAAAGGCTGTACAAGATGTTTGCTTATTTCTCGTAATATTGTATGTTAAACCTTGGCTCGAATGTACAGTGGCGACCAAAGCACCTAATCAAGATTTGCGCTTCTTGAAGATGTTAAAAGAGTATGAAAAAGTTGACGCAACAATTTCTAAAGCTTCTATAAGCAAGTTCAGCCATCACTTGTGGTATTTATATGAAGAGACAGTCATTCTATCACTATTTGATGTTGAAGTTGACAACCAAACTAAGGAGAAGATGATTGCCAACTTCAACAGGGACAAAATCTCGGATTTTAGCAAACGCTATGACCCGTCGAAGGAAGAACTGACTCAAAAGTTGTTTGGAAAGTTAAATTGACTTTTTGTTGGATTTCAATTTCAATGTCCAATACTTATTTATTTATTTTCAAAATTGTTGTTGATTTTTATTTGTTATTTAACTTATTTTTCTTTTTTTTTAGACAAAGCACTGGATGATTTCGTATCGGAAAAGAGCAAACAATTTTTATCACGACTGCAGATCGACGACAGTTTTCTAAAGGAAGATGTATCTTCTTGGAATAACAATGCTGCTTTTCTGGAGGCTAAAAGAAGAATAAGTTATTTGAGAGTTGTAAATGATACTGCCGAAAGGGCTGTTAAATTAATGCAAGATTTTAACGGACTTATCACGGCTGAAGAAGAACAAAAACAGTTCTTGCTGCGCTGTGTCCAGGAACATCTAAAATTGTATCCAGACTGTAAAAAAACTACTCTAAAAAGAAGTTATCCTGAATGATTCTTATTTCTTTATGTTTTTAATTAAAGATTAATGTTCATCTAATTTATTATTTAATTTTATTCACTTAATTCATTGCATTTATAGTGAAATTATAGCAGACTGAAATTTTAGGACAAAACACGTTTTTTACTAAACTTTGAAGCTCGGTCGGCACTGGTTGTAATTATGCTAGATTGATAAAATTTTATATTTAAGTATCTTATAGCATTAGTAAAAATTATAGAGGGTATGCATTTCGAAATTCGAAAAAAAATTTTTTTTTGTCATATAAGGGACACCCTAGCCTCTACCTACCCTGCCGGGGAAACAAGTGTGATTTTATGTATGTATGTATAATCTAAAATATTAGACATAAATTTTTTATAGGTTTCGAGCCCAAAATTGAAAGTACCAGCAAAATATTTCAGAATTCAATCAAAATATGAATATAAAAATATAATTTGTTTGTGTACTTACATATGTTTGTATGTCATACAGGTATACATTTATTCCATATTGCTATCGATGAAGATTCTTGATGTTAAATTATGGAGAATTTATCGACATATTTGGAGAAAAATTTAATATCACATTCGTACTCATATGGTAATCGTCAGCAGAGCTAAACCGAAAGGAAATCTTAGGATTTAAATAGATGTTTGCTATAAAATAAAACCAGAAAATACCCTGTACAATTACCTACATCCATTGATAGAGCTTATTAAGATGAGAAAAAACGCTGCCAGTTTTTATGGCGGCTTGTAGCATTTACTATCAGACCATCAGAAGTCTGACTGTTGAAAATTGTATGGCATAACGAATAGGAATAGTCAAGAGTTTCTTCATCATCTGCAGCCTTTAATAGTTCACTACTTAATTCAGAAGGCTTCTCCCTAGAAGGGATATTTTGACCGAATATACCATGCAGATAAGACGGGTCGATAAAGGGTTCGTATTCATGTATTCTTTTTCCTGGCAGCGGTGTTTTTCTGCATAGTATGGTCACAATCCTTTTTTTTTTAACGTTTCACCACCCCACCGGGATTTACGACGAGTGGCCTCGCGCCACTCGCGTACCTCTTCGGACGGGGACCGTATGTCGCTACCCACCCGGAAGTAAGCCGTCTGCTGATAAACTTCGGCAAGCACTTCCGCCTCCAAATACCAAGGGGGAGTTCCGGTCAAGGCGCACGCCGCCTCTATTGACACGGTGCGATATCCGTGTAAGGCTCTAACCACCAATATCCTTGGAGGGCGCCAAAGGCGTACCCTACTCTTGGCAGTCAGAGGCGCCGCCTACACCGGTGCACCAAATAATGCCATTGGCCGGACAACCCCCGTGTACAGCCGTCTCGTTGCGACGCTGGCTCCACCTAAATTGGGCAAAATTCACTCAAAGCCGGAAGCAGTGCCGACCAGCCTTGGAACAGGCTGTCGGAAGTGCTTGTCGAAGAGCCACTTTTTTTTTTTTTAAGGTCTGTAATGGAATAGGCGTTTGTCCTCTATCTCACCTGATGGAAAGTGCAGATGAAGACGAAGGTGGTACACGTCCATCCAAAAGATACCTGTTCACTCTACTCTTAAAGGCTCCAGAGTTCATGTCATCAGGAAAAACAGACCCAGGCAGGTCGTTCCAAGTCTTGGCGACTCTCACCAAAAAAGAGCTGTCAAACCATTTAGTTCGACTTTTGGGTATGTCAACAACGTGTGGATGAAATTTTTGCCTGCGCCTAGTAGTCCGATAAAGGAATGGAGATGGCTCAATCAGTTCGAAGAGAGCCTTCGAGCACTCTCCAAAGTGTATAAATTTGCCTTCTCCTCAGCGCTGTAGGCCAGGGATCCGTCAGGTTTGTGCAGAGGGGGCAGCGAAGAGCGTCGGAAGTTTTTCTCGACAGATTTGGCGAGGCTCCAGAAAGCTTTGCTTCCCGAGGGAAAGGAAGCTAACCTTTCACCCATACGGCCAATGTGATCAAAACGAGCTTTTCTAATCGCTTTTTTACAGTTTTTAGCAGCTGCGTTGTATATTTTCTTCTTAGCCTGGAGATCCAAGGTCCTGCTTTTACAAGCGTCAACCCAAGATAAATAGGCTTCACGCTTACGCTTTTTAGCTAAAAGGCATTCAGCATTAAACCACGGGCGAGCTTTGGTCTCAAGGGATACTTCAGCAAAAGGAAAAAAGTACTCCATAGCTTGATAGATCACACTCGAGACAGCATCCTCGCAGCACGATGGATCTCTAGAAGAAAAACAGACCTGCCTCCAAGGATAAGAGGCGAAAAAGTGACGCATCTCATCCCAATCCGCTGACTTGTATCGCCACACTCGCCTAGTGTCTTTAGGGCTGATGCCTGGAGGCGAGTAGGTAGACACAGATTTCACTACACAATGATCTGATGTCCCGAGTGGTGGTGAAACGGAAACCGAATATCTGTCAGGATCGGATGTCAGCAGAAGGTCCAGGCAATACGCAGTGTGGCCCACGACGTTAGGAATACGAGTGGGTTCGTGGACGAGCTGAGAGAGGTCACAAGATAATGCAAATTTGTATGCCTCTCTTCCAGCGTGGTCAGTGTCACCATACGGGTACAACCACTCTTCATGGTGTGCATTGAAGTCCCTAAGAAACACCAACTGCGCAGATGGAAAGCGTCGATGGACCGAATCTGCAGCTTCACTTAGATGATTCAATAGTCTTGTCGTTTCCTGGTCTCCGCTATGCGAACGGTAGACACTGGCGTAAACTATTTGATCAAGGCCAGTGTTCACAAGAACCCACAAAGCGTACTAGTACTAGAGCCTTTTGAGCTACTGGTGTTGTTGTAGCTTGGCTCTACCACGACATAAGCCACTTCCTGTCGAAGATCAGGCCCAGATATTTCATCTAGACCTGAACCAGTACGAGTACCGAATTGACTATGATGGGGGCACCAGGGGGTGGACCACGACGGGGCCCATAGAATAATAGGGCCTCCGTCTTATCCAGGGCCACCCGTGAACTCAGGGGCCTCAACACGCCCGACCACCAAAGAGACTCCTGTGGTGGCCAGATGCTCCGAATCTTGAAAATTTATTCCCCGGGCTGTACCTATTTATCATCTGCGTAACAAATTAGCCCAGCCCGGGGCGAAGACGACCTCGAAGGACCCAGTCGTATCCCATGCTCCACAAGACTGGTCCGAGGACAGACCCCTGCAGAACACCACGTGACGTGACCCACCGCCTCATAACACCAACAATACGAGGTATGATCACTTAGTAAACCTGATAGGAGTTGCAACGTTCAGTACTCCCAACTCATCACTACACGAACAAGACAAGGGTTTCTTACATACAATGATTAAAAGTCCTCAGTACCCTGTAAAATTGTCATTTAATTATATTGGTAATATATAAACCAAATAGTTTTGATCGACTGGGGATTTTAAATTTCATTTATAAAACATGGAATTCTCTTTTCAACATTAGTCATTGGTTACTGAATGAGCCTAATATTTTCATCACTTTTGAATCCTTTTTATCAACATGAATATGGTAACAAATCGAATAAATATGAATAATGAGTACTATCCTAGCAGAAACGCGTCACAATATCAACGACATTTATTGAGCGAACGTTAAAAACGAATACACCATCCATTATTAGTTTGCGCGCCTCCGTTGCTTTAGTTTCAACTTGAAAAATGAAACCCATGATCGTCCGAAAATTTTGGTCGACAATGACGAATTAAAGGCGCTTGCGGCAACTGATGAAACTCAATCTACGACTGTAGCAGCAGCTTTCAACGTCAGCATGGAAACAATATTGGCCCACTTTAAATTGGCAAGCTAAAAAAGTTTGACAAATGGGTGCTCCATGTACTCAATAATCGTCGAAGTCATTTAGTTTGTTTCGGTAACCTCTGGTGTTTTGAACAGTCTTATACATTTTTTGTGTGAATACGTGAATTTTTGTCCACGTATAATCTAATATTATAAACATTGCATGGACAGGCCTTCCATCTCTGTGTCGCGTTTACTCATTTTTAGTTCATTGTGACACTCCACTCATGTCAATTTTTGCCAATCAAATAATTTTTGAACTATTCGTCCAAATTACTTAGTAGAAAAGAAAAAATTGATCTACCTTCAACATTGAAAGTGACAAATGTATCAATTTGTTTATAGTTCACTATTTAGCATATACTGGTTTCCACATGAAACGTAGACATATGATGTGGCACACTTTAATTTAGAACTATTTAAGTCAAACAATCCCTTAGTATGCTACTGTTGTCTAAATCCAACGATTGAGGCAGCGCACGTCAACATCGTTCACAGACGGTAAAAAAAAACTGATTAATTTGATACTTATCGTTATATTATGACCAAATTACACGAAATCTCTGTGTAAAAATTCATATAAATCCATTTAATACTTTTTGCGTGAAAGACAAACTAGCGTCCAGACATTCACATGTTCATTCTTATAAATTTTCATGTATTTAAATTAGTAGGATATGATAAAAAGGATTACATGACAAATTATCATAATGTTAAAAATTACGAGCCTTTGCCTGAGGTCTGCCTATATGTACGAGTATATCGGCTACTGCGATAAAAATTTGCCTTTGTTCTTCCTCAAAAATTAAAGTATCTCCATACTAGTTAATCATTTTACTAAAATCAGTACAGCAGTTTAGATGTGAAAGCAGTTGGACTAAGTTACTTTCACAGTTAATAATATATTACAACTTCAAGGAATGATTTTGAGGATAAAAACTTTATATTTATTTATTCAATGCCCTTCCCTATATCTCAGACTACTTTCATACCGAATTTCATCTTAATCGATTCAGTAGGCATTGATTGATGATGAAAAATCTTCACTTCTCGTTTCACCCCTTTATTGTTGTTATTATTTCCATGATAGAATATTTTGAGTCCCAGAAACAGACACAAGATATTACGTTATGGGACTCGAACTACCACCATATCAATTTTCTTCCTATTTTTTTCAGTCTTTTAACATGAGGTACTACAATTAGATAGATGCACAATTGATTTATGAAGTTTACGACCAGTGTATCTCTTATGCTAAAATATGCTGTCCGGGAAATAATAAAAGGTGGGCCACGAATTAGTTAACACTTGATAAAGTCGTATAAAAAACCATATAATATATTTTCAAAATTGTTAATTCACAAGAAAACTAGTTAGTTGGCATTTATATCTAAAAATCACATCCAAAATTTCCACTCTTCTAAGCGAGCACCGAAATTTTCGAATACTCGTCGGCAAAGAGACCGCGAGATCGCCGACATCTCGTCGCTGATTTTTTCTTTTAGTTGATGTAGTGTATTTGGTTTATTGCTGTACACACAATTCTTCAAATAACCTCATAAAAAAAAGTTTGCTAGGGATAGATCTGAACTTCTGGGTTACCATGAAATGTCACCTCCAGAGAGGTAGGGCATAGCCAGAGAGGTAGGGCATAGTCAGAGAGGTAGGGCATAGCGTGATATTTTCCGCTCAAAACTTGGAGCAGCCCGACTGGGGAAGGACCTCCGCCTTATAGAAGACCACAGCCAAATAGCACTGCATTTTCGGCAGTGCTGTGTTCCTGTGGTGAGTAAGGTATCCAGAGCTCTAGAGAATTCGCTGGTTTGACAACGGGGGACTAGTGGTGCATATAATACTGCTACTGGCTCGTGTGGGCGCGGGATGTGGGCGCGGCGGTCAGGAAGACCCGCTGAAACGGTTGTCCGCTGGCCGCCCGCAAGATAGATGGGTTACCGAACCCAGGGATCACTACAACCTCCACCCTGGGAGGCTGAACCGCCAGCCTGCGAAAAATTCCTGCAGTAGTAGTCGTGCCGGAGGAGGAGACCGGAGTGGAACCCGACTGCTGCTGCAGGGGGGGAGCGGGGGTCCTTTCGTACGCCACGCCGACAAATCGCACTACCCGCATCGACCATGAGTAGATTAGCACCGCCCCATTGCCCCCTTAGTCGTCAACACAGTGAATCCTCACAAACCAATTAAACCCCCCCCCAAAAAAATGACGAAGAAAAATAGGAAAAAAGTATCTACAGCGGCATCCTCTTCCACATATATGGACTTCTGCAACATCAGGGGACTTCACTCCAACCTGAACGCAGTCCACCTTCATCTGGAGATTGCGCAGCCGACCCTCTTATTTCTCACGGAGACGCAGATATCCTGCCCGGCCGATACATCATACCTACACTACCCCGGCTACAAACTCGAACACAAATTTCTGAGACGTGCCGGTGTATGCATGTTAGGGTGTCCCTTATATGACAAAAAAAAATTTTTTTTCGAATTTCGAAATGCATACCCTCTATAATTTTTACTAATGCTATAAGATACTTAAATATAAAATTATATCAATCTAGCATAATTGCAACCAGTGCCGACCGAGCTTCAAAGTTTAGTAAAAAACGTGTTTTGTCCTAAAATTTCAGTCTGCTATAATTTCACTATAAATGCAATGAATTAAGTGAATAAAATTAAATAATAAATTAGATGAACATTAATCTTTAATTAAAAACATAAAGAAATAAGAATCATTCAGGGTAACTTCTTTTTAGAGTAGTTTTTTTACAGTCTGAATACAATTTTAGATGTTCCTGGACACAGCACAGCAAGAACTGTTTTTGTTCTTCTTCAGCCGTGATAAGTCCATTAAAATCTTGCATTAATTTAACAGCCCTTTCAGCAGTATCATTTACAACTCTCAAATAACTTATTCTTCTTTTAGCCTCCAGAAAAGCAGCATTGTTATTCCAAGAAGATACATCTTCCTTTAGAAAACTGTCGTCGATCTGCAGTCGTGATAAAAATTGTTTGCTCTTTTCCGATACGAAATCATCCAGTGCTTTGTCTAAAAAAAAAGAAAAATAAGTTAAATAACAAATAAAAATCAACAACAATTATGAAAATAAATAAATAAGTATTGGACATTGAAATTGAAATCCAACAAAAAGTCAATTTAACTTACCAAACAACTTTTGAGTCAGTTCTTCCTTCGACGGGTCATAGCGTTTGCTAAAATCCGAGATTTTGTCCCTGTTGAAGTTGGCAATCATCTTCTTCTTAGTTTGGTTGTCAACTTCATCATCAAATAGTGATAGAATGACTGTCTCTTCACATAAATACCACAAGTGATGGCTGAACTTGCTTATAGAAGCTTAAGAAATTGTTGCGTCAACTTTTTCATACTCTTTTAACATCTTCAAGAAGCGCAAATCTTGATTAGGTGCTTTGGTCGCCACTGTACATTCGAGCCAAGGTTTAACATACAATATTACGAGAAATAAGCAAACATCTTGTAGAGCCTTTTTGTCCTTCGCAGTTACTCTGCATTGTGACTGAAGTAAACATATTTTTAAAGAATAGATCGCTCTCGCCATCCAGCGTGCCTGATGTATAGCTCCGGGGGGCCTTAGTTTTAATTTTTCCTCTGTGTCTCCTCCTAAAAATACTACGCACAGTTCGACCAATTCGCGGTAATCATCTCTTACAAAACCTTTATCTAATTCTGCCTTATAAAATAGTAATAACGCTTGAATGTCTGTCTCGGCAACCCGTGCTTTTACGAAATTAAGAGATGGTTCAATTTTAGTACAATCAATGTTTTTCCAATTTTCTTGGAACTTTTTGAACATCGGAATATCTGGGCTACTAGTAATTTGTTTAATCTTGGTTTCAAAGATAGCTTTTAGGACCAATTCATAAACATGATGACGACAGGCGAAAAGCAACAATTCTCTTCCTAAAGTTTGCTCCAAAATAGCACAAGCTCCATCGAAACGGCCCATATTGGAAGCTGTTGTGTCGCAGCACATTATTTGCACTTTATCATAAAGGTTCCAGTCAAAGAGAGCTGCTGATACAGCCTTCGCTTGATGTTTTCCAGAAGAACTTTCTAGTTTCGGCACTGCAAGAAGCTGCTCTCTATCGTCAAATGAAGCTATAACTGGCAAGCGTTCTTCTTTTGAACTCCGTACATCCAACCCCGGTAATAGTTTTCCATCCCAATGGACTGTGACTATGTCGGGTACATTGTTTTGGCAGTTAGATTTTATTGCTTCTGCCCTTGATTTTCTAGTTTCAGTACGAATTCGCTGAATCGAGGATTTGTTAATACAGAAATCATCGCTGCTCAGACCAAGCGCTTCTACCACCGCATTAAGAATGTAAACGGTATCTCTAATGCTTAACTGGCATCGATCTAAAGCTGCAACTAGTTTAGGTGTTATAAGATTCTTTCTACCTCTTTTTGAACTTTGTTCATGGCAGGGAACGTCCGGCAAGCAGAGTTCAGAATTCAAGATCTGTTCTTCGTCTGAATCTTCTACACTGTCTAAGTTATTTGTGGTGGAAGTAGATGCAACAGCTAGTGATTCTCTTTGTCTTACAATCCTTTCCTCTTCTTCCAATCGTCGTTGTCTAGATCTTTGTTCTTTTTCCGCCAATTTTTTATCTACACCACCTAAGCATCCCGGTCGACCTGGCTCTCTCTATTTCATTAAAAATAATTTATCTTCCTCTATTTTCATTCTCTCAAAAGCATCAGCATGTGCAATATCAAACAAATTATCAAGATTAATTATAAAATTGTTCTCACGACTCTTAAACTGAGTTAACTTAATCTGAGTTTTCTTACAATTTTTTTGCAACTCTCTCCAAACATGATATAAATCAATAAGTTTCTTCACGCAGTTAGGAAATGCCCTTGTTGGAATTCTTGCTTTTTCCCAATATATGATGCACTCCCTAATCACAAGATTTGCACTTTCACTAACAGTCAATTTAACCTCACGAATATTGTAAAATAGGACTGAGAGAACTTGTCGATTAGATGGTAATTTTGCACTATTTATTTGGTAGCTAGTCAATCCGATAAGAAAAATATTTTGTTTATCACTCCGTAATTCCACCGACATGTTTACGCACTAAACAATGAAGCACTAATAGTCTCAAAAATCACGTACGAAATGGCAAATAAAACATGTCGTAACAGGTCACTGGGCAGTACTTAAGCAACTTGTATTGACAAGTTTAAATAGCAAGTCGGCACGGGTTATCGTTTATATATCGAACTAATATTTTTTTCTAGACAATATAGGGTTATTACGAAACTTTTAAGAAGGTATGCGTAAAAAAATATCGAACTTGAAATTTAAGGGACACCCTAATGCATGTACATCCGGGAGGATATCTGCTGTCGCCGTCTCCATTTTTATGAAGACAGAGACCTGTCAGTAATGTGGGTGCGCGTAGACTATGGAGGTGAGACTCGAATCTATGCGTGCCTATACAGGTCTCATAGCGGTGACAGGGAGACTAAAGCACTCTTTGAGCACCTGCAGGTGACGACTGACAAAGTTCTTGAGCGGTACCCTCGTGCTGAGTTGTTGATTTTAGGGGATTTTAATGCCCACCACTGTGAGTGGCTAAATTCTCGATCCACCGACTTTGCAGGCAGGTCTACTCATGAATTTGCTCTGGCCCATGGCCTCTCACAACTAGTACATTCTCCAACAAGAATACCTGATATTGAGAGACATGCACACTAGGGTGTCCCTTATATGACAAAAAAAAATTTTTTTTCGAATTTCGAAATGCATACCCTCTATAATTTTTACTAATGCTATAAGATACTTAAATATAAAATTTTATCAATCTAGCATAATTGCAACCAGTGCCGACCGAGCTTCAAAGTTTAGTAAAAAACGTGTTTTGTCCTAAAATTTCAGTCTGCTATAATTTCACTATAAATGCAATGAATTAAGTGAATAAAATTAAATAATAAATTAGATGAACATTAATCTTTAATTAAAAACATAAAGAAATAAGAATCATTCAGGGTAACTTCTTTTTAGAGTAGTTTTTTTACAGTCTGGATACAATTTTAGATGTTCCTGGACACAGCGCAGCAAGAACTGTTTTTGTTCTTCTTCAGCCGTGATAAGTCCATTAAAATCTTGCATTAATTTAACAGCCCTTTCAGCAGTATCATTTACAACTCTCAAATAACTTATTCTTCTTTTAGCCTCCAGAAAAGCAGCATTGTTATTCCAAGAAGATACATCTTCCTTTAGAAAACTGTCGTCGATCTGCAGTCGTGATAAAAATTGTTTGCTCTTTTCCGATACGAAATCATCCAGTGCTTTGTCTAAAAAAAAAGAAAAATAAGTTAAATAACAAATAAAAATCAACAACAATTTTGAAAATAAATAAATAAGTATTGGACATTGAAATTGAAATCCAACAAAAAGTCAATTTAACTTACCAAACAACTTTTGAGTCAGTTCTTCCTTCGACGGGTCATAGCGTTTGCTAAAATCCGAGATTTTGTCCCTGTTGAAGTTGGCAATCATCTTCTTCTTAGTTTGGTTGTCAACTTCATCATCAAATAGTGATAGAATGACTGTCTCTTCACATAAATACCACAAGTGATGGCTGAACTTGCTTATAGAAGCTTAAGAAATTGTTGCGTCAACTTTTTCATACTCTTTTAACATCTTCAAAAAGCGCAAATCTTGATTAGGTGCTTTGGTCGCCACTGTACATTCGAGCCAAGGTTTAACATACAATATTACGAGAAATAAGCAAACATCTTGTAGAGCCTTTTTGTCCTTCGCAGTTACTCTGCATTGTGACTGAAGTAAACATATTTTTAAAGAATAGATCGCTCTCGCCATCCAGCGTGCCTGATGTATAGCTCCGGGGGGCCTTAGTTTTAATTTTTCCTCTGTGTCTCCTCCTAAAAATATTACGCACAGTTCGACCAATTCGCGGTAATCATCTCTTACAAAACCTTTATCTAATTCTGCCTTATAAAATAGTAACAACGCTTGAATGTCTGTCTCGGCAACCCGTGCTTTTACGAAATTAAGAGATGGTTCAATTTTAGTACAATCAATGTTTTTCCAATTTTCTTGGAACTTTTTGAACATCGGAATATCTGCGCTACTAGTAATTTGCTTAATCTTGGTTTCAAAGACAGCGTTTAGGACCAATTCATAAACATGATGACGACAGGCGAAAAGCAACAATTCTCTTCCTAAAATTTGCTCCAAAATAGCACAAGCTCCATTGAAACGGCCCATATTGGAAGCTGTTGTGTCGCAGCACATTATTTGCACTTTATCATAAAGGTTCCAGTCAAAGAGAGCTGCTGATACAGCCTTCGCTTGATGTTTTCCAGAAGAACTTTCTAGTTTCGGCACTGCAAGAAGCTGCTCTCTATCGTCAAATGAAGCTATAACTGGCAAGCGTTCTTTTTTTGAACTCCGTACATCCAACCCCGGTAATAGTTTTCCATCCCAATGGACTGTGACTATGTCGGGTACATTGTTTTGGAAGTTAGATTTTATTGCTTCTGCCCTTGATTTTCTAGTTTCAGTACGAATTCGCTGAATCGAGGATTTGTTAATACAGAAATCATCGCTGCTCAGACCAAGCGTTTCTACCACCGCATTAAGAATGTAAACGGTATCTCTAATGCTTAACTGGCATCGATCTAAAGCTGCAACTAGTTTAGGTGTTATAAGATTCTTTCTACCTCTTTTTGAACTTTGTTCATGGCAGGGAACATCCGGCAAGCTGAGTTCAGAATTCAAGATCTGTTCTTCGTCTGAATCTTCTACACTGTCTAAGTTATTTGTGGTGGAAGTAGATGCAACAGCTAGTGATTCTCTTTGTCTTACAATCCTTTCCTCTTCTTCCAATCGTCGTTGTCTAGATCTTTGTTCTTTTTCCGCCAATTTTTTATCTACACCACCTAAGCATCCCGGTCGACCTGGCTCTCTCTGTTTCAGTAAAAATAATTTATCTTACTCTATTTTCATTCTCTCAAAAGCATCAGCATGTGCAATATCAAACAAATTATCAAGATTAATTATAAAATTGTTCTCACGACTCTTAAACGTAATCTGAGTTTTCTTACAATTTTTTTGCAACTCTCTCCAAACATGATATAAATCAATAAGTTTCTTCACGCAGTTAGGAAATACCCTTGTTGGAATTCTTGCTTTTTCCCAATATATGATGCACTCCCTAATCACAAGATTTGCACTTTCACTAACAGTCAATTTAACCTCACGAATATTGTAAAATAGGACTGAGAGAACTTGTCGATTAGATGGTAATTTTGCACCATTTATTTGGTAGCTAGTCAATCCGATAAGAAAAATATTTTGTTTATCACTCCGTAATTCCACCGACATGTTTACGCACTAAACAATGAAGCACTAATAGTCTCAAAAATCACGTACGAAATGGCAAATAAAACATGTCGTAACAGGTCACTGGGCAGTACTTAAGCAACTTGTATCGACAAGTTTAAATAGCAAGTCGGCACGGGTTATCGTTTATATATCGAACTAATATTTTTTTCTAGACAATATAGGGTTATTACGAAACTTTTAAGAAGGTATGCGTAAAAAAATATCGAACTTGAAATTTAAGGGACACCCTAATGCACACTCTTTGCTGGACCTTCTGCTGAAGACGCGTCCGGACGACTACACTATTGCAGTGGACGCACCTCTCGGCTCGTCCGACCACTGCCTCGTCCGGACCGAAGTCCCATGCCCTCGGCATATTCCACCTCGCCCAGCCAATTTGCGCCACATGTGGCAATATAAATCAGCAGACTGGGATGCATTGCGTGAATTCTACGCATCGTACCCGTGGAGGCAGCTTTGCTTCACGCCAGAAGATCCTGACTCCTGCGCAGCCGCTGTCACTGAGACGATCCTGGTGGGTATGGAGTATTTTATTCCCAACCCATCAGTAGCTGCGGGGGAAAAAAAGCGACCGTGGTTTAACCGGCTTTGCAAGGAAGCCAGGCTAGTCAAGCAGGCCGCCTATAGGGCTTGGACCACGGCCCGTACCAATAAGGATCCGAACATCTCTGATGTGAGACGCAAACTAAATGCTGCCTCGAGGTCCAGCAAAAAGACAATTGCCAGAGCCAAATTCGATTTCATCGGCAGGATTGGTGAGCGACTTACGAACTATCCCTCTGGGAGTCGTGCGTTTTGGTCTCTTGCTAAGGCTGCCGAAGGAAATTTTTGCCAGTCGTCTTTACCACCATTGCGAAATGCCGATGGTAACTTGGCCCATAGTGCTAAAGAGAAAGCCGACCTACTTGGGCAACTCTTTGCCGCGAACTCGACCATGAACGAGGATGGAAGTGCGGTACCGCCTATTAACCCGCCGTGCCAACACACTTTGCCGGAAATACACATTTCGCAAAGAGAAGTGCGGCGGGAACTAAACTGTCTAGACGTTCATAAGTCGAGTGGGCCAGACGGCATACCTGCAGTGGTGCTCAAAAAATGTGCCCCTGAGTTGTGCCCTGTACTAACGCGACTTTTCGCGATTTCCTACCGAAAAAGGCAAGTGCCGTCTTCGTGGAAGACTGCCCATGTGCATCCAGTGCCAAAAAAGGGTGATAGATCGGACCCATCGAACTACAGGCCTATAGCTATAACCTCACTTCTCTCTAAGGTGATGGAGCGTGTAATCAACACACGGCTCCTCAGTTACCTGGAAGAGCACGATTTGATCAGCGACCGCCAGTACGGTTTCCGCCGCGGTCGCTCGACTGGTGATCTTCTAGTGTATCTCACTCACCGGTGGGCTTCAGCCATTGAGAGTCAAGGTGAGGCTTTGGCAGTTGGCCTGGATATAGCAAAGGCGTTCGATCGGGTCTGGCACGGGGGCCTTCTATCGAAGTTACCGTCCTACGGCCTGCCCGAGGGTTTGTGCAAATGGGTGGCTAGCTTTTTGTCCGGCAGACGCATAAAAGCCGTCGTCGACGGTAGCTGCTCCGAAAGCATGGACATAAACGCTGGTGTCCCGCAAGGCTCCGTGCTATCTCCAACACTATTCTTGCTGCATATCAATGATATGTTGACCATAGATAGCATTCATTGTTATGTGGATGACAGTACTGGAGATGCGTATTACACGGGCCGGGCTAACATCCCTCGTACCGCTGTAGTAGAAAGTCGCGAACAACTTGTGTCTCAAATCGAGAGCACTTTACACAGAGTCTCCGATTGGGGTCGGGATAACCTGGTCCAATTTAACCCCTCAAAGACACAAGTTTGTGCGTTTACTGCTAAAAAAACCCCATTCACTGTAGTTCCACAATTCCAGAATACGCCCCTTACCATCTCACAGAGTATTGGGATCCTCGGTGTCGATATCTCCAGTGACGTCCAATTTCGGACTCATTTGGAGGGAAATGTGAGGCTGGCATCAAAAAAGCTTGGTGTTCTGAATAGAGCGAAGCGATATTCCACACCGGCACAAAGGCTACTACTGTACAAAGCACAAGTTCGGCCTCACATGGAGTATTGCTGTCATCTCTGGGCGGGAGCACCGAAGTACCAGCTTGAGCCTTTCGATTCAGTCCAGAGACGTGCTGTGAGAATAGTCGACGATCCTGATCTCACAGACGGTATCGAGCCACTAAGTCTTAGGAGAGTCTTTGCCTCCCTGTGTGTGCTCTACCGTCTCTACAATGGGTTGTGCTCCGAAGAATTGTTTGATATGATGCCCACAGCCACATTCTACCATCGCACCGCTCGCCATCGTCAGGGAGCTCATCCACATACATTGGAACCTAAATGGTCGCGCACAGTGCGGTTTCAGAGAAATTTTCTCCCGCGAACAATCCCGTTATGGAATGAGCTCCCTGCCACGGTTTTCCCTGGGAACTACAGCATGGGGTTCTTCAAAAAGGGGGTTAATAGGTTTTTGAAGGGTCGGCAACGCGCACGTGATGCCCCTGGTGTCGCAGGCGTCCATAGGCTGCGGTAGCCGCTTACCATCAGGCGGGCCGTATGCTTGTTTGCCACCGTCGTGGTATAAAAAAAAAAAAAAAAAACCTCATCTGGAAATCAGCTTTTCAAGGATTGTAGCCAGCAAATTCCAGTAGAATCAATCTCAAGATGAATTGCACGAGATTTCAGATTCAAATACTAGCGAATTCTTGGCCCACTCTATATCTTCGTTTCTATTGTGTTAGTTAACGACGAACCTATGTTTGTAAGTTAATTAACAAAATTTCTTTAAGTGAGTTTTGTCGTTCACTATATAACTTCTCTCTTATCAATATCACTGACATCGAAAGAAACTTGTCTAAATAGAATAAATTAAATGTACCGTGGTGCTGGTACATCAGAGTGCTCATCAGTCACTTTGTGTAGACGGCCTGTTTGCGTATCGAAGAATTTTCTTGACCGAATTTTCCTGTTCAATATTTGTAACTGATGTAGTACCTACATTGTAGGTATTTTGTAGACGTTTTGTTCGTTGGTGTCACTGAAAATAAATTTAAAAATGACTATCATTTTTCTTCGGCAAATACATCATAAATTTATAACTTTCGTCTGGAAATCTTTGGAATTCTCGGTTTTCTCTATTATAACGTACGTGTAATGTACATTTAAACCTTCGTCTTGAATCACTCCCTCCATTAGCGAGAACTACCCTAAAGTACGTTGCGTGGTTTGAAAAATCTAAGTGTATAAGAACGGGCAATGACTTCATTTTATACTATTTAATGATAAATGAAAGCAATCAATCTTCTTCTTTGCCTTTCTATTCGGTATTCGGCAGTTATATTTTTACTTGGAGCAGGAGGAAACAGTTTGAAACGAACACATCTTGAGGTAAATAAATAAACTAATTATTTAAAGTGAAATCGTAGATCGGTGGGTTTAATTTTAAATTATTCATGTACCCAGTGATCCACTTACAATTAAGAAGATAAATCTAACGACCCCTTAAACCGATTAGAGTATAAAGCTTGACAAAGATTAGTATAAATACTCGAGAAACATACTCCTTCTTCTGGCATTTTAAAATAGTATATATTTTTTTTTGAATCAATGTTATAACAATAATAAAAATATTTAATGGTAGTTCCTTTTTGTGTTTGTGGTGTTTTACATCTCAATTTTTTTTTATTTTAAAAACAAATGACTAAGTCTTCATAACAATAAATTCGTAAATATTAAAATTTTATAAGTCTGCCAATTCAAGTTGCCAGTTAATACTGAAATATTCGTTAGATGTAAAACCCACTTCTACGGATCTCCATGAGCTGTTTGTGCCTCAAAATAGGTCGTTTGGCTCGTAAATATACATTACACCTAATTGTAGGGCGACCTCGGGTACAATTTGATTCCATACTATGTATGCAATATCCAGAAAAGGTTGTACAAACTTAGGTGAGTACATTTTTATGACTCGATAATATAGGCAATAAAAATACATGTTTTAAATAAATAAGTATTATTAGAGTACCTACAAATTACTATGTTTTATGATAAACTAACCATATCTTGTCACTCTTCACTGTACCACATTGAAGTTATAATAATGAGAAATGAGGATCAAAACTGACATGAAAAATAGCGAAAAACAATCATAGAAGTAGGTTGCATATCTTGTCAAAATATGAGCTGAATCAGTGAAGAATTGTTGAAGTTTTTGAATTGTAGACAAACCTACTTAACATTTTTAATAATAGAGACAAAATCTTACTAATATTATGAATGTGGCAGTTTGTATGGATGTTTGTTACTCTTTCACTCAAAAATGGCTTAACGGATCTAAATAAAATTTGGTACAGAAGTAGACTTTAGCCTGGAATATCACATATGGCATTTTTTATTCCAGAAAATGTAATGTTCCCATGAGATGTGCAAGGAAACACGTAAACGCGGCAAACACAGCAGAGCATAGTTAGTAGATAATTTAAGCAATTCACAGCACGTGTCTAGGTTACTCATAAAAGCAGGCAGCATTAACTTTTCTTGATTAAAAATAAGACAGTTTCTGTTACTTCAGTTATACGTCCGTGCAGAACGAAAGAACGGGGAGAGCTCTGGATGGAATTTAAATCTCTCCAGGCATAAAAAATTCATACTAAGCTAAGCCCTAACCATAAAAACATTAGTCGCTGGATCTTAAAGCATTACTAATTTTAATAACAATATATTTTTGTTAATAATAATATAATTTATTTCTCGATAGACAAAGGCACACAAACAATGTGAAAAATACATATCGCATATTAATAATATTTTCTTTTAACTTTGCTAGATTTAAGTTGTATTTAGGGTGCCACTGTCTTCACGTACAGTACAAATATACGTCAGGAGTACTTGAAAGACGAAATCGGAATAATTGATTTGTTGCACAGTATTTACAACTTGTTGAATACAGCTTTTTAAATCAAAAAATTGATTAAAGCAAATTTTTGTATAGCTAGTACTAATTGTAGGGAAACCTGAGCTATAAATACCAACATCCTTTCAAAAACGTATTACGACTTTTTACAGTGTTTTTGCATATGCTAAATAATTAAAGCTTTAAAGAAACATAACATACGTATACTTTAACATTCCTTAATTTATATAAAAGATGAGAATAAAATAAACATATTTACATAATTAATAAATCTATACATATTATATGTGTGTGAGTGTGTGTGCGTGTGTGTGCGTGTGTGTGTATATGTGTGTGTGTGTGTGTGTGTGTGTGTGTGTGTGTGTGTTTGTGTGCGTGTTTATCTGTACTTGTGAGTAAAAGTTTTAGATTATTGGATGTTTTAAAGTTTTAGTAAGGCAGACGTAAGAGCCAATCCTCTACTACACGTTTACAGTCACATCTACTTTTGTCGACAATATAATAATTTAAGCAACATAAGGGCCCCAGTAGCCATCGGTTAAGAAAGTTAACAGTTAACAAATAGTAAGAATTTCACATTACTCATAAAGATCCTTGGTGGACTAACAAAAATGGCTGAAAGGTAAACACCTTGAACAGTGCTCTCTGAGTTGCTTCCAGTTGGATAGGAGACTTTAATACTCCACCCTAGGAAGAGATACACTATGATAGCCAAGATTGGCAAAGCTAAATGATAATCTAAACCTAAAGGATAACACCTAAATACCTTAACATAATTTACATAATATAATACACCTAAATAGTGAGTAAAGTGATTATCTATGACTATGTGCCATGATGGAATATTTATCTTTGTCCAAAGTAATTGTTGGTCTTCTAATGTTAAATAAGAGCTACAAGTATCTTGTTTCCTTTACATTAAGTGACAGTAAGATCCAATGCTAACAAGTGGATTGGCTAAACGTGAATAATTTACCATGATTCCATTGAGGCTTTGAAATGTTCGTGCTATGTACTTTTCTGTATTTTGTTAAATAAACAATATCAAATATTATACAAGTCAATATTTTATTGCATATATAATATAAATTGTACAGTGCGTAAAAACAAATACTAAGTAGCAATAATGGACCCTGTCGGGCACAGCATAAAACAGAGAAGGCTGAAGGTTTTTGATGTTTAATAATTATTTGTGGCCCGAGATAAGTCGGTTTTGGATTTTCTTACTAAGATGCACTTGGTGCCGCAGTTACTGGAACTCGAGACAGCGTATGGTTTCTGGTCAGTTCGAGTTCGACATAATCAGCTGATGGTATTCTGGGAGATTGCCCGAAAGAAAAGAAAAAAGAGATAGTAGCCCCTGACAAAAATATAGGTTTATTAATAACAGTTATATTTACGGCTGCTCTTGGAGTTTTCCACCACACGCCTTTCATAGGCGTACGTTTTCTATCCCAAATATCATAATTAAAACCATGAAAGCAATAAATGTGGTTGTCTGGCGATTGAGCGACCGAGATCTACCTCTTTTATCGTATTTATTTTGAGAGTGAGAACGAGTATGCTCCTGACTCTGTTTATCCAAACGAGTAGTAAGGGCTACTACCGTTTAGCCAGCTCGAATATCTGACCTATCATCAATGAACATAGCTGTCTAACTGAAATTCGAGACGGCCGCAACTTGAAATGGTCCAGTGGGCGCTATTTTATTGACTGTGTCGGTCGCTCCACTAATTTATTTTAAGAGAAGGTGGATTGTGACGCTAATACAGTTTACAGACTGGTAGGTAATCAACTTGACCACAAAATCTTTAGGAACTCGCCCGGGACCCATAGGCTTGTTAGATGTTGCAGGTACTTCAAAAATTGGGATGGTTACCAGTTTCTCAACTCTTTGTGCATAAGTAACTGTTTTACCTTTCACTGCCTCAAAGCAGAAAAAATATTGAACTAACTCCGTTCTCAGTTTAACACACTTATCATTTATTAGTGGACTAATAACAAGATATTTTACTTCCGACGCACAAACGTGGTGGAATTTTATCATACCGCTCCTTATGTTAGCCAACACGAACTGAGTGTCCATCTGGGCGAACCACATCTCATGTCCACAGGACAAGTTTTTTTTCTCCAAACAATTCTTTCATGTGCGTCATCTTTCACGGGTCACCACTACGGGTAGGTATTATCCGTCAATTCTATTTTGAAGTTTTACAATATTTAAAACTGATTATTTAATGAACTACAGAAGAGTAGTACGAACATAATAGATGACAGTTATAGAAGTAGAACAAGAAAGTAAGATAAATCTATCACTTTCTTTTCGAAATCCTTTATGGCATTTCATTCTTCTTTATTTTCCTTTATCCAAGTCTTGTATTGACTTCTAAAGAGATACGTCAGCATTAGCTTTTTGATATCTGCATTTTGAAGTTTGATTGCAAATATTTTCGATAACAATTGATCAAGCAGAATATCCTGCCTGTCCTTCTATAAGGTAAGCATCTTCATTAACTTTACATCGAAGGATTTTATTTCACATTCCGGAGAGAGAGCAGGCCGTAAGCGCTTTGTTCGTGAAGTGGCGTTTGAAATTTCATTTAATTCACCCTCATTCGTTTTTTTATTACCTCCGAAGTTGAAAAAACAGGTTGTACAATCATCTTTTGCGTGGGAGTAGATATTTGTGATGGCTAAACTCTTGGCATATTTGATTATAATATAATATGTATATCGCGAAATTTCCAATGAAGCTCAAAATAAGGTGTGAATTATTTCTAATTTGGAAAATTTGTACTTATATTAACGCAATAATGAACCGTTATAAACACAAGTGTAAGTGTAGTTATCACGCGTATACTAATTAATTTTATGGGCCGAGAAAGATAAACGACTGTGTAATCCGAGGTCGACCGAGCGAGAGCATGTGCTACTTTTTTATTATTTGAATTATTAATGCTGAAAACTGAAAATATTTAAAAAAAATAAGCCGCAATAAGTTATATAAAATGTAATTAAAAATAACAAAAGTGTAAAAATGTAATACACTAATTATTCAGTTAGAATGACACTTGTAAAATTGGCTGAAGTTATTCGTTTTATGGTTAGTATTTTTTTTTGTTATATTTTGTACAGTTTTATCAACAATTGTCCATATTTATTAAATATAA
Source organism: Hypercompe scribonia (assembly GCA_949316085.1). Taxonomy (NCBI): domain Eukaryota; kingdom Metazoa; phylum Arthropoda; class Insecta; order Lepidoptera; family Erebidae; genus Hypercompe; species Hypercompe scribonia. The sequence continues at coordinate 4,477,438 of OX438983.1, forward strand.
CAATATGCCTTAGTTATATAATTTCAGAATAAAAATCTTCTAAAGCAACCGATAATATAAAATATTTTCAAAGTCTTGTTTACCAACATTAAAAGTCAGTAAACAGTGGAAAGACAATTAAAATAGACGTTTTCTCTACAAAAACATGAAAAACAGATATACTTAGTTTAAAATAATGTAGGAATGTAGTCTAGTTTATGTGAATTTTATTACATAGTTAAATGTAAATAAAAATTTTCATACTACAAAATACTGCAGATGTGGATGACTTTGGCAAACCAAAGAGCAGAGAACTGTATGAGATTACTACCGTTTCAGTTACCAGCCAAAAGAATCTTTATTTTTCTTTTCTTTGTTTTAAAGATAAAAAGAATCTCATACCAGAAATATTCCAGTGTCACAGCGGACTTTACAAACAAACATGAAACGGACACAAAGAATACTCAGACTCAGTGTGATTCACAAATTTTATTGGATTTGTATTTGCCGTAACAAATTGTGGATAACAAAAAGTGTTATCCCATATGGAATTGAAACCCGCAGTACTCAGCGCAGTAGAAAGCGGTGAGGTGACCGTTCAAAGCATCACGCCAGGGCAGTCAAGTATTCAACAATTGTTGTAACAACAACAGATCAAGAGCAGTGAGACAAGGTTCGATGTGGTACAGACACCGTGACAGCATCAGTTCGGCAAAGAACATATTTAAGAAAAAATGAATTCATGTGTGTCATTCAAGTGATTTAATAATATAATAATAATAGTCTAATAATTTTACATTTTATAAATGTAATAATAACGTAACATTTATGTAATTAATAAATTTATAATATAACAATAACAATTTACATATTAAATCCGTTAAATAAGTAATACAGTTCTTAACATAATTTTACATTTAACACAAATGAATCACATATCAAAAGAATTTGTCAAGCAAAGTATTTGCCAAAATTTCCCGCATAAGTTACTTAGTGTTCTACTGTGACACTATAACTGAATAAAATTTTAAATATAATTTAATTGTTATATTTCAAAAACAACACACGCTGTACAGGTAAAAATTAATTTTTTAGTCAATGCTAAAGCGTTGGCTACTTACAAAGCTTAAAACAAGCTCGTATAGAATTTTTAAGATCAGCATGACTATTGGAGTTGAAACTCGTTTTGAGTTGGTCTCTTTAAACACTTGGGTAAGTTTTGAACTAAAAACTTAGAATTGTTGGTTTTGACTTATCTAATGAATACTGTTTACTGTTTACTAACTTTGATATACTGTCAGTAGTAATAAAAGTTACTGACGGATTCCTCTACATTCTATTTTATGAGTGATTGAATGATTTATGCATACATTCATGTATGCATGAATAATATTTGAATACACACCGCACCACACAACCCTAGCTTGTATGTGCATATACGCCTTGTGTAGCTATGCAGTCTTATTATTCGTAATACTTATTAATTTAATGATATTTGCAATATTTTGAAATATAGCCCTACCATACACAACTTTGCACCTCCAAAGATTGGCTTTTGGAAATGCCTACGACATCAAGCTCGCCTTATGCAGTAAGTTATGCAAAAGTGCATATAAATTTAGAATTGTAAAGTTCTAAAACAACCTCTGCATTAGATTCATACATGAATTACGCCAATATGACTATATCTTATAAATATCGTTTTAAACAAAGTGGTTACCAATACATTTTCACCGGCATTTTTATATACTTTCTCTTTCTCTATTCCACCCTCTCTTTTCACTCCACCAGGGCGAGGTCTATGTCCAGCAGAGGACTGTAATTAGCTGTTGTGGAATAAGATGATAACTCCACTCAGTTTGCAGAAAAAAAAATCCATTGTGCTAGCAGTAAGATTTTGAAACATCTTGCCTGAGACTATCTCAAACACGAAATCCTTGTCTGTTTTAAAAACTAGTGAATATATATTTTCTGTCATTATGGATATTTCTGATTTCATTACATTACATAGTCTGTCTGTATATATATATATATATATATATATAGATATATAGGTATTATATAGGTATTCACGTGATGGTTGTTCCTGGTGTATAAACTGCTGAAAAACATCTAATATCATGTTAAGGTTGTCTGGAAGAACAAGACCGCCAATTGTTGCGTCTACAACATTATAACTCATCTTTTGTTATGTTTTAAATTATTTTAAACTATATAGAAAAAATATTATTTGTTCAATATCCTGTGCTCAACGTGGTTCTTTGATCTGTAAACTATTTTGAACTTCGCATTCAACCTTTGAACATGGCATGGTCATAAATATGGTGTAATGTAAACTGGTGTTTTTGATGTGATTTGTTTAATTATTCCTTTGGTTGTATGTGAAACTATTATGTGTTTGTCTGTGTCTTTATTATATTTTAGACTAAGCTCAACGCTAGTCTTCTTAACCCTGAAATAATGTATACCAGAGACTGTTTTCGTTACCATCTTAAGATTAAAATGATATAATTACTGGTTTCTTAATATTTTGATGGATTTGTTGGTCTTGTGGTTAGTGGTCTTGGTTGCTAAGCCCGAGGTAATGGGTTCGATTCCTACTTAGGTCAAATATTTGTGTGATGAGCATGGTTATTTGTCCTGTCTGGGTCTAATTTATCCATAATATGAATTTATTTAGAAACATTTAAGTGTGTTTATCAGCAATCTGGTTATCAAAACACAGTTTCTGTCAAATTTAGAATCAGTGAGTGAGTGTGAGATGTGTGAGATTATTTACTTATTTAATCGTAAATACTCTACATTTGGTATATAACGCGGGTACTTAATACCGAGTTGTTTGTGAAAATATAGTATGGCCCCGGCCTAATTAGCCTATTTACAATAAAACATGGCTCTTGAGTGGTAAAAATCAAACCCTAAAATAGTATAATTAATTGAAGATTTTATCTTTCTTTTATCTTGTATTTAATTTGTTTAATAATAAAATTAAATTGAATAATACAATAGTTTTTTAATATTTAAATAAAATGTTTCTTCGGTGTTCTTTTGATTGAAATATCAAAACTTATTGTTGATGATAGCCAAATGCATTCACAAAGTCGTCTCTTTTGGAGTTGCGGTAAGTTTAATTTCCATGTCATGGTTTATTTATAGTCAGTTAAATATAAATAATAAGTTCATTATATTGCCTTTGGGCAATACTTATACTCCGTGTGATGATGAATCAGGAATCAACCAACTAAGGGAACAAAATATGCAAGACAACATCACTGTAAAGAGAAAAAAAAACTTAAAAGAAACCCTATACCAACCTATCTGGCCAGCATAGTATAGGTAGGCAAAAACCTTCTCACCAAAGAAAGGCCTATATCAATCAGTATACTATTAAAAGTTATTGATGATATTGATATATACAACCCACACACATATTCAACTAGTTGACCCATACAACCACCTGCATCTCTGAAATGGCTAAAATTTTCTCCGTTTTTGTACCACATTTTTCCTTGTTACTTGGTACCCATTGGTCGTAACATGACGTTATGTACCTAAAGCTTTTCTCGATAAATCAATTATACAACATTTTAATTTTTTTTTCAATATCAACCAGTATTTCCTGAGTCTAACTCGTCCAAACATACAAACTCTTCAGCTTTGTAAATAGATTAGTACAGATAGAAACCTTTATTTTTCACATTTACTGCTTAAAGTACGAACAATCTTTAAGGTAAATAATTGTACACCTTACGAAAGATTTACTCTAACTATTTACAAAGTCTGACAAATGAAAACAAAGTATTCCCACTTTTCTCCAGTACTTTCAAAGTGTAGAAAGTATTTTACCTGTAAATAACAGCACCCAACAGTAGTTATCTCAACTATTCCCTGGTGTTCGGTTTGACTAACACTTAAGTGGCAAATACGTCTTTATTTGCCTATTTAATGTTATCGTTGGTATGGTAATACATAGCATTATATTCCTTGTATGTATGTAATATGTGTTCTGACGGATTAAAAATACGTAGCGGCACCATCCGTGCTCATGTCATGGGCGTCATAAGAGGCGAATAAGGGTCAAATTACGCAGGACAATGTCACTGCAAGAAGAAGGAAAAAGAACCTTTTTTCTTTTTTTAACGTGTGGATACCCCCTCGAGCCGTCACCCCACCGGGGTTTACGGCAGAGTGGTGTGTTGGAATCGGACCGACTAAAACCACACGGTGTGCCACTCTGCACCTGACATAGGAGGGATCCGGGAACAGCTGTTATTACGACATCTAGATCCCTCCTAGCGCTTGCCCACTACCGCGGGCACCATCTGTGCATAAACTGTCTATTTTAGGCGATATACGGTACACGCGGACGTCGCCTCCTCGTGACTGGCCATTGGATGGATGGATGGCCAATGGATGGAGTTGAAAACCCGTCCCGTCCATCCGCGGCCACACTCAAGGCGGAATAAGGCGCTTGTACACGCGCCTCCGCCGCCCGGTTCGCTGGCGGTGAATTGGATCCGAGTGGAGATCATCCCCCTGGGCCTTCTCCGCCGCCGCCTTCCGCGAAATTATGTCTTCGCAGAAGGTTGCGACCGCGGTAAAACAACTGTCGCTACCGACCATGGAGCGTATGATGGCCGGTAGCGAGAGATATCCTCCAATGACTACAGTGAGGATCCCACGCTGCGCCACCCAGGCAGAACAAATCGCCAGCGTGTGCTGAGCCGAGTCTCCACTGCAGTCGCAGTGGTGACAGGCGGGACTTAATTTCCTCCTGGCGACCGAGTGCAGATACGTCCCGAAGCAACCGTGCCCGGAAAGGACCTGCGTGAGTTGGAAGGAAAGGGTCCCGTGCTGTCGCCCTACCCACTCGCCGATGACCGGCTGGAGGGCCTCCACGGTGGCAAAGCCAGCACGTGGAGCCTCCAGCCGAGACGACCAACGAGCCATCGTGGCTCGACGAGCGGCCTCTCACCACTCGCTTATCTCTTCGGGCGGGGGCCGTATATTGCTATCCGCCCGGAAGTCAGCCATTCGCCGATAAACTTCGGCAAGCACTTGGCTAGTGTAATATAGTTCAAGACCTGCTTTCTAAGAAAAGGCCTATGTTCAGCAGTGGACTACAAGGCTGTAAATGACAATGATGATGATGATGATAGTTTTGTTTTTATAGTTACAAAAAAGTATTGATATGATATTAAAAATTGTTACATCATATTTTCTGAAAAAGTGATTTGAGCTGACAATCAATATTAGTTAACATCACAATAAGAGATAGAAGCACAAGCCTCGTTAGAAATTTGTAACAGCAAAGAAATTGTCAAATAAATCATCTCACATCAAATAAAATGTAACTACCCGAGAAGAGCGAAACACCCAACGTATAATAGAACCCAAAACTAAAACACGAGTCTGTTAAATTAATATCTGACTGCTAAGTATTGTGGTAGTTCGGGTTAAGTAAATCCAAGTATAGTTTTGACTTATATTTAAGAGTTTCAAGGCATCAGTTTGAGGAGATGAGTAAACAAATTGCCTACTATTTGCGTCACGAATTGAGCCCTTATTTTGTAGAAGCGGTAGGAGCTTTACATTGTTACTTGGACCATAAGTAACTTCGTTTTTAAATAAAGGAATTCAGCAAAACAATTCTTATATAAGTTCAAATTGACAAATAATTTTAAGTGATTTAAAGGGAAATTCATTTTGGGTATTAGGAAAGCAAATTTACTGCAACTGAATTTTCATTATTAATTCTTAACTAACTATTTTAAAAGTGGGTTCTAATTTTTTTTTAAATTTACAATCTATTGTATTTTTTCATTTGTTTGCAGTTCCTATGTAAAGGTAAGTATAGGTGATATTAAACAATTATAATATTACTTTTTAACGAGTGATTGTAATTTAATCCTTATACTCGTTCCTATGTCTCAGACCACATTGTTACTGTACGGATACACACTTAGCACCATAGGTGAGCTATAAACTGGTGTTAAGTAATTATTTCCTTTCTTTTTCATTTCTTTCACCGAGTGATTCAGTTTACCGGAAAGTTATATTTCCACATCCAATTCTATAATAGGAATATCAAAAAATACCAACGCACTTGTGATTCTGGAGTTGCAGGTTAACAATAGTTACTTGATTCACATGCTCCCTTGGTTTGGAATTAGAATAAAAACTTTGGTAAAGTCATTTTTTGACTAGAGTGATAGCCCGCACCATATACTCGTATGTATATTCCAAAGAAAATTAAAAATTTATCTGTAGTTCTACGATATATAACGACATCTGTAACATCAAACGATTTTCAGAAACAGACCTGCTTAAAACATACCCGTGAACCTCGTGTGTTCAGAACTAGACTTATTAGTATGCTACACGCATAGTTACTGTACTCGTCCTGAGGAACTAAGATTTTTACATATATTTTCTTTCCCGTCCCAAAAAGCCTAATCTACTGAAGGACGTGTTTCATTTTTATAAATTTTGTACATTAAGTTGAAAAAATCTTTTGTCTGATTACTGGTGTTTTTTTTAATCTATGTCTTAGTGTTCTGGTTTATGATTATGTCTCAGTGTTCTCTTTTTAACAGGTTTGGACTTTTTGGTTGTAGTTAATTTAAAAAAAAAACAACCTACTTATACAATTGCTCACACTCCGTAATACATGACAGAAGGTGACAACATTTTATTTGTATTGCTTTTTCTCCTTATCTTCATTTATTTTCAGTATATTTTTAATTTATCCGACTCAATCCGAAATATATCACCTGTGTTACGTATATGCGTCTTACATTATAGTTGGTAAAACGTAGGTGTTAAACGATACCTATTCGAAACATAAGCCGGTATATTGGTGAAATATTTATACATACCTATATGGTTTCTGTGAGGTGAATTTCATGAATAACGCCCAAAATATATAAAATTTCGACGTATTTTTTCGTGAAATTCCACGTCGACGATCAAACAATGTGTTCCTAAAATCGCGTCAAACATTGTGTAGCGAGTGTGACTCGTCAGAGCTATGGCGTTTTACGCACCAAGTAAAAGGCTTTTTATTGCACATAAAATTATTTTCGTACAGAGCACCCGGTCTTCTGTGGCGCGTAATGTAATTGAGTTAGGTTATAAACGGTAGCGATTTCAATGATCCTTACTAATTATAAAGAGAAAAATGGCAACTTGTTTTTGTCTACCAATCTTTAAATCCTGTTGTCTGAAAAATCCGTGGTCATTTCTTCAACATGTGTGTGTCTGAGACACAACTTACCTTGTTAGCATTTTCGTGTTAAGAGTAAGTATGCATAAATTTAATTGATATGTATCTACCACTAAAGCGTCTCAATTTTTGCTGCTACATAGAATACCAGTGAGTCCCAAGACTTGCGTCAAATTGGTAGTAAGAACATCGAAGTATTGTGTATTATTTTGAAAGAGAAAAGTGACAAAGGATGTTACAGGGGAAAAAAAAACTAATAGACACAAAGACCACTTAAATTCGGGACACTTATTTGTAAGTGACACAAGTATTTTTATCCTATGTGGGCGAATAATCTATAGCACTTGATACGGCTTAAAAATAAGGTAATCCGCCATTCGTGTACTCAGAAGTATTCCAGACTTATGAAATGAAAATGTTATATGCAACACATTAACACAGAAAAGCCGAATCTTATATTTTTTTTAAATGCTGTCACTCACTTCTTGTACCATTAGGAAACATGACGCGATATTGAATTATCTTCATAAAATGAGTGGAGAGTAGACGCATTTGTAAATGTATTTTGTTCTTTAAACAACATTTTAAATTAAAGTTATAGCCCTGATAATATGGTGTCTTTTTGTTAGTATTAAATTTAAAACTCGTCGCTTACTCTAATTGTCAGCAGATATTTCATTTTTTTTTCCATAATCAGCTTTTGTCTCTACTTCATTAAGGGTTAGTGTCTCAGTGGTAACTGTGTAAGTACACATCTTGCAAAATTAAGCGGCTCTAGTCAGGTTGACCTATGGATGGGGGACCATTTTTAACACATTCAGACTCTGCTTAACCTTGGAGAACACGTTCAGCAGTCGGCCCAGGTTATCATACTGCTGGAGTAAACCGTAAAAAGTTCGAGAAGAATATTTCCACAGAATCATCTAGTATTTGAGTTGTGATTTGATCCTATCGTAGTAGACTCAAAGCTGACCCCAAAATTACTTCGAAAAAAAGGTTCGAAAAAAGAATTTTATTTCGGGTTCAGAGCAATACGAGTATATAATTTAGTAAACATTTGGCTAATTGCTTTTATAATCAGGCTTGTCTGACGCCAGAAAAAGATAGGAATATGTAGCTCTCTTTGATGTGATTCGAAAGTCTAAATTATTTTTACGTTAAGTAGTCCAGGCTGAACATTGCGATGCCATACTTCAGCACCGTAATTGTAGCACCGTAGCAATAATTGTAGCACCGTAGCGTCGGTTATCGGTAAGTCCTACACAGATTTGACGACCAAACCATTTCTGACTTATCGAGAAGACGAGGACTCTATACCAGCTCTCCAGACTCTCTCTTGAGTAACATAATTAGCGTCTTGTAACCTTGGCATGCAGTGTCTAAACCAAAATTTATTGTATTTATCACAAATTATGATTCATCATCATCATTAAAAACCTTAAACTGGTCACCGGCCTATCCTTAGAAAGGGATTTTAATTATAGTTTAACTAAAAATTGATGTACCATTTACTACAATTTCTTTTTAGCTTGTGTTTAGATTAAATTACACTCAAATGAAAACTAAAATTGTTCTGGTTTATTTTTCTTTTACTTAATTAAAACTGTACATTTTTTAGTGGTCCCAAAAATAAACGAAGACTTACGACCTTGTCTAAATAAGCTGGGCGCGGATGAACGTTAGAAATAACAAGAAGGATGATAAATGTTTCAATAACAAGATTACATTAACAGATTACATTTTACCTACGAACGCATAATAACATTTTCTTTTGTAGTTTTGTTCGTAAATTGTTATTTTTCTTTTATTAAAATTCGTTTTCTATAATTAATATGTATTTACGTACATATAGAGTAAAAATACATGATGATTTTCTAGAGAAAAAATTGAATTTAAAACAATATTATTTGGTGCTCCTTGGAATAGTTCAAATGTAAAAACATTTATATCAAGACATCATTGAAAGATGCTTGAAAACTTCAGGGAAATCTTTATTTTCAAGGGCCATGATAAGCGTTCTTCTACAAGGACAAATATTCATAATAAGTTTATATAATATATTTCAAAGATTACATTTATAAATAGTAAATAGAATAACAAATAATAGTAATAATGATTTTATCAATATTTTACCAACAGACTTCATATCTAAATCACTGCACACTTCACTTCAGGACATGGAATTACACAAAATATAATTTACCTAATTCCAAAGATCTGTTATAATTGACACATGTTCCATAGTTCGACATTTCCTCACATACACTATGCAAACACCAACAGTAACGTTAACGTTAACGCTAACGCAGCTAACGAATCGGCCTATTTAATCTAACACACACATTTTTGAAGTGAAAACTTCTTTAGGCGCGTTGAGCGTTTTGGTAGAGGGTAAAATCCTCGGTTCGCGTCACCGACATGCTAATGATAATAGTATATCTATAGCTATGGAGAATATGATATTATATATTATATATGAAATTTATTATTATTATATATTATATATGATATTATATATTATATATAATATATATGAAACATAAAAATTTCATATAATTTTTGCATATAGTTTTAATTACTCTCAACTTAATAGTTCCGTTTTCACTTCTATCGGCAGTCCCACGACTGCTACTGTTTTTTTTTATTTATTTTTTTAAAGATGACTCCCGCGCTATGAATAAATCCTGTATCGCGGGGAACTTTACAAACATATATGAAATGGACACAAAGAACAACATTGACTAGCTTTACAGTTAAGATGGAAGGTACAGTAATAATAATAACTAATTTTAAGGCTGTTGGTAATGTTACATTCGGTCATTGATTTTATATTAGTGTCACACTTTTGTGGGCAGTTAAATAAAATAATCTCGACATGTTAAACTCTTATTGAGTTTTTCTGGTTACAGCAATATTTATTAACGGTCTGGAGTTTGAAAGCTGGGGTTTTAACCCCTGTGCCTCAGAGCACGTAAAGTCATAGGTCCTGCGGTCTGATCTCTCCCTGATCGTGTTGGATATCTAACTAATACATATGTATATCCTGTGCGGCTCACACTTATGCATTTTGAAATGTCCTGCGTAACTGCCTAGTCTTCCCCTTTCGTCGAATTCACATCATACAAGAATTGTGAGAATTATCATATTATCATATGTAGACTTTTCTATATGAAGTACGAAATAACGATTGTTAACGCGTTCACAATTTATAGTAATATGAAAAATAGATTTCTTTCCCGTAGTTACATGTAGCCCATCTCACATAGAAATTTTGCAACCTTAAAATGAATTTTTTTCCACTACTTTCATGTGATTTGTAGCAAGGGAAAAAGTGCTACAGGGGTCATCGTAGATGTAATAGATACCCAAAATGTACAATAGCGGACTTAATAACATAGGTATCCTCTCCTAGTCTATCGTCGGGTGGTGTGGAAATGAGTGAATTTTAGAACAACCAACAAAGAACTAAAACTTGACAAATAAATTAGAAAAAAATGTTTTCATACTAAATATATTACATACATATTTATGTATATTTACATACACTTACACACATAAACATATCATAGTATTTAAGGTATCACATTTGTGATGATTCTGCTTTTTGATTGACATTTTTTGTTTTATTTAAAATCTTGTTTGTCTGTCCGTTGCGTGCAATTTATATTAAACCAGCAACACGGATTTGGTTGAAACTTTAGATTTAAATATTAAGATTAATTAAAATATTTAATCTAAAATTCATTTTCATAGTAATAAGAATACCAACCAACATTCGAAAAAAATTCAATTGTTTATCTCAACGAAGACCACTTTAGGTGTTTTTTACTATTCATATACAATAACACTTCTCTAACAGTTTTTTATATACACACTTTTTTACACACAGCTTTTGTTCTCGGCTCCGGCCGCGTGTATGTCGGTTATCATGGCAAATATTAGCCTATGTCTTATTCTAATGTATAAGCTATATTACTGTTAAGTTGCATCTAAATTCGGTCAGTAGTTTTTCCGTGTAAGAGTAACACACATCCATACAAACTTTCACAGATATTTATTGTTTTTTTTTTATGTTCAGTGGTTTGACCTAGCTTTCTTTTATTACTTATAAATAAACCTATTTAATCAATGTTAATTATACAAGGAGTATTACATAGGTCTATGCATATGAATCCGGTATTATTTTTAAAAAAAAACACATTTATTTCAAGAGAATGGTAATAAATATTTTATTCAAAGTAAGCGCCCTCGCTAGCTACACATTTTGACCACCTCTCAGGCAATTTATGAATACCTCGCCGAAAAAATTCTTCGTTTTTTGAAGCAAACCAGTTATCGAGCCATTGCCAAACATTTCCGTAAGAAGTGAAGCGCTGTTGGCTAAGTGCGTGCCCCATCGATGCAAATAAGTGAAACTCAGTCAAGTCTGGTGAGTAAGCGGGGTGGGGTAGCGGTTGCCAGCGGTACGACTCAACTTATTCCCGAGTCTGTTTTGTTCAGTGTGATAGTGCATTGTCATCGAAAAAAATCAATTTGTCATGCTTATTTTCATATTCTGGGCGTTTTTGGCCCAGGGCACGTTTCAAATTCTCCAATTGTTGTTGGTGGCGTTGACCACTAACAGTTTCGCCCGGTTTCAGAAGCTCATACCAGATTACACCACGCTCATCCCAGAAAATACAGAGCATTGTCTTTTTTCCGAAGCGATTTGGCTTTGGGGTCGATTGTGCTGGTTGGCGAGGGTCTACATACGATCTCTTGCGTTTAGGATTAACAAAATAAATCCACTTTTCATGGCCAGTAACGATCCGATGCAAAAACGACTTCCTTTTTTGTTTGGCGAGCAGTATTTCACGTGTTGTTTTTCGGATTTCCTGCTGTCTGTCGTTCAGCTCATGTGGCACCCATCTTCCGGTTCTCATAATCTTTCCCATGGCTTTCAAACGCCTAGAAATGGTTGTCTGGTTCACATTTACTTTTTCTGCGAGCTGTTTTTGCGTCTGACTATCATCCTCATCCAGCAAAGCCTGCAATTCGACGTCCTCAAATATTTTCGGTGGTTTACCGCGGTCAGCGTTTCTCACATCAAAATTAAAACTTTTAAACTTGTTGAACCACTCATTGCACTGCGTACGACCAAGATCGTGCTCTCCGTAAGCTTCGACAAGCATTCGATGAGATTCTATAGCCGATTTACCCAAATGGAAGCAGAAAATGAGTACTCCCCGCAAATCGTTGTTTGAAGGCACGTATTTCGACATTTCCGAGAGCGAAAAAAAACACAATGTTGTTTAAAACTTGAAGTGTTACGTATTGGATATTGTTGATAGATCATATTACGCCATCAAGCGCCAATGGTAAGTTTTAACTGTTCCTACAATTGTGTCTGCTGACCGCTAGATGACAATACCGGTTTCATATGCATACACCTGGTAAATAACATGCAACGAATGGGATTTTTTTTGTAATATCAGTTCCATGAGGACCTGATTTCATGGAACTACTGGCAATAACTTTCATTTCAATTATCAATTTCCACTAGTTTCATATATTGAACTAATTGATTGCAAAAATTCCACTTGGAACCGGCTACATGAGACTACTGAGCATCCACCGAATTAATTTAAAAAAAGTCTTGTTTTAATGGCAACATTATATTACTGAGATAACCTCCATGATTGTGCTATATTTAAGTAGTGTGTATCAACTTATTAGTCTACATAAATTAATTTGTTGTTTCCCGTAATTTCATGATGAAAATTTAAACCAGGACAGATAATTGGATTAAACATTGTTGCCGAAGTATGGTTCCCCGACGTTACTATTCGGTTGGCTCTTAACTTGCTAATTAATGAATTTTCACTTATATTGAATATCCAATTTTATCATTAATTAGTAAAATGTTTGGTTCACAATATTTTATACTTAATAGTTGGCAAAATCTAACCGTTATTTACGCGTGTGTTTACCACTTCACGTATCCGTCATTACGAAATAGTTACCCTTTATAATATATCAATGTTGCCATTCAAATCAAATTCTCGTATCAAAGCACAGGCCTGTGTTGCCATTGTAAAAGTTCAAACTTTAGCAAAAAGGTCTTGAACTACGGAGACAGAATAATAGGACGTGTTGTAGTTCGTATGACAATGATCGAGTGTCGTCGGTGAACTCGGTTTTAGTTTGAAATTTCTGTAAACTAACAGAGTTAACGACTAAAGTTTAATACGCACTATTTATGCGTATCCTGAATGCTTAACCTCACATTAACTTTCAACTACACCTACACGACACCTACGTTTTGCTATTACTAAGCAGACAATAAGAACACAAAATGTTTTTGAGAAAGGTCTCCAATTCAATTATACATCTTATATGTAATACAAAAATAGTAAGTTGGTTTATGTACTTTTCAAAATATTAAAAAGTTCTACGCTGATTGGGATCAATAATATACAACACACCTCAGAGATTTGGTTCTTATCCATTTCTTTAAAAAACCACGACGTGCCAGAAAGAGACGTAGCAGGGAACAGTTAGTACCCATTGAATGGCCCATTGACTCAGGGGTGACAGTTGTCGTGGTAAATGTGTGCAATACAATGCTACGATGACTGTCAAGTCTTTTACGTCCCAAGTGAAATCGTGTGGATCACCATACTGTATTGTCAGCATTCGCAATGAGTATGGTATCTACAACTTTTGGATTTTATTCATGCTTTCCATCAAGCAGAGTAGAGCCATTTTGGCAGGTTATTAAAATAAAAAAAAATCTCTATACTAACATATTGCATATCGAACAAACTCTTAGAATGCCTTTTTTAGACAACTAAGAGGTAACGCAAATATGTAAAATGTGCTCATGATAAATATGAAGTTTCTGAAATACAATCCACTCGACTTGAAAAGGTCGTATACTCCTATTTAAACAAATAGATTTTTGTTTGAACAAAAAATATATGTAGAGTGGATAACGAATATAATATAATGTCACGAAACCTTGGCCATTTTTAGACACAAAACGAAAGGAATATTTTTTGCACTTTTTGAATAAACAATTCGTATTTAGAATACTTATGTGTTGTGGGGGAGTTTACAAAGAAAGAACATTCAAACTTAGAATAACAATTTGAGTATCATACATAGTTTTGAGGTGAGGCTTGAACCCATAACAGCACAGTAGAAAGCAGTAGAAATCCCAATAAAACTAGGTCGTACGTAAAATGATATAATCGAACTGTTGAGACTAAATCTACCTCTCGTAGTCGTAAAAGAAGCTACCTAAGTTATAATCTAAATGAATTGCTGGTGCGATACAAACTTCCAAGAAACGGGCATTAACTCTTGGCATTGTTTACATGACACTTAACAGTCAGAAGTTCTAGTTCTATGATATAAATGCTTAGTGATATCATAGACCTTCCCGTAAATCGAGGAAGCCATTTTAAGGATGTATCATCATCATTAAAAGCCCTTAAAAGTCCACTGCTGGATATAGGCCTCTCCTTAACAAGGAGATTTTGGTCTACTACAACACGCTGGCCAGACGGGTTAGAACAGGGTTTGTTTCAAGTTTTCCGTCCCTTGAAGTGATACTTTCCTGAATAGTTTGTTCCCTTAGTCGCCTTTTATGACACCCACGGGATGAATAGGGATGGTGGCACTATGTATTCTTAACCTGTCACTACATTGACTTTAGGGACGACTCATGTTTCTAAATACTTAAATACTACCTGTATTTAAGTATTTAGAAACATGTTAGAAACAAAAGACATGATCATGGTAAACACGAGTATGTCTACACACTATCACACAATTGTTATCGTAGGTGACAATCGCTGCCACGACCTATTTTAAAAATATAAAAATTTCTATGTTTAATGTAATCTCCTCATATGATACTTTTGTTCTTTGCTTTCTTCTTTGAAGCGTCTAGGCACTCCGCGAACTTTAAATTAATTTAAGGTGAATCGAACTCCTCTATCTAAATCAATATTGGTAGAGTTTGATAAATGCTTGTAGTTGACCTTCTGCTCTTAAAATTACAGTGACTAGCAAAAACTAGATAGACAATTGAATTTGTCTACAATAAACATATATGGTCAAGTAAGGTAAGTAATGAGTGTAGGGATAAATAAAAAGTTACAAAAGCTCTACGTAATGAAATTAGGTATTTGGTAAGATGTTTGAGTCCGAAACACATTAGAGAATTAGTGTATAACTACACTTTTGTTCGAGTACCTTACCACATACCTCCATACATAATATATTCAGACTTATTAACTGCCTCGGTGACATAGCAGTAGTGAATGCGACTGCTGTGATTGAGGTCTCGGGTTCGATTCCCGTGACGGATCAAATGTTTGTATGATCTGCAAATATTTGTTTCGAAGGTTAGGTGTTTTCCATGTATAATATGTATGTATTTACAAAAAAAATATATAAGTATTATATCAGTCAGTCTAGTTATCATAGCACAAGCTCTGCTTAGTTTGAAACTAGATTACGTTGTGTGTCAAATGTCCGAAATATTTATTTATTTATTTTAGTTATATTTCAAAAGAATTTTTGCCGATTATAATATAACTTTGAATATTTTCAATGTAAAAATGTTTATATAATACAAATAATAATCATCATTATCATCATCAAAACTAAACTGCCTCAGTGGCAGAGCTGTAGTGAATATGACTGCTGTGCTCCAGGTCTCGGGTTCGATTTAGGTCAAACTGAGGTAGAAGAACCACGCTGATTTCAGCACGAACAGGTCGATTCAACTGGGGCAGTACTACTCTCCCACAGAAGATCAACATAAAGCGACAGCACCCGTGCTGTTACGTTTCGTTGGTGAGTGCGAGGCCGGAGGCCCATTGATGAAGGGGAACAGTTGTCGTGTTAAGTGTGTGCAATACAATGCCACGATGACTGTCATGCCTTTTATGTCCTCGAGGCGTGAAAAAGCATTTTACTAGGCTGCGATAATGTGGGTCACCATATTGTACGTAGTGTATTGACTACAACTCTTGGATTCTATTCATGCTTTCCATCAGGTAGATTGGAGTCACTTTGGTATGCTCTTAAAATAAAAAAAATAAACGAATGTGTGTATAATCTGCAAATATTTGTTTCGAGGTTAAGATGTTTTCCTTGTATAATATGAGTGTATTTACAAAAAAAGTAGTAGGTAAGGATTCTATCAGTCAGTCTAGTAAGCATAGTACAAGCTCTGCTTAGTTTGAAACTAGATGACGTTGTGTGTCAAGTGGCCGAAATATTTATTTAGTTATTTATTATCATTATCATACAGCCCTTAAAAGTATACTACTCTATATAGCTCCTCAATAGGGAGGTTTTGGCTTACTATATCATGCTGGCCAGACGGTTTACTATAGGAGTGTTTTCAAGTTTTCCTTCTCTTTATAGTGAAATTTTACTGCGTAATTTGCTCCTTAAGTCACCTTTTACGACATCTATGAAATGACTACGGGTAATGATACTTCATATTCTTTTACATTTTGTATATTTTATGTGTTTATATCAGTTGCCTAGTGCCCATAGTACAAGCTCTGCTTAGTTTGGGACTAGATTACATTGTAAATATTTATAAATATTAAATTATACATTACATAATTGTAACTTGAACTGACTATCTGAAAAGGCTGAAGTCCATTTGACCGACGAGTAATTTTCCCTGTCTACTTTTATCAATAAAGAAAATAGATTTCTGTATTAAGGTCACGTTAATTAAGAAGTCAAACTGTGCACTACGCGTGAAATTATTGTGTCAACTGTCTTGGCTACATTAATCTAGCTGCTAAAGTAAGCACGCGAGAAATAAAGGCTTATTTGCATAAGAAATAGAACCAGGACAGGATGATTTTTCTTTATTAGAAGATATTTTGATGAATTGCCTCTGTGGCGCAGCGGTAGTGAATGCGACTGCTGTGCTTGAGGTCTCGGGTTCGATTCCCGGGTCGGACCAAATGTTTGTATGATCTGCAAATATTTGTTTCGAAGTTTGGGTGTTTTCTATATATAATATGTATGTATTTACAAAAAAAAGTATATAAGTATTCTATCAGTCAGTCTAGTTATCATAGCACAAGCTCTGCTTAGTTTGAAACTAGATGACGTTGTGTGTCAAATGTCCAAAAAAAAAAAAAAAAAAATTCTTGTTTGGTACGTACGCATAATTCAATTGAAACATTCACATATTTGGATTATTTAGCCCCCAAGAATGTGTATACATTGGTGCGTAACTGTGTATGCATGTGCGTGTGTATATCTAAGTGTATGTTTATATATGTATGAATGTGTGTATGTCCATATATAATATATTCAGACTTAAATTTCAAGAGAATACACACAAGGGAAATTAAACGATCATATTTTGCCGAATATAATATAAGTTTGAATATTTTTAATGTAAAAATGTGTACATAATACATAAAATAATAATAATCATCATCATTAAAACTAAACTGCCTCAGTGGCACAGCTGTAGTGAATACGACTGCTGTGCAGGACTCAGGTTCAATTTGGGTCAAGCTGAGGTAGTAGAGTATCAGATATAAACTGTCATATATGTACTCTTCATATCACTCCCGGGTCCTTTAAGCGGAGCGTGAGAAAGCATCTCATTAGGCCGCCATAGCGTGGGTTGCCATATTGCACTGTCGGCATTCGCAGTGAGTATGGTGACCACCACTCTTGGATTCTATTCATGCTTTCCATCAGGCAGAACAGAGTCACTTTGGTGGGTTTAAAATAAAAAAAAAAATGTATGCGTATGTATGTAGGTACCTATTCCACAATACAGAAAAAAATACGCTCACATTTTCGCCTACAAATTTTGGAGACCTTATCAATAGCAAAAACATTAAACTATGTCAGTAGTACGTAGGTGGTATTTCTGCTAAGTTTGAAAGGTCAACCTACTCAAATAAAAAAGCATATGTAAATAAGGGTAGCTCCGCAACCAATGAAAGGGTCTTATTTGAAAGTTTTTTGTTTTTTTAAAACTGCCTCAGTGGTGCAGCGGTAGTGAATGTGACTACTATGCTTGAGGTCTCGGGATCAATTTCCTGGTCGAACCAAACGTTTGTTAAATCTGCACAATAACACTTCTTTAACAGTTTTTTAAATACACACTAGCTTTTGTTCTCGGCTCCGCCCGCGTGTATGTCGGTTATCATGGTAAATATTAGCCTGTGTGTTATTCTAATGTATAAGCTATATTACTGTTAAGCTTCATCTAAATTCGTTCAGTACTTTTGTCGTGTAAGAGTAACACACATCCATATAAAATTTTACAGATATTTATTGTTTTTTTATTTTCAGTGGTTTAACCTAGTTTTCTTTTATTACCTATAAATAAACCTATTTTATCAATGTTAATTATACAAGGAGTATTAAATAACATGAAACGAATGGGTTTTTTTTGTAATATCAGTTCCATGAGGACCTGGTTTCATGAAATTACTGGCAATAACTATCATTTCAATTATCAATTTCCACTAATTTCATGTATTGAACTAATTGATTGTAAAAATTCCACTTGGAACCGGCTACATGAGACTACTGAGCATCCACCGAAAAATAATTACGTTATTTGCCATAAGTAATTTATAAAAAATCTTGTTTTAATGGCAACCTTATATTACTGAGATAACCTCCATGATTGTGCTATATTTAAGTAATGTGTATCAACTTATTAGTCTACATAAATTAATTTGTTGTTTCCTGTAATTTAATGATGAAAATTTAAACCAGGACAGATAATTGGATTAAACATTGTTGCCGAAGTATGGTTCCCCCACGTCACTATTCGGTTGGCTCTTAACTTGCTAATTAATGAATTTTCACTTATATTGAATATCCAATTTTATCATTAATTAGTAAAATATTTGGTTCACAATATTCTGTACTTAATAGTCGGCAAAATCTGACCGTTACTTACGCGGGTGTTTACTACTTCACGTATACGTCATTAAGAAATAGTTACCCTTTATAATATACCAATGTTGCCATTCGAATCAAATTCTCGTATCAAAGTACAGGCTTGTGTTGGCATTGTAAAAGTTCAAACTTTAGCAAAAAGGTCTTGAACTACGGAGGCAGAATAATAGGACATCGTGTAGTTCATATGACAATGATCGGGTGTCGTCGGTGAACTCGGTTTTAGTTTGAAATTTCTGTAAACTAACAGAGTTAACGACTAAAGTTTAATACGCACTATTTATGCGTATCCTGAATGCTTAACCTCACATTAACTTTCAACTACACCTACACGACACCTACGTTTTGCTATCACTAACCAGACAATGAGAACATAAAATGTTTTTGAGAAAGGGCTCCAATTCAATTATACATCTTATATGTATATACAAAAATAGTAAGTTGGTTTGTGTACTTTTCAAAATCTTAAAAAGTTCTGCGCTGATTGGGATCAATAATATACAACACGCCTCAGTGATTTGGTTCTTATTCATTTCTTTAAAAAACCACGACGTGCCAGAAAGAGACGTAGCAGGAAACAGTTAGTGCTCTACCCATTGACTGGCCTATTGACACAGGGGTGACAGTTGTCGTAGTAAATGTGGGCAATACAATGCTACGGTGACTGTCATGACTTTTACGTCCCAAGTGAGACGTAAAAAATCGTGTGGGTCACCATACTGCATTGTATTGCCCACATTTACTACGAGACTACAGTAGAGTCACTTTGGCAGGCTATTAAAATAAAAAATAAATAAAAAATCTCTATACTAACATATTGCATATTGAACAAACTCTTAGAATGCCTTTTTTATACAACTAAGAGGTCACACAAATATGTAAAGTGTGCTCATGATAAATATGAAGTTGCTGAAATACAATCCACTCGACTTGAAAAGGTCGTATACTCCTGTTTAAACAAATAGATTTTTGTTTGAATAAAAATATATGTGGAGTGGATAACGAAGACAATATAATGTCACGAAACCTTGGCCATTTTTAGACACAAAACGAAAGGAATATTTTAATAATATTTATTTATTTTCTCCCATATACCGTAACAAAAGACTTTTCCACAGTATATTAAAATTATGTATAACACGTCAATTGTACCTCATTATGTGTAAGAGGTTCTTAAGAATAATGAAATATTTCTATTCTACATGTCTATAACTGACAAAAAAGGTGTAAAAGTAAATTTATACTAAATATTTTTAAGTACAATATTTTCAAAATTGTTTTTTTTTCTATATTAAAAGCCTGCCAAAGTGACTCTACTCTACCTGATGGAAAGCATGAATAGAATTCAAGAGTTGTGGTTACCATACTCATTACAAATGCAGACAATGCAGTATGGTAATCCACACTATAGCGGCCTTGTGAGATGCTTTTTCACACACCGCTTGGGGACGTAAAAGACATGACAGTCATCGTGACAGTGTAAGGCTTACACAGTTACCACGATAACTGTCACCCCTGCATCAATTACGTCTTATAATAGCTATTTTAACAATTTAAGTTAAAGTACCGTACATTACTACGCGCATCTAACCGTCTACTCGGTGGTGTTTACGTTAACTTCATAAATATACTACAGTTACTTCATGTACTACAACTACTGTAAACATCTAACTCTTGGGGCTTATTATCACATAAATTTAGCAAGCAGTCACCAAAATATTAAATTCTTGCATAATATATTATGTACACAGGTAATGCAGCGTTTAAAAGAAACACGAATTAATGCTCAGGGTCCTATACAATACATAACACATGGAAGCAGGAAGAAAAGGGAACATCGGGGCTACCACACGGGGGGCCTAGAAGCCGTAGGTGGCGCGAGATACTTCGGAGTTCCAGAGATTTCCTTAGTAGGGTGCACCTGGTTCCCCGACTACTGGTACCTGAGTCGGCGTGCATTTTTTGGCCGGCTCGAGTCCGACATAACCACGTTTCAGTGGTATCCTTAGAGATTGCCGCACAGAAAAAAAAACAAACAAAGATCCTATATACCGCTAAAAATTCCGTAATGTCTATTTAGCCTACAAATTTAATTTTCTAGTTGAAGATGAAAATAACCTAACTTTGATACAACAATGACTGCATACGAGTACACATGTAAGTATCGCGTTCCCAGTAGAATTGACCCACTCTTTGTATTTCTATTGTATTTCTACAAATATATACAGTGTCAGTCTCTTACGAGTATGTTATCAACACAATGAAAGAAAATTTTATTTCAAACTTTATGTAGTTTGTACATCTGAGGACTTAATGCCTAGGGTATTCTCTTTTAGTCAACCTTTGGATGATGTGGAAATCTTGTTAAGAAGGTATGTATGTAACATAATATGTAACCTTTGCACCAGTTAAAATACGTCAGGTTATATAAACAAACGTACACACATGCTTAATACACATATCCAATACCTTTAAACAAGTAATTCTTGTATATATGTATATACTTATATATAATCTAAATCTATAAAACTGCTCCAACTATTTTCATGAAATTTAGTATACCGGAGGTTTCAGTTTTGATAAATCGATATAGTTAGTTTTCATTTTTTAGAAAACGTTGTTTTATCCGTGTTTTCAGAAAAAAAGCCGAGCAAAGCTCGATTATTAAGTATTAAATATGATTATATGTATATATTATTACGTTATTCATACACATAGATAAAGTTCCTATATTGCGACAAATATAAAAATAATCACATACCATATATCAATTTTCCACTATTGTTGTTACCAAATAAAGTGCGTATGGCTAATTTTTTTACCGTAGGTTTGTTTGTACCCACGTAACTAAAGCTAACCATACACATTTATTATTCGAGACTGTCAAAATGACTACTCTACCTGATGGAAAAATGAATGGAATTCAAGAACTGTAGTCACCATATTAATAAACGCAGACAATGCAGTACGGTGACCCACACCATGGTGGTTGTGTTAAATACTTTTACGTCCCACTCGGGGACGTAAACCGTTTTCGTGTACTCAATAATTTCCTTCCTTTCTGAGATAATCCACAAACTCCAGCCTTTATTTAAATACATCTTTTTGTTCCACTATTGATAGTCCCGATATTTCGAAACCAAAATTATATATAGATACAGTTTCATGTGAAGTATTAAAAGTATTATTTCGTGCTGAAATCGAATATTCCTTATGTATACCGATCTTCAAAAGACTAGGCGTATTCAAACACTTGTTTGAAGTTTATTTCGTTTGTAGTTCATATGAATAACATATTTTATTTTTTGTTTGGAAAATACATTCGTCATTTTGCTCAGAACATGAAAAATATGATGGATGAAGATTACATTGATAACAAAATAGTCTGTTTCTATTATATATATATTTATATATATATATATTATATATATATATATAAACTGGTGCTTCTTAACATCCCGTTCTTCTATCATCTGTTTTGGAAATTTAATTTAGTTGTCAGATGCATTTTGTACATTTATAGGACATGTGTGTGCAAATAGCTTTTTGCAAAACAACAATTTAATGTGATATTATTATTATTATATTATATAGATAGGCAGGCAGTTGCAACAACTGATAAAGCCTGCATGGTGAGGGTTCTAATCAATTTGCTTTTTTGGATTCCACCAAGAACTTGTCGAGTCGATTTTTGAATTGGTTCACATTTTGGGCAGATATAACATCATCTGGAAGGATCATCATCTTTTTTATTTCACCCATTTCTGTTCCTATTTCTTACTCCTTATTATACAATGAGTACTATTTACCGAAATCACTGTTTTACGCAGTAGTGTAAATCTAAAACTTTTCAATGATGACATTTTTGGATTAATGCTGATTTATTGTTATGGTGTAGTTTTGTGTTCTACAATCTCTATTAATTTATTATATTGTAATCCGTTAAAAACTATAACAGCCTTGATGTTTCATAAAAAACTGATCTTTTTTGTAGCTATTGGTTTCTTAAACTGAAGTAAATAAATAGTAAAGAAAAAAAATGTTAAACAAAATGTTCACAAAGTCATTGAGTAGCGTTAGACCACAAAAATTTTAAAAAGAATATCTCATTGTTTCCTGTTCATGTTTGCATATTAGTTAAAATGCAGTTGTGTAACTAATTAATTGGTAAGTGTGTAAAGTTTTACAACAATTGTACACTTATTTTAAATATATGATCCACAAATTGTTATGCTAAGTCTGGGCGTTATTTATGTCAGTTGCTTGTATGTTTATAAAGTCCTCCGTGACACGGAATATATTTCTTATGAGACCTTGTCTATTTAAAAAATGTAATAATAATAATAATTATTATGCCGTTTGCCCATTCATAAACGTAATTTAGCGCTTGTGAGTGCCCTGGATTCGTTACTATCAGACTACTTTGATAATAGCGAAGATCTTAGTGATACACATTCCATTCTGTACTGTGCAGCTATTGCAGTTTGTCAAGTAGCTGGTGTTAAATGTATTGAACGTGTAAGTGCTACTCGACCCGAAAATGGTGTACCAGCTTGGCAGTATAGAATCAAACGTCGTATTGCTGAGACTAGGACACTCATCGCTAAATTAACTTGTTTCCAAAGTGGTAATACACGGCCGAGAGTCATGCGCTTTGTGAAACAGGCATTCTTGGGAACTACCATTAGTCCTCAACAATACATGTCCTGTGTCACAGAGCGCATAGACTTTCTAAAGCAGAAAGTTTATGCATGGGCAAATAGGATAAGACGTTATAGAAAACGAGTCGATCGGTATAATCAGAATCGAATGTTCCAAAGGAATGAGAAATGGGTTTACCGGAAATGGGAGGAACCGAATCCATGTGTGAGTGATGGGCATTTTCCAGATGAAAATATCACAAATTCATTTTGGCGTAACATCTGGTCAGTGCCTGTCACTCATACAGAGGGTGATTGGTTGGAGGATGTCAAACGTTCGTGTGAGTCTATAATAGCTATGGAACCATTGTTATTAATAAAGATGATGTAAGTTGCGCAGTCCGTTCATTACCGAATTGGAAATCACCTGGTCCAGACGGACTGCACAACTTTTGGCTTAAGTGGTTTCGAAGCTCACATGCGTGTCTGGCATCACAATTTCAAGCAGCTTTGGATTCTGGTTCATTACCACAATTTTTAACCACTGGTGTAACCCATTTACTCTATAAATCTGGTAGTGCCATGGATCCCAAAAATTTTAGACCTATAACATGTTTACCAACTACATATAAACTTCTAACATCTATTTTGAGACTCAAAATTACTACAGACATAAATAATAATTCGATACTCTCTATTTCTCAAAATGGATGTAGAAGTGGGGCCCGTGGCACTA
The DNA here is from genome assembly GCA_949316085.1 of Hypercompe scribonia. Taxonomy (NCBI): domain Eukaryota; kingdom Metazoa; phylum Arthropoda; class Insecta; order Lepidoptera; family Erebidae; genus Hypercompe; species Hypercompe scribonia. The sequence goes on from OX438983.1 coordinate 4,501,976, forward strand.
AAGAGCTCCTTATTATAGACAGGACCATTAGCCAACAGGTACGTCGTAGTCGTAAGTGTCTGGCAACATGTTGGATAGATTATAAGAAGGCTTATGACTCAGTTCCACATACATGGCTTTTGAAAGTGCTAGAGTTGTACAAATTGATGCAACTCTGTGCACTTTCTTAAAGTCGTGTATGAGTCAATGGAGTACAACACTTCGCTATCCAGGATGTCGGCAGACTGCGATAAACGACATACTTATAAAGATCGAGCCAGGTATATTTCAAGGTGACAGTCTGAGTCCCTTGTGGTTTTGTCTAGCTTTGAACCCTCTCAGCACTCTGTTAAAGGGTTCAGGGTTAGGCTATCGGTTGCAGAAAGATGATCAAGTTATATCTTACCTTCTTTATATGGATGATTTGAAATTACTGGCCTCCACAAAATTACAATTGACGGCGTTATTAAGGGTCACTGAAAACTTTAGTAATTCTATCAAAATGGAATTTGGTGTAGACAAGTGTGCAGTCATGTATGTAAAGAAGGGCGTGATTGTGGAATCTGAAGGAATGGAACTTTCAGATTCAACAAAACTCAGATCTCTGTCTGCCACCGAAACCTACAAGTATCTAGGTTTTTCACAGTCCTTGGGAATACCAGAATCTGGCGTGAAACAAATGTTGCAGGAACGCTTCTTTGGCCGCCTAAAAAAAGTACTTAAAAGTCTTTTATCAGGCGGTAACAAGGTGCGAGCCTGTAACAGTTGGGTCATGCCGGTTCTGATGTATTCCTTTGGTGTACTTAGATGGACTCAGACCGAATTGGATGCCCTTGACAGGAGAGTCCGTACATTGCTGACTGCATTCCGCATGCACCACCCACGTTCATCTGTTATGAGATTGTATATTCCGCGAAAGTTTGGAGGTCGTGGTCTATTAAATATCAAGACTCTACACAATCGCGAGATATACAATCTCAGAGAATATTTTCTACAGATGAATGTGGGAGTGCATCGTAATGTAGTTGCAGTGGATACTGGTTTCACCCCGCTCGCTCTGGCTAAAGAGAATTGGCGCAAACCTGTAGTACTTAGTACTACTGATCGCAAGGAAGTATGGAAGGGTAAAGAACTTCATGGTCGATTTTATCGGGCCCTACACGGGTCTGATATAGACTTTAAAGCGTCTACATCTTGGCTACGGTATGGTGATCTCTTCGGAGAAACCGAAAGTTTTGTTTGTGCAATTATGGACGAAGTTATCATGACGAATAACTACCGGAAATATATCCTGAAAGATAGTACGGTTGACATCTGTCGGGCGTGCCACCGTCCTGGAGAATCTATTAGGCATATTATTTCCGGTTGTTCTCGTCTTGCTAACGGTGAGTATTTGCACAGGCACAACCAAGTAGCCAGGATCGTACACCAACAACTTGCCCTTAAATACCAACTTGTCATTTTCGAAGTACCTTACTACAGGTATGTGCCCGACCCAGTTCTCGAGAACGGTCGTGCTACGTTATATTGGGATCGATCTATTATCACAGATAGGACTATTGTTGCCAATAAGCCTGATATTGTGGTGATAGATTGATTAGAGCGCTGCGCAATGATTGTCGATATCGCCGTTCCTCATGACGAGAATCTCGTGAAAGTTGAAAAAGAAAAACAATTGAAGTACTTGGATCTGTCTCACGAGATTGCCGATATGTGAAATGTAGATTCGGTGATCATTGTTCCGATAATCATATCTGTTCACGGATTGATAGCCAAGAGCCTCGACCAACACCTTAAGAGGCTCACGTTAGAAGGTTGGATCAAGGGTCTGATGCAGAAGGCAGTCCTCCTTGACACGGCCCGTATTGTGAGGAGGTTCCTGTCTCTGGAGCCCTAACCACCGGTATCTTGGTCCCTGTACCCGATGTCGGTGGTCTACTATTTTTTATATTTTTAAATATGTATTTTTTATTTTTTATATATTTAAAAATGTATTGAATATGTGTTTTAATGAAATAAAGAGAATAATAATATATGTGTATTTAGAAATATAAAAGTATGTTCATCAGTAACACGCCGTTCTGACAGCATGGTGGGCGTGTTAGTTCACACGGGTATACCACCGGCATCATTAGATCACCGATACGTGCAGCTGTAGGCAGCATAGCATCATTTCAGTTAAAACAGACGAGTTAAACACTAGATTAGGATATCTACTTAACCTGGCATACCGGTGGTTTGGCTGGCAGCCATGCTGGCAGCTAGTTTATTCGGCAAGACTGGCGACAAAAGCACTCGCTGGCATAGTGTAGAGTAGCCCTAATATAACTCTGCGTAATTAGAAATAAGATGGCCGTGTGTGGGATGTGTAAAAACAAAATACAACGATTTCTGTTAACCAATTTTCAAACATTACATAATATATGTTGTATCACTCATCCAATCACAAAAACTTGTAATATGAAAAACAGATAAGATCCTAACAGGAAAAACAATATGTAAATTATATACAGTAAAACCCGTTTAAGACGATTTCACAGGGACTCAACTAAAAACGTGTCTTAAGCGGGAAAGCGTATTATGCGGGATATAGGGAAATAGAAAACGGACCTACTACATACTTATGTATTAATATTAGGTATTGAATTATACATTTAAAAATTATGTACGTTATATAAAGTGCCGTGTATCTATCGCGTTATTTAAAATAATCACTTATTTTAGTTTGACAAAGAGATTTTGAGGCATTAGAAATTACAATATTTTCAACGTAATTTAACTTTTGTAGTGCGTCTTCGCTTTGATTCAAAGAAGTTACATAGCGTCTTAAATCATTAACTGCTGATAATGCCTGGGCGTGTGACAAAATCGGAGTTGACTCATCTTCTTGATCATTACCACTTTTACCCTCTTCTTGTGTGTTATTCACATTCTCAATAAGGTCTTCAATTGATTGAATTTCGTACGATGCCACATTATCATCCAGGAAAACCCTGCAGTATTACGGGTTCTTCTTCTTTCAACACGACGTCAACCTCGTTATTTCTGAAACCTGCTTTCTTGAAACAATTTTGAATGGTTTTAGTCTTAATTGCTTCCCAAGCTGCTGCAATGTTTAGAATTGCATCATGTACAGTCAAGGGTCGCTTGCTATCAGGGTCTTCTATTTCTCGAAGATAGCGATATACTAATCTTGTCCTGTAACCTTGTTTAAGGACCTTAATGATGCCCAGATCCATCGGTTGTAATTTGCTTGTCGAATTTGGAGGTAAGTAAACAAGCTTAATATTCTTTAGTTCAACACCTTTAGGGTGAGCGGGGCAGTTATCAATGAAGAGAATTATGCGTCTACATTTAATCTGGAAGTGATCATCAGCTTTTAACCAATCCATGCAACGAATGCCGGTCATCCAAGCTCGAGATTGAGCATCGTATGTTACAGAGAGCGATCTTACGTTTTTGAAACAACGTGGATTTTTCGCTTTACCAATCACCAGCAACCGTAACTTTTCTGACCCATCAGAATTGGCACAGGCCAGGACAGTCAGTCTCTCTTTACTTGCTTTACCACCATGACAAGTCTCTCCCTTGAAAACATAGGATTTATCTGGTATTAATTTAAAAAATGTCTCACGGTTCGTAATTTTGTAACAATTCGGGCAGTTCAGTCAGTCCGCTGGCCGCTGCCGCAGAGGTAATATGTGTTGGCGTTAGGCGTATTAAACGGGATGACGAATCGTATTAAGCGTTAAAAAATGTATGAAAACATGTCTCAAGTTGCAGGGACTGATGCAAAATGGCGTATTATGCGAGAAATCGTATTAAGCGTGATCGTATTAAACGGGTTCTACTGTATTACGTTTTTTTCATTGGCAGGAAACACAGGATATAATGAACTGTCTGTTATCTGAAATTAAAATATTGAAATGTGAAATTCGAATACATTGCTGGATAATAATCATACAAAATTGAGCTGAAGGAAAAAAAATATTCTACAAAATAAGACTAAATCTTTAATAGTATTGTTTCAAAAATTAATTTCAATGTGCATCTAATTAGTATATAAGTCTTACAAATCTTACAAAAGTCGTAAATTTTTACGTAAGATTCTTTATGGTGGAGAGAATGGAGTGGACGAGTCACTTGATGGTTATTGATTAACACAACTTGGATAGACATTTGATACTGAAAATTCACAAGTACGCTACGTACGCAACGATGTAACTGCTTAACACTAAGTTGCCGAAATATTCGGTCCATGTGTACCAAAGCATGACTCTTTCACATTGATTGTTCAAGCTCATCAAATACGTAATTTATTTAAGTAACACTATAGCTCGATCTCTCAGACAGGTTACGAAACCGACAAAGTAAATTTAAACAAGCGATTTTGATTTGTATCGCCTACTACATACGTGCTATTTTTATTATAAATGCCGTGTAAAATATTATAAACATTGAAATTCACACGTAAAATGTACTGTACTGACACTATTGACAACTGGCACAGAGATCCAGCTATATTTTAAGGACTATAACATATGAAGATTCTTCTTAATCGTTACTACGGCTATAATATATTAGTGTAGGCTAGTCTTGCTTAGGCACGAATGAGTCACTTCGACTGGAGTGTCACCACGGCCTTAGAAAAGACCTTTGTTAAATGATTTCTTCGTTGCTTTTCCCCAAATGTCTTAGGTTCATCAACAGCCGTTTATAGTCCACTGGACTGTACATAGGCCTCTCCTTAGGCCCTTACCAGAGCCCAAATTCCCTTTTCAGTGACACTAGGAGAAAAGACTTTTAGGATGGTATTTGACTTGTAACTCTACAGTGAAGGACTCTTAGTACGGCAACACACTTGTGACTCTTGAGTTGCAGTTATTTACTATCATTATCCTTATACCTTAAAAAAAGCCTCCTTTATTTTCCACAGGCAAAATGTAGTACGCATTTTATCTATCAATCAACATTTATCAGCCAGATTGAACTTGTTTTTATGGCATCCGATAGGGTGTTAATAAAATTTATAACATAGAAGAAAAACCAGTGTTGTCTTACTGATCCCTAGGTATTTAAGTAAAAGGATCGAATTTAGTAGTCGGGTAAAATATTATTTTTCATTAGTTTTCCGTCTTAAGCAACGCAGAGTTTATCCTCCATTTAGTACCCATAGACAGCAGTAGGCCTCCTCTTTTGTTATTCGGGACTAGCAATAATTGTAAAAAATGATCTTGCGCCTAATAATGAAGTACATAAAACGTGTACACGTGCTGTCAATATTGAACTTAATTTGCTTTCTTTTAGAGTTACTATTGCTTTAACACTTTCGATAGAGTAAACCATCTTTTTTTGGTTTTGTTTAAATTTCGTAATATTATACGTACTATAAAAAATTACACATTTCTGCATTTGTTTGGGAATGGAACATGTATTAATTCCAGTTCATTCCAAAATAAACAATTGCGTTACTGTCCACTCACCATCATTTTCCCGCCTGTTCGAATAATCCTCCCTTTCGTTAAAACAACATATCAAGCACTTACTCTTCAGCGTTATGTTGACATTTTTGTTGTTTTTAATAATTGAATTCTTATAAAAGAGTCGCTATGTAAGTTAAAACAGATTGCCACAACAGGAATGTCGAACACAAAAAACCGACAATTCATAATATTATTCGTAATATCAATAACCGAAGTATAAAAAGACGGTGAAGATGCTTTAACATATGGCTTCTTGAGATAAGGATGTAATAAATTGAATTTTATTACCTTAATATCATAACCCGGATGCTTTTATTCATTTTCGATGCCATGTTAGAAAAAGTCTGATATCTTATTACTTACAAGAAAAAGCCTCCAAAAAGTAAAGAGTTAGGGACGATTTATTAACATTTTAAATTTCGATACTGTTTTTTATTAGTATGTTACGGCTCCGTGTTGTGACGGATTAAGAATATAGAGTATCATGAACCCTATTGATCCCATGAGTGTCGTAAGAGGTTACATAGAGATTAAGCTACGCAGGAAAACTTCATTGTAAAGCGAAGGAAAACTTGAAACAAACACTATATAAACCCGTCTGGCTAGCGTGATATACTAGAGATACGTCTCGTTTCTACTTATAAACCTATGTCCAGCAGTGGACTGTTAAATGTTGTTGACAATGACGATAAAAAACAAAGTAGGTAAATCGTTAACAGCCCATTGAGACTTTATAATGATCATTATAATATACACGTACGTAAATGAATAAATTTAAAGAATTTTTGTTTTGTTAAAGAAAAATATCTGCAGTTTTCTTTCATTGTCTGCATAAATAACTTCATAAAAGTGACCATCAAAACTCAACGTACCGGATTAATAATATATTCCTTGAGTTTGTTTGTTCGTAAAGCTTATATTTACGCCTAAAATCCTCAACCAAACATGCCGAAACTACAGTATATATTTACATACATACATAAAATCACGCCTGTTTCCTTAGAAAGGTAGGCAGAGATTTGTTATACGCCCACTTTTCAGTATTTTGTCCCCACGTAACAGGTAGCGAACTTATTGCTCCTAATGGGGATTTTTGATTGCAAGAGCCCGTCAGTCGATCAGTATGTGTACCATTTGCAGGCTACGTTGGCTTGCATCCATTAGTTCTCTCTAAAATCAGCATTCTAACGTAAGGGGTTCAAAAACTTACCATACTCGTACACTAATATGTAACACATACACCATACCAACCAACATAATACACCAAGTTACGCATAACACCTTTGGCGTTTTAAACTCTCATAAATTATTAAGCTATTGCATAGCTTTTATCGCGGGCTTTGAGCGCGGCGACCGAATCAAGAAATTCCGTAACGAAAATAAACCTAACACCCGCCACACCGACCGGCACAGTCTAACGTCGTTTCAGTTTGGCAGACTTCGGCACAATGTTTGTGTGCGTGTGACTAGACGTATGCGTGTATACTGTACGAAGCTCGCACGGATCGAGACGAGCTGCTCTGAAACATTATAATTGCATAAGTTGATAAAAAATGCTATGCAATAGTTTTACGCGGTAGTCCCCGAGTGCCACATGTATTTTTTTTTATCACATACTTCATAATAATACTGAGTCTTGTTGATAAAAAAGAGTTGTGTAAGTAAGCTCTGATTACTTACTTTATCTTATATACTCTTTCACAAGTATTGTAGATTTGATACCCAATTAAAAAATGTTTTTTTTAATCTACCGTATATAAGCTTAATGCATAGTATATTTCAAATATGCAAGTGATAAGTGAACAAATAGAACCTTAGGCAATTATTTTTCAATTATTTTCTTTTCAAGAAATTAAAACAACTCTGGAAATAGTAATCGTATTTAAGTAAAATTTGTGTTACAACTGAAATACTTAAATTGTATTCTCTCATTTTTACAGACAATAAAAAAAAAAGTATGTCAATACACCCTACATCGTTGGCTCAATAAAATGACACATGATACAATTTCCTTACGTATCCCTTCAAGACTTTTATTGCGCGTTCATTCAATTTTACAATATTAAAACGACCTCATATATTTTTTCTAAGATTATCAAGAGACTTTGATAGATTTTAGCAGGACCTCTTTCCACTTGAAAGCAATAGAAAGTACTGATCGCACATTTTTTTCTAATGATTATTATATTTATACGAAATCTTACGACGAATCCTTGAATTATATTTTAATGTTATCTCTGTACTTCTTTAACGAAAATAATAATATCCATTTTATGTTTATCAATGCGTAACATTTAAATGATGACATGAAACTACAATTTCACTCATCTATTATTTCGGAATAAACATACGACTTTTATAATTTACTTAAATAAATCGTAATACACGTGTTAAACAAAAGATGTCAGGGGCCATTCTCTAAATCTAATTTCAAGTCATGTAGAAATCTAATGCGTTTAGTACAAGATAAATAAATATTAAATTTGTCGTAGTTTATAAACGTTCAATACTAACGAATAAACTATCTTGTTTGTTCATTTTGTTGAGAAAAATATGATAATGATGTAAACACGCAAAAGATAATAATTGGAAATAACGATACAAGGAATACGGCATTAAAACAACGCGAAACTCTTGCAGAAAAAAGATGTTATTTAGAAATTGTTTGCGAAGTAATGTTTACTTAATTTTCCAATCCCAATAATAATTGGTAAACAAAATTATCCCAGGGAACAAGATGTATACCTATGAATATTAATGTTGAATTGTCCAGAAAATACCGAGTTGATAGATTGAACGGATTATCGAGTTAACTCCACGCGGTCGACTATCTAACCATGTTACTCGTACAGCGATAAAATTGCGCCCTTAGCTGTTATTTGAATCTCGTCTTTCACATTGTAGGCTACCAGGAGGAGATACTACCTCGGTTATTTACATTTTATTATCCTTTTAAAGGATTAAATTAAGATTTATGGCTGTAAATATACAATATAAAAATAAAGAGTATTTTTCTGTTTCGTGTAAATGCTTGTCCTTTTTAAGTTGTAGCGTAATTTAACTAATGGTGTATTAATAATGTGTACAATGCAATTTAGAAAATATTTTCAATCTTAATTTTGTTATAAGAGGATGTATTACTTATATTAAGAAAAAGTATTGTGTATAAAAATAATGATGCTTAATGCAAATTAAAATATTTGTATTAAACACACTACAAATATTTATAGGATACAAATAAAAACATACCATCTTCACTTCAGCAATGTGATACTGTACACATATATTTGTTTGTTGTATAATAATAATAAAAAAAAAAAAAAAACAATTGAAAAAGAAAAACAATTGAAGTATTTGGACCTTTCTCACGAGATTGCCGATATGTGGAATGTAGATTCGGTGATCATTGTTCCGATAATCATATCTGTTCACGGATTGATAGCCAAGAGCCTCGACCAACACCTTAAGAGGCTCACGTTAGAAGGTTGGATCAAGGGTCTGATGCAGACTGGATGTCGTAATAGCAGCGGTTCCCGGATCCCTCCTATCTCAGGCATAGAGTGGCACACCGTGTGGTTTTAGTCGGTCCGATTCCGACACACCACCCCGCCGTAAACCCCGGTGGGGTGACGGCCCGAGGGGGTTCCACACGTTCAAAAAAAAAAAAAAAAAGGGTCTGATGCAGAAGGTAGTCCTCCTTGACACGGCCCGTATTGTGAGGAGGTTCCTGTCTCTGGAGCCCTAACCACCGGTATATTGGTCCCTGTACCCGATGTCGGTGGTTTACTATTTTTTATATTTTTAAATATGTATTTTTTATTTTTTACTAGCTTTTGCCCGCGACTTACGCGTGGAATTCGGTCTGCCCCATTAAGTTTCCCAAACGTTCTAGTGCGCATGCTTCGAGAAGAATCGATTGATCGATTGTCTGAAATAGTGGCTCTTGAAGGATTGAGAAGGAGCCAAGACTTTGAAAATTCTTCAACAAAAGTAGTACAAAAATTTTCCTGTTAACAATGGTAATAATATTGTAACATAATACACAGTTTAATTATGAAAATATCAGTCACAAATAATTAAAATAGCACGATTATATCGTGAACATAAATAAATATCAGCTGAAATAAAGGAATAAAATTTGTATTCTAAGAAACAGAACACGGCACCATCTATTGTGTGTATTTGCATCCTAGATTTCGAACGATGTTAAAGAATTTTGTCGATGAATCAACTTACACCGTCATCTATGAGAAATTCATAAAACTAAACAGTAAATGAACACTTGCTTAATAAACATTTAATTTGTTTATACGCAAATAATTGAGACAAAAACTGTCCTATCCCGTAAGTTAGATCAAATTACGGGTACATGTGAAATTTGATTGGAATCGGTTCAGTAGTTTCGGAGTTTATTGTCGACATACATCGTGACACGAAATTTTTATATATATAAGATATATTTAAAAATGTAATGAATATGTGTATAAAATGAAACAAAGAGAATAATAATAAACTTTAGTTACAGACAATCGTAATTACATGTATATAAAAAATATAAATAAAAAAGTTCCTTTCTGAAAGCTGGAGTCAATAAAAAACAATCCGTATAATAGTTTGTAGTTAATAAGTTTATATGAACACAAAACAACTAAATACTTTTATGCAAATATATATTCAAATTTATTATCGTATTTAAAATCCTATATCGTTTAGCAGTACTTAGTTCCGTAACCAGAAAAGGTTACGTAACTTTTTACAGGTATAAACGGCATTTTAGCGGTCTCAAACCTACACGAAGAGAGCAATGCCAGTATTGCCAAGTCTAAATAAATGTGATTAACAACAACGAAAACTGCCTTTTGATCTTGCTTCCAAAACATTTATCTTTGACACACTAGGGAATATGAGTAAGGTTAGCTAATATCGTTATATTTATCACACTTTCGTAACTAAGTTGGTAAATATTTTGTAAGGAACATAATTTTGTATTATATGTTAGTATTATGTTTAAGAGTGGATGGAAAAATGATTGTAAGGCGATTCAAAAGTACTGTTTCTACAATCGTGGTATAATCATGATTAAGTACAAAGATGCTGGCCGTTAGTCCCTCTCGCTTAAAAAAAATCAACGAAAAAATGCTAAACACCGGTCTCTTATCACATAAATTTAAACGATAGAGACTAATAATTACAATAAAAAAAATACGTATACGTATACATAAAAAATCACGCTTGTTTTCCCGGAGAGGTAAGCAGAGGCTTATTAAATGTCCACTTTTCGCCAGTATTTTCGTCACACGTAAAAAGTGGCGAGTTTATTGTCACTAATCGGGATGGTTTGTTTGCCAGAGCCCCGTCCGTCGATCAGCAAGTTTACCACTTGTAGGTAAGGTTGACTTGAGGCGCTAAGTTCTTGGTGACAACCCTAGCCACAATATAATACTATAATACTAATATTTCATAGTAATTTGATTATTACATTATATACGTGAACGACAAAATAAATACATAGTTCTAGACAGACTAAAATAGAATATTATTATAATGTGTTTCATGGATACTGAGAGGTTCGTCTTTGTTACCAGATTTTACTGTGCCCTACAGGGTCTATAACTGTTACCTTTAACATTTTTGTATAATGCCTTCGTATCTCTTAAGAGTTGAAACAAAAGAAATAAATTCAATTGAACTACCTTTTGAACATATATTCTATTGTTAGAGTCAGACCATAACTATATCATATTTATCGACAACCAATTGTATTCTGACAGCTCATATTTTTCACAGAGCAATGGGTTTTATTGCCGTGAGTCAGAATTCCAACACGTAAATATATACTTCTAGTTCAAATACGCAAAGGTAACTGGAGCAAGACTCGTGGAATTCAATTCAGGTAACGTAGAGAACATTATTCATATTTATTGCTTAAAATATATCCTGTCAGCGTTACTCATACCTTTAAAAATAACAACAAATTTTATGTATCTCGGATTTCCGATAATGTATTTACAACTAGGTGAGTTGGAATGAAATTTCTTGGAATTTATTGAATTTCAGGAGAAAAACAGCAAACTATCTTGAAATATCTTTACAACTATAGGCTTCGGAATATTTTACATATGTATATTAATTTTTATGTTTTTATGTTTATGTATAATATGTTTATTATTAACGATTGGTTTTCGATTAATAGAAGCTTTGTATAGAAAATAATTTACTGTAATTTCATATGATTTCAATATTTTTTAATTGTGTTTCTATAATTACGTGATCATAACGTGTTATAACAACATTGAATAAATTCACATCAGGGGTACAAATTAAAGTTTGAGATATACTAGCAAAGCTATACCAGTATTTCTCAAACTTTATCCCTCTAACTTCTCTTTCACTTCTTTAACGAAAGTTGTTTTGGTTCATGTATTATGAGTTTATGGAATAGCGTTTTAATATATTAAATGAATGTTTTTTAGAAATAAAAAGCGAGATTCTTCTTGATGAAAACTCGAAATGGTACGAAATCATTTTGAATATATTTTTCTACAACACAAAGAAAGTGAATGTTAGGAAGTTACTCGCGCGTCAACTTTTGTTAATAAGTTTTGTTGTTTCTAGAAGACAACAAAATTTGAAGTACCTTTTAACGTTCTGTCACTTTTCAGTCTCTCACGAGGTTCTCTCATCCGGGGTGGGTCTTTAACACAGGGGTCCTCTCATTCGGGTTCTTCAACGGCGGGGTCTTTTAAAGGAAGTTTTTTTACTAGTCATCATGATTAAATATAAAACCATGGTTTAGATTTGAATGTAACTGAACTACTTAACATTATATCATTCTATTACTGATACATACCAAATAGTCAATAATGATGAAGTCTTTAACTTTATCATTATCATAAACAGCTTTGATTTTTATTTTTTTAATGAAAAGCTACCAAAGTGACTCTACTCTGTCTGGTGGAAAGCATGAATAGAATCCAAGAGTGGTGGTAGTCATACTCATTGTGAATGCCGACAACGCAGTATGGCGACTAATACTATAGCGGCCTAGTGAGATACTTTTTCACGCCCCGCTTAAAAGACCTGGGATTATAGTGGGAGGGCAACTAGTCTACTAGTCCACTATTAGATATAAGCCTTACCTTAAAAAGAAAGTTTTAGGTTTATAACACGATTGCCATACAGTTGGGTATAGGGCTTACATCAAGTTTTTCTTATCAATAACTTCCTCATTAGCTTTAATCTTTTAACGTTATTACAGTATCACATTTTTGCTTACAGTTTTAGTAATTACTAACAATTTGCAACAGGACAGCAATTGCCGTAATAAAATAAGTGTTAAGCAAACGAAACAAATAATATATACCCTTATTACTCAACATAAGTATCTGAACTCCTTTCATATACTACTTGACTTATTCATAAATAAGCATGAATACTTTAAATTAACATATATGGATTAATATTATTATTATATATATAGAAAGTAAATACAAGTAAATAGTCAAGAAAGCTAATGCAGTCTGGTTGGTACAGAAATCTCATGATCGTTGTAGCAAGCTGAGCTTGAACGGCAATCAAGGTAATTTCCCACAAGCTGTCGTCAGCCACCGAGATTAAACGGCTATTATCGTTCTGTAACTTTACATGACTGTCACTAAATAAATGAATATTTTGGTTTCACTTCTGTAGTTTGTTACGAGAATAGTACTTCCGTAGGAGGATAAGTATGATAAATAAGTATAAAATAGAGCATACATGATCAATCTGTTACCATATTTTTAAATGTTTAAACTCTAGTTGCTATTTTACGTGCTTTGTATTTTAACAATATCAAAGCCAAGGAATATTTTATTAATATTACAAAACCTAAGATAAAATTAATTTAGACCTAGTTATATAGGCAAGGACACAAATTATACTCGAGAACGTCTTAAATTTATCAATATAGATGTTCTTAAGCGTAACCTAATCCCATAATTCGTCAACTCGGTACAGCCACCAAACACGGACACGTAACAGGTTTTACATCTATAACAAGTTTCCAAACTCAATTAATATTTGTGTAAAGTTTGCCTTAAAGAGCGTCTCCTCCTGTTATTGGCCTGCATTCCTTTGATGAATTTCCGCATTCCGGTACTCCTAAGCATATTAATTTTGGATCCCACAGTGTCGTACACTGTAATTTCAATTTTAATTTGGTGAGCAATATTAAAAATTTGTAATTATTTTACGGAACCGCGATCAATACGTATTACATATAATTAAGTCACTTTTAGACAAAATTGATATCATGTTTACTTTGCCGTGTATACGCGATGTGAAATATGTGTATGTTATAAGTGTTAAAACTAATCAGAGTGGTATGCAATCGGAGAGGCCTATGTCCAGCAGTGGACTGCAATAGGCCGTTGGTGATGATGATGATGATGATGACGATGAAAAGTAGTAAATGAAAATTGGATAATTGAGGGAGCAAACTACACAGAACAATATCGCTGTAAAGAAAAGGAAAACTTAAGAGAAACATTATACCAAACCCGTCTAACTAACGACCATGTGGTATAAAGTTTATTTGTTTGTTTGATCTCCTTAAGTAAGAGTTTTGTGTTTAATATTGCTATATTAGGCCCAAAACTTCTACTTAAGGAGAAATCTATGTTCAGCAGGGGACTGTTAAGGCTGTTGACAATCATCTTACTAGAAATTTCAAATAAAGTTTTCGCGTCGTTTCTTAAACAATTGCTTGTCGTATACAGTTTTTTATTAGTTTGTTGTAATAACAATAAAATAATAGTGTATAATTTTTTAAACATATATAGTTAAAATTTCGCTATTTTAATCAAATCAGTTTAACTACGATAATCCGGAAATAATGATGGAAACATAGTAAGCCACTTTAATGAAAGCTATGAATGCTTTCCAACCCAGAATGTAGACGTAACTTTTCTATTAACGATGTATAGTATAGTAATAAGCTTTTCAGTGTTCTGAATTGTGTTAATGAACCGTATGTGAATGAACAGTCTCGTATCAGATGGTTTGAGTTTGAAGTCAATCCGTACGAGACAGAGGGAAGAGACTCTACTACCATGAAAAGTAAAGAAATCTACAAATATTGAGAAATTTGCCAGCACAAAAAATCAGTATTCAAAATCAAATGAATAATTACGTCAGCCTTTTAGGAACGCTACTAGGTGGGACGTTTTTGACGTTTGTTTGTAAATACACAGAAAGTTACGCTATTTATTTTACAAAAAGGATATTATTGTTTTTTTAATGAATCTGTAGTAATGTAATTGTCCGTGTGGTGACGGATTAAGAATACATAGTGTTACCACCTCTATTCATCTCGTGGGTGTCGTAAAAGGCAATTAAGGGAACAAAGTATACAAGACAACATCATTACAAAGAGAAGGAAAACTTGAAAAAAATCCTATTCTAACCCATCTGGCCAACGTGGAATAGTAGGCCAAAACCTCCTTGCTAAGGAGAGGCCTTTGTCCAGCAGTGGACTGTAAAAGGCTGTTGATGTTGATGTTGTTGTAGTAATCAGCACGACCTGATCGAAATTTCAGGCAACACAAAAGTAAATATTACGAAAATGTTTTGTATAACTTTTACACTGTATTAATTAACTAAGAAACAGTTATACATACAGAACTGCAGTTGCTCTTTTTGTTAATACAACAAATTTACAGTTACTTTTTAAACAACACTTGCCTAAAACTAAAATTGAAAGAAAAGAAGTCTTTTCATTGGTCTTGTTCATAAATGAAACTTAGAGAAGTTTCTACTATAATTTAAAAAGATAGAGAAATAGTAAGTATATTACCTACTAATCAATATTTAAAACCAAAATCGAACAAAACTTTATCACTATAGTTTCATAGTGAATAATGCCTCCACTTGAACCTAGTAAAAGTGAAGAGTGCTCGTTGGTAGCAGTGAGTATAATAGGCGGTAGAACAAAAGCCTCTCTAGGCTTGCATAGAGCCTTAACAATATGTAGAGCGCTTGAAAATCGGTCAAGTGACGGAACAAATTCTTTATTTTATACGGCAGTTCTGAGTTCAGGAGAAGCTAAGTTGTGCTTTTTAAACTACTAACGTATATTCATATAAAAATCCAGAATAAATTTCCTCTAAGAGAAATTTATTTCGTTTGTCTTGATAATTTAATTTGAAGTATATGAAGAAGTTTTCAAGTAACTCGCTGTCAAAAACACAATAGACACACTGTAGTTATAATATTGATTGGCCTTTTGGTTTGGTAATTTCTAATCCTGATTGTTACGCCAAATTGCCACCGTGGGCAATGAATTTTATATCAATCATTAACGTTTGATCTGTAACTAGGTGTAATTTATATTTCCACACAGAGGTTTCCACACAGGAGGGGGCCACTGCAGCCGTAGTTGGCCCGAGGTACGTTGACGTTCCAGGGATTTCCTTACTAGGGTGCACCTGGTCCCCTGGCTATTGGTACCTGTCTGTATTTTTTGTCGGTTCCTTGTCGGTCCTTTTGGTTTGGTAATTTCTAATCCTGATTGTTACGCCAAATTGCCACCATGGGCAATGAATTTTATATCAATCATTAACGTTTGATCTGTAACTAGGTGTAATTTATATTTCCACACAGAGGTTTCCACACAGGAGGGGGCCACTGCAGCCGTAGTTGGCCCGAGGTACGTTGACGTTCCAGGGATTTCCTTACTAGGGTGCACCTGGTCCCCTGGCTATTGGTACCTGTCTGTATTTTTTGTCGGTTCGAGTCCGACGTAACCACCCTTCGGTGGTATCCGTGGGGATTTCCGCACAGTACGAAAAAAATCTTGTAATTTAAATTTAACACGTGTATTTAGAAATATACATCAGATTTTTTTTGAATAATCTTTTTTTTGTTCAAACTTTTGACACACAACGTCATCTAGTCCCAAATTAAGATAACGCGCTATGATAACTAGATTGACAGATATATATTATATTATACTTAAATACTTTTTTTTGTAAATACATACATATTGTACATAGAAAACATTCAAACTTCGAAACAAATATTTGCAGATCCTACGAACATTCGATGCGTCCCGGGAATCGGAAGCAGTCGCATTCACTACCACTGCGCCACCGAGACAGTTATTATAATCCGGTTGTTAGAGTACAAGTTCTAACTAGCTTGGGATGAGACAGCGATGTGAGAAATATATTACGTGAAGGTTCCAGAAGAATTTTCGATTGAATTTCGAAAACTGAAGGTTATTAAGTGAAAATAAGTCTCAACACGTAAACAGAACTTGTTTAAAAACCAATCTGCTCCCCGGGTCACATCGTGATCACTGCCTATGAATAAACAATAAGCCTTTAATTGACTTTGGTGATATTTAAAATTCATCGATGATATTATAATAGCAAGAGATGGAAAACAGAAACTCGTTATAATGCACCAGGCGATTTGCCAGTGGTTTTCGGCAAACGAGAGAGCTGATTTTTTTTCTTATGGGAAACATAATAATATCTAAACACGGCGAATATAAACTAGATAATTAAAGTCATTTTTTGTTTTCTTTATGTGGAGCCTGCCAAAGTGACTCTACTCTGCCTGATGGAAAGCATGAATACAATCTAAAGAGTTGTGGTCACCATACTCACTGCAAATGCAGACAATGCAGTGTGGTGTCCCAACTATTAGTGAGATGCTTTTTCACGTCACGCTTAACGATGTAAAAGGCATGACAGTCATCGTGGCAGTGTAAACCTCACATAGTTATCACGATAACTGTCACCCCTGCATCAATGGGCCTCCAATGCATTAATGAAACAATCATATCCCGAGTAACTTTTAAGTATATAGGAAGAAAAGAGTCAAAAGGGACGGTAGTAGCAGAAAAAAACTGTTGTTTAACTGGGGATATATCTTATACCTATATTCAACAGTGTAGGTAAGGCATGTTTAATACTCTTACTGTACAAATTGTGAAATCATCCCACTCTCGTAATACTAAGCCAAACCTCAGGCACTTTGTTTTATTTTTTGTTTTATACATGCACAAAACGTAACAAAGCACACATTTATAATTACGAACTCACAGAATTGTAACATTTCAACTAAGTTGTCACAAAAGGAACTATCTCTGTAGAGATTTCCCTTTGTTATATATATTTTACAATAAAAGTCACCATTTCGGTCAATATATAGCCGTAGGGAATTTATTAAGGCATGTACACACTTTAGCAATTCAAAAAAGTTGGTGTCCAACATTTTTTCACGTTCTACTGAGCCTTTAATCATTACCATCATCATCAACAGCCTTTTACAGTCCACTGCTGGACATAGGCCTCTCTTTATCAAGGAGGTTTTGGCCTACTATACCACTCTGGCCAAACGGGTTGGAATAGGGTTTGTTTCAAGTTCTCCTTCTCTTTGTAATGAAGTTGTCTTGCATACCTTGTTCCCTTAATCACCTCGCCTTTTACGACACTCATAGGATGAATAGGGGTGGTTACAATATGTATTCTTAATCCATCACTACACGGACTTCAAACTGTGCTTGAATTGATAAGCTAGTAATTGCGAATAATTGAGGAGATTAAAGTGTGTAAAGGGTCCTCGAAACTAAGCGATGTTATAATTTACATGGATTGTATATTTTTTCATCTTAGCTACAACAAACTTAAACCTTAACACAGCTATAGTGTAGCCTAAACCTAAAACGACTGCACGTTTGTGACAGATTCAATAAAACCCTTTTTAAGCCGTATGAATAGTTGACAAGTTCGGATATACTCTCGCCTTGCAAAAGGCACTGAAACGCATGAAATTTATTCTGATTTATTTCAGTTTTAGTACGAAAATATGAGAAAGTTACAGGGTTATTGGTTTTATTCAGATCTTTTATATAATTTTGGAGGTTAAAAGAACAGAAAGATCACCTTATTTCAAGTAACTTGTAAGTTAAAAAACACACCTCCCTGAATGGCAACAAAAGAACCACATTTGCTTGTTTTTAGTGAAACCGCAGTAATCACTGCATTAGATGCGGCCTGATCGAGTTCAAAATATCTCTTCCCTAGAAGTTAATCCAGAGCCAAGAAAACCGCTGGTGTTATATGGATGTGCAACACTTAAGCAATTAATTATTTTTCTTTATTTTAAGCGCCTGTCAAAGTGACACTATTCTGCCTGATGGAAAGTGTGATTAGAATTCAAGAGTTGTGGTCTACATGATCATTGTGAATGCAAACAATGTAGTATGGTGACCCACACTATGACAATTTGCTTCAGTATTTACGACTTTATTGAAGGTGAAATCCTATATCGTATAATTATGGTACTTATTACCCATCGTGGTTATAAATATTGAAAGATGACTCCATCGTAGTTTTTTTGGCACATATATGACCTTTAACCCTTACATTAATTGTTTCGTGAACAATTAATGGAAATTCTAATTGCCTAAAAAGAAAAAAATATCTATTATCTTTATGTAGATACTGTTGTAATAGATTAGTGTTAGTTTTCTAGAAGTTACGGTTTAAAATCATACTAAACAAACCAAAATTTACTAAATTTGTATCATACACTGACTTTAAGTTCGATTGAAGTGTTATAAAGATAGTAATGTGTGGTCTAGTCTGAATTTTTATAGTTCAATATATAATAGTTTATAATTTTTATAATACAATTTATACCGCTAATGCAGTTGTATAATAGTAGAAATACAAACTTTAAGAATATGACGTGATGTAGCTGTTTTAGCTTCATTAAAATCAAATATACCATGTCAAAGAAGGTATGCGAAAGTCAAGGTGCTATGAGAGAGAGTCCACTTTCATACATCTTCACCAATTTAAGTTTTTCTAAAGTCTTGTTTTTTTAGCCAAAGAATTATGACTTTCAGGCGTTTTTGAAAAACGGTAGAGTATTTACTAAGATAATTAAAAATTATTTTAATTTGACTAATTTCTATTTTCGAATTAAAAGTTTCATATTTCATTTCATATTAATGATACCTGCTGAGGACGGATTAAGGTCGATGTGGAAATTTAAAGGGTCCATTAAAATTTTAACTTAACTTTACCTTAAAGTTTTATCATATTTTGTTGACCTGTTCACTTGTCATTATAAAGATGTAGGCAAAACCACTTTAAATTTCTACCCGAATGTAATTAGAATAATTAAACGTCTATTTTACCATTAATAAATTAAAAACAATTGTAATAAATAGAAATAATAATAATACTGGCAACACTCTAAGCAGTTGCATTTCTCATATATTTTAAAATGAAACTATTTTTACTATATTTAGAACAACAAACAAATGAAATACAAATAAAATGAATCACCGTTTTATAGCAGTAATTAAGATGAAAAGTGAATAAAATTAAGATAAAAAGAGGAAAAGAATATTTTCAAAAGAAAATAATCTGCTACAGGAAATGACGTCGTGTCAAAACAAAGCTTTTTCTTTGAAAAATCCGACTGCCTACACAAAAAGACGACGATTGAGAACACATTTAACATTCCCGAACTCGTCGCTTCGCCCCATTTTGCTTTTCCCAGAAGCAACAACTGAAGTTCGAGCCATTCAACAGAGGTCGGTGGTCTACTATTTTTTTGTATTTTTAAATATGTAATCTGTTTTTCTTTTTTCTACATTGAGAAGTGTAATCTACATGTATATGTAATTGTAATAACAGGGATAAAAATATTCTCACTCATCTCACACACGGCCGTCTGTGAACAAACTAGGAAAAACCAGTAACATTCTAACCAGACTGCTGAAAAAACACTTTTATATAGTGCTAAATACATATATATCATAGATAAATTTCACCCAGACATAAACTAAGATTTATCTGGCTGGCTCAGTAAATCAGGTTTACGAACGATTAGTCCAAAAAGAGTACTTAATATTAAGGAAAGTGATAATGATCCCTGTGATATTTTTTTCAAGTATACTGTAACGATCAATAAAAAAATATTTAAATAAATATTTCGGACATTTGACATACAATAATATCTAGTTTCAAACTAAGCAGAACTTGTGCTATGATAACTAGACTACCTGATAGAATACTTATATGCTCTTTTTTTGTAAATACGTACATACTTTATGTACATAGGAAACACTCAAACTTCGAAACAAATATTTGCTCACACGAAAGTTTAGTCCGACCCAGGAATCGAAGCCGAGACTTCAAGCACAGCAGTCACATTCACTACCGCTGCGCCACCGAGGCAGGCCCTTCCAGAATTCAGTCATTGCTGATTACGATTATGTTTCTTTCGTGTAATATTGAGACATTTATTAACAGATTTTCATGAATTTACGCTGAGTGCTAATTTCTAACATCAACAGTATTGTATACATACTGCGGGTTTAAAAAACCAAGTCGCCGCTAACTGTCATCAAAAGTAACCCGTAGATTAACAAGTCGCAAACTTTAAATGTTGTCAGTACGAAATATATTTTTTATATCCTATTTTAGAATAACCAAGACGTTTTCAGTATCTAAATAGTTTAATATCCGTAAATATTCTAAAACCTTTTTTTTTACATCCTGTATAACTAACACTGTATAAGTTTATTTGGTTACGTGTTCTTGAGTGAGTGAGTTTACAGTAGGTTACAATTTATTCATGGTTATATTTATCCGTTAAGCATCGTTCTTACCCAAGAATTAAATCCAAAGAAGAAAAATTATCAAAACTAACTTTTTTAGAGGACAACTCCCGCTCTAGGAATATTGTCCTGTATTCCCGCGACGCAAGATAATATAGGACTTGACAAATATACATAAAATGAACACAAAAGAGACTTAGAACAATAATGTATGGATCACACAATGTATAATTTAATTTGTTATATATAAATGTAAAATTAAGTCAACTTACCTACATAAGCATTTCATCTTTTGTTTACTGTTATTGAATTGAATTGAAGTTCTCTGTGCTGTTTTACAATTGTGTTTAGGGTAAAAATTAAAGATAAATAAAAGATGATAATCAGATATAGGTATGAAGATAACATAATATACAACATGCAAATGATATGACTGACCGGAACGGAAATTCGAATAACAGGAATGTGTCCCTAATCTTCACGGGCCATGACTCACCTACCCCAATACGTTCATATATTATGTTAGTAATATTATTTTATTACTTTCACTTCTTGCTTACCACACATTTTGAAATTACCCAGATACTGACCTAAGTTTGCAAACTGTTATAATAATATTATATTAGGCGTGGCCGAATTGTTGTGAGACTGGCAACAATGAACATATCATATGTTACGATATTTATAATAGGTATAGATATTACTATTATATATTATCATCTCTTCTAAAGGTTGCTAGGTAGTAGATCCACGCTGATTTCAGCACAAGCGGGCAGGTTCGATCGCGGCAGTACTACTCTCCTACAGAAGACCAACCTAAAGCGCCAGCACCCGTGTCGTCGTGTTTCGTTGGTGAGTGTGAGACCGGACGCCCATTGATGCAGGGGTGACAGCTATCGTGGTAACTATGTAAGCTTTACACTGTCACGATGACTGTCATGTCTTTTACGTCCCCAAGCGGGGTATGAAAAAAGCATCTAACTAGGCCGTCATAGTGTGGGTCACCATTCTGCATTGTCTGCATTCGCAATGAGTACGGTGACCACAACTCTTGGATTTTATTTATGCTTTCCATCAGGCAGAGTAGAGCCACTCTGGCAGGCTCCTAATATAGAAAAAAAAATGTATCTCACATAAACTAGGTAAAATTTAATTTGCTTGAACTGATTTTACTCTAATTCAAAATAAAATGACTTTTGTAAAGCATAGTTTACAAATTAAAACGACTCTTATACAAAGATTATATCAATAATCTGTATCGACCACAATATAGGGTAAGTTCAAAAAGTATCACGAAGTTTTGCTTACAGTTTTCTTCGATTGTTATTGATTTGTAGGGGCGTGGTGTATCATGAGTTCTTGCCACAGGGTAGAACGGTGAACAAGAAATATTACCTGCAAGTTATGCGCAATTTGCGTGAAGCAATCCGCTAAAAACGACCGATATTTGTGGAAAAACAAAAATTGGCTTTTGTACCACGTTAACGCCCCTGCTCACACATCGCTGCTTGTACGCGACTTCTTGGCCAAAAACAACACACTAATAATACCGCAGCCACCCTATTCCCCAGATCTGCCCCCCTGTGACCTTTTCTTGTTCCCAAAACTGAAGAGGTCCATGAAAAGACGACACTACGCCACGGTTGACGAGATAAAGATGGCATCGAAGGAGGAGCTGAACAAGATACAAAAAAATGATTTTTTGAAGTGCTTCGAAGATTGGAACCATACATGTAAAATTACGCCCTTTTCCCGAAGTGGTAGGTAAAGATATATTAAACACCCAATTTAGTTTTGGTGCCACATAATTTTTGGCGAGCCTATTGCCACTAATTGATTTAAGTTTCAACTACAAGGGACTAATAACGAATTTAAAAACATTAAAGAGAATATTTCGATAAATATTTGAAGTAATTTTTAATAGATAAAAACAAATTAGTTTTTAATTCAGCTCGAGTTCTACCGCTGACCTTTCTTTGGTGTTACAAATAGCCTCTTTTCCCAGTTTCCACGACATATACTTTGGCACATTTAAGTTAACTTGGGCTGCAGAACGGAAATTGTTCCTGCCATCTGCACCCTGCTTGTTAGTTTCACATCATTAATTTTTATCAGTAACTCCTGCGGTCCTATTCTTTTATGAACTTAATATTTTAATTATCTTTGGTTTCGAGACAGAGAGAAAACGACGCACTTGGGTTATGGTGTATCGATTATGACACGTAAAAACACGATATCTGCCACCGAAATCGTAAACATTATAATTCTGGTCCGCACTCTATCTACTGCTTTGGACCATTACGTTAGTGCTATGTACATACCAACAGACGTACACCACATACCCACAGATATTAATGTGCTTAAATACGTAACAAACATACATATTACTGGCATTACTTAAAACTGCAGTTACATGCTTGCGGGTGATTTCAACATACCTTGCGTTGACTGGTAACACAATACTTTTATATTAATAATACAAGGTACTGTAGAGCTTCAACTTGCTGGTTGTATCTTCAGAGCTTGACACAATATAACAACCTACTTCACTATAAAGGCAAGTCTCGTCTTCTGTACCCCTCGCGATCAATGAATGGTTGATTGGGTGAACTACGTCATTTTACTTAACAAATTACTCAGACACGGGATACATGGTGATATGTTGAGTTGAGTTCAGCAGAACCAAGCCAAAAGGTCTCAAGTAGGTAATGATGAAAGGTATCGTTCTAATTGTTATTAAATCCCCAATAGCGTACCAGAAGGTTAACATGTTACGGGAGTTCTTGGGACTGATGCTACTGGAATTTTGCTAGCTATAATTCTAACAAGATGGAGCCACTTGTCACACATTCCCCTGTCCCTGTCCCCAGTCCCTGCCGGTGGTTAAAGACATGTTTCCAGAAAAGTTAATTTCCAGAAAGGTGACATTCCATAGCCACCCAAAAGTCAAGATCTATCCCCAGCAGCCTTCTTTTTATGAAATTATTTGAAAATTCGTGTCTACATCAAGAAACAAATCACTACGTCAATTATAAGAGAAAAAGAAGAAATGTCGGCGATCTCGCGGTCTCTTCGCCACGCTGAGTGCAAACGTCGAAACAGTGGTCATTTAGACGATGTAATTTTTAAAAATATATTCTAACTGATTAGCATTTCTTGTAAATAAACAATTTTACAATATATCAAATACTTTTTAATATGATTTTTGAAATGTCAACTAATTCGTGGCCCACCCTACACAACGCATATTTACACAACATCACCAATGCCATCAACAGCTCTAAATACTTGTTGATGATCATTTTTTTTCAAACATCCTTACAGATGGTTTGGCATTTTAATCTTACCTAAACCATTTGTATAATTATTATATAAAAAATAAAATTGTCGTAAATATTAGTAAGTGCCAATGTCTAACTTACAGTTGTAAAAAACAGCCTAAACACTATTTACATAACACAATTTCAACGGTACTCATACATATAATAAGAATTACTGCTTTACGTGATCTAGGGGCTACATTCGACAGCACATTATCGTTTTCTGAGTATATTGATACTGTTTGCTCTAAATCATACAGAAACCTTGAGTGTGTTCTAAGATCTTGTCAACACTTTAAAAGAATTGAATCTCTAAAATCTCTTTATTTCACTTACGTGCGTAACAAACTCGAGTATGATTGTCCTATTTGGTTCTCTTATTATTCAATTTATTTAAATGAAATAGAACATATGCAAAAAAACTTAAAGATCACCTTAATTATCATTTGTGTAATTCAATCATGACCTACCGTCCAAATTGTAAAGAGCATGGTTGGTTGATGCTTGAGGATAGACGTATGGACCTGGATATGTGTTTATTGTATGATGTTATAAATGAACATGTAGCGACTTCCACATACAACGCAAACAGGAAAACACACTACAGCGCCATCTAGCGAAGATACATCGAACTACGGAGTATAATGAACTACAAAGCAACTACTAATCCTGTATCGCGAAATAGAGATTCTCGTGGCGATTAGCATATATACAATATTCCAACATCAACTGCTGGGCCCGCCAGGCATGATCACCTCGCCTGGTCGGAGGATCCTCCCTTTGTGTCGGAGGGACGTGACACCCCGTTCCCTCCACATCCTTCCTATGGGTAGTACCGAAATGGTTTCACAAATGGTATTTAACACCCCATCATGTCGTACCTAACATATGCCCATGCTTCATCTACCCTGATATGCAACTAACTACGTAATGAACTGTATATTTACGCATACTTAACGTATTTATAACACTTTCTTCCTTGAGGTCGATTTCTTCTCGTGTTTTCAATTGTTAAAAATTGAAATTTCTGATGTTTTGTATAGACAGTGTTAATAATTAACTGTATACGTGGTATATTGTTTCTAGACATCTTCTAGTATTATTTGATTTACTCGTTCACTTACTGGATTCATAGTTTTATATTACTTAACCAGTAAAACCCGCCATTAGCCATACTATCTATACTATTTTTCATTTATAAAATAATTGTATCGCTGTTAGTTAGCAATAAATAAATAAAATAACATAAACATTAAGTAATATAAATATACAATATTAAACGATGATGTACAAAGCTTAACTTTGTTTGAAAATTCTTTTTCAGCATAAAATTAGTATCAAATACGATTTATTTTCTCTATCCCACATTGTAAATACAGTTACACGCTTAAGACGGGTATCCGGATTATCCCTTCGAAATCGTCTTACACGGGTTTTGTTATGTATTGGGCCAGATGTTTCCATGTAAATTTTATATTACGAAAACAAATACCTACTTTATTATAAAAATATCATGTACAGCCGCAGTGTGTAATGCGGGTGCTTTAGTTCTAAAAATAATATTTTCTACGATATTATTATAACATCATCATGTATCAGCTCCAAAACCTTACAATATTTGAACAGCAAGAAACACAGGTTCGCTAAATTATGTCTACACAAAGTGGGAATTTAGAGTAGCATATTCAACCTTCGAATCCACCATAGTACTACAGACGTTGTACACATTGTAAGTTATAGTTAGGAAAACACCCGCTAAATTGACCTAAAAACAAAGACAAATACCTGTACCAGATAACAAAGACGATATCTGAAATACGAGTAATCTAATTAAAATACGCCTAATCCATACTTATAGTACCAATATTTTTCTTTTCTTTCATTACTCCATTTGCTGAAAGGCAGGGTCATATTTCTAAGTGAAAGTTCCTGTACTTTTAGCATATTCTGTACTGTAATGGTAAATGTCTTCATACTGTATTTATGTTATTATTCTTTTACCTCCTGTGGACAGGATTTGATATATTTATGCGTGTGTAACTCAGCTGGCCTGTTGATCCAGTTGGTGGATAGTGACTCTGATTGCTAAACAAAAGTTATTGTGTTCGATTCCAACCCAGGACAACTAACGAGATCCGGGCCCAGCTAACATGCTGGTTGCTCTATAGAACTCGTCTATAAAGCCTTGACCTCGTTAGAGACGCCCTCCCACCAAACAGACATCCAGAAATACCAACAGGCCCAAGGGCCCTACTAAGCGACCCACCTATAGTCGCAGGCGGCACGGAGGACCACTTCGATAGATTGTAGACCTGGTAAAATCACTCCAATACCCCTTCCCAAATCCGTCTTCAAGAGGAACCACAAGAGCCAAGACAAATATTACCCGGTTCGCAATATTTGGTCTATGTCAGAGTGTATGTTTATCAGTATATGATTAAGTTAATCAGCAGTCTGATTGACTGTAGTACAGGCTTTGCCTAGTATGGATCAGACTGCCGCAGTAGCCGCTGAATGTGAGATTTGTGAGATCGTTATTATTACGTTTATACAAATTGCCCGAAGTATATTTGGTCACAATCCTCCAGTACAAGATATATGATAATTACTCTATTTCGACAGGTTTATGTTATATGCTTGACGATAATAAAAAAAGATTGGGGTCTAAATAAGGCATGTAAGTCGCACGCTGTTGTCTCGGTCTACCCTAATGAGTAAATGGCATGAAATTATACATTTAAAATTAGAACAACAAAGTTTGACATTCATAAAACGACTTCAATATAAATTTAAAATTGTTGTCATAAGGCTTATAATCGTTTAATTAAACATAATTTAAAACTAGCTCAGACAGTAGGGCTTAAGAATCGAGGTGTTCTAATAGCTATTTTGTAAGATTAATATTCCTATTTTAGAGACAAATGTTATTTTAAATCCTTTATTCAAGAACATTAGAGAAAGTCTTGTAAAATTTAAATTAAAATGTCTAAATTGATTTTAATTTTGAACTCTGTTTCTCACTAATTCTACTTACTAATTACTTTAAAAAGTAACGATTACTTCTAGGACTACTATATAAGTAAAAAACATGTGTGTGTACTTATATATGCATGAAAGAAACTATACTTCTTAGGTGTTACAAGGTAAAAATATTTCAAAATTTTTATCCTTCGCGTTATCCTTCGTTTATAGTGAAAACGACACTTAGGAAAAAAAATGTTTCATCCATTGAAAGAAAATTTTATTACACATTATCTGGTCAAATAAATTTTATTTGAACATCATAAATAAAATATTTGTACATAATCAATAATAAAAAAAATAAAATGTTGACTAGCTAATGTCATGCTGTCGATTTTTCATGTCAGTGTGTGCGTGTATGGTAAAGATTTATTCTCACCATTTTGTCCTAACACGCCAAAAGAAATATACCCTCAAAATGGTATTTAATTCATTGAAAAAAAGTTTTATTGTTGTTAATATGACCGTAAATTACATTGGAAAAGGAATATCCGTTATAATTATTGAATTTTTATTCAGGACGCCATATTTTTTATGCAGAAGTATTTGTCCATAGACAATAAAAATTGAAGACAGAAAATAGACTAGATATATCGGGAGCGCACTCTAGTGAGGTGACGCTGTGATGGATTATGATTGTAACTTTAGCCTACATTACAATAAATATAACGCATTGTCTAGTTACATAAATTTCGCTCCAAAAGAAGTATAAATTCAAAATAAAAATTTTGACTAGCTAATTCCATGGTGTCGGTTTTTCGTGTAGGTGTGCACTCACATCGTATAAAAATACTGTTTTAATTTTTCCCTAATGCACCAAAAGAAATATGATTTCAATAATAGTTTAAAAAACTAATAAAACACTTTAAAAATCTTACATCGAATATCTAACTAATGGGTAAAAAGTAATTTTCAATAAATTTAAATTGAGAATAGTGTGAGTGGCAAAAAAAAGTGAATTTTATACAAAAAAACTTAAGGTGCTTTTTAAGATACTTTTGTGGAGGGAACGGGTATCATTATCCCTCCGACACAAAGGGAGGATCCTCCGACCAGACGAGGTGATCATGCCTGGCGGGCCAGGGCCCAACGATTGATGTTGGGATGTTGTATATATGCTAATTGCCACGCGAATATCTATATCGCGATACAGGATTAGTAGTTGCATTGTTTTTCATTACATTCATACGTTGCGTTCATACTTCGTCGTAGTTCAATTTATCTTCGCTAGATGGCGCTGTTGTATATTTTTCTTTGTGTTTCGTTTCTCTTAATGTAGAAGCCGCCACACTTTCAAAGTGACTGGTTCTACTAATATTTATCAATAAAATACTTATAATAATTGATAGCAAGCACCCAACCCTTTTTTACATTAAATTCGTATTTTTTGCTAATCACGTTATTCTCGGTTTAAATATATTAAAAATTAATTTTGAAATTATACTTTTCGCTCGAAATTTATTAAACTAAATAATGTGTTATGATAAAACTTTCTTTGAACATATTAAATAGCTTTTTTCTATTATTAGTATTATTTTCTCTACAAACATAGAATAATGTGAAGGATAAAATTTTTAGAAAGATTTTTATCTTGTTTTACCAAAGAAGTATAACGTCTTACATGCACACATAAGAAAACACACATTTTTTTAACTTTTGGTTTAATTTTCTATAAAAATATGTTCTTGTAGTATAGTTTTTTTTAAACTATTATTTATTTTTATTCCTTAAAGTTACTTAAACCTGCATTAAGATTATAATGAGATGCATTGAAATAGATTTATTTTTTAAAGATAGTTTTTAGAACTACAATCTCAAAACTTATGTTTGGTAAGAAAATGGGAGAAATATTTAATGAAATCGATTGCTAGACGGACTATCTATCTACATACTAGTTCGTTTGGTTATGGTAAATTATAGAATAGTTTTAAAACTGACTGCACAGTTGGCCTAGTAGTTTAAACGCCGCTCTCTACTGCGCTGAGCGTTGTGTGTTCAAACCCCACATGTGACACAACACTCTGTGTGATCCACAAATTGTTGTTCTGAGTCTGGGTGTTTTTTGTGTCCGTTTCTTGTATGTTTGTAAAAATCCTCCGTGACACAGGATTTATTCCTAACGCGGGCGTTGCGCTATACAAAAATAAAATTGAAGCCCGAAATTGATTAGAGTGGTGTGCAGTGGGAGAAGTCATGTCCAACAGTGGGCTACAATAGGCTCTTGATGATAATGATGATGATTTATACAAAAACAAAACAAGAACTGTTACATTAATTTCTCCGGTTGTAACTACTGATAGTACTAACTGACGGGTGATAGCCCAAGAATGCCTTATAACAATAGTCTTGTCAGACGCACATACGGGAATTGGTACTCAGTTATCGTGGTAAGGTAAAATATTTCTATACCTAACTATTTACTAATGCTCATATCATATTTGTAAATATTTGTAAAGTACATTCTGATCTTCTCAACCTTATTAATTCGTTTCCAAGTCATCATTATCATAGCAAAAAGATATCCACTGCTGGACATAGGCCTCCCTCAAGGTTCTCCACAACAGCCGGTCTCGTACCAAACGTATCCAACGGCTTCACGCGACCTTCACCAGGTCGTCGGACAACCTTGTGGGGTGCCTACCAACACTGCGTTTCCCAGTACTCGGTCGCCACTCCAGAACTTTATGGCCTCATCGGCCATCTTTTCTGTTATTATATGTTACAAGTTGTTTAGTACATTGTATATTTTATTAACATATGTACAAGTCAAATTGTTACTAAAACTGTGAGTCATTATAACTAAATAATAATAAATATTAAATAAATATCAAATAAATAATTAAAATTAAAATAAAATACTAAATATTTAAATAAATAAATACTTAATAATTAAATACCAACTTGTCAATTTTCAAGTGCCGTACTACAGGTATGTGCCCGACCTAGTTCTCGAAAACGGTCGTGCTACGTTATATTGGGATCGATCTATAATCACAGATAGGACTATTGTTACTAATAAGCCTGATACTGTGGTGATAGATTGATTAGAGCGCCGCGCAATGATTGTCAATATCGGCGTTCCTTATGACGAGAATCTCGTGAAAGTTGAAAAAGAAAAACAATTGAAGTATTTGGATCTGTCTCACGAGATTACCGATATGTGGAAGGTGGATTCGGTGATCATTGTTCTGATAATCATATTTGTTCACAGATTGATAGAAGAACCTCAAACAACACCTTAAGAGGTTCACGTTAGAAGGTTAGATCAATGGTCTGATGCAGAAGGCAGTTCTCCTTGACACGGCCCGTATAGTGAGGTGGTTCCTGTCTTTGGAGCCCTAACCACCGGTGACTTGGTCCCTGTAACCGATGTCGACGGTCTACTATCTTTAATATTTTTAAATATGTATTTTTTAATTCCTTTTGTGTGTATTTATAATAATATGTATATATAAAATATATATAAAATGTATATATAAAATATTTAAAATATAATTAATATGTATATAAATGAAATAAAGAAAATAATAATAATAGTACATGTAATATGTTCTGTGAGAATTTTTGAATTCAAATCACTCTAACTTTCTTGGAATTAATTAAATTTAAAACAGATGTCTAAACTTTTACTTTAAACATAATTTGAATTTAAAATAAGTAATGTGTAATTTCTACCCATTTCTTTTGCTAATAATAAAATAATAACAAAGTAATTTTCATAAACTTATTTTAAAAATTGGTCTTACATTTTCTCTTTTTCCGATACCCTACATCATCCATCATTTTACTGCTTTCTACCATTTCTACCACATAATTTTTCATACTCGTATCACTCTTTTCTTTGATTGTGTAGCTATTAACTTAAATGAGGTTATATTTACATTCATTTATATACGTGTATGAGGCTAATTCAATGATGTGTGTGTAGCAAAATTTCCAAAAATCACTATTTTCTTAATCGCAGCACAGCACAGACGCAAGCATGTCTTGTAATTCGACATAAATTCCGAGCTAACGTAGAAGCTGCAAAACATGGAATCCTAGTACTAGACTGAATTAGTTTGTATCTAAAAGCTACGCAATCTAATTGCGTGTTGGTCTAGATCTTAAAGAAATTTGAAATGGGGGCTAAAGTACATTTATACACTTATTCTAGCAAAGTCTACCACTGAGTTAACATAGATTAGAGTAGCGTGCAGTGGGAGAGGTCATGTCCAACAGTAGACTACAATACTCTGTTTTTATTTTTTATTTTTTCTTTCTGAATGAAGACCTCGCCAAAGTGACTCTACTCTGCCTCACGGAAAGCATGAATAGAATCCAAAAAGTTGTGGTCACCATACTCATTGCAAATGTAAACAATGCAGAGTGGTGACCCACACTATGGCGGCCTAGTGAGATGCTTTTTCACGCCACGCTTGGGGACGTAAAAGGACATGACAGTCATCGCGGCAGTGTAAGGCTCACATAGTTGTGACGATAACTGTCACCTCTGCAGTTACGGGCCTCTGGATCGATCCTCCGGTTATGATATACTTCTAGCTGATTTCGGCCATGGTAGCCAGTCTTTACAGAGATAAACCAACTACGCAGGAGATGTTATAGTGCGAAAGTTAGCAAACAAACAAAGACAGACGTACTTACTGTTTCTATATGGTAAGCATAGATGTCAAAATATCATGTTCTTTTATGAAGTTCGAACATTATCAGATCACAGGTCTTTTATACATATTTAAATATTTCATACAATTACTGGTTTTGGTCTGTATCCTACCTTATTTTTTTTTTTAAACGTGTCGAAACCCCCTCGGGCCGTCACCCCACCGGGGTTTACGGCGAGGTGGTGTGTCAGAATCAACGGAAAACCACACGGTGTGCCACTCTGCGCCTAATATAGGAGGGAACCGGGAACAGCTGCTATTACGACATCCAGATCGATCTGTATCCTACCTGCCACTCAAAACGGAAGAGTTCAATAGTGGTTCAGTATTGAACACTTCTTCTGCAATAAAAAATTGTCGTCAAAAACATGATTTCACTTTCAATATGGAATTTTTGTATGAAAATATATCTGTGACCTAGCAAATTTGTAAATATTTCATCAAGGATATCAAGTATGTAGATTACAACTTCTGATTTATGTGGCTCTCGTGGCTCTGCTAGTACAATCTTGTTGTAAGCGATGTGACATTTTTCTATAGAATATTTTTTCTGTTGAGAAACAGAATTGAAAAAATAAAGAAATGAAATTGAAAAGAATTTTGTATCCAAAGAAGTATGTTTATCTAGTAACGTAATTAACGCAAATAAACACGAAATAAATTTTAAGAAATACTAAACTTTACTTTTACCTTAACGATTGTTGTTGAATGTCGAATAAGTTATTTTCTTTTTACGACACTTTTATTTACTGACCAAGTTTCTTCTACTGCGTAAATAGAGACTTTTGTACAGAAATAAGTTTAACCTGTTTTTAGCTTTAGTTTTGAGACCATTATATTGTTTGATTAAGTTTGTTTTGTCCTATCTTAGCTTCAAACTTCGGGTGGTTCATCCATTCCGTCCGACAAAGAGGCAGTTTAAATGTTGTTTTTTTTTATTTAAAAGCCTGCCAAAATTGCTCTACTCTGCCGGACGAAAACCATGAATAGAATCCAAGAGCTGTGGTCATCGTGGTAGTGTAAGCCTCTCACTTAAACCATAACCGTCACCCGTGTATCATGGAGCCTCCGGTCTCGCACTCACCAACAAAACACGACAGCAGGATGCTGTTGCTTTAGATTGCTCTTCTGTGAGAGGGTACTGCTCCGGTCGAGCTGGCTTGTTCGTGCTGAAATCAGCGTGGCTCTACTATTTTTTTTATCACTTTGTTTTAAACGTTAAGTAATGTGCCATTACAATATATACTTTCCAATTTCCACTGAAGCCATATGGAAAATATGTGAAGTGATTCTATTTGGAATGACAGTTCTGACATTGACATGACTAAATTTTCTTTCAGTAAATGTGTTACATTCCATAATTTAAATAGATTTATTTTTAAAATCTTAACTATCTCTAATTATACACTTTCTATTTCTATTCTTAATATAGTACATCAACAAATTAAAATAAATAGGTTAAGTGAAACGTCGTTAATTAGAGCATTACAGCTGTCAAAGCTACTATGTATCTTAGTTACTTTTGACAAGTGAAGTGACACAAGTTAATTGTTTAACATAATTATTTAGTTATGTAAACATCTTAGTGGTAATGGAATTTGAACTACCACTGAAGTCGGATAGACAGAGAACCTAATCTTTTCAACATTATAGAAATTGTTGCCAAGCAAAACTTACTATTTCCCATCGACTTATTGATACTAAAGAGGATTATGCTTGATATTTAAAGAATTTCTGTAACTATGAAATAAATATAATTCACTTATAAAGAAAACAACATTTCTTAACAATTTATTATACTAATTATTATACTCATATTCACGTGACTTTATACTAGCAACATTTTAATTACTGACGGCTCAGATTCAGCATTGTTACATTAATTAATAATTAATCTATGTTTGTTTAATCTTACAATCAGTCAACAGACAATGTGATGAAGTGTGTGTTTACCTTTAACGCAAATCTCTTTTTGGATTTTTTTTCATTAATATATTAACTACAACTATCCAATTCAAAATAAATAACTAAATGGTATTCACAATAGTATTCATTATGATGTTAAACAATTACCCATAGATTTAAAAAAATATATAGATACTTCATTATATTATTTCATTTTCTTGAGTCTTGAAACATGATGATGATCATGTACTCCAAACCAATTTAGGACACGGTGGCCTGCCTCAACGGAGACCAGCCCACTACGTAGGAAATATTATAGTGAACAAGTGTGTGCTTAAACATAGTGCATTCTCTGTTCTCTCACTCAAACAATCTGACATAATTGATATCCAACATGACCAGACAGACGTCTTCTAAACGCTGTTATAAAGAGTATCTGTAATCAGAAACCCGAGCATCGAACCTGAAATCACTTGATCGGCCGTCGAATAAACCAACCGCTGAACAAACGATGCAATTAGAGTCTTGAAATACATACTCTGAAGTCGTGAACATAGACAGAGCGTATTAAGGGTCAACAGTTTTTCTGACTACGTTTTTAATCCTACTTACTTAATTGCTAAGTAGGTCACATATATTTCTAAATAAACACACTTCTATATCGTATCTAAATATATTTATATTGGTGATAAATTACATTGTCCTTTGTGGAAAAAAAATCTCTGGCATAGCAGACATAGTCCATCACTGCTAATAGGCTATTGATTATTGATAAATGACATGAAAACATATACCAACTATTAAAAGCAAAGTGACAGACAACATAAAGTTATTTCGACAATTTATGTAGTCAATATTCAGAGAATTTCAAGATTCCTATTGCGGTTACTAAAGGCATCAGTCCTTCCAGTCAGCATTCCAGATTGACGCAGCATTCCGAAGGTTCGATATCTTACTGTTTACACATTGGTATCTCTCTACGGGTTTGAGAGTTCGTTGAATTATCGGGCTCAAATTACTTGTATTTAAATATAACATTCTTGTATTTATTATCTATAGTTTTAAAAAAAAACACCAGTCATTTCAATTTGGCTGACCGCCTGTAGTATTTAAATTTTAACTACCTACCACTTAAGTTTTTGCTTAGTTTTGTAATCGTAAATATTATATTTTTAATTTGAAAAGTGAAATTCGTTGTGAATGAAATGAGAAGTGT
The DNA here is from genome assembly GCA_949316085.1 of Hypercompe scribonia. Taxonomy (NCBI): domain Eukaryota; kingdom Metazoa; phylum Arthropoda; class Insecta; order Lepidoptera; family Erebidae; genus Hypercompe; species Hypercompe scribonia. Next base: position 4,537,183 of record OX438983.1, read on the forward strand.
TCAGTAACACTATATGTTGTGTTTTTCTTTGAGATTTGGAATTTAAAAAAAATACCTGGACTCAGACGTACGAAAAACTTTATTGTTAAATTAAATACATACAGATAATATACCCAGGTGCAATTGAACAATTCAAGCAATCAAAAACACCACAATATAGTCTAAAATTGCTCTTTAATATAATAAACTTTAATCAAATATTCATATATCACGTTTGTATTACCAGTCTTTAACATTCCACTGCTGGGCATAGAAAGACGTCTCCTTAGAAATAATCATGCCATCCATTTGACACTGCGACGCATTCGCGACTGAATATGTCCCGAGTGCGTTCAGAACTCGAGACTCTGGCCAGCGTGGTATAGTAGGCCAAAACCTCCTTGCTAAGAAGTGGCCTATGTCGAGCAGTAGACTATAAAAGGCTGTTGATGATGATACCAAATCCAACGCAATATAGTAGGCCAACACCTCTTTTCTAAAGCGAGTTCTATGTCCAGAAGTAAACTACTATTTAGCATTGATGATGACGATGATTTGTTTAATCGAGCAAGCACACATATGCTGGACCACCACAAGTCCAAAATTCTAGTACAGTTAAAAGTTAAGTTGTTCATAGTTTGAATTGTCATTCATCAACAGCCTTTTACAATCTGCTGGACATAAGCCTCTCCTTAGCAAGGAGGTTTTAGCCTACTATACCACGCTGACCAGACGCTTTGGAATAGGGTTTGTTCCAAGTTTTCCTTCTCTTTGTAACGATGTTGTCTTGTGTACTTTGTTCCCTTAGTCGCCTTTTACAACACCCACGGGATGAATAGGGGTGGTAACGCTATGTATTCTTAATCCGTCACCCTACGGACAGGAATTCTCATTAAGGTTAGATAAATCAAAAGCCAAACCTTACAATTACAGCATTTACTCTAGATGCAAACATTACAATAACACGACATAATAATTTAACGTCCTAGACTCTTACGTCCTCAGACAAGATCACCTTCTTTTATGTTCGAGGAACAACGAAACATGTACCTTTTGTAACGTTAACTTACATTGGCTGACACCGACTCCAAAAATAACAATAATTGTAAACATAAGAATATATATTTAATTTGTTGACTTTGGTGCATTCTTCTTTTAAAATATTTTTTGTTTGAAGTTCGTTTTTTTTTGTTAAAATTTTGTTTATGTTTCCTATTTTTTGGTGTAACTGTAGTTGAATAACTAATTCTATTTGTGTGAATATAGGTAGTCCTACTAAATGCGCTGCTCATTTGTGATAGCACCATTCAAATGAGACAAACGAAGAAAGGGTAGTAAGTTATTTAAGTCAATCGTTGGTCTATGTCAAAGTAGGAAATCTTCCTCTAGGATTATTTTAAGAAGACTTGTGAACAGCACAAAAACAGACTTTTTACAAAGCGAGCTTATTTGAAAATACAACTTGAATATTATAATTTATGCAGTAATTCTGCTGCCTAATGGATGTTTTGTTTTAAGCGAAGATCTCTATCAGAATATCACTAAATGAGACAAATTTAGGAATAAAATTTATACATCGATATTATTTTCGAAAAAGTTTTATTTTTTTCTTTTTTGACACATTTTCAACACATATTTAATGATCCCTAAGTCGCCGTCTTATTATAGAGTAAACCACATAATACTGAACATTTCTCCGTATCCCTTTAGAGCAACGGTGGGCAACCGCCGGCCCGCGGGCCGCATGCGGCCCGCGATATGATTTGATGCGGCTCGCCGAGACATTCACGGAATCAAGTGAGCGAGCCAAGCCGTGCTATCTATCGCAAAAAACTATGAACACAACAACACTACTTTAAAATGTATCTACTACTTTTAAACGCGGCCCGTGAACGTATTTGCACACTAAAGTTTGGCCCGCGACACTTGAAAGGTTGCCCATACCTACTTTAGAAGGTACAGGTTTGCTGTTATATTGGTTGAACAATGCATATGCATATGTGGCGATTCCACATTATAACACAAATGAAAATACATGTAACAGCGCCATCTAGCGAAGATACATCTAACTACGAAAAATGAACGAAACGCATGAATGTAATGAACTACTGAGATTCGCGTGGTAATTAGCATATATACAAAATCCCAATATCAACCGTTGGGCCCTGGCCCGCCAGGCATGATCAACTCGCCTGGTCGGAGGATCCTCCCTTTGTGTCGGAGGGATATGACACATGTCCCTCCACATATGCAATTGCAGCTTTCATGAGAGATTTGCCATAATTGCAATTTTCATTAGAACATCACCAGATTAGAAAGGAACCATCTCGAAACACTACGATACTCTTGTAAATCATCATATTCAGTTTCTTTGGCTCATTTTAAATCAGTAAGTGAAAAATAAAATTATCATGAATGAAGTGGAAGTTAATTAAAAACTCTTTATTGTGGGTAACTTAAGAACAGCTTGATAAATCAAATTTAAAAGAGAACACTTGACAAGCTATCTTTCGAATGTAAAAAGAATCATCAAAATCGGTACATCCAGTAACAAGTTATGAGGTAACATACAAAAAAATACAGTCGTATTAAGAAGTTATTCCTTTTTTAAAATCAGTTAAAAATATGTTCCTACTTTGGCCTACTTTTCTCTACACCGAATGACTTTAGAAAGACTCATACCAACCCTGATATTATATAGCTCCAATATTTAGATTAAAAGGTATCTAAGCTTCCTTTATTTTCTCCTCTTTTCTGTCACAATTTAACCACAATATTAAAAAATAAAAAAAATTGTAAGCTACACAAACAACAAATGAATGTTGATCCCAGTTAGAGAAGTGAAATGAGGTAGTCTGTAACGTATTCGTTTTTAAGTAACAAAGTGGACTAACATTACAGGTGGTCTTAAAGTTTATAACTTAGACATAAATCGGTTGTCGAAATCTGAAGTTTAATCAATAGCTCCTGATTATTACCATTCAAGCTACAAAAGTCATTTTTTTTATTTATTTCTTACGACGTTTTGTATCATTTTCATAATCAAATTTGCGTTGACACCAAAAATACACTTTAAAAAAAACATTATCTGTATCAGTTTTCTTTAAGTACTAGCTAAATAATATTATAAAATTTATGAACAAGTATCTTACAACAAAACTTTTATCATGCTGTACCACCAGCTACGGTGAGCATGATAATGCTTAATTCAAAAGATATTTTTATCTTTCAACATTATATCAATTCAATTGTTTCCCATTTGTATTATATTCATTTCACCGAATGACACACAAATAACGTTTATTCTGTTATAATTTTCTTGTAAGTCCATAGACATTCGATCCTAGAAGTTCTGTGAAGAAGTTACACAGTTAAATAACGCATAATGTAGGTACTTCACAAATAAAAAAAGCTACAAAAAAATCTTACAAATCTCACACACGTGAACATAAGAAGGAAAAGTGGGAGTCGTGGCTTACCAAAAAGTTAAACAGATTACAGAGGTCAGCGAAGAGTGACGATTGCTCCACCGACAAGGGCTTGGCTCGTAAATTAAGAGAGAAATCTCACACACAACAGAATTGGTAACCAGGCTTTAAACATGTTTATATATTTTTTTCTTTTTTTTATAGAAACCTACCAAAGTGACTCTATTCTTCCTGATGGCAAGCATGAATAGTGTCCAAGAGCGGAGGTCGCCATACTCACTGTGAATTAAAACAGTGCAGTATAGCGACCTACTTGAAGGACCCGGGGTCGTAGTGGGAGGGAATATTTTTAAATTATATATTATAAAGAATCACATACTCATAATAAAATAGTGTTCTTTTTTCTGTATTCAGAAATATATAAAGTACACATTACATGCAAAATGTATAAAATTTTATCTTTATATTTTTATGTAAATAGTACATACTTGTAAAAGGGGATATTGTTTAAAGTCAGAACTGGTCACTTTAGGAGAACTATGGGAAAATTGAGAGTATAACAGAAGGAAAAGGATATTATAGCTGCTTACCTTTTTTTTTTTTTTTAACGTGTGGAAACCCCCTCGGGCCGTCACCCCACCGGGCTTTACGGCGGGGTGGTGTGTCGGAATCGGACCGACTAAAACCACACGGTGTGCCACTCTGCGCCTGACATAAGAGGGATCCGGAAACAGCTGTTATTACGACATCCAGATCCCTCCTAGCGCCTGCCCGCTACCGTGGGCACCATCTGCGGATAAACTCTCCTTTTAGGCGACGTACGGCACACGCGGACGTCGCCTCCTCGCGGCTGGCCATTATAGCGGATGGAGGGGAAAACCCGTCCCGTCCACCCGCGGCCACACTCAAGGCGGCATGAGGCACTGGTACGCGCGCCTCCGCCGCCCGGTTCGCCGGCGGCGAATTGGGTCCGAGTGGAGGTTGTCCTCCCGGGCCTTCTCCGCCGCCTCCTTCCGTGAAATTACGTCTTCGCAGAAGGTTGCGACCGCGGTAAAACAACTGTCGCTACCGACCATGGAGCGTATGACGGCCGGTAGCGAGAGATCTCCTCCAATAACTGCAGTGAGGACCCCACGCTGCGCCGCCCAGGCGGAACAAACCGCCAGCGTGTGCTGAGCCGAGTCCTCACTGGAGTCGCAGTGGTGACAGGCGGGACTCAATTCCCTCCTGGCGACCGAGTGCAGATACTTCCCGAAGCAACCGTGCCCGGAAAGAATCTGCGTCAGTCGGAAGGAAAGGGTCCCGTGCTGCCGCCCACTCGGCGATGACCGGCTGGAGAGCCTCTACGGCGGCAAAGCCAGCACGTGGAGTCTCCAGTCGGGACGACCAACGAACCATCGTGGCTCGACGAGCGACCTCTCGCCACTCGCGTATCTCTTCGGGTGGGGGCCGAATGCCGGTACCCACCCGGAAGTCTGCCGTTCGCCGATAAACTTCGGCGAACACTTCCGCCTCCAAATCCCACGGGGGAGTTCCGGCTAAGGCGCACGCCGCGTCCGTCGATACAGTGCGGTAACCGCGTATGGCTCTAACCGCCAATATCCTCTGAGGACGCCAGAGGCGAGCCCTATTGTGGACGGTCAGAGCCGCCGCCCACGCCGGTGCACCATACAGCGCCATTGACCGAACAACCCCCGTATATAGCCGTCTCGTCGCGACGCTGGCTCCACCCAAATTAGGCAAAAGTCGCCCAAGGGCAGAAGCAGCGCCGACCAGCTTTGGAGAAAGCTGTCGGAAGTGCTCGTCGAAGAGCCACCTGCCGTCAAGGATCAGGCCCAGATACTTCATCTGGGCTTGAACCGGTACGAGGACTGAATTGACTACAATGGAGGCGCCAGAGGGTGGACCACGACGGGGCCCATCGAACAAAAGGGCCTCCGTCTTGTCCAGGGCCACCCGTAAACCCAGCGCCTCAATACGCCTGACCACCAGAGAAACTCCCACGGTGGCTAGGCGCGCCACCTCTTGAAAGTTCGCTCCCCGGGCCGTGACCAATGTGACATCGGCGTAACAAATTACGCCCAGCCCGGGGGGAAGGCGACCTCGAAGGGCCCAGTCGTATCCCATGTTCCACAGGAGTGGTCCGAGGACAGACCCCTGCGGAACACCGCACGACATGAGCCGCCGCCTCAGAACACCGTCTCGGTCCTCGTACATGACGGTACGCTCCTCAAGATAGTCTGCCACAAGCTGCCTCAGGTACTCTGGCACCCCGTGGTAGTGGAGTGCTTCCCTGATGCAGCTAAATGGCAGACTATTAAATGCGTTGGCGATGTCCAACGACACTGCCAACAGCACGCCGCCACAGCTCACCGCCTCTTCGGTAACGGCCCTCAGGCGCAGCACGGCATCGACCGTCGAACGCCCCGCCCGAAAACAAAATTGGGCGTCCGATAGATCGGGGCCCACCTCGCAGAGGTGCCGGACGATGCGGGCAGAGAGTATCCTCTCAAACAGTTTACCCGCCTCGTCCAGCAACACGATGGGCCTATAGGCCGCTACCGAATCGGCAGGCCGTCCCGGCTTCCGTAATAGGACCAGCTTCCCACTTTTCCAGCACTCAGGGAAGCGTCCTGACGCCAAGCTAGCATCCAGGACCTCCCTGGGTCGGTCCGACATGTGCTTGAGGGCTCGGGCCAGCACTCGGACAGGTATCCCGTCTGGCCCGGGGGCGGTGTTCTTAGAGCGGATCCGTAGAACAACCGCCCCTACCTCCGATTCCCTGACGGGTGGCACATTTTCCTCGTTGTTCCCCCCGTCGTCTCCGACCATGAAGACCATCGACGGGGGTGTGTGTTCCACCTGCTGCGGGCCCTCGACCACTTCCCGCAGGAAGCTGGGCTGGAGAGTCTGTGTAAGGGGGGGGCCCGACGTGCGGAGCTTTTGTGGCGCCGCACGATAAGGGCGACCCCAGGGGTCATGATCGAGACCCTCCAGAATCTCCTTACGCTTAATTTCTTTGGCGCGGCTGATGGCCAGCTTCAGAGTTTTCCGCGCCTCTCGGTACTCCTCATGAAGCTGGTCCCCTTCGCCTTCTTCGCGGTGTCGCCGCCGACTACGGGTGTAGGACCTCCGGGCACGAGTACAGGCCGCACGGAGGTCCGCCAACTCCTGGGACCACCAGTAAACCTCCTTCCGTGGAGGCCGACAACCTCGTATGCGGGGCATGGCCGCATCGCAGATCTGCGTAACCGCATCGCGGAAGCGACCAGCCCCCATGTCAACCTCCTCGGCCGGGGCCTGCGGAGACAGCCAAGAGTGAATAATGGCCGCCTCCTCTTGTAGGTCCCTATTTAGTTTGGCTACAGCCTACCGCGGAAAGCGAGAAGAACGCCGCGCCGCATGACCCCTACTGGGGTCCTGGGTCCGGGAGAGCTCAAATCGGATGTAGAGGTGATCCGAGAGCGTCTCAACCTCTTTCAGGACGCGCCAGTTCCTTACTCGTGCGGCGAGGGCAGGGGTAGCGAATGAAAGGTCCACTATCGACCCTCCCTGCTGTCGTACGCACGTGTTGGTGGAGCCTCTGTTTAATAAGCAGAGGCCCATCGAGGCCGCCCACTCCTCTACGGCCTCGCCCCTGGCATCCGTCCTGGGGGAACCCCACGCAATGGATTTCGCGTTGAAGTCCCCCAGCACTAAGACGTGCCCAGACGTTAGTCGCCGCATAGAGGTTTCCAAGTTGTTAAGGAAAACCTCGAAGTCGCTCAAACTCCGGTTGGGGGAGAAGTATACACCGTATACGGTGATCCCCCCCACTCAGCAGCAACATATCCAGTGCCCTTGTCTCTTAGCGACAAGGGCGGGGAATGAGCCGCCGTGGAGCCGACGACTGCCACAGAACCGTCCCGGTCACCCAACCAATTTAGACGGGGAGGAACATAATAAGGCTCCGCGGCTACGGCAACGTCGATCGACCACTGTGCCATGGTTTGCAGGAAGAGGTCCTGTGCCGCGGCACAGTGGTTCAGGTTCGTCTGGACAAGGAGGTTGGAGACTTGGTCCATTACTGAACCGTCTCTACAACCTCCTCCATGGGCGACGATGCTGACGTGCGAACAGTATCGGAGGTAGCCTGGGTCGACTGGCTAGCCCCCGACACCTGTCGAGAATCGCGAGGAGGTTTGCACCCCACCTGCCCCATCTGGTGATTGGCGGGCTTGTTACCCGCCGCACACACTGGGCAGTGAGGGGCGGCAGAACACACTGCCGCCTTATGCCCCGGTCGACCGCAGCGGAAGCATAGTCCGCTGCAGTCAAAACGACTTACGCACTTGGCGCGTGTGTGTCCGATGTCAGACATTTATAGCATCTCATCGGTCTCGCCGCCAGGACTGTGATCCTAGCGCTCACGAAACCGATGAGCAGTCTACCGGCGTCGCCCAAAATTTTGGCTGACGCTACGGGACAGCTGACCCACACTGCGCCAAGCCCTCCTGGACCGGGGCGGATGGTGCCGACCCTAATGTTGTCCGCGTTGCACCCTGTCTTCTCTCTTACTGCAACGCGGACATCCTTGGCCGTTATGGAGTCGTCCAGGCCCGAGATGCGCAACTCTGCACATTTGGTAGGCCTGGCGATCTTCACACCATCCGTGGCTGCAAACATGCCCCGCAACTTCTCGGCAAAGGCATCTGCCGTTTTTGCGCCTTCGGCTCCAGGGAACTCGAGCACTCGAGCTTCTGTCTGAGCAAGACGCAACCTGACTCCTACCGTCCCCGTGTCACCGGCGAGGCCAGCCCGGGCCCTCTGATTATAGCTGCTTACCTACCTTAATGTACGTGTTGTGAAATCCGCTTAAATTTAGTCATAGCTTCTATGGGCATGAGATTCAAACAAAATGGTTTCTTCCAATCATGAAAGTGACTTTATGCGACAGAAGTCCATTTTTGAGCTTTTTTAATGAGATTTTCAATTAAGGAATAATAAGACTATAACTTTGCAGCTGCATTCTTATATTTTTCTATTCAAATAACGACGAATTTATCATAAACTACAGAGCACACTAATAGAATTTTATACGTTACTTGGTGTATCGCATAAAATTTTCTCAACGTTTTCTATAATCCAATCATAAAAGAATCCAACATCTGTGAAGGCAGCGATGACATGCTCCAACCCTGGTTTGGTGAACGAGCTGATACCAATTTGAATGTAGCCTTGGACTACAAGAGCACTACCTGAATCTCCCCTAAAAATAAATAAAAAGGAGCCTTTATTCGTAATCTAGATTGCATTCGCCTTAATTAATAACTATGAAAACTAAAATTATACAAAAAAACATCCCCAAAGCATGTTTTTCTTCTATATAGTCAAGTCGAAAAACTGATACAGCATAGAATTTTGTGTACTTTGTGTATAGTTTGTTTAAAATTTACTGTAATTAAAGAATAACCCAACTGTTAAAAATAAAATGCAGGATACGATATACCCAGTGTAAAATAAACCGTTCCAAAGACATGTAGTATTTTTGTCGTCGCAATGTTTTACGGTGCAATAAATACAAGAATGTGTTTCGAAGTAATGTGTGTATATCGAACAGTTACTAAATTTCAAACGTTCAATCTAACGTTTCAAATTACAACTGCCTCTTTATGAGAATTCTGTGTTGAGAATTTTGGCAATAGTTTTTGGGCCTTTTGTATATTAATAGCCTGCCAAAGTTACTCTACTCTGCCCGATGGAAAGCATAAATAGAATCCAAGAGTTGTGGTCACTACACTCATTACAAATGCAGACAATGCAGTGTGGTGATCCACACTATGGCGGCCTTGTGAGATGCTTTTTCACACACCGCTTGGGGACGTAAAAGGCATGACGGACATCGTGACAGTGTAAGGCTTACACAGTTACCAAGGAATAAGAATATTTCAAGATACGACATTTCCGCTTTCTGCTATCGGTATAATGATTGCACTACTCAGTGTGATGCTTTTTTTTTCGTTTTTTTTTGGACTATGATACAATTAGTTTTAATGAGCTGAATTTACTGCATGATATAAGAAAATAGTACAAAATGCTGAATTTTGATGATACCTTAAAAAGCGTCTGTAACTAATGTTTTTTGGATAAATGTAAGCATTCACTCTCTATGTATATCTCTGTTCAACGCATGACATTGTTATTTCATAACTATTAAGTGATCAAAAATATCTAAATAAATTCTTACTCTGATATATATCCATGTTCGTTATTACCAGCACAGAAGATACCTTTGGGCAACTCATCAAAACCCTCCAAGCATGCACATTTGTCTAATACAGTATAATGTGAATACTTAAGACTGTTTGACATCTCTTTCTTAGTAGGCTGTGAATTCAAGATGGGTTTTAATGACAAATTTACATTTAAAGAAGTACCACAAAACTTACTAATTTTCTAATCGAATTAGTATTTGTAGACATTTTGCCTGGTTTGGGGTCTACTAAAACCCATTTTATTGCAATCTTATGAAAAGACAATCTTTTTTAATTTTTCTGTTGTTTTATTTTTGCTCATACATAAAGTCCTTCCGAAATAAACAAACGAAACTGTTGCACACTGAACATAATCTTTTTATTTGGTAGATAAAATAGTTTAAATTAAATTATGACACATGCTTTCTTTAAAGTGTACATCATTAAGATTCATCATCAACAGCCTTTTATACTCCACTGCTGGACGTAGGCCTCTCCTTAGCACGGAGGTTTTGGCTTACTATACCACGCTAGCCAGACGGGTTGGAAAAGGGTTTGTTTCAAGTTTTCCTTCTCTTTGTAATGACATTGTCTTGTATACTTGGTTCCCTTAGTCGCCTTTTACGACACCCACGGGATGAATAGGGGTGGTAACACTATGTATTCTTAATCCATCACCACACGGACTGTGGGACGGGTAAGTGTACATAAATGACTTAAAAAAGGAATTTACATAAATATACTTATGCAGGTTAAACTTACATGTATTCGCCCCCATCCAGCAACTACTGCAGGTTCTCTGTACGGTGGTGACCGCATTATTGCAACTCGACTTATTTGAGAACCGAATACCAGACGATGTCCTAGTCTTACCAGAGCTATATCGTTTGCGAAGTTTGAAAGGTAATCATCATGAACAAGATAGCTTAACGCTGTGCCAATGACACCCTGAAGAAAATCACAAATTATACCATTATACAAAACGAGCTGACTCTCGAAAATTCACTTTCCTTTCCCGAAAGGAATCAATTTTCCTCATATTTACAACAATTTTCATTGATATTCAACTCTTATTGTTCGTTGCACAATATAATACAGCTTATAATCTTTCTAGAGAAATACAATATCCAGCGATAATTCATATATTGTTTTAATTCGAACTAGTCTTAATTTGAAAGAAACAAACTCTTCAACTTTAAAATATATCATCAACAGCCTTTAACAGTTTACTACTGGACATAAACCTCCCCTTTGAAAGGAAGTTTTGACCTACTATACCACTGGCTAGACGGGATGGAATAGAGTTTGTTTCAAGTTTTCATTCTCTTTGTAGTGATATTTTCTTGAATAGTTTGTTCCCTTAGTCGCCTCTTACAACACCCATGGGATGAATAGGGGTAGTGACATTAGGTATTCTTAATCCGTCATCACAAGGGTAATCAGATATAAGTATACACTTTATATGTCTTCGGATAGTTTAAATTTTGTGTCTCCAAAACATGGTAATGCATAGGCAATAATTTTGTTTTAAATAACTGCAGGTTTAAAAACCTTCGTACAAATTTCGTGAGTGTCTACGTCCACAATCATAAAAAGAATACTTTCATTTTCTTTTCTCGAAAAGCTTTATTAAAACCATAATTAAAATTATAATGCAAAGTCGGGTCTAGCATCGTTTTTCTCTTGAAAATAATTCTTAGGAATACAAGTTCATTAATGTTTTGTTTAATTACTTGTTTAGGTTAAAAGTGAATTACTTGATAATTTAGTCTGGACTTTGAGGAGTATTTTAATGCTATTTGAACAACTATAATATTGTTAGTCCAAATTTAGCAGTAGTTCAAACTACTTCTAAATTTTGACGATCAAATTACCTATATATGTAACGTAAACGTTTGTAAAATTGAGTTCAAAAATATTCACATGAGTTAAAGGAAATTAACCTCTAGTTTCCCTCGGATAGGGTCCAGTTAGATGTGTCGTCTATTAGGGATCTGAATGGTTCGGATCCTCTCCAGAGGAGACAGATAATGACAGGTTTTCAGCGGGTACATCACACACGTCCAGTTCATGTATTTCGAGGCACTGGAGATCTTACGAAAATAAATAATTCGTACTTGCCTTTTTTATATTCACGTCTCCCACAGAATAAAGAATGGCAATATTTTTACAAATATCGGTCACCACACAGTGGGCTGCTGTTAATGTCACGTATTGATTCAAAATGGACGCACCACAGCGCCATGGTGCAACCGATTCTGGTTGACAATTTAAGCATTTAATATTAAGGAATACAGCATATGTAAAATTTCCTTGTGGAGCCTGTTTACCATTAACTACAAAAGCTTTAAACTTATGAGGTACAGCAAAATCTATAAATTGAAACAATATTAGAGCGACAAGCATAATTGCTTTTACGTGTACTAATTAACTTGATTGATACATGTACATTTCCTTATCAAGTATTTTATTATGCAACACGTTACGATCTGCTGCGATTGCAATTAACTGATTAATGAAGTATTTTGCTTTACTGAGATTGTTTATTAGTGAGTGAGTGTAGCTCTAGTGCTTTTCCGTAACAAGCAATAATTATTTTCAATATTCTAGCATCTTCTTGGACAAAACAAATATCAACTGTCTTCTCAGTTTGTTAAAACTCATAGAATGTGTACACACGTATGAGTAGAAACGCGTGACGCTTTTTTAGTGCGTACCTAAGTACTTCGGACAACATCACAGCAAAAGGAAGGAAAATTTGAAGTAAATCCTATACCAACCCGTCTAGCTTGGTATAGTAGACCAAAGCCTCCTTCCTAGAGAAAGGTCTACATCTGAATATAGGCCTTTCCCTAGGCTTAGACCTCCTTGGTTTTGGTCTTTGGTCAGCAGTGGACTGTTAATGTCTGTTGATAATGATGATGCACTAAAATAGTATTTTCTTAAACACCATCACTAATATTACTGATTGCTTTAGCTCGAACCTAAATAAAATTAAAAAATGTGTGCGTGTACTAGCGTACACTCGTAAGAAGTGAAACTTCTTTATGACGTTATTTTTCAAAAAAATAATTTAAACCCGTCCGAAGTCGATGCAATCGTCACCTGGATTTCAAAAATGTAACTACTCAAAACGGGCCGCAAAATACATTGGAGACATTTACCAATCCCTACTCCGCTGGAGAAAGTATACTTCGAATCACGCGTGGTAGGGATAAGAAAAAGATGGCGCGTAACGGAAAAATGTGACGCGTAACGAAAAAATGTTACACTAAATTTTTTTCCAACCCCGATAAAGAAGTTTCACTTCAATAAGAAATTTACATTTGCACCTATTTATTCAGTTCCAAGATTCCAGTATAACACAGAAAGGTCACTTAGGTATCGCAGAGATTTGTGGAATTTCTTCATTAACATCCTTATTCCCTGTATATCAACATATGTATACAACAAAAATACACACACGCTTTTCGCATTTCGAGGATGTGACATTTTTTGTGACGAGGGGTCACCAAATGGAACATTAAAATACATGTAACCTGAAGGGTCGCCGAACATACAGACTCAGAACAACAATTTACAGGCGACACAAAGTGTTATCCCATGACTTCACTGAACTCACCAGCCAGCAATCAATGCAGTATTTAATAATATCACAACTCTTTGATTCTATTCATGGTTTGCATCAGACATAGAAAAGGCAGGCTCTTAAAAAAAAGGAAAAAAGGTACCATTTAGTAGTGGGATAAGTACCCAAAACCTTCTGTAAGGCTTAGTTATTTTCACGCAAACTTAAATAAGACTTAAAGGCTTCACGGAAGGTACATTTTCAAATTTCCTTGTCATTATCTCATTATTTTGCCATCGTGGCCATTATATATAAAAAACAAATGAAAAAGGTTCTACGGCTAAAACAAATTTATAAATAGAACAACGTTCTAAAAATATCTTCGAATTTAAGATGATTATTTGATGACAAGCAATTATGACGTCATTTCATTATGACAGCAATGTAATCTAATGCTACAGTTATGTAATCGGCTAAAATAATTTACTTAAACGATCTAATCCTTTAAACTATCATAATTATTAAATCAAATTATTATAGTCTATGTAACATTACGCTAAATCCGTAACAAAAGCAGCATTTACCATTAACTTAGTTGAAACTACAAAAAACATCAAATTTCAAAGAACAAATGTCACTGTGACGTTTATTAAAAAAAAAATTTCATTTACAGTCGTTTTCCTATAAAACTATTATTATCATAAGTTTTCAAGTTAATGAGATCCCTCCGGCTTCAAACAGCTGACAATGATAAGTTTACTCTTCATAATAATTTTGTCCGAGTATAATATCTCGAAATAATTAAGTAACAGAAATTCGTAAACCTTTCCGACGGACAATTTAATTAATTTAAGCCCGGCTCTGTGCTTTGTTTAATTTGAAAAGCAAAATGTAAATTTGGTCAAAAATGCGGCTCTTGACAGATGTTCGTGGGGAGACGCTAAAGTAAGTACTCATCGCCCTCACAGTGAAATGCTTTTTGTGAAAGTTCGTGGACACTAATGTATACTAATTGGCTTAAAGTTTAGTTTCAAGGGTAATATTAGTCTTACATACAAAGTCCACTACTAAGTCTAATATTAAAGATATTAAACATGTAATTATTATATCTCGCCTTTCACACTCGTACATCCATCCAGATTCATAACACGACATTACTTATCATCTGGCGCGTACTTAATTTGATTGTATCTTTGGTCTAACGGTTAGTTTATGCGCAGTCATATAAGCTAACCGTTAGACCAATGAGGCTATTAGTCAAGAGGTTGTCACACGGTTCGAGTCCCGGGTCGGATCAAAAAATATAATCTGATTATAAAAGCACTTAAGTAACAGCCCGGCGTTTGAAAGTTGGAGTCATGCTTGAGTGCGGTTGCCGAAAGGCTAATCTCCTTCTCAACTCCAGTGCTGTAGGGCACAAAAAAGCAAAACACTATTATTGTAGATGTCTATGAGTGACAATAGCCAATTACTATCAATTGATCCGTTGCTACGTTTGTCTTATATTGTCTATACCTTAAAACAAATTACGTATATGTTTCAACGGTCATTTAAAATTCATCCGAAGGCTGACTTACAGTTTGCTCACCCACCCATCGGATAAAAGGGTTTGGTTAACTTAAGTCGGTAATTGAAAATTTTCATTTAATCAAAACAGAATGGCTTTTAATACAAAAAGCAATCTCTTCGCAATCTAAAGGCCTACGAAAGTAATAAATTGACAAATTTATTGATGACTCTCAAGTAAATAATTTTAGTTTCTAGGAACTCAAAGTTATATCGGCTGATTTATTTCAGCATTCCTTTGTACGTAAACATACCAAGTTTTATAATCTTAAGAAAATTATTTAAATTATAAGATAGCTGGTGAATTTCTAGTATAAGGTGCGGTTTCATATAACTGTTTTTTTTAATATATATAAAAAAATGTATAAATATTCTCGCTTACCATATCAGAAGAAAATTTTAGTATGATGGTGATACAAACCATCAGAAATATAAGCACCCATCTAAAGTTTATTTGTTCATCATATTAAAGGTTAATTCGTCATGTAATTGATTAGATCCGAGTTATTAGAAAAAAAATTAGGGTAACTAATAATTAAAAAAAATAACGAGTGCCTTAAGTCTCTAAGACTAATTAGGATACGAAAAGTGGTGAGTTAAAATCAATCTATTCAAAACTGTATACATGGCAACTTTATTTCCTTTTTTGAATATTGTAATCTTTTGTATAAATTTATTTTAGACCGGCATGATTAGCACTGCTTGGGAGAGACCTTTGTTCAGCAGTGGACAGTGATACGTTTTGTAATATTGAAAACTCGAAAGTAGAGAATCACAAGTACTCTGCATACATTTGAGATATCCCCTTAGAAGTTGTTCTAGGCAATGGCCTCCATAACTATCATTATTTGGTTTTCTGTGAGACCATTGCATTACTCCCCCCAAACGTTCCGAAGCGTGTGTCTTCTGCTTCTAGTTTCCACTATTTGCTTCAGTTTACCCTTAAATTCGACTGAAGTCTTACTTAACATACTTAAAATAACTTATTTTTCAAAATTCATTACATAGATTCGTAAAATTTTCTTACAGTACGAAGAAATGAGGAACCTTTACTGCGTGCATTTATTTGCGATTTGTTTTTTAATTTGCCAAACAGGTTTCAAACAGTTCACTTTACCAATTAAAAATAGTCATAACTCCATTGTACAATGTCAGTTAATTTAAACGAAGCCATTCTTTCCTAAATAAACAAAAGTCGAGGAACGAATTTAAAGTGAACCAATTTAAACTTTAGCGTTTGGTTTAACTTTGTAGTTCCAAACGTCACAAGAGTCTTTTATATTTTTTTAACTTGAATGCAGCCTATTGCAGTGTGTTAGGAGAAATGGAATGGTTTAGAAAAACTTGTTCGAAATGCCGAGATTGAATTTGTTCAAACGTTTTTTTTCTATATAAGAACCTATCAAAGTGACTCTACTGATAAAGCATGAATAGAATACAAGAGTTAAAGTCACCATATTCATTGCAAATGCAAACACTGCAGTATAGTGACCACCACTGTGGCTTGCTTTTTCATGAGGATATAAAAGGGATGACAGTCATCGTGACAGTGTAAGGTTCTCACAGTTACCATGACAACTGTCACTCTTGTATCAATGGGCCGCCGGCATTCACCAACGAAACACGACAGCACAGCAGCTGCCGCTTTAGGTTGGTCTACTGTGAGAGGGTAGCACTGACCCGTTCGAGCTGAAATCAGCGTGGCTCTACTACCTAGTTTATGGTATAAGGCATAAACAAATGACATGATACTGAGAATCCGCCGTCCCAAGAAATTAATCCATAGATTAAAGACTGAAAGACCGCAGTACCTGCGGCTATTATGTCTCTGAACAATTATTAGTCAATTTGGTAAAATTGTTTTACACAGATAATTTAATAAAGGATTTTCAAAAAAAAGTGATAGATGTCTTCGCTCGTCAAAAAGATCGGCGAATGGATTTTATCTATAAATAAAGGTAAATTTTTGTGAACCTTCATCCAAAAATGTCACGGGCCGCCTCTGCATCGGAACAACATAAAGGCACAGTTTGTAATGATTTTATGTAATTTTGGTCGTAATATAACCATACATGTCAATTAAGTCGGAAAAGAATCTGGCCTCTAAAAATTATCTTGGCGTACTCTGCCTAAACCATTCAAGTTACACAAAATTAATGTACTGATGATTGTCTGTATGTTAAAAAATATGTATTTATTTAAAATGATCTGTTACGAATTTAAATGTGGCAGACCAAATTCCACACAAGCGAAGCCGTAGGCAAAAGCTAGTTAAATAATACCGAGATATAAATGAGCACGCAGAACACAATAACATCACTGTGAATATCGTTCGAACAGGTGAAAATCAATTTCCCGAATGTCGTTAGTTGTCGTCTGTTTGTGATATTCTATGTAAAAATGTTACGTGGGGAACAAACTTTTAGATGCAAATACAAATTGTAAGTCTAGATTGGAATAGTTAAACTAGATGCTAGTAAACCTATTACACATACATATATTTGTTTTGAAATTCGTAGAAGTTTATAATTTATGTTGCCGCCCGTAACTTTTCAAGATACGTCACTCATTTGATGCAAAGCAGCCGCAAATCTAAAACTTTCTTTTTTACTGGAAAACCAAAACATGACTTAGAACTTGATATAAAAAGAAATGATTTTCTTGTTAAATATTGTGATGTTTATACATCATTGATTTCGTAGTTTTTTGCTTTATCTTTTAAAATAACGGCAGCTTTGATACCTCTTACTCAAACTGATAAAAACCACAAAAATTCTTTTTTATTCACTGCAGAGTCCACGTGCTGGCTTTGCCACCGAGGAAATGCTACAGTTGCTCATCATCGATTGGGCAAGGTAAGTTCTTTCCGCTTACGGGTGCTTCGCCAGGAGGAACTTGTGTCCCATCTGTCACCACTCAGTTTTGAATACACTGACAATTTTAGCGTTGGGCCTTCACTATAGTACTCGAGAAGATCTCTCGTTACAGACCGTCATACACCCTAGGGCCGGTACTGAGGACGTCATTTTGCAGAATCAGGCAACGGAAAGCGAGAACTAGGTGGCATAGGCCTCTCATCGCTTGAGCACATGTGCCAGGGAAAGGAAGGGGAAAGTTTCTTCACCATCTGCCATAACATTGTATGTGCGTGTACTGTGTGTAATACATTCTGTAAATAATTATGTTATATTACTTACTAACTTATGCGATTCATAAATAGTTTTATCAATTACATTTTTTTTTCTCAATTACAGTTCATAATTACACATGAAAAATTATGCGTAGTGGTTTCGAATTTTTAATTCTAAACCAACAATTTATTAGTTCGTGATAAAGATACATTACTTTGGGAATATACAAGATATGAAGCAACCTAAAATTACGGAATGATAGACAGTAATACATAGTTGTAGGAATATAAACTCTAACATGTACTTATCTTTATTTTCAAATACACAGCTATGAGAATATTGTTATAATGCAGCAGTATCATATTTTGGAATACATAAATTTTAAGTTCTAACGTGAAATGAACAATGCCATATTTAGAAATGTGACCTTTTCGTATTGAATCATCTCATAGGGGTAAGAATAATTTATTTACCACTAAACTGGATGTTTTAGTAACGTGGCCATTTTGTAGGTAAAATATTCTCATAGCTGTGTTACAAAATATAAAATATTGTGGTTTCAGATTCTAATATCGGGATTCCCAACAATCTTTAAATGCAAACATTTGTACTTATTTACAGCCTCTGATTGGCGGTCAATAATCGAAAATAGGCTAGCAAAGTCAGTGCCAACAGTACTAAAGGGGAAATCAGGTTGTATACGATCAATTGGTAAAGTTCCCATTTTATTAGATATAGTTTGTGCTTTGAAACGAGGATAGACTAGACATTTTTGCGTAACATCTTTGACCAACCTTCGGCCACCTATTATCCAATAACTTTCTCTTATGGATGACAGTAAATATTGTTGCTGAAAACGGAATAATCGTAAATGTTTCTGTCTAAAAATAAGGTCACTAACTGATTGGCCTTAATTAGAATGAAAGGATAAAATTTATCAAATAAATAAGCCGACTTTTTCAATGTGATCTCCAAATCAAAGTAATTTTACTTTGTCAATAAATAGGTTAGTTAGTGACCAATCTAATGACCACACTAGTTTAGAATTTTGATAATCAGTGGCGTGGAGGCATGGATGTCATGTTTCTATAACATAAAAGGAGGATATTCTCGGGCCAGACGAGGTAATCATGCTTCACGGGCCGCGAACCCAACGTTTAATGCTGGGAAGTTGTGTACACGCCAATCGGCACAAAAAAAATTATATCGCGATATAGAATTAGTAGTTACTCCTAAGCTGCCATCACATTGGTCATGATAAGAATGGCTAGAAATATTCGTTTTAACCTATTTGAGATAATTATTAGATCGTATAAAGTACAAATACAATGAACAATATAAATGCAATTATCGAATTCATGTACCATTAAATTCCACTACTTGTCTTTGCTGCCCGTGAAACTCAATGAACAAAGCCTCTATTCGTGTTAATTTCATCACTAACTTATTGACTTCCACAGAAGAAATGTATTCTAGCAACAACTGGTCAAAAGACCTTTTAGAGAACCGCATTTAACATTTAAATCCCTAAGATGTGTTTCAGAGGTCATAGCAATGAAATATCAAAAAAAAACAAGCAAAAAACCTACTACTACCGACGGCTAAAACAAGAAGCTCGTAAATCCATAATCAAAGGCGACTATCTGTAATTTAGGCAAAGTATACCTTCGTCATGTAAGGCCTTGAGGATTGGCTTTGGTTGCTGACGAGTTGCTATTCAAATGCACGTCTTACACCTGCACCTTCCTTCAAGGGAGACCTTTAGACCCAGAAGCTTTATTTGGGCCTAAACCTGTACGAGAACCAAATTGACCACGATAGGGTACATGAAACAAGATGGCCTCCGTCTTATTTAAGGCAATCCGTAAACTCAGCACTTCAATGCAACCAACCACCAGAGATACTGCTATAAAGGTCAGGTGCGTCACTACCTGAAAGTTAAATCCCTAGCTATGCTCAACCTGTAGGGCAGAGGATCTCGAAAGGCTCCGTCGTAACCCATGTTCCACAGGAGTGGTCTGTAAACAGATCCCTCCGGGTAACCACACGATATGAGCCAACGTCTCAAAATATCATCTCGGTCTGCCCTTAGCTGCTTTAGTTACTTTAGCACCCTGAGGTAGAAGAGTGCTTCCCTGATGCAGTTATATTTTAGACCATTAAATAGACTAGAGATCCAACAACACCGTGAACAACATGCCTCCACAACTCAATGCCTCGCGCGCTCACCGTCAAACGCCCCACTCGAAAGCCGAATTGGGCATCCGACAGATCAGGGCCCACCTCTAAGAGGTACCGTACAATGCGGGGAGAGAGTACCCTCCCAAACAGCTTACCTGCCTCATCCAGCAATACAATGAGCCTACCGGTAGGACGTCACAGATTCTTTAATAGGACTAGTTCACGCTCTTCTAGCACTCAAAAAAATGTCCGCACGCCAAGCTAGCGACTCTGAGTCGGTCATGCTTGTGGTGGAGGACACGGGCCATCACTCGGGCAGATATTCGGTCTGGCCCGGGATGGTATTCGTTGAGCACGTTCGTAGCGGCCCCTTCCTCCGATTCCCGGACGAGCGGCACATTATCACCGGCGGTGTGTGTTGCGGGCAAGGGCTCTCGATTACTTTCTTCCGGAAGCTGGACTGGAGTACCTCTGAAAGGGGGAGGGGGTAAATCATGGAACTTATGTCGCACGGCACGATAAGAGCGACCCCAGGAATCATGGTCGAGACCATCCACCATCTCCTTCCCCTTACCTTCTTTGGAGGGAATCATTGACGGTTTCAGAGTTTTCCACGCCTCTCATCACCAAACTTTTATTACTACTACTACGACTAAGTATGTGTTAACGAATAAACATAAAATAAGGCCATACATGCTTCGTTTCTTCAACTTTTTTAAATTAAAAACTAGAAAAAGCGGCAAGAAAGAGCATGTACGTATTTATAAATAGATATGTAAGTATGTTCACCTCGTTATCATATTAAGGATCAATTTTCGATTACACAACTAAGTGAGCAAGAAATATGAAGTTTATAATTTATTACTATTATCTACGAAAGTATAAAAAGACCATTAAAAAATTATATCTTGTTTTTACGCAAAACTACCTGTAAATACTTATAACTGTCACTCTACCAATTACCGTTAACGACACTAACCATTTCTTAAGTTAACTATTTTCCACATTGATTATTTCCTAAGTTTAATATCTAAATAAACACCATAGACATACAGTGTTTTAATGAGACAAGCAACAGTCTTTCTATTTAGCGTTACTCTAACATTATGACTGTGACATTAACAAACCCTCACACTCTTAAATCGGCGCGCACTATTAGTGTTTTATGACGTAGACATTCACAGGCAACACAAGTTTGCCAACAAGCCCCTTAGTTGACACATTTGTTTGCACTCTAATGACTGCTCACATTTGAGGTACGGTAAGATTGAGAGCGGGTGTCGTAACACTCCTTTAAATAACTGTCATTCAAAATAATATTAAACAATAAGTGTGTTCGCCTTGAGGTGGTTTCTATATTAAGAACCTGCCAAAGTGACTCTAGTATACCTGATGGAAAGCACTAGGCCGCCATAGTGTGGTCACCATACACATTGCAAATGCAGACAATGCAGTATGGTGACCCACACTATGGCGTCCTAATGAGATACTTTTTCACACTCCGCTTGGGGACGTAAAAGACATGACAGTCATCGTGACAGTGTAAGGCTTACACAGTTACCACGGTAACTGTCAGTGACAGTTATCATATGACAGTCTGTCACCCCTGTATCAATGGGGCTCCGGTCTCACATTCACCAACAAAACACAATAACATGGATGCTGGCGCTCTAGGTTGGTCTTCTGTGGGAGGGTAGTAATGCCCCGGTCGAACCGGCCCACTTGTGCTGAAATCAGCGTGGCTCTACTACCTAGCGAGGTGGATACCCTAATGGCAAGTAACTACCGCTGTCCATCGATATCTGAAACTCAAAAGTTACAAGTGCGTAGTCAACCTTGGACCCCGTCACAACCAAACAGGAGAAGAACGGTTTTGGGCTCTGATAACACCGGTTTTGTAATTGTTAACTGTGTTATCTTTGCTAAGTTACTTTTAACAGTATCATAAACTCATATATTTTTGACTAGCACAGATGGCGTTACCGACTTTTCTTATCCTTAAATCTCACGCACTCACTTTACTTTCATCAATAGCCCAAATCTACTGATATCGTTTACTTCTACTTCGCCCCTTTCTAAATATTGTCATTTTGATCAAGGTATATTTCGTATAATAATTCACTAACTTAAAACATTATTTTTTTCAATGAGCTGTAAATGTTATTCATCCTTTTTCTATAATTTGTACTCGTTTTTTGGTATAAATTTTACATATATAAAAAAAATAAAAAACAACGCTTTAACCAACCAATATTTGCAATAAAAAAGGGTAAAATTAAAAAAAATCTAAAGTTTCGTTAAGAACGTGTTACGTGTTTACGAGGTTAAAAGTGCAGTCTTACTAGTAATGGATACTCAACGCGTGCTAAAGGTTAGTCGAGCGGTAAGAAATCGCAGTTAAATCAGATAAGTTCTAACATGCAACGCTATTTGCCATCTGAACGACCTCGTGAGCAAGTACTTCGTGTTTTACTTGTAACGTGTTCAGTGTTTACTATCAGAATAATACGTCCTCAAAAGATTAGCGAACTTTTCAAAAGACACAGTTACGGGTCGTTAAAAATCAAAAAGAAATGCCTCAGTTATTTTAAATAATGCTACATATATGTAAGTATAATATTTCCCATCTAACACACAACGCCATCTAGTCCCAATCATACTCATACTTAAAAAACATTTTCTCGTCGTTATAAGAGTAATTAAAATATGCTTTGACAAATACAGCAATATATTTTTATGAATTCTTATTCATTTATCAAAATGCTCGGAGCGGTGACGTAAAAGCCGTCACACAGTGCATACTAGAACAGCTGACAACATTTACCATATCAACTCAAACACAAAATGTTTATATTTGGTGAAATGTAAATTGAGAAGTGTTTCTTACTAATAAACTATCATTACTATTATTATTAAAAAAAAGTGAATGCATAAAAACATAACATCCACCAGTTTATCATTCCAATTTAAAAAAAAACTTTAACTCAGTTCAAAAATAAAGACGATAATGTCAGTTAATAATAGTTCTTTGTAAGAATTTCACGTACTAATTATTCAACAGATCATTACCTGGATAGTGACTTAATATGTCTTATTCAGAAGAAATATCTATTGCCAGAGAATATGAAAATATAACGTCATTTATAATTCATTCATTTATTAACCTTCTAATTAGTTATGTTAGTGTGGTGATGAGTTAAAAATAAATTATCCAAATCCCGTACAAAGTGACAGTACAGTTTGTACTTTTGTTCTGAAAAGACGCCTTTAGTTTCATATAAAATCCTTAAAACAACATAAAAAACCAAAGTCTATCGTCGCAAAGTACTTGATGTCTAATATTCATTTGATCACTCTTTCAATTGTTACCTTAATTAAATTTATTAAAAATTACAACAAAAAAAATACCGAACAGATTATGAGAACAGAACAAAATCCTTAAAAACAAAACATCTTCCCGTCTTTCATTCTTTACATACATATTAGCAAATGATTTCAGTAGAAAAATTAAATCACGAGTTTCTATACGGATTCAAATGGAGTCATCATCATCATAATCATCTCAACCCAAAGGACGTCCACTGCTGGACATCTTCCGCAAAGTGCTCCACAACAACTGGTCCCGTGCCGCCTGCATCCAACGGCTTCCCGCGACCTTCACCAGGTACAAAGACGTGGTCGTTCACTATGAGTCTCATAAGAAGGCTCAAAGTCACCCAAAGAACAATGGAGAAGGCAATACTCGGAGTTACTTTGCGTCATCGAATTAGGAATGAGGAAACCCACAGATGAACCAAGGTCAACGATATTTCCGTAAAATTGCTAAACTTAAATGGTAGTAACAAGAATTAATATTGTATTTAATATTCTCCAATACCTTCTGAGAAAATATGACTTTCCTATAAATTCTCACTATTTAAAATTAATCGTAACGCGATTAGAAGCAATTTTAATTTATATCAAAATTATGGTATCCCGTCTTTCAAAGTTTTGAATAACAATTTAGTGAAGCAATAAATAGCTTATTACTAAAAATCGTCTTAGAAAAATTAAATAACCAACAAAATTTACACTCAATTTTCATCTCTTCTTTTCAAGTAAATGGCTAACCGAAGAGACAGTTGTAAAACACCTAAAAATATACCAAAAGAAGTTTCTTTTCCATCAACGACTGAAATCACATACAACATGATGCTATTCAAAGCCTATTTTTTTAACACTGTTCCTATTGCTAAAATTTCTCATGTATAATATGAGAAATAATCATAATTTATATGTATAGTACAGTGTTACGAAGCAATATCGCAAAACACAACGACACGTGCGCAACATGCGCACCTAAACATAGAATGAAGTCGCTAAACTGTACAGCTCCTTTGAACTATCGCTGACAAGGAATATGAAATGTAACATTTCGAAAATAGAGTTGAAAATTGCTTAACTTTTACATAAATTAAACTTGCAAAGTGCAGCGGCACTTTTGTTAAGATGCTTGCCACTCCGAGGGTGCTGATTCAATACTTCGTAAGCAATTGTAGAGGATTTTGTGAAAGTTTCCAAGTGTTAGAAGTGATATTGCATTTTGTAGTGATGAGTGTTAGTTTTTATCGTAAGAAACACATTAAACAACGAAGTAGGTTTCACATATTTATTTATTTAAAACTTATTACATATGTTGTACAAGAACGGACTTGATTCCAAGAGGCATTCTCTCCCCATCTACCTTCAGGCAATGCGAAAATATGATTTAATTTGACAAAGTTCGTAAAAGTTATGTTAATAAGAGATGAGCCTACATCACATATAACCATTAAACATTAATTCACTGCTATGTGCATTAATATATACACAACATAAATAATCATACAGATACTATATACTGGGCTTGGGCGTTTTCTATGAATAATATGTATGTATTTACAAAAAAAGTATACATATAAGTATTCTATCAGTCAGTTTAGTAACACACAAGCACAAGCTCTGCTTAGTTTGAAACTAGATGGTGTTGTGTGTCAAACACCCGAAATGTTTACGTGTTTTATTTTATTTATTACAAAACCTGAGGTAATAAATGAGCTTCCTTAAGTCGATTCTCGGCAAACCTGTTTGGTACAGTCTCTCCATTCCTTATTGAAAAATATCGAAAAACTCATGTGAAAAGCATATTAAAAGAAGAATTCTTTTCAATTTTTATTTTTTCAATTTAACTTGAGGTTGGCGAAACATTATCGTTATTTTATTTTTTTTTTTATTTTAAGGGTCTGCCAAGGTGATTTTAATCTACTTTTTAGGAAGCATACATAAAATCTATGTTGAAGTTACCATACCCATTGCTAACGCAGATAATTAAGTATGGTGACCCATAACATGGTGGCCTAATAAGACACATTTTCACGCCCCGCTTGACGACGTTAAAGGCATGACAGTCATCGTGGCTCAGTGTAAAGCTCACACACTTACCTTGATAACTGATGATAATTAATGATATTAAATAATTTGGTTACTTTTTATGATCGACTTGTGATGATTTTATATCCCGAAATATAGGTTTTATAAAATAATTCAAATGTAAAATAATTTCATAACAACACACTTACCTTATTTTCAAATCTATGATAAGGTCATTGTATTAAATAAACAAAACTGTATAAATAAGCCAAAAACATTTAAGAAGAATAACATTATTCTAAGTATATAAATCTCATTACGAATAAAATTCTTGCAAAACACCGAAAAATACTCAGTATCCACACAAGTTCTTATTTCATTTATTGTTCGGTACACATTTGTTTACAACTCTTATTGTCTATTGTGACAAATACTCGAAATATAAAAATAATAATGTCACTTGAGACACCTGATATAAGACTGTCTAATCACAAACTATGTAGTCTGTAATTTCGCAAAATACTGCTAGACTTAAACCAAAATAATGATACTTATCATAAAATAATTTTCTCTCAACTGAAATCGATTTTTCGATCGGACGTTCAAGAGCACTAACTGTTACCTGCACTTTAGCAGGACTCTTGCCCAGGTTGCTAATGTTAGATTCTCTTTATAAATGCGCAAAATTTATTATTTTAAATAACGCCTCAAAGGATATCACATAATAAGTATATATTTTTCAAAGTAAGCTTTAAATAGGTATTTGCTTTTTTGTGTCAGTTTTAGTACTTTTATAATGCTTTAGGTACGAAAATTTTAGTTAGACAACGCTCTTTAAATTTTTTTGTCGCATAGTTTCTAAATAACATCGTTAAAAAGTCTGAGCCATCTTTTTTTGATACTATAGAGATACACTAGTACTTTTTATACAGGATGTCTGAGAAAAGAATTATAAAGATAGCCTGCTGGATCCTGCGAATCTATTGCGAATTTTAATATGCGTTAACTGTTTTTTTTTATAGAAGAGGTTAACAAATTACATAGGCACCACATAGCACATGAAGGCCAGTAAGTATCACTTATAGATTAAGCCTTAAGCTCTATTACCTCGGAGCCAAACTCAAAAATTCGATGCCATAAGAAGTCGGCAGTTACAGCTGTCAACAATTTGTTACACGGGTTATTTGTGCTTGACAATAAAGCGAGGCAAGGTTTTTGAAAAGGGCACTGATGAAGTTACATTCTTTAAGTGAATATGTATATCTATTTAACAGGCCTGTTAATTGAAATGAAATGAGCACGATTATTCGCTCTGTGTATGGGTGTAATTTATCTAAAATATGTATATATTTAGAAATATAAAACTATGTTTATCAGAAATCTATCTAGCACAGGCTCTGCGTAATTTAGAATCAGACAGCCGTGTGTGAGATGAATGAGATTATAATTTATTATAATTATTATCTGGAGCAGCTATAAGTCAGAAGAATTTCTAGAAAAGCTCCAAATAATACAAATGAAAAACAAAGCAGAGTGAGGCTGCACATTTAAGCTATTTATGACATTACTTTTTTGACCAAATATGTTGTTTTTAATATACTATTTATTCATTTTAACATCACTTCCAGCCATCAAAGGGAAAATAATCTTAAATCGTTTTCAGTTTTCTGTACGCCGTTTCCTACACCCTCTGTACATATTTTTAATAAAGGATGAGTCGTAAAATATTAAAGTACTAAACAGCCTTAAATATCGTCAGCCTGCCGGTAAATAATTAATTTTAATTACAGCGTGACCCTCCTACAGAACCGACTAAGAATGAATTAAGAATATAATTAATCTTTATTTTATGTGGATAAGAACAAAAAACAGTGTTATAAGTGTATATAACGTAATAACATTTATGTATATTTCAATACCTTGTGGCGATTTCCACATTACAACACAAACAAATATATACAACAGCGCCATCTAGCGAAAATACATTGCACTACGTAGTATAATGAACTACTAAGCAACTACTATCCTGTATCGCGAAACAAAGATTCGCGTGGCAATTAACATATGTGCAATATCCCAACATCAACCGTTACGCCGTGATCCGCCGGGTATGATCACCTCGCCTGGTCGGAGGATCCTCCCTTTGTGTCGGAGGGACATGACATGAAATTTTTCGACGCTTTTTTTCTTAGTCCTACCAAAGAGTCTCTACTCTAAAGTTTTTGAAAGGAATAAAATTTTTAGAACTTTTCTTATTGATATTTAACTCCGATTGGCACGATGTTATGTTTCCTCGATAAATGGTCTATCTAACACTAAAAAAGGTTTTAATTCGAACCAGTAGTTTCTGAAATTACCACGTATATATTCAATAAACCAAACAAAGTCTTCAGTTTTATAATATTAATATAGATCAATATTATACTACCTAACTATTAACAAAATATCACTCTAAGCGATGTTTATAATTTAAACCCCAAATAATCGCACAAACGACGTATGAAATAGCTCGTGCAGCGTGACACTGCTTAGGTCTGCAGCTTATTAATTGTCCGAGCAGCATGTACGCTTAACTGGAAGTGCACGTGCTTTAACTCAAAGGGGTATTTGTAGGGAATTAGCAGCGTACGTTTATGTAACTTCGATAAGGCTTTCTGTATTCTCTTCGTAAAGGTGAGTGCAAATTATTAATTACTTGCAATGACTGACTCATTGGTTATCAACGTAAAGCCTGAACTCCCACTAATAGAGTAGGACTGTAAATTGAACATTTTAGCAACTGTTTTCTGTTTTGAGCATAAAGCCTGCCATTTGCCACTGTCCGGGCACCGAATACGACAAAATTTTTGAGAGTTACATTTCAAATTTTAAAATAAGGGCAAAACAATACGAAATAATTAAGTGAACATAATCGCAAACAATTGCTAGTAAATTGTAGTATTTAGACCATTTAGTAACTTATTTCGGTATGGTAAGTAATACTTGATTAGGATTTTAAGTAAGTCACGTTTTCTTCAATTTATTTATTTATGAAATGTTTCACTTGTTAAAGAGGTGTTAAAAAACCATGTGTTGATTTGAACATGTATTGATCGTTATACTATTGTAAACAATTATTATGGGTGGTATCTATGGTTTTGTTTGCTCATGAGATCTCTCACACAAACAAATACAAACTTTCGTCAACTGTTAGAGTCCTCTGCATCGTGCAGTCGCAGCTATCTCGCTCGCACGAGTACACCACGAGGCAGGTGTTACTCAACGTACAACAGTGTATTGGCTATACTTACTGTATATTTAGTGCATAGGTATGAAAAATAAAAATATGTTAGAAAAGTACGGTAAGTTAAATATATTTATTAGGTAGTAGAGCCACACTGATTTCAGTACGAACGGACCGGCTCGACCGGGGTAGTACGATGCTTCCACAGAAGACCAACTTAAAGCGCCAGCATCCGTGCTGTCGTATTTTGTCGATGAGTGCGAGACCGGAGGCCCATTGATGCAGGGGTAACAGTTAGCGTGATAAATGTGAGGGTCTTACACTGCCACGATGATTGTAATACCTTTTACGTCACCAAGCGAGGCGTATCACTAGGCAATGAGTATGGTGACTATAACTCTTGAATTATATTCATGCTTTCCATCAGGCAGAGTAGAGTCACTTAGACAGGTTCTTAATATAGAAAAAAAAACGTTTGAACAAATTCCATCTCGACATTTCAAACAAGTTTTCTAAACCGTTCCCTTTCTCCTAATACACTGCAATAGGCTATTGTATTCAATTTAAAAAATACAAAAGACTTGTGACATTTGGAACTACAAAATTAAACCAAACGCTGAAGTTAAAATTGTTTTACTTCAAATTGGTTCCTCGACTTTTGTTTATTTAGGAAAGCATGGCTCAGTTTAAATTAACTGACATTATGACTTGGAGTTATGAATGGAGTTACTGTTTGAAGCCTGTTTGGAAACTTAAAAAAAAACAATCGCAAATGAATGCACGCTGTAAAGCTTCTCAAAAGTATCTCGCTAGGCCGCCATAGTGTGGGTCACCACTCTATATTGTCTATATTTGCAATGAGTATGGTGACTATAACTCTTGGATTCTATTTATACTTTCCGTCAGCTAGAGTAGAGTCACTCTGGCAGGCTCTTAATATAAAAAAAAAACACAGTTATTAGACATTTTGTAAAGATAGAATTAAAATAAAACAAATATTTATTTTCAATATTTTTATTCAATACTTCCGTTGATATGGAGGATCAGCTTATGAGCGATGGAACAGTTTTGAGGTAGTATAACCTCTAACTGCAAATTTCATTTCAAACAAACAATCGTTACTAACCCTTTGCCGTTGTTTCATATATTTATGAACTTTGTTCAATTTAAAGAAGCAAACAGGTCGATAAATAGAAAGTTATTAGTGTTTTAAAAAGTTACGATTATAACGCTATCTATTTTTGTATTAAATGCGTAAATTTCTCATTATAATGTTATGTTATTCTTTAAACCAATTTAGAATCGAATAGTTTCTGATAAAGCACAGACCACTGGATCTTTAATATTGCTATTAAATAATTCGAGGAACTTTGAATCACAACTTTTGAAATTACCCTTTTGGTATGTGAAAATTACGGTTAATATTATACTACCCTATCTATGTCGGGTTCGACTTTAATAAAACAGTCACGGGCTTTTCTACAGAATGAAATTACTATGAGATTACCCTTTTTCCATGATAAACAAGAGCCCAAAGGAATTTAAAAATAAAAGTTGATTAAATGAAGGTCGTGAAAACGAATTAGATTCCAATAAAGGGCCAACGTTTAAATATACAAAAAAAAACAAGATAAAAGGAAACCGTTTCAAATAAACGAGTTATATATATATGTACAACACATGATGATGATTACTGAACAAGCTATAAATGTTCTAGAAAAAGTTCTAATATTCCACAATGTTCTAGATGTTTTCAGAAGGATATCGATTTCATAGTTACTAAAAAAGTTTCAAACTGATTTATATTCATTAATCTCAAACTAAGTGCATAATTTTCTCAGTTTCAGGTACGTTTAAATTGATAAAGTGTCCTAATCTATATTTAAATTCACTTCAAGCCCTTTAGTTTCAGCAAAATGGTCAAAAGTTTCAGTTGCGGGTACGTTTAAATTGATAAAGTGTACTAGTCTATTTTTAAATTCACTTCAAGCCCTTTAGTTTTAGCGAAATGGTCAAAAATTTCAGTTTTGGGTACGTTCAAATTGATAAAGTGCACTAATCTATATTTATATTTATTTCAAGGCCTATAGTTTTAGCGAAATGGTCAAAAAGTTCAGTTTCGGGTACGTTCAAATTGATAAAGTGCACTAATCTATATTTATATTTATTTCCAATTCTATAGTTTTAACGAAATGATTAAAAATTTCAATTTCGGGTACATTCAAATTGATAAAGTGCACTAATCTATATTTATATTTATTTCCAATTCCATAGTTTTAACGAAATGGTTTAAAAATTTCAGTTTCGGGTACGTTCAAATTGATAAAGTGCACTAATCTATATTTATATTTATTTCCAATTCCATAGTTTTAACGAAATGGTTAAAAATTTCAGTTTCGGGTACGTTCAAATTGATAAAGTGCACTAATCTATATTTATATTTATTTCCAGTTCTATAGTTTTAACGAAATGGTTAAAAATTTCAGATTCAGGTACGTTGAAATTGATAAAGTGCACTAATCTATATTTATATTTATTTCAAGGCCTATAGTTTTAGCGAAATGGTCAAAAATATGATCAGAAAATTGATTACTATCATGTACAATTCTCTACTTGCTGATCCCATGCACAAAATGATTAGCTAAAAAAAAATCCAACCATACATTGTTTTATTTAAAATTATTGAAACTTTATCGTCTAGATATTTCTATAGAAAGACATTTTTGGAGCATTAAGGTCAGGTATTGATCTCCAATTAATCAGATATGTGATGCTTTTTATAAACTAGGACAATTGAATCTAAGGTTCTTTAGCGATATGATAGTTCGACTAGGGGTTCGAAACCACCTATTTACTAAGATATAAAACAAACTATGGTAAAATGTTCTACTTAGATCATAACTGAAAAATATTTTAAAATACATTTTTCGAATGTTCTGATAATATTAAATATAAAAGCATAATATGTATCATCAACAGCCTTCAGCAGTCCACAGCTAGGCATAGGTCTCTTCTTAGCAAAGAGATTTTAGCCTACTATATCATACATTTAAAGCTAAATAATAAACATCGTAAATAGACTAAAAGATCAGGTTACGAAAATAAACAAATACACTTCACTCGATATTTGGACAAAAGACTTAAGATTAGATCGTTTATTTCGAAATTGATTGGAGCAATGAAATTTACGCTCACTTAAGTACTAGCCATAACAGCAAACATTTGAGCCATTCAATTAATGATTTGATTTTATATCAAATTATATTCACATATAAAATCAATTTTTTTTTAAAGACAACGTTCGCCTTCGTAATAAATTCTGTGTTACGGGGGACTTTACAAATATACAAGTAACGGACACATAGAACACCCAAACTCAGAACAACAATTCATGGATCACAAAGTGTTATCCCATGTGGGATTTGAACCCACAGCACTCAGCGCAGCAGAGAGTGGCGTGACCGCTTAAACGATTAAGTCAACCGTGCAGACAAATAAATATAAGATATAAACTAGCTTTATAAAGTACATGACATCGAATCTATTAAATATATTTTATTTGTTTGATTTAACACGCTAATCTCAGAAACTACTAGTACAAATTTAAAAAAAATGTTGTACATCTGAAAGCTCATTAATCCAGGAACGATATTGGCTATGTAACGTCACGTTACCACCAATAAAAATGTTACTAGAATGGAAAATAAATATGCCTTTTGAGAGACGTAGTCTAAGTTACGCGGGTCAGCTATGTATATAGTAATGAAATATAATATTTGTCATAAAACTTTTGGGATGTCCGACTAGTTTCAGATCCAATTCAAGAGATAAAACAAGAGATGTCGGGTCATTTACATTCACGAAAATAAAAGCGTATTTCTTTAGTAATAATGCGTTACACTCGCAAAGGTCTTTCATTTTTTTATTACAGTATAAGAAAATAAACGAATAGATGAGTCATGTAAAGGAAAATAGCCATCACGATTCATGGACACTCGTAATCCAAGAGCTGCAAGCGTATCACTGTCCTATGAGGAGGATTTGGGCTCTGGTAACTTCACCCATCATCACCATCCTCTCATACACATAGAGGACCTAAGCCTCTCCTTAGAAAAGAGATTTTGGCCTAATATACCACAATGGCCAGATAAATAGGTCCAAGCCTTGCATCCAGTTTCCTTCTCTTCGCAGTGCTGTTGCCATGTGTAGTTTATTCCAATAGTAGCCGCATATGACACTTCATAATCTTAATCTTCTCACAGACCTCTTTACTGATTTAGTGAAAGCCAATTAACTATAAAATCATTTATTGTGAGGCAATGGTTGAGTTTGTCCATCCGTGCCGTAGCATGGGTATCTAATCCATCTCCTTTTTTTGCAATAACTCACAAATGATTTTTTCTATAGTCCAGTCTTAATAGTAATCAACATCATTAGATTTGTATATTAATGGTTGCCCTAAATTAGCAGTCCTCTTCTTACACACGCACACATGACATGAAGTGTGTGGCTTTGCAGCCAGTGGATCTGAAATAGGTTTACCTGCAAACAGGACGCGCCATTTACTATGCTCACAGTATTAACCGCAAGTGAAGGATCGGCTGTCTGAGCGTTATGTATCAAATGTCGTTAATGAATTTGTTTACGTATATTTAATTAAGCTTATTTTTTTTCTATTAGACACGGTTATCTGATCCTAAACTAGGCATAGGCAGTATCTACTAAGATAAAGAGGCTGCTGATAAACATGCTTTTATATTTCTGTGGTAACTTCCATATACTGTGCAAACAGAAAAACATGCTACAGCGCTATCTAGCGAAGATACATCGAACAGCCCCGTTCTTCTACTATATAATGAACTACGAAGCAACTACTAATCCTGTATCACGAAATAGAGATTCTGGCGGCGATTAGCAATATATACAACATCCCAACATTAACTGTTGGGCTGCGGTCCGTCAGACATGATCACCTCGCCTGGTCGGAGAATTCTCCCTTTGCGTCAGAGAGACATGACACCCATTCCCTCCACATTTCTAATACATACATTACAGATAAATGGAATCAGGCAGCCGTATGTAAGTTATTATTTTAACTGGTTTTTAAGTTACGCAATCAAACAGCGACGACTTCACAACCACTGATAAACTTTAGATACATTTTGTGATTAGGTTAAGATACTTATTAATGTAGTAAAAGAATATTTTTGAAAATAAGTTGAACAATAAAAAACCCTACACATAGAACAAATGATAGTGCTTATCACGCAATTAATTATACTGTGAACCAGACCCTCAAAACAATGACTGCTCAGTCAAGACCAGTACATCAATATGCTCATCATATTGTAATGAGGTTTGTTAGATAATCCTCATTATCGATTTTGTTTCTAACTGTATATATGTTCGATTTTACATTAATTTGTAGGATATTTTATAGGAATATAGGCTAAATAACATAAAGCTAAAAACGATGTTGTCCTAAAAGACCTTTAAAGAAATAAATTAGCTCGGTCTGTTAAAGATGTTTACGTCAGTCAGTAATTAAAACTGAAATAAATCAAAAACGTATCCAGCAATTGATAAAATTGGCTTGCGTTATAAACATAGTATGGTAAGTGTTCAAATTTCGAACCCCAAAAGGTGTAAACCATGTAGTGAGTACACACAAACACACGTGCACACACACACGAACACATACAAAAGTTACACGTGACTGTACAATGTATTTAGTGTCAAGTAAAAAGATACTCTTATTCTCATTGAGTGGACGTATTCAACCTTTGAGAATCATGTTATCAAATAGGCCCAAAGCGATACATCAATAGCTGCGGTTGCCTCTTAAAATATTGAAATGTCCTTTTGTAATACTATCAAAGCAACTAAATAGATGGTAAACAGAAACTAATTATAATATAAGGTGTATTTGCAGTTGGGTATAATTTTGTACACATAGCGATATACTTGTTCATATTAAGACTTTATACGAAAGATTGAAGCGTGTCGGCTTATTGAATATTTGAAATTCTGTACAGGAGGCGGCAAACCAATAACATTACGGTCATGGAAGCTCTACTCCGCATCCATGTTGAAAATCTAATTTTGAGAATTTTCTTCGCGATTAAGGAAAGTAATTCGAAAGGGTAAGTGAGTTTATTTTTCACATCTTTCTATCTAAATAGTAGATAGACACAATTCATATATAAATCTGAATATTTTGATTCATAGATACTGTCGCAACAAAAAAAAAGGTTTTTCTATATTACTATCAGCACATAAACTTTGTTTTTTTTTTATATTAAGAGCCTACCAAAGTGACTCTACTCTGCCTGATGGAAAGCCTGAATAGAATCCAAGAGTTGTGGTCACCATACTCATTGCAAATGCACACAATGTAGTAAGTATGGTGACCCACACTATGGCGGCCTTGTGAGATGCTTTTTAACACCCCGCTTCGGAACGTAAAAGGCATGACAGTCATCGTGACAGTGTAAGGCTTACACAGACATTTGTGCTATAAACATTTCATAAGTCATTTGGCTTATGTACTTTCAAAGCACTTGCGTACACGAGCCACTTCAAGTTTATCACTTACCATTTATTTGTTTTAATTACTTAACTGTAAGTGAAGTTCTTGTACCGGAACGAGGACCAATTATATTATTTTTCATGTTACAAAGACTTCGTGTTGAGTGTTCGATTGCCAAATTAATTATATTTATAAGCAGTGAACTAATTTAAAGTTTTGAAGCTTTCCTTCAAGTTTGATCTGCCTTAATTAAAATGCTCTTATTTTTTTATCAGTTTTCCGAACACCGTCATCGCGTCAGTCAGAGTGACAGTAAGGAAGATTATTAAATTTTTAAAAATAGACTGAGGGATAAATACCTGAAATATTATGTTAAAGGGTAAAGTAAATGTATAGAAATCAATGAATTTTAAGAAAAATATACACTTCAAGTAATTTTTAAGAGTTCTGTATTCCTGACAAATGTTTCTTTATGATTTCATTATAGCCGTCTCAATGTCCGGTCATCCAGAGACTGTTGCAAGGTCTAAATATACTTAGTTAGGTATTAATAACATTCTAGTTTCGAAACAAGTTAAAAAAATGAAGGTACTTGTGCCATAGTGTTTAGTATCGTAAATCACGGAATCGAATCGCTATAAAAGCAAATATACACATAATTGAATAATCAGTTTGCTTAATTATTATAGTCGAAGGTCCTCTCCTTCCCCGTCTTTGTAAGTTTTAGAATATTATTAGGGAAACTATATACATTAAACAAAATTATTATCGTTAAATAATTATACTGTGTTTTTTTTACCACGCTATTTACTTTCAAAGTAAACAAAGGTTGCACTGTGAAAGTAAGTTTTTTTTTTAATTTAGAGCCTACCAATGTGGTTCAACTGTGTCTGATGGAAAGCTTGAATAGAATCCAAGAGTGGTGATTACCATACTCATTGCGAATGCAGACAAAGCAGTATGATGACCTACACTATGGCGACTTAGTGAGATGTTTTCCTACACCTCGTATAGAGGACCCGTGATCATAGGGGAAAAGAAACTTATGCGCTGGTAGTGACATCCGTGTTTTAATCTCAGCTTCTATCTACCGGTCCATGCCAACCTGGGCGTGCACAAATTTCATGTACACATGCACCTCACTTACCCGCTTCCTCTTGATAAGTCCTCACTAGCGAGACTGGTAGCCAACAACTGCGCGTGCAATAATTGCTTGCGCTAAACGAAGTCACGCAGGCGCCGCGATGCATGAGAAACGACGTTATCGAGAGAGATCTCAAGATCAAGAGTTTGAACGCACACATACAAAGAATGCTTGAAGTAATATCCGAGGCCTGACGCGTGGCACTGGTTGCTCGAAGCTGAACCTTATCAAATGTTGACTGGGATCTCATTTGGTTCGTCACACACACACACACACATACAATCACATACACACCTAGACACCATCCCGTACTCTTGCAATAATACAAACACCGGCATAATTAACACACCTATATAAGTATGAGTAAAAATAACAACTAAGCATATAACTTTTTTGATCATCTTTAGCATAACCGAACACTCTTTCCCAAGATACAGGCTTTGGCCTAGTTTCAGAAATCAAAATTAGTATCTACAGTAATATAATCATGCAAAAAATGTATGTATAATGTTGTAATTTTAGAATCATATGAATATTTTTATTTATTTTTTTATTCAGCAAGACAGAAACTGCTCACCTTGTTCAGTATACCTAACTTTCGCCACGGAGCCTTAGTGACAAATGCAACTTGGAACCAGGTCGACCTCAGCGACGAGCTTCTGTCGATTTTTCTCAACGTCTACTCACTTGGCAGTAGCGTGTCCAAAATATCGTCCATGAATTTTGTTATCGTAAACATAGCAATGTGTATATTGCCAAAAGCTATCATGTCACTGATGAACAGAAGAAACACTGTTTGCGGCAAGACAAGAGCCCTGTAATAAATTGACAGTTAGAAGACATCCAAACTCTAAAATCACAGATCACGCAAACACTTGATCCAATTAGGAATCGAAGCGTAGACAGTTATATCCCACAGAAGTTAGTATTTCAACATTAATTTGAATGGGGAGCTCCGGTCAATATTACCGAGATAGTTGATGTTCAAGTTGTTAATGATCCGTTTAGTAACAAACAATATAATATTAATTTGCAATTACCTAAGTATAATGTACAATACCTTGCAAATTATACGTATATTGTAGGTTAAAATTATGTAAATTCATTTATATATGGTAATTACTTTGCATATTCTATTAACTAACGAAACAGAGAAGTTACTAGAAAATAATAGTGCTACTAATATTTCTCTAAGGTTCAATTCAGTGAAAACTCTATGGATATTTAGATTAATTTATTTTCAGTAAACTTTAACTTGACGTAAACGCAACTATGTATTATTACCAGTTTCGGCGAAGTTTTTAATTATTAATATTTACAATATGTAAAGTCTGCTGGTTAAGTCAAATCACATGAGTTTACATTCAATATGGTTGCTTAGAATATGAACATTCAAATCACAAGTTATATTTGTACTAGCTTTTGCGCGCAGCATTGCTCGCGTGGAATTTGATTTGCCACGTTAAGTTTCGTAACGTAACTCCAAAACATGTGTACAAAATTTCATGATGATCGGTTGAGTAGTTTTCGCGTGAAGCCGTAATAAACAAACTTACATTCGTATTCATAATATTAGTAGGAATGTACGAGTAAGGATAAAACTAGCAGGATTTATTTTCTACCAATTTCATATACAACATTATCATAGTGTTCATCCAACTGAGAAATAAATAGACTTTAATAGTAATTAAGTTTTCTCGAAAGACATGGTCAATTATATTTAACTAAGATTGTAAATGTAAACAAAGCGTAATGATATGTCTTTATGAATAGGATAATATAACACTATTTTTCTTTTTTATGGCATAAAGGCAAACAAGTACTCGTAATTATCACCGCCCATTGACACCTACCCGGAGAGAGAGACCGGAGAGGGAGAGGAAGAGAGAGAGAGAGAGAGAGAGAGAGAGAGAGAGAGACAAGAGACGCAAGTATTTCGCCTTTCTTATGTTTTAGTAGAGAAAATTAATCTTACAAAAAGCAAAGATACCAATTCGTAACTTCGTTAACTTCACTTCAAATTAAAATGCACCGTAAAATAAATGAAATAGAATACTAAATAGATCATCACAATATAATGTTATTGCAAATGGAAAACCGAAGATGTCGAGATAACCATATATCTAAATGTAAACGTTTAATATAATATAAGTCTCTCAATTCGAGTGCACTCAAGAGAGTATCGGAACCTCGTGCAGATACCCTTATCTCAGAACCACAGTACGGAATTGTCCGTTCTTTTAGCGGATTGATAGGCTATTGGTGTTTCCAACTCACACTGTCCGAGATAATTCGAATCGAATAAAGGTTTCGGTATACGATACGCTACCGAAGCGTGTTAAATTAATCGAATGGAAAAACATGTGGTTTTATTTTGCTTTATGTTCTGGTTTATTCTAGGGACATTTTTGCTTACTGACAAATTGTAAAATAAAACTTGTATTTTTATGAAATTGAACAAACAACAAATATTATTGTGAGTTTTATTCCTATTTTTGTTCGTGTTCGTGTGGACGAAAAATACAAATTATGAATACGAAGGTTCGCCACCTCTATTTATCCTGATGGCGCCGTGAAAACCAACTAAAAGAGCAAACTATGCAGGATAACAGCGAATCCTTTTTTTTTGTTAACGTGTGGAAACCCCCTCGGGCTGTCACCCCACCGGGGTATACGGCGGGGTGGTGTGTCGGAATCGGACCGACTAAAACCACACGGTGTGCCACTCTGCGCCTGAGATAGGAGGGATCCGGGAACCGCTGCTATTACGACATCCAGATCCTTCCCAGCGCCTGCCCGCTAAAGCGGGCACCATCTGCGGATAAACTCTCTATTTAGGCGACGTACGGCACACGTGCACCTCACCTCCTCGCGGCTGGCCACTATAGCGGATGGAGGGTAAAACCCGTCCCGTCCACCCGCGGCCACACTCAAGGCGGCATGAGGCGCTGGTATGCGCGCCTCCGCTGCCCGGCTCGCCGGCGGCGAATTGAGTCCGAGTGGATATCGTCCTCTCGGGCCTTCTCCGCCGCCTCTCTCCGCGAAATTACGTCTTCGCAGAAGGTTGTGACCGCGGTAAAACATCTGTCGCTACCGGCCATGGAGCGTATGACGGCCGGTAGCGAGAGATCACCTCCAATAACTGCAGTGAGGACCCCACGCTGCGCCGCCCAGGCGGAACAAACTGCTAGCGTGTGCTGAGCCGAGTCCTCACTACTGTCGCAGTGGTGACAGGCGGGACTCAATTCCCTCCTGGCGACCGAGTGCAGATACTTCCCGAAGCAACCGTGCTCGGAAAGGACCCGCGTCAGTCGGAAGGAAAGGGCCCCGTGCTGCCGCCCTGCCCACTCGGCGATGAACGGCTGGAGAGCCTCCACGGCGGCAAAGCCAGCACGTGGAGCCTCCAGCCGGGACGACCAACGAGCCATCGTGGCTCGACGAGCGGCCTCTCGCCACTCGCGTATCTCTTCGGGCGGGGGCCGTATGCCACTACCCGCCCGGAAGTCAGCCGTTCACCGATAAACTTCGGCGAGCACTTCCGCCTCCAAATCCCACGGGGGAGTTCCGCCCAAGGCGCACGCCACTTCCGTCGATACGGTGCGGTAACCACGTATGGCTCTAACCGCCAATATCCTCTGAGGGCGCCAGAGGCGAGCCCTATTCTGGGCGGTCAGAGCCGCCGCCCACACCGGTGCACCATACAGTGCCATTAACCGGACAACCCCCGTGTATAGCCGTCTCGTCGCGACGCTGGCTCCACCCAAATTGGGCAAAAGTCGCCCAAGGGCAGAAGCAACGCCGACCAGCTTTGGAGTAAGCTGTCGGAAGTGCTCGTCGAAGAGCCACCTGCCGTCTAGGATCAGGCCCAGATACTTCATCTGGGCCTTAATCGGTACGAGGACCGAATTGACAACGATAGAGGCGCCGCGGGGTAGTCCACGACGGGGCCCATGAAACAAAAGGGCCTCCGTCTTATCTAGGGCCACTCGTAAACCCAGCGCCTCAATGCGCCTTTAGGTACGTCGGGTGTACAAA
Source organism: Hypercompe scribonia (assembly GCA_949316085.1). Lineage (NCBI taxonomy): Eukaryota > Metazoa > Arthropoda > Insecta > Lepidoptera > Erebidae > Hypercompe > Hypercompe scribonia. Next base: position 4,577,588 of record OX438983.1, read on the forward strand.
TAAAAAATACTCTTGTTGATGAACGACGGTATAATATTTTTTGTTTAGTCACAAAAACACACAGGTACACAAAAGTCTTAACGTACACTATATTAAAAATTACGATCACAAAAGAGAGAAAGGAGAAAGCAGTACACAAGTAATGCGGGGAGCCAAGTATAATTGGAGTCAGATGACATGCGAGTTGTCGCGTCGTGAGGTTACGGACGGACTGTCTCATACCGCGCTAAGGTGCGGCGCCTGCGCTGCCTCTCCACTATGTTTGGCTCCTCCCACACGCTACTCAATATAATATTGTGTTAGCTTGTTTGTTACATCAAATATACAAAATAATTTTAGTGCACATGGTGCAACTACGCTACAGCGCCCGACCACCAAAGAGACTCCCACGGTGGCCAGGCGCGCCGCCTCTTGAAAGTTCGCCCCCCGGGCCGTGACCAATGTGTCATCGGCGTAACAAATTACGCCCAGCCCGGGGGGAAGACGACCTCGAAGGGCCCAGTCGTATCCCATATTCCACAGGAGTGGTCCGAGGACAGACCCCTGTGGAACATCGCACGACATGGGCCGCCGTCTCAGAAAGGTTAAAAGCAAACCCTATACCAACCAGCCTTCGTCACGTGGTATAGTAAACTGAAGCCTCCTTTCTAAGGAAAGACATAATGATGACGATTATTCATATTATTTTAAAGACTCTGTGTTTAATGTAAGGAGGTGTGCATACCTAACTACTGTTGAAATGCTGCAAGAATGAGTTCCACATATGTCTATATCCAATAGGTCTGAAATCCGTTAGGCATCTTTAAATATGTAAAACTATTCTGTTTCAAAAATAAATTGGAACAAATCCTGAAAGAAGGAGAGGAATAAGTCTAAGGTAATCCCACCTGGTTGTAAAGTGATAGTTCAAGTAACAAAAATACTTTGTCAGCTAAATATCAGGTTATCTAATTAGATGTTATGTAATCAAAACGTCTACAGAGGCTATGGTTGTGACTGAAAATCTTAATTTGGATGGCGATAGACCTTTACATCCCCTGGTAACCTCTTTGTGACCCAAGCGGGTCCAAGTGGTATCTAAATCTTCATTAACGAAAAAAAATTGGTGACAAACATATTAAAAAGAAAAGACACTACCTATAAAAAAACCACCAAGAAAACTATCATAGCAAGTCATCATCAGCATCATCATCATCAATTTATCTTAGTTCACTGCTGGACGTAGGTCGCTCGCATTGCACACCACTTTGATCGATCTTGGGCTAGTCGAGCCAACTCCTACCAGCCATCTTGCGCAAATCATCACTCCACTTGACCTATGGGCGCCCTACACTACGTCATACATATATTATAGCAAGTCATACATATATTAAATACAACAGATCTGAAATAATCGTCAATTCCTTCTTTTTTAGTTTTGAACATAGAAGTAAGTTCCTGTAAATAATTCAAAGATAACGAAGTGAAGAGCTTTATAGCTCTTTTGTTTTGAAAGGAGAAGAGCACCAAGATTACTAGAAACATGAGATATTGCTATTATGCTGACGTTTATGTTTTACATACACTGTTGCCAGAAATATTGCTGCTATTACGACGACACAGATACTTTAGACGATAATAATATTGTATGCAATATTATATGCATAGCATGTTCATGAGTAGATAAGTAATGTTATAATATTCAGCGTTAGTTATAACAATAAATTCCTCAACATATAGTTTTCATTATTACCTTATTTCTCAAATGTACAGCTTTTTTATCTATTTCGGGCTTCGGAGCTCAAGTCGGTGAATAAAGTTGAAATTTTTATTTATAATTTGTGGCAAAAATTTACATTTGCGGACTAAATATGAAATGATAAATGAAGTTTATTTTTGTTGCATAGTTTCTATGATCACTTTTCAGCTCATTCATTAAAAAATGTTTACCATAAAGAATTGAAGTACTCGCCAATACAAATTGAAGGAGCCCAGACTAGGTGAGAATGTGTCGTTTTATAGTGGAGTTTTTATGGCCACGCGATTTACACATGCATGCAAAATTTTAGGTCAATAAAAAAGTGGGAAGCGCTTCAAATTTTACTTGCAAGATTTCATTACAGACACCGCGACAGGTGAAAGCAAATAAAAGCTTGTAAAATAATTTTAAAAGACAACCGACAAACGAAAAATGACATTATTAAACACAACAAACGAAATACAAAATTAAACATGAAGCACATACACATATTATCAAAGAAAACTTAATAGAAAATACGTAATAATAATGTTTTCGTTGCTCGGAGCTTGTTATTTAAGCATTTCATGCGTGGGAATATTATTCTTGACATACTGTTTCATACGTCTTTGTATTAAGGTAATTAATTGAGAAAGTCCTCTTTGATACACGCCTTTACGCTTGAATCCAAGTTACATTCTGTTTTCTCATTAATATATTTCTGTTGTTTTACTCTTGAGTGTATTTTGAATACACCTAACACGAAAGCGTAGTTTTGACTATATGATAAGTATGAAGTTAAGGTAGATACATATTAAGAATCAACGTCACTTACTGATAAAACTTAGTTTTAATGGTAAGTTTTTGAGTAAATGAATCAATAGAAAGCTTTCTTAAAATTGTTTTAACCACAAAATCTCTTTTATGCATGACGATAGGAAAATGTATTCTGCTTCTGTAGTTGACAATGCGACTGCAAGATGGCATCTCGAATTCCAGCTAATTTCTCCTAATTGCAAGATAAAAATTTAAGCAGTGCAAGAACGGCGATCAAACTTTAAACTTGCCGAGTTAGCATCATAGTAGGCATGAGTTGTAGTTTCTTGTTTGTTTTACTTTTAACTTAACCTATAATCTTGAGTGCCCTTCCGATAAAGTAAGACACGTTTCAGGATAATCCATTGTGACATTACAGTTTTATTATTGTACCTCCTTAACATATTTATAACAAAACTTATATCTGATTTGGTAACCTTTAGGATATTTAATAGACACTCAATTAACTCTTCATCAGGTGCATATTTTAAAATATCAGTTTTTTCAGAATTATTTTGTAATTTTTTATTTGCATCGATTGGCCTCTTAACAGTTTTGTTCTACATTTCACACAATTCCCTTTTTTCTGTCTCTCTCTACATGAATACTAATGAAGTGACTTATCTCACTGAGATCTTTTATTTATCATCTCTTATGTAATTCCTCCATAATATATAATTTTCCAATATCTCATTACTCGTTAGTATAATGAGATCATCGACAGTTTGCTAGAAATATTATATCATTTTTAACAATTATCCTAAAGTAAATGCACAAATCCAATTGCGTGTCAAAGATTCAAGTCCCTCAATCCTAGAAAACGTTTTTTTCTACAGCCTATTGGTCTCTTTCAGTCCACTCAAAGGTCTTCAAGTTGACACACTTGTTCACCACTGCCATGTAGAGATTTTCTATTTCTTTTTGTATAAATGCTGAAATGGTGTCCTACTGACAAATTTCGAAGTGATATTTAACTGATAAAGCAAATAAATATCTAACGGTAAAGCGTCTAACAACGGCCAAGAAACTTCTGTGTAATATGTGCCACGTATTTAAGAACCTTTGGTATGTACTTTTTTCTTAAATACTCATTTGCATGGTGTATATGTTCCTCAACCGAAAGACTAGTCATTTCCAATGTATTGTTATCTAATATAGACTGATATTCTTCTTCCTTTGGATCTTTCCATTGTTTGGCATCATTTTACCAGAAAAGGATGTTGTGAATTTAAGATAAGGATGAAACTAGAACTTTGTGTGCAAAATAATATGTATTAACGAGAACTGCTTTTTGTATGAGTGTAGGAGTGGATTTCTGCATTTCTAATATGGTGAGACTTTCTTACAGTTTTTGCGACTACGTCAGTTATAGACTTGACAATGGGTATGATTTTAACTCTATCAACCTGCCATTGCATTTTTATTTCACGAGTTGAGTATATGTATTTTTTGCATTGTGAGGAGATAGGAGATTGTGTTTGTTGCATAATGCTAATGCTGTTTGTCTAGAATAATAATCGATTTGCCAACTTTGTACACTAATGTCATGTGCGATCTTTTTTAGTGTACGATTTTTGTCAGTAATATTTTTCAGTTATTTTCATCCTGTCCCAATATACTTTAAATAATAATAGATAAATAAAAATTTGTGAGCTATATTTTGTCGAATTATATTTCGTATAATCATATGTTTCGGACTTATACTATGGCAACTGACCGAATACTAATATACTTATTTTTGTGAATACATACACATTATACATAGAAAATACTCAAACTCTGAAACAAATGTTTACAGATAATTCAAACATTTGGACTAAACCGGGAATCGAACTCAAGACCTCAAGCGCAGCAATCACATACGCTACATTTAATCTATCTATTCGACACTCCTAGTTGCAGGTAGTTTTACGTAGGTAGAGTTATTTTATCATGCACTGGAAAAAAATAACTTTTTTTTAATATACTGTAACGATTCCCACACACAAGTCAACAAAATTATAGTACAGCGTCATCTACTGGTGACTGTATACTGTGGAGTAACTAATCCTGCATCACGATATAAAAAATTTTTGCGCCAATTTACATATAAAGAACTTGGGGCGTGTCTCGGCCAGACATGATCATCTCGCCTGGTCCCTTCGTTGAAGCCATTCTTTTGGCTGGATATACCCGAGAAAACACTGAACACACCTTTTATTTCCTCATAAGTTAGTTTAGCAGTAACGGTAAATAACGAAGTTTTCCGGAAAACTATCAAAGCCACTGTACGCAGGGCGCTCCTTGTCACCACTGTCGCGTCACTGGGGGTGATTCGATTAAAACCACCGTATCGCACTATACTGTATATTTCACACAAATATAGCAACCAGCACATGTGCCTTGAAAGGTTTTTTGAAACATTTTTTTTTTTATGTGACCTAGCTGTTGGCCTGGGTTGGCCTCTACAACTTTACGCGGGTATTACGGTGAGCGCTGAGGGCTCTCAACCGGTCATTTGTTAAGCAACATAGCCCAAGGGCACCCCCTGTGGGATACGAACCTCGGCTTGGGGTGTTGCTGCTACGTTGGGGCGACCTACTCCCATGTTTTGTGGACGGTTTACGCGGCGCGTATTCCGCCCCCGATGACGGGAACGAAAACGCGGACGGTTCCTATTCGATTGCCTAGCTGTGTTCGCTCTACGTTGAACGAGCGTAATTTCGTCGTCTTGTTCCCCTAACGCGTGTCTGGGTCGACGTATTTTAGAGATCCTACTGGGTGTGTAGTCTACGGCCGCAACCACTAGAGGGTTAGGGTGAGTCGGAGCAGAGTCAAAGTAGCTAAGAGAGCACTGTTTTATGTATTGCTTGATGGTCGGCAATCTGAGGTCGATGTGGAGGTCGACGTTGCGTACATACCACGGTGCTCCCGTAGCTTTGCGTATGAAATTATTCTGTAGTGTTTGAAGCCTATGAATCCTGTGTAGCCTAACGTGTGCGAATACTACGCTACCGTACGTCATTATAGGACTGTCTAGTCTGTCTGACTAGTCTGTCAGGGGGTATCCATCTCGGCTTATGGACCAAAAGCTACGGTGTGATACACGGGTACGCGACCCCGGCTCCCCGAGCTTCTACTGTCTTTGCTTCTCAAACTTCCAAGCAGTAGTATCCTATTCCCTCTATATCCTTTGCCACTGTTCCACATTCAGTTCCATCCCATCCCTATTTTCCTTCCCTAGGTCCAACAAAAGCAGTTCCCTCCTGCTAAATACAAAAGTCTGGTTCGGCGGCAAGGATGGCAGCCCAACGCAGATAGTGCAAAAGGGCCTGGCAGAGTTGGCGATCCAGCAAGGCAAGGTGGATGGCCCAGGGCGACGGTAGAGGGCGCGTGCAGTTACCGTCGGCCAGACACTGCATCCAATCGTTCCTCTGATCGTAGCGGTACTCCGTTCCATTGGAATAAGGAGCGGGCGGACGAGAGAGTGCGTCTGTGTTTGCGCATACACTTATGTACTATAACATATTCCCGCGCAGATGACACCTGGCAATAACACGGAACAGTGAGCAAAGTCCTACGGCGATGGAGACTGGTGGTGGGGTACTGATCTGGTGAGTTTGGTCCCTAGCTGGATCTCTGCACGTAGGCGGTTGGGTGGTGATGGTCGTTTCATGACTTGACCGAGGCAAGAGTCTGGTTCGGCAGCTCGCCCATCGACAAAGCAGCTCTATTTAGGGATCGCACTGCTTTCCCCAATCCGGGGAGGGGCCTAGAAAAGGCGGCCTAAACAAAGTTTGTCTCACTTTTTACCCGGTCGGCTAACCGCGGTCATCCGGTCACCATCTTAATGCGGTCGAAAGAAACAAAAATATATGAAACCTTTTACTATAGCTGCTTGGAATGTAAGAACTTTGCTGGACAACGAGAACAACTTGTGTCCCGAGCGAAAAACAGCGCTCATTGCGCGCGAACTGTCCCGTTATAATATTGACATTGCTGCAGTTAGTGAGACGCATCTGGCGGATAGTGGTGAGCTCTGTGAGAGACTCGGTGGGTTTACATACTACTGGATAGGTAAACCAGCAACGGAACGATCCGCTAGTGGTGTAGGTTTTGCCATAAAAAATGAGATAGCTAGATCTCTCATTGAACTTCCAAAGGGCGTCAGTGACAGAATCATGACCCTGAGACTCTGCGTGGGACCTGGTAAATACTTGCATTTCATCAGCATTTACGCACCTACCTTGACCTCATCAGATGAGGATAAACTTAAATTTTACGGGGACCTTCGTACAGTTCTACTGAACGTACCGCAGCGGTATAAAATTTGTCTTCTTGGAGATTTCAACGCGCGTGTTGGGGCGGACCACATGGCTTGGGGAAACGTACTGGGCAAACACGGTATCGGAAAGTGCAACATCAATGGTACTGCATTATTGGCTCTATGTGCGGAATTCGAGCTTAGTATCACCAACACATTCTTCAGGCTACCTGAAAAATACAAAACATCTTGGATGCATCCGCGCTCTGGCCGTTGGCATCTTCTTGATTACATCATAGTTTGAAGGCGTGACCTGAAGGATGTACTCATCACAAGAGCGATGCGGGGTACCCAGGGCTGGACGGATCACCGTCTCATTCGATCTAAGATGAGGCTTAACTATAAGCCTCCGCGCAGAGCAAAACATAAAATTCCAGCGAAACTAGCTCTTACAAAGTTAGTAAGCGACGAGGCAACTCGGTTCCTCCTTGACGCAGAATTTGAACATGCCATGTCCAGTGCTGATAGTGACTCAACCATTGATGCTAAATGGCGTCTGTACGCGGAGACCTTACATGGAGTATCACAAAGAGTTATTGGTGGATTGCAGAAGAAAAACCAAGATTGGTTCGACAATTCTGATGCAGAAATACGGAAGCTCGTTGAGAACTTCAGAACTACTTTAAGAAGCACTGTTGAGTCTGGGCAACGAAAATCTATGCAGCAGGAACTTAAAATCAAAGTGCGGCAATTAAAAGATAACTGGTGGATCAGAAAATCCGAAGAATTACAGTGGCTGGCAGATACCAATCAAACTGCTAAATTCTTCGAGGGACTTAAGAGTGTTTTCGGACCTCGGACTAGGAAAACCAGTGTACTCGCAAGATAAGACCAAGAGGCTGACTGATCCCGTAAAAGTTCTCCTTCGTTGGGCTGAGCATTTTGATGAAGTGCTTAATCCCGACAGTCAAGGAGTGGATCTGCAATACCTCGACACCCTTGAGAAGCTGCCTGTCGCGTCGGAGTTGGATGAGCCACCGTCGTTTGCAGAATTTATTTCCGCGATAAATCGTTTGAAGGACGGCAAGTCACCAGGTGCAGATAGTCTTCCCTCAGAAGTTTTCAAATACGGAGGACCAAACATTAAATCTAGACTGTTTGCCTTAATTCAACAAATTTGGGTTGATGAACTTGTTCCACAAAACTGGAGGGACGCTACTATTGTTAAACTATACAAGGGCAAAGGAGACCTCTCAGATTGCAGCTCATTTAGAGGAATTGCTCTGCTCTCAGTGGCTGGCAAAATCCTGGCACATATCATCAACAAGCGCCTGTGTACGCTAGCTGAAGGCTTCCTTCCCGACTTCCAGTGTGGTTTCAGACCGAATCGAGGGACGGTTGATGCCATCTTTGTTGTCAAACAATTACAAGAAAAAAGCCTTGAACAACACCGTGACCTCTACATGTGTTTTGTGGACCTTGAAAAGGCTTTTGATCGCGTACCAAGATCTGCCCTCTGGACAGTGCTCGAGAGATATGGTTGTCCTGTGAAGCTCGTAAATTTGGTGCGTCAATTTCATGAAGGCATGATGGCCCGTGTACGCCACGAAAGCGACTTCACAGAACGGTTTAGTGTGACAAGCGGAGTGAAACAAGGCTGTGTAATGGCTCCAACCCTGTTTGCTATATACTTTGCTGCGGTTATGAAGGATGCCTTTGGGAGCTGCAGTGATGGTGTTTCATTAAATGTTCGCATGGACAAGAGTGTACTTGACCTCACCCGTTTCAGAGCAAAACAAAGTCCGGCGGACCTCTGTACTGGAAATTCTTTATGCAGACGATGTTTGCCTTATGGCTGACAGTATGGGGAATCTGCAAAGATACGTCGACAATTTAGATGACTCCTGTCGAAAATTCGGCCTTGTAATCAGCGCGTCGAAAACTCGGATTCTGAAACAGCCTGCAAGGGGAAAATCTGCTAGTGACACTGCTGTCTACTTAGGTGGAAAAAAACTAGACGAAGTCAATACTTTTCGGTATTTAGGAAGCCTAGTTCGTAGCGACAATCATCTCGAGTCTGACGTATCTGCGCGAATCGCTAAAGCTGCTGCTGCTTTTGGTAGGCTGAGCCAAAGAGTATGGAAATCTCACGACTTAAAGCTCCACACGAAACTTGCCGTCTATAGAGCTATTATACTACCTCTGCTTCTGCATGCCTCGGAGACCTGGTGTCTGTACAAGGGTGACATCAGACGTCTTGACGTCTTTCACATGAAGTGTCTCCGTATCATTCTTCGTTTGAAATGGCAGGATCGTGTGTCTAACTCTGAAGTTCTTCGTCGGACTAAGATGACCGGTATGGAGAGTCTGCTAATGAGGTGTCAACTACGCTGGACTGGACACCTAGTGCGTATGGACTCCTCAAGGTTGCCAAAGTCAGTCTTTTATTCAGAGCTTAGCTCAGGAAAGCGCAAACCCGGACAATATCTACGCTACAAAGATGTTCTGAAACGCCACCTGACATCCTGTGGAATCTCTTGCGATTCTTGGGAGGAGCTTGCTACTCGGAGACCGGAGTGGCGAAACGCTGTCAAAACGGGCATTAATAACTTTGAGCGCGCTCGCGTCGAACATCTTGACGCCAAACGCCAGCTTTTGAAAGCTCGACCTAAGCCCTCCTATAACTACACATACAATGATAGCGGGCAGCTTTACTGCGCTATCTGTGGCCGAATCTTCAAAACTAAATTCGGTTTTGCGAGTCACATTCGCGCTCACGAACGTCGTACTAATAGTTAGTAACAGTGTGTCGCCGTCGACGGATACGTCTGGGAGGACATCATCATCATCATAGGACGTACGCATGCCGTGTATAGCCTAATTTTGTTTTTTAAAGCTAACTTCGAGCGCGCGTTTATTAAATTGTGGAGACGTCCTAGCACGAAGGCAGCCCGGTTGCGGACTGCCTTGATGTGGGGGCGTTTTTTAAACATTAAACATCTGGCGTATTTAACCTGCCATGCGAAACAAAATACTTAGTCTGGCCATAAATACTGTTACACTTAATTATAAAAAAATATTACATTTGAATTTCGAATCTGTCATTTTTATACGATTGTTCATTGTGTTTTCTCATTTTGGCGCCAATACATTGTAAAATATTTTGCGATATTAAAATGGTGTGGGGTGATAAAGAGAACCGAATCGCTGTGATAGCATTACACAAAGTAGGTATGGAGCCAAATGCAATTTTTAAAACTCTCCATACACTTGGTATTAGTAAAATGTTTGTGTACCGGGCTATTAATAGGTACAATGAGACCTCCTCTGTTTGTGACAGAAAAAGATCTGGCCGTCCACGTAGTGTTCGTACGAAAAAGGTGGTCAAAGCAGTAAGGGAAAGAATTCGAAGAAATCCTGTCCGAAAGCAAAAGATTTTATCTCGGGAAATGAAGATAGCACCTAGAACCATGTCGCGTATTTTAAAAGATGACTTAGGACTTGCAGCCTATAAGAGACGCACTGGCCATTTCTTAACTGATAATTTAAAGAAGAATAGGGTGGTAAAATCGAAACAACTACTGAAGCGGTACGCAAAGGGAGGTCACAGAAAAATTTTGTTTACGGATGAGAAAATTTTTACAATTGAGCAACATTTTAACAAACAAAATGACCGTATTTATGCTCAAAGCTCTAAGGAAGCTTCCCAATTAGTCGACAGAGTGCAACGTGGACATTATCCGACTTCAGTGATGGTTTGGTGGGGTGTTAGCTATGAAGGAGTGACTGAGCCATATTTTTGTGAAAAAGGTATCAAAACATCGGCACAAGTGTATCAAGATACCATTCTTGAGAAGGTAGTTAAGCCCCTTAACATCACCATGTTCAATAACCAAGTATGGTCCTTCCAGCAAGACTCGGCGCCGGGTCATAAAGCTCGGTCCACGCAGTCTTGGTTGGAATCGAACGTTTCGGACTTCATCAGAGCTGAAGACTGGCCGTCGTCTAGTCCCGATCTTAATCCGCTGGATTATGATTTGTGGTCAGTTTTAGAGAGTACAGCTTGCTCTAAACGCCATGATAATTTGGAGTCCCTAAAACAATCTATACGATTGGCAGTGAAGAATTTTCCCATGGAAAGAGTGCGTGCTTCTATTGATAACTGGCCTCATCGTTTAAAGGACTGTATTGCAGCCAATGGAGACCACTTCGAATAAGCTTTTTATATTTTTAATTGTTTTATATTTATGTATTAAACTGACACACTGTAAAAGTAATAAATGTTATTTGCAGTTAACAATTTTCTTTTTTCTTTATTACAATATTTATGGCAAGACTAGGTATATCGCGATTCAGAAAATATGATAAACGCCATCTATCGAGCGATCGACAAACTCTGTTTATGCCGCTTCTAAACATACCGCCCTCCATGGACAAATTATGAAGTTGAAACAAAAATCGGAAAATACTAATTTGTCCATAACAATTATGTAAGTATGGCTTCACATGGCAATAGTAAAGTAGTATTTGGTAAAATTTAATTTACAATATACGAAATATTTAATACTTTACTAGTGCTTACATCTTAAAATGATGACACTTTACAAAAAAATAGACAATATTTAGTAATAACTTATCAACTACTTAACAATAACAGTACAAAACAAGGTTATTGTACTGTGTTAATGTAAAATTGTGCGTGTAACACGCACAATTTTACAATGGGTCGTTTTATTACAGCGTTTTTACACCTTAAACTTACAACGCGTGTAACTCCGTCCAAACCCGGGTGTTTTTGTTCTACGATAGCAAAAAGCCACTGAGCAGGCGGCAGGCCATTCTCCTTTACCAAGACCAGGTCACCAATTGCAGGTTCTGGAACCTGGTGAGTCCACTTGTATCGATTTAGAAATTGTGCTAGATATTCGCGCGACCAGAGTCGCCAGAAATCCTGCACCATTCGTTGAGTCAACTGTAATCGTTTCAGGTTGTTGATGTTGGACTGTTCATAGTTTAAATCTGGTACAACTACCAGAGGCTCTCCCACTAAAAAATGTCCAGGCGTTAGCGGAGCTGGATCTTGACAATTGTCAGTCGCACGAGACATGGGGGCGAGATTTTAAGCATGCCTCGATTTGGACCAACACAGTAGCCATCTCTTCGTAAGTTAAGGTATTGTTTCCAATAACACGCTTGAGATGATACTTTGTGGATCTTATACCGGCCTCCCACAGTCCTCCGAAATGAGGAGCGTGTGGATGTATAAAGTGCCAGTTGGTACCATTATCCGCCAACCACTCTGCTATCTCCTTAGCTATATTAGATCTTTCGATTACTACTAACTCCTTCAACTCCTTGGCTGCCCCGACAAAGTTAGTGCCATTGTCGCTGTATAAGTCTGCACAATGACCGCGTCTGGCGACAAAACGCTTAAAAGCAGCCAAAAAACCTTTGGTACTCAAGTCACTCACCGCTTCGAGATGTATAGCTCTGGTAGCCATGCATACAAACAGGCATATATAACCTTAGTATGCGTGATGTCCTCTGCCCCTTGCAGATCTAAGATTAATAGGGCTTGCATAATCCACTCCACTTTGGTGGAAGGCACGACTGGGGTTGACGCGTGATTTTGGCAATTGACCCATAAGTTGTTCTTGGACCTTAGCTGCATGACGAATGCAAGATATACACTAGCGGACAAAGAACTTAACCTTATTCTTCACATCGAGAATCCAATACCCAGATCGCAGGAAATTAACTATCACTTGTGGTCCCCCATGTAAAGTTCTTTTATGGGCATCGGCTATTACCATCTCCGTAAAGTGTGATTTTGCGGGTAGAATTATCGGGTGCTTCATACCTTCTTCGAGTGCAGCTCTGTCCAACCGTCCACCAACTCTCATTATGCCATCGTGGTCTATAAATGGATTCAAAGAGGTATATTTTTCTTAATAACTGTTTTAATTTTCAACAGACTGTCGAGTTCTGCAGCAAAATATTGCCCTTGGCAATGCTTAACACATACAAGAAGTGCATCGTTCAGTTCTTTTGTTGATAGCCACGACTTGAATTTGACAGAAACTTTTTTAAAATTTAAAAACCGTCTACAGTATGCTATGACTCTAATTAATTTAGTTAATGATGAAAACTTCGACCATACTGCCAGCTCTTCCGTGTCTGTAGTTGCTAGACTAATTACCTTGGTTTTTTGTTCTAATTCCGTTTTGTATTCTTGCAGTTTTTCGTGGTTGATAACTTTATCCTTCAACCACAAGGGTCCCTCCTTCCACAATGTACTTGTGATTAACTCCGTTGGATTCATTCCTCGGGATGCACAATCTGCGGGATTCTCAGCCGACTTAACGTGACCCCATCGACTACTACCGACTACGGATAATATTTCAGACACCCTATTTGCTATAAAGGTTTGCCAATCTATACCGGACAACCACAATTTTTGTATTAATATTTTCGCTTTTATGATTACAGGTGCGAGCCAGTCCAAGGGATCAAACAACATAGATATGTGGGAGATAACGTTTCTCTCTGTTTCAGGTGTTTTCGAAACAGGTAGTTTTACTGTGTAAGCGAATTCATCTGATTCTCGACACCAGGTAAGTCCCAGGATTTTGATTACATTATCAATTTTTAGTTCATGGCTTTCTTCTTGATGCTTTCCTAAGTTGATGTATTCCAACAATTCTTCGTTGTTGCTTATCCATTTTTGCAACTCAAAACCTTCTTTTGCTAATAGTGCCGTCATTTGTTCATAAATTTCTCTACCTTCAGATATAGTTTGACAGCCAGCCATCATGTCATCCATATAAAAATTCTGCGTAACAATGGACTTCGCAACAGGGTACGCATCGCCTTCATCTTCAGCAAGTTAGTGTAACGTCTTAACGTCTAGGTACGGAGCCGCTGCAGTTCCAAACGTTACTCTTAGAAGACGTAAATGTTTGATTTCTTCTGTACTGTTCGAACGCCACAATAAACGTTGAAAATCCACGTCTTCACTAGAAACAAGTACTTGTCGGTACATTTTCACTATATCCGAAACAAGGCATTTCGACCCAAGCAAGAGGCGTCGAATACTACCCTAACCTTGGTGGTAGTTTTGTCTTCCCCTAAAACAGCGTGGTGAGGAAGATATACAACATCCTCTCGATTCACTACGTCTGCCGGTACAGGTTCCATAAGACCTAGTTCGAGATATTCGTTAATTACCTTCGAGTATTTCTTCTTCAAATCGAAATTCTGGTCCAACCTTTTCTCTATACTAAGAAACCTGCGTAATGCAATATCCTTTGTTCGACCATTTATGCAGTCTCGTTCAGTAGTTTTGAAAGGCAGTCTAACAATATAACGACCAGAAGGGTCTCTTACTGTAGTCTTCTTGTAAAATGCTTCGCATTCTTCTTCTTCCACCGTATAGTGTTTTTTAGAGACTACCGCTTCTTCTATTTTCCAAAATCGTTCTAAATAATTTTGGTCTTCTTGGAGGGATAAGTAACAATGGCTCTTGTTACTTGCTAAACCTTTATTTCCTGGTACTTCTCCCGACAGGATCCACCCTAAGGTTGTATCCTGTGCTATCAAAGAACCTGACGGTCCTTTGCTAAGTCCTTGTGTTATAATTTTACTAAACACTGAAGAACCCAACAACATGTCTATACTTCCAGGTTTGTTCCAGGTAGGGTCTGCTAGCTTCTTATTTTCCATGTATGGCCACAGTGGAAAACCTATTGGTTGTGTTGGTAAGACTGATGTAATACGTTTTTGAACATGAGCCTTAACGGTTACAATTGAGTTAGGATCATGCATTGATTGCAATTTAGGGTACACAATATATTTTGAGGTCAATGCATTCTTACCTTCCTCATTTTCCCCCAACCTTAGTGCGGTGTTGTAGCAGGTATGTTTCTTCACCAGCTTCGGTTCCCAGTGCAGGTGGTCGTGTGTCGTATGCGGCGGCAACAGTTACGTCCGCCCCTGTGGCTGCTGCGAAGACGACTAGAGCAGCAAAAGTGGCCTCAAATACGACTGTGGCAAAGACGGCGGCTCCAAAAGCTGGCCTAAGGATTACGGCAAAGGCGAGGGCTGAATTCCCTCCGCTTCCCACTCCGGCACCTATATCTGGCCCTTCTATTTCTGCTCCGTCAAAGGATGGGTGGCAGGTAGTCGGGTCGGCCAAGAAGTCCCGAAAATTGGGTAAGAAGGCTACCCAAAACGTAGCCTCTACCCCGCAGTCGCCATCGGTGGCAGTTGCCACCCAGAAGAAGCCGCGTAAACTACAGACGCCAAAGACTGCGGCTGTAGTGATCACTGTATCACCGGAGGCGGCAAACGGCGGGCTATCCTATGCGGCCGTATTCAAGAAGGCCCGGGATAGTCTCGCCAATCAATTTGGGAATGTAGGTGTCAAGATGCGCCTCGCCCAAACGGGAGCTAGAGTACTGGAGTTCCCTGGGGCTGATGGCACAAAGACGGCGGATACTTTTGCCGAAAAGCTGCGGAATATATTTTCTGTTACGGATGGTGTAAAGATCGCCAGGCCTACCAAATGTGCAGAATTGCGAATCTCAGGCCTGGACGATTCCGTGACGGTTGAGGATGTCCGCGTTGCGATTCAGGAGAAAACCGGGTGCAACGCGGACAACATCAGGGTTGGCACCATCCGTCCCGGTCCAGGAGGCCTTGGTGCGACGTGGATAAGTTGTCCTGTAGCGTCAGCTAAGATTTTAGGCGATGCCGGCAGAATCCTCGTCGGTTTCGTGAACGCCAGAGTCTCAGTTCTGGCCGCGAGACCGATGAGGTGCTTCAAATGCCTGGCCACGGGACACACTCGCATCAAGTGCGATAGTTGTTTCGACTGCAGCGGATTGTGTTTCCGTTGCGGTCGACCGGGACACAAGGCAGCAGAGTGCTCTGCCGTCCCTCACTGCCCAAAGTGTGCGGCTGGCAATAGGCCTGCCAATCATCAGATGGGACAGGGGAGCTGCAAGTCTTTCCGCAGTTTTCGGCAAGCGTCGGAGGCTAACCAGTCGACCCAGGCTGCCTCTGATGTAGTTAGTGCGTCAACGTCGTCGCCTATGGAGGGGGCTGTAGAAACGATCCAGTGATGGATCGAGTCTCCAGCCTCCTTGTCCAGACGAACCTGAACCACTGTGCTGCGGCGCAGGACCTCTTTCTGCAAACCATGGCACAGTGGTCGATTGGTGTTGCCGTAGCCGCAGAGCCCTATTATGTTCCTCCCCGTCCAAACTGGTTGGGTGACCGGGACGGCTCTGTAGCAGTCGTCGGCTCCACGGCGGCTCATTCCCCACCCTTGTCGCTAAGAGACAAGGGCACTGGATATGTTGCTGCTGAGTGGGGGGGGATCACCATTTACGGTATATACTTCTCCCCCAACCGGAGTTTGAGCGACTTCGAGGTTTTCCTCAACAGCTTGGAGACCTCGATGCGGCGACTAACGTCTGGGCACGTCCTTGTGCTGGGGGACTTCAACGCAAAGTCCATTGCTTGGGGTTCCCCCAGGACGGACGCAAGGGGTGAGGCCGTAGAGGAGTGGGCGGCCTCAGTGGGCCTCTGCTTATTAAACAGAGGCTCCACCAACACGTGCGTGCGACAGCAGGGGGGGTCGATAGTGGACCTTTCATTTGCTACCCCTGCTCTCGCCGCGCGGGTAAGGAACTGGCGTGTCCTGGAAGAGGTTGAGACGCTCTCGGATCACCTTTACATCCGATTTGAGCTCTCCCGGACCCAGGACCCCAGAAAGGGTCACGCGGCGCGGCGTTCTTCTCGCTTTCCGCGGTGGGCTGTAGCCAAACTGAATAGGGACCTACTAGAAGAGGCAGCCATTATTCACTCCTGGCTGTCTCCGCAGGCTCCGACCCAGGAGGTCGACATGGGGGCTGGTCGCTTCCTCGATGCGATTACGCAGATCTGTGATGCGGCCATGCCCCGCATCCGAGGCTGTCGGCCTCCACGGAAGGAGGTTTACTGGTGGTCCCAGGAGTTGGCGGACCTCCGCGCGGCCTGTACTCGTGCCCGGAGGTCCTATACCCGTAGTCGGCGGCGACACCGCGTAGAAGGCGAGGGGGACCAGCTTCATGAGGAGTACCGAGAGGCGCGGAAAACTCTGAAGCTGGCCATCGGCCGCGCCAAAGAAATTAAGCGTAAGGAGATGCTGGAGGGTCTCGATCGTGACCCCTGGGGTCGCCCTTATCGTGCGGCGCGACAAAAGCTCCGCACGTCGGGCCCCCCCCTTACAGAGACCCTCCAGCCCAGCTTCCTGCAGGAAGTGGTCGAGGGCCTTTTCCCTCAGCGGGCGGAGCACACACCTCCATCGATGGCCTTCTTGGTCGGAGACGACGAGGAGAACGAAGGCAATGTGCCGCCCGTTAGGGAATCGGAGGTAGGGGCGGTTGTTCTACGTATTCGCTCTAGGAACACCGCCCCTGGGCCAGACGGGATACCTGCCCGAGCACTGGCCCGAGCCCTCGAGCACATGTCGGACCGCCTCAGGGAAGTCCTGGACTCTAGCTTGGCGTCCGGACGCTTTCCTGAGTGCTGGAAAAGTGGGAAGCTGGTATTGTTAAGGAAGCCGGGACGGCCTGCCGATTCGGTGGCGGCCTATAGGCCCATCGTGTTGCTGGACGAAGCGGGTAAACTTTTTGAGAGGATACTCTCTGCTCGCATCGTCCGGCACCTCTGCGAGGTGGGCCCCGATCTGTCGGACGCCCAATTCGGTTTTCGAGCGGGGCGTTCGACGGTCGATGCTTTGTTGCGCCTGAGGGCCGTTACCGAAGAGGCGGTGAGCTGTGGCGGCGTGTTGTTGGCGGTGTCGTTGGACATCGCCAACGCATTTAATAGTCTGCCATTTAGCTGCATCAGGGAAGCACTACACTACCACGGGGTGCCAGAGTACCTGAGGCGGCTTGTGGCAGACTACCTTGAGGAGCGTACCGTCATGTACGAGGACCGAGATGGTATTCTGAGGCGGCGGTCCATGGCGTGCGGTGTTCCACAGGGGTCTGTCCTCGGACCACTCCTGTGGAATATGGGATACGACTGGGCCCTTCGAGGTCGTCTTCCCCCCGGGCTGGGCGTAACTTGCTACGCAGATGACACATTGGTTACAGCCCGGGGGATGAACTTTCAAGAGGCGGCGCGCCTGGCCACCACGGGCGTCTCTCTGGTGGTGGGGCGTATTGAGGCGTTGGGTTTACGGGTGGCCCTAGACAAGACGGAGGCCCTTTTGTTCCATGGGCCCCGTCGTGGTCCACCCTCTGGCGCCTCCATAGTAGTCAATTCGGTCCTCGTACCGGTTCAGGCCCAGATGAAGTATCTGGGCCTGATCCTCGACGGCAGGTGGCTCTTCGACGAGCACTTCCGACAGCTTTCTCCAAAGCTGGTCGGCGCTGCTTCTGCCCTTGGGCGACTTTTGCCAAATTTGGGTGGAGCCAGCGTTGCGACGAGACGGCTATACACGGGGGTTGTCCGGTCAATGGCACTGTATGGTGCACCAGTGTGGGCGGCGGCTCTGACCGCCCAGAATAGGGCTCGCCTCTGGCGCCCTCAGAGGATATTGGCGGTTAGAGCTATACGCGGTTACCGCACCATATCGACGGAGGCGGCGTGCGCCTTGGCCGGAACTCCCCCGTGGGATTTGGAGGCGGAAGTGCTCGCCGAAGTTTATCGGCGAACGGCTGACTTCCGGGCAGGTAGCGGCATACGGCCCCCGCCCGAAGAGATACGCGAGTGGCGAGAAGCCGCTCGTCGAGCCACGATGGCTCGTTGGTCGTCCCGGCTGGAGGCTCCACGTGCTGGCTTTGCCGCCGTGGAGGCTCTCCAGCCGGTCATCGCCGAGTGGGCGGGGCGACAGCATGGGACCCTTTCCTTCCGGCTGACGCAGATTCTTTCCGGGCACGGTTGCTTCGGGAAGTATCTGCACTCGGTCGCCAGGAGAGAATTGAGTCCCGCCTGTCACCACTGCGACTGCAGTGAGGACTCGGCTCAGCACACGCTAGCGATTTGTTCCGCCTGGGCGGCGCAGCGTGGGGTCCTCACTGCAGTTATTGGAGGAGATCTCTCGCTACCGGCCGTCATACGCTCCATGGTCGGTAGCGACAGTTGTTTTACCGCGGTCGCAACCTTCTGCGAAGACGTAATTTCGCGGAAGGAGGCGGCGGAGAAGGCCCGGGAGGACGATCTCCACTCGGACCCAATTCGCCGCCGGCGAACCGGGCGGCGGAGGCGCGCGTACCAGCGCCTCATGCCGCCTTGAGTGTGGCCGCGGGTGGACGGGACGGGTTTTCCCCTCCATCCGCTACAATGGCCAGCCGCGAGGGGGCGACGTCCGCGTGTGCCGTACGTCGCCTAAAATAGAGAGTTCAACCACAGATGGTGCCCGTGGTAGCGGGCAGGCGCTAGGAGGGATCTGGATGTCGTAATAGCAGCTGTCCCCGGATCCCTCCCATGTCAGGCGCAGAGTGGCACACCGTGTGGTTTTAGTCGGTCCGATTCCGACACACCACCCCGCCGTAAACCCCGGTGGGGTGACGGCCCGAGGGGGTTTCCACACGTTAAAAAAAAAAAAAAAAAAAAAGGTATGTTTCTTCAACCCAAGGAGTTGTACGGCCGATTCCGTTATATATGAAGCTTGTGAACATTGGTCAAGCAACACACGTAAAATAACTCCTGTACCTTTCACCTTAACTAAAGCCGTGGGCAATAAATCTTGGCTGCTACCAGCAGCGGCACAATTGGTTACTGTACTGGTTTGGTTTTCTTTAGTATCAACTGATTGCTTAATATCTTCTTTTGAGTCAGCTGAAACTGCTGACGCATCCACAGTATGTAATAAGGAGTGATGTTTCCGTTTACATATTCGCGCATCTTGTCGGCAAATGACAGGCATAAACCGCGTGACCTGACCCGAGACAATTAAAACATAACCCATTTGATTGGATGAAGCTACGACGTGAGGTGACATTTTCATTACTAAACTTTTTGCAGTGACAGATTTTGTGATCTGATTTACAATAAAGACACAGTCTTGTAGCAACATATAAAGTTTTGACAGAAGCACCTTTAGTAGTACTATTTTTTGAACCTTTTTTATCCAGAAATTCAAGGGAGCGAAAACGTTGTTCTAGAAATTTTTGAACTGATCCCATGTGGACAGTTCTTCAGAAAATTCACAAAGTCGCGCTTCCTACAACTTTCTGGATTCTACATCTAATTTTAAACTTAAAATATATAACAATAATGTCCCATGAATCCACATCAATGTCTAAATTTCCGAGAGCATTCAAACAATCCAATAGTTCTCTGAGCGCTGTGGCTGATTCAACGGTAATATTTTTTTGACTAAAAAATCTTTTTAAAATTGAATTGGCCATAAATCTTTTATTATTGTATCGATTGTTTAATTGCTCCCAACATGTTTTATAATTTATACTGATAATGGGTACATTTTTCAAAAGCTGTTCAGCCTCCCCAGTCAAACGACCCTTTAAATACTGCAAACGTTGAACGTCGTCCAATGACTGATTGTTGTGTATTAACGACAAGAATAAGTCTCGGAAGCTGACCCAATCAACATATTGACCCGAAAACATCGGCATGGAAATATTTGGAAGCTTGACATTAGAGGCCGACTTAGACCTTTCACTTGAGCATACACAATTTTCAGACGCATCAACTTTATTTAATGTCGCGAGGATTTCGTTCAGTTCCGTTTTATAGTCCAAATACAAATCCTCTGTCCTCTCATAAACTCCTGCAGCACTATATTGTGATGCATTATGTTCCGTTTCATCAATTTCACTAATTATTTTCTTGTGAATTTCACAAAAAGATATCCACTTCACTTCCAGATTTTCTAACCTTACGGTAACATAGACTTTAGTGATTCTATCCTTAGGTGATTTTTTAAGATTTGTCCTATTCCGTATAATACTATTCATGGAATTTATTTGAACTTTGTTGTATGCTTCCATGATGAAATTATTCTAAGTCTTTTACACTTGTAATATTTCTTTAATTTCAGCTAAACTTTTCTAAGTGTTGAAGATTTTCGTGCAAATTTTTCTAAGTCATTTATTTTAAACACTCGGACAAAAATCGGGCATAGCTTCGCCGTTACTTCACTTTTTAGAGAATTATTCTAAGTCCTCAATACTTGTAAATTTTTACTGTTCATACACTACAAACTTTAAATTTACTAAGTCTTATTCACTTTGATACTAAGAAGTAAAATGTTCAAACTTACAGTTTTATGGTACCTCACTTTAGTTTCAGAATGTTCCAGTTCTAGTTCAGGTCCGCGTCACCGAAGATACACCTTGTTTGTTATCGGTGTAATACCTCACCTTCACTTCCCAATTGCTTCGTCGTCGCACTAACTCCCAGTGATGACTTCCCAACCTGGGAACGTTGGCGCCCCGAGCAGCGATCCACTGCTCATAGGTGCGCGTCTCCGACGCCAGCAGGTTTCCCCGCTGAAAATGCCCTCTTCAGCCAGGCTCCAAGATCCGGCTTCGAAGGACCCGTCATGTATGCAGGGCGCTCCTTGTCACCACTGTCGCGTCACTGGGAGCGATTCGATTAAAACCACCGTATCGCACTATACTGTTACATATTTCACACAAATATAGCAACCAGCACATGTTTTTTTTTTTTTTTTTTTGAATGATTTTTAGCTGTTAGCCTCAGATGGCCTCTACAACTTTACCCGGTTTAGTTACGGTGAGCGCTGAGGGCTCTCAACCGGCCATTTGTTAAGCAACATTGGCCAAGGGCACCCCCTGCGGGGTACGAACCTCGGCTTGGGGTGTTGCTGAAACACTGGGGCGGCCTACTCCCATGTTTTGTTGACGGTTTACGCGGCGCGTGTTCCGCCCCCGCCGACGGGGACGAAAACGCGGACGGTTCGTACTTAGTGTGTTCGCTCTGCGTTGAGCGCGTGTAATGTCGTCGTCTAACTCCCCTAACGCGTGTTTGGGTCGACGTATTTTTGAAATTTTACTCGGTATGTAGTTTACGGCCGCTACCACTAGAGGGTTGGGGTGAGTCGGAGCAGAATTAGCACATGTGCCTTGAAAGTTTTTTTAAACATTTTTTTTTTTTTTTTTTTATTGATATTTAGCTGTTGGCCTCAGACGGCCTCTACAACTTTACCCGGTTTAGTTACGGTGAGCGCAGAGGGCTCTCAACCGGCCTTTATTAAACAACATTGCCCAAGGGCACCCCCTGCGGGGTACGAACCTCGGCTTGGGGTGTTGCTGAAACACTGGGGCGGCCTACTCCCATGTTTTGTTGACGGTTTACGCGGCGCGTGTTCCGCCCCCGCCGGCGGGGACGAAAACGCGGACGGTTCGTGATTAGTGTGTCCGCTCTGCGTTGAGCGCGTGTAATGTCGAACGTATTGTCGTCGCATCTGGCGTATTTAACCTGCCATGCGAAACAAAATATATCGCGATTCAGAAAATATGATAAACGCCATCTATCGAGCGATCGACAAACTCTGTTTATGCCGCTTCTAAACAGCCACAGTTGTTAATTTAAGAGAAGATTGTTTCTCTATGGACATCATGTGGCTTGTTTAAGTGTTAGCTCCCCTTCTAACTTGTTTATACGGGCAAATAACAAAAAAATAAATAATATTGTTTACAAAGAAATCTTATATATCATTATCATAATTTTCTTACCATCATGTTTTACTCTACCATTTTTGCGAAAGAAGTAATTTTTTATATCTATATGACATTTACGTGAGCGAAGCAACAGGTAAAAGTTAGTCATATCATATAATTCTACACTGTAGTTTAAAAGATAGAAAAATTCTAATTCTTAAAGTTAAATGTGAGCCAAAAAAAAATAGTAAAAATTAACAAAAACATCAATTAGTATTGCGCTCTTTATGCACGACCTCGCTTAACAGTGAGAATCCCTAACCACAAGAATAATGGTGAATATGAATTCAACAAATTTCTAATTAAACTACAAGCTAATTCACACTTTATTATTTAGTTGCCAGAGTTGTTACTTATTTAAGAGATGATTTTAGATGCTTATAAGATTCAATTAACCTTGTCAGTTCCGTTTTCGGTATATGAATAATTGAACATAACTGTGCTTAAATCTATTTATGCATGCAATACGGTGTAGACAATTAATATACCATCTAATTTCCACATATTAATTAGATAGACTTACGCCATGTACAATTTATCTCACAATACATGCTCGTGTACTGTTCTATTAATGATATATGGCATAAACTATTCTATTTGAAGCAGTTTAAACCAACGCCTATTTCTTAATTATTTAAGAGTTTGGCATTATCATGAAACCATAAACAGGGTTTAAGAGAAACAGTGATTAAGAAGGTGGTTACTATATAAATTAGTACTTGGAATATGATAGAAAAGCAAAATGAAATAGATTTTAATCTGAAATTCTAACGAACTCCAAACTTTGTTTGAAATTTACTTAAGAGATAAATCTTAAAAGAATGCACGGTTTGCCTAGTGGTTTAAGCGATCGTCAGGCCGCTCTCTATTGCGCTGAGTATTGTGGGTTCAAACCCAACATAAAACAACACTTTGAGTAGTCCACAAATTGTTATCCTGAGCCTGAGTATTCTTTGTGTCCACTTCTTGTATGTTTGTAAAGTCCCCCGCAATACAGGATTTACTCTTAGTGCGGGCGTCTTTATAAAAAAAAAGAAAAAGAAAAAAAAAGGGATCATGTTACCACGTCTCTAGAGAAGTTTATGTGTCCAAAATCTACAAACAATCTAACAGTTTTAGACTTCATTCTACGCTGTCCAGAACCTTCGACAACAGATAAAAATACTAAAAATAACTCTTAAACATTAACTGAACTCGATTCAGAGTAGTAACTAAACTACTTGTACACAAAGCATGTTTCAGTTAGCTATTAAGTCAATTTAAAAGTCTTGTAGCTGCGAACTAACTAGTGCTCTAAAGAATACAACTAACTTTAATTATAAGTATGGTAGAAGTTTTAATTGAATTTTGCAGTTAGCTAAAAGATTTGTTTATTGGATGTTCACAGTGTAGGTAAATATGCAGTTTAAAAACGTTTTTTTAATTTACTGACTGCCTAAAAATTAATAAAGGTCACCTCTTTACTGCCGATGTCGAGTACACTAATAACATAATCGAATCAACCCTTGACAAAGGACACTTTGAAACGTATAGTATAATCACGTGTGTGGTGTCAAGCGCATGTAGTGGTTACTGTGGAATTGATCCATAGTAACCACTAAACTACCTTTTAGCTTTGTTGATGGCACTCAAAGTGTACAGAGACAATAACGTGTCCTTATACAGCATTAAGTAATTAGCACATTTATAAACTTTGCTCTCCCAAACTGAAGTGTACTCATTAAAGGTTGGCATTATGGCTCTTTGGGGAGATATTAAACAGTTTGCAGTAGGGATAGGCTTGAGTATTAGAACTATTTGGATTCTTTGTGGTGGTGTAGTTGTGTTTATTGTAAATATACGATTTCTGACAATGAAGATACATTTGAAAAATTTTATGCTATTTTTACTAAATAATATAAAGATTATCCGAGTCTAAAAAGGCTAGTATAACTTTTCAATAAAAACATTTGAGTGTGTTACTTATAGCATCACAAAAAGTTGGAAAAGATATTTTATATATATATTTTACTTTATGTATGTAAATTATATATAATAATGAGGATCTGTAAAAAGTAAATAATAAAATGTGAAAAAATAATAATATTATTCACAAAAAAATCTTATACATATTTATCATAATTTTCTTACCATCATGTTTTGTCCTACCGTCTTTGCAAACAAGTAGTTTTTTTTTTATCTAAGTGACATTCACGCTAGCGAAGCAGTAAGTACGTCAAAGCTAGCCATATCATATAATAGTTATTTCGAATTGTGCACTGTGATTTAAAAGATAGAAAAAATCTAATTCATAAAGTAGTTTAATGTGATCCAAAAAAAATAGTAAAAATTAACAAAAACATCAATTAGTATTGCGCTCTTTATGCACGACCTCGCTTAACAGTGAGAATCCCTAACCACAAGAATAATGGTGAATATGAATTCAACAAAGTTCTAATTAAACTACAAGCTAATTCACACTTTGTTATTTAGTTGCCAGAGTTGTTACTTATTTAAGCTCTGCTTAATTTAACAGACCTTAGATGCTTATAAGATTCAATTAACCTTGTCAGTTCCGTTTTCGGTACATGAATAATTGAACATAACTGTTCTTAACATCTATTTATGCATGCAATACGGTGTAGACAATTAATATACCATCTAATTTCCACATATTAATTAGATCGACTTACGCCATGTACAATTTATCTCACAATACATGCTCGTGTACCGTTCTATTAATGATATATGGCATAAACTATTCCATTTGAAGGAGTTTAAGCCAACGCTATTTCTTAATTATTTAAGAGTTCGGTATTATCTTGAAACCATAAACAAGGTTTAAGTGAAACAGCGATTAAGAAGGTGGTTACTATATAAATTAGTACTTGGAATATGATAGAAAAGCAAAATGAAATAGATTTTAATCTGAAATTCTAACAAACTCCAAAAAGTTTGAAATTTACTTGGGAGATAAATCTCTTAAGACGTAAAAGACTGCACGGTTCGCCTAGTGGTTTAAGCGATCGCAGGGGCGCTCTCTAGTCCGTTAAGTGTTGTGGGTTCAAACCCAACATGGGACAAGACTTTGTGTAGTCCACAAATTGTTATTCTGAGTGTGAATATTTCATGTCCGTTTCTTGTATGTTTGTAAAGTCCCCCGCAATACAGGATTTACTCTTAATGCGGGCGTTGTCTTTATAAAAAAAAAGAAAGAGAAAAAAAAAGGGATCATGTTACCACATGTCTCTAGAGAAGTTTATGTGTCCAAAATCTACAAACAATCAAACAGTTTTAGACTTAATTCTACGCTGTCCAGAACCTTCGACAACAGATAAAAAATATTAAAAATAACTCTTAAACATTAACTGAACTCGATTCAGAGCAGTAACTAAGCTACTTGTACACAAAGCATGTTTCAGTTAGCTATTAAGTCAATTTAAAAGTCTTGTAGCTGCGAACTAACTAGTGCTCTAAAGAATACAACCATCTTTAATTATAAGTATGGTAGAAGTTTTAATTGAATTTTGCAGTTAGCTAAAAGATTTGTTTATTGGATGTTCACAGTGTAGGTTTTGCAGTTTAAAAACGTTTTTTTAATTTACTGACTGCCTAAAAATTAATAAAGGTCACCTCTTTACTGCCGATGTTGAGTACACTAATAACATAATCGAATCAACCCTTGACAAAGGACACTTTGAAACATATAGTATAATCACGTGTGTGGTGTCAAGCGCATGTAGTGGTTACTGTGGAATTGATCCATAGTAACCACTAAACTACCTTTTAGTTTTGTTGATGGCACTCAAGGTGTACAGAGACAATAGCGTGTCCTTATACAGCATTAAGTAATTAGCACATTTATAAACTTTGCTCTCCCAAACTGAAGTGTACTCATTAAAGGTTGGCATGATGGCTCTTTGGGGAGATATTAAACAGTTTGCAGTAGGGATAGGCTTGAGTATTAGAACTGTTTGGATTGTTTGTGGTGGTGTAGTTGTGTTTATTGTAAATATACGATTTCTGACAATGAAGATACATTTGAAAAATTTTATGCTATTTTTACTAAATAATATAAAGATTATCCGAGTCTAAAAAGGCCTAGTACAACGTTTCAATAAAATCATTTGAGTGTGTTAGTCATAGCATCACAAAAAATGTGAGGTGAAAAGAGATTATATATATTTTTGCTTTATGTAAGTTATATATAATAATGATGATCTGTGTTGTAAACTTTGAGTATGTACCCCATGCTCACGTAGCCTGGAAACCTGGTTGCTCGTTTTATCTAAGTGACGACAGTTTACTTGCAATTCAGAAATAAAAGCGCTTTGTCACACTTTGAGTTTCATCAATAATTAATCAATAACCTTTAACAGTCCACTGCTGGACATAGGCTTGTCTTTAGAAGATTTTGGCCTACGCTGGCCAGACGGGTTGCTCCAGGATTTTTTTCAAGTTTTCCATCTTTTTACAGTGACGTTGTCTTGCATGTTTTATTCTCTTAGTAACCTCTTACGAAATCTATGGGCAGAAAAGGAATGTTGATACCCTATATTCTTAATCCACCACACGGAGAAATTACGATTTGTTATAAATAATTTTAATTTACTTAAATTGCTTATATAAGCATATCAGTAACTCTCAACTCACAAAATATATTTGTTAATACAGTAAGAAAAAATAATGTGAAGCAAACAACAAAAATTCATTTATTCTAGGGTCTGAATCAGCCTGTCCTATATGTATGACATTGGGATCATATGTTAAGAAAAAAATACATTATTACGACTTTATTAGCTATTTCACGTTTAGTGAAGGTTTCCCAACAATTATAGGTAATTTGAAATATATAATTACTTTCATTTGTACAGCTATAATTAACTATACTTATAAAACAAACAACAATGCACTCTTAACGGCTACGAAATATATAAAATTTAAATAACGTCACTGTATTTTTTATCAAAATATTTTCTTTTTGATGGAAAAATAGTTAAAAATGTTTGCTATTTACAAAAAGGGCTTAAAAAATTAAAGCCAATTTTAGCAGAAAATCGGTAATCTGGTGTCCTAAAAATATGACTTTGCAATAAATACGATTTGGTACCGTAAAAATTGTGGTTTAAAATTATTACAACGTTTCTGGTGCTGCAATAATCCTAGACCACATGCATTTAGGGTGTAGCAAAGCTAATTTTATGCTTCGTTAGCGCTTCACTAAGCACTAATCAGGCGAACATCACGTGGCTTTGATTGCACGGTAGGGATGTAACTGTCAAATGTTTGATCGTAACTGTGGCGCCACACAGTGTTTTACGAGAATACCGGCTGAATTCTAATATACATAAATAACATGTCAGTACATACAAACAGTTTATTGGGTCAGATAAACGAAACTAGACTCTTTTTCAGTCTTGAGTTTGAAAAAAAAAGTTGCCAGTTACAAGCTGAATGTTACCTGTTAGAAGTTGACAGATTTTCTGTAATTAAATTTAAGGAAACAATAAAATTTTATGAAACTAAAATTGGTTTTGAAATGAGAACAATCTCGATTTAAGACAAGTTCTGTTCTCTTAAACATTTGTTTCTAAACTTTCGTGACTGACACTGTTAAAATTAAAACTATCCGTTTCTGGTTTCAAAATCGCTTAGATTATTTTTAGCTAAAATAAGAAAAAGAAAAATCATGTTAAATATTAGTTAGTCCACTTGGTCAATTTACTTAAAGAAGGAAATTTCACAATTTACATGATTAATTGTTACGATTTCAATTGACATTAGGTATGTTGATTTTTTAAGATGGACTTTGAATTTACATTTGCCTACAAATGTACTTCAATGAAAACTTCACCGTTTAAGAAAGTGTCAAACCCGAAGAATTGTGAAAATATCTTTAATAATGATGAATATACACAAAACATATTTTTCTAAGAAGTCACTAAAAAGAAGAATTTTACACTCGATTCCCAAATGATGGAGTATTGATTTAGAATTTAATGAGATCCCTTATGTCAAGATTAACCTAATAATGTTTTTAAGAAGTTTGCATGGTCCACATAATATAAATTAAGTACTACGAATTCATTTTGTTGTTTTTTATCGTAAATTGTAATTACATTTTTTCACAAGGTCGATATAAATATTTTGACCGCTTTGGTGGTACAGCGGTAACGTATGAAACTGTTATGTATGAGATCCCGAATTCGATGCCTGAATCGGCCCAAAC
This sequence comes from Hypercompe scribonia, assembly GCA_949316085.1. Classification (NCBI taxonomy): domain Eukaryota; kingdom Metazoa; phylum Arthropoda; class Insecta; order Lepidoptera; family Erebidae; genus Hypercompe; species Hypercompe scribonia. The sequence goes on from OX438983.1 coordinate 4,606,273, forward strand.
GTTTGTACGGCCCGTTTCGGAATTTGAGTTTTTTCTATGTATAATATGTACGTATTTACAACAACAAAAAAGTATATAAGTGTTCTATCAGTCAATCTTGCTGTCATATTACGAGTTCTGCTTAGTTTGAAGCTAGATAACGTTCTTTGTCAAATGTCTGATTATTTATTTATGTACTACAAATTATTTTCATGCTTGCGACAGAAATGTCTACTTTAAAAGTATTAACGATGAAATATATGTATGTGGAATTTATTTTCTATATTAAGAGCCTGTTTAAAGTGACTCTACTCTGCCTGATGGAAAGCATGAATAGAATCCAAGAGTTATGATCACCATACTCAATGCAAATGCAGACTATGCAGTATGGTGACCCTATGGCAGTCTTATGAGATGCTTTTTCACACCCCGCTTGGGGACGTAAAAGGCGTGACAGTCATCGTGACAGTGTAAGACTTACACAGTTGCCACGATAACTGTCACCCTTACATTAATGGGAATAAACAAAATATAAGATTGTAGACCGTATTAAATTGAATTGCTACTCTAGCACTTAAGGAAACAGTAAAGTTCACTAACTCAAGGAAAATAGGAAATAACAAATTCAGATAGTCATTAATTTATATATTGTGTTCCAGGAAAAACGTGTTGCTACAATGTTTCACTCTATTATTGGTCAGACGCTATACAATACAATCTAATAACGGTGTAAATATTGTATTGTATTGTCATAATTGTACAATACAACGTTATAATTTGTAAATGTTAAATTTACAATATATATAATCTGACCAAACAGACAAATATCAGTCTGATCGCAAACTAGACAGAGCCTAGAACAATACAATGGTAAACTAAACTACTTACAAACATGTACATTTCTAAATAAATACATACAATAGATAAATTACACCCATCAACAATATCTGTCCTGTGTGAAAATCGAATCCATGATCTCTAATTTAGCAGTCAAGGTTACTAGTTAAATAATTAAATTGACTCCAATATGTTATGAAGATTTTGATTCATCATCACCATTAACAATCTTTTATAGTCCACTGCTGGACATAGACCTCTCCTTAGCAAGGAGGTTTTGGCCTACTATAACCACCGCGCTGTCCAGACAGCTTAGAATAGGGTTTGTTTCAAGTTTTCTTTATCTCTATAATGTTGTTGTCTTGTATACTTTGTTCCCTTAGTCGCCTTTTACGACGCCCACGGGATGAATAGGGGTGGTAACACTATGTATTCTTAATCCGTTGCCATATAGACGTCCAATTTGATTAGTTACTTGAAATTGTCATTTCAAATTTAATTAGTTACTTATATATTACTTTGATAACTTAACTTTAATAACAAAGACGTCATCAACATTGACGACGTGCAAAGTGCACAGTTTGTACTTGAATTTAAATGTATAATGTACCTTACTGTACGTTCACTGTATGCGCTGTGCAATCTGCATATAAATACTCTATTACTCTTTATCATATTCGCTTCGCTTTAGACAGTGATTTCTCCTCCAGAAAAGTGGTGTACTTGCAGTAGGACATTAACAATATCATAGTCATGTTTCACGAAAGAAACTTTCATCTTCTAGGGAGTTAGTGACATCAAACTGACAGATAATGTCTGTTTGATACCAAGCGTGGTATCGTTGGACTGGGTGTGTGACACTAGTAGGCATTCAAATAAAATCACTGCGCACTGTACTATAGGTTCGTAGGACTCCACGGTTTAATTGGCTGTCGCCTTGTACTAAACTACAGTCTTGTATTCCTACAATTTTGTTCTCGTCATACAAAAGGTTTGTAGGCCTTATAAACTAACGCGTGTAACACAACGATAGCGCGATCTAAGTTTGCAACAGCTCCCTCTAGGGAACGTAACGTAAACTAATATTTTAGTTTCGACTTTAATCGCACTATGCTGTTATTGGTCTCGAACAATGTCTAAAGAACAAATTCAGGGTATTTAAATCTAGAAAATCTGCCCACATACTAGTACACCAAACACATCGTAGTGGTGTACAAGCACAGATTATATATAGGTATATTTTATACTTCTATTTCAACATTTAAACAATAACCAGGAAACATTTTAGTTATGTTATGAATAGCAATTTAAAAACCACCAGTTGTAATACATATATTATACTACAAATAACTATAGATAACATTAACTTAGCATTAACTGAAATAGATATTAACTAGTAATAATCTTACAAAAATAATACGAGAAAACATCACACTCAGGGTCGTCCAATAACAAACTAGGCTACTACGGTGACCAGACAGCTGACTAATGCTCCTCGCATAATATTTGTTCTGGTCAGTAATCAAACTCACGACGTCTAATCACAATAACTAATCATTAAACCAATAGGCCAATGTTTAAACTATAAACATCTCTAAGACTATTCAAAACTACAATCGTTGATTTTAACAATCGTTCCATCAAAGTGTAATCAAAACGATTTCAGCTGACACGTGCAAAACTCATAACGTAAAGCAATCAAGTTAATTCAGTCATATCAAACGATTGAACCGGAAGCAGTAAATATTCAGATGACGTCACACCGTCAATATTCGAAATGAGTTTTACATCACAATCAATAGTCCAAGAGGCAGAAACTTGATCCCGCTGATTTTTTAACCCGGTAAAAGGATTACTGTTATTTCGAGCAGATTAGAAAAGGGAGTATAAATTACAGCCTTCGATTAAGGATAGACGTCTTTTTGTTGAAACGAGAATAATGATGATGAGGGTAAATCACCTGTCAGCTGTTTTGTAGACAAAAAGTTACGTTTCTCTTTTTTAAATTGAGTACAATTCAACTGATTTGTATATTGATTTAGTATGATTGCATAAACGAATTTGGATTGGATTGGATTGAATTTTATCTTAATATAAATCACATCGAATCATGAATTTCGTGAGTATAAGTAAATAGTATGATGAAATTTACCTAAAATAGCATGCACACGCTTTGTTCTACTATTTGGTAAATTTCCTTAAATTCTTGACAAAATTACAGTATGACAGAAATTTTTAAGCAAGTATAATATTATCTAAAATTAATGCCGAAGAATCAAAGTGACTGAATTATATCGTACTAATATACCTGTGGTAACGGATGAAGAATTGTCTGCATCATACCTAGTCATCCCATAGATATCATAAAAGGCGACTAAGGGAGCAAAATTGCATAGGACAACATCACTGCAAATAGAAGGAAAATTTCAAACAAACCTTGTACAACCCGTCTGGCCAGTGTGATATAGCAGGCCAAAAACTCCTTTCCAAGGTGAGGCCTATGTCCAGCAATGGACTAGTTAAAGGTTGTTGAGAATGATAATAATAATGAAGATATAAAAGTAATAATAATAAATTTTAATTATTGAAGTTTAAGAATGTCTTTTCATGTTATTGAAAAATAAAATGTAATAAATTAAGATGGTCCAGGCATAAAAAATATATACAATTACATACTTATTTAATATCTATAAATTTTAAAAACATCCCTTTTAATATAGTAAAGACTATTTTTGTATAAATACTTTTGGTTTGCATTCAAAAGTGCTTGTCCTCAACTTTCACAGTCTTTTGATTAAATTTTCAATTATAATAAAGATAACGTTCTCTTCTGTTCTGTTTGTTTGGTGTCTAGTGATCCTCAACTGTCAAACTAGTAAGTGTTTTTAAACATATTTCTGTACACGTAAAAAAAAGAGGTGAAGAGTTCGATTCTCACCTAGAACAAATAATAGCACCACGAGGTCAATCATTTGAAATCAATTATAAAATGAATGTCTTCTAGTCAAAGGCACTGCTTAGTTTAGGATAAGTTTTCTTATTTGATTCATTCATTCTTGAACTCGATATATTTGCTGGACTTTCTTTTCACATACTTTTAAAAACTATTTCTATCTACTTTCTTATAACCTGGTCTTCAGTCTCCGAAGGCTGCAATCAAAAGCAACAACCAGTTAAGAGAGGACTAAGAATTATATAATGAGGTTATCACCTCTATCAGTACCAGGACTACTACCTCTTTACCTATGTTATCTCGCAACACCCTTCCATTCACAGATCGAGGCATATAAATAAACCGCTGAGTCACGCATCTCTTATTGTGTGATTGATGACACCGGGCTGAAGAGTGGAGTAATAGCGAGCTGATTTAGACTCCTACTTGTGGTTATAGAATATTATTATTGGGCTAATCTGTTATTGATAGGCTTAGTATTTAAAAGTTGTTCATAGTTAAAGTGAGATTAGTCTTAGATTATACATATATTGGATTGAAAATATACACAACTTACGGTAAGAGAGCCTTCCTTTGGTACATTTGGGCTAGCTCGATCGAAATGATACAACGAATCATGTCGATCCCCTGAAACTAGTGTTAAAAATTCTTAAATTGTTTTACACCTTGAGAATTGTTTAATTAAGTTAAAGAATTAAGAATGCCGTTATCGATTATATTAGAATAATAAGGAGTGCCGCAACTTTCGCTCCCTTGTAATTTAAGAGAAAATAAAATTATGCAAAAACAACACAATCAACTAATAGAACAGCTTCAAATTGGTATGCGACAATCTGCTGTTACTCATCGTAGCTCTTTACAAAAAAGGGCGAATATGTCTTATCCTTTATTAGAAGCTTCGACTACTTTGGTCATTGACCCAAAGTATTGTTGGCTAAGCGACAGATGCTGAAAGTTACAAAAAATATCACGACCGTCTGACATAGCGTATAGGTTGAACATAAACATCTGTCGTTTCTTTTTGTTTGATGTCCAGCGATACGAGATTGGCTTTTGATGTGATTTGATTCTTTTATTTCGTACACTCATTTATAATACTGCCATAATATTGTTATACATATGTAAGAAACACACAGTTAAAAGAAAATAAGTCCTTTAAAAAGAAAAATAAACCATGTGTACCTCTAATTCTAACCATGACAAAAATTAGACTGAGATAATCACCACGTGGCACGTTTGGCATGAAAAGAAAGGTCTTGGCAAGCACTTCCCAATTATGTCATCAACAGCCTTTTACAGTCTTCTGCTGGACATAGGCCTCTCCTTAGCAAGGAGGTTTTGGCCTACTATACCACGCTGGCCAGACGGGTTGGAATAGGGTTTGTTTCAAGTTTTCTTTCTCTTTGTAATGATATTGTCTTGCATATTTGGTTCCCTTAATCGCCTTTTACGACATCCACGGGATGATAAGGCTGGTAACACTATGTATTTTTAATCCATCACCACACGGACTTCACAATTATGTATAAATATATATTTTTGTTTAAGTAAGAATATATGTTATAAATGCGCTCGTATGGCTCTCCCAATCCAGTCGTTTGACGGAAAAGCACTAAATAAAAAATAAAGCTAAAAGAACTATAACCCAACTAAATCAAAAAGGACGGTGGATATACGAGTATAATGGGTGCGGTGACACCTCTATCCAAACTATTTTTATACCTATGCATTGATGATCAATTCGTTACCATGACAGTTTATTCCATCACCAAGTTTATTTAAAAATTTGTAAACACCTAGTACTTATTATTTAGCAAAGACTTTTTATACATATTTAAGTACTTATAGAATAAGATTACGGTCACCTGGGTCAGTGTAATTAGATAAAATAATGTTTATAAATTTGCCATTACAAAATCATAATATTAAAAATGTGCTATCTCCTGATGTAATAATTAATAATGAATGTTACTGCACAATCCTCACTTTCCGCCGTCAGTAGCTTCGCTTTATCTCTGAATATGCAAGTATTTTTCTTTATTATATTCCGTACATAATTTACATCTTTTTCCTTCCCTTTCAACATCTTTAAAGATGGACAGATCCTGGAGATATGTTGACGTAGTTCTAATTTGAGGAACAAATTACATTCAAAATAACACTATGGTCTGTATTTAACAGACAATAAACTAGACAATATAAAACAATCTTATTTATTACTCCTTTATTTGTTTATGGCGATAAGAGCAATAGAAATCCCTTACTATTTGCGTAAAGTGCTGGTTCGTGTGAAAGGGAAATCAGAAGACGCATAGCTATGGCTAAGATCGGGATGTCCCAGCTGCAGGGAGTATGGAGAGATCGCAACATTTCCCGCAAAACGAAAATGTGACTTGTGAAGACCTTGATATTCTCCATATTCAGTTATGGGGCAGAAATATGGACACTAAGGAAAGCTGACCGCAACCGCATCGATGCCTTTGAAATGTGGTGTTGGAGGCGAATGCTTCAGATCCCATGGACGGCCTTCCGCACAAATGTGTCTATCCTACAGGAACTCAAAGTAAAGACCCGACTCTCCTCTATTTGCCTTCGAAGAGTACTTGAGTTCTTTGGTCACATCGCCAGGAAAGAAGGGAGCAACCTCGAGCAACTTATGGTCACCGGAAAGGTTGACGGCAGGAGACCAAGAGGACGTAACCCAACTAGGTGGACTGACCAGATCCGAACAGCCTTGGAGACCAATTTACACGTTGCCCTCCATTCGGCCAAGGAGAGGAATAAGTGGCGTGCAACTGTTCGGAGCAGGATCATCCCTCAACTAGGGAATCACGACCCTCAGTAATGAGGATAACGACGCGAGGAGGAGGATTTGCGTAAAATTAATTATAAATATAAATATTCCACAACTAAAGACTTTTTTCGTTCCTCGAACTTTTACTCGTATATCCTAGCACCAGCTTAAAATTAAATTAGCCCATCCAAAGTTTTGCCACCTATGGCTTATAGATGGTGTCGTGTAACTAGAAGTGTGGAAACCTCCATATTCCCTTTTCTTCCTGCCACAAAAAGGTAAGTGCGGTCCCTAGCGCTTGCATCGCCCCCGCTGCCTGCTTCTGCTGGGATGACAGATGGCCTCACCTGCCACCCTCAGGCCTGTGCTTATGGAGGTATGGAGGACAGAGATCGTTTAACGATCTTTGGCGCCTAAGTCTTCTACAGTACCTGGCCCATTCTCGAACCTGGCGAGGATCCAAAGTTCACCTAGAAAAAAATTGATATAAGCAATAAGGCCATCCTTTGTACGTCACAATTGTTGTTAGTTTTATTACTGTATAATGTTTGTAAGCCCTGGTGTGCAAATAAAATAATAACTATCTATCTATCTATCTAATAAAATAAAATAGTAATAAAAGAAAATTAAGACGAACAATAAACACATATTTTAATCATCTTCCTCCTCTAAACAGATAAAATCGTATCCTTTATCCACAAACATATCATGTTCAGTACTTGAACGATATTATAATAGGTGTAATGTCTACATCACTACATCTATATCAATATATCAGTGTATAGTCCACTACTGGACATAGACCTTTCCTTGGATAATAATATCTCGAATTTAAATATCTTCTACTTGCCTAAAACCGAAACAAAAGAAATAATTATCTCATTGTCAACTTTCGTCAGAACAGTAAACTTTTGTCAAGTATTTCACGATTTCTACTTTTAAAATCATACTGATACAATGTTATGCTTATTACGTAATCGGTACGATAGACTTAATATGTTATTATATTTATGTAATCAAATATTATTCAATATCTCTGCTACATACATATTTGTTTTACTATCTGACGAATAAGTCAAAGTTCAAATTACAAGCTCGATTTATTATCTAAATCACAGCACCATTAAACACATTTTATTCTTCAATACCACTGTTTATTTGGTTCAGCGCACTCTTTTGCGTCGAAATAATACGTGGAAAAATACGTATTGACTTCTAAGAACCATGAAGGTCATTGTGACTGGTGCAGCTGGATTCCTCGGCTCTAGAATATCGGATAGTTTGCTAAGTGACTCTTCACCTATAAAAGTAACCGAACTAATTCTTACCGATGTGCAAACTCCTCAGAAACGTCAAGATCCTCGAGTCAAGACCCTTACACTTGACCTTACGAACTCATCAGCGGCAAATCATCTTATTGGATCTGGTTGTGATGTCTTTTTCCACCTCGCTGCTGTCGTTAGCGGCTTATCAGAAGCTGACTTCGACTTTGGCATGAAAGGCAACCTGGATGTGACTCGATCTATTTTGGAAACACTACGTAAGAAATCACCTGCAGCAATATTCATATTCACAAGCTCTGTTGGAGTTTTCGGTGGAAATCTACCACCTGTAATAGATGATTTGACTGCAGTCATGCCACCGACGTCATACGGTACTGCTAAGGCAATGTGTGAGCTACTTGTGAATGATTACGGTCGCCGTGGTTTTGTCGATAGCCGTAGTGTTAGACTACCAACAGTGAGTGTGCGACCTGGAGCACCAAACACTGCTGTGACCTCATTCGCTAGTGGAATAATTAGAGAACCCCTAAATGGAATAGAGTCTATATGTCCTGTGCCTCCTGAGCAAGAAATGTGGTTATCAAGTCCAAATACAGTAGTACGCAACATTATTCATGCTGCAATATTACCTAAAACAGTTTTTGGACCATGGCGTACCGTAAATCTACCCGGAATCACAGTTTCTGTCAGTGCTATGGTAGAAGCTTTGAAAACAGTAGCAGGAGATAAAGTGGCTTCTTTAGTCAGCTTTAAACGTGATGAAACCCTGGCTCGTATAAATGCTATTGTTCCAAGTAAATTTGATAACACTCATGCATTGAAACTTGGATTTTTCGTAGATTCTACTTATGAAGATTGCATAAGAATGTTCATTCGTGATGATCTGCACAAAGCCAAATAAGATAGTAAGTTGAATACTAGAACTATGAAATGAATATAAGACATGGTAAATTGAGTATAGAAATTTTAGACGTATATTGATATTTTTCTTATCCCTATTATTGTATGAAGAAATACTTATTATTGATGTTGTTATTCATAACATCGCAATTTATAAGGCCAAATTCTTTGCTTATAATTTGTTACCCTTGTTAGTCAGTTCCTAGAAGTGAAAAATAACAATTATTTACAGAAATATATTTTGCTTTATAATACCAAGAACAGGGCTGTGTTCAGTAATGGACTGTTAAATACTATTTATGTGATATAATATTTGTTATCCTATACTTTATAATCACTAAAAAAATTGTTTTGATTTTGATGAAGTCAGGATGGTGATGTGAGGTCAAATTTTACTTCACGACAATGAGTTTTTGATACAATCAATTTTGTTGTAGTCAATATTATAAAATCTGATGACGTTCGTGGATCTGAAACAATCTTGACTTTTATAGTCAAGCCCACTTGCTTTGTCCTGTTTTTTTTAGTTAAGAGAGCAAAGAATATTTAGAGATTTCTCATAATAATGCCAACGTTCTAATAGTTAATCTTTTACTAAAATGTTTTTTTTCGGTGACGCAGCTGCAGTGAATGCAACGTGAGTATTTTCTATGTATAATACGTATGTATTTACAAAAAAAAAGTATATAACTATTCTATCAGTCATTCTAGTTACCATAGCGCAAGCTCTGTTTAGCTTGAAACTAGATGACGTTGTGTGTCAAATATCCAAAAATAAAGAAAATTTACAAGCCGTACCGTCTTTTTATTATTTTCTATTAATTAAATAAAATATACTCTACATAACATAAAACATTTTAAAAATAAACTTGATGACGGCATAAGCAACTATGATAGAAACATTATAGTAAAAAAGTATAATATCACAAAGCATCTATCTTTGTACTCAATTTTATTACTTAGACATACATTCTTCTTCAATGTCGAATCCCAGAGATAAAAATGAAACATATCTCTACAAACAAAAGTAAATATCGCTTAAAGTTTATGTTCCCTCTTTATCTATGATGTTATGTAACCAAGAAAACAAACCCTGACATACATATTATCTATAATTCTTGTTTTGTTTTCAAGCCTTTATATTTTAGCAAACTTTTTGTTAAATAAATCTTATCATTTGTTTAATTATTCCATAATACAATATCGAGTTAATGTCAAACCAGAGGCCTAGCATTAAAATTAGCCGCTTACCATCAGGCGGGCCGTAAGCTTGTTTGCCACTGTCGTGGTATAAAAAAAAAATTACATAGATTAAGATTATAACTAAAACAACATAAATGATCAACGTATGATCTACGGCTGCATGCTGTAAGGTTGGCAGACGTTACACTATACTGAAGGAGTCTACCTCTGTAGGTGTGCCTACGCTGCCGTTAGACTGTACTGTGTAAGACATCGCCGTATAAATTGCATGCCGTTTTTTTAAATGGTACGGCAGACTGCAGCAAATTCACCGCATGATATACGCAAAAATATCTCCGTAGAATGTCATCCTCACATTACGCCGAACGGTCTACCTTCACAGTTAGATTTTTCCGGTTACCGTAATATGTGTGTGTGTCCGATTAGGGTACACTCCACCGGAATGATACCAGCCCGTAGAGAAATCCGATAGTAAACAATTTCTCCATTTCAATTTAAGTTATAGGTATTGATGGACGGCGGTAGTCGTTTGTATTAACTTGATTGTCTGCTCTTACTATTCTATGTCACATAAAAAATACAAACATGCTTTTATATTCACGATACACTTCACTCTGCATAGGATAAAATTTGCCTCACTTGTGTTCGTTAGATATCGCTACTGTGTATCTATCATATAATAAACTGTGTACCTATCAAAAGGCACTAAAAGACCAGGATATACTGTGTTCTAAGAACACATCGCTCAAAGGAACATTATTATATTCCGAGTGCATCTCGTACATTTATCATGTTCATGTGAACATCACACGAAGGGCACCATTTTTCCTTCTTTCGTGGACGTTATTTTTCACGAAATCCTGTTGTTGATAATATATTTTATTCACTGTGATGAAAACTAAATAAAGAGGTTTCCTTATTTAGGTGTAATGTACTCTATTTGGACAGCTTTGTCGAGTATAAAAATGTTAACCCTCAAAGCATACTGTTTGGGTGAATATTAGCGATCTATTATTTTTATGACTAAATTTCTGTAAAGGTGTAATGTTTTTAGCTATAGATATATTTCATTTTCTTTTTTTAAAAAAAGAGGACATTCGCGATCATTTATTTATATTTTATTTTATGGTTATATGGCAATTAGGTAATTTCCTGTGCTTACAAACGTCAAAGAAACCGACACAAAGAACACCCAGACTCAGAACAATACATAAAATGTCGTCCCATCCCATCCCATATGGGGCTTGAACCCACAACATTCAGTGCAGTAGAAAGGGCGAACCCTTTCCATGACCTTTCTTTTCCTAATGGGGTGACTGCTTTAACCACTATGCCATCCACGCAGTTAATCAGAAAACCTGAATTAATATACATGGTGGTACACATCTAGTTTGGTCCCATTAAAATTTGGGAGTAACAATGTTTAAATTGTTTACAAAATTTAAAAAACAAGATATAAAAAATATAACCTTTATTATTTTAAATCATTAAAAAAAGATTAAGTTAGATGTATATTTATAAACTAACAACGCCTCTATGTAATGCAGTTTCAAAATGATCAAAAATAGACTAAAATTTCATTTCATGCTTGAAGAATCAAGCACAAAAATTTAAATTTATCATGGGTCATCGAGGATCACCGGATCCTCTAACCGTGAAAAGATATCTCTCGAAGCCATCAAACGGCACGTCACATTTATAAAAGTATCCTTATGTATAACGGTGGTCATCAATTTTTTTAACCTCAATTTAGCTTATCATCAGGCGGGTTGAGGTCATAATAAGAAGCTATCATTGAACGAATAAGACTGACTTTCTGACCAATTATAGAAACCGTTGAGTGGTTAGATTGAGTTGTTTAACGTCATGAACTTTATCTATGAGTCCTATGATCATACTTATACATAGGCCGTTACAAGGCCTGCTCAATAAAATATTTGACATAGAGTTTTAGGTTGAGAGTAAGTTAATTAATATATTTAACAGAAGCACTTTCATAAGTTAGTAGGATACAAAAATTAATTTATTTGTATTTGATAATTGGTCTAAAAAGGTTTGAAGATAAAAATAATATCATTTAAAAATACAAATATTTTTTTATAATTTGTAATAAAATATGCTATAAAAATATACTTTAAATTAATATGACAAAACATTTGGTAACAAAATACAAAATCACAAGATTTATCTTTAATAGGTAATGTATATGTTAAGTCATCTTAAGCAAAGTGGTACCAGTAACACCATCTATGACACTAAAGAGAAAACTTTAGGTAAGAAGCAAGCCTTGAACAAACTCGGTCAGATTTCCAAACTCTTTACTATTATCGAAAAATGTTGAATGGTAAAACCAAGTAAATATTCCCCCAATCTGAACTTGACACTCAACCGAGCTGATAAAAGTACTTTTTTTTTAATATAGAACCTGCTAAAGTGACTCTACTCTGCGTGCACATTCATTGCGAATGGACATAATGCAGCAGCGTGACCCACATTATGGTGTCCTATTGAGCTGCTTTTCCACACCCTGCTTAAAAAACCTGGGATCATAGTGAGAGCGAAATTGTGTAATGCACTGGTAGAGAGTTCCAGGTTTTGATAGATTGGCACAGGAAGTAAAGGCCGAATTGTTAATTCAAGAGCATATATCCATCACTGTAAAACGAGAACTTCTAAGACCAACACGTGCAGTCATATAGGAGAAAGGGGAGGTGAGATCAGTTGGAAGAGCTTGTAACTACACTATACATGAAAAAAGCCAAAGAGGCGACATCTTTTTGCAATTGCAGAGGATCAAGTGACTTTGGGACTGTCGCTGTTACAAACTGCTCACCGTTGTAATCGATCGAGAGCATGAATCGAATACTGCGTAATCGAATCCATCACAAAGATGAGAATAGTTCTCTATGAAGGAGTGTACCTGGGTTTTACAAATATGTTAAGCGACGCATAGGTGGGCCAATAATTTGTTAACATTTGAATCTAACATTCGTGCAAATATATACTGCGCGGGGCGCGGGGAGGGATGTTACTACTAACTCGTTTCTCGGTAATTTTTGTCGCAATTAATCACATTACGGGGCCGCAACGCGCTTACTGGGTGAAACAATTTTATTTAAACAACAGTTCGCTTATTATTGTGAGATACTTACTCGTATTTCGAGATGAATACGATTTATACGACTAAAATCGGTGTCCGAGTATTCCTTTAATAAAAAATGGGTGAAAAAGTTCGAAGTGACGGGATCTACGCTACATGAGAAGCAGAGTCTTCTAAGCTTGCTGCACATTCTCTTCTGGGCTAAGGGCCACAGACTTCCCGGACCGACTCTGTCGGACTCTGTCGGACCGACAGAAGACTGCAAACATAGAAACATTGGTCATTCAGACGATGTACATAATTTTAAAAAAGAATTTTGTAAACAATGCAACGCTGAGTTATTTCTCTAAAATTCAATCTCAAAATTCATGACATATTTTATTATATAGATTTCTATTTTTACATCTTTTATTTTTAAAGACATTGAGTATTTTAACGCCTGTGATACTGACCTCATCAGATATTATAGAACTGTATGTCTCGTACCTAAAACTTGCCACGACGTTACATATTTTTCTTATTTTAATTCTATGAAATCAAAACGGTCTTAAAAATTATACTCAATAGAAATCGATCAAATTATTTTTCTGTTAATGTAAGTTTTATATTTAATATGTTATCGGATGATAACACGTAAGTATAATAAATTATTTTCAACATAGACAAATATTTATTTCTTTTTTTATATAATATTACGTCACCTTTTCAAGATAATAAACCTAGGTTATGACTTCACTTATTATCGTAGGAATGAAGTAGTTTTAGTGCCAGTATTATAATTAGTCGCCTTTCTTAAAATTAATTATGTAATTGCAACAAGTAGGCACTCACACCTCTTAAAATGTGCAAAACCTTTGAAATATGGCCCGAAAACGTGAGAGGGAAATCCCTTAGCAATCTGGTTATTTTAAATTAGTGCATATTTTAATACATTTTATTTATAAATGGATATGGAAAACTTTCCTGGACTGTAATGTTAACAAATCCATGGATGGCTTCTCGAAGTCTTATTTGTAATAAAGTTTTATTACTATTTTCTTTAGTTATATTAAAAAAAGGTGAGTATTTTTTATTTTATACAGTTTAAACTAAAAGTATGGATGATAACAGCACTGTTAAAATAGAAAAACATTATAAAAGCCTTCTAATTAGCCAATTTGTCTGATTAAGTTGGCATAGTAGGCCAAAGGGAAGGCCTATGTCTAGCCACTGTCCAACTCAAAACTGTTGATGATAATAAAATAAAAAATAAGATATTTTTAAGGATATATAGCTCTCAGAAATTTACTTTAAAAAATTATAGATGTAAGATCGAGTAACGTTGTAAGAGGTACAAGCAGGCTTAGAAATGAGAGTGTAACGTAATCAACTATTCTAATTAATTTATCAAAATTATCAGTACTTTTGTAGTTGTGGAGCTGGCTCCAAATTTTCTGATTTACCATCTCCACTCAAGTTGTTTTTTATTACATTAAGAGCCTTCCAAAGTAACTCTACTCTCGATTATGAGTTCCTAACAGATGACGATGATGCTCGGCTACTGTAGCTGCTTAATCGATCACCTCGCCGTTTCGTATTGCACTGATTGTTGTGGTTTCAATCCTTATAGAGAACAACCCTTTGTGTTCACAAATATGTAGCTGTTGTCAATTTTGAAGTACTTCGTGTCCTTTTCACTTTTTTGTTTGATTACAAAATTTATAATGTTAGCTATAAGTCCTTCATATTAAACATAAATAAATAACTTTAAAACACTAGTTTACTGTTCATTCGCAGAAAATAGAAGGTCACTTAGGTTAATGATATTACTTAGTTGGTGTATTTATCGCAAAAAAAATGAACTAACTCATTAGTAAGATAAATCATGATAATCAAAACACTTAAGCAGAAAACATATCAGCGTTGTGTATAATTACTTAAAGTTTTATACTTGGCCAAGAGCCATATTTATTCTCTTTAAAAATTATGGCTCTTTTCCAAGTATACAACTTGTACATTGCTCGCGAAACATTCAATAGTTTATAGTTAACCATAAATATACAACAATTTTCATAATAAGTGCATATAAAAATGATGGTTTATGTATATACAACAATAATATTTATTAAATGTACTAAACTATGGAAATAAGCAGTATTTATTTCTATAAAATAAATATTTCTCTCTTTTAAATGTCTAAACTAAACTTCATCTGTTTATAATATATTTCAATAAGAACAACAGCAATAATTTCCTCACAATTTATTATGAATTCCTTAAAAATTTGTTGTTAGGTTTTTCTATCTAATAAGTAGCTTAAAACAATGACAGACAATATGCAAGATAACATCACCACAAAGAGTAGGAAAATTTGAAACAAACCCTTTAACAATCCGTCAGGCTAGAGTGGTATAGTATGCCAAATCTCTTTGCTAAGGCGAGGCCTATGTCCAGCAGTGAACTGTTAAAATTTATTGAAGTTGATGAAACATGTAAATAATTGTCATATTTAAAAATAGTCTGTAGCTCTTAGATATGTGCGTACACAATTAGGTGCGTGCTATTAACGAAAAATTAATGCGAAATGCAGATTGACACTATCTCTAGACAACGGTACGCCTTTGTGGCCACCAATAATTCGTTCTTCATTGTACATATCCTAGCAGTAGAATCAGGTACTAGGAATATACAAAAAAGATGAAAATTATTCGATATTCAGCTGAATTTACGCCTTACAGTGTTGCGGGCGAAGAACCGCCGGTCGTGATCTCTTTAACACACCACGCTCATTTAAAATGATATAGTATAATAAATTTTCTATCTAATTTTAAATCAAGAAATAACTAAAAAGTTTAATAATTTCAGGTATTTCAGATCAAATATTTACGGTTTCTATTTACTTATTTATCTTAATAAAATTTGATCACTAGACTTTTTACCTTCTGAAATTAATAAATGACTACTGAGAACTTTCTTACAATAATCAAAAAATTGTTAAATATAAACTTAAATTGTAAATATCGCTCTCTATGTGATCAAATATTTGTGAAATATACGAATTTAAATAAACAAAAAATTTTAAATGTGCCCTTTTCAAACATACTTACTTATCTTTTAAAGTTTTGTGCAAATAGATTTTATATTTTTCATTTTGAGAACCTGCCAAAGTGACTCTACTCTGCTGATGGCAAGCATAGATAGAATCCAAGAGTCGCGGTCATCATACTCATTACAAACGCAGACAATGCAATATGGTGACACACACTGTGAGTTGTTTCTTCACGCTCCACTTGGGAATATAAAAAGCATGACAGTCAAGTTCACATTGTATTGCTCACACACTTACCACGACAACTTTCACCCCAGCATCAATGCGCCCGCGGTCTTGCACCCACCAACGAAACACACGGATGCTGTCGCTTTAGGTTGATCTTCTGTAAGAGAGTAGTACTGCCCCGGTCGAGCCGACCTGTTCGTGGTGAAATCAGAATGGCTCTACCACCTAGTTCTAAATATGCTTAGTCAGTTTATTCAAGATAAATTTGTTCTTTCTAGAAATGACTATAGTTCATAGTACATAAAGATATTTAGATCGTAAATTGTGTAGTAGAAAGTTCATTGGCCACATTAAATAAGTTTTCATTCATTTATAGAAACCGATATAATCAATATGTGCTAAAATAAAAATTAATTAATTTAGTAGTGACCTTAAAACTATCACGTTTACGTTCTAAAGAAAAATTACAACTCTTGAGTTTAATTTACTCGTATGTGAAAGCGGAGAAGGTTCCAAGTGCCTAATAAATATTCAATTCAAACTTACATACATATAAATATTTAAATTACTAAGTAAACCTATAAATTTTCACGTATAATTAGATATTTATTCAATTGGAAATCGGTTAAATAAAGGTTTATAATTATAAAATTGGATCTAAGTTTCTTTTCTATATTAAGAGCCTACCAAAGTGACTCTACTCTGCCTGATGGAAAGAATGAATAAAATGCAAGTGTTGTGGTCACCATACTTGTTGCAAATGCAGACAATGCAGTATTGTGACCCACACTATGGCGACCTTGTGAGATGCTTTTTCACACTCCGCTTGGAGACGTAAAAGGCATGACAGTCATCGTGACAGTGTAAAGCTTACACAGTTACCACGATGACTCACCCCTGCATCAATGGGCCAATAGTTCTAGTTTGTCACTACAATACACGCGTTGTGAATTAATAGATTTGTTAGCTCTTGAATAATATTGATGGACCTAGTATGATTATATGTTTTCGTATGTAAATAATTTAGTGTATCCTAATTATGACTTAACTCTTTTATGTTGATTTTTCTCTTAAACGTTTTGCCAGATACTCATAAGTTATGGTAATCTTTTTTTATTTTATTAAAAACCATGTAGGGCTGGTACACAATTCGTACTCGTTGGTATTACAAAAAGAAAAATCCTCATATCCATTTTAATGGAAGTTAATAGTGCTATAATAATAACCACTAACTTTTCGAGAACAGTATTTGTAAAAATAAATACAGTTAAGAAAATGTGATAATGCTTTTTTTTTCTAATTATTTTATTGATAGTCGAAACAAAAAATATGTCGTTCTACTAAATGTTTTTCTATTTACTGTTTTGTACAATAAATTCTCTAAACATAAATAAAGTCAGACGGGTATACTCGTAAGGTACTCCTTAGCTTTTTGGCACGACAAAAATTGGTGAAATATAGACTTACCCTAATAATGTGGTATAAGGACCATTAATCTTTACAACTGCCGAACTAAAGAAGGCCTAGTGAGAAATATTGCCTATAAAAGTGAGACATATGGCTCAATTTACATTCTGTACTGTAATTTAAATGTTAGCAAAAGTTTTTTTATTTTATACCTATTAAAATGATTTTTATCCTGGGTTCTATTTTATTTATTATTTATTTTTCGTTGCGATTCAAATAATAATAATAAAAAAAATTAAAACAAATCTTTAAATTTGCAATTACTACTAGTACCGGTTCAACTTAAAAACCTTCACTAAAATAAGATAATACTAAATAAATGTATAGACTGCTAATAGACCTGGGTTAGCTTCAGTTTTTATATTCTATCGAACTCCATTCATCATCAACATCATCATAGACACTTTTTTCGTAGTGATGGGCAGTATTACCTCAGGTTTCCTACAAAGATCATTCTTGTACTGTTTCCTTGTGCATCCAACCTTTTGCTGCCAATGTCATCAGGTCCTCAGTCTATTCTATAAAATTATTACCTCGGGCTACACAATTCGGTGGTTTTTTAACTGCACTCGCCACCATACTTACTCTTTGTCCAAGTTTTGCCAATTGACTTTACTATGTATTTAGCTGAAAACAAAGGAGCGATACCTACATTGTTTGCACATGATGTATGTAACATCTGGCATCTCACCTCGTTCGAAAACTTTAGCAACGATCGAACTTTGTCATATTAAATAGAATGGTTTGACAACAAATCCTGGTACAGTCTCTGTGCCTAATGTAACTTAAATAGTATTTAAGAAAGCGAGAGAACAGATATTGAAAAACCTTGTTGTGAACTGAACTGTTTTGATAAATACATGTTTATCATCAGCCTATCTTAGTCCACTGCTGGACACAGGCCTCTCTAATTGCACGAAATTTGATTCGATCCTCGGCTTCTTGCCGTAAGTCATTATTCCATCTCCACTGAACTGTCGCCTTCCTATATTACGTTTGCTGAAATGTAGTCTCCAATCAAGAACACATTTGCTGCAACAGTTATCGGCTTAAAACCTGCTTTACCGACAAAGTGACAGGTAGAATTTCACTTCGCTCCCTTAATAACTTTAGGGTACTTTCGAAAGTTTTGAATTTTTGACCTTATGTTGCATTTCACAGAGTTTCGCACCTTCTTCCCTGTAGATCCTAACCACATTTTTGAGGTTCTAGTATCTGTAGTTATTTCCACGGCAACATATCAGTCTTCCAGACTTGACTTGGACTTTTTAGACCCTATCATGGCTTGGAGAAGAGTAATTTGGAGCCTAGGTAGGAGCATTTGATTAAACGAACACATTCAATCTTATAGTCGATATTTAGACAATCTCAGACAAGCTCGAGGTCACTGTCGGTGTTAAGCCTCGTGATCACTGAGACGTCACTGACTATGGGCTTCCTATTATGATGAAATTAATACTTTTTTGATCACAGCACCGGGACTTTGCCATATCTGCCTCCTTTAGGCTGTTTCTTAAAGAAAGAGCTCATAAAGAACAATTATCCTAGGGATCCTAATACCAGTTTACTGTAAGTCTGTACTCCCACTTTAGCATCACTCATAACACCCTTGTAGTCGGTGGAGGGGCCTCAATATGTCATCGAACATATCTTCCACTTTGTCATCTGAGTGTATCGAGGTCACTGTATACACTTGCACCACGGTCTTGATGAGCTTTACAATGAGATATGCGACCTTGTTCAACAAACTGGATATTTCCAGAACGTTGTTAGAAAGGAACTTAACGCCACCTTGGGATTTTCGATCCACTACCAACTGGGGGCCCATGGTTTTTAATGCTTTTATATTGAAAGTTTTTGTCCATAATCACTACGCTAGGCAGGCGGATTGGTGATTGCAGGGTGGAGCATATCACACCGGTGATGCTGCTGCCCATCACCGGCCTGTTATGTTTAGCTCCATCTGTTGGGATGAATATACCGCCATCGGTCAATTGTCAGAGCCTCGTTCGTCGTACAGTAGAATGTACCGCGTGCAGATGAGGTTGGCTTGGGGCGAAAGACTACCCCTTACTAATAATCATATCTATTTATATAATATAATAATAATATCTATATTGTATCTATAATAACTAAAAAAGACAAGGAAGTGTTCTAATTATGAAATATAGCAAGGTAGAAAATCAAAGAAATAGCTTCAATTTTATCGTATTATTATATTACACGAACATCAAGTCCCTAGGATCAATGTACAACTACGAATGTTATAAACAAATACTAGATTTATGAATAATATCACTTGGTTTGTGAAATTGGACATTTAAGTATTTACATTGTTTTTGAGATCGTATTTTTCAGATCATCTTAAAATTCGTGTAGGAAATCTATATAATATAAGTCATGATAGAAACACCTTTCTAATATTTGTATGTAGTCGATATTGCAAATGTGATCACACAATCTTTTTAAGGGTTCGATTTGGAATTACGACACACATAATACATTTCAAAATGCTAACAATTATCTACCATCTTAGTTCTAAATATATTGCTTAAACATTGACTCACATTAATATTTGACACTGTTGTCTGTACACACTTGATAGTTACTGACAAGTTAAGTTCATGGTTGATGTGGTCACTATTGAACATTATCACATGATTGAAATAAATTCTTTTGATAGTTCTGGTACGACCAAGTTTCTGGCATATTTAACTTTTTTTATAAATATACAGTTCTGCTCTAGCACTAGAAATTTTCCTATGTCGTGGGGGCTTTTACAAATACACATGAAATGGACTTCAAAAAAACCTAAACTCAGTACACCACGTTTTGGATGCTGGCTTCACCATCCGTACTCAATGTAGCTTTAAAGTACTCAAGAATTTATAAGAAATATGTAATAGATATGTTATAAGAAATTGTAACATATTATTCTCTTCAGCAGAAATTTTAAAGTATAGTTCTCGAGGCAGTATCTGATTCTAGGTTATGATATACTTATACTTGATCTTTATCAATACTTTTAGTATATAGCTGGACAGATTTTTGTTGCCGAATAGGAAACACAGAAAAGATAAATAGAAATAGATACGTCGATGTTGTTTTTGCGTGTACAGTACGAACGTAGTATATGGAAATGGGACTGAAACTCGTAATTTTGAGAGTCCAAGGTCTTGTATCCAAAAATTTATAAACAACTCTATGAATCTTTACGTTCATGACTTTTTTATTTTTTAGCCTGCCAAAGTGACTCTACTCTGCTTGATAGAAAGCATGAATAAAGTCCAAAAGTTGTAGTCACCCTAATCACTGCGAATGCTGTGATTGCAGTATGGTAACCCACACTATGGCGGCCTAGTGAGATGCTGATGACAGTCATCGTAGCATTGTATTGCACACATTTACCTCGACAACTGTCACCCCTGCATCAATGGGCCTCCGGTCTTGCACTCACCAATGAAACACAACAGCACGTATGCTGTCGCTTTAGGTTGGTCTTCTGTGGAAGGGTAGTACTACCACGGACGAGCCGGCCCGTTCGTGCTGAAATCAGTGTGGCTCTACTACTCTCAGCGTGGTTCTACTACTCTCATTGATGCATGATTCTTTTAACTTGTCATTAACTAAGGTTAATACAGAAATGATTTGTTTTTATCTTATTGTAAATATCATTCTAGTCAATTTTAATTTAAAAAGTTACAGTTACGTAACAAAGTGCCTGAATTTTATCAATTATTCCATTTCTTAAATACACAAAGTTATTCTTACTTAGTACAAGCCGAAATACTGCAAACATATCATTAAAATTACAATAAATAAAACGAAACATAAAACAGAAATTAAAAAAAAATTAGTTGCGTCGTTGTCCGCGCGGAAATATTATCACCCAATGTGCCATTGGTTGTTCCTGGTACACGAGACCGAAAGAGAGATACGGGTAGCGGCGGCGGTAGCAAATTAAGAATGAGGCATATAGCTATGTATGTCTGTGTATACGTCGATTTACATCGTTTGTTGATAAGTGCCTACTGTCCATCGTATAAATTAGTGTTTTATTTTAACAAATTTGGGGTTAAAATATAACATGGCTTAAAAATTATTATCAGATTTCACATTAAGTAAGAATAATGTGATATAAATCACAAGAAATTTTTTTTCATAGCTGCGCTTTTGAACATCTACTCATTCTCTTCTTTCTTGCGTTTTAATACTATCTTAGTAATGTCCTAGTCTGTTTTTTTTCTCTCTCTGTCTCTCTCTTTCTTCCTGTCATTCATCAGATGCTGCTACGTAGCAGGAGAATTTTTATTAACTTTCTATATATTACATAATAAGTATTAAAAAATCTGATAATACTTTAGGTCCGCTCATAAAACAATTTTATTTTAAATATAATAGAATTCCGAAAACAGACTTTGCATACTTTAGAAGTGTGCATAAACTTTATTCTTTCTCTAGACAATTTCAAATAATAATTAACTAACAAAAATATATAAATTACTCTGTTCCAAACCTATGCTTTCTGTGATAACAATCTTCAACATTTTCAGATGGTTCTAAAATATAACACACTATTTTGTGCAATTAGTACTATTTCTATGTTGATATTGCTTTGATCCATATTATTAAAAATACATTAAATTGTGCATGTATGTTAATCGATTATTAAACTACAACACAATAACAAAAATATCTACCCTAATAACCGTCAACATCTAAATATCCCTGTTTTATAGATTGACGATAATATTAATTACATAACACAGTATTAATTATAACACACATTAAATAGTATAATCTAATTTATAAATAACATTTTGAGACTAAGTCCGAATAATTTAGTTTTTTTGGATAAATAACATAATGTTTGTCTACATTTCCATAGAGTGACCACAAAGACTAAATGACTAAAAACTTTCATAATTCAAATATCTATATTTCTAATTATTTCTGAAAACAATACATAATTTTTCATAGAGTATTTCAATACATATTACTATAATAAAAAATCTTACATAAATTTTATAACTATCATAATATCATATAAGGAGGTACCATTAGACATTAACAATATTCATAAGATTTAACGTGTGTAGATTAACATTACATCTTAATGAATAATCTAGACTGATATCTGGCGTCAACTAAGATTAAATAGTAATTAATTCTTCTTATTAGTCAATTCTCTACCTAAATCAATTCTAGGTTTTAATCTATTCTTAATTTTACCCAATTCTTCGCTTTAGTCAATTCTTTGTTTTAGTCAATTATATCACTTTTTGTACATAGTATGACTAATAAAATGACAGTTGTAAGGTCAATTCAATTGATGAATATCAGTTTAGATTATTCATAATCTTAGTTATAAACTCTTTCTCTGGAGAATACATTATTGTACAACAAGATTACCAGAAAATCAGAAGAAACGTCTTATGAGGATTATAAAAATGGTGCTGTGTAGGAACAGAAAACAAACTATCATATTTATAGATTAATTATTATTGGTTTCTACAGGAATGGTTTTGGCTTACAGTTACGATAAGGCTACGGGTTTAGGTATTCTAGTTAATATCTAGTTCTATACAGTATTTAGATCACCTGAGGCAGTAAAAAGCCTTTAATGTCTCCACGAAAATACGAAACTGGAACATGCAATACATCACTGGAATTCTATAATAAAAAACCATTTATTTCTTTCGTATACTCGTGAGAGACATTTAAATCGTGTGTAGGATTAGGTAATTGTAATAAATGAATATTCCATAATTTTCTAGGGTTAGTAAATTGATAAGCGTAATTCAGTAGTCATTGTGCACAATAGTATAGATATTTTTAGTAAAAAATAAATTCATTCCAAAAATAGCGGGTACTCTTAATATTTAGTTTCTTTCTCAAATCTGGGTACGCGAACGTCGCCAACGTCGCACCTGTGAAATTAAAAAAAACTGGTGAAAGAAATCGGGAAACACAAACACATCATTTTTTAAGTCCTGGCTTACAACTCCCGTCGTAATATTCCTGTGTGGCTGAAGAATTTACAAACATATGAGTACGTATATGAAACGGACACAAGAAATACCCAGGCTTAGGCAACAAATTGTGGTTCACACAAAGTGTTATCCCATGTGGGGTTTGAACCCAAAATACTCAGCACCGTAAAAATCGGTGAGGTGACCGTTTCAATCACTACGCCATTTGTGCAGTCAAAAAATATAGAATGAATAATTGTCTTACATTTGTCTACATTTAGCTGTTAAAAATATTACAATTAAGTAAGCATTGTTGAAAAAAAATTATGCTTCGAAAAATGATGTAACAATAAAAATACACAACTTGCACTATAGATAGACTTTAAAAAATTACGCAGCAGGTATTATTAACATTGCAGAGACAATTCTTCCAAGACTAAAGACTTGCACCATCAGCATACTGCTAAAACATTTTCATATTAACCTCATTAATATTTACAAGACAGCTAAAAATCAGGTTTACTCAATTTTACACTTAGAAAATGATGCTTTACAAGTGACGTTGATTCTACATACGACGTAAAGATGTAAGTAGTTCAGACTAAATTGTCAATCAAAATCAACCTCATCTTATTATTTCACTTACGATTAAACTTCTTGAACAACTCTTCACACGACATAAAAAAATAAAAATAACTGACCCGTGACATCAACTGTTAGAATTGACTTTGAGTCGGTGTCCCGTCAAATGACTCCTCATTTATTAACCTCAGCTTGACAGACTCTCTTCGAAGGTTGTAGCTTGTAGAAATGTGGCAATGTTTGACATCAACGGTTAGTAAGTCTTCGTTTAATTCCACTCCACTCTTTTCCACATCCGCAGCTGCACTTGGCTTCCTCTTGTGCCTAAATGACGTCGCCCGCTGGGAACTGGAGCCCAAGTAACTATCAGTCGTTGTATTACCATTAAAAGTTTTCTCAGAAGGACCAACACCTAATTGCTCTAATTGCATATTACCCCTCAAGTTTACTGATGAATCAATACACGGTATCAATTGCTTGAACTCCTTTCTAAAGTTCTCATTCATCCAGGCGTATATGAAAGGATTATAGCAAGTGGACGACATAGCGATCACATGGCCCATGAAAAATAACAAGTAATAATATTTTAGATGAATAGCGTACATATAATAATCATTGCAAAGATTGATAATATTCAGAGGTAGCCACGACAAGCCAAAAATAGTGACCATAGCTATCAGCATTTGGTTAGTTCGCCGTTTTCTGTTCTTGTCCAATTCCTCTTTACGAGAATTTTTACTAGCGGCTTTTGCTTTAGCCCTGTCATTCAATTTGAAACTGACACAGGTGTAGCAGAAAGCAATCACTATGAAAGGCAAAACAAATTGTAATACAGATGTCACGGAGCCAAACACTCGTCGCAATCTTTCTGTAGGCCAAGTCTCCTCACAGTACCGACCAATATCTAGATCGTAATACGTCATAAAGATAGCGTATGGCATTGTTACTGTTATGGCAAAAACCCAAATCATTACAATGACTATTAAACAAGTTTCAATCTTCATTCTTGGCCTAAAGGGATAAATAATTACAAAAAATCTATCGATTGCTATAGACATTAGAGTCAATGTGGATATGTATACGCTGCAACCCTGTGCAAAAGGCATAATGTGGCAGAGCAAGGAACCCCAACACCAATTACCACCAAATGTGTACAACGGAGTGAATGGAACGGCAAAAAGGCAAAGCAAAATATCTGAGACTGCTAAGTTGCTGATGAAGAGATTAGTAACAGTCTGCATTGCTTTATTTCTGATGACCACGAAGCATACCAGGAAGTTGCCTAATAACCCGAGGACGAAAATAATTGTATAGATTACGCAGAAAATCGCTTGTACAATTTTATTTGATATAATATTTTCATAGCTGACTTGAGTAGGTAAGTTATCTGTCAAATTGATCTTGTCAGTGACATAGAGTTCTGTATAATTTACATCTGTTTCAGTTTTATTCATTTTTACTGCGTTGTTTCGTTATAAAGTGCTAGAACCAATTTATTTTGGCTTTAAAGCGTTAAGTTTACGAGCATTTACTTTCTCAATTTTATGTTGGCCGAAACCTGTAACAAAATAAAAGCTACTTTTAACAACTTGATTTTCATTTATTGCCACAGAAATTATCTAAATACTTATAGTTTTACTAATTGCAAGATAAGGTCATAGAATTATTATGTATATTTACGACAAATTATTACAGAGAGCTAGTAACAGTAAAGCACCGTGTAAAAGTAAAAAAATCAAATATCTTTTATGTGGACATTATAGTATTGTCATGTTCACAGCACATTACCTCGAAGAGAAGATTAATGAATAACGGTAAAGTAATTTACGTAGGAAAAAAACCAAATACATGTTTTTTACAGTTCATCAATACTAGAACTTGAGATCTACATGAAGATTGAAGAATTTAGGCCAAATTGTTCTTCTTGATTGATTAAATCGGTGACTATAAATTATGCATTTTTGTACCGCATTTTTTATAGAAAATCAGAACTGTTCTTATTTTAAAGCAGCATTTTTTAGGCCCTTTAAAATTCAAATATTACTGTTCAAATATTTATAAACAAGGTAACACCATAGAAATTATAAATAAAAGTGTAATTTAGATATATTGGTGTCAATGTGACATGATAAATGATTACCCGACAATAACACAGCAAATTCTTTCGCAATATTCTATTTTATAAATTATTTACATTCAATCAGTCCAACCAACTGACTCTATACTACGATTTTATATATTAGAGTATTCATAATTCGTTTTAAAAGAAAAACAGCAAATGAAATTCCACAGTCATTTTTAAAATTAATTTGAAATACATTTAATTTTAATATCATACAATTGTTTGCTATAATACACTACAGTAACGTGAAAAATAACTGCACCTTGTAGTTGTTAGCCAGTTTCAAATGGTGCAAAGTCAAAAAAAAACATTTATTTGATAGTACTTTCAGTCACGTTAAAATTACTTAACTATCAAACGTAATATACCCAAAAACAGGCAGATAAGACGACATGTTTTGATTAGATTTCAAAATACTATTGTGTTTTAAGCCTTTGTAAAATATCTTTTAAATAGAATATCAATTATTTCGTGCTGAAGCCAAATAACTTGACCTGAATCAATGTCCCAATTAAAGTGTCGTTGATCGAAATTTCGGCATTACTGTTTATCCTTCTAGTTGAAGTCTGGGAGAACCCAGACTTCAACCAAAATTGAGTTGAGTTACCAAGAACTTCTGTCTTTTGTATCAAATCAATCTATCGCTGTCCACTGCTGAACTAAGATGTCCCTCAAGGTCTCTCCATCAACCATCCTGGTCTTGGGCAATCCGTATCCATCCGCTGCTAGTCACCTTTTTCAAGTCGTATTTGGTCCTTAATATAATCAAGATCAAATAGTTCTCATTTAGTTTAGGTCAAGGCAGGTCTAGTACTTATATGAAATGTGCTCATACACAACAAAACAAGGTTTTTGAAAAAAAAACATAAACGAAACTGACATCAGAGTTCATTTTTTATCATCATCTAAGGAACTATATTTTATAAGAAGAGTTAAGAGGAAGCTCACTGTTTGTGTGACATAATTACAATCATAACTTTCAAGGCACTAAATAAGCAAATTTTTGCTGTTAATCCAAACTACAACCTGCTTTATAAAACACATTGTATTAAATACAATAACTACAAATCATATGGAGGCCGTATAATTTCTCCCGGTGCTTCGGTGTCACAATTAAAGCCTGAATTTGGCTCTCACCCAATTCGAACGTAGGATTAGACTCTACAATGTACATTGTAAACAGTTGCTGAGATTACAAAGAACCAAACTTCTTGCTTTATCTTGGACAATACAATAGAAAGGAACCTACTTTGTTAGTGTGACTTATTTCACGGATTGCTAATAAAACAAATTGTCCACTATTGTCTATGTGTGAAGTAGTTGTCGGGGACCATAAATGTACGAGTACGCCTGAGATTGGATGCAAAATAATTTTGGATAAAGTATGAAAACGTGTTATGAAATTTCTAATAAATAGTTCATAAATTTTAATTATAGTTACATTATTATTGTATAGTAATCTATAAAGAAACAACGAGAGAAATAAAAATTAATTGGTTTTACAAGGTTATTTTTGAGTTAATAGAGATAAAAAAATGTATCGAAAAGATCTCGCGAATATTTTCACACTAATAATTTAACATATTTGTATGTGTACAATAGTAAGTAAACTATAAATGTTTAAACAGGATTTGTAGGACGATATTATGTTTCAGATTTTGAAATTGGTATCTAAAGCAATAAAAATTTACCTTCCGTATTTCATTATTTACGTTATTCTCAACTTTAATGTTGATATCTTCTGTTTACTTAATTTTAATAGAAATTTGTTGAACAAATACAAATATTAGTTTTATATTTAACTTGCCCTCATTCGCCAGGCGGTGTGGCACTTATATTATGCACACAGTGAATACTTTGCATAAAATTATTCACAACTTAAACGGTGAAACTAGGTTAATTATCAAGCTATTTCTAAAATAAATATCTACGCAGCAAACCAAACCAACTACAAATCAGTCAAGTCTTATCAAGTATTTACTTGATTTGTCTTCTCGCAGAATTCTGAGTAAATATCTAAAACTAATAAAAATTGAGCCTTTTTTTAATAAATTATAGATAATTAGAATTTGAACTACCAATTCTGCATGTCACATAAACGGACGACTAACTATAAAGGACAAATAGTAAAAAGTAAATAAAATAAGGAACTGCTGTAGTACTAATCGTGGTATAGTAGACCAAAAGCTTGTTAGGATATAGGCCTGTATCCAGCAGTAGACTGTTGGAGGTTGTTATTACTACAAATCACCTCTTAAGACATTGTCTTTCACATTTTAATTTCATAATCCTGTTTTATACTGACAAAAATCGCCTTGTTCACCTTCAACTTGTAAATATACCATAACTAAATGATATGTTGTTGATGAACACATTATTATCGTACATACATTTACATGCAAATTGTACGTACAGGATTACCGCAACTGTAATTGTGTTGTCCTATAGTGGTTGAAAAATCCAATCAGACAAAATAACTTAACGGAAATGTAAACAGTACAGACAACTGTTTAAATGAAACTGGATAACGCGTTATCAGAATTAATTTAATTTGTTTTAAACACTCCCATTTTCTCTTCGACAGTATTAATTTGGCATTTTATTTATGTGGTGATTGCAGTTGTTTAATTTGTTAGTGAAGTTTGGAAAAGATGTTAAATTTTGTCTTTAATTGTGTGTTCATTTTTTCGTTCATTTGTTTCGTAAGATTTGAGTTTTATCGTGAGTATGTTCTGGCAGGAAATATTTATAGTAACGACTCGAATACACTCGTATATTCATAATATTTTCTAACATAAACGAAGATACTCGTACATGATATTAACTTGTACTCTATATTATCATATTTTATTTATTTAAAACTTATTGCAAATGTTGTATAAAGGTCAATATAATGCTATGAAGTATTCTTTCCCTGTCTACCTTCAGGGGATGCGGTAATTGAATTTGAACTTTATACTAGTTGTGTAACTAAGAGATGTATACCGTTTTAGTTAAGTTCAAGTACACTTTTTTACTACAGCTTACGTTTACGGACATAGTCTATGGATTCAATAGAAATAGTTTTTATTAGTTTAGACTTTTATAAGTTAGAGTTAGAGTATATTATAATCTAATTATTATGAGATCATATATCTAAAAAAACTCTCTTTTTCAGAATAAATTTCATCGTCAACAGCTGTGAATAGTCTAGTGCTGGACTTAAGCCTAATATATTTCATAAAGAAATCCAATAAATAGTACTAGCAACCCAAGTGCTTGTCCTTGTTCCAGAAATTCGAGACGCGATCGAGTTAATTTAGTACAGATACGCATTAGCCAATGCCTCGAGGCAAAGGTTTTTGCCACGATTGGGTAAGTACGACTAAAGTATCTTTTTTCTCCTAAAATCTACAAAAAAACTATTTGTAAATTCAGTCTCGTTCTGTTTGTATCCAAGAAATTCTGAAAGAAAATATGCCTTGTACTTGTTTTGATTATATTAGCCTTTAGTAATCTAAACATTTGGCTGATATGATAACGTGGATTAAGACTAGCCTCCATATAATAATTTAAACCCGTCCGAAGTCGATGCAATCGCCACCTGGATTTCAAAAATGTAACTACTCAAAACGGGCCGCAAAATACATTGGAGACATTTACCAATCCCTACTCCGCTGCAGAAAGTATACTTCGAATC
Organism: Hypercompe scribonia; assembly: GCA_949316085.1. NCBI lineage: Eukaryota > Metazoa > Arthropoda > Insecta > Lepidoptera > Erebidae > Hypercompe > Hypercompe scribonia. Next base: position 4,636,400 of record OX438983.1, read on the forward strand.
ACGCGTGGTAGGGATAAGAAAAAGATGGCGCGTAATGGAGAAATGTGACGCGTAACGAAAAAATGTTACACTAAATTTTTTTTCCAACCCCGATAAAGAAGTTTCACTTCAAAATACTTGAAAAGAATTTTTCTTACGCGTTTTTAAATCTCTATAATTGGAATTTGACTTTTAAAATATTTAAGTTCGTACATAGATGGTGCAAAAAGCTAACAATTGAAAATAATATATTTCTTTCTTGATTGAAATGTTTACATTGTCACAGTTTATTGTGTCGAAAGTTAATATAATATCATAAAAGATTTAGAAGCGCGAAAACAGTACAATGGTTGGCCTTATCGCTTTTAGCGAAATAAGAAAATATGCCTTGTACTAATTCTGGTTATAGTTTACGCCTTTGGTAATATAAAAAATTTGGTTGATATGACAACGACTAGGTTATAGGCTCGTTTAGTTTTCTGACTCTCGGAAGTGAAGCGTTGACTATCATTAGGCATGGAGCCTACTATCTATATAATAAAACGTGAGGAAAATCCCTTCTAAGTATTTGTATGGAAATTTCACCTTTATTTTGGACACCCAATGGATATTTTGATACTCTAAGTGAAAAAAAAATTACTCATGGGCAACCCAGTGAACTACACAGACCGCAGCCAATAAAGGGAATGCTCCTATGAGAGGAACTTGACAAGTTTGAATAAAGAACGTGCAAAAGCCTGATTCATTAATCAACATTCATAATTATGAGTTAAAAAAATGGGTTATTTTATATAAGGTTACGGTAACTAAATATTTAGTATATCGGTTTTTTTATCTTATTCGTATTATTAATAACTGTTTCTCGCTCATGCTTTCATCTAATACTTTCTTAGATAAAATGGTAATATTAAATCACAGTCTATTGTACTAAAAGTTAATATAATATCATAAAAGAACTAGAAGCGCGGAAAGAGTACAAATGCCAGCCATATTGCTTATAGCTTATAACGATTTTTTGAGGACAATATGAAACATCAATTGTTTAGGTTTGAAATTAGGTTATAATTTTTTTATAAAACGACCCTGCCTTGAATATTAACAATTTATTTTTGCCTACAATTTCTTCATAAATGATAGCTTAATAACTTCTGGGGAAGGTCTGCAAGCAAGAGAAGCTTATATACAAGATCATATTGCACAATTGGCCTAGTGGTTTAAGCGGTCGCCACGCCGTTCTCCACTTCGCTGAGTCTTGTGGGTTCAAATCCTACATCACTCCACAAAGTGTTGTTCTGGGTCTGGGTGCTCTTTGTGTCCATTTCTTGTATGTTTGTAAAGTCCCGCGCGACACAGGATTTATTCCTAATGCGGGCGTTGTCTTATTTAAAGAAAAAAAAACTTTCAAGATGCCTTTTTACTCATTGATAATTTAAAAAAGTAATTTAATATAAACTTAAGTTTCTAACCTTCTTTGTTACATTGATACCCAGAAACGCTACACAATCCTTTAAGAGTTCATTTTCTTATCACATAATTATCAAATCGCGCGGTCAATTAAAGGAAATTCCACGGAACATTTTATTAGAACGGTTCGACAGAGGCTTATACTTTTGCCACAGTTACGCGATTATTTGATTCAGTGACTCGCAAAAATAGCATTAAATTTTAATTAGATTACAGTTAGGAATATGGTAAAGTAAAATTAAATTGAAGTTAGTGTAAAGGAACTGTTTTGAAAGGACACCTTCAAAGACGAAGTGTAATTAGTTTACAGTGTAATCGTTTAATTAACGATATTGCTTGTAAACAAAATTAAAATTGTTATTTCTGAGTAAAACTCATTGCAGACGACATTTTATATAATTATAGAGAACATTATTATATGTATTTTTAATATATTCCGACTGAAATAACATATCAATTCGTATTTTTTAACAGATTTCAATTTGCTGCCTTAATACAAACATGTCTTTGAATCAAAAGGAATTAAATTTTTGATGACGTTTGTGATGATTTATGGTGCTGGTCATCTACAAACAAATAAAAATGATTTCTACATTTCGTCATGAATTGTTTTTTTTTTTTTGGAGAACGCACAGATTCAAACATTAAGACCCATATTTTAAAACGTGTCTTAGTCGTGAATCTAATAAAACTGATTTTAAAGATTTACTTTACTTACTTTATGCCTTTTAAATTTATTTTACGAAAGAATTACTTAAATACATATTTCAAATCATTTTAATTAACATATATTAATATTTAGTTCACTTAAATGTTCCAGTATTAGTTTAATTAAAAATCACCACAACCTTTTGATTTACGACAAAATTAGGACATCATCATTTAATATAAAAACAAAAACATAGTTTGAAAATTCAACATGAAAAACTTTTAAACGTTCCGTTATAGATAACAGCCAATCATTTTTATTTCAATATTTAATTATATTAAATTTAATTTTGGGCAATCTGGATTTTATTAATGTATTTAAATTGCTACACTAGCCAATAGTAGATTATACATAAATTCATGGTAATTATGTTTCAAAAATACATTTGTTCATATAAGCTACATGATATAAAATAATAAAGTCAATAAGGCGAAAATGTAATCGAGAATAGACTATGAATTAAAATCAATTACTGAGACCAGTTTCAGCTTACTAACACTTAAAACGAATTCTATAATAAGAATGACGTTTAAGTACTGATGTGAACTTAAAACTAATTTCAAGTAATCAGAGTTCAACGGAAACTTGAAACACCTTTTAAAATACGGGCCTTAAAGCTGTCGCTTTAAACGCACTGTCTACGTCACGGCATAATACTTGGAAAATGGTTCCCTTTGGATCAGAGAAGAGAAAAGATTATATATTCTTAATATAATTACTGATTAAACAATCTTTAACTATTCCATTATATTGCAACAGATATAAAAACGTTATCTATGTGAAAATGCTGTCACAGTGTAATCTGTATTAGAATTTTAAACGAAATAAGTTAGTACCGCTCGTTTGATCTCTTGAGAGAGATCTACGAAGAGACTCTTGGGGCAAAACGAGATGCGATAAGGTTTTATTTACATCGGGAGTATCTCACCGCGCTTCGCACACAAGTATGTGTTTAACTTTAAAGACGATTTAGTGTTCCCTGGAGTATTTAGTCAGAGCATAAGCTCGATTAAAAAGACTATAGGCTTTTCTCAAATTCCTTCTACCCCATCCAGTACATTCCTACCTGCTTCCGGTCCTCAGACCATCTAAATCTGTCTGAGGTCAACATATTTTACGTTTTTAAATCCAACGTCAGCAATCTAAGCCTCATGGGTTTAATAGACATCGTTAATTCGACAGACGCGTCCAAGTCATTGGTAATTAGGAATTTACATATCAATAAATATTTTACTTCTTCCATAAATTACGTAAAGATATATGTATATCTGTATATATATGTATATTTGCAATAAATTTCATCCATATGGCTACTAAAGAAGTAACAGCATACTCTATATAAAGACGATCTGCTCTACTACTAATATATTCATCTGTGATAAATGTGATGAGGTTTATGGATATATCTGGATGTAAAATATTTTACAATATTAAGTATCGTGTGATAGATGGATAGTTCTTATAATTTTATTATATAATTTGTTGTATTTACGAGATGTATAAACATATATATATATATATATATGTGTGTGCATGTGTGTGTGTGTGTGTGTGTGTGTGGGTGAGTGTGTGTGTTTAGAAATATATAAGTATGTCTATCAGGGATCTGGTTACCATGGTACCGGCTCTACCTAATTTGCGATCAGACGGCGGCCGGTGAGCTGTGTCAAATTGTTATAATTTAATATTGTACATTCTGATATTTTTAAATATACGTAATACATATCTCCTGTCTAGATTCTAAACCAGAATGTCTTATAAATCAGCATAGTATACTTCTCGATTATTTAATAGGCTAACTATACATTTTTACTATTCAAACCGCCAGGCAATACAACCAGTTTGGCGAATACTAAAAATTGAGCCACCTCCGTCTATGCCAATTAAGATGTACAACTAAAACAAACTACTGGATCGTGTAACTCATGGTCAAGAAGCGAGGATTGTAAACACTTGTACAGGATTGATTCGTACACAATCAGTGAAGGAGGATAGAAACAAGGTTTTGTTATTTCATGACGTCACAACATCCATTCGTCATGGCCGGGGATGTTAGCTCCTAATTCACAAAGCCATCATAATAAAACCTTGAGAGAAAATTATATTTGTGTAATGAATACATGTTTACATAACATCTGTATTTTTATATTATTTGTTGAAAGGAATCGTGAGGAAAAAGCGTTGAAAGTAAATCTGAAAGCCATAATACACATCACAACAGAATATGACTTGAAAAATATAATCCAGCTAGATATTATGATAAATTTTGTACTAGCGATCCGCCTCAATATTTGTACGAAGTTTATTGTTTACAGATTCAGTAAATTATAGTATTTTAGAGGTCGCTATCAAAGTTTTATCGTTTATTAGTTACTGGTAAAACTAACTCAACCGCGTAAATTTCGATCTCGTGGGGATCAAAGGATAAAAAGTAGCACAGTGAGCTACTGAAAGTAAGAAAGTAATAGTCAGATTAAATTAAATTAGTTTTGTAGCTTCACTATTTATTGATTATAGTGGACCAGACTCAACGTCGAATTTATCTTTCTGAAATAAAATTATATTCTCTTGTCGTTTTGTCTGGCAGAGTCAAGGCGTAGCAAGCGGCTTAAATTTTAAACAATAACAAACATAATGAAACAACAATGTACTACTTGATAGACTTTTAGGACTGACTTGTTGGTATAGTAGCTAGTAATTCTAACTACTAAGCTAGAGGTATTGAGTTCTCATCCCGTTTAAATATAAAGTGATGAAAACGTTCATTTTTTATCAGTCTGCTTGTAATTTCTATGAAGTGTATTTGAAAATATTTAGAGTTTAGTATTAAGAGTGTAGAATAGAATATAACGTATTTTGAAATTTATAAGGCTTTGTAATTTATTAAATTTAAGTCAGCAAAACATGGAAGTTTAATACACCTATATTCGTGTTTCCTGTATCTCCACGGAGATAAAAGACATGTGTGCATGTATGGTTATTAGTTTAGGTGACAAATACGTGTAGAGTAAGTGTATGGTTACTTACTTTATTATCTGTACAGATGTCTGTCTGTATGAGGGACTGTCGTCACTTACCGACGGATGATTCAATATCCCTAAAGTAAACTTAAATTTTCTTCCAATAGCCTTAATACAGACTGATAAGACTTGTACATACTTAGGATTAAGTCCTGTTTCGCGGGGAATCTAACAAACACACATGAAACGGACACAGAGAGCACCCAGACTCAGAATAACAGTTTGTAGATCACACAAACTATTGACCCATATGTGGGATTTGAACCCTCAACACTCAGCGCAGTACAAAGCGGCGAGGTGAACGCTTAAACGACTACGTTATTCATACAGTTACACTAAATTAACTATATGAAAGTTAATGTTACATAAGATATATTAAAAATTAAACCGGTATCTGTTTCCTTGTTAAAATCTACAAAACAAAACTATACTTAAAAGAGATTTGTCACAAAGAAACGAAACCAATTAACATTGTAACTCGATACTTGCCGATTACCTATCTAGTCCGGACGTGTACAAATTTATAAAGAGCATAAATTAAAAAATCATAATCATATACTTATTTTTCAACATGTTTTGACTTGAGAGTCATGATCGAGTGATACATACTCGTACATAGGCCCTAGAAAGAGATTGCTTATATTTACGAAGAGATAAGCAAATACGTGATTATATATACATGTATGATTATCCAGACAAACATAGACAAATGTACAAATCTAAAAGTAAAAATAGACACGCCCCATATACTAGTATATTCTGAACGTTAATCTTAAAAAAAGAGAAAGTTCAAGTATTCAGAATTTGACTGCTAATCCAACTCATGAAAAAGATTATGAATAAAAAGAAACAAATATTTTTTAATATAAGTATGTATACCATAGCGTACGTCTTCTTTTTCTCAATAATATGTGAAACTGTCAAGTTTACAGTAGAGTCTAGTAGTACCGAAAAATAATCAAGCTTTTAAATTAAATAATCGAATGATATGACTATTTCAGAACCATGTTCTTACAATTCATAGGTAAATTTAAACATTTAGGGTATTTTTTTTGTCCTAGAATCATGTATCTGGTGAAAAACGAAGTCGCTTAAGACAAGCTTTTTATCATAACACTTAATATATTTTTTGTTAGTACAGATAATTGATGAAAAAGTCAGCACATGTTTTAATGGCAAAATGTTTATTATCATGAAAAATTGGCCAATTACCTTCAGAAATCGAATCCCAAAATAGACTATGAAGCTACATAAAAGATTTTATAAAAACCTGCGGTACACGAATCAGAATCGCACTTGTTTGGCATTTTATTTAATTTTCTTATATCTGTTCGTTCTTACGAAATATCAAATATTTTTTAGCAAATAAAATATGCTCGCGTTTTTAGCAAGGTTAATTAGGCAGCGCAAAAATGAACTCTAGTATAATAATGAACCGTAAAGACACGTGTAACCAATACGCATAAGGTACACGATACTTACTTACAAACTTAAGAAAGAAGCACATAAATATAATAAAAAAGGGAGTTCTTGGAAAGGTTTTGTATTTTATAACATTAAATTAGTATAACGAAATCAATTACGGATTGACAGTAACCAAAATTTTTAAGGTTATTTATGGAACGAGACGCCTTGTTGGTGCTACTTACAAAAACCGAAGTCAAAGCTGCAACGAAACCACAGGTTAGCTATACTTCGTTTAGAAATTCGATTAAACAATTAAATTATATTTTTAAAAACAAAGAACACTCGCAAACGTATTTGTTTTTGGAACAGTTGAGAGCTTACACTTCACGCGATGACATGCGCGGTTCTGGTACGCGCATGCGTAGTTGGTCGAAACGTAAATACAACGGGGCAATTATTTCTGTAAAATTTCTGTCTCACCACCCTATATCGGAAATTGTTAGGGCTCGCCGTGTCCCGGTCGCGTCAAAGGCGAAGTTTTGACAGGTAATCGTGACTTGCCTTTCTTGCCGCAAAATAATGTAGTTTGATTAATAGAATGATGTCAATTCGCGTGTTTGGAGCAAGTATCTTTCGAAAACTTTTTCTCTTTAGAATTAAAAACCTGAGAGGATTAATTATTAAGTGATGAGTCCTCTCAATCTTTTATTAATTTCTTAGTAAGATAGAAAGAATTTTAATTTAATTAAATACCTATTTATTAAAGACTACAGGACGGTAACTCCGAATCGAGGACTGGTAGATGTTTCCATAAAAATAAAGGGTACTTGCGATGGAGAACTTTCTAAACTGATAATCATAATTCAATACCACTGCAGTTAAAAAAGCCAATGTTATGCTTTCAAGATAGTGCCTTCTTTAAAAAGCCTTGTAATAAATAGTACTGAAATATGATAAATTGACGTTGATAAATTGTATCATTAATGCGTACTTCAATATTATTTTTATGCTTTTAGCTTACTTTACATTTAGTACCTACCTAGTATGTAAAGAAAAATTTAATTTATATAAGCCGGAATAAGGTTATAACAAAATAAACAAAGTTGCAAACACAATTCACAACGTTCAATACAAACTAAATTTGCAGCAACAAACACTATTTTCGCTAACTAGTTGTCAGTTGTCGCTATCGAAAATGCAATAAGCGTTCGGTAGACACACCACACGGTAGTTCACACCGGATTTCTATTGTGCAGTTTGTCGCTGTCGTCGTTCACTACGGAAATGGAGACAAACTATTTTCCTGCCTCGGATAGTACGATATGAATGCTATTGACTTAAGAGTTCTTAGGTATTTGGCTATATATTGACAATATTATGTTTTGTTCGTATCTAAATTTCTGTTCACTTTTTTAGTGTGAGTTTAATTTAAGTTATTTATCTACAAAAATTCGCAGCTAATGTGTCCTTATATTTTGCAGAAGAAAACGTTTGAAATATTAATTTTTGCTTCCAAAATTAATTAACAGTGTAAAAATAATATGATGTTATTTTTATCCTTAGATTATTTTATGTTTTGAACTCTCGTAGTAAAAATAACTAACATTATGAGTATCAATCTAACGAGGTACTGACCTTTGTTGCCCTAAAATTAACTTTTCAAAATTAGAAACTTCATAAACGGTACCTTTTGTCTATAAATACTTTCACATGATGATATACTTAGTAGATGTACCCTTAATAGATCATATTTATACAACACTTTATAGTTTACGCCTGATTAAATTAGAAAATGGCCGCCAAGTATGAAGTTTCAATCACGGTGCAACTTTAATACACCAAAGGGGCCAAAAAGAGAAATACTTTCGATGTGAGAGTCACGTTTTTCATTACTACACTTGACAAATTGTAAATTTTTGTTATAAAGTAATATTGGCAAATAATTTCTATAAAAAGTACTTAGCTCCTTTGGTGAGGTCTAAAATGGGTAGTACTCGATTACTGGCTTAGAGAAAGGTCAAGTGGGTTTTTTGTTGCGTTACACCTGACTTTTCCGTAACAAACAAGGAAGATGCTGATACATTGATGAGGTGGGTCTATTTGTCTTGAGAATTAAGGCAAAAAATAACATATATTTAGCGTTACAGTTTCTAATCGGCCGTTTCCAAAGTGGTAGAGCACATGATCTTAAAAATTTTGTGCTTTTATGGAATGACGTAGGTCTTGAGATCGTAACTCTTGAATCATTTAATGTTTAATGTTTAAAGTTTTTTTTGGACGTTCCATTAAAGAGGCTTTTGGTATAGAGGTAAGTGACCATGACTGCTAAGCCGGTGGGTGTGGTTTCTATCCTACTCAGAACAAGTAGTTGTTTGTTGAGACCAACTAATATATAAGTACATTTGCATTCCAATTGCTATAGCATAAGTTCCCTAGTTTGGAATAACCATATGTGAGTTGTATTAAATTATTGTTATTATAAGTTACTGTAAAATTTTTTTCGTTACGCTATTATGGACATAAATACTCGAAGCCTCAGTAGTCTCTCATAGTCGTGCAACGTAGTGCAAGAAGTGCTGGTCAATCTTGGGAATAATATGGGGTAGGAAGATGATATGGACTTCCTCTTTTTTTTTTAATGCGTGAAAACCCCTTCGGGCCGGCACCCCACCGGGGTTTACGGTGGGGTGGTGTGTCGGAATCGGACCGACTAAAACCACACGGTGTGCCACTTTGCACCTGACATAGGAGGGATCCGGGTACAGCTGTTATTGCGACGTCGGCTGGGATGATATGGGCCGCCTCGAAATAATATCACAGTCTCACATAAAACTGGTTTTATTCAGTTTTTTCGTTGCTTTCCAAGGCTATTGATGAACCTCATTAAGTGAATGAGGTTCATCAATAGCTTTTAACAATCTACTGTTGGACATAGGCCTCTCTTTAGTAAGAAAATTTTAGCATACTATATCACGCTGGCCAAACAGATTGATATAGGATTACTTTCAAGTTTTTCCTTTTCTTTGTAATCATTTTGTCCTGCATAATTTGTTGCCTTAGTCACCTCTTACGACACCCACGGGATGAATAGGTGACACTTGGGTTCTTAATACGTCATCACACGGACGGTCCCCGCATGGACAGTGATTGAGGTTACCCGAACCCAAACCAAGGGGGACTTGAGCACCGATCACCACACTCAATTCTTAAACCGCAACTCAAAGGATAACACTTGCGATTCTAATGTTACAGGTGTCCATGCAGTAGTAACTTACTACAGTGGACGCAGTTACTCGTTTAAGAGGACTATACCATAAAAACATCACTCCAACAAATTTATCAACAACCCGTTTCAAATTTTTCATGAAACAATGAGCCAAAAAACAAAAAGAAATCCATCCGTTAAGTAAGTTACTTGCAAAGCAAATAGACGCGACTGAGAAATCAATCTATTACAGGAACTCAAATGTTTTTCTTTATACACAAACAACAACAATGAAAAGTCATCCTGGTCGTTATAAATGTTTATGTAAACTCTATTTTAGATAGATAATACTTTGTTTGGATACCAGGTTTTTACAAACATTAAAAAGTAATCAAAAATGCAACAAATTTAATGAAGAATGGACTACCTAATGAGTTAGAGCAATTTGTACCCGGCAACCTTTGGAAGGACTGGATGCATTTTAAACTGGTACTTGATATGTATAAATTTGATTAACGAATAAGTTCTTAATCTGTAAAATATTTACTAGACATAAATATTAATAATTTAGTAAATAATATATAAAATAAAAATAAAAATCCATAGGTGCATAGGGTTTACACCAAGAACTTAAGTCCACAAGCCAACCTCACCTGCAAGAGGTGCACCTGCTATTCGACGGACGAAACTGGCAAACAAAAAATTACGATCAGCGGTAAGAAGCTCACCACCGCTCACTACATGGGAACAAAACACTGGCGAAAAGTTGACGGGCTGGGTTTCCTCCAAAGAAACAGGCGTAATTTTATGTAAGAATTTATGTATGTAAAATTAATACATAAAACATGTTGTCTTGTGAACTGATACCACGAAATGAACTATACTCGTGCATAATATTATTTTTGTGGTAATAACGTGTTTTTCATACGGTTTTCAATAAAACTAAAACACAGGTAAGCCTCACTTTAAACAGAATTAATACACTTGGATGGATGTCTGCTGGTTTGATTGTGTTTTTCTCGAGAAGACTTTGTTTTTGTAGTAGATCAATTAAAGTAGAGCGATAACCTATAATTTTAAAACGTATCTATAAAACTTTAAACTTTGATAATATGAAATAAACATGAAACAGGAATTCCTTAAGCAAGTCATCTTTATACTATTCACGTCATTTATTTACATCTAAATGATATCATTTAAATAGTTCCAGTTTCCTGAAAGCTCGAATAAATTTACACTGAGTTTGTTAAAATTAAAAACATGTAAAATGGCTAAAACAAAAATGTATTGTGGTTATATATGATTTGCATGTAATCATTTCTGACAAATTTGGTAAAAATAGAGGACGTAAAATACAAGCTAGTTTCAAGTAGCTTAGAATCATTTGTAATGACTCTCAAATTCTACAAAAATATTTATATTCACATTGTATATGACGATTTGCGAGAGGACTGCCAGCAACTGGATGCAAAAAATATTAGACTGGTCTCTGTGGTATGCTTTGCGAGAGGTTTATGTCCAGCAGTGGGCAGCAAAGTGATGATGTTGATATATATAAATGTAAATATATATAATTGAGAAACGTGTTACTTATAAATTAACAAATAAACTTCATCATGCAATTAAAATGCAGAAATCAGCCTCACTTATAAATTACCTTTGAAAAAAAATGTTTGAACGAAGCCACAAATGCTAATCCCAATACTAATGTTGTTTTAAAATGATAGTAACAAATTACAATACTTTTTTTTGGTAAAACATTGTAGGCAAGCCATAAATCTTTGTACAGCTTATCTATAAAGCCTTTTTCCACTTATACCATAGCAACCCCTGTCAGTTTTTTAATAAATAATATCCGGAATGATTAGGGTGTTTCGCTTTATACATATTAGATTATTAACCCTTACCTTAATAATACCTTTACATAATTTTTTCTCCAGGAACATTATATTCCTTGAATACAAAGAGGCCTCCTTTAACCATATGAGGTGATCATGGCTGCCCTGACAGTTAATTTCAGAAAGTTATATGTATTATCAACATTCTTTAATAATCCACTGATTGATATAGAATTCTCGTAGTGTTTAAACCAGTTACAATAGAGGATCCAGATGTCGTAATAACAGCTATTGAAGGATCCTTCCTATCCCAGAGTGGCATATCGTGTGGTTTTAGTAGGTCCGATTCCGACACACCGCTCCGCAGTAAACCCCGGCGGGGTAATGGCCTGAGGAGGTTTCCGAAAAAAAAAAGGTTGCAATAGACACTGGGTTAGTCTTAAATTAGTAAGATACCTACACAATCATGGCATACAAAAATTGAAATAGGATATGATAAGGGTTCATAAAGTAACATTAAGGTTTTGACTGTGCCATACAATATTTCTTTTATTTTAATTTACCTTTCACCGTAGCCTATCGCAGCTCGGAAGTGGTTCTGTTTTTGTAAAAGGATTATATATTGAACATTTGGTTACTCAAAATTAAAGATGTTAGGCTAAAAATTAATTGTGATAAAATACCTAGGGAGACAGCATTATTTCACTGTATTAGTGTATTATGAACTCTCATGTTCTGAAGTGTAATAGTTGTAATTTTTTTTTATCTAACATTATTTCCTTTTTTGAACTTATTGGGTCGTAGATTTTCTGTCAAAAACTTGTAAACACTTTGTTTTAAATCATTAATTTTCAAAGGAAAACCTTTTCTCATCACTTCTTTTATCCAAATTTCTAAAGTAAGCTCCTCCTCTTCAGTCAGAACAGGTAGTGGTCCAAATGACGTTTTGTGGGTTGGATTTTTTAATTTGAAATGTAATGTTGACTTAGGAATATTATATTTACGTGCAGTCTCCCGAATTTTTTCCACTTTCTCTTATTTCCTTGAGTGCTAAATTTAAAATATTAGGATCGTAGTCTTTCTTTTTCCCCTTAGGCATCTTCGTTTCACTTCCAGAAACCGTTATCTAAGAGTACCTGCAGAAAATGAGTTATTGGACAGATTATAATTAGACATTGGACATCCTGTCCAAAGACTAGTAGAAGGTGCCTAAGATAAATAATATTGAAAATGGTTTCTTTAACCTAAACTTATAGGTAGTAAAGTCCAAAATAGTTTCAATTAATATAAATTTAATAAATGCAGTTATTGGACACTTGTCCAATAATTTGATTTCAAACAAAAAATGTATTTAGTCATTGGACACTACATAATAACCTAGAAAATGTGTTTGACCTATGTAATTTATATTAAAATTAGTGCAAAATACCATAATACTTTACTATACGAACTACTAAGAACATAGAATTGTCAGTTCGAATACAAATCGTTATGAAATATCTAAATAAACTTACCAAATTATTTATTTCTCACTAGAAAAACCCTTACCCGTTCGGACGCCGAGGCAAGTAAATATTTTCGATTAAATGCTGCCATCTATTAGAAATGTTTTGAACTTTTAAGTATTACCAAGAAATGAAGTACACAAAGAGTCAGTTGTATTGTTATACTCTTCAATCACAATCTTAATAAAAACGATTAAAGGGATTTCTGTCCAATAACTGATAGCGTCCAATGACTGGTAGTTTACCCTACCTTATTCTAGAGAGTTTTTATATAACTCGGTAATGTTAATATAAACATCCAACAAATTAAAAAAAAATAATTGAAATAACGATAACATACAGATAATGAATATAAATTTGAAGTAAGAATGTAAACTTTAACTTTCTCTATACGGACCACAAAAGTAAACTTCACACAAACATTCAAAATTTATCTCAAACATAGATATATAATGTAAACTACTATAAAGTCTATGTTTAGTGAACAGGTATTGAAGTATCTATTCAACTTAATTAATTACAACACTAAATTTGTTTCCTGACAATAATTATATTCGGGAGCAATATCTAAAACCCTCATTACATAAAGATACGCCTATGCCCACTTTACTTTGAGTACCAGAATAATATCATTGGCCTACAGAACACGTAATGCAGTAACAAACTTATCTCGAACATTGTACAGTTTAAAAGGTAACGGTACTCATATTCTAAAGAGAATTAAATGAAATACGAAAGATAACATCCTGCCATTCCGTGCCGCACTCAAAAGCTTTAAACGAGTGTTTAACTTCTAATTTTATTCAAAAGAAAGCTCAAAAAAACGTTTTACCAGAAATGGGATCGAGCCCCGCTCTGTGTAGAAGTGAATAAGAAAAAATTTGCATTTTAAACTTAAAATTTGCATGGCTTATGTGTAATTTCTTTTATTATACTTAAATCCAACTTATGGAACGTACGACTTAACAATTTTGTGTCATTTTAAACTTACTCTCCTTTCATCTTTCAGTTAGACTTGAAGAAAACATACATGATTCTCTCTAATCAATATTTGTCAAAGAATTTAAAAGAAAGCATGTGACACACTTATTCGCGATAGGTTGGTGAGCTGGTCAAAAAAAAATAGTACAATGAATGGTTAAATTTGAGTGCATGTTTATGATAAAAAACATATGAAAATTAATAGATTATTTCAAATGTCATTGAGATATTTAACATAAGATTATTGCTAGTATAATTTTGAAGTCAATAATCTTTACAGCGAATTATTATTAATAAATCAGTTACTTCATAATGTTATATTCTTAAATCACTATTATGTTTAATCCAAAATGATGGTTCGAATGGAATTGAAAAAGATTGGCATCTGTCTATAGTGTCATCAATCTTTGTTGATTCATGTTTGAGTATTGTTTACGTTTCGCTTTCTTTCGCCGCATGTAAGTCTGAAAGATGCAAATCGAAGTAAAAGAAACAGGTTAACTTTAAAAAAAATTATTTATGGCATCCGTTTTTTGTATTTCTTTTTATCGAACAATACTTACATAGCGAGGAAGCCTTAAACATTTTATCTGAGAATTTGTAATTCATAAATTAAAATTAAAAAGAAATACAAAGTCCTATAAAAATATAGATATGGGCATGGAATTCTTAAATATATTCTCCGTTCGTTTTACATAAAGGCTTCAGTTGAGTTGAGTGAATTCGTTCGTTAGCTGACTGCGATAGTGTTTGTTAGCTTGTAGTGAGCTGACACAAATGAACGAATCTAGAACTTTTAACAAAGGCACAAATATCTATTGTGAAAAAAATTATCCACTTTTGAGGAAAATCTAAAATACGAGTATAAATATTTTTACACTCTCAGAAAATTGTGCAATGTGTTTTACTCGTAAAATAAATCTACAGATAAATTGTAACAGCATATCCGAGCTGTATAAGTGTATTAAGTATGAACATCTATTTGCATAAAGATATTTTCATTTTAGTAGCTTTTTTCTATATTAAGAGCCTGCCAAAGTGACTCTACTCTGCGTGATAGAAAACATGAATAAAATCCAAGATTTATGGTCACCATACTTATTGCAAATGCAGACAATGCAGTATGGTGACCCACACTATGGCGACTTAGTGAGATACTTTTTCACACACCGCTTGGTGACGTAAAAGGCATGACAGTCATCGTGACAGTGTAAGACTTACACAGTTACAACGATAACTGTCACCCCTGCATCAATGGGCCTCCGGTCTCACACTCACCAACGAAACACGACAACACGGATGCTGGCGTTTTATGTTGGTTTTCTGTGGGAGGGTAGTACTGCCCCGGTCTAGCCGGCCCGCTCGTGCTGAAATCGGCGTGGCTCTACTATCTAGCAAATAGCTGCTTACTTTTCTTTTTGTTGTAAATTATTTTTCATATATACGAGTATAAACAAGTACTAAATAACAGTTATCTGCCTCACTGGTCTTGGGTCCCATTACCGGGTCGAGTTCAAAAGTGTTATTGAATTTTTCTGATGAAAGAAATAATTAATAACACCCCCGGCGTTTGAGAGTTGGGTTCTTAACCTCTGTGCCTCGGAGAGCGCGTAAAGCCGTCGGTTTGCGCCTGATCTCTTCCTGGACGTGTCGCATAACTGTCCCATCGGAATGCGAGAATGAGGGAACAAAGAGTGCACTTGTACACTATTATATCTTCTGCGTACTTTGCTGGTCTCCTTTGAGACTGGTTGCCATGACCACAATCAGCTAGGAGTACATGATCATCAAATAACACTAAATACGATGTTGTTCGTGGAATCAGTAAACGAAATACCTCAGTTTTCTTTAAGACAACTCTCGCACTCAGAATATTCCTGTATCACGGGACGCTTTATAAACATACATGAAACGGACACAAACAGCACTCAGAATCATAGCAATTGTTTACAGATCACACAAAGTGTTGGCAAGTGTTGGCTTTGAGCTCGCAACATTCAACATACGATTGGCCTAGTGGTTTAAGCGGTCGCCACGCCGCTCTCCACTTCGCTGAGTGTTGTGGGTTCAAATCCTACGTGGAACAACACTGAGTGATCCACAAATTGTTGTTCTGAGTCTGGGTGTTCTTTGTGTCCGTCTCTTGTATGTTTCTTAAGTCCCCCGCGACACAGGATTTATTCCTAATGCGGGCGCAGTCTTTTAAAAAAAAAAAAAAATGTAGTGGAAAGGTGACCGCTTAAACCATTAAACAACCCGTGCCGTGCAACTTGTCTTAAAAAAAGTATCTATGTTTCTAATGAACTCTTGCCAGATAAATAGAAACTAACCATGTCGTATATGATCTTTCTGTTTTATATACAAGCAGAATCTCAACTCTCCCACAAGAGACCAACAAAAAATATTTCAGTAGCAATGGTCTTGATTAAAATCACTCTTACCATTGAATGCAACAACAGATAAAACACAAAAGGTATTCCATTCTATAATCAAGTTACTCTGTGTGCTGTTCATGCTCGTTCGTTTCAAACATAAATATTGAACTAGGCGCGTTGTAGTGTGAAAAAAATATTTGGTCCGGATTTATTGGGAAACGTGATGCGGTCACGAATCACGTTCGGAATCACATCGATAATCATTCGGTAAAGTTTTCTTTAGAAGTCATGTCCACACGTACACCAAGTTTATACTTCCTTAGCGCTAGAAGTCTTTTTCGGGTCTTTGTATATAAATTTATTACCAGTAGTCGACAACGAAAATGTTAAAGTAAAACTTTCAACGAAAAAATAAGTTTACTATATTTTTCTCTAGTCTCTTGTAGCAAGTGACATCATGGGTGATGGTAGTTACTCATCAGCAAATTATCCAACTACACATTTGCCTCTAACACCAAAAAAAAATATGTATTCATAAAAAAATATTTGAAGTTCTATTGTCTTCCAAAAACAAATTAGAGTTTATTTTTTCTAACACTAATAATAACCACGGATAGCCTTCATAAATCACAATAATCTTGAAGCAACAAATCAAATAACTTTTTCCTTATTTCATTCGAAATCCGTATTTATAACTTCGATGCTAGTTGGAAATTTCATGGCTACATGGGCAGAGCCTGTTGTTTTCTCTACGTTTTGTTTTTTATCTGTTTACTTGAAATTCTATAAGTACAATTTTATACCATTGTATTACGATATATTGTGCTGTGTTGCGTTGCGTTAAGACCAGATTTCAGATTCTGGTATTGTAGGAATCCCCTCGGACCGTTACCTCATCGAGCTCCGCTGCGTGCACTGACGCGGGCACCATGTACGGATAAACTCTTTATTTGAGCGACGTCGTCTCCTCGCGGCTGGTCACTTTAGCGGATGGAAGAGAAAACCCTCAACCCGCAACCAAAGTTAGAGCAACATGAGGTGTTGGTAAACGTGCCTCCCCCGCGTTGTTCGAGTTCTAGTGGAAGTCGTCCTCCCGCGCTTTCAGCACCGCCTCCTTCCGCGAAATAACATCTTATGAAAGTTCAAACCCCAGGGCTGTGACTCTTGTGCCATCGGTGTAACAAATTACATACAGCCCGGGGGCAAGGCGACCTCAAAGGGCCCAGTCGTAAGCTAGCTCCACAAGAGCAGTTCGAGGACAGACCCCTGTATAACACTGCACAACATGAGCCAAAGCCTCAAAACACCATCTTGGTCCCCGTCCATCACAGTACACTCCTCTAAATAGTCTGCCACTAACCGCCTCAGGCACTCTGGCACCCCACGTTAGTGGAGTGCTTCATAGATGCAGCTAAATGATAGACCATTATACGTTCCAACGAAACCAACAACCGCCTCTACGATCACGGCCCTCAAACGCAACACGACATCGAACACCCGCTTGAAAATCAAATTGGGCGTCTGACAGATCGGGGTATCTGTTACCAGATACGTACATTTTACGTATTCATATTAGGTCTTCGTATATACATTTCCGTGTTCTTTGATTTATTTAATTTTAATTCGTTAGTATATTATTTGTTTTTTGCTTTACAAAAACAAAAATATTCTCAAAGAAACAAATACTTAAAAATGAAAGTGTGTCATACTAACTTAGAAAGATTTTTGGCACTCAAAAACCGAACGTAACGCAACAAAACACAGCACAATATATCGTACTATAATATTATAAAATTTAACTTATAGAGTATCAATTAAATTGTTGCTTCAAGATTATAGTGATTTATGAGGCTCGTCCGAGGTTATTATAACAGAAAAGAAATAAACTTTAATTTGTTTTTGGAGGGCTATACTATAATTTCAAAATAATTTTAGAACTCATTACGTATTCTAAAGAACATAAGAAATATACATTTCTATAGCATTGTCTATTTTAATTTTGCCCATTCATAGGATCGATGTGACGCGACAGATCGACCCGATTTGAGCCTTTTATTTTTATCCAACTGAAGGACAACAGAGTGGAGATAGGGTTCTTCACGCCTATATTGTTAAACACTTATATTGCTTTGCCAATTGAGTGCCTTTTGGTTCTTGTACGCTATTTGAACTACATAGACAATGTAGTGGTTTGCTAATTAAATGTATTTTTTCGAAAATATATTAGTTTCAAATCAATATGTTAGTAAATGTTTTTGGTTATAAAATAATCTGTTTTGCTGGTACTCTTTCGACTATCTCCTCCCCAGCTTTACTGCAAAATAGTATGTCGGCACCGAAATGACTAAAATTAGACGGTGTGTAATGAATAGAATAAGATTCTACACCTTAACAAATATCTATTCTTGAGTAATGGCCACAGCATAGGTCCTAGACTAATAATTATGCTGGTGTAAGATTTCACAAAGCTATCCAAGACAAGTCTGTCCGTTCTACTACTAACCTCCGGGTTCGGTCTAAAAAATAAAAAGCATTTTAAACAAAAAAAAAAGTTTTCATATAGTTAGATTTTTCTGAAACACCAAATAATGAAGGGAAAGCTGAAAGTTCAAACAAGCGACGATTACGGCACTCCTAAGTATATAAGTAAAGCATATTATCGCATAGAAACTCTTTAACCAGCGGAATCCAGAAATATGAAAGAATAGAAAAACGTACACTGTTGTATACACTACACTAAAAAATCGCATCATCTCGATTACATTAAAACCAAGTATTCACACTATCACAACCACATATAAACCCTAATATATTTAAGAGTACTATACACAAAATATCTCCTAATGTGTAAATTACCCCAAATGGATGTGACACTCCTTTGTTCGAATACATTTGGCAATATAATGAACGACACACACAGATTCCATTTGGCAATGATACCTAATTATGTTACAATAGACCTTATACAAAGCTACTCATTAGGCAGTATATTGAATACAATTACGGTTGTATGGATTGCCTTAATGCCGTGAAAGCTGAATTATATGATGAGCCAGGGGTGGTATTAACGCTTGAAAGCTTTACTCTCGAGTGGCCATTGAAATTATCAATAAAGCAATATTCATAATCGTACTAATTAGTAAATACAATATTCTCTCAATTGTTATACAAAGACATTAATTAGATAGAGATATTAGATATCAATATATATTATATATTACTGTGTAGAACTTAAGCGGGTCGAAGAGGTGAAATACCTGGGCGTACTAATACACCACAGACTCAAATGGAACAAGTATGTAGATTTAGTCACATCCAGAATAAGGAGATTAATATCTGTCTTAAAATCCCTAAAAGACACACGAGTCTATAAAAAGCTAATATTGGTATATCTACCTCTTTGTCAACCTGCATCGGCTCTGGGTAAGGTACACCTGCAAAAGGGCGCACTTGTGTACTTGTTACTTTTGTCACACACTGCAAGAATACTTTAATCATAATAACCTAGAAATTGATAGCCATATAACATAATGAAGAAAAGTAAAAATCCTAATAAACTAAGATAAATTTAAAATAAATTAAATTACATCTATACATTAACACGCATGTGTGTGTAAATGTGTATGGGTATGAGTATACATAAGTATAAACGTATATATACAATTAATAATAAACTAATTTGGCGCCATCACTTCATCCTCTCTCGATTCCAATACGGCAATTGTGCAGGAAGACCCAGAGTTTAGGCGGCAGGCTGAATATCGAAAATTTGGAGAGAAACGAACAGTGTCAGATCTTATCTAATCGACTAAGGACTCGCCATGTCCATGCACAGCCTCACCCTAAAGATGTGTCCAGTACGCTAGAAAAACACCCATGAATTGATTCGACCTAAAGTCATATTGTCGATCAATCAACAAGGAGTGATCCTCCAGGTATGGGACTAATGGGAATGGTTTGAACATTTACTTCTCTCCAGACCTCCTTAACAATTCCAGAGGAATCCCTATTGACAGTGATCTCGTCAGTTACAACAGATGTACTTTGCGACAGATCCCTATCTTTAAAGCAGCGTTGAGCTCATGGGGTGGAAGGAAAATAATCCCTCATTCCATCCCTGCCTACTCACGAGTAGTGCTATAAGAGTCGCCTTGCCGTCATAGGCCGAGGTGAGGCAACAAGAAGTACCGTGGTGGACACTAGACAGGTAGTAACTGGAGTATCTCACGAATACCAGCTGGATAAAGTCATGCGTGAGACCGAACGCGTAAGCGATTCGACCGAACGCGTAAGCGATTCGACCGACGTGGTCAGTTCCAGATCCTGGAAGATCCCAACCAGGTCACATAATGGGCGTTAAAATCTCTCAAAAATACCAGTTCGGCAATCGAAAACTGCTCCTGCGCTTTATTTATTTATTTATTAAAGTTTGGTGAAGTTTGGTGGTGGTCAAGCTGCTAGGGGACGGCACTATGTTTGCATGGAGTCCGAGGAATTAGGGTTTTTTTTCTTCATGGAAATGGTTGCCAGCCGACCGTCCAGTCATCAATCAACACGACGAGCTACTCCTTGTGTTATGCATAACCTGGTGGGATAGACTCTCACGGTGGCTAATCGTGTTTCAGCCCCTTTCTATGTTACCATCGTTTCTACGAGTCTCTCTAGTCGATCCACGCCACCCTTACAATGACTCCACGAGCATTCCACTGCTCACACATATATCACGATAACTGTCACCTCTACATAATTGGGGCGGCGAACAACGAACTTGTTGAACGACGATTTTGATCTTTTGTGAGAGGGTAGTATCACCCCGGTCGAGCCAGCCGGTGGTACTGAAATTGACTTAGCTCTATTACCTGCAAAGTTCCTTACATAATTTATTATCTTCAAAAACTTTAGCCAACTATTGACTGTCTAGTTCGTTAGGACCATAAGACGTGAAAACGAAATCCGAGAACAAAACATAGCCCCGGGGCTGAAGATTCCTTGAACCAGATTTCAGAGATAGGGGGTGCTTGGCTAGAAAACCTCCACGTGGTGCACCCTGGTAACGTTGGCGATGGTGTTCATCACTGCCAACGGCTAATGTTCTAGCACGAAGAGGAAGCCATTTTCTTCGGCAATTCGGCCGAGACTTGGTACAACAGAGCGGGCGGGTTAGTCGGATCCTCTGTTGGTTCTTCGCTCTTCGGAGCAATGAGGAGGAAAACCTCAGAAAAAAAAAATCACGATGGTGGGACCCTTTCTAGGGTCAGAGTTCCTCCGCTCAGCGGTGGAAAAGTTAGGACGGGCTCGGTGTGCACTCACACTGCCACCGAGTAGGCATCAGGAGACGTAGTCTCCCTGCCGCCGTCGCCATATCGTAGTCCCGAGTTGGAGTCTCGCGACTCCAATCGGGGGCGAGGGTCTTGGCTTAGCCGCCCGGACTGCGAGGTAGAAAACCTCTATAAAAAATTACCCCGAATCCCGTGTTCTGGTGTGTGGCCAGGGGATGCATGGCTGATGGGTTGTTCAGTCGCAAGCGCACTCCCAGCCGAGGCACCTGCGGACCCCTCGGTTGGGCACAAATTTACGCTTGCCCGGGTATTGGGGGATCTCTGCCCGGGTCGACCTCTAGTTCTCCCCCACTCGTGGGTTTT
Source organism: Hypercompe scribonia (assembly GCA_949316085.1). Classification (NCBI taxonomy): domain Eukaryota; kingdom Metazoa; phylum Arthropoda; class Insecta; order Lepidoptera; family Erebidae; genus Hypercompe; species Hypercompe scribonia. Next base: position 4,658,525 of record OX438983.1, read on the forward strand.
GTTATGGAATACTCAAAAATTATAAAAAATTATACAAAGGAAGAAAACAAGAAGGGTAGGAACATAGAAGAGAGTGAAGAAATTTCGACTGAGATGCCTATCACAGAACGGCTCCCAGAAGTAAATCTAACTTCTGGGAGCCTAAGAAGATCAGAACGCTTGCGTTCCAGGTCCGTCGTACCGTCGGATGATAACTCCAGTACGACGACGAACACACTGGAGCAGATGTACATGGAGCTCCGCGATTGTCGCAAACGCGGACGCTCCATGGACGAAGACAGCGACGCGTCTCAGGAGTGGGTGCCTCCCCAAGTGGCTAGTAGCCGCAGAGGGAGGTCGCGCACACCGGTCTCGAGGCCGTCAGGCTCCATCTTTTCAAAGGCGGATGCCTATAGACGGGTTCGAGTTGAGGGAGAAAATTTAGTGGAGGAGGAGATCGCCGATCTCCTGCTAAAGATCCAGGGGCCGGCTTTGGGGGATTCTGCCTCACAAACGCCGGTGTCTATGCAGGAGAGGGCGAACGTAGCTGTGGCCATCATAAACAAGGTGGCTATGAAATCTACGAACCTTAAGGGCCAATTCGTAAAAGCCCTGAAGGACTCCTCCTCCACTATAGCTGGAGTAGTTGAGACCCTGATTGGAGATGTAGCTCGCCTCCAGGCTGCCAATGAACGCCTAACAGGACAGGTAGCTGAACTGAGTGCCCAGTTTGCCCAGTTTCGGGCGCAGGCGGATGGATCTGCGCCTGGCCCGGCTCCGCGGCGGCTTTCGCCCTCTGTCGATTCCAGTGATGCCCACCTTCGCCAAATTCTGGAGGCGGTGGGACGTATGCTGGATGGGCGTCTTGCGGGCCTTGAGGCGATTGCCTCCGGCCCCCGTTGTTCGGCCGCCGCTCGCAGCGGACAGATCGCGGACTGCATCAGCGCCGGCTCCGCCTCCCATTACGGCTGGTCGCAGATCGTATGCGGCGGCGGTGTCGGTATCTGCACCTGCGATCACTCCCAAGTCTGGACGAGCAGTCTGGACAGCAGCGAAAGCAGCTGCACCGAAGGCTGGGCCTGCAGCGAAGAAAGCTGCGCCAAGGATAATGGAGGTATATCCTTGCCTCCCCACTCCAAACCCTGGTGTTCTAGCAACAAGCCCCTCTGCGAATGCTCCCTCGAATAGTGAGTGGCAGTTAGTCGGAGGCAATAAAAAAGCCCGAAAGCGTAGTAGGAGGGCTGCCAAGAACGCAGCCTCGACTACACAGCCGCCTCCGGTAGCACGGATCAACAAAACGAAGCCATTGAAACTACAGCCGCCTAAAACTGCGGCTGTGGTAATTACAGTATCACCGGAGGCGGCAAATGGTCTATGCGGCTGTTTTCAAGAGGGCCCGGGACAGTCTCGCCACAAATAACTTCGGGACAGTAGGAGTCAGAATGCGCCTCGCCCAGACGGGAGCTCGAGTCCTCGAGTTCCCTGGGGCTGAAGGCGCAAAGACGGCGGACACGTTTGCCGAGAAACTGCGGGGTATATTCGAGGCCACGGATGGTGTAAAGATCGCCAGGCCTACGAAGTGCGTAGAACTGCGCATTTCGGGCCTGGACGACTCTGTGACGTCCGAGGATGTCCGCGCTGCAATTGAGGAGAAGACGGGATGCAGCGCGGACAGCATCCGGGTCGGCACCATCCGCCCCGGTCCAGGTGGGCTTGGCGCGGTGTGGGTCAAATGTCCAGTAGTGTCGGGCAAAGTCCTGGGCGACGCCGGAAAGTTGCTCATCGGTTTCGTGAACGCTAGGATCACGGTCCTGGCGCCGAGACCGATGAGGTGTTATAAATGTCTGGCGTCGGGACGCACACGCGCCAAGTGTGTTAGTTGCTTTGACTGCAGCGGACTATGTTTCCGCTGCGGTCGACCGGGGCACAAGGCGGCAGAGTGCTCTGCCGCCCCTCACTGCCCGGCGTGTGCAGCGGGTAATAAACCCGCCAATCACCAGATCGGGCAGGAAGGCTGCAAGCCTTCCCGCAATTCTCGGCAGACGTCAGGGGCTAGTCAATCGACCCAGGCTGCCTCTGACGTCGTTCGTGCGTCGACGTCGTCGCCCATGGAGGAGGCTGTAGAGACAGTCCAGTAATGGACCAAGTCTCCAGTCTCCTAGTCCAGACGAACCTGAACCACTGTGCTGCGGCGCAGGACCTCTTCCTGCAAACCATGGCACAGTGGTCGATCGGTGTTGCCGTAGCCGCGGAGCCCTATTACGTTCCTCCCCGTTCAAACTGGTTGGGTGACCGGGACGGTTCCGTGGCAGTCGTCGGCTCCACGGCGGCTCATTCCCCGCCCTTGTCGCTTAGAGACAAGGGCACTGGATATGTTGCTGCCGAGTGGGGGGGGATCACCATATATGGTGTCTACTTCTCCCCCAACCGGAGTTTGAGCGACTTCGAGGTTTTCCTTAACAACTTGGAAACCTCGATGCGGCGGTTAACGTCTGGGCACGTCCTAGTGCTGGGGGACTTCAATGCAAAATCCATTGCATGGGGTTCCCCCAGAACGGACGCAAGGGGCGATGCCGTAGAGGAGTGGGCGGCCTCGGTGGGCCTCTGTTTATTAAACAGAGGCTCCACCAACACGTGCGTGCGACAGCAGGGAGGGTCGATAGTGGACCTTTCGTTCGCTACCCCTGCCCTCGCCGCACGAGTAAGGAACTGACGCGTCCTGGAAGAGGTTGAGACGCTCTCGGATCACCTCTACATCCGATTTGAGCTCTCCCGGACCCAGGACCCCAGTAGGGGTCACGCGGCGCGGCGTTCTTCTCGCTTTCCGCGGTGGGCTGTAGCCAAACTGAATAGGGACCTACTAGAGGAGGCAGCCATTATTCACTCCTGGCTGTCTCCGCAGGCTCCGACCGAAGAGGTCGACATGGGGGCTGGTCGTTTCCGCGATGCGATTACGCAGATCTGCGATGCGGCCATGCCCCGTATCCGAGGTTGTCGGCCTCCACGGAAGGAGGTTTACTGGTGGTCCCAGGAGTTGGCGGACCTCCGCGCGGCCTGTACTCGTGCCCGGAGGTCCTACACCCGTAGTCGGCGGCGACACCGCGTAGACGGCGGGGAGGACCAGCTTCATGAGGAGTACCGAGAGGCGCAGAAAACTCTGAAGTTGGCCATTAGCCGCGCCAAAGAAGTGAAGAGGAAGGAGATGCTGGAGGGTCTCGATCGTGACCCCTGGGGTCGCCCTTATCGTGCGGCGCGACAAAAGCTCCGCGCGTCGGGCCCCCCCCTTACAGAGACCCTCCAGCCCAGCTTCCTGCGGGAAGTGGTCGAGGGTCTTTTCCCGCAGCGGGCGGAGCACACACCCCCGTCGATGGCCTTCATGGTCGAAGACGACGGGGGACGGAACGAGGATAATGTTCCGCCCGTCAGGGAATCGGAGATAGGGGCGGTCGTTCTACGGATTCGCTCTAAGAACACCGCCCCTGGGCCAGATGGGATACCTGCCCGAGTGTTGGCGCGAACCCTCGACCACATGTCGGATCGCCTCGGGGAAGTCCTAAACGCCAGCTTGGCGTCCGGGTGCTTTCCTGAGGGCTGGAAGAGCGGGAAGCTGGTCCTACTACGGAAGCCGGGACGGCCGGCCGATTCGGTCGCGGCTTATAGGCCCATCGTATTGCTGGACGAGGCGGGTAAATTGTTTGAGAGGATAATCTCTGCCCGCATCGTCCGGCACCTCTGTGAGGTGGGCCCCGATCTGTCGGACGCCCAATACGGGTTTCGAGCCGGGCGTTCGACAGTCGATGCTGTGTTGCGCCTGAGGGCCGTGACCGAAGAGGCGGTGAGCTGTGGTGGTGTGCTGCTGGCGGTGTCGTTGGACATCGCCAACGCATTTAATAGTCTGCCATTTAGCTGCATCAGGGAAGCACTCCACTACCACGGGGTGCCAGAGTACCTGAGGCGGCTTGTGGCAGACTATCTGGAGGAGCGTACCGTCATGTACGAGGACCGAGATGGTATTCTGAGGCGGCGGCCCATGTCGTGTGGTGTTCCACAGGGGTCTGTCCTCGGACCACTCCTGTGGAATATGGGATACGACTGGGCCCTTCGAGGTCGTCTTCCCCCCGGGCTGGGCGTAATTTGTTACGCCGATGACACATTGGTCACGGCCCGGGGGGCGAACTTTCAAGAGGCGGCGCGCCTGGCCACCGTGGGAGTCTCTTTGGTGGTCGGGCGCATTGAGGCGCTAGGTTTACGGGTGGCCCTAGATAAGACGGAGGCCCTTTTGTTTCATGGGCCCCGTCGTGGTCCACCCCCCGGCGCCTCTATCGTTGTCAATTCGGTCCTCGTACCGATTAAGGCCCAGATGAAGTATCTGGGCCTGATCCTAGACGGCAGGTGGCTCTTCGACGAGCACTTCCGACAGCTTACTCTAAAGCTGGTCGGCGTTGCTTCTGCCCTTGGGCGACTTTTGCCCAATTTGGGTGGAGCCAGGAGCCAGATACAAGGGGGTTGTCCGGTCAATGGCACTGTATGGTGCACCGGTGTGGGCGGCGGCTCTGACCGCTCAGAATAGGGCTCGCCTATGGCGCCCTCAGAGGATATTGGCGGTTAGAGCCATACGTGGTTACCGCACCGTATCGACGGAGGCGGCGTGCGCCTTGGCCGGAACTCCCCCGTGGGATTTGGAGGCGGAAGTGCTCGCCGAAGTTTACCGGCGAACGGCTGACTTCCGGGCGGGTAGTGGCATACGGGCCCCGCCGGTAGAGATACGCGAGTGGCGAGAGGCCGCTCGTCGAGCCACGATGGCTCGTTGGTCGTCCCGGCTGGAGGCTCCACGTGCTGGATTTGCCGCCGTGGAGGCTCTCCAGCCGGTCATCGCCGAGTGGGCAGGGCGGCAGCACGGGACCCTTTCCTTCCGACTGACGCAGGTCCTTTCCGGGCACGGTTGCTTCGGGAAGTATCTGCACTCGGTCGTCAGGAGGGAATTGAGTCCCGCCTGTCACCACTGCGACTGTAGTGAGGATTCGGCTCAGCACACGCTAGCGGTTTGTTCCGCTTGGGCGGCGCAGCGTGGGGTCCTCACTGCAGTTATTGGAGGTGATCTCTCGCTGCCGGCCGTCATACGCTCCATGGCCGGTAGCGACAGTTGTTTTACCGCGGTCGCAACCTTCTGCGAAGACGTAATTTCGCGGAAGGAGGCGGCGGAGAAGGCCCGGGAGGACGATGTCCACTCGGACCCAATTCGCTGCCGGCGAGCCGGGCGGCGGAGGCGCGCATACCAGCGCCTCATGCCGCCTTGAGTGTGGCCGCGGGTGGACGGGACGGGTTTTCCCCTCCATCTGCTATAGTAGCCAGCCGCGAGGAGGTGATGTGCGCGTGTGCCGTACGTCGCCTAAATAGAGAGTTTATCCGCAGATGGTGCCCGCTTTAGCGGGCAGGCGCTGGGAGGGATCTGGATGTCGTAACAGCAGCGGTTCCCGGATCCCTCCTATCTCAGGCGCAGAGTGGCACACCGTGTGGTTTTAGTCGGTCCGATTCCGACACACCACCCCGCCGTAAACCCCGGTGGGGTGACGGCCCGAGGGGGTTTCCACACGTTAAAAAAAAAAATAAAAAAAAAAAAAATTTCAGAGATATCGGAAATGAGCGCATCCTGTGAAACGCTTCCCGAATTATGCCACTTGAGTTCCAGCGGCCCGTTCTTGTTAGCTATTTGGCGACTGGGCGCCAGTATAATTATTTACTTTAATTTGAATAAGAAAACCTATATTCCTATATGTATGTGAGCTTGTGGATCTTCATTTAGATTAAGAAGAATTTTTATGCAAAGGCTTTAGGAGATCACTTTGATTTTCTTTTATTACAGCCAGTACCGCAGGAACGAGTAAATAAGATTTGAGTGATTGATTTCATCTCTAGAATATCTAAACTTTAATTAATAAAAACTTGGAATGCTTCATTTATGGCTGTCAGATCTCTAACTAGGCAGTGTTATGACTGTTAACCATACTTCATCATCAGCCTTCCATCCCAGCCTGAAGCTGACCGTATTAATTCGCTGCAGACCACTGTCTCGATTCATCATTCCTCAGAGCGCTCGACGGTATATTTTACACATTTATACATAATTTAATACAAAAATATAATAGGTATACCAATAGCCACAGAAAAAAACATCTACATTTCTTTTACACATACAAATATGAAGTATTTTAACTATGACATGGTGTTTTATGTTTGCAAAATATATATATTGATAAATAAATTCTTCATCCACTAGGGAATGGTAATCGCGACCCTTTTCAATATAGATATAGGTCGAAGAAGCACTGTCTATGTCATAAATCTTAACGCCTTCAGAAATGTTTCACAAACGCATTAAATATGTAAAAGAATCTGTTATAGGCATGTCTAAACAACTTACTAAAATAATTAAAATAAATAATAATTATAAAATAACAAAGAGTCGATATAACAAAACAGATTTTCATGTTTTTCATGCTTTCGATTAGGCAGAGTGAAATCACATTGGCCGGCTTTTAAAATACAAATATAATAATAATAAATAATATGCAGAATTCGAGATTCTAATAACATGACAGTCCAATAACATTATGTGTTAGAAATATACAAACTTAATTGTACCTAAAGCTCATTCTTTCCTGCGGTAGATAATAACTTAACCTATACCAAATTAATCCTTATTTCGGTTCACTTAGCACTAAAGGAAGGAATCAAGTTGTATTTCGAAGCGGAAACGACACGGATACGAAGGAAAATAACATCAACAGAACTATAACTACCACATAAAAATGTTGCTGTTGTGAAATATTGGAATCTGAGCTCACTGTATTACGATTTCTTGTAATATCCATATTGGGGGATCGTAATAATGTCATCTCTTATTTAGCCATATTTAAATTAAATAGACACAAAACTTTAAAATTTCATTCGTTTCGATATTGAGATTGAAGATTTTATGCACTGACACAATTGAATGAAGTATGCGAGTACAATCTGGTGGCTTTTTAAAGAAAGGAGCATAATTTAGAATCGGCCTGCCCATATAGAAAAAGAGATGTCAATAGATACGTAATAATGGCGAGCGTAACACAGACTATAAATTTACCAAAAGTTTTAACAAAGTTGGGTTATACTTTCACTTGGGACTTGACTACGAAGCACATATTTTATTACATCTAAATCCGAAAGACAATCGCATTAAAAGCAAATAAGTTTATATGATCACATTATCTTGTTATGTGCTTAGACTAGACTATCTTAACACAATAACGACCATAACTAACATAGGAAAATAACTATTTGTTAATAGTTATTGTAATATTTACTGATATCTAATCAACAGTTGGTATATTTTCTCCGAATACGAAGAATACGATAAAGATTATTTCATGTAACTTTTTGATGATAGGAATATCAAGTAATCTACTAACAATATATAGGTATGTCAATATTATTTTATACGGATAATTGGACTCAAATAAAACAGCTGTCTATTTATTTAAGATACATGCGATTTTATTAAATCCATATTGATACGTTACTAAAAAAATGATTCCTAACGTATGCGTTCCTTCACAAAACAGTATCTTCTAGAAAAGAGTTATTATTCCCCTCTCTAATATAATAGAAGAAATCAAAAAGTAACGTAATATATTCAGATTTTAACAAAAACTACTCTTTTTATCTCCTTGTCCAATAATTTAATGAGATCTAGAATAAAATAAAATTTTAACGTATCATATCGGCAAACTGATAATGGTTATAATATACATAAATACGAAAAAGATAAAGATTCATTTATAAAATTCATGGTTATAAAATTCTTGAACAACGTATAAATCAAATCTGGACTTTACTAACAATATACATTGTTGCCAACAGATGGAAAGGTCGTCCTATCTTCTAGCACGTTTCACTGCGTCCATTGATATCAACGTCTTTTGTGAGTTGCCAGACGAAAATATTAATTTTATATTTACTTACTATGTGTGCGTACTCACCTCGTAGTAAAATGTACATACATACATACATAAAATCACGTCTGTTTTACCAGAGGAGTAGGCTCGTCACCTATTACTTGGTCTCACGGGGTAGATGGCGAGCCTATTGCAGCTAATCAGTAATTGTAATTAAACAAATAATAACAAAAAACCAAATTCAAGATGTTACCACATATTAGGTCGTGATCAGATCGGAATCTGAGTCGGCTCGTTTGCCCGTTCTCTCATAAAAAAATCTTAAATTAGTATGGTAACATTAAGTGATTTGGTAAATTGACATTAGTGTATTTATTTTTTCTATTTAAATATTAACCACATAATTTTTTGAGTTACACAAAAATAAAAGAGAGCTACGTAAAAATAATTGTACATTAAAAAGAAGACCATCTTTTGATCACTGAAATACTTCTATTTTTTTCTCCTAGTGGAGTGTATAGTCATCTCGTAGCTAATTATGTCTACGGTGCTACGACGTAGCGTGCACTTAGCACTTTGTGAGTAAGAAAATTATTTATTACAAACATCGCGTAGTAGATTTATATATATTTTTATTTTTATAGATGTAATCTTTTTAATAATATTGTATAATATTATAATTGTTTTACATATTAAATATACGTAAAATCTTATACTAAATACAAATTTCAAAATACAACAGTTGCAACAAAATGGCCTTCAAGAAAGAGTGACTGAAGTGAATGTTTACATCTATATAATTTTTTCAGAATTTTTAAGTCTGAGTACAGTGGAAATAACTTTATACATTTTCAAAAAAATGGCGTAAAAGCCTTTTTGTATGACATTCTACACCAATTTCACAACTATTATTATAGCAATAAGTTTTATATATAGTCTCCATATCCCTAAAGGATATACTAACGTATGACAAAGACTTGACAGATTACTTAGACCCTTGATGAAGAGCCCCTGGGGTAGAATCTGAATATCTACATATACTTATATATTTTGTACAACTCACCCCGAGAGGTCTTTATTAGGGATTCAATTAATAGTGACTAATTTTATCCAATATTATTATATGAACGGGAAAGTGTAGTCTTTTCTGTGTGTTTAAATATAAATTAATGTATATTATATTATATGTTTAGATAATCACTGTGAGTAATATTTTAAGAGTGTGGTGAAGTTAACTTTTTTATACAATAAGATTTTTAAATTAATAAAACGAATTTTAATACAATATTTTCTTTTACACACGTTTATTAACTTTACATGTAAACTTTGTAAGCACACACAATTGAAAAAGTCAATTTTAATTTATTTTTAAATATCGTATCAAAATGAAACTTTATTTTTAACTTTTTCATGATTTTTTATGCTAACTGTTACTCGTACAATTAATAACAATAATTAAGATTCATTTTTGACTTTAACTGCACGATTGGCCTAGAGGATTAAGCAGTCACCACGCCGCTAATATTGTGGGTTCAAACCCCACATGGGACAACACTGTGTGATCCACAGATTATTGTCCTGAGTCTGGGTGTTCTTTGTGTACGTTTCTTGTATGTTTGTAAGATCCCCGTGACACAGGATTTATTTCAAATGCGCGTATTGTCTTTATATAAAAAAAAAACTACCTAACACATTTCACACGTGGCTGTCAGATTTAAAATGACAGTCCTTATGATAAAACTTGATCTCTGTGACAGATAGCTATGAAACCAACGAAGTAACTTTGAACAAGTGATTTTATTTTATATCACCTAAATTTTCATTATTTACGTGCCAGTTTTATCTCAAACGAAGTGCTATACAACATAAATATAAAATTCGAATTTTAAATATATCTCATAAGTTTTAAAATGACATTAGTGATAGCTGTCACAGAGATCAAGCTATATTTAAAAGGACTATAAACAAAACCTATGCTATGGTAATCAAACTACCGATATATTTTATATGCATATTTTATAATAATTACACTTTGACACAAAATAAATAAATGATGCTCATTATCATCATCGTCATCATCATCATCAACAGCCTTAGACAATCCACTGCTGAACATAGGCCTCTCCTTAGCAAGGAGGTTATGACCTACTATACCACGCTGGCCTTTTTTGTTTGTTTGTTTCAAGTTTTCCTTCTCTTTGTAATGATGTTGTCTTGCATACTTTGTTCCCTTAGTCGCCTTTTATGATACCCACAAGATGAATAGGGGTGGTAACACTATGTATACTTAATCCGTCACCACACGGACAATTTTATTCAGGGCTTAATCAAACCCACGGTCTTACTCAGCAGTCAGGTTCATCAAACAGCAAGGCAATATGTCCGTCAATATAACATAGTATTATGATGCTAATATTATACAATATATATGTATAGCTGACTGTGGAACACTGGTATACATTATTCGTTATCAGATAACGCATTTGTATCAGAGTATCCGAGTAAACGAATACAGTAACGAATACCTGTGACGAGTTTATATTCTTACTCCACTTCACAAGATAAGCTTTGACTTATGATTGTTGCTGTCTGTAAGCAAATTTTATATGACAGTACACTTAAAAGCTATTAATCCGGGTCACAGTTTAAACAGGTTACCTTAACGATCACAACCCGAGCGTTAACCGGATCGAACATATTTGGGACAACGAAATCGTATAAATAACAGTTCATCATGATCATCGGCATAAACAGCCTTTTGTAGTTCACTGGTGAGTTTTGGCCTCTTATACAACTAAAAAATTATTAGATGCAGGTATTTCCTATTGTACACCATAACTAGAAAACACACGATGTGGAATACAAATAAAAAAGAAAACAGCAGCGCAATGGGCGGCCTTATCGCAGTCAGCGATCTCTTCTAGGCTGCCTTTAGACAGATTATATTATATAATATTATGTAGTTTGTGGTGCACATTACAATTCACGTATATTAGCTACCATTACATGCCATAACTACACATACATATTTACGAATACATATTTATACACTTACATACATTTTTATTAAAAAAACAACATGTGTTACCAATGTCTAATCACATTACAATTTAATTAATTACTGACGTAAGTTTTCTCACAGTGGGGTTTGCTCCCCCTTACCAATTCCAATTCCCAGAGTTCTGGGAGCTCTCACAAAGCTGTAATGCATTTGTATCTCTTAAGTTGCACGTGTCAATAGACGGTTTAAATTACTTATCGATTTCTCGCTTCACATTATACTGCTTGACTTTTTTGTACCGATGATTACGTTAAGGTCATCAACAGCCTTTTACAATCATCTGCTGGACATAGGCCTCTCCTTAGCAAGAAGGTTTTGGCCTACTATACCACGCTGGCCAGACGGGTTGGAATAAGGTTTGTTTCAAGTTTTCGTTCTCTTTGTAATGATGTTGTCTTGCATATTTGGTTCCCTTAGTCGCCTTTTACGACACCCACGGGATGAATAGGTGTGGTAACACTATACGGTGGTAATACGTCAAGGTATTCACAGGATTTTTATGATTCGTAATGAACAAATAAACTCTCATTCATGTTACGATACCTAGACTTGCAGGTTTCATCATACCACGTTTCTACTATCATTCGTGTCTTATAATGTCTAATTAACACATTAAAATTCTGTAGCGTTCACGCCGTTGCAACGATAGAAGTACTAGATAGTCTCTAATTTATGATATTTAGGTAATTAAGTAAATGAAAGGGTATTTTTATCTTATTCACTTAACAGTTATCACGTTTGTGATAGCACCCTTCTAATATAATAGCACGCTTAATTAAAAAAAATAGTTTAATTTGAGTTAAAACATTCGTGTGGCTTGTTTTAAATTTAGAACCTTACACATGCTTCCCTAGCTTCCGTTAAACAATGTCCAGAAACCATCTAGAATACTTTCGGATAGTATCCGGTACATTAACTACGTACCTATCGATGTAGCCTTGGACACAGTCCAAAGTGCTGTCCACTCTTCGTGTTTTTAAAAGAAACACTTAGCCTCGGTATACTCTGATTGCAACAGATTTAGTTTTCTTATTGGATAGGAAATTCAATTCTTTTAAGAAAATGTTCTATCAGATTTTCTTGAAATTTTATTTGTGGAGTTCGATATTCTAGACATTGAGCATGTTTTTTTTTCTACGGTTAATTACTACGTATAATACTGTGTAGTCTTTGTTATTTTTATTTAATTTTTAGTACTTTTGTGTCGTTAGATTTTGATAATCAGTGAGTACATTAAGAACTACTTTCTCGTGTATCTTTAATCTATGGTCTAATTATTATTTGATTGAATATATCTCTTTAAGTTATGGATTCTTTCTTGGTTTATATCCGTTACGAAGTTTCAAGAGATTTTAAAATGATAACTTTTATAATAGTTATTTAATTAGGTGTAAATTTTATTTATTCCATCGATGAGATTAGTCCATGATTGGTTATCAATTTAAAATTCTAAAAAACAAACATTGTATATATTTTTAAACCCAGAATTTAAAGTTATTTTTTCTTGGCAAGACTTATGATTAAAAATGTTTGCCAACCTTTGTTTATCATCCAATGCAAAACTCATGTGATATTACATTTTAACTAAATTGAATCCTGGTTCTATATTTGAAAACAATAAATTCTATAAAATCTTTTTTAATTTAAATTGCAAAGATAATGAAATCAATTTTAAATTCAATTTGTCTAGATATAAAATACTGCAGTACGGACAGCAATCAGACCCTTAGGCCAATCGTCTTGTACAACAAATATTAAAACGAACTGCGAATGAAGGCTCTATTGTTTTCTCAGAATCTCCGTTAATTTAAACTGAGAAACTGCTCCCCATTATAAATTCTCTAAAATATATTTCTCAGCTTAAATTATGAATAAATAAATTCTGTAGCCATTTTGATACGATGTCTACTTTCGATTGTATTTTCTTTCTGAAAATTTTATAAGGCTTTTTTCAAAATACTTGAAGATAATCTAGTAAATATATTGGAAAGTAAACATAAGACCATTAAGGTGCATTGCCTTTTTTACTTACGTAAAGAACTTGTTTTATGGTACAGACGTAAAGCAGTGCATTTTGAAGACAACATAAAGTTGTTAATTGTTTAAAAATATTTCAAAATTATAATATTTTTTTTAGTATTTTTCCTAAATACCTACGTAAAAGACTGTCCCTAGAGGTCACGTACGTCTTACTAATATTATAAATGCGAATGTAAGTTTCTTTGTTACAGTTTCACGCCAAAACTACTCAACCGATCATCATGAAATTTTGTACTCATGTTCTTAGAGATATTAGAAGTAACATAGGATACTTTTTATGGAATATATATATATACATATATACACATATATTAGGGTGTCCCTTAAATTTCAAGTTCGATATTTTTTTACGCATACCTTCTTAAAAGTTTCGTAATAACCCTATATTGTCTAGAAAAAAATATTAGTTCGATATATAAACGATAACCCGTGCCGACTTGCTATTTAAACTTGTCGATACAAGTTGCTTAAGTACTGCCCAGTGACCTGTTACAACATGTTTTATTTGCCATTTCGTACGTGATTTTTGAGACTATTAGTGCTTCATTGTTTAGTGCGTAAACATGTCGGTGGAATTACGGAGTGATAAACAAAATATTTTTCTTATCGGATTGACTAGCTACCAAATAAATGGTGCAAAATTACCATCTAATCGACAAGTTCTCTCAGTCCTATTTTACAATATTCGTGAGATTAAATTGACTGTTAGTGAAAGTGCAAATCTTGTGATTAGGGAGTGCATCATATATTGGGAAAAAGCAAGAATTCCAACAAGGGCATTTCCTAACTGCGTGAAGAAACTTATTGATTTATATCATGTTTGGAGAGAGTTGCAAAAAAATTGTAAGAAAACTCAGATTACGTTTAAGAGTCGTGAGAACAATTTTATAATTAATCTTGATAATTTGTTTGATATTGCACATGCTGATGCTTTTGAGAGAATGAAAATAGAGGAAGATAAATTATTTTTAATGAAACAGAGAGAGCCAGGTCAACCGGGATGCTTCTACACCACCTGGTGTAGATAAAAAATTGGCGGAAAAAGAACAAAGATCTAGACAACGACGATTGGAAGAAGAGGAAAGGATTGTAAGACAAAGAGAATCACTAGCTGTTGCATCTACTTCCACCACAAATAACTTAGACAGTGTAGAAGATTCAGACGAAGAACAGATCTTGAATTCTGAACTCAGCTTGCCGGACGTTCCCTCTCATGAACAAAGTTCAAAAAGAGGTAGAAAGAATCTTATAACACCTAAACTAGTTGCAGCTTTAGATCGATGCCAGTTAAGCATTAGAGATACCGTTTACATTCTTAATGCGGTGGTAGAAGCGCTTGGTCTGAGCAGCGATGATTTCTGTATTAACAAATCCTCGATTCAGCGAATTCGTACTGAAACTAGAAAATCAAGGGCAGAAGCAATAAAATCTAACTTCCAAAACAATGTACCCGACATAGTCACAGTCCATTGGGATGGAAAACTATTACCGGGGTTGGATGTACGGAGTTCAAAAGAAGAACGCTTGCCAGTTATAGCTTCATTTGACGATAGAGAGCAGCTTCTTGCAGTGCCGAAACTAGAAAGTTCTTCTGGAAAACATCAAGCGAAGGCTGTATCAGCAGCTCTCTTTGACTGGAACCTTTATGATAAAGTGCAAATAATGTGCTGCGACACAACAGCTTCCAATATGGGCCGTTTCAATGGAGCTTGTGCTATTTTGGAGCAAACTTTAGGAAGAGAATTGTTGCTTTTCGCTTGTCGTCATCATGTTTATGAATTGGTCCTAAAAGCTGTCTTTGAAACCAAGATTAAGCAAATTACTAGTAGCCCAGATATTCCGATGTTCAAAAAGTTCCAAGAAAATTGGAAAAACATTGATTGTACTAAAATTGAACCATCTCTTAATTTTGTAAAAGCACGGGTTGCCGAGACAGACATTCAAGCGTTGTTACTATTTTATAAGGCAGAATTAGATAAAGGTTTTGTAAGAGATGATTACCGCGAATTGGTCGAACTGTGCGTAATATTTTTAGGAGGAGACACAGAGGAAAAATTGAAACTAAGGCCCCCCGGAGCTATACATCAGGCACGCTGGATGGCGAGAGCGATCTATTCTTTAAAAATATGTTTACTTCAGTCACAATGCAGAGTAACTGCGAAGGACAAAAAGGCTCTACAAGATGTTTGCTTATTTCTCGTAATATTGTATGTTAAACCTTGGCTCGAATGTACAGTGGCGACCAAAGCACCTAATCAAGATTTGCGCTTCTTGAAGATGTTAAAAGAGTATGAAAAAGTTGACGCAACAATTTCTAAAACTTCTATAAGCAAGTTCAGCCATCACTTGTGGTATTTATGTGAAGAGACAGTCATTCTATCACTATTTGATGATGAAGTTGACAACCAAACTAAGAAGAAGATGATTGCCAACTTCAACAGGGACAAAATCTCGGATTTTTGCAAACGCTATGACCCGTCGAAGGAAGAACTGACTCAAAAGTTGTTTGGTAAGTTAAATTGACTTTTTGTTGGATATCAATTTCAATGTCCAATACTTATTTATTTATTTTCAAAATTGTTGTTGATTTTTATTTGTTATTTAACTTATTTTTCTTTTTTTTTAGACAAAGCACTGGATGGTTTCGTATCGGAAAAGAGCAAACAATTTTTATCACGACTGCAGATCGACGACAGTTTTCTAAAGGAAGATGTATCTTCTTGGAATAACAATGCTGCTTTTCTGGAGGCTAAAAGAAGAATAAGTTATTTGAGAGTTGTAAATGATACTGCTGAAAGGGCTGTTAAATTAATGCAAGATTTTAACGGACTTATCACGGCTGAAGAAGAACAAAAACAGTTCTTGCTGCGCTGTGTCCAGGAACATCTAAAATTGTATCCAGACTGTAAAAAAACTACTCTAAAAAGAAGTTACCCTGAATGATTCTTATTTCTTTATGTTTTTAATTAAAGATTAATGTTCATCTAATTTATTATTTAATTTTATTCACTTAATTCATTGCATTTATAGTGAAATTATAGCAGACTGAAATTTTAGGACAAAACACGTTTTTTACTAAACTTTGAAGCTCGGTCGGCACTGGTTGCAATTATGCTAGATTGATAAAATTTTATATTTAAGTATCTTATAGCATTAGTAAAAATTATAGAGGGTATGCATTTCGAAATTCGAAAAAAAATTTTTTTTGTCATATAAGGGACACCCTAACATATATATACTTAGTCTGGCCATAAATACTGTTACACTTAATTATAAAAAAATATTACATTTGAATTTCGAATCTGTCATTTTTATACGATTGTTCATTGTGTTTTCTCATTTTGGCGCCAATACATTGTAAAATATTTTGCGATATTAAAATGGTGTGGGGTGATAAAGAGAACCGAATCGCTGTGATAGCATTACACAAAGTAGGTATGGAGCCAAATGCAATTTTTAAAACTCTCCATACACTTGGTATTAGTAAAATGTTTGTGTACCGGGCTATTAATAGGTACAATGAGACCTCCTCTGTTTGTGACAGAAAAAGATCTGGCCGTCCACGTAGTGTTCGTACGAAAAAGGTGGTCAAAGCAGTAAGGGAAAGAATTCGAAGAAATCCTGTCCGAAAGCAAAAGATTTTATCTCGGGAAATGAAGATAGCACCTAGAACCATGTCGCGTATTTTAAAAGATGACTTAGGACTTGCAGCCTATAAGAGACGCACTGGCCATTTCTTAACTGATAATTTAAAGAAGAATAGGGTGGTAAAATCGAAACAACTACTGAAGCGGTACGCAAAGGGAGGTCACAGAAAAATTTTGTTTACGGATGAGAAAATTTTTACAATTGAGCAACATTTTAACAAACAAAATGACCGTATTTATGCTCAAAGCTCTAAGGAAGCTTCCCAATTAGTCGACAGAGTGCAACGTGGACATTATCCGACTTCAGTGATGGTTTGGTGGGGTGTTAGCTATGAAGGAGTGACTGAGCCATATTTTTGTGAAAAAGGTATCAAAACATCGGCACAAGTGTATCAAGATACCATTCTTGAGAAGGTAGTTAAGCCCCTTAACATCACCATGTTCAATAACCAAGTATGGTCCTTCCAGCAAGACTCGGCGCCGGGTCATAAAGCTCGGTCCACGCAGTCTTGGTTGGAATCGAACGTTTCGGACTTCATCAGAGCTGAAGACTGGCCGTCGTCTAGTCCCGATCTTAATCCGCTGGATTATGATTTGTGGTCAGTTTTAGAGAGTACAGCTTGCTCTAAACGCCATGATAATTTGGAGTCCCTAAAACAATCTATACGATTGGCAGTGAAGAATTTTCCCATGGAAAGAGTGCGTGCTTCTATTGATAACTGGCCTCATCGTTTAAAGGACTGTATTGCAGCCAATGGAGACCACTTCGAATAAGCTTTTTATATTTTTAATTGTTTTATATTTATGTATTAAACTGACACACTGTAAAAGTAATAAATGTTATTTGCAGTTAACAATTTTCTTTTTTCTTTATTACAATATTTATGGCAAGACTAGGTATATAAATATGTTACGAAACTTAATGTGGCAGACCAAATTCCACGCGAGCGAAGCCGCAATCAAAAGTTAGTATAAAATATATTAGCGAGAATAGTATTTGAATTTTCTAATCTTATGTCAATAACCAGATAAACAATCGAAAATATTTGCGTTATTCATTTATCAACAGTCCACTGCCGGACACCTATGTCCTACCTCTCGCAAGGAGGTTTTGGCCTACTATACCACGCTGGCCGGACGGGTTGGTATAGGATTTGTTTCAAGTTTGCCTTCTCTTTGTAGTAATATTTGCCTTAATAATTTTTTCCCTTTGTCGCCTCTTGTACACTGTGTTTTATTATATATTCTTAATCGGTCACCACACAGACATTATTCATTTAATTTTTCTAAAAGAAAATATCGCCACGTGGCTGCGTTGTTCGAATCACCAATATACGTTTCGCCTTCCCAAACACTGTTCACACAAATCGATCAAATGTGCGTTTCCTTTTACAATCATTAGTAATTTCAACAATAAAAAATACGTTGTAACCTAAAAATTAGGTACCTAAGTTTTAAAAAAACTGTACTATTATTATTCTAAGACCCCATTAATCCGGCCAGTAAAAAATATATAATGTAAAAATATCTCTAAAATTTTAAGAACTCACGGAAGTCATACATTAAGATTATTCAAACTCACTCCCGCACTAACATTTGTTGTGTTTGAAAGTGACATTTAATTTATTTCCGTATTTCGTATTTTTAATTTGTTTATTCTGTTTTCTTGCATGCAACTTGAATTGTATAATTATTATTTGTGTATGTGAATATGGGTATGTATAATCTTGGTTCGCAATATTAGTTCACATTTAGTGTCCTTCATGCGGTTTTGAATGTTTCCACGGCCTACCTACCCAAATATTCTGCTGGTAATAGTGTCGCGCTTCGGGTCGTCGTAGTCAAGATGGGGCCCGTATGCCGTCTGCATGGACAAGTAAACTCAAAACTATAATCTTTTCTTCAAAAAATCATCAAAAACACTATATTGTACTCGAATAGTATTTATTTAATTAATTATTACAGACTTAAAAAAGACACTTTTTTGCACTTCTTTCCAGAGTAAGTTTTTGGCAATTCCAATGCCTTTTAAATATTAAGTCTGACTTGTTAAAATATCTTTAAAAGATTCACTTACAAATTTAACGACTCTGTACGATAAACACGCGCCAATCAAAGAAATAAGGGTCAAACGTCTTCTGTCACCATGGTTAACTGGAAACATTAAAGCCCTAATCAGGAAAAAAGTGTTAGCTAGGTCTAAATATAAAAAGAATCCTAACGATAGTAACCGTGATAAGTACGTAGCCGTCAGAAATCATTGCAGCAAGGTGTGTAGGACTGCAAAGCGCCGATACATTCACAGCTCCGTTGAAAACGGAGATCCGGCTAAAGTCTGGAAATTCTTAAAGTCACTGGGAGTAGGCAAACCTATTCATGATTCGCTTTCCAAAAATATCAACTTAAATTCTCTTAATCAACATTTCTCTGCTTCGTCAAATTTTGATAAAATGACAAAAGATGCTACAATGAAACTTCTTACTGCCGCCCCAACTCCTGACTGTTCTCCATTTTTCTTTAGTCAATTCTCTGATTGTGATGTTAAGAGAAGCGTAGTGTCCATCACTTCGAATGCAGTGGGTTCTGATCGTCTGAGCCGTAATATGGTCCTCCCAATCCTTGCTGAAATTCTTCCTGTCATCTGTCATATCCTAAATTATTCAATCTCCCACAGTGTATTTCCAACAGCTTGGAAGGACGCCGAAATAATACCCATTCCCAAAAAGAAAAACCCTGGATCCTTTACCGACTACCGCCCGATTTCAATTCTTCCGTTTCTCTCCAAGGTCCTTGAACGTCTTATCCATACTCAATTCTCACATTTCCTATCCAGAAACCTACTACTAAATCCTCTCCAATCCGGTTTTCGAACCGGTCACAGCACCACTACTACCCTTGTCCATGTTACGGAGGAGATCAGATTTGCCATGGAGAATGGTTATCTCACAGTTCTAACACTTTTGGACTTTAGTAATGCATTCAACACCGTTGACTTTAACGTTCTGCTGTGTATACTGCGCTCTCTCAACATATCTCCAACTGCGATTGACTGGTTTCGCAACTACCTGTTTGGTCGTCGGCAGCGCATTTGTATTGAAAACACTGTTTCTTCTTGGTGTAACACTGCAGCCGGCGTACCGCAGGGCGGCGTGCTTTCTCCCCTACTTTTCTCTGTTTTTATCAACACCATCACTAATGATCTATCTTCTTCCTACCACTTGTATGCGGATGATCTTCAAATTTACACCAGGGCATCACCAGCTAATCTGACTGATGCTGTCAACACCACTAATGCTGATTTGGATAAAATATGTAAGTGGAGCAACACCTACGGCCTGAAGATCAACCTATCGAAGACTCAGGTCATTATCGTTGGAAGCTCGCGAATGACCTCCAAAATTGATTTGACACGATTACCACCAGTCATGTGCAACAGCACACCTATTCCGTACAGTGGCAAGGTGAAAAACTTGGGGATCTATATTGATAGTACCTTATCCTGGGGCCCTCAGCTGCAGGAGCTGAGTCGTAAAATGTTTGCCGCTGCAGGATCTTTACGCAGACTACGAAATTTCCTACCTACATCTACTAAGATTGCTCTTACACAATCCCTCCTTTTTCCTATCCTTGATTATGCTGATGCCACTTATCTTGATCTCACAGAAAACCAACTGAATAAGCTTGAGAGACTCCAAAATCTTTGTATACGATTCATATTTGGATTATGTAAATATGATCATGTATCCGACTATCGTAAACAGCTTAAGTGGTTACCTATCCGCCTTCGCCGGAACACACATATTCTGTCTCTTTTATAATATATATATATAAATATAACATTCTTTTCAATCCTCTTACTCCATATTACCTTAAATCACGGTTTAACTTCTTACGTGACACACATCCCAAAGTGTTGAGATCGTCAGAGAACTTAAAATTAAAAATGCCAGGGCACACTACTAAATTTCTTGACCACTCCTTTACTGTCCAAGCTGTTCGACTGTGGAACGCTCTACCGGTTGAGATTAGACGTGCGCAAACTCTGACAGCCTTTAAGAGATTGATAAGGGAACACTATCTGGCAGATATCGATGTCACATAGTGTTAACTTTGCTGCACTCGATCAGGTAAAGATGTACCCCTTAAGTATGTATGTAATGTCTATAAGTTTCAGCTGTTTTTCCTGTATATATTTGTTTATAAATTCACACTACGTGTTACTGTCACTTAATATAATTTATATGTACTACTTCCATTTCCTTTTCCTGTATACTTCTAATACACCAGGCACTACCTTATACTATCCATCTCATGTTTTCTTTCCATCCCATGGTTGCCTGTAAGAGATTGCCAATTGGCGATAAGGCCGCCACTTATACTTCTTTAGCTTTAAGTCACTTATAAATTTAATCTGGTGTACAATAAAGAGATATATTATTATTATTATTCTCTTTATTTCGTGATATACACATATTTGTTACATTTTTAAATATATATAAAAAACAAAAAATACACATTTAAAAATATAAAAAAAAGTAGTAGACCACCGACATCGGGTACAGGGACCAAGACACCGGTGGTTAGGGCTCCAAAGACAGGAACCTCCTCACAATACGGGTCGTGTCAAGGAGGACTGCCTTCTGCATCAGACCCTTGGGCCAACCATCTAACGTGAGCCTCTTAAGGTGTTGGTCGAGGCTCTTCGCTATCAATCCATGAGCAGATATGATTATCGGAACAATAATCACCGAATCCACATTCCACATGTTGGCAATCTCGTGAGACAGATCCAAATACTTCAATTGTTTTTCTTTTTCAACTTTCACGAGATTCTCGTCATGAGGAACGGCGATATCGACAATCATTGCGCGGCGCTCTAAACGATCTATCAACACAATATCAGGCTTATTGGCAACAATAGTCCTATCTGTGATAATAGATCGATCCCAATATAACGTAGCACGACCGTTCTCGAGAACTGGGTCGGGCACATACCTGTAGTAAGGTACTTCGAAATTGATAAGTTGGTATTTAAGGGCAAGTTGCTGGTGTACGATCCTGGCTACTTGGTTGTGCCTGTGCAAATACTCACCGTTAGCAAGACGAGAACAACCGGAAATAATATGCCTAATAGATTCTCCAAGATGGTGGCACGCCCGACAGATGTCAGCCGTACTATCTTTCAGGATATATTTCCGGTAGTTTTTCGTCATGATAACTTCGTCCATAATTGCACAAACAAAACCTTCAGTTTCTCCGAAGAGGTCACCAAACCGTAGCCAAGACGTCGACGCTTTAAAGTCTATATCAGACCCGTGTAGGGCCCGATAAAATCGACCATGAAGTTCTTTACCCTTCTATACTTCCTTGCGATCAGTAGTACTAAGTACTACAGGTTTGCGCCAATTCTCTTTAATAAATATAATGTATCTAATAATAAACTTTAAGAAGAGACTACAGGTCTGCCTCGTTAGTTTAGTTGTTAGCGTATGCGGCTACCAATTACGAGGTCTCAGGTTCTACGCAATAACGAGATTTTACACGTAAAATACTCTAGAATGCCCTCCCACTCGAAATCACGACGTCCACAAACCGTTTTACATTAAAAAAGAAGGTACATAATCTCGTTTTTAACTAGATTGCAGAATCATTTAATCGATACTCGGTTCACCTGGTGTTCAAGTTGTCATAGTCTACGAATATAATCTGAATATGTGCGTGATATGTATATATAATAGCAATATATTATGATATGTATATTTATGTGTATTTATGATACAGTAGTATGTATTCATGTCTGTATAAGTTTATTTATATAGGGTGTATTGTCATTGATAATGTAGCCTCTGTGCATCTCCTTTACAATATCTCTACATCACTCTAAGGTTGACTGGAAGAGAATACCTTGGACTTTAAGTCCGCCGATGTACAAAGTGCATAAAGTCCAAGTAAATAGATATAAAATGGAACTCCTAAAATGACTTGATAATATATTCTATAATATTACTTTGATGTTATAATAGAACTGGACTTGAATCATCATTAAATCGGTATATTAGAAAGGGTCCATTTAAAAAGCCTTTCATGTAAATATTTACTTTGAAAAGTTAATTAGGGTTCGTGGCTTTATACTTCACACCTATTCGGTGTTTAATGTTTAATTACTTGAGCTTTCACTTGAATTTGTTTCAAATTTGACAACTTTTCGCGTTTAGGTTTACACTCAGTGTCAGTGTAAGTAGCTAGTGTTTACATTCATAATTATTCGTAATCACGCCCTACCCTACGATACCTATAACAAATGCTCAATTAAACACTAGTCTACAACTATGTAATCTCATATTCATACGTATTCGATTCCCCTCCAGGACAAATACACGTGTGATGAGCACGATCGTTCGTTATCATCAACATCATCATCATCATCATCATCAACAGCCTTTAACAGCCCACTGCCGGACATAAACCTCTCCTTAACAAAGACCTTTTGGCCTATAGTACTACGCTGGCCATACGAGTTTAATATAAGGCTTGATTCAAGTTTTCCTTCTCTTTGCAATGATATTGTCCTGTAACACTATACAGGACAATATCCACCCCATAGTCACCTCTTACGATACCTATGGGAAGGGTAGCGGTGGTGACATTCCGTACTCTTAATCCATCACCACACGGATAAATATTTGTTACATCCGAGAGTAAATTATGTATGTTTGTCAATAATCTAATCACTATAGCATAGACTCTGCTTAGTCTGAAATCAGACGACCATATAGATAGATTATATATAGATTATATATTATATACTTTGAGATGGATTATATGTTTATTATTCACATTACCTTACTTACGTATGTATATTGTAAGTATTTCTAACGGTTTTAAAGTTTCATTTCTTTCAAAATCAAGAGAGATGAATTGGTCTCTCGAACTAATTGTTGAATTGTTCGAAAGACAAAGTTGTTGAACTGCTTAAATTGCACTTCTTAGAATATTATTGTGAGTATCTTAGCACTTTAGTTATAATGCACACCACCATTGTAACAATTGTTTAAACAATCTGTTTAAATATGTGAAAACATATAATTAGTAATTAATTGTAATTCTTATTCTTATCCAAAAAAATTGTTGTTTAGTTCTCGATAGAAATCAAATAAAATAAATTGATTTTTAAATAATATAAAAGTTCTAATATAAAAATTTCTGATTAGTATTTAAAACACAGTACTTAAGAAAATTTGTGACAATATAAAGGTGAACTGTCCTAAACAACAAACTGTCACTGTCATAAACAACAGGTTCATTGTCACCGCTTAAATAGAAATCGAATAACTAATATCATTATTGTAAATATTTTATTGTAAGCGAAAATACAAATAAAATTCTTGTTATTGAAGTTAAATACTGTCCAAGCGAAGTGATATCTTGAAACTGTTAGTTTAAAGAATAAATGCATATTAAATGTCTGATACGAAATTTGCAATTCATAATAGTGACACTACAAGATTTCTCGTTAAAGTATGAACAGCATGAATATTTAACAAAAATGCAATAGCAACTTTCATGTCGGGTATTCTGTTGATGTTGTTATGTAGGGTTAAGGTTGACATTCATTTAAATAAGGAAAAAATCTACTCGCGTACTTCTATTCGGATGCATTTAATTTGTGATTTTGTATATTAAAAATACACGATGTTTGTATAACATAGAAAACAATGATCTATAAAATTTCATCTCGAGTCGTAAATCGCCTTTTGAAATACAAGCCGTGATTAGATAATGTCACCTATACATATAATAAAATCGTAGGAAAGTCAAAACTTTACATTGAATGTTTTTTTAAAAGAATACTTGGAGTGTCATCTACATTTGATATCGAAGCCAAAAATATAGTTTTTAGAATTTTTGTCTGTTTGTCTGTATGTACGTCAAAACTAAACTCAAAAAGTACTGCATGGATTTACTTCAAATTTTGCATGAATATTACTAACAGGTCGGGTCAACATATAGGCTACACATTATCACGCTACCACATACGGGGGAGGAGCTGAGAATCTTTATTTTTCTTATGCATTCTGTGATAGTGTATAATATAACGACGCACATTTTGTAAGGTATGATACCTTTATACGTATTTTTACTCTTTTGTGTCCTGGAATATATTCCTGCATTATTTTCTCTATTTCCTTCAGTCACATCTTATGACTGAACTCAGTAGGATTCCCATATAACTCACTTGACTTGCTTCGCTTGCAAAAAAAACGTATACTTATATTTTAATTTTATTTTAAAAGTTGTTTAATTATAATGCTATAGCAACACTGACATCTTAGGTATGCTTGGTGTTGTAGAGCCTTCACGCAGACGACGTCGCGGGCGTCAGCTATTAGTTACATAAAACCGAAACAATATACCACCTCAAGTTAATTTTCATTTCATTTTATTCAAATTTGATGGCAAGGTATAACACCCATCGGTTTTGACGGAAAGTTCACCGGACATAAAACTTAAAAATACTGACACACTAGGTTCTTATATATATATACACAAAAGTCACACCTATTTACCCGGAGGGGTAAGCAGAGCTATATTAAACACCCACTTTTCGCTGATGTTTTACTCCCACGTGATAGATGGCGAGCTTATTGCCGCTATTCGGGATATTTTGTTTACCAGAGCCTCGTCTGTCTGATCAGCAGGTACTTCTTACTCAACTTCTTACAGGTGAGGTTGACTTGGGACCCTAAAATCTTGGTAAAAAACCCAAAATAGCCTGGCCCTGGTTTTATAAGCATATAAAAATCAATTATATCAGATGCTTATATCTTTATGCTATAAAACACATAAAATAAGGTAATAGCAATTGTGACAACGTCAATTTTAATAATATCGTTTTCAGGACAAAACCTTTGAAATAATCTTCATTAAGAAATTATTACGCTATTCTTACATATATAAAGTACAAATTCGTAATAACTGTAATTATGTTATTAAATATCTTATGTTTAAAGAAGTTACCTAACCGTATATTATTAGGGGTAATGAAGGTAAATAAGACAAATAATATACCAAGATATAACGTAACTAAACAATTTATTCCGTTATATCGCAGAGTATATAAAAGGCAAGCAAATTACATTAATATTTGACAACCCTACGTTAATACAATTTGTTCATGATAAGTAGTAGCTTGTTTTCGCATTTCTTCCCGGAGTGAGTTTTCGGAAGTTCCAATGTTTTCTAACTATTAAGTCCGATTTACTAAAATATCATTTAATGATTTACTTACAAAAAGAAATACAATTTGTCTAAATATATATAACTCAAGAGTGACTGACTGACATTGTGATCTATCAACACACAGCCCAAACCACTGGACGAATCGGGCTGAGATTTGGCATGCAAGTAGATGTTATAACGTAGGCATCTGCTAAGAAAGGATTTTGATCAGTTCTACCCCCAAGGGGATAAAATAAGGAATAAAAGTTTGTAGGAAACTTCGTCAATTTTAAACCGATTCGGCTAAGACTTTGCATGAATAAAGCTAGAGAGCTAAAGAGGATAAATTAGGGGACCAAAATTTGTATAAATCTTAGATTTTCGACTGATTGAACTGAAATTAAAGATTAGAGCTACTTTGATGAAGACGTCCGCTTAAATAAAATTTTGATAAATTTAACCCAGATGGGGATAAAATAAGGGATGATAGAGTATGTAAACGTATTAGTTTGAACCTATCAGTACCTATTGGAACGAATAAATTAAGATGAACAAAATAATCTTTAGTTCTAAATAAACGATGACAATACTTCTTAACGCAAGCGAAGCTGCGGGCAAAAGCTAGTCTAATAATAAACTGCAAGAGGAGACTACCGGTCAGCCTCGTTGGTTTAGCGGTTAGGGTTTGCGGCTACTAATCTTGATGTTTCAGGTTATACACAATAACGAGATTTTACAGATAAAATGCTCTGAAATGTGCTGCCGCTCGAATTCACGACGTCCACAGACCGTTTTACATTCAAAAAGAAGGTACATTATCTCCTTCTTATGCATATTTAACTGTATTTATTACGTTAATGTTTGACAACCCTACGCGAATACAATTTGCTTATGATAAGTAAGATAAGTTACACCCGTAACAACAAAGAAAAATTGAGTAGATGACTGTATCGTAAATAAACCCACTTCATTAAAACTAATATCGCGAAACATCTTGGAAAATACAATTAAAGTAGCTTTTATCATTGTTACGATTTTAATCAAATATACAGTGAAATATATTGTTCAATTGAGTAGTCTAAAAAATGACATAAAATGTCATAATTTGGGATTTAGCACATTTTTCATACAAAATTGTCGTTTTGACAGATGATAAAAAGTAACTCATTTAAGGTGTCATCTAACCTATCTTAACTTTATTTTGCTTTCTCATTTTTATTATATAGCTTTATATGAAAGAGTATTTAATGTAATATCTAATAATATTTTAAAGGAAAACTGTTAAATTGCGTTGGTTTCTAAAACGGTTGCCGGAAATTTTCAAATTACAATTAAGAATATTTAAAAATGAGCAACTCGTTATTATGACGTCAAAACTCTCCTTCATAATTTCTGATTAACATTTACATTTTCTTTCTTTGTGTTTGATGCGTTTTAATTCCACAATCGTTCAACATTAATTTCAGACGGGGATGATTAGCGCTCCTTGGAGGAGACCTTCGTTCAGCATGGGACGGCGATAGGTTGATTTAAGTCATTATTAAATTAATCATATCTATTGCCAAGATTTTAATGAAATCACAAATTTTGTGGAAAGCAACTTCAGATTTTCTCAACACCGGTTTTCTGAGAGACCCGGCCGTGAACGCCCATTTTTGTGAAGGATGGCTCTCATACCGCTATCATATTAAATTTAATATGTCTCAAATTATTTTTTTCTAGTATTATGTACGTCTTTCTTTTTAAAAGGGATTTAAGAAACAAAGAAGGTAATCCTTCAAACGCAGGTAATCGTTTATAAATTGAGGATTGTGAAGCCGTAGCCAAGTACCTTTGTACTAGCCGGTGATGAAACTCATACTTAATCCATTCTATTTTAACTAAGTAAGTAACCGCTATAATCCTCTTTTAATAAAACGATATTGCTCTTCCCGTTTCTCAAAGCCTTATTTCTTAAATATCTTGCTTCAAAGAGTATTAATTCAGCAAAGAAAAGGAAAAAACGAGGAATGTTAACTAAAGTTCGAGTGTTGCTTATAATATTTGTTGTGTGTGTATACTCATCACAAATGGTTGAACACTATTTCACTCACGCTAAAAGTAGAACTATCAGTAACTAGAGCCCGTAGTAGATTATTTGGACAGCTATATTATCGACTCTACTTAAAGAACTTATTATCAAAAAAGAAAGAAACCTTATATGTAAAATCATTGTATAATCCTGTATCACATATGTAAAATCACTTTTAATGTATGTATATAAATAATATACAACATATATTACGTATAGGTTATATACATATATATGTATGTATATTAGTTACAAGAATAATAATCCTGAGTCTAGTTGTACTTATTCTCGGTTGTTTATAAGTAACATTATTTTCTAAAATTATATAAGGTCTTTTATAAGAAAAAGATGTACTCTCTAGCCGAACTCGGCCATGGCGGCTTGTCTCAACGGAGACCGTTCACCTACACAGGAGATATTATAATGAACAAGTGTGTGTGCAAACACAGATGCACTCTCCGTTCCCTCACTCTCATAATCCGATGGGACTGTTATCCGGCACGACCGATGAGAAATCAGGCGCAAGACCGATGGCTTTTCCGTGCTCTCCGAAGCATGGGGGTTAAGATCCTGCTTTCTTAACTCCGGGCGATTGTTAAGCATTTCTATAATTAGAGATACTCCATAACACAATAACACTCCGCCTGACATGGGCGTCGAACTCGAGACCTCTTGATTGGCAATTGTATACGCTACCCGCTAGACTAAAGAGACAAGATTTTATAAGATATCTATACAATGAAAATATTGAATTATTGTTGGTAAACGTACATAAACACTTTACAGATGACAATGTATTAACACCATTATAATTGAATTTATAGTCGGACTCCATTTACATCTGAGAGTCTCACCAATCACTGAATGTCCACTGCATGCTAATCAATCAAAAATAGAGAAATGGGTACGACTAATCGCAGTACCGCAGCCTTCAGAATCATGTTGATAAATAATCAGTTCCCCTAAGCTAAAAGACGGTCAATATTTCAAATGGATGGCAACCCTAAATTGACGCCATAAATTCAATGACGGAATACGTGACTAGAATTTCATCCTTAAATAGAAGTACAAGTAAGATATATTTAACAGGGTTTCGTGACAAAATGTTTACTGAAAAAAATGTGGTGTACATTTTTGATCGGTTAAAATTTTGTTATTCACATCACACGACATGAACAACCTTTAATAATCTTAAACCGCTCCATAGAAAGGAGGTTTTGACCTACTATACCGCTCTGACATTAAGAGTTCGTTTTAAGTTTTTCTTCCCTTTGTAGTGAAGTTGTTCTGTGTAGTTTAATCTCTCAATCGTGACTCTATTGCACCCATGGGATGAATAGAGATGATGACACTCCGTATTCTGAAACCATCACCACAAAGTTATTAATCTACTCTACACTAATATTAACCTGACGTCTGTTTGTATAAAATGTTTCTAAGTAGTAGAGCCACGCTGATTTCAGCATTAGCGGGCCGGCTCGACCGGGGCAGTACTACCCTCCCAGAGAAGACCAACCTAAAGCGCCAGCTTCCGTGTTGTCGTGTTTCGTTGGTGAGTGTGAGACCGGAGGCCCATTGATGCAGGGGTGACAGTTATCGTGGTAACTGTGTAAGCCTTACACTGTCACGATGACTGTCATGCCTTTTACATCCCCAAGCGGGGTGTGAAAAAGCATCTAACAAGGCCGCCATAGTGTGAGTCACCATACTGCATTGTCTGCATTTGCAATGAGTATGGTGTCCACAACTCTTGGATTCTATTCATGCTTTCCATCAGGCAGAGTATAGTCACTTTAGCAGGCTCTTAATATAGAAAAAAAATGTTTGATTGGACGCGTTAATAGTACATAAGTATGTGTGCAAACACTCTGTACTCTTACTCTCATAATTCAATGGGACGGTTATCCGACACGACCGGGGAGAGATTATTCGTAGGACCGACGGCTTTTCGTCCTCTCCGAGTTACGGAGACTAAGACCTCAACTTCCAAACTCCGGGCTGTTATTAAGTATTGTAATCTTAACTAGAAAACTGTTACCAGAAAATCTCAATAACACTATTTAACCAGACCCGGGAATGGAACCCGAGACCTTTTGACCGGCAGTCGTATGCGCTTGCCACTAGACCAACGAGGCAGTTGAAAATTATACTAATGTTGTTAAATAAAGGGGAAACATTTTCAACAACCATTCGTTAAAAGGTGATGATAATGATGATAACATGTTTGTACCCATCAACTTCAAAGCTACTGAAGTATACCGTAAATTAATAATAAATTAGTTCAAGGGTTCTGCTAAATCACAAAACAGTGAATTGAGGTGAATATATACAGAAAAAGCGCAAAAATATTCATGTCTGTGTTAATAGGATTAACGTCAACTATGTAGAAACCAAATCCTGTTTTCAGGGATACTGGAGAGCAAACCCCTTCCATCTGATTCTGGGGGAGAAATAAAAATGCGAGAACGCGCCATAAGTTGACCCATAGATCATAGATCATATGGTAAGAGTCATTCAACTACGAGCAAAGAATCATTCAATTTGCAAATATACAACCGAAAACATTTTTTGTTTGCACATATCATTGGAAAATATCTCCATCACTCGAATTCAGTACACGTCCCATCTGTCGAAACATTATAATTAATGATACTCTCGAGGTACTGTCATTAATCAACGAAAATGTACGACACAGGAATAAATCTACTACTCCAATAACTCTTTACGAGTTCTCTGAGGCCTTTTCCTACCTTAGAAAATAAAATTCTATAAAAGTTTCGAATTATAGCCAGTGAATATGCATAGTAGCTCAACGAAAAATGACAACCAGTAGTACAGGCAATATCAAAAAAATAAGATGATATATCCCACACACGACTACAAATTTCAAACTACACAAAGCCTGTAGTATGGTTACCACACTGCTTATATATTTGTAATATATACTATAAAATTTTAAATATATATTTTTTGGATATAAATTACACCCAGACACAGAACAAATAATCGTGTTCCCCACACAATTATTTGTCCTGGGCTGGGTGGGAATCTAACCCGTAATATCTAGATCATCAGGACGTTATAAACCACTAGACATAGTAGTAAATTTAGGCTGAGTAGTCTCAGGGCGGCGAATTTGTAGCGACGGCCATTTTGGGCCAAATTGTTTTTTGTTTTACCGAAATAAAGAAATTTTATTATACAGGTGGGCCAAGAATTCGTTAACATTTGAATCTAATATCCCGCGCAAACATGTTACGGGAGTTGTTGGGTCCGATGCTACTGGAATTTGCTGGCTACAATCGTAGCACATGGTTTCAACAAGATGAGCCACTTGTCATACATCTAATGAATCCCTGCCGGTGCTCACAGATGTTTCCAAAAAAGCTTATTTCCTGACGAGGTAGATATCTTTTTATGGGGTTATTTAAAGAATCGTGTCTACACTAATAAGCCAAATATACCACATCAACTAAAAAAAATCAACAAAGCGATGTCGTCGACCTCGCGCTCTCTTTACCGACGAGGATTCGAAAATTTCAGTGCTCGCTTAGAAGAGTGCAAATGTAGAAAAGGTGGGCATTTAGACGACGTAAATTTAAAAAAATGAATCTATGTAATTAGCTTTCTTGTAAATAAACAATTTTTATCATATGTCCAATGGTTTCTTTTATACGATTTTTTCAAATGTTAACTAATTCGTGCCCCACCCAAGATTACTATAAAAATAGACTAATATAGATATTTAGTATTGCCATCCTATAATGAAAACATTTATTGAAATAAAATATTTTTCCCAATTCCTATACATACTCGGGGAAAAGAAGTTTTGACAGTTTAATTTTAATACCAATGTTTTGGTATACAGTGCACCGAACACTTTAAATTTTAATATTATTTGAAAAATGTATAAACATTTGGTGAAATATCACGATTAAGTGGCCAGAGAGTGGATCACGACAGGCCTATAAATAAAAGTGCTTAGAGGGCCACCCGTAAGTCCGGTGTCACAATGCGCCAGTCTACCGGAGAGATATAATAGTCAGGCGTGCCGCCTCTTGAAACTCATTCACTCCTCAGGCTGTATTCAAAGTGTCTTCAGCGTGACAAATAACGCCCAGCCCGGGTGGAATGTCTCTTGGAAGGCCCCAGTCATACCTTCAGTACCACAAGAGGGTTCTAAGTATAGATCCCTGTGGAACACTGCACGACATGGGTCGAGGCCTCAGATATTCATCTTGGACCACTTATATGACGATATGCTTATCTACGAGTCTTCCACCAGCCGCCTCATTTGTTTAGCTAGTTACAATTATTACCATATCGCTTTTGTACCATTTGAAACAATGGAGACACCGGTACATGTGACACGGATTGCCAAATCTCCTATACTAGGTCATAGATTAATGTCCGAGAAAGTCGAAAGCCGAAAGAAAGACGGCTAAGCCCGGGTACACCGATATTGCGTCGATAAAACTCCTTAATCCTCTATGGTTGACCTCGAAAAGAAACAGGGTATCCTCACGTAAAGGCTGACGTAGGTGATATCCGCAATTGGAAGCAGAAGTGCTCGCCGAAGTTTATCGACGGACAGCTGTCTTCCGAGCATCTAACGGTATACGGGCCCCGCCCGAAGAGATAAGCGAGTAGTGCGAGGCTGCTCGTCGAACCACGATAGCTCGTTGGTCGTTCCGGCTGGAGGCTCCACGCACTGGCGGTCATAGTCGCGTGGGCAGGGCGGTAGTACGGGACCATTTCCTTCCGACTGACGCAGGTCATTTACGGGCATGGTTGCTTCGGGAAGTATCTGCACTCGGTCGGTCGAAGGAATTGATTCCCGCCTGTCACCACTGCAACTACAGTGAGGACTCGGCTCAGCACAAGCTGGCGATATGTTCCGCCTGGGCGGCACAGCGTGGGGTTCAATTCAGAGTTGCCTCACTACAGTTATTGAAGGAGACCTCTCGCTACTGGCCGGCATACGCTCTATGATCGGTAGCGACAATTGTTTTACTGCGGTCGCATTCTTCTGTAAAGACGGCATTGCGCAGGAGGACACGGTGGAGAAGGCCCAGGAGGACAATTTGCACTCGGACCCAATTCGCCGGCGGCGAACCGGGTGGCGGTGGCGCAGCGCCTCATCTGGATATCGTAAAAACAGCTGTTCCCGGATCCATCCTGTCGCAGACGCAGAGTAGTGGCGCACCGTGTGGCTTTAGTCGGTCCAATTTCGACACACCAATCCGCCGTAAGCCGCCGTGGGCTGACGGTGACGTAATGACCGCAAAAAGATGCTTCGGAGATCACGCAATCCAGATTCAAGACGCTTCAAGCCCTGGTAGGACTGGTCAACCGGATATGATTTGAATAGAGCAGAAACATAATATCGGGACGGCCATTGGTGAGGTTTGTCCTCACTCAGCACCTTCTCTCTTTTTCTCTCATCATCATCATCATCTCACCCAAAAGACGTCCACTGTTGGACATAAGAATCCCCCAAGATTCTCCACAACAACCGGCCCCGTGCCGCCCGTATCCAGCAGCTTCCCGCGACCTTCACCAGATCGTCTGACCACCTTGTGTGGGGCCTACCAACGCTGCGTTTCCCAGTACGCGGTCGCCACTCCAGAACTTTATGGTCCCATTGGTCATCGTTTCTGCGTGTAATGTGCCTCTCCCGCACTCATTTTTCTCTCACTTAAGTGGAACTCGACTAGTGACTAAGACTAGGACTGGAAGGAATTTGGTGCATCCGCAGAAGATAAGCCAGGCTAATGGGTGACAGGAGACACCATTTGTAGTCTTAGCAGAAGCAAACAGCATCGGATAGAGACTGTAAGGGAGACACCGTGGTCGCCATAAACGAGGAGGCCATCCATAGGCCGTAGATGACTCGAGACTTATCGGGATACCAAGGATTTCCTCTCTAGATTACACTTGGTTCCCAACTACAGTGAGTAGATTTAGTCGGTCCCAGTTGGATATAACTACATTACTAATCGTCCGGTTGCGGGTATGTGAGAGTATTTTCAAGAGAAAAAAAGGACTAGCATTATATAATGCATATGCGGATACTCAAACAGCTAGAGGGGAGCCTAGTCGAGCGTAGTCCTGGATAGTCGAGGGTAAAGGCCAATACACGGGCAAGTATCCTGTCTAATCCGGTAGGATCCGTGGAACAAATCTGTAGAACATGGCTCTATCTCGGAATCCGTGAAGGTTCGTTAATGTTCTTCACGTCGATTCCAACAAAAATTTAGGTGATATATTTTCTACGTGTTCTGGGAAAATGTCTTCAACCACTTTCTGCACGAATCTGGCCTGTCGGTCCGTGAGATTAGAACGATAAACGAGACCTTCCCACACCGAACGGTTTAAATCGGTTCGATTCCAACACACCGCTACGCTGCAAACCCCGGTGGGATGACAGCTCGAGAGGGTTTTGACGTATAAAAAAGGATAATGAATTTAAGGGGATTTTAGGGAGCGGCAAAAATCGTTATGTTTATAATAATTTGAGGCTGTATAATGAATATTTTTGTGCCTGAAATTTTACAAAAGGTATTTATAATACTTTCAGAATATTACAAACACATTTCTAACAGGATATGTAAATTATCATCATCGTCAACAGACTTTAACATTCCACTGCTGGACATAGACCTTTCCTCTCTCCAACAACTTGTATATGTATGAAGAGTCTGGACCTTGAAACATTTGCCTCCTCTGGTGGTTTCAGCATTATTTTATACATATATTTGTATACTTCTAAAAGTAAATAAGGTTGTAGACATTATATCAGGAGCAGTTTAAATTCAATTGCTTATCTTAGAATTCTAGGCAAACAGACATTTAAAAACTATAAAGATACCAATAGTCAGTGATACACAATAAGCCAACAAATTAGATTTTTAAAAAAAATGAAATGTTGAAGCGCTTGCACAATTTATATTAGCTATAAGTTTCATATATCCATTTGTGGACTGTTATTTATTTATGCAAAAACACATAATTAAAATGTATGATAAGTAATTCATAGAAGCAAGTACCTGCTGCCTTTTAATAAAACTCTGCAAGATTATGTTCACTTCACACCAGACGTTTATCAACAAGTTCACTGATTTTTACTACGTTCCATTATACGAGGGATAAAAATAGTCTTAAATGTTTTATTTATTTATTTACTGACAAAAAATATTAATTTTGGTACTATGAAAATAGTCCTAATTAAAGACTACTATTTCATAATGTTATATTTCTTAATAAAACTGTAGCGTTCATGTGGCAACACTGTTTATGACGACGCCACTTTAATACACAGAGTTGGATACACAAAAATGTTAAGTACTCTGATTAACAAAGCGTACAAATACTGTGAGTATTGGTACCACCTGAACAGTAACCCCATATTAAGTATGTACTGTGTTTAATTTGATCATTCAAGTGGTAGATGCATCAAATAAAAATATATTGTGGAGTAACACAAACATACTCCCAAAAAACCTTGTTTAAAAACTTAAGCTAGTGTCAAAACGAAACGTAGCTGTAAAAAAAGTTTAAAATAAACGTCAGTTTAAAACTTCAAACAAAAACGGTTTTGTTTTGCACACTGTTTTGTTTTCTTGTGGATTAACTGAATATTTTATTATTACATTAGATATATAGTGTATTTCATTTACTAAAAAAGACACGTTTTAATGACTAGTTATAAAACATATCTAATAATAGCAAAGTAAGTACCTCATTACAAAAATTGGAACCCAGAAAAGCGTCTCTTTAAACTGCTCCCATTACATTTATTGTCAATTACATTAACCTAAATGAAATATATCGACATAGAAAGCTTACAGAATAAAGTGAAAACACCATTGGACTTTCAATGAAAGTGACTAACCGAGTACAATTACAGAGTCGTGTTTACTAAAAATTAACAAGATTTAGATAACCTTACTCAAACAACAAACACTACTGTAGTCATTATTTTTTAATTTCAGTTGTCGGATTACTTAAAAAATGCCGAAGACAAGACTACCTTCCCCATCTCGATCGCAGGGTACCACCACTCCTCGACGTAACAAACCCCGCAAAAGCCGCAGTGTGTGTTCTCCCGCGCTCTCTAATGCCTCTGGAAGGCTAACGTCGATCATAGACCAATTTAAAGAGAATAATATGGAATCATTTTCAATATCCCCAATGAAGTCTAGATGGTCAGTGTTAACAGATAACACAGACATTGATGAACCACGGCGTAAGTAAATACATTATATAAACTGTAACAATGATGTTTTTCTCTTGCTGTACCTACGCACAGGAATTTGATTTAAAAGTGAATTAGACTTAGTGTACCATATCCAAAATAAAACCTAGACTTCAACCACCTAACACTAAATTATCATATACTTGATTACAGGGGAATAGTCAAGTTAAAACTTAAATATAAATAATTATCGCTTAATCTGCTCTTAAACTGTATACTTCTTAATACTTGAGTCTTATGAGCTATTTACTATTTCGGTTAATTTAAACTAACAGATTACTATGTAGTAACATTCACACAATGAAAAATATACTTTGGTGCTGTCTAATAAAGACTCATAATATCATCTAGTAAGTTGCAGCTTAACGGTTGATTTCGAGAAACAGGCCCCATGTATAGACCATACGTTAATATGAAGAACTAAGTCCAAATCATCGTCATCATCTCAGTCAAAAAACCACCACTGCTGGACATAGACCTCCCCCAAGGTTCTCCACAACAGCCAATCCCGTACCGCTTGCATCCAGCGGGTTCCCGTAACCATCACCAGGTTGTCGGACCACCTTGTGGGGAGCCTACCAATGCTACGATTCCTAGTACACAGTCGCTACTCTAAAACTTTACTAAATAGTTTCTTAGAAGTCCAAAGACTTTATAGCTATTGTTTTTCTTAATTTATGCTCGGCCAAAGTAACTCTGCTCTGCCTGATGCAAAATATGAATAGAATTCAAGAGTGTTGGTCACCATACTCATATGTCAAGTAGCAGATATAAAAAAAATTACCATTATGTATGTAATTGTGTTATATGTATTGTGTTATAGGTAAAAGCTGGTGGAAAAATTTAAATGAGAACTCACAAGATTTCCTAGAAGTGTTGGAGGACAATAAAACAACAGACTCCAACAACTCTGTTGGAGATATCAGTGATATTGAAATTATAAGGTATTTTTTATTTGCACATATTTATTTGTTTATTTAATTAGCTCACTTACAATTGTATATACTGCTTAAAGTTTATAAGATATTTTTAAAAAGTATGAAGTAGTGAATACTGGGAGGAAAGTGCAAGGGGGTGGACTTGCGCACCCTCCTGGCATAAAGAAAACACATTTTTTTTTCATTTGTGAAGAAGTAGTGTGATTCTGTATCTCTATTATCTGTATTGGTCAATGTATAGGTGGATGTAGATACACTCCCCTAAAAATAACTTTGGTTGCGACCATCATAATTACTTATCAGTCAGCATAATGTACACTATGCACAATTAATGTATGCTTATGCAAAAATTACAATATAAATTTTGGCAAAAACTAATTGAATGCAAATAAAGTTCCTTTTATTATATATTTATTATACTTGTATATTGGTAAGTTAATTCTGATGTCCAAAGACGATTATGCCATGATTAGGAAAGTCTTCATTATTTCATATTCACAACATATTTACCAAGATTAACATTGCACATTATTCGTTTTTGCCCTTCAAAAAAATCAATTTCTGCAATGATACTATTTTTCAATTTCTAAACAATTTTTATTCCCTTTAGTAAAATCCGTAATGCTATTCAAAACAGAAATAATGATGAGTAAGGACTAAATTGTGAATACAGTCTAATAATAAAACACATTTATGTTCTTTTATTTACAGCCAAGAGAATAAAGACTATTCTTCTCTAGACTTACCAGAAAGTAGTGACAATGAGTCAATTCACAGCATAGTACTTACACAACGTAGACTATTTACCCAAAAAGACAAGAAACCACAAAAGAAATTTGACCAACTTATTGACGCCAGAGATACATTAAGCAAACCACACAAGAGTAACACTACATTACATGACAAAACAATTATTGCAGGCACTAAAAATTTATTTCAAGGCACAAAAAAGTCAAAACCAGCATTTTCAGCATTACTTAATATATCTGTTAACAAAACAACTTTAGATAAGACAGTAGAAAATGTTGTTGCAGAACCAAAAGTGCCAGTTAAAAATATATTTGGGAACAGACCTGCTAAAAAACGTAAAAATATTTTTGCTAATTTTATTGTGTCAGATAGTGAACATGAAGTATCAGATATACAAGTCCAAGCAAAACAAAATTTACTTAAAAGAAAGAAAAATGATAAAACAGAAGACCAAGTTGACGAAGGTAAAAAAATGGAAGTTTCTTTAAACCTAGAAGAGATGGTAAGGCAAAAATATAATGCAAACCAAGAAATAAGTGATAGAGTGGATGATAACCAAGACAGTGATCATTTGTGTGTAAATCAAGAAATTGAGAGTCAAAAGTCTACTTTTGAATCAAAAAATGATATAGAAAATAAAAACAAACAGAGTAATGATTTAACTAACAAAAGTACAATAAAAGAAAAAACAATAGACCATATAGATAGTACTAGTCTAGACTTTGATAATGAGGATAAAACTAGTGGCAAAAGTGATATTGAATCTAATGCAAGTCTAAAATTGACCTATGATAGCGAAGAACACCAAGAAATAGATGAGAATATTTGTGCTAATAAAGCTATTGCCACAGATAAAGTGTCCGAACAACATGATCAGATAGAAATGGAAGTCGATAATTATGATAGCACTAAGCCCGAACTTTGTAATGATAAAATTAATGTGAAAAGTGACAATGAACCTAACAAAAGCTTAAAACTTGCTAATAAAAGCAAAATACATCAAGACTTAGATGAAAACGAAGATACTGATAAAGCCATTGAGAAAGATAGAATATCCAAACTAGATGATCAAGAAGAAATGGTAGTAGATAATTATGAGAATGAAGAAAACATACGTGTTGATAAACAAAAAAGCAACTTAATTGTTAATAATAAATCTGTAGAAAAAGAAGCTGATGACAAAAATGTAGTTAATGCTGAATATGAAGAGAGCGAAATACTAGACACGGATCAAAATGAAGAAAGCATTGTAAATAATGAAGTTGAAGAAAATGAAGAAGATGATAATGAAAATGAAGCAAACGCTGAACATGAAGAAAGTAAAGTAGATAAAGATCAAACTAAAA
The DNA here is from genome assembly GCA_949316085.1 of Hypercompe scribonia. NCBI lineage: Eukaryota > Metazoa > Arthropoda > Insecta > Lepidoptera > Erebidae > Hypercompe > Hypercompe scribonia. The sequence goes on from OX438983.1 coordinate 4,697,770, forward strand.
ATAGTGAAATAGACAATAATCGACTTGAAGAAAATGAAGTAGATGCTGATAGAGATGAAGGTGAAAGCAGTGAAGTAGATAATGATGAAAATGAAGATAACGAAGTAGATAACAAAGAAATTAAAGGAAATGCTAAATTAGAAGAAAGCCATTTAGAGAATGATGAAAGCGAAGAAAACGAAATAAATAGTGACCAGAACGAAGACTTAGATGATGCAATTGAGGGAGATTCTAAATTGGAGGAAAGCCAACTAGATAATGATGAAAATGAAGAAGTGGAAAACGATGAAATGAAGGTAGATACTAAATTGGCAGAAAGGCAATCAGATAATGATGAAAAAGAAGAAAGCGACGTAGACAGTGATAAAAATGATGAAGAAGATGTAAATGATGACATTGAGGTACATTCTAAATTGGAAGAAACCCAATTAGATAACGAAAATGAAGAATTAGAATCAGATAATGGTGAAAATGACGAAGAGGTTGAACATGAGGAAAGCGAAGTAGATTATGATGAGGACGAAGTTGACAATGACGTGGATGATGAACATGAAGAAAGCGAAGTAGAGAATGATCAAAGGGAAGAAAATGAAATAGATAGTGATGACAATGAAGATGCTGGAGCAAATGATGACGAAAACGAAGTAGAGGATGAAAGCCATGAAGATGACGATGAAAACAATGACCAAGAATGTCAATCAAGGGTTATTTCCAGTGATAAAGTTATAGAAGAGTCTCCAAACGTTACTCACGATACAACTGGCAGAAATAGGAAGAAAATAAAATCTCCAGAAGTAGTTCTTCATGACAAAACCAAACAACAGATTTCATTCATAGCCAAAGAACATAACACTAGTGTCAGGGAAAGGAAAACCATGTACAATGACTTAAATATTAGACCTAGTATGGCGCCACCTAGGAATAGCCTAGTATCATCTGCAGGTGATTCTAGTGCTGAAGGGTCAGGTTGGGATTCTCATCGAACTACACGAAAAACGCTAAGACAAACCTTTGGCAAAGACTTTACTCCGCGAAAGTCTTTAAGAGCACTTGTGATGGAGAAATCTGTAAAGCAAACAGCGAATATGCAACAATTAGAATCAGTATTATTGCCACAAGCTAATTCTACGGAATATCCGCAAGATTCTCATAGTGAAATTGATGTCACGACGGAATTACATCATGTAACAATGGAATCAGATCCTGAGGTGTCTAGGAGAACGCGACAGACGACGTTAGAAGCATATTTACAAAAGATGAAGAAGCAAAATCTTGAAAGGAAAATAAAAATGGTAAGTCTATTACAGTACATTTTTCAAATACTGTTAAAAGTTAGAGCATAAATGATATCTGTTACATATTTTGACTGCTTTGGTGCTTTACTTGAGGTCTCAGGTTCGATTGCCGGGTCGGACCAAATGTCTGTATGATCTGCAAATATTTGTTTCAGAGTTTGGGTGTTTTCTATGTATAATATGTATATATTTACAAAAATATAAATATAAGTATTCTATCAGTCGGTCTAGTTATCATAGTACAAGCTCTGCTTAGTTGGAAACTAGATGGTGGATGGTGTGTCAATGTCCGAAATATTTATTTATATTTTACCGGTATGTTTGTCCGTATGGTGACGGATTAAGAATACATAGTGTTACCACCCCTATTCATCCCGTGGGTGTCGTAAAAGGCGACTAAGGGAATAAAGTATGCAAGACAACATCATTATAAAGCGAAGGAAAACTTGAAACAAATCCTATTCCAACCCGTCTGGTCAGCGTGGTATAGTAGGCCAAAACCTCCTTGCTAAGGAGAGGCCTATGTCCAGCAGTGGCTTGTAAAAGGCTGTTGATAATAACTTTATGCTATCGGACCCATTAGGGTTCCTTTTCAAGGAGCGAATCGTCCTGTCGTACGCACGGTAGTGTTTTTAACTGCATGACATCGCAACTTCGATTGCCAATCAGTGCAAATATATCAAAGTAACTATCTCTAATGTATGTACTTTGACGGGTGGGAATCGAACCCGTATCTCTGTTCAGCATTTTTAAATACTTCTACTTTTCAGGAGCAGGCAATAAGAAACTCTTTAAAAGCTCCACCGAGAGACACTTTGAGCTTATTCAAAGTGCCATCAAAACCACCACCTCGAAGACCCAAACCTACCTCAAATAAACCAAAGAAACAGTTGAAATCCACATTGTTTGACGAGTTACCTTCTGAAGTGATCGAAGACATGAAATATAAGCCCCCTAAGAGATTCCAACCTTCCAACGCATCGTGGATTACTAAAAGGCTGTATAAGTTTTTGGAAACCAAACTAGAACCAAAGTGAGTAGAAATAGAATTTATTTATTATCCTCTATGTACTGTATAATAGATATACTCTTGTATATCTATTATACAAATTTCTCTTAATACCTATATTAGGTATTACAAGACTGATACGAATCTGACGGATGCTAGTGGTTTAAGCGGTCACCTTTTCTGCATCGAGTGTTAGTTCGATGTTGGTTCGATCCTCACATGGACAACACAGTTGCTCAGAGCCTGAGTGTTCTTTGAGTCTGTTTCATAATTATGTTTGTCAAGTCCTCCACGGAACAGGGTACAGGGCATAGTGTTGTCTCTTATTCCAAACTTTCTTTACACATTTCTGTAAACCAAGGATGTTTCTCGTCTTTCTATATACCTTATTTCTACATACATGTTTAAAATTAATTCTATTCCAGATATGACTACAAAGCACGCGTACGGGCCGAAAAGTTAGTAGAAACAATATACCACTTTGCTAAAGACTTACGTAGACACAAGGTGGCCCCGGTAGACGCGGTGGACGTTCTCAAACATGAGCTGGCGAGGCTCGAGGTCGTGAAGACACACTTTGAATTCTATGAATTCTTCTACGAGTTTATGCCTCGAGAAGTTAGAGTCAAGGTAAACCTAGCATTGTTATATAAAATAGGGTTCCCAAAACGTATTCATAAATAAAACCTTTTGGCTTAAACAGTTTTTAATATCAATATGTAAAATGTCTTGTAGAAAGGGTCGTTTTTTATTTTTTGCCACTAGAAATACACAACATAGATTTCAAAGAAGATAAGAGCAAGACCACAGTGCTCCTAATATAAAAATAACTAAACAAATTACCCATTTAACTTTCTTTATACTCTAATCATATAGTTGTTACATCTAAACGGTTTAGTAACCAAAACATATTCTCTTGACTTTGTTTCATATGTATTTCTTATTAATTATATTAATTATATTTTATAGATATTTAAAAAAATTGATCCTAAGGTGCACAATAGCTGCACAGATAACACTCGCTTATCTTATTAAAGACGCACCTACAAAGACTTGTATATTGTTTTAGGTTGTTCCTGACATAGTCAACAATATTCCCCTGCCCCGACATGGCGTTTTTGCAGACATCTTGAGAGGGAACACAGTTCAGGGATAGACTGCTCACCGATCAGTATATTTGTATATTTTAAGTTAACTAATTAGTAGTATATTTGTTAACAATGATTTGGTATTAAAATTAAATAAAAGTTATCATATTTTTATTTAACCTCGAAGACGAACGTTCTACTAGTGATTTAAACCCGGAATGTTATCTATCTACCATTTAGTTTATTGAACAGAGAGATTAATGAATGAGATTAATGAACTAGAGATGAGCTGGTGTAGAAAGTTAAACCATTTTTTGTTACTTGTGTTGATACAAGAGTTGTATAAGTGTTGTAATGAGTAAAGCTAATCTGTGCTAGCTTTACTCATTTCATGAAAGTAGCCGGCTTACGCTGTACACCCTGCACTAGGTCTGTTTCTAATGCTGGGTGTCCAATGGTAAAGTAGTTTTAAAGTTTTCCATGTGGTGACGGATTAAGAATACAGTGTGTCACCTGTCACCCCTCTTCATGCCATGGGTGTCGTATTAGGCGACTAAGGCAGCAAATTACGCAGGACAATAGCACTGCAAAGAGAAGGAAAATCTGAAAGAAACCCTATTCCAACCTGTCTGGCCAGCGTGGTATAATACCAAAACCTTGCTAAGAAGAGGCCTATGTCCAGGAGTGGACTGTTAAAAGCTGATTATAATGATGATGATGAATGCAGCCCTAAACCTCTTTAAATCTAGAGGAAGACTCGAATAGCAGATGTCTGTGGGTTACGATAGTTACTTACCATAAGGTCTGTCCATTTTCCCCTTGTATCCCTTACAAAATAAAAAAAAAAACAAAGTAAACAAACTTTACCTAGTATTGTACACTTAGAACTTAGGAATAGTAAATAAAAGTCATACATCCGGTATCTAGTTTTATTTTTTTTATATTAGGATACAATTGTAAATCGATGTTACAATACAATGGAGCACCATACACATAAAAATCATATTGCAATAATATAGGTACAAAGAACATACACTTTGAACATAATACGAAAAATACATCTCACTTACACGACTTAATCTATTATGTATATAGAAGGGGTAAAGGCGAAGCTTAGTCTTAGATAATCTCCTATTTGGGGCACATTGAGTCTAATATTTCTTATAATACATTCATATCTTATGGATTGGATTTACAAACGGAAATTTCTATGCAAATATCTGTTAAGCGAAGTGAATTTTAGAACTGAATTGGTAGTTTAAAGTTCTTGAGAAATGACAAACGGAAAAGTATTATGCCATCTAAATCTATGAAGACAGCTTAGCCATTCTTATCTTACCTTACACAGTCTTCATCTATGCGTTAGATTCGCATAACAATGTGACGAATAGAATCTTTTTTGTAACGCACAAACAAAATTCTACACATTAGTATCCAGTTATGTTCACTTCGTTTAAAAATATTAACTACATTCGTTAAAATGCAACGTAACACAACTATTTAGAAATAAAAGTATGTATATTCGTCTGTGCAATAATTGGTGATAAATCAAGATTGTTTTTATTATGGAAGACTTATATAAAAATTGGTATTTACTCGCAGTAACAAATTTTTAAGTCTCATTTGGGGATACGCTTGAATACTTATGTATTCAGATCTCTGCAATGCGTATTACATTATCATTTTAGATTGTATCCTAAAAATAAAGCTAATTTTTGTTTGAATTATAAGCATTAATCACTGTAAAATAAACGTCAATTTCTGTCAAAAGCATCACTGACACAAACAAAGAATAGACGGGCAATGTTGCAACTCATAAAAACTTGGAACATTTTCAGTGATACCGTAAATATGCTTGTCAAATATTAGTTTAACATGAATACGAACAAGGGAAACCAATGAACACTACCAAGTGTTTCGTCAGATGTTAGATCAAATATAGTTGTGACATTCTGTATATAATGCATTAGCAAATTTTAAAAACAATAGTAATTACACTTTAACAGTGGCGCAAGGAGGCGCAGGAGTTGGGTCGAAGTCCTAAGACTCGAGAAGGAGGAGTGGGAGGAACGACTTGGGCAACCACGCGCCGAGGATTAACTTGAGAGGCATCACAGGACCCTCTCATTTAATTATTTTTCTAATAACGTTTCTAGAATGTCAACATGGGTAAGCCTCCTGATTGGTCAGAGCATCGCATAGCTCGATCGATGTGTCATTATTTTCTTAACGCGAATGGGCTATAGATTTGTGTAGGTACAAAAATTAACAAGCTTTGTGACATAAAACTGTGACCATTGCTTACCTTTTGAGTAGACAGATTCTAAATAATATAAGTATTCTATAGTTTCTGACGTAATTACACCATTCATTAAGTAGAACTTGAAAAATAATGTATTAATTTAACACTTAAAAATATGGATATTTACTAAACATAAGTAAAAGTTTCAATAAAATGCAGATGAAACTATAAGTACTGGTTCAAATACACAAAGTCAGATGTTTCCAAGATGAGTTTTTATGACTATAATCGTGTTGCACTGGATCAAAGTTACCAATTTGTCATAACATCGAATGCAACAAGCAATGTTTGTCTGCCTTTCTGTACATACTTGTAAAAAAAGGTTTTAATAAGTCACGTACGTTCGTACGTTCAGTTTTCTTGTGAATCACGACTACGAAATACTTTTGCGAACGTGTTCTTAAATACTTTCTTCTAGCTCTTTCTAGCTGTCATAAAACTCATCTTGCAAGCTTTTGTAAATGACCCTTAAAGCATTTAATAAAGTTATGTTTAACATTAAAAATATTAATGATTATATTAAGCACTATATCATTTATTTTTTTTACTTTGGCCGAAACGTTGGCAACTAAATGTGCGCGTTGCCCAATAGTTAGCACAATTCATAAAATGCAACATAGTCTTTTTGAAATAACAATAAAGTCTAAAATTCATAAATAAATGGCAGTCCAAATGACTCGTTTAAATTAGTTAAAACATTATCATTACACAACTAAATTAAAACTATCTAAGCTCTTTAAAAATATACACAACTTATTGCGTCATAAAATCAGTACATACATAAGACAAAGACAATAAAAATTATTAACTTAAGAAATATAATAACAAGCTTCCTTATCAAAGCGTAAATAGCATACAGTCGCACGTATTATAGCTAAATATACCCTTAATTTTCAACCACAAACAAATTGCCACAGTAGCTTGCAGTAATATGTTCTAAAAACAACATGTCATGACCTGAACTACTGACACTGTATCGAATAAGTTTTCATTACGATTAATACTATGGTCAACAAACAGTTGCCGGTCATGTCAGTTTCTTGAGAATTACAATTTGTTTTAGGTAAAAACGATAAAAGGGATTTCAAGGATACAGTTAGTTTGGCATTTTTAAATAGCTAACAGCTTTTTTTAATATTTATTTTATGTTTTGCCACATCCGATCATTTATGTTGACTTTGTGCGAATTTTAAAATTGGACATTTAATATAGGGGTAGGATTTGAAATGGTTAAATTAAATTCACTTAATTCATTAATTCGATACTGATATTAATCTCGTTTAAATAGCTTTGAAGAACTAAATAGCTACCAGCTTATTGTTTCATTTGACAGTTACATGTCAGATATAGATTAAATTTATAACGGAAAAAGTTTGTTTCAATATAAACTCATTGCTGAATTTATTCAAATGAATATTTTCAAGTTTAAAAATATATCTTATACCTTTTAAATAGCTCGTCCAGTAGCAGCTGATAATATTATATCAGAAAAAAGTAGTGAATTTTGACAACTGTTAGGCCTTTCTTTAATTTTAATCTAATTTCTGGTAGGTTATTTAAACCAAATGGAAAAAATTACTACCATAAACAATATTTTTTGTTTATGGTATAAATTTATTTTCAATTATTTTAGTCAGTTAGTCACGATAAATGTAACGTGACCTCAATGTAATAGAAAATTACATGAAAACATCTTTCAAAATCCGTTTCTAAATTGCATCAAACAAGTAAAAAAAAAAACTTTATCATGGTAGTCGATATTATTTTAGAGAAAGGGCCGAGTTCAGTCCAGTTTATTCCAAAAATTCTATTATATTGATATTTTTGTATTTCTGTCAACATATGGTCAGAATTAATCCAGAAACATGGTCAAGTATATTTAGATGGTAAATCCTGATATGTTTAATGAAAATACACAATATATAAGTAGTGTGGATATACTACTTAATTCTTCAGAGTCGGGAATGAGGTGTATAATCTATTTAATATTTTAAATGTAAACATTGTTCTTTTTGAACAGCGTTTTACGTCCGATTTTTCTTTTATCTTATAAAAGCTTTATGTCAACCCACGGTACACCGTAAGTTATTTGTGTTTCGAATTTCATCAAACATCATCGGGCCCTTTCAGAGTTAAGAAACACAGATATGAAATGAAACCTTAATATTAGTAGGAATTGCTAGTAATGTCTTATTTATGGTATTTAGGGGTAAATATTTCATGTGTTGTAAGTACGACATGAAGTTAAATGTTCAAAGAACCGATAGCTCTTAAGAAGTTCGCTTATTTTTCATAGTTTAGTTAACTATTTCTTGTCATAATATCAGCATTCGCATTGTTTTTCACTTAAATTGATTGCTTTTTTCATATAATTTTATGAGTAAAACACAGTTTAGAATAAATTTTGTACAAGAAATCTTTATATAACATTTTTATGTTGTTCATGGAGGCCTGTGTCTTGCAGTTGACATCTTTCAGATAAGATGATGACGTTATTTGTGAACTTGACACCAGAAATATACAGCAAAGGTCCTTTTAAAATTGTATTATTTTGTTTTTTTACTATTTTTGCTTACTTTACTCATAAATTGAAACTGTCAGTTTAATTTATTTAGGTATAATAATTTTGGTGTTTTAGATTACAACCGCCTAATACAGTATTTCTTAACCTCATAAACGCCAGCCTCAGACAATTAGGTTCCTATTCATTTATATTTTATGATATAATTTGAAGTATAAAAAATTGTTTATAACTTTGTATAAATGAAATTAAGAAAATAAACTGTTCAAAACTTCTGTCATCACATGAAACGAATTATTGTTATTCAAATACTCTGATTAAACAAAGTGAATACAAAACAAATATCTCTGAATAAGTATGTCATATAATAATGAAACAAAATGCATCTAAATTAACAGGTTAATAATATTTAAATTACTAATTTATAATCTCTCCTTTTGCCTAAAGTTCAGCATATTAATCTAGTAGATGAGTGTCTTATAATAAGGTATATTTATGTCCAGTTAAATATGTCGAACTATAGGCAAAAGTGGTACACGTTCGAATATGTCAGATGGAATCAGGGTCAGTGGAAGCATCATACCTTGACGTCACAGCTGGTAAGTGACGTCAGCGGGGTTGGCAGGGCAGCAGTTCGACGTAGTTGGCCGGGAACAGGCCGAAGACTCCGTGAGGGCCGAGCCCCTGCCACCAGCCGGCATCGATCTGTTCAATGTGAGTGATGATGTCGCCGGGGTCGAAGGTGATCTCTGAATCGTCCGCTATAAAAAGAAATGATTTGTTATGTTCAAACGACTTCAAGTCCATCCTAAGTCCTGTCTGAAATTAATTACATTTTCAAAGACAATTAAGACTTAGCTTTTAATCCTTAAAAAAATAACGATATTGATGGGGTCATTGTCATGGATTGTCATGTCCCTCTGAGACAAAGGGAGAATCCTCCGAGGCAAAAAATAGGTATAAGTAACCTTTGAAACGGTTTGTTTACCATGTCGAAATATTAGCTTAAAAGATGTAGGACTTCTTGATTCTTGACGGTTACATAAGTCAATAAAATATTTTGATATATGACTAGTTTTTACCTGCAGTTCCGCCCGCATGTATACCGGCCATCGCGGTAAAAAGGTAGCTCTTGCATTAAAAACCATTCAGCGGTTTAGTTGTAAAAAAAAACAAATTCAAATTCACATAGTTTTCAGATATTATTTAGGATAGATAATTTAACTGTTGTAAGGAATCTTGGAAGGTGGCTGGCAGCGGATGGATGCGAATTGCCCAAGACAGAGATGATTGGCGTTCCTTGGGGGAGACCTTCATTCAGCAATGGACGGCGATAGGTTGATCAGTTGATTGAAGGAATCTTACCTGCTTGATAGTCATACAGAGCTCTAGCAGCCAGTCCAGGGTCATCATCTAAATCTTCGTATATAGCGTTTTCTTCTAAAGCGTCAGGCGATACATCTGTAATATGCAGTTTTAGGTGATTAGTGAAGGCCCAATAAGCCTTGGGGCTCGCTGTCCCTACGTGCTGAACCATCATTATAAGACGAACTGTACTAATTTTAAGTGACAAAATTAAGAAAATGCAAAGAAGTTCGATAATCTATTACGTTTTTATAAAATGATTTTTAAGAAACCCAATAGTCATATTTTCGTAACTTAAAAAAAAACAACTCGAAATCCAATGAAACGTAAACTACAATTTTTGTTGCAGGCACACCATACTTTTAATTAATTTGAATATTGTTTCTTGGCTAGCATACGAAATTATGTAAACCAAACTTAACTTCGTTTAAAATTCAGACTCAAAAAAAAAATTGGATCCATGCTCATATAGCGTTTAGCGGCTATGTAACTGTACCACCCTGTAATTATATTGTAATTAATATTAAAAAGAATCCCCACCTTCAAGAGTAGTCCCATTTGGTTCTTTTTTATAATTGACATTCTCTATTACGGTATTTTGTCTACTCAACTCCGTGCGTTCAGTCTCTTCAGTGACATTATTCTTACTGTACGGCGACCTCTTAATAGTACTATACTTATTATCGCTGTCGTCATCGTCATTTTCGTTAGAACTAGAATATGATGCATCGAACATATCGTTTTCCAGAATGTTCTGTTTTATCATCGGCTCGCTCTGCTTCAACGGCTCGATATCTCTGTATTTGTTTTGTTCATCGTATTCCGCGTAACTTATGGCACTAAACGAGGAAGGGTTCGTTTCTGTACTGGGACTTAAGTCCGTCGAAGGGTCAATGATCGGTTCGTATTGTATCTGTGATGGAGTTTCAAGGCTCATTTTAATTTTGTCTATGTTTTTCAATGGACTGGTCTTGGTTTCTGCGTGAGTGGGTTCGGGGAATGGTATTTTAGGTAAGTCTTCAACTTTAGCCGGTGACTTTACTGGTGATGTAGGTTGTGCGGATTGTGCTTGTGTGAATGTGTTGATTCGTTGTGCGATCACCGAACTGCGGACCGGTTTCTCTGGAGTAGCGGCATTTGTTCTGTAAAACAATTTATTTTATACTAGCTTTTGTCGATGAATTCGTTCGCGTGATGGTCGACATCAGACAATGTCTACATTGATTAAGTATTAACTGTCACTTTAGAAACGTTACTAAGATGCCATTTTGCGCCCTCCGGTATTACGACATTTTCTAACACCATTTCTTAGTCCACACCTATGTCACTTAAGGAACATTTGTACGAAAATTTCATGGTTCTAGTATACAACGGTTTCAGTTGTGCGTTGACCCATCAGGCAATAAATAAGTCTGTCAGTTTTTCTACACAAATAGAAAAAACACGTAATAAAACAAAATGGAATCCAATAGCAATAATATCGATATACATGAGTAAAATTGAAGGTGTTAACAAATAGGGCACTTGTAACTAACCTGGGGGCATTGATTTGTCCCTGCGCCAAGTTCTGCTGGAACATAGCCCTAGCAGCGGCGGTAGAAGCGCCGATGAGCTGTCGCGCTTCGGCCGAGCGCTGGCGCCGAAGCGCCTCACTGGTACTCAGAGCTCCTGAAGGAGATACTTCTGGGGCTACACTCCTGCGTAATAACAACATATGTCTCATCACATCAACAGCCTGAAGAGTTCACTGCCGGACATAAGACTCTCCTTAGAAATGAGGTTTTGACTCACTACCTAGCTTTCACATTTGTCAGAATATATTTATTTAATGTTTATGCACAAATGTGATAGAGGCGGACTTAATGCCTTAGGCTTTTTTGAAGGCAGTCGACCTTAGGGTGATCCAGAAATGTTGCAAAGGTAATGACTTGGGTTTTTTTAACAGTAGACCTTAGCGTGATACAAAGCCCAATATGGTAAATGTACAGAAAAATAAAAACGTATTTTTTTTAAACCTACATGTATACACAATATCATATACCCAGAGAACTTATAACACTATACAATTGAAATTATTGTGATAAATAAATAATAATGACACACATAATACATAAGTATTCGTTTATACATAACAAATATATTAATACACATATTATAAATTCTAGAAAGAGGGAGTATATTTTTAATAATCGTCAAAGATACGTTTCCTCAGGACGACATCACTGCAAAGGGAAACAGAACTTGAAACAAACCCTATCTGGCCAGCGTGATGATGACGTAAGATGATGATAATGATGAATCGTCAAACTAAAATAACATATAGAAAAAAAACATAGTTTAAAAAACAAGTTTACAAAAGTCGGTTACAAACAAACATACAGGTGAAACAGAAGCGTGTTAAAAACAAAAGACAACTAAATGACTTACTTTTTCTGTTCTGCTTTTGCTCTCCTCTCTGCTTCAAGCGCATCTCTTTTTCTCGCAGCTTCTTCTGCTTTTCGCTTTTCCTGATTAATAAAAATGTGTTTCACAATTATTTTAAAAGTGAATATAAAATTATTGTACTGCGTGTCTACTAATAGAAGTTTTTGTCAAAAGATATTGAGTTCTAAAAATTTTTAAATCTAAAAATTGCAACAGAACAAAGTTATACGACACCTCTTCTCTTCTCTTCCGCTCGGCTTCCACTCGCTTCTTTTCTTCTTGTTCCTCCTTCAACCAAAACTGATCCCTCTCTTTCGAGTTTATTTCTTGAACTGAAAATAATATTTATTAAATATAAATTAACCGTCGTAAAATTAACCGTCCAGTTAACTCAAAAACTGTACTTTATATTATATACTAGGTCAACATACAAACTGGACCGTAATCGTTTTATGAAACCGTTTTTCACATAATATTTAACTTCATAGCACTAATTTGACTGCCTGAAAGAAATTGCTCTGAGCGATAAAATTGCTCTTAATACACATTGATTACTGTGTGTTTGTAAAACCCTGTGTACAAATAGTACGTTAGGTAGTAGTTAGGTATTTTGTTCCCGTGTGGTGACGGATTAAAAATACAGAGTATCATTCCGTGGGTGACGTAAGAGGTGACTAACGGAGCAAATTACTAAAGACAACATCACTGCAAAGAGTAGGTAAAACTTGATGCAAACTCTATGCCAACCCGTCTGGCCAGCGTGGTATAGTAAGCCAAAACGTCCTTTCTGACGAGAAGCTCATGTCTAACAGTGGACTATGAAAGCTTTTTGGTGTGATGTGGTATGATATTCGTATAAAAACAGGTATAAATAATTGTTGTCAAGTATTATACTACTATATCGTGATCGTTTTGACGAAATTCCTTACATAAAAAATGTATCATGTTTCGAAAAGTAGTGGTAAACTGTTCTCGGGATGATGTATGAAGGTCATAAACATTTAACGGTAGACACAACTACTTTTATAAATTGAGTTACCCTTGCATTCAGTAGTCTTTAAAAAAAAAAAGCAAAAGAGGTCGAAGATGAAACGTTATAATTTCTAACACACACACGGATCTATGATCATAGAGTCTCTTTTCTATGGAGAAGCCAACGTTCAGCAGTGGACTATACTAGACTAGACTAGAAAGGCTGTTGACGACATGGATCCAAGACCCACACAATAAGATATTCGTCACATACATAACAGATGTCTCTCATCTCTCTTCCAGTAGACTGCGGTTGATGAACTTAGAAAATCGGATTGACGGCACTGCACGCAAAATTAACTAAATAAAAAAAATTTGATTGCACGATTGGTTGAAGCGGTCGCCACGCCGCGCTCCACTTCGCTAAGTGTTGTGAATTCAAATTTTACATGGGACAACACTTTGTGTGATCCACAAATTGTTGTTCTGAGTCGGTGTTCTTTATGTCCGTTTCTTGTATATTTGTAAAGTCCCCCGCGACACAGGATTTTTGCCTAATACGGGTGTCGTCTTTCTTAAAAGAAAAATGGTAGAAAACTAGATAAACTCCTCTACTATCGACTCATAAATCGATTATGAAATTCTCCACTTCAGTAGGTAGACTTGTTTTGAAAATATAAAAATATACCTCTTCTCAAACTATTCTTCCTCTTTCTTATTTCTTCAGCACTTTTCCGTAACATGATTCCTTTATAACAGTACGGTACAACAATTCCAGTCATTTTCAAGATTTACATATCACTTTTTCTACACCACTATATGATACGTCTTGCTGGACACTGTACCACTAAGAAGAGTAACGGCTAAGTTTATATTTACATTTAAAAACTATTATAACAGTAAATAAATCCTTTGTAATGATGCACTATTGTTTTTCGAAAGTATTGTAAACAGAGTGCCAAGATGACTTATTCGATTATTATAGTGTTGGATGATGAATAAGTGTAGTTTATGTAGTGAAAATTTGTATTTTTACGGATACTATACACACATTACACTTTTAAATAGAGTTTCAATCCCAGATAAAGTTAAAACTGTGGCAATCACTACAAATAGTTATGGTGCAATAGTTTACGGCGAATGATTATTTTTAAAAATAGTATAACCGACTTCAATGGACGTAATTCATAATAAATTTTAATTAGCTTTGTTATTTAACTATTTATTTTGCCAGACGAGAGTTATGTCGTCATAGACGTGACTTCCCACAATGGCATCCGTCATGAACGACCATTTAGCTGATAAGCCGCAGACTTCCTGGGAACATTAGAACAAATAGTTCCTTGTCTCCAACGCATAGTAATAAGAATACTGTATTAATTTTAAGAGATTGTTACATAAATAAAGTTAGTCTCAATCCGCTCTTCAAGCCGAACACTTGTCTTTTTAAAAAACCATCTTGCCCTCGCTCACAACCTAACTCGAGTACAAACTTTTTTTCCAATTTTAAGAATTTTTACCAAAGTGACTCTACTATGCCTGATTGAAAGCATGAATAGAATCCAAGAGTTGTGAGATTGTGGTCACTATACTTATTGTAAATGCAAACAATAAGGTATGGTGACCACACTATGGCGGGCTAGGCACGACAACGTGGATGTCACATTTAATTTTTGAACAGTTCTTAAAGTTTAAGAAATGTGTCACAGTTTGAGTAAGAAATTAGATAAAATAATTATTAAAATGCGATCACTACTGACGGTGACATCGAAGAACATATTGGTAGAAGAGAACAAAACATTATGGGACATAAAACGAGTACTATTAATTTAAATAAAAGTAGAAAACATTGCGTCCAGTATGCATTTTTTTTGGTTAAGGAAACTTGCCAACCTGTCGGGTAATAACGCATGTCAGTGTGCACTGAATGACGGTGGGTTATTTTAGCTCTCAAAAGAATAGAACAATTGTTAACAGCAAATTAGCCGCGTGTATGGTGTAACAAAGGAAAAACGAACGTGACATAGAAGGGTAGCACATCCTTTTGCAATTGTTTATCGACTCATTTATGACGGTCAGAGGGACATTAACTTATCAAATAAATTCTCAATTTTTAGCTACGATTTTACTTGCAAGTGGTATATAGACATCTACCAGTGTCTATACAACATTTCAAAATTGATAATCTATAAAACCGATTATTTTTGATGCAAACTCTGGCAACTCTATACGATATCATTGCCAAACATTTTTTTCTAACAAAAGAATTGTTGAAGACATCTTGAAATGTGTCGAAGCGTAATTTACATTATTGTGATCCACATTACAACTGTAGTATATTGAAATTGCTAAAATTCTATAACATTATTTAGCTGACTACCAAGTCCAAACACTATTTAGCCACGAAATAAGCCGTACACCTTACCTAAATAATGTACGAATAAATTAAAGTACGCTCTAAGACGAATAATTTAGTAATATCTCACCTGGATTAACCTTTTGGTATACAGTCCCCACAGGGCCACTTGGCGGCAGCTCCTCCGGCCGACTTGTCTTGAAGTTGAACGCTGAGCCAGCTTTGGCCAATTTGTCCAAGATGACCTTTTCATCGAGATCGTCTTCAGTCCTAGCGTGCATCGTGAGATGGTGGCCATGGAAGAAGTTCGATACGTGCTTCAAATGATTTGCGCAGGTGCCTTTACGTACAGTCGGTGCACCTTCGCCCTAAAAAAAATTGGGAGGTTACTGTTGTTATTCAGGTTTACGCCAATCTAGTTTAAGTTAAAGTACAAAGTTGTCAAAACGCATGTGCTCTTATAGACTTAACGAATGTTCAGACATTTTTGCATCAAAAATCTCTAAATTAAAAAAAAAGGTCTTCTCAAAAGCCAGCTAATGAAGCAGACGCGAAATTCTATGATACTTTTTAGACGACCATTAGAACTTTAAAATGTAAGTATATACGACAATTCAATCTATTACCTTTCATTCTGAGGGTGATCACTAATTTGACTGGAATATATAAGAACTTAACCTACGCGTGAACAGTAAAGACAAAAACTCGGCTAGTCTTTCCCGACTACAACAAAAAGGCACATACGAAGATCATTATCATCTCTTAAAGATTCTCTATTTTATATGTAGTATTTTTACATGAATCAAAGATACTCTAGGTACTTCTTTGCACCCGGACAATATTAAGAGTAGTTTTTTAGTTAGTCTTTTATTTCTTAATTTTTAATTAAGGATACTTTTAATATTAAAATACTTGTTTTCATTACAATAGAAAAACAATATATCGTAAAGTTTAAAATCTCTAACAGGAAAGAAATGAATTAACTATTCAATTTTTATTACGAATAAATTTAATACATATTAGAAACACATAGATGCAATCATATTATTAGTTAAATATGAAAGTGTAGAAACAGTGCAATACAATCAATTAAAAACATCATTAAGAATTAATTTTATTGCACCGGCAGTCACGAGCCGAAACGCAGTTATTTTTAAGACAAAAAATAGATTGCGTTTGTATAACATAATATGAATGCATGTAGTACTTGCCTGTTCGAAAGTAATTGTACTACCAGTCTATCATACCTGTATAAATTTACCTGTTATTACAAATAATTGTCAGTGAGCCAACGACGAGAAAACAATACATATACCTAGTGGTATTTTTCCAACATATTTTTTTGTAAGCGTTTCCTTAAAAGTGGTCACGTATTCTAGTAAATCGTAACTACATAACGATATCCTATATTTTTCAAATATTAACATAATATTGCCAACATAATAGTCCAAGAGCCCGTGAGTGCCAGACCTTCGTCATTTTATAAAAGCTGAAAGTTCTTCTATGTGTGTCCCTAGTATAGGTAAGAATGATCCCCAAACATGAAGCTGAGGCAGCGGTGGCTTTGGCAGATAACAGGCAACAAAGGTGTGTAAAATTCCATCTCAAATTCGTCATGATATAAAACTTGATTTTTTTATATTTGATTTATAATAATATCAAAACTCGCGTTGCTCATTGCCAGACAGTTAGTATGGTTCCAACCCTCTGCCAGACACCCCTAAACTATTATAATTTATAATTATACTTACGTTATATTATAAAACCTAAGTTTTATATATAATTTTTTGGGAGCCTATTAAACTATGTTTACATAGTAGCCGGACAGTTTCGAAGGTTCTATCATCTTGCCAGACGCATTCAAAGTGAGCAGTAATCGGGAGAGCAAGGAGCGAATACAGTAACTAAACGTTATATTATAAAACCTAAATTTTATATATAATTTTTTGGGAGCCTATTAAACTATGTTTACATAGTAGCCGGACAGTTTCGAAGGTTCTATCATCTTGTCAGACGCATTCAAAGTCAGCAGTAATCAGGAGAGCAAGGAGCGTATACAGTAACTAGTGCGAATGAAACAGAGCGCTTGGTCTATTGCGGGATTTCACTGCGCATCCATTGTTATTAATTTCAAATTGAGCAGTTTATTTTTTTCTTAATCCAGAAATTTTATTAATTAATTTTTACAATTTCAATAACAAATATTTAAAATAATACTGAGTAAAATTTTTCTCATACAATGTCAATCATGTCGAAAATCTAATAATTTAATTGATATTATTTTTCATTTTTAAGAAGTTTATTATTGTCAATGCTATTAAAATTATAAAGCCAATGAAACAAAGTAAAACAAATTTTAGTGTTTATTATACCAAAGGACACATTTTTTTTATGATAAGAAATTTACAGAGAAATTAATTTATTTTAATTAAATCTAAATATTTTCATCATTTTCATCGTTATCGCGCGCTCACTAAATCGGTCCACACGTTAGCAGTTTAAACGTCGTAAGTGCTGTGAGCACAATTCGGACCGCAGCCTTTGAATGCGTCTGGCAAGATGATAGAACCTTCGAAACTGTCCGGCTACTATGTAAACATAGTTTAATAGGCTCCCAAAAAATTATATATGAAACTTAGGTTTTATAATATAACCTTTAGTTACTGTATACGTTCCTTGCTCTCCCGATTATTGCTCACTTTGAATGCGTCTGGCAAGATGATAGAACCTTCGAAACTGTCCGGCTACTATGTAAACATAGTTTAATAGGCTCCCAAAAAATTATATATGAAACTTAGGTTTTATAATATAACCTTTAGTTACTGTATACGCTCCTTGCTCTTCCGATTATTGCTCACTTTGAATGCGTCTGGCAAGATGATAGAACCTTCGAAACTGTCCGGCTACTATGTAAACATAGTTTAATAGGCTCCCAAAAAATTATATATAAAACTTAGGTTTTATAATATAACGTAAGTATAATTATAAATTATAATAGTTTAGGGGTGTCCGGCAGAGGGTTGGAACCATACTAACTATCTGGCAATGAGCAACGCGAGTTCTGATATTATTATGAATCAAATATAAAAAAATCAAGTTTTATATCATGACGAATTTGAGATGGAATTTTACACACCTTTGTTGCCTCTTATCTGCCAAAGCCACCGCTGCCTCAGCTTCATGTTTGGGGATCATTCTTACCTGTACTAGGGACACACATAGAAGAACTTTCAGCTTTTATAAAATGACGAAGGTCTGGCACTCACGGGCTCTTGCTCTATAAGCTAGTACTTGAATGGACGACATGCGTCCGTGCGGTGACAGATAAAGAATATGAAAAGTCGTAAGAGACGAACATGGGAGTGAGTGACGCAGGACCAAAGCACTGCATAGAGAAGAAACATTTAAACAGACCATAGGCCAGATTGGTGTTGAGTTGGTATAAGCCAATCCATCTGGCCAGCTTGATATAGTAGGCCTCTTTCCTAAGGACAAGTCTATGTCCAGTAGTGGACAGTTAAAGGTTGTTAATTATGATGACGAAGCGACATGTACATTTTAGGCAACTCCTGCAGTAGGAACATTTCTTGTGTTACGGGGACTTTACAAACATACATAGAAAAGACACAAAGAACACCCAAACTCCGAAAAAAAACTTCTGGATCCCACAATATTTAGTGCCATGTCGAGACCAAACCAAATAGACTACAGGCCCATGTTGAAAAAGTTATGGTCATTTGAACCACCAGGTGACCTATCTAGAACGATATAAGAGCATAAAATAATAAGATTCAGCACTATGCCGTCACTTGTAAGCTGTCCAACTGAGTGCAGGTGAGAATTTGAAAGTACAGGTAGAGTGTAGTGTGAGCAGATTTTATGCTCTTCTATCGTTCTAGATAGGTCACCCGGTGGTTCAAATGACCCGTAACTTTTTCAACGTGGGCCTGTAGTCTAAAACAATCAATTGATATCGCTCGATAATGTTCGGTTAGCCTGCCATCATACGCGTTTCATCTCTACCTAGAAAAGCCCTGATAAAGAAACAATGAACAATAATAAACATTGCAAGTATAGTTGACATTACGTTCAAGGTCAACTAACTCATTTATCGACTTCACGTTTTCCCTTTTCGAGATGGCAGGAACTCGCGATATCAACTGCAGTTCAATGACACTTAACTGCATTTAATAATTAATAATTAAAAATCGGCTCAATTGAAGTTTACTACTGTTTTACGACTCAGGTCTAAATACTTAACACCATTAAATTTTTATATGATTCCCTATTCCTAAAAATTAGTCACGTCAAAAGCATGCTGACACCTTTTTTTTTTTTAACGTTTGGAAACCCCCTCGGGCCGCCCCCCTCTGGAGTTTGCTGCGGGGTGGTGTGTCGGAATCGGACCGACTAAAACCACACGATGTGCCACTCTGCGCGTGAGACAGGAGGGATCCAGGAACAGCTGTTATTACGACATCCGGATCATGCTGACACTGATAAATTAAAAACAGTTCTAAATGATGCGACTAATTGGATCCAATTTAGTTTTACATAATTTCCAGTGACAGTAATAATAAAGTAAAATTCTACTTTTTTTTACTTTATTGATGTAAAAATAGAACCCGCGACATTAAAAGTAAATATTATTAAATACAGAACGAGATACCAAATGCCGGGACTTTCCCGGATTTCCTATAAGAATATAAATATGTTTAAGATACGTTAATGTTTCCTTGTTTGATAATATATTTATAATATATATTGGTTATATTATGATATTTATTCACATTACAACAACTAACCAAAAATGAAAGTACATGTTACGTCACAAGCGACAGTGGTCAGCCATTGGCAATGGCCTGTTCAGTGTTAAATTCTTTTGAACGTACTCTTGGATGGTGCATCTTATAAAATAAGAGTCCAGGTCGGGTTCTCACTCTTCAACTATACTAATATTAAAAGCTGAATAGTTTGTATTTTTGTTTGAGCGCGCTAATCTCGGGAACATTAATCAGATTTCAAAAATTCTTTCACCGTTAGATAGCCTATTTATTGAGTAAGGCTATAAGCTAAATATCATTATGCTACGACTAATAGGAGCGAAGTACCAATCAAAAATGTTGCAAAAAATGGAGGTAAATTACTCCTTTTGAAATCGTTATTGCGTGCGCTATGTAAATGGTAAGTCTTCCAAAACTAATGTAGGATAAAATTGTTCCTGTTCAGTCTGTTAAGGTCAACTCACTATAGCCTTTTTCATAATAAACACACTGCATAACATCACGCTATGACCAGTAGGAGATGCAAGCTAAGTTGGGTGAGTCAGCTAGTGATATGTATAAAGCTACAAGGACGCTGATTCCGTCAACTAATCGGTCTGATTTCGTTACGCTATTGGAGGCAAACCAACGAATCTCTTTGCTAAGGAGAGGTCATGTCTAGCAGTAGTTTTTTGAGGCAATTGATGTTAAATAGCAGTCACCTGATTGTAAGCGAGAACCCTTGCACGTGGACACCTGAATTCAAGAGTCATAAGTATCACCCTCTTCAGTTCAGAGGGAAAAGAGAACTCACTGACACAGGTTTACTGTGAGGCCGTGGTATTAATCCGATCGAGCCTGATCTAATGTGCTGAAGCATTTCTCTCCCATGGAACTCTAACTCAATGGGATACCGCATACCGGCTGACGAGTATGCGTAAAGGCCTCTTGGCCTAACGGCACTACCATTGTGAACACTATACCAGGGGTGGTGGACTCGATTCCCACCACATGACAAATGCTTTTGTGCTCATCACAATCGTCATCACATCGTGATCATTTGTTTCGTCAGTCGATAGTCGATCACCCAGACGGGTGTAATTTATCGATGACATGTATTTAGGAATTTGTAATCCGTTCGTGAGTTGTGTGAAATTATTATTATTCAATAGCCACTCACATACCACTTGGTATGGTTCGATAAATATTAAAAAAGTATGACAAATTCACCTAAATAGTGTCAGTTTAAGAATATGAAGTGTAGCCACCCTTACTAAACCCGTTAATTATTCGTATGTTTTAAGGATAGGCCTTGTGCATAAACATAGTGTGACAAAAACTCTAAACAATGATTCTTGTGTTCTGACCATTTTTGAAAGGAAACAAGAGTCTAATTGTATCAATAATAATAGTAAATAAAATTAATATAGGGAATTGAAGGCTATGATTTTAGTATGGATATATTATACGTTAATTTGTCTTGCGAAATCCTATCGTTTTATTTATTTTATTTCACAATTCTTGAAAAAATTACAGCTACATTAATATACTAAATAAATTAAGTAGGAAAAAAGAGGGCATAATCAGAAGTTTTCACTGATAACAGAACAAGTTAATAGTTATTTAATATTTAAAGTGAGTTTGAAAGCATATTGATGATTCACGGCTCTAAGGGTATATAAAGTAACACGAATTCGAACATGGCGCCCTTCATATGTACTCCTAACATATGAAGGGCGCTATGTTCGAATGTGGCGCTGTGTGGTAAAAACTATAGGTCATATGTTAGGAGTCAGTGTGGTAAAAACTGTAGGTCATATGTTAGGAGTTGTGTGTGGTAAAATCTGTAACGATTTCACATCTAACTTAAAATTACAACATCCTTAGGTTTTTGTTACAGTGTTCGGTCTATATTTTGATAAATTTATTATTATGCATACACTTTATATACATTGCTTTGAATGTAGATTAATATTAAGAGAAATTATAAATTTGTAAAGAACCTCAATAAGATCATTCCGATTAAAACATTTCTGTGGTGACAGATTAATGGTAAAGAGTGTCACCATACTATTCATCTCATGGTATTTCAATAGGCGACTAAAGGAACACATGATGCAGGGCAACAGTGCAAAAACAAGGTTAACTTGAAAGAAACAACCCATACGGTCAGACTGGTATAGTAGACCCAAATCTCCTCTTGAGGGAGAAGCTTTGTCCAACAGTGAACTATTAAAAGCTGTTGATGAAAAACAATCAAAATATTCTTATAATTTAGTATTTTACTAAAACGATTCTTACGAAGATTAAAGTCATGGGATTTTTTAATGGTCCTATTCAACTGCTACAATTCATTTGCATCTTGCAGGTCAGTTAGCCTAGACTATGCTTGAAAGCACCTATTTTAAGCAATAAAAGTGTATTACAACTAGAATACAACTTATATTCGTACCGTTTTTACCTATTGATTGGCATTTAAAAATTATTTTGCTCTCTTTTATGTTTGTAAGAAATATTTTCAATTCATTCAATGGAACACAGCCAACAACAAAATAAATATTTATTTTTAATAAGGATTAGAAGACTATAGTAATGTGGTAAATAGCTTACTGTCACCAAAAAAAAAATATTATCTAATAATTATTAGTCTAACTAATAGCTCCAAGACTACAGTATAAAGGTTTTAATACCCTGTGCTTTATTAATAAAATAGTTAGCTTAGTTCTATTTTCAAAATTATTAAAAACATTTTTTTTTATCATGATCTACAATTTCAGAAGTATACAACTTCGTAATTTAGAACTGAAGATATCAACACAGTGTTACTATCTTATCTTTACTGTACCACCATTAAGCTTACCTGCCAGTTGATAAGAACATATTTAGATATGCTCCCAGTGGGTACATCAACTTTGAGGAATGCATACTGTATTTTACCACTGTTGAAGTCGTCTATCAGCTCCATTAACCCTCCGTCGCCTTTACTGACAAATTTCAGGTCATTTGTCATCCCATCATAACCAAATAAGGCCCTGAAACCAAAACATTTTTATATTTGTACTGCTTTCACATTTTTTGTAGTAATTTATGAAAGTAATTACTTTTAATGTAGTCCACACATTCTCGATTTTTTTTAAGAACTGTCTAATATTCCTCAGTGTTTCAAAAGACTAAAATTAAATATTTCTAAAGTAGGCCTACCCTCTTAAGGTATTGAGGTAAAATTCCAATGACTGTTTTGCTAGAAAACAACTAGTAAATATAAAAAAAACAAGTAGGAAGTATTTTTATAAAGTTATACATTTAAATTATACTACTACAGATAATTATTTTACTACTACTATTAACAATGCATGTGAATGCACTATACAACATTTGTAAGGTCATTGTTACCACTTATGAAGTTCATTGTAAACGCGACGCTAATGAATACAATTCATCATTTTAATCAGTGAAGACTGTTTATTTAATTTCCCCTACAAGTAGGTCGCTGATTCTAAAATTTACACTTACCAGTTGGTTTCAGATTTCTCGTCTAATACGTCTTTCCATGCAGCGATTAACGCCTCTTTATGTTTATCCAAATTTATAGCCATCTTACATCATTTGAACTAACTTCTACGAGAAATAAAGAAGCCGAATTATATGAAAAAAGCAAAATAAAGCGGCGATGAACTGCCTGACTCACAACAATTTTTGCTACAGATAATAAATTCTGAAAGGTTTATAAACTTTGTGACAACACGTACCTTGAGTTGCCACTAAGCAAAACATTATTTTTTTTAACACAACATTTCGTAAACTAAAACGAATAAATAAAAAAATAAATACTTTCTAGAAATAAAAAATATTTTCAATTATATGTTTAAAATATCTTACATTTTTTTAAACATTGTCATGTTAATCATATTAAATTATTCCATGTAAAAGGTTTCACTGCCATATTTTTCTACAATCACTTTTTGTTGCTAAACAATAAATGTTGCTCATCTATTATTCACAGGCGTCGTCGAATTGATCTTTTATTACAAAGCATGAGATTTATTTCACATTAGCGTAGACCCAGAGTATCTTTAAAGCTATTTAGGGGTATATCTTGCGCGCGCATTGTTATTTTTCAATAAGCCCTTAATACAGTAGGTATCACAGAAACTTTCATTCATAACAAAACGAAACACGGTAGTCACGACAGTGATCGCTTCGCGGACAAACGCCGCTGTTTATTCATCATGACTTATTTTCGTTTAACATAATAAATAACAAAAATGTGGGTAGATGTAAGTGCGCGCGAAAAACAAAACTATATCACGCAAACTAATGGATCTTTCATACCTGGGTGAGTGATGTTTTAAAGTACTAACATATTTTTAATGTACATAAATATTAAGTTAAAATATTGATCGTAATGATTAAATGTGTGAGTACGCGATCTGACAGTATTATATTCTTTTCAAAAAGTGTATGAAAAACGAGATACAAAATTTTGAACCCCCAAAAAATTGTTTCACGCAAGGTGAAGATAAATAGGCACAAGTTGCAATAATAATATAATATCGAATTCTTAATTTTTTTGATTATAAACAATAAGACAAAATGTTTTGGTAAGAGTAAATAACGCAATTTATTTACTTATTAGCACTTTACAAACCTACTAATAATTTTTACTACTTAATTAGCAAACTTTTTAAGCATCAAGAGGCTGTTATAACACAAACTCAAACGGTCCAGTCGTGACTAAAGAACTTTCTATCTTACTGTAATGTTATCGTAAGATATAAACCGTTTGTGACCTACCGTAATCATACAAATACCTAACTACTTAATTAGTAAATTAAGAAGTTCCTAATGTTTGCTAGTTTGAATAATCTTTTGATTAAGTGATGTGATTAGACGTAGTAGTTACCTATTGACTTGCGGCTTTTAGCAAAAACCAATCATCGATTATATTTTGTTTATTTAATTAAACAGTTAATGTCAGAACTGTCAGAGCTTCCTAAAATAAATAATTAGATATTATATGTATCAGGAAATGAAAGTATTTATTTAACAATACAGTAACGGTGTTATTTACATTATGTTTCAAATATTGTAAATTCGAATATATACGGATAGGGAATTGCATAATCCTAATAACGTGGACATAAGAGTAGCGAGAAATTGATATTAATTTTGTAAGAATTTCTATTGTGACTACTCTATTTCATAATTACTCGTTAAGTACCTACTTGGTAAGTAAGTATCTAATTAATTAATGGTCTTAACTCATTATTAGAAAGTTACGGGGAGACAGCAATTCAGACGCAAAAAGTACACCTCAATAGAAAGATTCATATATTATTCAATTATTTTTGTTATGAATGTATAAATTAATTTCATTAATGGTTATGTAAGTAGGTATAAATATTCATGGTTAGTTTTTATTTTTAACTTGAAAATGATACTTGTACAAAAAAAAATTGTAAGTAAGTATAACTTATAATATATTTTGAAATTAAGTTTAATGTTTAATTTAGGAATATAAGTACATTAATTAGCTATTTTGTAAAATATAAAGCTTTCAATTTTAAGTCTAAAGTCAGAAAAATGACCTAGATATATGCCGCACATTACTTTCATCTCTTTCCGGCAATCGTTCCGGTATACGCTGTCTTCAAAACGAAAATTTATAAGTTTACACAATTCGTGTCCTTACCAAACAATGAAGTAAGCAACAATTTATTGGGTACATTAACATAGTTATGTAAAGTCTGCTGCGTGTCTTGAATGCCTATTTATAAAAATATACACTGAATTCTTCAGCAATTTCTTGTTAAGTTTTATTACCAACAAGCTTTATAAACTGTTTGAAAAACGCAAATATAGGTGGTATAAATTTTGTTACGATATTATGAAAACTCTTTCTTTTCTTTACCTATTTTGTTTACTTTGTCCTTTATTTACATGCGAAATTGGAATGCAAATATTTTTTTTTCTTAACGGGTTGGAAATTTTCATGGGTGTTCTTCGTCCGTTAGGGGAGAGCGAAGAGGTCTATCGAACTCTTAACGACTAAAAACCACTCCGGTGTTTCTCTGCTTGCCAATAGCCATCTGCAAAAATCTATTACAACTCCTATTTACATTTCGAAAAAGGACGTGATTAAGTACATTATCAAATTAATTATATAGGTATCTAATGATAATATATATGGCAATGTTATATATTATTAATTAATAATATTCCATAGCTATGTTACATTATGAAAACTTTAAAATAATGAGAAATACAAAAAAAAATAAAAAGAAGACACAAACCAAAACACATAATATACACAAACAATTAAAAATATATTATACATATTTACTACAAACCATGAATGCAAAACTTGCAGTTTACGAGAAATTAGTAGCACAGAAATCGATTTTATCTCGATATACGACCTCTCATGTGCAACGTTGAACAAGATTTAGCGGCAAAAAGTTTGCACACAGAGTTGCTGTCCTTACTTGGGATTTAGATGGGAATAGAATAAACTTCGAATGTGTAGACAATAGCTGGAGCAGAGGCCTAGTGTAAGTTTATTTCATATCAATTCGTTCTCAACAGGGCCGCTTTCAGTTCGTAAAATATAAACAACCTGCCCATTACTGAAAGTATTGGACTATATTCAATGACTTAGCTTTCTAACTCCAGATTAATGTAATTTTCACACTAATATAAAAAGGTGAAAGTTTGTGAGTGTGTGTTTATATATTTGTTACTTTTTCACGCTCAAACGGCTGCACTACTTTTGATAAAAATCTGTATCCTAACACATGGCTACTTTAATACGGAAAAAAAATGTTTTATTTACAGTACGGTTTTATACAGACATTTATACATTTGCATATGGTTAAATAATACCCTTTTTAAAGGGTCTGGTAAGCCGCACGTAACAATGCGGAGTGTAACCAGTATGAAATAAAATCTGCACCTAAGTGTACTCGTAGAATGGTTTTGCATCAACGTTGTATGTTAGTAATGATACTTTTTAAAAATAATATAACTAAATACTACACCGATTTAGTTTGCTTTGAGCGGTCATAAATAAAAACAAATCAATATTTATCGGTGGAGTCAGCATCTACTTTACATATATATTTTAGGTAAAATATGTTAAAATTATTTGTCAATTGTTCACATTATAACGTAGAATAGGTCGTTCAATTGTATCTAAACTTCTGAGAAGGTTCTTACGTTACTTTAATACTTGCTATTAAGGTTCAGCAATAGTAGAACAGATAATTCACACTATTAGGCCTTAAATACGGTCTCGCTGCTTCTTAAAAGATGGCGTATCGGTATTCTATGCATGGAATTTCGTACAGTAACGCATCAGCTAAGTAGTACTTTTACCTTAGACCACTTTCTCTAATGATGGACAATACTTTGAATAAACAGCGGAAATTTATTCCATGGCCTAATATAATACAAAAGTGTAACAAATACAATGAAAACATTTGCCGCTCATTCTACTACAGAAAACATGAGTAAAATAAAATAAAGATACTTTAAAGATAATTTAATATAATATAAATCATATTACAAGTATCTAAATTAGTTTAAAATAATAGCGAAAAGCAGTGCAAGTATCTACTTAAATCTAACTTTGTAATTAATAAAGCACTGAGACATTGGTTTACGAGAGTGCTTCTGAAATCGCAACTCACGATATTGCGTTTACAACTAGAGTTAATAAATGACTGCGTAGAACAATTATTGCTGTTATTGTGTAGTTTATTTACGTCTTAATTACAAGCCTACGTACAATCAGGTGGGGAATTAAAGGAAACTTCTATTCGAAAATATTTTTTCGGTGGCATAATTTTAGAATCTTAATCTTTAATCAGAATACTGCACAAAAAAAGGAAGAATAACAATAAATCGAGACGGATTCCAAATTAGACAGTGCTATGCTAATTATACTGCTGATGAACAGGTTTATATATATTTCTAAATACAAATGTACATAATATAGATAAACTACACCGAGACACCGAAAAAATGGTCGTAGTCGTCACACTATGTTTGTTTCGGGTGGGATTTAAAGCCCTGACCTGCCTGCCTTGTTAACAATCAGGATCCACTAGACCAACAGACCAGTCAATAGGAAAATTCACTGTAAATAGGCAATTACAATTTTCACGTTTTAACCAAACCAGAAGTCCGTCTCTCACTTGTTTTTAATAAGTTTTATCTATGAGTATGACGCAAAATGTATTGTTAATAAATCCATCAAGCAAACATTTGTTGAAAGACCAAATAACACAAGACCAAATTAACATTTCTTACGGAAAACTAATCAATGTGATGTGAAGAAAGTAAATTGTGAGAATATTTCATTTGCTGTTTAATAAACGTTTTCTCCAGTTAAAAGGAAATAGTATCACGATATTGGTAACAATGTGAGATGACTGAGCGACAGCAAAATCATTATAATTCGAATTCTTTGATAGCTTTCGGAGTTTCGTTATTTTTTTAGCGGGTCAACTACCTTAAGTATCTATAACGTCTTCACCGGAAGAAATTTAACAAAGACAAAGATATCTGACACCTTTGGTCTTTGAATACCTTTTGTCAAATTAATTGTGGGTTAATTTGTCTATGAATCTAAGCTGCAGGAATATTAAGAACTAAACTATACAGGTTTAATTTGACAACTGACATTCCTACATACATCATTATTAAAATGATATAGGAATGTCAGTTAAATTACGATAAAAAACGTTTTTAATGTACATTCTTTCTTTAAAAGGATGACTGATGCGAATACAGTGCCAATGGTATCTGGAAGGGGCTGGCTAACTTTACCTCAGTTATAACGCTATCTATCTACTAACCTATTATAATAATAAACTTTAAAAATATGAAGAAATTAATCAAGAAGTTTCCTTACAGAAAATAGAATCTGTGGTTTCGTATTGCATACGAGTATTTGCACATATAGTACCTACTTTTATGTCAATGCACCTAAAATTACCATTAAATCTATTGTAATTTTACAGAGCATACTTAAAATAAATAATATTGTATAATAATTATAACAATTCTTATTAAAATTTGCAAGCTATGGGTAATTATGTAAATTAGGGTTATTATACTGTCAAAATCGTTTACATTATAAATAATGGGGTTTTAAACTTTTAATAGGGTCGTTCCAGACAGTTATTCTTACAATTAATTAGGTCACTCATAGTTTAAAGTTGCTACAGTTGAATATTTATTACCTTCAAAGTAACATAATACAATTTAGTGGTTTAATAGCGTTTTAAACGCAATATTAAATTATCTTTATGTTCACAATAGACATAGATTATTTTACTGTTATTAAAATATAAGATGAAATTCATAAAGTCATTGTTTGTGAGATGTACTCGTATATTGCATATTACTCACCTCTCCTTACGTGCATGGATATAGGAAAAGCAATATTAATGTAAAATGGCTGCCCTGCACAGAATGGGGGCAGAATCTGTTGGATGCGAGAATAAGAGATATTTGTAACTGTTTGAGCGGTGTTTGTAATTTCACAAAATCTTTCATA
This sequence comes from Hypercompe scribonia, assembly GCA_949316085.1. Taxonomy (NCBI): domain Eukaryota; kingdom Metazoa; phylum Arthropoda; class Insecta; order Lepidoptera; family Erebidae; genus Hypercompe; species Hypercompe scribonia. The sequence continues at coordinate 4,727,427 of OX438983.1, forward strand.
GTATATACAAGTCACGATTATATTGGCAAGGAACGTCGGTCATCGGGTATTTCACAAAAAAAATTGCATTGGTTCAAAATTAGTTTGGAAAATAGATACCAAGCCAGGGCAGAGGAGGAAAGGAGAGGAAGTCTCTTGAAGTATTTTGAATAATCATATAACAGGTATAATTCCGTTTTCAATAATAGCTTAGCTCTCTGTTATAAACATCCCTCTTCTAACTTCATTGAGAAATAGTATGATTTATGAGAACTTGCTATCGGTCGCATCACACCCAAAATTTGCATTGATAAATGTTACCATGAAAACTTTTTGAAGTAACTTTTTAAGAAACAAAGTGAATAATTGGAATCGGGATTTCAAAGAACAGCTTTCATCATCCTCATAAAAATAAGAGCATTGTAAGTGCCTATATTAGAAGTATACTAATATATTTTGTTTCATCAGAAGAAACAATGCAATGCAGCTGTAAAACCTTCTATTGCAAGACATTGTGGTTTTTTATTGCAGTCAGTGAGTCAGGAGATTAGTCTGAATTTTGGAAATGAATGAAAATCTATAGAAATGGAAGCATTTAAATACATACATATACAAAATAATACCTGTTTACTCAGAGGGGTAGGCAGAGGGTCCCACGTAATAAGTGGCGAGCTTATTGCCACCAATCAGGATGTTCTGTTTGCCTCGTCTTGATAAGCCAGTACGCCACTTTTGGTCCTGAATTCTTATCGTGCACCCTATGCACCCTATGCATTTAAATACCGAGTATACACATTCCAGAGTTTACTGGGTTCGGGTCTATACCACAAAACAAAGATTACGTCCTTTCCGTCAAAGTTCTGTCTTCTGTGATCTGGACCAACATCATTCATCACCATCATCATGAAAACACATATACCTATAATTATTATTTTCTATTATTCAACTATATGCTGTAAATCATAATGAACTCAAGTCAAGATTATAACACAAAAATAGTATACCTACGGAAAGATAAAACGATTTAATATTAAAACTTTGAATAACAAAACTTTGGGTTTTAGATATTTCACACCTATTTAGTCATGAAATAGGTTTTCAACTTAAGGCACTATTATTATGCCTATGATCGATGACCTTGTTTAAGTTTAGATTCATAACAACAAAAACAAGTTATTTACGTTGATACGGCTATTATTTGAAATGTAGCTCTGCTTAGTAAGCGGAAAATGGAATGTTTGATCAGAAAATATGATAGGGACTTTCGTTCCCGCCAATTTTGTTATTGGACAACACTTCTTCTTGCCCGTTTTTGTTTTAGTAACTAAGATTAATTTTGTTTAAGATAATATAATGTCATAGGGCAAGAATTGTGTAATAGAATGGTAACAAATGTGTCTTAACAGGAATATAAGTATGAAATGTAAACTTTACTTAAGACTATTCTACTTCCTACTAATATTATTATTATCTTACATATTCATTACATGTTTTAATAGATGAAAAAGGAAAACAAAAATTTATATTAAAAATATGAAAAATAGTAGACCGCCAACTTTCGGTACAGGGACCACGACACCGGGCTCCAAACTCAGGAAGCTCTTCACTATACGGGCAATGTCAAGGAGGACTGCCCTCTGTAACAGACCCTTGATCCAGCCTTCTAACGTGAGCTTCATAAAGTATTGGTCTAGGCTCTTGGTTATCAATCCATGAGCAATACGACTATTAGAACAATGGTCACCGTATCCACATTTCACAAGTTGGCAATCGCGTGAGATTTTATTGTTACAAAATCTTTCGTTATAACACACATATTACACTTTCAACAAATACTGTTAATCCTTTTCAAAAGTACATGTTAAATACTAGATGAAAAACTATTCTATGTTCAGGCAATCTCATAGGAAAGAAATATCTTGATCCAAATATTTTATTTGTTTTACTTTATCAACTTTCACGAGATTCTCCACATGAGGAACGGCGATATCAACATTTTTAGGAGCTCTAATCGATTCATCACCACAATTTCAACCTTTTCAGCCAAGATGAAAGTGTTTCACATCGATTCTCTTTCTACAATTACTAACGCCTCTATTCTCTTATATTAATGGTTAATATGTTGTTTTGACCACGTGACTTCGTGTTGAGAGACGTCATTATCATACATTTGTTAGTCGTTACGTCACGTTTGTATTATGTCAACTTGGCAGGGGAGGGCAGGTCAACAATAATGCTATCTGTGATAATAGATCGATCCGAATACAAAGAAGCACGATCATTTTTGAGAACTGGATCGGGACTGAACTGGACTTCTAGTATGGCAACTCTAAATTCACACAGAACAACCAGACATAATATACATGATAGATTTTCCAGGGCGGTGGCCTGCCCATATACCTGGTTCCCCAACTACTGGTACCGGAGACGTCGTGCGGTTTTTGGTCGGTTCGAGTCCGACATATCACCAGTAGGTGGTATCCGGGGGGATTACCGCACGGCGGTGGCATGCCCGACAGATGTCAACCGTATCATATTTCAGGTTATATTTAGGATAGTCGTTTGTCATAATAACTTCATCCATAATCGCACAATCAAAACCTTCGGTTTCTCCGAAGAGATCACCATACCGTAGCGAAGGCGTAGATGCTTGGAAGTCTATATCAGTTTGCCCGTTTAGAGCCCGATAAAATCTTACTTCCCTGCTATCACTATTACTAAGTACTACAGTACATATTTAAAAATATAAATGGTATACATCAGAATAACACAGATGCTACTATTTACCGCGATAACCGACATAAACGTGGCCAGAGCAGCGGGCAATATTAAACTAATATATTAAAATAAGTTATATTCTTTTTATTAAAAATATGTGAAAAAGATACCAATGCTTACTCATTTTTAAATATCTACTGAGTTCAAGAGCTGAGCTTTAGGACTCTCTTTTAGGTCCAGACCGAAAATGTTTACTTAGAGAGGCCTAAGTTCAACAGTGAACGTCCTTCACCTGAGATGATTATGATGTTGGTGAAATACTACGTCTACAGAGCTGACATAGCTCTTCGACTAATGCCTTTGGAAATCAATACGCCCTTGAATTTAGTCCGAGATACTTTATTTAAAAAAAATATTACACGTAGACATTTACAGTATCATAAATTCATCGATTCAAATGCAAATATGTAACATTTTACTAACCTTGGTTTAAAATAACATTTTATATTCTTACACAGTTACGTTCACAAGTATCTTTCGAAAGAAAAAAATCTACAGATACAATGTCTGGAGAAAGTGATAGCCGAGAGTAGCATCAGATTCTAAAATCCCATATAATCTACGCAGTTTGATTGTTTTATTGATAGTGAAACCACTTTGATCGTTCTCACGGACTCGATTCGCTTGGCTTCCTTCTGTTTGGTCCGCCTTGGCCGCTTAACGGTAGTGTCGAGTACTTGTTCAAGCAATTATAAACGTTATAACCGCGATCGTATTTTTATTTTTTATTTTTTTATTCAGAAATCATCAATCATTTTTACATTGTATGCGAACATTTTTACAAAATATAAATAATTATATAGAATAATAAAAAGAAAAATATGAGTAACAATTTTAAGAATTTAAATTTAATTATAATAAAACATTGATGAAACCACAGTAAAAATATAAAAAATAAATGTTAAAATATCAACTAATCTTCGTTCATCGTTCAGTCAGTCATTCATTCATCAGCATATAAGTAAAAAATAACAAAGTTAATCAAATATCAAATCAAAAAAAATCAAAATTCATATCATGACAAATGCCAAAACAATAAAATTTATAAGATGTTTCAAAAAAAAAATAATAAAATATTTAACTAATAAATTAATTTTAATAATCTGTTACATCAGATTAAAAATTTAACTACTTATGTAGTTCTCAAGTCATCAATTGAGGTATAACATTTTAATATCAGATACTTCTTCAGTTCCCTTAAAAATGTTTTTACGAATTGTTTTTTTTTTTATTTCTTATCACATTTTATTAACGGGCCGTGGTCCGCCAGGTCCTTGCCTGGTCGGAGGATCCTTCCTTTGTGTTGGAGGGACATGACACCTCATCCCTCCATAAAAGTATGCAAGACAACATCATTATAAAGAGAAGGAAAACTGGAAACAAACCCTATTCCAACCCGTCTGGCCAGCGTGGTATAGTAGGCCAAAACCTCCTTGCCAAGGAGAGGCCTATGTCCAGCAGCAGACTGTAAAAGGCTGTTGATGTTGATGACATTTTATTAAATATGTTAATCTGTAACATACACTTTGCGTAATGTCATCAAATCATCAAGATGTACTTACTTAGATCCTTTCTCCTAGAGCTCTCTCTTACCCGTGCTCCATCTTTGTTTTCGTACTCATGAGCATGTTAAATACGTGAGAGAGTAACACCAATATATACTCGTACTACATACTATTCTCTACTCTCATATATACTACAATATAAACTAGAAACTTTTAATAGTTTTAGTTTTTTGAAATATAGTCTGCAAGAATCTGGTACTTAATTTAATTATAACGTGCCATAATACTAACTAATTGAATATTTCTGAAAATTCAGGAAGAGACAGCTTATAGAAACATTACGAAAGAGTATCTTTCATAGTTTTTTCTGTTATGGAATCCAAAATAAAAACTCAGAATATAATACAACAATAAGATTCGACTGCAAATCTGGCTATCTTCTGAATAACATCCATTGCTGAACATACATCTCCAAGATTCACCACAACAACTGGGTCCTGTTTAATAAAGCTGACAATCCGTCAAATAGAAAATGACGTCATAAATGATGATTCCACAATTCATGTTTAATAAAACTGATAGGAGACAAAATTGTCATGGTGACAAATTCGCAAATATTGTCGCGATTATCTGTCATTTTCCTGTTGAATTAAAGTTTTTGAACGACAGGTGAAAATTTATCGTGAAAAACTAGTAAAATCTGATTACTCGCATAATTTTATTATTAATAATAATAATAATATTTACAGATTTAAGAATTCATAAGTACTTTTATCAGCAGTCTATTTATCATAATGATGTTGACATTCCTTCATAGACAGCTAAACTCGAAAGGGAATCTATAATTGTCGCACCGTAAAGGTTGTTTCGTTAAAAATAACAGTCAACAAGCATATCAAATAAATAATATCACAGAATTACATCATAATACCAAGCCGTTACAATCCACATAGGGGTGGAATTGGGTCACGGACAATAACCCGGCCTAGGTCTGACCTGACCAACCCTACATTCACGCAACTGACAGGTAATCTAACACGTCAAATCGTTCCGCATTTTTATTCTGATTTATTTGCTGTCCATATTTGTATCAGCTTTGAAAGACAACAAGAGACGATAGGATTTTGAGATAACAGTTTAGTGTATCACAATGATACTAGGCCTACAAGTTTACCACTTGCATTACGTGGGTAGCAATTTTATCTAGTCTAATTATTGGAAAACAGCTGTCGGTTCAGGGCCAGATGTACTCAGTTCATAATTCCTATAACGGATGTTAGTTCATATTAAGTTCATATTTCATATTCGGATGTCTAGTCTGCTAAGATTATTAAGTCTGTGGGTAAGTAGTGGTGAGACTACAATCAGTGTCAGTTTGGACTACCTGTAGCCAGGTATATTTTGCCGCCTATAATTCCTCGATTTCATTGTTTGACAACTTTTCTTACCTAGCGGTTCTTTATTTAAGACTTGAGATTCCTGTTAAATGCTTTAATTCCTTATTAAAATTCTTTCTTTCAAATCATAGGGATTCATTCAAATAAAAAAAACTTTGTGCCAGTATTTATTCCTAGTTTGAAATGCTAGTGCAATATAAGATAAATACAACCAAATAAATACACACACCATGCTACACACAAATCTGGAATATTGCCAGATAATTTTAAAAGTCTTTAATCAAGAGTAAAATTATTACTTTACCTCATTCGAGGTTAGAAACCATAATCTCAAGCGGAGTTGCCCTTGAAAATAAATACAGTTCAAGTAATCGATTTTATTTACCATCAATACGAACATCGATTGCAGGAAATAGCTGATGTACAACAGTGAATTAACGATTGCTAGTAATATTTATATCCGTTTTGCACCGGCTTTGAACAAACACGCAACTTGAAATCTTCTAGCTGTTATGGATTTATTTTATGAATGTCACTTTAAGCATAGTACGAAAGCCTTACGAAACTTATCTACTATAATTGAAAAAAAAGTGCCAGAGACTCAGGTTCTATTTAATGATCATTTTTAATATTACTTATATATTTTATTACCTTTGTCTGACTTAATGTCTTATTTCCCAGGCAGTGGGTATTTTCACCAAAATTGTTTTTTGATGAACTTTGTGAGCCCGCTAATAATTTAGTTTATCGTTTACTTTAGAAGCATTAAATCAATGATCTGAATGAGTTTGTGCGAAGTTGTGTTTAAAACACTTAAAAAAATATTGTTCGACGGATATGAGACTTTCTGAGAACTTTGAATGAGTAATAGTAGATTCCATTACACCTTATCTATTGCTAATAAGCAATTCATTCATTCATAGCTTTTCAATCACAAATGTAGTAAATACAGCCAAATTTTGCATGACGTGGCACTGTGCCAAGTAATTCTGATTAAGGCCTCTGATAGCTCAGTATTTAGTGCCCTTCGGATGGTTTCGTGTTGCTTATGTAAATTCGACCTTACAGTCGAATAACGCTGTACTACTCTATTAGATAAATGTTTTTTTGTACTTAAGTGCTAATTAGAACGGCCGCTACGCTATGGTTTACGACTTTTTGTCCTTGTAGTCATGGTCCTTCCTTGCCCATGTGACTCACTGACATCAATTAATCCGTTATGTAAAAACGTTGTATCAGCGTAACTAGCTTACAAATTTTTCAAATAGAAACATTTTTCTTTTAGTCTTAACACTTTTTCTACAACCAGTGCATAACCCATTACCTACCACACTTAGATTTCTTGCTTCACATAACCACATATACCTTCAGCCGCACCAATATTTATCCAACATCAAAACAGGAGATTCTCAATTCATTTGTTAATCGATTTATAAAAAATATATTTTTATTTGGGAGGGTACACGTACCGTTTGCCATCCATAACTTAGCATTAAAATTAAGAAATAAGAAAATCTAAAATGAATTGCTGTTTTAAAAGAAATGAGTATTTATGGCCTTTAAACGTCTACACATACATAGTATGTGATTCTAAAGCGAAAACTTTAAAACTTTACCACTCTGAAAATAATTAAAGGTTGCGATATAACGTACATATCGGCTTTCGAAGGAATTAAAGTACGACGATTAACGTTTCAACGTAGGAAGGCCGCACGTCGTGTGCCCCGTACCAGGCACATTTTGATATCTTGCACCACATACCTACGTAAGCCTACTACTTCCTCACCTATATTTCAATGCTATAAACGGGTCACAGTTACGTGATCAAAGCTCATTTGTTGGGATTCACTAACAGCTGTTTGCCTTTGATACAACTTACTTACTTCGAATAAATAGTTATAAAGTTTCTTCACGGAATTAGTTACATGTAACTAAATTTCGTATTGGCCGGTTACTTTGAAACTTGTAAGTTAATTAAGAGAAAAATATGTTATACGAGAAGCGATTCACAGTTTATATAATTATGTACCTACGTTCTTAAACACATGTTGCGGTAATTAAAGTGTAGACATTATAAAATTATATCCTATATGTATTGAATGTGTTGGTTTTTTTTTCTGTATTAAGAGCCTGCCAAAGTGACTCTACTCTGCGTGATGGAAAGCATGAATAGAATCCAAGAGTTGTGGTCCCCTTACTCATTGCAAATGCAGACAATGCAGTATGGTGACTCACACCATGGCGGCCTTGTGAGATACTTTTTTACAGCCCACTTGGAGACGTAAAAGGTATAACAGTCATCGTAACAGTGTAAGGTTTACACAGTTACCACGATAACTGTCACCCCTCCATCAACGGGCCTCCAGTCTCACACTCACCAATGAAATACGACAACACGGATGCTAGTGCTTTAGGTTGGTTGTCATTTTTTATAAACTACTAGATGATTGTGTCCATAGATCTGATGCTTAACATAAAAAAAAAATACGTGTGGCACTGGCATTTTTTATCCACTTATGCAATTATAATGATTCGGACCAGCTCGTCTCAATCCGTGCGAGCTTCGTACAGACTACGTCTAGTCGCACGCACACAAACACCGTGTCGAAGTCTGCCGAACTGAAACGACGTTAGACGATACACGGCTTTCAACGCCGCACCAATGTGCCGGTCGGAGTGGGAGATGTTAGGTTTATTTTCGTTACAGAATTTCTTGATTCGGTCGCCGCGCTCGAAACTCGCGATAAAAAATATGCAATAGCTTAATTGATTTTGGGCACTTATACTGTGCGATGCAAGATTAATTACTATATTAAATTACCGCGTAGTTCAGTGTGTTATTGTTAGATGGTAATGGAAAGTGTGTTTACTACTTTCGCACGTAGAAGACGCTACAAGAGAATAAATGAAAAAACCAAGTATATTAATTGCTTTTTATATAAATGTATCAAACTGTACTGTAAAGTTGTATCTAAATCCGTACATTAATTTTTGCGTCGAAGAGTAAAAACATCCATACATCCTTACAAACTTTCGCATTTATAATATTTAAAGTTAAAAACATTAAAAAGTTTATTGATAGAGAGTCTAGGTAGGCTGTTCAATGTAGCACCATCTACCAGACGCCGCGGGTAATTTTTATAAAGCTTAATGACAGATTTTGTATTGTATGCAAGTGAACAATAAAACTTAATAGCACCATATGTTGGTGTTTATAAAGTTTGAAGCGATTTAAATACACATCATAATAGGTCTTCCCATAGGAATGAGATCTTTTACCTCAGTAAAAAGTAGTCTATAATACGTTCCAATCTCCTAACTATATTAAAATATAAATATCATATCCTAAAATACTTCCGTTGCGACGTGAAAGAAAGACAAACATTCAAACAAACAAACACACTTTCTCATTTACAATATTAGTAATTGACCTTCTCCTTTAGAAGAGCTATCCGACACAAAAATATTTATTTTAATTCGAATCAATAGTTTCTGAGATTAACCAAAAAACCAGACTTAAGTTGAGAATTATTAGTTATTGAGGATTTGTGTTTACGTATCATACGAGTAGGTAATAAATATTGTTATATACATATACATATACACTCACCGGCACGGCAACTTGGCCAAGTACAAAACGTATGATATCTTCCTTTTTTTTTCACTAAGCTCTACAAATTTTGGCTAATTGTGATCGGAGTCTATCCAGTTAACGTTCCTGATCACTTCTTTTCACATTAAAAGGTTTTTCGGGTTCATAATGAAGTTTATGCAAAAAATCACGTTTTCACAAAATTTTACACTAGAGTTAAAAGCACTACGAATTTAAAATTGTTTGATTTTTTGTCGCTTTCTGTCCTTTTTAATAGCGTGTGTTGCCTCCTCTAGCCCTAATGACCGCCTGCATTCGGTCTGGCATGCTTTGGATGACGTTCTTGATGTTGACTTGTGATAAGTCGCGCCAGGCAGTAAGTGCAGCATCTCGAAGCTGGTTAAGGGTTTGTGGTGGGTTCGATGATAACTTTATTGCTCGTTTCAGTTTGTCCCATACGTGTTCTATCGGATTTAAGTCCGGGCTGCGAGCTGGCCACTGCAATTTTTGAACACCAACCTCTTGAAGGTAATCATTCACGATGTGAGCGACATGTGGACGGGCATTATCATGCATTAAAATGAATTGGTCATAACCAATAAACCCTCCGAAGGGCACAACATGATCTTGAAGAATTTCTTCGACGTATCAAGTTGCATTTAAGGCGTTATTGACGATGACTAATTCCGTACGAGCATCAGAACTCACGCCACCCCATACCATTATAGAGCTTCCGCCAAAACTGACCGTCGGTGTGATTGTCATCGCCAAATAGCGTTCCCCTTTCCTTCTGCAGACACGTTGTCGACCATCAGGTGCATTTAAAGCGATCCTGCACTCGTCTGTAAACAAAACCCTTGCCCATTGCTCAAAAGTCCAGTTAGCGTGTTCGCGGGCGAAGTGAAGTCGAGCTACTCTGTGCTGTGGGAGGAGCTGTGGACCACGGGCTGGTCTTCTTGCTCTCAAATTAACTTCCTCCATATATCTTCTCACCGTACGCTCGCTAACATTCACACCTCTGGAGATTTGAAGCCGCTGACGGATCTCAACAGCGGTCAGGAAGCCAATTCTTAAAATCTCTAACACAATAAAGCGGTCGTCACGAGCTGATGTGCATCTTACACCGCCACTACCTGGTCTTCGGGTGTAGCGGCCAGTCTCTTGATACCGTTTTAGTGCATATTGCATCGAAGAACGCGGCACGTTTTGGACAATAGCCACTTCACGATGAGTCAAACCTTGTTCGACTAATGCCACTGCCTGTGCTATCTGACTTGATGACAAAGGCATTTTTATGGATCCTAAGGGGCCTTTAGGTGTTTATTAACCACAATAACAACAAAAGTCTTTGTCAAATTAAAACTTAAAATTTTTAGAGCACAATTAAAAACTTCGACTTCGTCGGATTAATGACACGATTTAACTAAACTTTAAAACCCAGACGAAAATGCATTTCAAATTAGTGAATTACCCTCTTGAGATGAACATAAACATTTTTTCTACCCACTTACACGATAAGAACAAAGTTAGACACCCTTCAAAAAATGTTATCGCATGTTATGAGTTTGGCCAAGATTCCGTGCCGGTGAGTATATATTATGATGCACCTTAGTAAGGAATATATATAGGATATAGTAATTCAAATATTGACAAATTCTGAACAATATTACACAACCGTCAAAAACAATCCCTTATAAACATGGTGACACAGCTTTGCCTGGCACCTTTAAAACAGATAAGTATGATAAACCCAGGGGTCGGTCGTGGATTTGTGAGGCCTTGGGCTAACAGTCTCTGGGTAAATTTTTTCTTGACAGTTTTTTATTGTACAAGGGAGCAAACAAGCGCCTGAAGGTAAACTACAAAGCTGCAGAGCTACAAAGTACTCTGCCATCCTTTGAGTTCGTGTAGCCACGTTTTGATGCGATTGCTCTTGGAGACAAATCTGGTCAGATTAGATCGACCAGGACCTCCGGCATATACTAAAAGGAATCAGTTGCACAGGTTGTGTCGGTAGGTGATGTGACCTCGTTGGCGCACATTCTGCAGCTGGTCCAGCCTCGTGAGGCCTGTCAGTGAGCGTTCCACCGCGCTTGAAACTCGTCCTGCATCGATGGCCAGTTCAGAAGGAGTCCACAGAGCAATTGAAGTTGTTAGCTCCTCAATCACGCCTAAGGATCGCTGTGGTCACATTTCGTTGATGCGTTGCTGTAGCTCCTCCCGACTGCGGAGATAAGCTGCATTGAGGCTTAGTGGGTAGACTGGTTCTCAAGGAGACTAACGCCATTGCATTCTTCAAAATCAAATCAAATTGTGGGAAACGTGCCAGGACTGAGAAATAATACCTGTGACTAAATGATATACCCGTGTATATCACTCTTAACTCAGCTAACACGCTTAACTCAGCAGATGTAAGGCACTTGTTGCCTGTCGGCGCTCCAGTCATAGACAGTATGACAGCACAGTAGTGACGATGAAATACCCACCGCGGAGCCTACATATCGGCAGTAGGTAGGCCTCTGTAGGAAGCATACCATTTTTAAACTTGGGATGTCATTCACATTCGCAGCGGTAAATTCACTCGAGAAAAGCAAGAAAAGAATTGCTTACGACCGATTTTTTGTGAGGTCATGATATCACTCCAAAGGGTCCAATCAACATTCTGTATCTAATGACCCTTCAACATTCGTACACAAGAGAAGGAAAACTGGAAACAAATCCTACATCAACCCGTCTGGCCAAAACTTTTTTTCTAAACAGACGTATATCTAGCAGCGGACTGTTTGTTAGAGGCTGTTTGACGCTTCGATTGATTGTCCCAACTCAAAACACTACATTACGTGTTTAAGTTCCGGTAATCTAATACTTAGTAACAGTATAACGTGAAAGTTAAAAATGCTATGCCTCACTATCTAGATTTTAAAATTTTTAGTCTTCATATAATCGTCTGTTGTTTTCAATGGACATTGCAGTCCTTTATCTCCACGGGGCCCTGGGATACACCTCATTTAGCCTATAGTTGGATCCGCTCTAGTATACCAGTTGCGTATGATGAATTATTAGGCATTTTTTTTAGTTTAGTTAAAAAATTTTGGCATGGGATCATTTTCTTACTGACCTTCGCCACTAAAGCGGTTTCTCGAGTACCTAGTGTTGTTTTTTTTTAAAATCGAAACAATCAATAATGTACAATACATGCGGAATAATGTTGTATCATCAAATCAAATCATGTTGTAGATAGCTACAAGACAGCCAACATTAATCCAATAATACAACAGCTTGTTTTCAAACTACACAAAACAGGGATATTATTCGCTATGACGTTACCCGACATACTTAGAGATGTTGTGGTTCTTTTTTTAATATTGTTTTTATGTAAAGCATCAGATCTACGGACAAAATCATCTAATAGTTTATAAAAAATGACGAAATGTAACGAGAACCAACGAAAGAGGACGAAATATGTTTAGTAGTTTAGAAGACGTTTCTACTTTAGGTGGTGCACAATGGTCTTTGACCACCCTGAGCGTTTTTATAATACTTAAACGAGGGTGGAACGACGAGGGCCCACGATATCTTTTATTCTTTAGTACGATGTCATGATATACCCAATTTCACCAAATTCACAACATAACAAAGAATTTAAGTAATATTAATTGATCGAATTCATAATGGATTTAACCATATTTTAAAGAAGAATAAAATACATAATACCATAATCTTGTCATACTGAATCAGCACGCAGTGAGTATCAACACTTTAACGGTCGAAAAGTCAGGACGGATTTTATTTTCAAAACATGTTAGGTAAACTGTGTGAATTATAAAAGGGGAGTCCAGTAACATCTCTACAACACTTACGATTCTACCTCCAATAAAGGTTCTAATACAAAAGCAGAATAAAAAACAAATTGCACGGTTAAAATGAATTTCTTAGTTATCATTGTGACTATAATTTCTTTGGTGTCTCACTCATACGCAGAACTAGACTTTAGACATCGCTGTTTGCTGTTTATGGGCAGTTGTAAGTATTCATATAAGTTTTTTATATAGCTATAGTTTTTTTTTTTTAGCAATAACTAATAATATTTGTTTAATGTAGCAGTACTGTCTAATAAATTCACTTTTTGCCAGCTTTCTATTTATGTACAGAAATTTTCAAAATATTTAGTACCTTTAATCCATAATTGCTGGTCAAAAAATATTCGACAGCTGAAGTATTGTTACTTCAAACACAAGTGCGTTATTTTTGTTTTAATTATAAAACTTTTATAAATATTACTTGACAGTTGACAAAAAGGGGACAAAAGACAATAGAGCAGCTGTCTAGGTTTTTTTTTTTAAAGTTTTGTTTCTTTCAGGTATAGATCATTGTCCACGAATGATGCACCCTTACAACACTAGGTGTGACGGAGAAACAGTATCGCAAAGGACTTGTAGTAATCCAGAAGTGAGAGTTTTAGGTAGGTCAATATGTCCCTTCAATATTTATTACTTAACGATATTCAGAATTAATTTATGTTGTAGCGGGTGAGAGCCCGGTTGTGTCCTGGGAATTATTATTTTTGGAAGTATAAAAATTACATTGTTTTACTGTTCGTTCAGTTTCACATTTTAAATACAAATCAATACTAAATTTGAAATAAAAGTTTTCAGATATACAATAAAAGACATGCAGTATGTAAAAGTTAGTGGCTAACATGTTTTCTTTTCATCTTAATCAAAAGACATCGTATCAACTTATCCGTCAACTTAAAAAGTATTTTTCTACTTTTTGGGAACAAACAATTGCAGATTAGGGACAGAATCTAGTACCATTAAGAGATGGAGTCAACAACAACATAATAGCGTCGACTGCCTCGTTGATGTAGCAGTTAACTGTCTGTCGTTCAAAAGGTATTGGGTTCAACTCCCCGGGTCAGGTCTAAAACTGTTGTTGACTCTTTCTGACTGTAGAAATGCTTAATAACAATCTAGAGTTTGGCAATTAGAGTCTTAACCCTCGTGCCTCGAAGAGCAAGGATAACCTTTAGTCATGCGCCTGATCTCTTGCCGATCGTGTCGGATAGTCGTACCTTTGGATTGTCAGAGTGAGGAAACAGAGAGTGTACCTGTGTTTGCGTACACACTTGTATACTACATAAATAAATATTTCGGACACTTGACACACAACGTCATCTAGTTTCAAACTAAGCAGAGCTTGTGCTATGATAACTAGACTGACTGATAGAATACTTAAATCATTTTTTTTTGTTAATACATACATATTATACAAACAAAACACCCAAACGTCGAAACAAATATTTACAGATTATACAAACATTTGGTCCGACCCAGGAATCAGACCTGAGAACTCAAGCATAATAGTCGCATTCAATACCTGGATCAATCTTTTCAGGATTTACTTGTGGCTGGTCAAGATGCGACTGCAACGGAGACCTTTTACTAGATGAAGAAAATGGACTTTGTGTACCATTGAGAGAATGTACGATGCCATTTAATCCCAAGTTTCGTCCCAGGCCTGGATCTGACCGACGAGAACCGAAAGTGAATAGAAGAGTAAAAATACCTAGTCACGGCATAGAAGACGATAGAACTACACTGTAGAAAAATAAACTCATTTATCTTTTAGCATTTCAGTTTTTTTACGTATATTTTGTTTTGACTAGAAGTTTGAGTGAAAGACTAGTGTGTACGGGAATTAATAGTTCATTAAGAATGAAGTGAGCACGCGAACACGTCCAATACAGCCTGGTCAAAACACCACGCAATACAAAGGTACTTCCTATCTATCTTGAACGAGTTGTGTAGTATGTGTAGGTGCTAATTACTTAAACCAAATGATATATGAACTGGAAAACTGTAACTCATGAAGCATCAGTGCTTTAGGTTCAGGGTTATTTAAGACTTATCTTGATTCGCCCTCCATTAAATTGACATGATGCTGCAAAATTTCATACCAAAACCAATAAAAGCCTCGCTAGTAACTTATAAAGCTGTGACAAGAGAATTTAATACAGATTGCTTTCAAGACAGTGAATGCCCTTTTATAATTTTAGTCCCGAGAATATACTACCTAATCAACACTCTGAAAGAAAGAGAAACTCACTATTGTAACACAAATCGATGTGTGGAAGTGTAATGATAGGATACGATTCAGTGGTAAAGTGTGCTTGTTATTAACAAGAACATTACACTGTTAAACAAAAACAAGATTCTATTATGACTATTTTACTGAAAAGAAAATAATTGAGAACGCCAAACCTATAAGTTATGATTTCTCACTTTCAAATTGCTAATGCTATCCTCAACCCCTAAAAAAACCGTCTGTGGAAGTCTGTCCATCCGAAAGAAAAGAATAAACTACTTCACTAGTAAAGGCGTCTAGATGTGGGGTTATGCGGATCAATATTGATGTTCTTCAGCAACCGATAGGCTCTAGAACAAGCCGGCGCTAATTTTTTCTAGAAATTAAACAAACATTCAAGTACAAGGAACAATTGTCTGTAACAAGTACGACATATGATCCAGTTTACAAATGGAAACGACTCTACTAATCAAACACCATTCATGACAAGACAAAGACAGAAAAACAACTAATCTTCATGCTGAACTTAGCCTCATCATTTTTCAAACGTATCGAATAGAAGAAGGTCGACATGCATCATATTATTATCATTTTGTGTATTTTTATACATATCATAGAAACTAAATATTATGGTACAGTCGGAGTGAAAGGCTGTCTATCTTATAATGGAACTTGTAAGTACATTTTCGTTTCAGAATGCTTAAAAAATCCTGCTTAAATTAACTTCGGGTGAGAGTGTACAGTCAATGACAAAGATATCTGGCTGTATAAAGATTTAGAGAAGTTACTTGATCGTTCTCCGATAATTAATAATAAAGTAAAACTATATTTAATAAAAAGGAGACGTTACTACAGTAATACTAGTCTTAATAGCACAATTTTAAAGTTGTTCCTTTTTGAAGAGTCATATCCTTACTTTTAAATCACTCGATGAAAAAAAGAGTACAAAATATTAGAGATCGGCACCATGTCGGTTATTTTTATTGAAATTAATTTTAAATATGTTACGGGCAACACTGGACTAGTTGTTGTGGAAAGCCTTGGTGGAGGCGTACGTCTAGCAGTGAAGGAGATGGTGATGTAGTTACGTTACGAAAAATTGTATTTTGACTGAGAAAATACAATAAAAACTTTTGTACTTTCTAACGTGTTAAACACCTGTCTTTTAATGAGGTTAACTACTATCATTATATACAGGTGTCCTAAATGTTTCTCTATGCGTATAATCTCCGTTCCTAAGCCAAAGGTTTAGCATTCTAGCCAGTCAACTATATACTCACTTGTTTGTATTCTAAGGTATAATCTAATTAACGAGAATGTTTAAATAACAAACTTGGTTAGCCTAGTCTGATTTATTTCATTAATTTGATAATTATACTGTAAGAATCTTAGGAGTAATTTCGTACTGAATTGTTTAAAGTCAACATTGACAAATTAACTTGGTAAATGTTGACTTTAAACTATAATTTAACCTCTGATTATGTACGTTATATCTCTCCCCCAAATGTGAGACTATCTTATGTAACGTCAGTAGACTACTAGAGTGGTTAGTGATTTTGACTCCTGTAGCAAAAGTCGCGAGTCCGGATGTCATTAAAACAGTTGTGTAATTTATTTAATCTATGACTAGATGTGATTTATTTATAAAATGGATGAATGTAGTAAATGAAGTACCTATTTTAGAAGAAGTCTGATACCTGTAGAAGAAGTTCTTCCTACTTTGGTATTATACGATAATGTGTAATATGAGTCAAGTTATTATAAGAGATTAGTAGGTATGTGGTTATAATGAATTAGTATTAGTTGGATTAAGAACACAAAGTGTCGTAAGAGGCCATTAGCAGAGCAAATTGAGTAGGACGACACCACTGTGTAGAGAAAGGACACTAAATACAAACGTTAGACCACCCCGTCTGGTCAACGTGGTATGGTTGACTCCAACCTTCTTTTTAAGGAAAAACCTGTGTCTAGCAATAGACTATGAAAAATTGTTGATGTGATATGATGATGTGATTATAAAACATTTCAGGTGTATCAGAATGCCCAGAAAATATGCATCGTTTGAACAGCGAGTGTCGTCCGACTCCATCACAACGCACTTGCGATGAACCAGTCGCATTATCTATGGGCATCATTTGCGATTGGTCGAGGTGCGATTGCGATTTCCCCTTCGTGTTACACCTAGCTTCGGGGTATTGCTTCCTCTACGAAGATTGTCCTGATTTGATTTCTGCGCCGAAATTTGGTTGAACGTAATATGCGCGAATGATGTTGTTATAAGAAATAAATTATTAATTTCGATTTGTGATTTATTTATTAAGATATAAGGTAAAATGTACTTTATTTTATGATACTATAAGGATGATATCTCTTATACATAATAGTGTTATTTGTAATAATATCAACACAACCCTTAGGCTATTTTGGAATTAATATTGTAAACTGTAGATAGAGTACTGTTAGTTATACTGTAGCGAAGACTGGTTTTTACGATTACACTTTAGACTATTTTGTATCTACTCATCAACGCAATCAGTTTGACAGGGTTACACTTATGTTTACCATTGTTCTTATGCTAGAATAGCACTAAGAAAATTATATTCCCATATATTTTTGGTATGTAATTCACATACGTAAACTATTACAATGTAATATTATATATATTATAATTATTAAACAGTCTCAAACTGTCGTCATATCATAATTTAATTATGTAAATTTATGAGTAGACGTGGTATATGAATTATAATTATATATGCCATTTAACGTAGTCCACAAAAATTTAACAACAAGAAGCCACGCAAGCAACTTTGACCTACAACAGCCGTGAAGTATGTACCCAGGTACAGATTTTTGCAATATTTAACTATGAATGCCAAAGAAATATTGTCCTTTCACATCACAGTGTTATTTTTTTATTCAATAGTTAAGTGACTCGGGAAACGAGATATTTATTTGTTATATCTATTTTCATAGGCTAGAAAATGAGCATACGATCTGATTTTGTGTAAGCAAGTAGCGTAATGGCCAGATGCTTACCATCACACGCGACGAGCTTGCAAAACCATTTTAAAACATAGTCTTCAAAGATGACAGGAAAACTAGCTATAGTTGTATTTGAATTCAATAGTTATTGTCGTCAAATATCTGTATATCAAATACTATAACTATGGTCTCTTGTCTGTTGAAAATAATTTTACAGAATCTCTTTTTACACCGTCGGAAAGGGTTTTGTATGTATTCTTTTACGGTTGGCCGATTGCACGACGATAACTCTCATTGGGCATGTTAACGTTTTGCGAAGGGACAAGGAAGAAGTTAAATTGATAATACAAATGGTAAGCTCAAAACATTTAGGCCAAAATTGCACATCCGTAAGGTCGTTCTATAAAGTCGCTAAGATCAGGATGAAGTATTGAAAAATGTAAATGGTCTATTCCTGTACTTTGCTACTGACGTAAGGTATAAGAATTATGTCTACCTATAAGTATTTAATCATGTTTTTGTTCTTGTTTCAGCTACACTGGACACTGTCCGATGCTGAAATTTCGTTTTGGAAAATGCTACGGAGATAACACACGCCAAATACTAAAAGAAATACGAACAAAAGGACTATTCAAGTAAGCCTTTTATCTTTCTTAATGTCAGGCATCATGGAAATGCTCTAAACAGAACTATGAGTTTCACAAGGATAGCTACTTCATCTGTATGACACTGATTAAATGGTTTAGTGTGTACTCAATCTTAATGTATGCAGATACACTTTCTCAAAATCATTAATAATCGGCAAAAAAGCAACGGTGTACGACATCACTTTGGCAAGTGACAGCGTACGTAGCCTTAGTGTGTTTGGTACAATAGGCCATTGTGCGTGTTAGTCATGAATATTAGCTACCAATAGAGTTAAAAAAGTTTCAAATATATTTAGAGTTTTAAAGAAGTTGATAACAAGAAAAATAAACAAAATGATAGTTGAAAATATACATCGTAAAGTTATTAGATTATGTGATATTCCCTGTTAAAAAAGTTGTTTAAATTGAAGTATTAATTATTCTATCATTTTTAACGAAAACGGTACTCGTAACATCACCCATCCCTTTAGTCTTAAAGTCCTAGCTACACATTTAGTGCTTAGTCCAGTAATACAAATAACCTACATCATCAACAGCCTTTTATAATCCACTGCTGGACATAGCCTCTCCTTAGCAAGGAGGTTTTGGCCTACTATACCACGCTGGCCAGACGGGTTGGAATAAGGTTTGTTCCAAGTTTTCCTTCTCTTTGTAATGATATTGTCTTGTATATTTTGTTCCCTTAGTTGTTTTATGACACCCACGGGATAAATAGGGGTGGTCACACACGGACATACATACTAAATACTAATTAGAATCATGTTACTTATAAAAATTATACCAACATAATATACAAATTGCACATGTTGTCAGAAACGTTCGCGTCTGCGTAATCCTTTCAAATCTTTTCTCTAATTATTTTTAATTAAAGTAGCTACCTTTTTTTCCTACTACTTAATTACATATTACCTTACCTTTTTAGTAACTTATTGAGATATAATATGTAATAAGTTTACTCTATAAGTATAATTATTATCAATTTCTTGGGAAGAAAAAATGTAATATATAATTTATCCTACGTTATGAATAATATTTATTTGGATTTATATTGTTCTGTGGAGAAACGGGTGTCATGTCCTTACAACACAAAGGGGATCCTCCGACCAGGGAAGGTGATCATGCCTGGCGGGCCGCGTGTGCAACGGTGTAAATATATTAGGTTGTTATATGTTAATCGGTGCGAGAACTTCTATATCACAATACAGGAGGGGCCGTTCAATTATTACGTAAGCACTATGGGGGGGCGGGGGGGTCTTTGCTTTGCTTATTTTGGATGACATGGGGGGTAGGGGAGTCTAGATGATGATTACGTCATCGGTAGTTATTTTCTTCTTTACACGAATGGCAACCCACACATTGTCTTTGCTTGAAAACGAAAAGCATTTTCGGGGATTCCCGCAAGTAATACATACATTTAGTGAACAGTGCGCGGTAATTCCCCTACTCGCTTTAGAACCGAGTAAGGGAATTACCGCGCGCTGTTCACTTGTCTAAATTTCCTCTATCAGTGTATTGTTTCGTTTGGCTGCTATAGCGAGTAGACGTATTGTAAGCATAGTAAAGCAAGTTAACATTTGTGTTACCATTCATTCCATTATCCAAAGTTTAATGTTTAAATAAGATGTCATTTCAAATAGACAAATCTAAGTTATACCCAAAATTGTTTGAGAGTTTTAAAAAATCTCATACAAGTACGAAAGTACAAAATGTACAAAAGTTAGTTAACGAAGTGTGGCGAAATTATAAATTACAAGCAAAATCCGACAAGGAACTAGATATTATTGTATCTAAGAGAATCGAAGAAGAATTGCAAGCAGCGACTAAGAATAAATCCAATTTACTACATTTTTTTTCTAAGGTGAGTGACGAAATCATTTTAGGTACCTATGAGTACCTACTAGAAATATTAGAAATCGCCAAAAAGTTTCTCTTTGCTAATTAGAAAATATTATGGCCTATCTTAAAGTATAGAGGATTATTCATTATATAGATTTATTTCTTATAATTGATTCCGTCAATTGGTCACAAAATACAGGATGCCAGTTTTATACATATATATATATATATATATATACCTACAGAAAACTATACTCTATTCAAATAGGTATTTAACAGAATGTAAACAATCTTTATATGTCTTTTTATTGAAATATGTGGTTCAAAATTGTAAACTGTGTAAAATCTGTTGTGATTCATTTAAAAACTCAACCAATATTAAAAAATTGCTTTTCTGTAAGTACATAAAGGTGCGTACAAACATCGTGAGGCGTGCGCCGCGAATGGTTCGCACGTATACATGTGCCGTAGCATGCCTCAGGTTGATGTATTCGAGACGAACCATTCGCGGCGCAAGCCTCGCGATGTCTGTACGCACCTTTACAGATATCTGATTTTGTAATTGCATATTTCAATAAAAAGACATATCAAGATTGTTTATATTCTTTTAAATACCTACTTGAATAGACTATAACACCCTGTATTTTGTGACCGGAACGATTTGCTCGTTTAAAGATATTAGATTTAAAGCCATAGGGTTTTGTATTTACCATATTTATTGCCATACTTTGTATTTATGTAGCTTAATAAGAGAATCTTTAGCAGAACCCATTAAAAGTTTTTATTTTTAGGCAACCTGTAAACCTGCAGAAAAAACACAAATTACACAGCCAGCTTCAAATATTAAAAAACAGGAAGAAGATAAAATAAAAACCGGTAATGAATCACAACAGCAATGCGAAATTAATAAAAATACAGATAAACAGAGACCAAAACCTTCTCAGGAGGCTATGAAAAATAAGATTGCTCTACTCGAAAAAAATTTGAATGCTTTGTATTCTGCCAGAGATACTATGTCAATCCGTGCTGAAGTTGATAAACAGATCATTAAGTTGCGCGAGGAAATAAAAACAGCAAAACAGTCTTTAAACAGGAAGGTTCAAAACGCAGTTGCCCGTAAGAAACACAGGGATGGTATGAAAAGAAAGTTAGAAGATATTTGTCATGAAAATCCAGAAATGAAAAAAAGACTATCTCTGAGGGATTCAGTGGGACGTCCTAATCTTGAAAGCAATCAACCTTTACTATTGAAAACAATCGCGGATATAGCTTTATTTGGAAGTGCAGCAGATGATAGAAGACGAACGGAATCAATTCGCAGCGTAAAAACTCTTGATGAACTCACACAAGAATTACGTAAAATGGGATTTGACATTAGTCGCAGTGGGACATATCTTCGTTTGATTCCCAGAAAATCTAATTCTGCAGAGGGACGAAGACATGTATCGACAGTCCCTGTTAAGCTCATTCGGGCTCAAACTGATCACCACAAGAGCCACTTAGATAGCAAGTTCGCTGAAACATCAATCCATTATTTAGAGAACATAGCATCCATACTAGGACCAGATCAAGTATTTTTCATATCTCAAGATGATAAAGCTCGAGTCCCTATTGGCGTAACTGCGGCAAATAAGCAAGCACCTCTTCTAATGCACATGGAATATAAAAAATATCAAATTGCCTGATCACGATTGGGTAATCGCTGAGCGTCATAAATTAATACCATCTGTTTATGCTGGTATCAAAATCACTTCCAATATGCTAGGACAACCGCAAGCCGTTGGATATTCTGGACCAACATACATCGCTATTCGAAGTGGAAAGCATAGTTCATCTACTGCTAATACTCATGCTCAGGATTTCGAGACGCTTCTCGAACTTGAAGAGTTTCGACCATTAGCTAAAACTGACCATGGACTAGTAAAACCAGTGGTAATCATGACGGTTGATGGAGGGCCAGATGAAAATCCGCGTTATCAAAAAGTCATAGGGTTTGCTATACAACACTTTAAGCGACATGATCTCGATGCATTGTTTTTAGCTACCAATGCTCCCGGAAGAAGTGCGTATAACAGAGTAGAGCGCAGAATGGCTCCTCTTAGTCGGGAACTGGCTGGTTTAATATTGCCTCATGACCATTTTGGGTCTCATTTGGATGAACGTGGCGTTACAATTGATGAACATTTAGAAAGATCTAATTTCGAATTTACAGGAAAAGTATTAGCTGAAGTATGGAGTTCAATGGAAATTGATGGCTATAATGTTAATGCAAAATATGTTGGGGCAGGTGAACAAGATCTTCCTGATTTTCCAGACATTAAATGGTATTCAGAACATGTGCGTGAAAGCCAATACTTGCTCCAAATTGTAAAATGTAGAAATACAGAATGCTGTCGTCCAAGAAGTGGACTATTTAGATTACTAGACAACAGGTTTCTTCCACCACCTGTAAAAGTAAAACAAACAGTTGATGACTTGGTTTTAGATGAAGGAGGGCAATTTCTTAATCTTCCAGTCAATTTAGCTCTACGCTTAAGTGCTTCACTCAAAGATTTCCTGCAAATGCCATACGATTATTTTTGTCCGACGGTACAATTGAGGCTATCAAGTCGAACATGCAAAACGTGTGGTCTTTATCATGCTTCCGTCAAGTCACTAAATCGTCACATCGAAAAGATCCATAAGAAAGTAAACACGCACACTGATAGGAAAGTTAGACCTGTAAGAGTCGCTGCTCGTCGTGCTAATGAACTGATGTGCATTATTCAAAATTTAGAGCACCATGATGTTGAATGGCTCGATGAGAATGACGTAGACATTCCAAAATCGGATGAAAGCGAGCAGACTCACAACACTGAGCAGCAATCAAAGCAATCCAATGTCATCGAAAACTTAGAATCATGGATTCGGGTTTCATGGACTGAAGACTGTTAATTTGAATTTAATATATGTACCAAAAATTTAAAATAAGTTTGTTATGTTAGTAAGATATAATATTTTTGTCCTTTACTCTATGTTGAATACCGTTTCAGTAAAATATAATCTCTATCCTAAATCTATTTTCTTATTTTTCAAATTATAATTATAACATTATAAAATTAAAAAAACAATACATTAATTGACAAATGTTTACGTAAGCATGGGGGGAGGGGGTAAGAGCTTTGCTTACTTTTGCTGACAAGGGGGATGGGGGGGTAAATAATTGCAATAAATCTGCTTACGTAATACTTGAACGGCCCCGGATTAGTTACTTCGTAGTTTGATGTGTCTGCGCTAAAAGGCACTGTAGTACGTCTTTGTTTTCATTATATGTAGCAGTTACCATACTTCCTTCTAACAGTTTATTAAATGATTAATTAACGATTCATTCTGTTTATATTTAATGCAAACACTGGTTTAGTTCATATTTCGGCGTTAGATGTCAATCTTATTTACTGCTTAGATACTGAGTACCTAGAATCTGTCTACCGATATCGTTATGGTGCCTACTTACTGAGTACTTAGTTGCTACCGACTTTGTATACAATAAAAACAATATCACAGGCAAAATCAGGAAATAGCGGAACCAAAACAGGCCCTAGTCTTTAATATTGGTTTTCAGCGCTCTTTTTTTATGATTTTACCGCACGTAAATTGTATTTCGGTTATATCTTAAATCTTATAAATAATAATTATTTAAAATCACTACTATCAAAGTTCAGTAAATAATCATCTGAAATAAAAATCATTTTAATTTATTCAAGATCGTTACAACGTTTTTATTGCTATTTTACTTTAATATAAAATTAATTAATTCCACCTGTGTTAATCTTAAACTCCTGTTTCTCGAGCGTCGAAATGTTATGAATGTGTGCAAGTATATTATTTTATTCAATTATTGTTACTATTAGTATTTACCTACTAATCTACATTTTTTTATTTCTCACAGTAAGCCTCTTGAATACCGGCAACGTGACAATTACGAGCTCGAGCGCCTTCCCCGCTACGACCAACCACAGAGGGACGTTTACGACGGTATTCGGAACAGACCAACAGCTCACATGACTGGATACACAGGATATGTACCTGGGATGAACTTCAGGTATTTTTTAACATTTATCTACTTTTATTGAAAGAAAAACAGATTGAAGTGAGCAATGTGTACTACTACTACTACTACGGATATTTATACTAGTTCGGATACAAACCAAAAAAATAATAATTTCAGTATTAAGTCCACCTTTGTCACTTTTTACGTGCATAAAGTATGTATAAATAAAATAAAATGAACAATAATAAGAGAAAATTTACACGTATTTAAATGTGCATTTAATTTAAATAATCAAATAAATAAATAAATATTTCGGACATCTGACACACAACGCCATCTTGTTTGAAACTAAACAAAGGATGGAATATAACAATTTCTATGCAAATTTCTTTATAAATTGTCAAAAATTCAGATGAAAAACTGGTGAGTAAACATTTTATTTAACACACAATTTTTATTTCTTTATAGTCCTGTTTAACAGCTTTTCTTAGAATTGTATTGGTAATTTATCTACATGCAAACATACTTTCGTTTGCTGACAGTTTTAAAGCCACTTACGTAATAGGGCACAAGTACATGAGGGCCAGGAAGGGAGTACAAGGTGTATGTGCACCCCCCTGACAGAAAAGAAAATACATAGAAAAACACATGTTTTAATTAATTAAGAGCCTGCCAAAGTGACTACTCTGTCTGATGGAAAGCATGAATAGAATCCAAGAGTTGTGGTCACCATACTCATTGCAAATGCAGACAATGCAGTATGGTGACCCACACTATGGCGGCCTTATGAGATGCTTTTTCACATCCTACTTGGGGACGTAAAAGGTATGACAAAGATCGTGACAGTGTAAGGCTTACACAGTTACCACGATAACTGTTATTATTACTGATACTGATAACCTAGTTTTATTATAAGTATATTTTATATTGATTATTAGTATGTGTGGATGTAGATGCGCTATCTTAAAAATAATTCTAGCGATATCCATGTGTAAGTGATTGTGGAGGAACGGGTGTCCGTCCCTCCACATATATATATCGAAAAGAAGTAGGTATTAAAAGGCATCGGAGGGTGACGTTAAGCAAAAGCTCATGTAGGTCAGGGTCGCATGATTTTAACTAAAGCTGGCTATTACCCAATTGCCTGATTCTGAGCCCTCTAGCCTTGGTATTTAGGTTAAAAATATTTGCAAACACAATTTAATGGTAAGTATTTATTGTAGTATACAATTTAAGCATTCACAGTGAAAAGAGAACAAAAACACAACCTATAAATATAAAATGATTGATCCGTCAACGCAGTACCTAAACTGCTGGATACCTCGAAACTTCGAAAAAATAAATATGCATCGGCTTACTTCAGATCAGAATCAGTGTTTAGACATGATTTTTGGCAATTTCACCTCTAAAGGAGAAAAAATGTCGTCGCCAGAATTATTTTCAAGGGGGTACATCCACATTCACACATACTATTAACTAGTAGTAGTAATATATAATTATATTATATACATACCTAAACCTATGAAATCGCCTTTTTTAAAAAATAAGTTAAAAATATGTGTTTTCCTATGTATTTTCTTTTCTACCAGGGGGGACCTGTAAGCCATGCAAGCGGCACTCATGTGAACCGTATGGAAGTTTGTCATTTTCAAAGTCAAAAACACAAAATCGGTCAGTCAGTGTTAAATGTAGTATGAACTAACAGCCATAAATATGATTAATATGAAACATGATTCCTAACATATAATTTTTATTTCCATTCATTAGATTACCTATAACCCAAATTACAAACTTTTTTTTGTTTGGGTGATGTGCCTAGGATAATAAATTATGTTAGATAAACGACATTATATCATTCATTATAAATACATTAAGCAATATTAAATTAACGACTTGGATTGTTTAGCCCGGCTTCAACCCTGTACCCGGAATGTAATGGTACTGTTTCTTTTTCGAATTAGAACATAAAAATATTTAAGAGGTAGACGGTTCACGCACTAGATTCGTCTAGCTTCGGCCTGCTCGACCAGTAAACCTAATCGGCCACCATAACATTTGTAGTATTACAGATTGTACTCTCAGATAGGAAGCAATAGGTACTCGACGTATGTCGGGGAGAAATATTATTTCCCCCGGGGTAGAGTCTAACGGGGCATGGTGTCAATTGGAGGGGGACCGGAAATCATATGGTCCGGGTCCCCCTTCAGAGTAGGGTGACGGAGGCCGGCCGTCGGGGCGGTTTTTAATGGGAACACAACATACTCCTGACTCCTGCACCCCAAGGAGCAGGAGATCCGAAGGGATTTGCCACCTCCTCAACAAAAAAAAATGTACTCGACCTAAAAGTATTGCGTAGTGACGTTACACAGGAAAATCGAATAACGATTAGTCTGAATCAGAAGTGACACGATCGTGTATACATGTGCACACATACACGCTACGGAATCAACCAGGCAGTTTAAACAATTGGAATTGTAAATTGAGCTATTTGAAAGCCGCAATAATTGAAATACAAGAGATTGAAATTGCGATGTGATTCCCAGAAGTAAATTAAATAAGTTTGTTTTAAATAAATACGATACTTACATTTCAGTTACGGTAAATCATATGGACGAACAGCAGATGACTGTATAGCTAATTTCTCTGAAAGGCAACGTGAACTAAGACGAAAGGCAGATTTCAACAAAAGTTACGTGAGATCTCGTAGTGCGCCAAAAATGGAAACAATACATTCGAGGGACGAAATCCGAAGAGATCTCAGTCGATTTAGAGAAATAAATAAATACAAAGGTGAGTCATTTACAAAGTTTTTAACCATACATATATGTAAGTCATGCTACATCTAGCAAAGTCAAAGTTCGCAATTACTGTTTAACTAATCACTTACTAAAACTTTAGGCCATTAACTGAAATTTAGGTAATTTTTTTTTGTTATTTTTTTCCAAATCACGTCTGTAGATCTTCGTTTCAATTGTTCAGCAGTTTACACTAACTAAAAACTTATTCAAAATAAAATATCAATATACAGACACAGTCATAGTCATCAAAGGCAAGTTGCCCAACAGTTGAACATTACGGGAAGAAATCGGATTACCCAAATCATGGCCAAAGTGACTCTACTCTGCTTGATAGAAATCATAAATAGAATTCAAGTGTTGTTATTACCTTACTTATTGTCAATGCAAAACATGTATTTCTTATATTTCTGCATGGTGATCAACAATATGACGGTTTAGTGATATGCTCTTTTCACCCCGCTTAGGCACGCAAAAGGTACAGTCATCGTGGCACTGTAACACTCACACACTTATCACGATAGCTGTCAGTCCTTCATCAACGAAACATGACAGCACGTATGCTGTCGCTTAAGGTTGACCTTCTGTAAGACGGTCTACCTAAAGCAGGTCTTTTACTACCCCGGTCGAGCCAGCCCGTTCATGCTGCAATCAGCGTGCTCTACTGTCTATCAAAGTATCACAGTAGTACATTATTATTAGTATTGATGGCATTGAACATGTATAAATATACATTCTATATTCTCATTTTATTTGCAGAAAACACAATATCGCCAGAATTTCCACCGATTGCGGGCTACACTGGTCACATACCACGTATCAAAGGTTCTGAAGCGTCGCTTAGTCAGAGATACCACTGTGCAGCAAAACGTGGCTTAGAATTAATAAAGATTGAAAAAGAGAAGCGAAAAGAACTTCAAAACGCAAACGCAAACGTGAAGGCCATATTAAAACGAGATGATAAAAAATACTCCTATTGGAACTGGGGATAGCATACCGCCAGAAGAATGTTTTTCCATAAATGTCGGTGAACATTCTTCTATAAAAAGAAACGAACAGTATTTTCTTAGCAAAAAATAAAATAAATATGAGTCAGTACACTAGAAGTAGATATTTATTTCGTAGTTTTATAGGCCTATTTGCTAGGTACAGAATAATTAAAACAATGCAGGTAGTTAGAAAAAAAATACATAGGTTTATGCTTCATGCCCTGTTGTCGCGTCTTTTGGAAATTCGTTAAAATTATGAATGAAAATACTTTCTGTTAAATACTTATGAGTTATTGTTCAAGTTGTGTGTTCCTGACAAAATGTGATGAATTCGACATTTTTAAATCATGGTTAATGAAATTTTTTTTTCACTTGCAACTTTGCACAGATCTAGATGCATTCAAAGAGTATTCCATCAATACTTCTAATTTGACAATGCATATAGTACAAATGCTAGTTTTTTAAAAAATCCTGTAAAAAAGAAAATTAAACAACACATTTACTAATACTTGTTTTATTAATTTTTATATTTTAATTAAATATATCTTTACTTTATAGATTAAAAATAACTTAAATAACATGCGAACATATTTTTTTATCAGGAAAAAAACATTTATCATTTTTGGTTTTAAATATAACTGGCTGCAAATAATTAACCATAGACATCTAGTACGAATATAGTTAAAACCGTCATGTTTTACACGACTATTAAAATAAAACTAACTATTTTACTATTAAAATATTTCTATTCTAACTTAAAATAAAACGAAACAGTTTTGGGATAATAATTTGTACGAGTTGAAAAAATTCTTTACATAATAATTTTTACGTATTTTGCCTATGGGCTTTACTTGAAAACTTCTTGTGCATACATAGATGTTGCCTTAAATGAATAAATGTGTACAAATAGTAGAATCCGTTGTATACAATATTACTTTTTCTAGGTAGGTTAACGGTGGGTAGTGCAAAGTAGTAAAATGATATCTGCTGATCTAAGATTTTAATCTATATTTGTATTTCAAACAATTATAATGTAACAATTAATTTCAGTAACAAAATCTATATGTTAATAACATGTTTATAATATGCATGCATTCTATGCATAGATATATCTAAATACAAGGCACATTTATCAATCTTATTAGGTAGGAAATTTAACAAACAGATTATGGACATATTACGTTTTACAATTTCTATGTTTTTCAATATTATTTATTATAATGAATAGACACGTGTTCTATAGAGACAGTCAAAGAGAGAGCATTAAGCTTTAAATAGTCAAATCGTGTAAGAATACCTCAAGAAGAAAATGGCTTGCTTTTGGTAACAACGTTCTCAAATGCTAGACAAAATTTGAAACATGAGCAATATTTCCAAAACACTTTGAAGTAGTCATTCCGCTCGTTGAGTAAATTTCAATTTTGAGCAACTTTGGCCTGAAACCACCGATTATGTTAGCAACAGCTGCGATAAGTATTCTAATCTATCTGATTTCAGATAAACTGGCTATTTGCAAAACAGTTGGCCCCACACATTTGACCAATAGGCCTGATAAATTCGATAATCTTGCAGCTTTGGCGTTCAAGAAAAAAATTAAAACAATGTCATAAGATTTAATACTGTTTAAAACCTTTGTAAATTTAGATTTAGGAAGAGCTCAAGAATATTAGTACTTTATTTATTACATATATTTAACTAAAATTACTTTTATATACAACAATAGGTCGAACAGTTAACACACCAATGGGGTTCTAAAACATGCCTTAATCAAATTAAGTATATATTAGGTAATTAACATAATAATCTAATATTGCTGTTGCTGCAAGGGCAATTGAGATGTATTATTATATAATATAGAAGATATTGAATGCAAAACATTAACTAAGAAACTGAATTCGTATACTTTAAGAGCTGGAGAAACTGGCACAAATTTTTATGAGCTGCACTAATACTTTGTGTAGGAAATATTTAAAAAAAAAACTCAAAAATAGAACGTTGAAAAGGGAAGTATTTTTTTTTAAAGTTTAATAAAAAGGTTGTTTAATAAAAATATTAATTTTCTAAAAAAGTGCATTCAATCATAAGAACTTAGGTCTTAAGTAGTCATACACCTTACAAACAATTCACAACCTTATTTTGAGTATTAGCCTTCGAATATAAGAACTAATTTTATATAAAAAGGTTATTTACTTCCCTAATGACAGCTAATGTTACCATACTATGCTGTTTAAAGTTAAAAAGACCCGATTCACGTTTCTTCTGTAAATTGACTCCTTAAGCAACAAGTTACAAGTTAGATTGGGTTTTAATCCCTTTTACAAACAAAATTGTTGTAAATTGGCTTGGTGAGCTCAATAATTTGAAAGACGACGATTATAAGAGTTAGGAACATTTTAAATGTTAGTTTTACTAACAAATATGAACTTTTAAACACAAATTTTAGAACAATATAATTTTTAATCAACTTTGTAGAGTGTATATTATAATATTAGTTATAATTATACTTTTAACTTAGTGGTCACTTTGACAAAGAAACTGTTTCATTATAAAATAACTACATATATATATTTGTTATTTATAATAAGTGCCAGGGGATGTTTTAAAACAATTTCAATGTCATGTCTTTACCGAACTCAATCCGAATTACATCAAATGTAAAAACATCAACAGTGTCATCAGTTTTGATTCATCTATATTATCAAAATCTCTTTTGTAAGGAGAGGCTTATGTCCAGCGGTGGACAGTTAAATGCTGTTTATGATGTTCGATGATACATAAGGATTTTTCTTTTTTAAAAACTTTACAGACACATAAAACGAACACAAAGAACACAGGACAACAATTTGTAGATCATTGAAAGTGTTGTCCCATGTGGAGATCGAAGACACAACACTCAGCGCAGTAGGCAGCGGCGAGGTTACCGCTTAAACTATTTCAACATCCGTAATTCGAAAAATAGTTGTGTTTGATAACAATAAGGCACCAGTTTATTAAAAGGCACGTTTGGAAATAGAGAGGTGATCTCCATTTTTCTTACTCTGTTCGACAAGAGAATGATCGCAGGTTTAGGTGTTCGCAAGTGACTTGGATACAAAATTGTCATATTTAACCAGTACTGATATAAATATAATCTGCTTTCTAAAGAGATGCCCCCGCGTCCTGTGATGACGATGACAATATTATCAAGGCCTAACTTCCAGGAGTCAGCTCAACCATCTTACCAGTCTTTTGATCAACACCATCGACAACTACGGCACTTTCATCTTCGGTAGGGCTAACTGTATCCTGTTTTTTATCTGTGGCAAGCTCCAACATTAAGGTCTCGAGTTTTTGCGCCTTTCTGGTTTCGTTGTGAGTAATCAGGGCGCATAAATGCTCAGTTAACAACTCCTTCTTCTCTTTCTCCTTCTGTAGCTGCATTTTTGCTTGCAAGAACTCCATTTCTACTTTCAGGTAGTGTTTTCTGGAAAACAAGTTGTTTTTGTTTATATATGAATGTTGATAAACTGTTTATAGCAGATGGTTCTAAAATGTAACTTGACTTCTCCACAATATTTTTAATAAAGTTATATCATAATCATCTCAGCCGAAAAACGTCGACTGCTGGCCATAGGCACATATAAAACAGAAATAAATAAATAAATATTTCGGACATTCGACACACAACGCCATCTAGTCCCAAACTAAGCAGAGCTTGTACTATGGGTACTAGACAACTGGTATAAATACATATACTTTTTTTGTAAATACATACATATTATACATAGAAAACACCCAAACTCCGAAACAAATATTTGTAGATTATGCAAACATTTAGTTCAACCCGGGAATCGTACCCGAGACCTCAAGCACAGCAGTCACGTACGTACGTACCAAGAATAATGTATTAAACACCAGATGTGAAGGTTCAGGGAAAGTCCTCTTTCAGAAAAGAGCGACTCCCAGTTTTCCTAGAGATGACTATTGTGGCGATCGGTCCATAATACCACGTCTTCGCAGCTACATATTATGCGTTTGTTAATTTGATCATGTCAGTCTAGTATAGTCAATGTTTAGTACAAGCCCCGCTTAATATGATGGCGTTGTGTGTCAGATGTCCAAAATTATTGAATTAATTAATTCATTTATATATCGTGTGAAACTATGTTACTTACTTAAAATAAGGTACATTTGTGGCCTTGTCCCCGATATGTAGGTATTGTGAGATTAATGAATACAATACCATTGTATATTTTACGAATTGTTATTAACTACTAAAGATGCCTATGGGTTTTTAAAGGTCAGTGTAAATTATTTAGACGTATAAGTCGTAATATATATATATATAACGTCGTTGTGTTTGTAGTTAATAACATACCTACTTACACTACTGATCGAATATTTATATACTATTTTTTTGATAAATACATACATAATATATACAGAAAACACCAAAACTCCGAAATAAATATTTTCAGATCACACAAACACTTGGTCCGACTCGAGAATTGAACCCGAGACCTCAAGCATAGCAGTCGCATTCGCTACCACTGTGCCACCGAGACAGTCTCGGATATATGTGAATTACTAAAGTATATCTATGTCACTCAAGCACGTTACAATTGTGTTCTATTTATATCAGAACATCGCTTTATTATTGATTTTGACATACCTATTTACTGCTAAACCCAGTGAAACGATGAACAAAAAATTAAAGAACCTGTGAACCGAACTTTTGTTATTCAAGTATTTTAATACATGTGGTGATAGATTAAGAATACGAAATCTCACCACCTCTATTCATCCCGTGGGTGTCGTAGGAGGCGATTAAGACAGAAACTTACGCAGGACAACAGCAATACAATGAGAAGTAAAACTTGAAACAAACACTATGCCGACCCGTTTGGTTAACCTGGTATAGTACGCTAAAGCCTCTTTTTTAAAGAGAGGCCTATGTCCAACAGTGGACTTAAAGATGAATATGTTTTTAACATTAGTTTTCTTCCGAAACAGACGTGAGTGATACTTTATAAGTCTCAATATAATATGTTAATTATTTCGATACTTACTCAGCTTCAGCGTAACTAAAGCACGCCTGGTCAATCTTCGCTCTCAACACGGCAACATCCTGTGAGAACTGGCTGTCTAATATCTGCAACTCTTTCTTAATCTTCTCCAATCGCATCACCTCTTCAGCTGTTTGTTTTGTCCTGTAATGGACAAAAGAAGTTGGAGTAAGAAGTAGCAGCAGAATCAGAGAAACTTCACTCTTAACCGATTTCATATAGAAATAAAACTATACATATTTATTATAATGTTTAGATTTCTATTAAGAATTCATTATTAAATTCTAACTAACAAATTAGTCGTTTATTTTGCAGGAGATTACGAACTATAAATTGCTTAAATTGTCCTTGAAAGAGCGAAAACGTGTAAAAAAGAGAGACAGTAACTGTATAGAGTTAAAAAGATACAGGTTCAATCAGATCAACTCTTGTATGTGAAAGTGAGTCTGTTTGTTTATTCCGCTCTCACGCCTTAACTACTCGACCGATCACCATGAAATTTTCCATAAACAATAAAAAAGAAAAAGCACAAATCTTTCGTCCAGAAAAAAAGTGACACCGCGAGCAAAAACCAGTACCGCTTATATTCTTCTACAAAGATAATTAAAAAAAATGTTATAGTGAGAATACACACGAGATACCAGTATAAACATAGTCAAAATAGGTTCATCAACAGCCTTTAACAGTCCACTGCTGAACATAGGCCTCTCCTTAGCGAGGAGGTTTTAGCCTACTATACTACGCTGGCCAGACGAGTTGGTATAGGGTTTGTTTCAAGTTTTCCTTCTGTTTTCAGTGATATTATCTTGCATATTTTGTTACTTTAGTCGCCTCTTATGACACACACACTATGTGACACTATGTGTTTATAATCCGTCACCACACGGAGATTGGTTACGCTACAAAAATACAGTAAAACAAACTACTAACCATATTGGTTTCGTGATTAGTTTATAAAACTTATTTAGGTTAACCATTACCATAAAGGTATTTATTTTTAAAACACAAATCGATATAAACGTAACACATTTGTACTGAGTTAAAGGAGACTGTCGAGAGATATCTCAAAACCACTTGAACGCTGATAACATAATATCAAGACTATCTTCTAAAATGCTAGCCAATGGATAATTTTTTCGAGTTTTTTTTTTCTATATAAAGCGAAAGGTCAGATGTCTTCCAATTTAGCAATGAGGATTTAACAATGAGATCGGATATGTTAATCTCCTAGGTAACTAATAGGCATGGTTGATCCAATTCACTATCATACCATTTGGACAAAAAAGTTTGATTGATGCCTCAGAGGATTATCTTCTATCTTTATCGGAGTTATGACTCAATACTCTACTAATATTATATGTATACATGTTTTGTTACTCTTTCACAAAAAACTACTGGATGGACTTGGAAGAAACTTAACAGTAATATAGGTTATACATCGGAATAACATATAGGTTACAATTTGTAATGATTTTCTGTAATTTTGGTCGTAATAGACATGTCAATTAAGTCGGAAAAAAATATGGCTACTGTAAGTTATCTTGGCGTATGCTGCCTAAATCATCGAAGTTACACAAAGATGATGTACTGTAGAATTGTTTGTATGTTAAAAAAAAATATTGAAACTAATCTGTTATGAAACTTAATGTTGCACACCAAATTCCAAAGCTAGTATATATGTATATATTGTTTTTTAGTATGCTGTTTTTATAGTAATTTACAGAAACCAAATCAGGATCTTTAAGTGCTATTGACTCACATCGATTTCTATGTATAAGGCTATATTGACAAAATTTAAATTTGCATACATCTAGATAACTTTTTCTTTTGTCTAGAATATACGAGTACATCTATGCTTGAAATAACAAAACATATCTCAGATATATTACAGATTAAAAAGAAAAGGTAAGCCATTTATTTAAATAACGAAATCATTCTTTGTTTCTAATACCCATATATATTTCTTACAGCGTATTTATATAGTACTATTAAATGTTAAAAACAAATTGTTTCAAAACATTCAACAACTTAAAATAAACGTGTTTATATTTATCGCAATTAAGCAACAACTTCGTTTATATTTTTACTTTTAAAAACATTGAGATAAGGTGAGATAGTATCAATGTAGTTAGTAGATTATCATAGAGCACCTTTTCTTTATTTTAAAATACGATTTGGCCTCCTTACTGTCATTAGCTGCTACGAACATTGTGTCCTATATTTATACTCTTGACTATAAAATAAACTCAATACATAAAGTATATAAATTTAAATTAAATAGCGAATATGTGTAAGCATATAACTTCAACGTGGCTACATCTATTTGGTTAATTTTTTTTAGTTGTTAAAGCAATTATCAGGACAAGGTTTGTGTGAAAGAAAAATGTTTAAAAATGTATGGAATCGAGAAAAAAAATAATAAAATATCATCATGTAAAAATGTGAGTTAGTAAGGAAATAGGAGACAGTAGGAAGTTTTTATATATGTAGTATATTTTCATGTAATATAATACATATATGTGTACTTGTATGTATTTCAACACATATACAATATCAACTGCCCGTTGCTGCACTAAACGTTGATAGTGGGTTCGATAAAACCATTTCCTGTCACACACATGCTTATATTTTACGATTATTACGGTTTTATGAATACAGACAGATTAAATAATGAATACTAAGTAATGCTAACTAAAAATCTACACATTAGTTCGTGTCACAAGTACACGTAGTACAAATTAGCGGACGTTTGCATTTTAAGTAGTAACATTTTAATTAGTATCCTAAAATAGTTAAACTTTGCTAAAATAGATTTTTTTTTAAATAAGCTTTCTTTAGAATACTCATACTAAGTCATTGAATAAGATATAAATAAAGCGACGTCTTAGATTTTCGCTCACTAGTAATGATTTAGTGCGTACATACGTACTTCTTCAAAAAGAAACTTGAAACATTACCATCCCGTCTAGCCAGCGTGTTATGGTAAGCCAAAACCTAGGAGAGGCCTAAATCGAGCACTGGACTGTTAAAGGCTCTTGATGATAAGTACTTCAACTAATATTACAAATGTGATTGTGAGTTTGTTTGTTTTTTATGCTGTAACGTCTAAACCACTAAGCCGATTTTAAAAATTCCAATGAAACATTATCGGCTAGTTACATATTATACTTTTTACCAAACCTAGTACGTAGATAATATTTGAGAACCTACAGAAAAAAATAAAAAAAAATTAGCATGAAGGTAGGTTATTTGGTGTCAAAAAAATACAAGATTAGTTTCAATAGTACAATAGTTTCTAGTCCAACGAACTGTAATATTTACAATCACGCGCGTGTACAACATCGCTACATATAATTGGCACTTTATTAAAATCCGTCACGACACATACCAATTTAGCACGTTCTACATATTACTAGTAGGTATAACCACTGTTATATTGTCGTATGGAGTTTTAACATAAGTCCTACTTTCGTTGAACTTTATGGTATAACTAGCTGACACGCACAACCTCGTCTGCGGCTCCTATTGTCCACAGCGTAATGTTACCATAAAAAAATTATAGTGAGCCAACCTTAACTTGTCTTTCCACGACTTCTTTATACAACTTTTAAAGGGGAAAATTTTTTTTATACATTATTTTTGTGAAATTTTAAGGGATTACGCAGCCAGCGCAATGCAAGTTCTCAAAATGGCCCATTTTCCCCTGTTTTTGGAAAACTTTTTATCGATACTCAACTTCTTTTTATCGTAACGCAAGGATATATAGCCTACAGCCTTCCTCAATAACTGGGTTATCTAACACTTAAGGCATTTTACAAATCGGACCAGTAGTTTCTGAGATTAGAGCGTTCAACCAAAAAACTAACGCTTCAGCTTTATAATATTATTACTATATGGACAGAGAAGATGAGCAAATGAGCACCTCATTTTTTACTTTTTTCTTCTTTTTTCTCCCATAGACACTGCAGTTTAAGTTTGCGTTCTCCAGAATTAGGCAGAGGAGTTTGAGTAGCGGTAACCTCATTTTTAGGTGAAAAGTAACGAAAACCATATAGTAACGATTTTGACGAGGCCGTGGTACTACTCCGATCGATCCAGCCCTTATATGCTTAAGTGTGACGCGATCGTATACACTGTAGGTAACTTTTAAGACTATTCCAAACTATTTCATTAATAAAAATAAACCGCTTATCAATGTTAGTACGTTTAGTAGTAATATCATCATAATCATCATCATCATCATCATCATTAACAGCCTTTAACAGTCCACTGCTGGACATAGGCCTCTCCTTAGCAAGGAAGTTTTGGCTTACAATACCACGCTGGCCAGACGGGCTGGAATAGGGTTTGTTTCAAGTTTTCCTTCTCTTTGTAATGATTTTGTCTTGCATACTTTGTTCCTTTAGTCGCCTTTTACGACACCCACGGGGTGAATAGGGGTGGTAACTCTATGTATTCTTAATATGTCACCAGTAGTAATATAACTGTAGGTAAATATAATGGACTCAATTAAAGTAGGTACACACACGATGTAACACGCAATAATTCATGAATTGCTCTGATGCTTTTGCTTTATAAGCAAACCTTTCCCAGCAGAACACACATGCATATTTATAATTATCGAACAAATTAGAAACGCTTAGTTCGCAGCACAAAAACCGCAACAAAATATAAATCAGATCAAGATCTCTTGATAAGCGAATTTCTACTTTATTTAGCACGAGGAAGAGTTTAGATTTAGTTTGCGACGTGATTTGTGTATGCCAGTCTTTTTAATAGTAAAACAAAGCGGTCAGCTTCTTTGAATATTTCGATTTATATAACACAGCTATATATAAATTCTATTTCAGTTAGGGCGTAAAACATAAATAGCATCAGCTGCTAAAACTTTCAGTTTGTAACCCCACCGGTTTAGACTCTGTATTGACGAATCCGTTCGTCAGTCATGCCAGTCATTTTATATGTATAGACGGTTTTTAAAGAAAGAAGAAAGAATTCCATATCCCTACTAATATTATAAATGCGAATGTAAGTTTGTTTGTTACGGTTTCACGTGATTACTGATCATCATCAAATTTTGTACACATGTTCTTGGAAGTAGAAGCTGAGAAGTAACATAGGATACTTTTTATTAAAAAAAATAAAAATAAAATAATCTGAACTTAATGTGGCAGACCAAATTTAATAATTACATAATTCAATGGTAAAAATAATAATTAAATAGATCCTCACGTGAAAAGGGGTGATTTGAAGAAAATTATGAACTTACCTGTCTGCAAGTGCTCTAGCAAGCATTTCTTTTCTCTTTTTATTCTGTTCTTCCATCAGCTTCTGCCTCAGTTGTAAATGCTCTAACTTCACCTTATGATTGACTGTTTCATCTTCTGAATAATTGTCCATTCCTCTCACAATATCAGGGGTCACCACTGAGCTGTCTTTCCTACTGCTTTGTATACTATCAAAATTCTCTAAATTGTTGTTTGTATTAATCATTGTTTCTGAAGATTCAACACTATTTACTTTGTCAGATAAAATTTCATTTCTGTCCACATTTTCCTTGTCATCATTGTGTAGTTCCATTTCACCAACTTGTGATTTAGGAGTGACTGGAGACTTTAAACTTAACTTACACTTGTCAAACTCTATGTTGTCTATGGCTTCATCGGAAGACTGTTTTGTAATAGCCTTAAACTTCATATTTATATTCTTGGTGTATCGAGACTTCCCAAGAAGTGCTGGCTTCAAATTCTTCGTTGTATTTAGTTGTATACCTGAATATAAAAAATTAAAAGAAATCATTAGCTGTACTAAATTATTTTTTTTTATTCTAGCTATCCCAGATAGAAGATGATATATTAAAGAAAACTGATCGATATATGACAGTAGTTATATTAGAATAGAATAGAATCAACAATATTTAATAAAATAGTATATTGTGAATTGCAGTGAACTCAAGTAGAAATCAAGTTTTGCTGATAAATAATATTTATCAACTGGAAATTATAAATATTATAATTATTTATTGACTGTTGTAAATGATATATTCCACTGGCAAAGGTAATTGAAAATACCTCATAATCTTGTAGTATAAATTTTCTCCACAGTTTTATTTACAATAATATAGGGTTTATGAATCAATTGATCCCTCAGGAACAACATTTTCTTCTGGACAATTTTCCCTACTTCTATGACAATATGGAAGTATGCAACTCATTTCCACTTACGCAATATTAGAAGGGTTTGGTAATTATATTCACTGGAACATTTACAAGCTGACAACAACCTGTGCAATCTGGTTGAAACATCAGACAATTCAAAGTTATCTGCTTAATACTTATTGTGTATATGTAAACTGCCCGAAAGATAAGTACAATTTATGAAACATGATAGTTTTAAATCTAGTTTAGTGTTTTAGAATTATGGATAAACATATTCTGTTGTCAGTAGTTTTTGTAGTTACTTTACAAGTCTCCTGATCAAAGAAGACAAGATAAATTACATATCTGTGTATAATAACTTGTCTTCTCTATCTATACTCTATCTATAAACACGTCTGATTCTCCAAAGGGGTAGGCAGAGGTATATTAAACTCCCACTTTTCGGCTATGTTTTGGTCACATGTAATAGGCGGCGGGCCTATCACCGCAAGTCGACATGTTTTGTTTGCCACAACCTCATCCGGCAATTACCAGGTGCAAAACTTGGAGCCAGGTGCAAAAAAAATTTGCTCATAATTTAAACAGTCGACAATACATCACCTCATAATTTTTTACATCTTACTATCAAACACATCATGTCTTTGTCTGTCAACTCATTTGTAGGAAAAAAATCTGTCATTGTCTTAACTTTAACACTTGCTTTATAATTTGAATTGTACAATGTTTATGTAAGGCCTCCCACGCTTAATTGACGTAATTAAGACATAACGCTATATACTATTGTGTCTCAAATCTCCAAACTATTGTAGTCATCTCAACATCATTATTTTCTTAACAGATGATGTAATGGCTGTATAAACACAATAAAGTGCCATAACATTACAAAATACAATCATTTCACGGAACATAACACAACAAAACCTTGTTGTAAGCATTAATCACATAAAAGCATCCATTTAGATTACAGAAATGTTACAGATATTATCATAAAAATATCTTATCTGTCTTAATATGGCAGTTAATTTCATCGTAAATCCTAGGTGTCTCCACACAGAACAAAATACTGTTCATCTTTAATGCCAAGTAACAATACAATGAGACAAACAACAAAAATATCTTCATTAAACCTAAATATGTGGCAGTTGACTATCAACTATTCTTGAACAACTAATGTAAATATTAACTGATTAATATCAATACAAGTATTTAATTTAAATTTCAAATACCCTGAGTTATAAAAAGGTTACTTAATTCTATCAAAGGTCAGTTTGGTCTTACTGTTTATTTTTTTTTGTTTCTTTTTTATTCTAAAAAGAGGGCTGTGGGAGGAATCGTAATTGTGCCTATTAAAATGAAATCTCTATTTTAAGATTGATATGAAATTTAAAAACATATTACTTAGAATCAAACACTTAGTTCTGTTATTTAATTGTCTTAATGAACATTGGGAAACCCAGCATTATGTCAGATTAAAAAAATAAATTCCAAGGAAATTCCAACTGTGTTAAAATCATCAAGAAATAATTATGGTTTAGGTATTGGCCTTGAGTTTAAACTTAAAATTACATGCATAATAGAGATACAAAAATTGCATGAGCATTAATTGTATGTTACAACAACATGAGGTCATCATCAAATCCTGCATGATTTCATTGGATTGCAACTTTAAGCTTACTATTTGATTCCATCTAAATTAGGACTATAATTCCTCTTTGAAAATATTGTGTAATAATCTTATTACACTGCAATTGATATTTGCAGTGTAATAATCTTATTACACTGCAATTGATATTTACAGACAATAATTAAAAAAAAACACAAAGTATCTATGGTTTACAATTTTTTTCAAATCAAGTTATTCTTAACCTTAACCTTGAACTGTACTTCTTCAAAATTCAATGTACAGGAAAACATTCTAGCAATAACTCTTTACTTTTTTTCACTGCAAAAACTCTTTACTTTTTTAGCACTGTTTTTTTTTTACTTTTTTTCAACTTTTATTTAAAAACTTTTCTTTACTCTAATGAATTTGATTTTTATACTTTTAAATTGCTCATATTTTCACCTAATAATTTTAAATATCCAATGGATTAATCAGATACTTAAAAATTCTAGATCCCAGCAATGTACCTACATTTGCAGTCTTAACATTTTCTTTATTTTGTGTTGATTATTTACATAAATAAATTAAACTTTGATGAGGATACAATTTCCATTCCATGCATTATGATCATTATCTGTATCTAATATTATATTTTGATCAATATCCATTCAAAAAATAATATGGTATATTTCCTATTTATTCATTTAATTATGTTTTGGTGGTTTTAAATCATTAAATATTTTTGAATAAACTGCAATACACTTATAGGAAGATTTCAATAAGATTAAGCAATAATTAATGTATTTACCGCTCTGAGTACCAGTTTCACCAGATTTGATGCGTTTCAACTCTTCTTCACTGAATCCTGAGAACGAACTCATGGTAAACTGTAACTAACATAGATAGCCTTTTAAATCATGAAGCATTATTTTTATTCCGCATAAAAAAGCCTAACTTTTGCATGTATTGACGATTTGAAGTTTGACAAGACGGCACTACAAAATTTGACATTCATTTCGGTGACGTAAACTTTTTGGACGTGACTTACGTTCCGATTTTCACTTTTATCTGCGTTATTATCATTGCTTCTACCTATTACCGTTCACTGCGGAACGTAGACTTCCCCCAAAGAGCGCCAAACGTCCTGGTTTTGAGCAGTCCGCGAGCAGCATATGGACGCTGCCAGGCATTTTCCTCAAGTCGTCGCTCCGTCGTGCATTTGCCTAATAGCAGCCCCCACTCTATGTATCGATTTCAGGCAACAACATCCGAACGGCCTACTTCCACTTTGGTTTGTTGATTTTTCATGTCAGTTTAATCGTCATCGTACAAGAACAGAGCACAAGAACAATTCAACTGCGTAGGATTAAATAAGGAGACATTATTTAGCCGAAACTGTTTACTGTTTACTACATTGGAAAACGTCTTCAAGACATTCGATTGGAATAAGAACACTCTTCAAGACGAGTGGAATTTGGGATCAACATTAGCAAGACCAAGATCATGCATAATAAGCATGTATATCCGAGTCTCCTGGCCATTAATGATATTACACACATCTATCTTGGCCAACCTTTTCA
Source organism: Hypercompe scribonia (assembly GCA_949316085.1). Lineage (NCBI taxonomy): Eukaryota > Metazoa > Arthropoda > Insecta > Lepidoptera > Erebidae > Hypercompe > Hypercompe scribonia. The sequence continues at coordinate 4,770,433 of OX438983.1, forward strand.
ACTTGGTAGGCACAACTAGGATTGGAAGACTGATGGAAAAATTCGTATAGGCGGGGCAGCATACAGCATATTGCTGAAAACCACAGCTTATTACCAGTTTATCCTACCCGTAACTATATACAGAGAAAAAACATGGACACTCGCCGTTGTAAATGTCCACAAGTTTAAAATAGCTAAGCGTGCGAGGGAGTGTGCGATGCTGGGTGTTTCTCTTGTCGATAGAATTCGTAATGTCGATATTATCGTTATTAATTATAAACTGAGGCGTCTTTTTTGTTTAGATAGCATCTGCAATAAGATCGCAACCACAACTAAATGCAAATCTGTCTGGTCATAGTGGTCATTCTCAAGTCAGGCTAGTAGTAGATTATTGATTTTTTATGCGGCAGCACTGCTCAACATTGACTTGACGCTTGTTTTGTGACCGCTTGTGTTGTCTGCCTTGCGTATGTGTTCTGTGGTTGTAATAAACTGCTGGCTAAAGTTTGAAGCGGTATAAATTTAGGTTATATCTTAAAAAAAGTAATTATCAAACAAATAACTTTTAATTCAATTATGCTTTGTGTTGTGTCTAAAGAATTATAAATTATATTTTACAGAAATTCTTCAAAATGGCAGCGGCTATGCCAATAAACCCTAAACCTTTTCTCAATAGTTTAACGGGAAAATCTGTATTAGTAAAATTAAAGTGGGGTCATGAGTACAAAGGCTTACTGGTATCGGCTGATGGATATATGAATCTACAATTAGCAAATACAGAAGAAATGGTTGATGGTACATGTACAGGTTAGTGAAAGATTAGGAATATGTCATCCTGATCTCCATTCATCCTCTATTCATCCCGTGTGTGTCGTAGGAGCAAACTGACGACAACAGTGGTTCAAAAGAAACAAAACTTGTATCAAGCCCATCGAACCATTGTGATTTACACTACTCTAGGTATACAAGATGATAAGAATAAGTGTTATGGAACTGTATGAAAAGTTCTGCTTCCATGCATTATGATTACTGTATTCTGTGTCATCATCAGCAGTCTAATAGTCCACTTCTGGAAAGACTGAGATTTTGGCCTACTATACCACACTGGCTAGATAGTTCGGTATAGGGTTTGTATCAACTTTGCCTTCTCTTTGCAGTATTCTGTGTAGTGCTTGATAAATATCAGAGAGATAGAAAAATAACTTTACCCCACTCAAAGCAGCTGCAAAACCTAGTTCGACAAACAATACCACTTTATTAGCAGTAGTATTCAAAAGTTTTAGAAAGCAACAAACGGCTTCCACAATAGGTCTTCATACCTACAAAACTGAGAAGTAATGGAGAGTCATTACTATCTAACATATACTATGACATTTCAGAAAATATTGAATATTTTTGTAAGTTGCTTGGTAATCATGATCATACTAGTTTAGACGCATACTGAATGAACTCAAACTTGATATTAACTTAAAACCTCAATATCTATAGACTCCCTAACAAAACATCTTTTATATTTAATCTGTATTTTTTTATCAGGTAATCTCGGAGAAGTCCTCATCAGATGTAACAATGTATTGTATGTAAGAGGTGCTGAGGAAGAAGATGAGGAAGGAGAAATGAAGGAATAATACTTATCAATAGTATAGCTTTAAGATTTTTTCAAAGATATAAGTCAATGATACACATACACCCATACAAAAAAAAAACTATATTAATTAAACCTTTTTTATTGTAGTAAATAATTGTTTGGTATTTCTCTTGTCAGTAAGGAAGAGTAAGTGTTCTATAAACTGGTTTCATGTTTGTATGATAGACTTTAATGTAACACTGAAATAAATTTTGTCTTTTTTTTATCAAAATGCTGTAAACCACATAGCATTTGTATCAATTCCAGTCTTGTGTGATCTATATGTAAGACATAATGGTATAAGTTACGTTAAATATTAAAAACCTGGCAAATTTGTAATTACTCCTTTTTATTTTTGATAATCATCATCATAGTTAATAGTCCACTGCTGGACACAAACCTCTCTCTTAGAAAAGTTTTAGCCTTAACATGATACGCAGCAAGAACGCGTAGAATGCTTCCGTCTCTATCTGCAAGCAAGGTATGGTTGCGAAGGAGATGGCTGAATGGAACCGAAAGAGGTTTAGACCTCTTCCGGTCCACCAAACCCGTGAACGGGCCAGGTACCATAGAAGACTCGGTCGCCGAAGACCGCAAAATGACTTCTGTCCACCGTAAGTGCTTCAGGCTTGCACTTGGTGTCAGATGAGGCTATCTTTCTTCTACCAAAAGAAGGCCAAAGTTGCGGCACGAGCGCTATGTAGAACGCGCTCTTCCCATACAGGAAGGGGCGATCTACAAGCTGTAGGTGGCCCGAGGTACGTTGGAGTTCCAGGGATTAGCTTTCTAGAGACGGCATGCGGTTTTTGATTGGTTCGTGTCCCGAAATAACCACCAGTGGATGGAATCCGGGAGGATTTCTGCACAGCCAAAAAAACAGGTTTTGGCCTACTATATTATACTATTTTTGCCAATAACAAATAATAACCAGGGCCCAAACCCTTTCAGGTTAGAGCTGGTTATTATTTGCGTAAGTTTATGGACTATACAATTCATGAATCTCAAGTAGGGCCTACATTTTCCACCGCTCTTGAAATAGGTGGGGTTTTGGTCTGTAAGTGACGTCAGCCACTCAGCTATACCGGTCGTCTTGACCATACTCCTAAATAGCAAATTCAAAAACCGCAAATCTGCATCCTTTCTTTTATTAGGTTCTTTAAATAAGCAATAAAAAGAACAAATGATAGTTCATATTCATTTTAATAATAATTAACAGATATTTACAGAGATCACAACAATAATACAATCACACGTTAAAATATTTACTAATTGTATAATATTGTGTGCCAATATATAAAGTAGAAACGACACGTAACTTAAGTTATGGTAAATAGCTTTTTAAGGATGATTCGGCAGTGATATACAGCACTTATGGACAAATTAATAGAGGAAAGATGACGAGGCATAGTGTTATATTAGGGGTAACCTCATCATATGATTATAATACGTGAAGTGCCATATTTCGAGTTCCAAAATTGTATCACCAATTGCACTGCGCGGGATGTAGACTATAAACTCACAGACTTAAAAGACCTGTACTCACAAACTTTGCCTTAAATGAATTGGGTGCTGATAAAGCAAGTCACGTAGGTCTTTCTAGAATCTTCTAGATTTCTGAAATCCGAATACGGAATAACAAAAACTAAGTGAAATTACGTAATAGTTCTTTTTAATATAATAAAACAATCAGTGGTTGTAAATATGTGATTTTAAAGTCACTTGAAAAATCTTTGTTGATTCTGGGCTCTGGATATTGGCACTCGGCAACTTGTAGATAAAAAAAATGTATTATATTTATGACAAGAAAAAAAGTATTTATGAGCAAATATGTGAAGTCGAAACTCATATAAACGAATAATCCTTAAATTATCTTTGAGCGGCTTATAAACACATTTGAATATCACAAGTACATACTCTAAAAATTCATTCCAAGCTGAAAAATTGCATTAAGTTAAGCATTAATAGTAGGTATAATAACCAGAAAACAAACCATAATTTTTGATTTGTTGGTTCACTTCAACATTATTATCAAGTTAAATGTCTTACAACCAATCCATCCATCCATCCAATACCAAGCAATCTCAACGTAATAACATCAAACAGTGCACGACGTTTTAGCGAGAACCTTAAATATTAGATTTATTAGTAAATTACGTAAAAAATTAGGACCCAGAAAAATTCTTCTAAATTTATTTTTATTAAACCTATATTGTATGTCATATTTAATAGGTTATTTTTTATAATTATTTTCTGCACTACGCTGTATGAACAAGAATTAAAAACAACTTCATTTCTTTCGCAAATTTTCGCGTATACAATAATTGTTCACGACATTATAAATACCTAGTGGAAATACTTGTAGATACGCTTTGCTAATACTGGAGCTTTATCTACTATATAGGAAAAATTTACCAACCCGGTAATTTAGTTTGTTATAGGTATTAAAATTAATTGTGAATGGAGTAAAAAGTATCCATGTAGTGATAGATTAAGAATAGAAAGTCATGGGTGTCGTAAGAGGCGACTAAAGGAACAAACTACGCAGGGTAAGATCACTGTTACGGACTGGGCGCATCTCTTCGGGGGGAGGGGGGCAGTAAAGAAACCATGAGGTTTCCATATAGGAGGGGGCCACTTACAGCCGGCTAGGTGGCCCGAGGTACGTCGGGGTTCCAGTGATTTGTTTACTAGGGTGCACCTGGTCCCCTCGCTACTAGTACCTGAGACGGCGTGCGCATTTGGTCGGTTCGAGTGAGATATAACCACCCTTCGTCGGTGGTATCTGTGAGGATTTCCGCACAGTACAAAGATCACTGTAAAAAAAGGAAAACTTGAATAAACTCTATACCAACCTGTCTGGCCACCGTGGTATAGTAAGCCAAAACTTTCTTTCGAAGGAGAGGCTTATATCCAGTAACCTATTAAAAACTGTGGACGATGATTTAAAGAAGATTCAAAGAAATGATGTGATACTCTATTACGCGACAGCTACGTGGTATTACTCTCTAGTTTTAAGCATGCTATTCCGATTGGAAAAACGTATATAATTTTCCTTAGCCTAAGTTTTTTTATAGCTTATATTACATACAATCACATTTACTTTAGCTGAATATCTTGAAATATGAGAATAAAGATGAAAGCATGCTACAAAAGCGCTACGCCATGTGACGTGTAGACACTTGCCGCCTTAGCCAAGATGCAAGTGTTTCGCGTCGATTCTTTAGCGAGAATAGCGAGCTATTCTCTTGTATTATTGGCTAATAGTTTGTTTGGACCACGTGACTGCGTTCAGAGACGTCATTCCCATACATTTGTTACTTTTAGAACGGTAGAATGGCGACTTGGCTAGGGCGGATCGGAATCGGACACATATACAACACAACATGCTTTACCAGTGTCATATCTTTGTGATAGGCGAACCAGTATTGATATAGCCATGGATTTATTATTAGACGCGGTGGATTTTTTATGTAGTATTCTAAAAGTATTAGAAAGTTCTCGAACAAATGACGCGTGGCGTCGCATGTTGCTAGAAACACTGCGTGTAAAGCGTGAGGTAGCGTGTTCCTCCTCTCCTGTCTACACGCCGATTTAACTCAACTGGGTGTTGATGCTTGTGGAGCGTGTGATCACATAGCGTGTTTTCTAATGTTTCTAAACGTATTAAATATGTGGAATTTATTAGTACTGACATGAGTCGGATGACGTCCCGTGGATGACAAATGCACAAATATTACATGAGGCACCAAGGTCATAGATATATTAAGTAAGGCTATCTCGGCAACTTAACATATCCGAGCGTTATTCCATTTCAAAAAAAAACATAGTACAGATTACATAAAAAAAAATAGTTCTAATTTCAAATTTGAAAATGTCGGCTACTCTGACATTCATTCAATAAAACAACATCAAATACCGCAAAACTGCTGTAATTTTAGCCCAATGCTCTAAAAACATGTCCGATTTTTATACTTGCAACACCACACATTAAAATAGGTAAGATACTTCTTTTATAAGACATTTTTTACTTATACCTATAAGTTATTGCTAAAAGATTGGTACTCACTCAAAAATGAAGTTTTAAAATTGTAGTTAGGATTGATTCGATCTAAAATTGTCAATATCTTCTATAAATATATCTCTGAATACACTACATATTGTGACTGATTAACATTTAAACAGAAGATCAATTCTCGTTATAACATTCGGTCAAATTCCATTCCCATCAACACACGACCTCGATCTTGATTACTAAAACTAATAAATGAGCGACTTCATTTTCGATCACAGCACATTTTGACAACTGTGGAATTGACAGATGACCGAGATTGAATTTTGACGGAACTTTTATTACGAGGGATTGTCATCTGCGTTCATTTACCTCTTTAGAAAAAATATGGACAAAAGAATTCTTGATTACTATACTACATTTAATTATTTATAACATTGGAAGCCGCAAAGTATATACCATATTGTATTTTACAAAATATAATTAAATCTGAGTATTATGTTCACATCAAAAGATTAGATAAAAATACAGTATCTTATTAATTGATACAGATGAGACATTTCGTTGAATTGTAACAGATTCAGTTCCTATTTCAAATTTGTAAGATATATTTAAACTTAGTGTTCTATTCTATTATTGAATTATATTTGTCACAAAAGTTTAGACTTAGTCAATAAAAAGTGATATACTTATTAAAGATGTAAGGTGATACTCACTGAAAATTAATTTAAGACCACACAACTGGGGCTTTTTAAAAGAAGCGTCCCTTTTTTACGTGGAGAATGCTTTTCATACACCTTACTCTGCATTGGCTTTTTTTTACAACGGGTAACTCCCGCATTTAGTATTTCTACTGTCGAAGACTTAACGGACATACACACACAAGACATAAAGCACCCCTAGACTCAGAACAACAATTCACGGATCACATAAACTGTTGTCTCATGTGAGGTTTTAACCCACAATATCCAGCGTAGAAAGCGACATGGTGACCACTACCACCATCCGTGCAGTCCAAATACGGTACGCAGAGCGTGTGAGACTCCTAAAATGCAGCGGCCTTCCTCATTAGTCAGGAGTTCCAAAAACGTATCAGTGGTTTCTGGAGTCTTCCTGCCGTATCTCATGATTGAGGCACTTCCCGGAATGATTGTAGTCACCCCTGAGGCGTCCACTGCTCTGCATAGTAAAGTCACCTGTCACATGTCTCCAGTTAATTGTCATATTTAAGTTTCGTCAAAATTTAGTTCTGATCGACTTTCGATCTCGCAACTAGCATAAAATGTATTTTGGTAGTTTACTACCTCAGAGTCATAGTCTCAGTAATACTTAATATTTCAGTAGTCAGTACTCAGAGTCTCAGTAATACTTAATATTTTAATATTAAGTATTACTGAGACTCTGATTACCGATTCAATTGCCGGTGTCAACACGATATGATGATGATGATGTACTCCAAGGCGATATCGGACACAGCGACGTCCAGCTTAGGAAACATTAAGTGCAGAAGTGTGTGCGTAAACACAGGTGCAATTTCTGTTCCCTCTCTCACAATGTAATAGGATGGTTATCCGACACGAACAGGGAGAGATCAAGCACAAGACCGACGGCTTTAGATGCTCTCCGAGGCACTTGGGTTAATAGCCCAACTTCCAGACTCAGAGTTGTTATTAAATATTTCAATGCTCAGATAACTCAATAACACTTTTTGGACCGACCTGATAATAGAACCCAAGACCTCTTGATCGGCAGTCGTATATAGTGACTGCTAGATCAACGTGGCAGTCGACATCATTATAGCTGTCTGTTAACACTGTTCCCTACTTTAGTTGACTTAGTCTCTTAATGCTAGGTACTGTCACTAATCTACTATTGCTTATTCCCAGTACCATTACAGACAACATGGGATGTTTGATATTTTACTACAAAAAAAGATACGTTTTCCGACAGTTTTGAGATCGAGAGTTGATTGGAACTGAATTATGACTGAACTTTCATTACGAAAATTAGCCTTCTGTCGTCAATAGTGTAAACAAAACCGTACATCTTTAATAAACGTAAATATTACTCACAAAACCTTTCACTCTGATATTAATATTGTTGATAGTAGTATGCCGTGATGGCTATAAATCTTCTATCGAGGAAACTTTGTTCAATTTCTATGTAGCCGCCGAGTTCTTTTGCCATAGACAATAACTGAAACAGAGGTATGTTTAAAATAGTTGTTGGAAAGGTTTAAAACTATTTTGGTACCTTATTTTAAAGAAAAACGCCATGTTTTCAAACCTTGCATTGTTCGAGTATAAAAATGTCTTTGGAGGAAAATTTTATAATAATATATTTATTTATTTCTTAAATTGCTTACAATCTAGTGGCTGGGGTCAGCTTACAATCTAGTGGCTGGGGTCAGCTAACAATCTAGTGGCTGGGGTCAGCTTACAATCTAGTGGCTGGGGTCAGTTTACAATCTAGTGACTGGGGTCAGCTTACAATCTAGTGGCTGGGGTCAGCTTACAATCTAGTGGCTGGGGTCAGCTTACAATCTAGTGGCTGGGGTCAGCTTACAATCTAGTGGCTGGGGTCTCCTGTTTACTAATGAGAGGCTTCCGTTAGGAGACTTATTCAGTAGTATATAAGAAGTAAAAAACGCAAATAGATGATGTATATAAACCAAACTAAAGTAAGATCATTTAGCTATTGACGAGTACCCACACTGCCCACACACTACATTCCACCCACTGTAAAAATAAATACTTGTATATCATAAACATATGGTCCGAATCAGGAATTGAACTCGAGACCACTGCGCCACCGAGGCAGTCGTATAAATACATAAATATGACTTTACCTGATCAGTTCTCGAGTTCCTTGGCAAGTAGACTGATATATTTTCGGATATCGTTCGCGCTACCCTGACCAGCTCCGACAACGGCCGAGGCTGCAACATGGTCTCCAGATCATACTCCTGACTCTGTGGAAGTTAAACCAGTCAATTAAGAGAAGTGGTAATGATTGGTTCCAAGTGAATGCTTAATGAACTTGTTGTATTTAACTATTGTAATCGCTAATACGTGTTTATTACTATTGATAGACATGAGATGATATTTACAACATATATGTCACATCTGAGAGTACTAACTCTATTGCGAAACCAGAATATCTCATGCTCATAATATTTTCCAACCGATTTGGCCATCCATTTTACAGTTTCATCATCATTATCATATCAGCTTTTAACATTCCACGACTGGGCATAGACCTCTCCTTAGAATGGAGGTTTTGGCCTACTATACCACGCTGGCCAGACAGGTTGGTAAAGGGTTTGTTTCAAGTCTAGGAGGGATCTGGATGTCGTAATAACAGCTGTTCCCGGATCCCTCCTATGTAAGGCGCAGAGTGGCACACCGTGTGGTTTTAGTCGGTCCGCTTCCGACACACCACCTCGCCGTAAACTCCGGTGGGGTGACGGCCCGAGGGGGTTTCCACAGGTTAAAAAAAAGGGTTTGTTTTAAGTTTTTCTTCTATTTACAGTGATGTTGTCTTGAATATTTTGTTCGTTTAGTAGCTTCTTACGAGACCCATGGGTAGAATAGTGGTGGTTACATTCGTAATCCATCACCACAGGGACTTACAGATTGTGTTATCATTACTGTTATAGTAAATTTGTATGATTATTGTTCTACACGATCGATTCAACTTGACGGATGAGCTGTCAGAGGTTTCTTAATGGTAAGTTACTACCGCCGCCTATGGACCTGCAATTGAACAGTCACAAATGTGCTGCTACCCTTTTGCACGCGCCCCTGCCCTCCCCAAAATTAAGGGTGGAGAAATTCCGCGATAGACTAACTCACTCACATGAAAATCAACGAGATTTGTGTAACACTAATTTCTCAAGGAAATTTTAATAATAGGTACTTACATCGCAATAACTGGGCCCGCCCCACGGTGGGCTGAGGAATACCATGTCAGCTTGGATCGTGGGGGCGAGTTCGAAGAAGTCGCCCACAATGAACTCGATGCGGTCCACCACTCCGTACACTGTCGCATTGTGGCGGGCCAACTCGATCTTGTTGGGATCTATATCTATTGCTATTACTGGAGACAAATAATTACGAACGTAAATAGACTTGAAATTGGATTCTGTGGATCATAATACATCAGAATGGTAAAACTTAATTGACACATGAAACAAGTGGAATAAAACGAGAAAAAAAAACAACCTAAAAACAGGGAGTTTCATAGACAGAAAGATAAAAACGTAGTTACTCGTAATGGTAACACATAAAATAGGCAATTGAAAAAAAAAATTATTTCCATTGAAGATAGAACAATTTTAAGTCTATGTGTGTGTTTAATTGAATTATCTTTTAAACGTTTAACTAACATGTATATTAAACCGAGGCTGCACCTAATATTTTTTATATTTGTTGTATTCAACTACATTATTCTGTTTCTCCTTCTATAGGATGGGCCACAATTAGTTAACATTTGAAAAAATCTTATAAAAAAAACCATTTGATATATTATAGAGACTGTTTATTTACGAGAAAGGTACGAATTTATTTTTTAAAAATTACATTAACTAAATAACCACCGTTTCGACGTTTGCACTCTTCTAAGCGAGCGCTAAAATTTTCAAACACTCGTCGGCAAAGAAACCGCGAGATCGCCGACATCTCTTCGCTTATTGTTTCTTTTAGTTGACGTAATGTATTTGGTTTATTGATGTAGACACGATTCTTCAAATAACCTATAAAAAGAAGTCTGCTGGGGATAGATCTGGACTTCTATGTGACCATGGAATGTCGGCTCGTATGGAAATCAGCTTTTCAGGCAACGTGTCTTTGAAAACCGGCAGGGACTCATTGGACGTGTTACAAGTGGCTCCATCTTGTTGAAACCATGTGTTACGATTGTTGCCAGCAAATTCTTGTGGCATCGGTCCCGAGAACTCCCGTAACATGTTTGGGATGTTAGATTTAAATTTTAACGAATTCTTGGCCCACCCAATATTTTCAATTTATAGTACAGTGGACCTCCGGTAATTCGACAAACGTTTTGCAGAGCAGTGTCGGACTACCGAATTTGTCGGATTATAGAGTACTGCCTAAGACCCCCTATAGCCCGGATTTTTTTACAAAACATTACTTTGTAATCCGACAAATTATAAGATTCTATATGTTGCCTTCTGGGCTTGTGATGACATTACTAGGTACGACATACGTAATACACAATGAATAAACGCTAAGCTGCATCGCTATGACACGTAGTCAAATTCATACTAAGAAAACGGAATTGGAACAATACCTATGCGTCGAGCACAAGTTGTAACCTGTTCAATCATGCACGATCTACATTAGTAAAAATTGTTTGATTGATGTCGAACTACAGGGGGGTCCGGATTAGACAGGGGCCAAATTACAGAGGGTCCACTGTATTAGGACACAATCTTATCTTCAGCTTCAATCAGAACTTGTCTGATATATAACACTCTCCTTTAAACTTAAGATGTTTACACATTGCCTTTAAGTATCACATATATACAATCCTAAATAGCAGTAAAAAAACGATATTACGATTCTCTGGTAGTAGAGCCACGCTGATTTCAGTACAAATGGACCGGTTCGACCGGGGTAGTACTACCCTCTCATAGAAAACCAACCTAAACCAACAGTATCCGTACTGTCGTGTTTTGTTGGTGAGTGTGAGACCAGAGGCCCATTGATGCAGGGGTGACAGTTATCACGTTAAGTGTGGCAGCCTTACACTGCCACGATAGCTGTCATGCTTTTTACATCCCCAAGCAGAGCGTGAAAGAGCATCACACTAGGTCGTCATAGCGTGAGACTCCATACTGCATAATCTGCATTCGTAATGAGTATAGTGACCACAACCCTTAGATTCTATTCATGCTTTCCATCAGGCAGAGTAGAGTTTGGCAGACTAAAGAAAAGGTAAAAAAATATTGTGGACATACCTTTTTTACAAGCTAGTGCGAACTGTATGGTATTCCCGCCAGCGCCACAGAAAGCGTCCAGAACGACATCGTGCGGGTACTTGTGAGCGATGTGAAGTGCCACGTTTTCAGGTGTCACACTGAACCAACTCTCACGGTCAAGCTTTATGCCTTCGTCGAATCTGAATAACACAAACATTTCAGGTATACAACTTACAGTAGTAATAGTATAGAAATTACAGTTCGTTACAGCATCTAAATAAATAACGACTCTTCCTCTTTTACAATAGAGTGCAATTTTGATTATACGGCGTACAGTTAATTCTGTTAGAAGTTGCCGCTCTTTCTATCGCATAATTACAGGACCGACTTTAACCATTCAAGCGTCCTTGGGGAGTTAATCTTTTGCCCCCTGACAAATAGTTAACTTCATATGTACGTCGTTTGTTTTATTTTACTGTCGAAAAATCTAGACATCTCATTAACATCCGAAGTGTCAAGAGCTTAAACGTTTTCTTTGACCCTCCAATAAATTTTGGTATGTTTGACCTAACGTATGTTTCCTCTAGACTACTACTCCAGCCTCAGTAAGCGAGCCGAGCACTTTTCGACAATGTCAAGTGGAACCCCGTGATTTTAGTAGTTGGGTTTTAGATGTTGTTTGTACTAAAATATGCGTCATACTATAAATGACGCCAACTTCCCCAGTTGAAGTAGAAAAATAATGATTTTTTTATTGCAATAATACAATCATCAACAGCCTTTAACAGTCCACTACTGAACATAGACCTCTCCTTGGCAAAGAGGTTTTGACCTATGAAGTTTTGCTTTCTTAGTCGCCTCTCACGACACCCATTTAATGAGTAGGGGTGGTGACAATCTATACTCTTAATCTGACTCCACATGGACAGTATATTTGATAGAAATTGATCTTATTATATAACTTATATAATAAGATCAATACATACAAACATAAATAATAAACTTTAACACAAATTCCTTCTAACCTTCACTTGCCTGTGCCATGTCTGTCTGTTTACTCAGATAGAAAACAGAACCTACCTGAAGAATAAGGAATGCCTCTTCTTCCAATACTTGTACATCTTAGGATCGTTCCTCAACTCCTCTGGCATAACAGATGTGTCTACATCATCTAACTTTGAGGATCGCTTCGGTTTCCTTTTTCTCTTGATCGGGACTTGCTGAGTTACTGAATATTACAAATTGATGTTGAGTATGTTTAAATTTGCTTACAAAAAATTTACAAGTAAATTTATTAAAAATATTAATAAGTATAAAATGGCTGGATCATGATTCTATTATAACAAAAATGCATGTAATTTTGTTGTAAAATATTGTCAAATGTTATAGTGGTTAGGGATCCTAACTGCGTATAGCAGATTAATTTTTTTTTTTCTGTACAGTTACTTGTAGATTCACTTTTAAAAATTCTTGCTTATATTTCTGTTAGATATACTTTTGTCTAGTACATTTAAATACAAAAGTGTTTAAATTAACAAGAAACTAAAAACTGACAATTTAAAACTATTTTGAAATACACTTTTCTCACAGACACTTTTACAAATGAGTCCAGGAATGAGGAGACTCACTAAATAATGATGACTAAGTGGTCTATGGGGGCATAAAGTTCTGAAGTGGCCACCACATACCTTGAAAAGGAGTATGAATTGCCCCTAAAAGGTTTACATAGAATAATTTAAACATTCTTGTATATACTAATTACATACATATTATGAACAAATTACAACCAGACATGGTACAAAGACCATGTTAATAACACATACATTTGTCCTATGTGGGAATCGAATCCACGAGGCCATAAAAGACATAAAGGCCAGTCACCAAACAGGTTTATGCTTTTTCTTATATAACTAAAGTTACTACAGAAGATGTAAGGTTTTATAAAAAAGCTGACATTAAACAAATACCTGGCTTATCCTCGTAATCCTCTGTCTCTTTTTCATCATCATCATCATCAGGTAAAGGCACATTAGCTGCTTCTACCACCATGCTGTTCTCATGTTCGTCCAGTGGTGGCTCCTTAGCAAGCTCCGTCTCATGAACAGCATTGATGCTATCTCCTTTATCTGCCTCTGATATAGCCTCGTTGCAGTCGTCATCAGTCTGCATATCTCTGTCATCTTGACAATCTTTAGTTTTCTGCAAGTTTAAAATTGTTTAGTATACACTAGCGACAGATTTAGTGATGTCTTGAAAAATATGACTCATGCCTTTTATGTCCACAAGTGAGGTGTGACGTCTCACTAAGCTGCAATAGTGTGGGTCACCATACTGCATTGTCTGCATTGGCAATGAGTATGATGATCACAACTCTTGGATTTTATTCACGCTTTCTAATAGGCAGAGTGGAGTGACTTTGGCAGGCTCTTAAAAAAAAACATGTCCTAGTTAAAGATGTAAATTTTTCTTCAAATAAGTAAATTAATTAGACATTTAGAAGATTACCCAAAATCTTTGAAGGTATGCTACATAAGTTAATACAACTGTTTCGTCACGAAGTTGTCTATTTTAACATCTTGCCACAACATAAATCAACATTTGAACTACGCAAACAGACTATTAAATATTGAATTAAACACTTTTGTTATAAGAACTTAACATCAAAATAAATAGTTACTTTCTCTATAAACTGATCATAAAAAAAAATGGTTTTACCATGACACAGGTCAGGTTTAGCAAAATAAACATTGTGGAATAGAATAATTGTTTTATTTCAATATGTGTAGCAAGTTTCATTAAGTGGCATCAATAACAACTGCTATATAAAATAGACTATTATACATAAGTTACACTGCTTTATCTTGTATTATTTATTTTCAAACTACTCAATGAATTTTCAATGTGGTTTTCGTCAATAGAAAAAGTGATTCAAGTGAAAGTTTTATATCTATAATACACTCATTATTATGGTAGAGAAAAGCCGAGAATTTTAAAAATTCTCTCCCATACGGCATCAGAAAAGTTCACTTGTAAAATAAAAACGAATGACAAATATCTTACCATTGAATATGGATTTCCATCTTCATCAAAATAAGTCTTTTTACTACTTGAGAACCGTTTATATCGTGGGGGCCGAAGTTGTTGTACGCGTTTTCTAAACATAACCTCTCCTTTTGGCAGTTTGTCAGTGTGTACGCAAAATCCCATCATTTCAAGAGTCTCTTTCACTTTTAATTGATCTTCTTCATTCTCCTGGATAACAGGGGCTTCATTGCTAAAAATATGTCAAAAATTTTGGTTACAAACATGTTTGTCGAACTCGTAAATGGCAACAAAAGTCCAAAAGAGAAACAGGCTACTGTCACATAACCAATAAACTCTCAAGACTTTGTTTTTGGCCAAGGCTATATCTCACAAATCTATTTCATTCATTTTCTTGACATAGTACATAAAAATGGTTATTTATTTATCTTGAATACTCTAATGGTGATCAAACTTAATAATAATTCAGTTGAAGTAAACAAGTCCATAACTCTCAAAATATTGCTTTATCTATACATTTAAATAAAATTGGATTCTCTGATTGTTATATTGAAACAACCTTTTTACTACATGCATATGAATATACATATGATACATACACCAAAATAATGTTTTTTACAATTGTCTGTCTGTCTGTTTGTTCCGTCTAATCTCTGGAACGGCTGGACCGATTTCGACGGGACTTTTACTGACAGATATGACAGAGATGTTATAGGGAAAAAATTGCATTTTAGAATATAGAAATTTAAAAAAAAAACCATGCGGAAGAATTCGTGGGGCTGCTAGTTTTAAAGTAACATTTGTTGATAATCTTCAAGTTTTTTACACAAAAACTATACGTTCACAGTCTGGAAAAAAGAAAAGCATCACCATACTTACATTGTTTTCTTTGGCGATGTTGATTGTTCTTCTGGTGGGTCATCATCACCATCTTTGCAATTGGAAGAATGAGTATTACCAGATGTCACAGCATTGTTACAATTCAATGAACCTGTTGTACCTTTAACGACTTGTGTTGTTGATGATGAAGAATCTTTAGACTGACTATCTCCAGCATCAACTGGTACACTGTCATTATTGACATTTTTGCTATCATCTTTTAATAAATTTTGTAGTAAAACACCTACAGAGGTAATGTACCTTGTACTTGCTTTCTTCCTTCTTTTAGGTTTAACCTTCTCTTCTAACTTGATGTTATTTACTTGGTTTCCTATCTCTACAATGGTTGGCATTTCTTGGGAGTAACTTTCACTGTTTTCATAATCAACTTGGTTAGGCAGCTCTAAGACAGCTGCCATCTCTTGAGAATTACTTTCACTGTTTTCACAGTCAGCCTCTATATATCTGTCTTTGGTTTTTTCAGGTTGTTGGGGTGTAACTTCTATGTTGGTTTCAGGCATTTCATTATCTAGTTTATTGTGTTGTTCTGTATATTTAGCTAAATGTAATGCATATTGTTCTCCAAAATGTTTCTTCCACAAGAACTGCCAGTACTGTTCTGTATCTAACTCTTCAGAGGGTATTTGTTCATCATAATCAGGTTTGTCTTCTATATTGACTATCCTTGTCTGATCATTAGAAGGATCGTCAGATGATGAACAGACGCTATAATCGTCAGTGGGTGTAGAGTCTGACGTGACATGACTAGATGTGATATCGTAACTG
The DNA here is from genome assembly GCA_949316085.1 of Hypercompe scribonia. NCBI lineage: Eukaryota > Metazoa > Arthropoda > Insecta > Lepidoptera > Erebidae > Hypercompe > Hypercompe scribonia. Next base: position 4,786,696 of record OX438983.1, read on the forward strand.
GAAAATGTGAGTTTCGTAACATTTGTCATTGAGTCAGTGCCAGCTAAAGTTTTTGGACTCAATATTCGTACATTTTCTGAGCATGAGCGTCTTCTACCGGTTACTGGCCATGGATCATCATTACTTGAGTCACTGCTTTTGTCTATTTTCTCCTGTTGATTTTCATTAGCATTGCTACTGTTTTTTTTATATGGATTAATTTTTGAATCATATGAAAATTTTCTTTCTCTCATTTCATCATCTGCCTGTGGACTAGAATCTGATTGTTTCGTATAAATCTGATCAAAAGAATGTTGCTTTGGTATGTTATTTTCATCCATTACAAGCTCATTGTTCTCACCTAAATATGCAGGATTTATGTAATCACTATAAGTCTTTATCCATGAAGCCCAAATGAGTCTTTCACCATTGACAGCCCAGAACTTTTCAAAAGTACCTTCAGACTGGTAATTTTCATCTGTGTCTGTTGTTCCAAAGTCATGGTCCATGCGTTCAAGCTTCTCGTGAGTATCAGAGTGATAGTCTTGATATGTGAGATCTGCACCACTATCACTTGGCTGCAGAGCATGTGCAACTGCCTGGATATGCACCAAATCATGTTCATCTGTAGAACAACAGTTTTCTGTGTGTGAAGCACTGCAGTAGCAGCTTGCACCATCGTCTCTCTGAAACATTATAATACAGAATTTGTCAGTTTCAAGATTATGAACTGGTTAAAATTACTTCTGTCTCCAAAAATAATTGATAATATTCTTAATAGGATGTTAGATAACATTTGCTTGCAAAACAGTTGACTGTAGGAACTTAAATATTTTAAATCTTATAGGCTATAAGTCTGAAACAGTAAGTATGGCTAGTCTTTAAAAAAAAACTATATACAAGATTGCTCTTAAACCATGTTACAGTACCATTGTCTCAACAGTAGTGAATATGACTCCTTGGGAGTCATTACATTAAAAGCATAAAGTTGATGTAGCACAACATAGACACTCAATATTTCTCCACACAGATAAAAATGAAATAGTGTAGTACTTATAATTTATACTAACCTCACATTTAACTTTATAAGAAGTGTCTAAAGAGAAATGTACATGGGACTGATCCTCCCAATCTTGAGAGTTTGAATCTTGTACCACTTCTACATCACTCTCACTTACACACTGATTGTCAATAAAGTAGGTCTTGATTCCATCCCTAAAAAAAAACTTTCATTAATAGTCTTTAGTAGTCCACTGGCTGGACAGAGGCTTCTCCTTAAAAAGAGGTTTTGGTCTATTATATGACAAAGAAGGTTGACTTCCTTCTCTTAGTAGTGTTGTTTTCCAGCTTGTTAAATTTGCACCCGAAACTCAGGACTAATGGGGATGGTAACACACTGTATTCTTAAGCCAATGATAGATAGTGGTTAAGAATAAAATTATAGGCAGTAAAATATTTCATTAAGTTAAACTTAATTTAAAAATCAATTTTAATATAAAAAAGGTATCCTCACAGTAGACTAGCAAAATACCAATTCAAGCTTCAGTCACAATGTGATATAATGACATTATATTCAACATCAAATTTTTGTTATTTTGATAAAAAAGAACATTGATGAGATTGCAAGTAGAACAGAACTAAAGTTAAATGAGTGTTTATTATGAAAATTAATCTTAATAATAAAAAATCATCAAACCAGTTAATTTTCAACTTCCAGGAGATATATTTTCTGTTATATTTAACTGAAAGTTAATCACAATATGGTATACATATTATATATTTTATAAATAAGGAAACAGACCTTGAGCTATTTAGTGTAAATAGATGGAGATTTCAACATTTAGTTTTTAGGAGTTCTGCACAAGTACATTCTCATGTGTTGATTTTCATATACATTTAAAAAAAAAAACAAAAAAAAGCAAATGTAGGTACATACATCGAGTTTAGAAAGCATAATTTAATAGTACACATCGTTAAAAAAATCCTATAAAACTAACAAATATAATTAAAGATGTTTGTTTGTTTAAGAACACAACACATTGTTTTGAACATACCTACTCTAAGAATATGCACATGGTAGGTTATCAACATATGCAGAATAAAATCTAACGGTATTTCTATGATACAGATACTTACTTAAATGCACTACAGAATGTTTAATATTCACTAAACTTCAAACAAATGCAAAGTTAAAATAAAAATAAGAAAATTCCATGTCCTGCTGACCTCTTGGTATTTAGAATTTTTAATTTATAAATTAAAGTTATTGCTAGAAGATATAAGTAACAGACCTGATAAAAACTCTGCTACAAAAGCAATAAATGTAGTTATCTTCATTATCAATAGAGTCTTCATCATCATCATCACCAACATAAAAATTGAACTCTGCTAGAGTTTCACAACGTTCGTGATAAGGACGTGAACGGACTCCAAAATATTCAGACATTTTAAACTTTCTCTGTTCATTTAACGTTCAAGTCACCAACTTAAGTATATCGAAGGGCATGTTTCGTTCTATTAGTTTTTTAAGTTGCTCAGAAAATCGAAAGCCCGCACCTCGCTCGCGTTTCGTAACGCTCCGTTCTCCCAATTCTGCACTTTAGAATTTTGATTTCGGAAACTTGCAATAATATCGATTTTCGAAATTATTATGCGTATAATGAAACGTGATGTTAAATGCATTCAGTGCGACTCTGTCAAAATAGTACCTTTACATTTAATTATTTCGTGTTATACACGAACATAATTCATCACTTTTAAAATTGACACAAATCTTGGACATTTTTAAATATCTTACTTTTAAAGACGGCTGGAATTCAGAAAAAAATATATTTTTGTCTTTTCTAAATTTACTCATAATATTACCAATATACCAATGAAATAGTAATCGTTATTCCATCTGTATTCAATAACATCTGAATAAAATCTCATAGTATGTTGGATGTTCACTACAGCGGTGGTTTCTTCGGATATCAAGTTTCAGCTTAAATGAAATACTTATTAAGGGACCTACCAATAGTATAATAGGATGTAAATGGGGTCACCATTGTTCAAGGCCCCGTAAATCCAATCTCACTTGTACGTCGTGCTCCTTGCCAAACGGCGAATGAGGTTTTGGCGATCAGGCTAATCAAGCTTATGGCGTCATGTATGGAAATCACAAAGTGTGATACTGGTGTCGAGCAGCAGGGTGACCACATAAATGATTCCCGCCACCACAAATACTAACCCGCCTGCAAGCCATCGGTACTATGGCAGATTTTCTTATGGACTACAACCAAAATCAATAGTCCTCAGTACCCGACAGTCGCATTATTCCTGGTCATGGTGCCAACCATGGTAACCTCAACGACTATGTCTAGCGAAATATAAAGGACGCACTCTTCGGTTGGACTCTCAGAATTGGAGTCGGAGGTGAACCATACAAATTGTCATGTTTTTTGGCTATCAAAAGACAGGGTGAGGATATAACAGCTTTAGATTCTGGTCACCTGCTCTATATCCGACAGGAAAACCAATGAACCCAAGGTGGCGTCAGATTTATCGGCACTCAAAAGCAACATAGAGGATACTTGGCATTGTATCATCAAATGTAGTATAACTTATCTTAAGCTATTCCTTAAAGGTTGTATGAGTGTATATACCCTCATCCGCATATCCTGAAAACGAGGTTGAAGCCATGTATGAAGACATAAAAAAAACTAATGGATGTGTTGGAATAAAAGAATTGGAGTGAATGAATATTACACAATATCCTAACCTTTATGTTTAATAATCTGGGACTAAATGTCAGCCGTCCCCAACGCTGGGGCGCAGCCCTACCGTGCGGAGGCTATTATCACTCGTCACGAGGACTACCACTAGCTGTTAGCTAAGAAATCTTTGACTCGTAGCTTTATGTCGCACCGTTGATGTAGCTGCCATATTTTTTCTTTCTTTGATGCTGTTTTTCTGAAAAATATTATTCCATCAAGAAATGTTCTTGTATAAACAATGTAGCTACGTCAAAAGCCACTCTCATAATGATATACTCCTTCGCACAAAAGAAGCACCCTGGGCGGTAAATGGACTAATGTGATAGATTGGCCATGTTCGTTGTTGTCAAATATTGTTGTTATGTTCGTAGCTATTGCATTTTTTGGTGATTTGCTACTAAAACTGTTATTTTCGATGCCGCAAAATGGCTTTCACAAATTGTTATACAACTAGTACAAACTAATAAATGATGATCGTAAAGGAGTAGCTGCCATGACAAATACATGTTTGGGGATGTCATTTATGTGCTTTTACCATTTTAACGTTTCTGTACCTACACTTTTTTTTTGTTGTCTGGGTGGAAAATCCTTTCGGATCTCCAGCTCCTCGGAGACGCAGGAACCAGGAGTATGTGGTGTTTTCACTAAAAACTACCCCAGCGGCCGGTCTCAGGCGTCCTTCTCTGAAGGGGACCCGGACCATATTATTTCAGGTCCCCTCCAGAATCAACGCCGAGCCTAGTCAGACCTTATCCTGGGGAGGCCACAAAGGCTTCCCCACCTATCAGTCCGGTTGCCATAGTTTGTTACGACCCGATCGCCTTATTGAAATTTATTTTGAAATTATCCTATCGCCGACCGCAGCAACTAATCCGTCACCAGAGGTCCCCACTCTCTGGCGGCTCACGATCCCGTCAACGACTCATAATGTTGCCGACGTCTTCTTCGCTCGGGGTCGTTTCTCTTCCGATCCCGTTCAGCGGTCTCTTTCTAGAGCATAACAGCTTTACAGAAAGAGACCACTACGACCCAGCTTTCCTTATCCACCAGCATGGCAGCAATGATTGCTGGCGGTGACAGGTCTAGTCCTATTTCATCGACTAGGACTCGCGTTCAGATGCTCACGAGGCGCAGTCTTCCAGCGTATGCTAGGCGGAGTCCTAGTCGGCTGCGCAGTGGTGACAGTGTGTTTCCGCGGAGGGCTAGGCAGAGGCACATTAAAAGTCCACTTCTCGCTTCTCATTTTATCCCCACGTAATAGATTGCGTGCCTGTCACCGCTAATTAAAATGTTTTTTTTTGTTTTTTGTGTGACAAGTGGCTCCATCTTGTTAAAACCATGAGTTACGATTGTAGCCAGTAAATTCCAGTAGCATCGGTCCCAAAAACTCCCGTAACATATTTGCATAGTATGTTAGATTCCAATGTTACTGAATTCTTGGCCCACCTTATGGTATGTCTGGAATAAATCCAATCGATGACCACAATTATCTTATTAAAAAACTTAGAAAAAGAAAAAAATGTTTGAATTGATCGTTTTCCCTTGTTTTTGGAGAATCCAATGATAAAGGCCTGAATAATTCCATTGTATAACTGCAGCGCTGTCTCTGTGGTACTCCTTTCGTAAGTCAGAGTACATGTTCATTGCCATTGCGTTATTTAGTCATTTACCGTGGTTCAACGGTTATTTACGAGGATTTAAGTTTTAAAAATTTTGTTTTCAATAATATGCTGAAAGTGAAATAATTTTATGAAGCAGAAGAAGAATCGAGATGTTATCAAACAATGGGCTGATGGATGAAGAAGTAGACCGCATTATAATATTTTTAGCAAGTGATAGTAAAAGAAAGTCTTCTGGTGATACTAATATAAATGGTTACGGTTAATATCTTTTGTCCTAGAATTTGTTCGTTGTTATATAAACACATGAGAACGAACTATACATTTTTTTTAAATAATTATCAAAATATCTCTACTCTGTATATTTGTCTCTATTCAATTTGTATACTACATACCAGAATTCCACTCAATTACTATGGGTTTCTGGTGAATTCAAAAGCTAATAAACATTCCGTCGCTGACTGCAGTGCCGTGTCTGAAAGACTTTTTTCGTAAGACGGAGTTTACACAAGGTCCATGTGTTTTACTACTGTCACTGTACACTTTGACAGTCTCTTAATCTTGAGTATTATTATCTCGCTTCACGTTTTGTTTGTAGTCTTAATATAAATTGCCTGTGTCGCCATTACTTTTTTACTTAACTATGGGGAAGAAAAATAAAGAGACTTTGGGGCGAGCCTTGATTAAGGACAGATTTTCTAAAAATCGACATCGAAAATTCGTTGAAGGAAATTCTATGGTAAGCGTTGTGTATAATAATATAATAATTTTTTGTGATAGTCATCCAAAACACATTCTACTTTTAAGCTTTTAAACGATATATATATCGTTTTCATATTGAAAATTTAGATATTTAAAGTAAGCGATAACCTAACATATCAAAATCATGTATATTTACTTACAATGTTTTATTAGTTCTAATGGCGCAATAAGGATACAATAATACACTTTAATTTATTTATTGTTTATGTAATGTGTATTTAATTTCTATAGGGTGTGTATTGTATACACATAACATTACTTTAAAATGTTTGTATTGTTTGAATATAAAAAAGACAAACACTTGTGGCATCACATTTATGGTTATTGTGCAATTTTGTATGGATTTTTATGTTTTTGTTTTTTTTTATTTTTTATATAACAATTGCATGAGGCTTACTTTATACCACACTGCATAATTTACTAGTCAATTTTAACAAAAAAATGTTAGATATTTTAATCATTAGTACTTTTTTAAAATATATACATAAAATATACACATAAATAATAAATAATATGTCTCCAACTAAACAAGTCTCTAGAACAGAAAAAACAAGTTTATTTAACAAGAAGCCAAGAAGAAGGGCTTTGGCAGTCTATGTATGTGTTGGTCTAGCCGTTAGCATATATAACTGTTGATCGAGAGGTCATGGATTTGATTCTCAGGTCAGGCAATAAAAGTGTTATTGAGTTTTTCTGATTATAGAAATGCTTAATAACAGGAAGTTAGGGTTTTAACCCCCCATGCCTCAGAGAGTATGTAAAGCCTCCGGTCCTGCAACTGATCTCCCTGTTTATGTCTGATAGTTGTCCCATTAGATTGTGGGAGTGAGAGAACAGAGAGTACACCTGTGTTTGTGCACTACAATATACTCTGTGTACTCGGCTGGTCTGCATTGAAACTGGCCACTGTGCCTGAAATTTGCTACGAGTCATCGTGTTTGTACATTCTACTGTAGCACCTAAAGTACTGGATCAATTTTAATAAATGAAGTGTCAATAGATTCATAATAATAACCCAGGTGATATAGGTTATATATTTTCTCACAAAATTTTATGTAGTCAGATTATCATTTTTGAACTTTTTTTTTTAGTTACATACAACTGAACTCAATGATGGGCAAGACTGGGGCCGACTCAATTTACAATCAGTTACTGCTGAATCATCGCTGGAGGAGTTCATCTCAACGGCAGAACTAGCACAAAAAGAATTTACAGCTGAAAAGCTTTACAGCGGTTATTGGAGATCTTTTGCTTATGAACCTTATAATCCACCATCAAGTGTGGCAAACTTTGAAGAAGCATTGACAGTACCAAGAAGGTAATAACAATAATAGTTAATATACTTACCCTAAAAAATAACTAGGGTCTAGGTCTAGATAGGGTAATGTTAAAGTCAAATTGAGTTGTCTATGTCATCAGCAGAGGCAATCACTGGGTTAGGTGACCTCTCCATAATTAAAAAAAAGGTATTTTACAGAGTTTAGGTCCCTGGAACTTCAAAAGTATTTATTTGTAGTGTCTGGTGTTTCAGTTGAAACCAAAACTATAAAAGTAAGAAGTACACAGCTAACTAAGCTAATATTGAACTTCTGCTGTAATGAGATTTACTAGTTGGTTTTTTTTTATTTATGTGTGTGTTACTCCTTGTCGATTTTGGCTACAGTGGTCAGTCTTAACGGAGACCAGTTAAATACGGAGATCAGTCAAATACGGCGTTATTATAGTGTACAAGTGTGTGCATAAACAAGGTGCACTCTCAGTTCCCTCACTTTCGCAATCCAATGGGACTCTTATACCACACGATTGGGAAGACATCAAGATCCAATGGCTTTACGTGTTCATCGGGGCACGGGGGTTAAGACCTCAACTTGAACTTCAATATTTCTATACACAAAAAAGCTCAATAACACTTTTTTGACCCGGTCAGGTCGAATCTAAGACCTTGTGATCGGCAGTCACATACACTAACCGCTGTTACAACGAGCCATGATTGTTTAAATTCGACAGTTTTGTTATCTAACATCCCTCTAGTAAATCACATTAAGACAAGAGTTCAACATTAGTTAGCTAACAACATTTATGAAATAAAAAAATATAAATATATATGTGTTACATGCCTAATTTAATGGTTCTTTTTATTTTATTTAATTGTGTAGATGTAATAGTCCAAGAGCCCGTGAGTGCCAGACCTTCGGCTTTTTATAAAAGCTGAAAGTTCTTCTATGTGTGTCCCTAGTACAGGTAAGAATGATCCCCACCCATGAAGCTGAGGCAGCGGTGGCTTTGGCAGATAACAGGCAACAAATGTGTGTAAAATTCCATCTCAAATTCGTTATGAAATAAAACTTGATTTTTTTATATTTGATTCATAATAATATCAGAACTCGCGTTGCTCATTGCCAGACAGTTAGTATGGTTACAACCCTCTGCCGGACACCCCTAAACTATTATAATTTATAATTATACTTACGTTATATTATAAAACCTAAATTTTATATAAAATTTTTTGGGAGCCTATTAAACTATGTTTACATAGTAGCCGGACAGTTTCGAAGGTTCTATCATCTTGCCAGACGCATTCAAAGTGAGCAGTAATTGGGAGAGCAAGGAGCGTATAGAGTAACTAAACGTTATATTATAAAACCTAAATTTTATATATAATTTTTTGGGAGCCTATTAAACTATGTTTACATAGTAGCCGGACAGTTTCGAAGGTTCTATCATCTTGCCAGACGCATTCAAAGTGAGCAGTAATCGGGAGACCAAGGAGCGTATAGAGTAACTAAACGTTATATTATAAAACCTAAATTTTATAAATATTTTTTGGGAACCTATTAAACTACGTTTACATAGTAGCCAGACAGTTTCGAAGGTTTTATCATCTTGTCAGACGCATCCAAGCTAATATATAATAATGTCGAAAATCTAATAATTTAATAATATCAATTAAATTATTAGATTTTCGACATGATTGACATTGTATTAGAAAAATTTTACTGAGTATTATTTTAAATATTTGTTATTGAAATTCTAAAAATTAATTAATGAAATTTCTGGATTAAGAAAAAAATAAACTGCACAATTTGAAATTAATAAAAATGGATGTGCAGTGAAGGGCCGCAATAGACCAAGCGCTCTGTTTCACTCGCACTAGTTACTGTATACGCTCCTTGCTCTCCCGATTACTGCTCACTTTGAATGCGTCTGGCAAGATGATAGAACCTTCAAAACTGTCCGGCTACTATGTTAACATAGTTTAATAGGCTCCCAAAAAATTAAATATAAAATTTAGGTTTTATAATATAACATAAGTTTAATTATAAATTATAATAGTTTAGGGGTGTCTGGCAGAGGGTTGTAACCATACTAACTGTCTGGCAATGAGCAACGCGAGTTCTGATATTATTATGAATCAAATATAAAAAAATCAAGTTTTATTTCATGACGAATTTGAGATGGAATTTTACACACCTTTGTTGCCTGTTATCTGCCAAAGCCACCGCTGCCTCAGCTTCATAGGTGGGGATCATTCTTACCTGTACTAGGGACACACTTAGAAGAACTTTCAGCTTTTATAAAAAGCCGAAGGTCTGGCACTCATGGGCTCTTGCTCTATAAATAAATGTGCAAATAATATACTACATTTCAATAAACAACAGAAATGTTAAATATATTTGAGCGAGTTTTGGTTTCGGATGAAGCTTTCAATTCCAAAACTTTTGGTCGGTCAATACTAATTTGAATATTCATTTTACAGACCCAAATGGGAGCAAGGCATATCTGCGGAAGAGCAACTGAACCGTGAAAGGGAGTCATTCCTAGAATGGCGTCGTCAATTGAACGAGCTCCAAAAAGTACTTGGTGCTGCTGTCACTCCATATGAACGTAATCTCGAATTATGGAAACAGCTGTGGAGGACCTTGGAGAAGTCTGATGTTGTTCTGCTACTGCTTGATGCTAGAAATCCTTTGTTATTTAGGTATGTGTGGTATTTGTAAACAAATTTGAAATAATAGCGGTTGCCCATTTATTTTTAAATTTAAATACAGATAATTTAAAGTCCAACATTAAAAATTATAAGTTGTTATGCAAAAGGTACATTTATTGTCATACCATACTTTGAAACACACTAAGTCACATTTAAATTATAACTTTCAATACTAAATAATACATGAACAAAGTAATAATGAAAGTTAAAAATAAAAAGAAATAAGAAAATTTATATATCTTATTTTATTATTTATCTGCTATTATTTGACTGCTGCTTTCTGTTGTGCTGAGTGTTGTGGGTTCAAATCCCACATGGGACAACACTTTGTGCAATTTACAAATTGTTATTCTAAGTTTGAGTGTTTATTGTGTCTATTAAATGTATGTGTGTAAAGACCCCCACAATATGGGGTATAATTCCAATGGGAGAGTCGTATTTTAAATAACAAAAACAAATTAATAAACTGATAACTGATTTATTATACAAAAATGATAATTGCCTTAAATAGTATCATATAATATCCTTAAAAATAATAAAGTATAATACCCTAAATAATATTATAATTACCTTATTGTTAAACCATAACTTATAATCATTTTTTTTCATCCAGATGTTCAGATTTAGAAGAGTATGCAACTGAAGAGAATTGCAAGTGTATTCTTCTGTTAAATAAAGCAGATTTGCTAAATGAATATGAAAGGAAATGTTGGGCAGAGTACTTTACTAAAGAGGTAGATTATTCTGTAATATGTAATGATTTCATCTTTATTCTTTATTTAAATATTACTCTAGCATGTATTCTTCTTTCTAGAATGTTTCGATAATCTTCTTTTCGGCTGCCAAAAGTACTGATGAACGAAAAATATCAGAATCTAGCGCTGAAGCTGCCCCCAACAGTCACAATGATTCTGAAACTGAATCCGCTTATTCTGAAGATGAATCTGATGATGAAAAGGAAAACTTAACAGCTACAAAAGAAGATATAGAATTGTTTAAACAACAATTGGCAGCAATAGATATAGCTGTCCGTAATACGACAGATAAAATAGACAAGATTCAAGAAAATCTAGACAAAGTTGTTGAATGGTTAAGACTCGGAAAGCCTATTGATGATTTTAAATCTTCTGTCAGCACAATTAAAGAGAATGTGGAAGAAGAAAAAGAAAATGTAACACAAGTACAAAATTCCCATGAAATATTTAACAGAGAGCAAGTATTAGAGGTTTTGAAAAATGTGTCCGTTGATAAGTTAAAGAACCCACCAAGACTAACTGTAGGCATGATCGGGTATCCAAATGTGGGCAAATCTAGCACTGTCAACGTTATAATGCAGACGAAAAAGGTAGGTCGCTTAATTTTAGAAGTATTTTTATATATGGCAATTCATACGGATATTTTTCAATATGTAGCATTAGCTTATAGCATACTAGTTTCATATATATTTTTTTTTTAGATTTAAGTATAAAAATACAACATGTTACCAATACGGTTGATGATATTCTAACAGTATGTAATACTTTTAAACGAATAATTTTTCTATATATATATCTGAATCTCGAAAACGGTTAGAACGATTTTTATGTAATTTAGCATGTAGAAGGTTTCAGGGATGATAAATCGATCTAGCTAGGTTTCATTTTGGAAAACGTTGTTTTATTCATATTTTTTTTAAAAAAACTACCGAGAGAGGCTCGATTTCCAGGTACTCGTTTTATTAACCGTCAAAACAATAGATACGGTATACATATTTTTGTATGAATTACTTGTCTGTATTATGACGTGATGTTAAAACAAGTTAATTATCAAATTATTTTTTTTTATATAGCGACCCGTCTCGGCTTCGCGCGGCATCCACGTGGCAGTGGTCGCTCTGCCCATGCGTTTTAATCCTCTGATATCTTCAAAGCTATTTATTTTAATATGTTATAACGGCCATTTTAGTCTATACTAAGTGCACAACATATCTAACGTATTTAATTAGACAAGGATTAGTATTATATTGCTCAAAATTAAAGTGAAAGTGTAACCTACCAACCTCACAGTACTCAAATACCTATATTTGATCCTGTATATCAATGAAAGTGTTAAATAAATCACATTGAAAAATATATATCCTGTAGATGTGAAAAAACGATAGCTTAAAAAAAATCCCTCTGAATTTTACCAATAAATCGTAGAATTTAATAAATACTTTACCAGTACTAATTGAACTTCGTATATAAATATAATATGGTAGGTACAACGCGTGTACTATGAGATTTGAATTTCAAATATTTTTTTTCGTTTTTAAAAATTAATTGTACGGCCTGGCGGGTTATCCGCATGCATCGCAATAGTTAGTCCCGCTCCGGCACTCGCTTGTTTTTAAGCCTATCTGCTAAAAAAGTACCTATGAAAATATAGGGTGGGTGCACCGATTTTGAAGACTAAGCACTTCACAGACTAAGCTCCTTTAAGTTAAGATACTACCACTGATGATTATTAAAATCTCTAGGGCCTAAAGTTTTTGATAATTATCAGTGAACAAATCTTTACCTTTTACCTAAATAAAGTTGTACTAATATGATATTTATTTATAGATCATAAATATATGAGAAACACTGGTTATTGTTATTGTAGAAATATTATTATGGAGATAAATGACTATGGAATATCACGGAATAAATTTAGAATAAATTATGTTTTGTCGATAGGTGAGCGTAAGTTCGATGCCGGGTCACACGCGACACATCCAATCATTAATATTGGATGATAGTATAGAACTATTGGATTGTCCCGGTCTAGTGTTGCCAGCGTACGCCGTAGCCCCCGACCTATTGTTGACAGCTGTGTTGCCAATTGATCAAGTAAGTAGTAATTTTTAGTTAGGTAATTAGAATTAATTTAATATTTATTCATTTCTATTCATAGTGTGGATCACCATACTGCATTCTCTGCATTCATAACGAACATGGTGATCACATCTCTTGGATTCTTTTCACATTTTCCATTAGGCAGAGTAGAGTCACTTTGGCAAGCTCTAGAAATTAAAATAATAATAATTAATGTTTGTTTCAATAGAGATTCTAATTCTGATAAAACCTTATACAGAGACCTATTCTGGCTGTATCTATGTTAACAGTAACGGGAAACTACTGTGTAACGCTTCAACGAAAAAAATCACAACAGCTTTTAACTGTCCACTGCTGGACGTAGGCCTCTCCTTCGAAAAGAATTTTTTCTTCTTTTTGCAGTGAGGTTGACCTGCGTAATTTGTTCCTTTAGTCGCCTCTTATAGGATCTAGCCTTGAATAGGGGTGGCTACACTGTATTCTTAATCCGTTACCACACATTAACACAAGAATTGATGCAGGGGTGACAGTTACTGTGGTAAGTGTCTAAGCCGTACACTGCCTGTTCTGCCTTTTACGTTTCCAAGCGAGGAGTGAAAAGGCATCTTATTAAGCCACCATAGTGTGGGTCACCAAACTGCATTGTCCACATTTGCAATTAGTATTGTGACCACCACTCTTGGATTCTATGCATCAGGCAGAGTAGAATCACTTTGGCAGGTTCTTAAAATAAAAAAAAAAATACGAAAAATAATATATATGTGAATTTTTTGGAACTGACTATCATTAATAATAAAATAAATATATCATCTCCCAGTGTTGGTGGATTTAACGTCACCACCCCTATTCATCCCACGGGTGACGTAAAAGGCGACTAAGGGAGCCACTCGCTGGCTAGCGTGGTATAGAGGCCTATGTCCAGCAGTGCACTGTCACAGGCTGCATGATTGATGAAATATATCAATATGCATCGTCAGTAATATTTCGGTGTCTAACTTCGAAACATGAACTCTGGAGATATTTATGCTACCTTGATTATATTCTTGGATCATTTATATATCTAAATAGAGTGTTGCGTTATAAAACGAAGTAGTTTTGTTACATTGGTATGCCTGCAGATAAAGGCACACCGCAGGCAGGCAAGTGCCGCACACAGCGAAAATGAGAAAAAATTTAGTGAATAACAGTAGAATACTATTTTTGTCTATGTTCATTTAGACATTAATGCTCTATGGTTATATTAATTAATTGATTAATAAAATATTTTGACAGATGCGTTCCCACGATGCAGCCATGGCGCGACTATGTCAGCTAGTTAGCAAACAAACTTTTGTGGAAAGATATGGACTACTATTGCCCGATGATGCGTCGAAAGAACCGGACTACAGACAGATCCTCACTGCACATGCTTGTAAGTTGCTTTTAAAAAATTAAGTGTTGCCCTGTTATAAAATAAACGAAAATGGTAGTTTTTGGTAAATGTTATAATCTAGTTGGTACAAAAAACACAGAATTGAATTAATTATGAAATAAAAACACCTCAAATGTTTTGTTCTACGTATATCTAGTTACTTCTTCTTCAGCGTGAAACTTGGCTATAACTGTATTCGTGTTGTGATAAATTCCTCCGGCACAAATTAAACTATTGTGAATTTGGTACTACGACAAATACCAAGAGATCATTTAGTACCTAATTATTAAGTATTTCTCAGTATTTTGTACTTGAACTTAGATATTTACTGGTAGTAAAGATCGCAATAATTGGTAGACGCAAAAAATGGACGAAAATAACCCTTCTGTTATGTGTTTTTTACCAAAACATATCATTTAAATATTATCCATAACTAATAGACTTCATCAAGGCCAAATTATTTTTATAAACGTCGTCGAATCGGAATTATCCAGCAAAAAATAATTTTGTTTTTATCGATACAAGGCAAGGTTCTAAAAATAAGTGATAAGTGAATAAAAATATTATTCAAAATTACTTCAAAATTTAATCAACATTTACATTCAAAAGCCACGGAGATAAATATCCTCCATGCTCCCTAATGTTGTCGTCGCTGCTGCAGCTGGCTACCTATTAAAAATTAACTTGAAAGAATACAAGAATAAAAATATTAAACACTCCATTTATAATTAATCAAAAATATGATCCTAAAACAAACTCTTAACGACGTAAACAGGTTAAATTCAGTAGCACAATATATTTATTTTGACATTCTCATAAAATAGCATTTGTCTGTTTGACTGAGTCTGTAGCAAGCAAGGATATTAAATTTGTATAAATGGACCTTTTGGTTTTCCAACCGCCGTTCCACCCAGATTCTCGAACGCTTCCGTTTTCTATTTGAAAACAGTTTTAATAGCTATTCTTAAATAACATGGAACTTCCTCCTCTAATTTTATTACCAAATCGAAAACTATGTAAATATGTTCCTTCAACTAACCATAAAAACCCGTCTCGTCTGTGTATCGGCATAAGCGACAAACCGCGACGTATGCTGCGTATACTGCCATAATATTTATTCGATTATATATCAATTTTTTGAATACACTCTTAAAACTCCTAGAGTCATTGCTAGAATTTGCAGAATCACTCCAGTATTTTCGATGATTACCACCAATTTTACCTCTAATAGTATTAGTATCGATAAAAAACAATCTGCAAACACGCCCAATTGAGATAGGAAGTATAAAAACCTTCGATATGTGTAAAGCCTTAATCGTTGAGACGTTTGTAACTAATAGATAGATAGTTGCTTAAAATTAGTAGACATTGATGTTAGAAATCATGACATTAATTAGACACTTTTTTTCGACTTCTTTAAATGTCTCTTTCGATTAGCTGAAGATTTGCAGTCTGCGTGTATTCGCGAGGTGATATGCATATTAACAGCTTTGATTTTGACGAACACCACTTCTTCCACCAACGGTCACTGAGCGGTGGTTATGTCAGAATGATGATGATGAGTTATATGTTGTCAGTCAACCGCGGGTTCATGACGGCGGCGGGCCAGCCGGACCAGTCGCGGTCGGCGCGGCTCATGCTGAAAGAAGCGGCGAGCGGCCGCCTGCGCTGGGCCGTGTTACCGGTCGGCGTCGAACCTCAGCCGCTGGATGACGCCATAGCCGAAAAGAGGAATGAACGACGTAAACCAACTCCGAGGGAAGCCAGGGCGGTAGTGGTAAGTATTTTTTTTTCGACTGCCTCGATGGTACAGTGTACAGTGTACAGTGGTAGTATGCGATCGCTGTCTCTGGTTCGATTCACTGGTCACACCAAATGCTTGTATGATCTGTAAATATTTTTTCGAACTTTGAGTGTTTTCAAAAGTACATAAGAATTCTATTGGTCAATCTAGTTTTCGTGTACAAGCTCTGCTAAATATCCGCTAAAATATTATTATTATTAACAGTACGAATGGCTAAGTGGTTTAAGCGGGTACCTCGCCGCAGTGTTCGGGTTCGATTCCCATATGGGACAGCACTTTTTATGATCCACAAATTGTTATTCTGAGTCTGTGTGTTTTTTAGCAGTTAATAATTTTTTTATTGGTTATTTTTTGTTGATTGTTTAAACCATCCGCAGTATTATGATTAGCTGAGTTGTACTAATATTTTAATATTGTTTAAAGGGTTGGAAGAACAAATCGTCAGATGTTGACAACACCTTTTTCAAAAATACCGCTCACGTAAAAGGAAAACGAATTATGGGGTAAGTTGGGTTTCCCTTTCACTTTACAAATTCAAATATCATTTATTTGGTATAGACTTCATATAATGCTTACGTAGCGTCATATATTGTCAAAAAAGTAGTGACTAAACTAGCACTTACTGTATGTATAAAATATAAAAAAAATGTGTTGCTGCCCTCTGCTATTTTTTGACAATGTTATGAAGAAAATAATTACACACATTGCATTATCCCTCTAATAAGTCAGAGATTAAGTAAATGCAATGCCTTTTAAGTACAATAAATATTTAGTTGGAAACTTGAGGCTGTGTTTAAATAAAAGTCTACTGCATTTCATCATCATATGATCAAACCCGGGGTTGAACCCTACCTGATTTTTGTGAAATTTACTCTTTCTCAAGTTATCTATGTGATCTACGACTTACCTTAAGTCTTGGAGCGGGCAGACAGGATTAAAATTGCTATAGCTAAAAGAGATCTGAGTTACGTCTCACCCTGTAATTGAAGACTCCACCAAAGCTGGATTTATGCTGTACTACATTTACGTGTATAGAAACGAAATTAGATGAAAATTGTTACCGAAATCGTAAAATGAAAATTCCCCTTTAAAAGAGTGAAATGTCGTATTAATATTAAAAATATCTAGTAAACTGATCAAGATGAAAGGTATTTCGACGTTATAATCAATTAGAGCTAAGGGAAACCCAAATAAACTTTGCAAAGATGAAATGGCTGCCCTGGATCCAAGCCAAGTGGTAATTCATAAAATTTGAGCATCTTTATGAGTCGGGCTAACGGTCGTGAAAATTGGTCGAGCGTCGTAACCAGTGCCTTTGTGAATGTTGGTTTAACTATGTACCTACGTTCGGTGAATTCCTTTGAGAAAAAAGTGTTCTCGCTATAGTACGTTATAAATAACGACGTGTTACTAATGAGGTTACAGTATTTAAATTTGTTCCAATTTCGAATTTTTTTATGACAGAAATTAATATTTGATCTCATCCAATATTAGATTCAAGGTTTTTATAACTGTCACGTAGAATTTGAGTTTCAAATTTCGAAGATAATAAATATTTAGTTTGAACGTCTTTTTAATTTTTGTGGTTGAATTGGTATGAAATGTCCCTACTATACTGAGCTGAAAGACTGCGCTGTTTTAAACTTTTAGGACACGAAACGTATTTTATATCATCTCAACTCATCATTATGTAGATAACCTAGCAATTTACATTTTGATACAAAATGGTTTTGTTATCCATTTTGCATTCTATTCTATGACCTCAAAAAAAAACATTTTTTTTTCCGAACCTTTTCTCAAACCCAGTAGAGGTCGGCCTTTTGGTGTACTACGACACGGCTATACCTCGATTTTTACCTAGAGTGACTGCCATTAGACTACCATAACCCAACTACTTGCGATGTGAAAATTGTTTTTTTTTATTTTTCCAACTACCCATAATGACTGCAGACGGTAATCGGGGCCGACGACTTAACGTGCATTTATAAAAAAAATAGTATAAAAAATCCCGCTGTAAAGTTCTAATAAAAACATTGATTTACTTGTGTGTCAGTGAATGACATTTTCTAGAATAATCGTGACAATGACGATCATAACCCTAAGAGTTTATAGCAGAGTGAAGTAACTTTCCATCCAAAGTGACTGACAGTTATTCGCCTTTTAACAGACTAGTTAAAGTGCGAGGATTCTGAAGTGCATTAAGTTGTCACCTAGCCAACTATTGCTGCGTTCAGAATTGTCTATTCCACTTTCGCTTTTAAAAAATATTTAAATGATTTACGAATAAGTTTTTTTTATATTAAGAAGCTGCCAAAGTGGTTCTACTCTGCCTGATGGAAAGCATGAATAGAATCCAAAAGTTGTGGTCACCATACTCATAGCAAATGCAGACAATGCAGTATGGTGACCCACACTATGGCGGCCTTGTGAGATGCTTTTTCACATCCAACTTGGGGACGTAAAAGACATGACAGTTATTGTGACAGTGTAAGTATACAGTTACCACAATAACTGTCACCCTTGCATCAACGGGCCTCCGGTGTCACACTCACCAACGAAACACGACAACACGGATGCTGGCGCTTTAGTGTGATTGTTCTAAATCAGGTTCGAGTTTATGGCCGTTAACTGTAAATTTTTAATTTTGGTAGCATCGGTAGTTTACTGTCTAATAGGGCAGTTAAAAAAAAAGTATCATGGGATACTTACATTCAAATGTGTCAGTCCTAAAAACCACTGTCTCCTAAGTAGTAGACTTTAGCTCTTCTTATGTTATTACAAGATATCTTCTTCTAATATATAAAATTCTCGTGTCACAGTTTTCGTTGCCATACTCCTCCGAAACGGCTTGACCGAATTTGATGAAATTTTTTGTGCTTATCCGGTATCTATGAGAATCGGCCAACATCTATTTTTCATCCCCCTAAATGTTAGGGGTAGTACAACCCTAAATTTTTTAGACAAAATTTTTAATTTCTATTTTTTTATGATACAACATACAAAAATACATACAATCCTCAATTTTCACCCTTCTACGATCAACCCTTATTTTTTAATAGCCATTTTAGTAATTTAATCCATTTTCATCCCGCTCAAATTACTTAGAAATAATTTATATGGCAAAGCAACGTTTGCCGGGTCAGCTAATAAAAATGTCAGACACTATTTTATTGCTTGCCGACTCGCGGGTTTTTAACACGCTTTTATTAGCTTAGGTTTTATCTATGTATGTATATAACGAAATCTTTGAGCTTAATTTTCACCGGTTTCTAAAAATCTGATCAACTTGAAACTTTTCACACGTCTCAAGGACCGATGACAATGCGATAATTTGATAATAGTTTTCCATCATCCTTATTAGGATCGCCAGAATTAATAAATTATTTTATAGATCCTCTGTAGTAGAGTAAAAGAGACAGAGCTAACGCGCGATCTGCGCATGCTTGCAGTTCTGGACTTACTCAATTCCTCAATTTATGAGTTTGTTACAGACTAAAAAATGAACAATAAATAATAGTTTAAAAAACGAAAACAACACACTTTTATTGCTAATCGAACTAAAAACTAGAAAATAATCTTTAATGACCAAGAGTCTAATATTACAGTAATAGAAGATCGAGCAATCAATCATAGTGAATCGCCTCAAAATAAAATAGGGCACTGCCCCACGCTTTTTAGTCTGAATTGAATTTTTCTGTTAATAACTTAAATTTTATTTTAATTTTATTTTGAGGCGATTCACTATAATTGATTGTTCATCGTGATTAGCAACAAAAACGTGTTTTTTTAGTTTTTTTTAAACTATTATTTTTTTAGAATTAAGATAGTCATACGTTGACATACACAAGTATAGTGTAATAAACAGCTTACCGCAGGCGGTCTTAAGCCTGAAGCTTAATGAAAACTTAAATGTGTATTAAATTGATTTATTAAATAAAATTTTAAAATTTGAAAACCTAATTATTTTAGGTGATATAATAGAATATAACAGATTAAATTGAATAGATAAATTAAATTTTTTTTTTCGTCCAGTAATTTTTCTAATACCATTTTTAATTGTCTGGTTATCGCTGTCTAAAATTATTCACAAAACCATCGAAGTCCTTCGAGTGTGTTCGAAGTAGCGTGCTCCAATAAATTAAAACAAATCACAAAACCTATATCAATCATAATGGTTTTGTGTGTATATGCACGCACGCACTTATATACAGTCGCGCACAAAAGTAAAATAACTTTGAAGCCACACGTCTTAATTTACTAGACATTATTTATGGTCGTCATTTTCCATTCATTTTATGACCGATTCGCACGAACACTTCGTTTTGGATTGGGCGTACATTTGCACAATTTCGACACAAGATTTCGTGTGTTTCTAAAATTTAGTTGCTTTAATTTGATCCTAATGCTGATTTACGTTTTCAGTGAAATATGTGACATAACTTCTATTGAAATAAACACAAAGTTTATCTAAATTCGTTCTTACGTTGCTGGAATAAGGTTCATTATTTTACAGGATCGCCGGAGCTCAACCGGCTGTTGCTGTTGCTGGTGTCAGTGCTAAACCTTGGAAGCAGGAAAATAAACACGTAAACAAAAATAAGCGAGAAAAACTAAGAAGAGTATACGCAACTCTCGACCAACACTAATGTCAGATAGAGATAGAAGTACTACACTTTGTTCTATTAACCTTACAGTGTAAGGGAGATAAATATATGCACCATAGGCAAAAAAGTAGATTGTTATTTGAAACACATGTCTGTGATTGGATTTGTTTTGTATATCTTATTAGTTATATTCTTCCAACTTATAAATAAATGCATTTAATGTAACTGCTTTCGCTGTTTTGTTTAGCTACCTTTTGATAACCACTTTCCATGAAATAAAAATATTAAATCCCATAAAAACGTTCATCTTCTACTTTCGTCACAAACCTATTTCATTCTTCAGGAAAGAACTTTTATGTCTATACCAAAAAATATAAATAAGAAAGAAATGCAATTTACTAATATTCTTTTGAATATACACACATTTACATTTTTAGATATTAAACGCCCTCATTTTGAGTCGGCAAACTCGGCCTAGTCGTAGTCTAATGTCATGCCGAGCAAGGTATATATCGATCAAGAAATAAACTTATATATTTCTAAAACATACATCATCCTCAATTTGATAGCCTTTGACAGTCCACCGCTGGACATCTACTTCTGGATGGAAAGGAGGTTTTACACACATTTATAAATTTCACTTTTTTGAGGTTGTACTTCTTTAATCGCGTTAGGATAAAATGATGAGTGTAAATGTTTGCGTAAGATATGCGCACATACCGTTAGAAAAACCTGGCACCATGAAATTAACTAGTTGAGATTTTAGTTTTTTTATTACTAATTACGTACAAGTATGTAATTCTTTTATGTTATTTAAATAAAATTTATTTAACTAGATGATCCATTATGATAAATTTTTTTTTCAATGTATTAAATACCTTTGTTCCTTGTTACACCAGAGAAATGTAACTTTTACGTGCGTAGATAAGTATACACACGCGTTTTTTTTTAATTAACATGATCAGTTTTATATACCTACTCTAAACGTGATGTACGGTAAATGACTGAATTTCAAATTCTAAAAATAGGAATATAAATACCGAGAAGGCAGAAAAAACAATACTTTTATAACCTGTACTTTAAAGTGTTTACCATAGGGAACAGACTAGCATAGTACGGAACAGTAAATGGCATAATATGGCTGTAATCTGCCATAGGGAAACACGAAATAAAACAGATAAACACTAAACTTATTCTTTATCTCTTTGTGTACATAAAACTATAGTAATGTGCAAAAACACAAACGGCATAAATTCCTGATGAGAAATTAACATGTTTGCATGCTAAATAACTGGTAGCTAAACATTTACCTTATGCCAGAGAATAATGTAGCCAGACCTAAATATTTAGGTGGTATGGTAAAGACTCGTGAGAACACCATCTCCTTGTTGGTAGGACAGCGGTATTTATGGTACGCAGTCTGCCCCGAGACAGGTGACACTCCGGTGCGACCGGGGGGTGTCGTCTGGGGCGGGGCGCTGTTCTACCTCTTACTGTGTAGAGCAGTGAAAGGTGCGATAGAGTCTCGACCGGGTTGATGTGCCCGGGGTGTACCTAAGTGGTGAGGTACGGCAGGGAGGACTCCAGAAGCTGCTAATGCGTTCCTGGAGCTCCTCCTCACTGTCGAGGTAGGCCGTCGCGGGGTTTAATGGGTAGACTGGTTCTCCGGAAGTCTCACATACACCTTTTGTCGCTCCAGATGGTATGTTGCGAAAAGCATGACCCGCGTAAAAAAAAAAAAATGGTACGCAGACTGTACTGGCCCTATCTGGGAACGGACTGCAGTGTTGGCATAATCAGCATACTTGCCCTCGACTCAAAGGTGTAGATTGATTCACTGGATCTAGCGATACTCTACTGTAATCCTGTAACCTGTACCCTGCTCATATTGCTAATAGCTCTACAAAATTGGTAGCGTGCGTTGTTTAGTGTTTCATATTTGTAAACACACGGGAACGTGATTTACGATGTTTTATTTTTCTAGGTCATTTAGGGCACCTTTCAATAAGATAAATGACAGGCCTTTTGGTCTAATGGTTATTGTCCTAGCTGGCCTGATTGTGGGTGCGATTCGCACCCAAGACAAAATTTTGTGTGATGAACAGGATCGTTTGTTACCTGGGTATCATTTTTTTTTAACATATATGTTTAGATTGTAGATTAATTAAGTAACATTGAATTTAACATTAAATATTTAAAATTTAAAATATTTTAAAATTTTAAATAATATTTAACATTAAATATATAAGTATGTTTATTAGCAGACTGGTTACCTACCATAGTGCAGGCTTTGCCTCGTTTAAGATCAGGCGGCCGTGTATGAATTGTGTAAGGATATTTTTTTTAATTTTTTTTTTTGTAGCAACCTACCAAAGTGACTATTCTGCCTGATGGAAAGCATGAATTAAATCCAAGAGCGGTGGTCGCCGTACCCACTGCGAATGAAGACAGTGCAATATGGCGACCCACGCAATGGCGACCTAGTAAGATGCCTTTTCACGCCCCGCTTAAAGGACCCGGGATCGTAGTGGGAGGGAAACACTTGCGCTGGTAATGAATTCCAGGCTTTAACTGATTTGCACAGGAAGGAAGAGCCGAACCGTTTAGTTCGAGAGCGTATGTCTACCATTCTGAAACGGTGACGGCTGTAGAGGATGGGATCAGTTGGAAGAGTTCGTCAGAACAGTCTTCATGATAAAGGCGATAGAGGACTGCCTTAGAGGCAATATCTCTTCGCAACTGCAGAGACTCAAGCGATTCAGTGACTTTCGGGTTACTGATAATGCGGACTGCTCGCTGTAACCGATCCACAGCGTCCAGCAAATACGACGCGGATCCATCGTAAAGATGAGAACAGTACTCCACGCAGGTGCGTACCTGGTTCTTATAAAGAAGACACAGATACTCTGGCGCAAAGAACCGTCTCACTCTGTTCAGTATACCCAGCTTCCGCGAGTGACAAAAAATGGTTTGTTGTAAAAAATAGGTCGAAACAAAAAGATACGTAGGTATTAGAAGTTAGTTGCCAGGTTATGAATAATAGGTTTCAAAACTGTCATATTCATAAATTACTAAAACGTATAGTACCAAAGCTTTAATAACTCGTCAAAATGAAATTAAGCGTGGGGAATACTAAATTACTAATACTAATGATATATAAATTATAAAAGTCGGGCAGCCTAAAGTAATATTACCTAAAAATTACCTAAGATTATTAATCTTTCAAAGGAAATATTAGGTAAAATTCTTGAGATTTAAATATACTCTATATCCATATAACAGTACTTTTCCTTCGAACCTCTGAATTAATGTATGTTTAAGAAGGTAAACTGAACTATCTGACTTTATTTCAAAGTTAAATTATAATACTGATTATTTTAATTTGAAATATTTTTTATAACATTTATGTTTTGTTTAAGGTTTAGCAACATTTGCTAGGTGGCTCAAATGTTTACAATCTTAATATTATAAAATTACGTAACTTAAGCTGAGGTCCACTAAAATATACTGTTTTGACTTCTTGCAAGTGATCTCTCAAAATTTATTGCTCAAAATTAACAAATAAAAAATCCACGAACTTAACGCGTCAAGTTTGTGCTTTTATTACAATTTTATTTTGCTATGGCAAAACTCCGATACGTTTTGGGTTCGGCGCCCTTTTCTGAAGACAATGCGTCTTTGCTTTAAACAATATCATTTTTCAGCCAAAAACGCTGCTGGTAATTTACTATGTTTTATATTATTCTTGTTGTATTTACATTTAACTTAATTATGTTGGTCGACTTTTTGGAACCGTGCTAACATTTCTTACACTTTCAATAGTCGAGCACTTGGTAGCAATGGCGGTTTTGAACACAGTGACACAACCCTGGTTTGAGGTTTACTTTTTGTAATTCATATCAATAAAAGAAGAAACTGACAGACTGTATTACATTGGCATGAGGCGGAATTAATGCCACATGACATTTTCTATATGTCAACCTTTAGGTGGTTCAGTAAGTGACATGACAGGTGCACGTGTATTTTTAAGAGAAACAAAGAATTAATACATGTAAAATTATAATTAATTATTTAAAAATACATACAGAGATGAATACACAATTGAATATTTAAACAATATACATGCATAATAAAATATATATACTATGAGGGCATCTTTTCAAGCTACCTCTTGTAAAATTCTCTGGCCTTGTCTTTAAATGTGTCACTATCAGTTGTTTTCCTGATCTCAAGTGGGAGTGCATTTCATAATGGAATAGATTGGGTTGCAAAAGAAGAATGAACAAGAGAAGAGATGTACGTTGAACGGAAGTAAAAAATATTGTGCGGAATACGCTCCAACGTATTGTCAGTGCCATTATACCTAAATTCGATTGCTTTGGTGACTGTTTGAATTGCATCGGACGCGAAGAGATAGCATAATGCCACCACTGTATAGCCGATTGGTACTCCGCCTTACTTACCCTGGAGGTCTGCCCTGCGTGGGAGTGACAACGCAAAGTCGATGACCAAATGGGACGAGACCTTTCTCCGCTAGCAATCCATGCTCATTGCTGCCAGTGAGTAGGCTGGAATGCATGGCATCGATTCGGTGAGGACCTGAATTCACATAGACTGGGTCCCGCCATAACCGGACGTCAGAGGTCAATCGTCGGGATAATTTTAAGTGAACATACGTGAACCAGCTACATACCTACGTATACTCAAATTAGTCAAATTAAATACCTTATGGTACCACGACCGGTGACAAACGTAGTTTTGGTAGATTTTGCTTTGCCCATGGGTAACAAACTGTTATTTGTCCCCACCTGCAGCACAATAAAATATTTGGTTTGAGTAATTTGAATTAAAATATGAATTACTCGATTAAGTAACCTTACAAAACAATACCTTAGTCAATCTAATTTTACATAATATTGTGATAATTATTTCTCTCTTTTTTTAGTTAATTATTTTTAAGCAGTTAGGTTTTTGTTTTAATAATAATAATTTTGCTGTAGACTTTTTAGTTTTATTCACAAGAAGTTCTTTAAATATCAATTTTCTTTCAAAGAATTTTGGTGATGTAGCCGACCAAATAATTTTTAACAATTTGTGTTAAAACAGTAAGAGAAACGCGATATGATAAATATATTTTTACGATCTTTCCTTTGATACCCATCAGGTATTTTTTCAATAATAATTTGATTATTGAAAGACTGTATCAAATATGCAAATGGTTCTGAAAGTCAATGCTAATTTTCTTTACGGTAAATCGAATATGTTTTCGAGGCAGCTCCAATTCCACTTATTATTCTCATTTCTTTAGCCATGAATCCTGTTTCTAAACAATGATCTTATTATGTATCTATTCTAAGAAATTATCACGTGTACGAAACCACGGGTAGTAGAAATAAATAGTTTTGTATATTATCAGTTTAAAATTAATGGCATTCTTGGTAAATATACTCCGAATGAAACGTTTAAATCACAATTTATACCTAAAGCATTGTGGTTTAAATATGGCAAGTCTTATGATGAATAAGTTCGGCTGAATGGTTCGTTTCTTTTAAAATATTAGTTTATCACAAAACCATTTCAAATGAAGTTGCTTCTGAAGCACTGAAGTTGCGTATTTGTGCTCCTTTAATGATATTCCGCATTCTTTGTTTTACGATGTCTAGTCAAGACTAGATATTTCAGCGATACTGAAATTACTTTATGATTAGAAACATAAACTCATTTTCATACATTTACAGCTACTCGTATATCACAACGGGATAGTTACTGTGAGCAAATAAATAAAATTAATAAGACAAACGAGCAATTAAATCTTGAACCACTTTTAAATGGTATGTTACACACATTCTTAACAACAGTTGGATTAGTTATACATACGTATCCCACTACCCAATCCTAAAGTAGGACGCTTGTAAACTTCCACGAGAAGTAGAATGGAAATCTGTGAAGAAATCTGCTGTGCCTTTCTTTCTGCCTTCCTTATATGCTGCACCTTAACCGGTACCTGCGGTACCTTATGGAAGACTATGTCGATATCGATTAGACGTGCCTAAATATTGACAGCATTTAAGAAAATGGTCAAAGAACCCATGCTCATAAGTACACGTTGCCCTCAACAGATGTACATAATCAAATGGTTTTATGGTTATTAATGTAAATTGTATATATCTTATATACATATAGCCGTATGGGTTTGGTAATATTAATGGAGCACCCTATTAATATTACATGTCTATATGTACATAACACTACCAGTAGACAACAAATATTTTCTGTATAAATACTTGCTGTGTGACTTTTAAAAAAAGTTTTAAAACCATAGTCTGGCTAATAAGTAGCAGTAACACATCTGTTCCAACACATTTTATTTACTTAGTAATTTCAAATATCTTTGACTCTTCTCTATTTCACCTCGTTGTGTGCACACCGTGTTCTAGTGTGCTTTTGGTGTTATTTGAGTTAAATTGCATTAATTTCGATACATTGTGCCTGAAACATCCGAACTGTATTATAAAAAACGTTTCTAAATTCAATTATTACATAAACAAGGGTCATTAAAAGTTGAAATATCCAGAAGTGAGAATTTACTACGTGATATGTGATATGCTCCACTATTGGTTCGCATAGAAATATACTAAGAACTGCAAGTATCTTATCACACTGTATTTTCGTGTATTTTTTAAAGAATAAGTTTATTCTATTGATTTTGACCTACTTGTCTGACGCAGGAGATGGCGAAATGTTCGTCTATGAAACTTGAATTGGCTCTAAATAATATTCTTTCATTCTACCTACTAATGTTCTGAAATCGCATTACTACCTTCGTTTTCCAATCTATTTGATAAAACAAATACGGGTATGTATGAATAAATTCCAACAGAAAATCGCCACATACCATGCATCATCCAGCACTAAGGTGTGGTTTTGAGAAAATTGTATTGACCTCCTGGAGAGGCCTGTTCAATCATAAGACCTGAACCCCACGGGACCTTTACGGTAAATACTAAAGCACAAGATTAGGAGCTACGTAATTACGACAAAAAAAATACCTCAAAAGATACCTCCGTCACTCATGAAACTGCATTGCTCCAGAACAATATACCTAGTATCTTGTAAGCCCTATACCAAGAGGAATTTCTGATGTTAAAATGACAAAGGGTGGGACAACAAAATATTGAAATTAGTAAAATAAACGATATTTTAAACTAATATTTACTATTTCAACTTTTTTTTAATTTCCAAAAAAGAAAATATATTATATTTTTACGTAGTCATACCCATTGTCTATATTTATACATATTCAAATACCTAAACTACTCTTCATTTATTGTTATCTGCTGTCGATTTGTCCATCCAAAAACTTGACTGGAAAAGATTGCTTTTAGCAACAAGACCGCTCATTGTACACGTTTTCGTGTAACATTCGACTATAATATTGTAATTGGTGACTGTACACTAAAGTATATTCTATTCTATTCTTGTAAAAAGATAGCACTCAGCTCCTGAATTATATTTTGAAATTTATCTTGAAATATGATTTTTGTGAACCCTAGATTAAAATAGTCTAGGCAGGGTCCTAAATCGTGTTTATTTAAACGTAAGCATTTGCCTGAGCCCTCGAGAAAAGGCCTCATCTCCACTCCTCTCGTCTTACTTGCGCTAACGCTCTTCTTTATTGATTTTGTATTTACCGTTAGAGCTACTTTCATGATTGAATCGTCTTTAATAAAGTTTTTGTACTGTACGGCGATCTATTCTGGTAGATCGTTCAGTAGTGACTGAATGACATTCCATGATGCAACGCTATCGAATTCTTTTGTTAAATCGACACACGTAACTCGCAAAAGTTTCTGGTATACCAGGTTCTCATTGTAAGGACCGTCTATTGTGCTAATTTCCAATTATAAGCCAATGTAGGTTAGTCGACCACAGAGGATACACACATTGCCATTGTTCAGTAATTTGATAGTCTTTAAAAAGTGTATAAGTTTCGCTAGATTTGTCTTTGATTTAGATAATATCTGAGCATTCATCATTCTGCATAGGCGTCTAAGCGTGCAAAGTAATTTAACATATATAAAGAATTCCTTCGTGTGGTGACGGACTTAGAATACGAAGTGTCACCCCTATTCATCCCGTGGGTGTTGTAAGAGGCGATTAAGGGAGTAAACTACACAGAAAATCACAATTGGAAAGAGAAGGAAAACTTGAAACAAAACTTATACCAATCGTGGTATAGTAGGCCAATCTTTTATCTAAGGAGAGGTATATGTCTATCAGTGGACTGTTAAAGGCTTTTTATGTAATATACATAATTACTTATTATATGTACATGTTTTTTAAACACTGTTAAAAGCACGGTTGGGATATTGTAAATGTTTATAAAGTCGTTCTTCCAAGCTAGCGAGTACGGGATGTTATTGAAGTTGACGTCCTTTGTAAGAAACCTGAAATTGCGAAAAGCGGTTAATAGAAGTGGAATGAGTTTAAGTGACATAAACAAGAACTAGTGGCACACTTATACGTTCATAGAGAAGTTTACTTGATGGTAATAACAATTTAATTAGTATAATATTTTTTGTTGTATATCAGGCTTTAAAAATATACACTTTACAAGAACTTTTAAAAAGTATTGTAAGTTCCTTATGATAAGTAACACACACTCTTGTAATTGTTATTATATAGTGATATAGAAATTATCGCACCGATTAACATACAACATTCCATATAACCGCTGCGCACGTGGCCCGCCAGGCATGATCAGCTCGCCTGGTCAGAGGATCCCTTCTTTGTGTTGGAGTGACATGACATCTGTTCCCTCACAATGGTGATCCCAACATGATTTGAAGCACACTTCAAAGGAACCGAGTAGCAGCAGCAGCAGCATCGCCACGATTGTCTTCACTTTAACAGCGATACCCACAGCATAGACAGTGGACTCATCATATATCGATCTCCGATTTTTCCAGGATGTGGTGATTTCCACATTCAGCAGAAACAAAGACATACTACAGCGTCACCTACCGAAGATATACTGAAATATGGAGTAACTATTACTGTATCGCGATGTGGATGTTTTCACGACGACCAGCATGCAATATTTCAACAGAAATCTTTGGGCCCGTGGTTTACCAGGCATGTTGTATATAATCCTCCCTTTGTGCTGGAGGAGCATGATACCCATTCCCCATAATGTCTTTAAAAGTTAACAGATTTTGATTTTGATCTCTATTTTTGAACTCATATTGTATCGTACATAATTTAAAAAATGAGTGAGCCACAGTGGTCACATAATTTTTTTTTGTAATTTATTTATTATTTATTTTAAATTTCATCTACTATCTGACTGCTAACTCCAGCACCACATGCCCTCATAGGTCAAATAAAATAACACGCTGCTTCATCTTCCGGTGTTACACACTTTCGTCGCTTTTTACGAAATTACTTTTATAAATAGATAGCAGCAGAAAGCAGGAAAGATAGTGATAAAATCTGAAAAATATTTATTATGAAATTATTAGAGTAATTATATAGTGTTATTAAAATTTTTAACAAGGTTTCCTTTTCTTGGTAATTTCTTCCATCTTCCAGTAAGAATAGTCACGGAGGAAGTTCTCATAAAGGAGACCTTTTCGCTTTGCTGTTGACAAGATAATATAAATCAGCAGCAAAGCGGAAAAAGACAAATTTATGGAGAACTTTTACTTCTTTCTTCCTTTTCTTCTTTTCCTTCAAATTCTTGATTATGTTGCGTTCTTGTAACAGCATTTGTCAGTAAATAGTATGGTAGTGTAGCGTTCATGTGGCAACATTGTTTTTGACGACGCCACTTTTTATATACAGAGTTGAGTACACAAAAATGTTAAGTGGCCACTCCGATTAACAAAAGTGTAATTCAAGCTCTTGGAGACTATACTGTGAATATTGGTACCACCTGAACAGTAAATCCATATTGAATATATACTGTGTTTAATTTGACCATTCAAGTGGCAGATATATTGCATTGCATCAGATAAAAATATATTGTGGAGTAACACAATCGTAATAACTCCAAAGTAGCTTATGATAGAATTAAAGCTAATTATTTCATAAGTTTTACTATTACATGGTATGGGTGATACTAGTCCGGACTATATGGGTGCTTTACTTTAGTTGCTTGCAATATGAGTAGTTTCTTTTAGCTGGTGACGTTAATCATATTATGCCATATCATACCCTAGCTAATTGCTTAAATGCTTTTTAATACTGAGAACGCTTTAGAGGCTTATATATGGATTCGATTAAGACCGGTAAGTTTTTCAGCCATCGTATATGACCTCATTCTCCTTTGTAAATGTTGCGCCAAATTTAATCAACCTTGTAAAATCCACCTGTATTTCTGCTTTTCACCTGACTTCTTTGTAACACTTTTACCGTCTACCGACAGACGCCCAAATAAAACCGTTGAATGTTTTATTATTACCCAGAATATAGCTCTTGGCAATGCGCAAGCAGCGAGTACCTATTTATAGTATGGTGTATATCATTGCGAGGAAAATGTAAACAAAATTACTGTTTGTGTAAATACATAGCAGTAACATGAAGGCCGATCGTGAAATAAATGTTGAATTTCAAAGATATTTTAGTGTTGCCACTTAAACGTGGGTATATCGGTGTGTTATTCTTTCAAATAATGCTATCTTTGTTTACAATCATGGTAGTGGTCGTTACAGATTCAGAGTTTGAGATTGAAATCGGCTGTTATATTGGTTAGATCGTAATATCACAGTATTAGGACAAAATTCATGTGACACACAATGAGAACTGTACTTAAAATAATTTTCGGTAAAGACCTTATACCACCCAAATAAACTAAAGTGAAGAGTCAGCTATCGCAAATGAGGTAGAGGCAACCGACAAGACGTTGAGTGAAGTTAAGAACGAAGATCAAGACCGAATAGGGCAACTGGAGAACAACTGTGGACGCCCTTTGCCCAATAACGGCTACATTGAACATTAAATCAGGAAAGGGGAGAATTCCTGGGCCCAGAAAAAGGAATAACTTTGTTCTGTGGGCTAGGTATTAGTACGTCTATAATATAGACTTTATATTTTTTACTTTTTACTTTATAGTTATCTATATAAATAATTATTTCCATTACCGAAGACATTTTAACGATTAGTAATAAACAAAAGAACAATATTTTACAGACGTCCTGCGAACTAAGAGTTTTTTCGTAATGTAATAGTTCTATTATGACGACATTTAACCTATTAATCGAATTAATGATGTTGTAAGATGGCCGTTTCAAAAGAAAACAAATATCATTAAGAAGAGATGAAGTATTTTAAATATCATAACAGCATTACTGTGGATATTTATTGCTAACATTTGTTAATAAGCTTAAACACACAAGTAGAAATGAAAATAAAATCAAGTTTCTAAAATGATGTAACAATTAATAGTTATATCTCGCTTATGACATTCAAAAAGGGTATTTAGTTCATATACTATAGTGAACCACACACAGCGCTAGAATTAGCTTTATTGTTAATCTTATATATCTTATTCTTAATATTTTTAGTAATACTAATATGTAGAAGCGAAAGTTCTTGATAATAGATCTTTGTTATTCAATTACGTCAGAACTGTTACAAGGATCTAGATGAAATTTGCTACAGAGATAGTTGTAAACAAGTTATCTGTAAGGTGATGGATTACGAGTTCGAAGTTTCACCACCTCTGTTCATCCAATGGATGTCGTAAGAGGCGACTAAGGGAGTATAACAAGCTGCTTGACCAACGCGCTGTAATAGGCCAAAAGTTCCTTGCTAAGACAAGGCCTATGGTCAGAAGTGGACTGTTGGAAGCAGTTGTAATAGCAGATAGACTACTTTTTATTCAGCAAAGAATAATAAAATCGACATTCGCTACTTATAAAAATGTGGTATATGATAGTGATGATGATAATGATGAAGCAACTCCCACCGGCCTTGGACACCTGCCACTCAAAAGAGTCATAAGTGCTCCTTTAGGGCGGAGGAAGTTTTCGATTGGCTTATTAGAAGTTGGGGCCTCCGGTGACAATAACTTGGTATCCAGTATGTTAAAAATATAGATAAAAGTTTTGGTTATAAGTAAAGTGAAAGCTTTTTTCGGATATTTCATGGAATATCTTCTGTTTTGTGATTATTTAGTTCATCACTACCTATCTTTAGCCGTTCGCCAGCTATCCCTAGATTTATTTGAACTAGTGAGAACCTGTTTTCTCGATAGATTTATTGTTTCTGAGATGTAGATGCTCTATTTTTTGAATAAATATTCTTACTGATAAAAGTGATCATACGTTACGAAGTGACAGCAAATTTAAACACAACGTTTAACGCTTTCAGCAATAAAATAAATAAATTTAAATTGAAAACGAATTGTGTAGGTAAAGTCAGGAGGGATGAGAAGGTGATAATTGTATTTTAAATTAAACTAATCAAGAATCAACAGAATAAGATGAACCTGATGATAAAGAGACATTTTTTTATCCGAACTGACTAAAACTACACGGTATGCTACTTTGCGATTAAAGTCGGAAGGCGGATCTCTCCTACTTCAATCAGATCAAATCAAAATCAATCAATTAAAACAGCTGTTATTAAGATATCCGAATCCCTCCTAGAGTATGCCTGTAATGGCACGGATACCACCTTCTCTCGCTTTAGGTGACGCACGTCTGGAACACGCGGACGTCCAAAGGTTAGTTAGTATATACGTTAGTGGGTATATATATAGCAAAACAGTGATTTGCAATAATCTCCCAGAATCTCACGTGGCAATAATTCAACATTATCACAGCGTTTCACTAAAATACATTAGTACTAGCTGCGATAATGTACTGGCTTACATAAAACATCATACAGTTCCAGGTGTTCACATTTTGATCGTTTTATTCGTACATTTTATATTTGAATTATATTTTTACACAGTCTGGCTTGATCGACGATCGAAATAGATCAAGGTTGATCTCTAAATAATCAAGAGCTGGGAAGGAAAGCGTAGGTTTAGAACAGACAAGACTAGACTATGGTTATCAAATATAAATCAGTAAATGTCTACATAATGAAAGGTATCTTTTCTTTAAATAAATCTAATAAGGATTTAATATTTTTTGGACATTTCAGACATTCAACACACAACGCCATCAAGTTTCAATCTAAGCAGAACTTGTACTATGATAACTAGACTGACTGATAGAATACTTACATACTTTTCTTTTGTAAATACATACGTATACATAGAAAACATTGATTGCATGTTAATTTCTTTATGGCCAGATGTTTACACTTTAAGTATGTAGTTTTTTCTCTCATTTGTTACGAACACTCATGCTTAGATATACACACACACCTGCAACATGTTAACCATTGACGATTTGCATTTTGTCAACTACACACAAGTTGGATCACTCATATTAAAAACGACAAGCCTGTTGCTGAAAAACGTGTACCCGTTTGTCAATAATAGATTAATAATAAATTTTATATAAGACTAGCTTTTGCCAGTGGCTTCGCTCGCGTTAAGAAGTATTGTTATTAATTAGGTATAATTTTTGAGGTTTTATTTTTGTTTAGCATTTGTAAAAAAATAATGTATATAAAACTTTTTTGTACACAATATTCTTAACTTATCTGTCATTAGGCGCTAAAACATTAAAATGTCCATTGGAGAAGCAATGTTTAATTCTTAAAGAATGTTTAATTTCAGTTGAATCAGTCGGAAACCAAAGATTTATACAAACTTTCATCCCCTATTTTGTCCCTTTAGGGGTGGAATTTATTATAATCCTTTCTTAGGGGATGCGTACGTCATAGTAGCTTTATGCATGCAAAGTCTCAGCCCGATCGGTTTAAAATTGACAAAGTTTCATTCAAACTTTTATCCCCTATTTTTTCCCTTTGAGGGTAGAATTGTTCAAAATCCCTTCTTAGCGGATGCATACGTCATACTATCTACCTGCATGCTAAATTTCAGCCCGATCCGTCCAGTGGTTTGGGCTGTGCGTTGATAGATCACTATGTCAGTCAGTCACCTTTGAGCTATATATATTTAGATTATACCCTAGGAGTATAATAAAAATGAGAGGTAAGATTGAAAAGGGATACAGCTAATATGGATCGGTTGGATAATGTCTTCTAACTATGAAGCTTGATTTTTTTCCGAAATGTAATAAATATATTACAAAAATGACTGAATGAAGAATAGAAACGACACAGCTTTGTTACGATACCATGTTATAATAGAAATAATAATATATCTCTTTATTGTACACCAGATTCATTACAGAGATAACTTAAAGCTAAGGAAGTACAACCATGGGATGGAAAGAAAAGCATGAGATGGAAGTATAGGGTTGTGACTGGTGTATTAGAAGTGATCTGGATGTCGTAGTAGCAGCGGTTCCCGGATCCCTCCTATCTCAGGCGCAGAGTGGCACACTGTGTGGTTTTAGTCGGTCCGATTCCGACACACCACCCCACCGTAAACCCCGGTGGGGTGACGGCCCGAGAGGGTTTCCACACGTTAAAAAAAAAAGAAAAAAAAAGGTGTATTAGAAGTGCGTAGAAAAAGGAAATTGTGGTAGTATATATAAATTATATAAAGTAATAGTAACACGTCGCGTGAACTTTTAAATAAATGCGAGTATTTACAAAAAAAACAGCCAAAGCTAAAACATGTTAAAGCGACGATTGAACAAAACATTCATTTGTAAAGCTAAAAAACAAAAAGTACAAGAAGATTAATTTTGGTGTACAGTATATTTCTGATGTCGCCGACTAATGTCAAATATTTGATTAACTTTAATCTGATCAGAGTAAAATAGGATAAAATATGTAAAAGAAATAAAATATTGTTAAGTGAAAAGTACTTTTGAATGAGAATATACTATGAGAATTGCACAGTGTTCGATGCGAGAAAAATAAAGTAAGAAGTATACCACTTGATATTAAGGTTATACTCATGCTATTTCTAAATAACGCTCCACTCTGACAGTTTTACAATAATTTTCTTTACTAGCACAATTTGTTGAACTGTTTCATTGTCATAGGAAGACTTTATGATCTTATTGATATAGAAAGTGCATACTTACAGTGACGCAATTTCAATAAATGGGCTCAAAACTCAGCAATGATTACAAGATTGACAATGATATTATTCAAAAAATTACAATTGGAGGGATTTAATGGAGATAACTCATAGGCGTAATGTGTAACAGAAAAACGCATCTGAAAGTCAAAGCGCATATAGATAGCCATTAGGCTTGCTGGCCTGCTGCTGGCAAACAGCATCTTAACAAATTGCACGCTACAGTAATGCGTATGTACTTTGGTTAGCGGATGTCACCCTAGAAAAGATTCGTAATGAGTACGTAGATTTTGAAACATACCTATTATTATAATTTAATATTTAAATAATTGTTGAAATAATCACTATTTAATAATAATACTTACACGCACTTTTATATATCATTCATAGTTATTGCGGGTTTTATTTATTCAGAATGCATAACACATTTAAGCTGATACGAAATCGGTGATTAGTTTTTATCTCATTTAGATAAAATAAAGTTTAATTAATTAAATAAATAATCATACTTTTTACTGCAAGCACTGCTTAAAAAAAAAATAATGACGTACCGATATCTATAGTATCTATGGATAAACCAATAAAGGCCGAACTAGAGCGCACTTAAATTGTTATTGTTTACACAAATTCTTCACGGTGTGAAAATTTTCGAACGTATTCGATGTGGGTTATTCGGTACATTGGCGCGGACGTCAATGGCTTGCCCGCGCTCTCCGCCTCCCACAGATGAACTAATACACTTTTTCTTTTTAATAAAATTCATAGAGTCAGTGAACTAGGAATTTTGTACTTGACTCAAAAACATGTCGGCATACACGGGTATAAGATAAAAAAAATTTACATTGTATACATTAAATTTATATTTTATTGTATAAGCTAGTATACACCTGTATGATTAAATAGTATCTGTAAGATTTAAGCGGGTGATTATTATGCTTTTATTAGTTGTGAATATTTCAATGGTCATTTTATTGACATTGTCACAGATTTTTAATAAATTAAGGTTTAATTCAATAGGGAAACTAAACTGTATTGAATCCGTAAATTCGGACTTAATCCTAGGCAGAAGAAATGGTGTATTAATAATTATTTTACCGAGTCATTCACCAATTAATTTTTTTATGAAAGATTGCTTAACACGACGCACATATCGCTAACGAACGGAGCTATGGAGATAGTTATGCGTTTCATATATATATATATATACGAATATATAATATATGAAAATATGAAAATATCTATGTATATATATGTCATAAATAAAATCCAAGGCCTTTAGTTTGGATCTTATTGTAGAAATCCACTTAGTGTCAAAGCTTTCAAGCTGGATTGACGATTCTTCGCTACTTGCCTAGGCTGTGTCGTTGAGCGAGCTCTTCATATTCTTCACATGGAATATCCCAAACTGTTTCAGGATCAATTACATTATTATAGGTACCCCCTATAAACTCACACTTTAATACCAATAAATTAACACGAGTTTAAAAGGTCGTCTCTGACGTCATCTGTGAATAATTAACTAGATTTGGGTGATTTAAAATTCATTAAGAATAACCTAACGAATACTTCTTAAGATTCTTCAGTTTAACAAGATCATCAATCTATCTTTATAAGTTTGAATTAAATGAACCCTTTAATAACCGAAACAAATGAATAAA
Organism: Hypercompe scribonia; assembly: GCA_949316085.1. Classification (NCBI taxonomy): domain Eukaryota; kingdom Metazoa; phylum Arthropoda; class Insecta; order Lepidoptera; family Erebidae; genus Hypercompe; species Hypercompe scribonia. The sequence goes on from OX438983.1 coordinate 4,824,225, forward strand.
TTGACCATAACTGCCGTTTTCCCTTATAGTGTTGGCATGTTCACAGCGGAAACGCATATGACGCAAACTGTTCAGCCCCGATATTAATAGAGTAGATATTTTAGTGGTTTTCTGTAATTTCTGTGAGTGGGTATCTGAAAATCGAACATTGGAAACGCCATAGATTGGTTTTTGTAACCACATGATGCAAGAACATTATTTATGAATTAAAATAAGGAAATCCGTACTATTCGTATTTTGAAATTAGGTTTGTTGACAATTTGACGGTCTCATGCAACTTACTTTTGGTTATGGTTTCGCAATGTCTCCACGCCATGGTACATAAAGCGTATGACGTGGATTCTGGTGCTGTTTGCCTGTAGCTGGTGGATGGTGACGGGGAATCGATTGCCTAATTCTAATTTTTATAAGAGAGAGAAAGACTAGAAAGACTTAAAGAATTAATATCTTGAAATTTTACATTGTGATTACCATCAATTTTTCAAATTATTAATTACAATTTTAAAACAAGCACCTTTCATCAGAATCTTTCTATTCCAACGCACGTAAAATCATGTTTACAAAAGGTATTGCCTGATTTGTAAAACTACTTGGGAAGCAAGTTAAATTAGATGTGATTATAACTTGGACATTATCGCCATTCCTACGTTCCTACATGTTTTTGTAAATAGCTCAACATTATATGTGTCACTTATTTTTACTGTGATGTTTTTGACTTTATAGGTGGTACAGAAAGCTTGTAAAATAGAGATTATTATGTGTTTTATTATAATGTATGTTGTGGTTTCCAACAATTTTATGCTTCCGTCAGCGAATAGAATGAAACGATCTTTTATTGTGTGACTTTCATGTGGATATACGGGACTCGTATATAAATGTCACCTATTATTTATTCGCCGCGATTTACGCCGTGACTTGTGGCTTTGTATCTAAAACAACGTCATAATATCAATGAATGAATTCATGATTTGGAAAATAACACAAATACTTTGTAGTATATGTATTTTGTATACTTGGTTTGATAGTATCAAGATTGGTTATTTGTAATTCAATTAATTTTTTCACTTTTGTACTCTGAACCTTCCGGGTAGCTTCTTAGAATACTAAATTTATGACAATCTATTTTTATAGAATTTTATAAATAGATTGTTTTATATACAGAAAATTTAGACAAAATCTTGTTTTGTTAGTCGTTCTCCTATACTCATATTTTATTCCCGTCCGGGAATGATAGTGATAAGAGAACCTCTCTTTCCACGACCCTGACTTTATTCTTTGTTTATTTTTTGTTTACTTAGTAGCTGGTAAAATTGTTTTAGTTTCAAATGACATCAAAAGAACTGTATCTCTTGAGGAAGTTTCAAAAACTGGTATTTTGTGTACTACCTACTTCACTAACCAAAGAGTCACGATAAGATCTCTACTAATAATATAGTAAACTTCTGTAATCGCAAGAGCACAGGGTGTAATCTCTCTCTTCTGTAGATGTAAACGAAATATGTCTTATAAGACGATTCTATCTTAATTTAAACATATTTAGGACCCTTAAATATAATAATAGTTTAATACTTAATTCTGTGTTTGTGTAACTACTCGTACTTCAAATATTAAGTCTCTTTCTGTTTCATATTGTTGACTTGTAACCAGGTTATAATTAATCGTCAACAGAAATGAAAAGGTCATCCCTGGCCAAAATTATATCTTTTGCGTCACGGGAACGCTCTCGTTAGAAGCCAAGTTATTTTATTTTTAAACGAATATTTTTACCGACGTTGCAATCTAGGTAATATGCATTTCAAACACAAATACATTTGGCAATAGTACTTATTTTTGTCTGTCGTTTGTCTACTTAGCTCTGTGTTACGAATTATTTTATTTTACATCTGTTAGTATTTGCATTATATGATTACCCGTCACCTTGTCAGAGCTGAAACAGATGTTTTAAAATTAAATTTGACAATACAATCTACAATCTTAAGTCATCAGAAGAATTTTTTTGTTGAAAACTATTTAGCTGAGTTTTGTGTTGAAGATATTTCTGTAACGGCTAGTGAACTGAATCGTTTTAGTAAATCTAAATCATATCATAACTGTCATAATCTTTTCAGTGTTCCAGAAACTCTACAAAAAATAACATTTTGTTAGACTTAATGAAAGCTTTTGTTTTGGTGAATTTATTACTGTTTACGAAATTTCTGTTTTTGTTTTCATGAACTAAAATATTAGTTCAATACTAAATTGAGATCACAGTTTATCTTCATGTGAGGCATTCATTTCACTAAGCCGATTTATTTTAGAATCTAAATCTTCAATTTGAATATATTATGATCGATACATTTTTTGTTACACACGCAATGCTTTTGTGAGTGTAATAATAATATGATATCACACATAAAAAAGCTATTATTTTGTATGTTTTACAATTATAATCCACCAGAAAAAGTATTAAGTGTCAATTTATTTTTGCTTTATTTAATTTTATAAAAATCTTATTTAAATTTTTAAGTATTTAATTTAAAATATGCCTATAAACATATAGTTAAAAATATAATAAAATTGTAGACCATTAACATTTAGTACAGGCGCAAGGAGTAAAACCCCTTGTGGCTAGAACTGTCTTTGCATTCGAGCCAGTTGTCTAATGGAAACTACTTCTATTAATCGAAACTCTTGGTTACTAATCATTAGTTTTGATATTTTATTATCATTAGCCTCGTTATAAGATTTACTTTTAGTACTAGACGACCCACGACTTAGTAATACTTTACTATTTACTACAAAAATATATTTTATGATACATGTAAAATCGATAAATTTTTTGACAGAAATTTCAATGATTTTTTTTATTTATTTGTTTATTTTTTATTTTTTTTTATTTATCTACACCCTTATGCACAAATACATGCATAATTGCTTGCATGCCTAATGCCTAAGGCATTTTCCGCTGTTCAACCGATTAGATGATGCAGAGAAAAGATGAGGTAGGTACACTTAAGGATAAGAAGTAATTGACAGAGGATTTTCAGTATATATATACTAGTTTGAGCATAAATAAGCAAATAAACGTACATAAACACATACATATCCGTGCATCCGTGAATTTTTATTTAAAAAATTAATCTTCTGATATTGCAGAAATACTAAAAAAGCGAAGTTTTTTGCAGCAGTGATCGCACATACAATAGCATAGCGAAATAGCAACAGACATAAAAAGACAACGACTGCACTTGGAATCAATCCTGTATCGCGGGAGACCTTACAAACATACAAGAAACAAACACAAAGAACACCCAGACTCAGTACAACAATTTGTGGATCACACAAAGTGTTGTCCCATGTGGGGTTTGAACCCACAACACTCAGCGCAGTAGAGAGCGGCATGGCGACCCCTGAAACCACTAGACCAATCTTGTGGCACGCCAGTGTACATGTTATACAATTATCGGGACTATAATGATATCAATAGTTCACTTGCATCAGTAGCTTACAATGATGATGATGTTGTTTTAGCCGATATCGACTACGGTAGCTTGTCTCAACGGCAACCAGACAACTATACAGGAGATATTATAAAGCACAAGTGCGAGTGCAAATGCGTAGTGCATTTTCTGTTCCCTCACGCTCACAATGCGATGGGTCGGCTATCCGACATGACCGGGGAGAGATTCGCACAGGACCGACTGTTTTACGTGGTCTCCGAGGCACAGAGGTTGAGACCCCAAGTTCGATTCGACCGTTCGGTCGTTCGTGCTGTTACTAAATATTTCTATAATCAGAAAGCTCAAGAACACTTTCTGGCCCAACCCAGGAATCGAACACGAGACCTCTTCACTGAATATTAGACCAACGAGGCAGTAAAATGAAACACAATTGGATAGGCAGGCAATGCGACACCCAAGATTCAACACAAAATCTATCACCAAAACCAAGTCATACACCAAATAAAAAGCAAAAATTATTCTTTAAACAATATTTCACTGTTATCAATGAAATATTGTTTAATATAAGGTAAGTATTTTTTTGAATGACCTGACAAGTAAAAGGTACGATGTAGATAATATGGTGAAAGTAATGTTGCTATCGATCAGATCGAGATTAATAATGACAATTATTATTTTGATTTAATGATAAAGTTAACTATGTCAGACATTTGTCATAGGTGCTGCTGTTACCTCCTGCTTTAACATGAATATAGTTGTAAATCTCGGAACAGTAGGTGGATCCAAAAAAATGAGTACTCGTATCCTTATTTTTTTTAGATCAGATCCCACAATACAGGGTATCCTAGTGTGGGGTCTGGGCCCTCAATTCCTGCATGTATATTTGTTATTGTGAAATAATAAAAAGTATTATTAATATTAGGTACATACCTATACCAGATATTTACAGATAATTTTATCAATTATGAAGAATTTCCAACTTTATTGTGCATTGTGTGCAACGTAATGAAATCTGAACACTATTCAACCTATCGCCGTCCACTGCTGAACGAAGGTCTTCCCCAAGGAACACCAACCCTCCCGACCGACTCATGACTGTATAACCACACCACAGCGGAAATCACTAAAATTCAATCCTGGTGGCGAGCAGCAGCGCCATTAGAGAAATAATTCTCGCCACTGCGGTCACCAACCCGTCTGCCAAGAGTGGTGACTATGGCAAACTCCCCCATGGACTACAACCAAATCTGAACACGTTAAGAAGCAAATATTCATAAATTGCCATTTCTGTGAAATTTACTTTTAGAAGATGGACCTTTTCTACCGTAGGCTACTGACTATTGGGCCAATATTATGAATGAACGCATGTGCACGGCTGCAGTCTCGAAATACTCTTTCAACTAATGAGTCGGACACAATTTATTGCGTTTATGTTCGTACCATGATATTCATTCACTAACAACGTCTACTTTTAGATCAGCTCTTCGATGTTACTTGTTGCTCAAACTAGAAGTAAAGTAACTTTAGAAAGTTTGCAAATTTTTGTACTATCATAGGATTAATGACGGTTAGTTGAGTGAATCACTGTACTACTTAAAATTAGACTTTCATTGGGAGGATACATCCAAAAAAAAGTTAAATTTAAAAAACTATAACCCGACTATGTAAAAAAGCAATCTAAAAAGGAAGAAACAAGAAATTAATTCAGATAGTAATCCATCAGAAATACAGTAGAGTACGGCTCTATCTTGAACATTTTTTTAGCACCATCTTCTTATTAATTAATACTTGATTTACTTTATTATGATTTAATTTATTGTATAATATACAAAATACCTTTATAATCACACGTACGAACGAACATTCCAACGTAATGTTGGTTTGTTATTTACTTAAACGAGTAAATATCTGAAACGACTGGACCGCGCGAACTGCACGACCGCATTTAAAGCATATATGTTTATAGAATTAAAAAAAAATATATACAAATTATTTGTAATGTGCCACCACACCTTTTATTTTTAGCACACTTTTGTTAACTTGGTTTGTATTTATGTAACGGAATCTTTGAATGTGATTTTTACCCGTTTCAAATCAATAGATCTATTTAAAACTGCACAGTTATCAGGACCAGCGGCAATGCAATAATTTGTATACACTGTCCATTTTTTTCTACCAGAATCTTGAAGAATATAGGCCATTGATCCTGAGTTGGACATCAAGCGTCCACAAAATGCAAGGCTGCACTGTTGATCATGCAGTCATTTGTCTAGGTTCTCGACTGTTTGCCGCTGGACAGGCTTATGTAGCACTCAGTCGTGTAAGGTCACTAGACGGTATTGGGATTGAAGAACTTGATTACTTGAAATTGGCAGTGAACGCTTCATGTAAAGCCTGATGCACTGGATGAAATGGTTGGATTACAAAATAATTCATAAAACAACTTGGTGGCTGGTTTTTACAAATGTATATAATATAAGTCGATTATTAGTTAATTACTAGTAAAGAAACGAAGATAAATGACAGTGCCGCTAAATCATGCTTTTGAAGATAACCAAACTACAAAGTTTTAAAAAATAATAGTTTAACTCACTTTTGAAATTTCTTTTACAGAGGTAACTGCACCGTAAGAGGAGGTCATAGCGTCTATCACGGAGGGATCAAAAATTACTACTTCCGTAATAGGAGAACCATCTACTTAAGGTTAGACCTATCAACATTTCAACATACGAAAAACCACCTAGCTTAATTAAAGTGAAGTTTACAGTTTTTACGAAGTCATCAGTAAAGTACAAAAAGGTAAGTAAGGTAATGTAAGGTACTTTTTGATCAATTGAAATGTACCTTCTTATTTTGGTTTGTAATATACTCTAATAGGCTTATTAGTGGTTAAAATGTACTCCAGAAAAAGGTTTTCACTTTGTAAGAATTGTTTCGAATTTTTAAGATTGTCTAAAATGTTCCAGTACATTATAGGTGTAAGCTTACACAAATATACGATACATTTATCCGTGTTTTATTTCACAACTATGTCACGTTCTTCTTGTCATATTCGAATACGTTAGCTATAGATCTTCCAAAATTAATACCGACCACGTGTCAGTTTACATGTCACCAGGAACGCTCAATTACGTAAACAAGACTATGAATGTTATGCATATGACGTTAAAATGACAGGTTTTGAAATTATTATTTTTTATTTTAGAACTTGACATGACTTAAAACGAAGGGTTTTTTTTTAAATATTAAGGTATCAGTAGGTCGTTGTTATCACTGACGCTCTAGAAAAAATTATGAAATAGTATGGATAAGAAAGTGCATCGATAAGGTACGAATAAAAAGTATTTTTACATTCTTGAGACATCGAAGTTGCCATATACATGTTATTACGTGTATATATTATGTATAATGCTGTGTGTTTCTTTTGCTACAAACTAGGCACTAACTGATTGAACTATTTGCTCATGATCACACTAAAATATAGTTAGTATTATTTGAATAGCAAAATAATGTGAGCTTTGCACGGTGTTTCCGTTGCACTTGATTTTTTTTTATATTGGTTAATGAGGAGAGGATGTTTAATATTTTTTTTGTACTGGAATGTGTGATTACTAAAATATATAAGTGGAGAATAAGTCTTGTATCTAGTGAGTCGTAGAAATCAAGGAAACCATCTCACGCCCCAACCCTAAATATAACAACCAATCTATTAGGTACGCCTTAACAACAGTACATTCCAGAAGTATCGGATCTATTTTAAAATTCATAAATAAAACGAAGATACAAAATACAAGTAAATCATCTGACGAATTTAACCGAAAATGTTTACAAAATCTTTTAGCATCGTTGATGGAAATTAAAGATGGTGTATCAAAGAGTTTCATCAGAGTATAATAAATGTTGGATACAATAAATAAACTTATCAGGAAACACACCGTGCTATTTGAAGCATGTCTGCTACTAGCTCGGTTTATTTCCGAAGTAAGGGTAACGCCCTTATTTTTAAACTTCGCTTCTTAGAATGAGAATGTCTAATTTGATTTTTTTGTGTGTAAGGTTAATAATAAAATTTAAGGTAATTTATAAAGTTCTGTTATACCATAGTAGTCCCCGTAATAGTTTTATTGTTATTCTAGTAGGATTATTCAAAGTTGTCTTGTCTTTTGGCTTAGTCGATAGATTGTCGGTTTCAAAGTGCTGACTAATCTTGCGATGGTGATATTTATTTCTTATCTTGGTCGTATTGAATAGTATGGTCACTGTTACTTAACTAATTACTGTCAAATTTATGTTCTGTGTGTGTGTCTATGTTCACGTGATGTTTTAAGACGGACCTCAGTAAGCAATTGAGAATTTTTTGCAACGAAGGGAATGAGAGGAGGGAAGATGGAGCAAAAGCACACGGATTACGTGACAGGTACCGACTACTATCGCAATTTAATAAAGCATAGTACACACAAGTGTGCAGGGACCGTTTTTTTTTTAATTTTAGGAGATCTTATCGATCCGGAAATACTTAATTTACTAATTTCAACTCAATTTTAACAATAGGTTTGCCCGCGAAAATCAATTCACAATGTCCATTACGAATCACGCGTAAACAAAGAACACTTTGACTATCTGCCAGAGCCAACATCAGTCAGTTCCGTTGATAGCTCTTCGTGATGATTGAATAAGGAATTCGCGCCTGTGTTCAGTTTCTAACCGTACATATGATAAACTATGCACTATAAACAAATAGGTTAACAGCTTTCTAAATATACGCAATTAAATATAAAGTTTACATTTACAATTTAAATTAACTGTTCTAGGTAACTCTGTTAGTGTTACTTTAGATTTAGAGGCGTTGAAGAATGCGAATGAGAGAAAATTGTGGAGGCGAAAACTGGGAGTTGAAATATTAAATGTTTACTGCGTGTTTCAAGGCACGAACGGTGTATTATATAAAAGACCTTCTTAACAATGACAGTTGAAAAAAAAGATGAAACATTTTGTAGGTTTTAAATTGCAAAATACTGGCGCAATTTTAATACAACTATATGGAAGATGTAGTGCCTTGTACTACGCTGAGTGTTGTAGGTTCGATCTCCATACGGGACAATACTTGGTGTGATTCATAAATTATTTTGAGTTTGGCTTTTCTTTGAGTCCCCGTGACACAGAATTTATTTCTAATGCGGGCATTTTTTAAAAAATAACTATTTTTATAGCAGATCGCAAGTGACTACCGCCACATATGAGATACTACACTACTACTACTCAAGAGATAGAAATGCATTACTGACCTTTGAGTAATCCCAAATTTACGGTTTGGAGGTAAAGAGAGAGAGAGATTGTTCCTCTCTTACATAATTCTTAATACCACTTTTAGTAGAGGTGGCTATGGTCAAACTTCAATTCATTCAATCAGGTCATTTAAATTTCTATAACATATAATATGTATTCACAAAAACAATTACGTATCAGCTGCCTCAGTATGAATTTTCATAACGAATAGTCATTTTTGTACATCATTATGCGAAATGATGATTTAAGATATACCTTGGAATATGAGCTTAATATCACAACTAATAACTGTCTTCAAATAAAAATATCAATTATTCAAGCATTTATTTATATTGGACCAGTTTTAAGGTTATATACTGGTATATTACAAAATATTGGACGCCCTTCTGTCGCGTAGCTCTTTATCCAAATTGCTTTTTTAATACGATTAAACTAATAAATCCGACGTAAAAAACTATTAAACCTTCATCGAGTGTGCGATGAATCACATTTGAAAAGTTATTTTTCATTAACAAATCTCGGCAAAGTTGCAACCTTTGATTTCTACGACTTTTGTAAAGCAGTCTTTTAGGATGTATGTATTTTTATTATTATTTTGCTTTCAATGTGACATTAATGGACTATTAACTTGTTCACATATCACGTCAGCTGTTACCTTGTGGATAAGAATCTGTATATTCTCGTATTTATAAATAATTACTTTCAAATGAACAGATTTAGGCGCTTTGTAAATTATTGTGAATAACTTCGTAGCTGCTTTTATTCAACACTAGTAAGACATCTTAAAATTTTAGTGTACTGCGCTTGAAGTTAAGCGATTTAGTAATATTACTATTAGATTTTGAGATAAAGCATTTAATTTCTTTATTTCTAAGTTTTTTTTACATGTGGTTAGGCAATAAAAATTGACAATTTCAAACACGCTATCATAGGTTATGTATTAGATTAATGACTGGAAATATTCTAATATATTTATATACATTTAAATCTATTTTATTTTATATTTTCATCGAGTTAAAAAATATGCCAGTTCCCTTTGCCAAAATGCAAGTATCTCGCGTCGATTTTCTTTCTACAATCACTAACGTCTCTATTCTCTAGCATTTTGGCCTAAATTTTTATTTATGATCACGTAACTTAGCGTTTGGAGACGTCATTCCTTGTGAAGCAGGACCACAAAGAGCCCGGAGTTTGTAGTGTTATCACTAAAAACTACCCTGACGGCCAGCTTCAGGAACTATTCTCTGGGGCAGACCCGGACCGTGTGATTTAAAATCGTCCGCCAATCAATGCCTAGTCTAAAAAGGCTATCCTGTTATCCGTTATCGGTCTAATCGCTATATATTGTTTCCCGGTCACATTTTCGACCCAGGCCATTATCCTATCTCGGAATCCTAAAATTGATTCATTTGATTGAATTGAATTGACACATTGATTCGCAATGTCAAGAAGATTTAAATTTGCCTATTTACCCGGAGATTCTGGTGGGCCGATAGCTAATTAGTTTTACTTTTTTTTTACTTATTGTTATTTCAGTTCGAACAGCCACCCATGTATTGCTAATGTCTATTTTAAATGTGTTTGAAGTAAAAGTTTTTAGGTAATGATCGCCTGCTTTTTGAAATCATTAAAATCTGCCAGAGTCGCAATAATTTAACATTTAGGTACAAGTGACAGTTCAATTCTAATGGAAATTATTGTGGTATTGAATGTGATGAATTTGACGAGCCTGTTAGTTGGTTTAGTGGTTACTGATCCCTGACTGCAAAGCCAGAGATCGAAGATTCTTTCTCTTCGATTTCTAGCCCAAGACAAATAATTGTGTGATGAGCACGACTATTTGCTTTGGCTGGAAGTACTTGATATACAGTACCTATATTTATATTTTGGTACCCATAAGTATGGTTTTCAGCAGTCTGGTTACCATTTTCGAGTCGTCATCCCGCCAGATACTACGACTGGGCAGTGTGATTAAATTGCACCGAGTAAAACCACACAGAGTGCCATTCTGCGCCTGATATAGGAGGGATCAGGGAACAGCTGTTATTACACCATCCGAAGCAGACACCATATCCTCGCGGCTGGTTATTGTAGTGGCTAGAGAGGAAAACCAGTTCCATCCATCCACTTACGGTGGTATGAGGCGCAGGTAAACTCGCCTCCGTCATCCGGTACGACGGGGAGCGCCCTCACATCACTTGTGTACTTCTGCGGAGGAGGACCGAATACCAGCATCCGCCTGGAACTCGGCCATCTGCCTATTCTGAGTGGTCAGAGCCGTCGCCCACACCGGTGCTACGTATAGACGCCATTGACATGACACGTCATTGACAGAACAACCCCCCCGTATAGCCGCCAGGCAAAAAGTATTCCAAAGGCAAAAGCCGCATCGATCAGCTTTGGAGGCAGCTGTCGGAAGTACTTGTCGAAAAGCACCTCCCGTCGAGGATCAGACACAACGCGGTGTCGACCGTCGAACGTCCCGCGCAAAATCGAGCTTGGTTTGACTTTGTTTAATGTGGGATCAAAAAGTTGTGTTTGAATTTTCTGTTTTTTTAATGTATTGCTATATATTAGTTTAAATGTATATTAAAGAATTCCAATGCAGAAATTTATTTTGTTTTACTGTTGTACTTATTGTAATAAAATTTCTGGATGACGGTATTTGGTCCATTTTTTAGGATTTTTCAGTGACGGATGTGTTAGATTTGTGCGAATACTTTTGAATATTTATTACTCGATTTTCAGAGTTATTTATTTGCCTTTAAAATACAATACATTTGTATCTTGTGTATCTTTTCACACGTTATTTATCGTTCCCAGTAAAATGTGTAAATTGGCCATTCTAATAAGCACCTTCTTGACAGTAATGGCGTTCGTATGTAAATATTTCACAATTTTTACGTGCAGCCACACCCTTGGAATGTGTCATTTTTTAAACGGCATCGATAGTTTCATACACTTATTATTTATTTTATATAAAGATTTAATATTTAATGCGTGTTATTATGAATATTTCTGTGATTTGATTTAAATACATTAAACTTTTTTCTTGGGTGCTTATTAATAAATGTATTTCCTTTCTTCCTATTTTAAAATGAACGGATATTTTGCCGTGGACGGTGGTATTTTTTGTCAGGTAGGTTGATTTGAAAGTTTGTTCTTAATGCGTCTATGTTGCCATTCAATTAAAGTTTTATAGCTTGCTGTCTCTACAGCCATATTATTATTATTTTCAATTCATTTCAGTGTATTTCTCAAATAAAAATCTCACTCTCATTCTCTATTAAGAATTTTTTGTCTAGTTTATCATAGATTAACCATTGTTCACTAATTTTATCCGTATTTATTTTTATTTTAAACTTTAAAAAGAACAAACTTTCATGCAACATCCCTTAGGACTGAAATTGACAAAAACCATTTTGTAGTGCAGCACTTGCTACGCTGAGATCTGGGGTCGATTCCCCGGTCAGACTAAATGTTTGTATGATCTGCAAATATTTGTTTTGAAGTTTGAGTGTTTTCAATATACAATATGTATGTATTGACAAAAAAAAAGTATATTTAGAACTGATAGAATGGTATTAGTAAACCTAACTTTCATAGTAGTAGTTACGTAGCGGTGAAATTGCCAAAGATTCTTTCTTAATAATTGATGCACGATGCCATCTAGTTTCAAACTAAGCAGAGCTTGTACTATGATAGCTAGACTGACTGATAGAATACATATAGACCTTTTTTTTTTAATACGAACATATTATACATAGAAAACACCCAAATACCAAAATAAATAATTGCAGATCATACGAACGTTTGGTCCTACCCGGGAATCGAACCCTAAACCTCAAGCACAGCAGTCGTATTTACTACCGCTGCGCCACCGAGGCAGACAATAAGTTAATACCTTTAATCAGCTGACAAAAATTCGAATTTGTGAACCAAACGGCTTAGGCTCTGCGTTAATGAATAGATCAGGGCAAGTAGATATAAGTATAGAGGATTTTTTTAAATTTTATGAGCCTGAAAATGTGTCTCAACTCTGTCTGATGGAAAGCATGAATAGAATCGAAGAGTTGTGGTCACCATACTTATTGTGAATGCAGACAATGTAGTTTGGTGATCTACATTATGGTGGCCTAGTGAAATGCTTTTTCACACTCCCCTTTGGGGACGTAAAAGGCGTGACAGTTATTGAGGAAGTGTAAAGGTCATACACTTCCCGCAATAACTTGCACACCTGCTTCAATGGGCCTCCGGGCTCACACTAACCAACGAAACAACAGCACGATTGCTGTTGCTTTAGGTTGGTCCTCTGTAAAAGGGTAGTACTGTCCCGGTCGAGCCGGCCCGTTCGTGCTGAAACCAGCGTGATTCTACTACCTTGTAAAGCCTCTCTTTTTATTTCAATTATTGATGATTTAATCATCGTTCTGTCCGGTGTCGGATTAAGAATACTTAGTGTTACCACCCCTATTCATCCCGTGGATGTCGTAAAAGGCGACTAAGGGAATAAAGTGTACAAGACAACATCATTACAAAGAGAAGGAAAACTTGGAACAAACCCTATTCCAACCCGTCTGGCCAGTGTGGTATAGAAGGTCAAAACCTCCTTGCTAAGGAGAGGCCTATGTCCAGCAGTGGATTGTAAAAGGCTGTTGATGATGATGATGAACCATTGCTCGATACAGGGTGCTCAAACCGTAGATCACAGTAAAGCACTTACTCTCAGGTTCTTATTTTATAAATTACACACCATAAAAAACTACACGTGCAAACAGAGTAGAGGGCGCCTAGTAAGGTGAAGTGCCAGAGACTTGTGGGCCGGCGGCGGCGTGCGTCATCGCGTGTGTTTTATGTTGCCAAGCCAATACCTAATAATATTTGTTTCAGAGTTTGGGTACTATCAGTCAATCTAGCCATCACAGTACAAGCTCTACTTAGTTTGAGGCTAGGTGGCGTTTGTGACACGTGTTTTTTTTTCATTTATTTGGGCCACTGTGCACATTGGACTAAGATGCTGGGACCGTATATTGCTCAGCAGATGTCAAGTTATTATACAATTTATGATCTTGTGACATTTTCAGTATATCAATACTAATATTGAGTTGGAGAGATTGTTTATCTGTCTGGTTGAACACGTATATCTGTCAGGTACTATCAGGTTGAATTGAAAAAATCTTTTAATATTAAGTAAGCCATTTGTAGAGAAAAGATATATGCTATTGAACATCATGCTGCGACCAAGCCAAGTGTTCATGAAAAATATTGCCAGGAATTGCCAAAATATATATCTTTTGAGAGGCGCAAGTTACATACAATTCTACGTCTACCATACGATAACTACCTATACTACGTCTACTCTACTACGTGATAATAAAAAACTAAACCTATTTCAAATTATTTTGCCGTAGGTATAAGGTAAGCTTTATTATGTATAAATAGTTAACGCATTTTAAATAGGCGATCCTATTTAAAATGGACTAAAATATTTAAAATCGTTCTAGAGATAATCAATTTTCTGTATTTTAATGAAATGAGGAAAAATGTAGTAACGTTACATGTTATTAAAGTATGTTTTTAATTTGGATATAAGTTGCTACAGAATGCTACAATACGCTACGGTTTACTGGAGAGGTCTACTTATAAAGGTTTGCATGTGCAGACCGTATGTCGTAATATGTGTGGGTTGATCCAAATAACCCAAGGAATCTTCCAGTCTATCTTTGCAGGCACACCTGCTCAGGTAGACCTCTCCAGTAAACCGTAGCGTGTGTGGCCGGCTCAAAGTTCGTAGCCTTGTAGCAGGCACGTTAGGTCTACGATTATGTACAAATTAATTCAATCAAAATTTTATGATTTTATGGTTTTTTGTATATCTAAATGTAAACAAATTGTACAGAAGAGTGTTGTCAAATTTTGGAAGCGTTAAGTTTAGTCGTCATTTAGGTGTTATAGCTTTTTGTTTCGTTAAATAATTTTGTCAGTGTAAACGCATATTTCTACAAATTTAAATTGTCAGTTTCAAACTTGAGGTTTTTATATTTGAGTCTATTGCCTCCTTAGCCAAAATGCAAGTGTTTCTTTAATTTCGCTCCAAAATCGCAAACATCTTTACTCTCTTGTATTATGCGCTAACACTTTGTTTCGACCAAGTGGCTTAGTGTTGAGATGACAGTTCTCATATATTTGTTAGTTTTCTAATAAAGTTTGCGTTTGTAGAATGTCAACTTGGCATCCCAAAAAACTGTCACTATAACACTTCTATCAATTGACAAAGAAAAGGAATGGCTAAAATAAATCACGATTAAGCCCTTACTTAGAATTACAAAACAATAACAAGGCAACCTGATATCACCACTTATGGCAACATGCTACTACAATACATATACGCATGTAAAATGATTCAAAAACATGATGCTGTAACTCTGTCCGCACTCGCGCTGCGTGCACTGACGAGTTTGTGTATATATTCAAAGAAATATGTATATTACATTACAGTACTTTTCCTCCACTATATGGTGTACATGTCCTAGTTCTTGTGCTTTTTATAACTTTTACTAAGCATTTTTAGTGAGTGATGAAACGATATAACAGTGTTTATTTAGCTTCTTCGCGTCTGGTTTCGGTTTGCTTTCCTTGGTTTATAGATATACGCCTGTAACATTTCGTACAGATGAAAGAATGTGGATAAAATAAATAGTGCGAACATGTTGAATTAATAGGTTCACGTTCGCAACTAGCAACTTTGTAGGTTTATAAAGTGTGAAACTTTATGTGGGTAGCATGCGTAAACGAGACCGAATCGGAACTGACTCATTCCTGGAAATGCTTGAGAATGGCACTAAAACGTCCACATTTCAATTGCTTTGCAAAAGCTGTGTAATTAGTTTTCTAATTACTGCTTTTGCTGGAGGTGTAAATATAAACTCAATCCGAAATTACGGCTATAAAGTAGTACTTTTATTTACCTCATGTTTTTCTTTAGGCAATGGCTAAAGAGGCACCACAGAGCAAAGTATTTTTCTATTGTTGGTACCAAATTCAATGTAAATGTTGATATTAATATTTATTTGGCAAAAAAATCGCTGTCGAGTTGGCTGTTTCCAATAACATAAGTTCACCTATCTTTCCTGATGAATTCTGAAAACTCGGTAGGTACAAAAGTGATTTCGTCGTATTGAACTCAGTTCATGATTATGTCAGGCTGCTACATTGAAGTGCCAGGTTTATTTCCCGGTTGGAACTAATATAAATGTTTTTTTTTGGGGTAACCAAATGTTCAGTAGCGGGCATCTTTAGGCTGCGATGATGATGATTTAAAAGTTATAATAATACGTCAAATTCATATTTATTTAAATAAAATATTGTTAACGTTCTTGCACAAGGCTAATAATCGTTTGATTTAAGTTTACGTATAACAAACAAAAACAATTTGAATTATGCTCATTCTTCAGAACTGTAACAAACTTTGTAAATATTTTTTTTTAATTAAATTGTTTAATTTTTTTAACTCTATTATTTTCGAGTGGCAACCCTATTAAGAACTTAAGGGTTTAAACAAAACAGGAATAAGGTTTCTAATCGATTTACAGTTCTTTACTCTTATGCTCCCGGTACTTTACTAACTTGTATATATGCACTAATGTGTGTGTAAATTCGAACAAAAATCTTTTGTGCACCACACACAGTTTAATACTGCTTTTAATATAATGCTAATGATTGTAAGATGTCTTAATTTTACAATCTGTCTCTGTGACCTATATGATTTAACGATTTTCTAACATTAGGAACTATACTTTGAAGTTTTCGCGACAGGAGACCCAATAGACACATATTTATTTTTACTGTTTGTTTATGGTTTACTGCTGAATATTAAATTTTGCAATTAGCGTTAAACATGACATTTATTTATGTTATTAGCTGTGTGAAAATTTTTATGAATATAAACTGTCATTTACGTAAATTTAAATTATCAGTACCTAGCGTTTGAAGTGCAAAAGGGTGCATTTTCCTGGTGGGCTTTACTAATTTTTTTAAATAATTTCTTTTGTATTTGTTAGTTTTTTCAAGAAGTATCATTTTTTTTACTTTGTTGTAGGATTGCCTAATATAGTTCTAACGAGATTGTGGATCATCTAATATAAGTTAGTGACTACTACCGCCTATGACGAGTATATCTTCAAATCAATAGATAGAAATGCGTTGCCGCCCTTTGAGTGCAGTGTTTTGTGCAACATGAATTAAAAGAATTGTGTAATATCGGTTTTCTGTGAGCCGTGGTATCAGTCTGATCGATCCAGTAAATGTGTGTATAGTCTAAACTTGTAATATTAGTTCATATTTAGTATCTTTCAGGTGACTTTGAATGTTTCCAGGGCCTAGTGAAATGTCCTGTAAACGAAAGTATCACGCTTTGAGTTGTTGATCTTGACTAATACCGGTTACAGAATGGCTAAGGCCGCCTATGGGGACTGTATGCCATCAGTATGGACAAGCCGACTCAAAGCTATGATCTCTTCTACAAAAAGCCAACCCAGATTCCATATCGTACTCATATAATTTTTATTTAATCAATGTTCACGGACTTAAAAAGAAGACACCTCTGTGATTTGTTTCGACATTTCTTCGCAGATTGAGTCTTAGCAAATGCCAGCGCCCTTTAGTTGTAAAGTCCGATTTCTGAAAAACATCTGTTAAAGATTTACTTACAAAAATAAATATTATTTATCATCTTATCCAGCCCATTTCTATTGAAGTATAACGGACCTAAGACTTGCCGAAATCAGATAAGCGATTGTTTAAAAAAAAATAACGTCACTCAGTACATTTGATTTCAATGTCTGCGTACATTCATCAAGCCATTTTATCTTTCAAAGTTAACGAAAGATAAAATATAATGAGATGAAAGAATTAATAAGCTTTAAGTATGTTGTCAATCACAATAAATCTTGGCGCACCGTTAAAGTGACAGAAAATGTAAAAGTCCCTGTACGAAATTTGTCACTTGTCACCTTTCCCAATATCTAAGAGCACAAACTCTCAGTTGTCTATTTTGAAATTTACTTCTGTTTCTTGGAAACTATTGTTACTTATAACGTTGTAAATGATTTGAACGAAGACCAAGGTGCTGCAAAAAGTTAATATTATTATAATGTTTTGCGTTTTTTTAGAGCCCTAGTATTGAGATCTTCAAATGGAATCTTTACTTTTTATTCACTTTTCAAGGCAACTCCTGCACAAATAAAAAATGCGTCGCGGGGCGTTTTACAAACCCATGAAAGGTACACAAAGTATACCCACACTTTCGTGAATCACACAGTGTTGTCCCATGTGAGGATCGATCCCACAACACTCAGAGCAATAGAAAGTGGTGAGGTGACCACCATTCGTGCAATTCGAAATAACTACGATGAGATGGTAATAAAAAAAATAGTTTTTCAAGTAATCAGTAGGTTAATTAGAAGTACCTGGGTCAATGCTAGATTTCTAAGAGATCATTTCTGTCTGATAAGGTTTCAATGCTATTCAATTTTGTATGCATATATATGTCATATGACCAATACAAAAGTTGTTCATAGAGTCAAGTTACCTATCATTTGTTTCTTTATGACGGAGTCGTGACTGAAACACATATATGCATAAGTCTGCCTTACAAACACACAAGCGGCGCAAGAGGAAACTATATTTACAATGTTAAGAAAACATATAAAGTAAAAACTGAAGTAAAGATAAAAGTAAGTAACATTGCTATTATGCTCTGCATAATCTACTCGAATCCGAAACTGTCAATGACGATTTTTTTAAACAATTTTTTTACAAAATTCTAATCTGCTTTGTCACTTCGCATACCTTCGAAAAGCTGCAGAGTTTATCAAAGTAGTTTTTTTACATACATATTATTAACTGCGAAAATGACTACTCCGCCTAATGGAAAGCATGAATAGAATCCAAGAGAGGGGGCCACCCTTCTCATTGCAAAAAATGCAGTATGGTGATCCACAGCATGGCGGCATAGCGAAATACTTTTTGCCCAGGTGATCCAGGATTGTTGTGGCAGGGAAACTCGTGCGCTGGTAGGTTTTAATTGATTGACATAGGAGAATAATTACAATAAGATCGCAATACAAAATATGGTTTACTAACTTATAGGTAAGAAAATAAAAGTTTCTGGATCACTATAATGTTTCCCTCATTATTATTTCCCTGCTTTCGTTTTTGCCTATTCTAAACAAATTTATTTTTTATCTAATAAGACATCAATAAAAATTAAGAGGAGAGGAGATGAAGGGCTGTTGGGTCTCCTGTAATCACTCACTCAGTAAAGGGCAACAAAAAATATTCTGAACACTGGTTTTCTGTAAAGCAAGCAATACAGATGGATAGCAAGCAATAACCCCAGATTTTCATACGAAGTGGCTGCTTTCAGACACTACAAAGTCGAACTTTTAGAACTGAATGGATTGAATGAACGGGTGTGGATGGACGAAAAAAAAGCTACGGCCGATATAAATCCGAATAATTATTTGGATAATTATTTGGATTAGGATATCCCATTAAGACATAATACAAGCGATTGAAAATATAAGGTTTAAAGCCAGTCTAAAACACACTGACAATTTTAATTTGAATTTTTAAAAGTCGTAATGGAGACGATTTAATACTGTCCTTAAACAATATTAGAAGATCCGGATATCGTTAACTTGGAGCAAGATATCTGGTCAAAGCTTGTTAACCTAAGATAACAATAAGTCGCGTTTAATAAATATAAATGGTATAAACCTTATCAGGCTATTTATTTCTCGAATACAATCGCCGTTATACTCTGTCCCTTCTTTTATTTTTTATTTAACACTTACTTAAGTATGTTATAGTTATAAAATACTAAATCTACAACAATATCATTTAATCCAACAATATCTATTCCCATTTTATGATTGGCGTGATAAAATAAGTTAAAATTAATATTAAACGTTGTAATGTGAATAAACTTTGTTAATCTCCAATATAATTAAGTGTGACATAATGTATCTACTGAGAGAAAATTACATTCTAAACAATATCAGAATTTTGTACATCATAACAAATACAATAAATTTGCGATCGCAATATATAAGTTTGTAATTGCGTTTTCTTTGTATAAAAGATATAAAATTCAAATTAACAGTTTTCAAATTTTTGCCTTAGTTGTAGTCCACAATCTATGTACCTTATCGCCTTTTATATCTAAAATTCTACTTCAAATGGTTTTAAATTTTAGCCTTAAATGGCCGAACTTTGAACGTATTTGTTCAGAAGCTTGATTGTTTCAATCTATAAAAGATATTTTAAAAAATTCACAGAGATCATTGTAGGACAATGAATTATGCATATATCATTTTCTTTAAAAGAGAACAAGAAAAGAAGAGCTTACTATGCGTTGTCTGTTCTAAAAAACCTGTTAAGAAAAGGATCAGGAAAAGGGAAGAAACAGAAATCCGGTCTATTTACCTATATATTCTTTTTTCTTCAAAGTATTATTTTACCGGCAGTACGGTATTGTGTATATTTTTGAGTGTTATTTTGTATTTTATTTTATTATATTTTATTTACAAACGATATTTAAGGTACCACTTTTTTGTGAGCAATTAAACTCACTTTTATGTACTTATGTGACTTGTGTTAAGTGTCAAGGCCAAAGATTTTCGCTAATCTATGTATTAATCTTTAAAAAAACATGCAACATAAAAGTTAATGGAGAGTATAAAAAAAACGTGGCGCGCTTCCTACAAAAGAAAGATGGAAACATGATCAATTAAGATTTAATAAATTAATATGCTTCATCTGTGTGAATTCATTCTATATATTTACTGGATGAGCTTTTAAAAACTTAGACAAGCAAATCGCCATGGTCTACTCATACTGCCTATATGTTCACAAAGTTTCAGGAGGTTTTCTTTCTCAGCTCTGAATGAAAAGAAAAGTTTTTGCTAGCATACCTAATGCTTTTACCGAAAAGGCTAAGAAAACTTAACAAACTTGAGAAATGGAGGCAATGGAAACGATCGTTAATAAAAAAACTCAATATGATGATAATACATTAGGTATTTAGTGAGAACATCATATCGTCATAAAAGTTTACGGTCTGGCATGGCTATCCAAAGTGCTGAAACGTTCTAAAATAACCCATCCAAAGATTTATTTTTGAATGAATGCGATTATTATGATTTAAAGTTTTTATGAAACTAAAAACTGGAACAAAGTTTAATCTATCTCCGAGCGTAATAAATCAACTAAAAATAATAGTGCCATCTGTTTTAAAAGTGAATTATTACACTTAATAAAAACATTCTTTGTTTTCACAGACTATTAACATAATATATATATATATATATATATATATATATATATATATATATATATATATATATATATATATATATATATATATATATATATATATATATATATATATATATATATATATATATTTACCAGGATTCTTGAAGGACATTTACAATCACAAGTTTATATAAACAATGTTATACTTGAATAGAAAATTAGAATACTAACCAAGAATGTACTTACAGGTGTATTTGAACAAATCACAATTTTCACAGGAAAGCGCCACCCTTGCGCACACGCACGTCACATGGACGCCCAACTCTATCCCGATATACTTTTAATATAAAATTCTCTAGACGCGTATCGAATCATAAAAATATAAATATTTTAGGAACGACCGCGCGCGCAACACGGAGCCCGCTCCGCCTGCCCATTGACGCATTCGTTACGAACTAATTTCGGTGCAGCGACTATTCCGCGATTCTGTAAACACCGCAGCGGTGGTAAAACTTGGCCAGAATACATTGGCATTCACTTATACTGTGACTTCTTCATTTTCACCTGAAAAAGCGGCGGCAGAGGGAGACGCGTTGGTTCAGCTTAGATTGGAAAGACTATACTAATGTAAATTTAAACAATAATGACACGATGGCCTTATCCAGTCCACATAAAGGCTACTTTCGTTTGGCATGTCTGTATTAAGAAAATGGTAAGTAATAAGTTCTGTTTTGGGCACACCGTGAGTCAGCCGGGATGAGGAAATGCGTGCAAGTTATAATTTCGGAGCAGCCGACATTGTTGAACGATTTTATAAATCATTACGGGATGAGTTACTGTACAAAATATTTGTGGGTGGCAACATTTTTCTCATAATAACAATGAATAACAACTTTGAGAAATGTTGAAAGATAAATTTAAGTAAATGTATTCATTAAAATTCCATAGATTTTCTCTGAAAAATCTATGGAATTTGTTGTTATTTATATTTATAATATGGCAGGTCGTATTGTTATAAAAATGTCTTAGCAGATCACGAACATTTTTACAAGACATCAGTCTTTAATAGACATTTTCAGCTTTTCTTAAAAGTAACTGCGCGATTTTTAAATTACTGGAAAACAAATTATTGCTATTGATAAAAATGTATCATTTGATATTATAAATAAAATGTAGTGTATTGTATAGCTCTAATGTCTAAACAGTCTTTTGTTAACACTAATAAGACTGTTTAGGCAACACTTAGGTGGTTTTGAAAAAATCTCAGACCATGTCCATGATAAGCACTGTGATCAAAATGGGTGTTAATCATCAAGACAAGTAGTCTTTTCTTGTTATCCGATTGCACCAGAGGGAGGGTTGTGATGAATGTTATTTATTTTTTATTCTTGGCCTACCAAAGTGACTCTTGGTAAGTTCTGTAGTCTAAAGGGCGTGATGAGCTTTGAATTGGTAGGTGTCGTTAGATTCGTCTTAATTACGTGAGTCACATTGAGAATTTGATAATTATAAAAATGAAACCTATACATTTAAACGCAGTCAGGTTTTTGTCTTTTTTCAATAGCATGCTTTTCAAAATTATTTTTCGGGGCTATTAAAAGTCATTATTTTCATATAAAGATCTTAAAATACAATCCTCACTCAAATATATTAGCTACATTAAGAATGGAAAGTGGAAAAATCTGTTTAATTAGTAAGAATGTGATTCAATACTTTTATTAATTAAAGTAATCTATTTTTTTAATAATTTGCTGAATCAATGCATTTTATATGTAGTGTTTGATCATAATAAAGTGTACCAAATATGACATAGACCCTTACTGCGATTCATTCTCTTCTGCTTCACCTCCTCAGTTAAATGTCAGCCTATGCTCATATCTAACGCTTGCTATATCTATAATTTTAAAGTTATTTCTTTCATTTTATTTATTTATTTTATTTTTAACCCTTCCTGCATTACATTTGCATGAGGCGGACTTAATGCCATATGGCATTCTCTACCAGTCAACCTCTAGGTGGTTCAGTAACTGACATGGCAGGTGCACGTGTGTCCTTAAGAGAAGCAATGAGTTGGTAGTTGGAAGCAATAATTTGTAATGAATTATATAAAAAAAGGAAAAGATATATACATGGATGACAACACAAATCAATATTTAAACAATAAACAGACGAGTATGGTACAAAATAAAAAGTTGAGAGGTGTCAAGGGACACTCGGATGGAACGAAGTTCCTTTCGATTAATTAGTGAAGTAATTTATGTAAAGAAGTAAGAAATTTTATTTTCTGCTATTTTATTATTTATTATGTACAAAAAACCTGTATAAACTTAACAAAACAAAAATAATCGTCGCGACTACACTGTTCAAAGGAAAATGGAAAGACGAAACGAAAATAATTGGCTTACTTTCTATGAGAGAGAGAGAGAGAGAGAGAGAAACATGCGCACGCCGCACGGCTTACTACACTATAGCGAAAAGAGTCGTGACAACTTTTAGTCTGATTTTTTCCGTCTAGCCTCCTTTGCAACGTGCGATAAGGAACTTCGTTCAATATCTGCTAGCTGTTTCTTGTCTAATTCTTTGACCCTGGTTTTAAGTTTCACGATTAGTTATATTCCTGATCTTGAGTGGGAGCGCATTCCAAAATAGGATCGATTGGACTTTAAAAGAGGAATGAACAAGAGAAGAGGTGTGTGTTGGACATAAGAGTAGAAGATTACTTATTTCTTTTAATATTGAGACTACATTGCAGTCCACTAGTATAACAGTCAGCATAATTATTTTCTAATTGACGGAGAGCAATAACTATTGCACTCTGTTTAACTTCTTGGTCAACAGCGACCTACAACGTGACACTTAACAATTAACATACGCGGCGTAAAACTGTTGTCACAAACTTGCGCCTGGGCTGTTGTATAAATGTGGTAAAACAAAAGAATAATGGCTTCAGAGTCAAACAGTTCAAATACTGAATTTGTCGAATAATGTCTGTTGGAAGGTGAGTAGTAGCACAGGCGATATACAAACTGTTTCACAAAACGTTTTTGTTGGCAATACCATAAAGCTGAAGAGTTTGTTTGTTTGATTAAACGTGCTAATCTCAGGTTTTACTGGTCCGGCTCTTTTAGTGTTACATCGTCCAGTGAGAAGGCTGTTGAATATACATCGTGGCGCTACGACCAATAAGAGCGGTGTCTCAACGGCAAGATATGCAAAAACGGGGCCGATTATTCCTTTCGGAACTTTTATAACGGTTGCTGCATAAATGATTAAAGTTTTGCAAAAGTAATGTAAGAAAGAATTGTTCCTCTTTAAAAGTTCTAAAAAAAAGACCTCGACAGCGTTTGCTTATCTTTTAAGCTTGACTTCTTACAAACTTTTTTTTGGGGTTATACTGTATACCATCACGCTACGGACAATAAGAGATGCAGACCAGATTGCGCGGGTCAGCTAGTCAAATATATACCTATCTTCGGCCAATATGATGTTCTTCTCAGATCACTTGGCAGTAACGTAAGCTGTCTCGTAACTAACCGTTTACGAGACAGCTTTACGCTCTACGTACTAACGAATGAACATGTTAAATTTTATTCTACACATTCCAAATACCTCGTTAATAGTTTTCAGTGCTATTCAAACAGTATATACTTAAAAAACAACACTTCAATCTGGGTTTTAGATGTTAACTGTTTTAGTTTTAAAAAATGCATTGTTTTTTTATGTTTGGATAGATGTGTAGATAAATAAATGTGTTAAAAATGGAACGATAATGGGCACTGCCTTTTTTAAATTGCATAGTTGTATGTTCCAAATTAATTATCTCACCTATTTAATTGAGTTTTAAAACTCAAAATTATCGTAATTATTTGTAAAAGTAAAAAAAAATTAAGTGAACATTTCTAAACATTGTGTAACTAATCAAATTTCATAGCAATTACATTTTTTATTATTTTTACTCCCTTGTTGATCCAACAGTTAGCGTCTGTGACTGCCAATCAAGAGGTCTCGAGTTCGAATCCCGAAATTCGAATCAAAAGATGTATATATACACATTTTCAGTAAAGTACCTAACCTAGTACGCAGTTCTTTTTTACAATCAATTTCGTTGAAGTTGATTTATTGTTGCAAAATTTTCCTATAGAGCATTCATACTAACATTAACCACTTCTCAGTGCCGGGAGTCTGTGTATTATCTAAATTTCGTTACAGTTATGTGTACAAGATGTTAAGATTCAGTTAATTTAGTTTACTCGTTTATTTTGATGTCTCAACACGCTCCACTTACTGTATGCATCTTTGTGCTTCTTTGTTACACAAACAGAAAATTTCGTGGAAATCCTTAAAATTTTATTGAGTGAGAGTCACGCTTCGCACACGACTCTGTTGCACAGAAAACCAGCGGTACTGTATTATTTCGTTGTATTTCACCGAGCGACGCGTGGATAGAGGACCGAATGTGTCACCTTACTATTGACACAAATACTCACTGAGCATGGTTGCTTCGGCGAGTATCTGAACCGAATAGGACGAGAGGCTATTGCACAATGCCACCACTGAGGGTCCGAATGGGACTCCGTTCAGCACTGGACACGCTGGAGGACTGCCCTGCGTGGTTGTCCGAGCGTCGAGTTCCAGTCGGAAAGATCAGACGAAACCTATTACCGTCAGCATTGATCACAGCAATGCTGGCGAGTGGCGAGGGATGTGAAGCTGCGGTCTCCTTCTACGAGGATGTTATGCCCCAGACGGAGTCCGTGGAGTGGGATCGGGAAAGGGACAGGGTGAGCTAACGATAAGTAAGACCAGACTATATGATTCTTGTATGGCTTGATGGTAACTTAAGAATCACAAAGTGTGTTGTAGACCTAAGATAGCCCATAATAATTAGGGGGAGAAATTGTAAAAGGTCTCCTGATTGAGCTGCCAGTAATCTCATTAACACGATGAAATGCAAAGACAAAAGTTTAACAGCAGTATTTCGTGGTATCCTTCCAGTAGAGCCAGAATATGTTGAAGTGTATAGGTAGTATCTGAAGATTATTTGCAGTCGGGTTCTAGTTCAACCGATTTTACCTGAATATCAGTTGTTTTACGGAATGACCGGCACCGGACCTCCGCAACACTGAGGGCGGACTGTACTCGAAGGTTGAACTTGTTGTCGGTATATTTGAGGGTACGCAATTTCCAATAAGGATTTCTATAAATATTTATGCCAACCAGTACCGACAGCTTAACATACTCTTTGAAGTACGGGTGTATATTATTGCTAAACTTCTATACTCTGGACTGTAATTAAAAATTTCTTGTAAGAAAATCTCAATAACATTTTGGTCAGATTCGGCAATCGAGCTTCGAGAGATCGGCAGTCGCATACGTTAATCAACCAACGAGGTTATGTATAGGTAGTATCAAGGACGTATAAAAAAATGGGACGGAAGTACCGTTAAGACAAAACTGAAATATCGTAACGGCGGCGGTTTCTTGTGTGAGTGAATTTAGAGACTAGCTAAATGCCTTTGAAAAAATTATTGCCTTTTGACCAGCTGATTTCTTCGAGAAGGGTAGGATGATTAGTTTAATTTATAGATATAAAACATGGAAAAAATACGTTAAATTATTTCTTAAGAATCATCAATTTCATAGGTTTACCTAAGAGTAAGTGAAACCTAGTATAATTCTACGTTTTAAATAGTTTAATAGTATGTGTTGTAAGACTGGTGGCGTCTATGCATCCATGGGTATAAACCCATTTGCAGTCTAAAAAACTCCTAAAATTATCATTGCGATAGAGGCAGGTAGAATAAAAAAAACAACATTAATGCACTAACTAAAGTAAAACTTTATTCGTTTTCTCTTACACCTACGTTTTAACAAATGTCATTTAGCGTTCTTCAGAGCCTCGCAAGCTTCAGTCATCTTCAACCCTTCAAGTATGTACAAAAGATTCTCTACTGACGCGTCTTCATCGTCATCGAACCAGAGAGTGAGCATATTCTTAGCCCTTAAAGGATCCGAGGCATTCTCCGTTTCGAAGAACTGAAGTTCATCAGTTTTGTAACCAAGTTTACTGCCTAACTTCTTCCAGTCGGTGAGTTTGGAGCACAGAGCGTCCATTTGTGATGAGGATATTGTAGTGACGCGGGAACGCGTAGTCTTGTCGTAATCGTCTTCACCCGCATGAGTGGAATCTGGTACCTATAGGGAAGATAATAGAAATTACTATTTTAGGCAATTTCAGAGAACGTGATGACATCATGGAGGACGGATTTATGGCAAAGGAGTTTAAAGTCATTATACCTTTTGGACAATATGAATACCTATAATGTAGTAAATATACTGATTAAAATAAATCCCGTCTCAAACAATAGCGACAGCGTAAAATCAAACGAAGTTTAAAACGGAATACAGATTAAATATGTAGTTACGATCTTTAAAAATGAAACCAACGAAGTGACTCCGAGCAAGCGATTTTATTTTTTATCACGTATATTTTCATGCTTTGTGCCAGTTTTATCACAAATAAAATGCTATACAATATAAATATAAAAATTCACACCAAAAATTACTTCGTAACTTCTAAAATGACACTAATGACAACTGTCATAGACATCATTTGAAGGACTATAAATTCAATTTAGAGATTTAAATTACTTATTAAAGAGTAATTAAAAACATGGATAGCATTACTCTATTACAATAACGAGAATAATATAAAGTAGTTCGAACCTGTTCAATGTCATTGGCATCTCCCTCCTTTATGAGATCAACTTCCATTTGTTCCTCAGTGATTTCTTCTTCGTTGTTGTCCTAAAACATTAATTTCACTAAAATAACTACCCTCTAATTTAGCATTTAAACAATAAAAGTTGTCTTTCGAATCAACTAAGCAACATTTTAGGCGCCATATTGGTACCTGTGCCTTTAATATAATTTAGAAAAAAATTCGAGGGTCACTAAAAAATATCTAATTTATTGTTACATGTGTGTAATAAAAGTCAGATCGCGTAAAAATCAAAGTTCAGCCGCATCATAACAAGTGTTAAAACCGACGCAACCTAGTTTGAAAAACAGAGCACACAAATGTGTTTGTTACATAAAAATAGATGACGGATTGTCTGTTATTTTTCTTTTATTTTGTTTTTTAAAAGACCCCTTCGACAATCTACCTTTTCTATCTGTATTTTCTACAATCAGAAAAAAGAGACGGAAGAGTGTAAGCGGTGGGGAGGCGCTCTTGGTTTTAACCAATGAGCGTGGGTGAATTATGAAGGTCAGGTATCATATGTACCTGAATACTTGGTATGAGTTTATTTTAAAAGCACAACCACAATCGGTGTTGTGATTGGCCTACACTGATATACAACAAATTTAAAAAAAGACAAAAAAAGCCATATCGTCGGCGTCATTAAAGAATTGATGTCAAATAAGTTCACACTAGGCCTTCTATAAGGCTTGTTGATTGTTTTTTTAAATCAAGTCTAAGTTCGTACTCTGATATCAAAATAAAAAGGATATAAAATTGCACACACTTTCACTTACGAATTTTTGTAAGTGGCAAACAATTTTCAGTATTGCCTTTTTTAATATACTTTGACAGATTGACAGTTGCTATTGATATTTGACAGTTGCTTAGATGAGACGAGGTATTTTAATAAAATACTAAACATTAAGTAGTACAGAAATGATTAATACATTACAGAATTCCAGGTCACAGGTGCCTGTAAAAATTAAAAAATCAAATGCCTCTGAACAGTCTTATATATTACTTATTGATTTAACATATGTATATTTCATTTCGTAAGAGATTATCGCACTATATATTTATCTATATACTTTTGGTGGTTTTATTTTAATTGTTAAATTATTCAATGGCCAGTTGTAATACTCCTTGGATTTTCATTAGTCGATGCTCAACTCTATCTATTGTGTCTATGTGTACATTCAAGTACTTTTTTCTTGTGTTACAAATTGAACACAGGTCAACACGTACGAACAGATTTAATATGAACTTGTTGTATGGTATAATCAATATCATAATTTTCTATAAGTGTTAATTATGAGACGTCAGGGGAAATTTCTGGGTTAAAACTGTCAACTTTAAAAATAGTTACGGGTTATTTTTTTATGGAAGTTTACCAAAGTTTTTCTAGTCTACCTGATGGAAAGCGTGAATAGAATCCAAGAGTGGTGGTCGCCATACCAGTTGCGAATGCCGACAAGGCAGTATGATAATAACTGATATAGTACTGATCATAAATATAATATTTAACATAAGTCAAGCTATATTTTATTCACCTGTTTAATAGTTTTGTCATTGTGTTTAGATGTTTCTCCGTTGGTGTTAGTTGCGGCAGTCGCTGCTACTTCACGGGTGACACGATCGACCTAATTAAATTAAGCATAGTTAATGGTCCGTGTGGTGACGGATTAAGAGTACATAGTGTTACCACCCCTATCATCCCGTGGGTGTCGTAGAAGGCGACTAAGGGAACCAAATATGCAAGACAACATCATTACAAAGAGAATGAAAACTTGAAACAAACTATTCCAACCCGTCTGGCCAGCGTGGTATAGTAGGCCAAAATCTCCTTGTTAAGGAGAGGCCTATGTCCAATAGTGGACTGTAAAAGCCTGTTGTTGATGATGATGATAGTTAATGGCTACACAAATGGCATAGTAAATTAAATGATATCTCGAAACTTTCTACTGTGCTGAGTGTTGTAGGTTTGATCCCCACGTGAAATAATACTTTGTGTGATACATAAATTTTTGTTGTGTTTGCGTGTATTTTGAGTCTATTTTGTAGTTTCGACATAAACATATACTCCTGTTGTAGGAGTTGTGTTTTGGATTTTAAATGTTTTCTTTTTATTTTTTTTTTTTTACAACTTACGCACAATTTTCTGCCAGTCAACCGACAACAGTAAATAGCTTTAAGTAAGCTATGAAATCTACTGTTGTCAATAAATGATGATGATGCACTTCTAGATGGTATCGGTCACCGCGGCCTGTCTCAACAGAAACCAGCCAGGATATCATAGTGCGTGCAAGTGTGCGTGCAAATACAGGTGCACTCTCTGTTCCCTCGCTCTCACAATTCGGTGGGCCGGCTATTTGATACGATCGGAGAAAGATCAGGCGTAGGACTGACGGTTTTACTTACTTACCGAGGCACGGGGTTAAGACCCTCAACGTCCAAACTCCGGACTGTTATTAAGTATTTCTATAATCAAAAAAAGTCAATAACATTCTTTGGTATGAGCCAAGCATCGAACCCGAGACCTGTACCGAGGCAGTAGAATATTCTAATCGCTAGACCAACGAGCAAAGAAAGAGTTGATGATGTACTAGCTTATCGTTTTATCGTAGCTTGAACACTTACCATAGCGTTGAGGTAGTCCGGCAGCCGTCCGATAGGGTTGTTGGTATGTACGAAGAAATGCGGAGAGCGCCGCGCTAACAGTCTCAGAGCGCGCCAGCCCCAGCCCCCGGACGATGTACGACGCGCCGTTTCTGCTTCGCTCTCACATACCATGTACGATTCTGAACAAAAAAACCATTACCTCATACACTTCTGATCTAAAACTAGACAGAGTGCTGAAAAGACTGCTCATAAACTTAATTATATATTCCTAAATACCTACAAATTATAAATTACACTCAGAGACAAGAACTAATGTTGCTCATCACACAATATGTGTGTTGAGTGGACGTCGAATGCATGACCTCCAGCTTGGCAGTCAGGAGCACTAACCACGAGTCCCTTGGAAGGTGGAACGAGGTTATGGCCTGAGAGCCTTTAAGAGCCTGTATCAGATCCCAATACTTACTGTATATTGAGATCTCTCAAAACTGACTTGGAAACGGCCAGCGGCTCGCAGACCGACATGAAGACATAGGTCATGGCGCATCGGATCACCTTATTTGTTCTAATATTAGAAAACTGAAGAGTTTGTTTGGTTGAACGCGCTAACGTCAGAAACTACTTTTTCGTGTTGAAAAATTCTTAAGGAAGATTCTGAGGAAGCTAATAGGTATACTACAAAGCAATTATATGCTATAATACGATCAAGCCGAGTTTCAATGAAAAGTGAGAGACGCAGAGGAACTCGCACGGGTCAGTTAGTTCTTTACACACATGAAATGCAAAATATATCTTAAAGCTTTTTAAATCTTCTTTTATAAAGTCCACTTTTGTCTTTGTTGTACCACTTCATGAGCTAAAAATTGATCATAGTTTTATTTGATAATTACCCAATGACGGCATAAAGTCTCTCTCTTTAGTGCGACAGGCGGCAAGATTATCGGGGCACAAGTTCCACAACTTCGTCAATTCATTACTGCAAATAAAAAAACACCCTTAGCACCGTAATTTAAGGTTTATTTCTAAAACTTGTTAACATTAGGAATACTTACTTTCCCATATACGATTTCTTTTGGGATTCATATTCTTTGATGATGTCTCCGACAGGACGTCGACGCTTTCTCGACTTTTTGACTTCATCGGATGTGTCTACTTGGACAGGGGGTTTTGGCTTCTGGAATTCTATGTAAAAAATTTAAGTTTTTTTTTTTTGCCCGCACTAGCAATAAATCCTGTGTCGTGGGGGACTTTACAAACATACAAGAAACGGACACAAAGAACACCCAGACTCAGAACAACAATTTATGGATCACTCAGTGTTGTCCCATGTGGGATTTGAACCCACAACACTCAGCGCAGTAGAGAGCGGCGTGGCGACCACTTAAATCACTAGGCCAACCGTGCAGTTGAAATGTAAGAAACATAGAAAACCTTCATACACTCCTGATGAAACCGACGAAATATACATTTACGAATATCTCTAATTAAACAACATGTGATAACAAATAGGTATTATTTAGAACAATCCCTATTTGAAAACTTTCAAATTAAAAAAAAATAGGCTAGTACCAGTTTTTTTTTTCATATTAAGTGTGAAAGGTTACACTGTGGTACACTAAAAAGAGTAATAAAACTATTTTGTAACTCACCTGGACACCCATCATTTTTCCAATTATTCCAATGTTCTTCCCTTTTTAAAATTTGTTTCACACATTCAGCAAACTGTTTGCCGTGTGGTGGAGTCTCACCCAAGAGTTTGTATACAAATGAAGATGTCTCTTTAACCCACTCAAGTTGGTCCGACTTCAGCTCTTGGGATTCCCTGCAAAATTAAAACTTTAAATTATAAATAGCAGAATTATATAACACTAAAATAACAAGATTTTGCATACATTTTAAAAGATTAGAGTGTTAACAGCTTCAATATATATATTTATCCATAGAATTCGTTTTTATTTCATAAGACTATGTGTTAACAGGTGCAAAAACAAAGAATGTTTGAACAACACAAATACTAAAATTACTAGAATATGGCATACAAATATATATAGTTATATAACCATGTTGCTGCATTTATGCTGATTGTAATAATTAAAACAATTTATGGTAAATTCCATAATTTAAAGTAGAATGAGTACCTGACTTAGAAAAGTAAGTTTTCTAATACACTTAACAGTTAATGCATGATACTACGAAAACTTGACGCTATAGCCAAGTGATCTCAAAATACCAATGAGCGTTTCTTAAAACAATTATTGCTCATGCATTACGACTTTTTTTCTAGGTGGTAGTAGAGTCACGCTGATTTCAGCACGAGCGGGCCGGCTCGACCGGGGCAGTACTACGCTCCCACAGAAAAACAATCTAAAGCGCCAGAATCCGTGTTGTAGTGTTTCGTTGGTGAGTGTGAGACCGGAGGGCCATTGATGCAAGGGTGACAGTTATCGTGGTAACTGTGTAAGCCTTACACTGTCACAATGACTGTCATGCCCTTTACGTTCCCAAGAAGGGTGTGAAAAAGCATCTAACAAGACCGCCACAGTGTGGGTCACCATACTGCGTTGTCAGCATTTGCAATGAATATGGTGACCACAACTCTTGGATTCTATTCATGCTTTCCATCAGGCAGAGTAGAGTCACTTTAGCAGGCTCTTATGATAGAAAAAAAAACAAAAACCTTGGTTACTTTAAGGATAGTAACATCCAACCCTTAAACATGTAATCTTAATTATTACCCGTTCACTTAGTGGTTATATGATATTGTAAATCAAGTAGTTTATTTGAAAAAACTCCTAAAGTACCCAAAAAAAAAAACTAATATACTTAATATTAGTTTTTTATACTCCAGATACATGAAACGATTTGTGAAGATAACTCTGCCTATAGAGTTTATACAAAATTTTTAGTGCAGTGTATATTTGTTGCTACACTGACCTCTGACTCTGGCTACTCAAGATGTAGAACCAAATATATACTAGTGTATATAATAGTGTATCAAATACATTTAGCAGTGAATAAAGTGACTTTTGTTTGATATCATTAATTTTTGTTTTTTTTTTATATTCTGTGTGTATTTATGCAACATGGTCATTTTAATCTATTTTAAAAAAATTAATGGAATGATATACTTACATTTTGAATTTAACTGTTGAAATCAAATATTGGAACAGTATTAAAAACTGTATCAGCACACATCTCCTGAAGTTAGAATCTGACAGTTGTAACTCTAACAGTTTTTGGTTAGTGAGGAACTTGGCAAAGTAGTGTTGTTCCTTGGACTCTTGCATTTCAACATCTGTGGTCATCGTCTTAAGACGATTCAGTTTGGACTTTTGGAGTTCTACAGCTTCTAATTTGTATGAAGAGAACGCTGAAAGTACACTTCCCGAATGCTAGAACAGACGATATTAAATTACATTAAACATTTCTAAAGTTTTGAATACTTTAAAAAAGTAATTGTTTCAAGTCTATGTTTATTCCAGTAATAAATATTCTAGATTCCAGATTGGCATTCCAGTAATAAAAAAAATTAGTTAAGTAAAAAATATTTTGCCTTTGCTATAGTTCTATGATAGCAAATAAGAGTGAATCCCAAAAATTTGGTTATGACTGATATCAAAAATAATTATATAGATAAATTTATAAATATTTTCTTATTTTATTTGCATACCCTTTAAATAAATAGTAAAATAATACTAACCGCAACAAAAGTCTTCCACTGAACTTTATTATAACAAGTATTAGGATTCCTGAAAAAATCTTGCAGGCTCCAAAATCTACAGTACAAATTATAATCTATGTTCAATTTACTTTTTTCATCATTTTCCAAAACCATTTCCTCGTCTAACGAATCTTTCAATGTGCTAGAGTTATCACCCCCAAATTCAGTAACATTTTCCAGGTTGAATTCCGATACTATATTTAAACCTGACCTCTCTGAGAATGGAAAGAATTTGGCTAAGAACAATAATATCCGGCCACAGAAAACAGTGTTCTGAGATCTTGATAATCTTCTAAGAAGGTCGTTACACATTCTCAGTAGATTATTTTTACAAGCAACGAAGAACAACTCTTCTTTCCAGATATTTACACCATTTTCGACGTACGAAAACATTTTTTCACATTTATTCAATGTAAGTGCATCAAATATGTCTCCCAAAAGAACTACGGGCATCGTAGGTGTCACCATTTGCCGCCTACATGATTCTATACAGAATGATACAAAGTTTTCTAAAGTGTTTGGTTCTTCAATCAACAACTCTAAGAGTTTATCTCTATACGCTTGGTCCATGGCGGCTTTCCTGTCGGTTTCATTAATGTTCTTTGAAAACGAATCCAGTAACTCAATGTTGTTGGTCGTAAACGCTTTAGAGAGCACATCCTATAAAATATGAGAGTAAGTTAATACATATTTCGGCTAATTGTATGTGCAAAACAAACATGTTTGAGGTTATTACCTTGTATCTATTTCGCAAGTCTTCAAATCCATATTTTTCAGACATTTTAATAGTCTACCCTTTTATACTTTGGTATTCTATTAGTTTAGTCTCTCATTGGGATTCACACAAATTTACAAAACGTAATCTATGCTAAAACACAATATTTAAATTAGGATGACAAACTTTAGAATTAGCCAAGTTGACAACTCCAGAGGCAAACAGTGCTAATACCACAGATTATATTTTTATCTTTATGGGAGGCTACAATGATGCCCCAAAGCAAATATCAACTTAGCAAAGTCTTAGCTTGTGTTCAGAGTAGTTTTTTTTTTAATCGAGTTTTACTTAACTCTTCATTTATACCTGATTTACCTTTTCAGGTACAAAGTCTTAATCTGACTACTGCAAATTACTGCAAATTATTGTAAATAAAGAAGTATAGGAAGGTTGTAATATAGAAAGGTAGTGAAAATTGCTTTTCGTTAAATGAAAAAGATGATTTAACAGTTGTAGTTGTAAAAATATTTGAAAACACATTACTTACGAATTCAGCTCAATTCGTAAGAAATATTCATTCATCTTCAATGATGAAGGTGTATTATTGACTTTACTTTTAAAAATATGCATTGTTATTCAGTTTATTCAAAATATATTCTCAAAAATGGTTCTACGTCTTATACTATAGGGTGGGCCAAGAATTCGTTAACATTTAAAATCTAACATCCCGCGTAAACATGTAACGAGAGTTCTTGGGACCGATGCTACTGGAATTTGCTGGCTACAATCGTAACAAATAGTTTCAACAAGGTGGAGCCACTTGTCGCCCATCTAATGAGTCCCTGCTGGTTGTCAAAGACATTCTATGGCCACTCAGAAGTCCAAATCTATACCCAACTTACTTTTTTTATGGGATTATTTGAAGAATTATGTCTATATCAATTAATTAAATACACTATGTAAACTAAAAAAAAGATCAGCGAAGAAATGTCGCTGATCTCGTGGTCTCTTCACCGACCAGTATTCGAAAATTTTGGTGTTCGCTTAGAAGAGTGTAAATGTCGAAACGGTGGTCATTTAGATGATGTAATTTTTAAAAAACAAATTCCAACTAATTTGCTTCCTTGTAAATAAAATAATAATAAATTTCATATATAATATATAATATCATATCCTCCATAGCTATAGATATACTATTATCATTAGCATGTCGGTGACGCGAACCGAGGATTTTACCCTCTACCAAAACGCTCAACGCGCCTAAAGAAGTTTTCACTTCAAAAAAAATATAATATATCAAATGATTTATTTACACGATTTTTTCTAATGTTAACTAATTCGTGGCCCACCCTATATTTTTGTACTCTGTGGGTTTTACATCGATTATTTGATATTTTTTGTTCAGCCTCAGTCAACCTATCGTTTCTTTTCCCGCTGTATTGGAGCATAGGATTTTGCGCAATGATAGTATTCGTCTATGATTGGCGGACTTTTTTGATAGCACACCCAAGAACCAATCATAGATCGAGTTCAATGTACGGAA
Source organism: Hypercompe scribonia (assembly GCA_949316085.1). NCBI lineage: Eukaryota > Metazoa > Arthropoda > Insecta > Lepidoptera > Erebidae > Hypercompe > Hypercompe scribonia. The sequence goes on from OX438983.1 coordinate 4,860,612, forward strand.
GTGCAGCTGATGCTTAATAACTTTGACAGATGTGTGTCGTCGTGTTGTGTGGCGTCCTGTCTATTTATCTTTAGAATTTTATTATTATTTACAGATTTTTTACTTGATCCTTTGTTTAGAAATGTATTAAAGTGTAAGTTTAGGATAGCTTAGTTATATATTTAGTAATTAATCTTAGGATCTAATAAGAGGATTAAACACCACAGTATTTAGAAAATATGGACCGCAATAATATGAGGTAAGAAAAACTTCCATCTGTTTCGGACGAATTTATATTTAAATTTGTGTGTTATTCAATATAAATATATCGGTGGTGGTTTTTAGAAGAATTATAATTTATTATACTTTTGAATTCGTAACAATTCGAGTAAAGATAACCCAATTCTTATGAGGCTTTGTTTGTAGTGATCGCAATCATAGCGTGTAAAATCGTGGTATCTCGAGTATGCTCTATCGTCGCATGTTAAGCGGGTGCTCTTGTTGGTAGGTAATCCGTTTTTGGTTAACAAAGAATTGTGAGTATAATGTTTACAAAGCGTCCGCGCGTGTATGATATTTATATTGTTATCTCTTCACGCACTCTGCTTATCGCCTCGTCTGCGTACAACTTGCTTTTACGCTCACTTAAAAAACATTGTTATAAAACATCGTCGTTCATTCAAATTTATGAATATTTTTATTGACAATTAGAAATACTAATGCCAATGTATGTGCGATTAATGAAAACCTTGAGTTTATAATAAATAAAACCTTGAATTTAAAAAATAAAACCTTGAATTTAAAAAATAAAACCTTGAATTTAAAAAATAAAACGGATGTACAGTCGATTTTATCAATATATGCCAGACTTGAAATCTACATATTCAACAGTGTTTATTAATTAATATTACATAACACAATGTTTGTAAATATTGACCAGTTAGTGACAATGTGTATATACAAGTGTCTTATTGACATTTGTGTTAGTTTTAAATAGATTGTTCTTAGATGTGCTATCAGAACATGAAATACAAAAAAAAATCCATATTAAATCTTGACTTTGAGGTTTACTGTGAATTTTTTCGTGGGTATGTGCTAGATTTTTTCTGTAGTAAACGGTAGCCAATGTCACGTTTCAGGCTCCCTAACTATCTCCAGCCACAAAAATCGAACCATAAAGTCGCTTCATTGCGATGTGACAGAAAGACAACCAAACAAACATACACTTTCGTATTTATAATATTAGTTAGGATTAGATCTTGATTACAAAGCTACTGAGACATTTGTTAAATAGATTAATGTATTTCTCGTTAGATATGTTCTCTTTCAAAATTGTTGCTGCACGGAGAAAGCCACATTTTCTCTGAAAAATGCATTAAAAAATGATCATGAAAGCAAAACAAGCATTCAAAATGAGAATTACATTTTAAAAACTCGTTTGTTGCAATTACATTATATTGTAGCAACCCATCCTGGCTTTTCACAGGTACAATTGAGACACTACTGTGGTGTTCGCTTATAGGCATGTACTATAACGACAAACCTTCCTCTTATTCTATTGATGAAAACTGCATTAACCCATTTAGATCTGATGTCCAAAGCTGAGGACCCATAAATCTGAAATATATTGTAGTTTAAATATCTTAAATTTATGGTTGAAATTTTGTTGCTCTCAATTGTCTATATAATAAATGTTATGTCTACATTTGTTTTTTTGTTTTTGCGCTATTTTGACTAGAAAATTGTAATTCAATTTTTAGAAGAAAAACGGGGTCTGGAAAGTTAAAAATGCATTGAATTGAAGTATTTTAAACTAATATAAAACTATGTATCTAGACAGAACAGTAAGTTTTTATCTTGTATTAATATCAAACAAATTTATATATCATTTAAAAAAAAATATGTCAATGTCAGTCAATCAGTACTATTTTAGAAGCAATTTCAGGTCCAATTAAATGGAAGTAAAATTTAAGTACTCTTCTAAGTGTAACAATAACTAAGATTTAACACATTTTAAATCAACAATTTTAGCTTCTGCCTGAAAACTTCAATTTTGACTGACTTATTGTTCTATATATAATTGGTGACCCTGACCCAGAGGTACTAGGTTTGATTCTCACACAGGATGCAATGGTATACCCCATGATAACTCATGGCTCATAATGATCATGTTTTGAGTCTGAGTGTAATTTTGTCACATATGATATATATTCAGAAATGTTAAAAATGGTGTTTATTAGTAATTGTAACCACAGTAATTACGTAACCGGATGTCGACCTGATTAGAAATTACGCTATCTAGTCTTATATTGACGCTGTGGTCACGTATTTGTCAAACTTAAAGCATTTACCTATGGATTTTTTGTCATTGGCTATTTATCTTCAATTGTTTGGTTTAATTTATTACCAGATCCACCTACCTGAGCAACAGTGGACCCCGCTCCCTGCCGCACATGGGCGGTAGTAAACGTCACAACGGCAATGGACACAACGCGCGGTTAAGCCCTCCAGCACAGACACCACCCGCGCTCAACAATGCCAGCCAGAATGACGATCTCATCAACTATATTTATGACTCTTGGAATAAGGTGAGACTTACAGTTGTATAATTATAATATAATTATTTAAGATGTGCAGCATTTGAGCATTCTACTGCTATCTTCAAGCACGGAACTTGAATTTGAGAGCCTAGTGCGTAGTTGCTCTATCTGTGTATGCTTGAATGTCTGTTTAAATTCTGCTAAGTGAGATTTAGATATGACAAGAAATGGAATTTTAAAATTTTTATACTCGTAGGTTCTGTTTTAATTTTGCACTTATTCGTTACTAGTTGTTACTCACAAAGATTAATAGTAATAAGACAACTCAGGCACTAAGAATTTTACAAACGTACATGAAACGGATACAAAAAAGACGCAGTGTTGTCCCATGGGGGGATCAAACCTCAGCATGAAAACTACTGCGCTTTAAGCGCAAGCGGTAAGATGACCGCTTGAATCGTTAGTTGCCAACACATAATTGAAAACTGATCACACGAAAATCTAAACAAAACAATAGAAAGTTGCCAGATTCTCCTTTTTGTTTAAAGGTCCAAAACAAAAAGTTTCATTACGGTCTAAGGAAATAACAAAAAAACAATTTCAAAAATGTATATTATATTTCTTTAACGTAGCCAATGGTCGTGGTTCCGTCTGCGTGTATGTTGGTTATCGCGGTAAAAAGTAGCCTATGTTTAAAGATTCAAAGTTTCTCCGTGCTAAATTTCATTATAATCGGTTAAGCGATTTAGATAAAAACGCCTTCAAGACAGAGGAAGTTTCGTATTATTATATAAGTAGGGATGTTAGTTTTCAAACTAAGCATAGCATTTTTGTTTGAATAACATTTTTTTCGTTCATTCATTTTGAAATAAGTTTGCCGCAAGCACTGTTCATAGTGTGACTACAATATTTAACTTAAACTGTATAGTTAGAGTAATAGTTGTACGATGTTGCTCATACATTCGTAATTAAGTTCTCAACTTGTCATTATTGCGAGCTACGTTATTATTACGTTGCTGAAACAATACCGAAGTACCACACTCTGCTAATAATAGTGTTTAATTAACTTTGCAAGTATTATGTATTTACTACATTAATTTCGTCATAATGATAAGGGTTGGTGTGTGAGCTTGCCTCTGGAACTTATAATTAATCTAAACCGTAAAGATATAAATTAAAATAAAAATTAAAAAATACAAAAAAATATGTTATTACATTTTTGAGTTCATATTTCAACAGGTAGCCCTGGCTGATTAAAGTCCTGTTTTTTGTATTTAGTTGTAAATATAATATATTTGTATATTTCAGGTGACTCGCGAACTCGAACGCGGCAGTGAAGACGCCAGGTACTACCAAGATGTCCTGGTGCCCCGACAGCTCGCCAACTTCAGACCGTTCAACCTCGAGGAGTGGTGGGCCCGTCGCCTACTGCAGAGCATAAACCGCAACAAGAACCGTTCTTAGTTTCCTGTCAGAAATCGTTCAAAAACTCCTCAACTGTGCCCATTGAAGGAGACAAACTTTTTGATGAGAAGAAAGTTCAGTATGGTATTCATAGTCCTGGCTGCCGTTTTTGTATACAACGTATTTTCAAAAATTATTTTCCCGTGGCTCGAGTGTCTCCAATAGTTCGAGGATGTATAAAGCCTCTTTGGCCATTCAATACATGAAAACATTTATAAAAAGTATTCTTTACCAATGGCTTGATAATGTTGCCAATTAAAAAATATAGAGACGCTGAGAACAAATGGGTGCAGTTTGAACAAGTTAATTGAACGAAAGTGTAGTGTCTCATTGTACAGATACAAAAACTACACTCACTAAAAATGTAGCATTTAAAGACGTTTGAAAGATACGGCAAATAGACTTTGATTCAGTGCATTAGACGTATGAAATATATGAATTATAGTAGAGCACTAAGAGAATATACAATATATTGCAGATAGATATTTGTGAAGTAATTTTATGATGCAAATAGTTTTAAAAGTGGGCTTTATGCTGTAAAGTAGCCGGGCTATTCTCTTGTTATATATGCAACAGCTTATTTATAAAAGCATTTCAATGCATTTATAAATTTGTTTTTTTAAGTATTCCCTTTTTGTATGTAGCAAAGTTCTAAAAGTAGATACTTTTGTAGAATATTTCCATGTCACTGAGTTATTCAATATGTTGTAGAATGTCACTGGATTTTATATAAACCACTACTACTTATACCGTAATTGGTTCACTTTTGCAATGAGACACTGTTATTCGAAATTATGCGTTACAATGTTTGTTTCCCTTCGTTGTGTAAACTTTAATCCCCAAAGATAAACTGCAAGAATATGCCTAAATTGTCAGGTTTATATTCAAATATGGTTAATAAGGACTTAAGTAATAAATTATATTTTTAATCTGTGTATGAATTTAATAAAGTTACTGGCATTTGCAATGTTTGGCTTCAAATAGGTTTTATAGATCTTCACTTGAAAGTAATTGTGAAGAGTTTGAGAATATTACAACACACTGTATATTAAGAGTCCGTTATTTTTAAGACCTATATTGCAAACTTATCATGAAAGTAGTTGAGTTTGTTGTAGTTTATATACCGACAAAGAACATTCTGTTATTAATCCTAATTGTTCCTTGCAATAAAAGTACACAATGTGAGTCTTTCAATAATAATTGTGATATGAATAATTTGTAACTTCGTAAAAGCAATAAGTAAAGTTGACACGTGGATGGAAAACATAATATTTGAAAATGTTTGCCCATGTCTAGGTGATCTTAGGTAATGTAAATAAGTTAGTATGAATTTCTATTTGTATTTAATAATAATTATAAGTGACGTCATCGCAATTTAGAATTTGCTAGTTATTATGTTGTATTCATTTAAAAATAATAGTGGAACGATAATTCTGTTGTACTGATTATCATAACAGTTTGAATTGAGCTCTTATTGTAGTAGGTTCCCTTCGATTAGTCGATTGTCGTTAATATTAGTCGATTTTCTTTAAATGAAGTTACTTTTTAAATGGTAACATTAAGATAGCTTCTTTTCTTTTCTTGATATCCTTGTTACAATTTCGTGATAACATTTTCTTTAACTTCATATTGAGATTCAATGAAATAATACATTTTAGTTTTTATACAAGGTTATTCTTACTTAATACGAAATCTGAAAACAATTTGTTCATAATCAGCACTAAGATCGATTACAATAGTTTTTTTTATACTAAATATTTATCAAAATTTGTTAATATATAATTCACTGTTTATTACATAAACCAAAGTATCATGTTTTTAATACCAGCGAGCAGTCATTGGCGCGAGTGACAATATTTCTGTGAGGACAATGTTGTTACTAAATCAACTGATAGTTTAGTGACCATTTTTACTGCAGTTGTAAAATATGTTGGTGGTGTTTCGGCTTTAGTACTAAGTAAGAATAACGTAGTAAATATTTAAACTACCTCGATGGCGCAGCGGTACTGAATGCGACTGCTGTGCTTGAGGTCTCGGGTTCGACTACCGGGTCGGACCAAATGTTTGTTTTATCTCCAAATATTTGTTTCGAAGTTTGGGTGTTTACTATGTATATTATGTATTTACAAACAAAAGGTATATAAGTATTCTATCAGTCATTCTAGTTATCATAGCACAAGCTCTGCTTAGTTTGAAGCTAGATGACGTTGTTTGTCAATTGTCCGAAATATTTATTTATTTATTTTATTTTATATAATTTTTCTACCCTATTATTGTTTTAAATACTCTATCTGTCGAATTATTCTACTTGCTAGCTTTTTTTCTATTTCAAAGTATGGCAATATTACGACTTTTTCTCTCTTTCTCGAAGGGTACCTCCAGAGTTCGATCCCCTTGTAGCAGTACAACATTGTCTTTTAGTGATTTGCCCGACATTAGAGCAATTAGCGCTGACTAAGACTGGTAGTAAACTGCCAATGTCTGCCGTTAGAGGTCCGTATACATAACACATTCCATTCACGCATGTACTTAGCGTTTGAAACTATTGTATATACGTTTTAAGTGATGCAGCGCTACAGATTATGGATTTGAATAAATTCTTTTTTAATAAGTCTTGGTTTTTTCTCTGCCCTGTTTTTTGTCTATTTTGTCTATTAAACTGGTGTCAACACACCAATTTAGTGTTACCGACCTTCCCTTCCCCTAAACAATGAACCAATGGTGAGCTTCTGAACCAACGCTCATACAGACTGACTGGTAAGATACCTTCAATATTTAAGGACGTGATAGTATGCGAACACATATCATGAAATAAAATAACATAAAAACGAAATATTAAATAACTTCTTAGTACAGTCAATCGGGGTAACTTTGACAGATCATCGCTATATTTTTTTAGCTAACTTATTTTTTTTTTAAAATAGAGACAGAAGAATTTACATAATATGTGACCTCAGGTGACTTGTATGCTTTTAAATTATTTATCGCATTTAATAATCATGAAGTTATATCAAAAACTGCCAATTTTGTTGTGTGTCAAAGTTACCATCCCCATATGGGTAACTTTGACACGGATGAAATTTGTTACAGGAATCATAACTTTTATACATGTTATAGCTTCTGGGTAACATTAGTTTCATTTTTTAACAAATGCTAGAGCAACGGAGTCATAGACAAGCCAATAAAACCATAAAATTGTAGCTCTATCTTTATTTAATCTCTTTGGTAACACAACTAAAATCAAAATAAGATTTTTTTTTAAACATGCTCTTAACTTAAGAAATAGCTTTTTATATTTAACAAAATCAACTGTATCTCTTAAAAGCTAAATATATAAGACTCTAAAGCAGCCTGCTTTAGAGTCTATTCGCCCCATTCCATAAAGAGCAAGTCATCTTCCAAATGATAAACTCCAACAGATTTGATTTTGATTTTGCCTGTATCTACAGTTGATACAATGTCGTCAAACTTAATTTTGACCATCTCTTTTTTATTTGGCCACCTCCACCCGCCACCTAGTGATCTGGTCATAGCCGCAATTTCATAATATGGGGGAAAGGACGATACGACTTTCCCTGGGAACAAACTTCCTTCATTTCTATAGACAACAGTAGTCCCAGGCGGGATTGTAGCTAGGTTCGTATTGCTCACTGATACAGATTTCATCTTTTCGGCGCATTCTGATCCGCCGTTCAGCTCTTCTTCAGCCTCGTTTACAATTAGATATTCATCAATTACAACTTCACCTCCTATATCTAAATCCATTGCTTCGAATTCTAGAGATTTGCCCACATTTGATTCTATTCCCATCGAAATGTTTATTTGTTTTGAGGTTGACGGTTGGTTGATTATATTTTCTATGTCATAACATTCGTTTACATTATCCAGGTTCTTCCTACATATAATTCTTCCATCACTGGTTTCTTTTTCCTGTTGTTCGTTTGTTTTGGATCCTGAATTCTTCATCTTTCCTTCCACAATCTCTTTTTGATCTTGATTATATTTGTCTTGACTTTTCATCTTCTTATTTTTTGAGCCTTGAGGACGACCCCTTTTTACTGCTTTCTTAGGATCTACTGAACTGTTTGTGTCGGTAGGCTGCTTTGGATCCGTACTCTTGGCTTTATCAGCTTTATTCTTATAGAACTGCTCAACTTCCTCCACTGACACGCTCTTCCCAGCAATAACGGGCATTTGAAATTTTCTTTGGCTTTTAGTTCCTAAATCATTTTCACGCAATTCCGCCAGATAGCTCTTGAAACTCTCACCTAAAGATTCCTTAGCAGTTTGTAAATCGACTTTTGCTTTGGCATATTCTGGAAGACGCTGCAACACCTCTTGGCGGTTTAAGGGATAAATACCCGTTACTCTAAAACCTGCCTCAATGTTAGCTTTACACTGTGGAGCTCCTAAATTAAGAGTCTTTTTGACAAGTGCCGTAAAACAGTTCTTTGGCAAAGCAACAGTTTTTCTGCCTCGTGTGGTCTCTCTCCATTTAAGTAGGACGTTTCTCCAGTTAGCTTTGAGAGAGCTGAAATAACCCACATCGAGAGGTTGAAGAAGGTGGGTCGAGTTTGGTACTAGGCACACAAACTTAATGTTATTCTCCTGGCATATCCTCAATGTGTTTACTGAGATGTGGGAGCTCAAATTGTCACATATTAGTATTTTTTTTCCTTCTTTTTTTATAGCGAATGCAAGAAAATGATACTTAAACCAGTCGTCAAAACTCTCAAGATCAATCCAGCCACTTTTAGTCACAGTCATTCGAGATCCAGGCGGAGCTCCAACTAGCCAGTCCGACCAAGCGTTTTTGGCTTTAAAAATGAAATAAGGGGGAAGCATTTCTCCTGCAGCATTTCCACAAAAGACTGCTGTATAACAGGATTTCGTAGTGTTCCGGATCACCTCAGGATTACGACATTCTCGGCTAAATAGCATTTTTTTCTTTTTAGGATCGTCGTGGAACCCTGTTTCATCGAAATTATAGATGTTCTCAGGTGGGACACCTTGAATTTCTGATTCAAGGTTATCGAAGAATTTATTGATTTTGTCCTCATTAACCTGAGCCCGACTTCTACTAATATTATGTCCCAATGTTGCCTTCAAATCATGATGTCTATCTAAAAAGAGTTTACCCCATTCCCAGCCTGGACAGTTATTTTTAAAAACCTTAACTTTTCTGTTTGCAGAATTCAAATATCTTTGTATTATATGTGTAACATCATTAATGCCTATTGGTATCCCTGAATCTGCCAAAGCCATGACATGCTCTTTTATAATGTTTTCTTCTTCTCCACTTAAAGCTGTGGGCCTCCCTACTTTTTCTATATGTTTATTTTTTATTTTATTTTTTATCGTGTTAATTGGTATTTTATATTGTTTGGCAGCAGCGTAGGCACTAAGTGTACCAGATCTAACCTTTTCTATACATTCTTCTAAAACTTTCAAGGTGTAATTGGATTTTGAGCCATACCTGCGGGTGCCAGGCTCTGGAGCTATCTTCTTTCGAGGCATCGTGTTTTTGGCTGAAATATGAGTACAAAAAGTCATCAATGTATTGTATGTTTCAAATATATTTGTCATTGTCAAGTAGATACAAGTATATCTGCTAACCTATGTATTATTTCGACGTTACACTCTATGGCAAAGTTACCCGGATTAAAAATGGTAGATCGCAAAAAAGATAGGGTAACATTGACACTGTCAAAGTTACCCGAAGTTGTCACTAAATATGACTTACTCTTTGTTTTCGTAAATTTTATAAAGATGGAATGTGAAAACAACAAAACAGACTTGTTTACTACAAATTAGACATACTAAAGGTTACAATTCGTTTTTTACGTACCTTGATATGAGCCAAATTCTGGAATAATCTTAAAAGTTAACCACTGAAAAAAACACACAGTTTCTCGCGGCAATTTTAAGATAGTTTTTGACATAAAAGTTGTTTGACAGCTTCTTTTTTTTTTTTAAGAGTTCCTTTACGAAGTTTGTTAGCGTTGCGAATTGGATAATTTTAATGTTATGCATGAAATATTGCCAACGTAAAGAATAAATAAAAACTTTGTGATTTGACTGTCAAAGTTACCCTGTAAATCAAAGTTACCCCGATTGACTGTAAAGTTCGTACACAGTACACCGAGAGCCCAGTATTTAACTGCGGAATACTTGGACACCGCGCGGCCGCACGTGTCTATCAACACAGAATACATAGGTACTTACACTGTACAGCTGTTGCCTATGTAGCGGGATGGAGGGCGGGGTGGGTGCCGCCGCGCCGCTCGTGACTAGATCAACGTAAACAGTGCGGCGAGCTTAGGGAGTATAATATCCAAGTTTCACTTATTTTTTAGAGACATATATAAAAAATAAGCACCTATTTCTTTTTATATCAAGTTAACGAGAATCGAGTACCGAGTACTCTCCATAAGTATTGAAGGTATCTCACCAGTCACGCTATATATATGTTTTTAGCAGTCTAATTACGATACTACAGGCTCTTGACAGTTGCTATTAGCCGGTCTTGTTGCCGAAATTAAATAAATTAGATATTTAAAAAAAGTAACTCTACTCTAGTAGTTATATTTTAACACTTCGAAAACGCTTTAGGGTATTCATTAACTCAGAAAGTAGATTAAATTTAAAAATAATCCTTTTCTCTATTAATTTTTTTTTCTTCGCCTGTTTGCGCTTGTCTGCTAACAGGTGGCGTTCGCAAACCTCATTTCGATAATGTACGCCCAGCTGATTTCGGCCACGGCGGCCAGTCTCAATGGAGACCAGCCATCTACGCAGGCAATATAGTGCACAAGTATGTGCGCAAACACAGGTGCACTTTCTGTTCCCTCACTCACAATTCGATGGGCCGGTTAGCCGCCACAATCAGGCAGAAATCAGGTGCAGGACCGACGGCTTAGCATGCTTTCCAAAGCACGGGGGTGGAGAACCCAACTTCCAAAGTCCGGGTTGCTATTAAATATTTCTGTAACTAGAAATACTCAATAACGCTTTTAGACTCGACCTGGGAATCGAACCCGAGACCTCATGATCGGCAGTCGCATACGTTAACCACTGGACCAACGACCTCATATTATTCATGAGCTGGTTATATGGAACTAACTTTTATTAACTGCCTCGGTGGCGCAGCGGTAGTGAATGCGACTGCTGTGCTTGAGGTTTCGGGTTCGATTTCCAGGTCAGACCAAATGTTTGTATGATCTGCAAATATTTGTTTCGAAGTTTGCGTGTTTTTTATGTAAAATATGTATTTACAAAAAAAAAGTATATAAGTATTATAGCATATCAGTCAGTCTAGTTATCATAGCTCTGCTTATTTTCAAACTAGATGACGTTGTGTGTCAAATATCCGAAATATTTATTTATTTATTTAATATTTGTTTATGTCAGTTATATATTTATTCATGCATCCATACATCCTTACAATCTGTCGTGTCTATAATATTATAAGAATAAATATATATATATATAATAATAATAATTTCAATTAATTAATAATGAATAATGGGCGAAGGATTTAATATGATGATCACCATGACCTAATAAGATATTAATACTTAAATAGTCGGTACAAAATCTTACGATAAATCAACGATTGACCATAGTTTGTTGATGTTAATAACTTAATGGGATTTCCAATTACAGAAAAACTTGTGTATCTCTTATCTAGTTAGCTTCCTCAACTTATCTGTTTCTCTTAACCCAATTTCGCTTCTTCCTGTGTCCTTTCTGGGCATAATTAAATTTTAAAGGTTTTGCTTTAGGAAAGGCGTCAGACATAAAAGACACTAGCTTAATCACTTCCTAATTACAGCCTTGTCCCCAAATAAAATTAGTAATAGAGTAGAAAGAGGATGGAATCTAGCACTTATAATTTTATAAAAGTATATCTAAATTCGATATTTCTAATTTTCGGACAACTATTAGATCTTTTTTTCTTAAAATTTAATTAAAATTAATATTTAATAACCTGAAAATATGATTTCGTATTCAGTTAACGTCCGATACTTTATTTCTGGAAATAAAAGTTTATAGTTAAACTCACAACGATTGACATAAGAGCTAAGACACTGCCGATATCATATACGATTATTATTACCCATGTTGGAATTATAAAGTTATAAAAGTTGTGGTATAATCTGTTTGTTAAGTGGGACTTCGAAACTCATTAGATGCTGTTAGCAGCGCGCTGGGCCTGCGGCGCGGTCCCCTACGTAATACAAGATGTGAATAACCACATTTTGTTGGAAATACGACCGTATAACGCTTATGAGTGCTTGCAAACTTGATTAGTTTACTTCCAATAGATAAAACTCTCATTATTATATGACAGGTTTGTCATGAAGTGACGAGTCTATATGCCTATTGGTAAGTGATTCTGACTGGTAAGCTAGAGGTGAATTTAATTTCTATCCAGTACAAATATCGAGTGACGAGAACGATATATTAGTCTATGTCTGTGTAACTTATCAATAATATGTATTTATAAGATATATGAGTACGTTTATCAGAAGTTTGGTTACTATAGTACTGGTTGTGCCCAGTTTGAGATCAGAATGTCGTGTTTGAGATGTGTAAAGTTATTAATATTTTTTATAAAAATAGAGCACATTTTCATTAAAGCCATATCTTTATTTTCAATTTTTTTTTGTAGAATCTGAAACTCACAAGTATTGGTTAGGGGCCGTTCAATTATTACGTAAGCACTATTTCTTTGCTTTGCTTATTTTGGATGACATGGGGGGTAGGGGAGTCTAGATGATGATTACGTCATCGGTAGTTATTTTCTTCTTTACACGAATGGCAACCCACACATTGTCTTTGCTTGAAAACGAAAAGCATTTTCGGGGATTCCCGCAAGTAATACATACATTTAGTGAACAGTGCGCGGTAATTCCCCTACTCGCTTTAGAACCGAGTAAGGGAATTACCGCGCGCTGTTCACTTGTCTAAATTTCCTCTATCAGTGTATTGTTTCGTTTGGCTGCTATAGCGAGTAGACGTATTGTAAGCATAGTAAAGCAAGTTAACATTTGTGTTACCATTCATTCCATTATCCAAAGTTTAATGTTTAAATAAGATGTCATTTCAAATAGACAAATCTAAGTTATACCAAAAATTGTTTGAAAGTTTTAAAAAATCTCATACAAGTACGAAAGTACAAAATGTACAAAAGTTAGTTAACGAAGTGTGGCGAAATTATAAATTACAAGCAAAATCCGACAAGGAACTAGATATTATTGTATCTAAGAGAATCGAAGAAGAATTGCAAGCAGCGACTAAGAATAAATCCAATTTACTACATTTTTTTTCTAAGGTGAGTGACGAAATCATTTTAGGTACCTATGAGTACCTACTAGAAATATTAGAAATCGCCAAAAAGTTTCTCTTTGCTAATTAGAAAATATTATGGCCTATCTTAAAGTATAGAGGTAATATTCATTATATAGATTTATTTCTTATAATTGATGCCGTCAATTGGTCACAAAATACAGGATGCCAGTTTTATACATATATATATATATATATACCTACAGAAAACTATACTCTATTCAAATAGGTACTTAACAGAATGTAAACAATCTTTATATGTCTTTTTATTGAAATATGTGGTTTAAAATTGTAAACTGTGTAAAATCTGTTGTGATTCATTTAAAAACTCAACCAATATTAAAAAATTGCTTTTCTGTAAGTACATAAAGGTGCGTACAAACATCGTGAGGCGTGCGCCGCGAATGGTTCGCACGTATACATGTGCCTGTTGATGTATTCGAGACGAACCATTCGCGGCGCAAGCCTCGCGATGTCTGTACGCACCTTTACAGATATCTGATTTTATAATTGCATATTTCAATAAAAAGACATATCAAGATTGTTTATATTCTTTTAAATACCTACTTGAATAGACTATAACACCCTGTATTTTGTGACCGGAACGATTTGCTCGTTTAAAGATATTAGATTTAAAGCCATAGGGTTTTGTATTTACCATATTTATTGCCATACTTTGTATTTATGTAGCTTAATAAGAGAATCTTTAGCAGAACCCATAGAAAGTTTTTATTTTTAGGCAACCTGTAAACCTGCAGAAAAAACACAAATTACACAGCCAGCTTCAAATATTAAAAAACAGGAAGAAGATAAAATAAAAACCGGTAATGAATCACAACAGCAATGCGAAATTAATAAAAATACAGATAAACAGAGACCAAAACCTTCTCAGGAGGCTATGAAAAATAAGATTGCTCTACTCGAAAAAAATTTGAATGCTTTGTATTCTGCCAGAGATACTATGTCAATCCGTGCTGAAGTTGATAAACAGATCATTAAGTTGCGCGAGGAAATAAAAACAGCAAAACAGTCTTTAAACAGGAAGGTTCAAAACGCAGTTGCCCAGAAGAAACACAGGGATGGTATGAAAAGAAAGTTAGAAGATATTTGTCATGAAAATCCAGAAATGAAAAAAAGACTATCTCTGAGGGATTCAGTGGGACGTCCTAATCTTGAAAGCAATCAACCTTTACTATTGAAAACAATCGCGGATATAGCTTTATTTGGAAGTGCAGCAGATGATAGAAGACGAACGGAATCAATTCGCAGCGTAAAAACTCTTGATGAACTCACACAAGAATTACGTAAAATGGGATTTGACATTAGTCGCAGTGGGACATATCTTCGTTTGATTCCCAGAAAATCTAATTCTGCAGAGGGACGAAGACATGTATCGACAGTCCCTGTTAAGCTCATTCGGGCTCAAACTGATCACCACAAGAGCCACTTAGATAGCAAGTTCGCTGAAACATCAATCCATTATTTAGAGAACATAGCATCCATACTAGGACCAGATCAAGTATTTTTCATATCTCAAGATGATAAAGCTCGAGTCCTTATTGGCGTAACTGCGGCAAATAAGCAAGCACCTCTTCTAATGCACATGGAATATAGAATCAAATTGCCTGATCACGATTGGGTAATCGCTGAGCGTCATAAATTAATACCATCTGTTTATGCTGGTATCAAAATCACTTCCAATATGCTAGGACAACCGCAAGCCGTTGGATATTCTGGACCAACATACATCGCTATTCGAAGTGGTAAGCATAGTTCATCTACTGCTAATACTCATGCTCAGGATTTCGAGACGCTTCTCGAACTTGAAGAGTTTCGACCATTAGCTAAAACTGACCATGGACTAGTAAAACCAGTGGTAATCATGACGGTTGATGGAGGGCCAGATGAAAATCCGCGTTATCAAAAAGTCATAGGGTTTGCTATACAACACTTTAAGCGACATGATCTCGATGCATTGTTTTTAGCTACCAATGCTCCCGGAAGAAGTGCGTATAACAGAGTAGAGCGCAGAATGGCTCCTCTTAGTCGGGAACTGGCTGGTTTAATATTGCCTCATGACCATTTTGGGTCTCATTTGGATGAACGTGGCGTTACAATTGATGAACATTTAGAAAGATCTAATTTCGAATTTGCAGGAAAAGTATTAGCTGAAGTATGGAGTTCAATGGAAATTGATGGCTATAATGTTAATGCAAAATATGTTGGGGCAGGTGAACAAGATCTTCCTGATTTTCCAGACATTAAATGGTATTCAGAACATGTGCGTGAAAGCCAATACTTGCTCCAAATTGTAAAATGTAGAAATACAGAATGCTGTCGTCCAAGAAGTGGACTATTTAGATTACTAGACAACAGGTTTCTTCCACCACCTGTAAAAGTAAAACAAACAGTTGATGACTTGGTTTTAGATGAAGGAGGGCAATTTCTTAATCTTCCAGTCAATTTAGCTCTACGCTTAAGTGCTTCACTCAAAGATTTCCTGCAAATGCCATACGATTATTTTTGTCCGACGGTACAATTGAGGCTATCAAGTCGAACATGCAAAACGTGTGGTCTTTATCATGCTTCCGTCAAGTCACTAAATCGTCACATCGAAAAGATCCATAAGAAAGTAAACACGCACACTGATAGGAAAGTTAGACCTGTAAGAGTCGCTGCTCGTCGTGCTAATGAACTGATGTGCATTATTCAAAATTTAGAGCACCATGATGTTGAATGGCTCGATGAGAATGACGTAGACATTCCAAAATCGGATGAAAGCGAGCAGACTCACAACACTGAGCAGCAATCAAAGCAATCCAATGTCATCGAAAACTTAGAATCATGGATTCGGGTTTCATGGACTGAAGACTGTTAATTTGAATTTAATATATGTACCAAAAATTTAAAATAAGTTTGTTATGTTAGTAAGAAATAATAAGATAGAAATATAAATAATAAGAAAGAATATTTTTGTCCTTTACTCTATGTTGAATACCGTTTCAGTAAAATATAATCTCTATCCTAAATCTATTTTCTTATTTTTCAAATTATAATTATAACATTATAAAATTAAAAAAACAATACATTAATTGACAAATGTTTACGTAAGCATGGGGGGAGGGGGTAAGAGCTTTGCTTACTTTTGCTGACAAGGGGGATGGGGGGGTAAATAATTGCAATAAATCTGCTTACGTGATACTTGAACGGCCCCTTATATAAAAATGATCAAAAGATGGACGTATATTTATCAAGTTTTCTGTGTTAGAGACTTAACATTCTCATTTTAACAAACCGCCCGTAAACATAGAAATGTGATAATGAACTAATCCTGTACCTACACACTCAACAATTGTTAATTTTCAAAACATAAAAGTCTAGTTTTGGTTACAAACAAAACCTCTTGTTTGCCATTACTTTTAGACTTTTAACTCTATGACTGAGAGACTGTAGAATATAAACACTTTTCACTTGAGTAGTAACTTCTGAAGCCATGTTGTAGTGCTAAAAAATTTTGTTCTAAAGTTATCATTTGCATGCACAAAAACATTCTCTCTTTACTTCGATTGCGGCAAGTTATGTTATCCGTGTGATGACGGATCGGAGTTAAGAATATGGGGTGTCACTACACCTATTTATATCGTAGAGTTTTATTCCTCATTTCTCATTCAATGCAACCAAAATATGCCAAAGTAAAGCGTGGAAAACACAGTTAGTATATAATTATCATTATTTTGGGGTTGGTTGAAAAGGGTTTTTACTTTCAATAGATCACTCGACATCCTTCTTCAGATACTGTACTTCATTGCGAAATGATTTTGTCTTTATCATGTACATATATAATCTGTAAAAATTTTGGTGTACAATACAGTTTATTCTATTCTATGCCTGCGTAACGCCAACCCTCTTCGTACATAGTATGAAACTAAAAATATTTGGGAATTCCAAACACCTAAGTTTTTCCTAGAAATACCAAACAGCTTCACTGACCTTCTGCATGGTCGGCATTAATATTGCTTTTCACCTAATTTATGGACTAAGCCAAACATTTGAATAATAGAAATTCAAAAAATGGGTTTTGCCATTGTGATAAAATATTTTTTTTATTAAACAAAATATTTCTAACGTGACAATCGCTATACATTTTCACTATTTTATTTATTAACTTAAAAGTAAGTAAAATCAGCGCAAACAAAATTCACTTTTACATACTTTAATTCAGAAAGAAGGAAAGAATAAAACTTCCCTGTTAAACTCGGCCCTGAACCGCTTGAAAATCGAAACGAAATGTTCCAACGAAATTGGGTCGTCTACCCTTCATCCCTGTCACCCCGTAATTACAATTTAGCAAACATGCCTTAAATTCCTCTTCCAGTTTAAAAATGCTTTTCTTAATAAATTAAATTATAAGTATTTTATTAAGATATTCGTTAATATTTATAATGAAAATATTCTGCTAAATATTGTAGGGGAAGGCCGGGCAAAGTAGATACCTTAAGATATTTTAGGTTGTAGCAGAAAAAGTACAAGATATAAAAACAAACAAACTAGCACAAATCAGTCTTTATTGATTGCTCTTTCAAATACTATAATCAGTTAACTTAAATAATCAAAGAATTATTAACTGGAAATAAAATTTCAAAAAGTACGAGAGTATTCACTTTGCCCGGACCCCTGGGTAAAGCGGATACCGTACCTGGGCAAAGCAAATACCCCTATTAATATATCTAAAAACGAGAGTAAGAAACTTAATAAACTGAAATAAAACATAACTGAACTTTAACAATTAGAAAATTAAGACTTGCAATTGTCACAACTGTATCCTTGAGTACCATCGAAAGCGGAACATTCTTCATGACACCATTGTAGACAAATGTCACATCGAATCCAATTTTCAATTGGATTATCATCTTCTTCAACATAAATTTCGCCGCAAAATAAGCATGTAATATTCTTAAATTCCTTAAATTTATTTGGTAATTTAGCTTTTTTAGCAGTTTTTTGTTTTTTTTTGTTAGTCTTAGTTTTCTTAGGAACAGTCTTAATAGGAACAATTGTTGATTTATCATGCAGTCTTTTAATAACTTTCTTAAATTTATTTTTCTCAGATTTTTCCTTTCGGTGTTTCTTAATAGGTGTACTCGTTAATATTGCCGATTTTTGTAAGTGCCGTTTTACGAGTGGTGATGGGTTTGGCAGGATTTGGTATTGGTCTTAAAACGTAGGGACTATAGTGGGAGGTTGAGCATCCAGGTTTTGGGCTCAGTGATTCGTCGTGGCTTGTGTTTTGTTGAGTATCTTCTTCAGTTTCTGGCAGCATTGTGCTACTTTTTTGGGTATTTGTAGCTAAATCTGGCTCAACAGCGGAGGCAATTTGGGAACATCCAGGTTCAGGTTCTGGTGTACATCCAACGTCACTACGAATCTTTTCAAGTGTTTTAAAAGAGCCCATAATTGGCCCAGCAGGAGCTTGAAGTTCAAAAGGGGTAGCTCTGTTTGTAGATGGAATTACTTCTACTAGAGGATCCACGGAACTTGATGGAATCAATTCTTGAAAAAGTGAAGGTGAAGGAGTTGAACAAGTTTCTACAAAAGATCCGGGAATATCAACTCTTTCTATCTCTGGTGATTTTGTTCCTTCTGTGCGAATATTCATGTTAGATGTGCTTGCAATTACAGCAGCTGGTTCGTAATCTTCGTCACCAAAAGCATATTTATTCACTGGCCAAATACCAGGTCTTTCAAAACCATGAACTGCATTTATAGCTACTGCACATTTTAGAAAAGCTGGTGATAGCAGTCTGGCCACGTCATATTGATTTATAATGCGTCCTGGGTGAGATTTTTGGAAAACATTTACCTCCCTTTCAAAATATGTTTTCAATGGACCGTATATGGCTACATCCATGGGCTGCATCTTATGCGTTGTGTGTGGTGCCAAGGATAAAATTAGGATGTTGTTCTTGCTAGCATAATCCAAAGCTGGGTAATACTTATGGCTCTCGTGGTTACCCAATAGTAGAAGTATCTTTTTCTCAGGAGTAGGCCGGACATGTTCCATGAAGAAACGCATCCAATCAAGGAATACCTCTCCTGAAGTCCAACCATTTGGAGTACAGGTTCCTTGAGTACCGGGCGGTGCGCCATCAAGTAGTCTAGGTTGCATCTTTTTCCTGGCAAAAATTAAGAATGGTGGGAGAAACAAACCAGCGGCATTACAACAACCGATGATCGTCGTTAATTGACCACGTTCTGCACTGGTAATCATGCCCACCTGTTTCTTTCCTTTTGTTGATAACACTTTAGGTGGCTTATTGGTGGTTGTTGAAATACCAGTCTCATCCATGTTGTACAATCTAGATGCATCAATATCATATTTTGCAGTCAAAGCTTCAAGATTTTCATAAAAACGTCCAACTTCACGTCTATTAAATCCTTTTGCCCTTGCAACTGATGTTGCTTCTGGAGTCCTCAAGGAAATTTCTTTGCGACGAGACAAAAATGAAAATAGCCAGTCATCACCTGCTTTTTCGTATTTGTCCCAGTTCTTCGGGTAGTTCAAATTATTTTTTTTAGCGTAGATGAAAGCCAAATTTTTGAACTCATCTCGAGTTAGACCAAAAAATACAGAATCCATGTCTTTGAGATATTTCACTAACTCCATCTCCTGATCTTCATTGAAAACAGGACGGAAACGACCCAGTTTTGGAGCAGAAGTACCGGTTTTCACGTGTCTGTACAAGGTTGAATAGGCCAACCCATACTTTTTAGCTGTGCTCTTTATGGATTCTCCAGCTTTGCGCAAATTAATAGCTGTTTCCATGACATTTTCTTCCCAAGACCCTTGGTTAGTTTTTTTTTTTATATTCATGAACCATCTGAAACAAACGAAGACCATTATTAAACCATAAGTCAATAACCATAAATAGCGGACAAAGTGGATACCATATTCACTTTGCCCTATTCTCTTTACCCGACTAGGTAACTTTTGAGGTTAACATACTTTATATAAAAACTAACATTTCTTAACTTCTGTGAAAGATACAATTAAAACCTACTTTGACATACTACTGAATTAAAATATTCCTAATGATCAAGAACGAATAACATAGGAAATACTATCAATACACTTACATTGTAAAATCAATCTTTTTTTCACGATTTCGCTAATCTTCTCCCTGTAGACGGCTCGCGACGCGGCGTCCCGCTCTGGTGTTTGCCGCGCACTAAACAAGATGGCGGGACGCCGCTACGGTGGCGTGATGAACGTCGAACAAATGATTGAGGAGTGGTGAGGACTATTCGCTATGCCCGGGGTATTCACTTTACCCGGTCTTCCCCTAAGTGTTTTATATTCTACTAAATACCACTTTGGAAACTTGAATGCTTGGAACTTTTTTCGCACTGTACGTACCTTCACGAAGTTTCTGTAGATGTAATATTTTAATAATTTTGTCAATGAACTGGCTAAATAAGAGATTTTCAGATTTACTATTATAAAAAAGAAAATTGTCGAGAATCGATTTCACTCATATAAGTACAGCCTACAGGTTCGATTTAAGAAAACTACTGTTTTTTTGTTGGTTACAATTTCAATTTATTATGCAGGCAGCCTCAGCTGGTTGCGCTTACAATTCAAGCCAATTACAGAGTTCCACGGTAAATTGTGGTAGAATATTGTAACTAAGAACATTGTATATTACTTCAAAATTGCCAAGGGAACAAAAATATTTAGTTACTTAGGTACCATTGTTTTGTATGTATTATGTATGTAGTACATGGGTCCCTTAGAAAACAGTGATGAGGGCGCGCCTTAGTTCGTTTATTAGACCTTGGATTGAAACCATTTAATACATAAATCAATTAGTAAGGTTGAAAAAAAAACTCTATCTCTATGGGAGGAAAGCATGCAATTAGGCTAGTTCAGTTAGTTTGTAGATTTACACAGATAAATATATAATCTTATATTTTCCAAAATATTTCGTTAATGCTCATTCAAATGTAAATTTCATTGATAATCGTCAACAGCTTTTAATAGTCCGTTGTTGGACATTTTAGAATAAATACACGTATTTTGGACATTTGACGCACAACGACATCTAGTTTCAAACAAATAGAACTTGCATTATGAAAGCTAGATTGACTGATAGAATACTTAAACTTATATTTTTTTTTGTAAATACAATAGATGTTATATGCAAACTGACCCGTGTAATTTAGTCTTGGTAAATTTCAAAAACTAAGTATTAACAAATTTAAGTCTCTGATAAAACAAAAACTCTGTGAAACGCTTACTACACAGTTTCAGATTATTTAAATGACAAGTTTGTTTGGGTTTGATGCTGCTCGCTTCCGCATTTACATTCGTTATGTTTGAAAGTGATGGACATTTAACTTATTATTGTATTTCGTAATATTTTTTTTTCTTACTTGAAACTCGAATTGTGATAGTTTTTTTTATTTATTTATGTATATAAAGGTGAGTATGGTGTAGGCTTGTAATATTAGGTCATATTCAGTATCTTTCTGGTAGTTTTGAGTGTTTCCAAAGTATACCTAAACGAAATGCCGGTGCTGTAAAGTTCGAAATATAAAAATATCTGTAAAAGATTTACTTGCAGGAATAAATATCATTTATCCTCATTCGTCTGCGTCTTCTATTGGTCGTAGTCGTAATACAGCGTGAATTAATTTTTTTACAATAAAAAGGTTATAGTTGGTGATATTTTTTTTTCAGGTTTCTAGAGAGGACCGATTCCTTCATACATTACTTTTGCATAATTTTAACCGTTAACACAGCTCACGTAAGCCTTACTCCTCTCTGTAAGCTCTCAAATGCTCTCAAAAGCAATACTTTTCTCGGTTTTTGTAATGTAGCCTACCCTCAGCCTTAGACTTCTTCGATAAATGGGCTATCTGGCAAGGAAAGAATTTTTAAAATCAGATCCTACTGATCTGAGATCTGACTTCTGAGATAAGTGCGCTAAATCAACCAAGTAAACAAAGTTTGCAATTTTAGAGTATTAGTATAGATAGATAGAAAACATTCAAAGTTCGAAACAAATGTTTACAGATTATTCAAATGAAAAAGAAATTTACTAATTTCATAAAAATAGTTTCGTTTAGTTGGTAGTTTATATATTAATTTGGTATGGCAAGTTTTCTTCTATCGCCGGGCCCGTTAATCTAGTGATTAGTGATCCTGACTTCTAAGCCAGAGGTCGTAGATTCGATCGCATCCAGGATAAATCTTTGTGTGATAAGCACGATCATTTGTTCTGTGCATGAGTTTATTTTATCTATACTATGTGTGTATTAAGAAATACATAAGTATGTTTATTAGCAGTCTGATTACTATAATACAGGCTTACCTTAGTATGGAGTCAGTCGCCCATGTAGATGTGTGAGGACAATAAAAAAAATACATATTTTTTTATTTTAAATTTTAATCAATAAAGGGGTAAAAAAAGTGTTGAACAGCTGTATGAAAGTTCGTCAAATTCAAAGTCAGAAACACGAAATAAGAAATAATCATACAAATGTAGTCGCAGGCAATATAGTATACGATAAATGACCTTATTACCATCAGTGAAACCAGGTAACCGCATTATATCGAAACGAAATCAGAGCTCGGTTAATCGTTAAAATCGCATTGTGAAAATTGAATTAACTCGAAAGGCCCGAGAACAACGCTGTCTGATGAATCGAACTGGCCCCGACTGGCGTGTTAATTCATTGCTGAAACCTTTACACGACCAATTTAAATTCTGTTGCGTTGTGATGGTTTTGTGGATTTGATTTCAGTAAAATTCAAGTGATTCAATTCGTTTACTTAATTGCGTGGGTCGACTAATGGATGATTCGCTGATGTGATTGCAAAATCATCGCCAAAAACACAAATAAAATAATTTTAAACTAAAATTTTAGATAATAATGTTAGTACTTGATAGGTAGTACTTCAATAGACATGTAACCCACTACTGGATATAAGCCTCTGCTTCGAAAGGAGATTTTGTCGTATTGTACCACGCTGGACGGGTTCCTTTAGAGTTTGTTGCGTTTTCCTGTGTTTACTCCCTTACTACACCCATTGGATAAATAGGGGTGGTGATACCCCGTATATTAATCCGTCACCACACAGATAGGTCAGTGCTAAATAATGTGTAACAATTAAAATTACTCACTTACAGTAACAACTGATAATCAAAATTTTTAAGTTTTCTTTAAATTATAACTAAACTAAATTTAATTTATTAAATTAGTATGATGATTATCAAAAAGTTTTCAAATAAATAATCATATAGATCACTCACCGGATTGTGAGGTTTACTTGTTTGTGTAATATTTATGTACACTTCTAGAAACTTATTTTGAAGGTGTTATTGTTTCACCTGTGTTTAGATGTGAGGAGGTGAATCTTTGGAGGAGGTGACCTTTCGCTCCAAAACAACCTCGCCTGCACGCGGTACAACGAGCTAAAGGACAAACGCGGCTCTGGTGACCGATCAATGGCGGTATATCTATCTGATTAGGCGTAGTAAAGTACAATGGACCGGTGACAGCAGCATCACCGATGTGATAACCTAAGCTCTACGATCACCAACCCACATGGCCAGCGTGGCAATTAAGGGCAATCACTCCTATATGCAGATGCAAAAAGGGCCATAGTACACAGTTTCCGGTGGCCTTGCTATTCCTGGTTATAGTGGCGATCACGGTAAGGGTGTAAAGAATCATCGGGTTACATGAGGCCGCCACAACCGACTGACCCTGGCGACGTTCAACCGGTGCAAGTTTTGGCTAGATTTGCTTCTGGCAGAACTTTATGTGGTAATGGAAATGATTAGGTGGTATATTCTTGAATGAAATCAAGTCGAAAAAGGGTGGGAGGACACTGTTACTCTCGAGTCAGGTCACCTAATGTACTTTTACTATGCAGACATTTCAGAGAGGACCTTAGAGTTTTCCAGTGTGTAGAATAGGTAGGGTGTAGGTAGGTAGTAGGTAAGGTACAATGTCAAGCTCACCTCAATGTTAGGTTGGGTAAGTATACACACTGACCTCGGCACACTCGAACGACGAGGTGGAGGATATGTTTGATGTCAAATCGCGGGCCCCTCATCTCATCACTAAGACCGACTAGAACGTTGTTATAGGGGACATCAACGCTAAACTGTGAGTACAGAATTGTAGCAAATCGGAAGTAGGCTGCCATTGATTTAGAAGCAGGAATCATAGGGGGCAAATGCTTGTCAACTTCCTTGAACGGGAAGGCTCTTTTTGACGAGTTCTTTCTTCAAAAAACAACTCCAAAAGGAAGCATCTTGACCTGGTCCAGAAAAAGAGGACTCCAAAATCACGTTAACATGCCGCTACACGAAAAACTTGCCAGAAGTCAGCCTGCCATGGACGAAATCGAGATGACTCTTGGACAGTCAAAAACTTGAAAAGCCCCTGGAAAGGATGGAGATAAAACCGTACTGAGAGAGCTCCCTAAGCTTTTCATAGCTGTCCTGTTTGAAAGAAGAACTCTAGAGGCATGGAGTAAGAGTGTGGCCGTCATGTTCTTCAAAAAGGGTGACAAGAACCATATTAAAGAACTTTCGACCCGTTACTTTTTGAAACTGTGCCTACAAACTGTTCTCAAAAGTCATCACGAACCGTCTTGCGTAAATACCCCACGAATTCCAACCACCCGAGCAAACTGTATTTCAGAGAAGATAAGGCATCATAGACAAAATCCACACAGTAAAAACAATTATACAGAATACTCAAGAGTGTAATCAGCTCCTGTGTCTAGCATTCATAGGCTATGAGAAGGCAACGCGATCGAGATCTGATCTGTTACAGTGTTGCCAAGTAGATTGACTCTACGTCTAAGAGATGTAGATGTCTTTGTGAAGCCACCACTAAGTTCGTCCAAGTACAGAATCAACAAACAAGGTCAATACCAGGTCATCAAGAAGTGAGACACGGGGACGTCATTTATCCCCGAAATTGTTTACATGAAATGCAACAGTGGAAATGTTCAAGACGATTACTGGCAAGAGCGTGGCTTCATTATCAATGACCGCGTCTCGGTAAACGTAGACCTACACTGGCTAGGTGGTATGAAGATTTGTGCCAGATGGCTGATGATCAAAAGCCTATCTCCAGCAGTGGACTGCAATAGGCTGATGATGATAAAATGTATTTGGAGTTCAAGAGTTCAAGCGATTATTTGTTTCACTTAATTAAAAAATCAAACTTCAATCTCACAACATCCTTTTACAGTATATAAACCCTTAATTACTTATAATATTCAAAATGATTATAACTCAACCTTGTCAAGGTGACCTAACCGCGTGTATCTTTGTCCCACCGCATAAACCTCCAAACTTTGCCCGTTCACTACATCATAGGCATAACACACACATTCTTACTTCAAAACCACTCTCGGTACTAAAATTTCCTCTCAAAACACAGTTACATGCTTTGTTAATTGTACGTAAGCCGATTTTAAAGTTGAAGAGCCTTTTCACCATGTAAAGAGCATTACAAAATTATTCAACGACATTCCTCTACGTACAAGATTTACAAGACTCGTAAACTTTACACTGTATACAAGAAATGAAGCAAGAATCGTATTATAAGGGTTTGACGTCATAAAAATGTCTATCTTGAAGTTCACTGTTCATTAATGGCGGCTCTCAGTGGCCGATAAAAGGGCTCCAACTGTAAGCTGCTTTACCGCGCGCCTCATTACGTTTTTTTTTTCGTTCGTAAATATGAATACTTTTTGTTTCGTCAGACTAAACAGAGATGTGAATAATGAGATTTGCGTTTAGTTATTTAAGATTAACGAGATGTGAGACTGAATAGACGGCGTTTTAATTGGATGTCGTGAAAGACGTTTGCTAAAAGCTGCCAGATGCCAGTTTATTTTTTAAATTCTGAATTTGAATGAAGTGATGCCCCTGAATAAGCATTTAAAAATTGTAGGAATGTAAAGCCTTGGGGGCGGCACAGGAAATTTCTATTAAAATGATTG
Source organism: Hypercompe scribonia (assembly GCA_949316085.1). Taxonomy (NCBI): domain Eukaryota; kingdom Metazoa; phylum Arthropoda; class Insecta; order Lepidoptera; family Erebidae; genus Hypercompe; species Hypercompe scribonia. The sequence goes on from OX438983.1 coordinate 4,886,976, forward strand.
AGCTAGCGGACCTTCACAATACGTTCAGTTATTCGCATTGTTGCGGTTTGTTGTGGGGGTGTTCATGAACAGTGTGATAGCCACGAAAACATATGTGATTGAGATTTTGTTGGTATTTCTATTTCAAATATTTTTCTGATCTAGAATCCATGCGTGTGTATAGTGTAACGGATGTAGAAACATGGTGAATGTGTTTACTTTTGAAAAGTGTCTGTGAGTTAAGACTTGTCTAGCACTTTGAACAGGCCTGCATGACTAGTGTCTGTACTAGTGTGCATAAAATAATTGTAATGTAGTTAAAAAAAACTACAAAACACGTTTACAAAAGTCGGTTACAAACAAAGAAATATACAGGAGAAGCCGGTAATAGCGTGTTATAGAAATAAAAACTATAAGTATATTTATATTTAAACTATAAGTAGGTGTATAATATTTAGTAGATATACTGAAATTTATAGAAGTACTATGAACTTTCTTCACTTATTATAATAACAAGGCGATAATGAAGTAAAAAACACACAGAATAATTTACGTAACGATCCACCAAAATAAAACCATAAAGTTTATACTGTTTAATCGTTTCCATCGAAAATAATTCTAACCATAGACAACAGTTTACGAAGGAAGCATTAATGAGATGCTAATGATGTTGCTCCGCTCAACTCTCTTCAAGGAAAATCGTGAAAATTTAATAAGGAAATAAAACAACACAATCAGTTGCATCATTATAACTTTATTCGATAAGAAATATAATCAGCCAAGTCGTCGGGATCGATCTAGACTTTTTTGTATTTTTTTTATCATATTTGCATCGTAAAAAATATATTTGTATTGACGTAAAACATTGGGCTCGCATAGGTCGTTGGGCTTTTACAGGCAGATATTAGTATAAAATGCTATAAAATCTAGTTTCAAATATCGCTTTGTAGCTAATGTATACTGAAAATTCATATAAGTCATTTGTGTTCATTCCTAGGACATTTTTATTATATTATTGCGTAAAAGAATCCTTTGTATAAAAGGCCTTACGAAATGTAAAAACTATTACAAATTAAATAAATTATCAAAGGAAAAGAAATTACAATTGACAGCTTCTCTTAAACTAAGATAGAAAATATTATTTACAATACAATCCATAAACTAAACGAATAGTCAGTTAATATGTTGAAAAGAGATAGCTTCGTTGATAGAAAGAGAAGTAAAATGGATACGTAGAGACAACTAGAATTAAATGAATTTTCATTAACATTGTTGAGTAAGGTTTATAGTCTAAGCTTCAGCTTGTGGAACTTGGGACTGTCCGGTGGCTACACTCGTGGTCGTTGATACTGTGTCAGGGTCTTTTTCCCGGACACCCATCCATGGAAGACGCTTCTGGAGTTCAGCCCTGCAAATGTAGTCGGAATGTATTAATATGTAGATATTTAAACTTGTTTTAATTTTTTCTATTAAAAGACCACTCCTGCACTAGGAATATGCCTGGCTCGCGAAACGCTTTGTATACAAAATGGAAACAAAGAACACCAAGATTCTGAACAACAATTTGTGAATTATACAAAGCGTTGTCCCATGCGGTGTTTGAACCTAAAACACTGTACAGTATAAAGTGGCGAGTTCATCGCTTAAATCATTACGTTATCCATTCAGTCAAGGCTTTATGGTATACTCAATATGGAAATCCATTACAGTTTTTACAACTTAAGAAATTGATGAAAGTTGCAACCTTATAATCCATCTAATCTAAAAGGTACCGTAGGACAGTTCTGGAAGATTGAAGAGTAGGGAAAGTGTCAACGAAATCGATAACTTTGGAACCCTATTCTCGATTCTATATTTACAAGGCGATTATGCAGGACATGTTAGAGTAGATAGATATTTCATCAACATGAATAGCCTTTAACAGTCTACTGGTGACGCTGGTCATGGAGATATTACATGTTGTTAATTTAAACACAGCATATTCCTCTCGATAAAAATCTCTATGGTTAATACAGGAAAAAGCTTATTTTCAATCAACATTTTACGACAGTTGGATATTAGTTGAAGTTTTGCATTATGCAGTACTAAAATAAGTTTGAATTGAAAGCAACTAGTTGTTAATAAGTACGATTATTTTAACGAATATTGGTATAAAAGTGAATTTGAAGTCACAAAGAACTTACGACTACGTAACTTTCAAATGACTTCTAAAAAAAAAACATTTATTGTGCTTTAAAATTTTACATTTAAATTGGGTTATAATTTATATGTGATAACATAAAAATAGCTTCATAATTCCATGATTTTACGGAAAAGGTTATTGAGATTGTGTGAGTTACGCCGATATGAAATTATTTCGAGTTGAAAATTATGAAACGTCAAACGCGATCTCTTAGGTTAGGTTGACAATATTTATTATTTTACAAAACTAAAACGCGATAAATATCGAAGTGATGTAAGTGAAAGACCCAGTGACCTCGGTGATCATTCAGAACGATTGTTTAGTTTTATTTAAAGGTCAGGAGGTTTGTTTTTCCAATTAAATAAACCCTAACATGTAACATAATATTAAAACTGACCTGTATCTAGGATGATTGATCGCGTATACCCAGGGGTCTATACAGGAGACTATTTTAGCGCAGACAGCTGGCACCATTGTAGCAATTGGAGTCAGAAGATTCCTGTGGAGAAGGCACACCAAATGTAATTGTCGTCTAGACATTATTATGTGTATGTACATACTCTCATTCAAAACAAAACAACAAAGAGGTTCCCAAAATGCCCATCTTTATCACTTGGATAGTGGGCATTCTAACATAATGCATTTTTACGAAAGTTTTTGTTTCGCACAACTAACTTGTCAAATAAATTATCTCTTGCGGTAGTTCTGACCAATATGACCTTTATTTAATCTTTCGAGAAAACAGCGTAGGTACTTTCACTTCAAGAGGGAGGCTAACTACTTCTCATTAAGTAATCGAACTACTCATTTCCTCGCATCCATAAAAAAAAATTACCACTCACCTGTCACCAAAAGCGCCAGTCATAGTGACAAATGCATACGGCGTCCAAGAACAGACGAAGAGGAAGAATATTGTGAAGGCAACTTTGGCTATTCTGATCTCAACGCTGCGGCCCGCATCCTCCTTATTGGACGCTAACGACTTGACATTCATTTTCTTGGCTTGTTCTTGCAGCATGCGTTCATGGAGGCGTACCTGATTGATTACGAATACATTCGTTAATTCACCGACACTAGATACGAAAATAAAGAAATGAATTGCTTTAAGAATTTTTTTTAATATGTTTAAGAGTCATCATCATCAACATGGCAGTGACCTTTAACAGCCCATTGCTGGACATAGAAAGTAGGTTTTGGACTACTATACTTTTGAGAATACTAGGCTGTAAAATAGTAATTGTTAATATTACAAGTACAAAATGGTACAACAGCTAAAACAGATTGGGTGGTTCTCTTTCTCTACGGGTCTTTCTGGTCAGGTTAAAATTAAAAAAGTATGACGGTTATCATTGAGCTTATCATGAGAGCGGAGGACGTACTTTTATTACCTTATGTCGTGGTTGGTTGACATGAAAGACTTCTAGTGTAGGTCTTTGTCACGTTTAAAGACGACAAACTGATAATTTTAAATTTGACATTTGGTATTGTCCAGTGTCCAGGATGAATTGTTAATATAATATATATAAAAATAAGATTGTTTTTGGGACTAATTAAAGTGAAAATAACGATTCAACTTCTCCTTCTCTTTACGATCGTAAGCATCATTTAGTATTTTTTTTTACAGATGTTTAATTTGTTTATTTATTTATGTCGTTTATTTAATAAATTTAAAACTAATTTTAAACCAAAATTGTAATCTCAATATATACAAATTAATTATTAGATATTAACACCCACTTCTTTGCATCGGGTAAAAAAAAGAACAGTAGCTTGCTTCCTCAATTTAAATATTCTTCTTGCGAATTCATCTCAAATTTTGCAAAATTCGTACATTACCTGTTATAAATTCTGTCAAAATTATAAATGTAATTTTATTAGTTTTGTTCCTCGCGGCGCTATCCTCGGTAAGCAATAGTCCGTGGAGATTTCAGAACGAATTTTCATTAATTTGAAATATATTATTTCGCTGCGAAAACTATTTAAAGTAGAGTGAGGGTCATTTCATCCATAAACACAGTTTCAATTAGTGGGATGTTCATTATTTTAAAATAAATATTACACGCTTATTAGCTGTAGATTAATCCATAATTTTTAAGGTTTCTTAGTTTAAATCGACTAAGAATTGAAAATATACAAATAATTTCTCATTCTTAAGATAAAATATATACAATAAAAATACGAATATCTAATGTATAAAAAAAACCATAAAGAATAGGTAGAGTCTACAATCCTCAAAAAATCTTTTTTGAATGTACTTTCGTTCCCTACAATCGTCGTTTTATGCTCTAAGAGTATCGTCCTCTAATAGGTCAGAATTATTCGTGCATGAAGAGCTGTCTGCATTTAGTATAATTACAATTCTATACCAATAAGATAAAAAAAGTAAAATTGCGCAGGTATAGACAATCATCGTGTTTTTTTTTGAAAGAAATTTAAATACAAGGAATTTTGTCACTGAAAACTTTACTTACTCAATTTTTACAACACAAAATCCTAATAGTACACTGAATTCATACAAATGCAAATGTACTTAATAATTTGCAATGAATAGTCCAGTCCCCGATGGCTACTGCGGTCAAAAGCACACTTTCTTTCATTTTATCGGGATTCTGCAGAACTATAGCTTTCGGAATTAAGACGGTACTGTTGAGAACAAAAGTAAGTTCTATTGAATCTTGCGAGTAACAAAGCAAGCATAGCATTTGATTTATAGATTTTTAAAATTACTGCATAAATATATCAGGCTATTCTTGAAATTGTGTACAGTAGAAAATTAGTTACCGATTAGAGAAGATATTACAAGTATTTTTACAGTAGCCGCTATACGACTTGTAAGGTATGTACTACCTTACAAGGGTACTGTAGTCCACATTCCCCACTACTGAATACATTAGAATAAGCTCAAACAGTACCAAATTTGTCCATTACAATCACACCCACCAGTCACCTAACAAATATTACAGAGGTAATCATTTATTTTGTGTCTGGACTATACGAGTAATTAACGAAATACCCTAATTTTGCCAGCCAACACTTTTTTCTTTGTCCGTACATACAATAGTATATATAAAAGCACAAATGTAAACCGATACAACCAAGTATCGTTGCCTTCTTTATAACATTCTTTGGGCCATTCCGCATTCAGCCCTACGTAGGAATTTGTACATTCTTACAAATACAAATAATGACTCTTTTCGAATGCAATGGTAAACTTCACGATTTGCCTCTGAAATTATTCCTCAAAGAATTCTTGGATCGAAAGCTTTGGAATAATTCTAATTTATTGCTTAACTTTTTGTTTTAAGTAAACAGATTTGCAAATTTAAAATTCTTTACAATTCAGACACATGCGATCTTAACATATACACTCACTACAAGCTGACTGTTTCCTTTTAAAAAATACTGTTTACTCTAAAACCGTTATTGCAAAGTGAGAATCCACAGACATATGTAGCTGCATTCTCACTGTGAAGAATAACGCAAATATAAGACGATTATACTTAATTCAAGAAGTATATTACTACTAGTATTTGATTCCTTGGACAAAAAATGGCCAATTTCAACTCGTTAATCTACTTGATTCATGATTTTAGTACAAGATGGAGTATATATTCAAATAAATCCTTCTTTTGTTGCCGGAAAATAGAAAGATGCCATAAGATATTTTGATGAAAAAACAATGAAAATTAACCGTTTCAGTTGTTAAGGAAAGCTAAGGTAACTTGGCTTTTTAAGACTCCATACATGTAAGTGTACTGTATACTGAGTCTTTTTGCACACGCGTACATTACAATTAAACTATAGAAATGATAAATTATGACAATACAAAAGTATACCTTTATGGACTGATTAAAAATGTTTTCCTAGGCATTTAGTAAAATTCGTTGTTAAAAAGCAAATTAAAAAAGCTGGTAATTAAAAGTCTGATTGTTCAGTTTTTTGTTCGAAGTAAAATTGGGCGCTTTCGTGCGATTGAAATTGAAAATTCACAAATGTTTGTAATGTTTTTTCTTTTATTTGGCTGTTTTTATTACGTATAATGATTTAGTATCTTTAATTTTGAACGTCTAATCTACGAAGATTTCTATGTCGAATGACTATATAAAGATGTACATCAAAAACCGTTATTAATCCCCTGCAGGATATACATAGGTTAGTGATACTAAATTACATTATGTTGAGGGATTAAGAATACAGAATGATTCTACTTCTTTTTATCTCGTGGGTATTGTTCATGGCAAGTAAGGGAACAAACTCTGTAGGACAATCGCATTGCCAAGAAAAGAAAGACCTGTAACAAACCATTTACCGACCTGTCTGACCAGCGTGGTATAGTACACCAAAACTTCCTTCCAAAACTATCAGAGGCACCTCTGTTAGTCCACCTCCATACAAATGCTACTACTCACACTACTACTACTAACACTACACTACTACATACTCCACCATATACAAACACTTAAACAAAAATTTCTTAGTCTCGTGAATAAATATTCGTTTGGTTAATATTTAAATTTAGAATGTATAATGCGGTGCCAGATAATAAAATTAAAATTGAAATTAAATTTCGCTTGTTCTGGTTTTGCTCGGCAGTTCATCCAGATTCGAGGTGACAAAGTTCCTCAACAATTTTCGCTCGATGCGCCAGCCGGAACTTCAGTGATTCGACATTTTTTGTCTCGGCGCAGTTTGAGATTTGTGCTGCCTTATTGTCTACAACTTTTAAATTGATTGTATTTTGGTTACGGAAATTAACTTTTTTTTTAAAGAAGCAAGGTAATCAAAGTTACCATAATACTACTTTACATATATAATTGATTTTGACCACTTCGTATTTCGTTGGTAGTTTGCCTAAATATGAAAAGATAATTCTTTAGAAGATATTTCTCATTTAAACTTTGTACCAGTATTAGTATGTATAATTAATATTGTGATTATATAATAAATACGTCGAAAGAGATGCTTTATTAACGTATCCAATGTATTAATGTATTGAGAAATAAATGTTCCTAAGATCACACAAATATTGATTTTTGTAACATAAATAAGTACTCTATAATTTCCGTATCGTTTCATTACGGTGTTTACCTAACCATGTTACAAAACTAGTATTTTACTTTAAGCTGATTGGTAATAAATTCTTTTTTCTTAAGACCTAACAAAGGGAACAAACTACGCAGGACTAGGACTGCAAAAAGATCGAAAAATTGAAACAAACTCTATACCGTTTGGTTAACGCGATATAGTGGGCTGAAACCTCCTTTTAAAGGAAAGGCTTAAGTCCAGCAGTGGATCTTTGAAAGCTATTGATGACGACGATGATGATGAAGTACTTTTAATAAAAAAAAGTTAAGCGTCATATTTTTTTCTTAGGTTTTTTTTTCGAATTCGCGCCATAAATTATATAAACAACAATGACATGTGTCAATAATGTCCCACAGATTAAATAAGTAACAAAGAATACTCTGTTACATTCAACAAATAATGTTAAATACAGAAAGCTTGCAAACAATTGAAAGAGAACCGAGTTAGATCGCATTGGCAATAATCATGGGAAGCATTAGGGTCGAGGCAAATTTAATAGGTCGGAAAAACCTTTTGGGCTTTGAGAGTGAACACGGAATGAGATTGATAAGTTTTGAACGATTTATTTGAAGAAGTGTTATTATGGAATTGTTTTCTACAAAAATACTTTTCTTAATTCTACACAAAGAGTCTGTAATATAGAAAGTTATTAGAAAAGGAAAAATATATTTATAGCGCACCGAACAGTTGAACTAAAGCCTAAAACATGTAACTATATTGTTAATAATTTTGTAATATTAATATTAAAATACAAATAATAATAAAACGCTGTTTACATTCAATATATAAAATAATTTTGTTCTATTTTATTGGCAATTTATTACTTTTCTATAGTTGAATAGTAATAAATACGAGTGATAAAAAATGTAAGGAAAGAAAAAGAAACGAACACTTATAAGCAATTTACTAATTTCATCGTAAGTGCATTATATCGTATTGTACCGGTGTCGTCGTTGTATATTAACTTTACTTTTTGTTTTGGAATAAGCTTAAATTTATATTTGTGTGAAATTACTTATTAATCTCAATAAAATTTAAAACAGTTATAAAAATATTTCTAGACTGAATGACATTGAATTGTTTAAGCACACCACCATAGGTCGGGAGCGTCGTAGCCAGTTTGCTTCGTTAGCGTAGCGGCTTGGCGCTTACAGTGACTTGCCACCAAACTTAACTAATTAAACAAGATTTAACCTTGAAACGACATAGTGTTTGTCCAAAATTACTCCCACCGGGTTGCAAATTAACATAATTATGTGACTATATACTGGAGTTGGAAGCAATCTGTTTCTCTTGGGAAGCTAAAGATGAATTTTGAGTGCTTTAGAAGGTAAGCTCATTTTCTTGATATTCATTTTTACTTTCGTAACTGTGTAAAGTCACGGGTGTTCAAGTTTTATGTAAATATTTTGATGATGTTGTGGTTATTTGTTCGAATGCTTTCTCAAATGTTACGTATGTACTTACTACATTTAAACAAGTTCGATTAGCTGTTTATTGTATCAGGATTTTTATGGTTTTAACATTGACATGATTATTGCTAATATGGCCAAAAATACTTTGCTTTCTTATTCCTTCATAATTATATTCTTTCGTCGGTTTTCGTTATCACGATTGCTATGATTACAAATTGCAATGTTAGTTAGACATATGCCTACTTACACAGCATCGCTGTCGTGCGTTCGTATTTAGACTTTCGAGTTTATACCTTGTATAGATTTTATAGAATGCTTAATTATTTAAAGCAGTGAAATAATTCATAATTAAATCTTGAAATGAAATGTACTTTCTTATTCTTCTTGATAGAAAGTATGAATAAAATTCAAGAGTTCCAGGCACCATACTTATTGCGAATGTCAATGCAGTTTAGTAACTCCCACAGTTGCATTTTGACTCCAAGCTTAAAGGACCCAGGATAATAGTAGGAGAGAAACAATGTGCACTGATAGTGAGTTCCAGGTTTTGACTAATTAGCACGTGAAGGAAGAACTAAACCGTTGGTAACCGTATGTTTTCCACTCTAAAACGGTGGCTTCCAAGCCCTGCATGTATTGTTGTGCAGGAAAAGAGAGAAGGCGTAAGTTGGAGGAACTAGTTGGAAGAGCTTGTCAGATCACTCTCTATTATAGGGGTGATAGAGAACTGCCATAGAAGCGATATCTTATCGCAACTGCAGATGTTCAAGATACTCGATGTCTTTGGGACTGTTATTGCTAGGTTAACTGCTCGCCGATGCAACTGATCAAGAGCGTCAAGTAAATACTGTGCTGATCCACTGCAAATATAAAAAGAGTACTCCAGTTAGGAACGAACCTTGTTCTTGTGAAGAAGACACAGACGGTCAGGTAAGAAGAACCGCCTCACGGAAGTTCCGTGAGGCCGCCTTAGAGATGCTCTCGATGTACTCACGCAGGTTGAGATGCCGAGAAATATCCATACACAGGACACCGAGCTTATCTTGTAGTGGCAGTTAAGTGTTACGAAAAGTGAGGAGTGGAAGGAACCGAGACTTTTCGGTAGAGAGCGCGCATACGTGTGTTTTCTTGGCTTTTACTTGATCAAATTCTCGTAAGGTGACTGAAAGACGTAGTGTAGAAACAGGGCGAACTCAACGACTAGCTCCTGTCGTTTTTCTTGACATCTAAGGCTAAGGTGTTCAAAATTCTTGATAATAATGCAACGCTAATGCTGTCGTTTTTAATGCATCAAGACAAGAATTTTGTAACATTATATGTCATGTTCTTTTATAGTATTGGAAACCGTAATACTAAAGTTTTATTTAATAGGACGATAGTGGCTTCGGTTACAGAGACTTTTCATAAGCTAATGAAGAACTCCACGACTCTTCTTTACAGAAAAAATGTTATACTTATATTACTTTTCCATAATTAAGGTATACTTACAGCACCAAAAAGCTGTGAGTAGAAGTAGCAGATGAGCGTCATGGGGATACAGTAACTCCATGCGAATATACAAGCCACAAACACCTTCGTATCTTGATCATCGGTAAAGTAGTCGAAAGAGCAGGTAGTTAGAAAGCCCTCTGAAAAAGAAAGATTATATAAAAAGTCTTATTTTGACTGCGACGATTTAACTTCCTGTAAACTTTCACAGTATGATTGTCCTAGAACCTTTGTGTATTAACTAATGAAGTTTGTTTAATAATGAATATAGGTCTAAATCGCATCCATTATGTTTTAGTAAAATATGAGAATTTTCGGCATTAATAAATACGCTTGGGGAAGTACGTGAAATAGATTAACTTTAAAGAAAGAGACTGATTTCGTATATTACACTTCTGTAGAATGTATATGAGCTAAACGCTCTTATTGTTCGAGTTTTTCAGTTAATTATCTACTGATGAATCTCCTTAGAAAGAAGGTTTTGTATATATTTTTAATGCAAAGTAATATGCCTCTCACAATCTTAATTCCATGTCAGTCACATTACATTTCAGTGAGATTATAGAAAGCATACCACTAGAGTGAGTATATTTGATATAATTTCTCTAAAGTATAATGTGACTAGATACGACTAGAAAAACATTTTTATTAAGAAATAAATTCTGACTTTCTAAAAAACTACATGTTTCTCAAAATCGTTTTCGGGGTATGCACCCGCGAAGATTGAACAACTGCAACAAAGTACAGTGGGTGAACGAAATAGTCAATAAATAAAGTATAAGACATCTGTTCATGAAAATCAAAGCCATTGAACGCTAAATACGCGGGCATGTTTCTCCTCAATACACATTTTATTAGATCGCGTGTACCACGTTCTACGAATTTCCCGATAAAAGTATTGGAATCGGTTACGTGTAATGATTGCGAATCTGATCTTATGTGTGACTAGTTTTTACTACTTTTTGCCTGTGGCTTAGCTAGTCAGATTCTTTCAGAACTTCTAAACAACCCTTATTTTCCCCTTAGGGGTGAAATGTTCAAAAAATCCTTTTTTATTAGGTGTATAAAAAGTTTGTTACTCCAATTAATGATTCAGTTAATAAGTCAGAGCAAGTAATTATAAATTATGTATACTTGGCTTGTCCATCAATATTTTTTTCACATGATATTTTTTATCGTTATTCAAAAAGGATAATGCATACATTAATTGTTGTTACAGCCTTCTTTCTTTATGTTCTAGTTTCAATTTCGAGTTTTTCTCATCCATTGGCTTAGATTTTGATTGAAATATCTACGAGTAAGTCGCAACGACGAAATCGTACGACGACGGTCGATAAATACTGTTATTATTGTAGGTAGGTACTCGTTGGTATACCAAGATTAAATGCGAACCATTTTTCTTTCTTTAAAAATATAGATATCTAAATTCTAATACGATGGTAGGTTATTTCATACAGTTTTTTTGTAATAAGGCTGTGCCGAAAGTTTTAGATATTGGAAGCACCAATTTACTAGGTTAAATATATAACGTTATCGTATAGTTTGATAGCTTAGAATCTTTCACCAGTTAAGTTTTGCCGACCGAAAGCGACTAGTATTATTTAGTTAAAATTATAAGTTACAATAAACAATATTTTAGCACTTGTAAAGGAAGTAATGGGTGTGTTCCACCCGCCCCTTGTTTAATGGCTAATAAAATTTTAAGTCGATTACTCATCAATTATAGCGAACGTGAAAGACAATGGCACAATCTACTGCTTTCAACGGAAGAGCGCAATTTGACGCACAATTGGTGCCCTTAATCAGACAGTTAACCGGTATTGTGCTGGACACTTGTACCTATAGCCTACCATTATATAGTATTATATGGTGTTGTAGACGTGTATGTAAGTATGGAATAGAATTAATAGGAACGAGTGAATTCACTAAAATCGAGGTTTAACTATCGATATATGAAATAGCTTCTTTCGTAAAGCTATGTAACTTATATGTAAAAGTAAAAATTGTACTGGAAATGGTTGAATTTGATAACCCAATTTCTGAGGAAGGATATGCGGGTGAAATTACGGGTAAGTTCTGGTAATATAACGAAGACGTAAAGTATCTATCGTGTGCTGAACTAGATTCCACAAATCTAGGAACTCTGATAATTCAATACAAAACGTTGTTTACAAGAAAGGCACCGATTTGTCTACGGCAGTCAAAGGATTTCAGAAGAAATGTGTCAATATAAAAGTGCCTATTTAATTTGAATATACTCAATTCGAGTATGATGATTTATTATCACTTCACCTTTAATTAAAAAGAAATACTATTGCACGAATATCACGGCTTCAATAAGAAAGTCGTAATAAATTATCTGAACACAAATATTAAAAGGGTTCTTTGTAACCATGTTTATTTATGAACCATCTAGTTTCTGGAGACCGAAAATCGGCACAGGAATATACCTGCGTTAATAAATTTAACCCGATGTGGGTAAAATTTTTAAAGAGGGAGCTTAGTATCATTATGTAACAATAAGGAACTATGACTTAAGAAAGGTTATTTTTCTCGTAGGAGGCTTAAATTGTCAGATAATTACTGCTTATAAGTTTTAAAACTTATTCATTTATATAAAATTCATATGGCTTTAGTTTTTTATGGACTTATCTATACTTGTACAATATACATACATAACTTATAAATGTGGATTTACAAATGGAGTTTATCTCATTTGAAGTATACACAGCAAAAAATTATTGCTCTACTTTTTTGGTTATAATTGCACGATACTCGTAAGTATCGTTTATGTGGGGCAGAGTTTCGTCAGGAGCCAATCCAATATTCATAGAAATAGTGGTATATAATGTATATAGTGGTAATAGTGGTGATAATTTACTCTTATATAGTAAACATTATTTACAAGTTTGCAGTGAGTAAATAATTCTTTCTCGAGCTCTAATTTTTCTGCTAAAGCCGTACAATATTCTTACATTTTATAGAAAGTCTATGTTAACAAGACAGACCTATGCTGGAACATCTGGCAGCCTGCCCGAATGACACAAGCTGTCATTGTTCTGTTACAAGGCTAAATGTCTAAAACTCTATAACATGTATTGATTTGTAAAGATGTTATGTTTTTTGAGACAGTCATATCAATCTCGCACATATTGAAATCAGTAGACTGCATGGATTAGTCTGGTAGGAAAACTGTCAGAGATCTAGAAGTGTCTGAATTTCTTGCGAAATAGTCAACACAGTGTTTATTCAATCAAGGACTCGAAGCATTGAAACTAAATTCTAATTTACAACGCTTAAGTTTGTTTCAAAAGTTCTTATTGTCTTTAAGCTATTTTTAAAATAATGATTGCGCAGCCAGCTGGGCTCCAACTTGTTGAGAAAGTAGTAAAAACAACAATCTGAAGCCAGATTTACTCGAACGCTATTTTTTTAGGGTGAGTTCAGACACGTCGACAAAGAAATCATGCACTTATCAATAATAATCGGTTCTATTAAATAGGTAGCAAGTAATAAGTGAATACGTACCAGGTACAAATTTACCCCACACTCTTAAAGCAGGCAGGACGGTGAATGGCATAGCCCAGAACCACGTGAATCCAATGAGGATACCAGCTTGCACTTTGTTTATTCTTCCATCCAAGGGACATGAGATTGTCCTGTTCAGTAAATTGTTAGTTTTGAAATTGGTAAAACATAGCAATAAATAATAGTTACTAGGTGTAAATACCTTTTTAGTTTATGATTGTTAATACAAATAAATATCATTGTCTAAACGATAAAGGAACTTGAAAGTCCTTGGTCTTTTTAAATACTAGAAACGTACTAACTTCTAATTCGGCGAAATGTAATGTTATGGTGAATGAATGAATGAATAGTGAAGATCTGTATCCTCCTCTTAGAATGTAAAACAAGTTCATTTTGGTTTTACTTTTAAGCAGACCGCTATCCTTAATTCCGCTTGCTAGCTTACAGTAACAGTTTAACGGAGGATTTACCGACTAACAGGCGATTAAGTTAATGTATATTAGTGGCCATTATCAAATCAGCACCGTATAAACCTAGCCTTGTAGAATGTTTTTAGTAACGATACATGTAAGCCTGAAATTTATAGGTTTAGATATTTTTCTATGTATCATATTATTTTGGAAAACGTCCAACGTGACTAAAAAGATTTACCTCTTTGATAAATAATATTCATAAATGAGGAAACTATTTAGTAACAAAAAGAGAAGGGCGATGGTAAAAAAATGGAATATTTTTTTTAAATACTAAACTATCATCATTTTCAATGAAACATTTTTGCTGGTTACTTTTATGGTCGGTCGTCTACTTAGATCAATTGAAGAAGTTGTAGTTTTGGCTCCAGAAGGCCTGGGTTGCATAACTGTACGTCTGTTATGTGATCGGAGACGTCACTAAGATCTATATAACCTGTGTCTGTATCAACTAACAAAATCTTACGCAAAAAGCTACGTAATTTGTCTCTGATCAGAGTTATTACAACCAATAAACGTTTCAGATCTAAAAGTAGGCGTTACGATACTTGTATGGCTTGCTAGCCTTCCTATAGTGTTACAGCTGTAAATACTCACTTATATCTGTCAAACGCAATCACAGCGTTTGTGATAGCACCGCCAATGCCAGATAGAGAACCAAGTATGGCGTAAATGTCACATCCAAGCTGATATCCCACGATGCGTTGGTAGAAAGAGTTGAGGATTAATAGCGGCATTTCGAGCATCATCATTAGGTCGAATACAGCCAAGTTGATAATAAACATGTTGCTTGGACTCCGCAGAGACTTTGATCTGAAAGAAATAAATTGATGGAGATTATACTGGGTTGAAAATATTAAGTAAAAGAGGAGTCAGCGGTCTTATAGGATTACGATATGTTGACAAAGTTAACGGTTATGAATTTGACTTGGCTCAAGTAAATAGTAAATTGAACTGAGTTGACTCCTGTGAGTTTCTTATCAGCAGTTCAACTTTGGAACATCCATGCGTCATCACATAAGGCCAATTCAACCTGAGCAATACTAGGACACGGTAAGGATTTTGAGAGCCCTGGTGGTTTGAGACAGAGGTTTGATGCCGACATAGGGTGAATAATTTTGTGAATGTGAATAATGAATGAAAAGCTATTCTGCTTTCTATTACTAGACGTAATTTGTTTATAATATGTTCTAGCCAGCGTGGTATAGTACTTTCTATCTATAAAGAGGCCTATGTCCAGCATTGGACAACTAAAAACTGTTTATGATGATGAAATAAATAATAGCGCCAATAGGCTATACCTAGTTTGAGAATATTTTATAAGAAAATACCGATGTCTCCGAGATTTTTGCCGTTCACTAGAATAATAATTAATGGAGTTTAGACAACAGCAATTGTACCTACAAATCGTCCATTTAGGTATTAATTACAAACAATAAACAAGATTGTTTTCGCTTGACTGTATCCTTTTTCGTGTTCAGTTTCAATTAGCCGTTTACGGATAGTAATTAATAACGGATATTGACACCGCTTGGAAAGATTTTGAGATTAATTCAAGTTCATGTTTCGTATATTTTGTTTCTTGAACATATCTACATTTTTATTTCTCTCTATTTTGATTTCAATCTGGAGAAGTGACTTCGTAAAAAATGATGGCGGTATTGTAACAGTAAACAGAAAGTCGGGGAAACGTGCAATATTTGTTTGAACATTACAAACAATTACAGAATAACAGAATATATCAGAACTTATTTAGATTTAAACGTTGTGTAGAAAACTCTTTGCGTTAACAGTTTCAAAACAATATTATTTGTAATAGTTACTGGCCCAGTACAAATAATTGTGTGAATATACAGTTGTTCTATGTCTGGATCTAATTTATCTATAATTTGTATATATTAGAAATATACAAGAATGTTTATCAGCAGACATTACACTCTCCGCTTAGTGTGGAATCAGACAGCCGTGTGTCAGATATGTGAGAATATTATAACCTTTCGAAGCAGTGAGATCACAGTTGCCAACACCTCCAATCACGTCAATATTAGCCTAGACAATATGAGGCAGCCCGAAACAAAAATTGATAAATCTCAGACATGATTTAGGCGAGGATGTGGATTATATAAGCCTTGTCTACGTGGCCACGGATACCGGGTGTAAACGCACATATCTAGGTTACACTAGTTCAGAAATAGTAATTTACCGAAATCATAAACAAGGTAGATATATTTTCACAAAAAGTACAGACATTTATTATTTAGTAATATATTTCTCTAGGAAGAAAATTAAAAAAATACCAACTGCCTTCTTTATAGATTTGCAATTCTATTTTTTATTTAAAATTTCGTAGATGTATTATAAAGTCATAAAAAACTAAATTTCCATTTTCAAATGGAACAATAAAACCTTTTAGAAAAAAAAGAACAGTTACAGTAGAAAACTGTAAAATAAATCATATTTTCTTATTACATTTTCTTACAAGAAGTACACTGGAAGTATGGTAGTAACTTCAAGAAATACAGTCCCATTTGCTTTTAAAGATAACGGTTGTTGTAAATTTATTCCCTCTGGGGGCGCGACAATCAATGCGACTGAATTGCTTTAAACTTGGAGTCTATCGAGTTTTACAACTTATGTGGGACAGGTCGCGGTTGAATTTCTCGATAATGGAATAGAATGAATAATCGACGATCATCGTTGGTTTTAAAAATAAAATAAATAATTAATAAATATTTTTTTTTTTGTCGTCATCATCATGTTAGCCGAGAGACGTCCGGTACCGGATTCAAGCCTCCTCCAAAGCTTTTTTTATTTACAGAATTTAGAAATAATATCGAGTGACGTCTCTACTTCTAAACTTAAGATTAATAATAGAAAATGTTCTTATTTTGTTGTGAATTAAATCATAATTATTATTCTATTTATTTTGTCTATCTAGCATCTTTTGAATTTTATGAATTGCGCGTTGGTTTGATTTATCCGACTTTTATAAGCGTGTTTTTTTGCTTTTAAACATTATAGAGAGTTATATTATATGAAAGAACTGAGTATTTAGTTGCTACATTAGATTAAACATCAGAAACCATATTGAGTATTTATGAACCAATCATTTAAGAAACGAAAATTCTCTAATATGTTATTAGGTAGAAAAAAGTTCTGCTGAAACGTATTTTGGTAGTTGACGTACCTATTAGATTTTTGTAGTGAATAAGACAGGTTTTTTGTTCATCGTTGAACAATAATGATTTTTTTATGACTATAACAACCTAATTATTTAGGAAAAGGAGATACACAATTTGTGACCACTTTAGGCACGGCAATTTTGTCTGTACAGTATTGTATACGCCTCGGAATTGTTTGTACATCATATTTCTACAGTCGCGCGGTACTTAAACAAGTGGTAGGGTTGTCGGTCTACGGTATTTTAATTGATTACTTATGTAAGTTCACTTTTAGTTTTGTGATTGTAATGTAATGTGATATTATATATTTCATTAAAAAAAATGAAAACTGCTGTGAATGAAATAGTGTTGAATAAAATATAATTGTGTTTTTTGATTAGGTAGATTTAATAAAAAAAATACCTTTATGAAGATAAACTTAGATTCTGGGCCCCTTGCGATACGTGACGGATAGTTATAAGATTTGAACAACCATTTATAATAGATATTTAGCGTAAGGAGTATAAATTTCAGTACAGAACTCATATGTCATCTAGAAACTAAAATAACTTTATTGTCGATGATATTGCTAACCAAACAAAAATAACAATCTCCACCATAAGACATGCAAGGCGGTACGACAGTTCTATTCATACCTGTCATTGTCCATAGACCGTTAAAATAATTTACGCCTCAACGGAGACGTACGAAAAGGAAAAGTCTTATTGATAAATTTAAGTGTACAAAAATTCACATTTGCACAAAAAAATAAATTCAGAATATTTACATATTAAGTCCATCGTGCCACAGGACGTCTTACACTACGTTTGTCTAATCGCGATCTCCACTCTAGCACATTGCGGACCTCAACCCGAATAAGCATGTTTAGGATTAATATGCTGCAAACATGCAGTGGAAATGTGAAATCCACTCATGATCTGTCTTCATTAAGTTAAACTTATTTTCATAGAGTTATGGGAGAGCATTCTAAATATCATAAAAGGAACTCGTTCGTGACGTATGAAATCAGTACAGTAAAGATAGATACTTAATAACGTGCAATATTAAAAGTATTTGTAATTTTCTTTTGCAAATAGGCAGGTACTACCTACAAAAAGTTTAATTCTCTGAACATTTCAGTGAGGATTTGCTGATTTGAATAATTGACTACCATATTTGGAGTGCTAGTAATCACTTGAAGTCAACGAACCATAACCTTATTTTTTAATTTATTTTTTAATAAAAAGTAAAAAGATAGAACATGGCTATACCAACAAATGCCCGATGATTTATAAATAGAAATTAAAAAAATAAACATAAAGTACACGATACAGATAAGTTATCATCGCAAAACAATGAACGATATTTCAAATTCGAACAATTTATATTAAAAACATTTTATTTTTATCCTTACATAGCATCCTGGAATTCGAGTCAAGAATTATACACAAAAGGACCTAAACAATGATTAAAAACAAAAACAGTCGAGATAAAACGTAGCATTCGCAATCGGAGGCTGTACGCTTCGTATCAGGACCGAAGTTCTAAACCGCTTCTCTCCAACAGTTCGGAAAACGTTTCCGATGTTCTACCGCTAACGTTTTTTTGATAGGCCAGTGTACCAGTTTCATGCGATAAACTGTTGTAATATATTTGGCATATTTAGACTAAGTAGGCCTGAATTGCAGCTATGTACGATCGGATTTCGTCATTCTTTGAAATAAAATTTGAAAGTTTTTTCAACAATATTTCTAAGTTACATAAAGTAAGGACTCGTTCAAGTTAATCTATTCTATTTTGTAGCTATTAATAGTAATTTTAGGTAGTAATCTGCGCATACCTATATTGTAATTAATGAGTCTTAGGAACACAAATTTCACGACGTTACAATGTCACGAGAATTTAAAAATATTTTTCATATTCAATTTCGATATTAAACGATTCAAACTTCGCTTATGGAGTACAAAATTAAACCTGTTTTTAATAGCAATGGTTCTGTTATATAATAATTTAAGATTTAAATTATCGTTTATATTTCGCGTAGCTATAGTAATCCACATTCTTTTATTTATCTTGGTCGTTTTACTCCCTATCTGTGTCACTGTGCGGGTGTTCGCAGATTTTAGGTCTTCGTCATATTATTATATACGTACATTTATGCCCTGGAAATGATGTACTATTTTATAGTAAAATAAATTAACATTGATACATTGAAATATTGTTTTATAGATGTTCTGATGTTATGTAGGCGCTAAAAATCCAAGAACAATAATATAATATAGTAGTTATTATACACAAACTAGACAGGACCTATACTATGGTAACCAGAGTGCTGATAAAAATAATTTTTTTTTAGAACATAATCTTTTAGCAGCATAAGTACAAGCATATCCCTTGGCGTGATCTTTTGGTGGAAGAATAATTATAACTATAACGTAAAACATGTCAGACATGTCAATATGATCAAACTAATCAAATTTGGTATGGGCTTTACTAATATTGTAGACCAGATAGAGATAATTACACAAGAATTTAGATTACATTTATGGAACCTTATTTAATAGTTCTTTAATAAATGTATATAAATAAATTATTTTTCAAATTACAATATGAGCAAGGTAAAATAGGCTGCGTGGTAGAACGCCAATGCCCATGAGAGATCAGATTAATGTTGCTGTTGGGGGTCGCCTTTAGGATGTGTCAGTAGACAGAAGTGACGGGAAGTTGCGTAATGTTTCCTGACAGCTCCAAAAGAACCATCATCTCGCTAACCACGATCACTCTGACAACCGTGGTACGGTTAAGAAGAAAAAGGAAATATAACATTATTTTTGTTTGCCCGGCAATGTCAATGAAATAATTTGAAAATTAATCAGTCGATGCTCATTAAATAGTAACACTATCATTTAACATTAACACGCACTCAACATAATGAACCGTAGCGGTTTAGTGTTACTAATCGCTTTAACTTAAACGTGAAATTAACAAGTCCTTTGTTTGTCACCGCCGCCGTTTGAAAATTAGAGGCACTCTCATCTTGGTGCGTTCGGAAACTTAATTAAATCACTGTCAAGTGACGTCAGGGTACTCGAAGCGTCAAATTGTTCTACGTTATTAAATGGGTTTACGTAAATAAGTTTTACGTTATAATTGACTAGAAAGAGATCGGTTTAAATTTATATTACAGAAAAAGTTCGGTTAAAGTTTTTTTGTGTCTCCCGGCAATAAATTTAATATTATAAATGTGAATGGAACTTAATTTTTTTATTTTATACTATAATTTCTTAACTGACGATCAGACAAGAATCAAGGATCAAAAACACAGAATATATTTCAACCAATAAAAACCTCTTCTTACGGGTGATAAATATGGTACTTTAAAGCAAATGAAATGATAGATAAAAGTGATGATTTATACGCTACGCGCTTAGTCTGATTTTACAAATAGATTATTTTTCCTCAAATAAATCTATGGCTTGGGTTATATTTAGCCGTTATAATAAGTCCGTGCCACGATATCAACATAATTTTTCACTTAACCTTTTGGTTGCTAATTCACGATATGCATGCAATGCTTACAAATTATTCGAAGTGGAATGTTTTGGATAGAAAAACGATACAAGAATGTATTTGGGGCTTGAGTATGTGAGATAGTCGGATGTGACGCTATGACGTAAATTGAGATGTATTTATCAATGGTCTGTGACAGTGGTTTAACTAGATAACTCGCGTAACATCGTCTGGTTCTTTAAAAGATATAAATTGTCTCTGTTTTGCAACATTTTTCATTGATGCTCGGCTCCTATTGGTCTGAGCTTGGTGATAAACAGCCTCCTTAGATAGATAAGCTATCTAACACAAAAGTAATCTTTCTATTCTACCCAATAGTTCCTGAAATCAGTGCGGTTAACCAAACAAACTCTTTATTTTTTAAGCAGCACTATAGAATAAACTGCCAGCTGTTAGAAGATGTTATACTCCATTTTTTTTTCTTTTAAAATAAATCTGATTGCCACACCGACAAAACTGAATAAAAAAGTAATTTATTAAAAAAAATAATATGTTGCATTATGAGAAGAAATAGATATTTATCAACAATCAATATTGGCACACCTATAGTTATTTGTCTACCAATGTGCTTTATCGAAGGTAAAGGTTACAAGACCTCTCATATTTCCAATACCATATCTATTAATCTCTAACTGCTTGTGGAACAATACATACTAAAGTTACATTGTCCCTGAAGATCGGAATATTATTTCCTTTTGATAACATTGTATCGGACGAGTTCTTTGGTTTGTAACAAGAAATCACCTAACAACAAGCCTCTCATCGGAATATTATCGGAATTTTATCGCAATCTTACATCAGCATTTGTTCAATCTGTTTATATTGTCCTATTTACTTTCATGAAAACAACTTATTAAATTCTTTTTGTTCATGTTTTATGGACAAGAATGTTTCGATTGTAAAAAAATATAGTATAATATAGTTAGTTTATCATTCACATGTACAATATGTGTTTAATAAACTGTTAACATTTATCGCTAACTGCTCTGATAAATTTAATTTATTGTACTCATGATTTGTACATGTTTAAACTTGTTATGCATAAATGATTTAATTTACAATTAGGTGAAATTAATGACGTCCATTATGTTTTAAAATTACCTCTATTAATTATTATTAGCGTACACGCTGAATAGGTATTACGCACTTTTGAACTGGTTGACGTTTCAACTACGTTACAGGTTTTAGTGACAAATTATTTATCATAGAACGTGAAAGTTTAATAATTAACTGTATTCATATTAAGTTAAGAATAATTTAGTAGTTATTATGAAAGTAGCAAGTCTAATTATACTATCTATAAAACATATGTATAGTAATACGAATACGAAAACAAGTTTAAGCTCTAATACAATATCTATAGTCCGTGTTCGTATTGCATTATTTCTGTATGTACCCACTCATTCGAAAAATGAAATGGTTCCAACTTTAAATTTTTAATAAAATTGTCAAGGACATTAAAAAAAAGATTCGAAAGAATTTTTAGATGATGACCAGAGACACAAAACATTAAAATACAACGGTATCAGAGTAATTTACTTACAGAGAGAAGTAAAAATAAATAAATATTAAAAAAGGTTATTTTACTGTAAATGCTTAGCTATAAGGATAATCTTGGATTTTCGTGATGATTCTCTGTGATCCCTGTTTAGTTTTAAGACTGATTAGGTGTCTGTATGTGTTAAATGTCTTTGTGTTAATAAATTATACAGTAAAACGATTTTTTTTTTCAATGAAGAAGAGGTCACTAATTATTATTGACGGACCTGTTTCTTTCAGATCTGTAAGTGTCATGGTCGTGGGTACTATTCCAATCCAGTACAAATATTGTGTGATGTGAACCATAATTTGTTTTGAGTCTGAATGTAATTTATAATATAATAATAATAATATAGTGTATGCTTAAAATGTATGTTTTTTCTTAACATAGAAACTTACGTGCTAAATATCCAAATGACGATCCCATTCCCGGTGAGCGATGTGACCATCAGCATGGTATATATGAGTGCTAGGCAGAAGTGCCAGTATTTGCTGACGGCGGGGAAGTTCCTCCAGTGATCGTGAACCAAATCCTGATGTTCCTCGGGGATGTTCCAACCTAGCATGTGCTCTACCACCTCCTTTGATAGCCTGTAAACAGTAAAAAGTCATGAATTTTATGAGTATTTGGGTGATGATTCGTTCTTTTTATTTTCTATTTATTATTCATAATACAAATATTTAAAATTTTGAATGACATACACGAAAAATGTTTTAACTGTCGAAATTAAGTTCACTGAGAAAAATGATGCAGAAAAATTATGAAATCATTTACGATTCAATTTTATCATAATTTGAGTCGTAAAAGGTTAAAATTGACTAAAAATTTCATGTAAATAATATTGCACTGAAATGTTTATTATTACAGAGATTCCAGTATTTATTATGTTAATAATAATCCATATAAATATTAAAAAAATACCAAATTTCTACTTCTGATAATTTAAATAAAACCAATGTTTAAGATTGAACGCGGTCATATTTACAAGAAACAATGATTTTTACATAAATATAATTCAGACTGGAGTTGGTACGAATTAACATATAAATATTTTAAAAGCTATTACTTCGAGAATGTTATAGAAATGTCACAGGTTTTACTAATTAACTGGGGTTTTACCGTAAAACATTTCATAAGGAAAAACTAATTTCTTTAAGTATCTCATCGATATTAAAGTAATTGAATGGATTTAAAAAGAAATACGATAGTACTTTATTTGAACTCCTTAAATAAAGTATTGCAAATTAGTTAATGAAAGCGATACGAACATTTTTAATGGATAGGCCAAGGGTCCGATGTCGTCGGTGTAATTTATCGCCATTTTGGAACCGTGTTTAACAAAATGGCGAACGAAAAATTGCTTTTATTGATTGACTATAGTTTCATGGATTTTATGTACTCTATTGAGATCTTTATATAAAATAAAATGATTTTATGACGAAGTGAGTAGTCCGACTTCTAGTCGCTTCTCACTTCTGGTTTGTTGAGGGTAAAACACAGTTATATATCGTTCCGAATAGTGCGTGATCGTTAATTCCTTAATTCAATAAAATAGTAAAGCTTCTTATTTATTTGGTCAAGCGTGAAACACATTGATGCCATTAGTTCTCAATCTGTTTCTTTTATTGTTCTAATTTATTCTATTTTGTTGAGAATAAATATGATTTGAACTCAGTTTTTGAAAATACATTTTTAGTGACATTTTACCTCATTTTTAACATTTTAAAGAAAGCATCGAATAGGAAATTCCAATACCTATTTGAAAAATACAACCTAAGATCGTTTAACCCAATAGTTAGCTAATAATCTATCTAGCGGAGCCGTCTTTTGATATTAAAACTTATTCGGTTAATATGAAGAAAATATTTTACCTTTTTAAATACACTTAAAAAGTTAATGATTATTCAAAGACTCCAAACGTACTATATTCCCATTACTGAAGTAGAATACGGCTTTTTTATTCAAACATAAAGGAGACGGGTTCACGACGTCTAGTCTCGCTGAGAATCCTCGCGTCATCGAGGACAACGTGTCCGGAATTCAACCCTATTATAAGTAGCCCGGTAGTTAATCGAGAAATATAGCCGGTGAGTGGAATTTGTGTTATGGACATGAATAAAATGATATTCAAGACTGACTTGCTTGATAATTTTCTGAACAGATGATGACCTCATCCCATTTCCTTTTCCTACTATTCCATCACAAGCAAGGAACAAATGTTCAGGTTGTCAAAAATTGGCCCCCTCCCTTCTCCTTCGGGGAGTAAGTGGTGAGTATAAGTGTATCAACTACGTGTGGTAACGGATACTCTGTGCGGTGACGGATTAAGAATACATATTGTTACCACCCCTATTCATCCTGTGGGCGACTAAGGGAACAAACTATTCAGGAAAATATCATTACAAAAAAAAGGAAAACTTGAAACAAACCTATTCCAACCCGTTTGGCCAGCGTGGTATAGTAGACCAAAACTTCCTCGCCAAGTAGAGGCCTATGTCCAGCAGTGGACTGTAAAAGGCTGTTGATATGAGCGTAAGTACATATGCGTATTATAAGGCAGTGATGAGGTTAAAGACAATTATTGTTGTTTCTAGTGTCAAATGTTTGAAATTGGAAAAAAACTAAGAACTTTTTTAATTCTCTATCTAGAATTTTCTCAACGATATACAAAAACTGAAATATTTGAATAGAAAATCATAGAACCACAGTTTTCCTTTGTTCCGTGTCGTGAATACCCTCCGGCGAGGCTTATTACCAGTAATAATCCGGTAACTGCAATATTAAGCTAAGAAAAAAGTAGATAATTTTGAGGAAAAATTACTTACTTACTTCGCTCATCCTATTTTGAATGGTATGTCCATAATTGAGAAAGTTTAATGGTCCCTGAGGCACTAAGATAGCAACGGCATCGAGTTTTTTTTTACGAAAAATGTAGTAGATAATAGCAATACTGGCATTATGAAAACGACTAGTACCCTTAACTCACGTCACAAACTGTCAAGAATGTTTCCTTTAGGCTTTAGAATAAGCAATCCCTGGTCAGTCATCAACAAGAGCTTATAAAGGTCCTATAAAACATATTAATGGTGTTGTAGCTAGTATTTTCCGACTACTCTAATCAAAAATTTTGAATCGAGATAATAGTCGGAAAAACGTAATGAAGAACCTAAGAACTAGAAACTCTCATTTTAAACTAAAAACATATTTAAATTCTTTTTTTAGTTATGTGTTTTGGTCGTCAATAATATTATGGTACTCTAATCTAGACATTCTTCAATCGTTGTCTTGCACATTTTGTCTATTCCTACTTTGTTTCTTCTTAACTAACATAAAAAATCCAAAATATGTGTAAGGGCAAAGATACTTCAAAATAAATAAAAATAAAATTTATTCCAAAATTCCAATTCCAAAAAAAATCCAATGCCAAAATTCCAAAAGCATGATCATTTCCAAAGACACCAGCCGTGTGGTCACTACAATATAGGTTATAACTAGTTTGGGATTTAACGGTCATATGTGAGATTTTTAGCATAAGGGTGCAAACAACCAGATCTGATGGTAAAATACTAGCGTCACCAATAGTCACCTTCACAAGTTGGACTCAAGTTCGTTACCGTCCTTTGAGTCCTTCTTCCTAGATATGCGATAATTATTGCCTCAATTAAGTACAATTTCTTATATAAGGTGTATATAAAAGATTATAAACTGTATGCAATATATCAGAGCTTCATATTGTCTATGTTCATTCAATAAAAGTTTACTACGTCGTCTTGACATTAAAGCATTAGATAAACCTTTCAAAAGTTCAAATTCGTTGTCAAACAAGGTTTAAGTCTTACGAAATGGAATGTCTGACCTATTTCGGGCCTCGCCAAAAAATATGAAACAAGATAAGGTAGAATAAGTTAGTGAAACTTGGAAATAAGGGATAGAGTCTATCCCAAATACAATTTGAACTTTTATTTACGAAGTCTTCCATTTTTCTGTAATTTTAATTTCGGTGAACTTCTGAAGCAACTAATCTATGTGATGCTCAAAAAGTAAAATAATAATAGAAGGTGTTAACTATCAATACCGTGTTATTCAGTAAGTTTATGAGTAAATGTTCAAATGAACACAGCTTATACAGGTTAAAGAAAGCGTCCATTATTTAAATAATTTAAAAATGAAGGTATTTGTACCTGATTAAATAGTAGATACTCGTATTATTCATTGAGTGACTGTTGTTAAACACCGTGAAATATCGTGGTGTTAAAAACAGTCAGACATCGCAACGCATCTACCACATCACATCACATGTATAGCAGCTTTTCTAAGGAGAGGCCTATCTATCACGCAGGTTTGATTCATTACGGTCACTTGAAATAAGAATTCCATTTCAAAATGTAAACTAGTTAATGTTTGTAAAAGACGGAGCAAAAGGCTAGTTAGTTACTTTTATAACTTTGGCATAATTTAGTGAAACTTGTGATTATTTTCTTATAAACCGAGTTGGTAGTTTGTCAACATGTATTCACTTTTATTCCAGAGTATACAGAAACAACTCCATAGCTATATCGCAATATCTGGCATCTATATACCTGGATTAAAATTTTACTAATTTAAACTATAAAGGCTAACACGTAATTATTGTTTACTTTTTAGAAGTGTTATATATATTTAGTGTAGTGTAGTGTATATATATAGTGTTATAGTGTCGGAGTTTTTTTAAATATATATATATATATATATATATATATATATATATATATATCTTATAATAAATATATATATATAATATATATAATAATATATATATATATATAGTGTAATGTGTAATGTAAATAATTTTTAATTTAATTTTTATTATTTTGGTCTTTTTAATTAGATTTTTTCCTTTGAAGGTCCTCTTTTAGAGGTTTAAATCAGTGTTGTTTAAAGACGGTTCAATTTTTTTAAAAAAGAAATAATTTGCATGTGTATTACTGTAAAGTATCATTATTAAAAATGACGAGTTCAAAATTTTAGTTATTTTCCCTAAAATTTTGTTAGCACCACCTTTCCAAAAATTACGGAGAATACCTATGGCCTTCGTTCTTACAACTTAAAATTTAGTACAAACAACTTTAAATAAGTAAATATTTATCTCAAGTTACGATTTTCCTGCGATCGGTAAATTAATACAACTTTGATCGTTCCAAGTTTATAATCACAATTATGTTTATTGTGTCGAGGAGGCCGTTTCATACACAAAAGGCTTTCTGTTATCTAAGAATTTTATACATTTAACAATATACTGCTTCACCTCTAACTATGATTCTGTCGATGACTGTTACTGTCATCGATAACCATGACAAAAAATATTTCATCAACACGATAATATGAACCCTGAAACTGTTATAAACAGATTCTCTAAAATATCTCTGTTACCAACATTAAAATAATTTCAGTAAAGGTTCCTAGTTTGAGAGTAGATTGTGAGCAGTGGGTAAGAACTCTCTAGCAATTATTACTACTTTTCTATATCCCATTACTTAAATACTTATTTAAGAAGTGGGTTTACATTTCTTGAATCATTTGCTATAGTTTTAATCCAAGTAGGTTTGAGAACATTTTTTTCTTCGACAATAGACTCTATAAGACAAACTCTTATTTGTACGCATTTATAGACATTGAATGGTAACACATCAGCATCATAGGTTGATGCAGTCTGCCGTTGGACTGGACTCCAGGACTTAAGCCTTGTAAACGGTTAATCAGTAAACGCGTTTTAGAGTGGAGACTGCGTTTCGTGCAAACGTGGTGTAGGACGCTCACAGGCCAGGTGGAGTAACAGTTGCGCAAAATGGCTGGCAGGAGGTTGATCCGAGAATCCCACATAAAATTGATGAAATAATAATCACTTTTCAGGTATAGTATAGATTTTAAAGCGCAGGACATATTAAAAACCATCGACCAAATCTACGACCAAATTAAATAAAGCCAGTATTTTCGATAACTATGTTAATCCGTAGAAACTAATATTCAATTATGATAACATAGATATAAATTACTGAGAAATGGGTATATTAAATACCTACAATAAATTGTAAAATAAAATATAAAAACATTGTCTTAGCTTCCACGAACCACAAGAACGAAAAAAGTTAAACTAAAGAAAGTATTAGCTCGCAGTAATCGTTAGAGAACTCTCACAAAAACGCTATGTAGAGTATAATACAAAAATGTGTACGCAAAATGGACGGTTTCATGCGAGAAGCACACAAACATTACACCAATAGCCCATTCTTTTGTTCTTTTGTGCTTGTTCATTCTTGTTTCTCAGATGTTTTCCGGAGCCCTTTTAAAATCCCTGTTAATCTGCGCATAAATCTCGTGAAATGTCGCCGTGACAGATTGCGTTGCGGCTTAGGTACTCGTTCATTTTTATTTATTTTAAATTAAAAGTGGAAAGGTATTTTTAAGGACTCTTTTATTTGTGTTTTAAATGTTTTCTCGGACAATATATTCTTGCTCGAGTTATGTATAGCTTTATGATAACGATAATTTAAAAGAGATACTGCCAAAAAAAAGAATAATTAGGTGTATGGATGAACTTATTTCTAATAGACACGACCCATATAGATTACTTTTTTAATAACACAGGTGGCAAAAATGGGTGGGATCCACCTATTGGATAGTTTATTGTACTGAGTGCCTGTGAATATAATCATATCTACAACCTACATAGTCATGAAATAATTGAACACTTTTTTAATATAATTACAAAAAGACATCCCTTAGATACTTACTTCTTTAATTAAAAGACAACTCCCGCATTAGGAACGTGCTTGTATTGCAGGAACTTTACACATTGGACATAAAGAACACCCAGACTTAGAACTTATGGATCACACAAAGTTTTGTCGATTTGAATCCTCAACGCTTAACGTTGTAGAAAAACGCCACATAAAACACTACGCAATCCGTGCAGTCTAATCTACTATTGATTTGCTCCGATATACAATACATACACTATAATATATTCCATAGAATGAATTTTATTCATTTTTATTTATTTATTTATATAAAAGAGTTACAATAGTGCTTACAGTATTGATGCAATCATAACCTCATTTGAGTTTTCGATTTCGATTTTAATAAGGTTATTACAAAAAAGGAATCGTACTCGTATGCTCTTACACGGTTGTATTGTAATAATTATCATGTTAGTTTACTAGAAAATTTAAGGTTGAAATTGTATTTACTAAATAATAATCAAGATTTCTAAGTAATGTTTTATGAAGAAGTAAACATCAAAATCGATTAATGCAAGTAGTTACTGTACTTACTGGGCACCTTGACATTCCATCGATGAGCGCCATCACCAGCAGACGACGAAATCTAAAATAAACAAGAGATAACGTTTAACATTGTATGCTTAAGTTATGTTTTATTTACTTGTATTACAAAGATTTATAATGTTTTGTTCGTAAATATTTAATAACAAAAGTATAGCAGAAAGTGCTCTTTAAAGCTGTTTTTCTACAAATAGTTCAATCAAAACATCTATTCGCAATTGTTCTTTCAATATTTTGAATATATATGTCTACTTTTTAAAAAAATTAACATTAAAAACATTCATCCAAAACAGTTATTTTAATAATTATAGGATCGTGTTTTCTTAAAAAGTCTAAATGAAATGATAATGAAACCCATGGCGTGATTGTTGAATGTACTAACTTAGAAGGTTAACCTCTACATGATTATAAACATTCCTGAGCAGATTATCATCATAAATAAGAAATAATAATTTGCAGCACATGCGACCATCCTCCATTGTGCATCTAAGATATATTCATATTGCTCATACATCGCACATGGTCCTCAACACAGAAACCAATTATGTACTCGACGCAACGATATATGACCGACATGAATTTATGAATTGCTCCAACGCCGACAAAATTTACGACTACCCTCCATATCGTCTAATACACTTCATTATAGATAGTACAAGTGTCTGCTGACCTAATAACGGACGGAGGGAGGAAGTGAGCTCGTCCGACAAAGTTCTTGTATAGTTATTTAATGTTGATTTGGGGAACATTGATATTAATTGCAATACATTTTTAATTATATTAATATATGAAGAAAATTTGCACTCATTTTCAAGAATACTTAGTAATATGAGTAGAAATATGTAGAAATCTACTTAACAGTACGTGAAACGGCTACAATAAACCTATTTGGACCTGCCGTGGTACACGCTCTATACAATATTAGTTTGAATTACACTAAAGTCAAATAAATAATACGAAACTATTAATTAAGTCGATATTCAACTGCCAGATGATTTTTAACAAAAGTATGAACACTGACAATTATCATAATGAATATTTCAAAAATATTTTTTACACAATGTTATACCTTAATGTATAAATAAAGTAGTTTTATTCAAAATCACAGTATGAAACGACGAACCGAAGCTAGTGACATGTTTGAGATTTCGGATAAAAAACAACTAAGATTATTATTTTTACAGTTGTATTGGAATAGGCATTTGTCCTCCATCTCTCTGATGGAAAGTGTAGATGAAGACGAAGGTGGTACACACCCATCCAAAAGAAACCTATTTACTCTACTCTTAAAGGCTCCAGAGTTCAAGCCATCGGGAAAAATAGAAGCAGGTTGTTCCAAATCCTAGCGACTCTCACCAAAAAAGAGCTATCAAACCGTTTAGTTCGACTTTTGGGTATGTCAACAACGTGTGGATGAAATTTTTGCCTGCGCCTAGTAGTCCGATAAAAGAATGGAGATGGCTCAATCAGTTCGAAAAGAGCCTTCGAGCACTCTCTAAAGTGTATCCTATAAAAAACCGATAAGCTGGCAACACAACGACGATGCTCAAGGGTGTGTAGTCTGCTATTTGAGAACTTTTAGTTGTTAATTAACCTACGGGCTTTTCGGTCAACTGAGTTCAAAGCTTCCAGATTATATTTGGCTGCACCATCCGACGGTGACTACAGTACTCCATGCAGGTTTGAACTTGGGCAGTGTAAAGATTAAGCAGCTATTCAAAGCTGAAATACCACCGAACCTTCGAAAGATTTGATAATTTCTTTGACGCCACTTGTACCATAGACTCAATTTGTTGGCCAAAGTTTAGGTTAGAGGTGATGGTAATACCTAGAAGTCCTAGATGGTTAGAAATCGGTAAGGATTAACTTTCGAAAGTGGGTGTTAAATTGAAGCTATCTTTTTCGCGGAGAAAAGATATGCCTATGTTTAGGAAGGGTTGAACTGGACAAGATTGGCGTCACCCCAATCGGACACCCACTACAATGTCACGTTCACCCGTTCTATCATGGACTCTCTCAAGGACCGTATTTCCTCTGGACTAGCTCGCGAGTTGGACATGAACCTCTCAATTACGGTGCTGTCGTCGGCGTAGCTAATAATACCGGGTGTTAAAAGATCGTTTATGTGCAGCAGAAACAAGGTTGTAGAGAGAACAGATCCCTGAGGTACCCCAGCATTGATTGCCATTAGATCGGAAGAGCAGCCATCCAAGACAACTCGAATATTTCAAAGATTTCTCTGAACATTAAGACTTTGAATGATAGAGATAGTAATGATAGAATTACGTACAGATATTAAAACGATTGAGCACGATTGTTTTTGTCACTACGCTAGAATTAGATACTTATAACAATCTTTAGCTGTATATGTAGGTACGCTTCGCCTTTCTGAACGTTGATTTTGAGTAGTTTATCATTTTTTTTAATCAACCTTACTTAGATACTATTTATTACTGATTTGTACTGAATTTTAAAAGGTTGTCACAAACAGATTACTATTTCTTAGCGAGAGATATTTGCTTCTATTACAAAATCTAGATAGATTTTGTAATAGAAGCAATATTTTTTCTTCACAAATGGCTAGATAGCCATTTGTGAAGAAAAAATGTGTATAGTGTGGCAAAGAAAGGCAGGTATAAGTACGTACGCAGGTACTTTACGTATAAGCTTCTTAAGTTCTGTCTAGGTTCAAAAAAACATGTTTCAATCGACAATAGATATATTTTATACGTAAGACTCACCGGTCTGCTAAAAAGGATAGGGATTATGTTACATAATAAGTAGAGCATTAAGAATACGTAACATACATTTTTGTTATTTATATTTCCAAAAGAGCTATAATCCGATAAAAATATTCGTCAACATTGACAAAAATCTAAAAAACATGAACATTGTATTCTATATAGATATTTACTCATTTCATATCTAAGAAGTTCGTAACATTTAATATTTGTTGATGTTTATTAATAAATAAAATAAATAAAAAATAGTGTGTCAGAAAAGCAGGCAAGCAAGCAATTGAAGATAAAAGCAAACATAATTAAGGTTCAAGTACTTTATATATAATAATTAACGATTTAATTCCAACATTAATATTGAGATGATTTTTAAACACATTGTTAAATAAATTTATATTTCTATTAAAGATTTCTTGGAAATAAAGTTTAATAAAGTAAAGCTCGCTTTGCTCTACATTGGTTTTAATCATTTATAATCAAAGTAAGTACTTATGTAGATGTTAGATATTATTTTATTATGCTACTTATGAAATTTATTTAGATTCATTTTGATTTGATACGAGGGGGCGTTTTTAAGTTCGCGGAATGGAGGGTATTGAGTAATAATAAAAACACAAAATTATTTTTCTTTTTCTATATATTCCCCTGCAACACGAATACATTTTTCAGATCTTTCAATTAGTTTTTTTATTCCCTCGTAAAAAAAGTTTTATCTTTGTCTGAAAAATACGCCGAAACCGCCTCCTTAACCTCCTCATCAGTTGAAAATTTCTTACCACGTAATTCTTTTTTCATTTTTGGAAAGAGATAATAATCACTCGGAGCCAAATCTGGACTGTAGGGTGGGTGATTCAAAATATCGAAGCCCACCTTATGCAGGGCAGCCAGTGCGACTCGGCTCTTGTGAACGGGAGCATTGTCATGCAATAGCAGGACACCTTTCGTTAATTTTCCCCGTCTTTTTTCTTTGATGGCTTCTTTTAACTGTTCTAAGATTGAAGCGTAGTATTCCCCCGTTATAGAAATGCCTTTATCTTTATAATCTATCAATAATATTCCTTCTGAGTCCCAAAAAATCGTTGCCATGAGTTTCCCAGCCGACTGTGAAACCTTAAATTTCTTGGGTGGTGCTGTGCCCTTTTTGTGCCACTGCATGGAGTCTTGTTTGGACTCGGGTTCATAATGATGAACCCAAGTTTCATCCCCAGTAACAATTTGATTCAATACGCCATCCTTGTCTTCATTGCAGAGGTCCAAAAACGCACGTGAACATTCCACGCGCTGTTGTTTTTGCAATGGCGTGAGCATTCTCGGCACCCACCGTGCGCTAACCTTAGTCATGCCAAGATGATCGTGTAAAATTTTAAAAATTGTTGTATCCGATACTCCAACCATTTCTGCGAGTTGTTTCTTTTTTAGTCGAGCATCTTCCAATACAATTTTTTCTACTTTTGCAATAACTTCTGGCGTAGTCACCTCAACGGAGCGCCCCGGCCTCGGGTCGTCTTCAAGTGATTCCCTGCCTTGTTTAAATAAACTATGCCACTTGTAGACCATTGTTTTTCCTGGGCAAGAATCCCCGTAAACCGATGACATCTCATTGAGTATGGTTTGAACAGACTTTCCTTGCTTAGTAAGGAACTTTATCACCGCACGGAATTCAATTTTCTCCATTTTTTTCACTTCGTTCCCGATTAAAATACTTGGTCAACGATAGTTTAATAACTAATGATCCAATCACAACAAATTTTACTATGCAGACTAATTATGAGTCACTGAATACGGTAGGCATCAAAAGAGCGCGTTTACCCGCCTTTTTCACTGTCATTCCGCGAACTTAAAAACTTACCCTCGTATTTGACTGCACGGTTGGCATGGTTTAAGCAGTCCCCACGCTGCTCTCTACTGCGCTGAGTGTTGTGGGTTTAAACCCCACATGGCACAACTCTTTGTGTGATTGACAAAGTGTTGTTCTGAGTTTGGGTGTTTTTTGTGCCCGTTTCTTGTATGTTTGTAAAGTCCCCCACGAAGCAGGATTTATGGTTAGCGCGCGTATTGTCTTTAAAAAAAAGATTTCAAGTAGAGAGAAAACAATTTTCATTACATTACAGTTATAAAGTAATATTGGTAAGTTAACTGTACCAGTTTTAAATCAATTTGTAAGTTATGGAAAGTATTCGTTGTCCGAAGTTTACTAAATGGCTTTTAGCTCTGTAATGAAAATGACGTATACGAGGCATAGGATGCACTATCATGCGGCCTACAATTACTTACTGCAGCTGTTTGTGAAGTAAATTGATATTTATGTACTATGCTCTTTAGTCTAGAAAACTACTAAAGTGTTGACTTGAGCTTAGTTGAATGTGAATAGTAGTAACCAGCTAAAAAAATACTGAGAGTATGCTTTTTAACGAGATAAACTGTCAAACCTGAAGAACATTGGTGGGATGTATTGAATGAGGGCCGGATGTGGAAAAAGACACTTAAAAAAAATGGATTTATTTCACAGTTTTAAGTAGATAATGTTTTAGCTAAGTAGAAAATATTAAGAATATTCTGGATGTCTATTCGCTAAAATTCAAGTTAAAAACATTACAGGATCTTTTCTCCAATAAGAAGTCTTCTGTAGCGTAAACTAGGGTAGGTCAATTTGCAGGAAAAACCTTTCTTATAGAGAATACTTGACGAAATTTTGGTCATTTTCACATGTAATAATTACACAAATTACACTATGCAACACCAAAAAATTCACTGGGACCCCGAATGGTAATTCGTATTAAGCATACTTAGTGTAATACAGAAAACACATTTATATTTATATATCACGTCACAAAAAAGAGATAAGGAGAATCTTGATTTGTTTACTGTCTGCTTCACTTTTTTGAGGGTAGTCATAAAAATATATCTTTTCTTGGTACACCAGTCATCAAAACTTTTAGATTACTCATTATTGTACAAAATGCCGCGTGTTTGTGTTAATTCACCTGACTTATTTTGTTATGCTTGTGGTGAATTCACTCCTAAAAGTGAAAAAAAGCCCATTTCCCCGTTGTTTGAGAAGTATAAAACAAATGCCTTTTGGTGTACCAATGCAGTGGCGTGAACCCAAAAATCACGTAGACGACTGTTACTTCTGTTTGACAACATTGAAAGGTTTTTCAAAAAAATCAAGACAGTCGATTAAATATGCTAACGTGACATCAGTGTCGATGCCACTACCACATTCTTCAGACATTCCAGTACCGGTAAGATTTCATAGTTCATCGAGTTCAAGTACGGAAGAAGACGAAGAAGCAGACCCATCTAGTAGTGGAGACGTATTTCAAGGTCAAATAACTACAGAACTTTGATTAGCCAATATGAATTAAATGATCTTGTCAGAGAGTTTTACTTCATAACGGTAACATACTGCCATCTTTGCCTGTTGCGTACGGCGCTCACTTTAAAGAAACATACCCACACAACAAACATAGAATATTTTAAAACTAATTCTGGAAAAAGTTGATTATGTAAAATACAAATCGCAAATATGTGCAGATTTAAAGGTAGTAGCGTTAATTTTATAATAGGATTGCAAACTGGTTATACGAAATATTGTTGTTTTCTCTGTGAATGGGATACCAGAGCGCGTTCCGATCACTACACAAAACAAAACTGGCCTCTAAGAACAGGGTTCGTGCTTGGACCATTAGTATCACCTGACAAAATCATTTTACCTCCGCTACACAT
Source organism: Hypercompe scribonia (assembly GCA_949316085.1). NCBI lineage: Eukaryota > Metazoa > Arthropoda > Insecta > Lepidoptera > Erebidae > Hypercompe > Hypercompe scribonia. The sequence goes on from OX438983.1 coordinate 4,923,180, forward strand.
CAAGCTTGGTTCGATAAAGAATTTTGTGAAAGCACTTCCCAGAGACGGACCTGGATTTTCATTCCTCGAAAACAAATTTCCTACGCTAAGTGAGGTGAAAATTAAAGAAGGAATTTTTATAGGACCTGACATACGAAAATTAATCAATGATCCCGATTTTTTATCCAGCCTCAGACCCATTGAAAAACAGGCATGGTTGGCTTTTGTTGAAGTCACAAAAAATTTTCTCGGCAATCACAAATCACCCGATTTCCATGAAAAAATAAAAATAATGCTGGATGCTTATCACAAACTAGGATGCAATATGTCACTTAAAATCCATTTTCTACACTCCCATTTAAGTTTTTTTCCAGAAAACATGGGTTCAGTAAGTGATGAACATGGCAAAAGATTTCATCAAGAAATTACAGAGTATGAGAAGTGGTATCAGGGTAGATGGGAACCAGCTATGCTTGCAGACTACTGTTGGAGCCTCCAGAGGGATACTGTGTCTACTGGTTACAAGAGGAAAGCCAATCGTTCAAAAAAAAAATGTTTTTTTAATGTAGAATAAAAATTTATGTCTCTCCTTCATACAAATTTTGTCAAAATCAATAAATGCCTATCACTACTAAATGTGACGTGATATAATATTTTTATTTATACACTCCGAATAGTTTTAATGTGATAAGTCATAATTACATACTGTAAGTCGAGTGAAATTTTTTTTTTTTAAATTTGTTGCATAGTGTTATGAGCCATACTTTCTTTTTTTACCGAGTAAATTTACTAATATCCTACTTATAAGGAATTAGGTTAACTCTGTTTTAAGAAAATATGCTTAACTATCCCGGGTCACCTAAAACAAAAGTAATTTTCTTTCAAACAGGCCTAGTAGTGTTTCTAGGATCTTCGTAATCGTATTCGATGTTTTCATATTTACTTGTTTGTACTATTCCTTAGTGATTATTTCTGAAAACTGACCGGTTCACTAATCTCAATAAAGTCAGTATATGTTTTATAAACTCAAAATTAGCAAATTGTATTTACGATCAAAGTTCTTGATTACCGATATATTGTAATTTGGTTTTTAATTCTTTTTTTTCATATTACTTTGCGGGAGACATAACACTGGAAGTAGTCCAAAAAAGTAACAAAATTTATACTTATATAAGTATATTTAAATGAGTTTAAAAGTGTAAGATATATATATTTATACATATAATAAACATTGATTATACGGTACTCAACGATAGTAAATATCTTAACAAAGACGCACTTAGCGTGATATTTACTGACGTAGTAGAGCAATATTTAGCCAAGTACAAACCACTTATATGGTACAAAAACAGGTAATCAGAGCAGTGTAAGCACACGTTCACACCGCGGGTGGTAAATCATTCTCCTCGTTCGCTCCATTTACAAATTGCTCCGGCTCAATGAGGGCCCGCCAGAAATCGTGGAGCTGTATAAATTTGAATAAATGGATGTTTGAGACTGCAGTTACCCGGTCACTTTGCGTTTTCTTCTAAAGAATTTTTGTTTCAAAGGAATCATTTCCTGAAATTATTGTTTGAGAACAATGAAACGCGCTGTAGAAATCGATGTTATTTAAGTTATGTATTACTTTGTTCAACGAAAATCATTATTTGAAGTGCTTTCATTATTTTTGTCTAAAATAAATCATTTTTTTATAGTAATTACAAAGATTTGTTAGTACAATATAGTAATATAGTATAATGTTTAAAAGTCTTAGTACAGAAATGTAATATCTAGGCTCGTGGATTCTAGTGTTTCATGACAGCAATGATATGTAATGAGTGAAAATTTTTGTGAAAATTTGTGTGTTTCGAACGAAAGTGCTTTTTACCTCGGCAAATTGTCTTAATACCCAAAACCAGGAGTTAGGAACTGATTAATTCACCGTGATACAGGACGACATATCCGCAGTAAGGAAAGGTTTATATTCTGCAATAGACTACTAAAGGCTGTTGATGTTATGTGATGCCTGATGTAGAATACTAACTGACTCCAACGGTTTCATTTTCTCAGCAGGTTTATTTTGACTTTACTATTTCTTTTCCCTTGGAGATTTCAGTGCAGAGATATTTAAAGAATGAAATATGGTTTCCACAAAGCGTTTCTCTAAACAATAACGGCGGAAATTAATTAGCAAATTAATATTAAGAGTCTTGAATTTATTGTTTGAAGATTTTCGGAACAGACATTGTTCGAATAACATGGATAAACCAGTTAGGTAATTACAGTAAATGTACAAAAGGTCTAAATAAAGTTTAGATCTAGTTTGCATAATTTTTAAAACTAAAATATGTTGCAACTAAGGCTCAGAGGCACTACACACACAATTTTTGAAAATCGAACTAAACAAGACATCTTAAACCATGACAACAAAGCCAGGATAGGGTCACGCCCGTTCAAAACACTCCATGCCAAAAGGGTGAAGTGATAATAAATTCGCTCTGAGTATAAATATTTTCCTGAGCATTGTGTTCCACACTTTTGTTGGGTTGATTAAAATCCAGCCCTAGTTGGAAATACACTATAATATCTCTCCGCTTTTACTCATGAATTGCTCTGCCGTACTCGGGATGATAAAGTCGGCCGTAGTTTAGGAAAAGTCATACACAAGTCGCAAAAATACTTTGGAAAACCATTCAAACAGACTTTGAATGACTAAAGCTATTTATTTTAAGAAAGTTGAGCGTAGTTTTAAAAAACTGTCTGCAAAGTCAATATTGCAATAATTGTATGTTTTAATCTTCATTGACAGATAGGTTAGTATAATGGCCTTCACTTATTGTCAATCTAATAAAAAAAGTATATAATAAAATGTATAAAATGGACAAACAAGTATACAAAAAGAAGTTAAAGTATATAAATAAAGACGAAAAATGAAAAATAGATTCTTTAAATTTAAACTGTAGAGATTTTTTTTTACGAAATCAAATCGATAAAATACATTTATGGAAATTTAAGCATCTATTAAATAAGATTTGGATATAATTTACTGTTATATAAGGAGTAGTAGTGGCAGATAATTGTCTTCTACAGAATTATGAGCTGTCTCAACGGAAATTATCGAAGTTTCGTCTGTGAATACGAATCGGGATCTTAAAACTTTAGCATGGAGGCAATATCGCACCTAGTTACAATCATTTAGGTAATTCATTGCGTTATCTGTGTTATAATTATTCAAAATCATCTATATTCTTAAATAAAAATCAGAATGCGCCTCATTATAGCTTGTATTTGTAAGTTTTATATAATTAAATGTTGGAAAGAAAATTTTTTTTGTGGGTCCCACTAAAATAAAATAAAACCAAAAATGTTGAAATTCGGTACGCCAAAACACACATGGGTATAATCTAAAAATAAAATTTATAATTTTCACCTTTGAGGGCAATTTAAAATTTAGTAAATCATAATTAAATACATATTTCACAAATGGTAAAGGAAGTTAGATCTTTTCTTTTTTTTAAAGGATTAATAAAAAAAAGAAAAGATCTAACTTCAGCTTTCTATTACAAAGGCGCTAGGTATTGTAACTAAGAATTATTATTAGTGCTCGTGATAGTCTGCTGTCCGATAGATCTGAAGTAATGTTGAAGGTGTTACCATTTATTTCTTATGAATGATTTTGTACTTTCTTGTCGTTGCACATGGTTCAAGTGTTCATCAAAAGTGTAGTCACATGTAAAGGTTTTGTATCTCAACTGTAATAAAGTGAAATTCAGAATACTGTTAAATAAGCAGCTATTCAAAAGTACTGCCAAACTATAGAAGGTAATTAAAACTGACTATAAGAGAAATAACTTAAATTTTGGCCAGCGATAAATTGATTTTTAAGTGGAAACATTTGAAAATATAAATGAAAAGCTTCCATTTTTATGGTAATTTTTTTTTTATTCTTGGCGACCAAAGTGACTCTACTCTGCCTGACGGCAAGCATGAATAGAATTTAAGAGTGGTGGTCGCCATACTCACTGTGAATGCAGATAATTCAGTACGGCGACCCACACTACGGCGGCCTAATGAAATGCTTTTAATATAATACAATAACTAGTAAAATATTTAAAGACAAAGAGCAAGACAAAGATAGCAAAAGTCTTTTAGATCAGATTTAATATTTCACAAAAAGTTCAATCGGTAAGCTGAAAGAACAAAATGAACGAATGCATAACTGAAGCGTTGAAACTGATGACTGTGAAGTAATCGCTCCTAGAATTTGAATTAAGAGAGAAAAATACTCTGAGCTCCTATAAACGCTAAATTGAATTTCACAATTGAATAACGCCAAACTATTCGGACTTTTAATAAATAGCGTTAACAAGAAAACCGCTGGAAACCGCCGACAGCCAGGAATTCCGAGCTTCACTCAAACTTATAATGACATTTAGATATCCTTGTCAACGAGGCGAACGAGAGGGCGGGTGTCGCATCACGAGGAGGGAAGAGGGCGGACAAACGCCGAGAAAATTATCGAGGAATATTTCTGGATTCCCGGCCATTTGACATGTAATTTACTTGGCTTCGGCAGCGATGATTCAAGGGTGTTATTGTCTGACGATTTAATGTTATTAGAAGTTCCCTCTCCTTTCTCTAATATTGAAAAGGAACGTCATTATAATCGGTATTTAATTTGAACGTTTTCAATGTTTCACAGATAAACGGCTCGGTAAAGGAATACTGAGATTTTCCTCGTGTAAATTGTTTTTAAATCTTGACAAATGTGAATAATGTCGAGGCGAGATAAGACTAAAAGAAATGAAATTTGTGGACTTACTGTTTAAGAAGTATAAAGTGTTTTTTCAAACGTTCAATCTACACGTATACTTTACCTAAATCCGTTGCTGTTGTTATCCTAAATGTTGATACGATTTTCATTAGAGTGAGCGAGTAGTCCCTACCGTTGGCCGCAATTCTCTTAAGAATGAAAATAATTCAACTGTATCAAAAACTGTTCGGCGCGATCTCTACATTACCATTGTAAGATTCTCGAATAGATATTTCAGTTTATGTATCAGTTATATACAGCATTTTGTTTCTGTATTATTTCAAGTGATAAGATGCAATTTAATTCTTACGAAGTACTACACTACTGTCTCCGACAGAATCCAGACCATCAATGGCTTAAAGGTGGCCTACTACATGTCTTCAAAGGGTACGAGCACTCTGCAGACGCAAGGTGATAGATGACCTTACCTGTCACCCCCAGGCCTGTGTTTATGGAGAACGGACGCCGTTCAGCAAATATTCTGCTAAACGTAATGTACGTTTATGTACTTGTGAATTTCCAAAAACTTGTAGATGAAGGTAAAATACACAGAAAAAACTAGTTTCATGAAAACCGTGTCTGTAACTAGTACGAGCATATAAGTATGTCTTGATGTTTATAGTCTAAAAGGATTTCCACATTGAGAGCTAAGTTCACTCAGACGTGCTTTATCCACTTGAATTCTTGGATTAAACTCTGGCTTGAAAACGCTTTGTCATTTTGGAGTGACAGTTGTGAAAAGTTGGTGTACTATAAATCATATTTATCTTCATACATCTTTTCGCTTCTCTGGGTTGAACTTTAATCTTACGGACTTTAGGTCTGTGAACTATTAACAAGGGTATTTAACCCTTTTAACTAACTTACACAATCAGTAAGCAAATCTTTGTAGATATCTGACACTAGATAGTAGAGCCACGCTGATTTCTGCACGAACGGGTCGGCTCGACGGTGGCAGTACTACCCTCCCACAGAAGACCAACTTGAAACACCAGCATCCATACTGCCGTATTCCGTTGGTGAGTGCGAGACCGGTGGCCCATTGATGCAGGGGTGACAGTTGTCGTGATAACTATGTGTGCCTTACACTGCTACGATGACTGTCATGCCTTTTACGTCCCCAAGCGTGGCATGAAAAAGCATCTCACTAGGCCGGTATAGTGTGGGTCACTACACTGCATTGTCTGCATTTGCAATGAGTATGGTGACCACAACTCTTTGGATTCAATTCCCGCTTTCCATTAGGCAGAGTAGAGTCACCTTGGGAAGCTCTTCTTATAGAAAAAAAAAGGATCTCATATAAAATTCGTTTTTTAATCATCGTAGTAGTAGTACGATGATTAAAAAACGGGTAGTTAAATAGTTAAATATTGATGAATTGTAACAAAGTGTATTGTTTATTCCATAGCTGCTGTTAGGATCATTTATTTTTTCAATTCAAATTGGGTGATACGAGAAATAAGGTGTGCTTCCAGTTTTGTCCTAATAAAATAAATTTTAAATCTATTCACAAATGACGGAGCTCTGAGGTAATGAACAAAAACGTATGTATACAGCAAAATTGAAAACTTCCTATTCTTGTAACAATTAAGAAAATATTAGAAAACTACTCTAGATTACTTTTAAGTGAATAATGCCGAGTTTAAATCCTTGTATAATCGTATATAGTGACATCACTGTTCAGTTAACACAGGGACGCTCCTTAAAAGCCTCCCCGGCTAGCCCCGGGACATCCTGTTTTGTCATACAGTTTGTGACATGACGTATCACCCTGTATGTTTAGGGCTGTGAGTACACACCGAAGATTATCAAGGATTTGTACCGGTTTATGTTCTTAGCAACATGTTTCGGTTTCGGGGAGTCATACTTCGCGAGATTATAATATTTTTTTGCCTGAATGCGAGTAAAACTTTGTCGCGCAGGAACGTATTTAACTTTTTTGGGCTTTCAGGTTTTTAAATTTTTGTCACAACAATAATGGCAACAGAGTTAAAATTAAGCCTTTTTTGTAACAACGCTCTCATAGATTGGTAAAAAGAAGATACTTTTACTTGATAATTATAACCTCTCGAAAGCTTTTTATCAAATAACAGAATATTGGTGTAGTGGCTAGTTATCCTGGGTTTTGATCGTCACTTAGGGGCAGTAATTTTGTGCAAGTATCAGTATTGACTCAGTGTCGTTATGTTTTTTTTAATATATTTAGCAATGCACAAGCACTGACGAAATTCATTGAGTTACTTCATGATGAAATGCGTTTAAAGCAGACCTTATCATAATTTCTAGTAATTAACAAATAAATAATAAATAAATATTTCGGACATTTGACTCACAACGTCATCCAGTTTCAAACTAAGCAGAGCTTGGGTTATGATAACTAGACTGACTGATAGAATACTTATATACTTTTTTTTTGTAAAAATACACATATTATACGTAGAAAACACCCAAACTTTTGAAACATATATTTAACGATACCTCAAGTACAGCAGTTGTATTCACTAAAGCTGCACCACCGAGGTAGTTTCTTTCTAATTTCTAATAGGTAACTTATATGATTTATAATCGATCTATAACCGACAAGAACTACTTTAAACTGAAAACACATTCCATGGTATATAAGGTTAAAAAGGTTGAACAAACATTTACTCATGAAAGTCATTTGTTAATAGTGATTTGTCTGCAAAATCGTGGTTTAAAGTAAATTTAACTGACGTTTTTGATAAAAATATTTTTGAATACTAAGTGATGAATCAGGTAGAATAACTTTTAACTCATTGAAATGGTTATTAATTTATCTAATTTAATTTTTATAATACTTTTAATTGCATTACTCCAACATACTTTTATCCAATGTTACTATATTAAGAACTTGCCAAAGTGACTACTCTGCCTGATGTAAAGCATGAATAGAATTCAACAGTTATGGTCACCATACTCATTGTTTTTCAACAGCCTTTTACAGTCTGCTGCTGGACATAGGCTTCTGCTTACCAAGGAGGTTTTGGCCTACTATACCACGCTGGCCAGACGGGTTGGTATAGGGTTTGTTTCAAGTTTTCCTTCTCTTTGTAAGTATGTTGTCTTGCATACTTAGTTCCCTTAGTCGCCTTTTACGACACCCACGGGATGAATAGGGGTGGTAACACTATGTAGTCTTAATCCGTCACCACACGTACAATTGTGAACGCAAACAATGCAGTTTGGTGACCAACATTATGACCGCCTAGTGAGATGTTTTTTCGCGCCCTGCTTGGGGACCTAAAACGCATGACAGTCATCGTAGCAGTGTAAGTACTCGTATGTTAAGTCTGCTGTCTAACTTTCCTTATATTTTAATTAATTTTATTTTTAAAAGGTATATAATACGACAACGTTAATAACAAGAATGTACGTAAAAAAATGATTGAAATATAAAAAATGGAAGATTATTACTTCTTTCTTAAACCAGTTTTACGATATCCTGAAATGTATTGTTTTAATCAAGGTAATGGAATGGCAAAATATATTGAAGTAACGTACGTATCTTAAACGCTCGTAGGATTTAATTTAACTTCATTTACAAGATTTATAGGAAGTGTTTTTTTTTTAAAGTTTGACAACCCTGTAATATCCTTACCATTGGTAGTGAAATTTACTTGACACTGTAAAGTTCACTTTCTGAGTAAATAGGGACAGCTAGCGTTAGTCGGGAGTCAGCTTCGACAATTCATAAATCAGAAGAGATGGCTAACATATATGTAAAGTTAATGAATTTGATGAAATTTTAATAACATAATGGTACGTTGTTCGTAAGTGGCAATGATGTCTAACACCGATCCTTCAAGATAGGATAGATACATAGATATTTCAGCAAGAAATCAATTACTTATCTTGCAAAGTGGTCGTTATGATATGGAATATATTGTAAAGATACTTTAAATATCCTAGAGTTTTTATTGTTGAAATTTCGAAACAGCCAAAAGCTTTAAGCTTGTCGTAGCTGTAATAAAATTTTGTAAGAACTAATTTAAGGGTGAACGAAAATAAGAGTCATCTTATGGAATGTGTTAATTGCACAAATTACTCATGAACACCTGCTACTTAAAGTCACACGTATGTTGCTGCTCTTTCAGTACCTCTTCCAGATTCAGGGAGGGGGAGGGGGCTTGGGACCCGGAAGCCTCACTCAAGCGAAAGAACTGCTCAGTACCGGCTTTCGAGGAGCTGTGATATCACACCAGTCGACCCTGACTTCCAAGTACCGAAGCATACCCAAATTTCTTCCACGATAAATTCCCAAGTTTAAAAAAAAAATACTTATATATGATAATGTACGTTTCATTCGTTTATATTTGTTCGGAAAGGACCGCCTAACCTCGGTGCTCGATAGATTTCATTAGCATATCAAAATGAGTAGAATTTTCATTAAAAACGATCCTTTGACGGTAAAGGTGGCGAAATAAAGTTCCAGAAAATGCTTTTGCAATAAAAGTAAAAAAGAAATTTGAACGGGAATATGACTGCCAAACGAAAAACGAATTATATTTCATGATCTTTATTGAACTATAGCTTTAGGTTGAAATTTCTACTTAGAATTTTTACATATTTTATATAAAAAGGTTCCACATATTATAAAATAGACCAGTACTTAGTTTAGTTGGAGATCCTAAGAAAATTAAATAAATCCCTTTAATAATAACTTCATCCAGCAGCAGATATACGCTACGTCGAAGTAGAGAAACCGTAAATAGTGCCATTATAATAATAAAAGAACAAACGCTATTCATTTTTTTACTCACATTTATTTATATTTATTTTACATTTGAAGAAAAACTACAAATATATGAACAATCTTCGACGTCAGAGACTTATTAACAATAGAGGCAATCTAGGCATGACAAATTAATTCAGTACTTTAATCGTAATTTAATTTTTTTTTTTTTTAGTAAGAACATTATAATGTAGGTTTGAAGTAAAAAGGTTGATTATTTAAATCTAAAAAAAATCTTTGAAATGACAAGTAACGTATTGAGGGGTCCCAAATTGGCTATAAACTTCATAAAATTGTATTTTCCTCCAGACATTGCGAGAGAAACGTTCGCACACTGTCCTATGAGGCTATAAGCTTCGTTGAATAAATGGGACATAAGCGCGACGCCTGTTGGCGCCGTATTACAGTGAACAATAAGCTTAGTATGTACATTCCTTCTGTAATATGTAAAGCTTATAAATTTGCTTTCTCTGTTATAAACTTAAACTTGTATAGTATGTTTTTGTGTTAAAGAGTCTAATATTTAATTAACTTAAACTTTTCCAGAGAAACTATGATGTGTATTGTATACGTGGACACGTGGACACTTACGGTACAGTTAGTCCGTAAGTTCAAAGTCTTTCAGCGTGCTATAGAAAGGGCTATGCTCGGCGTTTTCTAAGGGATCGTATCAAGAATGAGGTATTTCGGCAGAAGACCTATATCACAACATAGTCAACAGAATAGTAAGCTAAAGTGGCAGTGTGTTGGTCACATTAGCCGCAGAACCAATCACGGTTGGGGTAAACGTGTTCTTGAGTTAAGACTGCATCTCGGCAAACACAGTGTAACGTCCACATGCCAGGTGGAGTGATGATTTGCACGAGATGGCAAAAGCCGAGGATCAAATCAAGTGGCGTGCAATTGGCAAGGCCTATATCCAGCTCTAGACTGCGATAGACTAATGATGATGTGCTGATGATGTACAAATAACATACAGAAGTTAAATATAATTTAGCTCCTGCATGTTATTGTATCTTACATTATAAGGTATACAGGTCCTCAGTTCATGGATGTCTTTTACCCATTTGATTAATGCGGAGGGTTATTTTTAATTTCGTAGGTCATAACCTAGCAAACTATTGTTATAGCAAACTATCTCCCTAAAAATACTGCACTGTATAGGAAATATACATATATATAACGTGACATGTCAAACCGCTTGTGTCTCAAATAATAGCTGCTATAAAACAAAAGTAGGTCAACTGTCCACTGTGTACTTTTTTGAAAATCTAAAGCGTTTACAAAGCCTGTTTCGCTAGTTGTTACGTTAAAAGCTACAGAGTGCTCTTGCTAAACCCATCCGCATTGTTCATTACACTCATCGCGCGAATCACTTCCGGAGCAAGCCGTGTTCGGCTTCCCAGAATGACAACGCGAATGTGTTTCAGTACATGTTCACATTTGGCGGGAAATGTGAAAAGTGGGCCACATACCGACAGCTGACATCTAGGCGCTATTTTATTTCCTATCCGGTTTGACCCGCGTATATTTTTGATGTCGACCTTTAATATAGATGTAAAATACAATATTAATAATGAAATGAAATGGTATGAAATGTTATGGGTTCTCCTTCATTAATTGTCTGTTGATATCATGAAAAATTATTACTTTGTCTTTGGTTAAACTTGCTCTACGTATTTACATATATAAAATGTTTACCAGTATATTGTAATTTTAGTAGCATATATTAACACACGCTATTTCGATTTTTAAGTTAGTGAATGAATGTAAAAAAATCTCCAGTTAAATTTATTTCGTATGTTTTTATTTTTATTAAATACAAAGATTAAGAATTAACATTTGGTGAGTGTCACCGAAATTGTGTAAAATAAAAATGTACACCTACGGATTTTATTTTATTGGTATTGCTCTCTTAAAAACCTGCGTTAGTATGAACTTAAGTACCAGTGCCAAACCAATTATCTGCGTCAATGTTAACGTATCAGGGTAGATATCGGGTCAAGCGCTCACCTCATTCATACTGATAGCTTTTCCAAAATACTCGTTCTGAAAAAATATTGTTTATTATATTTCTTATGGTTCAAATGTGTATATATATACGCTATAAAACCAAGACATATATTTGTATCAAAATAACGTAGTTTTTCACAAGCAAATAAAACATTATGCTGATACTATATCTGAAAAACGCTTTTCAAATTTGAACTTGACCAACCTTTAACTACTCAATAAAAAACTGGAATATCATTGAAAGAAAAAAAATCATCTGTACTTTGTCAACATATATCACTTTTTCCTTGATGCAGTATCCTCGTTTTTCATAGCTGTTGTAAGTATTTGTCGGATAGAATTGTGATCCATTTGAATCGGGCCGGGAGCTCGCAGGAGGACAGCCGCAAAGCTGAAAAAAAACAATGAGTTTCAAAAATGTAACTCCAAAAAAATAATGTGGTCATTTACGTCATTTATTATTTAAGAATAACGCTTATACGTGATTATCAGTAGCATCAACAGCCTTAAACAGTCAACTGCTGGTCATAGGTCTATCTTATTATCATCGTCAACAACCTTTCAAAGGAATTTTTTTTTTGTGTTAGAATGTAAAAAGAGCACTTCTAGGTGACACTATATCAAAAGGTCACAAATTAATATGATGTGGCTTTTACTTTTTCATACAATTCATAATTGATCTACTTCAAATCATCATCATCATCATCATCTCAGCCAAAAGACGTCCACTGTTGGACATAGGCAACCCCCAAGGTTCTCCACAACAGCCGGTTCTGTGCCGTCCGCATCCAGCAGCTTCCAGCGACCTTCACCAGGTCGTCGGACCACCTTATGGGGAGCCTACCAACGCTGCGTTTCTCAGTACGCGGTCGCCACTCTGGAACGGTGAGGTTAGTTCGTCTGTGGGTCTCCTCATGTGCCCCTTTATTTAATATTTAAAGGGTATGGACTGCAACGGGCTGATGATGATGATGAGTGATTAGAGAGAATGTATGAATCGAGTCGCGTCAGTTGTGCCTCACATGTATAGACGAGTCTACCCTTGTCTGCGCTGCGCTGGTAAGATATTGTTTTGTCTGTTATCTGTCGTGTAATATCTTGTAATTTTAATTTATGATACAATTATAGAATAACATTCCGGAAATAAAGCCACTTATTACGAGAAACAAATGTACAGTTCTATCAAATATTTGTCCTGTAATCTCGTAGTCTCACATTATAATATAGAAAAAAAACTAGAGGAAATAGTTATTACAACAATATATCCTATAAACTTTATGAAAATTGAAGCTTTAGGAGGACAACTTTACGTGTGTCCTAGTTACTACGAGGGTAAAAGAATTAGATTCAGATACCGTTGAAATTCTAAATTAAAATTATATTCTTACTTACATGGATCATCAAAAACTTTATGTGTGTGAAATTATATTCAAATTTGTCAATCATTTAAAGCATGAAAGCAAAACATGATAGAATTTATTGTACAGAAACCAATTAACTCATATTTCTCACCCATTTGACTAATTTTTGTGTTAGGAACCGACTGCAACCGTAATAAGATTTGACCAAAGTCTGCCCTCTATGACAGGGGAAATCGATTTGATCATTAAAATATTTATTTTAAATAATAAATTTCATAGAAATAAAAATGATTCCTGGTGTAATATAAAATTAAAATCCCATATTTGACGAAACAACTGTCATTTTTTCTTGCCCAACTTAAGAAATATAAACCAGATTTTCTCCAAATTTACAAAATTTTAGATAGGCTATCACAAGGATACTTTTTGATTTTCTGCATTAATGATAATGATTGTTTGAACGTACTAAATTAATTTATTCAATTTTTAATTAACTCAGACGAGATAAATCAATGTACCTATTACGGCAATATTGATTCCAGACAGAAATGTATTGTGTTAGAAATCAAATCATTAAAATATCATTTTTCATGTACAAGTCTTTATTTATCGTGTAATTCTACAAGCCTAAGTTATTAAGAACACAAGTTTGACAGCCGCTGTCATAGCGATATCAGATTTATTTCCTAAATCGTATTTTGTTAAGTGGTTTATTTTAAAAGCACCTAATTGATATCCGGGGATTAGCGGATTAATCCTTAAAACTATCTATTGGATCAACGCAGTACATGTTTGAAATTGCAGAGCCACTTCAGTTGATAGTTCGATTCGGGTGTGAACTAGAGATAAGTCATTCCACGCACCTCCTGGATATTCCTTAGGTGTATGTATTTTGCTTTGAGTGTGAGCGAGACATTTCAAAGAGTCCAAAGTTAAGAAAGAGACGCAAGATGTATGATGCAGGAGGCAGGGACTCTCGTCGTTGCAATGTTTAGTAGTTTTGTTCTTGTTTGCAGTGCCGCAAATTGGGTCAAATTGCAGCAACTGTACTAATTGGAATTCGAGGAGAAATCGTTTTGTTTCCCTTACGATGTGATTTCTTGGTGGTTGAGTTAATCAATTATTGTGTTTTGGTTTTTTATTTTGTTTTGAATTAATTATGATTCACTGAAGTTATATTCTGTCTGCTTTATTTTTTCGTGATCTGAAAAAGATTTTGTGAATCATCTAAATTCAACTGATGTTGTTTTCCAATTTACGCTATATATTAAGTTATTTTCTATAAAAGGGTAAACTTTTGAGGTAGTTGATTTGGAAAATTATCAACAATAACGGATGTGACGCTATTTTCGTTTTATATCAAGTATCAAATCAACCCAGTAGCTATTTATGAAAATTACGTTTTTTAACACACATTTAATTTAAAAGGGAAAGTATCGCTTCGAATTGTACATATCTAAGCCGGATCGTGATCACCCGAAGCTGTGAACATATTTTTAATAAGATTACTAGAATAAAAAATATAAGTCTTGTCTATGCTTTCAGGACAGCACCGAATAAAGCTATGAATATTCAGAGAATGACACTTTTCTGTGGAAAAGAAGCATCATTTTCGTCTACATTTGACCCAAAATTTATAATATCACTCTATTATGTCTTTTATCTCTTTCAATAAATAGGCTATCCTTGAAGACCCCAAGGCATTTAATTCCATTTAAATACGACACTATCATATATCGCCCTCGATGATGCTGATGACAACACGATCGTCATCATCGTCACGTCACATCACACATTATCGATTTCATAAAACACAAGTTGAAAATTGAGAAATTTAATGAGATACAATCGTAATAATAGTATTAATAGAAGCCAATTCTATTATATAAATTGGAAGAATCCTCCTCAAGGAATAGAAGCTATTTTATTCCCTAATGTGTCATGTAGTATACTTAAAAACATAGGAAACTTATTCGTAATTTTCGTTAAAAACCCTGCTGTTATCAACACAAGTTAACGCTTGAAGTATATTCTTACACAATAAGTTTTATCCAAAAAGAAATGAAAAATAAAAACTCTCCATTATATTTAAATATATTTGTAAACCTAATACATATGTATGGCTTTCCTTTTCTTTTAATTATTAAAATGGAGATGCGAGTTCCAACAAAGGTATGCTCTTAGCATAATTATTATTTAATACTGTTGTATTCCACAGATTTATGAAACGAAAGCACAGTATTTATAAACAGGGTAAATATTTTTGTACCTTAAGCTTACACCCGTCTTAAAACATATAAAAAAATTAATAATTAAAAGAAGCGTATCTAATAAGAACTAGGTTTATTTATACCGAAAATTAATTTACCCTAGAAGCATATTTGTGACATTAACGGTACGGGGTGTCCTAAGTGAACGGTGAATACGACGCGAGGCGACGCTGCGAACGCGACGAACGCGATCAACATAACGACATGTTTGTGTGAGTGACCAGACACGACATCATGATTGATTCAAAAGTGTTGATCGTCGCAGTCATCGGTTTTTGAAAACTACTACTTAAGTAGTAATAATGTAATCAAAAGTAGAAGACATAACTCTTCAATATTCTTTAAACATGTTAGAATCGTTTTTAATTTTGGACATAAATGATGGAACTCGTCAAATATGTTTCTTTGTACCAATACTATGTTTGTTTTTCTTTAGTGCTTTTGCTGTTGTTTATGACTTTAAAAATATTTATACCCGCGGATTTTTCGTACGTTTGTTATATATACACATGATTTATGAATTCTTCTTTTATATTTATATAAAATTTTGTATTTTGCAATGAAACTAAAATAAACCAAAACATTTAAAAAAAATAAACTATACTATTAAGTCATTTTAAAAAAAGAAGAATGTAAAATGTATGTCTATGATACTATGCATATTGATATGATACACGCACACATTCGAGATATGTATATACTATATTACCTCGAATCATAGAAAAAATTGTCTCAGGGTGTTTTCATTTCATTACAACTGGCAATTACTGTGAGTGTCTGTGAGCGTGCGGTGAGCGTCTTAACTTAGTCCAATTTGTACTACTACGAGACGAGAGGGTATGAATATAAAGTAAGAATTTTTATGATATTCACGTCTTTGTTCAGGATGAAACCTAAGGAAAAATGCAAACGTACCTAATAAAGCATCAAGATTCAAGAAATCAAATCAAAAATCAAATGTGACGACTTGGCTTCTTCATTAAGGGAATTTATCAAAGGTAGTTATCGTAATTATATGGTTTTTTCGTATTTTCATCAGCATGTGTATTGCCCTCAGTGATTGAGTGGTCGGTATGCAGTGGCTAAATATTTTATGTATCTACAATACAAGATCAATCAAAGATCTAGAAATATCCGTTTCTGTTAATACTGTGACTGTGAAAGTTTTGGTTGTCTTTTTCTTTTGATTATAATTAAATTTGAAATGAAAATATTTTGATTCTTGAAGAAGGACATTGGTTATTTTCTACGCGTATACACTAGTCTGTACAATTTAGACGTACAGACAAAAACTAGTTATGAAACATTAAAGAAAAGTCTAATAATGAAAGGAGTCCGTCCGTCGGTCTGTCAAGACCTTTTTTCTCAGGAACACGTGGAAGTATCGAGCTGAAATTTATATCAAATACTCAGGTCTACCATCCCTCAGAGTTACGAAAAAAATCAAACTTCTAAGCCAACACAATCAAAACATACAGTCATTTATGCCGCAGATTGCCGTAAATTTTCGAAACTCGCAAGGGAATCAAAACCTACAAGGTACTTCCGGTGAACCAGAATCTTGAAATTTGGTACCAAGCAACGTCTTATAGCACAGATAAAAAAACCAGTAATTTTTAGTTACATTAAATAATAAATATATTTTTAATATCAATAAAAATACCATTACTATGACGTACTTTTACTTTTATGCCTACGGGTTTGTACGGAACCCACCGGTGCGCGAGTCCGACTCACACTTAGCCAGTTTTTCATAATTAACATCAATTGAAGTTAAGCAGTAACTAATCTAATAAAATTTTCTCCAAATTTTGAACGTCAAAATTCTGTTTCTAAAATGTGAAATAGTATAAATAATTCATAAGTGAAACGAAATACACACATTCGTACCACAAAATGTAAATGAACATTGTCCATCCAACATTCAGGGAACAAATAAAAATCTCGTTGTTAAACAGAACAAGTAATGCAATTTAAGCCACACAATTTATTTTACAGAATAAATGGGTATCCACATATCACGCTCCATTTGTTACGTTCGGATACCACACATAAAGCATCGACTACACTGTGTAATCTTTGAAAACTTTTCATTGATTGTCTATTCATAACGCCACGAATATCATGGACTTCATTTATTTCAATTTTGGAATAAAGGCTGGCAAAGGGGCACCTTATTAATCTTACGTAGTCTGTGGGTTAGTACGTTGCTTTTCACATTTATGTTTTTTTTTCTTAGACGGTCTGTATAAAGAATATTTTCTAGAAGTTGGAGTGCTAAAGGTTATTACTAACAGTTACTTGGTAAAGCCAATACTTCTGACAAATAGCCTGCGAACCCAGACAACATTTTGAGGGACTCTGTTTCTCCGAATGGCAAAGGGAACCAGGCGAAACGGCGAGGAGGTGAAGGTATGAAATTTGAATCCTGTAGTGGTGTACATGGTTGCCTCCGTAATTTGTCTCCGTGTGCTGATGGATAAAGAATAGGTAACGGGTGTCGTAAAAAGCAACTTAGGGACAAACCACGAAAGGAAAATGCAAACTTGAAACTCTATACCAATCCGTCTGGCCAGCGTGGTGTAGTAGGCGAAATCCTCCTTGTTAAGGAGAGGTAAATGTACAGCAGTGGACTATTAAACGCTGTTGATGATGACGATGATGATAGGGTTTGGGTCGTATAACTGCTCAGTGATGTCATAACGTTAGTCAAAAGCGTATAGGCACAATGATCTTTAACTCTGATTGAAAAACTAAGGAACCAGGATTTATCAACAAAGGATGTTACTCAAGATATATGTAAATATTGTAATTAGTAATAATCAGTCTGGATATTGTGTAGTTTTATCTGTCATGTTATTAATAAATCAATAAAAAGGTTCTACTACTGTTCCTCTCCAAAATCTTGCGAAGTAGAATTTTAAAAAAATATTTTGGGGTTGCTGTGTCTGCGTGTTAGAATCTCACTTAGGTGGTTGAGAAACGTTACGTAGGTACAATATAGTTTTTAGATAAAACAAAAAAATCTTAAAAATATGCGTATAATGTATATTATAAACTTGAACAAGCCTTTAAACTTTAGGTGAGAGTTGCGGTGGGGTGGTGTGACAGAATTGGACCGACTAAAACCACACAGTGGGCCAACATGCGTCTGGAATGAGAGCGATCCGAGCACTACTGTTATTAAGCCATCCGGACCATGCCACCCAGATGCGGGTAGCATCTACGAGTAAACTCTCTATATAGGTGACGTACGGCACACGCGGACGACGAATGGAGGGGAAAATCCGTAGACGATCAACGAGCCATTGTGGCTCGACGAGCGGCCTCCCGTCACTCGGGTACCTCTTCGGACGGGGGTCATATACTGCTATCAGCCATGCGCTGATAAACTTCGGTGAGCTCTTCTGCCTGTAAATCACAGGGAAGAGTTCTGGCCAAGGCGCACGCCGCCTCCGTCGACACGGTGCGGTAAACGCGTATGGCTCTAACTGCCTATTATTTCTGAGGAGGCGAGCCTTACTTCGGCCACTGGTGCCCAGACCGGTGTACCATATAATGCCATTGATCGGTATCCTTCGTGGACAGCCGTCTTGTCACGACCCTGGCTCCACCCAAATTGGACAAAAAACGCCCAAAGGTAGACGAAACGTAGACGCTCGTAGATGGAAGGATCCTCGTACATGATGGTACGCCTCTCTAAACTCTAAAGAGTCTGTCACAAGCTGTCTCAGATACTTAGGCACCCTGTGGTAGAGGAGTGCTTCCTTGATGCAACTAAATAGTAGACTATTGAATGCGTTGGCGATGTCCAACGATACGGCCAACAACACGACTACACAGTTCACCGCTTCTTCGGTAACTGTCCTCAGGTGCAACATAGCGTCGACAATTTAATACCTCGCTCGGAAACCGAATTGAGCGTCCGATAGATCGGGGCCCACCTCGCAGAGGTGACGGACGATGCGGGCAGGGAGTACCCTCTTAAACAATTTAGTCACCTCGTCCAGCAACACGATGGATCTATAGGACGCAACCGAATCGGGAAGCCATACCACCTTCCTTATTAGGACCAGCTTCTCGCTCTTCCAACATTCAGGAAAGCGTCCGGATGCCAAATTAGCGTCTAGTGCCTAGGTAGTCTGAAATGTGGTCAAGGGCTCGGGTAGGTATTCCATCTGGCCTGGGAACGGTGTTCTTAGAGTGGATGCGTAGAACAACCGCCCAAACTTGAACAAATCTTATACCAATCCGTATGGCCCGCGTGGTATAGTAGGCCAAAACCTCCTTTCGAAGGAAAGGCTTATGTCTGGCAATGGACTCTTAAAAGGTGTTGATGTGATGTGAATGTGTATTTTAGTACTTCTTGCTAAACAAATCCAACTAATTACGTTAGGTATTAAGTTTGAATGCTTCTTACAACACGAACAGTATCATTGCCAATAGTTAATTTCTTTTTTTTATATAATGGCTATTTCTAAGTATTCTAGTAATGAATTTCTGTTCTGGGTACAAAATATTCATACGTAATGTCCAGTTTCAAATTATAATTCACTCTCTCTGAATGACCGTACTGTTATAAAAATAATTGTAAAAGCAAATATATGTGCATAGTGAATTTCCAGTGCAAAGTGCAAACGATATTGACTAGAGAGGGGTTCAAATGCAATTATGAAGCAGTATGTCGTGTCGCGTCGCGTCACCCTGGGGACGATCGCGACGCTACTCATTTGTAGTATACATTCAAATGTAATGTAATAATTTAATATTACAACACACACAGTACCGTGAAACGTCTAAATTTAAATTTGGAATTTAAGGTTATAGCTTTATACAGACATACTTTTTTTGTAACAGATTACACAGACTTTTCTGCATTCAAAGTAAGATTAAATTTTCAATGGATTTTAAATTAACACACATATACATTTTGAGGCTGACAACTTTTTTGTGGACCTCGGAAGTTCATGCAATTAAATATACTTACGTATACATAAACATTCTTTCAAATAATTTTGTTATATTAATGCGATTATTTGTTGACTATGTAAAGAAACAAAATAATGAAGAGATATTCGTTATTCTTTTCCTAGTTTCTAATTTCTATACCTCTAAAATTATGTGAAAAAGCGACATAAAGAAAGCATCTAAAAACTTGTTATTGAAAATAAAATCGATAAACAATCTCTCACTTCAGCTACATTCACACCCTCACGAGAATTGAACCTAAACCCTTATTTCCGCAGCCTACACGCCTGTTAGCAGCAGACAGTAACCAGACAGATATTTCCCTTGGGTACCATAAACACAATAGTCTGTATTAGCTACACATGCAGTCGATTGTGACCTATGTACTTGAGTCATAGATGGCAGGAATTACTATAGAAATTGCACCGCCATTTTGTTTTACACTTTGGAAAGAGAACTATTTAAAATGTACAATGCTTTTAGTTTTGATTTTATGCGTTTGGATAATGAATTCATTATTGAAGCTTATTTGAAAATAATTAGTTACAATATAAAACTATTTATATAATATATAATAAAATCAAATTAAATATTTTCATATTCCTAAAAGCGAATATTCAAAAAGTTAAAAAGAGGTTTTGGTGCCGCTATATTCCGTTATATGTAACAAAATATATTTAAAGTATTGAATTAGTCTAAATAAGTATTTCAAGTACCCAACGACATTTCATTTTCTATACTTCCCAAGAAAATTTTGTCCACATTTTACATTTATGATAGAATAAGAGCAACACAAAATTGAACTAAGGTTAAATATTGTATACTACTCCTGCTTCAAAACATGTAACTAATTTAAGATCTTATTAGAGACAGTAGAAGAAAGTGAATAGCTGAAACATTTGCTAAACGATTTAAATTTATTTAAAAAACGAATTGGTCTTTAAAAATATAACAAATATTTAATAAAAACAATTACCAAAATTACCTGGAAGCGTACATAAAAAAGCATTAAAATCTGGAACGACATTGGAAAATTTGATCGATGCCCTACCATAGATAGTACGATTGATATCGAATACATTTTTAGGGAAGCGAGGGATTAGATTACTATTTGTTTTCTTGACTGGAAAAAATGAAGGGTTGCCATCGTATTGATTATTTTTAAACCTGCGTATCTTATCAGTTTACTATATCGGCTGTAGTTGATTTGATTTATTCAAAAACTAAAAGGAGTAATGCGCTATATTGAGACAAATAAAACAAAATCTAGCGGTTTATATGGCAAGAAGGGAAATATTTGACCCACACGTACGCCATATGTAGGTTATTGACTGCGAATGGTGAATTAAAAGGCCCCTATTGTTGTACTAGCGGTACATTTACGTTATATTTCAGAGTTAGAACAACTTAAGTATATAAAATATAGCTTTATGAAATGTATTATCAAATACGAACACGTTCGAGTGTTGAGACATTTCAATTAAACAGTAGGTGTGAATTAACGAAATTAGGCCAAAACGTCCTTTCTAAGAAGAGATCTATGTCTAGTAGCGGTTTTTTAAAAGCTATTGATGATAAATTAGCGGAGGTATCTATTTGAAAATTATCTTTTCAATTTTAAGTTTCACATCTAAACTTATGAATATATATAGAAGTATTGTAATATAACTTCTGACGGTACTTTTAAAAAAAAATTGAAGTAGATACATAAGTACCTTGCGTTATTATGATCGATGATATATGATCGGAATATTCGTATCGGGATAGGTAAAGGTCTTAGCGAGAACATACACCTATATCAGTATACGTGATTTTTTTTTTATTGACATTTTTGGCTTTCATTATAATGAAATCAAATCAATAGGCATTAAAGTTTATTAAATAATTATCAAAAATACACCCGCAGACCATGTTGTGTTACTAAGGCTTTTAACTTCAACTAACAAGGTCACTTGTATTGCTGTTGCTTACCATGGCCTCATAGAAAATCAGTGTTAAGTAATTTATCGAGTGAATAAGATCCAAACTGTGAAGGTCTTAGCATACAGAGAGGGGATTTACTCTTGATTTGCAGGTTTTTATGAGTGGCTGTAGTCAGTTACCATAAGGTGACCCGGCTACTCTTTTGTTACATTGTATCAATTAACATTTCTAATGAGTCAGCACACTACTAGTCCATATACTACGAAGTCAATTAATACTATTATGCAATAAAAAACTTTGCAAAAAGATGCACACTAATGTGATTTACATTTGATGCTAATTGACAAAAAATACGCATTAATTAGCTGTATGCAAGTTTTCGATTACATATATAGTTTCGAAGTTTAGCTTGTTTAAAAATGTTTCTAATTAGAATCGTGCCTCTATACAAGAGTTTTGCTGCTAACGTTTTCTAATATTCGTAAACAACAATGTGTGTTCTTATTTTGTAATAAAGAAATAAAAATAAATAAAAATCGTCGTGGTACTAATTAAGAAACTTTTCATTTTAGTGCTACATGTACTACGAAGTGCTACGAGAAATACCACAGTCTACTAAATAATGGCTCGTTTCACGCAGTATCTTCATAGTTCACAGAGGCCGTTGACTACAATATCACCCATCCTTCTCTAACGAGCTTCTATACTCTTCTGTAAATCGAAATCAAAGCTCGTCGGGATTGCAGCGAGGTGAAGTTCGTACGATCACGACATTGTAGTGAAGTGAAATGCAAATGGCGGTGCGTTCGAAACTAGCCGAAAATACTACTTGCCTCACTGTCTTTGACATTTCGTAATATCTTAATACTATCCAAACAATAACATTTTAGAGAAGTTAAGTAATTTTTTTACATGTATGTTTTTTAGACAACTATTTTTCATTATAATGGACAGATACTTTGAGTATTAGAAACATTTTTCAATTCGAATTTCATTTGAACTTTTTATGCTTCCCAAACGTTTTGAACAGGCGGGATGAAAAATTGTGCTTGGTGAATGTGCGGAACGTACCTGCATATGGCGGACGCTCAGTTTGTGTTTATGTCAATAAGAAAGTGATTTTTAACATTTGCGCGGGTGTGGATTAAACAATAAATAAATGATTATGTGGTAGTGGAACCTGTGTATTGTGTGTTTTTTTGTGATGATGGTTTTCGTGGTTGGACACTTGGATAACTTGATATCTTTACTGTAGTTACAAGGGTTCGTATTTATTTTATGTTTCTTTCTATATTTGAGGATTTATTGAGATTTATTACTTTATAAACCTTAATTGCAAACTAAATGTTATGATTATTAATTAGAGTACTTTCATAAAGTGTATTGCAAATATTTTATTTAGGTATGATATATGTTAAGCTAATTTGGCTCATAGGTTATCGCCAGATGATAACTTTATGCGAATTATCACGAAGCTTCTTCGGAGTATAATAAAGTTTCTATAGACATCATATTAATATAATGTATCTGTACCATTACACAAGTAATAAAATTTAAAAACTATCAGATCAAAGTTAACAGTGTGTTCTCCAATATCTAAAACATAAAAATTTGCACTTTAATAGTAAGTATTATTTATAAATAATAACAATCTGAAAGAGTTATGGCAAAGAATCATAAATAAGTTATCATGAAATTTAAGATTGTTTTATTATATTTTATTAATTTTATGAAAGAATTTAGAGCCAACTTATTTCATACACACACATATATGTTTTTCCGAAGTCGAAATATTGGAAGAGGAATTAATTTGTAATGTCTGAATATTAATTTAGACTTTATAATTATAATTGCCTATACCATAAATATTTACTATACCATTCAATTCTTTTTTCAACCTGCGTTGGACACAAAAAAAAATAAACATCATTAGAACTTTTATTTATGAAACAGAATGCTAACAAGAGTGTGTGGGGAGCACATTGTGTTTATAATTTGTACACACATGTGTTTTGATAACTTAAAACATGATTCATGGGACACATGTCTGTGATTTACACCATAAGATGCTGATATTCTCAATTCAAACTGAATTTGGAATGTTCACAAAATTGTTTGTCATTTTAGCTCTGATGCATAGACAGTGTTTTAATCAGTTCAATTAATTTGATCCAGTGTCTATTTTGTCTATTGCTATATTGTTTTAAATGGTATCAGTTTAGAAATAGGTGAGCTCATGTTTGATCAATTTATTGGAGTAACAATAAATGTTTATCAGAGAGCATGTTTTGATTTGATTGATCTAAATTTATATTGAAAGATATTTATAATGTAGTAATTTATCTGTGAGTGTGTTGATGTACTTTTTCTATGTTATTTTTTTCAATTTCTTTTTAACATTTTCTGAACTATTCATAAACTTAGGTAGATAGGTCACATGAAGCTTAAAGCTATAAATATAGTAAATGTATATATATATTATAGTTTAGACATCAATAATAATTCTCAAATTTTATCCAATTACATTATAAATAATGAACTAAATGTCATATAAAGCAAGTAATCTACTTTGTTATGTAAATGGGTAATTTATTTTAAAACTATCAAACCATAGTTATAAAATTTCTACTAACTACTGATCTCCACCTATAAAAAGTCAATGAGACTTAGTAATAATCATATTAGACACAGTTAATGCCCAATTACAATTTATCTTCATTAAGTACCTGATATCTACTATGCAATTTGATTTTGAAATCGTGAAAGCATTAGACACATACAAACATTAAAATTAATTAACAGTATCAAATACAAATACACTATTAAAAACTAACAGACGTTAAAGTACTACCTAAAATATGTTCAATGATAAGCATATCACAGAACTAGTAATATTAATGTTTTTTATAAAATATCCTCACCAAATCCACTTATTAAAGTTACAATAAATTACTGTAAAATAAATAACTTTTAAATGTAAATAAATGTTTTCCTTTCAGATAACAAAACCACAGACTCGCAAATGAGTACATTATTTCATTATTGTTTTAAGTAAGCAATAATAACCCATGCTTGTGGTTAATTGTACCATACAATTTATTTTTATTAATCAACTAATCTAATTTTGTACAATTTGCAACAGTATTTATTAATATTAATAAGATGTTGCTTTTAATATTACTATAAGAAATTCTTAAGTTAAAAACTTATTACACATTAGCTCATCCCTAACTTATTACACATTGTAGTTGTAAAAATAGATAAAAAACTATATATACTATATATAATTTACAAATTTTAACACTCGTGGATTGTAAATTGTGTCAGAGATTGAGCTTAACGGTAACAGACCTTTTAAGACTTTTTAAAGTGTATACAGACCCACTAGACATTTTTATATATAAAGACTGATATATCATCAACAGCCCTGAACAGTTCACTACTGGGCATAAACTTCTCCAGAAAGGTTTTGGTCAACTATACCACGCTGGTCAGCTAGATTGGTATAGGATTTATTTCAAGTTTTCCTTCTCCTTGCAGTGATGTTGTCCTGCACAGTGTGCCTTTGTTGCCGCTTATGACACTCATAAAATGAATAGGGGTGGTGGAATAAAATATATGTGGGAATTCCTTTAACCATATCTTACCTTTCGAATAGTTTTGATCCATGCAACCCCTTGGTCGAAACAGTAGACCAGTTACAGAATGTATCTTATATATGCATATAATGTGAGTTTTATACCTATTATATCATTACAGTTATACCCATGTATAAACACCAAAGTGTCTATATAGTGTATAATAACTGTTAAGTTGCATCTCTATAGCCACTTCAGTATTGTGCAGGCCAATCAAAATGCTTAGTGGTGATAGTGGTACCTTTCTGTTTTTGCTACAGGATGTGTCTATAGGTGTCAGTAATGGCTTATGATCATTATCTATTTTGCAATCTCAACAGTTCAAAAAAAGTCAATAAACTGTGTACTGTATGTATGATGTACTATCAGTTATCGTTTATCTCATGTTTTGTATTGAAGCAATATGATTGTTATCTATTTAGTAATCTAACTGATTAATATTTACATGCAAGAAAGTTTCAATAACTATCCATCATTAATCTCGATCACGTAGACAATGCTTATGATTATTAATTTTTCAAAATAATAATTTACGTTTTTTAAATTCGATTTTGTTTAAGGAGACCCAAGAAAAATGAAATTTTCGATAGTACCTGAAACATAAATAAATATTGAGGCATAAACATTGTAATAATCCTTAATGCTTACTGTTAAATGAAAACTATCTCCGAAACCGACAGCTAGAAACATGTGCCTTAATGTGGGTTAATTTAATCCAAAGACGTATTCGACATATTCGAAGTATTTATAGGACATTCAGAAACCTCTGTCATAATTGTGTCTCGTGCATAATATAAATGTAATGTAGTTTGAGAATAAGTACTCCCGAAATTACGTTTCTAGAAAACTCGAGTAATTCTAGAGTATGAGAATTTTTAATTGATATCACGTATACTGCTTTGCTTTACTTTATTTTTACTGTATTTAATGTTAAGTGTGGTTGCAGGTATATTCACGTCTAAGGTTTCTATAGTAACTCAGGTGTGGCAGTTAATATCACTATCAAAACCCTAAAGGACATATAACGTACGAGATTTCTTATCTTCCTAGTGTGATCATATCGTCAGTGTCGTTGCCCTCATCTCTCGTTATCATGTTTGTGCTACGCTAGTAATATTACATAAAAGCTAACACACATTCGACACCATCGGAATTGCGCGGGCACTATTAGTTCCAATTCAAGTTAATACTGTTAAAAACACTTTTGTACTCAATTTAGGGATTACCCTATGCTGATTTCATTGAATTATATTAATAACTTCGACTCCTCCGATCTTTAACTAGTCGTCCTTCCCAAGTTCAACTCATGTTAAAGCATCATCCAGACTGTGAAGTATTTCTTCCAGGTCATGTAGAGATTCAACCAAAACGCCGAATCGCAATTATGAAGATGTATTGGCTATTGACATGGACTCCCCGTGCGTTCCAATCATGCGTATTGAAAACGTTTTCTGTAAACAGTTTCAGTACAAATAACATCGCATTGTCAAAGCTCACGATGCAATTGGATTGGTCTTGTCCTTTGTTCTTATACATGTACGGTTATTGTTGCAGCTACGTACAGATATTTCAACACTTGGCTATATCGATAGTCGACCAGGCATCTCGTATAGATTCCAGGACAGTTTGAGTTTCGACGGCAAAGAAACTGATTATATTCCACTGTCTTCTCAATAATTTAGATTAATATGTGTATATTGGATATACTGAGCTGTAGCCTTTTCGAAACCCAACCTGCTTTACGGATTGGAAGTCATCGATTTTTAGACAAGATGACTCGTTATGACCCTTAAAACAGCTTACACACATAATTCAGATCTCATGTCTCCTTTTTTGAAAAAAACAGTACTACGACGCTCTTCTATGTCTCCTGTTAAATGCAAGTATGTAGTACGGAATTAGATTTGACAACTCTACTAATATTTCGTCTTTCGTCCGATTCCGTCGTCACCCGTAACTTTGTTGTTACTAAGTTGTCCGAACGCCATTCTAATCTCGCCCAAGTAGATGTTAGGTGGCATATTAACATAGCACGCGTGTCATCCGTGCTATGAATTTCGGATAAGTGGGTTCGTGAGGTATATAGGTCCTAAAAGAACTTTCGACTTCAGCGAGAATCACTGTCTTAGAGGTGACGATGGTGCTTGTGCTATTCAGACTCTTGAGCCCTTCTGTCGAGTTATCGCATCCTCGATTGCTCGAGTATTCGATTTTCGAATGTTGTCTTAGATGCCTTCTTATCTACCTGTTAAGTTCTTGACGCTCAGATGACGTGAAGTTTGACTTCTTGCCGTTTCTTCATAAGATGCAGAATCTCGCTGGAGAGCTTCGACTTGTGTCCAATGCTGTTTGATTGAAAGTGATTATAACTCACCAGTCGGACACGACACAGACGATATGTACCAGGTTGTCGGTGACGTCGTTTATGTCCTGCAGGGTTTCCAACATAGTAAATGAATTCTAAAGTTCCAGCTCGAACCTTTTATATCGAGCTTCAACCTGGTGTAGAGGTGGTCTAAGAGTCGGGCCAGTACTGTAGTAGCTGGACTGCTTATGAACATACTTTTATATCTCTTAATACATACGAGTACATAATATTATACTTAACTTATATCGGTTAGGATCACTAACTTCAGGTTAACCGGGCCCATCATAATAAAAGAAAGTAAACTGAAAATATAAAAATATTTAGTTTCTTGCCGCGTATGCCCGATTTGAACACACTTCTAATATATACAAAATGGTTCACTGCTTTTGATTACCATTACAACACGGACGATTAGGTGCAAAGTTGAAATTGAACCAACTAAATCCACAGGGTGCTCTATCATGCTAGCATGTGGCTGCGATCGAGGCACCGCGGACGATATCGAAATAACAGTGTGAAGTGACCCTAACAATCTCCAACCTTGAGTTTGCTTTGCACGTTACGTTGGTCCCAATCATCTTTAGTACAATCATTTATCATAATGTTGGGCCGTTGCTTGGTTGGCCGGATATTTGGGCTCGCTTGTATTAAGTAGATGTATTCTACGTGCTTTGAATGTTGTTGAACAAATTGCTTATCTTTATGTTTTAATGCAATTACTTAAGTGTACCGATTTGAGAACCTGTTCTCTGTAAGTGTTTTTGTTAATTAAGATTTGTTAATCCTTAGAGTATATCGTAATGAGGAAATGAGGTTTTATGCATTTAGAACCTTTTTCCAGTGTAAAAATCAAGCCTTGGGCATGACAATAAGAGATATTAGTATGTAGTTATAAAAGAATTAAAAAATATAAATATATAATACAAATTTACTATCAGCTTACACACGCAACTTCGTCTACTTCTTTCAAAAGCTATGCATTTTATCAATTTTTGCAATATTTTTCATTGTCGTTATAGCTTTTCTCGACAAATGACCTATTCAACAATGAAGTTATTTTTCGATTTCATTTGGAAGTTCCTGAGATAACTACCTAACTCTTTAACTTTTTAATATTAGTATATTTGTCAAGGAAAGCAGTTTATTTACACTTTATGTAGCTACTCTACTGTGAGCTCCGATGGAGCGATGACCAGTGGAAAAAAAGAAGTTTATGAGTTGAGACTGTTATGCGGTTTATATGCAAAATTATACGCAGTCACTTCTTGGCATGTAAACAACTTCCTTTAGCAATAGTTCAACATCAGTATTACCTACTTACACAAATCTCCAACTAAATGGCGAGCACTAGGCCTGGGTTTGAAACACAGAGCAACACAGGTCACCGTATCGCTATATGAAGTAATGTATATTTTTTAATCTATAGCATGATGAAGGAAAAAATTCACCTTTTACACAGAAAACTGATGTGGTCGCAGCTGTATGTTACTCACAAAGCCTTCAATGCGACTTGGCTACTATTACATCAAGTGATAAAAAGCATTCGAAAATCAAACGAATTTTTAGACACAAATCTGTGTCCACATGATTGTTTACCTTATTATTGTGGCCAGTTTCTAATTTATTCAATGTTGATACCCAGCTGAGATTTACGCCTCCGAGTGTACTACAATTGCAACAAATTTCACTAACGCAATAACAGCGACTTATCTTTAATTGGGTAACAAACATAAATACTGAGTCCTTTAATCTCTAATGGAAATAATGGTGTAAATCGTTCCTAATACCTGTTGTATTAGGTGCTACTACTAGTATTAAAATTTAGGGCTGAATTGGTGGCTGGATGTGTCACTTTTTTTGCCATTCTTAAAACCGATGGGGATTTGGCACAGAAACAGGTAATCAAGTCGATTAGTACTCTTATACTCAACAAAATGAACAATTGTTATGGTTAAATCCTAAATTACTATTCAGTTAGACAAATATGTTACTGACAAATCCAAAAAACTTTAACATGCGTGAAATTGTAGTCAGAAGCTAGTATGTGGAATGTAGGAGATACCTATGGTAATAGGCATTACCATAAGATTACAGTATCTAGAAATGCTCAACATTGTTTTTTTTGAATCGTAAAGGGAATCAAGCATTCCCTTATTTGAACTTAACATGTCAGTATATGTCATCAACGTTACTTCAATAGCTTAATCACATTAAGTATGTGTATTCCAACAATGTTAATGGAAATCGTATTGAAATTAACTTCTAAAGAGAACTGAAGATAAAACTAAACTAGTATAAGACTTGCTACGTCTATTTCTTAAATTTAACATTAGAAGCATTAAAAAGAAGAATTTGCGATTAACATCTTGACAGCAATGTAGATTGTTTCCCAGTGCCAAAGGATAATTTCAAACAATTTTAACTTCCTTCTCTCAAACAATGCCCAACTATTTATTATAATTAAACAAAACGTTTAACAATTTTCAACATAAACTCATCTTGAAAATTTGCGTTCCATGTTTATTAAGTGTTCAAAGTTAATGCTCTGTGATTCAACAAAAGAGTCACCTACTTTTAAGTTGAAGATGTCATCGCTGCCAACGCCACTGTTTAAAACGACATTTGGTGACAGGTTGGCAGGCAAACGGATCTGTAATCAGGGTCCTGTCCTGAGATAGCTTCGGATCTATTCTTGGAAGCTGTAAATCCCGGGTAAATGAGATTTGAGCCGAATAAATCCGACGAGTGGATTTGTTCAGTCGCTTCATTTTCTATCTCACGATTTTATTTGTTCATAATATGTAAGACTTATACAATTATCGTTAAACAGGTATAGCACCTGTAATTGCCGTTTAAAGTACATTAGCCGTTGATTTTTAAGCGTAACTTAATGCGTATAATTGGTACTATGTTTATAAAACTTCAATTTTCGTCAACTGATCGTGTTTTGATAACGCTAGGCATTAAAGTGGATTTAGGCCCATATTTTAAGACTTCTCAAGTATCCGTTGAACTCCGATAACCTTAGTTTTAAGTGTCAATTTATTAAAGAACGCGTTTTAAGTTTTAGTCAGTGGAAGTTCGTATCAAGAGTTGATTTCAACTCGGTCTGTTCTCAATTACGTTGCCGCGTGGTCGACAATTATCTTCTGTTTCATGCAGCAAATTATATTAAGATATATTCATATATTTGGCAAAGAACTTCTATGAATAAAATAAAAAATATAGAACGCGAAGTAGCGCTAGTTAGTGCGACTTTGTTTATACATGTTAGCCTACCAAAATAACTCTACCCTGCCTGATGGAAAGCATGAATAGAATCCAAGAAAGCACCATCGTCGTTGCGAATGCTTTGAACTTAAATTAGATTTGATATGAAGGCAAAACCGCATAATTATGCGTTATAACATAGTCATTTTAAAATAAATACATTTTCATGACATGTATGTCTACATTATAGCAATGACTACATTTTAGACTTATAACGTAAAAGGCATAACAGTCATGGTGACTGTGTAAGGCTTAGACAAATACCACGATAACTGTCACCACTGCATCAATGAGCTTCCAGCCTTACAATCACCGACGAAACACGACAGCACGAATGTTGTCGCTTTCGGTTGGTCTTCTGTGTAGGGGGTGGTACTTCACGGTCGAGGCGGCACGTTTGTGCTGAAATCAACGTTCCTCTATCACCTTCTAAACATTTTTGTGTTACAGTAATAAAAATAATATTTCGAACATCTGACACAAAATGCCATCTAGGTCCAAACTAAACAGAGCTTGTACTATGAGTACTAGACAACTGATATATACATACATACATACAAACATTTAATTTGACCCGGGCATCCAACCTGAGAACTCAACCATAGTAGTCACCGTTACCATTACGTCACCGAGGTAATCAAAAAACGTGATAGTTAACTATACAATTATCATGTGTTCTTAGACCCCCTTTCAAAGCTAACTCCCCGACAGCAAGCACTGATACATCCCAGTCATGGCCCCATATAGTTTAACTTGTTACCAGCACCATACTGACTGTCGGTTTAATATATTAATAGTATTTCTATTTATGTTCCATCAACATAATAAATACGTCATATACTCGTACTTCTCGAGATCTTTGTTCTAACATTGTTATTTAAAAGAGCATAGCGGTTTGCACATTATAATTATATGTATATGCCGATACACTTACTCTCGGAAGCTTTGTTTGAGTATCAAACAAAACTCCAACTTTCCACTTAATATTATGAGTAAGTAATGTATTACCAACTTCTCAGTATGCTTAAGTATAAATAGTAATTTATGTTTCTGAGCGTGACATCCTGCCGAGACAAGATGAGGACGTTAGCGATAACCTCAGTCTGTAACGTGTCCTAGGGGTTAATAGTCTTAATTATAGTCATATCAGTATTGCTGTACTGGTACTAGTACTACTATGTCAAAATATGTATGTAGTCTTATTGTCGTCTTATCTCTTCAATATATTGGATTTTTACTTTTAATTAAACTAAACAAGTTTTTTGTCTTCACTTGATAACTGTTTAACGAATTGTCAAAAAGAATATAAATAAATTTCAGTCCATAATAGTCATCTTATTTTCAGCATTCGTAAATGTTTTGCTGGCGTAAATGATTCAATTAGATATGATTTTTCCTGTTCTATAAGCGGTATCGCTTTCAAACAGTACTTTGATTGATTTTGATACTATCAGCTTCCATAAATTGTCATGGCGAATGCGTTATGTTTCTACTTCAAAAAGTTTCATCGAAGAACTTTGTTACTTGAACTATAAGGTTACATTTATTTTGTTTTTTTTTAATTATTGTACCTTTAACTTTAAATTTAGAATCACATACTTTTCGTTGAGTAGTTATAGTAAAATAATTTATTTACTACATACATTGTCATATATATAATGTATTTAAATTGCACGAGGAAAATTAAACAGTCGTCGTGAAAAACGTCTTAATTAAAGTAACAAAACTCAAACCAACAATTTTTTGGAATTTTTGTCTGTTAGTTAGCCTATGTGTTTGTGAGCGCTAATCTCAGTAGTGACTTAACTGATTTGGACGTGGCATTCCCCTACGTACTTTGGTAAACACCACCATAACCGACAGATATGCGTACGAATTTGCATATCTGTCGGCAATGGTGGTGTTTGGTCCGATGAAATACGCAGAAATACGAAACTGACATTGCCAATTTCTGTCTTTGTCTGGCAAATTACCAAACTTGCAGTAGACACGGCACATTGTAGTAGAAACGACGACTTGGGGAAGATCCCGGGCAGTTGCTAGATGCGTCCAGTTTTTTGTGGAGAAGTAACGGAGGGATATGTCCAAGAGCAGTTGACGCCTTGCGGCTGAGAAGATGATAGTGCAGTGTGTGCGGGGTTGCTATAGAAAAAGAGAGTAGAATGAATACTCTTGCTCGCTTTGAATCAAACGAAAGTGGATTATACGGATGGCGAAGTGGTTTGAGAGGTCACTTCACCATATTTTTACAAGTAATGTACTAAAACGAATATCAGTATACCTAACAAAAATCCTCAATGTTCACTTATTTTGAACAAACTCTCCATGATAGACCAACCTCTTGCCGTCACAATCAACAGTGAAGACGTAGGTATACCTAATGATTATTGTAGAAAAGATTGCAGTAGTATACTGAAGGGTTACTATCTCTGGTCTCCAGTGACAATTCAGACAATACATTAGTGACTGAATATCAGATAGACATGCTACAAGGTCGTATCAAGAAGAGTGTCTGACCTAAATTGCGCATAGCTTAATGTTAGGGGCTACGAGCTCGATCTTTATGCGGCAGTATATTGTTGTTGCTGAATTATTTGTTCCATATTTGTGTGTCTATTTATTAAATAATTTGTACATAAAATAATTGAAATTTGTACCAATATTTAAGGTAAAATATGAAATAATTTAAAGTTCTATGTAATTAATACCTAGTTGTATGTTCATATTGATCAAAATAATATCGTAGTCAATGCAGGTTTTTAATCAAACGATTTCTTCGCTATCCGACATAACGGCGATTGTCGAGAACGGTGTTTATACAATCGATGCGGCTGGCGATTACACTCACCATCCCCCTGACAGTTCTACCTTGAAATTTAACGAAATCTTTTTACTCTCAAAAAATTCGTACACAACCTTCCTTACCGCACGGATCTTGGTGTGGTACCTTCTACGTTGGTCATCTAGGTGTTTTTGTATGTTTAACTTGTTAATCGTTTTTTTTTAATATTTTTTTTAATCTTAATACTTCCTGCATTACATTTGCATGAGGCGAACTTAATGCCATATGGTATTCTCTACCAGTCAACCTTTAGGTGGTTCAGTAACTGATATGGCAGGTGTACGTGTGTCTT
This sequence comes from Hypercompe scribonia, assembly GCA_949316085.1. NCBI lineage: Eukaryota > Metazoa > Arthropoda > Insecta > Lepidoptera > Erebidae > Hypercompe > Hypercompe scribonia. The sequence goes on from OX438983.1 coordinate 4,957,652, forward strand.
TAAGAGAAGCAATCAGTAAAGTTGGAAGCAATAATTCACAATGAATGATCTAAAAAAAGGAAAAAGATATATACATAGATGAAAACACAAATAAATATTTAAACAATAAGCATACGAGTACCTATAGTACAAAATATAGTATATAAAATGATTAGACTATGGGGGAATATCTGATAGCTGTTCCTTGTATAATTCTCTGACCTTGGCTTTAAAAGTATTACGATTAGTTATTTCCCTGATCTCGAGTGGGAGCGCATTCCATAATAGAATCGATTGAACAGTATAAGAATGAACAAGAGAAGAGGTGTGTGTTGGACATAAGAGTAGAAGATCCACTAATAAGTGGAGCGAAGATCACTTATAACTTATTTAAATATCTTGCGTGGCAATCAATACTTAAAATTAATTTAAAAATGATGAGATTGTGTTAACTAAATTTCTTAAGTTAATAAACAATGTCTGAAAATAATTACAATCGATATACCTACATAGTTTTATCTTAACTAAACTCCAGTTAGTTTATGTTTTCCTTGACTCTAACCTTCAAAATATTGATTATAACATTTCCGTGTGTGAAATGCTTATTGCTATATAATGATTCGGGACAATTAGTAGCAAAATAAGTACGCACGAACGGGAGCCACGCGATTTGTACAAATTTATCCATACTATGAAAATTTGCAGCATGGTAGTAAAAACATTGTGTATCGTTTCTGGTGCTTCAAAGTGATGCCAAAGTCTCACCATGCAGGTATATTATTATCTGGTACTTACTACGAGCAGGGTCAAGGTCTTTTTCTCCCAACTCCTACTATTTAAATGACGCTACAATTATACAATCACATTCTTTTCTATTAAACAATGATTAATATTTTACTTCTCAACGATATAATGAACAAAAAAAACAAAAACAATTTTACTGTAGTAAATAACAACGCCCTTTTTTGTACTTTTTGTTGATTGTCTTAATAACATTTATTTCTTAGGAATTATTCTCTATTTCCTTTCAATAATTCTTTACAATCTCTGAGTAAATTTACTGAGACGATATTAAACCAATCGTATCATTTTCACGACGTTATACTAATCTACAGAAAAATATTTTAGTGTTTTGTGAGAGAAATTACTTATTTCAGCATGTTCTTAAGTTACAATCGACGGCTTTTCACTGAAAATATGACTCGATAGATGTTACATAACCATCGACACACGTCAAACACAGCTACTCATTAGTATCGAAAACTTGTCACTCATGGGAGTGACAAGCTTTTGTCAAAGCTTCGTTGTAAGGTTGTATGTACAGGCACTTCTGACGTCGCATCGCGGTTGCCGTACCGATACAGAAACTTCATTAGTCGAGTAACTTTGTCCTATTCATTTGAATAGTTTAAAATCAGTATAAGTAATACTAGTTGATTTTTCGTCGGAATAAAATATACCAATTGTTAAAATTCTAAAACCTACAAACAAAACCTCTAAACCTTCTTGTTAAACAAGCAAGTTTCTACCTGGATTTTTACATTGTAAAACATTTACCGTTTCTGTTAAATCTTGTAATAGATACCTCTTAGAAAAGTTGACAGAAACGGTTTCGTATGTGCCTAATGACACTTCGGTTCAGTATCAAGAGCTCGCAAGGGTAGACATTTTTTGTAATGTTATTAATGTCAAGTGTATGTGATATCACCAAATAACACTATCTCTACAACATAGGTTGGTGTTAAAATAAATAAATATTTTGTATGTATGTATATGACTACTAATATCCGAAACGTTTGACTTCTTTTGTGTTTTACATCTTGTATTAATGTTGTATATGAACGATAACATTAAGGAGATCTTTCTTAAACTCAATATTTCAAAAAATTACGACACTGGCGATAAAAGAGTACAAAAGGCTTTTATTGCAAATATATATTAAAACTTTTTTTTGGTGTATTTGCACTAAAGTTTATGAGGCTTATCCAAAAGATTGAATTGCCCAATATTGTCAGTGATGGTTGAAATATATTATTATAAACCTTAATATTTCAGAGAAATGAAAAGGTGGGCTAAAGCCTATACGAGTGTTCATTTGTATCACTTATGTATTTCGGGATACCCGTATGGTGTCTCAATCCGATTTTGTGTTAGTTTCAGACGTCACACAGATTACAAATCCAAGGTTCGGCACCCTTGTTGTCATTTTCTACCGGACCCAGTACTAGCGGGGCGCTATACCACACTTAACCCTTTTAATAAATGTGAAAGTGAGATACGGAAGTTACCAGTTTTTACCAAGATTCAACTTATTCAAATAATTACTACTATTACTTAACTAAGTCAAGCTTAACAGAATTATCATTTTACCGTCTCTCTAAAGTACTCCAAAAGATTTTCACCATTTAGTGCCATCTTTCTTATTGTTTTTATTATGTCTGCTGAGTCATACGACTGAGACATGTAAAAACGGTGCATGATGATATTTTACATAAGTTTTGTTGTAATTACCACGCTTGCATCTTGATTATTTTTTTTTCGATTCCAAGCACCCGTCTTTACGTTGTCGATGCGTCTAAACACAGTACGGAAATAACAAAGACCATAAATGCTTTGTTCTTGATCACTAAATGAATATTGCGTTGCGGACACCAAGTAATGACACTCTAAAGGAAATTGCACTCTGTATTAACGGAATAAGAGTTTTATTAAATGGAACACACATTGTGTGTGGTAAGACGGTGGAACAAGTACATACTTTGAACTGATTACGCCGGCTGTTATTTGAAAATTGATCTCATTACTAAGATTCATGTTGTCGACCTGTGCGGTCTGGGTCGCCACATTTCTGACAATTTAATTAAGTATTCAGAGAACTAATTCTCAACAGATTTGGAGAACTTTGTAGAGGGTCGTTTGAAAATGTTATTATCTCTAAAATGACATACAATTTTAACAGGTATATTTTAATACTTTTCTCAGAATTTTTTCTTTCTGCAAGCTTTAATTTAATTTGCGATGTTATTATGTATGTAATATATGTATGTAACTGTTTGTTAGGGTGGAATTTTGCAATGCAATTTTGAAGTAGATAACTTAAACTAATTGAGTTGAAATTCTGCACACGGGTATACACACGGATATATGTATATAAACGGATATATGTATATAAACGGACATATGTATATCGGGCGGCAATGCAATATTATGATGACATAAATCTGACCTGATAATGGAGCTGGAAAGTACAGGTACTTCTCTTCTAATGAAAGGCCCCACCCCATCTATTTTGGACTTGTTTGATTCGTCTTGACGAGTACGTTGTCTCTAAATGGTATCCGGTACTTGATAAAGGCGCTGAAGGTGGCCATAGCAAGTCCGTATTAAAACGACATAACCTGAACGATTTTGGTGATAGCATCAATTTTGCTTTTTTCTTGACTTAAGTTCTTAAATGGTAACCAGTCTTTAATGATGAAGCTAGAAGATGGTCATTGAATTTCCATAGTAAAACCACGTAACCGTTTATTGTTTTTTTTTATGACGTTCATAAGTGTCTTTTTGTGACCTAAATGAATAAACGAATTTGACTTTGACTTTGAATCATCAAGAATTAAAAAAAAGACATATCTGTGATTTGTTTTGGCATTTCTGCCCAGAATGAGTCTTAGAAAATATCTGCCTTTAGCTGTAAAGTTCGACATTTAAAAATATCTGTAAAAGATTTACTTGCAGAAATAAATGAGACTTATCATTTTATCATTACCTAAACAATATCCATACGCAACCCCATCAGATTTGAGAAACTAAGTTAATTACGTTTGTTATGAATACCGGTTTCATGATGAACAAACTGGGCAAGTCTTTTCGCTACAACCAAAAAGTAAAAAAATAATGAAAAATTAAGCAAAAATTTCTTTAAAAAAACAAACTTTTATTTGAACGCGCTAAAAAGGATAAAATAAAATTGTCTTTGAAAACTTTTACTGACAACTCCTGATGTCATTACACATTTTTTATGACATAAAAGCTTGTGACCTGATTTACTTGTATAGATAAACAAGTAAATAAAATATTTAGATCTGATTCATTTAATCTTGATATTTAAAATTTTTAAGCTTAGTAAATACGAGTAGTTTGTACTAGTTCCAGTTGTTTCAAGAGTAATGTATTGTATGAAATTGAAAATATCAGTCTTTTTAAAAGGTCCAGTAAAAAAAAACAGTATTAAGAAGTAAACAGTAGTACTTTGTTTAGTTATAATTCTCCTAAAAAATAATAATATTTGAAATACTTCAAGCTCACATGCGGCCGTCAGATTTCAAACCACACTGAGCCTCGGAAGAACACTCATTGTTGAATGATCGGTAATATGGTTTCTGACCGAACCGATCGTCGAGTGACTTTCTGGCATACGACACGCACCTTTGGGGTGAGGCTATGGATATCAATGGGGGAGTTCTATGCAACGGCACGCCCTCTGATATCCAGCAAATAAATGCTGGTGTACCTCAGCGGTCCGTCCTGTCGCCTACACTGTTTCTTTTGTATATCAATGACATGTTAGCCCTTGGCGACATAAATTGCAATGTAGACGATAGCACAGTTCAGGTAAGGAAGCAGACGTTAAATCAAATCGACAGGAGCTTTTCGATGAGCACGACCTGGTTCTCAACCGCGTCTCTCTCTGATCTCTCTGAAAATACAGGTGTGCGCGATCTCAACCAAAAAGTCGCTATTTCTTTCCCTTACTTTTCAGTACAAGAAGAAACTACTACTGCTACTTCAAGGTGAAGCTTGGTATCCCGGGTATGGATATTTGTCGGGATCGCAACCCGCGTTGGTGCCTCGAGAGCATCTGTGTCTTCTTTATAAGACTCAGGGCTGCTTCTACATGGAGTATTCAGCACAGCCCCCCATTATCAACAATCCCGAAGCCACTAAGCGCTTTTAATCCTCTACAGTTGCGAAGAATTATCACCTCTATAGCAGTTTTCTATCACCTTTATCGTAGAGACTGTTTTGACGAGCTCTTCCAACTAGTCTCATGTTTCCTCTTTCTCTACGCAACAACAACACGTGCTGCTCTTAGAAATCACTATTTTAGAGTGCTATCACATACGTCCTCGTACTTACATAATACGGTTCGTTTTTTTTTCTTGTGCTGAGTAGTCAAAACCTGGTACTCACTATCACGTGTTTGATCATGCTATGTTCCCGAGTCCTGTAAGCGGGGTGTGAAAAAGCATCTCACTAGGCAACTATAGTGTGGGTCACCATACTGCATTGTCTGCACCCGCAATGAGCATGTTGAACACCACTCTTGGATTCTATTCATTATTTCCATCAGGTAGAGTAGTAGACTTTGAGTACTATATAAAAAAAAATACAAATAAATTATACCCCACTAGAGACCAAATGACTGTACTCGTCACGCAATTTATTTGAGGTGGTGATAAACCTCGCATCTGAGCTGGCGCTTTTTTTTTATTTTCGCTTCAATCTGGTGAGATAAATACATGCACGGGTTTTGCTTAGCGTCGTAAGGTGTCCCTCATAAGGAATGCCTTTATTCACTTGTTTTAATAGAGTTCTATGTAAGAATTTAATTTACATTCTAGAGTTGGACACAACGCGAGGCTATTTACGAATATATTGTTGTAGTTAATTAGATTAATTAAGTAAGTTGCATTTTTTAGCATTTTAAAGCTTTGAAACCGCTGTCCAATTAAAAATTTATATTCTGTAACGAATGTAAACGGGTTAAATCTATGCATAGCTTTTAAAAATTCTAATTCCTGTATGCGAATACTACTACAATTCTTAAGTAAGTTATGAATATAAAGTCTCCCATGGTAGAAAAGAATTGTAATGGATCTGTTACGTAATATTGAATTTTACGTATCTCGAAGGCTTTCAGACGTTTTATAAACAACATCAATATTATATGAAGGATGTCTAGTATCTGTATGAAGCTAATAAGATCTTCACGATTTGTTTTCCTTTTTACACCTCTTAAATAATTTCCCAACAAAGAAAAGTGTTGACTATATAAAAGTTTGGTTTATTAATGTGGTAGATTGAATCTTTTGTTTTTAAAAGCTTATTCTCGTACTAGGAATGTTCCAGTGTCGCGCAGGATTTTGCAAAAATACATGAAACAGGCACAAGGTTTCGGTACAACGATTTGAATTTGAGCCTACATACTCAGTGCAGTAGAAACTGATGATCGACGCCTAATATAAGAAGGGGTGTGCTTTTTTTGTATTTCTTATCTATATGAATATTATTAAGCGAAAGAGTTATTTTGGTTGAACTGGTTAATCGTATGAACTGCTGTTTCGAATTTAAATTAGTACAATATAACGTACTCTATAGGCTATTTAATATAATAATGCTGCAAAAATGGAGAATATGTATTCCTCTTGAAAAACGCACGTCCGGGAGTTAGTTTGTCTTAAAATGTTAGTAATAGTAACACACGTGATAGTGATAATAATTCTTTAAGAAATGTCTTTATTATCGTTTAACTTTTATACGCCTATATCATGATGAATTAAAATATACTTTATTCTTCCTTCCCTAATTTTTTAGGCCACCATAGCGTTGGTCGCCATACTGCACTATCTTCATTCGTAGTGAGTACGGCGACCACCACTCTTGGATTCCATTCATGCTTTCCATCAGGCAGAATAGAGTCACTTTGGTAGGTTGTAATAAAAAAAAATCTGAGGAAAAACACAAAATTACACAATCAAATCCAGAACATTAGCTTATTTTTGAAAATCGGATTAAAATATACCCATGATCACACAATTACTTGATCTGCAATCACGTGATCACAGCTTCAACGTCTTGTCAATTATACTAATTGAGATTGACTGTTGATTGAGATTATTAGCAGCTAAATAGACAATACTGATTGCTATTTCATTTATCTCTCGATTTTTGGAATTATAACTATCCACTAACATTTCTAAGAACGATCGTTTCAGATCACACCCACATAATCTATTAGTAACTTATTAGAGTTAGCAGTCGAATGACGACCTGTTCCAAGAATGCCCCGTGTTGAGATAATGTTGTCGAATGCCTACTGTAGTGTATCACTATGTCGGGTATCCTATTTTATGACTCGACACCTCACCATGTGTGCGGGTAAAGGTCTAAGCACACATATCATGGCCGTGCCTGCGATGTGACAGGGCCTCGATCGTGTCTATCATGTATCTGTACCACATAGGGAATTATCTGTACTTTTAAAGGTGTTACAAAGCTACCCGGATACTGATGTCGTTAGCTTGATATATGTTTTTTTTTGTACTTGGAATGTATTTCTGACCAAATGACTGTACTCGTCACACAATTTATGTGGTGGTGGTGATAAATTGACGACATCTTATCTGGAACTCTTTTTTTCTTATTTTCTCGTCAATCTGGTGAGATAAATGTACGGGTTTTACTTTGCGTCCTAATGTTTCCCTCATAAGGAATATCCTCTATTCAACTTTGTTCCATGTATCGTTGTGTATCCATGTAGCATTCGGATCCATGTATTTCGTGGAAGATACATAAGTCTAGAAACTAAATATTTGTGTTTTACTTGTGACAATTCACATTTTTTTAAATTTTTTAGCTGATAAATTATATAGAAAATTTGTCGTGGCCTTTAGCTTTTGTATGGGCTGTGACACTCGTCAGCTTCGCCACGTCGGGGTCCTTCACATCATCATTATTATCATCATCATCAACAGCTTTTAACAGTCTGCTGCTGGAAATAATCTTCTTCTTCGAAAGGAGCCTTTTATACAAACATAAAATTATTTATCTGAAAAAACAATTTTTGATATGGTCCATCCATTGTAAAGACACAACCCTGATGTATGTTGAGATAGACCTTAACATTTTCGTTCTTTCACGCATCTTTTGGCTGCATGCTAACTTTATAGTATAAGCCCACCACACTCAAAACCAAACTACTTACAATATCTACAAATTCTCAGTTCGGACACATTGTAGGCACTGCTTATTATAGGCACTTTATTATTACAAACACTCTTCCAACTGGATGGGACACGTTTAACAGATACACTTTCCCATAATAGACGTATTAGTCATCCCTCGTTGCTGTAAGTCGGAAATCGTTGAATGTTTAAGTTCATTCATATCTCACAATCTTACCCATGATTTGTGGTATTTTATAGTATTACTCATATCCCACCAAGCTACCGACTATTTCTGTTATAATTTTATTATTATTAGTTTCTTTCACGGCTCATAATATTTATTTTTGAATTGAAAAGTCGATCCAGCAATGCAAATATATATCTTAAATTGCCAGTGAGCAGTGAAGCATATTTTACTGTAAGTAAATTCTAGTTAAATGCAAAAACGCAAATAGATTTTCATTTAAACAAACTTATTATTTCGTTTTGTTCGCACAGTAATTAGCAACTGTTTATATTAAAAGAAAATGAAGTAGCCTTTTATTTCTTCACTATAAATACGTTACAAATTAGACTAAATACAAATTATACACCTTTTGTTTGTTTCGCGTGGTAAAAAAACAAAAAAATATATAAAGTAGTAATAATAAATAGGTAACTCAAGTTATTAAACAAAAGTGTTTATTAATATTAATAAAGAAAATTAATCACAACACGCCTTGTTAGCTTTAAGTAATAAATTTTAAAAATATTAATAATTAATAAAATAGATTTAGATTCTTTAGACTTTTTTTGAAAAAGCTACTTTTATGAAATTGTAAATACTTGCTCTAGAGATGACCATAATTGCCTATCATTTGTTATTAAAATTGAATTTCATTGATTATTATAATCACTAACAAAATAGAAATATTCTGTTAGTAGAACTAGTTACTCTATTTGTATGGTTAGTCGTGAATTAGTCCCACAAGATCTTTACGACTTTATGATCTTTATGTACGTAGACAAATTCTGATTGTTAGAATGTAGGCAATGTTATAAGTTAAAAGGATGCCATAATAAGTAGTCTGAACAGACAGTTTTGTACCCAAAAATCAAAATATTTGATAGATTGATTTATACCGCAATATGATCTACTTATCCGGCACAAGAGAAATATTGTTTGATGCCAGAAATGCCGTTTTCTTCAAAAGTGCTACTGTAAGAAAAATAAAACATATGTGTTTCCTCTTTATGTTTAATGCGTAGGATTGTGGGTATATGATATAATAAACTTGAAAAGCGTTTCTGCCTGACGTCAACGGGACATGATTGAATATTTGGCTAGACGCTGTTTATGTAATTCACACGTAGAGATTATTTACATAAGAATCAAATATCTTTACTAGTAATACTTTTAAAATAGTATATTTTAAACATCTTGAGACTCAGTTATTCTTCATGTCAAGCATTATTCGTACTAAATTGTTGATGATTGAAAAGTAATGTTTTTGCAACTTTAGATTGCGTAAGCTCGAATACTGTTAAGTCAATAATCATATAATAATAACAATATAAATTTTATACATCTTAAAAACGTTAACAGCAGTCTGATTCCAAACTAGGCAGAGCTAGCTTGTGTTGTGGTAACCAATCTTACGTTTTTTTTTTAAAGACAACACTCGCATTAGGATTAAATCCTGTGTCACGAGGGATTTAACGAACATACAAGACACGGACACAAAAAAACACCCAGACTTAGAACAATAATTTGTGGATCACACAAAGCGTTTTCCCATGTGGGGTTTGAACCCACGACACTAAGCGCACCACTTGGCCAACATACGGTTGCTGATAATACTATCTACTGATAGTAACATACTAATATATTTTTATTTCTAAAAATAATACTTGGTATAGCATAATTACACCTCCTGAAGGCAAAGATACTAGATACTTTAAAACGTCAACTCAAAAACCTAATAAGAAAACACACGTAATCTTGTTTGTAATTTACTACACACTTAACGTCATGTACGAATCTATAAAGTGACACGGTAATATTTTAAACTTCGATCAAGAGTCGCACGATATTAAACCCTTTCAAATTGCCTTTTTATGGTCGGAGTTTGAATTTTTTCGAAATAATAATAAAGATTTTTGATGAAAGAAAGATTTATATAATAAAAGACATGTTGTATTATACTAACTTACTTCGCTGGCTCAGTAACTCAAAATGTGTCCTGGCTTCTGACATTAGAATGTTTCTTTACTTTTCTGTGCCAATTCATTGTGCTGTATTATGATGTTGAAGTGATTCGTTAATGTATTGACAAAAACCCCAAATATCCAAAAGTGTTCATCGGAAGTCGGACTTCAACATCCACATGTATCTGCTTGATCAGATTCGTTTTATTTGGAAACCACTGTAGTTATAAAACTTCTACAACAGCTATTTTTGTCAACAGAAGATTATACAAAAACTCACGATTTTTTTGATATTATAATGTCATTTCATGAAAAAGGTTCAGTTGTTGGTTATTATTGGTACACAAAAAAAATAACATTTTAGCAACCTTCTATTATCAGATACACTACGAGTGTGTCATTATGATTCACTTATTAGTCATGCAGCATATCTATCGGAATGGGAAACACTTCATCGGCATAAAATCACTATCTAAAATCCTCCTACAAAAAATGTGAAAGTTAATTAATCTATTATATTTACATACATTAAGCATACATAATAAATGCAATCACCGGAGTTACGTTAACTAGAATATTTTAATTTACTAGTTTATTTATAGTATTGTGTACAGGGCTAAAAATATACAACGTACACGCTAATTAATACTCGTAACTTAACAAACATCACGTGACTTCAAGTAAACAAGTAAAATATTTTTTTCTCGTTGAAATTAAAAGAGTTTTGAAACACAAAAATGAAGAACTCACTACTGTAATAAAAAATATTATCAACGTGGGTATGTAATCCTTAATAGTCGTATTATAGATATTAAGGTGGTCGCTAGTACCAATCTGTTTTCTATTGAAAGGGAATTACGAACGCAGCTGGTAAACCCCCTCGGGCCGTCACTCCACCGGGGTTTGCGACGGGTTGGTGTGTCAGAATCGGAACAGCTGTTCTTACGACATCCAGACCTGGTAAACTGCTGCCTCAACCTATTCCCTAGGATTGCCACAGGCACACCCATACTCGGCTCGGAATGCCAACAGAGCTGGGGCAGTGTTCTGGCGGTGAGTCGCTTCACGGCTTGGTGGAGCGTCTGAGGCCGACTGACGGGGTGGTATTTAGTAAAGCCACTCCATGCTCTTTACTTTTGGCCCCCATAAGAACCGGAGCTTCATCCCGCCACTAAGTAAATAGCTATACACTAAAGTAATCAAAGTATACAAATATGATATTCACAGTTCAATTGAGAGATGAACGGGTAATTAAAGAATAGGTGTTTTCACGCGTGTGTTAACGCTATCTTCTGTTTTAACAGGTATAACAGAATATTTGGGTTGACTAACTGGGGAAATAATCCTACTCATTGGAAGACAACCACTACTTCTGAGGCCGTGCATTAATGTTAGTGATAAATGCTTAATTAATAAATAGGTATTGAATAACATCCTGCTCTGTTCTATATTTGTAAGAACTATATTGTCTTTACATATCACTCACATTTTTCCCAAACTAGGAACTAGGAACTTCCATTTTTTATGTGAAGCGACTGCCGTCAAGCTTTTGCCACTCTAGTACTAGGCGATATCGAAATTCTGTAGATATATTGTTGTCGTACTTTTTAGGGCTCCATAATCCATAACGATTGCCACAGATGTCCGTATGACAACCGAGAGGCACGGAGTATAAGACCTCAACTTACTAACTCCAGGTTGTAATTAAGCATTTCTATAAACAGAAAAAGGCAATAACACTTTTGTCCCAACCCGGGCATCGAACTCAAGACTTCTTGATTGGTAGTTGCACACGCTAACTTCTTAAAGAAATTTTGAAATCCTTTTAGTGATATCAGATTCAAAGTTAACGCTGTTTTACGGAACACGCAATTTAGTTGAACTTGACAACAGAATAGAATTTTGGTAATCGTTCAACTAAAATAAGAGAATTTTAGAGAAATTTTGTTTTAATGATGTCAATAACAAAATTACCATCTTTGTATATTTTATAGACTTGCGACGATCAAACATTTTTTCAAACAACTTTATTGAGAATCCAAAGTAGTTTTATGACACTTAAATGGTGTGTTTTAAAGTGCTTTTTAGATATAAAAAAGTAATAAAATATTATCGAACCGCTTACTTAACAGGTTATTTGATTATTATTGGATCCACTTAAATATGTGTGTATATGTATTCATTATATCTTAGCATACGAATCAATTAAAACCTCATAAAAACGTCGACTTCTTCAATTTACCAGAAGTGGTAGTATGCGTTAAAAACGTTGCATAGTTAAAAAATAAAATTCGATACAAAAGTGGTCATAAAACTTCGGTAAATACCTGGATATTGTTTTTTTTTGTATTACATCAAAATTTATTGTTGCAATACTTTCAATGGTTTAGGTGCGTTTGCCAAAAAAAAAAATTTAGTGGGTAATATATATAACTACTAATAAAGTGTGAAGACATTATTTCTTTGAAACAGTTGATTCTAGCGTATGCCTAAACATTGAAAATTTTGTCTTAAGTAATTGCAAAATATTCAAAGTGTTTTTCAATTAGTCAATGTCGAACAGAGATCGGTCTAGTTAGTTTTGTTTTAACTTAGTTCAGTTCGGTAGCTATTTTAGTCCCTTTTCAAGTTAATTTTAATATTAAATCTATTTTCGTATCCAGTCTATTAGAGGCATGATATAAATAAATAAAATCTATGAAAAGGTCAATTTAACTTTCAAAGTCGTGTTTAAGATTAGCGGTGTTCTACTACGTGTCTGTTATGAAGTTAATTTGAAAATTATCATAACTGTTTATAAAAGCAATACTAGTTTGAAAATATGTGCTTAATTTTTTATTTACAATGCAAAAAAGATCAAATAACAAGCAACAACTAAGGTTACTAACAATCAAACACATGTAGTACTAACAACAACCAGTAACTTACCTGAACGCTAAGGCTAAGTAGGTATATAAATTAAGTTTTTACTTTTATCTTCACCAGTTTACCTTAACTTGTTAGACTTGGTCTTTATAGAGAAATACAGATTGTTACATCATTTAGTTGTCGTTAAAAAAACATTGAAATTTAAGCATCGGCTGTTCTGGCTCGTTAGTATTCGTGTCCTAGAAGCCTCCATCATATGATCTTCGAATAATTGTAGTATCAGTCCCGTTACCGGTTGTACTAATGTCTTCTCTGCATCCAGTTTTAAATTAGATCTTGGTTCGTTTCAACGTTAAAAAGTAATTAAAATACAGTTACTAGCGATAAGTTACGCGTTGGTACCGTAAATGTCGCCTTTTACGATTAGGGATTATGTTAGACATACGTAGAATTCACTAGAATACCGATAAAATCGGACCAAATCACTATCCATAGCACGGTTTAGTTAAACGGTCAATTAACCCGGCGTGAATGACGTGAAAATAGTTTCAAGGACGATGATAGCGGGTCATAATGACCCACACATTTTATTGAAATATTTTAAAGAAATTCGGCAAGTTGCCCAAATGACTATTTATATAAAAAGGGTACTTTATGTGAAAAGGAAGTAAAGTAGAAATTATATTAATGTATTGTAATCGTATATCTTTTTTAAAAAGAGTTGCAAAATCAGTTGTGAAAACGTAAAATGTTCATATTATTTAATTTTGGCAAAATATTCTTATCTATAACAGGTACTCTAGGTCAAGTACACTTTTTTACCATACAGGTAAAAAACAATTAGTCTTCTACTTCGTCATGAAGGGTCATGAACTGTTAGGATTATTGCAGTGAAAAAATTTAAATCGTACTATCAGTTAGCTTCAGCGCCGTCGATAACAGGAATTTCGTCTGTGCACGTAGTACACTGGAAACAAACAACTTTCCTGTGGCACAGCAGCATATCTGTGCTGAGTAGCTCTGTGGACAGGGCTCTTTTAAACCGCCACTCGAAAGCATCTGCCTTGCCGGAAAGTGACCACAATCTTTATTATTTGACAAGAAGTAGTAGATACTGACGACTTATATAGGACTAAGGATAATTACCATGACCCGCACGCACTTGTTTTGCGTAAGCACGATGTCGTGCAATACCCTCGCTAGCTGGGATATAGTGGAGTGTTCGAAACGAAATCCGAACTGTTCGTCACGTGGCTGAAGGTGTGATGTTGTCATGTGCAGCAGTAGTAGTTTCTCAAACAACTTCCACAACAATAAGCATGGGTACCTTATTTTTTGGATTTGGTGTTTTATTCTTAATTTCTCAAATAATTTATGATGATGAGTCCTTACGTTAATTACGTTAGGTTGTGAAGTTACCAGTCGTGCTTGAATATATCCTTAAGCAAATAGATACAGACCGCGTAACATTGCACGTCTTGCAAAACACCTTTAGAAATCGAGCAGATCTAGAGAAACATATTCAACATCGTTATAATTAAAGGTTTGTTAGGCTATTTATACTTATCCGGTTTGAGTCATTCTACCTACATAACACAAGATACTTTCCATTTTTTAGTAAGAAATAAATTTGCATTTATTATGCATCTGGGCAGAAAACCTTACCATGTAGTTACAATTTGACACTGATTATTGTCAGCCAGTTTTACCTACAACAATATTGCCCTATGTCCTATACACATGTAATTTACCCGAAGTAGAAAAAGTAGTAGTATAATTTTAGTAGGAACCAATATCATAGTCCTAATTTTCTAATCTGTCCTAAATATTAGCACTACGTGGAAATTTACATCACATCGTTACATTCAAATACCGCTAATATGACCGCTGTGCCCTCCTAACTATGTTTATTAAATATATATTTTATGTATTTAACTCGTGTGTATATTTTGGAGATGCTCAACAAATTTTTAGCCTGATGAGTTTTTAGGAAACGAAGCCTATTACAAAGATGTCGTCACACAACATCACATCTAAAGTAAATGATTTAACTTAACAGTACTTCACGTAACTGCATCCGCACACGTTGGCTTAAATACCCTTTTAAAGTCAAAGTTTATTTTCATCAGGTTTGGCGTAACTTTGTGTGCAGATGAAAACTATAAGCTGAGGCACGCGTAAAACACATCGTCTGAGTGAAACCTCAGCCACAATCTCGCTTCTGTTATCTGAATGTAGTGATCTTTAACATATGTAAGTCATAACGTGTCATTATTGACTAACATTACATTAGCACCTCCGTAACGTCATGTTATGTAAAAATAAGTTGGGAGTGTTTCAAATACATTAGCATTTTGGTAATGTGTCGCGACACGATAGAATCTATGGTTACTCTTTTTTTTTGAGTTTGGCAATCTAACCAAGATATTGTAATAATCTTCCTTCGACATGCGTTCTAGATCTTCATGAGGTTGCAAATTGCTTAAACTTTGTGTTTAATTTTGAGACGTTATTATCAAACATAAAATTATCATTTTTATTGTGATTATATAAAACAAATATTTACTTTAACCCGTCTAAAGAAGAAACAGTACTCTATAATCTGAATTAAACACTGTTATCGACATAAGGTCAAATGTCGTCAAAAACGAATGATATGAACACAATATATGCAATCAGAATTCAAAACTGATTTTGTTGTTATGTTTAAAACCAGCTTTTGAAGTCTATTTAATCAAAATCAGCGCTTAACTAATCAAAACGTCAAAAAGGGAAATAGGAACGGATGTCATGTACGTATAATATAAATCGAGGTAGAAATAAATCTTATAACCCCCTTTTCAGCTTTGCCACAGCCTAGTAATAAGTAAGGGTTTAATTTCATGATGTACAATATAAATTAATCATCTCATAATGCCTTCATTGTGCTGTACATTGTGTAACAAAGTTCACTTGACACAAAGCATTTTAACCCAATTACTTAGAGAGCTTATTAAAACCTGCATCCGTTCATAATTTAATATGAAAACTCGCTAATTAGAGAATTATGCAAGTATTTTTTTATTAAAAATATATACACGTATATTATGTATACAATTATAGAATATTATAACTTATAAGTATTAACTTGAATTATAAAATAACTAAAATATTTACTTAAATTTTATTCGTAGTAAGTAGTTTTTGGTTCGATTAACTGCTCAAATGATGTATCCCCTAAATTATAACGTTAAGTAAATCTACAGGCAGTGGTAGTAAAATATAAATAAACTATTCAATAATTAGGTTAAATTGACAAAATAAAACTTTATTCCTATATTACTAACGGATTCCTTGTAGTAGACGTGCAAAAAGCGCATGCCTTTGGAGGTTGTTATCTAGTTGCAGTTTAGGTTCAATCTAAATCCAACCTAGCTAACAAACACAACTGAATTAAAATATGACACCTAAATGAAAAAACGTGTCCAGCTGATGCAAACTAAAGAATGTCTATGTGCTATATATATATATATATATATATATTAATCCATGACGAATAGTCTTCGTAAGCATTTATATTTTGTTGTAGAATTTTTAATTTACTTGCTAAACAAAACACCTAATTCTTAATGTAGCCGTAACAAACCTCTCATTTTGTTTCCCTCGCTTGTCTTTTCTGTCTATAAACAACTGAATTTGCCGAAGATTAGCTGCTTGCTTAAGAAATAACCGGCTATATTTTGCTTTTCTGTAATATCTTAAGTAATTAGTAAGGAAAGTGCTCTCGCCTACGTTAAGCCTCTAGATCTCTGTGCGGAACGTAAATGACCGACAGTAGCGACACAACGTTGCTTTAACTAGCATTTACAGAATTGTAAAGTAAAAAAAACTTTAAAAAAAGAATAAAATTGTTTTATTTACTTTAAAATGTTAAGGAAAACAATTAAACGAAACCTACTCGAGTTGGCCGCGGCACATCAGTTACGTAGAATGAGAGATAAGCAAAATGTCATTTACATTGATATTATGCGCAAATAAAAGACAATTTATGTTTTCGACATTATGCGATTTTAAATTCACTGTGCTACAGATCGTAACTGAGATATACTATGCATGTTTTAGAGAAATACTTATAGATGGCGCTATTAGTTATGTTGATTTTCAAAAACCTTCCAAAGTGACAACTCTGCCTGATGGAAATTATGAATGGAATTCAAGAATTTTAGTCACCACACTTATTGCAGTATGGTGACCCACATTATGCCAGCCTAGTGAGATACTTCTTCACGCAGTGGGAAAACACGTGCGCTGGCAGTGGTATTCAGGTTTTGACTGATTTGCTCAGGAAAGAATAGCCGAACTGTTCGACAGTGTATGCTTTTATGTTAAGTTAGACTCTAAAACGGTGGCTTCCAAGGCCTGCACGTGTGTAGACGAAAGGAAAAGATGGGACCAGTTGGAAGAGCTCGTCGGAACACTTTATCGCATGCTCCATTTTAATCCAGTATTCACTTCGAATTTTCTCTCTCGGTGTAGTTTTTCTCGAAACTAAATACAAATTATGAAGTACTTTTCTAGGACTCTCGAACAGGTCCGACTACTTGAATACAACTTTAACAACTTCCAAAAGGAGTTATATTTTCATAAGTACTTAACTGAGTTATAAGCTTCTGTTTGGATCCATACCAATAGTAATTATAAATGCGAAAGAGTCTGTCTGCCTGTCTATAAAGAGGTAACAACCTCTTCACACTTAAACAGCTAAACTAATTTATAAGTTTGGTATAGAAGGGATTGGAAATTTGTACGGGGAATCAGTAACTGCTAAACCGTTTTGAATAAAACTTATCATGGCAACAGTTTGAGTTGTGGGGAAAGATATAGAATTAGTTTTTCGTTAAACCGATTTTGATGAAACTTGGTATGGAGATAATTTGATTCTTGGAGAAAGACAGGCTACTATTTACCCCGATAACCGACACGCTGTCGGAGCCACGTGCAAAAGCTAGTTGACTCGCATTTAAAGGTCTAAATTCAATATGTGCAGTTCCATGTCTAGTGGTTGCCAAGACTAAGTTACACATTCATAGTGTTCTTTTTAAATTAATCTGAACACACACATTACTTTTATACTTAGAATTAGTTTCGTAAGATTAAGAGAACCACTTGATACAATAGTTACTATTTAGTTAAGAGTAGTCTAAGATTTATTTGTGTAGACAACTGCTATTCATCGATCTCAACTAGGCATGGTTAGAACCGAGTCAATTTGAAACGAGCAGATACAATTAAAAATGGATAAAATATAGCTTTAATTATTGCACTTCACTAAAACATACGACTCTTCAATTCATTCGACGCTATAATTGAGGTCTCGGATTAAGTGCTCACTTAATCGCACATTTCTGACGGCCAATCATGATAAATGTCCTGCTGTTGCTGCAGAACACACTCAACATCTATGTTTTAGTATTTGAAGGGGGTTCTCTGTAAGCATCATCATTATCCTCACTATCAATAGCCCTTGATAGTCCACTGCTGGACATAGGACTTTTCTTAGGAAAGAGGTTTTGGCCTACTATACCACGCTGGCCAGAATTGGAATAGAGTTTGTACAAGTTTTTCTTCTTTTTACAGTGCTGTTATCCTGCGTTGTTGTCACCCTTGCTCTTTGTAGTCTTAAAAAAATATCAACACTGTAATTTAGTTAAAATTGAAATAGATATTGAAAAACATTGGAAGCTAACATTATACCCTTGCTGCCACATATTTGTATTTAGATAGAATAGAAGATCGGAAGAACGAGATTTTTATAACTATCGACCACCACTCTAACGGAGTCGTATAATTTTCAAATCGAACACAATACAGTCACTAGTTTGATACGTTTATGACTGTTTTATATTTACAAAACACACACAGTATACAGTTGTATATAATTATCTATTTTATGTTGTATATAATTATCCATTTTATTAAAAAAATGTGCTCATTAAGTGAAGCAAAAATCTTAAGTTGCCATAGAAATGAACCATGGACATTACTAATTAACATTTTTTTGTGAGTAAATGTTTTTGACGAAAAAGCCGCTTTATTTTTCTTGTGACACTATGCACTTGCCTTTGTAAAGAAACTCTACCATTTTTTTAATTGGGATAGCAGTCTTAAACATATAGAAAAAAAACATTCTTTGTTTTATGTATGTTGTTTCATTTAAAAATTGTGTGATAAAATAACTTAAGTCTTAAAGTTTTATTAGACCACTTACAATAATGACGCCTTATACTCTCTGTGAGGATGTAAACTGATTATCTTTAAGACGGTTGAGATGAAATTCACTAAATTCAATATAAAATTATCGTAAGTTATAAAAAGTAAAAGAAAATCATATATTTACGGTTTTCTGTAATGAAAGACTGAGTTGATTATGAATAAATAATTTAGAATGTGTTGTATTCAGAAAAAACTTCAAGCGTTATTTTTTTTTGCGCACTTCCTAGGCTAGATTACTATCGCAATCGTATTAAAGAAAATAAGAAATGTAAAACATCTCGAGAAATACTTAAGCCTTACCGAAAGCTTAGGTGATAAAATCTCGACTAGGAACTCATTTTTACCTTTAACTTTGAATACGTAAGACTGAAAGAGGTTTACGAGAGGTTGGCAAGCTTGTAATTTATCACTACTTGTATTTCCGAGTTGTGTGTTACCCACATTATACGATATATTGCCTCCCGAGCCGTTTCGGTTGGCCTCTCCTTATCCGGCTTCGTCTTAGTCGTTGTTTAGAATGCGAGGAATTGTTGCTTTGCGGTGGTTTGTACATTCACCCGGTTAACGTGTTTTGAATGGGTGTTCCTTGAAAATTTAATGGAGTGAGAAACACTTGACTTTTTAACTTTTATAGTATTTAACTATTAACGGATTATAGTATATAGGTAGTCATAGTACTAATGAGGCGGATATAATTTGTGAAACTGTGATGAACAATGATTATTGTTTATAAATAAGTATCTATTCAGAGTGCTCTGATGTACTGCAATGACAGCTAACAAGTCTTTGCTGGCACTGTTTTAAGTACAAACTTTGTAACAGTAGTGAATAATCTAATAAGATTACCAACGTTTGAAAAACACTTTCATTGCGTGTGTTAATGAGTGTTTATACCATTTTGTGAGGTACACCAAGTGTTCATTTGAAATGTTTCCAGTACATAATGTATTGAACTAAACTAATTTAAATACATGCATTTCAGCTGGTCTACATTGCAATAAAGAAAGAAGTATGAATTCAGTGACCACATAAGCACTCGATACTATAAGTCGTTCAGTTCATAACCACGTCACGTACATATAAGCTGCTATATAAATTGATGTAGGACGTGGTAAAGGCGACTGCCTTTCATTTGAAAGAAATATGCCTATTTCTAACGTTTTAATGTTACCTCCATCATTTACTAGCAGCTTATGCTTTTTCTTTTGATAAATTACAGAAGTAGTATCTTTATTAATTGAATTGCGCCTATTTCTTATTAATAAGCACTTTTTCGAGATGGTTTTAACTAGAACTAAAACTAAAGAAAACAACGCTAGGCGGCATGACGATTTGCCTCAGATGCTTGCCAGGAGCTAGATGGGACAAACCCAACATCGATCAAAGTGTCGTTGCAATGAGAGGCTTAGGTCCAACAGTGAACTACAATAAGCTGATGGTGATAATGATACCAGCTCTTGTGCTATCTCGCGTTTTGTGCTTTCTATCATTTGTTGCTTAGAGAAAAATGTTTGGAAAAGTCTAGAAGTTGGAATTAAATCTAAGACAATAGTCCATCTAAGAAGAAAAGCCGTAGTGTAGTTACGAACGGGTTTTTCTTGACTTCTAATTCAAATAAGGAATTAAATTATACATATGCTATTCAGGTCTTTTGTACTGTGTTTGGAAGTTAGTAGAGTTATCTATTTACCAATTCACATTTACTTAACAGTAAAAATTAATGTGAATATAATATAAAATATGAAACTTTGGAAATGATATACCAAGAAAGAAAAATGTATATAAATGTACATAAATACCTGTGCTCGAATAATTTGTACCTACTTAATATTGTTAAATATTGTTTGTTTGTATTGCATTTTTTTATTTTTATGGTATGTTATTTATGATAAAATTTTCATGTTGTATGTAGTTATACTTTTTAATTAGCAAGCATGCATTTAGCATGCTTCGTCACAAGATGACACTAAGCGATATCCATTATAGACCATTACAGATTCAACTTGTAAGTGAACTGTAAGTTGTTCTTATGAGAAAAAGATATTTCTAAACGTCATACACATTTATGCATCGAAAATAAAAAGTAGGTGCATTGTGGAAGAAATTTGTATAAGAATAAACGAACTAAACAATATATTAAATAAACAATATAAAAACCTATCACACACTTAAACCTTTACTCACTTTACGTCTTACTAAATATATAATTACCTATACCAAATATGCATATATAGGTACTCATAATTGGGTAGATGACTATATCGTAAATAAATACCAATGTCCACTTCATTAAAACCAATATCTCGAAACATCTCGTACAATACAACTGACATAGCTTTTTATTATTATTACGAATTTCAATCAAATATACAGTGAAATATATTGTTCAACTGAGTAGTCTAAAACAGTGACGTCACAATTTGGTATTTAGTACATTTTTCATACAAAATTGTCGTTTTGACAGATGATAAAAAGTAACTAATTTGACTAAGGTGTCATCTAGCCTATTGTATGTAATTCATGTTCGTACAAACAAATGAATTCGGTTCGTTTGTTTTTTAAACGCAACGCCCATCTTAGGAATGTAGCCTGTGTTGCGTGAAACGGACACAAAAAACACCCAGACTCTGGATAATAATTTGTCAATCACACAGTGTTATCCCATGTGGGGTCTGAACTCACAATCCTCAGTACAGTAGAGAGCGACGAATTGATCACAACTCTTCGTTTTAGCCTTCAGATACGGCAATTTAGTTATTTTATACCTTGAATATCAACTTAGATACGCTTTGCTTTTATACCATGAACTATTTATATAATTATGTACTAATATATAAACGCCAACCTGAGAGATAGTGTTAGAATATATGTTTATAATGCATATGTGTAATAATGTGTTCAAATAATCACATTTCAGCCATTCGTTCTGACGCAAACGTGTGTGTATGTATGTTCCGTTTTTTACATATTCGATTCAAAGAATCGAATTCGGAGCGCACAAATCAACTCAACCGAGAAACTGCGCAGTGTGCGTTCCAAATTCAATTTATTCCTTTTTTCGATTGTTTAGCGGAAGTGTGTCAGATTACTGTCAATTTCGGAGCCTCACTAATATCTTCTCATAAGCTCCAACATCACTTCACTTCAACTTACAAAATTACAATGTCTTAGCATTTTGATTTCTTTTCTTCATGTCTTTAAGTGACACGTCTGAAAATGTTTGTATATTCTTTTGAAACAATTCTGCTTGTTAGCATTGGAATCATATGATTTCTCTTCTAACCACCGTAGTGGTCAGTCTTGAGAAGGCTTCTCTTATATGTACCTAGACATCTTTTGAAAAAAAGTATCAGAAAGTATTGTCAGGTGCTAGGAGAAATTAAGTCTAAATAAAAAACTGTTCCATTTCGACACACCATCCTACAGCCCGAATGGGTTTCCACACGCACAAAAAAGCGGATAGATTGGCGTTGGTGTTGTGTAAACTGGATATTACACAAACTTAACATATAATACTATTAAATTTAATCACATTCGCTTTAGCTTAAAGCATTCCTTATATTCACGTCATCTATTGCATTCCAAATTAGTTGTATTAACTTTTCTTGTCTGAAATCTTTTTATTCTTCTGAATTGCTACCATATACGAAAACCTGGTCGACTGTTAGCTAATAAAAAATACTGAAATCAATTCAGTTGATTCCTAACAAATTACTTTCAAAAGATAACATTATATCACATATTGTATTAAATTGTGGCAGAACTATTGCTAGTCTAGTTTCACACAAAGGTCGCAGGTTGGAATGGTTCGATGCGGTTAGAGGTCATGGGAGCCATCGCTTGAAGGTCAAGAGCTGCACTGATTTGCCGACACGGTTCATGTGATTTATGTAAGTGCTAATAGTGAACCCGAACATTAATGGACACGGCTAAGCGATGGGTTTTGTGTAAGCTACAGTATAATATTATCATTTCAATGTCATGGTTTCTTTATGTTATTACGTAATGAAAATGGAGGAACATGACATTTGGGATATGTAAAGAATATTGTAGAAAACTAATAGAATAGCATTTTAATGGATGAAAATGTCGTGCAGTGGAGGTGGATTATGTCCAACGGCGGACTGTGACAGGACGGTGATGATTTCAAACAACACAATTTAAGTGTTGTGTGTGTTGTATTGAAGAATTAATATATTGTCGTATATATAGTCAATGCTACTTTATCGAAAATGTATTATTCCTCTAAAATTCTGATGTACGAGTAGTGTAACAATTGTATGAAATTTCCACCAAATAATACCGAAATCAACAGTGTGTAAACGACAACACAGAGCCAGTATACAACTGTCTATGGTCGAAAACCAAAGGCTAAACTATACAAAGACAGTTCAAGATATATGCAATGAAATAAACTGGAGAATATACATTAAAATGTATTGTTAGGGTAGAAATTCGGCAACCAGCCAAATAATTAGACGTCAGCATAGATTTGTAAGCATCAAACTGTTGAGCCTCAGCGATTCTAAAAGAACTAGTGAAAGAGAGCAAAGTGCTAGTAGCATAGTCTGAAAAGTAGTCACCAGTTGGATCGCAATGATTCGATATAAGGTGGATTTCGATCTTATCGATATATGTTTTCTTTAAATCTTGTGTTCTACCTCTATCTGCGAGCAAAGAAGCTATGAATTCGAATTAACCCTACACTATGCTCACTTTATAAATTTAACAAATATTTCCTATACCCTAAAATAGCAAATCTCTCACTATACAAAGGTTTTTATTACATTAGACATTTCACTTAATACATACGTTTATGGAGATTAAGGTTTTCATTCCACGTTCTTAACCCAAGCAATAATTTATACAGTTATTTCTATCCACGTTTGCAATTCCTCAGGTACTAGACGACATTAGAATTATTCAATGGTCTTTCACAGGTCGACGACCGTCTCGCTGAATGGAATTTATTCTTATGAAATTATTTGTTTGTTCCAGACTCTTATACCAGCCCGAAATCATTCTGCAATGGAGGCTGAAACCACACCCGTAAGTACTTAGACTTACTGTAAGTTAACTATTTAGTAAGAAATTTTAAAGTAATATTACCTTAACATACTTACATTTTTACATCACAACTAAGTTTTGATAATTTTATACTACTGCCATCTGTTGCAAACTTTATATAAACTTATGAAGTGTTCCCGTGAGATGACGGCGAGGTACGGCATTAAAGTATCAAATTCGTTTCATAAAAGTTAGATGGCGTTATTGTAATACAGTGTAACGATATCGGCGTGTAGATGGCGCTTATTTAAAAGTTCGTAGGGTAGTTTGTTAACTAAGCAGGAATGCTGCTTTTGCAACGTGCTTCGTGGTTAATATATTCTCCGTTAGATGTCATTTGAAACTATTTACAAATGGTAAATAATATAAAACCTAACTTTTTTATGTGGTATTATGGTTTTAGTAGGTATATATATGTAATGTGATATGATTAAATTTTATTGCTAATATCTTGTTTAAGTGCCACTTAAGCACACTTGTACAGCAGAGACTTGTTAAACGCTAGTATTTTACTAACATAGCTTGAATTTGAAAATATCAACATCAATATTTACTATAATATTTTTTATACACAGCTTAGTCCACAAAATCCACGTGACGAATAAACACATTTTGGCACTGGATTTTGCTTTTACAATATACTAAAAAATTGCATATGCCATCGCCCGATCGGTCCATTGTCCACAGGATTAAATTCGGCAAATTTATTGAAAACGCTTCCTACCTCATATTACTCACTATCCGTTCATTAATAAACTATTTTCTGGCGCCGCACCATACGCTACAATAGCCACAAACCATTTCGGAGTTGGTCGTGTATGAAATGTAGCGCGGTTAGGCTTCGGGATATTTCTATTCATCTCTTCCCTTCAATTAATAAACATTGTTGAAGCTGATAATAAAATAAATGACTACACGGTTGGCCTAGTGGTTTACACGGTTGCCACGCCGCTCTCTACTGCCCCGAGTGTTATGGGTTCAAACCCCACATGGGACAGCACTTAATGTAGTCCAAAAATTGTTGTTTTGAGTCTGGATGTTCTTTGTGTCCGTTTCTTGTATATTTGTAAAGTCCTCCGCGACACAGGATTTCTACATAGTGCGGGCGTTGTCTTTAAAAAAAAATTGGCTTCAAATTTTAAGATTATGATGTATTTGTAAATAGACTAGTACTTCCCCGCGATTTTACCTGTTTTTCTTATACGTTTACAAAAATGAATTCTCATAACATAGTCATAACATGATGATGTAATCAAATACATAGTCGGAGTAATGATTCCAGGCTTTCTTGATTTAAAAATGATGTCGTAGCCCATTTTTACTTTTTTCATTAAGATAAGTTGAGTATCTACATAGTTATTGCATACAATTTGCGGCATAACAAAGCAAACTGTACCTTTTATGAACAAAAACCAGTACATCATACTCACGCTAGCAGGTTTACCTAGCCCCAGGCGAACCGCGACGCCGTTCACTCTGTTCCGGATATACAACATTACGAATGGCTTTATTAAGACTAGATGTTACAATTTCCCAGCAACTATTGCGACAGTTGGAATGGCTAATGTGCCGCCAAAGGAGTCTAGTAAAAAGATGATTGCATCTAAATCCGTTCATCGTAGCCAGTTTCCAGTTTTGTGAGACTTGGAATTGCAGTTTCACGATTTCTTAATTATCTTCTATCAATTTTTTTCATGATTTAAATCACTTTTTATAGCTTTGGTTAAAACCATACATTATTCGATCGTATTGAAGATCTGTAATAAAAAGCTAGGTTTAACACCATTGGTTATTTAGGAGAGAAAGTGTTCTTATGTAAATCTTATGACACAGGCAAAAAATCTTATACTTTCCTTGAAACCAGCAAAATATTGCCCGAAAGGGAGTTACGTCTTGCACCCACAAATTACTATGATTTAATATTGCTTAGTTATCTGCGGGTTGGTAATTTGGTAGCGCTTCTCGGCCCCGCGTTGGGCCCCATTGTTGCTTCGCAGCCTTTTGTTCTTTGCCTTCCAGTGGCGATACGATCTTGAGTTATTATGATTAGGATTCTTTGCCAAGTGACGCGAACTCGCTAATTCCCCCATTATCGTTTTAGTTTTACTCACTCGTTTTATAACACTTTTTGTTGTCATCTTTCGTTTTTCACAATGCCTTGTGGAATTACCTTTCATTCTTCATAGGATCCTTTGTGTTTCCTCTTTTACTTTTCATCTAAATTAAATGTATGTATTATTCCGAGTTTCGCGTCTGCCTCGTTTGTCTAGCGATAGACGTATACGGCTGTCGATCCAAGAGGTCTCACATTCAATTCTCGAGTCGGCTCAAAAAGTGTCATAGGGTTTTTCTGATCACATACTAGAAAGCTTAATAACAACCCAGAGTTTGGCAGTTAGGGTCTTAACCCCCGTGCCTGGGAAAGCACTTAGTCGGTCAAGCCGTCGGTCCTGCGTTTGATCTCTCCCCGGTCGTGTTGGATAATCGTCCTATTGGGTAATGAGAGTGAGGGAACAGAGAATGCCGTGTTTGGCGTACTGCCTGACTGGTTATAGTTGATTTGTTTCCATTGAGCTCCACTGGCCGCAGTGACCGAAACCGGTTAGGAGTACATCGTATTATTCTGACTTTTGTTCAAAAAGTTTTATAGGTACTACTGAATGGATCAATCGTTGCTATAATTACTTAGGAACAGAGCACGTCAATTTGTTTACATAATGCGTCCGATAAACTGTTCGATTAATATAGGTATACGCGTAAGCTTGTGAGGTGACCTAGTAGATTAATAAACGTCACCACTGCTCGTAAAGTCAATGGAGTTAATATATCAAGCGACACGTCACGCTATGTCATGTCGGACTTTCATTTCATATAGTGCTCTCAAATAAATCGATCGGCTTTTTCAATTAGTGAAAACATTCGATTGTCATTGTGTTTATAGTATAGTTACTGGTTTGTTATCTATCCATCTTGACCGGTGTAATGGGTGGCCATCAGGGAAATGAATCGCCCCGCTGTCTGGTCCAACGGAATGGAAGCGCGGTACAAGTGTTGTTGTCGCGAAATTGCTTTCCGTTTTAATGTCCGAGGTATCTAGGGATGTCTTGTTTCCGTGCTTATTGTTTTAATATTTAGATTTAAAACAAGTTGTCACTGAATTGTTTCATTCCTTTTCATTTTATCTACATTTCTCCTTCACAAGCTTTTATTAGCCAGTTCTTGTTTAATAACAAGTTGCTTTGTCGTCTCTAATTTCTTATTTTTTTTAGAAATTAGGGTCGACAAAATCTCTTGGTGACAAACAATTTACTCAGAACCTTACTACTGCAACTTTCACAAATAAAATTTGATTTGTGAGGCCTGTTCAAGGATTTCTAATATATAATAATAAAATCTGTCAATCTTAATCTTGGCTTCTTTGATATTTTCTTTTTCTTGATTTACCTGCTTTCGGTTTTCAGATGTCTATAACGAGTAATTTCTCCGATTTTCTAACGATTATTTAGAATGCCAGTTTATTTGTGTAATTATTTTTAAACTTATATTATTGTTAAATCAATTAACTAATAACGAAACTAATGAAAGTAATTATTTTTTTAATTTTGTGTAAAGAATATGATAATTTTATAATTACTTCCTCACACACTTGACTGTAGCACGTTGTAGGTGCAATGATAAGAAATTGGAGCTCCATTGGTACATTATTTCTTGAGCTTGTAAAGCGTATACAAACCAACTTAATATTTATATATGTATATATATAGATTTATTTTCACTTTTCATCATCGAGGGATATTTTCAAATCGTAAATATCTCGTACTTTTGCAAGGCCAGTGCAGTTAGCTAGTGTTGCAGGCACTGCAATGGCATGCAGCGTGCGTGCCACACCCCATTCATTAAGCACCGAGTGCTTCCGCGCATTTATCAATCTACCCACACTCAGGCGGCGTCTGGCCTTGTTCATAAATACTAAGAATAGATTTTTAAATACGATTAAATAGATAACAATTATTTAAGGGGTAAGTAGTTTATAGAAAGATTAATGTTTTAGTAATGAAATTACTTTTTGACTAATTGTTTCTTGTAAAAGCAATGGAAGATTTTTATATTTATTTCATTCAATTTAAAATCTGCTTCAGGCTACAAAACAAATGTATTGAAAATTTATTTATGCATGTTTTTTTATCATGACAGATTAAATATCTAAGCGACAAATTGAAATATTGAAATATGCATGTATCAGTACAGCTGCCGCAACATTTTGATGCATTTCACGTGTTATGTCAGTCAAGCATTGTTTGTTGTTGCGGAATGACTGCGTGTGTACAAAAAAAGAAAAGGTAAAAATATTTTAAAAAACAGGCGGTACCTTGACGTAAATCGAAATCCATTCGTCTCTAATTTGTAGAGTACTTAAACTTGAATAAGCGTTAACCCTGCCGACCTTTTTTTAGCAAATTTTAGCTAAACTCGTTTGTATAAAGCTAAGACTAGAATAGATCGAAACGATCAGTTTCAAGTGGGCGGAGAATTTGCGCACCTGCGTCTCTACTGATCCAAGCTTATGGCCATCCGCTCTATATAAACTCTCAGATACCTATAGTGATAAAGCGTTGTTATTAACGCTAGCTACACTACAATCATGTCTAGACTTCATTTAGACCATTAAGCTGTCTCAGTTATATATGTTCATCAATATTTCATAGCGATCTTGTTTATGGTAGCGTAAAAATATCGACCTTCCTTTGTTATGAAAGTGTTTTGTCGAGTCGAGAATTTAATCATTGGAAGTTATTACCATCCCGTGCTAAACATTAAAGTAATGTTTTCAATGCCCGTAATTAAACGATTATGGCTGTCATTAAAATGAAGTATCGTAATCATAAACGCAATAAAAACACTTAAGAAGTACATAGAACTTCCGATTGGACATTCATGATTGCTCTCGGTGACTTGGAATGTGCGGTTAGATTTATTCCCTCTCGATCTACTGGCTCTTGTCTGTGGTTACTTCAGCCGAATTGAATCGTTAAGATGCGGGGACATGTCACAAACGAGATGGTGTTATACGACGTACTTAGGTGGGTAAAGGATGGAGGTAAGACACCCATGTTTCTTTTGATCATTGACGCGTGGCGTAGATATGGGGCTGTATTATACTTTGACAAAAACACACATTATCCTGACTGTTCCGGGATATAGTTTCTATTAGATTAAGATCAGTAGTGCTTTCTACTCACGAAAATGTTTGATATTGCTATTTTTTTGTGGAATCATATAAAAAGACTCTTTATTTTAGCTTTTATACTTACATTATGGATATGGAATTGAATGATAAAAAATGATGTATTCTGCTTTGTGGTGAACTTCTTGCATTTTAGGAAGAAAAATAAATGAACAAATCAAGAGATCAGATATACCAAGCATCTCGGGCAAATAAATTTTCCGTAGATACATTTTTGCTTAATACTTTCGTAAATGGCTACCATATGGAGACTTAACTTAAAGGGTGTTTAGTAAATAATTTTTGTAGGGTCCGCAACGCTATAATAGCTTAGTATCTGGGTCCATAAGCTGTAGACACCAGACGTCCAGCAGTTGACTATGGTTTTAAAAATGTACCATTTAAAACTACAGTGTATATAGTGCATTAAGAACGCTACGCAGTCTAAACTCTTTTACTAAAACCAAATCAGAAAGTTATATTTTAAAAATATATATTGAACATAAACTGCCCCCAATTAAGCAGTCGTATTTGCGAGCGAATCCTACAGTAAATAATAATGTCCATCGTCCAATTATCTTATAGCGGGCCAGGTGACGAGTCGTGAGATATAAGGGTCAACTCTCATTTGATATTCTGCTCCTATCCTGCGTAATGGAAAAACGTTGTGAGTTCACTGACGCCCGATACGATCGATCCCCCTCCCTATTTATTTTATTTTCGTAAATTGTACCGAATGATGACCGGTTACCCTTGTCAGGTCACTAAAAACATGTCACATGGACCGCACAACCCGGCATCCGCTAAAATCACTGCGGTGTTGCCAGTTATTTAAATGTTGCGTTATTTACTGTTCCGTCATTTAGTTCTATACTGTCATTTATTGTTACGCATATAACTTTAACTTTTTTTTCTTTTTTTTTTTCGGGTAGGTGGTTAAAAGTCAACACACGCATTGAAGATCTCATAAAATATTAATTAATTTAATTAGTAAATCTTTATAATTTCCATATAAAAAGTATATTAAAGTGTAGATCTGCACAGTGTTTATATGATCTAAGACCGGTAGCCCATCCACCTGCCAGCACAATAAAACATAATTTCACAAGGAATAATTTAATTATCACTTTGGACACAACATCTATTACTATGTCTCAATTATCAGATATACAAGAAGCACAGAACAACCTGGAAGAGAGCTTTTCGAAAAGGATGGCTCAGTTGGAGTCACAACTGCATTCTGGTAGTAACAGCAAAGAGACAGTTGCGAGAGTGTCAGAGGAATTCAGAACATTCCGGGAACTGATGTTTTCAATGTTGGGTCTTCTTCGGAAGCAAATTTCTGAGTGTGTTAAAGTAGTTGATGCCATGGAGACTCGTCATCGTCACAAATCACTCATCTTCTTAGGAGTACCCGAAGCTATCAAGGAAGACTGCACTACAACTCTTCTTGCAGTTATGAATGAGAGGATGGGACTACATGACATATCACGGCATAACATAAGGCACTGTCATCGCCTTGGAGCTCCCTCTAAGGAACATCGTCGCCCAATATTGGTGAGATTTTCTACCGCTGATATCAGATCTGACGTCTGGAAGTCCAAGACATCTCTTAAGGGTTCTGGCTACTCGGTGAGAGAGTTTCTAACCAAAATACGTCAGACTGCCTTTACCATGGCTCGACAACATTTCGGTATGTCGGCCTGTTGGACTCAAAACGGCAACATAGTTATCAAAGCGAGTGACAACAGCCGATATAAAATTACATCCACTGACGACTTGAAACCACTGCTAGTCAAATTTCCAAAGGGATCATCCAGGAGCAAGAGTGATTCCACTAATGCGAGCTCAGATAATGGTAACAAAAGTTCACGAAGACGCTAGTTGTATGTAACATCATTGTTAGTCACCTTGCAGGTACAACGGTACTTTGATTTTGTTTTTATGGTTTACATAATCACATCTGACGGTTAGTTTAGTGTATTATACCTTCAACAATTACTAAAATAACTTTCGTGCTTTTCTTATAATGTTTATAATTGTGTTGTGACAGTTAACGCACCTGTCAAATCGACAATTCGCCCTTTGCTCAGCGTTCACCATTCATAACGGGTGCGTTCCGTTTCTTACAATGTTACATTGGAACACAGAGCAGTGAACTATGTTTAGCATAACCATTTGTGCTCTTTAGATTTTTATTTTTGTTTCTTACTCTTTTTAAATTTTACTTTGATTCGTTTGTATAATTTATGGTGACGGGTAATTCTTACCTATTAGTATTTTAGTGATTATGTTTTACCTTTCGTTTTGTGATAGTCTTATTTTGTAAGCTGGCGGGTGGTGTAGAAATACGCATCAGTTTCGAGCAGGGTATTTATAAATTGGGCTTATAAACATATAATTATATTATATCTGTATAAAATATTATTATTATTTATTTATTCGTGTAATATTTCTTACATCATATTGAAATTTAAAAATTTTATTTAATGTGTACTCGTTTGTAATGATGATGGATGATAATGATTTTTATTTTTCTGCAAATGACTCCACTGGAGATGAGAGCTTCAATTCCCTACCTGACACCTTGGGTGAACAATTACGTCTGTCATTTAATAATCAATCACGATCGTTATTAAATGTGTGTCATATTAACGCTCAAAGTGTCCCCAGTCACTTTAGTGAATTTACTGAAACTTTCTCTGACAATAATGTGCATGCCATCCTGATTTCGGAAACTTGGTTAAAGCCGCATCTTGTTTCCACCTCTTATTCACTCACTGGTTTCGTACTCATTCGAAACGACCGGCCTGAGCCGAGAAGGGGTGGTGGGGTTGCCATCTACCTACGTGGGTGTTTACCCTACAAAATCCTCGCCACTTCCTCTTCCGATCTTTCTTCCACTGCTGAATATCTTTTTCTTGAAGTCTGTGTCAAGGGATCTAACGTCTTACTAGGGGTCGTTTATTGTCCCCCCGCTGTTAATTACTTCTCCAGTCTGGAAACAGTTCTGGAATCTTTAGGGTCAGAATATACACACCACATCATTATGGGCGATTTTAATACTGATCTCCTAGCATCTTGTTCGCTCCGTACTCGTAATCTGCTCCATATCATCCAATCCACTAGCCTCCATGTCCTCCCTCTTCAACCAACTCACCACAACATGGAGCACCAGGATACTTGGCTTGACCTAATGCTGACCTCTGCTCCAAACCTAGTCTATTCCCATGGTCAACATTCTGCTCCTGGATTTTCCCATCATGACTTAATTTTCCTCTCTTATATCTTAAAACCTCCTAAATCCCCTCCCAAAATTCTGCATATTCGTAATTTCAGACGAATGGACCTCGAAAGACTGTGTACAGATGCTTCTGCTTTAGACTGGACCAACTTGGCAACAGCTACAGACATAAATGATAAGGTCAGTATTTTTAATGACACAGTTCTGAAATTGTACGATAGACACGCACCTGTGAGGAGAGTAAAGTTGAAGCGCCCCCCTGCACCATGGATGACTGCGGCAATTCGAACAGCTATGAAACGCAGGGACCGTTTTTACAACAGATATAGGAGGAATCGCTGTGAGGAGAATTGGGATCTTTTTAAGACCGCTAGGAATCGGTGTAATCAGGTGATACGTAACGCCAAACGCCGCCACATAATTCAAAACTTAGAAATCTCTTCAACTTCCAATATGTGGAAGTTCCTTGGAACGCTGGGCATTGGAAAGCAGCAACGTCCTGAAGTTAAGACGACAATTGGTTTAGATGACATCAACGTTCACTTTTCAACCACACCTCAGATGGATCATCAAATCAAAAGTCAAACCTTGAGCTACATATCCAGTTTAACCCATCCTAACATCAATTCCTTTGATTTTTCTCCAGTATCTTCTGAGGACATCAAAAAGATTATCCTGTCCATTCGTTCCAATGCTGTAGGATGTGACGGCGTTAGCCGATACATGATCGTTACTATCCTAGATCACATTCTGCCAGCAATATCTCACATCGTTAACTTTTCACTTGACTCTGCAACCTATCCCTCACTCTGGCGTAAGGCCTTCATTATCCCTCTACCTAAGAGACCTGACCCCTCGCTCCCGGAACACTTCCGACCCATTTCTATACTTCCCTTTCTTTCTAAAGTTCTTGAAGCCTGTGTTCATAAACAACTCTCGCACTTTGTTTATAAACATAATCTCCTTAGTCCGCTACAATCTGGCTTTAGACCCGGTCATAGCACAACCACTGCTCTCCTCAAAGTGACTAGCGATATTAGGGAAGGTATGGAGGACACCAAAGTCACAGTGCTGGCTTTGGTAGATTTCTCGAGTGCTTTCGATACCGTTTGTCATGAAGTCCTACTGGCCATCCTCTCCTATCTTATGATCTCCTCAGAAGTTCTGGAATGGTTCTCTTCCTATCTTCAGGGACGTCAACAGTGTGTTCACATTGATGACTTATCGTCGAGTTGGTGTGAGCTTCTCACCGGTGTCCCTCAAGGCGGTATATTATCTCCCTTATTATTTTCAATTTTTATTAATCTCGTAACCCAACACCTTCAGTGTGCGTATCACCTGTACGCTGATGACCTACAGATTTATACAATGGCTAGAGTTGAAAATATATCAGATGCCATCAAGAAAATCAACAAGGACTTAGAATCCATAAGAAGTTGGTCTACGAAATTTGGTTTGTCGGTAAATCCAACTAAGTGTCAAGTGATTGTCGTGGGGAGCAAACAAATGCACAGTAGGTTGGGCGTGGCGACTATCCCACCTGTTGTTTATGACAACCTGACTATACCTCTGAGTACAGTAGTAAAGAACCTGGGCCTATATATCGACTCGACACTTGATTGGCGTGCACAAGTTGCACACGTGAGCCAGAAAGTTACCTCGTGCCTCCGCGCTTTGTACCGTCTGAAAAATTTTCTCCCTATTAAAACCAAGGCTACACTTATGCAGTCCCTAATTATTCCCCTGATCGATTACGGTGATGTGTGCTATTTTGACCTGAATGCAGACCTCCTCAATAAACTAGATCGCCTTCTCAATAACTGCATTCGATTCGTTTACAATCTTCGCAAGTATGATCATGTGTCTGCTTTACGTTCCCAGCTACAATGGCTCCCAATTCGACAACGCCGTAGTTTACGTGCACTCACTTCTCTTTTTTCTTTCCTCAACTCTCCATCGCTACCTGAATACCTTGCTCCTCACTTTCGTCTCTTATGTTCCACCCATGATCGAAATCTTCGGTCAAAAAACAACATGCTTCTTCTATGCCCCCCTCACACCTCCAACTTTATCAATTCATCCTTCTTGGTGCAGTCAGTTCTTCTGTGGAATGCACTTCCCGCCGGTATCAGGATGGCCTCAAATCGCCACACATTTAAGGCAAAAGTACGTGATCTACTTCGTAACAATTTGGTGGAATCGTCGTAACGATAGTACCCGAGTAAGCATTTATATGGAATATTGCATTAATTTTGTATACATGTATTATATGTTTATGTATTATATATGTATTGTTTATGTAAAATATTGTATTGTTAGTAACGTATGTCATGTCAACTTTTTTATTTTATCTCTGCACCTACCGCATCGTGTTTCTACACCAGCTGAAGGTTGACTGGGAGAGAATGCCCCATGGCATTAAGTCCGCCTTTGTACAACATGTGCATTAAGTATAAATAAATAAATAAATAAATAACACCAACGCAAAGTCGTCTTTTCGTTTTTAAAATGATATGTTTTGTAAGCACTCTTATTTGATTAAGAATTTATACTAAATATATTTCGAGCAAACGTTATACACATTATTCTTGTATGTGTAGAGTATTAAAGAATAACTTATAGTAATTCGATAATGGATAGTACCATATGCGTGTTACTATACGTGTGTACGAAGTAATTTTTTACTAGAATGCATTATAAACAATGGATTAAAGTAAAACACGTTAATAATAAAGAGTTTTATGTTGAAAGTGGAGAATAGACTAGATGGCACCTTAGTCAAATTAGTTACTTTTTATCATCTGTCAAAACGACAATTTTGTGTGAAAAATGTACTAAATACCAAATTGTGACCTCACTGTTCAGAACTTTTTTTTATATAAATTAAATTTCTATAGTGAATTATAATGTTTCAACGTAATTTGGTCAAGTTTTATTATTAAATGTAGTTATAAACTCGGACGTACCATATTTTAGGCTAACAGAATAAAAAATCTAAGGTAAAGAAAATGTAATGATAAACAAAAGCGTTTGTTAGGTAACTAGGAACTAAAAGCCATACAAAAGTGAAACAAAACAGTAAAGATAGCTGCAAAGGTATGAAACTGTGGTACAGATACCAATGCCCCCTTCCTTGATAGTAAAGTACGTTAATTCAGATAAAAACTAAGAATATGATACAATACATTAAAAGTTTTCTTAACCCTTAAAAAAAATACGTGCCTATGTGTGTTCCTCTATGAAGGATGTACTGTAATAAAATGTAATGTGAAAGAGTGGGAAACGAGTTCAAATTTATGATTTCCTACAAAAAAGCAAAATGGTATATCCATTAAAAATTGACAGTACACGATAGGAAGAATTATGATAGAGGTCCACAGAGTTGACAAATAAATTATGCCTGGCATGTGACGCGGGGCTCGGGGACGTTCGTTGCGGTCTTATTTTGTACTTATCGGCACAACACTTTTATCTCGCTTTATAAAATGCGGTACGGAGATACTCAAATTTATATTATGCAGTGCATATAAACTGTTGAAAACTGTTATAAATATTATTGCTTGTATTAATACTATTACTTGTGTTAGTGATAATATTGAAAAGTAAATATAAATCTTAACTTTACATTTTATACAAATTAAATGTCATTTAGAGTGGAACGATATCACAACTTCTCAATGTTGGCTCCGTCAATTTCAAACTACGGTGTGAAAGCAAAATCAAGTTACAGAAACACAGTGAACACGTTAGACGAGTATAGAATACTTGCACGTTCCTACTTGTGTACGTTGCGGAAAAATTAAGTTAAATCAGACGCGTTAACGCGTCGCTTGGCGGGGATTGCTGCGAAATTGTTTCGCTGTTTTGTGTAGGGTTTTAAAGTGTTTTTTACTCGGTTTGCTAATGGAGGCGGACTTTACTTACCGACCGTTCCGCTCGGCGCTTGTTTACTATTAATTGTGCCTTTTGTCGCCTACAGCTGCTGTCTCGCCGGCAGGATACGCCCGCGGTCGGCTTGCACACAATTACAACCTTTATGGGTGTTTACGTTGTGCGCTACGAAACTATCCGGTGGTTTCGTTTCACCGCCATTTGCGACACTTTAATAAAATCTTTGCACTTTTTAGCTTAATTAAGCTGTTTGTGTTCTTGTGATACTTTCAATTTAGCATCACAATGGGACGAAGCGTTGGGTGAACTAACAAATATTTCTTTGTAATGTATGTAATTGAAAATATCGTTCAAATTTTATGAGTTGATGTATTGTGTAAACTGAAAACAGTTGTTAAAATGTATTCTTCTGTAACACATTTTTACAACTTATCTGTTAAAATATTTAGTTGTGCATTGTTTAGATAATGAACTGAAACTGTATGATGCCATGATGCTTGTCTAGCTAGTCAATATTATACACTTCACTTCTACAACGCTACTGTGATAGCTTAGGTCATTATTAAGTGATTGTTTCTATAGAAATTGGTAATATAAAAAGAATTACAAAACTTCGACATCAGTATGGCAGTGGTAAAATATAATATAAAAATATGAAGCAATCCACTCAAAGCTAGCATCAACAAATGGTTGCAAATATAGAAACCATATTTTTGCACACAAGTGAATAGAAATCACAATATCTGTATTACATTAAATCTTTTCACTGGAAACTGAACGCGTGCACAGTTTCGGTCCAGTATAAACCACAAACAATAAGCTCCGTAATTTCCATTTCACACAGAAGCAGCGACTGCATGCGGCCCCAGATTTTGCATGTTTTTTGCTTGTTGCTCGTGAAATAATTTTATTTATCGCAGTCCTGGACCGTTGTCGCGCTAGCGTTGACTCGCAACTTTTTAATTAAATTATTTACTTAATAATTGTTGGTACAAGAATGATAGCTTCGCTATTTTTACGCTTTGTTGTTGACCAACGACGAAACTGAATTGTAAATTATGAACTTTTTGTTCAACGAGCTTAAATAGTAAACGTGATATTTAAACATTACCTCAACTATGTTCAGTTTCCTACTTACTTCGTATTATTATATACCAATGCACTGGTAGGGATTCCTTTTTATTTATTTCTTGATATACTTTTACTTTTGAAAAGTGAACGTCAATTTGTATAATCTCCAAGAGAAGGTTAATTTCTTTTGAGAGTTTGCTTTATTGATAATTTAATTTACCTCACTTTGAATAGGATTATGATTGAAAATAAGCAAAATGCACTGTACTGTTCAATGTCATCATCATCATCATCATCACCACCACCATCATCTTCGTCATCATCATCATCATTATCCCCACCACCACCACCACCATCATCGTCATCATCATCATCATCATCATCATCTCAGCCAAAAGATGTCCAATGCTGGACATACGAGTAGGCCTCCCCCAAGGTTCTCCACAAGGGCCGGCCCCGTGTCCCCTCATCCAGCGGCTTTGAACAGGTCATCGGACCACCCTGTGGGGGGTCCACCAACGCTGCGTTATCCGTAACGCGGTTGCCACTCCAGAACTTTAATGTGTGGGAACTTTAACTGTTCAATGTGTGTGTTCAAAACATAGTCGTAATCTTAATAGTATATGTAGGGAGTAGAGAAATCATCAGCGTTCACTGTTGGACATAGGCCTCTTGCAAAGTTCACTACTACAACCAATACTGTGCAGACTCATCACGTTACAGAACAATGGTCATCTAATTGCCAAGTATCAGGTTTAAACGGGAAAATTCAAATATCTATTCAACTAGTATACTAATCAGTTGTCACAGAAGATTAATTTGTAAAGTTTGTTGTTACAAAAAAATACTACTTGATTTCGCTTAAAACAGTAAACAGTAGACTTGCTACGTGCTACGGACAGTCTACAACAATGCTACGGCCAATTGTGTAGTTTAAATGTCGCTTGTATTTATTTTCTAATTGATCATTTTACTTTTAAACTTACGTGCAAGGACTGTTTTAAAATATATTAATATGCATACATAAATATATTGCTGCATGCATACTCATCGGTTTCTGGTATTTCTGACATGGCCTTTCTTCACCAATTTAGTCGATAAATGTTTGCCGTAGACGACATCTTCCACACTTGCACAAACATTCGCTGTATAAATTCCTTCTGTGAGTCTTCTGTCATCCCTCCTCTTTACGTGGCTAAACCATCGCAGCATGCTTTTTTCAATTTTTGTCACTACATTTTCTTTTAGTTCATAACGTTCTCTTATTACTACATTCTTGACTCGGTTATTAATATTCACACCACGCATACTTCTTAAGGAACGCATCCTTACAACATTAATTCGTGTCGCTATAACGGTTGCGACCAGCACGCTATTGTGCACAGCGAAACGCGCCTTTTTAGACTCGTTATTTTACGCTTTCTCTCTCCTTCCTATATCATCTTCGTGTAATAATAATAACTTTTATTGCAAATTAAGGTCGTGGTGGCCTTATTTCGATATATTGAATTAACAACGCGCCATTAAACTGCCACTTTTTATTTGATATAAAACTTCTTATAACTTTACGTAATTGATTAATTTCAGACTTTAATAATTAAGTAGCCATTCAATTATGGATTACTCATCTTTTCTGGTATTGAAACATAATAATAATAATTGTTATTACAAGCTTGCGCACTCAATTAGTAAATTAATTTTAAATTTCAAACCAGACGGTTATTTCATACATAACTTAATGGTGACATTCACATAAAATATTAATCATTTAAGACTTGATCGTGGATATCTTTCCATCAATAATTAATGCTGTAAATTTTGGAATAAAATTAAATAAACATTGTCTCAAGGTTTTTGACTTTAACACTTTTTGTACATACTAAAATTGATATGCTTTTTATTGTCATATAAGATAAGATATGTAAAGATGCAAATACGCAACAGAGTATAGAACCCTATAAACACAATCCTACTCCTTATATTTAAATCACATAAAACATATTATAAACCTTTAAACACTAAAAAAAATATGTTTGTATATAACAATCACATTTTTAATTACAACTCAAGCTCTACAGTCTCTCGACTCGACTTTCATTAAACAGTACCACTTCTCCCAAGTACATTTTGTCTCCTTTTATTTTGTCTCCCGGGTAATAGACAACGCACCCTGAAGCATGGATAATGGCTACCCGAGAAAAAAAATTAAGTGCTTCAACGTAGAGGGAGCAGTGCAGCACCTGTCGCCCGTGACGTATACTAGTGAACAGCTGCCAATGAATATTTAAAACAAGAAAGGTGAAAGTTATAAGCTGTTTTTCGAATTTGTTTGGTATATATATTTTAATAACTTGTGACTCTTCATGGATTCACAGAAAGCTGAAGTAAATCTTTAGTTGATTTTCGACGAGTGAGTAACCTCTTACCGGAGACTAAAACCTATTCTAATCAACGCAATGGAGCAGCGAGTAGTTTACAAAGTTACACAAACATAAAACTCTTAACTTAAATAGCAATACAATGTAAACTTTCATTATTCGTTCATTAAACTACAATATACAAGATGTGCTACTTGTAAATGGTGTCTGAATGTAAATACTCTGAATAGTTGATAAAGTAACGTACCTAGGCTTCACCAGTGAAGAGTGGTTGCCGCATGATTTATGCCTACTATACTTGCTCTTCCTACGCTGAACTCATCTAACAATAAAATGGCTTAGAACGCGTAATTTCTTTCATATTCTTGCACCTATACAATTTCATGAAACGTGACTGTATTATCATAGTTTAAAAGTTATTTTTCAAATTTATTTAGGATATTCTTGAGATATGCTGTACTTAATAACTGTCATGCTACTCACTAAAATTAAGAGTTAAGGTTTTGTACCAAAAATATATCATATTTCTATTAATATTTATAATCTCTTAATTGAGTCATCATCCAATTATATATTTAATAGAATTTTTATCCTTAAGACAGGGGGTTTCTATACCTGAAGTCCCAATGAGTAAATATCTATATAAAAAGTGGAAAAAATCTCGAAGGAATTTATAATGAACTCCAATATCATCTTCCATCAAATTTGCTTAACGACCCGTAATTTAATACCGCAGAATCCCCAAAGGTAATCAAACAATATGCTGTATCCAGGAAATAGCGGTAACAGCAGTCAAAAGCGCAATTAACACTGTAACTTCGTCACATGGTAGAAAACTTCAATTAATTAATGCAACGTAGGCACTACACGCAATGTGCTACTCTAACAATATCTAAATTGTCGACGTAAAAAAAGAGTTGTGCGTGACAGTTTTAAGTTTATGTAGTAGTCAATATTTATCTGAAATTATTTATTTTTTTTAAATTTTATGCACTTTTATACGAGTACATCGGCGGACTTAGCGTTCAGAGAATTTTTTTCCAGACCTTTGAGTGTTGTGGACATCTTTTAAGATATGTGCACATAGATAACGATTTCATCAACGAAAAATATACAAAAATAAATTACTACATACATTAACTTATATAAAATCACATATGCGAATTGCTGATTAATATTATTTTGTAGGGAACATGAAGGGTAACCCCGTAAGTAAAGATATCTTACAACCAGATTTTTTTATTTTTTTTTCTATTGTTAAGTTCTTGGTTATTGATATCATCTCGAGTAGACATATGGTTTGTAACATACTAACAATACTCTAATTCATACGTGTGATAGTACTCGTACATCAAAACAAGACGTAGTTCTAGCGGCCTCCATTTTAAAACTTATAGCGTTGTCGTCGATTACGTGTTATATTTTGCGTGAAGATTTTTTTCTCTTTGTGTTTGCGTCAAAGGTTGTTTTTCTTTCTTGTACATAATATGATTAAAACAATTTCAAAGAAATGGAAACGTCTGCAAATATACAAGCAACAAGTAAGTCCCTTCAGATATCTGTCGTTTATAATCATTTTTGAATGGTGCCCTTTACTGTAGGGCTGTATTTATGAATTATGATCGTGATATCAAGAGCAGTGATCTAGATATCATATCTTATATTTTTATCACATTATAATCATTTGGAATTTATTTAATTAATTATTTTATTTATACTACCTTCAAATACATTGCCTGAGGTGGGTTTAATGCCGTAAATATTTACTTCCTCTTTTCTTCTTTCTTCTTCTTTTGATTCTTGGGTGATGCAGAGATGTGTGTAGTAGGTATATCTTGGAGCAATTGAAGATTATTTAATTTATAATGTTATGAATATGAAATAAATATATATATATATATATATGTATAAACATTCATACATATACACGTAAATATATATATACTACTAATAATTTAATCCAGATGTGATTGAAGCCTTCTTTATACACATCCATTATTTTATCTTTTTCCCTTTCTACAAACAAATACACAATATATTTATCACCCCTCATAAAAGCCAAACTAAACTAAAGAAAAAAAAATACTATTTAGAATTTTACAGTTATGTATATAGTAAGGTTTTGGTGTCACGCATGAGACAAAAATTATTTCAACAATAATTTCCATTTAGATAGTTGCCGTAATCGTTCTTGTAACCTGAGACACTAAAAATAGTTATAATTATTTCTGGATGGTTTTTGACTATCAAAATCGTATAATTGAAGCCCAGGGCCAGATAAATGGCAGGCTTACACGCGACTAACGGTTAAGTGTCAATGAGGTGTTATAGTGTTATATACTTTTTCTTAGTTAGTGTAACCTGGTCTAAAGGTGTATATGTAACTAAGTTACTGTTTTGCTTTAAACTTAATTCACTTCAAAGGACCGAACTCCACTGTTTTCTCAAAGACAAAGAAGTAGTTCTTTTGTTTTAGAGAGACATCGCATCTCAAATG
This sequence comes from Hypercompe scribonia, assembly GCA_949316085.1. Lineage (NCBI taxonomy): Eukaryota > Metazoa > Arthropoda > Insecta > Lepidoptera > Erebidae > Hypercompe > Hypercompe scribonia. The sequence goes on from OX438983.1 coordinate 5,000,256, forward strand.
AGGCATATCATATTGCCAGACGGAACACTAATTACTAATTGTCTTAACTCTCACTGTGCGATGCGTACATAGAATATGACGTATCTCGATTAGCTGGCGCGAAGCTCTCAAAACCAGCTAAAACTGCTAGATAGCTTTTTTTTATTTTGCGTTATGCAAAATGTGCAAACATTTCTAAATCTGCAAATGAGGGAATAACACTAGAAAATATTGATATATTTTTGCTTTTTGTAACCCATGAACAGGAATAATGTATCAATAATTCCTTAAAACATTTTAAGTAATAAAACCTGATCGTAACGTTTATAAAATGAAGTAAACCTTGAACAAAGAACCGGTGCACATTTGACTAAAAGATTGAAAGAAGCAGTGGGATAAATTAAAGAAATTACCAACATCCAACAACAACGGAAATATCCAGTATAGATTAAGAGATCTGTTGTTCTATTCCGACAGGTTATCGCTTCGCTGTTTCATCGATAGTCGTCGATTATTTTCCGCACCCAGCCCATCGATTACAGTCAATCCACCATATGAACTATCTACTTTTCTCTTTTCGTTGCTGCAATTATTCCTACTTTTATTTTGTTACTTGTAGCGTACACGATTAAATTAATTTATTTTGTGATTCTATATGGTAATCGAAGCCAGTGTGACTTAACAATTAGGATCGCTATACCAATAAGCGAATCAGTATTTAAATCTGTATTGTATTATTTCACAGTAATTGTTACTGTCTACAAATAATAAAGTCTACATTTCTGGTATAGGCAAGTATAATGAAATACGAAACTAATTTTAGAATGCTTCAGGCTTATTTAAATAAAATGGCCGGTGTCTTGTGAATTCTAATTAACACAACAATGAGATGTTAAAAGTTTTGAGAGATGGACTCAAAGACTGCGTGATGAGAATTAGACGTATTTTTATGAAAAAAACGTGATTAGGGTTTTTATTGAGAGTTTATTTCTCATGCCAGATTAATTAATAGTGTGATATTTGTATTATACTTATGTTGCGCCAATCATCCTATTTAATAATGTAAAACGCCATTGTCTAAAAATATGAAAAATATCATCATCATCATTATCATAATCATCTCTGCCGCAAGACGTGCACTAATGGACATACGCCTCCCCAAAGTTCTCCACAACAGCCAGTCCCGTGCCAAAATAACGAAATATACGTTAGTATAAATTTATTGCATTAATCTTTTTATTTAATCAGATATAAATGTAAAAAAAATATATTTCGTTTAAAAAATAAAGTTAAATGCAAAACAATTCAGAAGTTTTTGCATGAGGGTAGTCGAATACAATCGGGCTTTACGTTGATACCGAGTAACAACGCGGTCGCAAACTGCCTGCAATGTTTGTATTGAAGTATCCATTATCGTGATGAGGCACATGCCATTCACGTTACTACATATAAAAATGTGTGTCTCGACTCCCGGTCGAGTTGTGTGTCCCACCTAGCAGGGGAGGCGAAATGTCAGACGATATTTTGATATTAGAATTCAGTAAAATATTTGTGCTTGACTATTGCTAGCGAACGTACATGAAAGTTTTAACTAATACACGATGATAAGTTTTATATAATATTACACTTTAATTATTTTAAAAGAAAATGTTTTTGTAAAAGAAACTATGTAGTTTTTAGTCCCCATTTCAGAGTCCAAATGAAAATATTCATTATTTTTTCATGTCTTTTTTGAACCAGGTACATATACTAATTTAATGACATCACGTATCGTCTCAAATGAGACTATTTATAACAATGACTACGAATTTTTTTTATGTGGAAAAGACGTTGTCAGAAGAGATTTTTCCAGATGATTTCCAAATACCATTCGTAAGAAAATATTGAATAGGCATTTCGCTATCGATAAGTCGAGTAAGCTCCGTATCTCAATGAAGATAAAGTTTGCTGTCCAACTTGAGCATCTTATTCACAAATAATTCCTTCCTAATATTAAGTAAGTTTCGTACAAAATCACAAGACACAAAGTGAGTTTATCGTACGTGCATTAGCTTGTTTGTTCACCCCCACCTTGGGTAGCAAACTGTAATGTTGTTAGCGAGTTAGATTTGTTCCTCGATCGCCTACGAAGTAACAGTACGATCGATGTTCACCGAAGACCTTCTGTGATTTATTTTATCTGTATACTGTGTGAGTGTTTTGTTATTAAGTTATTTCTTATTCCCAATGTTGTTGACACGCTATTTACTCAGAATCCTAACATTCAATTTGACCATTATATTTAACAACTTCATAGGTCAAGCGCTCTTAACAGTCAGTACTAACTTATATTTTCTTTGAAAGGGCCAAACACCTACAGATGATTGTGATTTAAAACACAGAAAGATAACTTTGTTTCTCTGTGCAAAGACACCAAAACCTTAATAATAAAGATTTCGTTTTGCATTCTTGATATGATTTAAAAGATATTTGATATAGAGAAGCGTGGTAATGGACCTAAACTTTTTAAACAAAGGATGTACCATTAAGATTGTAGATTTATGGATTGTTATATACCGTGATTTACAAGCTAAGGTTATCGTTATCAAACATTATATAGCTATGATTTTACTTCTGCAATAGACCACCTACAGCAAACGTTAAATATTTGCAGAGAGTCTTGTAGGTCAAGTAAAAATTCTGATACATTAAATAATACTTCTATAGGAGCTTTGAGCTTTTACATATCAATTACATCTACTTACATATTCATTTCGCTTCGACAGGAAGTCATCCTGTTAATTTTCCCTCGACTTTATATGTGCACCAAGTGCGGGCCGCATGTAAATATAACCTTATGCCGCATAATTAACACACACAAATGAAAGTAAAAAATAATTTGCGTTTAATATGTAATATAGGTTAACACTAGTTATAATCAGCTTTGAAATACACCAACAAAACAACAAGTAATAAAACTCACGTCTCATAAATCACAACATAGTTCTTCTACCGCCAAAAGTTGTGTGGTCTAGTTACTATTTAATTTTATAGCCACCGTTTGAATATTGCACTTCTTTATTTCTTAAACACACACCATCACTTAGCCACCACATGTTATGCTCAAACACAAGGTAGTTATGGTCCAAATTTGAAGGTTTTGTGTAGACTGGTACTTTAGAATTTTGATGACCGGAGGGTGAAACGGTGACAAAATAAAGTGAATTTCTCTTACAATATTATAGTACCTGGAAACCGAGCTCGGTATTGTTGTGTGATAGTCAATTCGCAATTTACCAACTTCTTTTGTTCCATCCCTAATTTTGTCAGATGGATAAGTTTTAAAACACCTAATAGACAAACATTTCATTGTTTGAAAACACAGATAAAACAACGTTTTCTAAAAATGAAACCTATCGATTTATCGACCCCGAAACCCCCAGTTTACTACTAAAAAATATAAATGTAAATGTATATAATCATTCATAATTCTATGTTTGTTTTCAACCTATATTCTATAATGATCAGGGGCTCGAAAATTGGGGACTTCTTACTATTTTAGCAACAGCAACTTAAGCTGTTTATAATTATATTTTTAAATTAGTTTAGTCTTGGAGGGAACAACGTAATCCTGGTCCTTAAGACAATCTTGAACGAGGCTATCACTTTGTGTTTTATAATAATTTTTTAAAGTTGTTAACTATACAATCTGACGTGGTGTTAACCATCGCAAAGGTAAACATTACTAAAGGCGATGTTCGATTGAAATTGAAATGTTCGATTGACATTTAGAGATGTCTGTCAGCTGTCTTATAAAACTAAATTACCCAGGGAAGTAAAAATACATGTTTTCTTAAAATATTTTATCACCTGTTCTTATTTTAATGTCACATTACATTTGTCCAGGTTATACAAAACTTTTAGTGTGCCTCTTATTCTGTTGTTTAGAATGTCTTTATTCAAGATCTTATTGATCTTAATTATGAGTTTTTGATAAAGGAATAGTAAAATATACAAAATAAATTATGGAAGTATAATAAGATACCTTGCTAAACCAGTTCAAACACAAACGGCTTAGAGTGTTTATTTTTAAAAAGTCCGTAAGTATAAAGGATGGCGAACTTGTGTGCTTTGCTATCTAGAGAAACTACGACAGCTGTCTACTATTACCGGCCATTAGTAACTTGACCTGTTGCAAGCAAAAGAGTCATAGACAGTCCATTCACTTCTTTATTCCTTCTTATTAGTACAAAATATTTTCTTACTGTAGAATTTTCTTAAACAGACATACTGATTTTCACCTGATAGAGTTCAAATAACTCGACAGACGACAACATAAATGTAGAATAAATAATTTGCTCTGCATTTCTCTTTCTTGTACCTATCAGTTTAATGTACCTACCTTTTTGACGCTCAGAAGTAACAGCGGGTAATTGAAAAAGATACGAAATCGCTGTTCTTAACAACAAGTTCAACCCCTATTCCTTGATCACTGACATCATTATGGGGTGGCGCGTGCTCGAAGCACTCGTGCGGTCAACGCGGCAGCACCACGTAAATTAGTGACTTATGACACAGGCGTGTTTAGAATTGATTATGAACTCTTACCAGCTCTTACGGGCTCAAGATCTTGTGATAAGATAAATTATTATAAAGAGAAATATGGAAGCTGTTTTTCGGGGGTATCTTCTTACCGTAATGTAATTAAGAATAATGTAGTAAATAAATTCAGTGTTAATTTCTTCGTTGCTAAATCGGATGGTAAAAATTTATCTCTTAAAAAACTAGTGTTAGTAAATTAGTTCTTTGCTTTTATCGAGTGAGTTCAGGTTACTGAAGGGTAGGACTTGCAACTCTTGAGTAACCTGTATCCATGTGAGGTTATTAGCACTTTTCATACGGTAACCAATATGTTACCATAAAACAAATTATGAAAGTTTACTGTTATATAAAACATACATTCGAGATATTCTGGCAATAGCAGTAGGTAGGTAGTAGGTGTGTACTGAGACAGCGCTGCGTAATAACACTCGACATTGGCAATCAACAAAGCAAAATGTACTTGTGTCACGTAATTGTTTCGTTACACGCAAACTTTTATATTGGGGAGGTGTTTTGACCTTTAAGTTGTGTACCTGCCATCCCTGCTTTTTTATATACTGAAGGATAGTGCGAATACATAAAGTGTTTTATTAACTTAGTACTAGGTATGAGGGTAATATTAATTTAATAATTGTCAGAAGTGCTTTGTATTTGAGTAAAAACTTTTCAAGATAAAATTCATCACTGAAAACTACTGTTAATTCGGCTTGAATAACTAACTATAAGGAAGTATTGATGGACTTATGGATTAGCCCTTGATGTATTACTGCATAATGGTCTATTTTTTCCAATCATGCTACTATTACCTGTTAATCTCTGTGTGACCGTAGACTTGGAAGATGGAGCGTGGATACGCTTCTAAAGCCTTATATACAAATTTATCCATAAAGAAATTAAGATCATGTAGATACCGCAGTTATATTTAAGCAATAATTCATATTGAATTTTGCTCTACTACTAGAAACAACTACTACTAGAAAAGAAAAATAGTTTTGATAAACGAATTTGATGATGATGATTCACAATGGCTATCTCTATCATCTTTATCATTATTATTGGTGGTACAATAAACTACAGAAGTACATTAAGGTTTTTAGGATAATACTCATAAGTAACATGGTACAGGGCGACACGCCCAAGCGATACGCATGACCGACTACCCACTGTTTATCACTTGTAAAGTGTTGTGGAGTAGGATAAGTAGCTTATATGATTTTTTATCGAGAAATTTCTCTTCCTATTAGATAGTGATTTTGACTGATACAAATCGTCAATATTTTCTAAATTTTGCAAGAGTTAACACTAGTTATCTTGGAATATTATTAAAATTTACTAATATCATATTATACATATCTTAGTATATTTATTTTATAATTTTTCAATCAATTTCTCTTACGTTTTGTAGTCTCATCAATATATAACTACGTATGTTGTAGTATTTTTTTTTATGGATTAATAAAAGTCTTTAGGTGGTGAACTGTTTTAATTCTTCTGAGATATTCATGTCCATAGATATAGAAAATTTTCATTAAATGTATTTTGAAGTAATAATGGATGGGTTTACATTTATCTTGGAAAGAAAATCAACAAGTTAAATATGTACAGCCCTCACACAAGCACTTGAGTTCATGGATAAAGGTCGTCTAATATGAATTACTAAAATTTTCTGATTTACTGAGTAAAACGCATGGTCACCATCCCTGTTATTGAATTACACTCACGATGACTGTAAACAACGTTATCATTGCGTCATCACCGTAACGTTTTGTGTCTAGTGACGTCAATTGAAATATTGTCAATGTTACTACATGTGTTCAAATAATATAATCTCAGTTTGTGACTGCACTTCTAAAGATATTGAATAATTTTCTTTAGGATACCTATTTCAGTATCTGTTTTGTATTTATTCACTTCAATTGCTAACAAGGTTTCCAAAAAAAAAAACAGGTTACAATAATAATCAACTAAAAATAGCATGCAAGACAGAAACCCAGTGTACGAAATATTCATAAAAAATTTTAGGCAGTCTGTGGGCTCAACCGACATGAAAACTTTATTTTTAAGTAATAAACCACTCCATAATACAGTATATTCACTTTATAATTGAAGTACAATCAAAATGTAGATTAATGCGTACGTTACATAATTTAATATGTACAACACAACTCAAATGCGAGGAATAACAAATATTAAACATTCAAAAATAAATTAAATGTAAACTCAGTGTGAGAATTACTTTTCATAACTATTAAATCGAAATTAATGGTAGCTGGCAGACGATTTATTATTAAAATGATGTTAAAATTTACATGCGTTTGTTTTACATGTGTTCCTTATACAAACTTTACCATTTTTTTTAAAATATAATTGGTTTAAAGTTACATCTAGAGATACAAACGCAAATACTACTTTTTCTGTTTTTTATTTCCATGTAACATTAATTTATTAAAATTGGATCAAAGTAGTGTGCAATTTATATCCACCAACATACTACGATACGCTAATTATTATGATGGTCATTCAGAAACACAATGTTATACACTTATATCCAGTAAACAAAAAGAATCCAGTGTGTTAAAAGTAGAAATTGCAACATAAATTGTGATGAAATAATTTAAAAACTCCTTGAAGCTTTGAAAGTTATAGGTAAGTGTACTTTCAAGCGCAATCTTCGTTCTGGCCAGTGAGACGTAGGCATTTAAAATTATCCGTCTAGCCGAGACCGCTATTAAAGTGAAATTGGACAGCTGAACGAGGAATATGCGAATTCGTAAAAGTCCGTTTCGTTACAGCTTCTAACTTGACCATTGTGCAGAAGCTTTAAGATTTTAGTTTTATTACTTTTATGTACTTCATAGCACGCAAAATAACCAACTCGACTGTATATTACTTTGAAAATTAAGAATATTTTTGATTGATTTGTATTTATAAACTAAACATTGACATCATAAGTTGTCGTCAACTATGGCAACAAATGACGTTATTTATCATATACTGTAGAGGTTGCGGTTAAGAGAAGCTATGTTGATTTCACAGGTTTTTTTTGTAGAAGATGGAAGTTCGTCACAGTTCTTGTACAGAAGTATAATTAATCAGTGCGCTCAATTTTTTAAAAGATTTCATGTAAAAACAATGATTCGAAAGTTAAAACACCCACTTAGAAAAATGGCAATAACTTTCAACAAATTCTTTTCTATCTTTCGAAATTTTTGGGCTGTTGTCGCTGATTTTACTGAGTTATTAGAAACGCAAACAAAGCGAGACATAGTCTGATTACGAACAAAAGAGTCCATTTCGACCACGACCTAACATGAAAGCCTTATTATGCATTAATCAACCCCGGCGACTATCGTCGGTGGCAAGTATTTTTTTTCACGAGTTGCATGTCAGATTAGTGTATACGTTTTAATTAATTATTCCGGGTTAAGGATGCGACACTTTTCTGAGATGGGTTTAAATGTTTTTACAAGAAGCTTTTGTTTACCAGGTTTTGTCGACAAGCGGGACGAGAAAAGCAAACAAAAATTGAGCTTTGAAAGCGGTTGTTTTGTTAGTACCATTACGATTGCATACCATTTAACACAAAAGAAAAAATATTTACCCGGAGCTCCACTAAAACAGGACATTATCATTCATTACTTCATTTCTATTCTTCTATTATAATTTGATGTGATTCTAATCTTTTTAATCTATTACTTACCACAATATCTACATTTACCTACACTTTTCTTATCAAATTACGATATACCAAAGTTTTCTTTCGGAGACAAGCAAATGGCCTTCAAGAAGCAAGCTATTTGCTTATATGACCTACACACAGGTATGATTAGCGGTATTTGAATTACCATCGTCACAAAACAATCAAAATTAGACATTTAAGACCAAGAATAATAATTAAAATTAAAAAAAAAGGCTATATAGGTGTGAGTCTATACAAACAATGTATGTATGTCTGACTGAAAAGTCAATTCTTTTAAATATAGTACACCATTTAATAACATTGTACCTTTCATTTCGCAAATGACGCTAATGGAGAACGACTTCGCTTTAGTTGGATAAAAACATAGTGAATAACTACTACATAAAGAATACTAGACTGTAGGTAAAGTGTTGTTTACAGTAAATTAGCCTACTCATCCGGTTTTATGTACTGACCAGTCGAGGGTTGAGTGAATCCAGTTCATATTTCAGTCCACTCGCTGCGATTTACATAATTAACCATGCTTCCCGTGACTTTCGCTCCAACCTTGATACATTTCCCTGGTAATATGTAAGTAAGTAAGTAATTTCGTGTCCTGCTTGTATAACAAGGTTTTATGTAGGACCGAAAGATCTTTTTAGGACGTTAATTACATATGCTTTGGCATCGAATTTGCTGTGGTTGTTTAATAGACTTGGTCTAGAGTTTTTCTTTGTTCTTTTTTCTTGTCATCTAACCTCAATCAGGTTTTATATTAATGACAAGTACAAGGTGTTAGTACCATAGACCACAAAGTTTTTAGAAAAAAATTAGTCAATGGTTTACTTCATACAACTTAACCCTAGACGTAGGTAGTCGAATGTAAAATTTTGATCTTGTTATGTAGCTTAGTTTGTGAAAAATAATGTTGAGGAAACATACTTCTACGACACTTTAGTTAAGATGCCAAAAAGGTTAAACTAACAAATTGTCTTATCTTATGAATTTCATTTACTAGTTTTGTATCTACAGACATAAATACAAAACTAGTAACTGAAATTTATAAAGAAACCTTTATTAAAAGTGGATAGTATGGAAAACGAAGATCTACAGGTACATATCTTTTTAGGGAATTATATCTTGTTCAAAATTTTCAATATTTGAAATCCAAACTTCAGTATTATATCTTTTTGAAAAGCTTCTATTAAAGAAACTAGACTGAATATAAAGCTTTTGTAAACGGGAATTAGGTACCTTTTAAGACTCTAGAGAAGATTGGATACTATTTGTTCAAGTATTATGGATAGATAGGCCAAACAGCTGCGTATAGGCGTGCGTACACATATGCAATATCATTCGAATTAACACACACTCGCATCAAGCAACAACAATTGCTATGATTCGTATTAAAACTATAACTGTTAGGATTTTGCACGGTTCTAAAATGAACCATAAGTATTCAGGTTTAGTTTTAAAGACATATTTGGCTTACGGAACTTGGTAAACATGAGACTGACATAAAAAAATAAATATCTCCCTATAAAAAATAATTTAGGTAATTATTGAAATTGTTTAGTTCAGATATTATACCTTAAAATGTTGCTGTATGGCCTACGAATTCCCAAAGTTTTAAAGCTATGTCAACTACTAATGTGTGGTGTAAACTAGCGTTTAGTTACAACTAGTTAAATCTCTTTAGTTTCACTGTACATCTGATAAAAGGTCTTTCAACAAGTTGATCTGTAACAGTTAAAACTGTCTGTGAATTATTTGTTTCGCATACCAACCAAACTGTTAACAAAAACTGTCGAATTTAGAGATTCAGTCTCTAATTTGATGAGATTTGTAGATGAATCGAATTCTTTAATTCAATTAGTGATTAATCAGGGTCGAGTGCTAGTCCTTGATTTGGTACGAGAATGAGAATTATAAAAATTCAATTAAACATAGAACAATTATTTTGGAGAGGTTAGTCGTTTAAAATCGACTCGATAAATTCTTTTTAATAATCAGAAGCAGCATCTCTACTTCATTATTTTTCGATCATCATTAGTTATAGGAAATAATGATATTAAACGATTTATTAAGAATTTATGCACAATTGTTGTGTATGTATTATTTTAGATCTATGTACGTTGTACTAAATTCCGTACAACGTACATGGATCTATATTTAGGTGGAGCGATCAGCTTAGCTGATGACCACTCAACACTGTACTGCTTGATAAAGGGCCAGTTGCCTCAAAGTAAAACTTTACATTTCAAAAAAAAAAGAACCCAGCAGCGACACACGAAATCGCAGATTATTTCTATGGTTTCAAATAATATGTCAACAATGAATACGCTTAACTTCACTTTCTTCTTACGTTCAGCTAACTGACATTGTACGTACTATACCTAATTTTTCCTTATTAAAGGTACCGTATAGTCACTCCATAATTGGTAATGTCGACATTTATTTTCACAAAGAAGCCACACGTTTTCTTATCAAAATGTTTAAAGAGCGTGCTCTAAAAAAAAAACTGTTCTTATGTACATATGTTGTTTATTTCTTACATAAAAGTTATACTTTTTGTCATTATTTTTGTAATAAACGTTGAATTACTTTTATGACGGACATAAACTTGTTATAATTTATAACAGAATTTACATAGTAAGTTTACCTTGAGAAGGTACTCATACCTATAAAGCTTGCGTATTTTTTATTGAGATAACAATCGTAGATGAGAATTATCGTAATTCTCTTCTGGAACGCTTTCATAAATATTATGATCCTATAATATTAATAAAAACATTCTACTTTAATAACTTGATACCCTTGATACAAACTCCTAAAAACAGCTATTTCAATACTTTTAAAATTTATTATTTAATTTTCCACGGAACAATTTCTCTTAATATACATTTACGTGTCAGTTAGGTATACATTGTTGGTTCAAAGCAACGTCCCACACTTAGTCCTTAATGGACTTAATTAATTTTTGACACGAATTCGTTGTGATGGTCCCCTGTCGAACCCTCTAATCTGCTTTACAATCGATTTGACCGGACCCGGTTGACTGGATGCCAGGTAAATTAAAAATTAATTAACTATATTCTTCACAATTTTTGCTAAATGATCGCCTGTTTGGATCGTTCGGCTTATTTTTTAAGACCAAATTATGTTTTAAAAATAATTTGTTAATACGTAGCTTTTGATACGGCAATTACTGTTTTGTTAAGCCCTTTATTCAGTGTGTTTTCTTAAATATTTATTTTCGATCATCATACAAAAAATATGATACTGAATACATGAACGTTTTCAGAAGAATTGCTAAGGTGGTAATATACACATTATATCTTTTTTTAGTTTTTAACTTCGGTAATGGCAACTACAGTTTGGTTTTACCTCACACAAATCGTATTTAGAACAAAATAACGTTTTACTTTGAAAAAGAGCCTACTTACCCTTACTTACATGCATGTGTTCATGGTTGGCTGTGTTACTTAATTTGGTCGGCTTCGTTGCTGTCCCGCACTGTCTGCTGTTTTTGTCTCTAGCAACAGTTAATTATTTTCTAAACTATCAATAAGATAAACCACTTTTTTAACAATTAAGATGGTTGAAAACATCTATTTGTAAAATAAGTGCTGCACTATAAACACCAAAGCGCAAGAAGCCAATCTCTGACCAAATTTAAAGGACAAAAAGTTTATCAGGAATGGGCGGGCCGTGTACATTTTAGGACAAATATCAAGTCGTGGTACGGTCGCACTTGCTACAAAACAGACCTAAACACCTCCCTCGTGAACGACAGTTATAGTGTTTTATGAATTAAGATAAAACCAAGGAGCTGTTGTAATTTAACATATTTTGTTTCTGGTACTCTTTTTATCGAATTCTATACAGCAACAGGCTACGGATCACTGTTTTGCTAAGTTGAGTCTCATGTTTATATTAATAAAAATATTTATTTAAGCAAAATAATAAATGATATTTATTTTTACAAATGAATTTGATACAGATATTTTACATGTAGAGCTTTAAGGCTAGAAGGCGCTGGTATTTCCGAGAACTTACTCTGCATAAAATGCCGAAACAAACCACAGAGGAGACTAATAATAAATAACATAATCAGGAATACCAGAATCTGGCGTGAAACAAATGTTACAGGAACGCTTCTTTGGCCGCCTAAAAAAAGTACTTAAAAGTCTTTTATCAGGCGGTAACAGTGTGCGAGCCTGTAACAGTTGGGTCATGCCGGTTCTGATGTATTCCTTTGCTGTACTTAGATGGACTCAGATCGAATAGGATGCCCTTGACAGGAGAGTCCGTATATTGCTGACTGCATTCCGCGTGCACCACCCACGTTCATCGGTTATGAGATTGTATATTCCGCGAAAGTTTGGAGGTCGTGGTCTATTAAATATCAAGACTCTACACAATCGCGAGATATACAATCTCAGAGAATATTTTCTACAGACGAATGTGGGCGTGCATCGTAATGTAGTTGCAGTGGATACTGGTTTCACCCCGCTCGCTCTGGCTAAAGAGAATTGGCGCAAACCTGTAGTACTTAGTACTACTGATCGCAAGGAAGTATGGAAGGGTAAAGAACTTCATGGTCGATTTTATCGGGCCCTACACGGGTGTGATATAGACTTTAAAGCGTCTACATCTTGGCTACGGTATGGTGATCTCTTCGGAGAAACCGAAGGTTTTGTTTGTGCAATTATGGACGAAGTTATCATGACGAATAACTACCGGAAATATATCCTGAAAGATAGTACGGTTGACATCTGTCGGGCGTGCCACCGTCCTGGAGAATCTATTAGGCATATTATTTCTGGTTGTTCTCGTCTTGCTAACGGTGAGTATTTGCACAGGCACAACCAAGTAGCCAGGATCGTACACCAACAACTTGCCCTTAAATACCAACTTGTCAATTTCGAAGTACCTTACTACAGGTCTGTGCCCGACCCAGTTCTCGAGAACGGTCGTGCTACGTTATATTGCGATCGATCTATTATCACAGATAGGACTATTGTTGCCAATAAGCCTGATATTGTGGTGATAGATCGATTAGAGCGCCGCGCAATGATTGTCGATATCGCCGTTCCTCATGACGAGAATCTCGTGAAAGTTGAAAAAGAAAAACAATTGAAGTATTTGGATCTGTCTCACGAGATTGCCGATATGTGGAATGTAGATTCGGTGATCATTGTTCCGATAATCATATCTGTTCACGGATTGATAGCCAAGAGCCTCGACCAACACCTTAAGAGGCTCACGTTAGAAGGTTGGATCAAGGGTCTGATGCAGAAGGCAGTCCTCCTTGACACGGCCCGTATTGTGAGGAGGTTCCTGTCTCTGGAGCCCTAACCACCGGTATCTTGGTCCCTGTACCCGATGTCGGTGGTCTACTATTTTTTATATTTTTAAATATGTATTTTTTATTTTTTATATATTTAAAAATGTATTGAATATGTGTTTAAATGAAATAAAGAGAATAATAACATAATAATAATAACATTAAACCAAATTTCCTCTTTAGAGAGAATGCCATTCACGTCATCAGTGACTGATTACTGTTATTTAAGATTAAATAAAAGCGAGATAACATCCACAAATAGCACTTTCACCTGAATAGCACTATTTCCTTATGTACTTATGTAATCCGAAGTATTTTTATCGAAGCGACGACCATCCAGAAGAAGTTCTAATATAACAATGAATCAAACAAGAGACTCTTTAGAAGTCGATCGAGATTACAAATCTAGAAGAGGTCTTAGTATCGAGGCTGAGGACTCTTTGATTTGTGGCAAGATAAAAACGTTCCTATAGGTAAATCAAATAGATTAGTTTTACCTACGATGTTTTTCTACATTCTCGATTATATAAGAATGATTTCTTCACTTTCATTTAAGAATTTTTAAGTCGGGTCTTTGAGAAATATAACGAACCCTCACAAAACATAATTTACGCCTAACATCCAAGTGAGACATTTTAACCTGTGGAGAAATCAACCTCATTTTCTTAATAATTTTTTAAAACCCCTCACGGGCGAATCAATTTTAGTATGTAGTAGAGCGATGCTTATTATATTATTGGGTAATCTAATAAAATTAAACGTCACCCCAGCGTGCAAACAGGGTGTGATTGCTCTTTAACCAACATTCCTTTGCTACTAAGCCTTCCTTCTGCTACCTGAAATAATTTTCTTGTTAAATATTACTTGCTGCTGTAGATCGGTATATGCTACTGAATACAACTAAATAACACAGATTTGTGAAGCAATTCCAATTGTCCTTATAAAGAATATCTTAAAATATTTTCAATCTCAAAATATCCCTTAAAATTTGTCGAATGTAACAAAACGGACGTTTTTATATAAAATCCAGAACTACAAGAAGAAAAATTTTTTTTTTAAACATACGCGAAGACACTTTTCTTTTTAAATATTTTTTGTATTATCCTGAAGTTTATTTAATTTTTTCAATGCCGAACATGAAGCTTTTTATTAACGCTATGTTGAATTTTAAAATCGAAACTTTTAGTAACATTGCTAAATACGTTACTTGTTAGAACAGTATCTGCTTGTTAAAATAACGCATACGTACTTTTTCTATTTCTTATTGTGACCATTTTAACATTACATCATAACTCTGATAAGTTTGATTGTAGTCATGATACAACAACGTTGTTTTTCCTCTTTTGTCAAGCCTTAACCAAATTCAGATCATTACTGCCTGTGTGGTCATGGAAAAAGATTTTTTTTGGTAAGATAAGCATGATTTTACTTAACTAAGTCTATTGATGTGGAGAATTCACAGTATGTTTCTTGATTTTATGATTGAAAAAGAACTGAAGAGCGTTTAAAATATGGGTCAAAATCGAATAAAATACAAATAATAAATAAAAACATGTTGGTACATATAGGACTGTTTATAACAAAAGGCAATGCATTCAACGACACGTTAAACTACAAGCAAGATCGTTAACGCCTACGAATAAAGCTTTGAACTAAAATCACATTCAATTTAAAACTCTATTTTTTACTCTTGATTAACTGATACCACTCTGTTACGTAATCAACAAGATAAACGAAATCAATCTACTGTCTGCTACAATTTTTTATTAATGAAGTTATAAAGTACTTGGTCTACTGCTTAGAAATGAGACTTAAAAAATACATCTTTTGAAATTCAAAACTTGAGAAAAGAACAAAATATCTTAAGTCCAAGTAAAAGAGGTAGCTTTCTTTTTAAATTATCTTTGTATAAAAAGTACAAAGTCGAGTAAAAACTCCGTCAGCCAGCAATGTGTTCCGGTGTCCTTTCATTGTTCTTTTGTTTCGTACTAAGATAAACTTTCGTCCCTCCGTGAAGGAAGGCAAGTGTTTTATGCCAGTGTCAAATGTAGCGCTTACTAAGTTTTGTTTTGTGGTAAAAAATATAAAGTATTTTATTTTGTACCTGTTGATAGTTGAACATAGTACCAGTTTACGTTAATTCTATTTATTAACTCTGTCTATAAGTGTAGAAAGAGGAATAAGTGGCGTATACTTACATTCTGAGATACTTTACGTATACTTTACATATGGTTGTGATAAATTGAAAAAGTCCTTCCCGCGTATTTTTTGAAATATTCTTTGACATTTGCTTATTATATAATTTTTTAAAGAAAGGTCTAAAGAATAAGGATTTGTGTCAAAATCTGATAATACAAGAAAATTGAAAATGGAATTTTAGAAATTACGCTTTCTGATTCCAAACCCAATATCGTGTACGAATTGTCTGGGAGTGGTTTCTAACAGTTATATCAGATACCTGTGCCATGATTACTTAAACAACAAACTGGGCTAATATCACGAACCGTGACTGGGGTGTCAATATCGTAATAATACAGCAGGCTGTACGTGGCTGCGTTGACAAACAGATCGGGAGGTGTCCGGATATTCCCAATTTCCGTGACGTCACCTCGCCGGATTTATGTCACAGTTGCGGGTAGACGGATGACGTTGGCGGCGACCTGTTGGCCCCTGAATATTTGCAAGCGTCGCCAGACTAACGTGTATTGTTTAGTATAAAAACGATTTGGGCTTTAGTGCAAGTAATTTATTAGTTCGTATTTCTGAAACCATTTTGAAATATGATACCCAAAGCTTATGATTTTTAGTTTCGAATAACGAGGATAAGTGTAAGTGTTATCTTCTGTAAGAAGTTTTTTGTGCTTCTAAAATGTATAAAATCTATATTTTTTACTTGTGATCTTCTCCGGCTTCGCATGGCAATATATGAAATTCTCTTTTTTCTCTAATATAAAATGCTAACATGCATGTATATACAATATATATATAATAGACAATATGGATATACAAACTGTCTTCTTATATCACTCTTTCTATTGGTGGAAACCGCATTAAAATCGATTAAGTACTTTGGAAGATCTAAGCGTACAAGAATAAAATTCGATTTCGATTATAAAATGTAAAAATTACAAGCATCAAATGTAAATTATACACATAGTCAATCTGTATAACGGTCAAAAATATAAATACAAAAAAAAAGCAGAAAAATAATGAAGTAATTGGTAAACAGTATGTTCTTTTTATTTCTAAATTTTTCTTTTCTTCACTAATTAAAGACGATTTCTTTTTTTGTATTCAGATATACCTTATACTTTACAAAATAGTACACAATTCTAATTTCATTTCATCCAGTATTTTTCACGACTTAGCAAACATAAGTAATACAACAGAAGCCGTCACCCACGGATCGCAAAATATCGTTATTTTCGGCATAATTTAATTCTAAATCCAAATTGAAACATTTTCGCATTGAGTATCCGAACGCAATTTTTATAACTTTATAAACCCACGTGTGTTTCGCGCGATCTACTTTCATAAATGTGAAATGCCGGGAGCATTGTTTGCTTTTAATATCACTGGCAGGCACGGGGTGGCAAGCCTCGGCACCTAGCTTCTCCTTTTATTATATGTATGCCTACAAAAAAAGGTAATGGAATAACAAAATGATTGCACATGAAGCCTCTCGGTTGCTGTATTCATGTTGTTTTCATATATTGCACTCACTTTGATACGCTCTTTTAAATATTTATCGTGTACCATTTCCTGGATCGCTGGTCTATCGAGATAAGAGTTTTTCAACCGCGTCATGCCTAGAGTATGTACACAACGATAAAACAATTTTTTTATGAATGATAGAGTCAATGTCAGTTTTAAATTATGTTGAATTGAACCTACTTATAAACTATTAACGTCGTTTTTTCAGCACTGGTAACGTTATTTGTTAGTGTTTAAATCCTGTAGTTCAATGAAATGGTTAATAATATTTGAACCAGTTATAATTGCTATTTTACAAAAAAAATAGCCTAAATTTCTTTTCCATATTTATCTGCAAAAAAAAAAGAACTATTGTTAAACTCTTGAACAAATCCACATATCGCATATTTCACTTCGGTCCATATTGTGATTTACACCATTTGGCAGATGGATATTCCCCCCGGTGGCCCGTCGACCCTCTGGCATAAATTCTTACATTTAGCACCACGTCACGAGATGAAATAATGTGTCCTGCTCTAGAATAATTTTGACACCTGCTTCAAGTTTGAGCTAAATTTATTGCGTTGTTTGAATTATTCTTTTTTTTATTTATTTATTCTGTGGAATATTTATATAGAAATGTAGTAAATAATGTCACCTAAGGATTTTTATCTTACAGCTTTGTGTTACACTAGTTATTTTAAATCCCTTTATTTATACACATAAAATTTATTGTTAGGGCTATTTACTTGTAGAAAAATGAGTTTAGTCTAAACCAGAGCTTTCTTCGAGTAAACTTTTATGAAACATACACACAAATAGTGATTTTAGAAATTAGAGATTTTAGTGCTGACAATTCTCTTCATTTAAATAAAAATATAAAAATAATAAAAAATCATTTTGTTACACACCTGTACCTCACTAATCTCAATGATTAGGTAGAGTACACATTATATGTTTACTTCACAACAACGATCCAATAGAACATCAAATATAATAGAACTTCTTTCTTCCTTATGTTACTTACATTCTATATTTAAAACAAGCTTTGTCATTCTATTTAATCTCATAATGTGATTTGTGTCAGTAAACACAGTCGTGGTTTGTGTACCACAGTCGTATTGTAGTCTATGACAGCTGACTATGTGAAAAGTGGCAGCGGGTATACGGTGTTGTTGTGATATGTGTAAATATAATGTAAATTTGTTATGTTATTGTATTTTTATGTAATGGCTTTTTTTACTTAAGAAATAAGGAAAGATAAAATATTACTACCCAAAGACGATTTTATTCAATTCTTTTCGGAAATGCGGAAATATTTTAGTTGAGTGTGCACTGAACGATATCAAACATATTATTTTTACGTCTAATAAAATTACTTAGTACGTTTAACCACTATAGAGGGCACTTTATTATAAAACCTCAGACCTAGTTGTAGTTTAAAAAGTTTTACAAATAAGGAAGTAATTGATAATTAAAAACTTAACTTACCTAAGGCTGTAGGGGCGCTGACTACAGCCTGAGGCGCGATCTTTTGTTTCTGATTTAAACTTTTATAATATATACGTTTCTGACTATTGTAATGCTAGTAGATCCGTATCCGATAAGCGTAGGCTGCTATACTTTTTTCGGCAAAGAATCATGAATCTCTTCTAGAAATAATATAAATATGTATGTTTACCAATGTTTTCAGCAATACTGGCAAACTATTCACTGTCTTGTTGTAATTCTGCGATAAAGTTAACATTAAAAAGTTGATTGAAACAAACACTCGAACGATATTTTATCTTCTGCTGTAATAATCATAATATTTATTAACGTGCGTAAGTACAATATTTTTCACAATTACTATATAGGACGTTTCTCTAATCGCCCACAATACATGGAGTTACTTACTGTGACTGATTTATCAGAGCAAGGTTGAAGGGTTCGGACTTTGGTAGCTAATGCTTTTTATGTAAGCGGGTGTAGCAAAGGATTTTTGGACATTTCACCCCTTTAGATGAAAGTTTATCATTATCAAACTTAGCGCACGATGTAAGAATTTAACACTCAAGTAAAGTCACAGAAAATATTTACTTTTACCATATTACTTCTACTTAACACTACAAATAACATATACTTAAAAGTTCTAGGCAATGGAATTAAACTAAAATATTAATAAAGCCCTTCAAAAATACGCTTTTATGATGTCTATGTTTGTAACAATACAACTTGTCCTTGTCATTTACTATAAAATGTATTTACATAAAATAATTACATTTACAAATTGAATGTCGATTCTCGGAAACAATCACTTAGTGTAATTACAAGTGGAACAAGCTATAACTTAATGTTGTTCCGTTTGTGTACCGCTGTTAGTGTTGCCATAATTATGTTTGAACAGTCCGGCTAGTTACATATTTTTAAAGAGTTTAGTGAAAGCCTCGCTGCTAAGTGCATGGTTGGCCTAGTGATTTAAGCGGTCGCCACGTCGCTTTCTACTACGCCAAGTGCTGTGGGTTCATACCCTATATGTTACAACACTTTGTGTGATCAATAAATGGTTGTTCCGAGTCTGAGTGTTCTTTCTGTCTGTTTCTTGTATGTTTGTAAAGTCCCTCGCAACACAGGATTTATTCCTAGTGCGGGCGTTGTCTTTTTTTAAAAAGAAAAAACCAAGAAAGTCAAGCAATCCTAGTAGGATCAGCCTATGGATTGGAGACCATTCTTAACTCACTGATATCCCTCTGTTTCTCGGAGAGCACGGTATGCACATAATAGTATGCTCACAAAAAATGTAAAAAAAATGTACTACTAGAATTTTGTCCTACGGTTAACATAAAAATCCTACAAAAAGTGAAAACCAAGTTCCCTCGTTGTTACTCATACACTTGATGTATATCACGAAAACATGAATATTGTAAAATTATTTCATCCAGCTAAATAAAAATGAAAATAAAAGTAATAAATATATTAACATTTTATTCTTAAAACAAGTATATTGCAAAATAGAATACATTTAGGACACTAAATCACAATATTTTCATAATAATTTAAATCTAAATAGGCTTCTTTCTTCAAATATAGTAGCCCAAATGTTTATCAATTATTAATTTATTTTATATTAAAATGTTCTATCATGGCAGCCCTTTTTTTTTTTTTTTTAACGTGTGGAAACCCCCTCGGGCCGTCACCCACCGGGGTTTACGGCGGGGGTGGTGTGTCGGAATCGGACCGACTATAACCACACGGTGTGCCACTCTGCGCCTGAGATAGGAGGGATCCGGGAACCGCTGCTATTATGACATCCAGATCCCTCCTAGCGCCTGCCCGCTACCTCGGGCACCATCTGCGGATAAACTCTCTATTTTAGGCGACGTACGGCACACACGGACGTCGCCTCCTCGCGGCTGACCATTGTAGCGGATGGAGGGGAAAACCCGTCCCGTCCACCCGCGGCCACACTCAAGGCGGCATGAGGCGCTGGTATGCGCGCCTCCGCCGCCCGGCTCGCCGGCGGCGAATTGGGTCCGAGTGGATATTGTCCTCCCGGGCCTTCTCCGCTGCCTCCTTCCGCGAAATTACGTCTTCGCAGAAGGTTGCGACCGCGGTAAAACAACTGTCGCAACCGACCATGGAGCGTATTACGGCCGGTAGCGAGAGATCTCCTCCAATAACTGCAGTGAGGACCCCACGCTGCGCCGCCCAGGCGGAACAAACCGCCAGCGTGTGCTGAACCGAGTCCTCACTGCAGTCGCAGTGGTGACAGGCGGGACTCAATTCCCTCCTGGCGACCGAGTGCAGATACTTCCCGAAACAACCGTGCCCGGAAAGAATCTGCGTCAGTCGGAAGGAAAGGGTCCCGTGCTGCCGCCCTGTCCACTCGGCGATGACCGGCTGGAGAGCCTCCACGGCGGCAAAGCCAGCACGTGGAGCCTCCAGCCGGGACGACCAACGAGCCATCGTGGCTCGACGAGCGGCCTCTCGCCACTCGCGTATCTCTTCGGGCGGGGGCCGAATGCCGCTACCCACCCTCTTGAAAGTTCGCCCCCCGGGCCGTGACCAATGTGTCATCGGCGTAACAAATTACGCCCAGCCCGGGGGGAAGACGACCTCGAAGGGCCCAGTCGTATCCCATATTCCACAGGAGTGGTCCGAGGACGGACCCCTGTGGAACACCGCACGACATGGGCCGCCGCCTCAGAATACCATCTCGGTCCTCGTACGCTCCTCAAGATAGTCTGCCACAAGCCGCCTCAGGTACTCTGGCACCCCGTGGTAGTGGAGTGCTTCCCTGATGCAGCTAAATGGCAGACTATTAAATGCGTTGGCGATGTCCAACAGCAACAGCACGCCGCCACAGCTCACTGCCTCTTCGGTAACGACTCTCAGGCGCAACACAGCATCGACTGTCGAACGCCCCGCTCGAAAACCGAATTGGGCGTCCGACAGATCGGGGCCCACTTCGCAGAGGTGCCGGACGATGCGGGCAGAGAGTACCCTCTCAAACAGTTTACCCGCCTCGTCCAGCAACACGATGGGCCTATAGGCCGCTACCGAATCGGCAGGCCGTCCCGGCTTATCATGGCAGCCCTAAGCCAATGTCATTTGTGATTGTTGACCCTCCGTAATTGGTGTAATTGACATTAAGTGTATCACACAGCGGTAGCTACGTGTACCGGCATAAAATAGGTATTTCTAATAATATACTAGTAGGTAAGAATAATATAGTAGAATGTTATTAAAATCTTATATTTATTAAGGATAAGCACTAAAGTAAATTTAATACTATAATTATGTCGCCTGCCAAAACAACTACATTGAATGTAACAAAAACCGAGCGGGTCTTACAATAGTCACAATAGATATGTCACATCTGACATCTAGCAGCGCGCGAAATTATGTCCACAGATTAACGAAAGAAAGACATTATACATTAAAAAAAAACAGGCGATAAATTGAACTACGGCGACAATCAGGACTAATAGACCAGCTTTAAAATATTGTTAATTAGCCTGTTATAACATAAAGTTGTCACAGGTGTTGACGTTTTAAACATAAAAGTCACTTAATGATCTTGATCACGAACATAGCATGTTAACTAATTATGTTAAAAATATTTATTTAAACGTTGCATTTGATTGTGTGTAGTTTGATTCAAACTATTCAGAATCTAAGATTTTATGCTTAAATAGCTTTTATGTAACGCTTTGTAACCTGTAAAGATTATGACTCTAATGTCATGGTTATAAAATTGACAATATTAAAGGAGTTTAAACGTGTTACATACATCTCTAACTGTCTAGTTACATCCAACGTCACGACTTCGTCTACATTATACTTTGTTACACTTATCTCTTTTCGTTATAGTACCTACTGAATTCTTTATTTTAAAAAATATACTAAATTATATTATTATACTAATTACTTACATCTGATCCACGCTACCTCGCTACCGTAGCGGGATATTCTACAACGTGAATATTTTTTTTTACCATGAAAATATTGTAGTAAGCCAACCAGCAAAGATAGTCATATTATACTGTTGCCAATTATTTTTTAGAACTTTTAAAAGGAAACAATCTTGCATCAATTATTTTTGCAAAACTTATCATTTACGCAACGCAGGCTATGGAAACTCTCAAAATAAATAATTTACCCCGTTTTTGTAACATTTTTCATTGATACTCCGCTCTTATTGGTCGTAGCGGGAGTATGTGTGTTGAAAAAACTGCCAATTTACACTTGTAGCGTCGTCGCCTAATCCTATTGAGACGTGACCTCAAAAAAAAAAAAACGACAAATTCTCTTTTTACTCATATGTTTTTGCTTTGAAATAGCTGCATTAAAGCTGCTACACTTAGTCTGCTGGCTTGATATACTAGCCTCTTTTATGCGTCCGTTTTTTTTAAACTCTCAAAGTACACTAATTATTTCTAATTTGTTTATGCCCTTTTTGTAATCCATTTTTAACCAATTTTAGAAAACGAGGACGTATTCAATTCAATTTTTTTTTGACTGCACGGTTGGCCTAGTGGTTTAAGCGGTCACCACGCAGCTCTCTAATGCGCTGAGTGTTGTGGGTTCAAATCCCACATGGGACAACACTTTGTGTGGTCCATAAATTGTTGTTCTGAGTCTGGGTGTTCTTTGTGTCCGTTTCTTGTATGTTTGTAAAGTCCCCCGCGACATAGGATTTATTCCTAGTGCGGTCGCTGTCTTTTTTTTTAAAAAAAAAAGATTATTTTTTGTTTGTTAACTCAAAATTCCTTCATTTATGAATTGAGTTTTTATTTTTGTTTGGGAGAGTATAACCTCACAGAACGGAGATATAAACACAAGAAATACGTTCAACGGTAAATCCCAAGAAATCCTTTTTCGTCTAGACGCACACACAAACGATTATTAATATTATACAGACGTAACGAAGTCTCTACTAATTCGTCCAAAGGATTGAATGAATATATATCCTAAACACCACTATGCATGTTATTAAACACCACCTTATGTCTTTTGAATTAGGTAGTGCTTCACTTGCACGTTTGTGTTCTAGGGGCGATACAGTACCATACTTTACCAGATATTTTTGTACAAATTATTTCAAAATATTTCCGCAAGGAATGCATTTCATTGCGTGCTCACGTGGTAGTTAGGTCTCAAATTTAGTATGAAATGTATATTAATTTTAAAGATTAGAACATAACCGGAGTTATGAACGATCACGCTTAAAGTGCGTCTAACAATTCTGGCGCTCCTGTCACGCCTACATTGCTTTTCTACTTCATTCACTCCTTTGTCGTTTCGTTTCGCTTTGTTTCAAGAAAAAATACACAGTTAACAGTTGAAAATTAGGTTGTGTTTTAATACATCATGACGTAGGCGCATAGAAGTCAGTTATCCTTGTTTTAGAAGGTAATTAACGTTCATTGTTTTTTCTTAAACAACATATTCATACTGAACTAATTTTAGCACTTTCTAACTAAACGAACGTGATCAAATTATTTTACTTTTAATATGTAAAATTAAACCTTCAAAAGGCAACTTTAAAGTTCAAACTAAGAATAAAATAAATAACCTTACACATCTCACCCCGCTGTCTGATGCCAAATAAGGCCAGAGCCTGTGCTATGGTGACAAGATTGCTGATAAACATACTTAATATTTCTAAATACACACATATTATAGGTCAATTACACCCAGAGACAACAAATAGTCATGCTCGTCACACAAATATTTGTTCTACGTCGAAATTCAACTGACGTGAGTTTAATGTCAGGGCGATTAACCACTAAACCAACAAACCCGTCAAAAAAATAAAAGAATAATTTTATTACAAAGTAAAGTACAGTTAAATTAGTACGTTCAAATTATTTTATTGCTTTAGTTTTTAATGGTCTCCACCCTGTTATGAACTCGTTACAAATTTAATTATTAGTCTACTAACCACATACAATTTACAAAAATACACAACAATATTGTTT